>CM065812.1:124374357-126874357 GCA_033398695.1 Orobanche coerulescens | reverse complement strand
TTTAATGTTGTTATTCATGTTTCGAGCTTTGGTTTGGTGTTTCAATCGTGTATCGTGTATTTCGAACGTTTTGGGCCATTTTCGTAATTTCCCAAAGTTTGGGGTAATTACTTCCGTTGTCGAATTTCGACATGGTCGGAATCGTGTATTCTCTTAGCTCTTAGATTCGTCTTTGTGAGTACTTCGTAACCGTATCTTCGATTTATATTCAGGTTCTGGTTTCGGGGTCGTTCGGACAGTCGGAGTTGGCCACGGCCGAGTCATGGCCGCACGTGCTGGGCATTGGCACACCTGGCCGGTTACGGCCGTAAGGGTCCCGGCAGTTACGGCCGTAAGGCCTGTTACGTACGTAAGGCCATGGCCTGTTACGTACGTAAGGCCATGGCCGGTTACGTACGTAACACTGCCGGCAGATTGGGGCAGTTTGGTCGGGCTGGCCTGTTACGTACGTAAGGCCATGGCCGGTTACGGCCATAAGCGTCCGGCAGTGTCCGGCTATATAAGGCCTGGCAGTGGGTTTTTGCTCATTTCTTCACTTTTCTTGTGGCTATCGGACGGGTGCGACGGGAAATAGGGTTCTTGGTCGATTCTACTCAATTCCAAGGCATTTTGGAAGATCATTTTTGATTAAATCACCATTTAATCCGCGTTCTTCGTCGGATCAAGGTATTTCCTTGCTTAGAACCCTACTTGTATGATTTTTGGCGGTTTTCTTCGTGATTCATCGATTTGTCCGATTTTGATGATTTGGTTATGGTATTCTTGTTGTCTTGGCCATAATCTTCGGATTTTTGTAAACTCGTTTATTGATTTTCACCACCCGGAACTTTATTTCTAATTTCCTTGAAGAACCCTTGAATTCTTGTCATTTTCCCGGTTGATTCGAATTCTGTTTAGCGTTATTTATGCGTGGTGATGTTATATTCATAGCGTTCGTGAAGTTGTCGAAGTCTTGGTTGTTTTTGGAGGTTCGAAGGCTAACCGACCGTAACCGTTCGTTGTTTCCCGTTTCTCGTGGTATCGAGGCAAGTATCTTGCCCATACTTTTCATGTTTCGTAGACGGAATCATTGATAAATGATTTTATGTGCAATCCGAATGTTTTAATGAACTATTAAAAAGATCGGTATGTTCTCGATAATTGTTGTCTTTCAAAAGATAACTTGTATGCTTCGAGGATTAATGTGCTTTCGGAATATGTGCGTTAGTTTTGTATGTTGGAAGATGTTAAACATATTTAGTGAATTCAGTAGACCATAATTATTTGCCGAGGATTGTGTACTGATATGTGTAATTGTTCAGCGAATATGTGATGTTGTGTGATATTAGTTCTTATTCCTTCGTGAGGAGGTTGTGACGCTTGGTGTTGTTTGGTATTGGTATTTGCTTATGGTTATGTGACATTGGTTGTGAGTCTACGTCGACTAAAGTGGCCATTCTAGCGAAGTACCTAGCATTTGTATGCATATTCTAGTATTCGAATTATGGCTTCTCGTGGCGTTGTGGATGATATTTGTATGTTCACCTAGGGACGGTCTGACGAGGCCTCTAGGGATACGTATTGCAATGTGTGTGCGTATCGCGAACTAGGGTTAACCACCCAGGGATGTCCGACGGGGCTCTGCGGGGTACGGCGGCCGTGAGTCTCGTACCAACGGTTAACTTTGAAATGTTTTGTTGGAGAACTGTGATTGTTGGCGGATATTTCATCTGATTAGAATGGCAGTCCAAATGGTATCGTACTTGGCAGGAATGGCACCAGAAAAAGTGTTGTGTGTGAATTCGTCTCTTGGTTGCGATAATTTAGTATGTTTTCGTGAGTCCTGTGGTTGCTCTGTGTATTGTAGCTCTGTGGTGTGTTGAGTTCGACCGTATGGTCAAGTTGCAAAGTTGTGCTCTCTGTTGTCGTTCCGTGAGACTGTTCTCATAGTAATGTTTGACACGGTGTAGTTTATGTCGGATTATTCTTGAGAGTATGTGATGTGAATAAGTTGATTCACGGACCCCCGTGCTGGTGGTTGGAATGTTATGATTGGGTCGTGGACCCCGTATTTTGTTTTCGGAATTGTATTTTGAAATAAATAATTTTTGGGCTGTGTCCCTAAGTGTTTTGAAAGGCTGGAAAATTCTTAAACCCCAAATGCTTTCAAAACTCCCGAGATCGTAAAATGTTTTGTAAGATGTAAAATGGTTTTATTCCTACCTTTCATAATTCAAACTATTTTTATCAAGTGAATTATCTCGGAAAGTATATTCACGATTTCTATGTTCTTGGAGTATGATATGTATGGCTTATCTTTGCATTTATACTTGCACTAGCAAAACAGTGGAGTTTTGCTAACCCCCGAGTATTCGGGGGGTGGATGTCTATTGTGCGTCCAGGTATTTGCAGGTTGTTGGGGAGCAATTCACAGGATCGTTATGAAGGATGATGGAAGACGGCGATACTAATCACATGAAGACCAGTGTTGAGTAATTGTTGATGTCTTGTTTTGTCCTTCCGTTGTGTTTATTTTCCCCTTATGCGGGAACGTTGATTTATGTTTAACCCCTGCGTGGGTATGAGTTACGAGAAAGAGTAATGTATGGTTGATGTATATGTTGTGGTAAAATACCAAATCGGTCTAATGGTTCGTTATTTAGCCACGTCGGCATGTATTGTGTTGTTGTGTTTTCTGTATTTAGCCTGGTAGATCCTCACGGAGAGGGCCTGCGACGCTGTAATATCCCCGAACGGTTTGGGGGTGTTACAGGGAATATCCAAGTGTCGAGAGGTATTAGAGATGGTAACAATCTTACTTATTTTGGTATCCAATAACTGGTTATTTAATTTTTCTGGATATTTCACACTATAGGATGAGGCTGATATGAAGAGTAGTAATCTAATGGATGACATAATTTTACTACTCAAGATATCAAAATTATTGATGATTTGGAGCAAAGTGTTGGAAAAGTTGTTACCAGAGGTAAGCGTGCAGTGGTTAAGGCAGTTTATAAAAGTCCTTTTTGTAATACCCGTAATTTCGATTTTTCGGTAATTTTATTTTTTTGGCGGAAGTCTGTTTTGACGACTCGCTCATGACCGTATTGTCATTCTGAGAATGATTAATTCTGCACTTTTTGTCATCCGAGTTCGTTTCGGTATCGTTTTGTTGAGATCCGTGTTCTTAAGCGGCTTTTCCGCACTTGAGTTCGATTCTTGCGAATCTCGTCCAAATCACTGCTTCGAGTTTCTCGTAAGTTCATTTAATGTTATTATTCATGTTGTGAGCTTTGGCTTGGTGTTTCGATCGTGTATCGTGCATTTCGGACGTTTTGGGCCATTTTCGTAATTTCCCAAAGTTTGGGGTAATTACTTTCCGTTGTCGAATTTCGAGCCATCGGGTGGTCGGAATCCTGTGTTCTCTTAGTGCTTGGATTCGTCTTTGCGTGTACTCAATAACCGTATCTTTGATTCATATTCAGGTTCGGGTTTCGGTGTCGTCCGGGCCGTCGGAGTGGCCATGGCCGAGCCACGGCCGCATACCGAATCGCTCGCTCGCCGAGTTACGGCCGTAAGGTGCCGATTACGGCCGTAAGTGATCGGCATGCATGGCCTCGATTTAATGCGATTTACCATAAGGGCCGAGAGTTACGGCCAGACGGGTGCCGTGCTTTTCTGACGAATGCCTTCTGGCCGTAAGGACTCGCGGTACGGCCGTAAGTGCCGAGTTACGGCCGTAAGACCACGTTGGTTACGGCCATAAGGGATCGGCAGCGCTGGGCGTGGTTTTGACGAATGCAGATTACGGCCGTAAGGCCCTGCCGTTACGGCCAGAACTGTCGGCCATATATAGGCCAGGGACGGGCTGGACCTTCATTTCATCACTTTTCGCACGGTGCGGTGGCGACGGGAAAAATCGGAAATGGAGTTTTTGGTCGATTCCACTCGATTTCTAAGCGTTTTTGAGGATCCTTATCGAATATATCATCATCAAATCATTGTTCTTCGTCGGATCGAGGTAATTTCTTGAAATCTCCTAGGATTGGATTTTTCGAGATTTGTTCTTTATTTTCGATTCTAGTCCGATTTTGATGAATCGGTTGATGTTAGTAAACATTATTAATCATGTTCTATGGATTGTATATCCATATTTTCATCTGCTCAACCCGATTGATGATTTTTAGGCTCTTGAGAAACTTTGAACATTTAGTGTTCGATTAAATGCCTCAAAGAGTTTCGTTCGGTCGTTATGTTGTTTTCGATTGATATTGTGTTATTGAATGAATTGTATTTCATTCAAGGTGGTTCGAGTACTTGTGTTTATCGTAGGACGCCGTTCGTTGTTCGTGGAATGATTTCATCGCCTTCGGTTGAGGCAAGTTTTATACTTGTACTAGTCAATGAGATTAATGTTATCATATATGTGTATGAATGTGTTGTATCATTCCGAGACTTAGTCTCTTCATGAATTCATTGATATTAAGAGATCGTTCGATACGATACCTTTCGGCAATTATGCCAAATGTTTTTATTGATCGTTAATGGCCGGTTCAAGGCATTGTGATACTCGTTATTAATGTTATTATCGATCACCGGTTCGCGGTATCGATGTATCAATCGTTGTTGTTGATATTAATGTCGATTTAAGACGTCGTTGTAATCATTGCTATTAATGTTGACGTATTCATTTCTCTTCTTTGTTGTCGGTAACCGATTAAAGGTGCCGAGGCATCCTTCGTATCATTGTTATCGATTGACCGTTCTAAGGCAATCGAGGTATTCAATCATTCATCGTGTCATTGTTATCGATTAGCCGTCCTAAGGCAATCGAGGTGCTCAATCATTCGTTGTATCATTGTTATCGATCGGCCGTTTTAAGGCAATCGAGGTATTGAATCATCCGCTGCATCATTGTTATCGGTTGGCCATTCTAAGGCCATCGAGGTATTGAATTGGGGCTATCGGGGATAGTTCCCATCCGTTGTGTCGTTGTTATCGATTGACCATTCTAAGGTAATCGAGGTATTGAATTGGGACCGCCGAGGACGGTACCCATCCGTGAGTCATTGTTGTCGTGTTGGCCGACTCAAGGCAGCACACTATCATTCTCGTGAATTCGGTAATCTTGGGATCGTTGCCGTTTGTGATTAATTATGTTTGGAGGCTAGTCTCGGCCATTGGATGGCCTAATTGTGAAACGGCTTCGTGCCGTGGCTTCGGCCCTAATTGTGATACGGCTTCGTCCGTGGCCGCCCTAATTGTGATACGGCTTCGTCTTGTGGCTTCGGCCCTAATTGAGATACGGCCGCGTCGTGGCTTCGCCCTAATTGTGATACGGCCGTCGTGGCTTCGCCCTAATTGTGATACGGCCGCGTGGCTTCGCCCTAATTGTGATACGGCCGTGGCTTCGCCCTAATCGATACTGACTTCGGGCTATTTCGGCTTCATGTGATTGTGATATTTGACAGTTTCGGCTGAATGGTTTTCAAGCCTTTGTGATTGTCTTGGTAATTTCATTGGAGCCTTCGGGCATTGTGGTTCATATTTAATTCGGCCTGGTTTGGTTCATGTTGTGTAATCCATTGTGGTACTGTGATTATGATTCGCCGTTGGGCACTTATGTTCTAACTCGCCGAAAGGTGTATTAATAGTATGCCGTAGGCATAGTGTTTCACGAATGCTCGGTTCTTATATTGGTTTGTGAGCATCTCGTATTACTATTATCATTGTACTGTTTCATTCTGCCTTGGATGCATATCATGTTATACATGTATTTGATGTTCATTATCTGATGATCAATTTCGTGGGCGGAACATGTTTTCATGTTTTAGGTGCTTGCGAGGAGAGAGTTGAGACACAGGGGCATGATGATGGCGACGAGGCATTCGAGCGATACTAGTCAGAGTTGTTCATGTTTGTCAGTCAGTTGGAGTGTTCTCCATTTTGTCAGTCATTGTCATTATGTATTACCCGAGCAAGGCTCGTGGGTGTGGTTGTATTTTATTTTTGGCCATGTAGGCCCATCGTTGTCGTTGAAATTCCTTATCGGAATATTGTGTCGGATATCATGGTAGGGACTATGATTTTCCCTTGTTATTTAATTTAATGTATTTTAGTCATGTTCGCCTGGTGGATCTCCTGGCGTGGGGTCCACAGCACTGTAATAACCCAATAGGATTTGGGGGTGTTACAGAAGATGGTATCAGAGATTTTGGGTTGTGAGATACCCTGATATGTGAGTTATGTGGCTCTACCGATGCGGTAGTAGTGGGACTGTCAGGTTATGACAATCTGGACAGTCGGGTTTTGTGAGTCGTAATATTAGTACGACTGCACGAGTCATTCATTCATCGAGTCGTCGTCAGTTGGGACTAGTATCGTGAGACCTAAAAGCTTCGTATGACCTGTGTAAGGACTCGATTCTCTTTATGTTCATACATTCATCATGTCATTAATTATTCATGCTTTGTTGAAATATATATGTGATATTATTGTTATGATTGATTCATGACTAATTGTTTTGGAGCACGTGTGACCTGTGTAAGTGCTAAGGATCAACTCATTCACCAGTTAATAATCCTCAATCATCATTTTGATCTTGTCGATCATGTTAATTCATTCATCACTCTGTTAATCTCATCGCTCGCTAATTCATTCATCACTCATCAATATCATTCATCACTCGCTTAATTCATTCATCACTCGATCAATATCATTCATCACTCGCTTAATTCATTCATCACTCGCTAATTCATTCATCACTCGCTAATTCATTCATCACTCACCAATATCATTCATCACTCGCTAATTCATTCATCACTCGCTAATTCATTCATCACTCGCTAATTCATTCATCACTCGCTTAATTCATTCATCACTCGCTTAATTCATTCATCACTCATCAATATCATTCATCACTCGGTTAATTCATTCATCACTCAATTAATTCATTCATCACTCGCTAATTCATTCATCACTCGGTTAATTCATTCATCACCCATCAATATCATTGCTCGCTTAATTCATTCATCACTCGATTAATTCCTTCATCACTTAGTCAATCTCATTGTTCATATTAATTCATTAATCACTCACTAATCTCATTGTTCCGTCAATTCATTCATTACTCACTAATCTCATTGCTCGATTAATTTATTCATCACTCGATTAATCTCATTGTTCGATTAATTCATTCATCACTCACCAATCTCATTGTTCACCAATTCGTTTATCACTCACCAATCTCATTATTCAGCTTAATTAATTCATCACTCACCAATATCATTCATCACTCGCTAATTCATTCACCACTCGCTAATTCATTCATCACTCACCAATATCATTACTCGCTTAATTCATTCATCACTTAGATAGTTAATTCATCACTCACCAATTTCGTTACTCGATTAATTCATTCATCACTCGCTAATTCATTCATCACTCGATTAATCTCATCGCTCGCTTAATTCATTCATCACTCATCAATCTCATCGTTCGATTAATTCATTCATCACTCGATCAATCTCATCGCTCAAGAATTCATTCATCACTCGATTAATCTCATCGTTCGCTTAATTCATTCATCACTCACCAATCTCATCGTTGATTAATTCATTCATCACTCGGTTAATCTCATCGTTCGATTAATTCATTCATCACTCACCAATCTCATCGTTCAGTTAATTCATTCATCACCCGATCAATCTCATCGTTCAGTTAATTCATTCATCACTCACCAATCTCATTGTTCATTAATTCATTCGTCACTCGACCAATCTCATTGCTCGCTTAATTCATTCATCACTCGATCTATCTAATTGTTCGATTAATTCATTAATCATCCATCCATCTCACGGTTCAATTGTTGATCTTGTGGATCGAATTTTCAACCTTGTTAACTTGTTCAAGGTAATCATTTCAGAATTTCATCGGATAATCATGTTACCTCACTTGATCTTTCATGCGATCTTATCATATTCCGGCGTCATGTCGATTTATCATTTCATTGCAGTATACATGCATTAATTGTGTTATAGTGTTTCTGCTCTTTCTTATCATTCCGTCTCATAATCATAATGCGATCTTCATACGAGATCTGTAATTATCACGTGACTTTCCCGCCTCGGTATGGAAAGAGGCATTAGAGGGACATCGACTCACGCGTCAAGAGATTGTTTTCTAGTCGTCTTCGTCTTTGGAGAGCATCTTCATCTCGAGACGATGAGTTCGACCGTTGTTTGCTTTAACCGTGATCATCACCGTTTTGAGCAAGTTAATTCTTGCTCGGTAAGAGGATAATCATTCATTTCATCGTCGTTCATTCATTCATATAATTCACTCATCATATATTAAACACGTTGAGATTTATAATTATCAAACTAATCATTCAATTCACGGGGAACTATGGTTCCAATCATTTCATTTGAGCTGTCACTCGTTACGTTATCATTTCACAACGGTGAGTCATTCTTGATCCTTGTTGGATTTCGATTCATTATCATTCATTGTGATCATTCTTGTTTGTGTGTATCTCGTCGATTTTTCTGGCGGGATATTGCTTCTCCTACTTGTTTTAAGTTTCGGGACGAAACTTCTTTTAAGGGGGGTAGTATGTAATACCCGTAATTTCGATTTTTCGGTAATTTTATTTTTTTGGCGGAAGTCTGTTTTGACGACTCGCTCATGACCGTATTGTCATTCTGAGAATGATTAATTCTGCACTTTTTGTCATCCGAGTTCGTTTCGGTATCGTTTTGTTGAGATCCGTGTTCTTAAGCGGCTTTTCCGCACTTGAGTTCGATTCTTGCGAATCTCGTCAAGCTGCGTTTGAGTTTCTCGTAAGTTCATTTAATGTTATTATTCATGTTGTGAGCTTTGGCTTGGTGTTTCGATCGTGTATCGTGCATTTCGGACGTTTTGGGCCATTTTCGTAATTTCCCAAAGTTTGGGGTAATTACTTTCCGTTGTCGAATTTCGAGCCATCGGGTGGTCGGAATCCTGTGTTCTCTTAGTGCTTGGATTCATCTTTGCGTGTACTTCGTAACCGTATCTTCGATTCATATTCAGGTTTGGGTTTCGGTGTCGTCCGGGCCGTCGGAGTGGCCATGGCCGAGCCACGGCATACCTGATTGAGCGGCCTGCTCGCCGAGTTACGGCCGTAAGGTGCGATACGGCCGTAAGTGATCAGCATGCATGGCACGGCGAATGCGATTCACGGCCGTAAGGGCGAGAGTTCTGGCCGTCGGGTGCGGCGGCTTCTGACGAATGTTGGTTACGGCCGTAAGGACTGCCGATACGGCCGTAAGTGCCGAGTTACGGCCGTAAGACCTGTTGGTTACGGCCGTAAAGGGATCGGCAGCGCGGGCGTGGTTTTGACGAATGCGATTACGGCCGTAAGGCCCTGCCGATTCTGGCCAGTAACTGTCGGCCATATATAGGCCGAGGGACGGGCGGACCTTCATTTCATCACTTTTACGCACCAGTGCGGTGGCGGCAGGAAAAATCGGAAATGGAGTTTTTGGTCGATTCCACTCGATTTCTAAGCGTTTTGAGGATCCTTATCGAATATATCATCATCAAATCATTGTTCTTCGTCGGATCGAGGTAATTTCTTGAAATCTCCTAGGATTGGATTTTTCGAGATTTGTTCTTGATTTTCGATTCTAGTCCGATTTTGATGAATCGGTTGATGTTAGTAAACATTATTAATCATGTTCTATGGATTGTATATCCATATTTTCGATTCGTTCAACCCGATTGATGATTTTTAGGCTCTTGAGAAACTTTGAACATTTAGTGTTCGATTAAATGCCTCAAAGAGTTTCGTTCGGTCGTTATGTTGTTTTCGATTGATATTGTGATATTGAATGAATTGTATTTCATTCAAGGTGGTTCGAGTACTTGTGTTTATCGGAGGACGCCATTCGTTGTTCGTGGAATGATTTCATCGCCTTCGGTTGAGGCAAGTTTTATACTTGTACTAGTCAATGAGATTAATGTTATCATATATGTGTATGAATGTGTTGTATCATTCCGAGACTTAGTCTCTTCATGAATTCATTGATATTAAGAGATCGTTATCGATACCTTTCGGCAATTATGCCAAATGTTTTTATTGGTCGTTAATGGCCGGTTCAAGGCATTGTGATACTCGTTATTAATGTTATTATCGATCACCGGTTCGCGGTATCGATGTATCAATTGTTGTTGTTGATATTAATGTCGATTTAAGACGTCGTTGTAATCATTGCTATTAATGTTGGAGTTTTGTCCTTGAAGTTGTTTTAGCCGATTAAAGGCGTTGACGTATTCATTTCTCTTCTTCGTTGTCGGTAACCGATTAAAGGTGCCGAGGCATCCTTCGTATCATTGTTATCGATTGACCGTTCTAAGGCAATCGAGGTATTCAGTCATTCATCGTGTCATTGTTATCGATTAGCCGTCCTAAGGCAATCGAGGTGCTCAATCATTCGTTGTATCATTGTTATCGATCGGCCGTTTTAAGGCAATCGAGGTATTGAATCATCCGCTGCATCATTGTTATTGGTTGGCCATTCTAAGGCCATCGAGGTATTGAATTGGGGCTATCGGGGATAGTTCCCATCCGTTGTGTCGTTGTTATCGATTGACCATTCTAAGGTAATCGAGGTATTGAATTGGGACCGCCGAGGACGGTACCCATCCGTGAGTCATTGTTGTCGTGTTGGCCGACTCAAGGCAGCACACTATCATTCTCGTGAATTCGGTAATCTTGGGATCGTTGCCGTTTGTGATTAATTATGTTTGGAGGCTAGTCTCGGCCATTGGATGGCCTAATTGTGATACGGCTTCGTGCCGTGGCTTCGCCCTAATTGTGATACGGCCGTGCCGTGGCCGGCCCCTAATTGTGATACGGCCGTCGTGGCCCGGCCCCTAATTGTGATACGGCCGTGCCGTGGCCGGCCCTAATTGTGATACGGCCGTGCGTGGCCGGCCCTAATTGTGATACGGCTTCGTGCCGTGGCTTCGGCCCTAATTGTGATACAGCTTCGTGCCGTGGCTTCGGCCCTAATCGATACAGCTTCGGGCTATTTTGG
The DNA here is from genome assembly GCA_033398695.1 of Orobanche coerulescens. Classification (NCBI taxonomy): domain Eukaryota; kingdom Viridiplantae; phylum Streptophyta; class Magnoliopsida; order Lamiales; family Orobanchaceae; genus Orobanche; species Orobanche coerulescens. The sequence continues at coordinate 126,863,300 of CM065812.1, read as the reverse complement.
CTTCATGTGATTGTGATATTTGACAGCTTCGGCTGAATGGTTTTCAAGCCTTTGTGATTGTCTTGGTAATTTCATTGGAGCCTTCGGGCATTGTGGTTCATATTTAATTCAGTTCTGGTTTGGTTCATGTTGTGTAATCCATTGTGGTACTCTGTGATTATGATTCGCCGTTGGGCACTTATGTTCTAACCTGCCGAGCAGGTATTAATAGTATGCCGTGGGCATAGTGTTTCACGAATGCTTGGTTCTTATATTGGTTTGTGAGCATCTCGTATTACTATTATCATTGTACCGTTTCATTCTGCCTTGGATGCATATCATGTTATACATGTATTTGATGTTCATTATCTGGATGGTGACCAGGGGCGGAACATGTTTTCATGTTTTAGGTGCTTGCGAGGAGAGAGTTGAGACACAGGGGCATGATGATGGCGACGAGGCATTCGAGCGATACTAGTCAGAGTTGTTCATGTTTGTCAGTCAGTTGGAGTGTTCTCCAGTTTGTCAGTCATTGTCATTATGTATTACCCGAGCAAGGCTCGTGGGTGTGGTTGTATTTTATTTTTGGCCATGTAGGCCCATCGTTGTCGTTGAAATTCCTTATCGGAATATTGTGTCGGATATCATGGTAGGGACTATGATTTTCCCTTGTTATTTAATTTAATGTATTTTAGTCATGTTCGCCTGGTGGATCTCCTGGCGTGGGGTCCACGGCACTGTAATAACCCAATAGGATTTGGGGGTGTTACACTTTTACTACAGAATTTGGTTCGGTTGAGTGCAAGGAAATTGTTCCATATGCAAAAGATATACGGAAAGGGATGTGTGCGTTTCCGTTGGAATGTTTGAAAATGCCTGAAAGGGATGAGATTAAAACTTTTGAACAGTGGTTCAGGATTGGGTTCAATTCTCGAAAGAGGTTTGTTTAACTTTTTTGCCACTAACAATTATTATATAATTTATTGTTAGGAAAAATGATTTATCTATTTTAATTGTAGGGTTTATAAATTTCCTGGGAGCAGTGATATTATTGATCCTCCACTCAGTTTTGGGTTTACCAGTGTTAGTAGTAAAACGTGGTTTTATACTTTGTTAACTCCAAATAAATGGCTTGAACATGATGTAAGTTTAATCACAATTATGTCATTCCATTATATAATGTTGTATTACTTAGTAAATGTTATGTTGGGTTACTTGTTTTTTTTCCTGGCAGCATATCAACATTTGCTTTTACTACTTGAGGAAGTTGGCGTGACATTCTCCTCATGTTTTGATTAAGGTTACAACAGTTGATTCATGGTTTCATGTCAAGTTGACTAACTTGTACAATGAGTACTGTGAGAAGCTTGGAGATACTAATGTGTTGGCCCGAGATAATGATATATGTGACTATATTCTTGGTTATTCGGTGTGCGTTAACACACCTTGGGTTGAGGTTGACTACATTTTATTTCCTATTAATATGGATGGTCCTGCTCATTGGTTTTACTGGTATTTGATGTGCATCGTCGGCGTGTTGTTGTGTACAACACATTCCAGCCAAATTGTATCACTATGCAGACCAAGATCATGGATGTTTGTGAACCTTATATTATTGGGCTCCCTATAATTTTGTCTCACTGTAGTTTTTGGAAGGGAAGAAATGATATTGATTTCAATACGCCCTCGTACTGTGATAAAGGTTTTGAAGATGCAATTGAATTGGAATTTGCAAAGTCTGTTCCAGCAGGTTCAATGGTGAGTTTATTAAGTTGGTCTGAAATTCTCTTTTTTAGTGATTGTGAGGATTTGTATGATGTTTTTACGATAGCTGACTTTTATCTTTTGTAGTGATTACGGTGTTTTACCATTGGTTTTGCGGAGTATTTAATCTGGCGAAGGATGGATGACTTGTGCCGAAGATTTGAAGTGAATGAGTATCACAGTAAATTATGTGTCTACATTTTTCTGCATGGGAGAAGTAAGGAAATGAGTGGTTATGAGTCGGACACTGAATTTCCTGGTAGAAGATCTCTTAAAAAGTGTAGTGTGGCTGTTTAGTGGAATATTGTGTGAAGCCTTTAATTGTATTTTTATTTGAGTTATTTTGAATGTTGATGAGATTGAGTACTTGCTATTATGTGAAATTACTTTTTTTTTTGTTGGAATGTTTAGTTTATGTTGATGAGAATAGTTTTATTTATGTTATTATGTTATATCGTTGAAGTTATTTTGGTTACCAGATTTGTAAGAAGTTTAGTTTGGTTTGACTATATGTTTTATTAAACAATGTTATATAAGCTGTATATATGTGTTGTGTGTAGAATCTAGATACATAATATATTTTGTAGATACCAAACAAAATGTTAGGGAATACTTTGCTTTTATTAGTATTATATTATAGATAATATAATATTTATTTATGTTGTATGCAAGATGTAATTATGTAAATCGTTGTCTATGTATAGATACTGGAAAAAACATAATTGGATACTTAAATTTAGAGCATCTGTGAAACTATCATTTCACATAATAATTATTTATTTATTAATATATTTTTGCGATTGTATGTATCATTAAACAATGCTAGAGATAATATGATATATATATGTATGGTGTATGGAAGATTTAATTACATAAACTATTATCTAGGTATGGATAATGGAAAAAGAAAAAATTGACACTTAAATTTAGAGAATTTGTGAAATTTTCAGTTTGTAACACCCCCAAAACCATATGGGAATATTACACGCCGTAGACCCTTTCCACAAGGATCTACCAGGCTAAACATCCTAAACAACCAAATGGTTGCCCGACCAGGGTCAAACAATAAATAATACAGACCGTTATGGTCACTTACACGTGAATACACAAACCGATGATGTCACACAACCCCAATCAACAAAACTGACTTAAACGACATTACCCACACAGGGGTCGAAATACAATACAACGGAAGACTGAAATCAACTCTGACAACACAACAAAAATCAAACAACTCTCAACTCATGATCAGTATCGCAGCTCGTCATCCTCTTGTGCCAATCCTGTGACTGCTCCCCTGAATCTGCATGTACCTGGACGCAAAACAGACATCCACCCCCCGATTACTCGGGGGTTAGTAAAACTCCACTGTTTTACTAGTGCAAGTATCAAATCATACGAAATATAACAAGCAAGTAATAATCGTGAATCAAATATAACAATCAAGTATCAAAATATCCCCGGGAGGTTTTCACAAGGAAAGATAAGCTATGAAGCATTTGAAAATAAGATTATCACCTCGGAAATTTTTAGAATTTCAACCTTTCGAAAATCCTAGGGTCTTAACCCAAATCTAAAATTGTATTTCAACAATTTACAGTACGAAAACATTTCCATAAATCTCGTGGGGCTCGGCCCAACATTCTTTTCTTAAAACTTTCTCTTACAAAGAGTTTGATTTACAAAACATGATTCGTGACACCGTGATCCCCTGTCACGTGTCTCCGTAGGTTCAACAACCCGCACGGACTTAATCAAACACAAAAATTACAACAATAAATCATGCTCATGACTCCGTGATCGCTTGCCACGAGACTCCGTAGGTTCAACAACCCAGACGGATTGAGCAAACACAACAATCACAACAAACATTCCCGACCCCGTGAACCTGTGTCACGTGTCACCGTAGGTTCCGTCAAACCCGCACGGTTGGACGTACTGTGTCCTGATCCCATGGACCTGTGCCATGAATCATCGTAGGCCTCGTCAGACCCGCACGATTGGACCTCAGCACCACACACTAAGTTCTGATCCCATGGACCTGTGCCATGAATCCTCGTAGGCCCCCTCGAACCCGCACGAGTGAACTTAGCGTTCCAGCACACCACATTCACATTCACATTACATACAACAATGAGCACAGTTAGTCAATCACGTTGATCACCACAAAACAGTACGTCACACGCACATAACACAATCTCAACACTCTCAACAACTATCATCAATCAACGACGTACAACCAACATACCACACGTTCGGTACACAATGCATTGCATGACTAACACATATACCAATATAACACTATTATCACAAAGCCTTCAAATTTCGGAAAGCACAAACAACTCAAATGGAACATATTTACGAAGGCAAGCAAAATCATCATAAATCTCATACGTGATTACTAGTCGCAAGATACAAGTCGTATAGTAAGATACTTGCCTTAATAACCGCTACCGAGCGCTCCGAAGAACACGGTTCGACCGGGAAGCTCGAACCCCAAAGAAGGCAACGAACGGAAGGGTTCCGACTCGAGTTCTTCACAAGAATTCGTTCCTAAGTCACAACGATATCAATTCAATCACAATTCTACGAAAACGTATGGAACTTCCCAAGTTCTACCCATTGAAGCGTTTTATCGGACACTTTGAAGGCGTAGTCCAATTCAATCGATTATTCAAAGAAATACTCAAATCCGTTCCACAAAACTTCAAGGGTATTGAATGATTACGAGTTTACAATCAAGTTCTAACAATAATATGAATCAAAACGAAGCAAATCGGCCAAAACACCGAAACCTCAAGAACATCCAAAAACCAAAAGTTTAGGTGTTCTTACCTTCGATCCGGGTGGAAGATGATGTTAATCCATGATTCCAACTTCTAAAACATGTTGATATAAGTTGATTCTATTCAAAACCATCGATCTATGGTGAAAACTAGCGGAAGGAACGAAGAAAAGTGGAAAATGCCGGATATGACTCGGTCCAGACCTTAAATAGTCGGACACTGCCGGACGCTTACGTACGTAACCGGCCCTTACGTGCGAATCGCCATGGCGAAGTCTCGCCCGAAATGCCGGCATCGTTACGTGCGTAATCGGCCGAGGCTTACGTCGTAATCGCCTTACGTACGTATCGCCGAGCACTACCGGCCGTAACTCGGCGATCTTGCTTGGCCTGGCGCCGGCCATGACTCGGCCGGGGCCAACTACGACGGCCCGAACGACCCCGAAACCCGAACCTGAATATGAATCGAAGATACGGTTACGAAGTACTCGCAAAGACGAATCCGAACACTAAGAGAACACACGATTCCGACCACCCGAGGGCTCGAAATTCGACAACGGAAGTAATTACCCCAAACTTTGGGAAATTACGAAAATGGCCCAAAACGCCCGAAAATCACGATACGTGATCGAATAACCAAACCGAAGTTCACAACACGTCTAACAAATTTAAACGGACTTACGGGAAACTCGAAACAGCAGTTTTGAACGAGATTCGCAAGAATCGAACTCAAGTGCGGAAAAGTCGCTAAAAAGCACGGAACTCAATAAAACGGCACTGAAACAAACTCGGATGTCAAAAAGTGTAGAATTAATCATTCTCAGAATGACGAAACGGTCATGAGCGAGTCATCAAAACGGACTTCCGCCGAAAAAAAGAAATTACCGGAAATCGAAATTACGGGTATTACATTCTATCCTCCTTAAAAGAAGTTTCGTCCCGAAACTTAAAATAAGTAGGGAGAAGCAATATCCACTGTGAGGAAGACTCGACGAGATACACAAAAACTGAAAACTCGCGCCCAACGGCGAAACGCTGCAAGAAACGCAAAGAGACATACGGCGTGAAAACACGCTCCACGACGACCAACACAACGCCACCGATAGAGACATAATAAAACCAACAAGTGACAAGCGTCATCAAACAGATAATACAACCAAGTCGATTATCCGAACAATCACAAAACACAACGAACGAAAATCAATATGATCGACCACCCCAACAGTATATCAATCAAAACGCGAGCCCATCGCTGAACAAATACGGAATTCCACCGCCCAAGGGTTGGAAGATCGAAAAGAGACTAATTTCCCGAACATAAGGAAATTAGGAAGGAGTCTGAACGCTCAACAATCACGAAACGGGATCAACAAAAACCGAACAATCAAACGATCAAACCACAACGATCGAGACAACAAAAATCGAACCATCATGTTCGAATCGCGAAGAACAATAAAATTCAAACAACAAATCCAAGGTTCACATCTCGACTCGAGACAATATATGATCCGGTGAAAACAACAATATGTGCATTCACATAAGATCCACAGGAAAGAGAATAGCAATTGAAAAGTCACAACGACAAACGAGTTATTCCAAAACAATACCACACTCGTTCGATCAACAAAAGCAAGGGGCAGGACAAGCTCAGAAAATGTCAACGAACATAAACGAGTCGACAGAGTCGAAAATACAGAAGTTCAAAATCCGATCCACTTCGAATAAAAGAACTAATAGGACCAAAATATGTTACTTCCGAACAAGGTTCACAAGAATCGAACCGGACTCGGAAAAGTCACAACGATAACCAGATCGACCCAAAACAAGATCACAGCTCGTTCGAACGACGAAACCGAAATACAGAACAAGTCCAGAAAGTATCAACGAACACGAGTGAGTCGATAGACCTGAGAAAGAGGAAATGCAGAAGTCCAAAAACAATACGGGTATTACATTCGACCTCTTATAAAAGAAATGTCGTCCCCGCAACTCACAACAACGGAAACAAGGTAACAACACAAAAAGCAACCGACAGAAAAATCTCCCATGGGCCTCTCAGAGCCGATCCTGATATCTGTGCTGAAGTTCGCGCCCCGAAAGACTCGGAACCCAACTCGCAAAACTGGATCCTGTGACGAGAAAGATAATTGGTACGTGCATGCCCCCGGCACACCACGGTTGAAACACCTCGGCTCGGCATACCGAAAATACAACTGCTAGGTACAATGGAATATAACGTCGCAAAACAACAACCCGGAGATGCCAACTTGGCATAACATATCAACACATACTAAAATCACAACAACCACGGCATTGTTCGACGATTACAACAGCCCGAACGATAGCCAGTACACAATCACAACCCTCATGAACAATCACCCATGTGCATAAACGCACAAAAATCCAAGCTTCAACAGCTCACACTCGTGCGACAACACGCAAATCACCACGAGGCGACAAATAGTAAATACTAGTTCACACCTCTCACAGAGGGCTAGTACAACAAATGCGTGGCAATGCCTCGATGTTCATGCCACCAATTTGATCATACTCGGGAGCAAACACCATAACGACAACGCGAACATCATACATACATACCCAGCCCTCAAACGGGAATGGATAGGTTTTAAAAATGAAAACCTCCTTTTGAAAATAATTTAGAAAAACACCGGTTGATCTTGAGTATCACCTTTAAAAAAAACACAAACGTGAAACATCGTTATCGAGACTTTGGAGAACCATTTCGCATTTGATAAAAATGAGGACACTTTCTCTTAGTGAAAAACTTTCAGAATATTCGACCCTCGGGTCTAAGTAAAAGTGTTTCTAAAACATTGAAAATATCTCAAAACATTTTGGTCCTCGAGGTAGAAGAATTTTGAAACATATTGTGGCACCTTGGATGTACCACGAGAAAATAATTCATTTTAAAAGTACGTCTCGAAATTTATTTTCCAAGATACTCAAGGTTTTCAAAGATAATTCAATGGGCTAGAATGCCCAAAAATTTCAGGTAATTACACGGAACATTATAGCGCCGTGGGTCCCACGCCCGAACCCACCAGCCTAAAAACCATTTACAAAAACGCCAAAAAGGCCGATGACGGTAATATTTGAAAAACTCACAAAATCCATTTACAAAATACTAAATACCGTCATAAGAATTTCGCCAAAACGATCAAGGCCATAATGCCAAAAACTCGGTTAAGGGAATCGATTTCCGAATCAAAACTCAGTCGGTAAAATACCGAAAGCCATTACAAAAGAACTCACGCAGCGGAAAAAAAATACAGTCCAACATGCACAATCCAATTGAATACATCTCATAGCATCTAGTTTAAACATATAACAAAATCATTCCTTGGAGTTTCTCACGAACTCAATCATCGATACCTTTTCGAAATCCATCAAGGTTTACAACTTTCACACCATACCACACCACCCGGTGGTTCAAAGATAAAACAATAATGTGCTCAGTTCTATACACATACTATATGCCACCCATACTAAACACAACTATATTACACAATACTGTGAAAATAAAATCATGCACCGCAATTAATTCACTAAGATAAAATCGAGATACACAGGTACTTCGCATAAAAGTGGAGACTTACATCCACAGGCCGCACGGAGATGACGGTCGCCCACGATACTAATCTCATCCGACAACATAACTGACACGTTGTGACTACGCACAACTCAACTTGTCACCTGACGACTCGAACGACAAGACAACACATTACTCGACAAACCACGACTCGACTCGACCCGACAGCCTAGGTTTCCGCAACCTAAGCTCCGATACCATATATGTAACACCCCCAAAACCATATGGGAATATTACACGCCGTAGACCCTTTCCACAAGGATCTACCAGGCTAAACATCCATAAACAACCAAATGCTTGCCCGACCAGGGTCAAACAATAAATAATACAGACCGTTATGGTCACTTACACGTGAATACACAAACCAATGAGGTCACACAACCCCAATCAACAAAACTGACTTAAACGACATTACCCACACAGGGGTCGAAATACAATACAGCGGAAGACTGAAATCAACTCTGACAACACAACAAAAATCAAACAACTCTCAACTCATGATTAGTATCACAGCTCGTCATCCTCTTGTGCCAATCCTGTGACTGCTCCCCTGAATCTGCATGTACTTGGACGCAAAACAGACATCCACCCCCCGATTACTCGGGGGTTAGTAAAACTTCACTGTTTTACTAGTGCAAGTATCAAATCATACGAAATATAACAAGCAAGTAATAATCGTCAATCAAATATAACAATCAAGTATCAAAATATCCCCGGGAGGTTTTCACAAGGAAAGATAAGCTATGAAGCATTTGAAAATAAGATTATCACCTCGGGAATTTTTAGAATTTCAACCTTTCGAAAATCCTAGGGTCTTAACCCAAATCTAAAATTGTATTTCAACAATTTACAGTACGAAAACATTTCCATAAATCTCGTGGGGCTCGGCCCAACATTCTTTTCTTAAAACTTTCTCTTACAAAGAGTTTGATTTACAAAACATGATTCGTGACACCGTGATCCCCTGTCACGTGTCTCCGTAGGTTCAACAACCCGCACGGACTTAATCAAACACAACAATTACAACAATCAATCATGCTCATGACTCCGTGATCGCTTGCCACGAGACTCCGTAGGTTCAACAACCCACACGGATTGAGCAAACACAACAATCACATCAAATAGTCCCGACCCCGTGAACCTGCACGTGTCACCGTAGGTTCCGTCAAACCCGCACGGTTGGACGTACTGTGTCCTGATCCTATGGACCTGTGCCATGAATCATCGTAGGCCTCGTCAGACCCGCACGATTGGACCTCAGCACCACACACTAAGTTCTGATCCCATAGACCTGTGCCATGAATCCTCGTAGGCTCCCTCGAACCCGCACGAGTGAACTTAGCGTTCCAGCACACCACATTCACATTCACATTACATACAACAATGAGCACAGTTAGTCAATCACGTTGATCACCACAAAACCGTACGTCACACGCACATAACACAATCTCAACACTCTCAACAACTATCATCAATCAACGACGTACAACCAACATACCACACGTTCGGTACACAATGCATTGCACAACAGCTAACACATATACCAATATAACACTATTATCACAAAGCCTTCAAATTTCGGAAAGCACAAACAACTCAAACGGAACATATTTACGAAGGCAAGCAAAATCATCATAAATCTCATACGTGATTACTAGTCGCAAGATACAAGTCGTATAGTAAGATACTTGCCTTAATAACCGCTACCGAACGCTCCGAAAAACACGGTTCGACCGGGAAGCTCGAACCCCAAAGAAGGCAACGAACGGAAGGGTTCCGACTCGAGTTCTTCACAAGAATTCGTTCCTAAGTCACAACGATATCAATTCAATCACAATTCTACGAAAACGTATGGAACTTCCCAAGTTCTACCCATTGAAGCGTTTTATCGGACACTTGGAAGGCGTAGTCCAATTCAATCGATTATTCAAAGAAATACTCAAATCCGTTCCACAAAACTTCAAGGGTATTGAATGATTACGAGTTTACAATCAAGTTCTAACAATAATATGAATCAAAACGAAGCAAATCGGCCAAAACACCAAGAAACCTCAAGAACATCCAAAAACCAAAAGTTTAGGTGTTCTTACCTTTGATCCGGGTGGAAGATGATGTTAATCCATGATTCCAACTTCCAAAACATGTTGATATAAGTTGATTCTATTCAAAACCATCGATCTATGGTGAAAAATCGCGGAAGGAACGAAGAAAAGTGGAAAATACCGGATATGACTCGGTCCAGGCCTTAAATAGCCGGACACTGCCGGACGCTTACGTACGTAACCGGCCGGGCCCTTACGTACGTAACCGGCCATGGCTGAAGTCTCTGCCCAGAAATGCCGGCATCGTTACGTACGTAACCGGCCGAGGCTTACGTACGTAACCGGCCTTACGTACGTGCGCCGAGCACTACCGGCCGTAACTCGACCGATCTTGGCACGGCCCAGGCCTGCCTTGACCATGACTCGGCCGGGGCCAACTCCGACGACCCGAACGACCCCGAAACCCGAACCTGAATACGAATCGAAGATACGGTTACGAAGTACTCGCAAAGATGAATACGAACACTAAGAGAACACACGATTCCGACCACCCGAGGGCTCGAAATTCGACAACGGAAGTAATTACCCCAAACTTTGGGAAATTACGAAAATGGCCCAAAACGCCCGAAAATCACGATACGTGATCGAATAACCAAACCGAAGTTCACAACACGTCCAACAAAGTTAAACGGACTTACGGGAAACTCGAAACAGCAGTTTTGAACGAGATTCGCAAGAATCGAACTCAAGTGCGGAAAAGTCGCTAAAAAGCACGGAACTCAACAAAACGGCACCGAAACAAACTCGAATGTCAAAAAGTGTAGAATTAATCATTCTCATAATGACGAAACGGTCATGAGCGAGTCGTCAAAACGGACTTCCGCCGAAAAAAAGAAATTACCGGAAATCGAAATTACGGGTATTACACAGTTCACATAAGAATTATTTATTATTAATATATTTTTGTACGATGTATCATTAAACAATGCTATATAAATATTATAATATTTCATTATCCAAGTTTTAATTATGTAAACTATATTCTATGTATGGATACTGAGCAAGCATAAATGGATACTTAAATTTAGAGCAGTTTTGAAACTATATTTCATGTAACAATTATTTTGTGAATGTATGTATCATTTAACAATCCTATAGATAATGTAATATATATAAATATATATGTATGGTGTATGCAAGATTTAATTATGTAAAATATTGTCCATTTATGGATGCTGGAAAAAGTATAATTGGATACTTAAACTTATTATGATGTATATAATTGGAAAAAGTATTCAATTATGATGTATAATTGTATACTTAAACTTATATATTCTTGATTCTAGTTTTTTAGTTAGTGATTAAAAAGAAACTAGAAGACCAAAAAAAAAAACATTTATATAAAAGGATAGTTCATTATTCAAACTAGGTGGATAAATATTGTTTTACACAACATGTGGGTTGTTGCAAGTTTTTCTATTATGGCCTTTGAGTTTGCAATTGGTGCATCTGATTTGGCTTTGTTGCTCCATTGAGTTTTTGTATCTTCCTGCCTTTGGTCTACCTGGAGGTCTTCTTGTGATCGGTGGGTAGACCTTTAGGCACCTAATATCTTCTGGTACCTCCCAATTTTCTGTATCTCCGACTGGCATGATAGCTGATGAATAAGTCGCTACCAAGGCATATTTGTTGTACAATTTTGAACAAAAATCGTAGCAGCTGAAATTTCTCTTTCTAATAACTGATGCGGCATGTGAGCACGACATCTCATGATATTGAAATTCTTCGCATGTGCAAGTTCTTTATGATATATTCACAATATATTGTTTGTTGACATCATATACTGTGAATATAACCAAGTTTGAGCTTACAACCTGTACAAGGAGACATACATAAGGTATATTATACATTATTATAATGGTATGCTATACATTATTTTAGGCTAGTGCAGTATTAAATTATAAAGACTTGTTCAGAGTATACTACCAACTAATTTTACTTGTCAGTTAAAATTTATATTAGTTAAAATGTACTTGTTTTTTTAAATTCTTAATATTATTTATGTGAAATTATTAGTAAGTAATGATTTTTTTTATACATGTATTTGTTTTGTGTATTGATTTATATGTTGGATTATTCAAATTTATATTTAATCTTGTAAGTGATACTAACCTTGAGTTTTTTGGAGTCATTGATGATTGCTGCAAGTTTCTTCTCGATATATGTTGAGAGAGTAGTGAAGGTAGACAACGCAACTTGTTTGTTTGCCAAGTACCATTGTTGAGTTAAACAACGGAGACACTCAATCATTGTGGAAGTTGGCAACTCTCTTATTGACTTGATGGCACTATTCAAGGATTCAGCAATGTTTGAAGTCATTGTTGCATATCTACTTGTTGGTCCATGGAGTCTTGTGCATTTACTCAATGTAACCTTATTTTCCAGAAATGGCCTTATTCGTTTATCAATGGAATCTATCTGCCATGTGTTTATTAAATTCTTTTTAATTATATGCTCTGCATACACCATTATAAGCATTTTTCACATCCACTCCTCCTTTCTTGAATCTTTTTTTAATATTTTTAAGAACATGATAAGTGCATGCACCGTGCATAACATCTGGAAATATGATGTCCAAACCTTTTGCAATTGCATGATATCAGTCAGATACAATACACTGGCCAGTTCGCTGTGAATGATTTCCTCAAATTAGAAAAAAAAACCATGTCTATGAATCTTCGTTCTCACTATCAACGACTGCAAATGCAAGCGGAACAATAGATCTATTTGCATCTTGGGCACAAGCTGAGTAAGGTTCCCATTTACGTAGAACAAAGAAATGTGCCGTTAATTACTATAATGGGGAAACAATTATCCCATGCAACTATCGATGGGCCAAGGGCAAAATACAAGTACTTGAAACTGCCATTGGTATCCAGTGACAAGTCTGTGATAGTTCCTGTTAAATTGACTATAATATATTTTAGATAAATTATTTCAATTCATATACTCAAAACTAGTTGTCACTAGCTTTGACCTTGGTACTGGGTCATATTATTTGTCTATTTCAATAATCAGGCACATGAATTCTAAATTAATACTGTTAATAAAAAATCACCAAATCAGTATTATTGGGTAACCAAATATGCAAATATTGGTAGTCACCAGTGATACAACATATATTGTATATTTAACTACGTACCTGGATTTGCAATTGTTGTCATGTGCAACCATGAAGGTATCAATGAGTAGTCGTGAGGATTTCCACGTACTTTTGTCAATTCCTTTTCTCTTGATCGCCATGCTTTTTGGTAGGAGATAGAGACATTATACTCTTCCATCATCTCATCTAAGATGTCTTTTGGAGTGTATACTCTCTTGAGATTTGTAATCTTGTTTTTTATGCATTCACTGACAAGTTCACTTGTTGCTTGCCTATGAGAACTCATCAAGATATCAGATGAACACGTATGTACGTTGTTGAATTCTCTTATCTTAAACAAGCTTGTTTGGCCCACTCTAGATGCTCTGACCTTCCACCCACATTTTTGGTTGTCTATGCAAATCAGCACATAGTCTCTCGAAGAAGATCATTGTACCTTATGCTGTCGGTTATTTAACATTGACTGCAATCTCAAAGTTTTGGACAAAATGTCCTTGTTTGCATATATTTGATTTTTCCTAACTACAATATTTCCTGCTGTTGTTATGACCTGGTTTTCTTTTTCCTCATTGCATTCCAACAGTGTCTGAGCTTGTATTTCCTATTCCAATGATATATTGTGCCACTCTTTCTGCATGTAGTCTGTTGCCCAAATCTTCAGTTAATAAAGAGATCATAGCAGAGCTTTGGTTCTCTGAGTGTGTGTATATATATCTCTTCTACACAACATATGGCTAGTTGTCCGATTTCTTCTTCCTCAACTATAATTGGATACTTTCCATAGTCTGGGATTTTTCGAGAAATTTCCATAAAGAAACTCCATGTTGCATCATCAGAAATATCAGTAGGTGGAATGTGATTCTGGATCTGAAATTTCATTGTCATTGTGGCTGAACTGAGCATCTTTAGTGACTGGCGCACTAGATTTTCCATGGCACAAAAGGAAATTGTTGGTGAAACTAATATTCCTGTCACCTTGAAGTCTATGTATTCATTCTTTTCGTACCATTTTCCATTTAAATACAAAAATAATGGTATCACTTCCATTACTTGATAAGAAACAATTTAATTAAACATCGATGAACAGCTTCAGAAAAGGTAACCAATGAATTTGTATTTGGTAATTAGAATCTTAAACACATGTCACTAATTCAATACTAAGTTTTATTTCATAATCTTTTTTTAAATAAAAGTACAATTTCAACAGTATACATACAATAAATTAGTGTTTACCAAACGATATTTATTGTTACAAATAATCATATAATCATGTATGGTTCCCAAATTTCACGTTTTCAAAGTGTTGTAATTATCAAAGGGGAATATAATTACATCTGATTCAAATTAACGTACAGATAACCATCAGAAGCATATTTATCTTTATTATGTTTCACTTGACCTAACATACAAACAAGGACAAATTCAGTTATGATTATATATTACCATATATGGAGTATCCAAGTACCAACACAGAGTAACCAACAGTAAAACGTTCAATGTCATCATATATAAATGAATTACTACACAAGCAAAGATTAGTCCTGACTATTCAGCTTATCACTGGATGGTATCCACTCTTATTTATATATATACTATTTATTGTTTAAAAAATCAAACCTACTAAATTAACTCAGAGTTATAAGAAACTGAGGGATGTTATAATGATGTGAATACGATTTTACAGATAAGGACAAATTTAGTCACAATTATATATCACCATACATGGAGTAACCAAGTACCAACACAGAGTAACCAACATAGAGTAACAATGACTAAATTCAGTTATGATTATATATTACCATACATGGAGTAACCAAGTACCAACACAGAGTAACCAATAGTAAAGCGTTCAATATGATCATTTATAAATGAATTACTATACAAGCAAAGATTAGTCCTGACTAATCAGCTTATCACTGGATGGTATCCACTATTATTTATAGGCTAAAATGCACCTGAGGTCCCTTAACTTAATTTCATATAACGATTTAGTCACTTATCTTTTTTTTATCCCAACTAAGTCCTTTATCTTTCTAATTTTAAGCAAATTTAGCCCTTTTCCAGTTAATTATAGATTAGCTGTTGTCAGGGTGGGTACATTAAGTTCTTACGTGGCTATAAACATACCTGCGTGGAGAACAAAGTCAACAACCACAAAGTCTTCTCCTTAATTTCATTTTTCATTAAAACCAACGGGAGAAAAGCGAATATGAGAGAGAAAGAGGCTTCAGGCATAAGCCACTGTGGTGTCTTCGTGATTCCGCAATGGGTACACCTTCGCGGCGGCGCCGCCACATCTCCTGCTCAATGGGTAGAATTAGTTTTACTGGCTTTAGTCAAGAAACTTCTATTGAGGGGAAATATGTAGCTTTTGTAGATACCTTCCTAAAGCCTGAGGATACAGCACCGTCGTTCTCTGCTGCAGTGAGTTACTGCTCAACCTTCTCCAGACCTTTGTTAACTGCTTGCATCTCTTCAGCCAAAGACTTCAGTTGTATCTAATAGCCACATAGGATGAACAAGCACCAAAAAAGTTGAATATTCTTGGCCATAAATTTAAACATTATGAAGGAAAATCTTACATTATGATATATAAGACAACCTTGGAGGCTGGTTCCAAATGTATGAGATCCTTGCTGTAGTCTAGCAACTCCGGCATTTTCTCAGCTAGAATCTAGAACACAGACGATTTCCACAAGCATAGCATTTTTAACAAAACCAGAATTTACAGTTATATGCGTGACAAATTGCATCTCAGGATTTATAGTTATAGGGGTGAGAAACTGTAGCTCAAACAAATTCAACGATGACGTACAAATTGATGCAGCAAAAACAGGGATGAAATCATGGAACTTATTAATTGAGACCTCCAAAAAAAGGAATAGCTTGTCCATTTACATACATCCGCTAGACTGGCTAGCTACACTCTATAACTTTAAGGCAACGGTAAATCTGTCATCAACATAACAGGCTGGCAGAGTTTGCTGTAAACAGAAAGTTTAGGTGCATCAGGTGCAGTACAGTAAGGGGTGGGTTATTTAGACCCCCTATTTCTACAAAGCAAACCCTCCCTAGGGAGGGTTTGTCCACCTATTTTTTTTTTTTTTTTTTTTTTTGTTGTTTTTTTGTGTGTGTTATGTTTTTTTAGTGTTTATTTGTTATGTTTTTTGTGTTATGTTTTTTGTATTCATCTAATGTATTTTTATTTAATTAAACAACAACAACAATAACACGTTAAACATTAACACATTAAACAACTACAACAACTGTTATTATTTAACTAAACAACAACAATAAGCGTAGTAGAGTTATATTAAATATGAAACTTTTCTTACATACTAGGACTCATCCCCACCATCCATCCAAAAAGAAATCGATGGTTGAGATTAAAAGCGTTTAATATTTCACACATTTTTATAATTTAAATATCTCTTAAACCGTTAATCGTTAAGCGAAAATAATTACACCATCGCGACGAGCATTTAATTATCTTTCTATAGACGGGCACTTTGATATACTTTCGACAAAAAAAAAATTCGTTTTTTTTCGTGGCCGAAAAAATCATGTGATATATCATATATGATATTACATATCACATATGATATACCATATATGATATTACATATCATATATGATATGTAATATCATATATGATATATCACATGTGATTTTTTCTGCCACGAAATATTCGTGAAAAAAGCGGAAAAAAAATTTGTCGAAAATATATCAAAGTGTCTATCTCTAGAAAGATAATTAAATGCTCGTCGTAACGGTATATTTTTTTTGACTTAACAATTAACGGTTTGAAAGATATTGATATTTGAAAAAAAATGATGAAAGTGAGTTTTTTAAATTGTTGGATTAATCTCATCCATTGGATCAAATAAAGATGGAGTGAAGATGGAGGGTGGAGATTAGTCTCTTGGTATGTAAAAAAAGTTTGGTCCTCAAATGATCTTAAATCCAACAACATTAACACATTATTTAAAAACAACACCATCAAATATAGTGCATTTACTATGTTTGTGCTCTTACATAAAATAAAATATACACATTATAAACTAAAATAAACTTCATTAATTAAAAAAAACACATTACATAAAATAAAAACATTACATTATTTGCCCATGGAACCCCAAAATATGCATGCCAAATCCATAATTTTTGATCCGCAACCGCTTCCAACATAAGAGTTGGGTATTTATGATCACGCCTTTTGAATTGAGCTTGTAAGGCCTTTGGACAATTTTTCCAATCCCAATGCATACAATCAATACTCCCGAGCATTCCCGGGAGTTTATGTTTTTCTTCATGCAATGCATATATTTTTCAATGTCATTGAGAAGTCTGTACGCTCCCCATTGTGGGTGAGTATTGGGGAGTGGTGAATTTTCATCCAGCGTCACATAAATGTAGTGAGCACAGTCGTCGCCCCCCGCACGGGCAATCACAAGGGGGCCACTAATAATAAAACCGATCACTCGAGCTATATTTTGCACCCAATCAGTTAGTTCTTTCAGAATCGAACACCTGAAAATACATTACAACTTTTATAAAAAATTAATCGAACCATACCGTGACCACCCGTACTAAATATAACAAAAAAGTAATCGAACCAAATAAAAAAAATATTTTTATTTGTTACAACTTTTTTTAAAATAACTTTTTGTTACAACTTTTTTTAAAAAAAAAAATACTTTTTTGTTACAATTTTTTTTTGTCTTTGAAACTAAAAAAGAATATATATATATATATATATATTGTAGGGGGGTAGGGAGGGTTTTCATAGGGATATATATATATATATATATATATATATATATTGTAGGGGGGTAGGGAGGGTTTCCATAGGGGGGGTCTGTATAACAAGTTGAGTTTATTTGTTATGTTTTTTTATTCATCTAATGTATTTTTATTTAATTAAACAACAACAACAATAACACGTTAAACATTAACACATTAAACAACTACAACAATTGTTAGTATTCAACTAAACAACAACAACAACATGAGTAGAGTTATATTAAATAGCAAACTTTTCTTACATACCAAAGGACTCATCCCCATCATCCATCCAAAAAGAAATCAATGGTTGAGATTAAAAGCATTTAATATTTCACACATTTTTTATAATTTAAATATCTCTTAAACCGTTAATCGTTAAGCGAAAATAATTACACCATCGCGACGAGCATTTAATTATCTTTCTATAAACGGGCACTTTGATATACTTTCGACAAAAAAAAAAATTTCATTTTTTTCGTAGTAGAAAAATCGTATGTGATATATCATATATGATATTACATATCACATATGATATATCACATGTGATTTTTTTGCCACGAAAAACGTGAAAAAAATTTGTCGAAAATATATCAAAGTGCCTATCTATAGAAAGATAATTAAATACTCGTCATAAATAACGATATATTTTTTGACTTAACGATTAACGGTTTGAAAGATATTGATATTTGAAAAAATGATGAAAATGGGTTTTTAAATTGTTGGGATTAATCTCATCCATTAGATCAAATAAAGATGGAGTGAAGATGGAGGGTGGAGATTAATCTCTTGGTATGTAAAAAAGTTTGGTCTCAAATGATCTTAAATCCAACAACATTAACACATTATTTAAAAACAACACCATCAAATATAGTGCATTTACTATGTTTGTGCTCTTACATAAAATAAAATATACACATTATAAACTAAAATAAACTTCATTAATTAAACATATTACATAAAAACACATTACATTATTTGCCCCTGGAACCCCAAAATATGCATGCCAAATCCATAATTTTTGATCCGCAACCGCTTCCAACATAAGAGTTGGGTATTTATGATCACGCCTTTTGAATTGAGCTTGTAAGGCCTTTGGACAATTTTTCCAATCCCAATGCATACAATCAATACTCCCGAGCATTCCCAGGAGTTTATGTTTTTCTTCATGCAATGCATATATTTTTCAATGTCATTGGGAAGTCTGTACGCTCCCCATTGTGGGTGAGTATTGGGGAGTGGTGAATTTTCATCCAGCGTCACATAAATGTAGTGAGATGTCGCCCCCACACGGCAATCACAAGGGGGCCACTAATAACAAAACCGATCACTCGAGCTATATTTTGCACCCAATCAGTTAGTTCTTTCGAGGCCAACACACGAAAATACATTACAACTTTTATAAAAATTAATCGAACCATACCGTGACCAGTACTAAATATAACAAAAAAGTAATCGAACCAAATAAAAAAATATTTTTATTTGTTACAATTTTAAAATAATTTTTGTTACAACTTTTTTTAAAAAAAATACTTTTTTGTTACAATTTTTTTTTGTCTTTGAAACTAAAAAAGAAAATATATATATATATATATATATATATATTGTAGGGGGGTAGGGAGGGTTTTCATTATATATATATATATATATTATATATATATATATATCGTAGGGGGGGTAGGGAGGGTTTTCATAGGGGGGGTCTGTATAACAGACCCCTAATTTTTAACGGATCATAGTTGCATTGGAATATTCTTTTTTTTTTTTTTTTTAATTCGATTGGCAACGTGTGGGTTTTAGCATTCTCATCCCCATCGCGTAGAGAGTAGGGACACGGGTGGGGCAGGTTGAATCGGGTACAGGGTGGGATCACCATTTATATTTTTGGAATTCAAATGATATATAATCTTAATTTATATATTTTAACAAAAATATAAATATATGTAATTGATATGTATTATGTGTCAGTGGTTGTCAACACATTTTAGAAATCCCATCTATTATACTAAAAATAATAATATTCAATTCTAATTTAAATAATAATAAACTTTGATATATACGTATGTATACATATGCGTGGCAGAATCAGGGGAGACCTAAGTCCGTCCCATCCGTCCCCCACCTATTCACATAACGGGGATCACCCATGGGTTTGGGCAGGGCTGGGTTTCTCATCGGGTTCAGGGTATTTTGCCTTCTCCACGGTAAAGGGTGCCACACGCGCCCCCCACCATTTTGCTTGGCTTGAGCTCGGTCTCAGTCTCAGTCTCTATCTTAGGCTCGAGCTTCGGACTGGGCTTGGGCGCGATTGTGGCCCTTGGTTCATCCTGGCATGGCTTGGCTAGCGTGGCACAATCGCAGCTCGTGCCCTTCCCGATTGGGCTTGGCCTAGGCCTAGTTTTGCTCCACAATATTTCCTCCTAATTTAGTTATTTTAGGAATTTGAGACACCAAAAACTTCTAGAATGTCTAGTTTTGATTGGGAAGCAAGGGATTCAAATCCCCACATGGATTTTTTTCTCCTGTAGTCGTTCATTTTTTACAACTATAAATACAACGTCCTACAAAGAGTAAAACTGGATCAAGCGTAATATGCATCACACATGCATATCACATGAAAGTTGGTGCATATTCACACTAAAATCTTAGGATTCGTATCCCTGCTGTCCAGTTGAGACTCATTCGCCATGATGATTGGTTTCACATTCACCAGAGTGATTGGTTTCGCATTGATTTGATCCAATACCGAAGTCGTTGTATCCTGTGAGGTTTGTTGCCACAGTATGTGAGTTGTTGAATGGGGTATAAAGAATTTTAGAGAAAGAGTTCGCTCGCATTGACATTCGAATTTCTTTATTATATTTTTATTTTTATTGTTAATCGCTTATATTTTTGTTTGGGATAAATTTCTCACTGCATGTCGACATCCTGAATTCAGCATCCTGTTCGTAACGTCTTGATCCGTGACAACTTGGTAACTGTTAACAACATCTCTATTTTTCAGGAACCGTGTAGTTATTGGAGACTCAATCTTTTGCGAAGTCCTTGCTATGGTTATAAGACAGTCAATAGCAATCTCCGGCTTCATCAACTAACGGCCACGATCTCCATAATTGGCGATTTTCCCTCCTAGTTTTTAGGATTTTGTTATATTTCTTTTTATCATTTAAGGGGTATAAAAGAGAGTATAGGTCACATTTACACACACGATACATTCACTTGCTCTCTGTAAACTCTCTCTTATACAATCCAACTTGTACTCACTTCAAAATACATAGTGCATTTTTTGGTTTTAGGTAGATTACCTTAAACCTCCCGAGGTTTTGTGCCGGCGAGCTATTGTTCAAGGACTTTCCTCGTTACATTCTTGTGTTCATCATGGTATTAATTTTGTTTCCTTACTCCATTGTACCACTAAATCATTCCACGTGAGTTATATTTATAATTTTTGTTGGTTCATCGGAAATTGTCCAAAACAATTTGGCGCCGTCTGTGGGAACATTGGTTTTTTGGAAATCAAAAGTGTTAAGATGAGCAATCAATCTGTAATATCCGGAATTTCTACTACTATAGTTTAATGTTATTTTATCTGAGTTATGTTGTACAGCGTGGAATCTGTACAGTATGGATAAAATAATTGAAGGACTGAGACATCTGTATTAGTATAATTGTCATATTTGGTCGACAATTGTATTTGAGAATATTGTTGGAACGAGTAGATGTATTCAGTATTTCGTATATTCGTATTCTGTATGTTGATACATTGGATAAGAATAAGTTGAGAATGGCCAAGTATAGCCATATTAGCACACGCTAATAATCAAGTATAGCGCACGCTATCGTGCAGGTTTAGCGCACGCTATAGGTAAAGGATAGCGCACGCTAGTGTAAATCAGATCAGAAGGAATCTACGTGTGGACCCGGCCACTTTCGGCGCATGTGCCGACAAGGTCAACGGATGTTTGTTGTGAAGGATTAGCGCACGCTAATGTATATGGTTAGCGCACGCTAATCAGATCGGTCCAAAGGAATCTTGGCTTTGTCAGGTTACTTTCGGCATGTGGGGGCACGAGCATCTTCGGGGTAGATGCAGACTGTAGCAAGTCAACTATGATTAGCGCACGCTATGGACGAGCACTTGCGTATGCTAAATGGAGGCACTTACGAACGCTATTGCATAGGCATAAAGTATGCAAGTCACTATACGAAACAAGTCAGTAGTCTATGGACTACGATAGTGCACGCTAACAAAGACAGTTAGCGCACGCTAGAGCTGTAACGTACGTTAAATGAAGATGTTAGTGTACGTTAATAATGTACAGTATATATATAAGTGCAGTTGGCCATTATTCGTTATTTCCGTCCATTTCTTCATGTGAACCGATAGAGAGAGGTCTTAGAGAGAAGTTGAGATTCGAAACACTTGAGTTAATCATTCCTAACAACATTTGAAGCTTGGAAGTGATTGAAAACGGATTCAACCTTGGGATTCAATCCATTCTTTCAAAGAGGTAATTACTCTTCACTTTGGGATTTCATTTTGGATTGTATATGATGTTCTTGAGTGGATGATCGTCATGTTTATGAGTTTATGAGTATGGTTATGAGATGGATTACTGAGTTATGTTGATAATATGGTTGATATGCGGATATTGATATGATTCGTGTGGTTTTGAACGGTGTTGTTTTTCTTCAAGAGATATGTTGGTTAATATCTCCCTTCATTTCGGGTTTTTAATGTTGTTGTTATTGTTTACTTCGTATGATGATGAACATGCAAGTGATTATTATTCTTGGTGTATATGATATGATTAAGAAGACTATATGTTGAAATATTAGTGGAAATAAGATTTGGACACTTGTTTGGAAAGTAATGTGTATAAGGTTCGACTTTGGAAAATCACCACTGATTCTTGAAAACTTCAAAAATTCTGAAACATAACAGTATAATAGAGCATCGAGTTAGCTTTCTAATGGTTCAAACGGTGAGTTAATCGGAGTCCGGATGAGTGAGTTATGCTCAAAATGGCAAAAACTATACTGTATATATTCTGGGAACAGGTAGCGCACGCTATTGATGAAGTTGGCGTAGGCTAACGTGCCTGGGCATATAAAAACGTAAAGCAGTCGAGAATTTCATTTCCCAACCCATCCTACACGATCCCCTTTCGTCCTAAATCACCCAAACTCGGTTTTTAACCCCTAAACCTCAGCTTTTGAGTTGGTTTATCAAGTGATAACATCTAGGAAAGCTTGGAACAAGGATTATAACATCATTATTGATTCTTTCGCCGGATTGAAGGTAATTGGCTTGAACTCTAATATTTTGGGATGTTTTAGATTCTTGATATATTTTGGTGGTTTAGTTCGTATCGATGGCTAGAATCATATAATGTTGAAGGATATATATGTTTGTGATTATGTTCTTCGTGTTCTTGATGTGGTTGGTGTTTGTTGATTGATGATTCGAATATACCTTTGAATTCCGCCTTCAAGGTGTTTGATTGAAGTTTTGAAAGAGAAATTGATTGGAATATTTCGGTTAAGTTTGTATACTCGCCTTATCGAATCGATATGTGGGCTTTGTGGAATCATGGGAATGAATTCGTAATTGTTTGAGTTAGATTGTTCGGACTTATGTTTAATCGAGATATTTTGGAATCGTTGGGTTTGTGGATTAGTTATATCGATTGTTGATTGTTATCGAATGTGTGTTAAATCGATTATTGTAATAGGTTGAGATTATTGATCGATGTTTAGAACCATGCTTTGCCGTATTCAAGAACGTTCGTAGATTGCTTTGATCGGGCGGAGGGACATGTAGACGCATTTACAAGGAATTGGTAACGGCTTCATTGGTATCGAGGCAAGTTATTACTTGCTCAGTTTATAATATTTAATGAATGGTTTCAGTTTCATTCGTTTATAATTTGTATAGCAATGTTTATAAATCGTAATCACAGGAGATTTGAGATTATAGGTTGTATTTGAGTTTTGGGAATTAAATCATAATGTATATGATTTACATTCTTGTTGGCATACTTGGTATCGAGGATACATCATGGTATAGATAAAGGCGTGAATTATATACCATCTGTGACATTTCGGATCGTCGAATATTCAGAATAATGGTTCGTGATGGTCGGGACATCGAGATTGCTCTCGAAGGACTCGGGGCAAGTACTCTAATCATTTTTGTCATTTTGTGTCGATCATGTTGTGATACATGCGTGTATTGTTGTTGTCATGCATTGTGTATCATTGTTATATGCATTTGTGCATTGTTGCTGTATGTCCATCTCGGGTTGGTCCGACGGGATCATCGGGGGATGTATGCTAGTGTGCGCTGGATCAACGGACGGGTTTTCCACCTCGGGTTGGTTTGACGGGATCATCGGGGGATCTAGGCAGTGAACGCTGGATCATCGGATTGCCATGTATTGTTGTTGTGCATATGTATATTATGGGTTTGCCATAAGTATACATTATCATTATTGTTGTGATCATATTGATGTTGTCATATGAGTATGCATTTGTAGGTCTTGTGTTAGGACCATGTCCGTATGTTATGTTTATCTGATCTCAGATTAGACTGACGTGATTGTCATGGTATTTCGTATCTTGAGGTATATTCCGTATTTCTTTGGTACTTGTCTTTGATGGACAATCGATTATCGTTTTGGAATTGTCGATGTTATCCGATGGATTGAATTGGCCAGAGTTGGTATAATTTCCGTATCGCGAGTTATGATAATATTTTGAGAACCTTGAGTATTGTTGAGATACCGTACAAATATTTCGGTATTATCTTAATGTGTTGTTAAGGATACGAATCGTGGATTCTCGTAAATTTACGACGGTAAGATTACATTGGTCGTATTCTTACTTAGTATTTCCATTGATATGTTATTATTGACGAGATGTGATGGTTATCATTGTTGGATATTATGGCTGACCCCGTCGTGGGCTTTCTTTTTAGGTTCTTGGATTATCAAGCTTGTAGCGGTCGTGGAGAGATGAACTTCCCGGAGGATACTGGCAAGGGCATGTATTTCTGTTTTGAGTTTCTGATCAGTTGTTATATTCCGATGCTAGAGTATTTTAATTGTTTGTCTTTATCCTCTGCGTGAGTATTTTTAAATGGCCTTTTGGTATCCGGTAACTTAGGTTACTTTGGCAATCATTTTCTAAATCTATTCTGTCGGTACGTGTAAACGATAGCTTAACGTATGTTTTTAAACTGTTGAGTTTTGGCATTTTGGGCCTTGTGGTTTCAAATGAGATTCTACGACGGTTTTGATATGAATGGGGTTTCTCCTGTCGATGTCCTGGCTGTAGTTCGATATGACCAAAGGACTCCGGGAAGTTCATCTGCCCATTTTCCCTTGGCTTTTGCTAGTCTCTTCTTTAAAGTGTTGATGATCGTCTTGTTAGATGACTTTGCCTGTCCATTGGCCTGTGGGTACCTTAGAGTTGAGAAGCTTAATTTGATGTTCCAGAATTAGCAAAAGTCCTGGAATGCAGTGCTTATAAATTGCGAGCCGTTGTCTGTCACGATTTCTTTAGGTACTCCGTATTGACATATTACGTTTTTCCATATGAAGCCTTTCACTTCCCTGTCTCGGACTTGATGGAATAATTATGCTTCAATCCATTTCTTTGAAGTAGTCGATTCACTTGACATGTACACCTTTTGTCCAGGTGCTGTAGGTAACTTGCCTATTATATCCATTCCCCATTTCATGAATGGCCATAGTGACGTGATCGTGGTCATTTTTTCTGGATGAAGATGAGACACCTGGGCAAAGCGTTGGCACTTGTCACATTTTCTCGCGTAACCTGCCGAATCAGTCCTCATTGTAGGCTAGTAGTACCCACTTGTCAGAGCTTTGTGTGCCAAACTTCTTCCGCCTGAGTGGTTTCCACATTCCCCCTCGTGTAGCTCCGCCAGGACGTATTTTGCTTCTGCAGGGTAAATACATCTCAAGTATGGACCAGAATAAGAACGTTTGTAAAGTTTACCTCAGATGATGGAGAATCGGGCTGATTGAGCTTTGACTCGACGTGATTCGTTCCTATCATCAGGGAGTATATCTTTCTCTAGATATTCCATCAGTGGGGTCATCCAGGTCCGATTGTTTGATATGTCTGAAACTTGTTCTTCTGCGTCTTTCCAAACTGCCAGCCATTGCAGGTAGATAACAGGGATTGTTTTTGGATTCGTCGTCTGGGTTGATGACCCCAAGTTTGCTAGTGCGTCCGCATGGCTGTTCTCTCCTCTCGGTATTTGGCTGATGGAGAACTCCTCAAAATGTGCCTGTAGTTCTTTGGTTTTCTGGAGGTAGGCGATCATCTTGTTGTCCCGAGCTTGGTAGTTACCTTGCATCTGGTTGACTACTAGCTGGGAGTCACTGTAGACATTGATTTGTGTCACCCCCATCTCTTTATCTAAGGCAAGTCCGGCTATCATGGCCTCGTATTCTGCCTCATTGTTTGTTGCTTTGAAGCCACATCTGACTGCCTGTTCAATCGTGTCTCCATGCGGTGAAACCAGGACAAGTCCGAGTCCACTTCCTTTCGAGTTGCTTGACCCGTACACACTTAGCTTCCAGGTTCCAGTTGTCTCTCTTTCAGTCATGCAGCACAATTCCTTTTTGGCCTGCACTTGGAGGTTAGGCGTATAATCTACAAGGAAGTCGGCCAATACCTGAGATTTTAGCGAGGTCCGTGGCCTGTAAGTGATGTCATATTCGCTCAACTCCACTGACCATTTGGCTAGTCTTCCAGATAGCTATGGTTTGTGCAGTATGGTTTTCAGCGGAAAGGTGGTAAGCACCACTATTGGGTGGCACTAGAAATATGGCCTTAACTTTCTTACAGCGTGAACGAGTGCCAATGCTAGTTTTTCCAGCTGTCCGTACCTGGTTTCTGCATCTAAAAGAGACTTACTTACATAATAAATAGGATTTTGTTTACCTTGGTCCTCTCGGACCAGGACTGCACTGACGACTGTCTCGGAGACGGCTAAGTAGACAAACAATACTTCGCTGTCCTTTTGGCTTCGCCAATAGCGGGGGGCTAGTCAGGTACTGTTTGAGTTGTTGCAGAGCTTCCTCGCACTCATTTGTCCATTCAAATGTTTTTGACTTCCTCAGTGTGTTGAAGAAGGGTTGGCACCGTTCTGAGGATTTTGAGATGAACCGACTGAGGACGGCTATCCGGCCGATCATCTTTTGTGTCTTTGATGCAAGTTGGAGATGTGATCCTCTGGATTGATTCAATTTGAGCCGGGTTGGCTACGATTCCTCGTTGTGTCACAAGGTATCCAAGGAATTTTCCTGCAGTTACACCAAAAGAACACTTAGAGGGGTTTAACTTCATGTTATATTCTTTAATTACCTCAAAAGATTGTCTGAGGTGGTTGATATGGTCTTCGGCATGCAATGACTTGACAAGCATGTTGTCAATGTAGACTTCCATTGTTTTCCCAATGAAGTTGTTGAACATTCTATTGACTAGGCGTTGGTAAGTTGCCCCTGCATTCTTAAGCCCTTTTAAATAGATAATACCGTCGTTAGCCTCTTGGACGTTTGTAAATGTTTGCGAAAATTTTCCTTCAGCCTTGTGGGTTCCATCTCGGGGCCCACGGCGCTGTAATATTCCTGGATGGATCTGGGGGTGTTACAGAATATGGTATCAGAGCTTAGGTTGTGAAAACCTAGGCAGTTGGGTCGAGTTGGGTCGTGTTTTTGTTGCATCATTCGAGTTGTCGATTGAAAAATATTGGAGCCGTGAGTTTTTGTTGTTCACTTGGGCTTATATGTTATGCGATTTGCCAGTGTAGTACTGGGCTTGTTATAAACTTTTCCAAATGGTATTAACGTGTTTCTTCGGATAGAAATGTATCGTGTTCTCGAGTTGAACTAATTTTGCAAAACGTGTCTTTTGAAAATATCTGTGTCGATTATTTTCTTGAGTCGAGACATGAGCCAGTATCACGGGGAATCGTCGGCTTCACGATCTGTTAGTATTTGGAGTTTCGAATTTCATTGAGATTTACTACCGTTCTAAATTGATATGCTTTGAGATTCGGAAGAATATTATGTGTTATGTTATGAGATAACAGAACATAGTAGTTGGGACAGGATTGATGATCTTGAGAAGCTATGATTTTGGAAAATCAATATGTCGGTTAAGTTTTGGAACAGAATTGTGTATTCGGGAGAAGGACTCGGAATTGTTGAGAAGAGCATGTAGTCATGTTAAGTCATTTTGAAAATACATGAAACTGCTTTTGAGCATTTGAAAATGATACTTTTCAAAATGAATGTTTTACGGAAAATAATTTTTAGGCCGAGACCCAATCAATTTTGAAATGGTTCTATAACTCAGGACTTGTGGTCCAAAAAAGGGTTTTCTACTTTTTAAACTTCTTGTAATGCGGAACGAGATACGGGCTGAGACCCTAATGTTTCAAACGGCTTTTCTATTTTCTTAAAACTCCCGATATTTGTAAAATGCTTCACCATTCATTTATCTATTTTCCTACTGCCTTTCGCGG
This sequence comes from Orobanche coerulescens, assembly GCA_033398695.1. Classification (NCBI taxonomy): domain Eukaryota; kingdom Viridiplantae; phylum Streptophyta; class Magnoliopsida; order Lamiales; family Orobanchaceae; genus Orobanche; species Orobanche coerulescens. Next base: position 126,834,614 of record CM065812.1, on the reverse strand, counting down.
TTTTGGTTTACTTAATCAAATGAAACTTCCCGGGTAGTCTTTCGTTGTGTTTGATTTATTGATTTTTCAATATTTTGTCATATCACGGTTAAGGTGATCTAGGATGAGTTAATGGTCGACTTTGCGAGTCATATGTGGGAAAAGGAGTTTTTATCAGAGTTTATATACTGTTTAGAACTCTATCGTGTGGTTTTTCGATGGAATGTCAGTGGAATTTGGTGACGAACCGAATTGGTATAGAGGAGTTTGGATGTAGTCGAGTATTTGCATAATTACATTTTTTTAATTGTGGGTATTCTAAAAGAATTGTTATCGAGAAACTTGACAAAAGCAAACTGATTTAATTTTTCGAAAATTGATTTCGTGGTCCTACGAAGATTTTTGTTTTGAGTTTTGAAATTCTTGAAAGGACTTTCCAAAATTTGTCTTCTTGATGAGACTATATGATTTCAAAAAGGTTTTGAAAATTTGATTGATATACATACACATTTAGTGCATAGTGCATATCATGGTGAAGTTATGAGTATGACTCATAAACTGGATATCATATCGATGGTACGATGAAAACAGATTCGAACTTTGGTATGGTAGTTTGGTTATCCAGGAATGATCGGTTGATTGATCAGATAAGAGAAATATACTGCGTGTTGTAGATTCATGTACAGGATGTAATTTTGGAATTTTGAATTTTGTGAAACTGGAGCATATGTGCTATGTGACTCTATTGGTGTCGTAGTAGTGCGATTTTACCATAGTGATTTTTGAATGATTTCATTTTAAGTGTAAATTTGGGGATGGTGACTCCAGGATGGTTGTTTTGGATATTGATTGGTCGTTCCCACTCCAGGTATGATTGGGTATGTTCGTCGGTTTGTGATTGGTTGTTCGTATGCCGAAGGGTATGCTCAACATTCGGGTGCGTTTCTTTGAGATCCACTGTATGTGATTTGTGTAACATTTTGAGAATTTTATTCGTCCGTATATCTCTCTCTGGGGTTCTGTATTGATCGTTGTCGTGATGGTGTCAGAATATTTCAGTTGAACGGTTTGTTTGTTTTTCTATGATGGATTGCAAGTTTCGAGGACGAAACTTATTTTAAGTGGTGTAGTATGTAATATTCGGAATTTCTACTACTATTGTTTAATATTATTTTATCTGAGTTATGTTGTACAGCGTGGAATCTGTACAGTATGGATAAAATAATTGAAGGACTGAGACATCTGTATTAATATAATTGTCATATTTGGTCGACAATTGTATTTGAGAATATTGTTGGAAGGAGTAGATGTATTTAGTATTTCGTATATTCGTATTCTGTATGTTGATACATTGGATAAGAATAAGTTGAGAATGGCCAACTATAGCCATATTAGCGCACGCTAATAATCAAGTATAGCGCACGCTATCGTGCAGGTTTAGCGCACGCTATAAGTAAAGGATAGCGCACGCTAGTGTAAATCAGATCAGAAGGAATCTACGTGTGGACCCGGCCACTTTCGGCGCATGTGCCGACAAGGTCAACGGATGTTTGTTGTGAAGGATTAGCGCACGCTAATGTATATGGTTAGCGCACGCTAATCAGATCGGTCCAAAGGAATCTTGGCTTTGTCAGGTTACTTTCGGCATGTGGGGGCACGAGCATCTTCGGGGTAGATGCAGACTGTAGCAAGTCAACTATGATTAGCGCACGCTATGGACGAGCACTTGCGTATGCTAAATGGAGGCACTTACGTACGCTATTGCATAGGCATAACGTACGCAAGTCACTATACAAAACAAGTCAGTAGTCTCTGGACTACGATAGCGCACGCTAACAAAGACAGTTAGCGCACGCTAGAGCTGTAACGTACGTTAAATGAAGATGTTAGCGTACATTAATAATGTACTGTATATATATAAGTGCAGTTGGCCATTATTCGTTATTTCCGTCCATTTCTTCATGTGAACCGATAGAGAGAGGTCTTAGAGAGAAGTTGAGGTTCGAAACACTTGAGTTAATCATTCCTAACAATATTTGAAGCTTGGAAGTGATTGAAAACGGATTCAACCTTGGGATTCAATCCATTCCTTCAAAGAGGTAATTACTCTTCACTTTGGGATTTCATTTTGGATTGTATATGATGTTCTTGAGTGGATGATCGTCATGTTTATGAGTTAATGAGTATGGTTATGAGATGGATTACTGAGTTATGTTGATAATATGGTTGATATGCGGATATTGATATGATTCGTGTGGTTTTGAACGGTGTTGTTTTTCTTCAAGAGATATGTTGTTTAATATCTCCCTTCATTTTGGGTTTTTAATGTTGTTGTTATTGTTTACTTCGTATGATGATGAACATGCAAGTGATTATGATTCTTGGTATATATGATATGATTAAGAAGACTATATGTTGAAATATTAGTGGAAATAAGATTTGGACACTTGTTTGGAAAGTAATGTGTATAAGGTTCGACTTTGGAAAATCACCACTGATTCTTGAAAACTCCAAAAATTCTGAAACATAACAGTATAATAGAGCATCGAGTTAGCTTTCTAATGGTTCAAACGGTGAGTTAATCGGAGTCCGGATGAGTGAGTTATGCTCAAAATGGCAAAAACTATATTGTCTGTATTCTGGGAACAGGTAGCGCACGCTATTGATGAAGTTGGCGTAGGCTAACGTGCCTGGGCATATAAAAACGTAAAGCAGTCGAGAATTTCATTTCCCAACCCATCCTACACGATCCCCTTTCGTCCTAAATCACCCAAACTCGGTTTTTAACCCCTAAACCTCAACTTTTGAGTTGGTTTATCAAGTGATAACATCTAGGAAAGCTTGGAACAAGGATTATAACATCATTATTGATTCTTTCGCCGGATTGAAGGTAATTGGCTTGAACTCTAATATTTTGGGATGTTTTAGATTCTTGATTTATTTTGGTGGTTTAGTTCGTATCGATGGCTAGAATCATATAATGTTGAAGGATATATATGTTTGTGATTATGTTCTTCGTGTTCTTGATGTGGTTGGTGTTTGTTGATTGATGATTCGAATATACCTTTGAATTCCGCCTTCAAGGTGTTTGATTGAAGTTTTGAAAGAGAAATTGATTGGAATATTTCGGTTAAGTTTGTATACTCGCCTTATCGAATCGATATGTGGGCTTTGTGGAATCATGGGAATGAATTCGTAATTGTTTGAGTTAGATTGTTCGGACTTATGTTTAATCGAGATATTTTGGAATCGTTGGGTTTGTGGATTAGTTATATCGATTGTTGATTGTTATCGAATGTGTGTTAAATCGATTATTGTAATAGGTTGAGATTATTGATCGATGTTTAGAACCATGCTTTGCGGTCGTATTCAAGAACGTTCGTAGATTGCTTTGATCAGGGCAGAGGGACATGTAGACGACGACAAGGAATTGGTAACGACTTCATTGGTATCGAGGCAAGTTATTACTTGCTCAGTTTATAATATTTAATGAATGGTTTCAGTTTCATTCGTTTATAATTTGTATAGCAATGTTTATAAATCGTAATCACAGGAGATTTGAGATTATAGGTTGTATTTGAGTTTTGGGAATTAAATCATAATGTATATGATTTACATTCTTGTTGGCATACTTGGTATCGAGGATACATCATGGTATAGACAAAGGCGTGAATTATTTACCATCTGTGACATTTCGGATCGTCGAATATTCAGAATAATGGTTCGTGATGGTCGGGACATCGAGATTGCTCTCGAAGGACTCGGGGCAAGTACTCTAATCATTTTTGTCATTTTGTGTCGATCATGTTGTGATACATGCGTGTATTGTTGTTGTCATGCATTGTGTATCATTGTTATATGCATTTGTGCATTGTTGTTGTATGTCCACCTCGGGTTGGTCCGACGGGATCATCGGGGGAAATATGCTAGCGTGCGCTGGATCAACGGACGGGTTTTCCACCTCGGGTTGGTCTGACGGGATCATCGGGGGATCTAGGCAGTGAACGCTGGATCATCGGATTGCCATGTATTGTTGTTGTGCATATGTATATTATGGGTTTGCCATAAGTATACATTATCGTTATTGTTGTGATCATATTGACGTTGTCATATGAGTATGCATTTGTAGGTCTTGTGTTAGGACCATGTCCGTATGTTATGTTGATCTGATCTCGGATTAGACTGACGTGATTGTCATGGTATTTCGTATCTTGAGGTATGTTCCGTATTTCCTTGGTACTTGTCTTTGATGGACAATCGATTATCGTTTTGGAATTTTCGATGTTATTCGATGGATTGAATTGGCCAGAGTTGGTATAATTTCCGTATCGCGAGTTATGATAATATTTTGAGAACCTTGAGTATTGTTGAGATACCGTACAAATATTTCGGTATTATCTTAATGTGTTGTTAAGGATATGAAATGTGGATTCTCGTAAAGTAATGACGGTAAGATTACATTGGTCATATTCTTACTTAGTATTTCCATTGATATGTAATTATTGACGAGATGTGATGGTTATCATTGTTGGATATTATGGCTGACCCCATCGTGGGCTTTCTTTTTAGGTTCTTGGATTATCAAGCTTGTAGCGGTCGTGGAGAGATGAACTTCCCGGAGGATACTGGGAAGGGCATGTATTTGTGTTTTGAGTTTCTGATCAGTTGTTATATTCCGCTGCTAGAGTATTTTAATTGTTTGTCTTTATCCTCTGCGTGAGTATTTTTAAATGGTCTTTTGGTATCCGGTAACTTAGGTTACTTTGGCAATCATTTTCTAAATCTATTCTGTCGGTACGTGTAAGCGATAGCTTAACGTATGTTTTTAAACTGTTGAGTTTTGGCATTTTGGGCCTTGTGGTTTCAAATGAGATTCTACGACGGTTTTGATAAACGAATTTTATAAAGTCTTCGAATGTTTTAAATAGATAATACCGTCGTTAGCCTCTTGGACGTTTGTAAATGTTTCCGAAAATTTTCCTTCAGCCTTGTGGGTTCCATCTCGGGGCCCACGGCGCTGTAATATTCCTGGATGGATCTGGGGGTGTTACAGAATATGGTATCGGAGCTTAGGTTGTGAAAACCTAGGCAGTTGGGTCGAGTTGGGTCGTGTTTTTGTCGCATCATTCGAGTTGTCGATTGAAAAATATTGGAGCCGTGAGTTTTTGTTGTTCACTCGGGCTTATACGTTATGCGATTTGCCAGTGTAGTATTGGGCTTGTTATAAACTTTTCCAAATGGTATTAACGTGTTTCTTCGGATAGAAATGTGTCGTGTTCTCGAGTTGAACTAATTTTGCAAAACGTGTATTTTGAAAATATCTGTGTCGAGTATTTTCTTGAGTCGAGACATGAGCTAGTATCACGGGGAATCGTCGGCTTCACGATCTGTAAGTATTTGGATTTTCGAATTTCATTGAGATTTACTGCCGTTCTAAATTGATATGCTTTGAGATTCGGAAGAATATTATGTGTTATGTTATGAGATAACAGAACACAGTAGTTGGGACAGGATTGATGATCTTGAGAAGCTATGATTTTGGAAAATCAATATGTCGGTTATGTTTTGGAACAGAATTGTGTATTCGGGAGAAGGACTCGGAATTGTTGAGAAGAGCATGTAGTCATGTTAAGTCATTTTGAAAATACATGAAACTGCTTTTGAGCATTTGAAAATGATACTTTTCAAAATGAATGTTTTACGGAAAATAATTTTTGGGCCGAGACCCAATCAATTTTGAAATGGTTCTATAACTCGGGACTTGTGGTCCGAAAAGGATTTTCTACTTTTTAAATTTCTTGTAATGCGGAACGAGATACGGGCTGAGACCCTAATGTTTCAAACGGCTTTTCTATTTTCTGAAAACTCCCGAGATTTGTAAAATGCTTCACCAATCATTTATCTATTTTCCTACTGCCTTTCGCGATTTTGGTTTACTTAATCAAATGAAACTTCCTGGGTAGTCTTTCGTTGTGTTTGATTTATTGATTTTTCAATATTTTGTCATATCACGGTTGAGGTGATCTAGAATGAGTTAATGGTCGACGTTGCGAGTCATATGTGGGAAAAGGAGTTTTTATCAGAGTTTATATACTGTTTAGAACTCTATCGTGTGGTTTTTCGATGGAATGTCAGTGGAATTTGGTGACGAACCGAATTGGTATAGAGGAGTTTGGATGTAGTCGAGCATTTGCATAATTACATTTTTTTAATCGTGGGTATTCGAAAAGAATTGTTATCGAGAAACTTGACATAAGCAAACCGATTTAATTTTTCGAAAATTGATTTCGTGGTCCTACGAAGATTTTTGTTTTGAGTTTTGAAATTCTTGAAAGGACTTTCGAAAATTTGTCTTCTTGATGAGACTATATGATTTCAAAAAGGTTTTGAAAATTTGATTGATATATATACGCATTTAGTGCATAGTGCATATCATGGTGAAGTTATGAGTATGACTCACAAACTGGATATCATATCGATGGTACGATGAAAAGAGATTCGAACTTTGGTATGGTAGTTTGGTTATCCAGGAATGATCGGTTGATTGATCAGATAAGAGAAATATACTGCGTGTTGTAGATTCATGTACAAGATGTAATTTTGGAATTTTGAATTTTGTGAAACTGGAGCATATGTGCTATGTGACTCTATTGGTGTGGTAGTAGTGCGATTTTACCATAGTAATTTTTGAATGATTTCATTTTAAGTGTAAATTTGGGGATGGTGACTCCAGGATGGTTTTTTTGGATATTGGTTGGTCGTTCCCACTCCAGGTATGATTGGGTATGTTCGTCGGTTTGTGATTGGTTGTTCGTATGCCGAAGGGTATGCTCAACATTCGGGTGCGTTTCTTTGAGATCTACTGTATGTGATTTGTGTAACATTTTGAGAATTTTATTCGTCCGTATATCTCTCTCTGGGGTTCTGTATTGATCGTTGTCGTGATGGTGTCAGAATATTTCAGTTGAACGGTTTGTTTGTTTTTCTATGATGGATTGCAAGTTTCGAGGACGAAACTTATTTTAAGTGGTGTAGTATGTAATATCCGGAATTTCTACTACTATTATTTACTGTTATTTTATCCGAGTTATGTTGTACAGCGTGGAATCTGTGCAGTATGGATAAAATAATTGAAGGACTGAGACATCTGTATTAGTATAATTGTCATATTTGGTCGACAATTGTATTTGAGAATATTGTTGGAAGGAGTAGATGTATTAAGTATTTTATATATTCGGATTCTGTATGTTGATACATTGGATAAGAATAAGTTGAGAATGGCCAAGTATAGCCATATTAGCGCACGCTAATAATCAAGTATAGCGCACGCTATCGTGCAGGTTTAGCGCACGCTATAGGTAAGGGATAGCGCACGCTAGTGTAAATCAAATCAGAAGGAATCTACGTGTGGACCCGGCCACTTTCGGTGCATGTGCCGACAAGGTCAACGGATGTTTGTTGTGAAGGATTAGCGCACGCTAATGTATATGGTTAGCGCACGCTAATCAGATCGGTCCAAAGGAATCTTGGCTTTGTCAGGTTACTTTCGGCATGTGGGGGCACGAGCATCTTCGGGGTAGATGCAGACTGTAGCAAGTCAACTATGATTAGCGCACGCTATGGACGAGCACTTGCGTATGCTAAATGGAGACACTTACGTACGCTATTGCATAGGCATAACGTACGCAAGTCACTATACGAAACAAGTCAGTAGTCTCTGGACTACGATAGCGCACGCTAACAAAGACAGTTAGCGCACGCTAGAGCTGTAACGTACGTTAAATGAAGATGTTAGCATACGTTAATAATGTACAGTATATATATATAAGTGCAGTTGGCCATTATTCGTTATTTCCGTCCATTTCTTCATGTGAACCGATAGAGAGAGGTCTTAGAGAGAAGTTGAGGTTCGAAACACTTGAGTTAATCATTCCTAACAATATTTGAAGCTTGGAAGTGATTGAAAACGGATTCAACCTTGGGATTCAATCCATTACTTCAAAGAGGTAATTACTCTTCACTTTGGGATTTCATTTTGGATTGTATATGATGTTCTTGATGTAATACCCGTAATTTTGATTTCCGGTAATTTTCTATTTTTGGCAGAAGTCCATTTTGACGACTCGCTTGGGACCGTTTCGTCATCTTGAGAATAATTAATTCTACACTTTTTGACATCCGAGTTCGTTCCGGTATTTTTTTGTTGAGTTCCGTGTTTCTTAACGACTTTTCCGCACTCGAGTTCGATTCTTGTGAATCTCGTTCGAAATTACTGTTTCAAGTTTCCCGTAAGTCCGTTTAACTTTGTTAGACGTGTTGTGAACTTCGGTTTGGTTATTCGATCACGTGGGCGTTTTGGGCCGTTTTCGTAATTTCCCAAAGTTTGGGGTAATTACTTCGGTTGTCGAATTTCGAGCCTTTGGGTGGTCAGAATCATGTGTTCTCTTAGCTTTTAGATTCGTCTTTGCGAGTACTTCTTAACCGTATCTTCGATTCGTATTCAGGTTCGGGTTTCGGTGTCGTTTTCTTGAGTTCAGTGTTATTAAACGACTTTTCCATGTCCGAGTTCGACTTTGTTAAATCACCATTAATTTTTGGAAACTCCAAAAATTCTGAATCTTTACAATATTATAAAGCATCAAGTTAGATTTCCAATGGTTCAAACGGTGAATCAATCGAAGTTCGGACGAAGGAATTATGGTCGATATAGCTAAGTCACTCACATGTTCCAGTTTGGGCCGAGCAGCCTGCCGGAAGGGCCGCGGCACACTTGGTCGAGCCGCGGCACGCACACATTTTTCAATCTTCGGCCAACCCGTCTGTACCTTGTGCCGCGGCACATGTCGGCATGGCCGCGGCACCTTCGAGCCACAGGAGCGATTTTGGGCACATGCGCGGCACACTTGGGGGCCGCGGCACACAGAGCAGTCAGCGCTATAATTGCGTTTTTTCTGCGAGTTCAGCTCATTTCTTCCCATTTCTTCACTTTGGTCCGAGAGAGAGGGTTTGTGGGAGAGCATCTTCATCATCAATCACGTGAGTATTCATCTTTCATCATTTTCATTCGGTTGTGGAGCTCGGATTGTCGATCTAACGCGATTTCATCGGATTAAAGTACTTGGATCTTCAAAGGTAATTTCTCCAACATCTTGGATTTCTATTTTTGTTTTGAGATATGATGTTTTGGATGTTAATATCATGTTGTATGAAGTGAAATACACATGATTATGGATATGTTTGATTATTCATTGGATTATTGAAGAATTATTCAACAACACTTTGAATATTGAGTTGGATTTGGGGGGTTTTCGATTAATCGTTGTTGTAATCACGAATTTGATTATTCATATTGGATTATTGATCGTATTGAAGATGTTTTGTTGGTTGAAAATACTTCTAGTCGACGAGCCATCTACGAATAGTTTCCAGGCGGGATGGCCAACTTAGGTCGGGCTAGGCGGGAAAGCTAATTCCACCACAAAGTCCGCCAACGCTTGGCCCTTGATCGCCGTGCGAGGAGCATTCGTGACACCGTATTGGGCGATCTCCAGTGACCACTTGAGGAGTCGCCCGTTGGTGTTTGGCCGGTGCAGAACTTGCCTTAGAGTGAGGGTCGTCAGAACCTCCACGTAGTGTTCGAAGAAGTAGGCTCTCAACTTGCGAACACTCATGACAAGTGCGTAGGCGAGCTTCTCCAGAGGCGTGTAACGCATCTCAGCGTCATGTAGTGCTTGACTGACGAAGTAGATCGGCAAGTGGGTTTGTCCATCTGCTCATACTAATACTACGCTCAGCGCGACCTCCGAGGCTGCCAGGTAAAGGAACAGCTTCTCGCCGGGGATCGGTTTTGCCAAAATTTGGGGGTTGGAAAGGTACTCCTTGATTTTGGCGAACGCCATTTGACTTTCTTTCGTCCACGAAATTTTTTTATTCTTTATGGTGGCGAAGAAAGGCTTGCTTTTGTCTCCGAGCTGCGAAATGAAACAATTAAGGGCTGCCGAACACCCCGTGAGGCGTTGCACCTGCTTGACATTTCATGGTTCTTGCATGTCGAGGATCGCCTTGATCTTGGTGGGGTTCGCTTCGATCCCCCTTTGTCTCACGATGTGCCCCAGGAACTTTCCGGAGCTTACTCCAAAGTTGCATTTCTTGGGGTTTAATTTCATGTTGAAATTCTCGAGGATAGCGAACGTCTCGACGAGGTCTTTGAGGTGATTTTCCTTTTTGAGGCTCTTGACCACAATGTCGTCAATGTAAACCTCCATGGTTTTGCCGATTTGATCAACGAACATCCCGTTGACCAGGCATTGGTAGGTCGCCCCCGCATTTTTCAGACCGAACGGCATTCGGACCCAAAAGAACACGTCTTTTTCCGTGTGGAATGATGTGTGTTTTACGTATTTCTCCGCCATTGGGATCTGATGGTATCCAGCGAAGGCGTCCATAAACGACATCATTTCGCAACCTGCCGTGCTATCGACCAAGTGGTTAATGTGAGGCATTGGAAAGTGATCTTTTGTACAAGCCGCGTTGAGGTCGGTGAAATCGATGCATAACCTCCTGGAGTCGCTCGCCTTTTTGACGAGCACCGCGTTAGCCACCCACTGTGGCTCTTCGGTAGCTACCCCGATCAGTTTATTGTCGAGCAACTTCCTAACTTCTACATCTAGCGCAGCATATCTTTCTGGACCGAATTTCCTACGTTTCTGGTGAACAGGCTTCCTTGCCGAGTCGATCTTCAGATAGTGGCAAGCATGTTCAGGACTGATGCCGTCCATATCTTGATGCGACCAGGCAAAGACTCCAATGTTCTTTCATAGTAAACTGATCAAATCGTCTTTTAGCTCGGAATCGACGCTTGAGCCGATCTGCACTTCCCGCTCTGGGCGAGCCAGATCGATTGTTATACTTTCCAACTCTTCGGTGGGACGATCGCTTCTCATTTGGAGCGATCGCCGGACTCAATCCTTGGATCAACATCAAGGCTTGGCTCGAAACTGATCCTCGGTTCGATGTCGTCCGACAATCGGTGTGAGATGTCGTCTTCCGATTTGGGCTGGTATGAGGTGCTTGGCTCGTCGATCTCCATCAGTTGGTTGTCGATCGTCCCAGTGTTACAAGAAGAACAAGAAACATTTAACGGAAAAGCTACAACATAAGAGTAGTTCAAACATTTCTTTGCCATTGGCTGGTCTCCTTTTACAGTACCGACTGTCCCTTCGGTAGTGGGGAACTTGATACAATAAAAGAAAGAGGAGGCGACCGCCTTAAAGGTTTCTAGAAAAGGACGTCCTAGGAACCCATTATAGATGCTGGGCATGTTTAGATTATAAAATTGAGGTTCCTAGTGATCTTAACCTTAGGATCGTAACAGCAGACTAGCTCGATGGAGAGCTTGATCCTTCCATAGGCTTTGACCGTGTTGTTGCCGTACCCTTGAAGCACGGTTTCGAATGGCTTGATGAATTTGGTCAAGTTTCCGAGCTGGTCCATATCAGACTTGTATATGATGTTGCAGAAGCTCCTGCTGTCAACCAGCACGCGGTCGACCGTTTTTTCAAGGATACAAGCAGAGATCACCAAGGCATCCACCTTGTGGCACTACATTCCCTCCCTATCCTTGTTGGAGAACGAGATGAGTGCCTCTTTGGAGATGGTTGGCTCCGGGGGCACCACGATGTGGACTCCGGCGAACGCCCTCAGCTCGGCCTTCCATTTTCTGTTTGACATGGTGGAAACTGGGGAAAGACCTCCGAGATTTCCGCCTCCTGATTGAATCATAATGACCCGGCCGCCGGGGTTGATAAGAGGGATTGACTCATCTAACTCCTATGTCTCATTTCGTTCGAGTCTGGAGACCAGATTGGGAGGGTGACGGTCATCGATCTGTCGCCGATAGCGACCCGTGGTCCTTTCTGTCCGAGGCTCTGGCTTGGTTACCAAACTGTCCAGCTTGCCTTCCTCGAACAATCTCCAGAGTTGTCTGAGGAGGTCGCGGCATTGGCTGGTGTTGTGGCCGGGACTTTTGTGGTAGGCACAAAATTTATTGCGGTCCAGATGACCGTTGTCCCTCATCGGCTTTGGCTTGCTTAGCCATTCGCACCCCTTGATGGCATTGAAGATATGAGCTGGATATAGATTGAGGTTGCGGAGGAGGTGGACTTCCACATCCTCGAAGGCGTTGAACTCACCAGGTGGCTTCGCGACCGCCTTTCTGGGCTTGGCGATCGCCTTTTTTGGGATAGGAGGTGGTGCCTTCCTCTCCCCAGCTGTCCCCTCGCCTAGGCGAAGGGTGAGCAACCTCTGCCTGGCCAGAAAGTCGGAGGCCTTGGCGCGGAAGATCGCGTAGGTCGGGGGATGTCCTTCGTGAGGTGCCTGAACATGGGAGAAAGACGATCGAAACCCCCCAGGACCGAGTAGAGGGCGATCTCGTCGCTTATGGGCTCGCCGGTGAGGACTATCTCATCCACCCGGTCGATGTAATCTTCATCGGACTCGTCTTTCTCCTGCTTGATCTTCATCATGCGGTGGGGACCTTCTGGCCGAGCGACCTTGGCGGCGAAGTACGATGCGAAGTCGCTCGCCAGCTTTTCAAAACAGTTAATTGAGCGCAGTGGCAATGAGATGTACCACCTATGAGCAAGATTGCCCAATGTCAACAGGAACATTCGGCATTTTGTCGCGTCTGACGCCCCGTATTTAGTCATGTAGATCCGTAACTTGCTTAAGTGAGTCTCGGGGTCCGATCTCCCCTCATACAAATGTGTTTGAGGAGGAGCGATCTTTGGTTGCATGGGGGCAAGCTCGATCTGTACCGCGAGCGGTTCACTCGGTCCGGCGACCTTTCTCTTGGCGCCTGCCCCAGTCTCTAGGAGCGCTTTCATATCGTCGTCCGGTCTGACTCTCGGAGCGGGAGCCGAGGCAATCATGTACTGATATCCTGGCTCTGTTGTAGGCGATGAGGTCTTTGCCGCCAAGCTCGGTTTTTCGGCGAATGGGAGCCAAATGGCTGACCTGATTTTTGGGAGTCAGGTATGCCGAACTCCTGGTGATGGATTCGGACCCCGACGTTTCGTGGCTGGGGCCAGAATGCCCATGTTGCCATTGTAATACCCGGTCGAATGTCATGTCATTTCAAACCTCTTCATGTTCTTCGAATCGTGATTTGTTGGGCGAACCCTTGTAATCATTGCTTGGAACCACCGTTTTGGGGTTTCCGTACTTCTATTTCGTGTTATTGTTGCCCAGACATTGAATCCTATTGCTTTTATTCTCTTCCCGGGTCATTTTTCATTATTTTAGGACCCGAAGGGGGTGTGAGCCGCGGCACAAGGAGTGTGCGCCGCGGCACACACATTTCCTAAACCTGGCCAAGCGGACTGTGCCGGCAGTGCCGCGGCACACTGCCGAGTCAATGCCGCGGCACACCTAGGCTGAACCGCGGCACACTTGTGTTGCATCCTCAGCCAAAAACCGACTGTACCCGGTGCCGCGGCACACTGGCCGAGCGGCACACCGCCGAAACACAGGAACAATTTTTAGGCACGTGCGCGGCACACACTGGCTGAGCCGCGGCACACAATGCGGTCAATCGCATTATTTGTGCTTTTGAGCGAGAAGCGCTCATTTCTCCATCTTCTTCTTCCACTGCGAGAGAGAGTTTGAGGGGAAGAGCTTTTCACCATCTATCACTTGTGTGTTGGATTTCTACCATTTTCATTCGGTTGGGAAGCCCGGATAATCGATCTAGCGCGTATTCCTCGGATCATAGAGCTTGGATATTCAAGAGGTAATTTCTTTGACATCTTGACTTCTCGATTTTGTGTGGGTATTGACGTTTTGGATGATAAAATCATGGTGTATGAAGTGATATATGCGTGATTATGGACATGTTTGAGTATTCATCGGATTATTGAAAGATTATTCAAGAACACTTTGAATTTTGTGTTGGATTTTGGGGGTTTTCGTAGATTCGTCCGTTTTATCCGATTGAAGCTTGAGAACCTTGATGTTTTGATATATCTTTACCGTATGAGTGTTTTCTTACGATTTTACGGGTTGGATTGTGCCGTTTTCGGACTTGTGGGAGTTTGGGCGATTTACCAACCTTTAGTTGTTCACACGTATATTTTCTTGAGTCGTAGACGAGTTTCGGGAGTCTCTTCGTGTAATTTGAGCATGGATAATTAATTTTCATATTCCTTGCGAATCGTTTAGGTGCCGGAAGCGCATTCTTGGACCTACCAAACTCATACCTTTCCTCCGTTCGATTTCTCGATGTCTCAAAGGCAAGTATACATTAATGATTGTACGTTCTCGACTTTGAAAGTAAGAAATATTGATGGTATGATATGAACGAACCGTTTTTACGGCATTCATAGATATATTGATGGCATATTATGAACGAACCGTTTTTACGGCATTCATGTATGTATTGTTGGCATGTAATGAACGAACCGTTTTTACGGCATTCCTACATGTATCGGCGTATGAGATGAACGAACCGTTTCTACGGCATTCACATACGTATCGGCGTATGATATGAACGAACCGTTTCTACGGCATTCACATACGTCTTATGAGATTTTAGTTATTCCGGAATACTAGTCTTGAATTGATGAATTGACAGTTACATTTACTTTATTGTCGAGGAGTATTGTGTTTCATATTGATATACTTGCACTAGCTATTCGACGGCTAACCCCTTTATGGGGGAAATACGTTTCATGTATTTCAGGTTCCAGGAGGTCGGACAGGCAGGTATCGGGTCGGCATGAAGATGGTGGGCAAGTGTGATACTGTGTCTTTCTTCCAGTTATGTTTTGAGTTTTCCATTCAGTGTTGTTGTACTGGATTGGCTATTGAATACTCGAGTATTGTTTTCCATTTTCTTTGATTCCTGGCCTGTGTTTGCCGAAGTATTGACTCGTATTGTGATGTCCGTGAATACATTGGTTCTGTTTTTGAATACCTTTGTAATGTTTTCATTCTAATGTGTGTAGACCTTCTCGGTCAAAGTTTACAGTTCCGCGTATATTTAGCCTTGTGGGTCCCACGGCGGGGCTCACGGCGCTGTAATATACCCTGAATGACTTGGGGGTGTTACAGAATATGGTATCAGAGCTTAGGTCTATGGATACCTAGGCTGTCGGTCTTTTGGGTCGAATGAGTCGTCAATTGTCCACAGTATCACTACTCTGCCATCATCACAGTGCGACCGGTACTTGTAAGTGTTAGGAATACTTGTTAGATTTTGATGATGTCATTAATTTAAAATCAAATGTTTATTAATTGGCAAAATGTAAGGAAGAACCAAATGAGTATCTTCCATAGGCCAAAATACGTTAAGTATAAAACTTGGCAAATTGTAAAGAAGAACCAAATGAGTATCTTCTGTAGGCCAAAGTTAGTTAGGCTGAAAATCGGCTAAGTACTAAAATACAGTCTAGTCCATCAGAGAAGTACAGCCGACTTCAATCAGAGTAGCCCTGGTCAACTAAAATTTATCAGAGAAGTTTGACCAGACTGCAGCCGAGGTACCTCAGGGAAGTCACCTGATCAGACAAGTCTCAAACAGTGAACAGCCGAGAAGACCTACCTGCAGAGATGTAAGCTGCACATCAGCCTACTCAACTACAGCCTAGTACTCCAAGTCCACGTCAGCATGCTTTGAAAAGTCAAATATTACGGAAAGCTCACATGCAACGTGAAGAGACAAATTGGAGTGATTCCCGCAAGAGATATGATTTAATTAAATCATCCTGACCCACCGTGAAGACTTTAATCCTTTTATATTCAAAAGATTCGCGCCACATGCGTAAAGTCATCACAACGGTCGGAAGATAAAATAAAATAATGGGAATCGGCCTTGCAACGTTCGAAAAGATTAAACAATGAAGTCTCTCTCCAACGGACGGATTTGTTCAAAAGATTTGCAACGGCTACAAGGAAGAAGCTCGAGAGATCGTGATCTATATATATCGAAGATTTGAAACTGAGCAACTACCGGTGCGAACATATACTCTAGCGATCAAAGCAAACAAAGCAATCTCAAGCAATCAAATAGCATCGTGAAAAGAGCAGATCCAAAAAGTTCATATTCAAGGAAGCTCTTAAGTTGGAGAAGACAAACACTCTTGTCTATAAATCTTGAGTACGGGGTACTTCCTTTGGTTGAAGTAAGCGCGTAAAGGCATCCGAGGATCGAGGATCAAGAGGTGCAAGGCGATCAAGTGTGTATACAACGGCACGGAATTCCACCGGTTGGAAGCTGTTGTAGTGTGTTGTGAATCACCGTAATATTTATCATGGTTGAAAATTATAGTGAATTCATCTCCAATCGTTTGGAGAAAAGTGGATTAGTAGAGGATTACCCCACCTCTGAGACCACTATAATCGCCTGTGTTATTTCTTGCTTTCTTGCATCATACTCTAAGCTACGCATACATTGTTAAGTGTTTCATTAAGATTAATTTATATTCGTCATCAGCTGACTTCCGCACTTATCCAAGAACAAACGACTCCAAGTCATTTGTTTGACTATCAGCTGAAGAAACTCACTCTTCGGAAAAAGAGTTCAAGAGTTTCAACAAGTCTATTCACCCCCCCCTCTAGACTTGTTCCTGGACGAATTGTGACCTACAAGTGGTATCAGAGCGGTTGGTTCATTTTTTTCACGAACCAGATCTATACTAGATATATATCTTATCTCTCACTTTATAATGGAACACATGCACTCTAGACTACCTGTCTTTTCAGTTGACGAGTATGATCTCTGGAAGATAAGAATGCAGGCACACTTATCTTCAATCCATGACGACATGTGGTGCATCATTGAAGACGGTCCATTCATTTTTGAGAAGGATAACACAGCCGAGGAGATCGCAGCTGGGAGGCCCGAAAAGATTCCCAAGAAGAGAACGGAGCTGACCCCCGAAGAGAGAAAGCTGGCCAATCTTGACAATAGGGCCAGAGATGTGCTATACCAAACTCTTGACAAATCCAAAATGGTCAAGATCAAAAATTGTAAGAATGCCAAAGAGATTTGGGACACATTAGCTCTAATGTGTGAAGGAACGGAGCTGATCAAGGAAAACAAGTTGTCAATAGCTATCCAAAAGTTTGACAACTTTAAAATGAAGAATGGTGAATCAATAGACCAAGTGGACACAAGGTTCACTGAAATTATCAATGAAATCAACTCCCTGGGCAAAACTTATGGCAACAGGGAAATGGCACTCAAGGTCCTCAGATCACTCAATCCCGAATGGAGCATGAAGGCTGTAGCTATGAGAGAATCCAAAGACCTGAATAAGATAAAGATTCAGGAGCTGTTCTCTGATCTAAAGGCTTATGAGTTCGAGCTTCCAAGCTCATCCTCAATCGAGCCTGCAGAGAAGGGAATCGCATTTGCAAATGAGTCCCCTGCTAAGAGCTTATCGATGTGAAACCTCCAAATCCACTAGATTTTGAGGAAGAAATGGCTTTCATAATGCAAAGGTTCAGCAATTTGAAAGAACTACTCCAAGTATAAGAAAAACTACAAGGAGAATCCAAGAAGGAACCGAGAAGGTGGAAGCTGGAAAGTTGAATGCTACAACTGTCACAAAATAGGACACATTCAAATGGATTGTCCCGAGCTCAAGAAGGACGAAACCAAGAAGGAGGTGGGCGTAAAGGAAGACAAGAAAAGCTCTCATCGGAGAAGACCAGAGCATGTCGAATCAAGCGGCGGTTTCTTTTCGATGAAGACGAGGAGTATGATTGCGATGGCAAACTTGGGTGATGAAGAGGTAACCTCTAAACCTACCGGTTCAAATAATAGCTCACCATGTCACAAGATATGGATTTACATGAATCGGTAAATCAATTATTCAAAGATTTTGAAACACTTAAATCGCACACCAAGTCAGACGTGAGAAGACTCACCGCAAGATGAGAATAGCGGTGAAAAATGATTTCAAAAACTCGGCTAGATTTAAATAAGGTTGAGACAACTACAATGATTTTAAAAACCGTGCAAGTGTCAATACAAATTTGAGATAGACCGGCTAAATATTTTACTTAAAGAAAAGTCACCGCACTTGCTCATGCCAAAGCCGAGTTTACTAAGCCGGCACAGATAAATAAAACTCAGCGCAGGAAATAACCTCCTGAAGGCATCTTCAACTCGCGAATGTGTACCTATAAAAGGTCATTATATACCAAATCAGGCCTTGGATATGATTCTCACACTCCCTCTAGTTCGAAACCAAGTTTATCAAGGAGAAACAATGGTCTCATTCTTGAGCACATGTATAAACCGATTTTCAAAAAGCAGCGGCCAAGTCAAACGTCTAGCGGTCGGGTTACACTGCATGACCACCTAGACAGCGACTAGCAATGGCTGTGCAAAAGCAGCGGCCAGACAACATGCCCACTATTACCAACAACTCCCCAAAAATAGATTTCATAATGGGAGGCGGATGGAAACCTCAAGGTTATCCAAATTACCAAAATGAACAAGTGTGGAGACCACAAAGGTTTAATAAATGGTCTCGGCTAGATTTAGAAATGGCCCACACTATTTTGAGGAATATCCAGATACAATCCAACCAGAGATTTAGACCTCGACCACAGGCACCTTATAAGGGTTATAATAATAATAACAATTTCCATAATCCAAGGAGAAATCAATTCTCCAGGAAACCAACTAACCCCAAAGGACCCACACAAATTTGGGTACCTAAATCTCTGCTTGTTTAATTGCAGAAAAGGTGGAAGGACTACAACCACATCTCCTCAAGCTCAAATTTTGGAGGTGAAGAATGGTTTGTAGACTCCGGATGCTCAAGGCATATGACCGGGAACAAGAAGATGCTGACCAAATATATCAAAGAAAGAGGTCCCGATGTAACCTTTGGAGATAGCTCTAGAGGACAGACAAAAGGCTTTGGAGAGCTGCACCGAGGAAACATTGTAATATCCAAAGTTCATTATGTCAAAGGACTCAAATACAACCTCCTGAGCATAAGCCAGTTCTGCGACGAGAAGAATCTAGTAGTCTTCACCATCTTGAAGTGTATGGTGATAGACATCTTATCTGGAGAAATAAAGCTACAAGGATTCAGAAGAAGAGATGTATACATGATTGATTGGAACACAGGAACACCTAACTCCTGTTTTCTATCCAAGACTGTAGCTGAGAATGGATGGCTGTGGCACAAAAGACTATGTCACCTGAACTTCAAAGCCATCAACAAGATTAGCTCTCAGAAGCTGGTCAGAGGACTTCCAAATGAAGTATTCAAGAAGGAAGCACTCTGTGATGCTTGTCAGAAGGGAAAGCAGACCAAAGCATCGTTCAAGCCACCCACCACAACGCTCACAACAAGGATCTTAGATCTACTCCACATGGATCTATTTGGTCCTATCAAACCAAGGACTTTGAGCGGCAGAAAGCATGCTCTTGTGATTGTAGATGATTATTCAAGATACACTTGGATCATTTTTCTATTCAAGAAAAGTGAAACCCTGACCAAGTTACGAGCCGCCGAGAAGGATCCGAATGAGAAATCCCTATCCATAATCAAGATCGGATCGGATAGAGGAGGAGAGTTTCTCAACAAGGCGATAATCGATTTCGGCGATCGGAATGGGATCCAAAGATGAGCTCTGCGGCCAGTGACGCCCAGACAAAATGGTGTTCTTGAAAGAAGGAAGAACCACGAAGGAAGCGGCAAGGTCCATGATTGCGGCGGACCTACCCAAGAGGTTCTCGGAAAGTGTCAACACACTGCCACACCCGAGCAGAGTATGATAGTAGGGAGACATGGCAAAACTCCTATGAGGTTTGGAATAATAGAACTCCTCGTTGCTTACTTTCATGTTTTTGGTTGTAAGTGTTTCATCCACAACAACGGTAAAACACACTAAATGCCTTTGATGCTAAAGCGACGATGGTCTATTTATGGGATACTCCCAAAGAAGCAAGGCATATAGAGTTTTTAACAAAAGAACCTTAGTTGTGGAAGAAACACCCCATGTTGTTTTTGATGAATCTCTTGTTGAGTACAGAAACAACTTGAGCAAATTGAGAACAAGCTCAAGTCAAGAACCCTTGAAGAAGTCATTATACATGACAACGAAATGGTGGACTCACTGCAGATCGGCTGATGACCCAATGCGGTGATGAAGACCCAATCTGCAGATCGACAGATCACCAAACCTATCTCGATCCGATTCTTCTTGAAGAAGACCAAATGGAAGCAGACAAAGACTCATCTGCAGTTCAGAACCAAGCTGCAGATGACAAGGCGGTAGCTGATCCAGTTGCAGACCAGAATCCAGCAGATGTAGATAACCACCAGAGCAATCCAACAGGGGGAACAAACCCAGAAGAGGACGAGATCCCCAAATGGCTCAAGGATCATCCAATTCAGCAAATTATCGGAAAGTTGACTGATGGAGTCAAGACAAGACAGTCAACTCTACCAGCAGGAATGGCGATGTTCTCATGTTTCATGTCACAAATCGAACCCAAGACTACAGAACAAGCCTTGGAAGATTATTCATGGATTAATGCCATGCAAGAGGAATTGGAGCAGATGGAGAGAAACAAAGTTTGGGAACTAACAGACAGACCTGATCACAAGAAAGTTATTGGCACCAAATGGGTGTATAAAAATAAGAGTGATGAAGATGGAGCTGTTGTTAGGAATAAAGCCAGACTCGTAGCAAAAGGATATGCACAGTGTGAGGGAATAGATTTTGATGAAACTTATGCACCTGTTGCAAGATTAGAAGCCATCAGACTATTCCTCGCATATGCTGCATTCAAGGATTTTGAAGTTTACCAGATGGATGTGAAAAGTGCGTTTCTGAATGGAGTCCTAGAAGAAGAAGTCTATGTAGAGCAACCCCCAGGTTTTGTCAAAGGAGACAAAGTCTATAAGTTGTTGAAGGATTTGCCAGACTCAAGCTATTGCCCAAGATACGATTTATCAGACTCGGACCAACCTGCAGCTGAGATCGGAACTGCAGTCGAGTCCGAGAATGAGTCTGACGATACACCAATTGCCATCCGATTCAAGAGACGGGGACCAGCCCCAGAAGGACCTTCCAACCTGCAGTCATCACCTGAACCCTCTCCAAAGAGGCCAAGGAAGCTGCAGTTCAGCGAAGGAGAGCAGCCTGAGCACCATACCAGCCCATCAGTCCAATCACCAGTTCATCCGGACCTGCCTGCACCAGATACCGAAACTCGAATTGTACCCGTTATTACACCTCCAGTGTACATAACCGAAGAAGAGGAAGCAGGTCTTGTTATCTCTATCCCTGAAGCAGATTACACTTTCAACCTTTTAGAAAATAGTACTTTTAATCTCTCTATTGAGCAACTCCAGCTTGTCAAACCACAAGCAGAAAAACACTCTTTTGTAAATATTTTTAAAGAGTGGAATACTCTCAAAACCATGTCTTTTACAAATTTTCAAACCTTTGTTGAAACTAGTGGTTGGGAATATCCCCAAGCCACTGAGGATGTTCTGACTAATTTTTGCAAAGAGTCAGATTTAGTTTTACTCCTCCAGGATAACTGGTTCATGTCACACTTTGAGACAAACATGGACCACTTTATCCACTCTATTATGTTAAGTATCTTTAATGGTGATTTTGGAGAGGAAGAAGAGGAGGAAGTAGAACAGGAGATTAGGATTGAAGAAATTAATGGAGACAATGAAGTTATCAATTTGGTTGAAGAGGATGAAGAAGAAAAAGAATCTGAAGAAAATATACCAGTTGAAAAACAAACAGAGGAGATTGAGAAAACAGAAGAAGTTGCTGATGAAGGAGATGAGGAAGAAGGAGAGGAAGTAGAGCAGGAAAAAGATGAAGAAGATAAGGAGGATGAAGATGATGAAGGAGAAAAGAAAGAGAAAGATGATGATAAAGATGATGATGATGATGATAATGATGATGGAGGTGAAGGAGGAGCAGAACAAAAAAAAGGAAGAAGAAAAAGAAAAAGATGAGGAAAAACAGAAAGAAAAAATCTGGAGAAGGAGAAAGAGAAGGAGCCAAAGAGCCAGAGCCAGAGCCAGAGGCAACTCATGCAGCTGCAGATAGGATTGTTGTGCCTGCCAGGTACACCAGCCTAGATGCGAGTAGCGAAGACTCAGTCGGGACCCCGGAGAAAACCCAATCTGACCTACCGGCTGCAGCTAGGAGCCTGCAGTCTAGTGGCTCCCTTGCTGAAGGATCAGGAGAACACTCCCCATCAGCTCAGTTATCACCTACCGTGACTGAGCTGATCAAGAAAATTGTCAGAGACACCATTGGGGAGTTGCTGTCAACTCAGGTTACTCCTGACCTTCAGACCATAAATGCCAAGATTGACACCCTACTTCAGAGAGAGATCCCTCAGCCTCCTCCTCCTACAAACAACAGAATGCCTTTTGGCATGTCTGATTGGATGAGCCGCATGGAACAACAGTTGACAACCCTTATTGATGCTGGCAAAAAGGGGGAAGAGAGGATTCAGGGGGAAGAGAGAGAAATCAGAAGTAAGAAGAAGCAAGATGACCATAAGAATGAAGGACCCTCTATCCTAAAGAGTAAGGAAGCTGTACAACAAGAAGACCAGTGACCGACTGTAGGAAAAGAAGAAGGACCGAGCGGCTTTGAACCTACTCTTGAATGGGAAGGGTTGGAGCTATGGTATGTTGAGGATTTCTGCCCATTTGAAGCTCTTGAAATGTGGGGAGCTGCTAGGAAAAGGTTCTTCAGAGACTATTATGTCTGGGAACTACTTCAAGATGACAAACTCTCCCCACAGGAGATTTTCATAAACTGGATGGAAGAAGTTCATCCTAAGCTTTGGGCTGTTCTCAAGAAGCACGCTAAAGATCAAAAAGCTTTTCCCATGATCCCTCCATTCGTAGTCAAGAAGCACCAATCCGTATGGATGGTGAACTTGATGAGCTACAACTTCAGAAGGAAATCAAGCTAGTGTGCCTTGAGAACAAATTCAGATCTCAGCAGGAGCAGGATTTCGCAGCACTCGTGGTGAAAAGAAAATATGGCCTTGCTCCAGTCAAGGTAAGACCTATCGAGCCAAACCATTCAAGCACACTTAGCGGCTATTAGAAGAGGCAGAGGAAGAGGCAGATGATCTTTTAATTATTTTTTCTTACTTGTAATTTTATTTTCTGTACTTAAAACATTCTTGTAAAATTTCAATGAAGTCAGAAAATTTTATGAACAGTCTGTTGAATAACAATTTTCCAGTTGTCTCAATATTAGACTGATTTCAGTTTTTGTCTCGCACCTAAGTGCAGACTTGGTTATTTGATTTCTTACTTAGTTTTGCCATCATCAAAATAGGGGGAATTTGTTAGGAATACTTGTTAGATTTTGATGATGTCATTAATTTAAAATCAAATGTTTATTAATTGGCAAAATGTAAGGAAGAACCAAATGAGTATCTTCCATAGGCCAAAATACGTTAAGTATAAAACTTGGCAAATTGTAAAGAAGAACCAAATGAGTATCTTCTGTAGGCCAAAGTTAGTTAGGCTGAAAATCGGCTAAGTACTAAAATACAGTCTAGTCCATCAGAGAAGTACAGCCGACTTCAATCAGAGTAGCCCTGGTCAACTAAAATTTATCAGAGAAGTTTGACCAGACTGCAGCCGAGGTACCTCAGGGAAGTCACCTGATCAGACAAGTCTCAAACAGTGAACAGCCGAGAAGACCTACCTGCAGAGATGTAAGCTGCACATCAGCCTACTCAACTACAGCCTAGTACTCCAAGTCCACGTCAGCATGCTTTGAAAAGTCAAATATTACGGAAAGCTCACATGCAACGTGAAGAGACAAATTGGAGTGATTCCCGCAAGAGATATGATTTAATTAAATCATCCTGACCCACCGTGAAGACTTTAATCCTTTTATATTCAAAAGATTCGGCGCTCACATGCAGAAAGTCATCACAACGGTCGGAAGATAAAATAAAATAATGGGAATCCAGCCTTGCAACGTTCAGAAAAGATTAAACAATGAAGTCTCTCTCCAACGGACGGATTTGTTCAAAAGATTTGCAACGGCTACAAGGAAGAAGCTCAGAGATCGTGATCTATATATATCTGAAGATTTGAAACTGAGCAACTACCGGTGCGAACATATACTCTAGCGATCAAAGCAAACAAAGCAATCTCAAGCAATCAAATAGCATCGTGAAAAAGAGCAGATCCAAAAAGTTCATATTCAAGGAAGCTCTTAAGTTGGAGAAGACAAACACTCTTGTCTATAAATCTTGAGTACGGGGTACTTCACTGGTTGAAGTAAGCGATCAGAAGGCATCCGAGGATCGAGGATCAAGAGGTGCAAGGCGATCAAGTGTGTATACAACGGCACGAATTCCACCGGTTGGAAGTGTTGTAGTGTGTTGTGAATCAACGTAATATTTATCACCGGTTGAAAATTATAGTGAATTCATCTCCAATCGGTTTGGAGAAAAGTGGATTAGTAGAGGATTACCCCACCTCGAGACCACTATAATCGCTGTGTTATTCTTTGTTTCTGCATCATACTCTAACTGCTGCATACATTGTTAAGTGTTTCATTAAGATTAATTTTTATTCGTCATCAGCTGACTTCCGCACTTATCCAAGAACAAACGACTCCAAGTCATTTGTTTGACTATCAGCTGAAGAAACTCACTCTTCGGAAAAAGAGTTCAAGAGTTTCAACAAGTCTATTCACCCCCCCCCCCCCTCTAGACTTGTTCCTGGACGACTTGTGACCTACAGTAAGACCTCTTACTCTTCTGATGTTTCCTTATTCGTTATGCTTCTTCTATGGATATTCTTGAGAATCGATCACCTTAATGACGTGCGTTTGAATTGTGCTTACGTACCTTGTGTGTTCTTCAGTATGTCAGCTGGTAAGGGCCATGGCCGTGGACGAGGAAGGGGTTGTGGCGCGGCCATTTCCATCAGTTCAGTTGCGGGGTCGACCAACCCCAGTTTGTCGAACTCGGTGCATCCCGACACCGAGAGTCAGCACAACCAGTCAGACGGTCAGGGGAACTACGCAGACATTGGAGTGGCGAATGCGCTTCAACAATTGGCTACTCAGATGACCATTTTAGCCCAAACTGTTCAACTGAATAACCCGAACCCAAACACGGATGCCTTGCTTCAGAATGTAATCCGTATGCACCCTCCACAGTTTGGCGGTGCCACAGACCCGTTAGGCTAGGAAGACTGGCTAGCGGAATTAGATAAGATTTTCGAGGCGGTTGATTGCCCCGAGGTGAGGAAAGTACCAATTGCTCAGTATTTCCTCACTAAGGAGGCCGCTACTTGGTGGAAGGTCATCAAGCCACAGGATCGTATTGCCTCGTGGGATGAATTTAAGGAGCTCTTGGAGGCCGAGTTTTGTCCTTGGCCGGTACGAGAGAGCCAAATCCGAGCCTTCTTCGAGGCTAAACCACAAGAAATTCCCGTTTCGCAGGCGATCGTGGAGTACAACCAACAATTGATCCATGTGAAGGATCAAGTGCGTAACGAGCGTGATAAGATCCGTTATTTTGATATGCGGATGAATTTGGACTTACGGCGGTACATGGCCGGATTTGCTTGTACCACCGAAAGAGTATCGTGACGAGCTTTAGCCCATGATATGTTGAGCCCGACAATGATACCGTTGAAGAACCGAAGAAGCGAAAGTCGGGAAAATTTTACGCTCTAAGGGTGGCAACTTTCGAAGTCACGCATAACTAACTGCTTTTTCCGGACGTCACGTTCTAATAAAGGGAAGAGGAGTTACCGTCCCACTCCGGGTACCTCAAATCGCACAGTGACTTGCTATAATTGTGGTCGTCCAGGCCACTTTAGTTCGGAATGCTACTTTCCACCATTAAAGTGTCACACGTGTGGTCAGATGGGGCATAGAGCGGTTTATTGTTCCGAGCCGAACCAGACTTTGGACACTCGGGCTTCTGCCCCAACACCCCTTGATCAAGGTGTTAATCAGCGACAATCTTTTGGTCAACCTCAGCAGAATTTTGGCAGGGGCCGGGGTCGGGGTCAGAACGCTGGAGGGGGGAACTCTAGCGTCGGTTCGGTGCAACCACGAGTTTATGAGATGCGTCGAACAGACGAACCCGATGCGGCGGTGGCTTCAGGTACCATCCATATTTTATCTTATCCAGTTCGTGTACTCTTTGATACGGGTGCTACACATTCTTTTATTTCTTTGGAGTGTGTACGCCGTCGGAATATAACTTGTTTGACTGCTTGCGATCCTTTTATCGTGAAACTACCTAGCAGGGATAGGATTGTGGGGAATCGGGAGATTAGAGATTTTCCGGTGGTTATATCCGGTATGGAATGGTTATCGAATCTAATTGTAGTTGATATGGAAGGCGAGGACGTAATCCTCGGCGAGGATTGGCTTAATAATCACCAAGCGATTATGAATTAACGTACCAAGGTTATCACCATGATGACTAAAGACGGATCTGAGTAGTCGTTTTTGGGGCGTAAGTCGGGACTACCCAAGTTACTTATCAGTGCCATGAAGGCCGTAAAACTTTTGAATAAAGGTTGTGCGGGCTATTGGTGTTATGCCTTGAAAATGGAAGGAAACGAAGTCTATCTCTCTTCGATTCCGGTTGTTAATGAGTATCCTGATGTTTTTCCGGATGACCTCCCGGGATTACCGCCAGATCGAGAGATAGAATTTACCGTGGACTTAGAGCCAGATGCGGCTCCGATTTCTAAAGCACCTTACCGGATGGCACCTTCCGAAATGCAAGAATTGAAGAATCAGTTGGGAGAACTTTTGGAAAAAGGGTACATCAGACCGAGCGCTTCGCCTTGGGGCGCGCCTGTTCTTTTCGTGAGGAAGAAGGATGGTTCACTACGTTTGTGCATCGACTACCGCGAGCTGAACAAAGTAACCATCAAGAACAAGTACCCTCTACCGCGTATAGACGATTTATTTGATCAATTGCAAGGGGCTGCAGTTTTCTCGAAAATTGATTTAAGATCCGGGTATTATCAACTCAGGGTGAGGGAGTCCGACGTTCTGAAGACGGCGTTTCGGACGAGATATGGGCATTATGAATTTGTAGTTATGCCTTTTGGGTTGACAAATGCTCCGGCAGTATTCATGCAATTAATGAATAAAATATTCATCGAGTACCTCGACAGGTGTGTAGTCGTCTTTATTGACGACATCTTAATCTATTCTCGAGATAAGGAGGAACATGCCCGACACTTGCGTTTGGTTTTAGACATTTTGAGAACCGAGCACCTCTATGCAAAATTCTCGAAATGTGAGTTTTGGTTGGAAGAAGTTATGTTTCTCGGCCATGTGATTTCGGCCGAAGGGGTTCGTGTAGACCCGCAGAAGATCGAGGCAGTGCTAGGCTGGGCACCGCCTAAAAATGTTAAGGAGGTTCGTAGCTTTTTGGGCCTTGCTGGGTATTACCGTCGGTTTGTCGAGGGTTCTCGAAACTCGCTCGACCGCTTACGAAATTACTCCAGAAGACCGAAAAGTTTGTTTGGACGGATGAGAGACAACAGAGCTTTGATGAACTAAAGAGACGTTTGACTTGGCGCCAATTTTAACTTTACCGCATGGTAGCGAGGGCTTTGCGATCTGATGACGCTTGGTCAAGGCCTGGCCGTGTTCTTATGCGGATGATAAGACAATAGCTTTTGCGTCACGACAACTAAAGCCTTATGAGATGAATTATCCTACTCACGATTTAGAGTTGGCCGCAATTGTCTTCGCACTCAAGATTTGGCGGCATTATTTGTATGGTTCACCGTGCCGGATTTATACCGATCACAAGAGCCTGAAGTATATTTTCAGCCAGAAGGAGCTGAATATGAGACAGAGACGTTGGCTAGAGTTGATAAAGGATTATGATCTGGAAATTCTTTACCACCCCGGGAAAGCCAATGTCGTTGCGGATGCTTTGAGCCGCAAATCGGCATCTCTTCAAATGCTCGAGGTTCTTACGTCCCAGACGAAAATTCGTCAAGATTTAATTGAGCAAGGGATAGAAGTTTGGCTTCAACGAGTACAGGGACAGTTGTGTACTCTCGAAATTACTTCGTCCTTAGTTGACGACATCAAATGGAAGCAGCGGAGTGACTCGATGATTTCTCAACTGAAGGAAGATGTGATTAAAGGAAAAGCTCCTGGCTTTATGGTACACGAGGATAGTATTCTGAGATTTCAAGGCAGGCTTTGTGTTCCGAACGATTTGGAGTTGAGACAGAGGATTCTCCGAGAAGCTCATGCTACGCCTTACTCAATCCACCCCAGAACGAGTAAGATGTACAAAGATTTGAAGCGCAATTTTTGGTGGAATAACATGAAGAAGGATGTTACGGAGTTTGTACTACGATGCTTGACGTGTCAACAAGTCAAGATCGAACATAAACGACCGGCGGGGTTGTTGAAACCACTTCCCATTCTCGAGTGGAAGTGGGAAGACATCTCAATGGATTTCATCACTGGCATGCCGAGAACTCGGGCCGGAATGAATATGATTTAGGTGATTGTCGATCGGTTGACCAAGTCTGCTCACTTCTTGGGTATTAAGGATACTTGGGGACCGGATAGACTGGCTCGAACCTTTATCGCTGAGATCGTGAGGTTACACGGTGCCCCCAAGACCATTGTTTCTGATCGAGACGGCCGTTTTGTATCGCATTTTTGGCAGGCCGTTCATCGTGCTCGGGTCTTGAGTTGAGATTGAGCACTTCCTTTCATCCTCAGTCGGACGGTCAGACAGAGAGGACGATTCAGATGTTGGAAGATACGTTGCGGGCTTGTGCCTTAGACTGGAGTAATGATTGGGAGCTTCACTTGCCGTTGATCGAGTTTGCTTACAATAATAGTTGGCATGCGTCGATCAAAATGGCACCCTTAGAGGCACTCTATGGTAGGCGATGTAGGTCG
Organism: Orobanche coerulescens; assembly: GCA_033398695.1. Lineage (NCBI taxonomy): Eukaryota > Viridiplantae > Streptophyta > Magnoliopsida > Lamiales > Orobanchaceae > Orobanche > Orobanche coerulescens. The sequence continues at coordinate 126,805,673 of CM065812.1, read as the reverse complement.
CCATTATGTTGGGATGAGGCTTCTGAGCTAGTTGGGACGGAACCGGATATGTTATTGGAGACCAAGGAAAAGATTTCTATTATCCGAGATCGACATCGACCGCCTGCAGTCGTCAAATCTTACGCTGATACTCGTCGTCGACCCTTGGAGTTTGAAGTGAGGGATCATGTCTTGCTCAAAGTATCGCCGACCAGAGGAGTTTTCCGCTTCGGGAAAAAGGGGAACTCAGTCCAAGGTATATCGGACCTTTCGAGATTTTGGACAGAGTTGGAGATTTAGCTTATCGCTTGGCGTTGCCTCCAGCTTTGAGTCACGTCCATAGGGTTTTTCATGTGTCCCAGTTGAGGAAGTACGTACCGGATCCGAGCCACATTATCGACTACAGTGAGATTGATGTAGCCGAGGATATTACCTTTCCGGAGAAACCCGTGAAGATTCTTGAGCGCCGTGAGAAACAACTTCGGCATAAGACCATTCCACTGGTTAAAGTGCAATGGTCGAGGCATGGAGTCGAAGAGGCGACTTGGGAGATGGAAGAGAAGATGCGGGTGGAATACCCCGAACTATTTATTTCTTAAGTTTCGGAATGGCCTTTTAGAGGGGGAGAATGTAATACCCGGTCGAAAGTCATGTCATTTCAAACCTCTTCATGTTCTTCGAATCGTGATTTGTTGGGATAACCCTTGTAATCATTGCTTGGAACCACCGTTTTGGGGTTTCCGTACTTCTATTTCGTGTTATTGTTGCCCAGACATTGAATCCTATTGCTTTTATTCTCTTCCCGGGTCATTTTTCATCATTTTAGGACCCGAGAAGGGTGTGAGCCGCGGCACAAGGAGTGTGCGCCGCACACACATTTCTGAACTGGCAGCGGATCTTGGGTGCCGCGGCACATGCCGCGATGCAGCGGCACCGCCGAGTCAATGCGCGGCACACCTAGCCGAGCCGCGGCACACTTGTGTTGCATCCTCGGCCCAAAACCGATCAGACCGGTGCCGCGGCACACTGGGCTGAGCCGCGGCACACTACCGAAACACAGGAACAATTTTAGGCCTGTACGCGGCACACACAGTGAGCCACGGCACACAATGCGGTCAACTGCATTATTTGTGCTTTTTGAGCGAGATGCAGCTCATTTCTCCATCTTCTTCTTCCACCTGCGAGAGAGAGAGTTTGAGGGGAAGAGCTTTTCACCATCTATCACTTGTGTGTTGGATTTCTACCATTTTCATTCGGTTTGGAAGCCCGGATAATCGATCTAGCGCGTATTCCTCGGATCATAGAGCTTGGATATTCAAGAGGTAATTTCTTCGACATCTTGACTTCTCGATTTTGTGTGGGTATTGACGTTTTGGATGATAAAATCATGGTGTATGAAGTGATATATGCGTGATTATGGACATGTTTGAGTATTCATCGGATTATTGAAAGATTATTCAAGAGGGGGTTTTCGTAGATTCGTCCGTTTTATCTGATTGAAGCTTGAGAACCTTGAGATTTTGATATATCTTTACCGTATGAGTGTTTTCTTACGATTTTACGGGTTGGATTGTGCCGTTTTCGGACTTGTGGGAGTTTGGGCGATTTCCCAACCTTTAGTTGTTCACCCGTATATTTTCTTGAGTCGTAGACGAGTTTCGGGAGTCTCTTCGTGTAATTTGAGTATGGATAATTAATTGTCATATTCCTTGCGAATCGTTTAGGTGCCGGAAGCACGTTCTTGGACCTACCAAACTCATACCTTTCCTCCGTTCGATTTCTCGATGTCTCAAAGGCAAGTATACATTAATGATTGTACGTTCTCAACTTTGAAAGTAAGAAATATTGATGGTATGATATGAACGAACCGTTTTTACGGCATTCATAGATATATTGATGGTATATTATGAACGAACCATTTTTACGGTATTTATGTATGTATTGTTGGCATGTAATGAACGAACCGTTTTTACAGCATTCCTACATGTATCGGCGTATGAGATGAACGAACCGTTTCTACGGCATTCACATATGTATCGGCGTATGATATGAACGAACCGTTTCTACGGCATTCACATACGTCTTATGAGATTTTAGTTATTCCGGAATACTAGGCTTGAATTGATGAATTGACGGTTACATTTACTTTATTGTCGAGGAGTATTGTGTTTCATATTGATATACTTGCACTAGCTATTCGACGGCTAACCCCTTTATGGGGGAAATACGTTTCATGTATTTCAGGTTCCAGGAGGTCGGACAGGCAGGTATCGGGTCGGCATGAAGATGGTGGGCAAGTGTGATACTGTGTCTTTCTTCCAGTTATATTTTGAGTTTTCCATTCAGTGTTGTTGTACTGGATTGGCTATTGAATACTCGAGTATTGTTTTCCATTTTCTTTGATTCCCGGCATGTGTTTGCCGAAGTATTGATTCGTATTGTGATGTCCGTGAATACATTGGTTCTGTTTTTGAATAACTTTGTAATGTTTTCATTCTAATGTGTGTAGACCTTCTCGGTCAAAGTTTACAGTTCCGCGTATATTTAGCCTTGTGGGTCCCACGGCGGGGCTCACGGCGCTGTAATATACCCTGAATGACTTGGGGGTGTTACAGCCATGAAGGATCACTTCCTAGGCGGCTGAAGACGGAACTGTCCCGCCTCGTGAGCGCCTTCTCTCGTGAATCGGGGCTTTCTGACGATTGCTCGACATATAACGCCTTGAGCTTTCGTTTGCCCACGCAGCGGATGGCTGAGGGGGTAATGGTGGGCGTATCGCATGCTCTCCGTCGTTCCCTTAGGATGGCCATGGCCTCCTCGATCTGTTCCGCGGTTTGGAATTGATCGAGTGAGAGGCTGGGGACGTCCCTCGGAGGCGGGAGTGAGACTCTGGCGTCGCCGCGGCTGCCTTACGCAGTAGTTTGGGACTCGATTTGGGCTGGAATAAGGCGTCCGACGGACTGTAGGGTGTCTCTCTTCGAGGTGGTGGCAGACGTCATTATCACGAGGGTTTTTCTTTGAAGAACAGTGAGTGTTTCTTCAAGTATATGTTCCGGAGAACAGTGAGTGTTCTTCGAAACGCTCGGAGAGAAAATAAGGGTTCAGTGCCGCCCCTTCTTCTAGCGCCAATTGTTGTTACACAAAATATTATTCGGAATGATTTGCTGGATATGGCTACAGGTGAGTAACAAACAAAATACGAGAGCACGTATGAAGGAATGAAAATAACACAAGATTTGTCGGGGTTGTTAGTCCCGGGCTTGAATGCTCTCGCGAGCTATTATTAATAATAATACTACTTTGGAGTACAACTATTAATGTTAGAGTACGATTACAATGAGTGTAATGACCCTAGTTATCTAGCTCTTGAGTGCTGATGATTGCCGGAAGAACCAGAGTTAATGCTCTGTGAGTTCTTGTTACAAAGATGAAGTGTTTTGTTTTTAGCCGTGTAGGATCCAACTCAGTGTGGAATTCTGTCTGTGATCAACTATCGGATGTCTCCTATTTATAGAAGAGGAGGTAGTTGGGATGTATTAATCCCAAATGGGCGGTCGCCTTTTTTGCATTAAATTAAATGGGCGATCGTCTCAGCACGTGGGTGGGTTTCCTTAAAGTCCACAGCCGCTACTGGCAGCCAAATGTGCGAACCAACGAGAGGACAACACGCGCCTCATGTCTCATTCTTGGGAGGGGGTGTGTCGGTAGGTGAGAGGCTGTACTTGTCACCAACAGCTGGTGATGGGCTGGAGTCAAAAAGCCTTTTCTTGCGGTGCCATTTGCGGGTCTGCACGTGGGCCCTCTTCCTGAGATTCAGTCTTTGTAGACTTTGACGGATGTCGGCTTCACATGTGGCATAAGATGATCGTCCTTGGCCGGGCACTAGAGACGATCGCCATGTAAGACGATCGCTAGGCACTTGAACTTGATCTGAAATCTTCGTTTGGTAAGTCTGCCTTGGTTCATTTGACGCTGACTTTGGTCGCTCGGCCCTTGTGTCGATCGCCGTTGAGGCGTATTAATCGCCGCACAACACTATTTTTCTGTTGATGTTGCAAGAGTCTTGAATGCCATGGACGAACTGGGGGAAAAAGCTAGATGGTCTAAGAAAATTTATAAGCTGTATGTATGGAAGGACAAATCTAAGTGGTGTGCCTATCATGAGGATTTTGGACATTCTACTAATAATTGTATTGCTTTGAGGAAGAAAATCAGCCATCTTCTTTCCAAGGGGCATCGTAGAGAGTTGTTGGGCAACGGTCGAAGGCGTGTTGAATAAAAAGACGCCATAGATGACAAGCCAACACCTCCACCTCCTGCCACAAAAACCATCAATGTTAACTCCGTAGGTTCAGATATTTGTGGGACCACTTATTCCGCAGCGAAGAGACATGCCAAGGATTCGAAGGAAGACAAATTTGTGGCCCCAGTTAGACATCTTTCCAAGGTATCAGACTTTCCAATTGTAATATACAGATTAATTATTGAGTATTTCATCTGTAATTGAACCCTGTATTATTCGGAATTGTGATATTGATAATTGAAGTATGATATTTCTCTAATTTATATCATTGTACATGAGTATGGCAACATGTGAATTTTCTCATGCAAATACGTGATAACGTACGCTAAGAATGTAGCTAACGTACGTTATCGGCTAGAGCTAGCGTACGCTACGAATGAAGCGTAGCGTACGTTAGGCAGTCAATAATTGAGCTGAGCGGCTAGCACATGCGCCAGTTGGACATGGGTCCGGATAAGATTTCCACGGATGAACCTGGACACTTTTGAAGTCAACGATTATTAACGTACGCTAAGGAATGTGTCTAGCGTATGTTAATGGGTATTACTTACGTACGTAACCTGATGGTGTAGCGTACGTAATCGAGTACAGAATGAGAACAGTTAACTATCGGTGACGATAGCATATGCTAAGTTTATTGGGTAGCGTACGCTAAGAGACTAACCTACGTTATGCATGAAATTTAACGTACGTTAATGTCAGAAAATTGTAAATAAGACATCACCCCATTTCATTTCATTCGTTTCATTCACCTGGTTTTCAACACACTTCGTGCCCAGAAAGATCCCAACCAGCTTATACACCTTTAGAACACCTTTTATTGATCATTGAAGATTGGAGATTACTTATACTTGATCATTGAAGTGGAGAATCATTTTGGATTGACACACAAGCAACCAGAGTTGGATTCTACCTATTGTCTCTGTGTTTTCTTCATCTTAAGGTATGTTAACACTATCTCCAACCTTGGATTCGTGTTCTTAAGGATATGATTATCGTGCTATCAATATATTAAGTTCCATTGATGAATTATTCAACCAAACATCATGTTTAGAAGTTGGGATGATTATGCTTAGGATATCATTGTTGAAAACATCCTAGTTGGAATCCTATTGCCATATTGATCGTAGACTTGGAGTTGATATCACTTTTGTTAAACGGACTTAAGAAAAAATCATCGTAGGTTGTATCCTTTCGTATAAGTTGGATTCATTAGTTCATCTTTAAGATGAAGTCTGAATGTAATGATGATATTGGAATCTAGCGCATCAACGTTAGATCACCGAACTTCACATGAGAATTGTAATCGAGATTGAATATGGTGTTGTGATGATATACGTATCCTTGAATTTCGAAGATGTTTTAATCTGTAAGATCATTCATAATTGAATGAGCATGTTATGTATGGGGATAACGTACATTAATCACTGAGGATTTCGTTAGCCTCATCACGAATCGAGACAGTCGTATGCCCAGTGAGAAACTGTCATATGCGTGTTTAGCGTACACTAAGCTATGAAGCTTACGTATGCTATCGGGCAGAAATAATGTACACTATGTTTGGTACGTAACGTATATTATATCATCAGACGAGTCAGTCGACTCATTAGTAAGGGACTGTCGATACATGGTTAGCGTACGCTAGATTTTGTAGATTACGTACGCAAACGAGTAGGCTTAACGTACGCTACCAAGGGTACGTAACATACGTTAAGCAGGTCAGACAGGTTACGTTTTATGAACTTTCGACTGTAATTTGGATTGTTAGATGTTCGTTCGACATGAGATGAATTCTATATTATTTCTTTTGTTAAGGTTCGAGCTTAGCAACGTGATTGATCCAAGGGGGCGACCTTTGAGCATTTTGATATTTGTGGGAGTTTTATTCTTGTCATCGAATCGAGGCAAGTACTTTAATTAGAATTGTTCATATTATGTCGGTTACATTATGATTGTACTGTGTATATGTGTTGTGATTAATTTTACACCATGTGTTGATCCGACGGGAATCATCATGGGAAATCTATAGCTGTGTGCGCTGGATCGTTGGACAGGTAGTTCCACCATGCTTTGGTCCGACGGGGTCATCATGTGAATCTATAGCTGTGTGCGCTGGATCGTTGGAATACCATGAATATGTTGAGACTGTTATGATGCGATATGTGGTGTTATTATTTCTCGTTGGAGAAACTTGTCATGATTATTGTTGATTAAATCATTGTTGTATGATTATCATACTTGTGCTAGCATCGTTGTGCTAACCCCTTCGGGGGTGAACATTTGTTTATGTTCAGGATCCAGGAGATCAGGGAAACAACCACTAGAGATGCATGACGACGAGGGTGCAGAGTGATGTTCCGGCCGTGTTTAATTGCCTGTTGTTTGTGTTGTTTTTAATAAGTACTCGAGTACGTTGTCGTTGTGATGATTGATTTTGGTGATGAATTAATATTCTTCCTTCAGATATTGTTTTTCTAGGTATTGGCCCAGAACTCTTGTATATTAATTCAGTTCCTTTTATATATTGGTATCTGTTATTGTCTTTTCATTCGTTCAGCCTTGTAAATTCTTATGCAAAGGAATTACGACACTGTAATATTCCTGAATAAATCGGGGGTGTTACAGAATATGGTATTAGAGCTAAGATTATGGATATCTTGGCCATTGGGTTAAAATAGGGGTCATATATGTATTTTGAGGCAACCGGTCGTGAATAACATCACTGTACTGCCTACGTCTTCGTGCAAGCGGTTGTTGTAAGTTCCTAAACTCTATCTCGTCCTTCGCATGTTATTATTCTTTATACTTGAACATTAGAACGATATTGTTTCCTGTATATTGAGTATTTATGATTATAGTATGTTGAGTGGTGGACGTGGTCGCAGTCGCAGACGCGGACGAAGGAATGCTGAAAGAGAGGCTTCGCCTTCTAGATCAGGCCAGCCACAGCTCAGGCGAGCCACAAAGATCTATTAACAATGAACCAGAACCTGCTGTGCCCGAAATTCTTCGTCAGGTGGTTAACCAGATGACTCAGTTCGCCCAGGTCATGGATCGAATGTAGGTGGCAGTAGGATTACAACAGAGAGATCGATAGCAAGGTATCCCAAACATGGGGAATCGAGGCGACCGATGGCTGCAAGAGGTGGCAAAGATGCAACCACCAATATTCGAAGGCTTTTCTGAGATACCGGCGTGGGATCATTGGTAAAAAGAACTGGAGAAGATTTTTGCCGGGATTAATTGCCCAGATGACCGGAGAGCCTCTATTGCTCAGTACTTTCTGATAGGGGAAGCGTCAGAGTGGTGGAAAGCCATCCGGCCTGTAGATCATGATGCTGACTGGACAGAATTTAAATTGATGATGGAAGCTCAGTACTGCCCTCGTCCCGTAAGGGAGGCCAAAGTTCGGGAATTTTTCTCCATACAGCCGTCAGACAAGACAGTATCCCAGACAATTAAAACGTTTAATCGGCAGATGGCATTTGTTCGACACCTGGTTAGAACAGACACGGAAATGATGATCCATTTTGATATGAGAATGAAAGCAGTGATCCAAAGGTACATGTCCGGTTTCGAATGTACCACTCTCCATCAATATCAGGATAAAGCATTGGCGTATGAAATCAAAGAAGCAGCGATGGAAAAGTTTGCAGAATCTAAGAAACAGAAAGTCTCTAGTAGTTTCACAGAGCACAAGGGCAGTGGACCCCGCAAGGCCCAGTCATCTTTTCATTCTTTCAAGAAACCTACACATCCATATAAGAGCGGAAAGAACTCCGGAGCACGACGGATACAACTAGGAAGTGCTTTAACTGTGGTCGCCTAGGCCACCTTTGGCGTGATTGTTTCCGTACTCCAGTTACATGTTTTGATTGTGGACAGGAAGGGCACCGTGCGATGTTTTGCAAGGATGCCACAAAGTTTAATGGAACCCGTACATCACAGCCAGCTCATAAGGAAGCAAGTATTCAGCAGACGCAGCAGAGTGTTCAGCTGCCCCAAAATTTCGGTCGAGGTCGAAGCAGCAGACAATTCGACCGCAAGGCACCCTCGAGTGTCAGATCCGCTCCCCCACGTCTATATGAGATGAGGAGGGCAGATGACTGTGATGTCATTGCCGCATCGTGCACTGCCTCGATCCTTTCACAGCCGCTAGCGTTTTATTCGATACAGGAGCTACGCATTCATTTATATCCTTGTCTTGTGTAAATCGTTTGAATATTTCTAGTTTTCATAATTGTGAACTTTATGTTGTGGGTTTACCGAGCGGAGAGAGGATTGTGGGAAACTTAGAAACTAGAGATTTCTATGTATCATCTGGAGGCAGAGAGTGGCCCTCAAATCTGATTGTGATAGAGATACAAGGAGATGACCTGATACTCGGAGATGATTGGCTTAATCGATATGGAGCTATTGTAAACTACCGAAAGCGGAATGTCTCAGTGATAGCTGACAATGGTTACAAAATACTATTTGAAGGATGGAAACCAGGAAGCTCAGGAAAGATGATCAAGGCGATGAAAATTGTCAAATTGTTGAAACAGGGTTGTACCGGATACTGGTGCTACGCAATGAAGAAAGAAGACGGAAAAGTAGAACTCTCATCCATTCCTATTGTGAATGAGTTTCCGGAGGTGTTTCCTGATGAATTACCTGGACTACCTCCATGACGAGATGTAGAATTCACCATCGAGCTGGAACCAGGAGAGCTACACCAATTTCTAAGGCGCCGTATCGTATGACACCTACTGAGATGTATGAATTGAAGAAGCAACTAGAAGAGTTACTGGACAAAGGCTATATCCGGCCATGCGTTTCGCCCTAGGGTGCACCAGTTCTTTTTGTCCGGAAGAAGGATGGATCGCTTCGATTGTGTATTGACTATCGAGAGCTGAACAAGATGACAATCAAGAACAAGTATCCGTTGCCACGGATTGATGATTTATTTGACCAGCTGCAAGGAGCGACAGTGTTTTCTAGGATCGATCTGAGGTCGGGATATCATCAGTTGAGGATTAAGGAATCCGATGTTCCAAAATCAGCTTTCAGAACTCGCTACGGACACTATGAGTTTGTAGTGATGCTGTTTGGTCTCATTAACGCACCTGCTGTATTCATGCAATTGATGAACCGAGTGTTCATAGAGTATTTGGACAAACTCGTGGTTGTATTTATTGATGACATTCTGGTTTATTCCAAGAGCCCGGAAGAGAATGCACAACATTTGTGGATCGTGTTAGACCTTTTGAGACACGAGCAATTGTATAACAAGCTTTGTAAGTGTGAATTCTAGCTAAAAGAAGTAATGTTCCTCGGTCATGTAGTATGAGCAAAAGGAGTCCGAGTAGATCCCCAGAAAATCGAAGCAGTTATGGATTGGAAGCCTCCTAAGAACGTGAAAGAAGTCCGGAGTTTCTGAGGACTTGCTAGGTATTATCGTCGATTCGTGGAAGGGTTTTCCAAAATTTTCTGCCCACTTACTCGATTACTTCAGAAGACCCAAAAGTTTGAGTGGAACGAGATGTGCCAGACTAGCTTTGATGAGTTGAAGAAGAAATTGATGACGGCACCGATTTTAGCACTCCCACAGGGAACTGGAGGATTCATAGTTTACAGTGACGCTTCGAACCAAGGTCTTGGGTGTGTATTGATGCAAAATGCGAAGGTGATCGCCTATGCATCACGACAGCTGAAACCTTATGAAGTAAATTACCCAACGCATGATTTGGAGCTGGCAGTGGTAGTTTTTGCTTTGAAAATCTGGAGGCATTACCTGTACGGGACTCACTATCAGATCTTTACGGATCACAAGAGTCTCAAATACATCTTCAGTCAGAAAGATTTGAACATGTGGCAAAGGAGATGGGTGGAACTGATTAAGGACTACGACTTGGAGATTATTTATCATCTAGGCAAAGCAAATGTAGTGGCCAATACACTTAGCCGCAAGCCTGTTTCTATTCAGATGCTGGAGACCCTGACCTCCCAGCCAAGCATTCAACGGGAATTGATTCGCCAAGGAATTTAGGTATGGTTGCAAAGAGTCCAAGGACAACTGTGTGTGATGGAAATAACTTCATCGTTAACCGAAGAAATCAAATCTAAGCAATTGGATGATCTCCTGATGATTCGATTATGTGATGAAGTGAGCAAGGAATAAGCCCCAGGATTTGTAATTCATGATGATGGAGTATTGAGATTCCATAGCCGACTTTGTGTTCCTGATGTCGATGTTTTGAAGCAAACAATTCTGAAGGAAGCTCACAGTACGTCCTATTCTATCCACCCGGGCACCAGTAAGATGTATAAGGATCTGAAGTAGAATTTCTGGTGGGGCAATATGAAGAAAGACGTAGCCGATTACATCTCGAAATGTTTAGTTTGTCAGCAGGTTAAGATCGAGCATCAACGACCTATCGGAATGCTGAAGCCACTCCCGATTCCTGAATGGAAGTGGGAGGACATATCGATAGACTTCATCACTAATATGCCGAGAACCAAGACATTAATGAACATGATTTGGGTAATAGTTGACCGTGCTGGGCTTCGGTCAGCATCCTGCCTGCATTAGCTTAAAAATGCGCGAGGAGCGGCTTGCGATTCGACCGGTGAGATCTGCACTATAAATTGATTAAATGAATTGATTTGGACTACTCATACCAACAAGATGCATCTTCTTTTCTGGTAGACATCTCATAGAAACTCCAAAGTTAAGCGTGCTTGGCCTGGAGTAGTTATGGGATGGGTGACCCCCTGGGAAGTTTCTCAGGTGTGCGTGAGTGAGGACAAAGCGCGCTAGAAAAGACTCATGTTGGTACAGTGAGGATAGTCTTCATTATTCTTGGGACCAACAATTGGTATCGGAGCAGGCCACGGTTGCGGATTCCCTCGGAGTATCATAAAATAGAGGCTGCCAGAGTGTTGGAACTGAGAGGCGGGCATGCAGCGGATGTTGCCACTTGGCCGAAACTGATATGCTGGTGCAGTGGAGGTTGTCAGGTGCTGGAGGGCTATGTGATCAAATCTAGTATGCTGGAACTGAGATACTGGCACAGCGGAAGTAAACAGAGGTGGAATAGATGCTGATGTCGAGTGTTGGAGGACTGTGTGAATGAATCTAGCCGCTAGAGGGCTGTGTGATAAAATCTAGTTCGCGGAGGTTTCCAGACTCTGGAGCTAAAATGCTGGCAGATACTGGGTGGGGGATTGCTGGGCTTCGGTCAGCATCCTGCCTACATTAGCTTAAAAATGCGCGAGGCGCAGCTTGCGATTCGACCTATGAGATCTGCATTAGCTTAAAAATGCGCGTGAGTGAGGACAAAGTGCGCTAGAAAAGACTCGTGTTGGTACAGTGAGGACAGTCATCATCATTCTTGGGACCAACAGACCTCTTTAACCAAATCAGCTCATTTCCTCGGCATTAAGGACACGTGGGGACCAGATAAGTTGGCACGAGTGTTTATTGCAGAGATAGTTTGATTGCATGGTATGCCAAAGACCATTATTTCTGACCGAGACGGTCGTTTTGTGTCTCATTTTTAGAAAGCAGTTCATAAGGCCTTGGGGACCGAATTGAACTTCAGTACAGCTTATCACCCGCAGGCAGACGGACAATCCGAGAGGACTATTCAAACGGTGGAAGACATGCTGAGGGCTTGTGCCTTAGATTGTTCAACTGATTGGGAAGTTCATCTACCGTTGATTGAATTCACCTACAACAATAGTTGGCATGCTTCCATTAAGATGGCACCGTTTGAGGCATTATACGGGAGGAGATGTAGATCGCCCTTATGTTGGGACGATTCATCAGACTTGATCGGAATGAAACCAAAGTTGATTGTACAGACACGAGAGAAGATAGCCTTGATTCGCGAAAGGATGTTGACCGCCCAGAGTTGATAGAAATCTTATGCAGACGTACGCCATCACCCATTGGAGTTCAGTACTGGAGATCACATATTTTTAAAGGTTTCTCCTACTCGGGGAGTCTTTTGTTTCGGAAGAAAGGAGAAGTTGAGTCCGAGATATATCGGACCATTCGAGATTCTTGAGAGAGTTGGAGAGTTGGCATACAGATTGGAATTACCGCCGTCATTGAGCCATGTTCATAACGTGTTCCACGTACCCGAGTTACGGAGATAAATACCAGATCCTACTCATGTCATTGATTTCGTCGAGATCGAAGTCGCTAAGGATGGCACGTTTGAAGAGTGACCGATCAGGATACTCGAGAGTCGAGTTAAGCAATTGAGGAACAAACCGATGGCGTTGGTCAAGGTTCAGTGGTCACGCCACAGTGTGGAAGAAGCCACTTGGGAAACGGAAGATAGCATGAGGTCCAGATATTCAGAGTTATTTTCGTCTTGAGTTTCGGGATGAAACTCCTTTTTAGTAGGAGAGTATGTAATATTCGGATTAATTATTAAGTATTTCATCTGTAATTAAACCCTGTATTATTCAGAATTGTGATATCGATAATCGAAGTATGATATTTCTCGTACTTGTTTCCTTGTACATGAGTATGGCAACATGTGAATTTTCTCATGCAAATACGTGATAACGTACGCTAAGAATGTAGCTTAACGTACGTTATCAGCTAGAGCTAGCATACGCTACGAATGAAGGGTATAGTACGTTAGGGAGTCAATAATTGAGCTGAGCAGCTAGCACATGCGCCAGCCGGACATGGGTCCGGTTAAGATTCCCACGGATGAACCTAGACACTTTTGAAGTCAACGATTGTTAACGTACGCTAAGGAATGTGTCTAGCGTATGCTAACGGGTGTTACTTACGTACGTAACCTGATGGTGTAGCGTACGTAATCGAGTACATAATTAGAACAGATAACTATCGGTGACCATAGCGTACTCTAAGTTTATTGGGTAGCGTATGCTAAGAGACTAACGTACGTTATGCATGAAGGCTAACCTACGTGAAGGTCAGAAAATTAAAAATAAGACATCACCCATTTCATTTCATTCATTTCTTTCACCTGGTTTTCAACACACTTCATGCCCAGAAAGATCCCAACCACCTTATACACATTTAGAACACCTTTTATTGGTCATTGAAGATTGGAGATTACTTATACTTGATCATTGAAGTGGAGAATCATTTTAGATTGACACACAAGCAACCGGAGTTGGATTCTACCTATTGTCTCGGTGTTTTCTTCATCTTAAGGTATGTTAACACTATCTCCAACCTTGGATTCTTGTTCTTAAGGATATGATGATCGTGCTATCAAGATATTAAGTTACATTGATGAATTATTCAACCAAACATCATGTTTAGAAGTTGGGATGATTATGCTTAGGATATCATTGTTGGAAACATCCCAGTTGGAATCCTATTATGTCAATAATGAGAGTAGTGTTCTGAGATTGATTATCCGGATTGAATAGCGTTGCCATATTGATCGTAGACTTGGAGTTGATATCACTTTTGTTAAACGGACTTAAGAAAGAATCATCGTAGGTTGTACCCTTTCTTATAAGTTGGATTCGTTAGTTCATCTTTAAGATGAAGTCTGAATGTAATGATGATATTGGAATCTAGCGCATCAACCTTAGATCACCGAACTTCACATAAGAATTGTAATCGAGATTGAATATGGTGTTGTGATGATATACGTATCCTTGAATTTCGAAGATGTTTTAATCTGTAAGATCATTCATAATTGTATGAGCATGTTATGTATGGGGATAACGTAATTTAATCACTGAGGATTTTGTCAGCCTCATCATAAATCGAGACAGTCGTCTGCCCAATAAGAAACTGTCATATGTGTGTTTAGCGTAAGGTAAGCTATAAAGCTTACGTATGCTATCGGACAGAAATAACGTATGCTACGTTTGGTACGTAACGTACGTTATATCATCAGACGAGTCAGTCGACTGATCAGTAAGGGATTTCCGATACATGGTTAGCGTACGCTAGACTTTGTAGCTTACGTACGCTAACGAGTAGTCTTAACGTACGTTAAGCAGGTCAGACATGTTACGTTTTATGAACTTTCAACCGTAATTTAGATTGTTAGATGTTCGTTCGACATGAGATGAATTCTATATTATTTCTTTTGTTAAGGTTCGAGCTTAGCAACGTGATTGATCGAAGGGGGCGACCTTCGAGCATTTTGATATTCGTGGGAGTTTTATTCTTGTCATCGGATCGAGGCAAGTACTTTAATTAGAATTGTTCATATTATGTCAGTTACGTTATGATTGTATTATGTACATGTGTTGTGATTAATTGTCCACCATGCGTTGATCCGACGAGAATCATCATAGGAAATCTATAGTTGTGTGCGCTGGATCGTTGGACAGGTAGTTCCACCATGCTTTGTTCCGACGGGATCATCATGGGAATCTATAGCTGTGTGCGCTGGATCGTTAGAATACCATGAGTATGTTGAGACTGTTATGATGCGATATGTGTTGTTATTATTTCTCGTTGGAGAAACTTTCATGATTATTGTTGATTAAATCACTGTTGTATGATTATTGTACTTGTACTAGCATCGTTGTTCTAACCCCTTTGGGGGTGAACATTTGTTTATGTCCAGGATCCAGGAGAGCAGGGAAACAACCACTGGAGCTGCATGACGACGGGGGTGCAAAGTGATGTTCCGACCGGGTTTAATTGCCTGTTGTTTGTGTTGTTTTTAATAAGTACTCAAGTACGTTGTCGTTGTGATGATTGATTTTGGTGATGTATTAATATTCTTCCTTCGGATATTTGTATTCTCGGTATTGGCCCAAAACTGTTGTATTTTAATTCAGTTACTTTTATATATTAGTATCTGTTATTTTCTTTTCATTCCTTCAGCCTTGTAAACTCTTATGTAAAGGATTTAGGGCACTGTAATATTCCTGAATAAATCAGGGCTGTTACACCAATCACCTTCGATGAAGATGATAAGCTGGGTGTCATGGATCCACATCATGACAGTCTGGTAGTCACCATGCAAATTGCCAACTATATGATCAAGAGGATCCTGATTGACAATGGAAGCTCTGTCAACCTGATCATGTTGTCAACCTTGAAGGAGATGCAAATCCCGAAGTCAGAGATTGTGAAGAATTCCTCAGTTCTAGTTGGTTTCAGTGGGGAGAGCAAGCATACTGTGGGAGAAATCAAGTTACCTATCTATATCTAGGGTGTTAATTCTATGGAGAGATTCTGCGTCATTGACTGTCCCTCATCTTACAATGTCATCCTAGGCCGACCTTGGATTCACAACATGAGAGCATTTTCATAAATTTATCATCAGTGCCTTAAGTTTCCGACACCCTGGGGAGTGGTCAGCTTGAAGGGAGATCAACAAACAGCTAAGGAGTGCTACAAGACGTCCATGAAAGCTTCCACTCAGCCTCAGCGAGCATAGCAATTAAAGAAACCGATTAGAGACCTCTTGGAAGCTGTCCAGCATGAAGTGAAGGAAGTATTCCTAGATGACTCTAATATGGAAATAAAAGTTGTAGTTGGTTCTGATATATCTCTTGAGGTCAAGGAAGAGTTGACTCAATTTCTTAAGTCAAGATTGCCTTGCTTTGCTTGGAAGCACGATGACATGACCGGAATCAGCAAGGATATCATCACTCACAAGCTCAATATTGATCCAAGTTTCAAGCCTATCCATCAGAAACGTAGGAAGTTTGCTCAAGAGCATAACCAGATCATCAAAGAAGAAGTAGAAAGGCTCTTGAAAGCGAAGATGATCCGTGAGGTTAACTACCCTAGATGGCTTGCCAATGTAGTTGTTGTAGAGAAGAAGAATGGAAAGTGGCGAGTTTACATGGACTTTACCAATCTAAATAAGGCCTGCCCGGAGGACCTATTTCATCTTCCACATGTTGATGCCCTAGTTGACGCAATTGCAGAGCATGACAACCTGACCTTTATGGATGCCTAGTCAGGATTTCAGTAAATCCAAATGGAGCCGTCGGAACAGGAAGATACATCTTTCATGACTCCTGAAGGTATTTATTGTTACATAGAATGCCCTTTGGGATCAAGAATGCCGGTGCAACCTATCAACATTTGGTTAACAAGATGTTTAAGGACAAGTTAGGAAAGACTATGGAAGTTTACATAGATGATATGGTGATTAAATCAAAGGACATGAAAGACCATGTGCAGCATGTATCCGGAGCTTTCAACATCTTGGAGGCCTTTAATATGAAATTTAATTCAGCAAAATGCAATTTTGGTATGAGGGCAGGAAAGTTTCTAGGATATATGGTGACCAAGAGGGGGATAAAAGCTACCTAGAGCAAATTAAAGCCATTATCAACATGGAGTCTCCCAAGACCATTAAGGATGTTCAGAGACTGACAGGACGAATAGCTGCTATAAACCGGTTTATTTCTAAGTCTTCTGACATGTGCAGATTATTATATGATGTCCTGAGAAAGAACAAGATGTTCCAATGGACTCCAGAGCATGAGTAAGCCTTCATAAAACTGAAATATTATCTAGCAACTCCACCTCTATTGTCCAAACCAGAACAAGGCGAGCCACTTTATCTATATCTCAGAATCTCAAAAAAATGCAGTCATTGCGGTCCTGGTAAGAGAACATCAAGGTGTCCAACAACTTGTGTGCTATGTAAGTACATCTAGAAAAACCCATACTTGCTTTAATAATTGCTTTTATTAAATTACGTCATTACTTTGAAATTCATCCTATACATTTTAAAACTAACTATCCTATTAAGAATGTTATGAGAACTCCAGAAATGTCAGAAAGGATGTCAAAATGGTCTGTACAACTTAGTACTTATGGTGTCAGTTATGAATCGAGAACAGCAATCAATTCGCATGCATTAGCAGATTTTGTAGCTGATTTCAGTCCTAGCCTGCAACCTGAGGTAGAATGGGAAGTGCAACAGCTTGAATGGACCAATTCTCCTATGTTTTGGTCCTTATTTACTGATGGTGCATCCAATGTGAGAGGAACCGATCTTGGCATTATTTTAAAATCTCCCCGAGGTGATCTAATACCTCAGGTCGTGGCCTGCGAGTTCAGGGCTACGAACAATGAGGCAGAGTATGAAGCATTGATTATGGGTCTCACAACTGCCTTGGACCTGAATGTCACCCATTTACATGTTTTCAGCGACTCACTGTTATTGGTAAACCACTCCAACGGGTCTTATATAGCAAAGAACCCCAATATGTCCGCGTATCTCCAGCATGTCAAAGTTTTAGGAGGACAGTTTGCAGAGTTCACCTTCCAACAAGTTCCTCGAGAAGAAAATGCAGAAGCGGACGCCTTGGCCAACTTAGGATCAGCATGCAAATCCCTGTTAAGCTCAACCATTCCAATCATATATGTCAAATACCAAGCAATTGAGAAACCTGATCTATGTTCCCGAATCGGTGATTCAGAACCACCGTCATCCATCGGAGAAGGAGTGACATCTTGGACTCAGCCTATCCTGAAATACTTTCAAGATGGCACCATACCTCAAGACGTCAAAAATCCTCGAGCATTCAGGACAAAGGTATTTGGATTTGTAATAATCGAAAATGTCTTATTCAAAATATCTTTTGCAGGTATATACCTAAGGTGCATAGAGATGGATAGGAACGTGGACATACTGAAATATTTGCATGATGGAGAGTGTGTCAACCATGCTTGGGGCAAATCTCTTGCATCTAAAGCTCTCAAAACCGGTTACTTCTGGCCTACCTTCGTCAAGATGCTCTAGCTTATGTCTAGAAGTGTGATTCATGTCAGAGGCATGGCAACATCCTGCATCAGCCTGCAGAGCCTTTGTGTCCAATTATATCATCTTGGCCCTTCATGCAGTAGGGAATGGACTTCGTCGGCAAGCTGCCAAAGTCTACTGGGGGCAAGGTGTCATGTTAGCAATGACAGATTCGTTCTCTAAGTGGATAGAAGCCGAAGCCTATGTTCAAATTAGGGATAAAGAAGTCATCTCATTCTTGAAGAAGAACATTATTAACAAATTTGGTATCCCATCCGAAATTATATGTGATAATGGTTCTCAGTTCATAAGCAGTAAGATAAGGAATTTATGTGCAAGATGGGTGATCGGCCAAAAAACTTATCCTAAAAATAGGAGTTCTTGAGTCGCTCGCAAATATATACGAGGTAGAAGTAGTTTGTGGTGAGTTCTACCAAGGTCTTTTCTCTCGAGGATTGTCCAACAGGGCTTCGTATAATTTTTTTGTTACAAATTGCGAGAAATAAATACTAAAATATTAAAAAAGATATTTTTGGGTTTTTAAAAATTAACTAAATTAAAATGCACTATATTTTAAACTAAACTATTTTTATTAAGACTATTTTTATACTAGACTATTTATATTAAGACTATTTATACTAGACTATTTATATTAAGACTATTTATACTAGACTATTTATATTAAGACTATTTATATTAGACTATTTTTATTAAGACTATTTATATTAGACTTATTTATATTAGATTATTTTTATTAAGACTATTTATATTAGACTTATTTATATTAGACTATTTTTAACTAGTGAAAATAAATAGAATTAAAATGAGTTGGGAATTTATAAAATCTAGGGGATTACGGGTTCATTAAATTAGGTATTTAATTAAGTATAGGAATTGATTTATATGGATATAAAAGAAAAAATGAATGTTTATCGAGTAATCAACTTTTCACCTCCGTACTTTCGTAATCAAAGATGTCTTAATCGCTGTCACTTTTTTAAGATGTTGATAACAAAATTAACACTTGATAGATTGAAAACATGTGTTTCCAATACACTTAACAATCAATCAAGGAGGTTTCACTAGTAGAAATAGGATATGATCAATCTCTATTTAAACCAATTAGTCCTTTCATTTCTCTAACTTGACTATTTTTAGGATAAACGATCGTTCATCGAGTAATCAACTTTTCACCTTCGTACTTTCGTAATCAAAGGTGTCTTAACCACTTTCGCAATCTTAAGATGTTGATAACAAGATTAACATTTGATAGATTGAAAAGATATGTTTCCAATTCACTCAACAATCAATCAAGAAGGTTTCATTAGTAAAAATAGGATATGATCAATCTCTATTTAAACCAATTAGTCCTAAAAATAGTTTAAATCAATCAAATACTCAATATATAACCTAATAGAAATCCCCCTTCCCCTAGGAAGAAAGATTAGCTACTCATCGGTTTATACAAACTAAAATTATAATAGAAATAATTGATATATATAATATATATAGAAACTTTTAATTACTAGAAATTAAATAAAACTTACTTGAATATGATGAATCAAAGTGCAAGAAACAAACTTCAAAATATAACTTCAAACTTGTTTAAAGGTTACAAGCTTACAAAAATTGAAAGTAAAATACTAAGTGCTTATTGATCAAGCACTTTTCAATTACAAACTAAATGAAAGAAAAACTTCAAACCAAAAATAAAATACAAACTAAAATTGAAAGTTCTAAGGAAAATATATTGCTAAAGGAAAGGAGTATTTCTTAGCAAGAAGTTGAGGATTTCTTGGTAAGAATGTGTGTTGGGTTTTTGCAATGGATGAACATGTCCTTTTATAGGTGATTTTCAAGAATACAATTGATTATTTAATTCAAAATATCTATTGTAATATCATTTTTTTAATTCTTTGTTCACACTTCACCCATGTCTTTGAATTTTCAGATTTTTGACCAAAAAATATCTTGTGGTTGATTTCACAAGTTGGTCAAAAGTGGACTAATTTTGCATGGCATCTCAATAAACACGGCGATGAAAAAGCAGCCCGGTTGCCGTGTTTGTGCGCCGTTTTGTGGTGACTCGGTCTCTTCCGGAATACGCGCGAGGACACGGCGCTAAATGCCGGCCGTGTGTGAAACGGCCCAAGACACGGCCCTTGTTGCGCCGTATGTGAAACGGCCGACAGGACACGGTCCATTTTGCGCCGTTTTGTATGGTCGTTTGTCCTGGAAAAATTCCCGTCGTTGGATTTGATCTTGTTTTCCGTTCTTTTTGATGCTTCATGTCAAGAATCAGAAATAACCATTTTTAGCTCATGTTTGGACATATCTGTAAAATATATATTTTTAATCACAAATCAGTACAATTATGCCCGGAAAAATGAATATTTTGTATATAAATTTTAGATCAATTATGCACTAATCAAATACCCCACACTTAAATTCTTGCTAGTCCCGAGCAAGACTCATTATTAATCACACACAAAATAAAAATTAAAATAAGACACAAAATAAAAAATAAAAAATAATACACACAAATTTAAGAAAAATAATTATATATAAAGATAAAAAGAGATTAAAATGCCATTAATACACAATAACCAACTTTATACGGTAGATAGAAATGAATCAAGATTCAAAATAAATCTACTAACGATTTTGAAGTTAAAACACGGTTTTTATTTTTGTAATTCCAAAATACAAGGTTTTCCACCCAAAAGGTTGATTATTTCTTTCCCACTCGTGACTTCACACGACTCCCTTTAATGGTTGCTCTCGATCACTCGTTTATTTTTCGACTCAATATGAAGAAGAATTTCATCGGCGTCATCAAATATTGTGATTTTCACAAAATTGAGTGTATTGAAATTCAGCTACTAATTAATTCAAATCTGCTCATAAACTACATCCCTTTTAGTGATAGCTTTCACACCGTTATTTGCTAACGTGTAGCTCTTTTCACTAACACAATTTCTATTTCATTATTTTTCTTTCGTAAAAGGTGATAGCTTTCACACCGTTATTTGCTAACGTGTAGCTCTTTTCACCAATTTTTCGAGACGGCAGCTACGCACCAACAATGGTTAGTCCTTTATTTTTCGCAAAATTTAAGACTTCCAAAATTAGCACTGTTCTTGCTCAACACTTCTCCTTTTCGTCATTTATTTTTTTAGGTGATAGCTTTCACACCGTTATTTGCTAACGTGTAGCTCTTTTCACCAATGACTCCCTTTTTTAGGGAATAGAATTTTTGCAGAAAATCATTTTTAGTTAAGCATGAAAAATCAAAACTCCACAAATTAAGTAAATTTCGCTTTATTTTTCATCAACCAATTGATTCTTCTTTTCTCAAGGTAACGAATGACTCGATTTTATATGATAATTACAAGGCTTGAAAGAGAGATTAAGGCTCAAAAAATTTTTTTGGAATATACAATTTTTTTACCTTAAAACAATTTTAGAAGCTTGTATATAGTTAATTTATTGGTGTTATGGCCAGATCTAAAAATCTCAAAAATCAAAATACTATATATATATATATATATATACTAAAAAAAATTTAAGGCAAATAAAAACACACCAAAATACTAACACACTAAAACATACTACAACAAACCACCCCCAAACTTGAAAATAAAACTGTCCTCAGTTTATAAAATAAAAAATAAAAATCAATGCAGAAAAGCAGAATACTCCCTGTTAAGAAAGTTGATGTCTGAGCCTAACGCCTTTTAGAATCTGCAAGAGAATAAATATACGAGGCACACACAAAAGAAAATAAAATATACTCGTAAGTATAACATAATTTTTTAGATGCGCATCAAGAAAGTCCGAAGAGTCGCCTTACGCTGCCATCAAAGTTTTTTAAAAAAGCAAAACACGAAATAAAAATTACAGCAATACATAAATCGCGAATAGATGCGCGTCAAGAGATCAAGAAGAAACTCCTTAAGCTGCCATCATTTAGCACGATTATTACACACGACGTAAAGTAAAAATACAAGAGGTCCGTCATGGGTTATCAAAGGGAGAGGAATGAATCCACTTTTCGTTTTCTCAGTAAAATCTTCTACCGTAAAATTTTAGCTAGAGTGGATCTGGTTGAGGAACAAATTCATTGAGTTTTTGATTAGTTCTTCTCGTGTTGTTGCAACGACTATGATTCGTTTTGCACGCTCGGAAATAAAACCCTTTTCGGCGAGTAGTCGATGAAAGACAGAAACCATCAAAGAAACCATTGACATTAAGCACTCCTATTGGTTTTTGATGAACATTTAGGCCTGCAACCACATGAAAAAGTTCCTCAAGGGTGCCAAAACCACCGGGAAGGGCGATAAAGGCGCCAATTATTTATCATGTGAGTTATGCGATCTTGCATATTCACAGATCTAAACTCATCTCCAATAGTTGACCGGTGATTTTACTTTCAGCCGAGGTTTTGGGATTACTCCCAATACTCTTACTCCTTCCATATAGGCATGTAAGCGGCTCGTATTAATCCTAGACTTCCTCCTCCGTAAACTACATGAATGCATTTTTCTCCTAAGGTACGACCAAGTCGTGGGCCGTCATGAAGCATGCCTCTTTTCCAACTAGATCCACCAAAAATGCAGACTGTAAAAATTTTTGTGGAAGATGATGACTCCATTTTTGAAAAGAATTTTATTTAGAGAGAAAAAGAGAAAAGTACAAGTTTGAGGGATGAATAAAAGAAACAAGCACAAAGGTTATTTATAGAAGAAAAAATGAGGAAAAATTGCTTAACAAGTTTGTGATTTTGTTTGATTGTGCTTCAACTACTCAATAGAATAATGAAAGCTTTTATCGCGTATCACATTTTTTATTCGTAAAATCTCACCACACGACAAAAATAAAAGATACTTACGCGTATGTACGGTAGTTGTGATTGTGGCTCACATCTTCCTCTCGATTTTACGTTGAAACGGCTTAAACGCCTTCTATGAGTCGGGGAGAAGCTTCCCATCCAATTTTCTTACAAATTGGCAAACAGGTCTTTTAACGTCGATTCCCAAGACGTTGTTCATATTCTGGTTTGAATTTATTCCACAAACATTGAATTCCGTAATACACAAGTCCACTAGGATGCGTGTCAAGAGAAATTTCGATATTATCTAAATTCTCCTTATTCGGACCATCATTAATGAACAATTTTATCTTCTCTGTTTGTAGATGGAATTCCTAAAGATCGACATTTTGCATTACAGTTCCATCTAGCACATTTATAGCAAACGGCTAGAATCTTTGCTCGTCGTTTCTTGGCATATGAACTTTTCCAAGCCCCAGTAAGAATCTAGTTGGTGTTTCGTGAATTCACCTTCTATTCTTACTTTGGCTTCGATAATGAATCTTATGTCAAAAGGTATGCTTTTATTCGTAAGCAACCTCATCCTTTCAAGCCTTGTCTTGTAAATATTTAAAATTGCATTTTTGCTTAGAAAGGGAAATCTTTTTTCAATTTTATACAATGTTTCTTCCATGACAAAAAAAAATTAAAATGAAAAACGATAAAATATCTACAAATATCGCTTGTTTGTGGGAAATCAAAATCCGACTTTGATAGTCACGGAGTACCGTTATCCGCCACTTGACCGGACAAAAAATTATATTTGGCATAAAACAATCCCCGGCAACGGCGCCAAAATTTGATCGTCCAAAAATCTTTTCCTAAATATAGGAGTTCTTGAGTCGCTCGAAAATATATTCGTGGTAGAAGTATTTTGTGGTGAGTTCTACAATGGTCTTTTCTCTCGAGGATTGTCCAACAGGCTTCGTATAATTTTTTTGTTACAAATTAGAAATAAATACTAAAATATTAAAAAGATATTTTTGGGTTTTAAAAATTAACTAAATTAAAATGCACTATATTTTAAACTAAACTATTTTTATTAAGACTATTTTTATACTAGACTATTTATATTAAGACTATTTATACTAGACTATTTATATTAAGACTATTTATACTAGACTATTTATATTAAGACTATTTATATTAGACTATTTTTATTAAGACTATTTATATTAGACTTATTTATATTAGATTATTTTTATTAAGACTATTTATATTAGACTTATTTATATTAGACTATTTTTAACTAGTGAAAATAAATAGAATTAAAATGAGTTGGGAATTTATAAAATCTAGGGGATTACGGGTTCATTAAATTAGGTATTTAATTAAGTATAGGAATTGATTTATATGGATATAAAAGAAAAATGAATGTTTATCGAGTAATCAACTTTTCACCTCCGTACTTTCGTAATCAAAGATGTCTTAATCACGCTACTTTTTTAAGATGTTGATAACAAGATTAACACTTGATAGATTGAAAACATGTGTTTCCAATACACTTAACAATCAATCAAGGAGGTTTCACTAGTAGAAATAGGATATGATCAATCTCTATTTAAACCAATTAGTCCTTTCATTTCTCTAACTTGACTATTTTTAGGATAAACGATCGTTCATCGAGTAATCAACTTTTCACCTTCGTACTTTCGTAATCAAAGGTGTCTTAACCACTTTCGCAATCTTAAGATGTTGATAACAAGATTAACATTTGATAGATTGAAAAGATATGTTTCCAATTCACTCAACAATCAATCAAGAAGGTTTCATTAGTAAAAATAGGATATGATCAATCTCTATTTAAACCAATTAGTCCTAAAAATAGTTTAAATCAATCAAATACTCAATATATAACCTAATAGAAATCCCCCTTCCCCTAGGAAGAAAGATTAGCTACTCATCGGTTTATACAAACTAAAATTATAATAGAAATAATTGATATATATAATATATATATAGAAACTTTTAATTACTAGAAATTAAATAAAACTTACTTGAATATGATGAATCAAAGTGCAAGAAACAAACTTCAAAATATAACTTCAAACTTGTTTAAAGGTTACAAGCTTACAAAAATTGAAAGTAAAATACTAAGTGCTTATTGATCAAGCACTTTTCAATTACAAACTAAATGAAAGAAAAACTTCAAACCAAAAATAAAATACAAACTAAAATTGAAAGTTCTAAGGAAAATATATTGCTAAAGGAAAGGAGTATTTCTTAGCAAGAAGTTGAGGATTTCTTGGTAAGAATGTGTGTTGGGTTTTGCAATGGATGAACATGTCCTTTTATAGGTGATTTTCAAGAATACAATTGATTATTTAATTCAAAATATCTATTGTAATATCATTTTTTAATTCTTTGTTCACACTTCACCCATGTCTTTGAATTTTCAGATTTTTGACCAAAAATATCTTGTGGTTGATTTCACAAGTTGGTCAAAAGTGGACTAATTTTGCATGGCATCTCAATAACACGGCGATGAAAACGGCCCCTTTGCCCCGTGTTTGTGCGCCGTTTTGTGGTGACTCGGTCTCTTCCGAATACGCGCGAGGACACGGCGCTAAATGCCGCCGTGTGTGAAACGGCCCAAGACACGGCCCTTGTTGCGCCGTATGTGAAACGGCCGAGACACGGTCCATTTTGCGCCGTTTTGTATGGTCGTTTGTCCTGGAAAAATTCGTCGTTGGATTTGATCTTGTTTTCCGCTCTTTTTGATGCTTCATGTCGCAATCAGAAATAACCATTTTTAGCTCATGTTTGGACATATCTAAAATATATATTTTTAATCACAAATCAAGA
This sequence comes from Orobanche coerulescens, assembly GCA_033398695.1. Lineage (NCBI taxonomy): Eukaryota > Viridiplantae > Streptophyta > Magnoliopsida > Lamiales > Orobanchaceae > Orobanche > Orobanche coerulescens. The sequence goes on along the minus strand of CM065812.1, from coordinate 126,779,998 downwards.
CAATTATGCCCGGAAAAATGAATATTTTGTATATGAATTTTAGATCAATTATGCACTAATCAAATACCCCACACTTAAATTCTTGCTAGTCCCGAGCAAGACTCATTATTAATCACACACAAAATAAAAATTAAAATAAGACACAAAATAAAAAATAAAAATAATACACACAAATTTAAGAAAAATAATTATATATAAAGATAAAAAGAGATTAAAATGCCATTAATACACAATAACCAACTTTATACGGTAGATAGAAATGAATCAAGATTCAAAATAAATCTACTAACGATTTTGAAGTTAAAACACGGTTTTTATTTTTGTAATTCCAAAATACAAGGTTTTCCACCCAAAAGGTTGATTATTTCTTTCCCACTCGTGACTTCACACGACTCCCTTTAATGGTTGCTCTCGATCACTCGTTTATTTTTCGACTCAATATGAAGAAGAATTTCATCGGCGTCATCAAATATTGTGATTTTCACAAAATTGAGTGTATTGAAATTCAGCTACTAATTAATTCAAATCTGCTCATAAACTACATCCCTTTTAGTGATAGCTTTCACACCGTTATTTGCTAACGTGTAGCTCTTTTCACTAACACAATTTCTATTTCATTATTTTTCTTTCGTAAAAGGTGATAGCTTTCACACCGTTATTTGCTAACGTGTAGCTCTTTTCACCAATTTTTCGAGACGGCAACTACGCACCAACAATGGTTAGTCCTTTATTTTTCGCAAAATTTAAGACTTCCAAAATTAGGCGGTATTCTTTGCTCAACACTTCTCCTTTTCGTCATTTATTTTTTAGGTGATAGCTTTCACACCGTTATTTGCTAACGTGTAGCTCTTTTCACCAATGACTCCTTTTTTTTAGGGAATAGAATTTTTGCGAAAATCATTTTTAGTTAAGCATGAAAAATCAAAACTCCACAAATTAAGTAAATTTCTGCTTTATTTTTCATCAACCAATTGATTCTTCTTTTCTCAAGGTAACGAATGACTCGATTTTATATGATAATTACAAGGCTTGGAAAGAGAGATTAAGGCTCAAAAAAAATTTTTTGGAATATACAATTTTTTTACCGGTTAAAACAATTTTAGAAGCTTGTATATAGTTAATTTATTGGTGTTTATGGCCAGATCTAGAAATCTCACAAATCAAAATACTATATATATATATATATATATATATACTAAAAAAAAAAAATTTAAGGCAAATAAAAACACACCAAAATACTAACACACTAAAACATACTACAACAAACCACCCCCAAACTTGAAAATAAAACTGTCCTCAGTTTATAAAATAAAAATAAAAATCAATGCAGAAAAGCAGAATACTCCCTGTTAAGAAAGTTGATGTCTGAGCCTAACGCCTTTTAGAATCTGCAAGAGAATAAATATACGAGGCACACACAAAAGAAAATAAAATATACTCGTAAGTATAACATAATTTTTTAGATGCGCATCAAGAAAGTCCGAAGAGTCGCCTTACGCTGCCATCAAAGTTTTTAAAAAAGCAAAACACGAAATAAAAATTACAGCAATACATAAATCGCGAATAGATGCGCGTCAAGAGATCAAGAAGAAACTCCTTAAGCTGCCATCATTTAGCACGATTATTACACACGATGAAAGTAAAAATACAAGAGGTCCGTCATGGGTTATCAAAGGGAGAGGAATGAATCCACTTTTCGTTTTCTCATTTGTAAAATCTTCTACCTGCACAATTTTAGCTAGAGTGGATCTGGTTGAGGAACAAATTCATTGAGTTTTTGATTAGTTCTTCTCGTGTTGTTGCAACGACTATGATTCGTTTTGCACGCTCGGAAATAAAACCCTTTTCGGCAGAGTAGTCGATGAAAGACAGTAAACCATCAAAGAAACCATTGTCATTAAGCACTCCTATTGGTTTTTGATGAACATTTAGTCGGGCTCGTAACCACATGAAAAAGTTCCTCAAGGGTGCCAAAACCACCGGGAAGGGCGATAAAGGCGCCAGAATTATTTATCATGTGAGTTATGCGATCTTGCATATTCACAGATCTAAACTCATCTCCAATAGTTGACCCGGTGATTTTACTTTCAGCCAGAGGTTTTGGGATTACTCCCAATACTCTTACTCCTTCCATATAGGCAGAAGCAGCAGCTCGTCCTATTAATCCTAGACTTCCTCCTCCGTAAACTACATGAATGCATTTTTCTCCTAAGGTACGACCCAAGTCGTGGGCTGCTTCAGTGAAGCATGCCTCTTTTCCAGAACTAGATCCACCAAAAATGCAGACTGTGTAAAAATTTTTTGTGGAAGATGATGACTCCATTTTTGAAAAGAATTTTATTTAGAGAGAAAAAGAGAAAAGTACAAGTTTGAGGGATGAATAAAAGAAACAAGCACAAAGGTTATTTATAGAAGAAAAAATGAGGAAAAATTGCTTAACAAGTTTGTGATTTTGTTTGATTGTGCTTCAACTACTCAATAGAATAATGAAAGCTTTTATCGCGTATCACATTTTTATTCGTAAAATCTCACCACACGACAAAAATAAAAGATACTTACGCGTATGTACGTGAGTTGTGATTGTGGCTCACATCTTCCTCTGATTTTACGTTCAGAAACGGCTTAAACGCCTTCTATGAGTCGGGGAGAAGCTTCCCATCCAATTTTCTTACAAATTGGCAAACAGGGTCTTTTAACGTCAGATTCCCAAGACGTTGTTCATATTCTGGTTTGAATTTATTCCACAAACATTGAATTCCGTAATACACAAGTCCACTAGGATGCGTGTCAAGAGAAATTTCGATATTATCTAAATTCTCCTTATTCAGACCATCATTAATGAACTGAATTTTATCTTCTCTGTTTGTAGATGGAATTCCTAAAGATCGACATTTTGCATTACAGTTCCATCTAGCACATTTATAGCAAACGGCTAGAATCTTTGCTCGTCGTTTCTTGGCATATGAACTTTTTCCAAGCCCTGGTAAGAATCTAGTTGGTGTTTCTGTGAATTCACCTTCTATTCTTACTTTGGCTTCGATAATGAATCTTATGTCAAAAGGTATGCTTTTATTCGTAAGCAACCTCATCCTTTCAAGCCTTGTCTTGTAAATATTTAAAATTGCATTTTTGCTTAGAAAGGGAAATCTTTTTTCAATTTTATACAATGTTTCTTCCATGACAAAAAAAAATTAAAATGAAAAACGATAAAATATCTACAAATATCAGTTGTTTGTGGGAAACTGAAAAATCCGACTTTGATAGTCACGGAGTACCGTTATCCGCCACTTGACCGGACAGAAAAATTATATTTGGCCTAAAACAATCCCCGGCAACGGCGCCAAAATTTGATCGGCCAAAAAACTTATCCTAAAAATAGGAGTTCTTGAGTCGCTCGTAAATATATACGAGGTAGAAGTAGTTTGTGGTGAGTTCTACCAAGGTCTTTTCTCTCGAGGATTGTCCAACAGGGCTTCGTATAATTTTTTTGTTACAAATTGCGAGAAATAAATACTAAAATATTAAAAAAGATATTTTTGGGTTTTTAAAAATTAACTAAATTAAAATGCACTATATTTTAAACTAAACTATTTTTATTAAGACTATTTTTATACTAGACTATTTATATTAAGACTATTTATACTAGACTATTTATATTAAGACTATTTATACTAGACTATTTATATTAAGACTATTTATATTAGACTATTTTTATTAAGACTATTTATATTAGACTTATTTATATTAGATTATTTTTATTAAGACTATTTATATTAGACTTATTTATATTAGACTATTTTTAACTAGTGAAAATAAATAGAATTAAAATGAGTTGGGAATTTATAAAATCTAGGGGATTACGGGTTCATTAAATTAGGTATTTAATTAAGTATAGGAATTGATTTATATGGATATAAAAGAAAAAATGAATGTTTATCGAGTAATCAACTTTTCACCTCCGTACTTTCGTAATCAAAGATGTCTTAATCGCTGTCACTTTTTTAAGATGTTGATAACAAGATTAACACTTGATAGATTGAAAACATGTGTTTCCAATACACTTAACAATCAATCAAGGAGGTTTCACTAGTAGAAATAGGATATGATCAATCTCTATTTAAACCAATTAGTCCTTTCATTTCTCTAACTTGACTATTTTTAGGATAAACGATCGTTCATCGAGTAATCAACTTTTCACCTTCGTACTTTCGTAATCAAAGGTGTCTTAACCACTTTCGCAATCTTAAGATGTTGATAACAAGATTAACATTTGATAGATTGAAAAGATATGTTTCCAATTCACTCAACAATCAATCAAGAAGGTTTCATTAGTAAAAATAGGATATGATCAATCTCTATTTAAACCAATTAGTCCTAAAAATAGTTTAAATCAATCAAATACTCAATATATAACCTAATAGAAATCCCCCTTCCCCTAGGAAGAAAGATTAGCTACTCATCGGTTTATACAAACTAAAATTATAATAGAAATAATTGATATATATAATATATATATAGAAACTTTTAATTACTAGAAATTAAATAAAACTTACTTGAATATGATGAATCAAAGTGCAAGAAACAAACTTCAAAATATAACTTCAAACTTGTTTAAAGGTTACAAGCTTACAAAAATTGAAAGTAAAATACTAAGTGCTTATTGATCAAGCACTTTTCAATTACAAACTAAATGAAAGAAAAACTTCAAACCAAAAATAAAATACAAACTAAAATTGAAAGTTCTAAGGAAAATATATTGCTAAAGGAAAGGAGTATTTCTTAGCAAGAAGTTGAGGATTTCTTGGTAAGAATGTGTGTTGGGTTTTTGCAATGGATGAACATGTCCTTTTATAGGTGATTTTCAAGAATACAATTGATTATTTAATTCAAAATATCTATTGTAATATCATTTTTTTAATTCTTTGTTCACACTTCACCCATGTCTTTGAATTTTCAGATTTTTGACCAAAAAAATATCTTGTGGTTGATTTCACAAGTTGGTCAAAAGTGGACTAATTTTGCATGGCATCTGCTGAAACACGGCGATGAAAAACGGCCCGGTTGCCGTGTTTGTGCGCCGTTTTGTGGTGACTCGGTCTCTTCCGGAATACGCGCGAGGACACGGCGCTAAATGCCGGCCGTGTGTGAAACGGCCCAAGACACGGCCCTTGTTGCGCCGTATGTGAAACGGCCGACAGGACACGGTCCATGTTGCGCCGTTTTGTATGGTCGTTTGTCCTGGAAAAATTCCCGTCGTTGGATTTGATCTTGTTTTCCGTTCTTTTTGATGCTTCATGTCAGCAATCTGTAAAATAACCATTTTTAGCTCATGTTTGGACATATCTGTAAAATATATATTTTTAATCACAAATCAGTACAATTATGCCCGGAAAAATGAATATTTTGTATATGAATTTTAGATCAATTATGCACTAATCAATGGGTAATCAAGTTGATCATGCCAATTCCTATCCATCCTCAAGCCAATGGACAAGCTGAATCTAGTAACAAGATGATCGCGAACAACCTGAAGAAACGTCTTGATAGGAAGAAAGGAAAATGGGCAGAAGAGTTACCACTTATACTTTGGGCGGATAGGACTACTCCTAAGAATGCAACACGCCAACCCCCTTATTCTTGTTGGTATAAAATTGGATATTTGCGCCGTTTTGTGCGGAAGCGTAAATAAATTGCGAAAATAAATCACAGAAGGATTTATCGAGGTTTGGCTATTAACGAAGCCTACGTCCTCTCTCGATGTATCTTTTTATTTAGGATTAAGATCAAAACCCCTACGCCTCTCTTCTATCGGTCGAGGGATTACCATTACAAGCTCGTCTTCTATCGGTCCGAGTAAAACCGCTTTTCCTTTTCTATTAGATAAGGAATCAACCACTCTAGCTTTCTATGGGTACTAGATAAACCTCACTTAGATATAGATTGCAATTCTAACAATGACAGATACTTGATCCTAATAACACCGAATCCAATCGTATCTTTTCTTTTACCTCTCGTGTATAATGTTGAATGTATAAACACTCAAACTAACAATATAAGCTCAATATCACAACAACAATGTAAGTATATGAATATAAGATCAATGTCTTGAATGATTTTAGTTGTTGTCTCAAACAATACCATAAGAATGGTATTTATAGGCATTTCCCACAAACTAGCCGTTTCTGGCTGTTTTGACTTGCTAGCGTGCGCTAGATTTTCTCTATTAGCGTGCGCTAGACTGTTCCCAGTTTCAGTCCAGTAGCTTCGTTTCTTCTTTAGCGTACGTTATGCCATTTCTATTACGTACGTTATACTCTGGCTTTAGCGTGCGTTAATAATACATTATAGCGTGCGCTAAGCAATATATCCGTTGCCTTCATTTGTCAAAGTATCTGTTTGATATGCTGACTTTGACCTGCTTTTCCCAACATTCTGATTGACTAGAATTCAAACTGATATTTAGCATGCGCTAAATATCATTCCTTGCGTGCGCTAGTACTGACTTCATTGCATACGTCATTCTGTGTTTGAATATCTTCCCAACGGTAACATGGATCGATAGCGTACGTTAGGTACAAGGTGTAGCGTGCGCTACCTCATCAGCTAACCTTACTTCAGGTAACTTCGAACTTGGCTGATGTGCAAATTACTCCCCGTTAGTGTGCGCTAACGGGTGATGACTTGCGTGCGCTAATGTAGACCAGCTGCAACTTTTTGCATCTTCGTCTGCTTCGTCGTTTTGCTTCGCCTTGATGTTGTTTTGTTGTTTAGCGACTTTAATCATCAAAACACAAATTAAATAATGTGTGGAATAAATATTCCAACAATTATTTGGTCTTCGGAGCTGAAGCTGTCCTACCAATAGAAGTATTAATCCCGACAGCTATATATGGTTTAGCTACCCTAGAAAGCAACTCAGAGATGTTAGCTCAGGACCTGGACACCTTGGACGAACTTAGAAACGTGGCAAGAATCAGGATGGCCCTTATCAGCAAAGAATTGCCAAGTCCTACAACAAGAATGTCAGAATTAGAAGGTTCCAGATAGGGGACATGGTTCTAAGAAGAGTATTTTAGAATACCAAGGAGCTCAATGCAGGAAAGTTAGGAGCAAAATGGGAAAGTCCATACCTCATTAATGCAGAAGAGGGAAAAAGATCGTACTAGTTGTCAACCCTGGGTGGTGAGAGTATTCCAAGAAGTTGGAACGCAGTGCACCTTAGATCCTACTACACAAGTTCAAGTTGTCTTCGATAATACCTAATCCAGGTACATTTCATTTCAATTTATTTTAAATTCAAGTTTTTTCTTAAGTATGTTTACCCTCAATAAAATTGTACTGATTTAAGCATCGGAGGTATGTTAGCTAAGCTAACACCCAATCCTAACATGTTTCTGTCTTACAAGATGTGGATAACGTGTTGGAGCATTAAGATGTCTGACGTTTGAAATTTCAAGCTATCTAAACTTCAAGGTATACACCTTCCAATAGTTTAAAAGATTATACATCTTTTCTATGTTATTAAGGTTATTGACACCTTCACCTGGGCGCATGATTTTCGTGCTTAGTTAAGTAATAAGGGGACTGGTATGTAGCATTATATGTACTGTAAGACTTCATATTCCTTTCTATGTTTTGAACTAAGTATAAATTTCAAAGGTTGTAACACGACGTGTTACTCAATGGCACCCGTTTTACAGAAGTTTAGAAGGTAAACACTTTCTCAAAGGTTAGAGAATTTTCATTCCCTCAAAAGTTTTCAAAGGAAGAGTTTTTAGTCTAAGCAAACACGCATATACTGCATTAGAAGTTTATGTACCAAATCAAGGCACATCCAAATACTAAAATACTTGATGTCTTGTCTGCATGCCAATAGACATAAAACTAAGTTTACATGTCTACAAAGGCATGTCAAAACATTGCAAAACATAATGAAATTGTTTATGAGGACACCCCCTCATTCAAATCAAAACATAAATAAAAATTATTTATAAACCAACAACCTAAATCCTTCACTCCTGGCCCACGGGCTCAATACCACCAGTCTTTTTGCCTTCCTTCACCATTTTGTCTTGGGTTCTATCCCTCTCTTCGACAACCTGATTATCTTTGTCTTTATCTTGAATCACCTTCCTAGTGGCGGAAGTAACCTCGTCAACATCCTGTTCTTCTCCAACCAAATTCCTGAGCCTAGCACGCTCTTCTTCAATATCCCATCCAACATGAAGACCCTTCTTGGCATACTCCCTCATTTGAATCCTAGACTCTATCATGGTCCTCGCAGCGTCCAACATGAAAGTCTATTTGGCCTCAACTAACTCTTTGACATGTTCAGCTTCAATCACCGCCATCATGGCAACCTGTTCTTCCAGTTCTCTAGCCTTCATCCTAACTTCGCTCGCATAAGATTCGACCTCTTTCTTTGCTTTGTTGGCCCTTACTCCTTAAGCATCGGCTTTCTGAGTTAATACCTTGATCCTATCATCCCTCAGTTCCACCTCAGTCACCAGAAAATCAACCAAACTTCCAACCTGTAAAACAAATTCATGTTGTTAAGCTGGTAAATGCTGAAATTTAAGGCATATTTCCAAAATTTTACCTTGTTAGATAACCCCTAGTACACTTCCTTTGCTTTCTTGACTTGCCAACCCTCTTTCTTAGCTAAGTCCAAAAACTCGACTTCTTCGAGTTTCCTCTTCTTTGATTCCATTCCTTCTGTCTTGGGCCTTGCTACTCTGGATGATGATGTCTCTACCTTTGTAGGAGAAGGTTTCACATCCTCCTTTTTCACCTTTTTCGCTTGAATCTTTGAAAGCACATCACTCATGTTAAAACCAGACTTGGATCGGGTGACTGCATTCTAGCGTTGTCAGATTAATATAGTATGATTCATCAAAGTGCGAAAGATTGACAAACAGAAATCATACCAGTTGACATCTCAATTGTACTAGTTTCACGTGAGACCTTGGTATTTTCCTCAACTTGAACAACTTCCGTACTTTCCACAGAAAATTCTACTAGAACAGCTTGATAGGTCCAAGCCTCTTGAGGTAGTTCCAAACTTTTCTAATAGATCCGGGGTATTCGGTTTTGGAGGGAACAAGTCACTCAATGGGGTCCTGCAAGATAAATTCGTGTCAAAAGAGTTAGGATCGAGAAATAATTGAAAGCTAAAACGACAAGAGAAGCCAAGTTCCTACCTTTATCCTTCCACACCGTGCTAATCTTGTCTCCGACTTCCAAAGATTCCATCCTCACATAGGAAAACCTATTCTTCTATCCTCTATCATTAGCCATAAACTTCAACACCAAAGCATCAGATCTGGTTTTTACCCTAAAGCAATACCTATTTGAACCATGTGACCTAATATCACAACAAAAGGCTAGTTCCTCTAAATTGACGTCCAGACCTGATTCTTTTCTAATTTTCTCTAGGGTTAGTAAGACTCTCCATCCCTGGGGCATCAATTGAGTATATGATAGTTCAGCAACCTCAAAGAACTTAGATATCAGAGGACAAAAAAGAAATTTCAAGCCAATCAAGAATGGGTATTCAAGAAAACACACCCATTGATCAGAGACACAATCCGAGGTAAACCTTGGATCAGAAATCCCATTTCAAGCCCTAAAGATTGCACTTTCAGGAAAAGCTTTATTTTTCTTAAGAACGTCAATTTAAGATTCAGTAAGCGAGCACATCTCACTCTCAGGATGGCCAATAAACCCTAAGCAATTAAAACCTTCAGGAAGAACAGGGGGTTAAACTACCCTCTTATCCTTAGCCATTGGAAATCAGAAATCAAAGATAAAGGAAGCAAGAACTCACCGTATCGAAGCCGAAATTGCATCCAAGAGCTCTCTCCGCACTCGTAAAGTTTTTCTCCCTGGACTGTATATGTATGGTGGAGGGGCGTTAGTGAGTTTTGATAGGACTCAACTATCGAGGAAGCCTAAGCCGCTCAATCTCTCCCTGGGTGGATAAGTTCAATTAAAATTTTTAACCCTTTATCTTTTTTGTCTGAGGATTAAAAATTTTGGGGGGCAATTATTTGGGATAAATTTCTCACTGCATTTCGACTGTAACACCCCCAAGTTATTCAGGGAATATTACAGCGCCGTAAGCCCCACCGTGGGACCCACAAGGCTAAACATACGCGGAACTATAAATTTTGACCAAGAAGGTCTACGTACAATGGAAGAAAGAACAATACAAATGGTATTCAAAACATAACCAATGTATCCAAAGACATCACAACACAAATCAATACCTCGGCAAACACAGGCCGGAACATCATGAATAATGGAAAACAATACTCGAGTATTCAATAACCATTCCAGTACAACAACACTGAATGGAAAACTCAAAACATAACCGGAGGAAAGAAACAGTATCACACTTGCCCACCATCTTCATGCCGACACGATACTTGCCTGTCCGCTCTCCTGGAACCTGAAATACATAAAAAGTATTTCCCCCATAAAGGGGTTAGCCGTCGAATAGCTAGTGCAAGTATATCAAGTATGAAACACAATACTCCTCGACAATAAAGTAAATGTAACCGTCAATTCATCAATTCAAGACTAGTATTCAGGAATAACTAAATCTCATAGCATCGCATCAATAGATATATGAATACCATGGAACCGCACCAGAGGTTACGGAACCCTTAGGGGACCTGTCGGCCCGCCCCAAAGTGGTTCGTTCATATCATCCGTCATCAATACATGTATGAATACCGTGGAACCGCACCAGAGGCTACGGAACCCTTAGGGGACCTGTCGGCCCGCCCCAAAGTGTTTCGTTCATATCATGCCATCAATATATTTTACTTTCAAAGTCGAGAACGTACAATCATAAATATATACTTGCCTTTGAGACATCGAGAAATCGAACGGAAAAATGGTATGAGTTCGGTAGGTCCAAGAACGCGCTTCCGGCACCTAAACAATTCGCAAGAAATATGATAATCAATTATCCATACTCAAATTACCCGAAGAAACTCCCGAAACTCGTCTACGATTCCTGAAAATACACGGATAAACAACTAAAGGTTGGAAAATCGTCCAAACTCCCACAAGTCCGAAAACGGCACAATCCAACCCGTAAAATCATAGGAAAAGCATGCATACGGTATAGATACATCCTAATCTCAAGGTTCTCAAGCTTCAAATCGGATAAATCGGACGAATCTACGAAAAACTCCAAAATCCAACACAATATTCAAAGTGTTCTTGAATAATCCTTCATAATCCAATGAGTAATCAAACATGCCCATAATCATGCGTATATCACTTCATACAAAATGATCTTAACACCCAAAACATCATTACTCAATACAAAATCGAAATCCAAGATGTTGAAGAAATTACCTCTTGAAGATCCAAGCACTATGATCCGAAGAATACGCGATAGATCGATGATCCGAGCTTCCCAACCGAATGAAAATGATAAAAATCCAATACTCAAGTGATAGATGATGCAAAGTTCTCTCCTTAAGATCTCTCTCTCGTGTGAGTTGAAGAAAATGGAGGAAATGAGCTGCAGCTCGCTTAAAAAGCATAATTATACAGTTGACTGCATTGTGTGCCGCGGCTCAGCTGAATTGTGCCGCGGCACAGGCCCAAAAACTGCTCCCAGGGCTCGGTAGTGTGCCGCGGCCCGTCCGACATGTGCCGCGGAACAAGGTACAGACGGTTTGGCCGAAAAATGCAAGACATGATCCCCCACCTCAAACTCCAAGGGTCGACGACGAATATCAGCATAATATTTCTGACGACTCTGGGCAGCCAGCAATCGGTCCCGGATGATAAAAATCTTTTCCTTAGTCTCCATCAACATATCCGGCTCCGTCCCAACTAGCTCAGAAGCCTCATCCCAACATAATGGCAACCTACATCGCCTACCATAGAGTGCCTCGAAAGGTGCCATTTTGATCGACGCATGCCAACTATTATTGTAAGCAAACTCGATCAACGGTAGGTGAAGCTCCCAATCGTTACTCTAATATAAGGCACAAGCCCGCAACATATCTTCCGGCGTCTGAATCGTCCTCTCTATCTGACCGTCCGACTGAGGATGAAAGGAAGTGCTCAATCTCAACTCAGTACCCAGAGCCTGATGAATGGCCTGCCAAAAATGCGATACGAAACGGTCATCTCGATCAGAAACAATGGTCTTGGGGGCACCGTGTAACCTCCCGATCTCAGCAATAAAGGTTCGAGCCAGTCTATCCGGTCCCCAAGTATCCTTAATACCCAAGAAGTGTGCAGACTTGGTCAACCGATCGACAATTACCCAAATCATATTCATTCCGGCCCGAGTTCTTGGCATGCCAGTGATGAAATCCATAGAGATGTCTTCCCACTTCCATTCAGGAATGGGAAGCGGTTTCAACAACCCCGCTGGTCGTTGATGTTCGATCTTGACTTGTTGACACGTCAAGCACCATAGTACAAACTCTGTAACATCCTTCTTCATGTTATTCCACCAAAAATTACGCTTCAAATCTTTGTACATCTTACTCGTCCCGGGGTGGATTGAGTAAGGCGTAGCATGAGCTTCTCGGAGAATTCTCTGCGTCAATTCTAAATCGTTCGGAACACAAAGCCTGCCCTGAAATCTCAGAATACTATCCTCGTGAACCATAAAGCCAGGAGCTTTTCCTTTAATTACATCTTCCTTCAGTTGAGAAATCATTGGGTCACTCCACTGCTTCCCTTTGATGTCATCAACCAAGGACGAAGTAATTTCGAGAGTACACAACTGTCCCTGTACTCGCTGAAGCCAAACTTCTATCCCTTGATCTATTAAATCCTGACGAATTTTTGTCTGTGATGTAAGAACCTCGAGCATTTGAAGAGATGCCGATTTGCGGCTCAAAGCATCCGCAACGACATTGGCTTTTCCGGGGTGGTAAAGAATTTCCAAATCATAATTCTTTATCAACTCTAACCAACGTCTCTGTCTCATATTCAGCTCCTTCTGACTGAAAATATACTTCAGGCTCTTGTGATCGGTATAAATCCGACACGGTGAACCATACAAATAATGCCGCCAAATCTTGAGTGCGAAGACAATTGCGGCCAACTCTAAATCGTGAGTAGGATAATTCATCTCATAAGGCTTTAATTGTCGTGACGCAAAAGCTATCGTCTTATCATGTTGCATAAGTACACAGCCCAGGACTTGACCCGAAGCGTCACTATAAACTACAAAGCCCTCGCTACCATGTGGTAAAGTTAAAATCGGCGCTGAAGTCAATCGTCTCTTCAGTTCATCGAAGATCTGTTGTCTCTCATTCGTCCAAATAAACTTTTCGGTCTTCTGGAGTAATTTCGTAAGCGGCCGAGCGAGTTTCGAGAACCCCTCGACAAACCGACGGTAATACCCAGCAAGGCCCAAAAAGCTACGAACTTCCTTAACATTTTTAGGCGGTGCCCAATCTAGCACTGCCTCAATCTTCTGTGGGTCTACACGAACCCCTTCAGCCGAAATCACATGGCCGAGGAACATAACTTCTTCCAACCAAAATTCACATTTCGAGAATTTTGCATAAAGGTGCTCGGTTCTCAAAATGTCCAAAATGAGACGCAAGTGTCGGGCATGTTCCTCCTTATCTCGAGAATAGATCAAGATGTCGTCAATAAAGACGACTACACACCTGTCGAGGTACTCGATGAATATCTTATTCATTAATTGCATGAATACTGCCGGCACATTAGTCAACCCAAAAGGTATGACCACGAATTCATAATGCCCATATCTCGTCCGAAACGCTATCTTCGGAACGTCGGACTCCCTTACCCGGAGTTGATAATACCCGGATCTTAAATCAATCTTCGAGAAAACCGCAGCCCCTTGCAATTGATCAAATAAATCGTCTATACGAGGTAAAGGATATTTGTTCTTGATGGTTACTTTGTTCAGTTCACCGTAGTCGATGCACAAATGTAGTGAACCATCCTTCTTCCTCACGAAAAGAACAGGCGCGCCCCAAGGCGAAGCGCTCGGTCTGATGTACCCTTTTTCCAGAAGTTCTCCCAATTGAGTCTTCAATTCCTGCATCTCGGAAGGTGCCATCCGATAAGGTGCTTTAGAAATCGGAGCCGCATCTGGCTCTAAGTCTACGGTAAATTCTATCTCTCGATCTGGCGGTAATCCCGGGAGGTCATCCGGAAAAACATCGGGATATTCATTAACAACCGAAATCGAAGAGAAATCGACTTCATTTCCTTCCGTTTTCAAGGCATAACACCAATAGCCCGTACAACCTTTATTCAAAAGTTTTACGGCCTTCATGGCACTGATAAGTAACTTGGATTGGCCCGACTTACGTCCCAAAAATGAGTACTCAGATCCATCTTTAGTCATCATGGTGATAACCTTGGTACGGTAATTCATAATCGCTTGGTGACTATCAAGCCAATCCTCGCCGAGGATCACGTCCTCGCCTTCTATATCAACTACAATCAGATTCGACAACCATTCCTTACCGGATATAATCACTGGAAAAACTCTAATCTCCCAGTTCCCCACAATTCTATCCCCGCTAGGCAGTTTCACGATGAAGGGATTACAAGCATTCAAGCAAGTTATATTCAAACGGCGTATACACTCCAAAGAAATAAAAGAATGTGTAGCACCCAAATCAAAAAGTACACGGACTGGATAAGATAAAATATGAATGGTACTTGAAGCCACCGCCGCGTTGGGTTTGTCTGTTCGACGCATCTCATAAACCCGTGGTTGTACTGAACCGACGCTAGAGTTTCCCCCTCCAGCGTTCTGACCCCTTCCCCTGCCCCTGCCGAAATTCTGCTGAGGTTGACCAAAAGAATGTCGTTGATTCATACTTTGGTGAAGTGGTGTTGGGGCAGAAGCCCGAGTGTCCAAAGTCTGATTCGGCTCGAAACAATAAGCCGCTCTATGTCCCATCTGTCCGCACGTGTGACACTTTAATGGTGGAAAGTTGCATTCCGAACTAACGTGGCCTGGACGGCCACAATTATAGCAAGTCACCGTGCGATTTGTGGTACCCGGAGTAGGACGGTAACCCCTCCTTCCTTTAATAGAACGTGACGACTTTCCGGTAGGACGGTTAGTCGTCTGTGACCTCTGAAAATTTCCACCCTTAGAGCCAGAAAAATTTCCCGCGACTTTCTGCTTCTTCGGTTCTTATACGGTATCGTTGTCGGGGCTCAGCATATCATGGGCTAAAGCTCTGTCCTGATACTCTTTCAGTGTGGTACAAGCAAATCCGGCCACGTATCGCCGTAAGTCCAAATTCATCCGTATATCAAAATAACGGATCTTATCACGCTTGTTACGCACTTGATCCTTTACATGGATCAATTGTTGGTTGTACTCTACGATCGCCTGCGAAACGGGAATATCTTGTGGTTTAGCCTCGAAAAAGGCTCGGATTCGACCCTCTCGCACCGGCCAAGGACAAAACTCGGCCTCCAAAAGCTCGTTAAATTCATCCCACGTGGCAATACGATC
This sequence comes from Orobanche coerulescens, assembly GCA_033398695.1. Lineage (NCBI taxonomy): Eukaryota > Viridiplantae > Streptophyta > Magnoliopsida > Lamiales > Orobanchaceae > Orobanche > Orobanche coerulescens. Next base: position 126,764,496 of record CM065812.1, on the reverse strand, counting down.
CTATGGCTTGATGACCTTCCACTAGGTAGCGGCCTCCTTAGTGAGGAAATACTGAGCAATCGGTACTTTCCTCACTTCGGGGCAATCAACCGCCTCGAAAATCTTTTCCAATTCCGCTAGCCAATCTTCCCAACCTAACGGGTCTCTGGCACCGCCAAACTGTGGAGGGTGCATACGAATTACATTCTGAAGCAAGGCATCCGTGTTTGGGTTCGGATTATTCAGCTGAACAGTTTGGGCTAAACTGGTCATCTGAGTAGCCAATTGTTGAAGTGCATTCGCAACTCCAACGTCCGCGTTGTTCCCCTGGCCGTTCGACTGGTCGTGCTGACTCTCGGTGTCAGGATGCATCGAGTTCGACAAACTGGGGTTGGTCGACCCCGCAACTGAACTGATGGAAACGACCGCGCCACGACCTCTTCCTCATCCACGGCCATGACCACGGCCACGGCCCCTACCAGCTGACATACTGAAGAACACATAAGGCACATAAGTACAGTTCAATCGCACCACATTAAGGTGATCGGTTCTCAAGAATACCAATAAAAAGAAGCAAAATGAATAAGAAAACACCAGAAGAGTAAGAGGTCTTAAAAGTACCGGTCGCACTGTGATGATGGCAGAGTAGTGATACTGTGGACAAATGACGACTCAATCGACCCAAAAGACCGACAGCCTAGGTATCCATAGACCTAAGCTCTGATACCATATTCTGTAACACCCCCAAGTTATTCAGGGAATATTACAGCTCCGTAAGCCCCACTGTGGGACCCATAAGGCTAAACTATAAATTTTGACCGAGAAGGTCTACGTACAATGGAAGAAAGAACAATACAAAGGGTATTCGAAACATAACCAATGTATCCAAAGACATCACAACACAAATCAATACCTCGGCAAACACAGGCCGGAACATCATGAATAATGGAAAACAATACTCGAGTATTCAATAACCATTCCAGTACAACAACACTGAATGTAAAACTCAAAACATAACCGGAGGAAAGAAACAGTATCACACTTGACCACCATCTTCATGCCGACACGATACCTGCCTGTTCGCTCTCCTGGAACCTGAAATACATAAAAAGTATTTCCCCCACAAAGGGGTTAGCCGTCGAATAGCTAGTGCAAGTATATCAAGTATGAAACACAATACTCCTCGACAATAAAGTAAATGTAACCGTCAATTCATCAATTCAAGATTAGTATTCTGGAATAACTAAATCTCATAGCATCGCATCAATAGATATATGAATACCATGGAACCGCACCAGAGGTTACGGAACCCTTAGGGGACCTGTCGGCCCGCCCCAAAGTGGTTCGTTCATATCATCCGTCATCAATACATGTATGAATACCGTGGAACCGCACCAGAGGCTACGGAACCCTTAGGGGACCTGTCGGCCCGCCCCAAAGTGGTTCGTTCATATCATGCCATCAATATATTTTACTTTCAAAGTCGAGAACGTACAATCATAAATATATACTTGCCTTTGAGACATCGAGAAATCGAACGGAAAAACGGTATGAGTTCGGTAGGTCCAAGAACGCGCTTCCGGAACCTAAACGATTCGCAAGAAATATGATAATCAATTATCCATACTCAAATTACCCGAAGAAACTCCCGAAACTCGTCTACGATTCATGAAAATACACGGATAAACAACTAAAGGTTGGAAAATCGTCCAAACTCCCACAAGTCCGAAAACGGCACAATCCAACTCGTAAAATCGTAGGAAAAGCATGCACACGGTATAGATACATCCTAATCTCAAGGTTCTCAAGCTTCAAATCGGATAAATCGGACGAATCTACGAAAAACCCCAAAATCCAACACAATATTCAAAGTGTTCTTGAATAATCCTTCATAATCCAATGAGTAATCAAACATGCCCATAATCATGCGTATATCACTTCATACAACATGATCTTAACACCCAAAATATCATTACTCAATACAAAATCGAAATCCAAGATGTTGAAGAAATTACCTCTTGAAGATCCAAGCACTATGATCCGAAGAATACGCGATAGATCGATGATCCGAGCTTCCCAACCGATTGAAAATGATAAAAATCCAATACTCAAGTGATAGATGATGCAAAGTTCTCTCCTCAAGCTCTCTCTCTCTCTCTCTCTCGTGTGAGTTGAAGAAAATGGAGGAAATGAGCTGCAGCTCGCTTAAAAAGCATAATTATACAGTTGACTGCATTGTGTGCCGCGGCTCAGCCGAATTGTGCCGCGGCACGAGCCCAAAATCGCTCCTGTGGCTCGCGGTGTCCGCGGCCCGGCCGACATGTGCCGCGGCACAAGGTACAGACGGTTTGGCCGAAAAATGCAACACAAGTGTGCCGTGGCCCGGACGGGTGTGCCGCGGCCCGGACGGGTGTGCCGCGGCACAAGGTACAGGCTGCTCGGCCAGGTCTACAAAATGTGTGTGCCGCGGCGCACAATCCTTGTGCCGCGGCCCACACCCCCCTCGGGTCCTAAAATGATGAAAAATGACCCGGGAAGAGAATAAAAGCAATGGGACTCAATATCTGGAAAACAATAACACGAAATGGAAGTACGGAAACCCCAAAACGGTGGTTCCAAGCAACGATTACAAGGGTTCGCCCAACAAAACACAATTTGAACAATGAGGAGATTTGAAATGACATGAATTTCAACCGGGTATTACATCGACATCCTGAATTCAACATCCTGTTCATAACGTCTTGATCCGTGACAACCTGGTAACTGTTAACAGCATCCATATTTTTCAGGAACCGTGGAGATATTGGAGACTCAATCTTTTGCGAAGTCCTTGCTATGGTTATACGACCCAATCAATAGCAATCTCCAGCTTCATCAACTAACGGCCATGATCTCCATAATTGGCGATATTCCCTCCTAGTTTTTAGGATGTTGTTTATCTTTCTTTTTATCATTTAAGGGGTATAAAAGAGAGTATATGTCATATTTACACACACGATACATTCACTAGCTCTCTGTAAACTCTCTCTTATACTATCCGACTTGTACTCACTTCAAATTACATAGTGCATTTTTTTGGTTTTAGGTAGGTTATCTTAAACCTCCCGAGGTTTTGTGCCGGCGAACTATTGTTCAAGGACTTTCCTAGTTACATTCTCGTGTTCATCTTAATATTAATTTTATTTCATTATTCCATTGTACCACTAAATCATTCCACATGAGTTATATTTACAATTTTTGTTGGTTCATAGAAAATTGTCCAAAATAATTTGATAGATGTGTTTCAATTTAAATTATCTCCCATGAATCTCATGTTTTTGTTGTTTCCCAACAGAATGGGCGCCTGATAATTTGGCCCTGCAAAAGCTCTTACAAACACGTTGAAGGTTTCATTTGCTTAAAAAAAGTGTACCCTCCTTGACGGTGCAATATTGGAAGGAATGTATGATATAAATCTTAATGGTGTAATTATGGTGTTTGAAGGTGCATGGATGTTCGCCACAATATACAAAGATAGTATATAGTGAGCGTGAATAAACTATCTTGTTTTACTCAAATTTTACTTTGTGAAATCTTTTTGAATGCCTATCTTGTTTTACTCAACTTTTACTTTGTGAAATCTTTTTGAATGCTTGCTCCATGAAGTCTAACAGGACATGGTATATCAAATGCTTAAGTACCGGAATGAAGTACCTACAATATTTTATATGTCGTACGTACTTGTTTACACCACAAGATAGAGCAAGTATACGAGTAACTTTCACAAGTTGTCCTTTTTAAGGATATAGTGTTGTAGGCGTGGAAGTATAAAAGTAAGAAAATAAACAACATAGGGTTTAGAGTATTGGCGGATCTATGTGAAATCTAATGATGCATGTGCACCACTAGCATCTTTTACTAATTACACTAGGTGTCTGTTTGGTTGGGATATTAAGTTCCTATTAAATAATAAAACTAGATTAATACATAATTTGGTTGGGTGGTTCATAATTTCATAATAAGTTTGATTGACAAACTCTTAGGCCGGTTGGTGGTGGATTCTGATATCCACCTCTTTAATTGAAGTTTACTATTTTCTTTATTTAACCTTGTTTTTTTCAAACCCAAGTGAACCACTCAAGCAAACATACCACAAGAGTCCATTTGATTCCAATAACCTAGATGATGGATTGAGCAACCAAACGAATACTAGATATGGTATTTAACCTAACTCTTTTAATAATTTATTTGTTTATCAACATTAGGCATATCCTCATTTATCTGTTTATATTTTCTTATCTTTTATCATTCCAAGTCCAGATAGTGATTTTTTATGAGTGCAGATTCTTGTTGTTTATGAATTGCGTAATTAAAGTAATAAGTTAAATAGTTTAAATATTCCTTACTGCAAGTGTATTATATAAAATAGTTATCCATGACTGCAAGTACAAATTACAAATACATCAATTATGTGCATATATTCATTATTGGAAATAAAACAACATGTGATCGATTTATATGAATTTTTTTTACATAATAATTGATTGTATCATAATTTTCTGTATCTATAATGAGAAAAATCACTTGCGAATGACGTTCATCCTTTCTATTATATTTTAATATTGATTCAAGTTTCAATGAATTGATATGTTAATGTGTTGCGAAATTGATGATATGCATTTTAAAGAACTACAATATGGAATACACAAATTTAAGAAAATTCTAGAGTTGAGATTGAATTTTATCTAAGAGAGATAATTAACTTGATAAAAAAGTATTGTGATTTTGAAGGTCTTGTGATTTTAAAGGTGTACATTTGAAATTGGAGTGTTGTGTCCTATTGTGTAGATCGAGATTTTATCTCTTGATTTACTGTCAATACATCAGTAAAACCAGAGTTATAGATCCATCTATGGTTTAAAGTGGTTAGAATATAAGGTAATCCTATATGTCCACTGGACTCCACACATGGAAGTATTCGCTAGATGGAATATGAAGGTACATAAAAGTCCAGTGATCCAAGACTATAATACACAGTCGATGCCCTTCCACCAGGGACAGATCTACACTAGGACATGGTGGTGCACGTGTACCACCAAAAAAAATACAAAACAACATCGTTTTGGCGTTTTCAGTTAAAATGGCGTCGTTTTAACCAAAACGACGTCGTTTTGATGCCTTTTCAGTTAAAACGACGTCGTTTCGGTTAAAACGACGTCGTCCTGGCAGTTTTTTATTAAAGAAAAGTGAAAAATTAGAAAAAAAATTCGGTCGTCCGTTATTTTTTTTGTGGTGCGTCGGTGCACCAGTAGTTTTCGAATGCTGGATCCGCCTATGCCTTCCACGCATGTTATTCAACTAGATTACACATTTAACTCCTTCGACACATGTTGTTCAACTAGACGGACCCTTCCAATCAGGTCGATGTTCAACTTATATTTCGAATTAACACAAGATCGAAAACCTCTCAACACTTGTTTATACAAAATTGATTTCGTTGCCAACAATCAAACCGTTTAACGCAGCTTGTTATAAGATGTCGCTCTTGGTTGAAGATTTGAAAGCACTTGAAAATTTTGTTTGTTGGTTTGCTCGTATATTTCCTTTTGTTTAGTTAGTTTCTCAAGTCCTTCATCTTCTACTATTTATAGGTGGTAGAAAAAGAGTCATTCATAAAGGGGTTGTCGGAGGTAGATGTGATATGACATTCTTCAACAACAGCTTCATATTCTTTGCGAGTTTCGAGCAACTGTAACAGTGTAGTGTTCTTGAGGGTTTATTTTTGGCGATGCCAATCCCCCTCTTTTGCTAATTCCACCTTCTTGACAAAAAAGACTAAAATGTCTTTTTGTTCCTCCCACTTTTTTAAACCCCCCCACCCACACACATATATATATATATATATATGAGTTATTCAGACCCGTGCGATGCACACGGGCTGTATCTAATTGTTCATTGCGTAATGTCACACAAACCATATTTATTGTTTAACTCTTTCAACTTCTTCAGACCCGTGGTAAAACCCGATCTGATACCACTATGTAAGACCCCGACTTTCTACGGGTAATTATAGGAAAAAGTAAATAAAATATAAATTTTGACAAAAATAGAATTTTAAAATTCTCACCTACAAATTCGAGTCGCTACACTGACATAAAATCAATAGCTTTAATTAAGGCAATAACACGTCATAAATAAGAGATAATAATTGCGGCGGAAGAATAAATTATAAATTGTTAATTTCTAATAAAAGTTTCCCCAAAAGAATTTCGAAACATTAGACATAACGAAAAACATCATTTAATAAATTTCATTCATATGCCATATCGGCTCGCTCATTCGTTCATCCGGCTAGGTTTAACCTGCGAGATTAATAAAAATGGGGGTGAGCTTCATTCAGATCGTGGAAATCACAAATATCACATAAATATACAATCTCATGGAAAGCATAACATGAATAATCTAGCATATCTTTTCCTCAATGTGAATACATGCACACAATATTACGTATTGCATGAATCGAGTACGCATAACACGAATATTGAGGTTGCGCAGGTGTTCCCGCAACAACATGAAACATACACACAATACCACATATAACATGAATCGAGCACGCATGTGAATATTAAGGTTGTGTATGTGTCCCCGCAACAACATATATATTAAGATAGCCTCTTTACACGCATACATGTGAGCCTGATTTACAACATGTATCGTCAATTTTAAATTTGAATTGAATATCACATATACAATCCAATTAAAGTAATTAAAGTGATAGTGAAAATTACCACCAGAATAATAATGATGCTTGAACTTGAATATAAGGATGTTCGACTCACAGTCCTAAGCCAGTAAATCCTCGATAAAGTCTACATATAATAATAATTTAATCATTATAAAATATTACGATATAATGACTGAAATTAAAAATATATGCATAAAAGCGGACTAATTATTAATATTAGTTGAAAAGTCAACATTTTAATGTCTCGGGCAAAATAGGATTGAATTGAAGGTTTTAAAGTTGACTGGGGGTTAAAATCTTAGTAATTAAAACTGGGTGGAGTTAAATTGAAAATCTCTGCAAAAGTGAGGACTAAATTGCAAAACACTAATTTTTTGCGGGTATAAATACCCTTAAACCTATCTCCGCTGACCCTAAACTCATTTCCTCGCTTCCTGCACCTTCTCCCGTCTCTGTAAACTCTCTCTCTATAAACCTCTCCAAGCTCTCCTTCGGAATAACAGAAATAAAGTCATATCTTCCTCTCAACCTTGCATACAGACACAGACGCAGACCGCATTCGGGAAACATGGCGGTGGTCGTCATTGAGGCGGAGTACATCTACTAAAGCCGAATTATTTCACGGCGTTATGGACCCCACCTTCGGCGACACTTGTGGCGTACATGGATCGACCTCAGAATCAAGAAACAAAGCTTCATTCGCCGAAGGTGGGGTCCAGAACGCCGTGACATAATTCGGCTTTAGTAGATGTACTCCGCCTCAGTGACGACCACCGCCACATTCGACCGTCAGTGGGGTACGCCACTTGTGATCTTTTTTTATTCCGACAGTAGCTTAGATTTATTTTCTTGATGAGTTTAATGACTTTTAATATTCAATTGATGACTTTTCTTGATGAGTTCTAAAAAATGAGAGTCAGGAAAAAAAGTGAGTATTCATTTTGCTATTTATTCAATTGTTTATTATTTGAACTAATTTTAGGACTTATTTATAAAGTTGACATTTTTTTATTTATTCTCAAGACTGTAACATCCCTAAATTTTGTTATAAATATAAGTTTAAGTTATAATTTTTTTATTGAATTAATACCTCAGTTGTATTTTGCATTCATTCATTCTCATTACCTATTTGTTTTATTTTTAACTCTTTGTTTTCTAAAAACGCAGTGCGGTGGTCCTCACTGAGGCGGAGTACATCTACTAAAGCCGAATTATTTCACGGCGTTCTGGACCCCACCTTCGGCGAATGAAGCTTTGTTTCTTGATTCTGAGGTCGATCCATGTTGTTTTGGCGAAAAACCGCAGGCCGCCATCGGCCATCAGCGGGTTACGCCACTTGTGACCTTTTTTTAAATTATAATTTTTTTATTGAATTAATACCTCAGTTGTATTTTGCATTCATTCATTCTCATTACCTATTTGTTTTATTTTTAACTCTTTGTTTTCTAAAAATGCAGTGCGGTGGTCGTCACTGAGGCGGAGTACATCTACTAAAGCCGAATTATTTCACGGCGTTCTGGACCCCACCTTCGGCGAATGAAGCTTTGTTTCTTGATTCTGAGGTCGATCCATGTTGTTTTGGCGAAAAACCATAGGCCGCCGTCGGCCGTCAGCGGGTTACGCCACTTGTGACCTTTTTTTTTCCGACAGTAGCTTAGATTTATTTTCTTGATGAGTTTAATGACTTTTAATATTCAATTGATGACTTTTCTTGATGAGTTCTAAAAAATGAGAGTTAGGAAATAAGTGAGTATCCATTTTGCTATTTATTCAATTGTGTTCCGGGAATTATTATTCCTGTGATGTGTCTTACCTAATACTGATTGTAGATACATAGATGGAAGGTTCTAGATCCTTCTAGAGGTAGTAGGATCCTATTAGATGTCTTACATTATCTAGGATTCCTATGTATGGAAGGACTCTCATTGTAATGCCTATATAAAGGCCCCTCTATCAGTGTTATGAATACAATTGATTGACTCTATTTACAGTCTCTTTACTTTCTCCTGAAACACGTTATCAGCACGTAGTTCCCCACTGAGCAAGAAAAAAATATCCCTCCCGTTTTTTTTCCTGCAAAATTCCGAAAAAAAAAAAGAAAAAAAAAATCGGCAGAAACCCTAGATCGACAACCGCCAAATCGCGCCTCCTTCCCCGAATGAATTTTATCCGAAACCCTAGCACTTCCACTGCCGCCGCCGCCGATCCAAACCAGATCCGACGCAACCCCCTATCAACAGAACAAACCGACCTCCTTCATATCGCTGTACATGCACATCAGAACCCCGCAACCCTAATTCCCGCTGCTCAGATCGGACCAGCAGTCCCTCCGATTCCCGATTTGATTTCGACCTCCGTTTAGACCACCTCGGATCGCAACTCCTGTCGGATATCTACCATAGATCCAACCGCAACCTTCCAGCAACCTCCTAGACCGACTACAGACTATCAGCTTGTCCTTTCACCCCGCTCGTTTCTAGAAACGCGAAGCGCCGCCATCCAATAGACCCGACCCGGACCCGGCTTGGTTCCAGTTGCAGACTCAGTCCAGATTCGGTACGTATTACAGATCCAATCCAGTCGCGGTCCGACACGATTTCTTTAGTGCTCGCTCAGATTGTTACCATCTTAACCATGTAGCAAGAACTACAAATTTAATGGTGAAGATATGATCCGGAATAGTATCTTTCGATGAAACTGTACGCGAAAGAAAAAAAACGAGAAATGAGAATTTTCGCGCGTAAATTTTCTGCACAGTGCAGTCGTACTAAAAACATGTTTTCCTATTCGTTAACTATCGGATCGATGTGAAATTTTGACAGCAACTTCCCAACACAAATATCTGTATATTAAACGGTGGAGATCGAATTATGAGTAATATTGATTACTGAATCTGCCGCCGAACAGAAGCAGATTTTTACAAGGAAATTTGGAAATCCGACCTCATCCAATACCGAGTTGCTACATCACCGCGCTCGAGTCCTTTTTCGGACGAATTATCGAGCCCAATAGCCCTATCCGGGCATTTCTCAACTCTCCATCTTTTCCTAATTAATGATTCATTTGTTCATTAATTTATACACTTATGAATCTTACCATGTTTATGTTTTACGTGCATATAGGAAAATACGTTGCTCATGATGATGTGCACGCTATGTAGAAAAGCCATATTTGTTATCCCGTTCAAGGATCAAAGTAAATATGGAACTGAGTACTACGAAAATATTGCTCATATGGAGAGAAGCTCCCGTTCAAGGATCAAAGCAAATATGGAATCAAGTACCCGTAAGACTTATTAAAGTTCCCGTTTTTCAATTCTTCTCTTTTGGAATTTTTTTTTGGGAATTGGGTATTTGGGTTCTTTATCTCCCACGCTACTTTGCGGTGGATGAGACTATGAGAGGTGGTATCACTCTCGTATGTCGAAGTAAACTGTGTGACGGTCCTGGGGGAGTCACGGATAATTGTTGAAAGTCGATATTTGTGGTTGTTGCATACACCACGTTTTGGGTGCGATTTGACGTTGCCGTTTTGTCGATTTTAAACCAACAATTGAAAAAAAATGAACATTGTCGGTAACGGTAAAGTTATGACTCATTCATGATTAGTCATGGATTTGTGACGTACAAATGGGACAAACATCGATTGCGACGGATATGTCGTGGTTTAAATCGATTTGTGACAGAATTGTCACGTTGAATTGAGCGACCACCACGTTGGTCTTGACCCAATCCCATACTTGGAAAACTCCATCTTTCATCTTATTAAAATAAAATATTACATGTGGGTGTAGACATGTATCGTCTCCTTGCAATATGATATATGGAAGAATGTACGAGTAATTCTCATGAATTTTAACATGTAAGGCAATGGCATATTGCGGTAAATACACGAATTCGTTGACCTCGATTATAGTTTGTATGACTATAGGTCCGAATACTTTTCCGAGTATTTGTAAAGGCATGTGCCTTATACATTTGGCTATGTTTAGTCGATCTCATTGGATGGTCAAGACGAGTTGGTTATGGTATATTCATTATGTCTCATGGTTCAAAATGCTTAATTATGATGCATCGCGTTGCATCCATATAACATGGCTATTATGACGTATGCTTGCAAATTGAGAATTAAAATACTTGGTTGATTGATGCACTTTGGTGGATTTTGTCTACACTTTTGATCATGACTAGGCGCATCCTCCTTGGTATTTATTTATGCTTTGAAAGTTCAAACGGAATCAGTGGTTTTTAAACAGCCTTAGCTGTACCGACATTCCTACTTTCTCTGCAAGTCTACCAAGTTGGAGTTACTGGAAGGATCATTAGTCGAGATAAGAAATCGAACACCCTGTTGCATTTAAACGCACCTATGGCTGTCATTGCCATGTTTTTGCATCAACAGTTATGCCATTGGATATGGTCTCAACCTTGTTTTCTCACTAAACTTGGGAAATACTAAACAGCCAATTAAAACATGCACTGTGATCCGAGTTTAATGATCTGTGTGCGCACAATATATGGATAGAAAGATGTGGAAGTCTAGTTTCCAGAACATCTGACCGTTCGTCCATAGCCTTCCTAACAAGGGAGTTATCACTGTTTTAGTGAACAAAGGTCAAGCTGCGCGGAATCTTATTTCCAGCGATTGTGCTAACTTTTGTCCCAACCAACTTGGTTCCCATATTAAATTTGCAAGTGGTCTTATGACACATATTTTTCAACCTCTTTTTGGCCGAATTTGCCATAGATGATGCAGTTTTTGGTATGCGTTGTACGCTAAACTATCATCTTTCAAATGTTGAAAAACAGTTTCCTTGGGGAAGCACAAAATACGCACCCTTATAAGAAGGTCGAGCGTGTGCATGGTAGTGTTACACCATGCTTGTGTCGTAATTTTACCCCTTAGGCATATAACCTTGCCATGTTATGCACTCAATATGATAGATCATTTTGATCGTATCTGGTATAAAATCTCTATGTTGTTAGAGTGTTCGCTATGCTCATATTTGTAAAATTTTGCAAGCGAAATTGAGTGCGTATTAAGCTATTTTCAAGGAACACGATATTTTTGGATTTCGGTTTATAAATCCATTGTGACTATGATGAATAGGTCATCACAATCAATGAGTGGTATAATGCTCAAGTTGTTGAATGCCAAATGGTGTTTTCTCGTCACATATGTTCCGTAACAATTGAACCATGTTATGACTCGATGATATATATGCCAAAGTGTATCACTCATAGCATCTCATTATGATTTGTGAGAAATAAAATCTTATGCATCACTTGTATTGGACATATGAAAGGAAAAATATTCATGAGTCAATATGGTCCGGCTTGCATCGGTTTTTGTAACCAGAAGATGTATTGGGACATTGACACATTTAGGCTTTAATAGTCCGGAGTTTGGATAGTTTGATGATCCAAATACCACGGTATTGTCATGGACATCATTTTCTTTGAACAAAGAAACTAGTTAGATCAAAGACACCAAAGTACGTTGGTGGAGTCGTGAGCAGGGCTCATGAATGATGATGATATTTATGTCATCCGCGTCTTGCTTTCATAAGCATGTGTGACGCCAAAGACCCCCCGATGATCCTTCTTAGCCATGTTCATTGATTCAAGCCTATTCTTTGGCACAATTAGGAGATAACACCCTCCTATGCTAAAGAGGATAATGTAGCGACTCGCATAAGCATGGTGCAGAGTCCTCCCTTTTCACCGAGTCCTTATACATACATGATCATAAGTATTAGCCTGGGTGGCTTATGATGCTATGATGGTGTTCACAAATGGTCGTACTCAAGTGATAACATTTTTATGTTATGTTGTTCCTTTGACAATGATTTGATAAGTTGATGAAACCTGAGTTTATGGTTGTCCAACTTGCGGACCAGTCATTGTAAAGGTAGATTCACCCACTTTTAGACCAAGTCTTAAAGTGAAATTTTTACAAGTACTTACTAACATCCAAGGCTACCTTCTCACAAATTTTGGTGCCATTTGGAGACTTGGAAGGAGGTGAACCACTAAATGAAGTTTTCACATACCACCAGCCGTCCTAACGACTAGTTCGATGTCATTTCGATCGGTTTTTGACCACAGGGTTGATGGTTTTAGAATCCAAACACCCGTTTATACATGCTCACGAAATTTTGAGGTGTTTGGGGCTGGTGAAGGGAGTGAACTCTTCAAAAAAGCACTAGAGGTTCGATAAAACCAACGGCCTATCATCGATTCAATTGTTTCTTCATGTTCGATCCCGGTGGTGCATGGTGGCGGTTTTTTTGGATTCTCAAGACCAGTAGCTACGGCTATGTAGCATAGGTCAACATGTCATATTCACCTATACCTATCATCGCTCAAATGCTTAGTTACGAGTGTAACAGTATGCATTTTGTTAACTAGATTGTGTTAACAATGAAAACCTTTATCGTCCACATGTTCATGTGCCAAAGTGCGTCACCACAATGCATTATGACGGGTTATAAATGATGAATATGACATGCGCTTTCACTCATAGTCCGTTTAAAATATACCTTGGCAGACGATCTCGTAAGTCACTTTGATGAGCCAGTCTTCCCATCATTAGGGGGAGATGCGAACGATCATGTTCGAGTAGAACAACTTGGAATTGTCGTAGTTTGTCCCTACTGTGCCTCACCAAGTTCCCTAAAGTGACGAGATTAAATACATGCTGCAAACATGTCTGCAAGGATTATGTCCGGTCATGGACGTTCGTCATCTATAAATGGTGATATGGTAACACCACAAATTGTGGTAGATGGTGTTGCTAGGCCGTGGATCTCATCGAGTATTGGGATGCCACTTGGTTCGATAAATACACTCGCTAAGAATGTATGCGAGTTTGGTACATGAAACTTGATCATATGATCAAATGAACTCATCCGTCTCATGTGATTCTGGATTATAGTCATCATTGGGGGACGCCTCGATGAATGCCAATCTATAAAGAGTACTCTATGAATAAAGCCGGTACATGACGATGTGGAATGTGAGTTTAATCGAACCATACTTCGTTGAAAATATACAACGTTGTAGCCTTGGCCTAAAATGGAAATATATGCGACTCCAGTATGAACAAAGTGATAACCCTTTGTTGAAGTGGTGCCGACACTCCAAAGATAAGCTCTATCTGTATACTTTGTCAAAGCGAGTGAGAGAAGGAGTTAAACTCACCTCATGGCGCGAGGTTTCTCATGAATGCACTGGAATCGACTACGATGACACGAAACTTAGTTGTGCTATCGTAATGGATGTTATAGCATCCACTATCTTTTAAGTTAGATAGTTTCCCAAAAACTGACGTGCAGCTTGTGGTTAAATCTTATCTTAGTGGGGAACTAAGTTAAGTGATAAAAATGATCTCGCGGTGGATCAGACTGTTGCGATATTTCTTACACGCAAGTGCACGTTATCGTTTACAAGTAATAAAGTGATGAGTGAGTATCGTTCCCACGAGGACTGAATCACTAACTACCGATTTTTATGTATTCTAGTTTTATTTGAATAATCGAATTTTGGGTTTTGCAATTAATTACTAAAAGAATTAATAAAAGACTAGACAGAAAAAATGATCGCTTGAAGAAAGAAAATCTAATGAGGAATAAGTCTAGGATTCTGAATCCACCTCGGTTTATCCGAATTTACTCTCGATTATCTGAAGTTAGTAATTTTCCCAATTTATTGAAGGCGGAGATTGCTAATATATTCTACCGCCTCTCCCGAGGTCAATAGATTTTTCTAAAGGCGAATAACGCACTCTATCCCTAGGTGAATTAATTCGTCAATAGGCAAAAAGCATAAAATCTCCAAAATGCCATGTAGTTCCTATGAGTATATTCCTATCTCACAGAATAAAACGGTCCTCACCAATAGTTCCTCACCAATTCTCCTCTCCCGATTCGAATTGAATGATTAAATCAATACAACTATTGGCCAGATAATTGAAAGCATTAAACACGATTGGGAAAACTCAACAAAAAGGTAATTAATTAGATAATCTCAAGCAAATCCGTCAAAACGTAGGTTTCATCAAAATCCTAGATTAGGGTTTTAGCCTGACATACTAATAAATGACAATACAGAATTAATAAATAGAAGCATGAAAATCAAACGCAGATGAAGCTCGGATTCCTCCGTTCTTCGGCTTCCGCCCTCTGCTCTTGAAGTCTTCTGCTTCTCTTCCGCTTCTGCCGTCTCACCAAGATTCCTTAATTCCCCAGATCCAAAGATAATTGATTAGGGTCTTAAACCCTTATTTATAGCTTTAAACATTCTCCAAATCGCATCCGTGTGAGTAGGTCGAGAACTGGCTTCGAAACGGCCCAAATCCGCGCGGAGCATACAAAAACCGCCAAGTGTGCCGCGGCGCACTAAATCATTGCGCATATCATTGCCTTCACGAATGCCTGGGCGCCATTTAATTCATCTGTGCCGCGGCTCACCTGGACTGTGCCGCGGCACAGAGTACAGTCTACTTTGTGCTCGTTGATTGTCTTCCTGTGTTGCGGCCCACTTGCCTTGTGCCGCGGCTCACTACCAAAATTTGCCGTTTTCGCCCGTTTCGCCTCGTTTTAGCTTCCGGACTCCAATCTCCTAACAAACATACAAAATTAAGGCATTAAAAGCTCATTTAAGCAAATTCACTCTTCAAAATAATACAAAATAATGATAAATAAGCGTATAAAAATACGCCTAACAAATACCCCCAAACTTAAGCCTTTGCTTGTCCTCAAGCAAAAAGAATTAATTTCAATCAAAAGAATGTCATGAATAATCGTGCAACTCGTAGTGCTCTACCTAATCAATACTATCCTGAAATTTTCTCTGAATAATATGAGTATCGTAATAGCGAGCTACACTCAGAACACTGATTCTACAAAGTAACCAAGTTCAGTCCTAATTACTCGTTCATGAAGAAAATCCAGCTCAAAGATTAACAAAACATGAGTCAAATCGACCGTCAATATGAAAGGTTAAAATAAAAAAGCTAGTTCGCCCCGTTCCACAGTCTAATGGCAAATTTTCACGAGTTTCATAAAAATAATCCTCGGACAGTATTCCCTTATATATATATATATGCTCAAGAAATTGATTCGAGTTGACCACTAGGTTCGGATCTCGGGATGTTTCATCGGTATAATCCTAGGGTGGCACTTCCATTCTCATGTATTGGGAAACCGTTTGACGTAAAATACATTCATGGGGCACATGGATGCTTCTAGTTACTAAGTTCCCCTCTACAGCGGAGAAACAACTCGAATAGCTAATTCCCGCATGTCCAAATCAAGGTCGTTGTTTTACGCGAGAGTAAACAATGGGTCACGTGAATACCCACGGTTACTAGGCTCCCTATCATCGGCACATGTGAAATTTCTAAATCACTAGTCTAATCAGGGTCATCGTTTTATGCGAGAGTAAACAACGGGTCACGTGAATACCCCCGGTTACTAGACTTCCCATCATAGAACAAATATTATCTCGACTATTGGGAAAAACTGACCGACTCTAAACTCAATCTAAGTGCCAACACGACTTATGTAACTGGACGACTAGCTAACCAAAAAATGTAACCAAACGTATCGACGATGATTGTAAAACACGTATGTATCCTCTCTTATCCGCCAAGACCTCTACAATCACGAGAAAAATTTCGGACCTAAATGAATACTAAGCAGAAACAGAAATCACTGACTACATCGCGACTAAAACTCGACCGTTTCTTCAGAGAGAAAAGCAGTGTTGTAACATCAGTATTACACAAATAGAAGCACGAAAAAATTCACGAATAGAGAAAAATTAAGACAAGCAAAGCTATCGAAAAAAAATAACGCAAAGTAATGAAAAGTGCAACAAAATCAGTACAGCAATGAATGTAGCAACAGAAAGTAAACCCCCCCAAACTTAGGACGTACATTGACCTCAATGGAGAAAATATGATATGCAATAGAATAACAAGGTCAAGTACTCCCCTCCAGTCCTCTCACGAGCTGGTGCCGGCATCATCCGGTGAGGAGGGTGGTGTGGCTGGCCGGGCGGGTGCAATAAATGGCCCGTCTGGATGCATGATATGGGCCGTCCATGCGGCAAGGTGCTCCTGATGGTAGGCGTCCCTCGCTTCCAGACGCCTTGCCTCTCGTCGGTTGGCCCGGCGGGCTTGCTTTCGCATCTCAGCTCTGACGGCAGCAATAACGCTCTCTCGCTCCGTCCGCTGCTCCTCTCGCATGGCAGCCAGCATACTCTCCCTCTCTCTCCTCATCTCATCTCTCTCTCTCTCCTCATATCCTCTCTCATGTCCTCTCTCTCTCTCCTCGTCTCCTCTCTCAGCTCCTCTCTCTCTCTCCTCAGATCCTCCCTCAGCCCGTCGAACATCGCCTGAAATCTCTCTCTGTCGGGCTGCGGTCCTGCATCTCCCTGCCCCTTTGTCAGCAAAAGAGGCTCGGGGGACCCCTCGTGGGCCTCATCCAGTAGAAATCCTCTCCCCCGAGCGTGCGCCGGCACTCCTCCCCACTGGTCAAAATGTGAGATGATGCGGTGGTCGATCGGGGCCTGGGGAGCAAGCATCGGCTCGTCGTCCGACCACGTCAGCCCCGACTGCCGGCACAGAGCGCAGATGAGAGAGGGGTGCTTTAACCCCATCTTGTCCCCTCCCTGAATGCACTGGAATATAGAACGGACCAAGATAGGGGCCACATCGAATCTCAGCCCGGATGTGATAGCATATAGTGTCCGGGCGCGGGAGAGAAAAACAGTGCGAATCTGAGAAATGGGGTCTATACGGGCGCAAATAAAATATAGCCAGACACGCCCGAGCCGACTGAGGCGCGAGCTCTTGAAATGAAAAGTGGAAGAACCCGGTGCGCGCTGCTCCCAGTCAGAGTCGGGCTGCACAATAGTCTCAAGCAGAGCCTCCTTCGTGAGGCTAGTCATAACTCGGACATAGGCCGACTCATCTACCACCGGAAGCCCAAACAACCTCCGAATAGCAGCTGTGGAAAAATCAACTGTAACACCTCGAACATCGACCTGAATCCGAGTGTCTGACGGGTGCAACATCTAGCCTGCTCGAATATGCTTCAATAGCGCACTGGCGTAGAACTCCTGTACTATCGATATCACTGCTGGCTCGGGGGGTGCAGTGAATCGGGCCCACCCCATCTCATCTATCATCGTAATCAATTCCCCGTCTTGGGGGGCTGGAGTAAATCCCCTCTCCGGGATAAGAGGTCGCGGCCGAATCTTCTCATTGAAGATTTTGTGGATCTCAGGGTTAGAAAACTGGTGCCCCTCAGACTCGGCGCGGCTACGAGAGGTTTCCCCTCGAGTGGGGGATGACTGAGTCCTGGCCCTCTTGTTCAACTTTTTAGTCCTAGCCATAGTGATCGCTGAAAAAAATTTAAACACCAGAGTTTATTTACACAACCAATACCGAAACTAATCATTACTTGGCCAAAGATATCCAGCCGTAAATCAAAAATTTAACAAGATAGCACATCCGTGAGAAAAAATGAAATTGAACTTTAACGTTTAAACTGGACGCACGGGTTGGGGTTGCTGTAATTCCATAACGAATACGTTGCACAAAGATTCAAAATATTGCCTTAACAAAGAAAATTTTCATTTAGACATTTCATCGAACACCTAATGGGCAAGAGTTTACTTGAAGAATAAACATGGCTATAGCTCGATTCAACCCCCAAGAACAGAAACACAAATCATTTACCATCAAAACTACATACTCAATTCATTCATAATCAAAAATAACCATCAAAATCGATCAAAACCATCATGTTATCCACTAAACCATCATGGACTTTTGAAGGAAAATAAATATATTCAATTCCTCAAATGCATAAAACAACTTCAAATTTAAATTTATAGAACAAGTAGAGATTAGAGATTGGAACATACCTTGATTGGTTTGTGGAAAGTGCAAGAAAAAATCGCAAGAAGAAAACTAGAAGAAGACTCGGCCGATCGCGCGCAGGGGGAAAGGGAAGGAAATAAAGAAAACGTACCTGGGGTGGCCGGCCGAATGCGGGTTATAAAATACCTGGCTGTTCGAATTCCGCATGGTGTGCCGCGGCACAGCTCAAGTGAGCCGCGGCACCGAGTACAGTCCCTTTTTACCTGCTCGCATGTTTCGTCGTGTCCCGCGGCTCAGTTTCAGTGTGCCGCGGCTCAGGGCTCAAGTGTGCCGCGGCTCATTTATGCCGTGCCGCGGCACAGGGTACAGTGGGTTTATCTCACCCATTCGATTTGTGTGTGCCGCAGCTCAGAGTACTTGTGCCGCGGCTCAGGCATCAGTTTCTCCCCTGGGACTTTTCCTGCACAGAATTTCAAGAAGAACATGTCAAGAGCGAGAGGTAAAAGCAAATCAAAGCACAAATTGATGAAAAATAAAAATTCAAGAATGCAAGAAAAATATAGAAACGCAAAAAAATACAACTACGAACTCAGGTTGCCTCCCGAGAAGCGCTAAGTTTATAGTCTTCAGCTGGACCTATTTAAAAATCAGTTCGCTTTTCGCAAACTCCATTTGATCTCCGCCCCGTTCATTGAACCGTTAATATGGTTTTTAAAATTATGACCATCGGTCGTTAACGATTCAACTTTCGGTTCGGACATCAAATGTTGTTTGCGGAAAGGTTTTGATGAGAACAACTTCCCGAAACACCCGTTTTTCTCATGACTAGATGCCCGTTTGGCTTCCAGCTTACTCCCCTCTTTCAAAAATGACTTTATGACCCCAACAGACTTGTCCGAGTGCTCGAGAAATGCTACTCGTTCTACATCTTTCTTAAAAATTGGGCCATCTGACACAGAATCTGAATTTTTCGACCGACGATGTTTTTGGTGTTTTTCTTTTTCAACAGCATCTACACTTTCAATTTGTGAGCTTCTATCAACACCTCCCGGACATGGAAAATATTTGAACACTTGGAACGTGGCATGCTCCTCTTGAACCCGCAGAGTTAATTCTCCTTTTTCCACGTCAATAAGAGTTCTGCCGGTCACTAAAAATGGTCGTCCCAAGATAATCGGGATATCTTCGTCTTCCTCCATGCCGAGAACAATAAAATCCGCTGGGAAGATAAATTTATCCACTTTTACTAGCACATCCTCAATCACTCCCCTCGGATACTTAATAGATCGATCCGCTAATTGCAAGGAGACCGTCGTCGGCTTTGCTTCTCCAATTCCCAGCTTCTTAAAAATCGACAGAGGCATGAGGTTAATACTGGCACCGAGATCGCACAATGCCTTATTAAAAGAAAGATTTCCCATGGTGCATGGTATGTTGAAACTTCCCGGATCTTTCAATTTTGGTGGAAGCTTCTTTTGAAGAATTGCGCTGCATTCCTCCGTCAAGGCGACTGTTTCAAACTCCTCGAGTTTTCTTTTCATCGACAATATCTCTTTCATGAATTTAACGTAGCTCGGCATTTGTTCCAACGCGTCGGCAAATGGAATGTTAATATGAAGCTTTTTGAACACGTCAAGGAACTTAGAGAATTGTTTGTCCGCCTTTTTCTACTGTAATCTCTGCGGAAACGGAACGAGGGGCACATATGCCTTCGGGTTATCCAGAAACGTTATCGAACGTCTCCAATCTTGTGACTCCTCTGTCGCTAAATTTTCCTTTTTCTCAATTTCACTCCTCTTTTCACACCTCTCGGGCTAGTCCAACACCTCCTTCCCGCTTCTTAGACTGATCGCATTTAGACTTTCTCTAGGATTTGTCTCGGTTGTACTTGGCAATGCTCCCTCCGGGTGGGCTGTCAACACATTAGCAATTTGGCCCAGCTGGACTTCCAAGTTGCGAATGGAAGCGGAATGATTTTGCAATGTTGCTTCAGTACGTGTCCTGAATTGACTCGTATTTGCTGCCAATTTCGCAATTGCTTCCTTGAGAGAAACTTTTGGAGCGGGAGGGGGCTGCTGTTGGTTCTGAGCGAACGGAGGCTGGTTTGAATTCTGTCCGTTTCTCCATGAAAAGTTGGGATGATTACGCCACCCCAGATTATACGTGTTGGAGTACGGGTTATTTTGCCTGTTTTCGTTTCCTACAAACTGAGCTTGTTCAATTTGGGGCTGCTCGAACGGATTTCCGACTTGAAACTCCGCGCTAGGGTGGGATCCGTTACACCAATTGCAAGACTCAATGGTGACGGGGGGAGGAGAATGCGAGAATGCTTGAAGCTGTTGAGTCAAGGCTGCGACTTGGGCTGACAATGTAGATATCGGGTCATTACTCGAAATTTCCATCACTCGCTTCGGCGTTATTCTTTCAGATGGCCATTGATATGCATTTGCGGCCATAGCTTCCAACAACGAATGTGCCTCGGCCATAGTCTTTCCTATCAAAGCCCCACCGGCGGCTGCATCCACGAGAGTGCGTGTAGAGGCACTCAATCCATTGTAAAACGTCTGAATTTGAAGCCAGTCTGGAAGGCCGTGATGTGGGCATCTCCGTAACAAATCTTTGTATCGCTCCCACGCCTCGTGAAACGATTCCATATCATACTGTCCGAAAGTGGTGATCTCGTTTCTCAGTCTCACCGTCTTCGAAGGTGGGAAGAATTTGGCAAGGAAGGCTTGCGCTAACTCTGCCCATGTTGTGATCGACCCCGGTGGTAAGGAATTTAGCCAAAATTTCACTTTATCCCTCAAAGAGAAAGGGAAAAGCCGTAATCGGATAGCATCGTCGGTCACACCATTGTTCTTGAACGTGTCACAAATCTCAAGGAAAGAAGCAATATGAGCGTTTGGGTCGTCATTCGGCAATCCACAGAATTGGCTTGCCTGCACCATCTAAATGATCGCAGGCTTGATCTAGAAATTGTTCGCCTGAATGGCGGGACGCCGAATCCCCGAAAAATTAGCGTTAATTTGTGGCATGGCATAGTCACGAAGAGCTAGTGCCGGTTGAACTTCCTGCACATGGTTATCTCCTCCAGGAATTTTGATATTTTCGGCCATGTTGACCGTTGTCGGTAGCTCTCGTTTCTCCTTCTTCTTTCTCCTAAGAGTGCACTCGAGTTCGGTATTCAAAGGTAGTAGGCCTTTGTCACCGAGTTTTCTCATGCACTACACGAAAGATCCTGAAAGGAAAAACAAATAAATAAAATTAAATACACAAAAATAATAAAATAAAACGTTCAAACTAAGACTAGAAATACTGAAATTGATATTAGCAAAATTTCAGTCCCCGGCAACGGTGCCAAAAACTTGTTGCGATATTTCTTACACGCAAGTGCACGTTATCGAAGTAATAAAGTGATGAGTGAGTATCGTTCCCACGAGGACTGAATCACTAACTACCGATTTTTATGTATTCTAGTTTTATTTGAACAATCGAATTTTGGGTTTTGCAATTAATTACTAAAAGAATTAATAAAAGACTAGACAGAAAAAATGATCGCTTGAAGAAAGAAAATCTAATGAGGAATAAGTCTAGGATTCTGAATCCACCTCGGTTTATCCGAATTTACTCTCGATTATCTGAAGTTAGTAATTTTCCCAATTTATTGAAGGTGGAGATTGCTAATATATTCTACCGCCTCTCCCGAGGTCAATAGATTTTTCTAAAGGCGAATAACGCACTCTATCCCTAGGTGAATTAATTCGTCAATAGGCAAAAAGCATAAAATCTCCAAAATGCCACGTAGTTCCTATGAGTATATTCCTATCTCACAGAATAAAACGGTCCTCACCAATAGTTCCTCACCAATTCTCCTCTCCCGATTCGAATTGAATGATTAAATCAATACAACTATTGGCCAGATAATTGAAAGCATTAAACACGATTGGGAAAACTCAACAAAAAGGTAATTAATTAGATAATCTCAAGCAAATCCGTCAAAACGTAGGTTTCATCAAAATCCTAGATTAGGGTTTTAGCCTGACATACTAATAAATGACAATACAGAATTAATAAATAGAAGCATGAAAATCAAACGCAGATGAAGCTCGGATTCCTCCGTTCTTCGGCTTCCGCCCTCTGCTCTTGAAGTCTTCTGCTTCTCTTTCTCTTCTGCCGTCTCACCAAGATTCCTTAATTCCCCAGATCCAAAGATAATTGATTAGGGTCTTAAACCCTTATTTATAGCTTTAAACAGTCTTCAAATCGCGTCCGTGTGAGTAGGTCGAGAACTGGCTTCGAAACGGCCCAAATCCGCGTGGAGCATACAAAAACCGCCAAGTGTGCCGCGGCGCACTAAATCTGTGCTGCGGCACATTGCCTTCAGCTGAATGCCTGGGCGCCATTTAATTCATCTGTGCCGCGGCTCACCTGGACTGTGCCGCGGCACAGAGTACAGTCTACTTTGTGCTCGCTGATTGTCTTCCTGTGCCGCGACCCACTTGCCTTGTGTCGCGGCTCACTACCAAAATTTGCCGTTTTCGACCGTTTCGCCTCGTTTTAGCTTCCGGACTCCAATCTCCTAACAAACATACAAAATTAAGGCATTAAAAGCTCATTTAAGCAAATTCACTCTTCAAAACAATACAAAATAATGATAAATAAGCGTATAAAAATACGCCTAACACAGACTCAAATCAAGTGGCTCCTGACCACGGAGCACGTCGACAAGTGATTGTCGGGAATGCATACTAAGTATATACTTTATTTGGAAGAGATATGAAGCTTTTGCGTGTAAAACTAAGGGTTTATAGTGATGTACTCTTGTGATACTAAGAGATTCCGCTAAATCCAAAGTTAAGAATGAAAGGATCTTGGGGACACTTGATGATGCGTATTCATCAATCGGTTTAAGGCAATCTAAGGGACGGTTTCCCTAAGAGACGATAAATTAATGCCTATATGATTCCCCATGATTAGTCGAAATCATAATAAGACTTGGCTCACTTAAGTGATGATGCAGTCTTAAGAGAAAAGTACAGTAATATGTACTCATATTTGACTCGATGTACTCATTCGTAATAATCCGGTAAAGCCACTATGATGATGGCCTAGGATGTGCTCACGCAATTTCTGTGAATGACAAGAAGCTTGAAGCTCGCTCTATCTCGATAAAAGGACACTTGAAAACTGATACCCGAATCTGCCCAGAATGTGTTGGTCTATCTTCCATATGACCTACAGGGCAGCTCACTTGTTGGAAAATGGTGAAATTGGTACCATTGGAAAGGTTTGTGTCTACTTTCCAAAGAAACCGACCATTTGATCACATTCATCATGTTGAGTGACATATGACTATTGTTGCAAAGTAGGACAGGATATGTCCGGTAATTTGCTGAGTCAACTTTGATAGAGCTTTGTGATCTGCTCAGGTCGATCTAGGTTACGTACTGTATGTGAATGAAAAGCTATGGGTGTCTAGTTTTCGTAAGTTCTTACAGTTTCATTGGTACCTATTGAATCGAAGAAGTTACGACTGATTTGGTGCATGGAGGTCAAGACTTTGGAAAACTTGATAAGTCTTTAGTGACTCTGCACTTTGGATGTGTCGCGCTCTTTTTGTCCTTAGACCAAGGTTTGTTTTTTCCCATTCGGTTTCACTTGGTAAGGTTTTTAACGAGGCGACCTATGAGAACATCCATTCAATGATGCGTTGTACTTCTGTTCAACTTAGACCAAGAGGTATTTTTCCCACTGGGTTTTTCCTTGGTATAGTTGTGAGGGCAACTTGGCATCTGACTCCTATGATTTAAGGTACTCATCAGGGTGAGTCATTATGTATACATCAGGGGGAGTATACATGACATGTTATGTTGGTGCGTTGCAATCTTTTCCTCATTAAGCCTTTATTTTTCCCATGAGGTTTTGTTTTGGCTTGGAATAGGTTTTTACGAAGGCAACATCTTCTGCACCATTGTTGTATTAGTGCTCGACACAGGGGGAGTGTTCTGGGAATTATTATTCCCGTGATGTATCTTACCTAATACTGATTGTAGATACATAGATGGAAGGTTCTAGATCCTTCTAGAGGTAGTAGGATCCTATTAGATGTCTTACCTTATCTAGGAATCCTATGTATGGAAGGACTCTCATTGTAATGCCTATATAAAGGCCCCTCTGTCAGTGTTATGAATACAATTGATTGACTCTATTTACATTCTCTTTACTTTCTCCTGAAACAAATTGTTTAATATTTGAACTAACTTTAGGACTTATTTATAAAGTTGACATTTTTTTATTTATTCTCAAGATTGTAACATCCCTAAATTTTGTTATAAATCTAAGGTTAAGTTATAATTTTTTTTCTTGAATTAATACCTGAGTTGTATTTTGCATTCATTCATTCTCATTACCTATTTGTTTTATTTTTAACTCTTTCTTTTATAAAAACGCAGATGTTTTGATTATTTATACGCAATGTATCATTTATTTTTAAAGCATCTAATAATTGTTATCAAACCTAAAATGAAAAAGCTGTTGATGCTCTTAGTTGTTTGATTGAGACACAGGAAAGGGAACACTATAGGCTCTTGGGGTTGACTGTTTTACTTGCTGAGGTCCGTTATGGTCTTGTGCAGAAGGGCCGCCATTTGAAGCTTATTGGAGTTTGATGAAACATTATCTGATGATGAATAGATAATGATGATGATGGTTGTCTTTTGTGGTTGTCTTTTGGGATTGTCTTTTGGTTGTGTAGGTTAATGATCAGATGTTAATCCTGTATATGTCTTTTGAGTGTTTAATAGCATGTTTAGCTTCCTAAACGTGCTATTAAAGGCTGTTTGCTCATCAGCCCTTTAGGTGTCTTGATACGTTAGTAAAGGCTGTTTGGATAGCTTATTTTCAGAAGCCGTTTAGGTGTCTTTACATGTTAATAAGGGTTTGTTTGGTTTTTATATCAGTGCTTTGATACATCAGGAAGGATCTGTTTTGTTTGGTTTTTTAGTGCTGGTTGAAGGAACTCGTTAGTTAATACTGCTAGCATGTACCTAATACTGCTTGTTGTTTGATTAATGTTGCTAGTTGTTTTAGTGATGCTCGTGTTTGGAGAAAAGAAAATTGCAAATAAGCTGTGACACACATGCATTGAAACATATATAGCTGCTTATCTGCTTATAAATAAGCTGATACACAGTCACGAAAAGACACAAAAACTGCTTATCTACTTATAAATTGGAAACATTAATATGTTAGTTTTCAACATTTTCTTAAAATTGTAAGATATAATGATCAATTTTGGCCTCATCTTGCTCAGCACAGTCACCATCATAACTATCATCCATCTCTTCATAATCTTCAGATTGGAATAAGATGATTTTGGTTTTTGAATTGCAAATCAGCATTCATTTAGCTTCCTAAACATGCTATTAAGGGTTGTTTGTTCATCAGCCCTTTATTTGTCTTGATACGTTAATAATTGTTGAAAGTTTAGGGCTGCTTGAACTTAGTACTGCTTGTTGTTAGATTAATGCTGCTAGTTGTTTTAGTGCTGCTCGTGTTTGGAGAGACGTAAATTGCTTCTCTTTGTTGTTTTGAGGTCAGTTTATGTTTTTATTTTCAAAAACACTAAAAACGCGTTCTTTTTATCATTTTCGAAAATACATTTTAGAAAATGAAAAAAATATTTGTACACAAAAAGGAAAATGGCCAAAACTTCGTTTTGAGCGTTTTGTGTGTATTTCAAAAAAAAAATCTTCAATATGCTCAAAATGCATTTTGAGTTTTTTTTTTTTTTGGATTTTCCTCATTTGAAACTAAACCTCAAATAAAGATTTATGAATGTAATATTAATATCAAAAAAAATTGTAATATAAATTTAACAGAATGCATTTTCAGCAATTTTGAAAATAAAAATAAAAACAGAAAAATACAAAACATTTTTCAAAAAAAAAAAAAAAAAAATGAAACACAAACAGAACGCAGCCTTAATATTTTAGTTTTCAACATTTTCTCAAAACTGTAATATTTTCTGGTCAATTTTGTCCTAATCTTGCTAATCTATTTTGGTAAATGGATAGGTGATATGTGGATGTGAAGAAACAACTGGATTAGTGGGCTCTTAAAAGGCTTACCAAGCCTTTAATTTTTGCAGCAGTTACAAAAAGGTATGGTAACTTCTGCTCACTTATAAAGTCTATTTATTAGAAATTAATAATAAGTTTTGTTATTACTACAGTTATTTACTATCATATAATATCTTCTCATTTTCTCAAGTAAAACAGTTTTCAAGTTGTTTCTAAAGCTACAGTTTCTAGTTGATTGGCTCATGTTCAAATGTGACATTTTAAATCCAAAACGAACGTGACTTTCTGTATGATGTTAACTGCAAAACTATTCTCAAATATGCTAAGTTTGAAAATCCTAAACACGCAATAGCAGTAGAAATGTTTATGAGCTGAATAGTTTGGTTTTTAGGAATAGCCGTAACTTCATTGTTAGTTTTATGTGTGGTTTTAGAGCTGTACATGTAATTTAAATTGAAATAAAATTATTTCAGACACTTAGAATCCTGTAAAACAAAAACGATTTATAACTTTAGACATTCTGTCTTTTCAACAGGAATCGTTGAGAAGGATATTAATTAGTTAAGTTAGGTATATATGATTAATCTTGCTTTTTGTTTAGTAGATTGAATGATAGTATTATGTTGTTCTCTTGTGTGTTTGATTTGTTTGTGTTGATAATGTTATAAATATGAAACTTTATATATGGTATTGATGTAACAATTGGTTTTGTGTTTCTCGTAGTTGATTAGTTTAAGTTGTAGGTTATTATTTGGTCATGATTGTGTTTCGCTGAATTATGATAGAAGGTTAGTCATGTCTTTGTGAGTTTACATAACAGAAATGATTGTTGATGTTAGCGTGTTTGTATGCTTAGTTTTAGACAATATGAGAACCTATGCTTTTGGAATAAGATGCTTTTGGTTCTTGAATTGCAAATTAGTGGTCGTTTAGCTTTATAATCATGCTATTAAGGGCTGTTTGCTTATCAGCCCTTTAGGTGTACTGATATGTTATTAAAGAGTGTTTGGATAGCTTATTTTCAGTAGCCGGTTAGGTGTCTTTACATGTTAATAATGGTTTGTTTGGTTTTTATATGAGTGCCTTTGATACATTAGGATCTGTTTTGTTTGGTTTTTTAGTGTAGGTTATTATTTGGTCATGATTGTGTTTCGTTGAATTATGTTAGAAGGTTAGTCATGTGTTTGTGAGTTTAGAAAACAGCAATGATTGTTGATGTCAGTGTGTATGTATGCTTAGTTGTAGACAATATGAGAACCTATGTTGTTGGAATAAAATGCTTTTGGTTCTTGAATTGGAAATCGGCAGTAGTTTAGCTTCCTAAACATGCTATTAAGGTCTGTTTACTCATCAGCCCTTTAGGTGTCTTGATACGTTAGTAAAGGCTGTTTGGATATCTTATTTTCAGAAGCCGTTTAGGTGTCTTTCCATGTAAAAAATAATGGTTTGTTTGTTTTTTATATCAGTGCCTTTGATACATCAGTAAAAGCTACTGGTTCTGTTTTTGTTTTGTTTTTTAGTCCTGGTTTAAGGAACTCGTTAGTTAATACTGCTAGCATGTACTTAATAATGCTTGTTGTTCGATTAATGTTGCTAGTTGTTTTTTCTGCTCGTGTTTGGAGAAAAGCAAATTTCAAATAAGCTGACACACATGCATTGGAACATATGTAAATGCTTATCTGCTTATAAATAAGCTGATACACATTCCCGAAAAGACACAAAACTACTTATTTGCTTATAAATTGGAAACATTACTATGTTAGTTTTCAACATTTTCTTAAAACTGTAAGATATCATGATCAATTTTGGCCTAATCTTGCTCATCACAGTCACCATCATAACTATCATCCATCTCTTCATAATCTTTCTCATTGGTAGGATATATAGTCTGCAATGGTATTGGTTCATTTTCTTCTATTGGGTATGTTGATGCCAGTTGCAAACTCATTGATTTCCTTTTTTTGTACCTGACTTGGAAAGACTTTTGTCTCAACTTTTTGATGCTTTTGGGAAGTTGGTAATCAGGGTTTTCTTCTAACTGATTCTTTCTTCCAGAAGACTTGAAATTATTTCATGGATGTTGCCTTCTGGTTTTGCACCTCCATTTTCATCCTATAATATAAAGAAACTTTGTGAGTAGTATAGACAGTCAATAAATCTACAATTCATAAAATCTACAATTCATAAAACAGATCGATTCATAATTTAGTTTAGTTTGACAGTTGTAACAGACAAATATTAACATAGTTAGGAACTCCGAGCTCCCTCACAATTTCCATTTGCTATTTAAACAGGTTTTGCGCAAATGTCTGTAACAGACTTATTGATGGACTGTTTAGATAACAAAAGGAATTACTGAGGAAGATCAGAGTGCACAACTATGTTGAACATCGTTTATCAATATTAAGAAACGAAAAAATGTTGTGGACTTTCGGTTGGACTCTTTCGAGTATAATGTTCACAACATTATTTGTTTGTCAATATTGACATCCGATGTGTATTGTCTGTCACAAGAAACACGCTATGTCCTATATATTTGAGAATAAAAGGTTTGCATAACGCAACTGCATCCAGCATCGTATGTCAATATTAACAAATGAAAAATGAGGTAGATAAAGTTCACAACATTCTTAACTTGTGAGTATTGATATTCGATGCTGAATGTCTGTAACATAAAATAGGTGCTTCCCTATGAATTTGAGAATAAAATGCTTGCATCAATTGATTTTTAACCTTAAATTGGTAATTAGTTCTTGTAAACTGATAAGTTTACGACTGGGCTAACGGTTGATATCCACATCCCTACAGTGCCGTTTGAAAAGAGTTAAACCAACATTAAATTTTTCTTCAGCTTGCACTATGGAGATGTGATAGTACTGGGCAATCTCTTCCCTGCTTACTGCCATTATTTTGTAATATGGATAGCTGATATGTGGATGTGAAGAAACAACTGGATTAGTGGGCTTTTAAAAGGCTTACCAAGCCTTTCATTTTTCCAGCAGTTACAAAAAGGGATTGTAACTTCTGGTCACTTATAAAGTCTCTTTATTAGAAATTAATATTACTACTGCTATTTACTGTCATATATATTTTCTCATTTTTTAAAGTAAAACAGTTTTCAGGTTGTTTCTAAAGATAGAATTTCTAGTTGATAGGCTCATGTTCAAATGTGAGATTTTAAATCCAAAATGAACGTGACTTTTTATATGATGTTAACTACAAAACTATTCTCAAATATGCTAAGTTTGTAAATCCTAAACACGCAATAGCAATAGAAATGTTTATGAGCTGAACATGTAGTTTTTATATTATTTAGAATAGTATTACTGTTTCGGTATTAGAAGAGTACCTGTGGGTGTTAACGTATGTTGCTGAAAGTCTCTTTGAAGATAATATTTCTTGTATGGCCCTGCAGTTCAATGTTTGCATCTTCAATCATGAGAATTTTTAGGCCATCAGGACTTGTGACCCTAGATAGTGCGACATAAAGTTGCCCATGACTGAATACGGGGTTTGGCAAATATATACCTACATATTTAAGTGACTGCCCTTGGCTTTTGTTGATGGTCATTGCATAGCATGGTTTTATAGGGAACTGCCTCTGTTTCATTATGAATGGCCAGTTTGATTGTGTGAAAGTCAGTGTGATCCTAGGTATTAGCACAAAGTTTCCTATATGTGAACCTGTGAGTATTTTGGCACGAATAACAAACTGACTTAGATCAGTAATGAGTAGTCGAGTACCATTGCACAACCCCTGTGTTGGATTTACGTTTCGTAAAAGCATCACTGGGAGTTCTATTTTTAAGGACAGAGCATGTGGCGGCATCCCTAGAAAATTTAACGAATTTAAGAACTCACTGGGGAATAGGTTTTCCTGCCCAGCCGAATCAGTCGAAGCCTTGCATATCTCATCTGCACTATTGTAGATCACAGGGTTGCCGTGCAACTTTTCAAACATCTAGCCGTTTATTATATCGGCATCTTCATTTTTGGGAGTCAAAATGGCTCTTTCTTTTATATAGTCATTCTCATGCTGTCTTGTTGTAAAATCGGGGAAAGTTTGGTTGACTATCTCCTCAACAGGGGAATTACCTGATTTAATATTGAATTCATCCCGTATGCTTATCCAAGTAGGCTCGTCCTCACCTTCTTTACTCTTGGCTGGCAGATTCCCATCCCCCACATCTAAAACTCATTTATTGAAATCCTGTTTTCGAGTATCAATGCGACCGTCCGCAGTGTATTCATTGACTCTCATGCTTCGAGTAAGTGTGAAAACTTTGCAGGATTTCCATAATTTAGATCGGTTAATGCAAGCTTCAAGCACGTCCGCCCTTTTGCCTTTTGGAATGACTGGTAGAATTTGCCTAAAGTATCCACCCAGCAGCATAGTCATTCCCCCAAAGATGCGACCCCTATTTTCCGGACTATGTTATCCTAATATATCCCTCAACGTCTTGTCTAATGTCTCAAAATCAAACCTTTGAGTCATCGGTGCCTCATCCCAAATTATCAGCTTGACCTCTTGCATTAACTCTGCTAAGTGCCTGTTTTGTTTGATACCACATGTGCTGTTTTCCATTAAATCCAGTGGAATAACAAATCTACTATGAGTAGTGCGTCCGCCAGGTAGGAGCAACGAAGCAATTCCTAGGTCAATTAGAAATAGGAAGTCAGCGAATCTTTAATTAAAATATAGTATACTCAGGTAATAATCATGTATAAATTAAAATACCTGAAGATGCCACTGCAAGCACTATTCCTCGTTCTGATCTTATCTTTGCAATTATAGTCTTAAATAAAAATGTCTTTCCTGTCCCTCCAGGCCCATAAACAAAGTAGAACTATCCTTTCTGGTTGTGAACGGACTCGAGAACCTCATCATAGAGTAAGCGTTGTTCCGGGTTTAGTAATGAATGAAGTTGTTCATGTTCTATCTTGCTCTGTTTCATATCATAGTCAAGCGCCTCTCTAATTAAGCAATTGTCCATTTTTGTTAATAACCTTGGATCTGGTCGGGGGAGATTTTGAAAATCTGTCAGGGACTTGCCATATCTGTGTAACAATTCTTGTATTTCCATGAGGCAGTAGTTCTTTATTTGGTCATCCGTAAGCTCCAGCTCAGGATACTTGAAATGTTTCCTTTTTTTATGTAGAATATCCTCTGACAAAGCTTCCCAGTTTTCTTCCCAGAATTGTAGTGGTCTGCTCACGTCACAAAATAACAAAATGGTAACAAATAAATCACGGAGTTGCGCTCCTAATGCCCACTGTGTTGCTTCTTTTATCGCATGTGTCCATTCCTTATCATCATTGAGTAGACCATACGCAAAACATGCTGCTTTAACTGTCCTATGTACTATTTTGTTAACCGTCATCATTTCCTCAAATGATTTAGCTCCTCTGACGACATTTAATAACATCCTCATATAGTATCGTTCCCCTGAAGCAGGTGTGAGTAAACAATCCTCCCAATGACTTTATTTTGCTTCCTAGGTTTCCATTTTTTTCTTTTTCATGCCACACGTATTTTGCGGGTATTTCAGCATAAGTGAGTTCATTTGCTTTTGTGTCCCTCTTGTTTAGCTCGAACCAATCGGTGAACATGGTTACATTGATTCCTTCCTTTGCAAGAAGCGCTGGTAAACTATCCGAGTCACGCAACATAATTGCATTCTGATTCGGTAGGTGATAATTAAGTTTCATTACTGACGGGTTGGAATAATGTATATCAAAAGAAAATAGCCGCCACACTGCTTCGCATGGTGCTAGAAACCGGCAGTTTAAGAAACTTTTGATTTCATCAACTGCAACCACACTATCAGTCCCCGCTTGATTGTCTCTTTTAATGTTTTCTTATATAAAAATACTTGCTCGATCTGGCCCTTTGTTTAAGTATTTAAATAAGTACTTAATAGCCTTTGTTCTATTGCACCATTCAACATTGATGTGTGCTTGATACTTAATGAGAAGGTATCGATTGTGAGGCACCACATCTTTGTTAGAGTAGGTGGTCTTTCCTTTCATAGCGCACACTTTAGTATCTCTTCGACGGTAAACAGGGTACCCGTCTCCATCAAGTGTTGTTTCGGCATAAAATGCCTTGGGATACCTTTTTGAGCATTTGTTTTCAATATTGCATGGAGCATATTTTGCTTTCTCACCGCAAGGTCCATGCAACATATATTCGGTAACAGCTTTGTATCCATCCGGATCAGTCTCTGGTGATGGGATCTCTACTGAGATTATGTCATCTATTTCACTCGGAGTCCTGCATTTGGCGTGTGCTTCAAGCCATAAGAGAATATGCGCGTGGGGCAGCCCCCGTTTTTGAAACTCTATCACATAGACAACTGAAATAACATTTTAGGATACCTTTTGTTATTTTGTAAACTCATGAGCTTAATAGACAGACTGATCATATGATGTAATGTGTGTTACCTGCACGGGATTCCCCAAAAATGTGATTCTTTGTAAGATCTTCCAACATCTCATCCAGTTTAATTTTAAAAACATGGGTTCCCACCTCTGGCCGATCATGCGCCATTTGCCCAGGAATATTGTTTAGCATTGCTTCAATTTGAGGTTATTTTGGGTTGGAAGTGAATGTGATGAAGAGGTCTGTATTTCCATAAGTTCGACACAGAACCATTGCATCCTCGTAGTTCTGCATCATATATCTTGGCCCACCTGTAAAACTCGACGGTAAAACCACTCTTTTACCAATTGCTGATGCATCTGTGTCCCCTCTTGTAACAGCATCGTATACATTATGATAGAGATCCACACGCAGGGTCTCTTGATTACTCCTTGCCCATTTAAGCCTTTGTTCTTCGACAGCTGTATAGGCGTCTACTAAATACTATTGAAATAAACGTCCTCCTCTTATCAACGTAGTCCCTTGATTGTTCCGTTGTTGGATCATGTAAGCGTAGTATTCTTTCATTGTAACAAACCCACGTATAGTTTTCCTGTTACCTGTATTGTTATGATAAGGTATTTTCTCATGGAATCCATCTTCTCCATACGGAAATAACAACGGATATTGAAGTGCCATGTAAGAAGTATGCAATTCTGAGATTCTTTGTGGGCCCATGTTTTTGTTGTTTATAATGATGTCCCTTGTAGCAACACCTTCACCAAAATCACTTGTAATTAGAGCCACCACTTCGGATACAGCGGGTGCGTTGTACTGCCTTAAACTTGGTCTTTGACCAAGAAGTCGTAATTGAAAGTTGAATGAGTTATGTGAAACACACCAATCCCTTGCCATTCGAAATGCAATGGCAACTGATCTATACTGATTTAGCATGGCCATCAGGCTTCCTACTATTGTTTCCTCGATTTTTTCATCTCCATCATTCTGAATGAAAGCAGACACCCGATTCCACACTTCATTCTTTGTGTCAAAGAAGTAAAGTTGTGCAAACTTAGGTTGTATGCCTTCTTTTGGAAGTAGAGACCCAAGTAAGTGATAGTTTTGGCCACTGACCCTGAATGTATAAGGGCTGAATTAATTGAATGATCTATTTTTGCCCCAACATATGTAAAGCAAAACATGCTATTGTATACCCCAATTTGTTCTCTAAAATTTGATGTGTCAGGGTCAGCATAATTTAAGAGACTGTTTAATGGTGGTGGGGGCTCACGGTATTTGGAGAGCAGCACTTTACCATCTTGGCAGCACAGTGAGAATGATGGATTTCTAGCTCTTCTTGCTTTATCACTTCTCTCGTTATACCACATAATTGCATCACAGTTAGGGCATTTACATGTTGGTGGGCCAAAATCCTTGTAAGTGACAGGAAAGGCTAGTAAAATAAGACTTGTCAGTGGTAATTTAATACATTTTTTCTTGACACTTATTTATTCAGTCTTTCAAACATGGGGGAAAAAATACTTTGGATGTGAATGCTGCTTTTTTTAAATTTTTCTTGCTGTATCGTCTTTGTACTGGTTCTGAAATAATGTTGGGCCTGATTATGCGGTTACTGGAAGTAGAGGCTCTTTTATTTTGTTGAATGGTTATTCGGTAATTGGAAGTAGAGGGTCCTGCGTTTTGTTCCGGATTTAGTTGTCTATCTCTTGGTAGTGATGATGTACCTACGGAAACATATTAAGTTTTTAATAAATTCGTGTGAGTCTTTTTGCAATTTAAAAAGATGTACAAATGCTTACTTGCTCCTGTAGTCGCATTTTGTGTTAGTTTCATACCACAATAAAACTGGAGATTCCCATCTTCACCAATAGTTGTTTCTGAATGTATCCTTATAGAATTGTGAAATATGCTAGAGAAAGATGGAAGTCGAGCACGTTTGTTGCTTGAACCTGCAATATCAAGAAATCCCTTAATGTAGTTACACAAACCATTTAAATACACTGGAAATTAGTCAATTTAAACAAACCTGTATCCATAAGTAGAACAAAATTGTATTAGTGTCTGGTTATGATGCACAACCATGAAATGAGAATATCAAAAGATATATAATGAATATGTAAAAAACTTTACCTGTTGGAATTTCCTTATTTAACTACTACATTTATTCTTGTTATAAATGGGTAGTTATAAAATGGATCAGAATATGTAAAAAACTTTAACTATTGGAATTTTCTTATTTAACTACTACATTTATTCTTGTTATAAATGGGAAGTTATCAAATAGATGAGAATATGTAAAAAACTTTACCTATTGGAATTTCCTTATTAAAATACTACATTTGTTCTTGTTATAAATGGGAAATTATCAAATAGATGACCTTTTACTATGCTATCTTGACAGATGTTATTTTGTATTGACAATCTAGATTTTATTTACTACAATCTTATAGTCACTTTGTTTATTGATTGAATGTATATCTGAAAGAATGTGGAACTTTGCGGTGAACAGGTTGGCGGTCATGACGGAGAGACCACTACGGAAGTAGTGTTTGAAGAAATGGACGTGATGGGTAAATAAATGAGCTTCGTCTAATTCATTAATGGGTTTTCTTTAATTTTCAACAACGATCAGTGATGTGCATTTTTTGAAAACACAAAAGCAAATTAGCATAATGTTAACCAAACACCCTCATTGTTACTTAAATCATAAGCAGGAAGCGTTGCATTCATACTTAAACAATAAGCAGAGGGGTTATAATAGCTTTATTCTAGGGAAAATAGTTAGCCCATGTCATTGGATATGATGCATCAGAACTTTTACTACTGGAAATGGTTATGATTTCTACACACACAAAAAAAATGAATGATTTGTTAAAGATATGAGAAATAGCCTGGAAAAAGACGATGTTGAATACATGGTTACTTGTTGGAAATCATTTTTGCAGCTGTAGTATTTGTTATAGATGTGTGAATGGTTGTTTGGTGTGATTGAGATATGATTGATTGTAGAGAGGCTAGTAGTGAGCTGTGATTGATTGTAGATAATATTGTCATACAGTGCTCCAAAGTACAGTCACTTCATACTTGGAAAAATTGTCACTTTAGTCCAAACTCCAAAGTGTAGTCACTTCATAAAGAAAAAAAGATACTATAATTACAAATGTATATCACTTGATACATTTTCTAACTATAAGTACATTGTTTTGAAATTGTATATTTACTATTTCTTCCTTGGATAGTCTAATATTCAAAAGTGACATCTTTAAAAAAAAACCTTGACTTTATGATGTTAATTGCAAAAATATTCTCAAATATGCTAAGTTTGCCTAAACACGAATAGCAGTAGAAATGTTTATGAACATGTAGTGTTTAGGAATAGCCGAAACTTCATTGTTAGTTTTCTGGGAGGCTTTAGAGCTGTACATGTACTTTAGATTGAAGTTAATTTATTGCAGACACTTAGCCAAGTATTTTACAACTGCTAGTACAAAGTTAAGACTGCTAGTGCAAGGTTAAGACTGCTGATGATGTTAGACTACTGATGAAGCTAGTGCTGTTCAAGGTAATATGTTACAACTGATAGAATAAGGTAGTACTGTTATGCATTTTGATTAGTACTGAGTATGATATATGTATTGTAAGTCGTTGCTTTATGAGATTTGAAAAATACCTTATACATTATATCATTGATTCATTATCAGAATAGTACAATGGCTTATTAAATTAGGCTACTTTCTTTTAATTCCCTTTCTTCATATTGAATCTTCTCATGCGTCCCATACATCTTGTTATTATTTTAAGAAGGTAAGACTGCTTGTACAAAGTTAAAACTGCTAATGAAGGTAAGGATGATGATGAAGTTAGTGCTCTTATAAGTTATATGAGGAGCAGATGGATGGAGATTCTGAGGTGGAAGAATCAGAAAAAGTTTTGTATAGAGAGCCTACAATGTATGATGTGTTGTGGAAGAAGCTGGGATCGCATAATGTATCTGCTGCTGATGCTTTGAGAAGAAGGTAACATTGATTTCTCTTGTGCTACTTTTCGGTCGAGCTTTCTTATTTTAGTATGAATCATGGTGGATATCTAAATATTTTACCAGTTAGGGAATAAGTTTAGCTTATTTTTTAAAAAAAAAAAAAAGAAAGACGATATTCGACTACCACAGCCTTGGCTTGAAGATGGTACTCTCGTTCATCCAAAAGCATGAACATTTTAAATGCATAGTTGAGTTTATTAGAAAAGATAACAAATATATTTGTACTTTGACACAATTTCTTTGTCTACATAAAGAGTTAGTTATTACATGTTAAAAAACCAATTGCAAATTTTCAAACAAACACTAAAGATGATGCAATCATAACAAAGAAACCATCAAAAGTTCACACAGTATACACCAAATATGGTGAAATAATCCCAGACAAAATTAATATATAAATATTTCTAACAATTGTAGCTGTTGGGAAAAGTCCACCACATTTATTTTCCGATTAAAAGAAAAACCTAAGTGTTCATAGAAAAATAAAGTCTAAACTATAATGATCTTGCCAATAAATAGTGAAAAATCTTGTAAATCATCAGGGGTACCGCTTCCAAGGCTGAGGCGTGTGTTACTTATTCAGATTGAGTATCTCGGTCAACGTACCTAAACAGGAGAGTAAAAGCATTCAGGTATCAACATTTGAAAAACTCTCAAGTTAGTAGTATATATTTTGATTCAGTTTTAACCTTCTCCTTTTTTTCTGGCTCCCAAGCTCATCATCACAATCCATTGGTTCCTGACTCCCAAGAGTTACATCGGTGTCTGAATCTTCAACAACAGTGCTAAAATAAAACATCCAAAAGCGACAGGTTATAGTGGCCAATGTTGAGCAATATGACGTAAGTAAATTGATGTTGAAATGTACACATACACTCTCTCTAACCTCTTGTATGTGAGACTTAACCTTTTCCTTTTTTTATGGATTCCAGGCTGATCATCATCATCTTCAGCTCCCAAACTCCCAAAGACTTACAAAGAAATGTACATAAGCGACAGGTTAGGAGGCCAAATTTGAGCAGCTGGACCTAAATATATTAATGTGGAAGTGTACGCAAGGGCCCACTCTAACTTCTTGTACCTTTTGTTTTCTGAAGGTTTTGATGGAGTCAAGAGTAATGGAGCCTTGGACAATCTTTTCAGTTCCGACTTTCCATCATCGGCAGTTTCAATAAAACTAATGGAACCTGCACTTTTATCAACTGCAGCTGGTTCTTCCACTGCATCTGGTGTACAAATAGTCCAGCAGGTTAAGCTCTCATAGTTACCATGCTCATAATATGTGTGTGATTTTAACTCTAAAGTGTGGGTGGTTCCTATGATATCTAGAAGAGGCTGTGGAAAAGCTGGTAGGTCATCTGCATCCTGTACATGAAGGAAAGTGAGAAAAACATTTTTGAATTGACTCAAGTATGTAGATATACCTGATTCTCTCCTGCCAAAAGTGACTCCGCTGAATGTTTAACCAACTGTGTTGCAGTCTCATCAAACATGACTACCACGGCGTTCGCTGTGTCATCAGAAACATTTAACTCAAGCCGGTATCTGCCAAGGCAATATTTACCATGGAAGGTAAGCTTTTGTTTCCATGATATTGTAACCCATATGTAATTGAATATACTTAAAAAACATGTCACCTCACAACTGGATACTCGGAAGGCTTGTTGCATGCATCACACCAGAATTTGCCTCCTCTTCTTGTAGCTCCCTTCTTGCACTTTTCACTGCCACATGAGGGGTAGTTCCAGCCTTTCCTTGTGTTAATATCGTCAATTGTGACTTGACAGATGAACGTCACAGACTGGGGGGAAAAAGGAAGCAATGGTTAGGCGTGGAAGAGAACAAAAGGAGAGATTGTTTGGCGAAAATGGTATATACATTATTCTTTCTGTTGCGGCCCCATAGAAACAGGTTCTCAAGTGTCCCGGGTCTCGATGCAGAGTAGTCAGACTGCAAGCCATCTTTGACAATCTTTATTTCACTATCATTCATATGAACGTACATATTAAGTGTGCTGCAAAAGGTATGTACAGTATATAAAAAATGTATTACCTGGCTTGTGATGTAAACTCCTTCAACACAGGGATTTCTACATCGTCGAGTATCATAGTAGATAAACTGCTCGATAGATAAAGCCTATCTGCAAGGTAAAGGACGGCAAAGTATGAGTTTTTTTATGCTTTAAAATAAGTAAAAAAATTAATGTTCGCGGGTTCTCACTGTTGTAAATTTTAACGTTAACCGAAGTTAGAATCACAGCATGGAGGCTAGTACTCTTTGTTTTTTTCTCAATCAAAACATCACCTAAGTTTCCCCACAATGTTACCCTTACTGTTTGACCCCTGTTTTATGGAAAAAGAAATTAATAGTGAGAGAATCATTATAAATATAATTTATAAAACCCATTAGGTTTACTGACAACAGCAATAACTTTGATTACTCAGGTAGAAATCTAGCGTTCTTGAACCTGCCCACATTTATGATATAACCAACAGCATCTGCGAGGTACACATTTACTAATAATCATTGTTCTTATCTAAAATGGTACACGAAATATTGCAAAGATAGCACATTACCAATCAAATACTTATTGTTTGTAACTTCCAGGTCATCAAAACCAATAAGCTCAAAAGGATGCCTCACAAAACCATCTGGCTTGGCTAAAGATCTTCGAATGGTTGTGCCACCATGGAATTCAAGCATGTAACGACTCTCTTTCATTATCCGGTATTCTTCTGGGTTGTGCACAACAGAAAAGTCATTAATACTGTATATAACGCCCTCTTTCAACCTATCAACAAAATTGTGTGATGTCTTGGACTTTGCGGTACAATGCATGAGATTACCCTGCAACAAAAAGGGTAACAATGAATGTTCACATTTACAGCAATGTATTTTAGAAATGAATGTTCACATTTACAACAATTAACTTTCATCAGACCTTTCCATCAGATATTAGGAAATCAGTGCTAATGTATCGGCCAGTAGTAGAATTGACATCCCACTTACGACAAATCATGGCAACAATGGGGCCCGAGACATTCAAATCCAGCTGATTCAACAAAACTTGGGCTTTGGGCTGTGGGATTGCCTTAGACATGCAACTGTTTGCTTGTATGATTGCCTTAGACATGATATCTTAGCTTTACTGATGCGTGAGTAATTAAGGGAGAAGAGAACATGTGAAATTGTAACAGCAGCCATGTTATTTATAGCCTGGGAAGCCTTTGGATTGTAACCTTACGTTTTGTATTCCCAAAAATTGTAATTATTGAGCTTATTTAGCTACAATTGCAGGCTGTATACTATTGCAACTATCAATAACACCCACTAACAAAAGCTGCGGGTATTGTTTTATATTCCAGATTCAATGCTTAATTAAATTCTACACAATGAAAGCTGCAGAGCACATTGTTAATGTAGGTTGTTCATATTTTTTGCAATGAATATTCAATGTAACTCTAACCAAAAAGAAGGTTGTTCATATTTTTTGCAATGAATTCCGTGCACTAGGTAGCTTGTACTCTATGCAGTTTTGAAGCCTAAACATTAATAAGAGTACTCAATCTTATATTAGGATAGATATATATAAAATACTTTAAAATTTTTCAATTTTTTAATGATATTTTTTCGATAATTTTTTTACTATTTTATAAAAAAATTTCTATACAATATATTTATATTTAAAAAAATATTTAGAAAATATGTTCGAACGGATCAGCCGTCCCTGAAACACCGCATTCTAACTCTAGATTTAACCGATCTAAGAATTTCAAGAAAATTTGGAGAAAACTTCAATTCATTGAACGTCTGAAATAAAGACCTTAGACGCATATATATATACTCTAGGAAAGCTAGAGTTAAAATCACGGCGATTAATAACAACCACATAAACTTTTAGAAAATTACAATTAAGTCCCTAAAAATAGAAAAAAATAAAATCGAAGGCCTAAACGTCATTTTTTGGCTAAAAAGCGACGGACCTCACCGCGAAGCTGTGACTCTTATTCAGTGGGTCGATTCCGATAAGAAAAGGCCGAGTTTATCCCAAAATTCACCAACAAACATTTTTCATATATTTCAAAAACAACCCTTTTCTAAATAACAAATTGCAATATCCCCCACTACATCAATAGTCATCTATACAAATAATATATATTATTATTCATATTATATATTATTATCTTGATATATTATTATTATTATTATTATTATTATTATTATTATTATTATTATTAGCTACCAATCGAGTTGTCATTTCAAAGTCTTTCAACAAAATAGTTCCCTAATATATATCTACCTATTGAATTGTCATTTCAAAGTCTTTCACCAAAATAGTTCCCTAATCTATACTACCTATTGAATTGTCATGTCAATTATTTTTATTATTTAGTAGTCTTGTTTGGCTATAAATAGGGAGTGAAGAAGAAATATAACTCATCATCTCTCTATATTTTCTTCTTAAATTTCTCATGTAATATCACTTATTTGTTCACATTTCTGAAACACTATTTTGTTTATAATAAATAGAAGAATATAATTCAGCAAATAATGGGAACATGTCATGTGAATTTACCACTGATCAGGTACGACTTCGTGTAAATATCTTTTTTTTTCGTGTTTCGTCATTTTTTTGGTATATATATATTGCTCTTTTTTCGTATAAATATATTTTTTTGTTTTGCTCTTTTCATTTAATTAGTTTAGTATATATATATATATGTATATATATATATATTGCTCATTTAATCAGTTTTACTCTTTTTATTTTTTTACAGATTTTTGAAAGTAGAGATGATATGTTAGATTGGGTGAGGATGACCGGAAGAAAAAATGGATTCGTCATAGTTATTGATAAATCCGCAAAGAAAATAGGTAACAAACTCCCAAAATGCACTCTCATTTGTGAAAAGGGAGGAAAATATCAACCACCAAGATATTTAAGAAGTGGAGAAACTTGAAAAAGATGTACTAGTACAAAAAAAAAATGGTTGTCCATTCTCTCTACCGATTCCTCCAGATGGTATTTTGTGGGGAATTACTGTTGTGTGCGGAGAGCATAATCATGCTCCAGCACATATTTAGAGGGTCATGAGTACACATCAAGACTAACACGAGATGAAAAGTGCATTGTGAGTAAAATGGCCGAGATTACTGCTCCTTGGTTTAATCTGAGCGCCTTGAACGAACGTGACCCATCTAATACTGCAGGCATTAAAAGTATTTACAATGCAGTACAAAGCGAAAGGAAGGCGAAAAGGGGTTTATTAAGCAACGTCCAATGTGCTTTATCTCAATTAATTCATAAAGGTAATTTAGTTTTTTTTTTCATTTGAAATATTAATATAATTTGTCCATCTAAAAATAATTATGCTTGGAAAGGGGGCATTAATTCCATCTGTGCTTACTACTGATAGAGATTTGGCACTAATATCTTCAATAGAAGAAGTTTTTCCCAACGCACATCACATTATCTGCATATGGCACATAAATAAAAATATCATGAAAAATGTTGCCCCTTCTACGATCGTGTTTATCTTGAACGAGGTGTTGCCGATAATATGATGCGAGCACTAGATTTCTTCGAATCTCCGGCACCACAGTGGAGTTGGATGGACATTATGGATGGGCTGTCATTGCAACACGATATAATATTAGGATGCATGCATTTACTCCTCTTAGTGGAAGTTGTTTTACACACTTGTCATTTAGGTCAGCTCCAATTCCATTTCAACAACGTCAACATATAGCAATTGCATTAGTTAATGATAATCATTTTGTACAAGTTTTTTTGAACTCCGATTATCATGTACCACCAATTTCAATTTTATGGTGGAATAATGTGAGTGAAGATTGTAAAGGATGGGCTGATCCATATGGAGAAAGGATACAATCTTGGTTCGATTTGATGAGTAGATAATGTAATTGAATAATTTACTTATCAATATTGGTCATATTTTTCGTATTTATTATTTATTATATTGTGTCGTAGTTATTTTTAATCATAAATAATATAAATAAATAAAAATAAATAAATAAATAATAGAAATTTTTAACTTTGATAATAATAAAGTAAAATAAAAATTCAAAGAAAAAAAGAACAAATAAATAAAGAATATAAAAAATAAAAACAAAACAAAACTAAAGTGCAAAGGACTAAATATTTTTATATTATATTTTTTGTTTATCTTATTTTCTAACAATATATTTTAAAATAATATATAAAATATGAGAAACTATTAGTTTTAATAACAACAAAAAAATAATATTAATGTTAAATATATTAAGATAAAATTGATAAAAAAAATAAAAAATAATAAAAAGTAACAAAAGGATAAAAAAGGGGAAAAAAATAAAGTGGAGAGGGGGAGACTGCGGGTGTCGGTGGGAAATAGCAGCTCTCTTATTTTTAGGGGTGGGCACAAAAATTCAAAATCCTGATCCCGTCCCGGTCCCGTCCCAAAATTACCCGGGATGGGATGGGATCCAAAATTAAAAACACTAGGCCCATCCCATCCCGTCCCATTAGAGTAACTACGGGACGGGACACGGGACAAAAAATCTGAGGCCCGTAAGGCCCGTCCCGTCCCGCTAAGTTTTTAACCCTTTTAAAACCATATATTTTTATTATTTGTAACCCTTTTTTAATTAATTTTTAATAATAAACTATTTTTATTTTTTACTATCTATATTTTATAATTATACACAAACCTAATCAACTAATATAAAGTTAATAACTGATATTTTTTCAAAAAAAAAT
The DNA here is from genome assembly GCA_033398695.1 of Orobanche coerulescens. NCBI lineage: Eukaryota > Viridiplantae > Streptophyta > Magnoliopsida > Lamiales > Orobanchaceae > Orobanche > Orobanche coerulescens. The sequence goes on along the minus strand of CM065812.1, from coordinate 126,720,639 downwards.
GGATATGTTCTATTCAATGTTAATAATTGTTATTTTAAAAGTTTAATTTAGGCTATTAAATTAGTTTGTTGGGTATTTTTCCCGAATTTAGATGTATAAAATTATAGATTTTCTTACTTTTTTCTAATTTATATTTTGAAATTTTTTATGCGGGACTAAACTCGTCCCGTCCCGTTCCATCCCGTCCCAACCGGGATAAGGCGCCTGGATGAAATTTCAAATCACCAATCCCGTCCGTCCCGCCCCGCTTGTTATAACACGGGATGACGCGTGACCACTCCTGCGCCTGCCCCATCCCGTCCCATGCCCACCCCTACTTATTTTTTTGGGTGCTACCAATGTTCTTTGCATTTAGCCGTCACTTCTGGTGATACATCTCTGAGTGTATCTTGCGTTCTTTGTCAAAAGCGGCGAAATCTGATTTCTGGAAAATCTCAGCCGCATAAATAAGGAGATTTTTTAATTTTACACTTGATTTCTTTATCAAAATAGTGGTTAAATATAGGGCTGGGATTTTTACCTGAAGAACTGAATTTTAATAAGAATCGAATCGAAAAATTCGGTTCTAGTTCCGGTTCTTAATTCGGTTCATTTTTAATATTCGGTTCCGGTTCCGGTTCCTATTTTATGATGTTAGAAAAAATCGATTTGGAACTGGTTCTATATATTATATATATATAATAATAAAAATAATATTATATATAAATTTTTACATATATAGGTATTAAATAAAGCAAATTAAATATATTTTATTCAAAATATTACACATTGAATTTGGTTTCTACTCAAAATTCGGTTTCTAAAAGAACCGAAAAACCCGATTTTTTACACATTAAATTTGATTCCGGTTCCTAATTCGGTTCCTGAAGAAAAAACCGGTTTTCTCAGTTTCAATTCCTAATTCGGTTCCTGAAAAAAAAAAAGTGGTCAAAAACCGAACCGGTTTATGTATTTAAAAACCGGTTCCGATTCTTTAATTTTTTACTAAGAATCGAACCGGTCCCAACACTAGTTAAATATAATGAAGGGAAGAAATGACTTCCTTGTATGTTAGGGATTAGATTGATTTGGTTTTTACTAAAATTTTGAAGAACCGGGACGAAAGCCAGCGCTTAAGAATCGGTTCAGGTTTTAAGATTTTTTTGGACCAAAGAAGAATCGAACCAAATGGAATCGATTTGGTTCTTTCAGTTAATTGAAGAACTGAATTTAACAAATTAACCATAAATATATTTCAAGAATCGAAAAAAAAACCATTAAGATCCGAAAAATTAATAGTCAGATATTAAAACAAATCAACCACACATAGATTCAACCTACATGCTTAGAAAAAGTTGAAGGTGTTCTAAGATTAGTTTAAGGAGATACAGTAAAACCTCTAAAAAATAATACTCTATTAAGGAATAAACTCTAATTAGAAATAAAAATTTATGGTCTGAACTTGTGACTAGTCATAATTTGGAATAAACTCCATATTCTCATAATTCATATATTTTCAAATCCCAACACAAGGAAATACACCTCCATTTAGGAATAAATCATAATATATATATATATATATATATATACACACAACAACAACAACAACAACATCTAAGCCTTAGTCTCAAAATGATTTGGGGTCGGCTAACATGAATCAAACTTTGAAACCGTCAATAATCTTTATATAAATAACATAAAAGGAAAAAAGAGAGAAAAAAGTAGAGAAAAAAATAAATAAAAAAAGGGAACGAATGTTAAAAAAAAAATGAAAAGTCCTGAAAAATAAATTAAAAGATAACATGGAATAAAAGAAAATAGGAATAAAAATACAGATAAAAAAAATGGAATCAGATTCCATCCACCATCCGTATTCTTTCCCGCCACATTTGCCTCTCCATCGCCATACTTTCTCCAATTCCAAGAAACCGCATATCATTTTCAATCATCTTTATCCAAGTTTTCTTGGGTCTTCCTCTACCTTTCACAACATTACTTGTGCCCCAACTTTCTAGCCTCCTCACTGGGGCATCAACAAGTCTTCTTCTCACATGACCAAACCATCGTAATCGATTCTCCATCATCTTGTCTTCTATAGACGCAACTCTTACCTTTTCTCTAATCACCTCATTTCTGAGCCGATCCTTTTTTGTATGACCACACATCCATCGTAGCATACGCATCTCCGCCACATTCATCTTTTGAACGTGACACTGTTTTACAGCCCAATTGTCGTGCGGTAAAATTTACCCTTTAATCTATGATGCATGTCAGGATCACATAAAACCCTTGTGGCACTCTTCCACTTCAACCACCCTGCCTTTATTCTGTGAGCCACATCGCCATCTAGCTCTCCATCCTTTTGGATAATAGATCCAAGATACCGAAAGAAAGTGGATCCATGAACAACTTTCCCATCAAATGTGATCATTCCTGCCTCTGTATCACTGTTTTCGCTAAACCTACACTCCATATATTCAGTCTTACTTCTGCTCAGCCTAAAGCCTCGAGCTTCCAAAGTATCCCTCCAAAGTTCCAATTTCTGTTGCACTCCAACCTTCGTTTCATCAATCAACACAATATCATCTGCGAACATCATACACCATGGAACGTCATTTTGAATTTCTCTTGTCAATTCGTCCATGACTATGGCAAATAGAAAAGGACTAAGAGCAGATCCTTGATGCACCCCAATCGTAATAGGAAATTCTTCTGTCCTCGTACTAGCTCCCTCATACATGTCCTTTATAATGTCAATATATTTCCGCGAAACACCCTTCTTTGCTAAGGCCCACCAAAGTACTTCTCTTGGTACTTTATCATATGCCTTCTCTAAATCAATAAAAACCATATGCAGATCTTTCTTTTTATCTCGATAATGTTCCATCAACTGCCGGATAAGATAAATTGCTTCCATGGTCGATCTTCCAGGCATAAATCCAAACTAATTTTCTGTTATCCTCACACATTTCCTGATCCTTTGTTTAATCACTCGTTCCCACAACTTCACGGTATGACTCATTAGTTTAATTCCGCGATAATTAGAACAATCTTGAACATCACCTTTGTTCTTATACAAAGGAACGAGAATACTTTTTCTCCATGCTAATGGCATCTTATTGCTTCTCCAAATCTTATTGAAAAGCATAGTTACCCATTCGATCCCTCTCTCCCCCAAATACCTCCAAACTTCAATAGGTATACCATCTGGTCCTTCTGCTTTCTTTGACCCCATCTTCTTCAATGCAATTGTCGCTTCACCCTTTTGAATTCTCCTCTTAAACTCTCGGTTAACCATACTTGAGGGGATGTTTAAATTCCCAATATCTTGTTCTTGATGGCCATTAAATAGAGTATCAAAGTATGACCTCCATCTCTCTTTTATCTCTTTATCTTGAACCAAAACTTTTTGGTCAGTATCTTTTACACATTAAACTTTTCCAATATCTCGCGTCTTCTTATCTCTCATTCGAGCAAGTTTATAGATATCTTTTCCCCCTTCTTTTGTATCTAATCTTGCATATAATTCTTGATTGACCTTTGATCGGGCATTTCACACTGCCTTTTTAGCTTCTGTTCGAGCTTTCTTGTACTTCTCATAATTCTCATCGCTCGAGCATTTAGCCAGTACCTTATAACATTTACATTTGGTCTTTATCGCTTGCTTAACTTCATCATTCCACCAAGATGTGTCCTTACTTGATGGTCGGTTTCCTTTAGATTCTCCTAGGACTTCTTTTGCAACTTCCTTTATGTTATGCTCCAACAAGTTCCACATCGAATCTATATCCATTTCCGTACAATCAGACCAAATACCACTATCAGCAATCTTAGCCACAAAAGTATGTCGACTCTCCCATTGGAGCTTCCACCACTTAATTCGAGGGTCAACTTGTGGTCTTCTCTTTCTTAAGTGCCTCTTACCTCGAAAGTCAAGCACCACAACCCCATGCTGCGTTGCAGCACTCTCACCGGGTATCACCTTGCAATTAGTAAAACTTTTCCTCCAAACATTCTTTACTAAAAAGAAATCAATATGACTTGCATTACCTCCGTTTCTATATGTCACCAAATGAGAGTCCCTTTTCTCGAACCAAGTGTTCATAATACCCAAGTCATGAGCTAATGCGAAATCCAATATTCCATTTCCTGCTTCATTCCTATCCCCAAAACCAAAGCCACCATGAATGCTCTCAAAGCCATCTCTGCTAACACCGACATGCCCATTGAGGTCACCACCAATGATCAATTTCTCACCCATAGGAATTCGTTCGACAACCTCTTCCAAATCTTCCCAAAATTCTTGTTTGATCGATGCATCCAATCCCACTTGTGGTGCATAAGCACTTATGATAGTTAGAAACTCATCCCCTATCACAAGCTTAATATTCATTATTCTATCGCTCTTTCTTGACACTTCCACCACATCATCAATGAATTCTTTATCAATGACGATACCCACTCCATTTCTACTTCTATCCTTTCCAGAGTACCAAAGCTTGTAACCCTAAGGAGCTAACAGTCTTGCCTTCTCGCCAACCCACTTAGTCTCTTGTAGACACATTATGTGAATCTTCCTCCTTTTCATAACCTCCCCCACTTCTGCTGATCTCCCCGTCAAAGAGCCAACGTTCCAAGTTCCAAACCGCACCTTACTACCCTTACTTTCCGCATGAACTAACTTCTCTGTATGTCCCTGTCCACGCTGCAAGGATTCTTTCACATTTGACACCACACCCATACTTCGAGGTGGCGCGCCGCTTCCGGGCGACGACCTAGCAACCCTTGCATATTTTTCACTACACCCGGGCCTATGAAGTGTAGCGCATCCTTGCTCATTTGACACCACCCTTAGATGTAAAGGTGGCGCGCCGCTTCTGGGCGACGACCTAGCAGCCCTCGCATACTTATCACTGCACCCGGGCCTATGAAATGCAGTGCGTCGCTTCTGAGGAGACGCCCCAACGATTTTCAAAGTTTGATTCATGTCCATGGAATGTGACGAGTTTTACGCTGGCTGCCACTAACCTACCGCAACCCTCCTCTTTTATCCGGGCTTGGGACCGGCAATGAATGTCAAGAAGACACCCACAGGCAGAGTTATATATATATATATAATTTTTACAATAGATTTAAGCTGATCTAAAATACTTGTTCAAGGTTGATTGTGACAAAGATTTAATCTTTTGTGTTGTAACCATATCTTTCAACTTGCGTGTGTCCATTAGCTCGTCCAAATGACCACATTCTTGTTGAACCCAAAACATTTTCAACTTGTCGAGTAAGCTTAAAACTTCTTCACATGAAATTTTTTGTACATCTATGCTATCATCCTCCGGATTATTTTCCTCATTTTCTTGCCTAATTCCTTCAATGATTTCTTCATCGGTTAAAGCATAAATATTTTTCTTGCTTAATTCCTAAGTTTACAACATATTACATACATGTATCTACTAATTATAATATTTATATATTATACATGCACTTTAAAATTTAAAAAAAATCTTCTTAAAACTCTATTTAGGAATAATCTCCATTTAGAAATATTCTTTTATGTTCCCAAGGATATAACTTTAGAGAGATTTTACCGTAAAAGGAGTCTACAAACATCATAATAATAAATATAAGGCTTCCACAATTGAAAATTAAATACATAAAAATAAGACTATTTAGTTATGAACATTTTCGAGGCAGACCCCGCCATCAGTAATATTACTAGCCTTCACAACTTATTCTTCTTATTCTCAACAATCACCTTCTTTTTTTCTTTCTCCATATTTTCTCGTTTTTTTTCCTTCATCTAACTCTGAATTAATCCATTGGGGTCACATCTCCCCTATATATTAATACAGAATACGCTGATTCTAAGTTAGATCTTAAATGCTTGGCCGTATGCCTTCTGGTCTTACGTGTCTTATGTGTCTCATGTTTCAGCGGATACATAATCAATTACTGGCCTAATCATCATTGCATTAATTACATTATAATTATACCTCAAATAACTCATACCTACCTTATTAAATTTTACAAATTAAGGAATATGAATTATGAATAAATAAGAATTGATTATATTTACAGAAATATTCATGTTTTCAATAATTAAAAAATATAAATCCCAAAAAAAGTGAAATTTAATATAGTAGTGTGCACTATATATTAAAAACTTAAATTTAAAATCTCGCGGAAATATTATATTTTCCACTAATTAATTAGTTTATATTAGTTAGTCACTATAATTAGGTATATCAATAAAAAATATCAACTGAAATGAATGATGCTTGAGAGTATTGCAAAAGAACTGTTGAGTATATATAATTAAAAGATACTCGAAGTCCTAATCAATTAAATAAATCGAAATTATATTATTGAAAAATATTATTGAAAGTGTAGAAACAATGGTTTTAATTATTATTTATAAATAAATCAAAGAAACTATGGAATAAATCAATTAGTCTATCTTAGTTTTAAATCTTATTTAATTAATATAAAATAACATAATAAATGAAAAAACTCATATTTACTAAATTATATAATTATCGATTTTATGAATTTTCAAAGAGATATTTCTAAATACATAATCAATTAAATTTAATAATAATATACTAATCCGTAGATTCACTTTGTACAAAGCGAATTTCAAAAAATAAAAATTGATCGTTTTAAGTGATTTTCAAGTGATTTTTTATTTTTATTTTTAAAAAAAATTGTTATGTTATTTACTTTTGAAATCAACTATATATTTTTAAAAGTTTTAGATTTACTTTTGTATTTTAAATTGTATCCAAATAATTTATGTAATTTTTTTCAAATATAAGGATTAAATTATCTCTTTTTTGGCCATTTAACAAAAACTGTTAAATACTTATTGGACCATTTTGGCAAAAAAAGACCAAAAAAGGACATGGAACCAAATCTATTTTTAAAAAAATTTCATAAGACCAGAGTGTATTTTTCTTCCTAAAATATGTAAGCAATTTTTTTTTTGATAACAACATATTTATCAATCGAATGATATCTAAATAAAAGAGGGTTATAGAGGATAAAATTCGACTATATATCTTTTTAAGAATATATCTCGATAATATTTTAATTATTTTTAATTTTTAGTCACTCAAAACATAGGAAATTCGTGTGAGAAAAGAAGGGAATTATTGTGCTATTGCAAGATTAATTGATTATGTGAGAGACTTTAGTTTTATTTATATTATTTTTTAATATGCTTTGAATGATGCATATTTGTAATATATTGGTAAAATTGCTTCCATAACAGTTATTATGTTATACTACACATTTAGGAGTAAAGTATTTATTCCACAAATGATATTAAACTCATCAGATAATAGATTAACATATAAATTTCAAAGACGACGATTTCCACTAATTATGTTGTTCGCACTCTCTCATGTAGGCATGCATCTGCCAAGATTTTTATTCAATCGTGGTCAGTTTATGTAGCCGTATCAAAATAAAGAGCACGGAAGACTTCAGTCTTTTTTATTACGACAAGAATAGTGTAATCGTAAATAGAACAACTAATGTAATTTACAAAGAAGTGCTATAAAATTTATGGTGAATGGTTGGATATTATGCGTTTCTATGTGAATTTTTTCTTATATTCTCGTATTTTATACGGGTGATATACTAGTTACTACTTATAAGACAACTTACCATTTGATATTATAAATTTATATATTTTATAATTTTATTTAATATATAATCGTTTTTGGTTAAGCGTCTCGAAAAATTTCAGAAACCAAAATCAAAATTGATTCTTAAAAATTGGTTTGATTTTTCGAATTTTTCAGTAGAAACTGAAAAATTAGGGATTTTCTGGATTCGATTCAGGTCGAGCTTTTTGGTTCTCGGATGCAAAGTCCCAGCATCGTTGCATATTAACGACACTCGGACTCTTGTGCCCAGACCTAAACATTGTTATGTTGTTGATTGCAAATGGCTTTTTAAGGATCTTCAGCCAGGATGGGAGGTTGTCCTATCAAATTTAAATCAAGACTTGTGGCCAAAGGATTTACACAAAAAGAAGTAATCGATTATATTGCTCCTGTTGTGAAATTCACATTGTGCAAATTTTGTTTGATCTTGTTGCTCAATTTGATTGGTAATTGAAATAATTAGATGGTGAAAAAACATGTATATGCAGCATGGTTTTATTGATCCTAAGCATCATAAACATGTTTGTTTACTTAATTTTTTTTTTTTACAGTTTAAAACAATCTCCTAAAGAATGAAAAAAAATGTTTGATGAGTACATGCTTTCTTTAGGATTTACTAGAAGTAATTATGGCAATTTCTTAATATTCTTATTTTATTGTTTATCTATATTGATGATACCCTCTTGATGAGTCTGTGCTTAAAAATAACTGATCATGGCATAAAATGCTTAAGTGCTGTATTTTACATGAATTATTTTGGAGATGATAAACATATACTTGGCATGAACATTCATGTAGATAGAAAAAGTCGTCCATCGTTCTTAACCAAGATACTTATGTGAAGAAAATTTTGACAAAATCTTCTATATTAGATGCTAAACCTGTTAATATGCCATTGGCTGGTTATTTTATTTTTAGAAAGATCAGTCTCCAAGGACTGGCTATGATGTTAAATATATGAACAATATGCATTATTCGAATGTTATTGGATATATGGTATATTTTATGGTAAGTACTAGATATATATTGTATATGCAAGAAGCTGTTTAAGTTGTTATGTGGCAGATTCCGAAAGTTACCACTTAAAAGATGCCAAATGGATTATGAGGTATTTAAACAGATCAATAAGGTGCGATTTAAAATCTTCTAAAGGTATTAAACTGATTGGATATGTGGATTGTAATTATGTCAATAATAGGGAAAATAGAAAATATACACATTCTTATGTGTTTACATTGTGTGGTGCTCCCATAAGTTGGAAATCATAAGTACAATCCTTTGGTGCACTTTCAGCCATTAAATATGAATATGTTGTTATAACTGAAACATTAAAAGAAGCAATATGGATGAAAGGTCTTATTTCAGAATTTTGGTTCCGAAAGATAAAGTTGTAGTTTTTTCGAATAGTCAATCCGACATTTGATTATGCAAGAATTCAGTTTTCATGATAGATTTAAATATATTGATGTGATGTACATTTCATTGGAGACGTGGTTGATAAGAGAACTAAGTGTTTACCAATTGAATATTTTAGATTATGTTTAAAAATATTAAACTTTGATTATATTGAATAAACGATGTGTTTATACGCGTTCTTTGTGATGTAGCTTGCTTTGTTCGTGCTTTACTTGGCCTAACTTTGTGTTCAAGTATGTGTGCTCCATTAGGCAATGAGAAAAATATTGCCACATTAAATTTTAGGCAAAAAATGGAGAATGTTGACATGTTTTGGCTTAAGACATTGGTTTGGACCATTTATTCATATTCTACTTATTTTTGTGGCCTATGTTGCTAGCCCATTTTTAACATCTTGACAGTCCCTTTTTATCTCAACCATCCGATCTTGGGATCTAATATTAGTGGCCGTCTGGACCTTATAAAATGGTAACCCTAAGCCTTTCCCCCTTATTTCTTCCGCATCCACCATTCGTCTTCAATCTCGTTCTCCCTGGCCTCTCCCTATATTCTTCTTCCAGGTTCAAGGAAATTCAAATCGGTCCCATTTAAAAATATCATTATTTAGTTTTCTTTTAATATTTATGATTTTATTTCTTTAACGTAGTTAGTTTCCTAATCTAACTAGAACTCTTAGCCTATAAATAAAGGCCTAAGAGCTGCGTTTTATTCACTTTTATTAGTATTGACATTAAAATATTGATACTAAACTTTTTCCAAATTCTTGTTATTTATTGTTCACAAGTTTATCTCCAATTTCTTCGTGTTCTCTATCAACTTGACATCAGAGAAGGGTTTTTCTCAGGTCCTTTTTTTGCTGCAATCGAATTCGTTCTAAGTTTGTAAACATTCCAATTTTCTTTCTGATAAAAATATAGAAACTCTCAATGTGCTACTTCGTGTTTTTGGAATAAAAGAAGGAAAAATTATAACTTTGGTCATTGTACTTTGCATATTTTGGTCATTGAACTTTACAAACTATCACTTTGGTCACTGACCTTTGCATCTGTCTTTTATTTTGGTCACTAACATTATCTTCTCCGTTAGAAGAGTTACAAGATCGCACATGACTGTCAGGTGACCAACTTTCTGAATGGGAAAAATATCACTTGGGTCATTGTACTTTACATAATTCGACACTTTGGTCATTGAACTTTACAAACTATCACTTCGGTCACTGCAGTTTGCATCTGTCCTTTATTTTGGTCACTTGTAATGCCTAGATAATTATGGTGTATTTTACCTGTATTCGAACTTGTAATATTTGATTATGTGGTGTTATTAATCGAAGTGTGGTTCCCGTATTCGTATTCCTGTGTTTTTGAATTTCCAACACATTCATGCATGCATGCATCTGCACGTCATAACGTACGCTAGACGTTGAGCATAACGTACGCTACGTGTTGAATATAACGTACGTTATAGTTGTAGTGTAGCGTACGTAAGTTCAATCAAAGGCAGACCAGATAAGGTCGGCGTGTGGAGGCCAGAGGGAGATTCATCAATTGCCCCGCATGAACCTGGATGGCTTTTCGATAAAGCAGGTCAACGAGGCTAATGTACGCTAGATATGGGTGATAGCGTGTGCTATCTACAGGGTGTTACGTACGTAAATGGCTTTGTATAACGTACGTAATAGAAGCCAGAATTGAGGCAGTGAGCTACTGCCAGACGCTAACGTACGCTAAGGTTTCAGGATAGCGTACGCTAAGGCGATAACGTACGTAAGGCTTTGCCCTTAACGTATGTAACATGTAAAAGTCTATTTATAGACCTCAACCTCCATTTCATTTCCTTCTCACTCCGTGGCCGATTTTTGTAACCTGAGAACTCCCCAGCACCATAAATCTATCATATCGTCATCTCACCTCGATTTAGAGGATCGTAGACCCTTGTGGATTGGTGTTCAAGTTTCCAGTGTTGAGTTTCACCAAGTATTTCGTTATTCTTGTCTATATTGAGGTATGTTGATCCTTCACCAATTAGATTACATGTTCTTGATGATGTTTTGAACCTCTTTTTGAGATTAACAAGTTCGTTATTATCATGAGGAGTCGAACACCATATTTTTAGAAGAATAGATTCGGTTATACTTTGGTTCTCCTTCGTTGTTAAGAGTATTAATTGAACCTTGTTGAGATAGAACCTTAGGATGTAGTGTCCTGAGTTTATTATGAATTATGAGCATGATTTTAGTGAGTTTTCCAAGATTACTAAGATATTTCACCGAAAATAATTCGTGTTTTGATAGAGGTGTTCGGTTTAACAAACTTCTTCATATTCATGCTTGAAATGAACCGACTATGTCGATAGAATCAAACCCGTAACACCGTAGTATCGTTCCCTTGTGAAATATGATTGGTATGCTTGTTTCTTGAATCACGCCTTTGTTATGAATTGTAAGATTAGCCGAACCATACATTTATTGGAATTAGAAATCAAGAATGAGCTTTGGATTGTTGTAACCTGTATATCCATAAATCCCTAGACGTCGTCATTTCATCTTCGATATGGTCCTTCAATTCGTATGAAGTACGTCATTGTTTCCGGCTTGGCTTTCATCGAGTGGATAAACCGTGAACCAGCCTTAATGTTAACTCGAATATGACTTAGGGCGTTCGGTGCTCGTACGTTAGTTTTGAGAAGTATGTTGAATCCCTTGTTATTTCTTTTGAACAAGCTCCGAGCCTTGCAAGGTGATCGATCGAGGGGCGGCGACCTTCGGGCGTATTGACAGTCGTTGGAGTATTTAATTCTTGCCATCTTTAAGTCAAGTATTGTAATTTGACTATTAGTTTAATATTGATGATTTTGATCTTGCATATTGTTATTCATGTTGTTGAACATGAGATCATTTAAGTTGAATTGTCATGATGTCGTTCAGATTATTGATTCATATGTTGTTCATGTTGATGGACATATCGATTTGCATATGTGTATGTATATTGTATTGCATATGTTGTATTGATCTGAAGGGATCATGTGATCTATGCTGAGGGCGCTAGATCAGTTGTCAACCTCATGTTAGTCCGACGGGATCATCTTGGGATCTATACTGAGGGAGCTGGATCATTGGACGGGTTTTCCACCTCGTGTTGGTCCGACAGGATCATCTTGGGATCTATGCTGAGGGCGCTGGATCATTGGATTACCCTGTATCGTGTTGATGGAATCATGTGGATTCGTATCGTTGGATTCCCATAGAGGAAGTCCGCCTTTTGTATTTTGCTATGCATCGTTGTTGCATATCTGATTTTGTATATTATGATACTTGTACTAGTATCGTTTTGCTAACCCCTACGGGGGTGGACATTTGTTTTGATGTTCAGGTAGCCGAGGAGCGGGGAAGCAACCACAGTGCCGACATGATGACGAAAGGGCTCAGTGATGTTATCCTTTGTATTGTTTTGGTATTCTGGTTTGGTACTTTGTACTTGAGTACGTGTGTTCTTTTAATAATTTTTAGAAGTTTGTAATAATGGATTGTTTCGGGTTGTTTGGATGATTAAACTGGTTATTAAATTACTCCTATTGGTGGTACCTTCGTATTGTTCAGCATTTCTTTTAATTTAGCCTTGTAAATTCTTATATAAAGGGTTTACGACGCTGTAATTATTCCGAATATCTCGGGGTGTTACAGAATATGGTATTGGAGATAAGATTCATGGATATCTTGGCGGTTGGGTTTAGTTGGGTCTGTTCACGTCGTTTGATTTATCGGTCGAGTATAACATCACTGTACAGCCAACGTTGTTATGTGGACCGTAGTTGTAAGTTTCCTAATCTCATATACTACCATTTTAATTATTTTGTGTTATGTAGATATTTACGAATTTTAGAAGATTTTTCTCTGGGTATTGAGTATTTGTGTTTTCAGTATGTTGAGAGGAGGTCGTGGACGCGGACGCGGTCGTCGACGTGGATGCGGATGCGGTCGTCGGCGTGGACGTGGTAATGCGAGACAAGAAGATTCGTCGCCTACCCCAGATTTGTCGGCTAATCGAGCTGATTTCCATTTTGGCGGACAATAGGAATCGGTAAATAATGTCCGAGAACGAACTTTGGAGGAAGATGCAAATCCTAACATGCCGGGAGTGCTTCAACAAGTGGTCACTCAGATGACCCAATTTGCTCAGATGGTTGACCGCATGCAAGCAACGATGGGCCAACAGCGTAATGAAGACAATCGGGGAGACAAGTGGCTTTCGGAAGTGGTCAAGTTACACCCACCGGAATTTGATGATTTTTCAGAGATGCCTACATGGGACCACTGGCTGAAAGAACTGGAGAAGATATTTGTGGGAATTAATTGTCCCAATGACCGAAAAGTTCTGATCGCTCAGTATTTTTTGAATGGGGACGCTTTCGACTGGTGGGAAGCCATTCGACCTGAGGATCATAATGCTGACTGGACAGAATTCAAATTAATGATGGAAGCATAATATTGTCCTCGTCCAATTAGAGAGGCTAGAGTCCGAGAGTTTTTCTCATCGCAAAATCTGGAGGCATCTGTGACATACATGATTAAGACTTTTAATCACCAGCTGACCTGCGTGCGACATCTGGTCAGGACCGAGGCAGAAAAGATTTTTCACTTCGACATGCGGATGAAGCCGGAGATCCAATAATATATGTACGGATTTGAATGTACTACTCTTCGACAATATCAGGACAAAGCACTGGATCACGAGATGAAAGAGACAGCAGTAGAGAAATTTGCGGAAGCAAAGAAGCAGAAAGTGTCTGGAAACTTCACCGAGAGCAAGAGTAATGGGCCCCACAAGGGCCAGTCCTCATTCCATTCATCCAAGAGGCCTACGTATCCTTCTCGAGGCGGAAAGAAGTTCAGAACAGCATCAATGATTACCGATGTAGCAAAGAAGTGTTATAACTATGAACGACCAGGGCATGTTCGGCGTGATTGCTCCGCTCCTTCTGTAACCTGTTTTGAATGTGGGCAAGAAGGGCATCGAGCGAATTTTTGTGGAAATGTGACTAGATCGTTTGGAGCTCGCACTTCAACACAAGTTCCAAAAGAGACGAGTGTGAACCTGACACAGCAGAGTGGTCTTCAACAACAGAATTTCGGGTAATGATAAGCATCCAGTGTTGGTCCGTTCCTCCGTGCCTTTATGAGCTGAGGAGGTCAGATGATCAGAACATTGCTGTTGCATCAGGTACGATTCAGATTCTTTTTCAACCAGTTAGTGTCTTATTCGATTCAGGATCTACGCATTCTTTCATATCATTGAACTCTGTTAATCGTTTGAAAATCTCGTGTTTGCATGATTGTGAACCTTATGTCGTGAGTCCGCCGAGTGGAGAGAGAATTGTGGGAAATCTAGAAACTAGAGATTTTCCTGTGTCTATAGGAGGGAGAAATTAGCCGTCAAATCTTATTGTGGTCGACATCAATGGTGACGATTTAATTCTTGGAGATGATTGGCTCGATCCTTATAGGGCTATTTTGAATTACCGGAAGAGAGTTATCGTGATTGTTGCTGATGACGGATCTGAAAAAGTTAGGGATGGCAATGAGGCGGGTCGGGGTCGGGTATTGCCTACCCAGACCCGGACCCGCAGTTAAAAACTGGCCCCAGACCCGCCAAATTTTTTTCGGGGCCGCACCAGACCCGCCCCGCTCGGTTCTGGGTACCCAGTGGATACCCGCGGATTAATATTATATATAATATTATATATATATAATATTATATATCGGGGCAGGTTCGGGGTGGGTACCCCATACCCCGGAACCGAACCGGACCCGAATTTATTTTTCCCTACCTGTCCCGGACACGGACCCCAATTTTATTACCCGAATTGGACCCATTCGGGTAAAAATCAACGGGTACCCGGACCCATGTTTTTTTTGCCATCCCTAGGGAAAGTGATCAAAGCCATGAAAGCGATTAAATTGCTGAGACAGGGTTGTACCGGGTTTTGGTGTTCTGCCATGAAAAAGAAAGGAGTAGAGCTCTCATCTACTCCAGTTGTGAACGAATTCTCAGACGTATTCCATGACTAACTACCTGAATTACCTCCGCGAAGAGCTGTAGAGTTTAATATCGAATTGGAACCAGGAGCCGCACCTATTTCCAGAGCACCATACCGTATGGGGCCAACCGAGATGTATGAGTTTAAGAAACAGCTTGAGGAATTGTTGCAGAAGTGTTACATTCAACCTAATGTTTCTCCTTGGGGTGCGCCCGTCCTTTTTGTTCGGAAGAAAGACGGATCCATCCGATTGTGTATTGATTACAAGGAGCTAAACAAGGTGACGAACAAGAATAAATACCCATTGCCTCGGATCGACGATTTATTTGATCAACTGTAGGGGGTGACGGTATTCTCGAAGATCGACTTGAGATCAAGATACCATCAGTTGAGGATTAAGGAATATGATATACCGAAATTCGCTTTCAGGTCCTGGTACGGGCACTATGAGTTTGTGGTGATGCCATTTAGATTAATCGGGTATTCTTAGAATACTTGGATAAATTCGTGGTTGTTTTCATTGAAGACATCTTGATCTATTCGAAGGATCCAGAAGAGCATGCAGAACATTTGCGTATTTTTTTAAATACTTTGAGGAATGAACAGCTTTACACAAAACTTTCCAAATGCGATTTTTGGCTTAAGGAAATAACGTTCCTTGGGCACGTGATATAAACCGACGGAGTTAAAATAGACCTAAAGAAAGTTGAGGCAATTTTGGAGTGGGAATCTCCTAAGAACGTAAAGGAAGTCCGAAGTTTCTTAGGACTTGCTGGATGTTATCGTCGTTTTGTGTAAGGATTTTCCAAAATTGCTCGTCTGCTTACTCAACTGTTACAGAAGGCTCAGAAATTCGTGTGGGACGAGAAATGTCAATCTAGTTTTGATGAACTTAAGATAAGACTGACAACAGCGCCATTACTAGCACTACCAGACGGAACTGATGGGTTCGTGGTTTTTGGCGATGCTTCAAATCAGGGTCTGGGTTGCGTGTTGATGCAGAAGGATAGAGTGATTGCCCATGCCTCTCGATAGTTGAAACCGTATTAACTACCTGACACATAATTTAGAGTTAGCAGCTGTTGTCTTTGCCCTGAAGATTTGGCGACATTCTTTGTACGACACTCACTGTCAGATCTTCACAGATCACAAGAGCCTCAAGTATATTTTCAGTCAGAAGAAATTAAACATGAGACAGAAGAGATTGTTACGTATTTTAGTGAATGCAAGTGCACGTTGTCGTAATCAAGTAATAAAGTGATAAGAAAGATATCGTTCCCTAGAGGACTGACGTACTAATTACCAATTTATTTGTATTCTAGTTTTATTTAAACGATCTAATTTGGTGGTGGGAGAATTATTAAAAACTAAATGATGTAATAAACTAAAAACAACTAATAAAAATCAATAGTTCGAAGAAAGGAGATCGAATAAGAGAAGAATCTAGGATTGAGAATCTGCCTCGATTAATCCGAATAAATCTTGATTAATCCAATTTATGTAATTTCCCAATTCATTGACAGCGAAGATTTCTAAGATAATCTAATGCCTCTCCCGAGGACAATAGAATTTTCTAAGGTGAATAAATCACTCTATTCCTAGGTGAGTTAATTCAACAATAGCCAAAAAGTATAGAATCTTCAAACGAGCTACGTAATTCCTATGAGTATATTCCTATCTCACAAGACAAAACGGTTCTCACCAATTTTTCCTGCTAACTGTCCTCTCCCGATTCGAGTTGCATAATTAAAACAATTCAATCATAGGCCAAATAATTGAATGTATTAAGAACAATTGGGAAAACTCAATAGAAAGGGGAAATATATATAAATAATGAAAAATCAAGAGTTAATCCGTCAAAATATCGGTTTCATCACAATCCTAGAAAAAGGGGTCTAGCCCGACATGCTAGAAAACAATATACAAAGATTCAAATTCAAGACAAGGAAGAAAAATCAGACACAATTAGAGACTGGCCTCTTCCGTTCTCTGGCCTTGCTTCCTGCTGCTAGGTATTTTCTCCTCCTCTTCGATGATTATTTTTCTGACCTTCAATGCCTTTTACCGCCTCCAAAATGCGTCTGAGAATTAGGTCAAAAACGGCCTTCAGAACAGCCAAAATCGAGGGCTGCAATCATTAATCCCGCGCCGCGGGCCGCGACCCGGCTTTAGCGTGCCGCGGCCCCTGCCCTTGTGTTGCCAGGCCTGGGCGCCTTTTTCCTTACGGGCCACAGCCCAGGATGAGCGTGCCGCGGCCCCCAGTACAGTTTGTACCGGTGTGCTTCTGGGTGAGTCTGTGCCGCGGCTCTGGCTCGTTGCGACGCGGCCCATGACCAAAAAATGTTGTTTTGGTCCGATTTTCTTCGTTTAAGCTCCCGGACTCAAATTTCCTACAAAACATATAAACATAAAGCATTAAAAGCTCATTTATGCATATTTAAAAACAATATGGAGATAGAATAATGATAATTAAGCGCACAAAAATACATCTAAAAAATACCCCCAAACTTAAGCCTTTGCTTGTCCTCAAGCAAAAAATCAATTTCAAGTAAGACGACAAGTATCGTGGACAATCGTGCAAATCCATAGTGCTTAACTGATCAATACTACCCTGGAAATCTCAAAGAATAATACGGATATCATACCATTGAGTCATAGTACGGACAATGATTCACAAGGTAAAGATTTCTAGTGCAAATCAATAGCTCATGAAGAAAATCAAGGCTCAAAAATTAACAAATGTGAATTGAGCCGACCGCCAATATGAATGTTTAGATTAAACAATCCAACACGCCTATTCCCAAAGTCTTGTGGCAAAAACAGAAGGATCTCATAATATTCCTCGGACAGCGCTCCCTTAAATATAATCATTATAATGATTCGAGTTAACCACTAGGTTTCGACTCCCAGGATGTTTCATGAAATAACCCCAGGGTGGATTTCCATTCTCATGTATTGGGGAACCATTTGATGTAAAAGACACTCTTGGGGCTCATGAATGCTTCTAGTTACTAAGTCTCCCTCTACAGCGGAGAAAAAATTCGAATAGCTATTCCCGCACGTCCGATTCAAGGGTGCTGTTTTACGTGAGAGTAAACAACGGGTCACATGAATACCCCCGGTTACTAGGCTTCCCATCATCTGAGATGCGATTTTTCTGAACCATTCGTCCATTCAGGGTTGTCGTTTTACGCGAGAGTAAACAACGGGTCACGTAAATACCCCCGGTTACTAGACTTCCCATCATAAAACAAGCAAAAATTCTTAAATTTTGGGAATTGCAACTGTCCGACTCAAAGCCTAAACTTAGGTACGTAATTTAATGACAACAAGACTAATGTTACTGGATGGCTAGCTAAGTGAAAAGTGCAACCAAACATATAGACGACGGCTCGTGTAATGTGGACACTACAATCACGTATGTCTCATTTATTATATGCCAAGACTACCACAATGATGCAAAAAATTCAGAGCGAAATGAATACTCGAGGGAAACAGAAATCGCATAATGCGAACTCGACCAATACACATCCGTTTCTTCACAAAGAAATCAGTATCATATAATCAGTCTCACACAAGTCTGCACGAAATATTCACGAATGCAAATAAAGTCCAGAATATAGAAGACAAGCAAGACTAGAATAAGAAACAATGAAAAATAAATAACAGCTAAAAAGTACCCCCCAAACTTGGGATGTACATTGACCTCAATGGACAACAAATAATAATAATATCTAGTAAGAGAAAGGTCAAGTACTCCCTTAGGTAAGCTCAGGTACTGGCATCGGTCTCGTCCGGCGAAGAGGGTGGTGTAGGTGGCCTGATCGGAGGAATGAAAGGTCTGTCCGGGCGAAGGATGTGGTCCATCCAAATAGCTAAATAGTCCCGGTGATAGGCGTCTCTCGCAGTTAAGCGCCTCGCCGCACGCCGGTTGGCCCGGCGGATCTCCTCTCGAACGGCTGCGAGGACACTATCTCTATCCGCTCGCATCTCCTCCCTCAAGCTATCAAACATCGCCTGAAGGCCGTGATCTCTCGCTGGCGGTGGGGTGGACTCGGTCTGATCCTCAGTCTCAGCCGCCGGCTCATGTGTCAGAACAAGAGGCTCGGGGGGGTGCTCATGCGGCTCGTCCAAAAAAAAAAAACTCGTCCCCGTAGATGTACCCGCGTGCCACCCCCCTGGTCGAAGTGAGAGATAATGCGATGATCGATCGGACCCTGGGGTGCTAGCATCGGCTCATCATCCGACCAAGTCACGCCGGACTGGCGGCATAAGGCACAAATGAGAGAGGGGTGTTTCAGTCCCATCTTGTCCCCTCCCTGGATGCACTGTAGAATAGACCGGACCAACCGTGGGGCCACATCGAATCGCAGTCCGGCCGTAATAGCATAAAGAAGTTGGGCACGAGGAAACAGGACCGAGCGGATCTGCGAAGTCGGGTCGACTCGGGAGCAGAGAAAGTACAACCAAGCTCGCCCGAGCCGACTAAGGCTGGAACTCTTGAAGAAGAAGGCCGACGATCCCAGGACTCGCATCTCCCAAACCAAATCCGGATGAGCAAGCACCTCTAGCAAAGCTTCCCTCGATAGGCTACTCACTGTCTGCGTGTATACTGATTCGTCAACCTCAGGAAGCTCGTATAAGCTCCGTATCGCATCTGCCAAGAAATCTACTTTCTGGCCATGGACGATGACCTCAGTACGTGTATCCGATCATCCCATCATCTTCCCAGCCTGGATATGCCGTAATAACGCGCTGGCGTAGAATTCTTGGACGATAGAAATGACCGTCGGCTCGGGCTGTACAGTGAAACGAGTCCATCCCATTTCATTAATCATCATTAGTAGCTCGCCATCTTGGGGAGCAGGAGTGAATCCCCGCTCGGGAATTATAGGACGAGGACAGATTCTCTCGTTGAAAATTCGATGGATTTCTGGGTCGGAAAATTGGTGGGATTTCCCTTCCGCTCGGTTTTGTGACATTTCCCCTCTCGTGGGGGATGATCGCATCCTAACCCTTGTGCTCAACTTTCTCTTCCGATCCATAGCGACGTCCTGAAAAATAAACGTAGGATAGTTTAGACGACTTTAAATAACACTACACCAATCTCAACTTATAACATGCGGAAACGAATATAACATCAAAAACTCGCACTTTCGTATGAGGGATACAATATGAAAATTTAAACTCAAACATAATGTAAAGGTTTGGGGGACATATTATTCCGAAATTCGTATTCGTTGCAGACAAATTTGAGATGTTTAGCTAAAAAAAATTCATTGGGGCATTTCATCGAACACCTTGCGTGCGTGAACTTATATGAAGAGAAAAAGTAATTATTGGTCAATTCAATCCCCAACAACAATAATATCAATCTATAATCACAGCGATTCATGACCAAACAATGAAACAAAATAAAAAATCAATCGATAATCACCATATCCCGACAAAAACCTTGATAGAACTTTAGGAAAAAATAATAGCATATTCATCAATGAATGAAGAACATTACCTCACTTCTCAATCCATGTTGCAATTAAGATTAAGGAATAAGAATTACCTTGTATTGGATTGAAGAAGATGAGAAGAAGAAGAACTTCGGAGAAGATAACCTACAGCACCGCACGGAAGAAGAAAACGATTTGTGTAGTAATACCATATTTCGGCCGAATGAGTCGTGCGCAGGCTCTTTAAATTCTAAGCAGGGGCCGCGACATAGAGAAAGTGATCCGCGACCCACAGTACAGTTAAGTTTTGGCGCTGGGGTATCTCGACGTGTGCCGCGGCTCATTTCACGGGTGCCGCGGCTTCTGGGGTAAGTGTGCCGCGGCTCAGACCCTACGTGCCGTGGCACAGGGTACAGATTCCTGGGCATTTTTTTTTGTGTCTACGGCGTGCCGCGACCTAGCTTCATCGTGCCGCGGCTCAGAATGAGCGTGCCGCGGCACAGAGTACAGTTTCTTGGCCGAATTTTTTAGACTTGTGTGTGCCGCGTCCCGCTCTTTATGTGCCGCGGCCCTGGGCTTAAAATTCTCCCTGGAGAGTTCCTGCACAGATTTTTCAAATGAAAACACCTAGAACATGAAAGATAAGCATAGCAAAGCCAAAAACGCCAAAAAATAGACTCCTAAAATGAAGGAAAATAGCGAAAAAAACTAAAATCTATACTAATACTCGGGTTGCCTCCCGAGAAGCGCTAAGTTTATAGTCTTCAGCCGGACTTTGCTAGAATTCACTCTGCGATGGATAGGACGACTGTCGACTTCTGCATGTCCATTGGATTTACCGTGTAACCTTTCAACCTCTGCCCATTTACTTTAAATTTTCGGTCATCTTTTTGTACTTCCACTGCTCTGTGTGGAAATACTTGAACTACAGTGAACGGTCCCGACCATCGTGAACGTAATTTCCCAGGAAATAACCTCAACCGAGAATTAAATAATAGCACCTCTTGACCCGGAACAAACTCTCGATGTGTAATGTGCTTATCGTGCCAATTCTTGGTCCGTTCCTTATAAAGTTTCCCATTCTCGTACGCATCATGACGTATCTCCTCCAGCTCGTTCAACTACAAACCACGCTTTTTACCAGCTGATTTAAGATCAAAATTTAATTTCTTTATCGCCCAATATGCACAATGTTCCATCTCTACCTGCAAATGGCAACTTTTCCCAAAAACCAATCGATACAGTGACATGCCGATAGGTGTCTTGTACGCAGTACGGTATGCCCAAAGTGCGTCATCAAGTTTGAAGGACCAATCTTTTCGAGACGAGGTGACTGTTTTTTCTAAGATCCATTTTAGTTCTCGATTGGATATTTCGACTTGACCACTTGTCTGGGGATGATAGGCTGTAGCAACATGATGAGTGACTCCGTATTTCTTTAAAACCGCGTCAAGGAACTTGTTGTCAAAGTGTGCACCACCATCACTGATAATAGCACGTGGAGTCCCAAAATGCGTGAAAATATATTTTTTTATGAATTTTATCACGACATTGGACCCATTTGTTGGTAGTGCCACCGCTTCGACCCACTTCGAGACGTAGTCCACTGCTACTAGAATATAGAGGTTCTTATTTGATGGAGGAAATGGACCCATAAAGTCGATCCCCTGTACGTCGAACAATTCAATCTCAAGTATGGTGTTCAACGGCATTTCATGTCGTTTTGAGATGCTTCCCGTCCGTTGACACAGGTCACACGTGGACACAAAGGAATGAGCATCCTTGAATAATGATGGCCAATAGAAACCTGATTGCAAGACCTTTGCGGCTGTTCTATTTCCGCTAAAATGCCCTCCGTAGGGTGATGCATGGCAATGATTCAGCACACTGTGAATTTCTTCCTCCGGAACATGTATGCGAATGACTCGATCAGGACATCTTTTAAACAAAAAGGGGTCGTCCCACAAGTAATACTTAGCATCTGAAATCAGATTCTTCTTTTGATGACGCGAGAGATCATTCAGAATTATTTTGCTTGCAAGATAGTTCACTAGGTCAGCGTACCAAGGTGCTTGTTGCGAACCCACCTTGTAGAGATGCTCATCGGGGAAGTTTTCCGCAATTTGTGGATGACTCTCCGCCTTTTCGAGGGGATTTTCTAAGCGTGAAAGGTGATCGGCAATGACATTCTCGGTCCCCTTCTTGTCTCGAATTTCCAAATTGAACTCTTGTAGGAGAAGAACCCACCTAATCAACCTTGGTTTAGTGTCCTTTTTCTCCAAAAGGTATTTGATCGCCGAATGGTCAGTCCACACGACTACTTTCGTTCCCAATAAATAAGCCCGAAATTTATCAATAGCAAAAATCACTGCCAATAATTCTTTTTCTGTCGTGGCATAATTTCTTTGGGCGTCGTCAAGAGTTCAGCTTGCATAATACACGACGTGAAACACTTTCCCTCGTCTTTGTCCCCAAACAGCCCCAATGGCAAAATCGCTAGCATCACACATCAACTCGAATGGAAGGCTCCAGTCTGGAGCGACTATGACCGGGGCGGTGCTTAGAGCCTTCTTCAGTAGGTCGAAGCTCTCTTTACACGACTCGTCAAAATCAAACGGGACATCCTTCATGAGAAAATTACACAACGGCTTTGTGATCTTCGGAAAATCCTTAATAAAACGGCGGTAAAAACTAGCGTGTCCCAAAAAAACTCCTCACCCCCTTTACCGAAGTAGGCGGAGGCATCTTCTCGATTGTTTCAATTTTTGCACGGTCGAATTCAATCCCATGGGCAGATATGCGATGGCCTAGTACAATGCCCTTCTGGACCATAAAATGGCACTTCTTCCAATTCAACACCAGATTAGTTTCTGCGCATCGTTTCAGGACTTTCTGCAAATTCTGCAAGCATAAATCAAACGAGTCACTGAAAACAGAAAAGTCATCCATAAAAATTTCAATACAATGTTCAACCATGTCAGAAAAAATAGCCATCATACACCTTTGAAAAGTGTCCGGCGCATTACATAAACCAAAAGGCATGCGCCTATAAGCGAAAATGCCATAAGGACATGTAAAGGTCGTCTTTTCTTGGTCTTCTGGGGCTATATAAATCTGATTATACCCAGAATAACCATCAAGAAAATAATAAAAATCGTGTCCGGCTAATCTATCTAACATTTGATCAATAAATGGTAAAGGAAAATGGTATTTTCTAGTGGCTTTATTTAATTTCCTATAATCTATGCACATACGCCACCCCGTAACAATTCTAGTGGGAATTAATTCATTATTATCGTTTTGAATAACCGTTATCCCACCCTTCTTTGACACAACTTAAACCGGACTTACCCACTTGCTATCAGAAATAGGAAAGATCATACCTGCGTCGAGGAGTTTTAAAACCTCAACTTTTACCACCTCTTTCATGTTTGGATTTAAACGACGTTGGTGCTCCGTGGATGGTTTGTAATCTTCCTCCATCAAAATCCTATGCATGCAAATGGACGGGCTGATTCCTTTGATATCTGCAATAGACCATCCAAGGGCAGATTTGTACTCCTTCAAACCTCTCAATAATTTCTCCTCTTGATCCCCCGCCAAAGTGGCAGAAAGAATGACTGGCAGGGAATCGTCGGGTCCCAAAAATGCATATTTTAAATGATTCGGTAGCTGCTTGAGCTCTAGCTTTGGGGGCTTCTTAATTGATGGGACGGGTCGAGTTGGTGAACTTTCAAGCTCCTCACATGGTCGATGAGTGAAAAATGGTGGTGAAGCATCCATGTGTCGTAGATAGGCTACATGCTCTGGATTTAACTCGGTAGAGGATCCAACTAAAATGGACTCCAATGGATCTGATGGATAGCTCTCCCGAAAAGCTCTTCTTACACATGAGTCAATAACGTCAATTTGAAAGCAATTCTCAACATCACTAGGATGTTGCATAGTTCGAAATATATTAAATGTAACTTGCTCCTCTTGAACTCGTAGTGTGAGCTTCCCTTTTCCACCTCAATGAGAGTTCGTCCGGTTGCTAAAAATGGTCTCCCCAAGATAATTGGGATGTCATGATCCTCCTCCATATCGAGCACAATAAAATCGGCCGGGAAGATAAATTTATCGACCTTGACCAAAACGTCTTCTATTACCCCCCTCGGATACTTGATAGATCTGTCAGCTAATTGCAAAGAGACCTTAGTCGGCTTGGCCTCCCCAACACCTAGCTTCTTAAAAATGGAAAGGGGCATAAGATTAATGCTGGCTCCAAGGTCACATAAAGCTCTGTCAAAGGACGAATTTCCAATGGTGCATGGTATAGTGAAACTTCCCGGATCCCTCAATTTAGGTGGGAGCTTCTTCTGTAAAATAGCGCTGCACTCTTTCGTCAATGCCACTGTCTCATACTCTTCAAACTTCCTTTTGTTCGATAAAATCTCCTTTATAAACTTTATATAGCTCGGCATTTGTTCTAAGGCGTCGGCAAATGGAATATTGATATGTAATTTCTTGAAGACGTCAAGAAATTTGGAGAATTGCTTGTCCAATTTTTGCTTTTGCAGGCGTTGTGGGAATGGGATTGGTGGTGTGGTATAGGTAGTCGAGACTGCTTTTGATTTGGGCTCTTCATCCTTCGTTTTCTCACTGGGGCTGTTCTTTTCCTTGCTACCCTTGGGCTGCTCATGTAGCTCCTTTCCACTCCGTAGTTCGATAGCTTGCACATTTTCCTTGGGATTCATCTCGGTAGCGCTTGGAAATACACCTTGACGTCGAGAAAATAATAAATTTGCGATCTGCCCCATTTGTACTTCCAAGTTTCGAATAGAAGCAGAATGATTTTGTAGAGTAGTCTTCGTGCGAGTCATGAATTGGCTCGTGTTAGCCGCCATTTGAGCAAGAGCATCTTCCAAAGAGACTTTCGGTGGTTGAGGGGGTTGCTGAGCTTGTGGAGGTTTATTTAAAGCTTGCCCGTTCCTCCACGAAAGATTGGGATGATTTCGCCACCCTTGGTTGTAAGTATTAGAATATGGATTGTTCCAGCGATTTCCGTTCCCCACAAACTGAGCTTGTTCCATCTGAGATTGGTCGAAAGGATTTCCGACTTGGCATTCAGCACTAAGATGAGACCCGTTGCACCAATTACATGTTTCCATGGTGTTGGTAGAATGGGTATGTGAAAAAGCTTGCAATTGTTGAGTTAGAGCTGCAACTTGGGCTGATAGTGTAGAAATTGGATCGTTTCCAGAAATTCCCATAACTCGCTATGGGTTCGCCCGTTCAGAAGGCCACTGATAAGCGTTTACAGCCATCGCTTCCAATATAGAATGAGCTTCAGCCATTGTCTTGCCCATTAAAGCTCCTCCAGCGGCTGCATCAACAAGAGTGCGTGTAGAAGCACTCAGTCCGTTATAAAATGTCTGAATTTGTAGCCAATCCGGTAGACCATGGTGTGGGCATCTCCTTAGCAAATCCTTGTATCGCTCCCAAGCTTCATGAAGCGATTCCATCTCAAATTGCCCGAAGGTCGTTATTTCATTCCGAAGTCTCACTGTCTTTGCCGGCGGAAAGAACTTAGCCAAAAAGGCTTGTGCTAACTCCGCCCAAGTCGTGATAGAGCCCGGCAGAAGCGAATTTAACCAAAACTTGCTTTATCCCTCAAAGAAAATGGAAAAAGCTGTAGACGAATGGCGTCATAAGAAACTCCATTATTCTTGAATGTATCGCATATCTCGAGAAAGGATGCAATATGAACATTAGGGTCGTCATTCGCTAGCCAGCAAAATTGGCTTGCTTGTACCATTTGGATTATAGCTGGCTTAATCTCGAAATTGTTTGCTTGAATGGCTGGACGCCGAATCCCCAAAAAATTTGCATTGATTTGTGGCAGTGAATAATCACGGAGTGCCAATGCCAGTTGAGATTCCTGAATGGGATTGTCGATCCCTTGGTTTCCGGTGTTGTCGGCCATGGTAATTGTAGTTGACAACTCACGCGTTTCCGTCCTGTTTTTCGCATGTTGCGCTCGAGTTCGGTATCCAAAGGGAGTAGACCTTCGTCACCAAATTTTCTCTCGCACTAAACGAAACTCCTGAAAAAAAAATGAAAACAAATTTACACAAAGAAAATAAAATAATGTTCAAATTAAGACTAAAAATACTGAAATTGATATTAGTAAAACAATCAGTCCCCGACAATGGCGCTAAAAACTTGTTACGTATTTTAGTGAACGCAAGTGCATGTTGTCGTAATCAAGTAATAAAGTGATAAGAAAGATATCGTTCCCTCGAGGACTGACGTACTAATTACCAATTTATTTGTATTCTAGTTTTATTTGAACGATCGAATTTGGTGGTGGAAGAATTATTAAAAACTAAATGATGCAATAAACTAAAAACAACTAATAAAAATCAATAGTTCGAAGAAAGGAGATCGAATAAGAGAAGAATCTAGGATTGAGAATCCGCCTCGAGTAATCCGAATAAATCTTGATTAATCTAATTTATGTAATTTCCCAATTTATTGACAGCAAAGATTTCTAAGATAATCTAATGCCTCTCCCGAGGACAATAGAATTTTCTAAGGTGAATAAATCACTCTATTCCTAGGTGAGTTAATTCAACAATAGCCAAAAAGTATAGAATCTTCAAACGAGCTACGTAATTCCTATGAGTATATTCCTATCTCACAAGACAAAACGGTTCTCACCAATTTTTCCTACTAACTCTCCTCTCCCGATTCGAGTTGCGTAATTAAAACAATTCAATCATAGGCCAAATAATTGGATGCATTAAGAACAATTGGGAAAACTCAACAGAAAGGAGAAATATATATAAATAATGAAAATCAAGAGTTAATCCGTCAAAATCTCGGTTTCATCACAATCCTAGAAAAAGGGGTCTAGCCCGACATGCTAGAAAACAATATACAAAGATTCAAATTCAACATAAGGAAGAAAAATCAAACACAATTGGAGACTGGCTTCTTCCGTTCTCTGGCCTTGCTTCTTGCTGCTAGGTATTTTCTCCTCCTCTTCGACGATTGTTTTTCTGACCTTCAATGCCTTTTTATAATTTTTCCACCGCCTCCAAAACGCGTCCGAGAATTAGGTCGAAAACGGCCTTCACAACAGCCAAAATCGCGGGCTGCAGTCATTAATCCCGCGCCGCGGGCCGTGGCTCGGCTTTAGTGTGCCGCGGCCCCTGCCCTTGTGTTGCCAGGCCTGGGTGCCTTTTTCCTTATGGGCCGCGGCTCAGGATGAGCGTTCCGTGGCCCCCGGTACAGTTTGTATCGGTGTGCTTCTGGGTGAGTCTGTGCCGCGGCTCTGGCTCGTTGCGACGCAGCCCTTGACCAAAAAATGTCGTTTGGTCCGTTTTTCTTCGTTTAAGCTCCCGGACTCTAATTTCCTACAAAACATATAAACATAAAGCATTAAAAGCTCATTTATGAAGATTTAAACACAATATGGAGATAGAATAATGATAATTAAGCGCACAAAAATACATCTAATAGAGATGCTGGAATTGATCAAAGATTACGCCCTGGAAATTCTTTATCTTCCAGGCAAAGTGAACGTGGTAGCTGATGCACTGAGCCACAAACCTACTTCTATTCGAATGTTGGAAATGCTTACGTCCCAGTCCAGCATTCAACGAGAATTGATTCACGAAGGAATTGAAGTATGGTCGCAAGGAGTCCAAGGGCAACTGTGTATGATGGAATTAACTTCGTCGTTAATTGTAGAAATCAAATCTAAGCAGTTGGATGATTCTCTAATTTTTCAGTTACGTGATGAAGTGAACAAAAGAAAGGCCCCAGGATTCGTGATACATGATGATGTATTTCTGAGATTCTAGAGTCGACTTTGTGTCCCCGATGACGATGTCTTGAAACAGACAATCATGAAGGAATGTTAGGCGTATTTTCATACGCTTATTTATCATTATTTCATATCCATTTTAAGTTTAAATCTGCATAAATGAGCTTTTAATGCACTATTCTTATATGTTTTGCAGGAAATTGGAGTCCGGAAGCCTAAACGACGAAAAACGGGCGAAAACGGCGATTTCTGGTCATGAGCCGCGGCACAAGGAAAGCGAGCCGCGGCACACGCACGGCACACAGAGGCGCCGAACCTACTGTACTGGGGGCCGCGGCACGCACTTACTCAGCCGCGGCCCATGAAGAAAACCTGTTCCCAGGCGCCTTCAGCTGAACATTAGAGGCCGCGGCACAACCTTACTGAGCCGCAGCCCGCGGGGCGGTTTTGATGTAATTACCGCGTTTCTGAGCCGTTTCTGAAGCCGGTTTTCGACCTAATCCAAGGACGCATTTTGGAGATGAATGGTTATTATAAATAGGGATTAAAGGTTTGAATATCGAGGATCATCGAAGGAGAATCAAGGATCATCGAAGAGAAGGAGAAAACATCAAGGAACAAAGAGCAGAAGCTAGAGAACGGAGGAATCCAAGTTCTTCGTCTGCATTTGATTTCTATGCTTTCTTTAATTCTTTTTGTATTCTTATTTTCTAGCATGTCAGGTTAGAACCCTAGTCTAGGATTTTTATGAAACCGAGGTTTTGATGAATTAACTTTTTATTTTGCATTATCAATTTAATTCCCTTTTCTATTGAGTTTTCCACAATTATTCTTAATGCTTTCAATTGTGTGGCCTATAATTGAATTGTTTTGATTACGCAACTCGAATCGGGAGAGGAGAGTTGGTAGGAAAAATTGGTGAGAACCGTTTTATCTTGTGAGATAGGAATATACTCATAGGAATTACGTGGCCTTTCTGAAGATTTCGTGCTTTTTGCCTATTGTCGAATTAATTCACCTAGGAATAGAGTGTGTTATTTGCCTTAGAAAATTTTATTGACCTCGGGGGAGGCAGTAGAGTATTTTAGCAACCTTCGCCTTCAATAAATTGGGAAATCATTAAATTCATATAATCAAGAGTAATTCAGATAAACCGAGGTGGAGTCACAATCCTAGATTATTTCCTTATTTGATTTTTCTTTCTTCGAACAATCAATTTTACTATTCATTCTTTTTAATTATTACTTGCACCTCCAATTTCGATCGTTCAGATAAAATTAGAATACTCATAAATTGGTAGTTAGTAAGTCAGTCCTCGTGGGAACGATATCTTACTTATCACTTTATTACTTGTTTACGACAACGTGCACTTGCGTTCATCGAAATTCGCAACAAGCTTTTGGCGCCGTTGCCGGGGATTGATTATTTTACTAATATTGATTTCAGTATTTCTAGTCTTAATTTGGACATTATTTTATTTTTGTGTAATTTCTTTATTATTTGTTTTCCTTTCAGGAATTTCTGGTTAGTGCATGAGAAAATTCGGTAACGAAGGCCTATTACCTTTGGATACTGAACTCGAGCGGACTCTTCAGAAAAACAAGAAGGAAAAGCGTGAGCTACCGACGAAAGACACCATGGCCGATAACACAGAAAATCACGGAGTAGACAATCCTATGCAGCAATCTCAACCGGCACTAGCACTCCGAGATTATGCAATGCCACAAATAAATGCAAACTTTTCGGTGATTCGGCGTCCAACCATCCAAGCGAACAACTTCGAGATTAAGCCGTTATTATTCAGATGGTACAAGCAAGCTAATTTTGTGGACTGGCGAACGATGACCCCAACGCACACATCGCTTCATTTCTCGAGATATGTGACACCTTCAAGAATAACGGTGTTACCGATGATGCTATTCGTCTGCGGCTTTTCCCTTTCTCTCTAAGGGACAAAGCCAAGTTTGGGTTGAATTCACTACCGCCGGGCTCTATCACGACTTGGGCGGAATTAGCACAAGCCTTTCGGGCTAAGTTCTTTCCACCATCGAAGACAGCGAGACTAAGGAACGAGATAACCACTTTCGGGCAATTTGATATGGAATCGCTTCACGAAGCTTGGGAGCGATACAAAGATTTGCTAAGGAGATGCCCGCACCATGGTCTACCGGATTGGCTGCAAATTCAGACATTCTATAACGGATTGAGTGCTTCTACACGCACTCTTGTTGATGCAGCCGCTGGAGGAGCATTAATGGGAAAGACTATGGCGGAAGCTCATTCTTTATTGGAAGCGATGGCTGGAAATGCTTATCAGTGGCCTTACGAATGTGTGAACCTGAAACAAGTGATGGAAATCTCCGGTAATGATCCAATATCTACGCTATCGACCCAAGTTGCCGCCCTGACTCAGCAACTTCAAGCTTTTTCACATGCTCCTTCCCCTGTTACCACTGAATCATGTAATTAGTGAAACGGATCTCATCCTAGCACGGAGTGCCAAGTCGGAAATCCTTTCAAGCAACCTCCGATGGAACAAGCTCAGTTCCTGGGGAACGGGAATCGGCAGAACAATCCGTATTCCAACACATACAATCAAGAGTGGCGAAATCACCCTAACTTTTTGTGGAAAAACGGACAAAACTTAAACCAAACCCAGTTTGCTTAACACCAACAGCAACCTCCTCCCGCTCCAAAGATCTCTCTAGAGGAAGCAATGGCGAAATTAGCAGCAAATACGAGTCAGTTCATGACCCGTACGGAAGCAACCTTGCAAAACCATTCCGCTTCTATTCGCAACTTGGAAGTCCAATTGGGTCAGATAGCTAATGTGTTAACAGCCCCCCTGAGGCTACCTTGCCAAGTACAACCGAGACGAACCCCAGAGAGAGTATTAATGCCATTGATTTGAGAAGCGGGAAGGAAGTATGTGAGCAGCCCATGCAGAACAAAAAGAAAGGTGAAGATGAGGGGAAGAAAAATTCGGCGACTGAGGAATCACAAGTTTCTAAGAGATCGAATCTGTTTCCAGATAATCCGACAGCCTATGTGCCTCCCGTCCCGTTTCCGCAGCATTTGCAAAAGCAAAAATTGGACAAACAATTCTCCAAGTTTCTTGACGTCTTCAAGAAACTACATATCAACATTCCATTTGTTGATGCCTTGGAACAAATGCCGAGCTATGTGAAGTTTATGAAGGAAATCTTATCAAAATGACAATTTTTGGCCTGGGGCCGCAGCACACCAAAGCCCAGGCCGCGGCACACGAAGGTGACCAGCAATGCGCGGTACGCACTGTACCGGGGGACGCGGCACACACTTACTGAGCCACGGCCCATGGAGAAAACCTACGCCCAGGTTCAAGGCGCTGAACATTAGGGGCCGCGGCACACACTTACTGAGCCGCGGCCCGCGGGGCGGTTTTGATATGTTTGCTGTGTTTCTAGGCCGTTTTTAGAGCCTGTTTTCGACCTAATCTACGGACGCGTTTTGGAGACGAATGATGGTTATAAATAGGGATTTAAGGTCTGAAGATCGAGGATGGAGGATCATCGAGGAGAAGCAGAAAACACCAAGGAGCAGAGAGCGGAAGCTAGAGAACGGAGGAATCGAAGTTCTTCGACTGCGTTTGATTTCTATTATGCTTTCTTTTATTCGTTGTGTGTTCTTATTTTCTAGCATATCAGTCTAGAACCCTATTCTAGGATTTTGATGAAACCAAGGTTTTGCCGAATTTAACTTTTGATTTTGCATTATTAAAATATATTTCCCTTATTGAGTTATCCCAATTGTTTTAATTACTGTCAATTATGTGGCCTATGATTGATTTGTTTTGATTACACAACTCGAATCGGGAGAGGAGAGTTGGTAGGAAAAATTGGTGAGAACCGTTTTATCTTGTGAGATAGGAATATACTCATATGAATTACGTGGCCTTTCTGAAGATTTCGTACTTTTTGCCTATTGTCGAATTAATTCACCTAGGGATAGAGTGTTTTATTCGCCGTAGAAAATTCTATTGACCTCGGGAGAGGCGGTAGAGTATTTTAGCAATCTTCGCATTCAATAAATTGGGAAAGCATAAAATTCATATAATCAAGAGTAATTCGGATAAACCGAGGTGGATTCACAATCCTATATTAATCCCCTATTTGATCTTCTTTCTTTGAACAATCGATTTTACGTCTTATTCTTTTATTAATTTTTTTTAATTATTACTTGCACCTCAAATTTCGATAGTTCAAATAAAATTAGAATACGCATAAATCGGTAATTAGTAAGTCAGTCCTCGAGGGAACGATATCTTACTTATCACTTTATTACTTGTTTACGACAACGTGCACTTGCGTTCACCGAAATTCGCAACAAGATTTTGGCACCGTTGCCGGGGACTGATTATTTTACTAATATCGATTTCAGTATTTCTAGTCTTAATTTGAACATTATTTTATTTTTGTGTAATTTTTTTTATTTGTTTTCCTTTCAGGAATTTCTGGTTAGTGCATGAGAAAATTCGATAACGAAGGCCTATTACCTTTGGATACTGAACTCGAGCGCACTCTTCGGAAAAACAAGAAGGAAAAGCGGTAGCTACCGACAAAAGACACCATGGCCGATAACACATAAAATCACGGAGGAGACAATCTTATGCAGCAAGCTCAACCGGCATTGGCACTCCGTGATTATGCAATGCCACAAATCAATGCAAACTTTTCGGGGATTCGGCGTCCAACCATCCAAGCGAACAACTTCGAGATTAAGCCGGCTATTATTCAGATGGTACAAGCAAGCCAATTTTGTGGACTGGCAAACGATGATCCCAACGCACACATCGCTACATTTCTCGAGATTTGTGACACCTTCAAGAATAAGGGTGTTACCGATGATGCTATTCGTCTGCGGCTTTTCCCTTTTTCTCTGAGGGACAAAGCCAAGTTTTGGTTGAATTAATTATTGCCGGGCTCTATCACGACTTGGGCTGAATTAGCCCAAGCCTTTCTAGCTAAGTTCTTTCCACCATCGAAGACAGCAAGACTTAGAAACGAGATAACTACTTTCGGGCAATTTGATATGGAGTCGCTTCATGAAGCTTGGGAGCGATACAAAGATTTGCTAAGGAGATGCCCACACCATGGTTTACCGGATTGGCTATAAATTCAAACCTTTTATAACGGACTAAGTGCATCTACACGCACTCTTGTTGATGCAGCCGCTGGAGGAGCGTTAATGGGCAAGACAATGGCGGAAGCTCATTCTCTATTGGAGGCGATGGCTGCAAATTCTTATCAGTGGCCTTCCGAACGAGTAAACCCAAAGCGAGTTATGGGAGTTTCCGACAATGATCCAATATCTACGCTATCGGCCCAAGTTGCCGCCTTGACTCAGCAACTTCAAGCTTTTTCACATGCTCCTTCTACCGTTACTACAGAATCATGTAATTGGTGTAATGGGTCTCATCCTAGCACAGAGTGCCAAGTTGGAAATCCTTTCGAGCAACATCCGATGGAACAAGCTCAGTTTGTGGGGAACGGGAATCGACAGAATAATCCGTATTCCAACACATACAATCCGGGGTGACAAAATCACCCTAACTTTTCGTGGAAAAACGGACAAAACTTAAACCAACCTCAGTTTGCTCAACACCAACAGCAACCCCCCTCCCGCTCCGAAGATCTCTCTAGATGAGGCAATGGCAAAATTAGCAGCAAATACGAGTCAGTTCATAACCCGTATGGAAGCAACCTTGCAAAACCATTCCGCCTCTATTCGCATCTTGGAAGTCCAATTGGGTCAAATAGCAAATGTGTTAACAGCCCGCCCTGAGGGTACCTTGCTAAGTACAACCGAGACGAACCCTAGAGAGAGTATTAATGCCATTGGTTTGAGAAGCGGGAAGGAAGCGTGTGAGCAGCCCGGGCAGAACAAAAAGAGAGGTGATGATGAGGAGAAGAAAAATTCAGCGACTGAGGAATCACACATGTCTATACCCTTGAAATTGTTTCCAGATAATCCGACAGCCTATGTGCCTCCCGTCCCATTTCCACAGCATTTGCAAAATCAAAAATTGGACAAACAATTCTCCAAGTTTCTTGACGTCTTCAAGAAACTACATATCAACATTCCATTTACCGACGCCTTAGAACAAATGCCTAGATATGTGAAGTTTATGAAGGAAATCTTGTCTAACAAAAGTAAGCTCGAGGAATATGAAACGGTGGCACTGACTGAAGAGTGCAGCGCAATCTTGCAGAGAAAGCTCCCGCCTAAATTGAAGGACCCAGGAAGCTTCACTATACCGTGCACTATTGGGAACTTGTCTTTTGATAAAGCATTATGTGATCTCGGTTCTAGCGTTAATCTCATGCCTCTTTCTATTTTCAATAAGCTAGGAATTGGGGAAGCGAAACCTACTACGGTCTCTTTACAACTGGCCGATAGATCCATTAAGTACCCGAGAGGGGTAATAGAAGATATCTTGGTCAAGGTCGATAAATTCATTTTCCCTTCTGATTTCATTGTGCTTGATATGGAAGAAGACC
Organism: Orobanche coerulescens; assembly: GCA_033398695.1. NCBI lineage: Eukaryota > Viridiplantae > Streptophyta > Magnoliopsida > Lamiales > Orobanchaceae > Orobanche > Orobanche coerulescens. Next base: position 126,685,742 of record CM065812.1, on the reverse strand, counting down.
ATGAGATTCCGATTATTTTGGGTAGACCGTTCTTAGCCACCGGAAGGACCCTTATCGATGTTCAGAAGGGTAAATTAACACTTCGGGTTGAAGATGAGCTAGTCACATTCAAAGTGTTTCGATCTCTCCCGTGTCCAAGCAAGGACCAGAAGTGTTCACAAATTGATATCTTTGGGAAAGACACACACCGGGAGAGTTGCCGGTCGAAATGTTCAGAATCCATTTTAGTTGCTCCGACGTCTAATAAAAATGTGGAACGAGTCGCATATCTTAGGCATTTGGACATGTCGTCTTCATCAACCGTTCATACACCAGCGAAACGGGTGCAAATTCATTCGTGAAAAAGGAGAATAATCCGGAAGTGAAACGGGTGCCAAGTCATGTGCAATATGGGTGTTTTGGAAAGTTGTTTTTGTTCAAATCTTTTCGCAAAGAACATTGGGTGTTCAAACCGAAAATCAAATTGTTAAAGACCAATGGTTAAAAATTTAAAACACATGTTAACGGTTCGATGGATGGGGCGGAGTTCAAATGGTCTTTGCGAAAAGCAAATTGGTTTTCAAAAGGTCCGACTGAAGACTATAAACTTAGCGCTTCTCGGGAGGCAACCTGAGTATTAGTTGTAGAATTTTATTTTTCAGTGTTTTCTTTCATTTTAGGAGTCTATTTTTTCGTCATATTTGCTTGGATATGCTTATCTCTCACGTTCTTGGTGTTTGCCTCTGAAAATTCTGTGCAGAAATCACCCCAGGGGATAATTCAGCAATGGGCAGCGGCACAAGGAAAGTTAGCTGCAGCACACACAAGTCGACGCAAAAAGGGCTAACCAAACTGTACACTGTGCTGCGGCACGAACTTACTGAGCCGCGGCACACCCGAACCCTGAGACGCGGCACAAATACACTGAGCCGCGGCACGCCAAATGCCCCAGAAATGCCCAGGTAACTGTACTCTGTGCCGCGGCACGGACAAAATGAGCCGCGGCACATGGACAAAATGAGCCGCGACACCCGTACGCTGAGCCGCGGCACACGGCGATAGAACAAAGAAGCCCGGGCAGGCTGTACTCTGGGCCGCGGCTCACTTAAGTTGTGCCGCGGCCCCTGTTCGGAAGTTCAAAAGCCCAGGTCTCCTTCATATACTCGATCGGCCGACAAATTGTAAGTGTCTTTCCCTCCTTCACGCAAGCACTCAGACGACCCCTTAAATTCTTCTTCTTCTTGCATTCTTGAATCCAAGCAAGGTGATTCTCAATCCTTAATCTTAATTGCTACATGAATTGCAAAGTGAGGTGATGTTCTTCATTCAATGTTGAAGACGTTGTTAGTAGTTTTTCAAAGTTCTAACAAAATTGAGTTGGAATATGGTGATTATTGTTTGATTGGTGATGTTAGTTGTTGATTAGCTATGGATTATTAATGTTTTTGCTATTTTGTCATGACTATCAATTTATTTGTTTTTGTTGGGGGTTTAATTAAACCATTATCATTCTTGTTCTTCATTTACACCCATGCATGTTAAGTTTTTATAAAATGCGTCAATGAAATTTTTTGAGCAAAACGTTTTCAAATTATATGCAACGAAATTGATTATCGAATTACCTTGTACCCCAGCCCTTACTTCATGTTTAAACTTGAAACCTCAACCTTATTTTCCTCTTACAATGGTGCAAGACTTTATTCACGTTTAGCGTATCTTAAGTCGAGAGTGGTCTGGTTTTCCTTAAAGGTTGTATAATTTCTGTTTTTTATCTTTTCAGGATCCTCGCCATGGCTAGAAAAAGGAAGATTAGCAGGAGGGCCAGGATACAATCATCCCCCACACGAGGGGAGACATCACAGAGCCAGGCCGAGTTAGAGTCTCACTAATTTTCCGATCCGGACATTCACAAAATATTCAATGAAAAAATCCAGCCTAGACCAATAATCCCGGAGCGGGGATTCACGCCCGCCCCCAGGACGGTGAGCTTCTGACTATGATTGACGAGATGGGATGGGCTCGTTTCACTGCGCCTCCCGAGCCGGCTGTGATCTCTATCATCCAGGAGTTTTACGCTAGCGCTATACTGCGACATATTCGGGCAGGCCAGATGATACCGCAATCAGACACTCGGACTCAGGTCATCGTCCGAGGCCATACTATGGATTTTTCGGTGGCTGCAATTCGGAGACTATATGAGCTGCCAGTGGTGGATGAGACGGCGTTTACGCAGAGTATGAGTAGCCTCACGAGGGAGGCTCTGCTTGAGGCACTCACACAGCCCGGTTCCGTATGGGAGACTCGAGCCCCGGGTTCTTCCACCTTCTATTTTAAGAGCTCGCGCCTCAGTCGGCTCGGGCGAGCCTGGTTATACTTCCTCTGCGCACGAGTTGATCCTACCTCGCAGATTCACTTAGTTTTACTCTCTCGGGGCCGACTACTTTATGCTATCACTACCGGGCTCAGATTCCATGTGGCCCTTCATCTGGTCCGATCTATCCTTCAGTGCATTCAAGGAGGGGCCAAGACGGGGCTGAAGCACCCATCTCTCATTTGCGCTCTATGCCGCCAGTCGGGCATGATTTGGTCAGATGATGAGACAATGCTAGCACCCCAGGGTCCAATTGATCATCGCATTATTTCTCACTTTGACCAGTGGGGTGGAGCACCGGCACATGCTCAGGGACGAGGATTTCTTCTTGATGAGGCACATGAGCAGTCCCCCGAGCCTCTTCTTCTGACGCATGAGCAGGCAGAGTCCAGCCCACCGCCCGAGAGAGAGCAGCTCCAGGTGATGTTTGACGGCCTGAGAGAGGAGATGAGGAGAGAGAGAGATCCATCTAGCTGCTTTGAGAGAGGAGATGCGGACAGAGAGAGAGAGAGCCTCCTCACAGCTGTTCGGGAGGAGATGAGAGAGCAGGCCCACCGGGCCAATCGACGTGAGGAGAGGCACCTGGCGGAGAGAGATGCTTACCACCAGGATTACCTTGCTGCGTGGACGAGCCATGTACTGCACCCGGACGGGCCCTTCATCCCACCAGTTAGGCCATCCACACCACCCTCCTCGCCGGGCGAGGCCGGCACCAGTTCCTGAGCGAACATTAGGGAAGTACTTGACCTTTTCTCTTATTGCATATTATTATCTATGTCCATTGAGGTCAATGTACGTCCTAAGTTTGGGGGGAGGGGGGTTTACTTTCAGTTGCATTTTACTTATTCGTCGACATTTTTTGTTATTTTTCGTTATTTTTGACGCTAGCCTTGCTTGTCTTGTTTTTATTTGCATTCGTGGATTTTACGTGCTTCTTTGTGTAAAACTGATGTTATGATACTGATTTATCTTTGAAGAAATGGTTGAGTTTTGGTCGAGTTTGCTGTCAGTGATATCTGTTTCCTCTGAGTAGTCATTTAGGTCTATATTTTTCGTTATTGTAGAAATTTTAGCTTATAAGAAAGGAGACATACGTGTTTTCAAATCACCGTCTATACGTTTGGTTATACTTTTCGCGTAGCCAGTCGTCCAGTAACATGAGTCTTTTTGGCACTCAAATTGAGTTTAGAGTCGGACAGTTTTTCCCAAAAAGTTGAGATATTATACATATTCTATGATGGGAAGTTTAGTAACCGGGGGTATTCACGTGACCCGTTGTTTATTCTCATGTAAAACGACAACCCCGAATAGACTAATGGTTTAGCGATATCGCATTTGCCGATGATGGGAAGCCTAGTAACCGGGGGTATTCACGTGACCCATTGTTTACTCTCGCGCAAAACAGCAACATTGACTTGCGGGAATAGCTATTCGAGTTTTTTCTCCGCTGTAGAGGGGGACTTAGTAACTAGAAGCATCCATGTGCCCCATGAGTGTCTTTTACATCAAACGGTTCCCCAATACATGAGAATGGAAATCCACCCTAGGATTATCATGATGAAACATCCCGAGATCCGAACCTAGTGGTTAACTCGAATCTTTGTTATGATCATACATAAGGGAATGCTGTCCGAGGATTATTTTTGACGATGGAACTCTTGAATTTTGCCACTTGACTGTGGGACTGGGCGAGTTGGATTGTTTACTCTAATCCTTCGTATTGGCGGTCGGTTAAATTCACGCTTGTTAATCTTTGAGCTTGATTTTCTTCATAAACGATTGATTAGCACTAAAAATGGTTACTTTGTGGAATCAGTGTCCTTGATGTGACTCACTATTACGATATTCGTATTATTCTTTGAGATTTTCAGGGTAGTATTGATTAAGTTGAGCACTATGGATTTGCACGATCATCCACGATACTTTTTATTTGAAATTGAGTTTTTGCTTGAGGACAAGCAAAGGCTCAAGTTTGGGGGTATTTGTTAGGCGTATTTTTATACGCTTATTTATCATTATTTCATATCCATTTTAAGTTTAAATCTGCATAAATGAGCTTTTAATGCACTATTCTTATATGTTTTGCAGGAAATTGGAGTCCGGAAGCCTAAACGATGAAAAACGGGCGAAAACGGCGATTTCTGGTCATGAGCCGCGGCACAAGGAAAACGAGCCGCGGCACAGCACAACACACAGAGGCGCCGAACCCACTGTACCGGGGGCCACGGCATGCACTTACTGAGCCGCGGCCCATGAAGAAAACCTGCACCCAGGCGCCTTTCAGCTGAACATTAGGGGCCGCGGCACAACCTTACTGAGCCGCGGCCCGCCGGGCGGTTTTGATGTAATTACCGCGTTTCTGAGCCGTTTCTGAAGCCGGTTTTCGACCTAATCCATGGACGCGTTTTGGAGATGAATGATTGTTATAAATAGGGATTACAGGTCTGAATATCGAGGATCATCGAAGGAGAATCGAGGATCATTGAAGAGAAGGAGAAAACATCACGGAACAAAGAGCAGAAGCTAGAGAACGGAGGAATCCAAGTTCTTCGTCTGCGTTTGATTTCTATGCTTTCCTTAATTCTTTTTGTATTCTTATTTTCTAGCATGTCAGGCTAGAACCCTAGTCTAGGATTTTGATGAAACTGAGGTTTTGATGAATTAACTTTTGATTTTGCATTATCAATTTAATTCCCTTTTCTATTGAGTTTTCCCCAATTGTTCTTAATGCTTTCAATTGTGTGGCCTATAATTGAATTGTTTTGATTACGCAACTCGAATCGGGAGAGGAGAGTTGGTAGGAAAAATTGGTGAGAACCGTTTTATCTTGTGAGATAGGAATATACTCATAGGAATTACGTGGCCTTTCTGAAGATTTCGTGCTTTTTGCATATTGTCGAATTAATTCACCTAGGAATAGAGTGTGTTATTCGCCTTAGAAAATTTTATTGACCTCGGGAGAGGCAGTAGAGTATTTTAGCAACCTTCGCCTTCAATAAAATGGGAAATCATTAAATTCATATAATCAAGAGTAATTCAGATAAACCGAGGTGGAGTCACAATCCTAGATTATTTCCTTATTTGATTTTCCTTTCTTCGAACAATCGATTTTACTATTCATTCTTTTTAATTATTACTTGCACCTCCAATTTCGATCGTTCAGATAAAATTAGAATACTCATAAATTGGTAGTTAGTAAGTCAGTCCTCGTGGGAACGATATCTTACTTATCACTTTATTACTTGTTTACGACAACGTGCACTTGCGTTCACCGAAATTCGCAACAAGGAATCTCACAGCGCGCCCTATTCTATTCATCCGGGCACCAGTAAGATGTACAAGGATCTAAAGGAAAATTTCTGGTGGGTAAATTGTTGGGATTCTGGAAACAAAACGAAACGCAGCGGAAAAATAAAGAATCCCAAACATGACCGATCAAGTAGGGCTGAGTATGGGTTAGTTTGGGTCAGTTTTGGGGTAAAACTGAACCCAAACCGCTAATTTCGGTTTTTGGGTTTTAGAACCCAATAGGTTCGGTATCTGTTCGGTTTCGGTTTCTTGGTTTCTGGTCGGTTTTGGTTTTGGTTTCTGTTTCTCAGGTTCAACCCATACGCTCATAGATTTTGGGTTTAAACCCATGGGTTTTAACCCATTTTCCAGTAAATGTATATATTCAAATATATATCAAATATATATTTAATATTAAATAACCAGGGTTAGGTTCCATATTTTAGTTTTTTATTTTTTAAAATATATATTAAATATTAAATAATCAGATATATAAATATATTATGGGCCGGATTCTGGGTTTGGCTTGGTTCCTGGGTCGGTTTCGTAAGAATGGGTCGGTTTTGGTTTCACGGTGCGGTTTCTAAAGTACAAACCGAAACCGAAACCGTAAAATTCAGTTTCTAAAATATGAACCCAAAACCGATGGGTTCTCTTTGATTTCGGTTTTTCGGTTCTGGTTTCATCGGTTTTTGTCGGTTTCTCGGTTTCTGATTTTGTTTTTGCTCAGCCCTACGATCAAGTAACGTATATACGAAAAGAAAAAATGAGAATAAAAGGATTAAGGTCCCATACCCTTGAAGCCTTCTATAATATCTTCGCAAGTTGATGATGATCACGAACCCGAGCACGAGCACGAAATCCCTTCGTCCTCAACACCGAAAATGCAATGCCTCTACTTCACACGCGTCGGAACTTGACCGGAAAAACCTATAACAATCTGTTCTTGAAGAAACACGGCTAGGAATTACTATAGGAATTTATCTCTCTATTTTTCTTTTTTTATTTCACCTCAAAGATGAACAAAATGAAGATGAAAAATTTCTCTCTCCCCTCACTTCATGCTCCCAGCCGAATGGACTTGGAGATGTCCAAGGTGGTGTGATCTTGATATATCATGTGAAAGAGAATCACATGATCCCACCTTATCAAGATCATTTGGCATTATTAGTGGAAAAATCAAGGTGAGATCCCACATAAAAATAATGCCACATCAAGACATGAGAGAGAGGTGGTGGGGCGGCCCATGAGAAAATTTCCAAGAAACGGGCCGAGTAACTCGGCTCGTGTACCGGACGTTCGTCAAACGAATCCGTTAAATACACTCCGTTTTATTTCCAAGGTATTTATACTAATTTAATTAAACTAATTAATTAATTATATCAAATACAAAATATATTTCTATAAGAAATATATGAATTAAATTAATTACCCGGTAACTTAATTTCAATTCATAAGACCGCTATTTGATTTATCCAATAAATCATAATTAGATATCCAATATCTAATATTATTAGAGAGATAATAAATTTATATTTATCCGTCAACGATCCTGATGCGCGACTCTGTAGGCCTATTTTTATACGCTTATTTATCATTATTTTGTATTCTTTTCATGACTAAATCTGCTTAAATGAGCTTTTAATGCACTATTCTTCTATGTCTGGCAGGAAATTGGAGTCCGGAAGCTCGAACGATGAAAAACGGGCGAAAACGGCAAATTTTGGCTTGGGGCCGCGGCACGAACCAAGTGAGCCGCGGCACACGAAGGCAACCTAAAAGTGCCGAACCAACTGTACTTTGAGCCGCGACACAAGGATGCTGAGCCGCGGCCCAGGAGGAAAAATAAGCGCCCAGGTATTAGGCGCTGAGCATGGTGAGCCGCGGCACAAATTAAGTGAGCCGCGGCCCACGGGGCGGTTTTGATGTGTTGGCCGGGATTCTGGGCCGTTTTTGGAGCAGTTTTCGACCCAATCCCCGGACGCGTTTTGGAGGCTGATAGTAGTTATAAATAAGGGTTTAAGGGCTGAAAAGAAAAAGATAATCATCGGAGGATCGATCATCATCAAGGAAGAGAAGCAAAAACCACCAAGGAGCAGAGAGCGGAAGCTAGAGAATGGAGGAATCCGAGCTCTTCGACTGCGTTTGATCTTTATGCTTTCATTAATTATTTCTGTATTTTTATTCTTTAGTATGTCAGGCTAAAACCCTGTTCTAGGACTTTGATGAAACCGAGACTTTGACGAATTTGCTTTTGATTATCTATATAATTCCCTTTTCTGTTGAGTTTTCCCAATTGTTTTTAATGCTTTCAATTGTGTGGCCTATAATTGAATTGTTTTAATTACGCAACTCGAATCGGGAGAGGAGAGTTGGTGAGGAAATATTGGTGAGAACCGTTTTATCCTATGAGATAGGAATATACTCATAGGAACTACGTGGCCTTTTTGAAGATTCCGTGCCTTTTGCCTATTGTCGAATTAATTCACCTAGGGATAGAGTGTATTAATCGCCTTAGAAAAATCTACTGACCTAGGGAGAGGCGGTAGAGTACTTTAGCAACCTTCGCCTTCAATAAATTGGGAAATCATTAACTTCAGATAATCAATAGTAAATTCGGATAAACCGAGGTGGATTCACAATCCTAGATTTATTCATTATTTGATTTTCTTTCTTCAATCAATCGTCTTTACTATTTATTCTTTATTGATTTTATTTAATTAGTACTTGCAACTCAACTTTCGACAGTTCAAATAAAATTAGAATACATATAAATCGGTAATTAGTAAGTCAGTCTTCGTGGGAACGATATCTTACTCATCATTTTATTACTTGTCTACGATAACGTGCACTTGCGTTAAACGAAATTCGCAACAAGTTTTTGGCGCCGTTGTCGGGGACTGATTATTTTTACTAATATCGATTTCAGTATTTCTAGTCTTAGTTTGAACATTTTTTTTCGTGTAATTTTATTTATTTGTTTTTCCTTGCAGGAATTTCCGGTTAGTGCATGAGAAAATTCGGTAACGAAGGCCTACTACCTTTGGATACCGAACTCGAGTGCACTCTTCGGAGAAGCAAGAAGGAGAAACGAGAGCTACCAGCAAAAGTCACCATGGCCGATAACACGGGAAATCACGAAGCAGAAAACCCCATTCAGCAAGCTCAACCAGCATTAGCACTCCGCGATTATGCTATGCCACAAATCAATGCGAACTTTTCGGCAATTCGGCATCCAACCATCCAAGCCAACAACTTCGAAATCAAGCCGGCTATTATTCAGATGGTGCAAGCAAGCCAGTTTTGGGTATTGCCGAACGATGACCCCAACGCACACATTGCTTCTTTTCTCGAGATTTGTGACACCTTCAAGAACAACGGTGTCACCGATGATGCTATTCGTCTATGGCTTTTCCCTTTCTCTTTGAGGGACAAAGCAAAATTTTGGTTGAACTCTTTACCGCCGGGCTCTATCACGACGTGGGCAGAATTAGCGCAAGCTTTCCTGGCTAAGTTCTTCCCACCATCAAAGACTGCGAGGCTTAGGAACGAGATAACCACTTTTGGGCAATTTGAAATGGAGTCGCTTCACGAAGCTTGGGAGTGATACAAAGATTTATTACGGAGATGCCCACACCACGGCCTACCGGACTGGCTACAAATTCAGACGTTTTATAATGGATTGAGTGCTTCTACACGCACTCTTGTTGATGCAGCCGCTGGAGGAGCGTTGATGGGAAAAACGATGGCCGAAGCACACTCTCTATTGGAAGCTATGGCTGCGAATGCTTATCAATGACCGTCTGAACGAGTAAACCCGAAACGAGTTATGGAAATCTCCAATAACGATCCGATCTCTACATTATCAGCTCAAGTCACCACGTTAACTCAGCAACTTCAAGCCTTTTCACATGCTCCTTCCCCCGTTACCATTGAATCGTGCAATTGGTGCAATGGATCTCATCCTAGCGCAGAGTGCCAAGTCGGAAACCCTTTCGAGCAACCTCCGATGGAACAAGCTCAGTTCGTGGGGAACGGGAACCGGCAAAATAATCCGTACTCCAACACTTATAATCTGGGATGGCGTAATCATCCTAACTTTTCATGGAAGAACGGACAAAATTTAAACCAACCTCCATTTGCTCAGCACCAACAACAACCTCCTCCCGCTCCAAAAATTTCTTTAGAGGAAGCAATGGCGAAATTGGCAGCAAACACGAGTCAGTTCATGGCCCGCACGGAGGCGACCTTGCAAAACCATTCCACTTCTATTCGCAACTTGGAGGTCCAATTGGGCCAAATTGCTAATGTATTAACAGCCCGCCCAGAGGGTACCTTGCCAAGTACGACTGAAACGAATCCCAGAGAGAGTATTAATGCCATCAGTTTGAGAAGCGGGAAAGAAGTGTGTAACCAGCCCGAGAGGAACGAGAAGAGAAGTGAGGATGAGGAGAAGAAAAACTCGGTGAATAGGGAATCACAAAATTCGAGACCCTCGATACTGTTTCCTGACAATCCAAAGGCATATGTGCCACCCGTCCCATTTCCACAGCGTCTGCAAAAGCAGAAATTGGACAAGCAATTATCTAAGTTTCTTGACGTCTTCAAGAAACTACATATAAATATTCCATTTGCTGATGCGTTGGAACAAATGCCGAGCTATGTCATGTTCATGAAAGAGATCATATCTAACAAACGGAAGCTCGAGGAATACGAGACAGTGGCATTGACTGAAGAGTGCAGCGCGATTCTACAGAAAAAGCTCCCGCCAAAATTGAAGGATCCAGGAAGCTTCAATATACCGTGCACCATAGAAAACCTCTCTTTTGATAAGGCGTTGTGCGATCTCGGCGCTAGTGTTAATCTCATGCCTCTTTTTGTTTTCAAGAAGTTAGGAATTGCGGAAGCGAAACCTACTACGGCCTCCTTACAATTAGCCGATAGATCGATCAAATATCCGAGGGGAGTAATAGAGGACGTCTTAGTAAAGGTAGATAAATTCATTTTTCCTGCCGATTTCATTGTGCTCGATATGGAGGAGGACCAAGACATCCCAATTATTTTGGGAAGACCATTCTTAGCTACCGGCCAAACTCTCATTGACGTGGAAAAAGGGAAACTTACTCTGCGGGTTCAAGATGAGCAAGTCACTTTCCAAGTGTTGAAATCCTTTCCGTGTCCAAGTAGTGTTGAGAAGAGTTCGCAGATTGAAAGTGTAGATACCTTTGAGAAGGACACACACCAGAAGAATTGTCGGTCGAAAAAGTCAGAATCCGTTTCAGCTGCCCCGACGCCTAATAAGAATGAAGAGCGAGTCGCATATCTTAGGCATTTGGACATGTCGTCTTCATCAACCGTTCATACACCAATGAAAAATCCTAATGCTGTCATAAGTTCGTTCGAGAAAAAGGAGAATAAGTCGGAAGTAAAACGGATGCCAAGTCATGGGAAAAATGGGTGTTTCGGAAAGTTGTTTTTATTGAAATCTTTTCGCAAGGAAGATTGGGTGTCCAAACCGAAAATCGGATTGTTAAAGACCAATGGTCAAAAATTTAAAACGCACTTTAACGGTTTGATGGATGGGGTGGAGTTCAAATGGTGTTTGCGAAAAGCGAACTGATTTTCAAAAAGTCCGACTGAAGACTATAAACTTAGCGCTTCTCGGGAGGCAACCCGAGTATTAGTTGTAGATTTGTGTGTGTCAGTATTTTCTTGTATTTTTGGATCTTTATTTTTCGTCATTTTAGCTTGGATATGCTTATCTCTCATGCTCTTGATGTTTTCTGTTGAAAATTTTGTGCAGAAATCACCCCAGGGAAGAATTCATGCCTGAGTCGTGGCACAAGGATAGCGAGCCGCGGCACACACAAGTGAAGAAAAAAAGGGCCAAACCAAACTGTACTCTGTGCTGCGGCACGACCATACTGAGCTGCGGCACACCAGATCCCTGAGCCACGGCACGTTGCTGCTGAGCCGCGGCACGTCAATTGCCAAAAATCTGCCCAGGAGGCTGTACTCTATGCCGCGACACGGACTAAATGAGCCGCGGCACACTAACAATACGAGCCACGGCACCCGTATACTGAGCCGCGGTACAAGGCGATGGAACAAAGAAGCCTGAACAAGCTGTACTCTGGGCCGCGACTCACTTAAGCTGTGCCGCGGCCCCTGTTCGGAATTTCAAAGGCCAGGTACCTTTATAACACAGATCGGCCGACACCCAGGTAACTTCTTCCCTTCCTTCGCACAAACACTCGGCCGACACCTTCTCATCTTCTTCTTCCTCTTGCATACTACAATCCAAATCAGGTAAGCCTCAATCCCTTAATCCTTATTCATACATGATTTGAGAAGTAAGGTATGGTTATGATTATATTGTTAGTTTTTCGTTTTTTCAAAGTCCTATCAAGAATTGAGTTGGGAATAGGAAGTTTTGATTGATGTTATCAGCCGAATATGAATAAATTGTGTATGTTATATATCGTTTGTCATGATGATCGAATTGAGGATATTATTTTTGGGGATTAAATCAAGCTATTACAATGTTTATTCTTCATTGGAACTCATGCACTCAAGGTGTTTGATGAAATGCATGAATGAAATTTTTTTCTTTGTTAAGTCAATATTTTGAAACTATGTGCAACCTAAATTGTTTATGGATTTACAGCACACCCCAACCCTTACGTCAAGTTTAAAACAAAATCTCAATTTTAATGATCTCTCACAGCGGTGCTAGCTCGTTAAACTCTTTATTCGCGTTTTGCATATCGTTAGTCAAGCGGTGTTGTTTTCCTTATAGCTTATGTAAATTCCGGTATTTATCTTTTCAGGAACTCGCCATGGCCAGAAAGATAAAGGTTAGCACAAGGGCTAGGAGGCAATCGTCCCCAACACGAGGGGAAACTTCATAAAGCCGAGCCGAGTTGGAGTCGCAACAATTCTCCAACCCGAAAATCCATAAAATATTCAATGAAAAGATTCGTCCTCGACCTTTGATTCCGGAGAGGGGATTCACTCCAGCCCCCCAGGACGGGGAGCTTCTGACGATGATAGACGAGATGGGATGGGCCCTTTTCGCTACACCTCCCGAGCTGGCAGTGATCTCCATTGTATATGAGTTTTATGCTAGCACTCTGCTGAAGCATATCCGAGCAGGGCAGATGATATTGCAGCCAGATACTCGGACGTAGGTCGTTGTCCGAGTCATTACAGTGGATTTTTCAGTAGCCACCATCCGGAGATTATTCGAGCTGCCTGTGGTGGATGAGACGGCATATACGCGAGCTATGAGTGGCCTCACGAGAGAGGCCCTGCTCGAGACACTTACACAGCCCGACTCCGTCTGGGAGATGCGCGCCCCGGGTTCCTCGGCCTTCTACTTTAAGAGCTCGCGCCTCAGTCGGCTTGGCCGAGCCTGGTTGTATTCCATCTGCGCTCGTGTAGATCCTACCTCGTAGATTCGTTTTGTTTTACTCTCTCGTGCCCGTACACTATATGCCATTACTTCCGGGCTAAGATTTGATGTGGCCCCTCTTCTGGTCTGATCTATTCTGCTGTGTATTCAAGGAGGGGCCAAGACGGGGCTGAAGCACCCCTCTCTCATCTGCGTTCTATGCCGCCAGTCGGGCATGACTTGGTCGGACGATGAGCCGATGCTGGCCCCCCATGGTCCGATTGATCATCGCATCATTTCTCACTTCGACCAGTGGGGAGGAGCACCGGCACACGCTCGAGGGCGAGGATTTCTTCTCGATGAGGCATATGAGCAGTCCCCCGAGACTCTTCTTCTGACACATGGGCAGGCGGAGTTCAGCCCGCCGCCCGATAGAGTGCACCTTCAGGCGATGTTCGATGGCCTGAGAGAGGAGTTGAGGAGGGAGAGAGAGTCACTTAGCTGCTTGGAGAGAGGAGATGCGGACGGAGAGAGAGAGCATCCTCGCAGCTGTCCGAGACGAGATGAGAGAGCAGGCCCGCTGGGCTAACCGACGTGAGACGAGGCACCTGGCAGCGAGGGATGCTTTCCACCAGGATTACCTTACTGCGTGGACGAGCCATATTATGCACCCGGACGGGCCATTCGTTCCACCAGTTCGGCCAGCCACGCCACCCTCCTCTCCAGACGACGCCGGCACCAGTTCATGAGCAGACAGTAGGGGAGTACTTGACCTTTTCTTTTATTGCATATTACATTTTGTGTACATTGAGGTCAATGTACGTCCTAAGTTTGGGGGGGGGGTTTACTTTCTGTTGCTGTACTTATTCGTTTGCACTTTACATTATTTTTCGTTATTTTTTGTTGCTATCGTGATATTATTTGCATTCGTGAATTTTTCATGCTTCTTTTTTTATGAAAAACTGATGTTACGATACTGATTTCTCTAGGAAGAAACGGTTGAGTTTTAGTTGATTTGTAGTCAGCGATATCTGTTTCTGTTGAGTATTCATTTAGGTCCGAATTTTTTTCATTTTTGTAGAAATCTTAGCAGATAAGAAAGGAGACATTAGGTTTTCAAATCGTCGTCTATACGTTTGGTTACACTTTTCGCGTAGCTAGTTGTCCAGTAACATGAGTCTTGTTGGCACTTGATTTGAGTTTAGAGTTGGACAGTTTTTTCCAAATAGTCGAGATATTATTTGTTCTATGATGGGAAGTCTAGTAACCGGGGGTATTCACGTGACCCGTTGTTTACTATCGCGTAAAACGACAACCCTGATTAGACTAGTGGTTTAGAGATTTCGCATGTGCCGATGATGGGGAGCCTAGTAACCGGGGGTATTCGCGTGACCCGTTGTTTACTCTCGCGTAAAACAGCAACCTTGAATCGGACATGCGGGAATAGCTATTCGAGTTTTTTCTCCGCTGTGGAGGGGAACTTAGTAACTAGAAGCATCCATGTGCCCCATGAGTGTCTTTTATGTCAAACGGTTTCCCAATACATGAGAATGGAATTCCACCCTAGGATTATCCCGATGAAACATCCCGAGATCCGAACCCAGTGGTTAACTCGAATCATTTTATTGATCACATATAAGGGAATACTGTCCGAGGGTTATTTTTGATGACGAAACTCTTGAAATTTTTGCCACTAGACTGTGGGACTGGGCGAGTTGGCTTGTTTATTTTTAACCCTTCATATTGACGGTCGGTTAAATTCACGCTTGTTAATCTTTGAGCTTGATTTTCTTCATTGACGATTGATTAGGACTGAAATTGGTTACTTTGTGGAATCAGTGTCCTGGATGTGACTCACTATTACGATACTTGTATTATTCTTTGAGGATTTTAGGGTAGTATTGATTAAGTTGAGCACTATGGATTTGCATGATCATTCACGATATTCTTTTATTTGTAATCAATTCTTTTTGCTTGAGGACAAGCAAAGGCTCAAGTTTGGGGGTATTTGTTAGGCGTATTTTTATACGCTTATTTATCATTATTTTGTATTCTTTTCATGACTAAATCTGCTTAAATGAGCTTTTAATGCACTATTCTTCTATGTTTGGAAGGAAATTGGAGTCCGAAAGCTCGAACGATGAAAAACGGGCGAAAACGGCAAATTTTGGCTTGGGGCCGCGGCACGAACCAAGTGAGCCGCGGCACACGAAGGCAACCTGAAAGTGCCGAACCAACTGTACTGTGAGCCGCGGCACAAGGATGCTGAGCCGCGGCCCAGGAGGAAAAATAATCTCCCAGGTATTAGGCGCTGAGCATGGTGAGCCGCGGCACAGATTAAGTGAGCCGCGGCCCACGAGGCAGTTTTGATGTGTTGGCCGCGATTCTAGGCCGTTTTTGGAGCAGTTTTCGACCCAATCCCCGGACGCGTTTTGGAGGCTGATAGTAGTTATAAATAAGGGTTTAAGGGCTGAAAAGAAAAATATAATCATTAGAGGATCGATCATCATCAAGGAAGAGAAGCAGAAACCACCAAGGAGCAGAGAGCGGAAGCTAGAGAACGGAGTAATCCGAGCTCTTCGACTGCGTTTGATCTTTATGCTTTCATTAATTATTTCTATATTTTTATTCTTTAGCATGTCAGGCTAAAACCCTGTTCTAGGATTTTGATGAAACCGAGGCTTTGACGAATTTGCTTTTGATTATCTATATAATTCCATTTTCTGTTGAGTTTTCCCAATTGTTTTTAATGCTTTCAATTGTGTGGCCTATAATTGAATTGTTTTAATTATGCAACTCGAATCGGGAGAGGAGAGTTGGTGAGGAAATATTGGTGAGAACCGTTTTATCCTGTGAGATAGGAATATACTCATAGGAACTATGTGACCTTTTTGCAGATTCTGTGCCTTTTGCCTATTGTCGAATTAATTCACCTAGGGATAGAGTGTATTATTCGCCTTAGAAAAATCTACTGACCTCGGGAGAGGCGGTAGAGTACTTTAGGAACGTTCGCCTTCAATAAATTGGGAAATCATTAACTTCAGATAATCAATAGTAAATTCGGATAAACCGAGGTGGATTCACAATCCTAGATTTATTCATTATTTGATTATCTTTCTTCAATCAATCGTCTTTACTATTTATTCTTTATTGATGTTCTTTAATTAGTACTTGCAACTCAACTTTCGATAGTTCAAATAAAATTAGAATACATATAAATCAGTAATTAGTAAGTCAGTCCTCGTTGGAACGATATCTTACTCATCATTTTATTACTTGTCTACGATAACGTGCACTTGCGTTAAACGAAATTCACAACAGTTCGTCTCAGCCGGCATTGGGAGGAACCAATAAGTGCGTGCAGCACTTAGCCAGCCTAGCGGGCTGCACTGTAAACCCCAACTGAAAACGGATAGCGGGCCGCACTGTAAACCCCAACTGAAAACGGATGAAGGGATCATTCCAGAACCATTATGTCGTGAATACTATATACGTATAGACCCTTCATCAGATGTCCCGGTCAAGTCTTCGGGTCATAGTAAAGTCAAACCTTACTGTTGACTAGACAATATACATGTGTTAATGCAAATCAAGACCAACTAATTACTAGTGTATCTATTACGACTAGATCATAATGCTTTGGCTAAAGACTTATGCTCTTATTTGCCATTAACCGTATAGGACATTCCTCTGCTCACTAAAAGGAGATAAAATCCTTTCTTGGCGTACAGTAAAGACCACTACCTGCCCGTATAGTCCACACTTCGAGGTTGACTCAGTAATTTAGCAAATGAGACTAAATACTCTAATGACAAACTAAGCGCCATAAGCACATCTCCTACTGAACCCTCAAGTCAAAGGTCCACGTATATTATCACAACCTTTTGATTCGTCATCGACTCTCCAAGAGTGAATATCGTGTGACTGAATCAAGGATGAGTCTTGTTCGAATATACTGGTCCCACCAATATACTTATAACTATGCTATCAAGACATGCACATGCCCTAGCATCAGTTATACAAGTCTTACTCAAAAACTTAATGCCCATTTAAGTTTATCGACTTGCGAACGGTTTACGTAAATAAACTTTAAACACTTCCAGTGCATGTTCTCTTATCCGATAACAAGAATGGAATGTTCGATTTATTTACATGGACTTCACTTTAATGTTTATCAAATCAAGAATGCATTTGAAATACAATAAACAGTGAATGAAACTTATTTGCCTCTTATTAATAATTCCATAATTACAAGTACAATGCCCCTACTTTCTCATCTTCTGAGTGGCATTCGAGGGCATATTCCTAATGATTTTCCACTTGCACTCAGTGCCATATATCATGGTATCCAATACCCATGTTCTTCGGATGTCTTTCCAAGACAGCCTAAGATAACGGCTTAGTCAGCGGGTCAGAGACATTGTCTTCTGAGTCTACTCTTTGCAACGAAATATATCTTTTTTCAACCATCTCTCGAATGATGTGACATTTTCTCTCTATAATTGGTGTTGTGGTGATCCATAGGATCCTTGGCTTGGGCGACGTCTCCATCATTATCACAGAACAGTGATATAGGCGGCTCCGCATTGGGCACCATTTGAAGTTCTTGCACAAACTTCTGCATCCAAAATGCTTCTTTGCTAGCCTCTGAGGCAGCTTGGTACACTCCTTGGCAGATGTAATATGCAGTAGTGCTTTACTTAGAGCTTCTCCAAGACACTGCTCCTCCATTGGGAGTAAACAAATACCCAGATGTCGACTTAGAGTCGTCCTTATCTCCTTGAAAATCAGAATCGGTGAATCAAATCACCTCCAGTTCTTCACCACCGTAAGTAAGAACCATATCTCTAGTTCTTCTTAAGTATTTAAGAATGTTCTTGATGGCAGTCCAGTGTTCCATTCACGGGTTTGCTTGAAATTGACTTACCATACTCACAGCATAGGCTAAGTCCGGTCTCGTACACAATATAGCGTACATGAGGATACCTACTATCGAGGCACAGGGTACCTTACTCATCTCTCTTTTGTCTTCCTCACTTTGAGGACACATTTTCATGGTGAGATGAATTCCATATCGCATGGGAAGGAACCCACTTTTATATTCATCTATCTTGAATCTTCTCAGGATTTTATCTATATAGAGGGCTTGGGAAAGTCCTATCATCCTTCTCGGTCTATCTCTGTAAAGACGGATCCCTAGAATATAGGAAGCTTCTCCAAAGTCTTTCATGGATAATGTTTTAGAAAGCCAAGCTTTCACAGTACTGAGCATTGCTACATTATTTCCTATAAGTAGAATATCATCTACATATAGTACTAAAAATGGAATGTTGCTCCCACTGACCTTCTTGTAAGCACATGGTTCCTCCTCGTTTCGTACGAAGTCAAAGTCCTTGACTGCTTCATCAAATTGAAGGTTCCAACTCCGAGAAGCTTGATTTAGCCGATAAATGGCTCGTTGCAGCTTACACACCTTATGAATATTAGCTTTGGACACAAAACCCTTAGGCTGTTCCATATAGATTTCCTCCTCGAGGTATCCATTTAGAAAAGCCGTTTTGATGTCCATTTGCTGTATTTCATAATCATAATAAGCAGCAATGGCAAACACCATGCGAGTCGACTTGATCATAGCTACGGGCGAGAAGGTATCATGATAATCAATCCCTTCCCTTTGGGTATAACTTTTTGCCACAATCCTGGACTTATAGGCGTCAACCTTGCCATCCCCATCAGTCTTTCTCTTATAGATCCATTTACTTCCAATAGGCCTCATGCCAGTTGGTAGATCTAGTAGAGTCCAGACCTGATTGGCATGCATCGAGCAGCTTCCATTACTTCTTGCCATTTATCGGAGTCCACATCCACTATCACTTGGTCATAGGTGACAGGGTCGTCCTCACGGCTATCAGGTGGGTCGTGGAGACCCAGTTCCTCGACATGTGAATAGCCATACCTCTCAGGTAAGTGAGACACCCTATCAGACCTTCGAAGTGGAGGTTGTGTTACAATAGGTTCGGTTCGTGATCCTTGATCAGATGTCTCCTCAGGACTTTTGTTATGCTCTTCCAAAGAGATATTTCTACTCGAGCCACCTTCCTGAATGAACTCATCCTCAAGGAAGTGCGCTTATAAAGCCACAACGACCCTATAGTCTTCTGGCATGTAGAATATATAACCTGTCGAGTCCTCTGGGTAACCAATGAAACGTCCTTTGACGGACCTCGCTTCCAGTTTCTCCACCTTAGCCTTCTGACATAGGCTGGACATCCCCAAATCCTTATGTGATTAAGACTTGGTTTCTTACCCTTCTACATCTCATGTGGAGTGATAGGAACGGATTTGGAAGGACATCTATTTAGGATATAGGCAGTGGTAAGTAAGGCATACCCCCATAGGTAAATTGGTAAATCAGTGTAATTCAACATGGAGGGGACCATGTCCAACAAATTCCGACTTCTCCTTTCTGAAACACCATTTAACTGTGGGGTTTCCGACGGCATGATTCCATGTTCCTTAAGGAACTCATCAAACTTTATGCTCATATATTCGCCACCTCCGTCCAACCGAAGTGCTTTGATATGACATCCATTCTGTTTTTCAACTAAGGCCTTCAATTCTTTGAATTTAGTAAAGACTTCGGATTTATGTTTCATTAAGTACACAATTCCATACCTAGTATGATCATCTGTGAACGTTATGAAATATTGATATCCATGTCGGGCTGCTTCTAAAGCACCACAAATGTCGGTATGTACCAACCCAAGTTTTTCACCAGCCCTTTCAAAAGTCCATGTGAAGGGGGACTTAGTCATCTTGCCTATAAGACAGGATTCACAAGTTGGATAGGGTTCTACACTCAATGGACTTAAAAATCCATCTTTCTCCATTCTGTGAACCTTGGTCTGACCAACATGACCAAGCTTAAGGTGCCACTTAAGAGCTTGATTAGTGTCTTGCCTGCCATGTTTCCTAGTGATAATGTTCACTGCTGATTTATTTTATAAGTTCAGATGATATCAACCATTCAACAATGTAGCTGTGCCAACCAATTTATTTCAAAAATAAATTTTACAACTACCATTGCCAATGAAGAAACAAAATCCTTTCCGGTCAAAGACTAGAATGGATACAATGTTTTTATGCCCCTTGGGCAAAACAAGTACTTCATCTAACGTCAAAATAAAACTAGATTCTAAACCCAGTAGGAGTGATCCAATATCGATTGCCTTGACAATTTTTCCACTTCCGACAGTGATCATCACTTCCCCATCTTCAAGCTTCCCACTTCGTTCTAGATCCTGATTCATAGTACAAATATGAGAAGTAGCACCTGAATCCAGAATCCACGAAGCAGAATATATAGTAGCGGAACAATTGGCTTCAAAAACAAAAAGTTCCGTACCTGATGCGCCATTGATCTTGGGACAAGTCCTACGCCAGTGGCCTAGCTCACCGCACTCAAGATATTTGTCCGTAGGTTTTGGACCGCCTACCCTCTGAACCTTTTGGGCCTTGCCCTTGCCTTTCCGCACCCCCTTCTTGGGTTTATACTGCTCGTAGGTCTTTTTCTTCTTGTTCTCGGAACTCCGAGGCCCATAAGAAATCACAAGAGCATCCTCCCTCAGTTTAGTCTTCTTGTTAGACTGTGCCGTCACCAGTTTATTCATTAGCCTAGCTAATGTGCATGGAATCTCATTACAGTTGAAATTCATTACAAACTGTATGAAGGAGTCAGGCAAAGATTGAAGGATGAGATCACTCTGAAGGGATAAATCCATATGATAGTTGAGCACCTCGAGCCTCTCAATCATAGACATCATCTTGAGGACGTGGTCTCCCACTTTCTCCCCTTCTTTCATCCTGGCACTGAACAACTGCTTCGATATCTCATATCTAGTAGTCCTATTGTGCTCTCCATAAAGTACGGTCAAGTGTGCGAGAATCTTCTTAGCAGAAGTCATTTTCTCATGCGTTCTCTGCAGCTCATTAGTCATTGAGCCCATCATAAATCCACGGATCAGCACGTCATCCTTGATCTATTTTTCATGGACGTCAATCTCTTCCTGATTACCCCTAGTCTGGATTGGAGTCGGTGGAATGTCCACCTTCAAGACGTATCCCAGAGACTCCATACTGAGTACAATCATCAAATTCCGCAACCAGTCAATAAAATTGGGGCCAGTTAGGAGATTCTTTTCAAGTAATATTGCAAGTTGGTTTTTAGCCATTTTAGAGAGATATAGACATGTTTCTCTGCATCGATATAGACAAGATTGAATTAGTGACTTGTTTTATTATGACCGATTATAGAATTTAAGGGCTTGTATAATTCTTATCTCGGCTCCCACTAATTTTATCGGAATTACACGTTCCCATGTTATAACTCGAAAGTCATGGAAAAACTCGACTTCTTAGTGGTGATCAAGTTCTTTACAAATTTTAACAGACTCAACCTGTCAGGTTTCTTGCCTATTAATTTATGTAAAGTGGTGTCCAACACCAACCCCTCCAATGGATGATTCGATCTTCTTTTACTCCTAGTCTTCATGCCCTCAACATATCAGGTTTCTTGGCAATCCAGACTATCTAAGTTGTTGACCATCAACGTCTATCAGTTTGACTATTGAATCTCACCCGGCAACCTATCAAGTTTCTAGGGGCGAAATTTATCACCAACCGAAGGCATCTACTGCACTCAAGAGTTTTTCAACCTCTACCAAATGTACTACCCCGATAACTCGGAAGCATAGCACACCAACTCGGATATCAATTTTCTACGAGTTTGATGGAGGGTAGGAAACCTCGTAACCTTTTTCAAACTTAGTCAATTTGTTTTCGGGAGAATTTCACGATTAATGTTAAACTTTGTACATTAATTCATTTATAAGCGCGTTTGTGTGTCAATCCTTCAAAATGAAAAAAAAAAACAGTAAATAGCAACCTAGTTATTAACAACATATATCTCATGGACATTTTCCTAAGTACTGGGCCGAGCGAATGACCCAATAAAAAAAATAAAATAGTCTTCGATTCTTCATCTTCTCGGTCGGTTGTCTTCGGTCTTCATCATAGCCAAATAAATAATTACATCATTGACAATGCATCCTATTATACAAATTTTTTAGTAAAAATAAATAGGCTCAAAACGGCCTTTACAACCCAATCAAATCGACCAAATCAAAACTAAGTCCACGAGCTATATCAGTATCACATAAGGATTCCACACAATATGTAACGGCAATGAAATTAAATAATTAATTTTAATATATATTAATCCAATTATTCTATAAAATTAATCTGTTCAATTTCTACAATATTAATCCAATTAATATAAATGGCATTAAAATTAAATAATCAATTAATGTATTAATCCAATCAATATAAAATTAATCTATTCAATTTTAATGGTATTAATCCAATTAATACATATAATCGTCATTTCAATTCGTTCGAAGTAATCCAGCCAAAAATAACATTCTCGTTTAATTAATTTCCCTTAACTCAAAAAATATACCAAATATTGATTTAGTCAAATTCAAATCCAATTTAAATTATGGAAAATAATTACAACGAAATATAAGCTTAAAACGGAGTCCCGGACTATCTGGTATTATGCCCATCCCGCGGCCCGATTTAAAATTGGGCCAAAACCCGAGAGGTGGCATGGCCGAGCCATGCTCGACTGACAGGGCCGAGACCATCTCGGTGACCTGGGCAGGCAGCCCAGGCAGTGCTGTCGGCACCACTGCCAGCAGTCCGTTTCCTCATTTTTCTGACTCGTTTCCAACAACGTGATGTTACATCGAACAATTTAAATATTTACGATTATACCAATAATGATTCTAAATCATTAACATCAACCAATAGCATTCAAAATGCACAAATAATTGTATCACTGACCTCTCTCCGATACCGCTGTTAGGATTCCGGAAACAAAACGAAAACGCAGCGGAAAAATAAAGAGTCCCAAACAGGATCAATCAAGTAACGTATATATGAAAAGAAAAAATGAAGATAAAAGGATTAAGGTCCCATACCCTTGAAGCCTTTGATAATATCCTCGTAAGTTAATGATGATCATGAACCCGAGCATGAGCACGAAATCCCTTCGTCCCCAACACCGAAAATGCGATGCCTCTACTTCACACGCGTCGGAACTTGACCGGAAAAATCTATAGCAGTCCATTCTTGAAGAAACACAGCTAGGAATTACTATAGAAATTTATATCTCTATTTTTCTTATTTTATTTTACCTCAAAGATGAACAAAATGAAGATGAAAAATTGCTCTCTCCGCTCACTTGATGCTCTCGACCGAATGGACTAGGAGATGTCCAAGGTGATGTGATCTTGATATATCATGTGAAAGAGAATCACATGTCCCACCTTATCAAGATCATTTGGCATTATTAGTGGAAAAATCAAGGTGAGATCCCACATAAAAATAATGCCACATGAAGACAAGAGAGAGAGGTGGTGGGGCGGCCCATGAGAAAATTTACAAGAAATGGGCCGAGTCACTCGGCTCGTACACCGGACGGTCGTCAAACGAATCCGTTAAATACACTCTGTTTTATTTCCAATGTATTTATAATAATTTAATTAATCCAATTAATTAATTATATCAAATACAAAATATATTTCTCTAAGAAATATAATTATTAATTACCCAGTAACTTAATTTCAATTCATAAGACCGCTATTTGATTTATCCAATAAATCATAATTAGATATCCAATATCTAATATTATTAGAGAGATAATAAATTCACATTTATCCGTCAACGATCCTGATGCGTGATTATTAGGTTCGTCTCAGCCGGCATTGGGAGGAACCAATGAGTGCGGGTAGCACTTAGCCAGCCTAGCGGGCCGCACTGTAAACCCCGACTGAAAACGGATGAAGGGATCATTCCATAATTATGTCGTGAATACTATATACGTATAGACCCTTCATCAGATGTTCTAGTCAAGTATTCGGGTCACGGTAAAGTCAAACCCTACTGTTGACTAGACACTATATATGTGTTAATGCAAATCAAGACCAATTGATTACTAGTGTATCTAATACGACTAGATCAGAATGCTTTGGCCAAAGACTTATGATCTTATTTGCCATTAACCGTATTGGACATTCGTCTGCTCACTAATATGAGATAGAATCATTTGTTGGCGTATAGTAAAGACTGCTACATGCCCGTATAGTACGTACTTCGAGGTTGACTCAGCAATTAAGCAAATGAGTCTAACTACTCTAATGACAAACTAAACGTCACAGGCACATCTTCTACTGAACCCTCAAGTCAAAGGTCCAAGTTGTAACACCCCCAAAACCGTATGGGAATATTACACGCCGTAGACCCTTTCCACAAGGATCTACCAGGCTAAACATCCATAAACAACCAAATGCTTGCCCAGCCAGGGTCAAACAATAAAATGATACAGACCGATATGGTCACTTACACGTGAATACACAGACCGATGAGGTCACACAACCCAATTGACAAAACTGACTTAAATAACATTACCCACACAGGGGTCGAAATACAATACAAATGAAGATCAAATCAACTCGACAACACAACAAAAATCAAAACAACTCTCGACTCATGATTAGTATCGCACTGCCATCCTCTTGTGCCAATCTGTGATCGCCCCGAATGCATGTACCGACGCAAAAGCAGACATCCACCCCCGACATTTCTGGGGTTAGTAAAACTCCACTGTTTTACTAGTGCAAGTATCAAATCATACGAAATGTAACAAGCAATTAATAATCGTGATCAAATATAATAATCAAGTATCAAATATTCCGGAGGTTTTCACAAGAGAAGATAAGCTATGAAGCATTCAAAATAAGATTATCATCTCTGAATTTTTAATATTTCAAAACCTTAAGACCTCAAGTCCCGATTCACAAAACCTTTCGAAAACTTAAGGGCCTTAACCCAAAACTCGTTTCATAATTCAACTGTTTACAATACCTAAACATTTCCATAAATCTCGTGGGGCTCGGCCCAACATTCTTTCTTAAAACTTTTCCGTAAAACTTTGATTTGAAAAGTATCATGCTCATGACACCGTGATCCACTGTCACGTGTCTCCGTAGGTTCAACAACCCGCACGGACTACATCACGCATAAATTAACAAACATAATCAATTCCGACACCGTGATCCACATCACGTGTCTCCGTAGGTTCAACAACCCACACGGACTATTAACCAATCATAACCAATTCCGACACCGTGATCCACTCACGTGTCTCCGTAGGCATAACAACCCGCACGGACTATATCAATCACAACAATCACACACACAATCCCGACACCGTAGTCCACCGCCACGTGTCACCGTAAGCCCCGCCGAGCTCACCCGGTTGACGACCGTGTCCGAAACTCATGGTCCATCGCCATGCGTTATCGTAGGCCTCGCTGACCAGCACGATTGGACCTCGCACCTCACTAAGTTACGATCCCGTAGTCCACCGCCACGAATCCTCGTAGGTCCCGTCGAACCAACACGAGTGAACTTAGCGGTCACACACATATTCACATTCACATTACATACAACAATGAGCACAATTAATCAATCACCTTGATCACCACAAAATCGTACATCGCACGCAAATAACACAACCTCGACACTCGCAACAACTATCATCAATCAACGACATTTAACCAACATAACACACATTCGGTACACAATACATTGTACAACCAAGTGTACAACCATCCCATATGTACGTCGCATTCCTGCACAAATGGCACAACGCCTAACACGTATACTGATATAACACTATTATCACAAAGCCTTCAAATTGCGGAAAACACAACCAACTCAAACGGAACATATTTACGAAGGCAAGCAAAGTCATTATACATCTCATACGTAATTACTAGTCGCAAGATACAAGTCGTATAGTAAGATACTTGCCTTAATAACCGCTACCGAACGCTCCGAAGAATACGGTTCGACCGGGAAGCTCGGACTCAAGAAGACAACGAATCGGAAGGGTCCCGACTCGAGTTCTTCACAAGAATTCGACCCTAACAACATAAAGACTCAATCAACTACAATTCCACTGAGAAACCACGAATTAATCGACGTTCTATCCTAAGGGACCATCCGCCGAACACTATTGAGGCATAAAGTTCAAATTCGATCAACGAAGGGGAAAAACTTGGAATTTATCCGCTAAAGTTCTAGGAAAACATAACACCATGATTACCCAACTAATGTCCATCATCAATCGAAGCAAAAACGAAAGGAAAATGAATTATAGCCAAGAACCCTAAAATTAGGTATAATGACCAATTACCTCAATTCAACGATGGAATGGTGGAAGGAAGATGATTGATTCGTGTTAGAATGTCCAAATCCGAGTTATAAGATGCTACACCGCAATATCTCGGTTGAAATCGCCCAAAGTCGCGAGGAGAGAGTGGAGAAACGGAGAGAAAGGAAGAAATGGGGTTAAAACACCCGTCTGCCTTTATATATCGGGATGTAACACGGCGCAACAAACGGTCCAAATAGCGCCGTGTTCGGCCGTGTTGCCGGGTCACGGCGACTTCGTGCGACACGGCGCATGCACACGGCGCAAAATGCCGCGGGTCTTGCGCCGCTTTCTGACAAAGGTTCGAACCCTGGCGACACGGCGCATGCACACGGCGCAAAATGCCGCGGGTCTTGCGCCGTTTTGCACAGTGTCCCGATGCAAGATTCTGCATGTAAAACAACGCTACCAAAAACGAAAAGACGATCACCAAAACACGATATGCCGACCCAACACCGAGGAAAATACACACAACGAGAAACAATAACCAGTAACCCAAAACGGTCCGGGGTACACGATCAAAACCGAACAAGGAACAAATTCCCTAAACTTA
Organism: Orobanche coerulescens; assembly: GCA_033398695.1. NCBI lineage: Eukaryota > Viridiplantae > Streptophyta > Magnoliopsida > Lamiales > Orobanchaceae > Orobanche > Orobanche coerulescens. The sequence continues at coordinate 126,658,819 of CM065812.1, read as the reverse complement.
TAAGAAATTACAAAAACGGCCCAAACATCCGAAAATCATGATACGTGGTCGAATAACCAAACCGAAGTTCACAACACGTCCAACAAAGTTAAATGGACTTACGGGAACCTCAAACAATAGCTTGACGAGATTCGCAAGAATCGAACTCAAGTGCGGAAAAGTCGCTAAAAAGCTCGGAACTCAACAAAACGATACCGAAATGAACTCGGATGACAAAAAGTGCAGAATTAAATATTCTCCGAATGACGAAACGGTCAAAAGCGAGTTTTCGAAACGGACCTCCGCCGAAAAACGAAAATTACTGGAAGTCCGAAATTGCGGATATTACATTCTACCCTCCTTAAAAGAAGTTTCGTCCCGAAACTTAAAATAAGTAGGGAGAAGCAATATCCCAACAGGAAACCTCAACGAGATACACAAGAACGCATAACTTTCGTCCATTGGCGAAACGTTACAAGCAATGCGAAAGAATATACAACAGTGGAAACACGCCCACGATTTACCATAACAAAGCCACCGGCAATGATTCAAAACAATAACAATCAATTAACGACGCATCACATACCACATCATATGCACACATTTAATCAAAGAAACGTACGCGACAACAAGTTGCACCCGACTAAAATGGCTATGCGATAGAAACAAATAGAGTATCACGATAGAAATCATTCCGATTCTCATCAATAAGAAAATGTCTGACGTCAAAACACAAACAATTCAAGATAACGGAAAACGAGAATACCGAATATTACATTCTATCCTATTAAAATTAAGTTTCGTCCAGAAACTTAAAATAAAACATCATGATAGAATAGAAACCAAACCAAAAAGTTCACGCAACAAATATCAATCTCTACACGAATTACGGACAAAGTACGATACACAACTACATCATCGACACCACCGGGCCCTCCCCGAGTAGGAACGAAAACCCGATTCCCGAACATCCTGGCAACGGACTCACAATGCACCGCTTGGTGCCCCAGTTGGCCGCACTTAAAACAATTAACCGGTGGCGAACGACAATTCTGTCTCGCATGGCCTACACGACTGCAGTTAAAGCAGGTCTTCACACTGATCGTCTTACTCGCCTCTGGGGTAAGGTTCTTAGATTGGTCAAACGAACGAGGAGTGCTCCTGCAGGAAACTCAAGCAACAGTGCTCACGGATCTCACTCTTCTCGGCCTCTTGAAAATTCCTCGAGGTCTTCTGTCTCTTACTCGAACCGCATTCCGTCACGTAAACGGCCATCTCAATGGCTAAAGCTCGGTCCGATATTCCTTCGTGGTGGCACACATGAGCGGAGCCATACTCTCACGGATATGGGGTTTCATGCGCATATTGAAGTATCGGACCTTGTCCGCTTCACTTCTCACTTGATCACGAACATAAGCCAATCGTCGATTATAATCGACTATCGCCCGATATTGACACATCTTGGGGCGAGCCGAGAAAAATTCAACGATTCTGCGTTCACGAACAGCAACGGCAATACTGCCTCCATGGCGGTCTTAAACTCAGCCCATGTAGGTGTATGATCTGCAGCACTACGGCGTGCCACCGATCTGCAAAGATCTTTGTCGAGCAGTAATCGAGCAATGGGTACCCTCCTATCATCCGGACAAGCTACAAGATCAAATATTCTCGTCCAACTGAAGAGCCGCTTTTCCCAACCTAACAAGTCGACGAACCCACAAAACGGGCGGCCGCATCTTCATCACATCTCGTAACCACTTACTAGTTCCGTTATCCCTATTTGGGTTCTCATCCCGACGCACGGCCGATTCATCCGCACTAACCGATCAACCACCGACGAAGGATGGTGGCGGCGCCAACGTCAACATTAACGCTAGTCGAATATCCCCGATCCAGACCGAGCCGATTGGTACTGCAAGGAGGGAGTCGCCTCTCCCGCTCCCGATTACGACCACGACCACGACCATGACCACGGCCTCGACCTCGACCCCTTAGCATACCGAACGGACATCCAATCGAATAACAAGATAAAACAAACCTCACATAATCGACATAAGCCCAAAATCGAAAGACAATGCAATATTCACACGTTCACATTGACAAAGATGAACGACCTATACCTCAAAGATACACGGTTAAAACATTAGCATACCATTGTGGTCCAACACCGTAATATTTTACAATGTACGAAGTATTTTAAAACACATTTTTCAAATACCGTCTGATTGTGTCATTTGAAAATACACGGCTCATTTGTCAAAATTTAACAAATTTTAAAAATCCATATAAACTATGGTTTGACCGCACCACCAAAATATTTTCCAAAAATCAATTCCTACAAAATTCTCAAACTGTAAAGTCCTTCAGAAACATTCTCAAACTTACCCATAGCGGACAAAAATTACAACATTCCAAAAACAAATAATTTAAAACCATATACTCAAACGGAAACCAGGGTCGCCAATTCAATCAAATGCATCTCGTAGTACCAAGTTTAAACCCACAGAAAATCATTCATCGGAGTTTCTCACAAACTCTACCGTCGGTACCTATTCGAAACCCATCAAGGTTTAAAACTTTCACAACCTACCACCCCACCCGGTGGTTCAAAGATAAAACAATAACGTGCCCATTCTATACACATACTATGTGTCACAAGTGTTAAACACAACTATATTACACAATACCGTGTAAATAAAATTATGCACCGCAATTAACTCACTAAGATAAAATCGAGATACACAGTATTACGCATAAAGGAGGAGACTTACATCCACAGTCGCACGGAGGTGACGGTCGCCCACGATACTAATCTCGATCGACAACATATCCGACACGTTGTGACTACGCACAACTCAACTTGTCACCAGACGACTCGAACGACAAGACCACACATAACTCGACACACCACGACTGACTGACCCGACACCTAGGTTTCCGCAACCTAGGCTCGATACCATAAATGTAACACCCCCAAAACCGTATGGGAATATTACACGCCGTAGACCCTTTCCACAAGGATCTACCAAAGCTAAACATCCATAAACAACCAAATGCTTGCCCACCTGTGGTCAAACAATAAAATGATACAGACCGATATGGTCACTTACACGTGAATACACAGACCGATGAGGTCACACAACCCAATTGACAAAACCGACTTAAATAACATTACCCACACAGGGGTCGAAATACAATACAATGGAAGACCGAAATCAACTCGACAACACAACAAAAATCAAAACAACTCTCGACTCATGATTAGTATCGCACTCGTCATCCTCTTGTGCCAATCCTGTGATCGCTCCCGACCGCATGTACCGACGCAAAAGGACATCCACCCCCGACATTTCTGGGGTTAGTAAAACTCCACCGTTTTACTAGTGCAAGTATCAAATCATACGAAATGTAACAAGCAATTAATAATCGTGATCAAATATAATAATCAAGTATCAAATATTCCCGGAGGTTTTCACAAGAGAAGATAAGCTATGAAGCATTCGAAAATAAGATTATCATCTCGAATTTTTAATATTTCAAAACCTTAAGACCTCAAGTCCCGATTCACAAAACCTTTCGAAAAACTTAAGGGCCTTAACCCAAAACTCGTTTCATAATTCAACCGTTTACAATACCTAAACATTTCCATAAATCTCGTGGGGCTCGCCCAACATTCTTTCTTAAAACTTTTCCTGTAAAAACTATGATTAGAAAAGTATCATGCTCAAGACACCGTGATCCACTGTCACGTGTCTCAGTAGGTTAAACAACCCGCACGGACTACATCACGCATAAATAAACAAACATAAACAATTCCGACACCGTGATCCATCACACGTGTCTCCGTAGGTTCAACAACCCACACGGACTATTAACCAATCATAACCAATTCCGACACCGTGATCCATCATCACGTGTCTCCGTAGGCATAACAACCCGCACGGACTATATCAATCACAACAATCACACACACAATCCTCGACACCGTAGTCCACCGCCACGTGTCACCGTAAGCCCCGCCGAGCTCACCCGTTGGACGACCGTGTCCGAAACTCATGGTCCATCGCCATGCGTTATCGTAGGCCTCGCTGCATCAAAGACGATTGGACCTCGCACTCACTAAGTTCTGATCCCGTAGTCCACTGCCACGAATCCTCGTAGGTCCCGTCGAACTAACACGAGTGAACTTAGCGGTCACACACATATTCACATTCACATTACATACAACAATGAGCACAATTAATCAATCACCTTGATCACCACAAAATCGCATATCGCACGCAAATAACACAACCTCGACACTCGCAACAACTATCATCAATCAACGACATTTAACCAACATAACACATATTCGGTACACAATACATTGTACAACCAAGTGTACAACCATCCCATATGTACGTCGCATTCCTGCACAAATGGCACAACGCCTAACACGTATACTGATATAACACTATTATCACAAAGCCTTCAAATTGCGGAAAACACAACCAACTCAAACGGAACATATTTACGAAGGCAAGCAAAGTCATTATACATCTCATACGTAATTACTAGTCGCAAGATACAAGTCGTATAGTAAGATACTTGCCTTAATAACCGCTACCGAACGCTCCGAAGAATACGGTTCGACCGGGAAGCTCGGACCCCGAAGAAGACAACGAACGGAAGGGTCCCGACTCGAGTTCTTCACAAGAATTCGACCCTAACAACATAAAGACTCAATCAACTACAATTCCACAGAGAAACCACGAATTAATCGACGTTCTATCCTAAGGGACCATCCGCCGAACACTATTGAGGCATAAAGTTCAAATTCGATCAACGAAGGGGAAAAACTTGGAATTTATCCGCTAAAGTTCTAGGAAAACATAACACCATGATTACCCAACTAATGTCCATCATCAATCGAAGCAAAAACGAAAGGAAAAATGAATTATAGCCAAGAACCCTAAAATTAGGTATAATGACCAATTACCTCAATTCAACGATGGAATGGTGGAAGGAAGATGATTGATTCGTGTTAGAATGTCCAAATCCGAGTTATAAGATGCTACACTGCAATATCTGGTTGAAATCGCCCAAAGTCGCGAGGAGAGAGTGGAGAAACGGGAGAGAAAGGAAGAAATGGGGTTAAAACACCCGTCTGTCCTTTATATACGGGATGTAACACGGCGCAACAAACGGTCCAAATAGCGCCGTGTTCGCGGCCGTGTTGCCGGGTCGGCGGCGACCGTGCGACACGGCGCACGAACACGGCGCAAAATGCCGCGGGTCTTGCGCCGCTTTCTGACAAAGGTTCGACTGGCGACACGGCGCACAGACACGGCGCAAAATGCCGCGGGTCTTGCGCCGTTTTGCACAGGTCCTGACAGACAGCATTCTAGACAGAAAACAACGCTACCAAAAACGAAAAAGACGATCACCAAAACACGATATGCCGACCCAACAGTCCGAGGAAAATACACACAACGAGAAACAATAACCAGTAACCCAAAACGGTCCGGGGTACACGATCAAAACCGAACAAGGAACAAATTCCCTAAACTTATAAGAAATTACAAAAACGGCCCAAACATCCGAAAATCATGATACGTGGTCGAATAACCAAACCGAAGTTCACAACACGTCCAACAAAGTTAAACGGACTTACGGGAACCTCGAAACAGCAGTTTCGGACGAGATTCGCAAGAATCGAACTCAAGTGCGGAAAAGTCGCTAAAAAGCTCGGAACTCAACAAAACGATACCGAAATGAACTCGGATGACAAAAAGTGCAGAATTAAATATTCTCCGAATGACGAAACGGTCAAAAGCGAGTTTTCGAAACGGACCTCGGCCGAAAAACGAAAATTACTGGAAGTCCGAAATTGCGGATATTACACAAGTATACTGTCACAACCTTTCGATTCGTCATCGACTCTCCAAGAGTGAATATCGTGTGACTGAATCAAGTATGAGTCTTGTTCGAGTATACTGGTCCCACCAATATACTTATAACTATGCTATCAAGACATGGACATGCCCTATCATCAGTTATACAAGTCTTACTTAAAAACTTAATGCCCATTTAAGTTTATCGACTTGCGAACAGTTTACATAAATAAACTTTAAACACATCCAGTGCATATGGAATGTTCGATTTATTTACATGGACATCACTTCAATGTTTACCAAATCAAGAATGCATTTAGTGAATGAATCATATTTGCCCTTTATTAATAATTCCATAATTACAAGTACAATGCCCCTACCATCTCATCCCCTGAGTGGCATTCGAGGGCTTATTCCTAACAGAAATATGAAGAGGGACGTAACAGAATACGTCTCGAAGTGTTTAACTTGTCAACAGGTTAAGATTGAACATCAGCGACCAGCCGGAATGTTGAAGCCACTTCCGATTCTTGAATGGAAGTGGAAGAATATATCGATGGACTTTATCACTAATATGCCAAGGACCAGAATGGGGATGAATATGATTTGGGTGTTAGTTGATTGTCTAACCAAGTCGGCTCATTTTTGGGTATTAAGGATACTTGGGGACCCGAGAAGTTGGCACGAGTGTTTATTGCGAAGATAGTCCGATTGCATGGTACGCCTAAGACCATTATTTCGGATAGGGATGGTCGCTTTGTGTGACCGCGCTGTCGTGAAGCGTCAAAATTAGTTATTTTTATTTTTCCTTGGCTTACTTCTACTAACTAGTAGTATCGGCAAGTAAGAGTCGATCCCACAGAGAACGGTAAATCAATTATACTATTTAAGGATTAAGTACTTTGTGCAATTAAAATAAAATAAAAAGAAGGGGGGGTTTGTTTTTGATCATAACTAAAATAATTTGCGTAAAATAAATTAAAATAAAATAAACAAAGGAAATAAAAATTTGAAAATATAAATTAAGGAATAATCTAGTTCTTAGCTCTGTTATCCACCGTTTCGAATTAATTCAAGTTTCAATGCAGCGCTTATCCCTTCTCTAATCTCATGAACTCCTATTCCGAAGCCAACAACAAGCTCTGTTGACCCCAATTGTTTCTTAAGTTTATTTAATTAAAACAAGCTCTTTAATTGAACCTGTCTATGTAATATCCGTAACTTTCCATTTTTAGCAGTTTCTATTTTTGGTGTATGTCTATTTTTATCAACTCGTTTGTAACCGTTTCGACATTTTGAATCTACTTTATTCTTGGAGTTTTTCCAATTGGACGAGTTTTGGTGATGTTTTCACGTGATTTCATTTTATGACATGTTTTGCCGTATGAACGTTCGATTCTCGTAAAACTCGTTCGTTTTTGTTGTTTCTTGGTTTGTACAAGTTCGTATGATTGGGTTTGTCTGTGGAGACCTTCAGTTCGTTGATCCGACGTCGTTTCGTGATTTTCGGCCACTTGGGCCATTTTTGTAATTTCCTAATAGTTTAGGGAATCTCATTTTCATTGTCGCATTACAGACCCTCCGGTCGTTGGAATTATATTTTCTTTTAGCGCTTAGCTCCGTCGTCACGTATGCTTCGTGTTTATGTTTCCGGATTCTGACCTCGTCGTGCGTTTTGTGTTTTGTACCTTCGACAGCAGCGTACTGCTGATATGAGCAGCAGTACTGAACTGCTGCGTAGGTAGCGCACGCTACCCCTGTTGCCTTGCGTGCGCTACCAATGTGCACTTAGCGTGCGCTAACTCGTTATTGTTAGCGTGCGCTAGTGATTGGCAGCAGTAGCTACTGGACCGGTTTCAGCCCCGTTAGCGCGGGCTATATATGATAGTTAGCGTGCGCTAACTTCACATTTATTTAGATCAGCGGCTGTTTAGATTCAGCATTAGTTTTCATTCTTTTCCTTTCCTTCCCTTCCTACGGGCGATTTTGGCGATTCAGAGCAGATTGTGGAGAGTAATCAGTGGAGTTCCCTTCCAGTCCGATTCTTGTGTCTCGAGCATAACACATCACCATCTAAACCCATCTCCATCGTCCGAATTCAAGGTAATTCCCCAGGAACCCTAACTTTGACGAATTTGGGGGGTTTTTCGGGATTCTAGGGTTTAGTTCCGAATTATTCAACTATATTACGATATTCTTTACCGATTGTGATTATAGAGTGATTCTAAATCCAATTTCCTTGATTTTAATCCACGAATTATCAATACGGGGAGATTTTATGTAAACCCTCGCCCGTATCAATTGATCGTTCATTGTCGTATCATGTAATCGGGGTTATGGGTGTATTCCAATAGAGTATTGTTGTCCGTTGGGACTGAACTATGTTGATCCTTCGTTTAGGAACCGTCGTTTTCCACCCGGACCGTTCGTAGTCGTGTTTCACTTCCGTTTCTTCAAGAATGTCTCAAAGGCAAGTACTTTATATTTGTTTACATGTTATAGTATTTGAATTATGGCTGTATCGTGGTTGTTGTGGATGGTTATGTGTATGCTCACCTAGGGACGGTCCGACGGGGCCTCTAGGGATACGTATTGCCGTGAGTGTGCGTATCACGAACTGTGGTTAGCCACCCAGGGATGTCCGACGGGGCTCTGCGGGGTACGGTGGCCGTGAGTCTCGTACCAACGGTTAACTTTGAATTGTGATTTGTTGGAGATAATGTGTTTTACGATTGTACAATGTAAATATTCCGGAATATAAAATATTTTCTAAAATGATTTTTGGCGCATATATTCATCTGATTAGAATGTAGTTCAAATGGATTGTACTTGCACTAGCAGTTGTCACTAACCCCTTAAATGGGGGAAATACTTTTGTATTTCAGGTATCGATTGTGGGGACAAACGAGCGCTTGAGCCGTATGAGGATGATGGGCAAGCATGATACTGACCAGTAGTCATTTGTTGGTGTTCAGTTCTGTCTATTATTTGTGATGCCTTGTTTTGGAACTTTTATATTATAAAATTGGTTTAAGTACTCGAGTACTTCTTGTTTGAAAATTGTTAATGTTGTGTTCCCGTTTTGGGAAATGGATTGATGATGGATTCTATTTATCGGGTTGTAATCTTTTATTTGGGATTTTCGTTTTATTGGTGATTGTTTGTCGTTGTTGAATGTCTTGTTGGTATGTTAGCCTGGTGGATTCCATAGTGTGGGGTCCACGGCGCTGTAATATGCCCTGAATGTCTTGGGAGTGTTACAATCTATGCGGTGGATTCAAAACAAGCTCTTCAGATCTCGCTCGCTAGATGCATTAAAAACCAAAATAATGAAATAGGCAAGATATTATGTTCATAAGCTCGACTTAAGGGATCTCGATTTTGTATTACTCAATTGAGAATATTCAATTGTTTGCTACTTGTGAAATTAAAATTGCAACAATTACGAATTACAACTCAATTTCTAGCATAAGACATAAAACCCCTAATCTAGTTGGCTAAACCAAATCAAGAAATTATATGGCATAGTAGTGAATTCAGTAACACAAATGTAATTCAAGAGAATTCGAGTTGAGAATATGCTACGTGATTAAAACATGAATAATTCAAATACGGTTTCAATCTTTACTAAGAACTAGAATAGAAAATTAGCCGGACATGTTGGCTTTAGAAAACATCAAATTAATATTAGACATGAGAAGAAAGAAATTCAAACGGTGTAGTCTTCTTCCTCGCATGTCGGAAAAGGATCGGCTTGCTCCGGTGAGAATGGTGGTTCGGTCGTCCTCTTTTCCTTCTGCTCCAGCCGTCCGAATGGTGATGATAATGATGGTGAATAATAATCTCAGCTCCCCTCCTTTTATATTAGTCCCTTATCTATTAGTTTCCTTCTTTAATTGGATCTCCTTCCTTCTTATCCTTCTTGAGTTTTAATTCTGTTGGAATCTTTCTTTCCAAATCTATTCAAATTCCTTTCCCCAGCCTAGGGGTTGATTTTATGCCTTTTGGAACTGATTGAAGCGGATTGGAGTCGTTTCTTGGGTCCCAAGTAAGATTATTTTCGGAAAAGAGCCGACACTGGGTCACCGAACTGGCACAGGGCCACCTAGTGTCGCGCGACAGTTTCTTCATTAAAGCCCAAATCACCTTGGTATGGTCCGTTTCATGGATCAAACTATTCCTTAAGCTTAAAAACTCCATCAAACATCTAAATTAAACAACAAATTGCCAAGTGAAGTAAATTGCATCCAAAATATAAATAGTTAGAAAATAACTCAGTGTGCCAATATAAAATTCATTAAAACCTTATAATTAACCATAATTTTAGCACACTATTTTCGTCCTATCAAATCTCCCCAAACTTAAACCAATGCTTGTCCTCAAGCAATTTAGAATGAGTTGGATCGAAGCGATAACGAAAGTAGTAATAAGATTTGCACGCCTTGAGATATTCAACCTTCATTAACTGAAATAGTGGTGTATTAAACGCCTCTTCTACATAATTAAAAACATGCTTTGCATAGGCAATTAATGAAAGTTACATAAAATTATCACACATAAAAACGCAATCCTATTAAATAGTTCCAAGAAGAGAAGTATGGTAAAAAAATTCCAACTTATGTTAAAGACTTTAATCATCTCCCCAAACTTATTACTTCAATTGGTTGTTTATTGATAGGGACTTACGCGAACGCACTATCCACAAGCTTCATCATATTTCGTAGGTGATAGCTTTCACACCATTATTTGCTAACGTGTAGCTCTTTACACCAACACTTTTTTCCTCTCTTTTTTTTCTCTTTTTTTAGGTGATAGCTTTCACACCGTTATTTGCTAACGTGTAGCCCTTTTCACCAACACTTTTTTTTTTGTGTGAGACGGCAGCTACGCACCAACAATGGGTTGGTCCTTTATTTTCCGTTGTTACTTTTTTCACAACATTTTAGGACCCCCAAAATTAGGCAGTTGTTGCTGCTCAGGACCCCTCCCCTTTTTTTTCAACTAACCTCCATGCGGTAAGCCAAAAAAATCAACAACCAACGGAATTCTAAGAAGAGGGAACAACCAAATATAAATCACAAGTGAAATTTTAATAATACTTCCTTCTTGGCTTTTCTAGTTTTGCTATTTTTATGCCTTTAATTCACAGAAAAATCCCATTAACGGCCAACACAAAACCAAACAATTTTCACAGAAAGGCGAAACTACAAGCCACATATTGAGCTAATTCCGACTAATATTCCAAATGAGAAAATAATACTAAATACTATTATGCTTTTCACCAACTAATGACAAATCTAAATCAATGTACGGGGAAAATAACTTGGCAACAACACGAAAAATATAAAAAAGATAAGGCGCAAATCAAGTACTGAAAAGGAAAAGAGTTCACCGGGCTGGTGCGGTGTGTTAGTCTTGGAGAGAGAGTAGGCTTTCTTGTAAAATCTCACACTGGGACAGAATCTCGGCAGTGGATCGCCCAGTGTCATTTTATCTGCACAATAGTCGACCTCCCCAAACTTGATTCAAAACCCATTGTTGCTGACCAACCATATATCCAAGATCCTCTGTTACCTACAAACAAAATGAAATAAATGAAAATTCGATTTGGTTCTACAACTAAAAAAATAAAAAATAAAATAAATAAACACTGGGTTGCCTCCCAGCTAGCCTTTATTTTCAGTCCTTGGCTCGACTAGAACTTCCCTTTTTAAAGAATGCACCAAGGAGGTTTTGGTATAGGTCTTAAAGCAAGTACATACACCATTATTTTTGTTCTTTTGCACCACTTCAACCCACTAGTGCAAAGATTTCTAATTACACTCATACTCTTTATATAGGGACCATGCAATAGAGAAAAGTTCAGTCTTGATATGATCTCATAGAGCACATATGTATTATTGATCTCGTCAATCAAGAGCACTTCTTCAACCTCATCCCTCAAAACTCGCTTAATTGCATCGCTGGATGGTATATGAATTTCCACTTTGTGAGACACATCTAAATCTTGATTTTCCTTGTTGTCCATTGCAGCCTTCTTTATCCTGGAAGGAAAAGGTACGCTCGCAGCGCCAATATGAGAAGAATTAGACATTATTACTTTGCTGCCCGGCAGTTCAGCACTGGTGCCGATTCAGCACTAGGTATCCCAGTGTCGATCTGCTCAGTGGGTTTTTCAGCCCCATTTTCAGCTTACACCACTTGCTTAGACTTATTAGGCTCCTCAAACTGCTTCCCACTCCTTAAAGTTACAGCACTCACGTTCTTTGGGTTCAGCTCAGGTTGGGATGGCAATTTCCCACTATTTTGGCTCTCCAAACGGCTCACGGTGGTGGCCAGTTGACTCACTTGATTTTTGAGAATTTTGATACTCGACTTAGTGTCATGCTGGAATTGATTCATGCCCTGATGTAGTTGCATAGTGTTTTCCATGAGTCTTCATCATCTCCTCCAAATATTGCGTCGAATTTTCGGCGGGTTGCTTGTAGACTTGTCCCTTATTTTGTGGAGGTGCCTCTTGATGGTTTTTCCATCGAAAGTTAGGGTGATCCCTGTAACACCCCCAGATCTGACCGGGAATATTACAGCACCGTGGGCCCCGAGATGGAACCCACAAGGCTGAAGGAAATTTTCGCAAACATTTACAAACGCCCAAGAGGCTAACGACGGTATTATCTATTAAAAACATTCGAAGATTTATAAAGCTCGTTTATCAAACCGTCGTAAAAACTCATTTGAAACCACAAGGCCCAAAATGCCAAAACTCAACAGTTTAAAAATATACGTTAAGCTATCGCTTACACGTACCGAAAGAATAGATTTAGAAAATGGTTGCCAAGGTAACCTAAGTTACCGGATACCGAAAAGGCCATTTAAAGATACTCACGCATCGGATAAAGACAAACAATTAAAATACTCTAGCAGCGGAATACAACAATTGATCAGAAACTCAAAACACAAATACATGCCCTTGCCAGTATCCTCCGGGAAGATCATCTCTCCACGACCGCTACAAGCTTGATAATCCAAGAACCTAAAAAGAAAGCCCACGACGGGGTCAGCCATAATATCCAACAATGATAATCATCACATCTCGTCAATAATTACATATCAATGGAAATACTAAGTAAGAATACGACCAATGTAATCTTACCATCGTAACTTTACGAGAATCCATGATACGTATTCTTAACAACACATTAAAATAATAGCGAAATATCTGTACGGTATCTCAACAATACTCAAGGTTCTCAAAACATTATCATAACTCGCGATATGGAAATTATACCAACTCTGGCCAATCCAATCCATCAGATAACATCGACAATTCCAATACGATAATCGATTGTCCATCAAAAACAAGTACCAAGGAAATACGGAACATACCTCAAGATACGAAATACCATTACCATCACGTCAGTCTAATCCGAGATCAGATCAACACAACATACGGACATGGTCCTAACACAAGACCTACAAATGCATACTCATCAACGTCAATATGATCACAACAATAACGACAATGTATACTTATGGCAAACCCATAATATACATATGCACAACAACAATACATGGCAATCCGATGATCCAGCGTTCACTGCCTAGATCCCCCGATGATCCCGTTAGACCAACCCGAGGTGGAAAACCCGTCCGATGATCCAGCGCACGCTAGCATAGATCCCCCGATGATCCCGTCGGACCAACCCGAGGTGGACATATGACAACAATGCACAACTGCACAAAACAACAGTACACAATACACGACAACAACAATGCACAAATGCATGACAACAACTATACACGAATGTATCACGACATGATCGACACAAATAATAAAAATGATTAGAGTACTTGCCCCGAGTCCTTCGAGAACGATCTCAATGTCTAAACCATCACGAACCATTATCCTCAATACTCGACGGTCCAAAGTATCACGGATTGCAGATAATTCATATCTTCGTCTTTATCACAATATATCCTCGATATACAAGTATACCAATAACAAAAGTAAATCATATACATTATGATTTAGATTCCCAAAACTCGAATACGATTTATAATCTCAAATCTCCTGTGATTACTATAATAAACATTGCTATATGAATTATACACGAATGAAACGGAAACCATTCATTAAATATTATGAACTGAGCAAGTAATAACTTACTTCGATACCGATACAATGACGAGGAAGCTGCTACCAATTTCATTGTCTTCGTCTACTAGCTCCTCGGCCCTGACCAACGCCATTCACGAACATACTCGAACACGACCGCAACATATGGTTATAAACACCGATCAATAATCTCAACCTATTACAATAAACGATAAACAACAAGTTCGATAACAATCAACAATCGATAAAATCAATTCACAAACCCAACGGCTCGACAATATCTCGATTAAACACTAGTCGGATCAATCCTACTCAAACCAGCACGAATTTACAACCACAACACGAAAATACTGCACTTTCTGCCTTCTTAGCGCACGTTAATCACCTAACGTAGCGTGCGCTAAGTTGCTCCCGTTAGCGCGCGCTAGGCAGTAAACGTAGCGTGCGCTAATGCTGTACAGATGCATGTTTTTCAGATACCGATCAACTTATGGCGATTTCAAGAACACTAAGTGATTCTGAATCATGTTCAAAGCTATCAAAACAACGAAATCCGATATCCTTTAACATATAAACAATCATCCAACTTATAATCCAAGTTCTATATCCATATATCATCTTCCTTAATATTAATACATGAAACGTCAAGAACGTAACCACACTTCCTTAATCTTCCATTACAAAGAGTAATCATCTACAATAACATCAACATCCGAAACTGAGGAGAAGGATTAATCCACTTATCTCAAGAAAACGAACAACATAATCCAAATCACAAGAATCATATTAATATCATCATACTCCGGTAATCCATCTCATAATCATGCTTGTCAACTTGTTTATGTAATAATCATCAACTCAAGAACATCAACATTCAATCCAAAACGAAATCCAAAGATGAAGAGTAATTACCTCTTTGAAGGAATGGATTGAATCCCAAGGTTGAATCCGTTTTCAATCACTTCCAAGTTTCAAATGTTGTTAGGAATGATCAATTCAAGTGTTTGGGACCTCAACTTCTCTCTAAGACCTCTCTCTATCGTTCACATGAAGAAATGGACGGAAATGACAAATAATGGCCAACTGCACTTATATATATACTGTACATTACTAACGTACGCTAACATCTTCAGTTAACATACGTTACACACGTAGCGTGCGCTAACTGTCTTTGTTAGCGTGCGCTATCGAAGTCTAGAGGCAACTGTCTTACCGCATGAAGTGATTTACGTACGCAATGCCCATGCAATAGCGTACGTAAATGCCTCTATTTAGCGTACGCAAGTGTCTTACCTTAGCGTGCGCTACTCATAGTTGACTCGTTTGTCTGTATGCTCCGAAGACTGGTCCACACGCCGAAAGTGCTGACGAGGATAAGATTCCTTTTTGTCCGATATACAGTTAGCGTGCGCTAATCAACATATATTAGCGTGCGCTAACACTACATTACAACATCCGTTGACTTATCAGAACGTGCGCCGAAAGTGGCCTAGTCCACACGCAGATTCCTTCCGATCTGACTGCATTAGCGTGCATTATCTTATATCCGTAGCGTGCGCTAAACCTGCACGATAGCGTGCGCTACTCCTGATTATTAGCGTGTGCTAATAATGTTACACTTAGCCATTTTCAGCTATTCTTGTCCAACGTCTCAACATACAGAATACGAACATACGACATACTGAATACATATACTTCTTAAATGTAATTGTCAACCAAGTACGACAATTATACCAATACAGATGTCTCAGTCCTTCATTTATTTTATCCATACTGTACAGATACCACACTGTACAACATAACTCGGATAAAATAATGTTAAATAACAGTAGTAGAATTTCCGAATATTATATACTACACCACTTAAAATAAGTTTCGTCCTCGAAACTTGCAATCCGTCACAGAAAAACAAACAAACCGTTCGACCAAGATATTCCGAAACCATCACGACGACGATCAGTCGTCATCATTAACGAATAACCGAAACAGCAGACTTACAAATGCGCAAAGTCGACGATCTCCTGAGATCCTAGCAAGTGACTCCTCTGTAAAGTCTCAACACGCTTACGGTCATCATTTCATGAGTCCCATCAAAACATAACATCTTCGGATGAAATAATCTATCTGTTTCAATTATGTTTGTCTGATTACACAATCCAGTCTCAATTCTGATAAAATGAATAATACACGATACATCTGTGAAACAACTGCCCAACAAATTCCGAAATATCGACACAAAATCTGAACGCTCATATGATCATTAACAATGATCAACCAATAAATTAACCGAGAGTATCATCGACATGATATCCTCCGATACGACCAATCTAAAGGTCAAAACGCAGTCGAGAATATCATCAACATGATAAACTCCTATTATTACCAACGAATGATTAACGGTAATCGAGAATACCTTCACACGGTAAGCTCCAACCCGATCAACGCAGAACCACAGAAACCGATATAGAGTTCTCAAAACGACACACCAATCACATACAGTGGATCTCAACGAAACCCAACCGACTGGTGAACATTCCCCTCGGCATACGAACGACGAATCGCAAATCGACGAACATACCAACTCATACAAGGAGTGGGAACGACCACTCAATATCCAAAACAACCAGCATGGGGTCACCATCCCCAAATTTACACTTACAAAGAAATCATTCAAAAATCACTATGTTAAAATTGTGCTACTACCACACCAATGGAATCACATAGCACATATGTTCCGGTTTCACAATATCCCAAGTTTCCAAAATAATATTATGTGCATGATGTAATACCCAGATTTTTCGGATATATTTTTCGTTTATATGTTGGATATCGTTGATGGACATTTGTGCTTGAGAATGTTCTGAACGTTTGATAATGTTATTGAATGCGTATATGTATTCATTATGCCGTATGTCGATTGGTATGTCGAGATATTGGTTGAGGATAAGTGAATATGGCTAGGCACAACAACGATAGTGCACGCTATAAGTGTTTCATTAGCGCACGCTACTGAGTACAGGTAGCGCACGCTACGAAGTATTGATAGCGTACGCTAAGAGGTTCGGTTACGTACGCTAAGGAGGACCCCTAAAGTACGTAACGACTTGCTGGGTTAGTTCCGGAAGGTGGCCGACAGGTAGGCCCAAGTTGATTTTTATATTCAGTTAGCGCACGCTAACGCATGTTAGTTAGCGCACGCTAACATCAGATCGCCAATAATGGAATCTTAGCTTTCGGCGGGTGGACCCGGCCATGTCCGACGCGTGTCCAGATAAGGTCAGCGAGTGTTTGTCGTGTAGAGCTAGCGCACGCTAAAACCGTATGATTAGCGCATGCTAATTCCAGATCGGTCAAAGGAATCCCGGTAATCGCGGATGCTTTCGGCATGTGGGGGCACGATACTGTAGCAAGTCAACTTCGGATAGCGCATGCTAAGGTCAAGGACTTGCGTACGCTAGGCAAGATGTTTTACGTACGCTAATGCATGGGCATTACGTACGTAAGCTATTTTACGAAGCGAGGCAGTAGCCTCTGGGCTGCGATAGCGCACGCTAACAAAGTCAGTTAGCGCACGCTGAGGAAGTAGCGCACGCTAAACATGAGATGTTAGCGCACGCTAATAATGAATATTATAAAAGGGGACAGACGGGTATTGTGAGGCATTTCGTCCATTTTTCTTCCTTCAGCCGGGAGAGAGAGAGAGTTGGGATATATTTGAGGTTCCCAAACACTGTATAATGATAATCTTTAACAACATTAGATTGAGAGCTTGGATTCAAGCCTTGTTCTTCAAGTTGTTCATGATTTTTTTTTGGATGGAAGTTCTAGTGTTCTTCTTTTTGGATTCGTCTAAACCAGGTAATCTTCGTATTCCTTTGTTAATGGTTCGTTTTTCTTGGATGATTACATGTGAGGAACATGTTGGATAATCATATAACGATGTTATATGGGATTTTATGGATTTTGATAAGAACTTCGAATGTTTCTTCATATTATTAAAGATGATGATTCGTTTAAACCCTTTTGAGATGGATTTCTGGATCATAATACGAGGTTGAATTTCAGATTGTTCATGTTGTGATCCTTGTTACCGAGTTGGTTCGATTATTGATATGATTATTGTTCTAGGTTGATTAACCAATAGGTATAATCGTTTTGCCGCGGTGAAAAGCCGTAGATTCCGTCCAGTCGGGGCTGAAGAGCTCGTAGACGAGGACGATGAGTTCGGTGTTGGTTTTGTCATGTTGGTATCCAGGCAAGTGTTTACTTGTTCGGTTGTAATGTTTTGATGAGTAATTCCATTTACATTTCATAAGTATTTTATGTTGTATTGCATATTGACGAATGTTCAGTGATGTTCTAAAAAGGATTAGAATGCACAGTTGATGATTGTTGAGATACTTGGACAATCTTGGGAAGATTGTAGTATTCGGATATTGTTGATGTCATTTTGGATATTCTTGGTTTGTGGTATGCATTTCGGAAGGATGTCCGAATAGAGGTATGTTTTATGGCAATCGTACATAGAAGATTGTGTACGGGAAAGTATTCGGTATTGAGGTATTATGTGGTATTATCGTGATATTGGGATTTTGATGAGAATCGTTGGATTACCGGAAGTGGTAAGGTTATCGTTGAGGTTATTATTCTCATGATGCATGGCATGTGAATATTTATGTTTATGTACTTGCGGTTATTTGTCGGGCATTATTGCTGACCCCGTTGTGGGACTTGTTTTTCAGGTATTGAGGACTTTGATGGTAGCGGTCGTGAGGCGAGGATTCCGGACGATACTGGCTATGGCATATTGTTGGGGAATCTTGTGTTTTGTTTGTGTATATCATTATCGATGTATATGTATCTTGGACTGTATTTCTATCCGCTGCGTGAGTTCTTTCAAATGGCTTTCGGCTTTATGCCAACTGAGTTCGATTTCAAAAACTGATTCCCTTAACCGAGTTTTTTGCCTTGATTGTCTTGACGGTAGTTGGTGTTTTCAAATGATTTTGTGAGTTTCGGAAAATACTACCGTCATCGGCCTTCTTGTTGTTTTTGTAATGGCTTTTAGCCTGGTGGGTTCCGGCGCGGGGCCCACGGCGTGTAATACTCCCGTATGTTATGTGATAACCGGGCATGTGTGTTATGTGGCTCTACCAGTGTGGTAGTTGCGTGATTTTTTGTGTAGCTGGATTTATGGCTATTTTCAACTGTATTGTTTTGGTTCTGTGTGATTTTTCAGTACTGTCGTGGTGATGTGTGGGTTTGGGGATTGTTGGTGTTCCCGAGACCGACGAGGCAGGGAGTGAACGCCGGTGCCGTGGTCATGTGCAATGTGCGGCTCCAATCGGGAAGTGAACGCCGGTGCGAGGCATGTGCAATGTGCGGATTTCGATGTGGAGTGGAACGCCGGTGATACGTGCATGTGACAAGGAGCGGCTCATGCGCTTTAGGTGAGGAGACACAGCGTCACAGATCCCACAAAACTCGACAGTGCTCTAAACTTGTTGTGGTCTTGGCGGAGACCAATCGTTTTCAAATTGTGATTATTCCTGTTTTGGCATTCTTGTTGTGTCGAGATTTTTGAAATGGTGTCATATGCTAGTATCACGGGAGATCTTCGAATTCACAGACCTGTAAGTATATTATTTGGTATTTATTTGGTTGCCTTGGTGATTTGGATTTTCTGTTAAGATGTTTGTACAGAGATTGCAAGTTTCGAGGACGAAACTTATTTTTAAGGGAGGTAGAGTGTAATACCCAGATTTTTCGGATATATTTTTCGTTTATATGTTGGATATCGTTGATGGACATTTGTGCTTGAGAACATTCTGAACGTTTGATAATGTTATTGAATGCGTATATGTATTCATTATGCCGTATATCGATTGGTATGTCGAGATATTGGTTGAGGATAAGTGAATATGGCTAGGCACAACAACGATAGTGCACGCTATAAGTGTTTCATTAGCGCACGCTACTGAGTACAGGTAGCGCACGCTACGAAGTATTGATAGCGTACGCTAAGAGGTTCGGTTACGTACGGTAAGGAGGACCCCTAACGTACGTAACGACTTGCTGGGTTAGTTCCGGAAGGTGGCCGACAGGTAGACCCAAGTTGATTTTTACATTCAGTTAGCGCACGCTAACGCATGTTAGTTAGCGCACGCTAACATCAGATCGCCAATAATGGAATCTTAGCTTTCGGCGGGTGGACCCGGCCATGTCCGACACGTGTCCAGATAAGGTCAGCGAGTGTTTGTCGTGTAGAGCTAGCGCATGCTAAAACCGTATGATTAGCGCACGCTAATTCCAGATCGGTCAAAGGAATCCCGGTAATCGCGGATGCTTTCGGCATGTGGGGGAACGATACTGTAGCAAGTCAACTTCGGATAGCGCACGCTAAGGTCAAGGACTTGCGTACGCTAGGCAAGATGCTTTACGTACGTTAATGCATGGGCATTACGTACGTAAGCTATTTTACGAAGCGAGGCAGTAGCCTCTGGGCTGCGATAGCGCACGCTAACAAAGTCAGTTAGCGCACGCTGAGGAAGTAGCGCACGCTAAACATGAGATGTTAGCGCACGCTAATAATGAATATTATAAAAGGGGACAGACGGGTATTGTGAGGCATTTCGTCCATTTTTCTTCCTTCAGCCGGGAGAGAGAGAGAGTTGGGATATATTTGAGGTTCCCAAACACTGTATAATGATAATCTTTAACAACATTAGATTGAGAGCTTGGATTCAAGCCTTGTTCTTCAAGTTGTTCATGATTTTTTTTGGATGGAAGTTCTAGTGTTCTTCTTTTTGGATTCGTCTAAACCAGGTAATCTTCGTATTCCTTTGTTAATGGTTCGTTTTTCTTGGATGATTACATGTGAGGAACATGTTGGATAATCATATAACGATGTTATATGGGATTTTATGGATTTTGATAAGAACTTCGAATGTTTCTTCATATTATTAAAGATGATGATTCGTTTAAACCCTTTTGAGATGGATTTCTGGATCATAATACGAGGTTGAATTTCAGATTGTGCATGTTGTGATCCTTGTTACCGAGTTGGTTCGATTATTGATATGATTATTGTTCTAGGTTGATTAACCAATAGGTATAATCGTTTTTCCGCGGTGAAAAGCCGTAGATTCCGTCTAGTCGGGGCTGAAGAGCTCGTAGACGAGGGCGGTGAGTTCGGTATTGGTTTTGTCATGTTTGTAATATCCGCAATTTTCGATTTTTGGTAAATTTCTTTTTTTCGGCCGGAGTCCGTTTTGACGGCTCGCTCATGACCGTTTCGTCGTTCTGAGAATGATTAATTCTACACTTTTTGTCGTCCGAGTTCGTTTGGGTGTTGTTTTGTTGAGTTCTGTGCTTTTTAGCGACTCTTTCGCACTTGAGTTCGATTAAGCGAATCTCGTCCGAAAAGCTATGTTTGAATTTCCCGCAAGTCCGTTTAACTTTGTTAGACGTGTTGTGAACTTCGGTTTGATTATTCGATCACGTATCGTGATTTCCGGGCGTTTTGGGCCATTTTGTAATTCTTGGAAGTTACGGGTATCCATATCTGTATTTGTCATCTTGACCCTTTTCTTGGTCGCGTATGATTAATTATTGCATTACGTTTTCATCTCGAGTTGTTGATGTCGTCCGCGAACTTTTCGCCGTGTTCGCCTGCGTTTTAAATCGAGGCATCGGGTCGTGGCGGGTGGCAGTGGCGGACGGTGCGGCACGTCGGAAGTCTTTGAGCAGCCGAAAGGTGCCCAGTGTAATATGTCGAACAAATCAGATGTGCCGCGGCACACCCATCCGTGCCGCGGCCACAGCGCCGAGCAGTGCCGCGGCACACTGTCCGGCCGCGGCACACTCATGTGTCTTCCGCGACCATAACCCAATCAGACGTGTGCCGCGGCTGCACGCAGCGGTGTGCCGCGGCACAATGCCAAAACACAGGAGTAAATTTCGGCTGTGCCGCGGCACACTTTAGCCGCCTGCGCACACGAAGCGGTCAATCATGCGATTCGTCTTTATTAGACGAAATCGGGCGTCGTCTTCTTCATTTTCACCGCATCGCGAGAGAGAGTGAGAGAGAGGGAAGGAGTTCTTCATCCTTATCCATTGGGGGTCGATTTTCACCATTTTTCTTCTAGTGAAGCCCGGCAATCAATCTAACGCGTGTTCTCTACGGATCTTGGTACTTGAATCTCCTAAGGTAATATTCTAAAACCCTATTTTCGATTTATTTGGGGGTTTTGGGTTTTTCTTCCGATTCGTTCCGTTTTGTTGGTGGATTCATGATGTATACGATTAATATTGTTAGTATTTTTAGTTTTCCTACGGATTCATGGATATTTTGTGGATTTTTACGGAATCGAGAGGGTTTGGTTGCGGTCGCCCTCGTTGTTATTTTGGTACGAATATACATGAATCGTAGGCGGGTTTCCGGGTGTATTCCATTTCCATAATCGTTTAGAAGTGGTTGTGATTGTGCTATTCGAATCGTTAGGTTCATTTTCGTCGGTTCCTCGCGGTCGTGCTTGATTCTTCCGTTCCGTTCATTGTCGTCTCCCTTTTTGTTAGCATCGGGCGTTCCGAAGCTTCCCGGTTGAGCCGTATCCGTTCGTGGTTCCGTGCTCGTGGTATCGAGGCAAGTACCTTGCCCATACTTTTCTCGTTTTATGTATATGATGATCAGTGGTCGTCTTGATGTGTTTGTTTGGTTATTTGAAATGAAGTTTCAAAAGGATTTGGTTGGCCTCGTTAAAGGCTTTCTTTCAAAACGCGTGTGTTTTGTGAACGGTGTTTTGAGAATTGATTATGATTTGATTATCTTGAACGTTGAGGGATTTTATGAGGATACTCTCTTGTTTAAAAGTTATGGAATCGTGTATTCCGTATTTAAGCTTGTTATTGTATTTTTGAAGAGTTTGGTAATGGTGTCGAGTTAATGGCCATCTCTAGTGAGTATTCTTAATGAACTTACATTCTTAGCATGTTAGTATTGCATGAGTAACGTGTGTGTGTGTATGCTCACTACGGGTTAGATCCGACGGGGTCTCGGTAGGGCTCCACGAAGCTGTGGACCGCGAGCTTGCTTTTAACCACTGTGGGTTAGATCCGACGGGGTCTCGGCAGGGATCCACGAAGCTGTGGGTCCGCGGTTAATTGTGGTGCATTTTTACAAATGTGATTCGATATTGGCATTTCCGGAAATGAGTGCTTTTGAACGGTCTTCATGATTGCATGCATTGACTAAGTGTGTAAGAGGTAAGTTGTTCGTTTGGCCTACTTGGCTAGGATGGCTCTAGAGTAATTTGTGGTTTACGTTTTAAATCCTTTATTTGTGGATTTTGATGTTGGGATACGAACCTCGTGGTCGTTCTTGTGTACTGTGAGTTGATGAGATTTGGGGCTAAAATCCCAAGGGTTTTGTAAAAGTCGTTTACGGTTGGGGCTAAAATCCCAACGTTTTGGTTAATGTCATTTTCCGTAGTAAACTTTTGGGGTGGCGACCCCTTTGTCTTTTGGATTTTTGAAAAGTAGGATTTGATAATCCTAAATTGTTTTCTATTAAAACTCTCGATGGCATTCTAAACCGTTTTATAAATTATTCCCATTGATTTATGATATTTCGTTTTTGTAATGTTTCCTCAAACCCTTGCCTCGGGAAGTACTTTTCGCTTCGTTTGGATCTTTGAGGATCCTCGGTTATTGTTATTCGTGGAATGTGAATTGTATGGCTCGTATTTGCACTTTGTATTTGCACTAGCAAAATAGTGGAGTTTGCTAACCCCGAGTAATCGGGGGTGGATGTCTGTTTTGCATTCGGGTTTTGGAGCATAACACGTGGTCGGCACGAAGGATGATGAAAGATGATCGATACTAATCACATGAGGAATCGTATATCGTGTGTTGGATTAGTTGTACTTTATTTTCATTTCTTTGTATTGTTCCCGTTGTACGGGTGTAGTTGTATTTTGGTCCCCTGCGTGGGCATGAGTTGTATTTGAGTTGTATGTATTTGTGGAAAGACCAAATCGGTCTACTGAGTCAGTGTAGCCTTGAAGGCATTGTCGAGATGTTAAATGTTGATTACCAGCCTGGTAGATCCTCGAGGAGAGGGTCTACGGCGTGTAATATCCCTGAGTGGATTGGGGGTGTTACAATGTTGGTATCCAGGCAAGTGTTTACTTGTTCGGTTGTAATGTTTTGATGAGTAATTCCATTTACATTTCATAAGTATTTTATGTTGTATTGCATATTGACGAATGTTCAGTGATGTTCTAAAAAGGATTAGAATGCACAGTTGATGATTGTTGAGATACTTGGACAATCTTGGGAAGATTGTCATTTTGGATATTCTTGGTTTGTGGTATGCATTTCGGAAGGATGTCCGAATAGAGGTATGTTTTATGGCAATCGTACATAGAAGATTGTGTACGGGAAAGTATTCGGTATTGAGGTATTATGTGGTATTATCGTGATATTGGGATTTTGATGAGAATCGTTGGATTACCGGAAGTGGTAAGGTTATCGTTGAGGTTATTATTCTCATGATGCATGGCATGTGAATATTTATGTTTATGTACTTGCGGTTATTTGTCGGGCATTATTGCTGACCCCGTTGTGGGACTTGTTTTTCAGGTATTGAGGACTTTGATGGTAGCGGTCGTGAGGCGAGGATTCCGGACGATACTGGCTATGGCATATTGTTGGGGAATCGTGTGTTTTGTTTGTGTATATCATTATCGATGTATATGTATCTTGGACTGTATTTCTATCCGCTGCGTGAGTTCTTTCAAATGGCTTTCGGCTTTATGCCAACTGAGTTCGATTTCAAAAATCGATTCCCTTAACCGAGTTTTTGGCCTTTATTGTCTTGACGGTAGTTGGTGTTTTCAAATGATTTTGTGAGTTTCGGAAAATACTACCGTCATCGGCCTTCTTGTTGTTTTTGTAATGGTTTTTAGCCTGGTGGGTTCCGGCGCGGGGCCCACGGCGTGTAATACTCCCGTATGGTTTTGGGGGTTTTACACATGAATCTACAACACGCAACATATTTCTCTTATCCGATAACTCAACCGATCATCACCGGATAATCAAACTGCCATACTAAAGTTCGAATCTCTTTTCCTCGTACCATACTGATGTCTTATCCAGTTCCTGAATCTCATTCAGAACTGCACCACGATATGCATTATGCATTAAATACGTATGTACATCAATCACATTTTCAAAACCAGTTTGAAATCATATAATCTTGTCAAGGAGACAAATTTTCGAAAGTTCTTTCAAAAATTTCAAAACTCAAAACATAAATTTTGGTAAGACCACCAAATCAATTCTCGAAAAATAAACTGGCTCGCTGGTGCCAAGTATTTGATAACAGTTTCCTTCGTCCACACGATTTCGAAGTTTTAAAATGAAAACTATGCAAATGATTGACCACATCCGTACTCCTATATACCAATCCGGTTCGTCACAAATCCCACTGATATTCCATCAGAAAACTACACGATAGAATCCAAAATCTCAATGTATAAACTCCGACAAAAACTCCTTTTCCACATATGACTCGCAACGTCAATCATTTTCCATCCTGGATCACCTCAATTATGCTATGACAATGCATTGAAACAAATCAACACAGCGAAAGACTTCCCGAGAAGTTTCTTTTGAACAAGTAATCCAGAACCCCGAAAGGCAGGAACGACATAGATAAACGATTGATAAAGTGTTTTACAAGTCTCGGGAGTTTTTAAGAAAATAGAAAAGTCTTTTGAAATATTAGGGTCTCAGCCCGTATCTTGTTCCGCATTACAAGAAGCTTAAAAAGTAGGAAACTCTTTTTCGGACCCCAAGTCCTGAGTTATAAAACAATTTCAAAAAATCTATTGGGTCTCGGCCCAAAAATCATTTACGGTAAAACATCCGTAAAACATTCATTTTGAAAAGTATCATTTTCAAATTCTCAGAAACAGTTCATATATCTCAAAATGAACTAACATGACTACATGTTCTACTGAACAATCCACAATATTTCTCCCAAATGCACAGCTCTGTTCCAAAACTTAATCGACATATTGATTTCCAAAATCATAACTTCTCAAGATCATCAATCCTGTCCCAACTCTGTCATCTTATACTGTAACGCATAATATCTTTCTGAACCTCAGAACATATCAACTTAGAACGACAATAAATCTCAATGCAATTCAAAAATCCAATACTTACAGATCGTGAAGCCGACGATTCCCCGTGATACTAGCACATGTCTCGACTCAAGAAAATACTCGACACAGATATTTTCAAAACACACATTTTGCAAACTCAGTTCAACTCGAGAAAACAATACAGCTCTATCTGAAGAAACACGTTAATACTATTTGGAAAATTTTATAACAAGACCAGTACTACACTGGCAAATCGCACAATGCATAAGCCCGAGTGAACAACAAAAACTCATGGCTCCAATATTTTTCAATCGACAACTCAAATGACGCGACAGAAATACGACCCAACTCGACCCAACTGCCTAGGTTTTCTCAACCTAAGCTCCGATACCATATTCTGTAACACCCCCAGATCTGACCGGGAGTATTACAGCGCCGTGGGCCCCGAGATGGAACCCACAAGGCTGAAGGAAATTTTCGCAAAAATTTACAAACGCCCAAGAGGTTAACGACGGTATTATCTATTAAAAACATTCGAAGATTTATAAAGCTCGTTTATCAAACCGTCGTAAAAACTCATTTGAAACCACAAGGCCCAAAATGCCAAAACTCAACAGTTTAAAAACATACGTTAAGCTATCGCTTACATGTACCGACAGAATAGATTTAGAAAATGGTTGCCAAGGTAACCTAAGTTACCGGATACCGAAAAGGCCATTTAAAGATACTCACGCAGCGGATAAAGATAAACAATTAAAATACTCTAGCAGCGGACTGCAACAATTGATCAGAAACTCAAAACACAAATACATGCCCTTGCCAGTATCCTCCGGGAAGTTCATCTCTCCACGACCGCTACAAGCTTGATAATCCAAGAACCTTAAAAGAAAGCCCATGACGGGGTCAACCATAATATCCAACAATGATAATCATCACATCTCGTCAATAATTACATATCAATGGAAATACTAAGTAAGAATACGACCAATGTAATCTTACCGTCGTAACTTTACGAGAATCCATGATACGTATTCTTAACAACACAATAAAATAATACCGAAATATCTGTACGGTATCTCAACAATACTCAAGGTTCTCAAAACATTATCATAACTCGCGATACGGAAATTATACCAACTCTGGCCAATTCAATCCATTGGATAACATCGACAATTCCAATACGATAATCGATTGTCCATCAAAAACAAGTACCAAGGAAATACGGAACATACCTCAAGATACGAAATACCATTACCATCACGTCAGTCTAATCCGAGATCAGATCAACACAACATACGGACATGGTCCTAACACAAGACCTACAAATGCATACTCATATGACAACGTCAATATGATCACAACAATAACGACAATGTAATACTTATGGCAAACCCATAATATACATATGCACAACAACAATACATGGCAATCCGATGATCCAGCGTTCACTGCCTAGATCCCCCGATGATCCCGTCAGACCAACCCGAGGTGGAAAACCCATCCGATGATCCAGTATGCGCTAGCATAGATCCCCGATGATCCCGTCGGACCAACCCGAGGTGGACATATGACAACAATGCACAACTGCACAAAACAACAGTACACAATACACGACAACAACAATGCACAAATGCATGACAACAACGATACACGAATGTATCACGACATGATCGACACAAATAATAAAAATGATTAGAGTACTTGCCCCGAGTCCTTCGAGAACGATCTCAATGTCTAAACCATCACGAACCATTATCCTCAATACTCGACGGTCCAAAGTATCACGGATTGCAGATAATTCATATCTTCGTCTTTATCACAATATATCCTCGATATACAAGTATACCAATAACAAAAGTAAATCATATACATTATGATTTAGATTCCCAAAACTCGAATACGATTTATAATCTCAAATCTCCTGTGATTACGATTATAAACATTGCTATATGAATTATACACGAATGAAATGGAAACCATTCATTAAATATTATGAACTGAGCAAGTAATAACTTACTTCGATACCGATACAATGACGAGGAAGCTGCTACCAATTTCATTGTCTTCGTCTACTAGCTCCTCGGCCCTGACCAACGCCATTCACGAACATACTCGAACACGACCGCAACATACGGTTATAAACACCGATCAATAATCTCAACCTATTACAATAATCGATAAACAACAAGTTCGATAACAATCAACAATCGATAAAATCAATTCACAAACCCAACGGCTCGATAATATCTCGATTAAACACTAGTCAGATCAATCCTACTCAAACCAGCACGAATTTACAACCACAACACGAAAATACTGCACTTTCTGCATTCTTAGCGCACGTTAATCACCTAACGTAGCGTGCGCTAAGTTGCTCCCGTTAGCGCGCGCTAGGCAGTAAACGTTGTAACACCCCCAGATTTAACCGGGAATATTACAGCGCCGTGGGCCCCGAGATGGAACCCACAAGGCTGAAGGAAATTTTCACAAACATTAACAAATGCCCAAGAGGCCAACGACGGTACTATCCTTAAAAATTCACAAAGACTTATAAAATCCATTTATCGAAAACCGTCGTAAAAACTCATTTGAAATCGCAAGGCCAAACTGCCGACACTCAAAAATTTAGAAAACGATTTCCAAAGTAATCTCGATTACGAATCCGAAAGAGCATTTCAAAATACTCACGCAGCGGAAAAAGACCAACCATAAAGATACTCTAGCAGCGGAATACAATAACCAATCAAGAAACTCAATGCACAAAACATGTCCTAGCCAGTATCCTCCAGGAAGCTCATCTCTCCACGACCGCTACAAGCCCGATACTCCAAGAACCTAAAAAGAAATCCCACGACGGGGTCAGCCATAATATCCAACAATGATAACTGTCACATCACACTAATAATTACATACCAATGAGAGTACAACATAAGAATACGACTAATGTAACCTTATCGTCATAACTTTACCAAAATTCACATCTCGCACAGTACCCAAGGTTCTCAAAACATCATCATAACTCACTGTTATGAAATCTACTAACTCTGTCCAATCCAAATCCGTCGGATAACATCATCACATCTCGACATGAAAACCAATTGCCCATCAAAGACAAATACCA
Source organism: Orobanche coerulescens (assembly GCA_033398695.1). Classification (NCBI taxonomy): domain Eukaryota; kingdom Viridiplantae; phylum Streptophyta; class Magnoliopsida; order Lamiales; family Orobanchaceae; genus Orobanche; species Orobanche coerulescens. The sequence goes on along the minus strand of CM065812.1, from coordinate 126,629,560 downwards.
AGGGAAATACGGAACATACCTCAAGATGCACAATCTCATGATACTCATGCCAGTCTAATCCGAGATCAGATCAAAGCAACATACGAACACGGTCTAAACACAAGACCTATAAATGTATACTCATGTGACAACGTCAATATGCTCAAAAAGAATAATAATGTATACTCAATGGCAATCCCATGATCCAACGCCCTCAGCATAGATCCCAAGATGATCCTACAAGATCAACATGAGGTGGATAACCAATAATATACATATAACAACACAACACTGGGTAATCCAACGATCCAGCGCCCTCAGCATAGATCCCAAGATGATCCCGTCGGACCAACACGAGGTGGAAAAACCCGTCCAATGATCTAGCACCCTCAGCATAGATCCCAAGATGATCCCGTCGGACCAACAAGAGGTGGACATTTGATCCAGCGCGCTCAGCATAGATCACACGATCCCATCGGATCAACACAACACAAACAACATAATTATGCATACACATATGCAAATCAAAATGTTCATCAACATGAACAACAGAACATGAACGACAATATGACAAATCCACTAAGACGACCTCATGTTCGACAACATGAATGACAATATGCATGATCAAATCACTAACACTAACTGAATCGATATAAGATACTTGCCCCGAGCCCTTCGGGAGAAATCTCGATATCAAACCACCACCTGACGATTATCCGCAATGCTCGGCGATCCAAACGTACCATGGACTACAGATGCTCATATCCTCGTCTTTACCATAATGTAACCTCGATACCCGAATATGCCAATAACCGAAATAAATCACATACATTATGATTTAACTCCCAGAATCAGAATGACAACATATAATCATTGTTATATGTATTATAAACGAAATGAAACTGAAACCATTCATTAAACATTATAACTGAGCAAGTAATAACTTGCCTCGATACCGATACCACGAAGCTGCTACCGAACACATTGTCTTTGTCTACGAACTCCTCAGCCCTGATCAAAAGCAACACAACGGACATACTCGAACATGACCGCAACATCCGGTTATAATCACCGATCAATAATCTCAACCTACCGAAGAAATCAAATAACATATATCCGATAACAATCAACAACCGACAAAACTAACCAATCGAACTCAATGGTTCAACACAACCTCGAATAAATGCAGTCAGAACAAACCAAGTCAAACCATCATGAATTCATAATCAAAACACAAAAATACTGCACTGTCTGCCTACTTAGCGCACGTTAAACGCATAACGTAGCGTGCGCTAAGTAGCCCCCGTTAGTGTGCGCTAGCCCGTAAGCTTAGCGTGCGCTAATGCTGTACAGTGGCATGCATTCCAAGCATCGACTAACATCTTGCGACTACGAATCCGAATGAAGGGAGACATAAATCTCCATATCTTTGGAAGATAAACGACACCATAACTATCACAAGGATCATATCAATGTCCATATATCAATAACACATCAACAATCAAACCGACTCGATAACAAGGATCTTATCATAGTCAATCTGGAATTCAACCTAGTATCACGATTCATATTATCTAAATCGACCAATATAATTACCAAGATTCAGAAATCCATCTTAGATCGGGTTAAATGAATCAACATCCTTATAGTATGAAGAATCTTAACTAACATCCGAAACTCTTATCGAAATTCTATTGAATCTCATATAACATCATTATCTGATTATCCAACATGCTCCTAACATGTAATCATCCAAGAAAAATGAACCACCATCAAGAGGATACGAAAATTACCTGGATTGGATGAACCAAGAATAAGAACACTTGACTCCATTCCAAGAATCATGAATAACTTGAAGAACAAGGCTTGAATCCATACTCTCCATCTTAATCTTGTTAAAGATCACCATCTCACGGTGTTTGGGAACTTCAAGAACCTCCCAAAGCTCTCTCTATCGACTGAAGGAGAAAGAATGGACTAAATGCATCTCAAAACCCGTCTGTCCCCTTTTTATAAAGTATATTACTAGCGTGCGCTAAACCTTATGTTTAGCGTGCACAACAGCCTTAGCGTGCGCTAACTGGCTTTGTTAGCGTGCGCTATCGCGATCCGAGGCTCTTGCTGCGGCCGTACATGTGCTTACGTACGTAATGCCCATGCATTAGCGTACGTAACTTACACTGTCTAGCACACGCAATTCCTTACATTTAGCGTGCGCTAATACCAATTGACTTGCTACATTCTACACCTACCACGAAGATGCTCGTGACCCCACATGCCGAAAGCAACCAATAAAGCCAAGATTCCCTGTTGACTGATATACAGTTAGCGTGCGCTAATCAACATGCATTAGCGTGCGCTAACACTACATTACAACATCCATTGACTTATCAGAACGTGCGCCGAAAGTGGCCAGGTCCACGCGTAGATTCCATCTGAGCTGTTCTGCACTAGCGTACGCTAACCTATGAACGTAGCGTGTGCTAAACCTGCACGATAGCGTGCGCTATGCATGAATATCAGCGTGTGCTAATAAGAATATACTTAGCCATTTTCAGCTATTCTTGTCGAACGTCTCGACATACCAAAAACGAACATAAGACACACTGAACACAAACACTGAATCTAATAATATTCTTATACGATATACTCTATATCGAAAGTACGATAACCTGATACACGATATCCTCAAATGCAGTATCGACGAATCGACAATTATACCGATACTGACATCTCAGTCCTTTATTTATTTTATCCCTACTGCACAGATTCCACGCTGTACAATATAACTCGGATAACATAATATCAAACAACAGTAGTAGAAATTCCGGATATTACATTCTACACCACTTAAAATAAGTTTTGTCCTCGAAACTTGCAATCCGTCATAAAACGAACAAACATACCGTTCAACCCAAAATATCCCAAAACCATCACGACAATGATCAATCATCATTATTACCGAATAACCAAAATAGCATACTTACATATGTGCCAAGTCGACGATCTCCTGAGATACTAGCAAGTGACTTTCACTGTAAAGCCTCAACACGCTTACAATAACAATTCCATAAGTCCCAACCAAAAATATCATCTTCGGATGAAACAATCTGCCCGAATGAAATCCTGTCTGCCTGATTACATAATCAGGTCTCAATTCCGTTAAAACGAATAATATCCGATGTCTTTGTGAAACAACTGCTCAATACTATGGCAACGAATCCCGAAACATCGATAGACCATCTGAACGCTCAGATGATCACCAACAATGATCAACAATCAACCGAATTTATCATCGACATGATAAATTCCAGTCTGACCAACCAGAGGTCAAAACACAATCGAGAATATCATCAACGTGATAAACTCCAATATGACCAACGAACGATCAACGGAAATCGAGAATACCTTCACACGGTAAACTCCAACACTATCAACACAGAACCACAGAAACCGATATATGAGCGAATAAAGTTCACAAAACGACACACCAATCACATACCGACGAATATATCCAATCATATGTGGAGTGGGAATGACCCCTCAATATCTGAAGCAACCAGCATGGGATCACCATCCCCAAATTTACACTTACAAAGAAATCATTCAAAGATCACTATGGTAAAATTGCGCTACTATCGTACCAATGGAATCACATAGCACATATGTCCCGGTTTCACAAAATCCCAAGTTTCCAAAATAATATTATGTGCATGAATCTACAACACGCAACATATTTCTCTTATCCGATAAATCAAACGATCATCCCTGGATAACCAAACTACCATACTAACGTTCGAATCTCTTTTCATCGTACCATACTGATGAAGTATCCGATTCAAGAGTCTCGCTCAGAACTTCACCACGATATGCATTATGCACTAAATGCGTATGTATATCGATCATATTTTCAAAACCAGTTTGAAATCATATAGTCTTGTCAAAAGACAAATTTTCGAAAATTCTTTCAAGAGTTTGAAAACTCAAAACGTAAATTTTTGTAAGACCACGAAATCAATTTTAAAAATTAAATCGGCTCGCTGGTGCCAAGTTATCGATAAAAATTCTTTTCAAATACACACGATTAAATAAATTGGGATTTATGCAAATGCTTGACCATATCCATACTCCTGTTTATCAGTTCTGCTTGTCACCAATATCCACCGATATTCCATCGGGAAAACCACACGATAGAGTTCCAAAATCTCAATATATAAAAATTCCGTTAAAACTCCTTTTTCCTCACATATGACTCGCAACGTCAAATATTAATCCATCCTGGATCTCCTCAAATATGCTATGACAAATCATTGAATAATCGACAAATCAAATACAGCGAAAGACTACCCGAGAAGTTTCATTTGAATATGTAAACCAAAACCTCAAAAGGTAGGAACTAAATAAATAAACGATTGATAAAGAGTTTTACAAATCTCGGGAGTTTTAGAAAACAGAAAAGCTTTCTTTTGAAACATTAGGGTCTTAGCCCGTACCTTGTTCCGCATTACAAGAAGTTTAAAAAGTAGAAAACTCTTTTCGGACTCCAAGTCCTGAGTTACAAAACTATTTCAAAATTGATTGAGTCTCGGCCCAAAAAGCATTTTCCGTAAAACATCCGTAAAACATTCATTTTGAAAGGTATCATTTTCAAATGATCAAAAGCAGTTCATATATCTCAAAATGAATTAACATGCTACATGTTCTTCTCAACCATGCACAATATTTCTCCCAAATGCACAATTCCGTTCCAAAATCTAACCAACATACTAATTCTCAAAATTATAACTCCTCAAGATCATCAATTCTGTCCCAACTCTGTCACCTTATACTATAACGTATAATATTCTGCTGAATTTCAAAACGTATCAACTTAGAACGGCAATAAATCTCAATGAAATTTAAAAATGCAAATACTTACAGATCGTGAAGCCGACGATTCCCCGTGATACTGGCACATGCCTCGACTCTAGAAAATACTCGACACGGACATTTTCAAAACACACGTTTTGCAAACTCAGTTCGACTTGAGAACACAATACATCTCATTCCAGAGAATCTCGTTAACACCATTTGGAAAAGTTTACAACAATCCCAATACCACACTGGTAAATCACATAACACACAAGCCTGAGTGAATGCAAAAACTCACGGCTCTAGTATTAGTCAATTGACAACTCGAATGACGTGACAAAACACGACCCAACTCGACCCAAATGCCTAGGTTTTCTCAACCTAAGCTCCGATACCATATTCTGTAACACCCCCAGATTTAACCGGGAATATTACAGCGCCGTGGGCCCCGAGATGGAACCCACAAGGCTGAAGGAAATTTTCACAAACATTAACAAATGCCCAAGAGGCCAACGACGGTACTATCTTTAAAAATTCACAAAGACTTATAAAATCCATTTATCGAAAACCGTCGTAAAAACTCATTTGAAATCGCAAGGCCAAACTGCCGACACTCAAAAATTTAGAAAACGATTTCCAAAGTAATCTCAGTTACCAGATACCGAAAGAGCATTTCAAAATACTCACGCAGCGGAAAAAGACCAACCATAAAGATACTCTAGCAGCGGAATACAAGAACCAATCAAGAAACTCAATGCACAAAACATGTCCTAGCCAGTATCCTCCGGGAAACTCATCTCTCCACGACCGCTACAAGCCCGATACTCCAAGAACCTAAAAAGAAATCCCACGACGGGGTCAGCCATAATATCCAACAATGATAACCGTCACATCACACTAATAATTACATACCAATGAGAATACAACATAAGAATACGACCAATGTAACCTTATCGTCATAACTTTACCAAAATTCACATCTCGCACAGTACCCAAGGTTCTCAAAACAACATCATAACTCACTGTTATGAAATCTACTAACTCTGTCCAATCCAAATCCGTCGGGTAACATCATCACATCTCGACACGAAAACCAATTGCCCATCAAAGACAAATACCAAGGGAAATACGGAACATACCTCAAGATGCACAATCTCATGATACTCATGTCAGTCTAATCCGAGATCAGATCAAAGCAACATACGAACACGGTCCTAACACAAGACCTACAAATGTATACTCATGTGACAACGTCAATATGCTCAAAAAGAATAACAATGTATACTCAATGGCAATCCCATGATCCAGCGCCCTCAGCATAGATCCCAAGATGATCCTACAAGATCAACACGAGGTGGATAACCAATAATATACATATAACAACACAACACTGGGTAATCCAATGATCCATCGCCCTCAGCATAGATCCCAAGATGATCCCGTCGGACCAACACGAGGTGGAAAAACCCGTCCAATGATCCAGCGCCCTCAGCATAGATCCCAAGATGATCCCGTCGGACCAACACGAGGTGGACATTTGATCCAGCGTCCTCAGCATATATCACAAGATCCCATCGGATCAACACAACACAAACAACATAATTATGCATACACATATGCAAATCGAAATCTTCATCAACATGAACAACAGAACATGAACGACAATATGACAAATCCACTAAGACGACCTCATGTTCGACAACATGAATGACAATATGCATGATCAAATCACTAACACTAACTGAATCGATATAAGATACTTGCCCCGAGCCCTTCGGGAGAAATCTCGATATCAAACCACCACCTGACGATTATCCGCAATGCTCGGCGATCCAAACGTACCATGGACTACAGATGCTCATATCCTCGTCTTTACCATAATGTAACCTCGATACCCGAATATGCCAATAACCGAAATAAATCACATACATTATGATTTAACTCCCAGAATCAGAATGACAACATATAATCATTGCTATATGTATTATAAACGAAATGAAACTGAAACCATTCATTAAACATTATAACTGAGCAAGTAATAACTTGCCTCGATACCGATACCACGAAGCTGCTACCGAAAACATTGTCTCTGTCTACGAGCTCCTCAGCCCCTATCAAAAGCAACACAACGGACATACTCGAACATGACCGCAACATCCGGTTATAATCACCGATCAATAATCTCAACCTACCGAAGAAATCAAATAACACTTATCCGATAACAATCAACAAACTAACCAATCGAACTCAACGGTTCAACACAACCTCGAATAAACGCAGTCAGAACAAACCAAGTCAAACCATCATGAATTCATAATCAAAACACAAAAATACTGCACTGTCTGCCTACTTAGCGCACGTTAAACGCATAACGTAGCGTGCGCTAAGTAGCCCCCGTTAGTGTGCGCTAGCCCGTAAGCTTAGCGTGCGCTAATGCTGTACAGTGGCATGCATTCCAAGCATCGACTAACATCTTGCGACTACGAATCCGAATGAAGGGAGACATAAATCTCCATATCTTTTGAAGATAAACGACACCATAACTATCACAAGGATCATATCAATGTCCATATATCAATAACACATCAACAATCAAATCGACTCGATAACAAGGATCATATCATACTCAATCTGGAATTCAACCTAGTATCACGATTCATATCATCTAAATCGACCAATATAATTACCAAGATTCAGAAATCCATCTTAGATCGGGTTAAATGAATCAACATCCTTATAGTATGAAGAATCTTAACTAACATCCAAAACTCTTATCAAAATTCTATTGAATCTCATATAACATCATTATCTGATTATCCAACATGCTCCTCACATGTAATCATCCAAGAAAAACGAACCACCATCAAGAGGATACGAAAATTACCTGGATTGGATGAACCAAGAATAAGAACACTTGACTCCATTCCAAGAATCATGAATAACTTGAAGAACAAGGCTTGAATCCATACTCTCCATCTTAATCTTGTTAAAGATCATCATCTCACGGTGTTTGGGAACTTCAAGAACCTCCCAAAGCTCTCTTTATCGACTGAAGGAGAAAGAATGGACTAAATGCATCTCAAAACCCGTCTGTCCCCTTTTCATAAAGTATATTGCTAGCGTGCGCTAAACCTTATGTTTAGCGTGCGCAACAGTCTTTGCGTGCGCTAACTGACTTTGTTAGCGTGCGCTAATGCAGTCCAGAGGCTACTGTCTGGCTTCGTACATGTGCTTACGTATGTAATGCCCATGCATTAGCGTACGTAACTTACACTGTCTAGCGTACGCAAGTCCTTACATTTAGCGTGCGCTAATACCAGTTGACTTGCTACAGTCTACACCTACCACGAAGATGCTCGTGACCCCACATGCCGAAAGCAACCAATAAAGCCAAGATTCCCTGTTGACTGATATACAGTTAGCGTGCGCTAATCAACATGCATTAGCATGCGCTAACACTACATTACAACATCCGTTGACTTATCAGAACGTGCGGCGAAAGTGGCCAGGTCCACGCGTAGATTCCATCTGAGCTGTTCTGCACTAGCGTACGCTAACCTATGAACATAGCGTGCGCTAAACCTGCACGATAGCGTGCGCTATGCATGAATATCAGCGTGCGCTAATAAGGCTATACTTAGCCATTTTCAGCTATTCTTGTCGAACGTCTCGACATACCAAAAACGAACATAAGACACACTGAACACAAACACTGAATCTAATAATATTCTTATACGATATACTCTATATCGAAAGTATGATAACCTGATACACGATATCCTCAAATGCAACTGTCGACCAGATACGACAATTATACCGATACTGACATCTCAGTCCTTTATTTATTTTACCCCTACTGCACAGATTCCACGCTGTACAATATAACTCGGATAACATAATATCAAACAACAGTAGTAGAAATTCCGGATATTACAAACGTAGCGTGCGTTAATGCTGTACAGATGCATTTTTTTCAGATACCGATCAACTTATGGCGATTTCAAGAACACTAAGTGATTCTAAATCATGTTCAAAGCTATCAAAACAATGAAATCCGATATCCTTTAACATATAAACAATCATCCAACTTATAATCCAAGTTCTATATCCATATATCATCTTCCTTAATATTAATACACGAAACGTCAAGAACGTAACCACACTTCCTTAATCTTCCATTACAAAGAGTAATCATCTACAATAACATCAACATCCGAAACTGAGGAGAAGGATTAATCCACTTATCTCAAGAAAACAAACAACATAATCCAAATCACAAGAATCATATTAATATCATCATACTCCGGTAATCCATCTCATAATCATGCTTGTCAACTTGTTTATGTAATAATCATCAACTCAAGAACATCAACATTCAATCCAAAGATGAAGAGTAATTACCTCTTTGAAGGAATGGATTGAATCCCAAGGTTGAATCTGTTTTCAATCACTTCCAAGTTTCAAATGTTGTTAGGAATGATCAACTCAAGTGTTTGGGACCTCAACTTCTCTCTAAGACCTCTCTCTATCGTTCACATGAAGAAATGGACGGAAATGACGAATAATGGCCAACTGCACTTATATATATACTGTACATTACTAACGTACGCTAACATCTTCAGTTAACGTACGTTACACACGTAGCGTGCGCTAACTGTCTTTGTTAGCGTGCGCTATCGAAGTCTAGAGGCAACTGTCTTACCGCATGAAGTGATTTACGTACGCAATGCCCATGCAATAGCGTACGTAAATGCCTCTATTTAGCATACGCAAGTGTCTTACCTTAGCATGCGCTACTCATAGTTGACTCGTTTGTCTGTATGCTCCGAAGACTGGTCCACACGCCGAAAGTGCTGACGAGGATAAGATTCCTTTTTATCCGATATACAGTTAGTGTGCGCTAATCAACATGCATTAGCGTGCGCTAACACTACATTACAACATCCGTTGACTTATCAGAATGTGCGCCGAAAGTGGCCTGGTCCACACGCAGATTCCTTCCGATCTGACTGCATTAGCGTGCGTTATCTTATATCCGTAGCGTGTGCTAAACCTGCACGATAGCGTGCGCTACTCCTGATTATTAGCGTGCGCTAATAATGTTACACTTAGCCATTTTCACCTATTCTTGTCCAACGTCTCAACATACAGAATACGAACATACGACATACTGAATACATATACTTCTTAAATGTAATTGTCAACCAAGTACGACAATTATACCAATACAGATGTCTCAGTCCTTCATTTATTTTATCCATACTGTACAGATACCACACTGTACAACATAACTCGGATAAAATAATGTTAAATAACAGTAGTAGAATTTCCGGATATTACAATCCCTCCATCCTAGGTTGTATGTGTTTGAGTATGGATCGTTCTTCCTCCCATAAGAATTTTTGGTTCCAACTGTATTGGTGGGCGCCTCGATTTCATCAAGCAAAATTCGATAATCCTCTGTTGTATGCTCGATGGTTTTGCAAAGGCGGTAGGGTACAAGTGGCGTCCTATTACCTACAACAAGTTTTCTGACAAAGGAGGTTAATTCGGTCAGCTTAGCCTCAATAGATGAGTCATGTACCTCCTTCACCATTTTCATGGGATTGTCACGGCAACAAAATTGTTGTGATTTGGCGGCCATGTTTGAGATGGCCTCCGTTTCTATGTTTTCTTTTGTTCTTCACCTGAAAACTCGATCTCGTTTGGTAATTTCTAGAAAATACTGCAAGTTTCTATCTCCACGTGAGCTTGTAATCATGAAAAACTTAAACAAAGCGGATTAGTGCACAACTGGCAATTATTATGAATTTTTAGAACTGACACTGGGTGACCCAGTGTCGAAATTGCAAAAATTCTTTAACCAAAAATAATTTAAATTAATTTAACACCGTTCCCCGGAAACAGTGCCAAAATTTTGATCGCGCTGTCGTGACGCGTCAAAATTAGTTATTTTTATTTTTCCTTGGCTTATTTCTACTAACTAGTAGTATCGGCAAGTAAGGGTCGATCCCACGGAGAACGGTAAATCAATTATACTATTTAAGGATTAAGTACTTTGAGCAATTAAAATAAAATAAAAAAAGGGGGGGATTTTGTTTCTGATCTTAACTAAAATAATTTGCGTAAAATAAATTAAAATAAAATAAACAAAGGAAATAAAAATTTGAAAATATCAATTAAGGAATAATCTAGTTCTTATCTCCGTTATCCACATTAATTCAAGTGTCAATGCAGCGCTTATCACTTCTCTAATCTCATGAACTCCTATTCCGAAGCCAACAACAAGCTCTGTTGACCCCAATTATTTCTTAAGTTTATTCAATTAAAACAAGCTCTTTAATTAAACCTGTCTATGCGGTGGATTCAAAACAAGCTCTTCTAATCTCGCTCGCTAGATGCATTAAAAACCAAAATAATAAAATAGGCAAGATATTAAGTTCATAAGCTCGACTTAAGGGATCTCGATTTTGTGTTACTCAATTGAGAAAATTCAATTGTTTGCTACTTGTGAAATTAAAATTGCAACAATTACGGATTACAACTCAATTTCTAGCATAAGACATAAAACCCCTAACCTAGTTGGCCAAACCAAATCAAGAAATTATATGGCATAGTAGTGAATTCAATAACACAAAAGTAATTCAAGAGAATTTGAGTTGAGAATACGCTAGGTGATTAAAACATGAATAATTCAAATACAGTTTCAAACTTTACTAAGAACTAGAATAGAAAATTAGCTGGATATGTTGGCTTTAGAAACATAAAATTAATATTAGACACGAGAAGAAAGAAATTCAAACGATGTAGTCTTCTTCCTTGCACGTTGGAAACGGCTCGGCTTGCTCCGGTGAGAATGGTGGTTCGGTCGTCCTCTTTTCCTTCTGCTCCAGCCGTCCGAATGGTGATGATAATGATGGTGAATAATAATCTCAGCCCCCCTCGTTTTATATTAGTCCCTTATCTATTAGTTTCCTTCTTTAATTGGATCTCCTTCCTTCTTATCCTTCTTGAGTTTTAATTCTTTTGGAGTATTTCTTTCCAAATCTATTCAAATTCCTTTCCCCAATCTAGGGTTTGATTTTATGCCTTTTGAAACTGATTGGGGCGGATTGGAGTCGTTTCTTGGGCCCCAAGTAAGATTATTTTCGGAACAGAGCCGTCACTGGGTCACCGAACTGGCACTGGGCCACCCAGTGTCGCGCGGCAGTTTCTTTATTAAAGCCCAAATCACCTTGACATGGTCCGTTTGATGGCCCAAACTATTCCTTAAGCTTAAAAACTCCACCAAACACCTAAATTAAATAACAAATTGCCAAGTGAAGTAAATTGCATCCAAAATATAAATAGGTAGAAAATAACTCAGTGTGACAACATAAAATTCATTAAAACCTTATAATTAACCATAATTTTAGCACACTATTTTCGTCCAATCAAATCTCCCCAAACTTAAACCAATGCTTGTCCTCAAGCAATTTAGAATGAGTTGGATCGAAGCGATAACAAAAGTAGTAATAAGATTTGCACGCCTTGAGATATTCAACCTTCATTAACTCAAACAGTAGTGTAATAAATGCCTCTTCTGCATAATTAAAAACATGCTTTGCATAGGCAATTAATGAAATTTACATAAAATTATCACACATAAAAATGCAATCCTATTAAATAGTTCCAAGAAGAGAAGTATGGCAAAAATAATTCCAACTTATGATAAAGACTTTAATCATCCCCCCAAACTTATTACTTCAATTGGTTGTTTATTGATAGGGACTTACGCGAACGCACTATCCACAAGCTTCATCATATTTCGTAGGTGATAGCTTTCACACTATTATTTGCTAACGTGTAGCTCTTTTTACCAACACTTTTTTTTTCGTGTGAGACGGCAGCTACGCACCAATAATGGGTTGGTCCTTTATTTTTCGTTGTTACTTTTTACACAACATTTTAGGACCCCCAAAATTAGGCGGCTGTTGCTGCTCAACACCCCTCCCGCTTTTTTTGTTCAACTAACCTCCTTGCATGCGGTAAGCCAAAAAAAATCAACAACCAATGGAAATCTAAGAAGAGGGAAACAACCAAATATAAATCACAAGTGAAATTTTAATAATACTTCCTTCTTGGCTTTTCTAGTTTTGCTATTTTTATGCCTTTAATTCACAGAAATATCCCATTAACGGCCAACACAAAGCCAAAAAAATTTCATAGAAAGGTGAAACTACGAGCCACATATTGAGCTAATTCTGACTAATATTCCAAATGAGCAAATAATACTAAATACTATTATGCTTTTCCCAATTAATGACAAATCTAAATCAAAGTATGGGGAAAATAACCTGGCAACAACACGAAAAATATAAAAAAGATAAGGCGCAAATCATGTACTGAAAAGGAAAAGAGTTCACCGGGCTAGTGCGGTGTGTTAGTCTTGGAGAGAGAGTAGGCTTTCTTGTAAAATCTCACACTGGGATAGAATCTCGGCACTGGATCGCCCAGTGTCATTTTCTCTGCACAATAATCAACATCCTCAAACTTGATTCAAAATCCATTGTTGCTGACCAACCATATATCCAAGACCCTCTGTTACCTACGAAAAACAAAAAGAAATAAATGAAAATTCGATTTGGTTTTACAACTAAAAGAATAAAAAATAAAATAAATAAACACTGGGTTGCCACCCAGCTAGCGCCTTTATTTTCATTCGTTGGCTCAACTGGAACTTCCCTTTTTAAAGAATGCACCAAGGAGGTTTTGGTATAGGTCTTAAAGCAAGTACATACACCATTATTTTTGTTCTTTTGCACCACTTCAACCCACTAGTGCAAAGATTTCTAATTACACTCATACACTTTATATAGGGACCATACAATAGAGAAAAGTTCAGTCTTGGTATGATATCATAGAGCACATATGTATTATTGATCTCGTCAATCAAGAGTACTTCTTCAACCTCATCCTTCAAAATTCGCTTAATTGCATCGCTGGATGGTATACGAATTTCCACTTTATGAGACACATATAATCTTGATTTTCCTTGTTGTCCGTTGAAGCCTTCTTTATCCTGGAAGGAAAAGATACGCTCGCAGCGCCAATATGAGAAGAATTAGACATTATTACTTTGCTGCCCGGCAGTTCAGCACTGGGTGCCGATTCAGCACTGGGTATCCCAGTGTCGATCTGTTCAGTGGGTTTTTCCTCCCCGTTTTCAGCTTCCACCGCTTGCTTAGACTTCTTAGGCTCCTCAAGCTGCTTCCCACTCCTTAAAGTTAAAGCACTCACGTTCCTTGGGTTCAGCTCAGGTTGGGATGGCAATTTCCCACTATTTTGGCTCTCCAAACGACTCACGGTGGTGGCCAGTGTAATATCCTGAAATTCTACTGTGATTGTTTAATGTTATTTTATCCGAGCTATATTGTACAGGATGGAATCTGTGTCGTATGGATAAAATAATAGAAAGACGGAGGCAACTGTACTTGTATAATTGTCGTATTTGGTAGACAATTACAATTGAGGATATCGTGTATCAGGTCATCGCACTTTTGATATGAGGTATATCGCATGAGAATACTATTAGATTCAGTATATGTATTCAGTAAATGTATATGTGTTTTCGGTAACAGTTGAAATTGGCTAAGTATAGAATACTTAGCGTACGCTAAGGTTGAAGACTTACGTACGCTAAATCACAAGAGTTACGTATGTTATGGCCGAGACATTACGTACGTAACTTGGGAATCAGACGGTTAAGTCATGGTCGGCAGGTGGGACCCTATGTCGGCAGCTAACGGCAGAGGATGTGGACAACGAGTCAACCTCGGCCATTACGTACGTTATGCATGGCGTATTACGTACGTAATGTGGGTGGTACTGTAGCAAGTCAACGTACATGTTATGTATGTTATGAAGGAAACATTACGTACGTAAGCATGTTAACAAAACAGTTCAGTTAGTTCTGGGATGATGATTACGTACGCTATGTTGGATGAATAGCGTACACTAAAGTGCATTACGTACGTTAATGATGAAGGATAACGTACGTAATGAGTTATGCAGTTTAATATAATGAAGTTCGTCTTTCATTTCACTTCAGCTTTCCTTTTCATTTTTCGTATCCAAACTTTGAGAGAGAGAGAGAGATGTTGGCCTTCCTAAGTCGATTTTGATCTTGAGGACTTGGACTTGAGGCTTGGATATGGAGATATGGATGATTCTTGAAGTGTTTTCTAGTGTTTTTCATATTCTAAAAGGTATGTTGGATAATCCTCCTTTTCATTTCGGATTTTTGATGTTGTTATTGATAAATGATTCGTATAAAGAGGATTAAGATGTTGTTGTTTCGATTCTTGAGGTTATATGAATTATATGTTGAAGGAAGATGGTGATATTATGGTTTATACCTTGAATATGTTGATTATGATTATGAAATCAAAGAGTTCTTGATGTTCTTGGTATTAATATCCGTATTTGATCCGTATGATGATGATTAGGGAGTTGTTGTTACAATCCTTGAGGTTATGTAGAGTGTATATTGAAGAATATGATGATTCATGACTTGGATTATGAATTGGAAGATTATCTTCATGTTAAAAGATATCGAGTTATGTTGTTTTAATGGTTATGAACATGAGTTCGAATCCCTTAGTGTTCTTGAGGAACTTTTGATGAATTTAACATAGCAAGACGATCGTATGTTGAATTAATCAGATTATGAATCGTGTTGTGGTTTTGAGTTCGTAATTGTTTGAGTTGGAATGTCCGGAATTGTGTCTAATCGAGATATTGTGGAACCGTTGGGGTTTATTGATCGGTTGTATTGATTGATTATGATCATCGAGTTGTAGTTTGTATTGTAGATATCGTTGAATCGTTGAGATGATTTGGTTGGCCATGTCGGTTGTTAATTGTTATCGGATATGTGTTATTTTATTACTTCGATAGGTTGAGATTATTGATCGGTGATTAGAACCGTATGTTGCGGTTGTGTTCGAGAATGTTCGTGAATCGCTTTGGGCCGGGAGCCGAGGAACTTCTACTCGACGACGAGGAATTGGTAACGGATTCATCGGTATCGAGGCAAGTTATTACTTGCTCAGTTATAATGTTTAATGAATGGTTTCAGTTTCATTTTGTTTATAATGCATATAGCAATGATTATATGTTGTCATTCCGATTCTGGGAGTTAAATCATAATGTATATGATTTATTTCAGTTATTGGCATATTCGGGTATCGAGGTTACATTATGATAAAGACGAGGATATGAGTATCTGTAGTCCATGGTATGTTTGGATATCCGAGCATTGCGGATATTCGTCGGTGATGGTTTGATATCGAGATTTCTCCCGAAGGACTCGGGGCAAGTATCTTATATCGATTCAGTTAGTGTTAGTGATTTGATCATGCATATTGTCATTCATATTGTCGAACATGAGGTCGTCTTAGTTGATTTGTCATATTGTCGTTCATGTTGCGTTGTTCACGTTGATGAACATTTTTATTTGCATATGTGTATGCATAATTGTGTTGTTTGTGTTGTGCTGATCCGATGGGATCGTGTGATCTATGCTGAGGGCGCTGGATCAGATGTCCACCTCGTGTTGATCGGACGGGATCATCTTGGGATCTATGCTGAGGGCGCTGGATCGTTGGATTACCCAGTGTTGTGTTGTTTTGCATATGTATATTGTTGGTTATCCACCTCATGTTGATCTTGTAGGATCATCTTGGGACCTGTGCTGAGGGCGCTGGGTCATGGGATTTCCATTGAGTATACATTGTTGATATTGTTTTGAGCATATTGACGTGGTCATATGAGTATGCATTTGTAGGTCTTGTGTTAGGACCGTGTCCATATTGCATTGATCTGATCTCGGATTAGACTGATATGATTGTCGTGGCACTTCATATCTCGAGGTATGTTCCGTATTTCCTTTGGTATTCATCTTGTGATGGACAATCGGTTATCATTTTAGGATTTGATGATGCTATCCGATGGATCGTATTGGTCAGAACTGGTACTTTTCCGTATCACGAGTTGGTGATGATAGTTTGAGAATCCTGAGTATTGTTTGAGGTACAATACAGATATTATGTTCGAGTTTATTGGTTAATCGAGTACGATATGTGAAATGTGATAATGGTTATTCTGATGAGAATTACTTGAGTAAATAAAGTTATGGCGGTAAGATTACGTTGGTCGTATTCTTATGTTGTATTCTCATTGGTATGTAATTATTAATGTGATGTGACAGTTATCATTGTTGGATATTATGGCTGACCCCGTCGTGGGATTTCTTTTTAGGTTCTTGGAGTATCGAGCTTGTAGCGGTCGTGAAGAGATGAGCTTCTCGGAGGATACTGGCTAGGACATGTTTTGTGCTTTTAGTTTCTTATTTGGTTCCTGTATTTCCGCTGCGTGAGTATTTTGAAACGCTCTTTTGGTATCTGGTAACTGAGGTTACTTTGGAAATCATTTTCTAAATTTTTGAGTTTCGGCCGTTTGGCCTTGTGATTTCAAATGAGTTTTTACGACAGTTTTTGATAAATGGATTTTTATAAGTCTTTGTGAATTTTTAAAGATAGTACCGTCGTTGGCCTCTTGGGCATTTGTAAATGTTTGCGAAAAATTCTTTTAGCCCTGTGGGTTCCATCTCGGGGCCCACGGCGCTGTAATATTTTCGGTTAAATCTGGGGGTGTTACAGAATATGGTATCGAAGCTTAGGTTGAGAAAACCTAGGCATTTGGGTCGAGTTGGGTCGTGTTTTGGTCGCGTCATTCGAGTTGTCGATTGACTAATACTGGAGCCGTGAGTTTTTGTTGTTCACTCGGGCTTATGGGTTATGTGATTTATCAGTGTGGTACTGGGATTGTTGTCAACTTTTCCAAATGGTGCTAACGTGATTCTTTTGAAAGAGATGTGTTGTGTTCTCAAGTTGAACTGAGTTTGCCAAACATGTGTTTTAAAAATATCCGTGTCGAGTATTTTATAGAGTCGAGACATGTGCCAGTATCACGGGGAATCGTCGGCTTCACGATCTGTAAGTATTTGGATTTTTGAATTGCATTGAGATTTATTGCCGTTCTACGTTGATATGTTTTGAGATTCAGAAGGATATTATATGTTATAGTATGAGGTGACGGAATTGGTACAGGATTAATGATCTTGAGAAACTATGATTTTGGAAATCAGTATGTTGGGTAGATTTTGGAACGGAATTGTGCATTTGGGAGAAGGTTGTGGATGGTTGAGAAAAACATGTAGTCATGATAGACCATTTTGTGATACATAAAACTGCTTTTGAGCATTTGAAAATGACACTTTTCAAAATGAATATTTTACGGATGTTTTACGGAAAATGGTTTTTGGGCCGAGACCCAATCGATTTTGAAATAGTTTTGTAACTCAGGACTTGGAGTCCGAAAAGAGTTTTCTACTTTTTAAACTTCTTGTAATGCGGAACGAGATACGGGCTGAGACCCTAATGTTCAAAAGACTTTTCTGTTTTCTAAAACTCCCGAGATTTGTAAAATACTTTACCAATCGTTTATCTATTTTATTTTCGCCTTTCGGAGTTTTGGTTTACTTGTTCAAATGGAACCTCTTGGGAAGTCTTTCGCTGTGTTTGATTTGTTAATTTGTTTCAATGTTTTGTCATATCATATTTGAGGTTGTAATATCCGGATTTATTACGGTGTATTTCATCTGTATTCAAGCCCTGTATTATTCGGATTTGTGGTTTTGATTATTGGAGTATGATAATTCTTGCATTGGTATCATTGTACATAAATATAGAATCATACAAAATTTCTCATGCAAACTCGTGATAGCGCACGCTAAGAATGTATCTTAACGCGCGCTATCGGGCTACTATTAGCGCACGCTAGGCAGGTAGGAGTTGCGTGCGCTAAGAACTCAATTATTGAGCGGGACAGCAAGCACATGCGCCAGCCGGGACATGGGTCCGGATAAGATTCCCGCGGACGAGCCCGGACAATTCTGAAGTCAACCATTATTAGCGCACGCTAAGGAATGCTTAGTAGCGTGCGCTAACTTGTTAAAGTGCAGAATATTATAAATGGGACAACAACCGTTTTGGCTTTCATTTCTTTCGCCTATTCTTCATCCTTGAGAGTTCAGAGAGCTGAAATAATCCTCCTACACACTTAGAACACATCTTGTTGGTGTTTGTATATTGGTTATCACTTGGGAGTATTCATTGAAGTGGAATAGCACCTTGGAGTGGCATACAACCAACCGGAGTCGGATTCTACCTTACGGTTCAGTGATTTTCATCATATTAAGGTATGTTCAATCTATCTCCAGACTTAGAGTTGGATTCTAACGATTTGGATGATCATAGTAATGAGATATTGATTTTCATAAGCGAATTATCTAAAGTACATCATGTTTGGAATATTGAGATGAATGAGCCTTAAGTACCTGGATTATGCTCTTCATGATTCGAATATTATTACATTGAATATGTAAATGAAGCTTCTATCATTGGTAATCCGAATCTAGTAGATGACTTCATAGCAATCTTGGACTTGACTTTAACATCATTATTGTTAGATAAATCTAAAGGATTGATTATGGAAAGATTTATCTAGTATAGATGGAACGTTTAACAACTTCAGCATGATAATATTGATTGATATAAAGGTGTTGATAGCAACCGTTAAGCCTTTCGAATTGTCGTATGAAGATTTGTAGTCGTAATAGAATATGGTTTTATATTGGTATGCGTATCCTTGAATCCGAAGTTGTCATTATCCGTAAAATCATTCATAAGGGTATGAACATGGTATTCATGGAGGTAACATGAATTATCCCGGAATATTTCATTGTTTCGATCATGGCGAGAACAGTTTACTGCTCAGCAGTAAACTGCCATGCATAGATAGCGCACGCTATGTTATGAAGATTAACGTGCGCTACCGAGCACGAGTTAGCGTATGCTACATTTGGTATGTAACGTACTCTAAGCCATCAGACGAGTCAGTCGACTGATCAGTGAAGTACTGACCATATACAGTTAGCGTACGCTAGGCTTTGTTGTTTGCGTGCGCTATCGAGCAGACTTAATGCACGCTACACAGAGTACTTAGCGTGCGCTAAGCAGTTCAGGCGGATTGCATTTTATGAACTCTTGGCCGTTAATCGAATTGTTAAACATTCGTACGATGTGAGATAAATACTATATCTTTTCTTTTGTTAAGGTTTGGTCTCGTTACGTGATTGATTGAGGAGGACGACCTTCGAGTATTCATTTTCGTGGAAGTGTTATTCTTGTCTTCAAATCGAGGCAAGTACCTTAATTGTTTTATGTATTGTTGTTATACATATTGTCGTGCATGTATGTCGTTGTTGTATGTCCACCTCGTGTTGGTCCGACGGGATTATCGGGGGATCTATGCTAGCGTGCGCTGGATCATCGGACGGGTTTTTCCACCACGGGTTGGTCTGATGGGATCATCATGGGTTCTAGGCAGTGAACGCTGGCTCGACGGAATTACCATGTGTATGTTATGATATCATGTTGTGATTATCAGTTGTGTATGTCATTTATGAGTTTCTCGTAGGGGATGACTCGTTGGTATTTTGTCGTTTACGTTATCATTATTCGTGAGATATGAATAATATGTTGTGGTACTTGTACTAGCATCGTTGTGCTAACCCCTTCGGGGGTGAACATTTTGTTTATGTTCAGGATCCAGGAGAGCGGGAAAACAACCACTGGAGCTACATGACGACGAGGGTGCAGAGTGATGTTTCGGCCGGGTTTATTTATCTGTTGTTTATTCGCTATTTCAATAAGTACTCGAGTACGAAGTCATTTGGGATGGATTTGAATTTGGTGATGTATTATTGAGTTCCTATTGAACAATTGTACTTTCAGTTTTTGGTAAGAACTGTTGTATCTTAATTCCGTTATTTCCATTCGTTAGTACCTTTTAATGTCTGTTCAATTCTTCAGCCTTGTAAATCCTTATGTAAAGGATTTATGGCGCTGTAATATTCCTGAATATATCGGGGGTGTTACAGAATATGGTATCGGAGCTAAGATTATGGATATCTTGGCCGTTGGGTTAAAATAGGGGTCATTTATGTCTTTTGAGGTAACCGGCCGTAAATGACATCACTGCACTGCCTACGTCTTCATGCGAACGGTGGTTGTAAGTTTCTAAACTCTATATCGTTCTTTACATGTTGTGTCTCCTTATACTCGAATATTAGAACGATGTTGTTTTCTGTATATTGATTATTTATGCTTACAGTATGTTGAGAGGCGGACGTGGTCGCGGTCGTGGACGGAGAAATGCTGAAAGGGAAGCGTCGCCTTCTAACCAGGCCAGTCATAGCTCAGGCGAGCCGCAACAATCTATTAATAACGAACCAGATCCTGCTGTACCAGAGATTCTTCGTCAAGTGGTGAACCAGATGACTCAGTTCGCCCAAGTCGTGGACCGAATGCAAGTGGCGGTGGGACTACAGCAGGGAGAGAGACAGCAAGGAATCCCAGACATGGGAAATCGAGGTGACCGGTGGCTGCAAGAGGTGGCGAAGATGCAACCACCCAAATTCGGGTATTTGAGACTCCCACAGGACCATTGGTTGAAGGAACTGGAGAAAATATTTGCGGAATTAAGCGCCTGCAATAGGAGAGCCTCTATCGCTCAATATTTTACGATAGGGAAGCGTCCGAATGGTGGGAAGCCATCCGGCTGTAGACCATGATCTTGATTGGAAAGAGTTTAGATTGATGATGGAAGCTCGATGTGCCCTCGTCTTGTGAGGGAAGCCAAAGTTCGGGAGTTTTTCTCCGCTCGGCCTTCCGATGTGCGGTATCCCGTGCGATTAAGACGTTTAACCAACAAGCGGCATTTGTTCGACATCCGGTCGAGCAGATGCGTAAATGATGATCCATTTTGATATGAGAATGAAACCGAAATCCAGGTACATGTCGGATTTGAATGTACCACACTCGTGAATACCAGGATAAGGCGTTGGCATACGAGATCAAGGAAGCGGCATGAAGAAATTTTCTAATCCAAGAAACAGAAAGTCTCGGTACTTTTACAGAGCACAAGAACAAATGGGACCGTAAGGCCCAGTCATCCTTTCACTCTTTCAAGAAACCTACGCACCCGATTAGGAGCGGAAAGAACTTCGGAGCGACATCGACTATTACCGATGTTACCAGAAATGCTTTAATCACGAGACAGGCACTATCGACGGAATTGCCCCTTCCCGCCGTGACTTGTTTTGATTGTGGACGAGAGGGACATCAGCCGTGTTTTGTGAAGAGGCTGCAAAGTCTTTAGAGCCCGTACACCACAAATGCCCGAGAAGGAAGCCGGCACCCAACAGACGCAGAAAGTGTCCAGATGCCTCAATTTTGGCCGTGGACGAGGCGGAGGACAATGGGACCGAAATGGGACATCGAGTGCCGGACCGCTCCCACGTCTGTATGAGATGAGGAGGACAGACGATCGGATGTCTTTGCCGCATCGTGCATCGGCCCAGATCCTTTCCGGCCGCTAGCGTTTTATTCGATACAGGAGCTACACATTCTTTCATATCTTTGTCTTGTGTAAATCGTTTGAATATTTCCGGTTTTCATACTTGTGAACCTTATGTTGTTGGTTTACCGAGTGGAGAGAGGATTGTCGGAAACTTAGAAACTAGAAATTTCCCTGTATCATTTGGAGGCAGAGAGTGGCTCTCAAATCTGATCGTGATAGAAATGCAAGGAGATGACCTGATACTCGGAGACGATTGGCTTAATCGATATGAAGCAATTGTGAACTACCGAAGGAGGAATATCTCGCTGATCGCTGACGATGGTTCCGAAATATTTTTCGAGGGGTGGAAACCGGGAAGCTCAGGAAAATTGATCAAAGCGATGAAAGCTGTCAGATTGTTGAAAAAAGGCTGTACCGGATATTGGTGTTATGCAATGAAGAAAGAAGACGAAATTGTGGAACTTTCATCCATTCCTGTTGTGAACGAATTTCCAGATGTATTTCCTGACGAATTACCTGGACTACCTCCACGAAGGGATGTGGAATTTACCATTGAGCTAGAACCCGAAGCTACACCAATTTCTAAGGCGCCGTATCGCATGGAACCTACTAAGATGTACGAACTGAAGAAGAAGCTGGAGGAGTTACTGGACAAAGGCTATATTCAGCCAAGCATTTCACCCTGGGGAGCGCCAGTTCTTTTTGTCCGAAAGAAGGATGGATCGCTCCAACTGTGTATTGACTATCGAGAGCTGAACAAGATGACGATTAAGAACAAGTATCCGTTGCCACGGATTGCTGATCTGTTTGACCAGTTGCAAGGGGCAACAGTATTTTCTAAAATCGATCAGAGATCAGGATATCATCAGCTGAGGATTAAGGAATCTGATATTCCGAAGTCAGCGTTCAGAACTCGCTACGGACATTATGAGTTTGTAGTGATGTCGTTTGGTCTCACTAACGCACCTGCTGTATTTATGCAATGGATGAACCGCGTGTTCATTGAATTTTTGGATAAATTTGTGGTCGTGTTTGTAACACCCCCAATATATTCGGGAATATTACAGCGCCGTAAATCCTTTACATAAGGATTTACAAGGCTGAAGAATTGAACAAGTATAAAAAGGTACTGACGAATGGAAATAACGGAATTACAGTACATCAGTTCTGACCAAATACAGAAATAGTACAATTGTTCAACAGAACTCAATAATACATCGCCAAATTCAAACCCATCACAAATGACTTCGTACTCGAGTACTTATTGAAATAACGAATAAACAACAGATAAATAAACCCGGTCGGGACATCACTCTGCGCCCTCGTCGTCATACAGTTCCAGTGGTTGTTTCCCCGCTTTCCTGGATCCTGAACACAAACAAAATGTTCACCCCCGAAGGGTTAGCACAACGATGCTAGTACAAGTACCACAACATATTATTCATATCTCACGAAGAATAATAATAACGTAAACGACAAAATACCAACGGGTCTTCTCCTACGAGAAACTCAAACATAACATACACAACTGATAATCACAACATGATATCAATACATACACATGGTAATTCCATCGATCCAGCGTTCACTGCCTAGAACCCATGATGATCCCGTCAGACCAACCCGTGGTGGAAAAACCCGTCCGATGATCCAGCGCACGCTAGCATAGATCCCCCGATGATCCCGTCGGACCAACACGAGGTGGACATACAATAACGACATACATGCACGACAATATGTATAACAACAATACATAAAACAATTAAGGTACTTGCCTCGATTTGAAGACAATAACAGCACTTCCACGAAAATGACCACTCGAAGATCGTCCTCCTCAATCAATCACGTAACGAGACCAAACCTTAACAAAAGAAATGATATAGGATTTATCTCACATCGTACGAATGTTTAACAATTCGATTCACGGCCAAAAGTTCATAAAATACAATCTGCCTGAACTGCTTAGCGCACGCTAAGTACTCCGTGTAGCGTGCGTTAAGTCTGCTCGATAGCGCACGCAAACAACAAAGCCTAGCGCACGCTAACGATGCATGGTCAGTACTTCACTGACCAGCCAACTGACTCGTCTGATGGTCTAGCGTACGTTACGTACCAAGCGTAGCGCACGCTAACTAGTGCTCGATAGCACACGTTAACATTCATAGCCTAGCGTGCGCTATCTATGCATGGCAGTTTACTGCTGAGCAGTAAACTGTTCTTGCCATGATTGAAACAATGAAATCTTGCGTGATAATTCATGTTACTTCCATGAATACCATGTTCATACCCTTATGAATGATTTTACGGATAAAGGCAACTTCGGATACAAGGATATGCATACCAATATAAAACCATATTCCATTCCGATTTCAAATCTTCATACGACAATTCGAAAAGCTTAACGGTTGATATCAACACCTCTATATCAATCCATATTATCATACTGAAGTTGATAAACGTCCTATATATACTAGATAAATCTTTCCATGATCAAACCTTTAGATTTATCTAACAATAAGGATGTTAACGTCTAGTCCAAGATTACTATGAAATCATCTATTAGTTTCGGTTTACCAATGATAGAAGCTTCTCTTCACATATTCAGTGTACTAAGATTCGAATCATGATGATTATAATCAAGGTATTTAAGGCTTATTCATCTCACTATTCCAAACATGATATACTTGGATAATTCATCTATGAAAATCCATATCTTGTTAACATGATCATCCAAATCGTTAGAATCCAACTCTAAGTCTGGAGATAGATTGAACATACCTTAAAATGACGAAAATCACTGAACCGTAAGGTAGAATCCCACTCCGGTTGGTTGTATGCCACTCCAAGGTGCTATTCCACTTCCATGAACATTCTCAAGTGATAACCAATGTATAACACCAACAATATGTGTTCTAAGTGTATAGGAATATTACTACAGCTCTCTGAACTCTCAAGGATGAAGAAGGGCGAAAGAAATGAAAGCCAAAACGGTTGTTGTCCCATTTATAATATTATTCATTATTAACAAGTTAGCGCACGCTACTAAGCATCCCTTAGCGTGCGCTAATAATGGTTGACTTCAGAATTTGTCCGGGTGCGTCAGCGGGAATCTTATCCGGACCCATGTCGGGCGCATGTGTTAGTCCGCTCAATAATTGAGTTCTTAGCGCACGCAACTCCTATCTTCATAGCGTGCGCTAATAATGGCCCAATAGCGCGCGTTAAGATACATTCTTAGCGTGCGCTATCACGAGGTTGCTTGAGCAATTTTGCAAGTTTCTATACTTATGCATAATGATATCAATGCACGAAATATCATACTCCAATAATCAAAATCACCAATCCGAAATAATACATGGTTTGAATACAGATGAAATACACTGTAATAAATCCGGATATTACAGTGTTCATTGATGATATTCTGGTATATTATAAGAACCCGGAAGAACATGCGCAACATTTGCGGATTGTATTGGAACTTTTGAGAAGCGAGCAATTGTACGCCAAACTTTCTAAGTGTGAATTCTGGCTAAAGGAAGTAATGTTCCTCGGCCATGTGGTGTCAGCTGAAGGAGTCCGAGTAGATCCTCAGAAGATCGAAGCAATTATGGATTGGAAGCCTCCAAAGAACGTGAAAGAAGTCTGAAGCTTCTTAGGACTTGCTGGATATTATTGTCGATTCGTGGAAGGGGTTTCTAAAATCTCCCGCCCACTTACTCGACTCCTGCAGAAAACTCAAAAGTTTGAGTGGAATGAGTTGTGTCAGATTAGCTTTGATGAATTGAAGAAGAGATTGACGACGGCACCGATTTTATCACTTCCACAGGGAACTGGAGGATTTATAGTTTACAGTGATGCTTCGAACCAAGGACTCGGGTGCGTATTGATGCAGAATGATAAGGTGATCGCTTATGCGTCACGACAGCTGAAGCCTTATGAAGTGAATTACCCGACACATGATTTGGAGCTAGCAGCAGTAGTTTTTGCTTTGAAGATCTGGAGGCATTATCTGTACGGGACTCACTGTCAGATCTTTACGGATCATAAGAGTCTCAAGTACATATTCAGTCAGAAAGAATTAAACATGCGGCAAAGAAGATGGTTAGAACTGATTAAGGACTATGACTTGGAGATTTTATATCATCTAGGCAAAACGAATGTAGTGGCCGATGCACTTAGCCGCAAGCCTGTCTCTATTCAGATGCTGGAGACGCTGACATCCCAACTTAGCCTTCAACGAGAGATGATTCGTGAAGGAATTGAAGTATGGTTACAAAGAGTCCAAGGACAACTGTGCGTGATGGAGATAACTTCATCATTAACCGAAGGAATCAAATCTAAACAGGCAGATGATCCTCTGATGATTCGGTTACGTGATGAAGTGATCAAGGGAAATGCCCCCGGATTCATAATTCATGATGATGGAGTTTTGAGATTTCAGAACCGACTCTGCGTTCCCGATGTTGATGTTCTGAAACAAACGATTATGAAGGAAGCTCACAGTTCGCCCTATTCTATCCACCCGGGCACCAGTAAAATGTATAAGGACTTGAAGCGGCACTTCGTGGGGCAACATGAAGAAAGATGTAGCGGACTATGTTTCGAAATGCTTGACTTGTCAGCAGGTTAAGATCGAGCATCAACGGCCTGCTGGAATGTTGAAGCCACTCCCGATTCCTGAATGGAAGTGGGAGGACATATCGATGGACTTTATCACTAATATGCCGAGAACCAGGACAGGAATGAACATGATTTGGGTGATAGTTGATCGTTTAACCAAATCAGCTCATTTTCTAGGCATTAAGGATACGTGGGGACCAGAGAGGTTGGCGCGAGTATTTATTTCGGAGATAGTTCGATTGCATGGTACGCCGAAGACCATTGTTTCTGACCGAGACGGCCGTTTTGTGTCTCACTTTTGGAAAGCAGTTCATAAGGCCTTGGGGACCGAATTGAACTTCAGTACAGCTTATCACCCGCAGACTGACGGACAATCTGAGAGAACTATACAAACGGTGGAAGACATGCTAAGGGCCTGTGCCTTAGATTGGTCAAACGATTGGGAAGTTCATCTACCGTTGATTGAATTTACCTACAACAATAGTTGGCATGCATCCATTAAGATGGCACCGTTTGAGGCATTATACGGGAGGAGGTGCAGGTCGCCTCTATGCTGGGACGATTCATCGGACTTGATCGGAACAGAACCAGAGTTGATCGTGCAGACTCGAGAGATGATAGCCTTGATTCGTGAAAGGCTGTTGACCGCCCAGAGTCGCCAGAAATCTTACGCAGATGTACGCCGCCGCCCATTGGAGTTCAGTACTGGAGACCACGTACTTTTGAAGGTTTCTCCTACTCGGGGAATCTTTCGTTTCGGAAGGAAAGGGAAGCTGAGTCCGAGATATATCGGACCATTCGAGATCCTCTAGAGAGTTGGGGAGTTGGCATACAGATTGGCATTGCTGCCGTCATTGTGCCATGTTCATAACGTGTTCCACGTATCCCAGTTACGGGGGTATATACCAGATCCCAGTCATTTCATTGATTTCGGCGAGATCGAAGTCGCGCAGGATGGGACGTTTGAAGAAAGACCGGTTAAGATACTCGAGAGTCGAGTTAAGCAACTGAGGAACAAATCAATCGTTTTGGTCAAAGTTCAATGGTCACGTCACGGAATGGAAGAAGCCACCTGGGAAACGGAAGCTGATATGAAGTCTAGATATCCCGAATTATTTTCATCTTGAGTTTTGGGATGAAACTCCTTTTTAGTAGGAGAGTATGTAATATCCTGATTTATTACGGTGTATTTCATCTTTATTCAAGCCTTGTATTATTCGGATTTGTGGTTTTGATTATTGGAGTATGATAATTCTTACATTGGTATTATTGTACATAAGTATAGAAGCATACAAAATTTCTCATGCAAACTCGTGATAGCGCACGCTAAGAATGTATCTTAACGCGTGCTATCGGGCTACTATTAGCGCACGCTAGGCAGGTAGGAGTTGCATGCGCTAAGAACTCAATTATTGAGCGGGACAGCTAGCACATGCGCCATCCGGGACATGGGTCCGGATAAGATTCCCGCGGACGAGCCCGGACAATTCTGAAGTCAACCATTATTAGCGCACGCTAAGGAATGCTTAGTAGCGTGCGCTAACTTGTTAAAGTGCAGAATATTATAAATGGGACAACAACCGTTTTGGCTTTCATTTCTTTCGCCTATTCTTCATCCTTGAGAGTCCAGAGAGCTGAAATAATCCTCCTACACACTTAGAACACATCTTGTTGGTGTTTGTATATTGGTTATCACTTGGGAGTATTCATTGAAGTGGAATAGCACCTTGGAGTGGCATAGAACCAACCGGAGTCGGATTCTACCTTACAGTTCAGTGATTTTCATCATATTAAGGTATGTTCAATCTATCTCCAGACTTAGAGTTGGATTCTAATGATTTGAATGATCATAGTAATGAGATATTGATTTTCATAAGTGAATTATCTAAAGTACATCATGTTTGGAATATTGAGATGAATGAGCCTTAAGTACCTGGATTATGCTCTTCATGATTCGAATATTATTACATTGAATATGTAAATGAAGCTTCTATCATTGGTAATCCGAATCTAGTAGATGACTTCATAGCAATCTTGGACTTGACTTTAACATCATTATTGTTAGATAAATCTAAAGGATTGATCATGGAAAGATTTATCTAGTATAGATGGAACGTTTAACAACTTCAGCATGATAATATTGATTGATATAAAGGTGTTGATATCAACCGTTAAGCCTTTCGAATTGTCGTATGAAGATTTGTAGTCGTAATGGAATATGGTTTTATATTGGTATGCATATCCTTGAATCCGAAGTTGTCATTATCCGTAAAATCATTCATAAGGGTATGAACATGGTATTCATGGAGGTAACATGAATTATCACGGAAGATTTCATTGTTTCGATCATGGCGAGAACAGTTTACTGCTCAGCAGTAAACTGCCATGCATAGATAGCGCACGCTATGTTATGAAGATTAACGTGCGCTATCGAGCACGAGTTAGCGTACGCTACATTTGGTATGTAACGTACGCTAAGCCATCAGACGAGTCAGTCGACTGATCAGTGAAGTACTGACCATATACAGTTAGCGTACGCTAGGCTTTGTTGTTTGCGTGCGCTATCGAGCAGACTTAACGCACGCTACACAGAGTACTTAGCGTGCGCTAAGCAGTTCAGGCAGATTGCATTTTATGAACTCTTGGCCGTTAATCGAATTGTTAAACATTCGTACGACGTGAGATAAATCCTATATCTTTTCTTTTATTAAGGTTTGGTCTCGTTACGTGATTGATTGAGGAGGACGACCTTCGAGTATTCATTTTCGTGGAAGTGTTATTCTTGTCTTCAAATCGAGGCAAGTACCTTAATTGTTTTATGTATTGTTGTTATACATATTGTCGTGCATGTATGTCGTTGTTGTATGTCCACCTCGTGTTGGTCCGACGGGATCATCGGGGGATCTATGCTAGCGTGCGCTGGATCATCGGACGGGTTTTTCCACCACGGGTTGGTCTGACGGGATCATCGTGGGTTCTAGGCAGTGAACGCTGGATCGACGGAATTACCATGTGTATGTTATGATATCATGTTGTGATTATCAGTTGTGTATGTCATTTATGAGTTTCTCGTAGGGGATGACTCGTTGGTATTTTGTCGTTTACGTTATCATTATTCATGAGATATGAATAATATGTTGTGGTACTTGTACTAGCATCGTTGTGCTAACCCCTTCGGGGGTGAACATTTTGTTTATGTTCAGGATCCAGGAGAGCGGGAAAACAACCACTGAAGCTACATGACGACGAGGGTGCAGAGTGATGTTTCGGCCGGGTTTATTTATCTGTTGTTTATTCGCTATTTCAATAAGTACTCGAGTACGAAGTCATTTGTGATGGATTTGAATTTGGTGATGTATTATTGAGTTCCTGTTGAACAATTGTACTTTCAGTTTTTGGTAAGAACTGTTGTATCTTAATTCCGTTATTTCCATTCGTTAGTACCTTTTAATGTCTGTTCAATTCTTCAGCCTTGTAAATCCTTATGTAAAGGATTTACGGCGCTGTAATATTCCTGAATATATCGGTGGTGTTACAGAGGTGATCCAGGATGGATTAACGATTGACGTTGCGAGTAGTATGTGGAGGAGGAGTTTTTATCAGAGTCTATATATTGAAATTTTGGAATTTTATCGTGTGGTTTTCCGATGGAATATCAGTGAATTTGGTGATGAGCCGAATTGGTATACAGGTGTACGGATATGGACAAGCATTTGCATAAATTCCATTTTATTTAATCATGTGTATTCGAAAAGAATTTTTATCGAGAACTTGGCACCAGCAAGCCGATTTAATTTTTATAATTGATTTCGTGGTCTTAAGAAAATTTATGTTTTGAGTTTTCAAACTCTTGAAAGAATTTTCGAAAATTTGTCTTTTGACAAGACTATATGATTTCAAACTGGTTTTGAAAATGTGATTGATAACCATACGCATTTAGTGTATATACATATCATGGTGAAGTTGTGAGTGTGACTCACGAACTAGATAATATATCCGTGTGGAACGATGAATAGGGATCCGAATTTTGATATGGTAGTTTGATTACCCAGGGATGATCGGTTCATTTATTGGATAAGAGAAATACTGCGTTTTGTAGACTCGTGCACAGAATGTAATCTTGAAACTTAGGATTTTGTGAAACTGGAGCATATGTGCTAGGTGGCTCTACTGATGTGATGGTAACACTTTTTGAATTTTGAGCAGTACTGATTGGTCATTCCCACTCCATGTATGATTTGGGATGTTCGCCGATTTGCGACTGGTTGTTCGTACGCCTGAGAGGTTCGTTCAACAGTCGGTTGTGTTTATTGAGATCCACTGGATGTGATTGGCGTGTCGTTTTGAGAACTTTATTCGTTTGTATATCGGTGTCTGTGGTTCTGTGTTGATCGTGTTGGAGCTTACCGTTTGAAGGTATTCTCGATTATCATTGACCGTTCGTTGGTCATATTGGAGTTTATCATGTTGATGATATTCTCGATTGTGTTTTGACCTCTGGTAGGTCATATTGGAATTTTTCATGTCGATGATAAATACGGTTGACTTATTGGTTGATCATTGTTGGTGATCATCTGAGCGTTCAGATTTTGTGTCGGTGTCTTGGGATTCGTGTCGTTTTGGGCAGTTGTCTCACAGATATATCGGATATTATTCGTTTTATCGGAATTAGAACTTGATCATGTGATCAGGCAAACAGGATTTGTCACGGATAGATTATTTCATCTGACGATGATATAATTTTGTTGAGACTCATGGAATTGTGATTGTAAGCGTATTGAGGCTTTACAATGAGTCACTCGCTAATATCTCAGGAGATCGTCGACTTTGCGCAGTTGTAAGTATGCGATTTTGGTTATTCAATAATAATGATGATTGATCGTTGTCGTATTGATTTCGGGATATTTTGTTGAACGGTTTGTTTGTCTTTGTAACGGATTGCAAGTTTTGAGGACGAAACTTATTTTAAGTGGGGTAGAATGTAATATCCTGAAATTCTACTGCGATTGTTTAATGTTATTTTATCCGAGCTATATTGTACTGGATGGAATCTGTGCCGTATGGATAAAATAATAGAAAGACGGGGGCAACTGTACTTGTATAATTGTCGTATTTGGTAGACAATTACAATTGAGGATATCGTGTATCAGGTCATCGCACTTTTGATATGAGGTATATTGTATGAGAATACTATTAGATTCAGTATATGTATTCAGTAAGTGTATATGTGTTTTCGGTATGTCGAGACAGGCGGTAACAGTTGAAATTGGCTAAGTATAGAATACTTAGCGTACGCTAAGGTTGAAGACTTACGTACGTTATGGCCGAGACATTACATACGTAACATGGGAATCAGACGATTAAGTCATGGTCGGCAGGTGGGACCCTGTGTCGGCAGCTAACGGCGGAGGATGTGGACAACGAGTCAACCTCGGCCATTACGTACGTTATGCATGGCGTATTACGTATGTAATGTGGGTGGTACTGTAGCAAGTCAACGTACATGTTACGTACGTTATGAAGGAAACATTACGTACGTAAGCATGTTAACAAAACAGTTCAGTTAGTTCTGGGATGATGATTACGTACGCTATGTTAGACGAATAGCGTACACTAAAGTGCATTACGTACGTTAATGATGAAGGATAACGTACGTAATGAGTTATGCAGTTTAATATAATGAAGTTCGTCTTTCATTTCACTTCAGCTTTCCTTTTCGTTTTTCGTCTCCAAACTTTGAGAGTGAGAGAGAGATGTTGGCCTTCCTAAGTCGATTTTGATCTTGAGGACTTGGACTTGAGGCTTGGATATGGAGATATGGATGATTCTTGAAGTGTTCTCTAGTGTTTTTCATCTTCTAAAAGGTATGTTGGATAATCCTCCTTTTCATTTCGGATTTTTGATGTTGTTATTGATAAATGATTCGTATAAAGAGGATTAAGATGTTGTTGTTTCGATTCTTGAGGTTATATGAATTATATGTTGAAGGAAGATGGTGATATGATGGTTTATACCTTGAATATGTTGATTATGATTATGAAATCAAAGAGTTCTTGATGTTCTTGGTATTAATATCCGTATTTGATCCGTATGATGATGATTAGGGAGTTGTTGTTACAATCCTTGAGGTTATGTAGAGTGTATATTGAAGAATATGATGATTCATGACTTGGATTATGAATTGGAAGATTATCTTCATGTTAAAAGATATCGAGTTATGTTGTTTTAATGGTTATGAACATGAGTTCGAATCCCTTAGTGTTCTTGAGGAACTTTTGATGAATTTAACATAGCAAGACGATCGTATGTTGAATTAATCAGATTATGAATCGTGTTGTGGTTTTGAGTTCGTAATTGTTTGAGTTGGAATGTCCGGAATTGTGTCTAATCGAGATATTGTGGAACCGTTGGGGTTTATTGATCGGCTGTATTGATTGATTATGATCATCGAGTTGTAGTTTGTATTGTAGATATCGTTGAATCGTTGAGATGATTTGGTTGGTCATGTCGGTTGTTAATTATTATTATCGGATATGTGTTATTTGATTACTTCGATAGGTTGAGATTATTGATCGGTGATTAGAACCGTATGTTGCGGTCGTGTTCGAGAACGTTCGTGAATCGCTTTGGGCCGGGAGCCGAGGAACTTGTACTCGACGATGAGGAATTGGTAACGGATTCATCGGTATCGAGGCAAGTTATTACTTGCTCAGTTATAATGTTTAATGAATGGTTTCAGTTTCATTTCATTTATAATGCATATAGCAATGATTATATGTTGTCATTCCGATTTTGGGAGTTAAATCATAATGTATATGATTTATTTCGGTTATTGGAATATTCGGGTATCGAGGTTACATTATGATAAAGACGAGGATATGAGTACCTGCAGTCCATGGTATGTTTGGATCGCCGAGCATTGCGGATAATCGTCGGTGATGGTTTGATATCGAGATTTCTCCCGAAGGACTCGGGGCAAGTATCTTATATCGATTCAGTTAGTGTTAGTGATTTGATCAGGCATATTGTCATTCATGTTGTCGAACATGAGGTCGTCTTAGTTGATTTGTCATATTTTCGTTCATGTTGCGTTGTTCATGTTGATGAACATTTTGATTTGCATATGTGTATGCATAATTGTGTTGTTTGTGTTGTGTTGATCCGATGGGATCGTGTGATCTATGCTGAGGGCGCTGGATCAGATGTCCACCTCGTGTTGATCCGATGGGATCATCTTGGGATCTATGTTGAGGGCGCTGGATCATTGGACGGGTTTTTCCACCTCGTGTTGGTCCGACGGGATCATCTTGGGATCTATGCTGAGGGCGCTGGATCGTTGGATTACCCAGTGTTGTGTTGTTTTGCATATGTATATTGTTGGTTATCTACCTCGTGTTGATCTTGTAGGATCATCTTGGGACCTATGCTGAGGGCGCTGGGTCATGGAATTTCCATTGAGTAGTTTTGAGCATATTGACGTGGTCATATGAGTATGCATTTGTAGGTCTTGTGTTAGGACCGTGTCCGTATTGCATTGATCTGATCTCGGATTAGACTGATATGATTGTCGTGGCACTTCATGTCTCGAGGTATGTTCCGTATTTCCTTTGGTATTCGTCTTGTGATGGACAATCGGTTATCGTTTTGGGATTTGATGATGCTATCCGATGGATCGTATTGGTCAGAACTGGTACTTTTCCGTATCGCGAGTTGGTGATGATAGTTTGAGAATCTTGAGTATTGTTTGAGGTACAATACAAATATTATGTTCAAGTTTATTGGTTAATCGAGTACGAGATGTGAAATGTGATAATGGTTATTCTGATGAGAATTACTTGAGTAAATAAAGTTATGGCGGTAAGATTACGTTGGCCGTATTCTTATGTTGTATTCTCATTGGTATGTAATTATTAATGTGATGTGACGGTTATCATTGTTGGATATTATGGCTGACCCCGTCGTGGGATTTCTTTTTAGGTTCTTGGAGTATCGAGCTTGTAGCGGTCGTGAAGAGATGAGCTTCCCGGAGGATACTGGCTAGGACATGTTTTGTGCTTTGAGTTTCTTATTTGGTTCTTGTATTTCCGCTGCGTGAGTATTTTGAAACGCTCTTTTGGTATCTGGTAACTGAGGTTACTTTGGAAATCATTTTCTAAACTTTTGAGTTTCGGCCGTTTGGCCTTGTGATTTCAAATGAGTTTTTACGACGGTTTTTGATAAATGGATTTTTATAAGTCTTTGTGAATTTTTAAAGATAGTACGGTCGTTGGCCTCTTGAACATTTGTAAATGTTTGCGAAAAATTCTTTTAGCCTTGTGGGTTCCATCTCGGGGCCCACGGCGCTGTAATATTTCCGGTTAAATCTGGGGGTGTTACAGCCAGTTGACTCACTTGATTTTCTAGAATTTTGATACTCGACTTAGTGTCATGCTGGAATTGATTCATGCCCTGCTGTAGTTGCATAGTGTTTTTCATGAGGGTCTTCATCATCTCCTACAAATATTGCGTCGAATTTTCGGCAGGTTGCTTGTAGACTTGTCCCTTATTTTGT
This sequence comes from Orobanche coerulescens, assembly GCA_033398695.1. Taxonomy (NCBI): domain Eukaryota; kingdom Viridiplantae; phylum Streptophyta; class Magnoliopsida; order Lamiales; family Orobanchaceae; genus Orobanche; species Orobanche coerulescens. The sequence continues at coordinate 126,594,033 of CM065812.1, read as the reverse complement.
GGAGGCGCCTCTTGATGGTTTTTGTAGCGACCACTTTTCTAAAATATAATTCTTCAAATTTTAGAAAGAATAAATAGAAATTTGGCAGCGGAAATGCATTTTAAAAAGACGAACTTAATAATCGCAAGTAATAATCCCAAGTCATCATTAAATAAAAACATACTTCGACGTGAAATTAGAACAAGTCGAACATTGTTCAAAAATATAATCTTAGAGAAATAACATGTAACAAATTAATATTTGATCATCAGCTTGATCATCCCACATTCAAGCGCATGCCACATCGAGTTTCTCAACCTGAAAGGGGGGTAAATAGTGGGGTGAGCTTCCAACTCGCTCAGTGTGGAGAGTACGCAATATGTCTACGTTAATTACTAAATATATTAGCAAGTATAAACAACATGACTGATAGATTCTGAAGCCCGTCGGCTAGCCCGAAGGCTTTATGTACAATTAAGTGCTTCTGACTGATTTGCACATTTAAGTTCTTCTGACTGATTGCACATTTAAGTGCTTCTGACTGGTTGCACATTTAAGTGCTTCTGACTGATTGCACATTTAAGCTCTTCTGACTGATTTCACGTGCACATACGAGACAATATATAAAGTAATTAAAATAAACAAAAGCGTAATAAATCTCCACACCTGGATAAATTGCATTTCTTGACTTGAATGTGATGAAGATGCTCGACTCGACAATTCTAGGCCCGTAAATTCTTGTTATTATCTACAATTAATAATAATAGAAAATTATTATTATTATATGACTGAGCAATTAAATTATAAGTGAATAATAATAGTAATTAAAAATGTAAACATGTTAAAAGCTCAGTCGAAAGGAACTGATTTTTAAAATATTGAATCTGGATGGGAAACTAAAAAAAGGATTGGAAAATTTAGAGACTGAAATTAAATACGCTGGAAAGTTGATTTGGGGTCAAATCGAGAAGGTCTGGAACTTGAGGTACTCAATTGGAAAACCCTAAAAAAATGGTTGGGTTATAAAAACCCCTGCCCAAGAGGTCGGCCGCATAACTCCCTTATTCTTCTCCCTCGGTTCATCTCTCTCAATCGTCCGCCTCTCTCTCTAACCTATGCAGATAATCGGATCTCTCATCTTCCAAACACATAAAAACTAAAACTAAAATTTGCAGATGAATTCACTCAACAAGACGAATCGGTGTACACAAAGAAAAGACGAACGAACACACACAGAGAATCGGGAATGGAGGGCAGCGCTGCGGGATTGGGGCTCCGGTGGTTCGTGTGGATAGGATGAGGGTGATGGCAGCTACAGCATGGTGCGATTGCCGAGTTTGGCGATTTGGGTTTCTGGCGTGGAATTGGGGCGGCGTTTTTGGAGCAGGGTCATTTTGTTTTGAAAATTTAGGTTTTTGCGTATGCTGAACGGTGGTCTGATTAATCAGATCGTTTGTATTTCTTGTTCAGGTCTGTGAGGACCGTGAGATGGGGCTGAGTTTTGCGGGCCTAGTAGTTTCGGGCTTAGGTTTCGTCGGATGGTTTCTGGTCTGACATTGGTAACTTTTTAGTTTGGTTGGTGGCAGTTTAGGGTGTTAGATTCAGGGAATTTGGAGTGGTTTTCAGACGGTTTCAAATCTAAAATTGGTTTACTTTCACTCACAATACACTGGTTTGGTTTTGAAGACACTAATTTATTGGATTTGAACAATATGAGATAGTAGATGCCCAAAACAAAAAGGATTAAGAGTTTTACAGAACTTAAATTTTTGCTTAAAATAAGGTCAGACAAACAAAATATGATAAACCTTAAAGCTTACCTATGGCTGCAAGATGATGATGATGATGATTGGTCTGATGATATCGATTGTAGGGCGGCGGCAGGGAGAAAAAGAAAATATTGGTGTATTGTGTGATTAGTTCTGAGTTTTAAATTTATATATTGTATTGAAATGATTTCAAAGGTATCTTATTTATTTGTGTTAATTATGACATAATTTTTTGAGAATTTATTTCCAATTAAATGGGTTGATTTGAGAGGTTAGAAATGAATGAATGAAAATTGAACTGCAGCCAAAACGTTTCTCCTGGAGAAACAAATAGTCCTTGGACTAAGATGATAATTGTGCTGAAAATAGATATTTGTTAATTGGGCCACTAAATTAATTATAGGTTTTGGGCTGAATATTAAATAATAATAATAATATTAATATTACTTCTAATAATAATAATAATACTATTAATATTACTTCTAATAATAAATAATAGAGATAATATTAATAATAATAGTAATAATAAATAATAAATAATATTATTATTTATCTTGTAAAATCTTTTAGGTAACGATTAATATCGCTTAAAATTTGACTTGGGCCTAGAAATGACAACATGAAACACGATGAAATAAAACGAGAAATGACACGACATGAAATATATGACTGGACATGAATTAAATGACAAAATGAATTTGCATGATAATGAATTAAACGATAAATTATTCGGGCATTAATTTAATAAAATTAAATATAATTTCTATAATTCACAATAAATGTATATGCGAAATCGGGGCATTACAACCTACCCCCCTTTAACAAATTTTCGTCCTCGAAAATTAAGTTTCGTACCTTGAAAAATGAATGTTGGGTACTTAGAACTGATCTCCTCTTCACGTTCCCAAGTTGCCTCATTTGGTCCATGACGACTCCATTGAATTTTTACCAATTTAACCTCTTTATTTCGTAACTGATGTACCTTACGTTCCAATTTAACCTCTTGGCTACATACAACTCTTTGAAATTGCATATGTGACCAGGATCATGTATGTACTTTCTCAGCATGGAGACTTGAAAGACATTGTGCACTCCCGATAACTCTAACGGCAATGCCAAACTATAAGCAAGATCACCAATGCGACCCAAAATCTCAAAAGGTCCGATATAACGAGGTTGTAGCTTTCCCTTTTTACCGAATCGTATTACTCCTTTCATCGGCGCTACCTTCAGGAACACCTTCTCTCCAATCTCAAATTGGATATCTTTCCTTCGTTTATCAGCATAAGACTTCTGCTAATCCTGGGCAGTCTTAATTCTGCTTCTGATCCTGACTATCTTCTCGACAGTCTGCTCGATCAATTGTGGACCCAAAATCTTTCCTTCTCCAACCTCACTCCAATAAAGAGGCGATCAACATTTCCTTCCGTAGAGAGCCTCGTACGGGGCCATTTGTATAGTTGCTTGGTAACTATTGTTATAAGCAAACTCTACTAACGGCAAAATATTCTCCCAATTCTCACTAGTATGAAGAACACACGCCCTCAACAAATCTTCGAGTGTTTTGATAGTCCTTTTGGATTGACAATCGGTTTGCAGATGGTATGCCGTACTGAAATTTAACTTAGTGCCCAACGCACTCTGAAGACTCTTCCAAAATTTTGACGTAAATCGTGGATCTCTATCAGAAACGGTCGATACGGGAACACCATGTAGCCTCACAATCTCCCAAATATAAATCCTTGCATATTGTTCCATACTATAAGTCATCATTACAGGTAGAAAGTGAGATGACTTCATCAGATATCATTGTTCTTCCTCATTGTTCGTGGCAAACCAACCATGAAATCCATTGTGATATGCTCCCATTTCCATTCTGGGATTTCCAATGGTTGGAGTAAACCTCATGGCCGTTGGTGTTCTGCCTTCACCTGCTGACATATCACACACCTCTCTACAAATACACCAATTCCTCTCCACCAAAAGAACTTCTTCAGGTCGTGGTACATCTTTGTACCTCCCGGGTGAGCAGAGTATGGTGCACTGTGAGCTTCTTCAAGAATTTGCTTCCTAAGGGATGGATCCTTAGGAACACATAACCTCCCATCATAAGTCAAAACATCGTCTGCAGCAACGACAAATTTCTCAATACTCCCCATTTTGTGCTCGATCTTTCATCTTACACAAGAACTTATCACGTGGTTGAGCCTCCTTAATCTAATCCCTCAAGTTTGGTTGCAAGACCAATAATGATAGGATTGTCTTCGAACCCTTTGAAGACTCAACTACCTCAATCCTCAACTTGGAGAACTCCTTTATCAAACTCTCCTGATCGGTCAAGCAAGCTCACTCGCCCCTTGTCTTTCGACTCAAGGCATCAGCTACCACATTAGCCTTACCCGGATGGTAATGGATGGTACAATCATAGTCCTTCACCAATTCTAACCATCTCCTTTGCCACATGTTAAGATCCTTCTGTGTGAAAAGATATTTCAAACTTTTATGGTCCGTGTATATCTCACACTTCCCTCCGTAGAGATAGTGGCGCCAAATATTCAGCGCATCAACTACAACAGCCAACTCCAGATCATGCGTTGGATAGTTCAGCTCATGCGGTTTAAGCTGTCTCGATGCATAGGCTGCTACTTTACAATGTTGCATCAAAACACAACCCAAACCCTGCTTTGAAGCATCACTATAAATAACAAAGTCATCCGTCGGATTAGGAATCATTAATACTGGTGCCGAGGTTAGTATCCTTTTCAACTCTTGAAAACTTTCCTCACACCTCTCACTCCATTCAAACCTCACACCCTTCCTTGTTAATTGGGTCATAGGAGTGGCGATTTTAGAAAATCCTTCAATAAATCTTCTATAATAGCCAGCTAGGCCCAGAAAGCTACGAACTTCGCTCGTATTCTTGGGTACTCCCCAACTACTCACTACTATAACTTTATCGGGATCTACCTCAATCCCTTTTGAAGTCACCACATGTCCAAGGAATCCAACTCTGTTCAACCAAAACTCACATTTCTTGAACTTGGGATACAACTTCTCCTTGCGAAGTGTCTCCAATGTAATTCTCAAATGCTCTTGGTGTTGTTCCTTGTCCTTAGAATACACCAAAATGTCATCTATGAAAACGATCACGAACTTATCCAAGTAAGGTTGGAACACCCTGTTCATCAAATCTATAAAGACTGTCAGTGCATTACTCAGACCAAATGGCATCACTACAAATTCAAAATGTCCATAACGAGTCCTAAAGGCCGTCTTGGGAATGTCACACTCCCTAATCTTCAATTGGTGGTACCCCGACCGCAAATAGATCTTAGAAAAGGTTCCATCTCCCCTTAACTGATTGAATAGATCCTCGATTCTCGGCAATGGGTATTTATTCTTCACCGTGAGTCGATTTAACTCTCGGTAATCTATACACATCCGAAGTGACCCATCCTTCTTTCTTAGAAACAGCACTGGTTCACCCCATGGTGACACACTAGGACGAACAAATCCGAGCTCCAGCAACTCTTGAATTTGGAGCTTCAATTCTTGAAGTTCCCTCGGAGACATTTTATATGGCGCTTTGGATGTTGGGGCCGCCCCAGGGACCAAATCAATACTAAACTCCACTTGTCGGTCGGGTGGGACTCTCAGCAAATCTTCTGGAAACACATCCAAAAACTCCCGTACTATAGGTACGTCGGTAGGGGACACCTCATTAGTACGAGTGTCGACCAAACTCACCAAGTAACCCTGACATTCCTCCTTCCTTAAACTTCTCAGTGCCTTCATGGCAGTGATTACTCTGGGTACTGTCCTACTCTTAGTACCATAAAAGGTGATTGACTCGCCTTCCGAACACCTCAATGTTACCTTCTTCTCATGGCATCTTATATCGTCATCATGTCTATCGATCCAGTCCATACCAAAGATCACGTCAAAATCCATCGAGTTAATTAAATACAGGCTAGTGTCAAATTCTCTACCTCCTATCTCAATATTCTCGTCAATCATTGTATTAGTGATGATCGTATTTCCTGACGGTAAGCTAACCTCAAGAGACTCAACATTTCTAATGCTTATATGACCAATAGCATGATAAAACTTTGCAGACATAAAGGTATGTGTGGCACCAGTGCCAAATAAAGCGAAAGCAGGCACATTAGAGATCATAAGCATACCTAACATCGTATCGGGATTTTCATCTGCGTCCTTTTGGTTCAAAGAATAAATACGAGCTTTTCCTCCAGAACCTTGACCTTTGGCCCTTTGGAGATGACAATTTGAAGATGCATGTCCTGGATCCTTGCATCTGTAGCAGACACCTTTTCCATACAAACACTCCCCGCCATGATTCTTACCACACTTCGAGCACTCTGGCTTATTGGTTTGAGGCTTAGGTCCCGACCTTTGATCAACCTTTGCTTGCTTAGTAGAAACCATGGCCTTATTTTGGTTCCCATTCCAATGCCTCTTACCAGTACTAGGCTTCGTAGATTGTTGTTGATCCAGATTATGGCTAGCCTCAACCTCTAGGGCTCGAAACACTGTCTTGGTAGAGGGTAGCACCCCATGACCAGCCATGATGTGACGAATACTCGGGCGTAGACCACTCCAGAACTTAAGGGCCCTCTTTCGATCGGTATCCACCATGTGCTCCACAAAGAAGCTGATTTGGTTGAATTTCCTCTCATATTCTTCAACCATCATCCCTCCTTGTTCGAGATTCCAAAACTCTCTCTCCATCTTCTCTCGATAATGCTGTGGGTAGTACTGTTCCATCACTATTTCCTTGAATCGATCCCAAGTCAATGCAGCACGCTCGGCCACCGGCCTCAAACGCCAATAGCTTATCCACCAGCATCTAGCATCCTTCACCATTTGGTATTGGCCACAAAGAATTCTCTGCGCATCAGTGCACCCAATGAGCTCAAAGGTGCGCTCGAGTGACATGAACCATTCATCAACAAAAGCTGGTCCTTCTCGATCGTTGAATGATGGTGGGGTGAAACACCGGAACTATTGCACAACTTGTGCCTGAGTAGAAGCTGGCACGTTATTGTTATGGTTATTCTGACATCCGTTATCACCACCACCAGCACCAAGGTTGGCATTCTCACCACGAGATTATCTCCACCTCGGTTAGTTGGGTGTTCACGTCTACGAGTTGCCATTATCCTAAGGCATATCATACTCAATGATCCTTCAGTACTTACACAACGAGAGGGAGAAATAAAATGGGAGTTACATTGCATCTATAGGTTGAGAACCAGAGATTTCTAGCAATGATGATTTACACATGTCATACATATACTTATGAATTTATAAGAAAACAAATTCATTCCCAAATACTTTATCATAAAATTCTTATGTACAAAATAGATTGAAAATGCATCTGTAATAAATGAATCATGGTTGATCTGGCAAACTGCATTTATCACATAATGAATAATCATAACTTAATGTACCTTGGAGTCGACGTGGAGCGGCAGAGGTGGATGATCATATTTGCTAAAAATATTTGACTACTTGCAAAAATAAAATTTCAGTTTAGAAAAAGACTATTTTAACGAGTCTACAGAACCGTAGACCCGCTCTGATACCACTTATGTAGCGACCACTTTTCTAAAATATAATTCTTCAAATTTTAGGAAGAATAAATAGAAATTTTGCAGAGGAAATGCATTTTAAAAAGATGAACTTAATAATCGCAAGTAATAATCCCAAGTCATCATTAAATAAAAACATACTTCGACGTGAAATTAAAACAAGTCGAACATTGTTCAAAACTATAATCTTAGAGAAATAACATGTAACAAATAAATATTTGATCATCAGCTTGATCATCCCACACTCAAGCGCATGCCACGTCGAGCTCCTCAACCTGAAAGGGGGGTAAATAGTGGGGTGAGCTTCCAACTCGCTCAGTGTGGAGAGTACGCAATATGTCTACGTTAATTACTAAATATATTAGCAAGTATAAACAACATGACTGATAAATTCTGAAGCCCGTCGGCTAGCCCGAAGGCTTTATGCACAATTAAGGGCTTCTGACTGATTGCACATTTAAGTGCTTCTGACTGGTTGCACATTTAAGTGTTTCTCACTGATTGCACATTTAAGTGCTTCTGACTGATTTCACGTGCACATACGAGATAATATATAAAGCAATTAAAATAAACAAAAGCGTAATAAATCCCCACACCTGGATAAAATGCAGTTCTTGACTTGAATGTGATGAAGATGCTTGACTCGACAATTCTAGGCCCGTAAATTCTTGTTATTATCTACAATTAATAATAGTAGAAAATTATTATTATTATTATTATTATTATTATTATATGACTGAGCAATTAAATTATAAGTGAATATAATAGTAATTAAAAATGTAAACATGTTAAAAGCTCGGCCAAAAGGAACTGATTTTTAAAATATTGAATCTGGATGAGGAACTAAAAAAAGGATTGGAAAATTCAGAGACTGAAATTAAATACACTGGAAAGTTGATTTGGGGTCAAATCGAGAAGGTCTGGAACTTGAGGTACTCAATTGGAAAACCCTAAAAAAAAGATGGTTGGGTATAAAAACCCCTGCCCAAGAAGTCGGCCGCATAACTCCCTTATTCTTCTCCCTCGGTTCATCTCTCTCAATCGTCCGCCTCTCTCTCTAACCTCTGCAGATAATCGGATCTCTCATCTTCCAAACACATAAAAACTAAAACTAAATTTGCAGATGAATTCACTCAACAAGACGAATCGGTGTACACAAAGAAAAGACGAACGAACACACACAGAGAATCGGGAATGGAGGGCAGCGCTGCGGGATTGGGGCTCCGGCGGTTCGTGTGGATAGGATGATGGTGATGGCAGCTTCAGCGTGGTGCGGTTGCCGAGTTTGGCGATTTGGGTTTCTGGCGTGGAATTGGGGCGGCGTTTTTGGAGCTGGGTCATTTTGTTTGGAAAATTTAGGTTTTTGCGTATGCTGAACGGTGGTCTGATTAATCAGATCGTTTGTATTTCTTGTTCAGGTCTGTGAGGACCGTGAGATGGGGCTGAGTTTTGCGGGCCTAGTAGTTTCGGGCTTAGGTTTGGTCGGATGGTTTTGGTCTGACATTGGTGACTTTTTAGTTTGGGTGGTGGCAGTTTAGGGTGTTAGATTCAGGAAATTTGGAGTGGTTTTCCGACGGTTTCAAATCTAAAATTGGTTTTGCTACTTTCACTCACAATACACTGGTTTGGTTTTGAAGACAGTAATTTATTGGATTTGAACAATATGAGATAGTAGATGCCCAAAACAAAAAGGATTAAGAGTTTTACAGAACTTAAATTTTTGCTTAAAATGAGGTCAGACAAACAAAATATGATAAACCTTAAAGCTTACCTATGGCTGCAAGATGATGTTGATGATGATGATGATTGGTCTGATGATGATGATTGTAGGGCGACGGCAGGGAGAAAAAGAAAATATTGGTGTATTGTGTGATCAGTTCTGAGTTTTAAATTTATATATTGTATTGAAATGATTTCAAAGGTTTCTTATTTATTTGTGTTAATTATGACATAATTGTTTGAGAATTTATTTCCAATTAAATGGGTTGATTTGAGAGGTTAGAAATGAATGAATGAAAATGGAACTGCAGCCAAAACGTTTCTCCTGGAGATACAAATAGTCCTTGGACTAAGATGATAATTGGGCTGAAAATAGATATTTGTTAATTGGGCCACTAAATTAATTATAGGTTTTGAGCTGAATATTAAATAATAATAATAATATTAATATTACTTCTAATAATAATAATAATATTAATATTGCTTCTAATAATAAATAATAGAGATAATATTAATAATAATAGTAATAATAAATAATAAATAATATTATTATTTATCTTGTAAAATCTTTTAGGTAACGATTAATATCGCTTAAAATTTGACTTGGGCCTAGAAATGACAACATGAAACACGATGAAATAAAACGAGAAATGACACGACATGAAATACATGACTGGACATGAATTAAATGACAAAATGAATTTGCATGATAATGAATTAAACGATAAATTATTCGGGCATTAATTTTAATAAAATTGAATATAATTTCTATAATTCACAATAAATGTATATGCGAAATCGGGGCGTTACAGTTTTTCCATCGAAAGTTAGGGCCCTCCATCCTGGGTTGTTTGTGTTTTGAGTATGGATCATTCTTCCTCCCATAAGAATTTTCGGTTCCAACTGTATTGGTGTGCGCCTCGATTTCATCAAGCAAAATTTGACAACTCTCTGTTGTATGCTCCCTGGTTTTGCAAAGGCGGCAGGGTACAAGTGGCGTGCTATTACCTACAGTAAGTTTTCTGACAAAGGAGGTTAATTCGGTCAGCTTAGCCTCAATAGATGAGTCATGTACCCCCTTCACCATTTTCACGGGATTGTCACGGCAACAAAATTGTTGTGAATTGGCGGCCATGTTTGAGATGGCCTCCGCTTCTCTGTTTTCTTTTGTTCTTCGTCTGAAAACTCGATCTCGTTTGGTATTTGTTGGAAAATACTGCAAGTTTCTATCTCCACGTGACCTTGTAATCATGCAAAACTTAAACAAAGTGGATTAGTGCACACCTGGCAATTATTATGAATTTTTAGAACTGACACTGGGTGATCCAGTGTCGAAATTGCAGAAAATTTTTAACCCAAAATAAGTTAAATTAATTTAACACCATTCCCCAGCAACGGCGCCAAAATTTTGACCGCGCTGTCGTGACACGTCAAAATTAGTTATTTTTATTTTTCCTTGGCTTACTTCTACTAACTAGTAGTATCGGCAAGTAAGGGTCGATCCCACGGAAAACGGTAAAACAATTATACTATTTAAGGATTAAGTACTTTGTGCAATTAAAATAAAATAAAAAGAAGGGGGGATTTTGTTTCTGATCTTAATAAAAATAATTTGCATGAAATAAATTAAAATAAAATAAACAAAGGAAATAAAAATTTGAAAATATTAATTAAGGAATAATCTAGTTCTTAGCTCTGTTATCCACCGTTTCGAATTAATTCAAGTTTCAATGCAGCGCTTATCCCTTCTCTAATCTCATAAACTCCTATTCCGAAGCCAACAACAAGCTCTATTGACCCCAATTATTTCTTAAGTTTATTCAATTAAAACAAGCCCTTTAATTGAACCTGTCTATGCTGTGGATTCAAAACAAGCTCTTCTAATCTCGCTCGCTAGATGCATTAAAAACCAAAATAATGAAATAGGCAAGATATTAAGTTCATAAGATCGACTTAAGGGATCTCGATTTTGTGTTACTCAATTGAGAAAATTCAATTGTTTGCTACTTGTGAAATTAAAATTGCAACAATTACGGATTACAACCTAATTTCTAGCATAAGACATAAAACCCCTAATCTAGTTGCCCAAACCAAATCAAGAAATTATATGGCGTAGTAGTGAATTCAATAACACAAAAGTAATTCAAGAGAATTCGAGTTGAGAATACGCTACGTGATTAAAACATGAATAATTCAAATACGGTTTCAATCTTTACTAAGAACTAGAATAGAAAATTAGCCGGACATGTTGGCTTTAGAAAACATCAAATTAATATTAGACATGAGAAGAAAGAAATTCACTTCTTCCTCGCACGTTGGAAACGGCTCGGCTTGCTCCGGTGAGAATGGTGGTTCGGTCGTCTTCTTTTCCTTCTGGTCCAGCCGTCCGAATGGTGATGATAATGATGGTGAATAATAATCTCAGCCCCCCTCCTTTTATATTAGTCCCTTATCTATTAGTTTCCTTCTTTAATTGGATCTCCTTCCTTCTTATCCTTCTTGAGTTTTAATTCTTTTGGAGTCTTTCTTTCCAAATCTATTCAAATTCCTTTCCCCAGCCTAGGGGTTGATTTTATGCCTTTTGGAACTGATTGGGGCGGATTGAAGTCGTTTCTTGGGCCCCTAGTAAGATTATTTTCGAAACAGAGCCGACACTGGGTCACCGAACTGGCACTGGGCCACCCAGTGTCGCGCGGCAGTTTCTTCATTAAAGCCCAAATCACCTTTGGCATGGTCCGTTTGATGACCCAAACTATTCCTTAAGCTTAAAAACTCCACCAAACACCTAAATTAAACAACAAATTGCCAAGTGAAGTAAATTGCATCCAAAATATAAATAGGTAGAAAATAACTCAGTGTGCCAACATAAAATTCATTAAAACCTTATAATTAACCATAATTTTAGCACAATATTTTCGTCCTATCATTGTATCACACTTTTGGAAGGCAATTCATAAAGCCTTGGGAACCGAGCTGAACTTTAGCACAACTTATCATTCTCAGACGGACGGACAATCCGAAAGGACTATTCAGACAGTAGAAGATATGCTAAGAGCTTGTGCCTTAGATTGGTCGACTGACTTGGAGATTCATTTGCCGTTGATTGAATTCACCTACAACAATAGTTAGCATGCTTCCATTAAGATGGCATCGTTTAAAGCGTTGTACGGGAGAAGATGCAGATCACCCCTGTGTTGGGATGATTCATCTGACTTGATCGGGACGGAACCAGAGTTGATAGTTCAGACTCAAGAGAAGGTAGCTCTGATTCGTGAAAGACTGTTGACTGTCGAGAGTCGACAGAAGTCTTACACAGACGTGCGCCATCGCCCGTTAGAATTTGAAATTGGGGACCACGTGCTCTTAAAGGTTTCTCCTACTTGGGTAATTTTCCATTTTTGGAAGAAAGGAAAGCTGAGTCCGAGATATATCGGACCATTCGAGATCCTTGAAAGACTTGGGGAGTTGCGTACAGGTTGGACTTACCGCCATCGCTGCGTCATGTTCATAATGTGTTCCACGTATCCCAATTATGAAAATATGTACCGAATCCCAGTCATATCAATGAATTTGGCGAGATTGAAGTGTTTAATGATGGCACGTTCGAAGAAAAGCCAATCAAGATACTCGAGAGTCGAGTCAAACAATTGAGGAATAAACCAATCTCCTTGGTTAAAGTTCAGTGGTGTCGACATGGAGTCGAAGAAGCAACTTGGGAAACTGAGGATATTATGAAGTCGAGATACCCGAAATTTTTTCGTCTTAAGTTTCGGGACGACACTTCTTTTTAGAGGGGTAGTATGTAATGCCCAGACAATTATGGTGTATTTTACCTGTATTCGAACTTGTAACATTTGATTATGTGGTGTTATTAATCAAAGTGTGGTTTCCTGTATTCATATTCCTGCGTTTTTAAATTTCCAACACATTCATGCATGCATGCATCTGCACGTCATAACGTACGCTAGACGTTGAGCATAATGTACGCTACGTGTTGAATATAACGTACGTTATAGTTGTAGCGTAGCGTATGTAAGCTTCAATCAAAGGCAGATCAAGTAAAGGTTGGCATGTGGGGGCCATAGGGAGATTCGTCGATTGCCCCACGTGAACCTGGACGGCTTTTCGATAAAGCATGTCAATGAGGCTTAACATACGCTAGATATGGGTGATAGCGTGCGCTATCTACAGGGTGTTACGTACGTAAATGGCTTTGTATAACTTACATAATAGAAGCCATAATTGAGACAGTGAGCTACCGCCAGACGCTAACGTACGCTAAAGTTTGAGGATAGCATATTCTAAGGCGATAACGTACGTAAGGCTTTGCCCTTAACGTACGTAACTTGTAAAAGCCTATTTATAGACCTCAACCTCCATTTCATTTCCTCATCACTCCTTGTCCGATTTTTGTAACCTGAGAACTCCCTAGCACCATAAATCTCTCATATAATCATCTCAACTCGATTTAGAGGATCATAGACCCTTGTGGATTGGTGTTCAAGCTTCCGATGTTGAGTTTCACCAAGTATTTCATTGTTCTTCTCTATATTGAGGTATATTGATCCTTCACCAATTAGATTACATGTTCTAGATGATGTTTTGAACTTGTTTTTGAGATTAACAAGTTCGTTATTATCATGAGTAGTCAAACACCATGTTTTTAGAAGAATAGATTCGGTTATACTTTGGTTCTCCTTCGTTGTTAAGAGTATTAATCGAACCTTGTTGAGATAGAACCTTAGGATGTAGTGTCCTGGGTTTGTTATGAATTATGAGCATGATTCTTGTGAGTTTTCCGAGATTACTAAGATATTTCACTAAGAGGGCGCTAGATCATTAGAAGGGTTTTCCACCTCGTGTTGGTCCGACGGGATCATCTTAGGATCTATTCTGAGGGCACTGGATCATTGGATTACCCTGTGTTGTGTTGATGGAATCATGTGGATTCGCATCATTGGATTCCGTTAGAGGAAGTCCGCCTTTTGTATTTTGCTATGCATCGTTATTGCATATCTGATTTTGTATATTATGATACTTATACTATCATCATTTTGCTAACCTCTGCGGGGGTGGACATTTGTTTTGATGTTCAGGTAGCGTAGGAGCGGGGAAGCAACCACAATGCCGACATGATGATGAAGGGACTCAGTGATGTTATCCGGTGTATTGTTTTGGTATTATGGTTTGGTATTTTGTACTCGAGTACGTGTGTTCTTTTGATGATTTTGAGAAGTTTGTAATAATGGATTGTTTCGAGTTGTTTGGATGATTAAACTAGTTATTAAATTACTCCTATTGGTGGTACTTTCGTATTGTTCAGCATTTCTTTTAATTTAGCCTTGTAAATTCTTATATAAAGGGTTTAAGGCGCTGTAATTATTCCAAATATCTCGGGGTGTTACATCACTAACATAACTTTTTGAAGGGTATTGATGCAATAATTCCATATGTAGAGGGTGAAGATAGCCCTCAATGATGATGGCTACTCTACATTACCATTATGACCACAATTAACGCGGCAAGATTTCGCAACTCCAGGAGATGCTTCTACAATTACTATCTGATTACTGTCAGCAGCACTTGCTTTCGCATGGTGGCTTCTCATCGGAGAATGATTTTCTATGTTCTTACCTTCTTTCAAAGCTGTCATAATGTTCTTTCTCGTCTAAGGATGTTGGTGCTTTAGTTCATTGTCAATATTACATCCCAGATCCTCATGCATCACTGTAAGTACTGTTGCTACTATGACTCTCGCCATACTCTTTCTATTTGCACGAGCTATGGAAAGAAGGTTTCTCGGGTGAATATAGTGGACGATATTGGTCGACATAAGACTGTAGGTATGGATGCTTCAGCAGTTCAGATGCCTGATATTGAAATCAAATTTTAAAAAAATCAATTTTTTTATAATAAAATAAGCTTATAGAAGTGGTATTTATTGTGTCCTGACACTTGACAAGTGTTCCAGGTTTTTCCTAAGTATGCTATTGATTAGAGACATCCACTTATGTTAAAAATGATGAAAAACATGAACAACTCGAGTAAAAGATTATTAAAGGAGTGTCACAAGTGGGGCTCTTTGGTTCTTATTATCATCGGAAGGAAGTAATTTGCGAAATTAAATGCATAACAAACAATATACAAGCATAGAAAAACTTAGTAGGAGGTAAAGATCCTATAGACGATCGATTAATGTTGTTTATTAGTCCCGCCATGTCCTCAAACATGCAATCGGGATATTAATGAGAAAAAAGAGAATGAGCTTAATAATCAAATAAAATAATCATTTTTCTTAGTTTTTATGATTCTTACAAAAGCCTTAAGGAATGTCGAAAATACCCTTCAAAAAATTGGTCACATGACAGTCACATACAATCTAGTAACCCTTATGACGGAGAAGATAACATCAATGACCAAAATAAAAAACAGATGCAAAGTTCAGTGACCAAAGTGATAGTTTGAAAAGTTCAATGACGAAAGTGTCTAATTGTGAAAAGTACAATGATCAAAGTGATATTTTTCCCCCTTCAGATGGTTGGTCACGTGAAAGTCATATGCAATCTTGTAACTCTTCTGACGGAGAAGATAACATCAGTGACCAAAATGAATGACATATGCAAAGTTCAGTGATCAAAGTGATAGTTTGTAAAGTTCAATGACCAAAGTGTCGAATTGTGCAAAGTACAATGACCAAAGTGATATTTTTCCCATCAAAGAAACCAAAATTGATAAACGCTTCACAAATCCTAGTTCACCCGCCGCCGCCGCACTATTCCTCGTCCAGATCCTCCATCACTGCCTTGAATCCGATCACCGCATCACCGCAGTCATCCACACCATCGTTATCCTCTAAGCACCACAGACCGCAAGTCTTTTTTATAATTTAGAATCACGATTCGTAAACCTAATTGGTTACTTCCAAATACGTATAGTTCAAACCAAGTAGGTCTCCATACCACTTACAATTTCCATTGCCTGCAACCCGTGCAACTTCTGCTTCTGCGCATTCTAAGGGTAAGGGTGTGACTTTTGATCCCCCATCCTATTTGGCATACTGGCAATTCATTAGATTCATCGGGCCTAAAACACTAGAGTGGCTGCTAGGCGGTTGAAATGTTTGATCCTTTGCCGAAGTATGTGTTGAAGTTCGGAAGCTAAGGAAGACATGGGATGGTGGAGTTGGTGTCATCTGTTGTTACATATGCAAACTATGTTCGAACTTCCTTTAAGACGCTTAAGGGGTCGTGTCTTTGAAGAAAAAGAATTTCAATATTTGAATGTCGATGTCGATCTGGTCGCCCGCAACAGAAGAATTACATGAAAGTCGTTGTGTTCAGTTCACTCCTATAGGGAAGGTTCAGAGGTATCACGACTAACTTCTTTTCTAACCTCCTCGAAAGAACTAGTGAACGGGGATCCATTGAAAGATACTTGGCAGGATTCCAAGAGAACCAATAGGATAGGAAAACAACCGAGAACTAGACCCCAAGTAGAACACTTCTTCCTGCTGATGTCGGACTTGGACCTTCTTTATACCATTCCGACTTCTTCAGATCATTGATCCGGACTATGCCAACTACAACTTTATGTAGCGAAAACAAGCGAAATCAACAAAAATGCGCATAATCATAAGTCAGTTTTCGGAAGTAGAATATCGGTTGGGTTACTTCAGTCAGTGGAAGAAGATGGAAGCTACCTCAAGAACCCCACCCAAAGCAGAACATTGACTTGAAGCTTTACCAAGCAGCAGCAGGCAAGAAAGAAAATGGGACCCCGTCGTAGTTGTCAATCATTTCGTGGCACGAGGCATGGATGAACTATCTATGATGGGGGGAGCTAATGTACATGAAAGAAGCTTAGATAAGAGAATACGTTATCGTATCGCTTTTTTTTTATAGAAATCGCGACCAGCGAGAAAAAATGTTTGGTCGAAGCCAAAAAAAGGTTGACAAAAAAAGATAGTGGAACTTGTTGCATGCATCCTCTACTATGAAAGCTTACCAGGAAGAAAAACCTCATCATACGCTTTAGCATAATTTCATTTGAAGCTTTGAACTCGTTTAGGGAATTGAATGATCGAGTCCAATCAATAGGGTCTCAAGTAAGCCCTTTTACGATTTTTTGAATCGCATGAATCTCTTCCAATTTCAAAGAATAGCCATTTTGCCTATGTCTGCCTATCCTCTTTTTTCTTTTTTTGTAGCTGTTTCTGGACAAGGTTAACACATATGTGACTGGGTTCGGATATACGTGTTGAGATTCGGCGAATAAAACCGAGATACGCAGTAGAAAATAAACCGTTCCAACCAGATAAAACCAAACCCCAAAAATGGCTCGATCAAGCATCGTATAAAGGAAAATAAAAAGATGAAGATAAAATTCGGAAGTTATACCCTCGTAAACCTTTGATAATATCTTCTTGAAGAAAAATCCGATCCAAGCTTTTTCCGATCACCAACACGAACACGAATCCAATTCGTTCTTCCTTGATGAATGATCAAAACACCGAAATTACTGAGTGTCTCTACGTTATCACGCGACGGATATTGATTGGAAAAATAGTATGTCAATTTGTTCTCGAAGAACACGGCTAGGAATCGACACAATACTTTTTTTCTCTTCTCTTCTTCCTTTTCTTTCTCTCAAAGATGAACAAGATAAAAAAATATTCTCTCTCCTCAACACTTGCTCATGGTTGATGCTCTAAAAATGGTAGACTTGAAGTGTGTTGTCATGTTATTTTATAACATGATGTGAAAAGATATCAAGATTACAATCTTGATCTCTTTTGTAACTGATCAGTCGATTTTTGATCGTCTCATTCCATTCTATTGAGTCATGCTTTTGTTTGTTTTTAAGTGTTTTTGTTTTTTATGCTTGATATATTGTGTTTTGGTTTTGTAGGTAACCTAATGATGATTATGGTGAAATAGGTGCTTTTATGTCCAATATTGGAGTTTATGATGATCAAGAGCAAGTCGGGAGCGAGAACATGGCCTAAACGATGAAGATTGAAGCAATTTCGGTCGTATTTACTAATTTTCAGATTCATTTATTCAAATTAGGATGTGTTCTATATATGTACGGATTACTTGTGAAATAATCTTTGCAACGATATATTATACGCTAAATTCCGAGGTGTATTAAGGGAGATATGGCTTCTAGACCACGGACACGCAGTCCGGACTGCGACCGGACCGCGATCCAAATTCAGACTGCACCCGGACCGCGATCCCAAATTCAGACGGCGCAGAAGAACCCAGCTAAAACACCCAGACAGAGGTCCTAACCCCCCAGACCGCGGTCCACCCCCTGTTTGTGCAGAAAATGCGATTTTCTGCACTTTTTGCGATTTTTGACGGGTATATAAGGGAAAACCCTATACACAACTTGGGAAGAGCCGAAAAACACTCCTAGAACTCAGTTTTCATCTTTGTTTTTGGTATTCAATTATCTAGAGAGACAATTGTGAGTGATTTTTCATTCCTTGTATGAAGATTTTGTGAGTTTTTGAAGGAAGAACATCAAACCTGCCTCGGGCTTCGATTTCGTTTTCGCAAGGGAAGATTTCTACCGTGTTTTATTCTATGATTTTTACTATTATTGTTGAAATGATTATGAGTAGATAATATTATCATATGGGTGTTTAGATTGAATGACACAGATATTCTTGGTTGTTAGTTTTGATTGATTTTCCGGGTATGAGTTTGTGATTGTTCCTGTTTCTTTGTTCTTCGTAATCTATCGACGTTCTTGATGATATTTGTGCACGAATATTATTTAGATGCAAGAGAACTTATGATTAAGATCATCAAACCTTTTCCATAGTTGTTGTTATTGTCAAAATTGAGGGTTTTTGTCGGTGTTCGCCATCAAACGACCCGATAGAAGCGATTGTGAATGTTCTAAACCTTTTCCGCGATGTTTTAGCGAATTACCCCATGAAAGGTATTTAGCTAGGCGATTGTTAGTAGAGATTCATTCCGATCAAAGGAGTTTCTCTTGTTTTCGAAAAGAACAATCACGATTTTTAGAATTTGCCGCCATCAAACGGGTTTTCTTTTAATTGTGAGGAATCGGTTATCCCAAACCTTAAATTCTTTGAGTATCTAAACTAATGATTGATAATGTGTGTGTCGGTTATTCTAAACTCCCATATCATTCTCATAATTGTAATCTCTCGATAATCCAACCTTAAATTCGGTATTTTTAATGCTTAACTATTAATTTAATTTTCCGCACTTGTGTTACGATCTTACATCTCAATCGAATCATTCACCGTGTTTTAATTTACTTTACTTATTTTAATTCGACTATTTGCCAAACATAATCGAACTTCAAACCATTTCCAACTCCTTGTGAGATCGACCTCGGAGTTACTTGTCGCTACCTACAAAAGCGATTCGTTCACTTGCGAGTTTTAATTTATTCATCATAGTTGAATTGTTTTTATTGATCATTTTTTTCCGTTTTCATTATCCTCGATAAAGTCTAAAAATTCGCTCTAACTTCTCTTGTTTATACTTGGTAGGAGATTGTTGGTAAACCCGATTCTTCCACCCATAGACGAGGTTCACAGAATTAGAGCACCAAAAACAACAGCGCCATCATCAATGGCAAAGGACGAGGAGATTCCGGATCTTGAAGAGCCCCAATTGCTTGAGTGAGAAAACATTCTTCTATTAGGATTCGGTGCCTAAATCGAAGGCCCAATGGAAGTGGTAAAACGAAAATTAATTCGATCTGAATCCCTACGAGGATCGATCGGGCTACTTATATATGAATATATAAACGAAAACACAAGAGATGTTAGAAACTCACCCTTGTAGTCCGTTGATTAAATGGATTACTTCTCTTGAGCTATTCCCCAAGCTTTAAACGAATTCCCTACGATACAAAGCGCTCCAAGCACTTGAATGATCTAACGTCGAAAATACAACGCCTATACTTGCCACGCACCGGAGAAACTAACGGGATGACGATTACCCGATTAACCTTCAAGGTTACTGCTAGAACCAAGTGATGGAAGCTTTTGATTTGTGATTACAACACTCTAAGTGTATAACTCACTTTCTCTCTTTAATTTCTTGATTTTTCTCCAAGAATCACCAAGAACACATGAAGAAGAAGAAGACTATGAGAAAAAGTTTTTCTCTCTCTCTTGAACTCTATCTCACGTATGAAATGCCAAGGGTTGAGGTAATTGAGAGTTAGTCTTCCTTATATTCTTTAATCACCACATGAAATCACCTTTACAATATAAAAGGGAGATTCCATGTCCCCTAAGACAAAACACTTCATGATATTAAATCATGAAGTCTTCCACCACATTAGGTGGAAGACAGGGGGGGCGGCCATCTATAATGGTAGGAGGAGTTCGGTCCGTTTCGGAGTCCCGCGAGTCCAAACAGATAAACTTCGATTCCGTTCCGATGTATTTATATCAATTAATTAATCCAATTAATTAATCATATCAAATACATAATAACATAATTAATTTCTCCAAGAAATAATTATATTCATGAATTAAATTGATCACCCAGTAATTTATTTAATTCATTAGGCCGTAAATTATTTTATCCAATAAATCAATTTAGACATCCAATATCCCAATTAATTAGATATCCAATTTCTAATATTCATAATGAGAGAATAATCTCGATTCATTCCGTCGTCAATCCTATTGCGCGACTCAGTAGGTCCATCTTAGTCAGCAATGGGAGGAACCAAAGAGTAGTAGCACCACCTAGCCAGCCTTGCGGCCTACACTCTACCCCAACTGAGATCAAATGATGGGATCATTCAAGAACTATTCTGTTGTGAATACCAGTATACATATAAACCCTTCTTTCAAATGTTCCGATCAGGTTATAGGGTCACAGTCAGTCAAACCCTATCTGTACTTGACGATATGCATGCGTTAATGCAAATTGATATCATCGAGCTCTCGTGTATCCAATACAACTAGCTCCAATGCTTTGGCCAAAGACTTATGATCTCATCTGCCAATAACCGCATAGGACATATAACCCGCTCACTAACGGGAGAAAAAATTCTATCTTGGTATTCAGTAGGACCTGCTACTTGCCCGTTAAGATGCACATCGAGGTTGACCCCCACCTTCCGGTTTACAGGGTCGAACTACTATAATGAAAATCTTGACGTCACAAGCACATCCCTACTAAATCCTCAAGTCGAAGGTTCACAAATACCTATCACAACCTTTCGATTCCGTCATTGACTGTCCCGGAGTGAAATCCATGTGACGAATCGAGGGTGAGTCGGTTCGAGTATACTAATCCAATTAGCATAGCTATAACGTGTGCTCCCACTAACCATTAGCGTTCGACAGGGACCCTCCATGTCAAAGAACACGTCATACAAGTCTTCACATAAACTTAACGCCTAGTCAAGTTTCATCGACTTGCGAATGATTAGGATTTGAGCTATAAACCTTTCCAGTGCCGACCCCATTATCCAATAAGGAGTGGAACGTTTTGCTCTCACATACATGGACTAGTTTCTATATGTATATTTACGAGTTTAGGAATGCCAGTAACTACCAGTAAATAAAGAAACATCCATTGCCTTATATAAATGATTTACATAATTACAAGTACAATGCCCTCACTCAACCTCCTCTGAGTGGCATTCGAGGGCATACTCCTAACAATCTCTCACTTGCCCCCAATGCCACACACTATGGTATCTAATACCTGTAATACCCGGTTGTAAATTCATTCATTATCATTCAGTAATTGTCACTCAGTAATTTTTCACTCATTATTAATCATTCATCATTCATGTTCATTCATTTAAATTCATCCTTGGCGTACTTGGAGCCGTGTATCAGTTACCGATCATCATTCAACTCCATTTGAGAATCGAGACGAAAGTATTATTATAATCTTTGTGATTGGTAGTCTTGTGTTAGAAGTATCATCTATTGCATGTTATTAGACTTAATTACATCCATACATGTATTGTATGTCGGATCATTCATCATTGTATCAAGAAGACAGAGTTGTCGGATTTTTGTCATTTCGAGCAGTGAGTTACTACCGTAATTTATCATGAATTACAGCCGTAATGTGCATTTGTGGAATTGGTGATTTTCTGGATGAAGACATCGTACGGCCGTAAATCATACTAGTTACGGCCGTAAGCAGGAAAGTACGGCCGTATGATTTGGAGACTACGGCCGTATCATGCATTCGTTTGTGCAAGAAGGTGTTGTCAAAGAAGACAACTTACGGCCGTAAGTTTGGCAGGATATGGCCGTAAGTGTTGTTGTTACGTCCGTAAGATAGTTTGGGTATGGCCGTAACTCAGACAGTGCGGGCATTGTTGTTTTTTCTACAAAGTGTTATTAAAGCCGTATATAATGGATATTACGGCAGTAAGGCCATTGACTTGGGAAGTTACGGCCATTGACTTGGGAAGTTACGGCCGTAAGTGTCATCACTTTTTCATTTTGGTTCTGGGAGAGAGATTTTTTGGGATAGTTTTTTCATCATCAAACACTTGTGTGTTCGGGTTTAGTCATCTTTATCCGTTTGTGGAGCTTGGGAAGTCGATTATCACGAGTTTCGATGGATTGAAGAGGTTGGATCTCCAAAGGTAATTTTCTCTAAACCTTAGATTTCGATTTTAAGATGGAATATGATGTTTCGGATGTTATAATCATGTTATATGAAGAGATATACAAATGATCATTAGTTTGTATGAATATTCATTGGATTGTTGAAGGATTATTTCAAGAACACTTTGAATGTTGATTTTGGATTTGGGGATTTCGATTAGTTGTTGTTGAATCTTGAATTACGTATTCGTATTAGATTATTGATTATGTTGAAGATGTTTTGTTGGATTGAATCACTCCTTGGAGGTTTGGTATAGATATAATTGAGGTTGGTTGTAAACTATTGAAGATTGGTTACATCGTGTCTGTTATAATGCCCCAATGAGTTTGGGATTGTCGTATCGACGTTTTGAGTTGGTTGTGATCATGCTTGATTCGTATATTAAGTGTTTGTTGGTAATTATGTTATTCAAGGTTGTTCAAGCGACCGACACTTCTATTTAGGACGTTTGTTCGAGGAAGGACTTTTTTCACCGGTATTGTGTAAGTTAATTCTTACTTGGTTAAAAGGATACTCATTCCTTTTGTTGTTGTTCATTCATATTCATAATTCATTCATAGTGTATTAATCATGTTGAGACTTGTAATTATCAAACTAATCATTCAACTCACAAGGAACGATGGTTTCAATCATTTCAGTGAGCTATCATTCATTTCATTATTATTTCATCTCAGTGAGTCATTCTTGACCCTTGTCGGATTGTTATTCATTAATATTCATCATGGTCACTTTTGTTCTTGTGACCTTCTGGGTTCATATTGCGTGGCCGGGTGGTTATGTGTGGAATTTTTAGTCGGGCACACGATAGTCATGTGATGCGGGCTCACCGACACAATGGACTGTGCACACGGTAACGTGCCTCCGTGAGACTAATTAGGTACAAGTGTGGGTGTGTCCGGACACCCATATTGTGCACTTGCACGTCCCATTAAGGGCGTACTATGATGCCCCTCTTCAGCTTAATTTCATAACTAAGATGTATAATGATTGTGTTTATTCAACTCTTGAGGATTGTTGTTCTATGTAACTGACCCCGTTGGGGATGTTGTTTTTAGGTCATGGAAAGGCTAAAGCACGGAAAGATAACGTTGACGGCGAGGAGTCCCAGTGATACTAGTAGGGGCCCCCAGTCCTTTCAGTCATTTATGTTTCTTCATTTGTATTTCCGTTGCAGTTTCTGTTTGGATGTTCATTTTATTCAGTGTTGTATATTTTATATTCATATAAAATATACAGGTATTTTGTATTTCCTGGGTGTATTGTACTTAAAACTCCTCATCGGAGTAACTGGTAATATAATGTGGTTCGGTACTACAGTTATATTATTTAATTCATTAATTTTTATTCGCTTGGTGGGTCCCTGTCGGGGGTCCACGGCACTATAATAGCTGCCTAGTTTAGGGTGTTACAGAGTTGGTATCAGAGCGTGGTTTTGAATACTACCTCCCGAGTTATGTCTCATTTTAAATCATCATTCACCAGACTAGTATCATTGGACTTTTGCGTCACGTGTGACCTATGCATGCGCCAAGCCCCTCAGACCGAAAGAACTGTAAGATTTCTGACGCCATGTTATAATTTCTGGCAATAAGAATCACTCATTCATCATTCATCAGTCAACAACCCTCAATCATCATTTTCATTTTGATCATGTTGATCATGTTAACTCATTAATCACTCAGTTCATTTCATTGCTCAGTTGTTGATCTTGTGGACCGTATTATCAATCTTGTTAACTTGTTCAAGATAATCATTTCAAGAATTTCATCAGATAATCATGTCACCTCAGTTGATCCTTCATGTAATCATTGTGTTAGAGCGCGTATGTTCATTATCATCATTTCATAACGTAATCATAATGCGGTACTCATACGAGATCTATAATTATCATGTGGCTTTCCTGCTTCACTATGGAGAGAGCCGTCAGAGGACGCAGGGAAAGAGGCCGCGGTGCGGGCCGAAACCCGGGAGCTCATGTGAATACGCGCACGAACACAAGGAATAATGCTAATTCAACGAGCAGCGACTCTGCCACTCATTGACCTGAAAATAATCACTCACTGTGAGGAAGTCGTACCCGAGATACAGCTCAATCAGAAGGTGTTCGGGTTGATCCACTCACTTTTATGCAGGGCATGATGGCCCAGATGACTCAGATGGCACGTCTGATGGAGACAATGCAGAACTCAACTGCTCAGAATCAACATGCTCCTCCGCCGCCACCTCAGAGACAAGAGAGGGGTGTGAGCAGTATTATTAGCGACATCTTTCTCCAGAGACCACCTACTTTTGAGGGCTCATCTGAGCCGGCAGATATTGTTCATTGGCTTGAACACTTTGAGAAACTATTTGCTCACAAAGTTTCAGTTGTAATACCCGGTTGTAATTTAGTAATTATCATTCAGTATTTATCATTCAGTAATTGATACTCAGTAATTTCACTCATTATTGATCATTTGTCACTCATATTCAATCATGGTATTCATCATTCAGACTAATTGTATCATGTATCAATCGTCATTCGTCACTAATCTAATTGGAGTTTCATGCCGTGTTTATCATCATTGTCATTTTCGTTGTGGGCTGTGCGTGAGGAGTAGCGCATGCTACGTGCTCTTTTTAGCGTACGCTAATTGAGTACAAGTAGCGCACGCTACCACTCAGCATTAGCGCACGCTACATGTTACCCTGGCTGCAGTCCAGAAGGTACTGGACTGCAGGTGAGTTATTAGTAGCGCACGCTACGAGTGGTAAGTAGCGCGCGCTAGTGGGTTGTAGTAGCGCACGCTAAATATGTGAAGTAGCGCGAGCTAAGGACGGATCAGGTTGAGTCCAGTGGCTACTGGACTGCACTGGAATAATTCATAGCGCACGCTTTGAGTGATATTTAGCGTACGCAAGCGGTGTAGTAGCGTACGCTACTTGTTGGTTGTAGCGCACGCTACCGAAGTCAGATCAGAGGACAGACAGTTTCTGGATTCCAGTACTGGGCATCACATAATTCGTTAGCGCACGCTAACAATGGGTTTTAACGCACGCTAGTGGTATGGCCGTAGCGCACGCTACAAAAAGGTACGTAGCGCGCTACCGTGTTCGGACAGTGGGTACTGGACTACCCAAATTACCCGTTAGCGCACGCTACGCATAAGGGCTAGCGCACGCTAACCTGGATTGGCTATATATTGGACAGTTAGCCTGAGTTCATCATTTTATCATCCTTTCTCATTCCCTCATCGGTTTCGGGCGATTTCGGGCATTTTGGAGAGTTCTCTTCGAGCTTCTATCACCCATCATCATCTTCAAGTCTTTGAGTTGGATTATCATCACTTCATCATCTCCTTAACATCGAATCAAAGGTATTAATCTCTTGGATCTAGAATTTCGGATTTTTGGGTTTTCCTTCCGATTTCTTCGTGTAAGCTTGGATTATCATTGGAATATGTTAGATATGGATTATCTACCTTGGATAAGTATATTCTTACGGATTTAATGGTTATTTTCGGAATTATTTCAAGAACCCTTGGGGTTGACTTCGGTTAATTGGGGATTTTCCGATTGATGTAGTTGTAATCTCGAATTGTGGATTCCTAATGAATTATTGATATCATTGAAGTGTTTTGTTAGTTCGATATACTCATTTTGGTGTTGGTTTTGATATATTCGGGATTGGATATTTTCGAAGTCGTGTGGTTGGTTACGTATTCGTTAGAATGCCCCTATGAGTTTGATTATCGTTGTTTCGACCTTTGGGTTAGTCGTGTTTTGTTGCTTGATACGTATATTGAACGGTTGTTGGTAATTATTGTTATTCAAGGTTGTTCGAGCGACCGGTATTTCACTTAGGATGTTGTTCGTGGACGGACATTCTTCATCGGTATTGTGTAAGTTGATTCTTACTCGGTTAAAAGGATATTCATTCCTTTTGTTGTTGATCATTCATAATCATAACTCATTCATCATTGTATTAATCATTTTGAGACTTGTAATTGTCGGATAATCATTTCATTAGCGAGGAACGGCGGTTCCAATCATTTCATTGAAAACTATCAATCACTTCATTATCACTTTCATATCGGTGAGTCATTCTTGACTTTGTCGGATTATTATTATTCATTGATATTCATTATGGTCATTCTTGTTCATATGACCTTCTGGGTTCATATTGCGTGGCCGGGTGCGGATGTGTGGAATTTTTAGTCGGGCACATGATGGCCATGTATTGGGAGTGATACATTGGACTGTGCACACGGTAACGATTACCTCCGTGAGACTAATTAGGTACAAGGACGGGTGGGTCCTGTCATCCGTCTTGTACGCTTGCACAGAACACTACGGGCGTACTATGATGCTCCTCTTCAGCGTAATTCATAATTAAGGATATTTCATAACTTCAGTTAAATCATGTTTGTGTATTTTCAACCCTTGAGGATTGTTGTTACGTATAATCGACCCCGTTGGGATTTTGTTTTCGTGTCACGGCAAGGCAAAGGCACGGGAAGAGCATGTTGACGGCGACGAGTCCCAGTGATACTAGTAGGGGCCCTACCATTCCGTTTATTTCATCATTTCGATCATTCTGTCATTTGTATTTTCCGCTGCAAAATTCCGTTTGAGATGCTTATTTGTTCAGGGTGGTGTATTTTATCTCCATATAAAATATACTAGTATTCTGTTTTGTCCTGGTGTAATGTACTTAAACTCCTCATCGGAGTACTTGGTAATATAATGTGGTTCGGTACTACAATTATATTATTTAATTCATCATTTTCATTTGCCTGGTGGGTCCCAGTCGGGGATTCACGGCACTGTAATATCCGCCTAGTTTGGGGTGTTACAGAGTTGGTATCGGAGCGTGGTTTTGAATACTACCCTCCAAGTCATGTCTCATTTGAAATCATCGTCATCGGACTAGTATCATTGGACTTTCGCGTCACGTGTGACCTGTGCAAATGCCGAGCCAATCAGAGCAAGAACTGTAAGATTTCTAACGCCATGGTATAATTTCTGGCAAGAATCATTCATTCATAATTCATCAGTTAACAATCCTCAACCATCATTTTCAGTTGACCAGGACGGTCATGTCAACTCGTTAATCACTCAATTCATTTCATTATTCAGTTGTTGATCAGGAAGATCAAATCATTAATCATGTTAACTTGTTAAAGATAATCATGTCACCTCAGTTAATCATTCATGTAATCACTGTGTTAGAGCACGTATGCTCATTTTCATCATCTCATGTCATAATCATAACATGATATTCATGCGGGAAATATAATCATCATGTGACTTTCCTACTTCAGTATGGAGAGGGCAAGAAGAGGACGTGGAGGACGAGGCCGTGGAGCGGGCCGAATCCCGAGAGCTCGTGTGAATACACGTGCAAATGCGAGAAATAATGCTAATTCATCGAGCAGCGACGCTGCCACTCATTCACCTGGATGCAATCATTCACTATCGGGGAGTCGTACCCGGGACAAGGCTCAGTCAGAAGGTGTCCAGGTTGACCCACTCGCTTTCATGCAGGGCATGATGGCCCAAATGACCCAGATGGCACAGCTGATGGAGACGATGCATAACTCCGTCAATCATAATCAACAGGCTCCTCCGCCGCCACCTCATAGGCAAGAGAGGAATGTGAGTAATATCATCGGCGATATCTCTCGCCAGAGGCCACCTACTTTTGAGGGCTCGTCTGAGCCGGCAGATATCATTCATTGGCTCGAGCATTTCGAGAAGTTGTTTGCTATGGTAGAGTGTCCCGAAGGACACA
Source organism: Orobanche coerulescens (assembly GCA_033398695.1). Taxonomy (NCBI): domain Eukaryota; kingdom Viridiplantae; phylum Streptophyta; class Magnoliopsida; order Lamiales; family Orobanchaceae; genus Orobanche; species Orobanche coerulescens. The sequence goes on along the minus strand of CM065812.1, from coordinate 126,565,535 downwards.
AAGTTTCTGTTGCGGCTTACTACCTGGGTAAGATCGCTCATTCTTGGTGGTTGTCGTTGAAGCCCACCGAAGGATCATGTACTTGGGATCAGTTCAAGACTCTCATGATGGAGAGGTATTATCCAGCCCCACTCAGGGAGGCTAAGCTATCAGAATTACTCCCCCCGACCCCTCAGCAGACGAAGATGTTCTCGCCATTGCCGAGAAGTTTCAGGAACTTCTTCCATTCGCCTCATCTATCATTCATTCCGAGGCAGATAAGATTAAGTATTTCAGTAAGAGACTGAAACCCCATATGAGACTTCAGTTGCTTAATCATAATTGCACCACGTTGGCTGAATTCATTTAGAAAGCTCTTACCTATGAGCTTACTGCTAAGGAGATTGCTAAGCAGCAACCTTCGTCTGCTAGCAAGAAATCGAAGAATCGTAACCAGTCTGAAGGCGGTCAGACAACCTTCAAGAAACCCCGTGCGGGCTCTGCTTTTTCTGAGCGACCTCCTGTGTCATCTAAACCCGCGGAATCTCAGTCACGAGCGGCCAATTCGGCCATCACCTATTATAAATGTGGGGATCTTGGTCATGTCAGCACCAAGTGTCCGAGACAGTCTGTCACGTGTCATAACTGTGGAATTGTGGGGCATAAGGCCCGTTTTTGCCGTAGGGACTCCAAACCTACTCAGACGTCATCTCAGGCCCCTAAACAAATGCTCGTAATCAAAGCCACTCAATCAGCGTCGTTTAAAACGACAGGAGCGACTAAAGGTGGAGCCTATAGCCAGCAGACGGGAGCGTTCGGTGCCGGGACTAGCAAGCCCCGGATTTATGAGATGAAGAAGACCGATGATCCCGAGGCCCGAATGATCTCAGGTACACTCAATATTCTATCTCAACCTGTGTGTACCCTTTTTGATACTTGTAATATCCGGAATTTCTACTGCTGTTGTTTGATATTATTTTATCCGAGTTATATTGTACAGCGTGGAATCTGTACAGTATGGATAAAATAAATAAATAAAGGACTGAGATGTCAGTATCGGTATAATTGTCGTATCTCGGTCGATTTGCATTTGAGGATATTGTGTATCGGAGTTATCGTACTTTCGATATAGAGTATATCGTATAAGGATGTTATTGGATTCGATATATGTATTCGGTAAGTGTATATGTGTCTTCGGTATGTCGAGACAAAGCGTATGATTGAAATTGGCTAAGTATAGAATACTTAGCGTACGCTAATGTTGAAGACTTACGTACGCTAAATCACAAGAGTTACGTACGTTATGGCCGAGACATTACGTACGTAACAAGAGGAATCGGACAGTTGGGGCCCGGTGTCGGCGGCTTTCGGCGCAGATGTGGACAGGTGAGTCAACGGATGGAGTTACGTACGTTATATAGGGTGTATTACGTACGTAATACGAGTATAATACTGTAGCAAGTCAACGTACGTATTACGTACGCAACGGAATAAGTGTTACGTACGTTACGGGGCGGCTGGCCGAGTCGTGGCCGAGATGACCTGGATGGCCGAGCATGGCCGGTCGTGATTCGTTGGAATGGCCGCGCATGGTCGGCAGTGACTCGCAGGGGTGGCCGATCACAGTCGGCAGTGACTCGCTGGGCGTAAGGACTGGCTGATAACGTACGTAAAGCTGTGTCCGGTTACGGCCGTAAGTGCCCGTTACGCATGCGTAGCGCTTCCGACACGTGCGTTAGCCGCCGAGCGAAATGGACGAAGGTTAGGCGGCCCGGCTACGTGCGTAAGGACCCGCCGGTTACGTACGTAATGGCCGGCAGTCTCGGCCTATAAAAGGCCTCGACCGAGTCACCCTTGTCATTTTCATTTTTCTTCGTTTCTTTCGCGATTTCTTCAAACAAAGTTGATGGATTTGAGTAATAACATCATGTAGCAACATGTTTTGGAAGTTGGAATCATGGATTAACATCATCTTCCATCCGGATCGAAGGTAAGAACACCTAAACACTTGGTTTTGGATAGTTTTGGAGTTTCTTGATGATTTGGCCGAATGGATTCGTTTTAACTCAGTTATTGATGGAACCTTGTTGTATTCTTGAGATTATACATTATCCTTGAAGTTTTGTGGAACAAATTCGAGTATTTCTTCGTTAAAATGATTGATTTGGATTATGCCTTCAAAGTGTTCGATGAAATGCCTCAATGAGTAGAACTTGAGAAATTCTACATGTTTTCGTATGAATGGTGATGGAATTGATAGTGTTGTGATTATTCTTGGTCATTATGGGAATTTTGTTAAGGGAAGATAATGAATTGATGATCAAATACCTTGATTATGTCGTTATGATTATGGAATCGTAGTAATCTCGATGTTCTTGATAGTTTGTTGTAATCCATGATGTTATGAGAAGTGTATATGTTGAAGAACATGATTACATACACCTTGAATTGTGAATAAGGATTGTTTAGATGTTAGAACACATCGGATTATGCCGTTTGGGGACTTTGAATGTGATTTCGGAATAAGTTGTGGAACTCTTGGAATATGATTATCTATAATTAATTGGATTGTCCGGATTGATGATGATAATCGGTAATTGGTTTTATTACGAATATACAAGGAGGAAACTTGTAAGTAATTAAGATTGAATGTGGAATCGTAGTGTTGTCTTGAATTCGTGTTTGATTGGTTTGAGTTGTATTGTTCGGTTTTGTGTATGATCAAGGTATTGTTGAGCCGTTGAGTTTGATCGGTTGGCTATGTCGGTCATTGATTATTATCGGATTTTATGTTAATCGATTATTTCAATAGGTTGAGATTATCGATCGGTGAGTATAACCGTATGTTGCGGCCATGTTCGAGTATGTTCGTGAATTGCTTCGGTCGGGGCCGAGGAGCCCGTAGATGAAGGCAATGTGACTGGTAGCGGCTTCATCATCGTATCGGTATCGAGGCAAGTTATTACTTGCTCAGTTATAATATTTAATGAATGGTTTCAGTTTCATTCGTTTATAATTCGTATAGCAATGTTTATAAATCGTAATCACAGGAGATTTGAAATTATAGGTTGTATTCGAGTTTTGGGAATTTAAATCATAATGTATATGATTTATAATTGTCGTTGGTATACTTGTTATCGAGGATACATCATGGTATTGACAAAGCGTGAATTATCTACCGTCCGTGATGTTTTGGATCGGTGAATATTCAGAATAATGGTTGGTGATGGTTTAGATATCGAGATTGCTCTTGAAGGACTCAGAGCAAGTATTTTAATCATTTCTGTCATTTGTGTCGATCATGTCGTGATACATTCGTGTATCGTTGTTGTCATGCATTTGTGCATTGTTGTTGTCGTGTATTGTGCATTGTTGTTCTGTGCAGTTGTGCATTGTTGTCATATGTCCACCATGCGTTGGTCCGACGGGATCATCATGGGAATCTATAGCTGTGTGCGCTGGATCGCTGGACAGGTAATGCCACCATGCGTTGGTCCGACGGGATCATCATGGGAATCTATAGCTGTGTGCGCTGGATCGTTGGATTACCATATGTTGTTGTTATTGTGCATATGTATATTATGGGTTGCCATAAGTATACATTGTCGTTATTGTTGTGATCATATTGACGTTGTCATATGAGTATACATTTGTAGGTCTTGTGTTAGGACCATGTCCGTATGTTTTGTTGATCTGATCTCGGATTAGACTGACGTGATGGTAATGGTATTTCGTATCTTGAGGTATGTTCCGTATTTCCTTGATACTTGTCTTTTATTGGCAATCGATTATCGTATTGGAAATGTTGACGTTATCCGATGGATTGAATTGGCCAGAGTTGGTAAAATTTCCATATCCCGAGTTATGATAATGTTTTGAGAACCTTGAGTATTATTGAGATACCGTACAGATATTTCGGTATTATCTTAATGTGTTGTTAAGGATACGAATCGTGGATTCTCGTAAAGTTACGACGGTAAGATTACATTGGTCGTATTCTTACTTAGTATTTCCATTGATATGTAATTATTGACGAGATGTGATGGATATCATTGTTGGATATTATGGCTGATCCCGTCGTGGGCTTTCTTTTTAGGTTCTTGGATTATCAAGCTTGTAGCGGTCGTGGAGAGATGAACTTCCCGGAGGATACTGGCTATGGCATGTATTTGTATATTGAGTTCCCTGAACAGTTTTTGTATTTCCGTTGCTAGAGTATTTTAATTGTTTGTCTTTATCCGCTGCGTGAGTATTTTTAAATGACCTTTCGTTTCTGGTAATTTGAGTTACTTTGGAAATCATTCTCTAAACTGTTGAGTTCTGGCGTTTCAGGCCTTGCCCTTTTCAAAACGAGATTTCACGACGGTTTTGATAAATAGATTTTATAAAGTTTTCGAATGTTTTAAAGATAGTACCGTCATTAGCCTCTTGGGCATTTGTAAATGTTTGCGAAAATTTCTTTTAGCCTTGTGGGTTCCATCTCGGGGCCCACGGCGCTGTAATATTCCCGGTCGGCTCTGGGGGTGTTACAGAATATGGTATCGGAGCTTAGGTTGAGAACACCTAGGCATTTGGGTCGAGTTGGGTCGTGTTTTTGTTGCGTCATTCGAGTTGTCGATTGAAAAATATTAGAGCCGTGAGTCTTTGTTGTTCACTCAGGCTTGTGCGTCATCAGATTTGCCAGTATCGTACTGGGCTTGTTATAACTTTTCCAAATGGTGTTAGCGAGATTCTCTGGAATGAGATGTATTGTGTTCTTGAGTCGAACTGATTTGGCAAACGTGTGTTTTGATAATATCTGTGTCGAGTATTTCCTTGAGTCGAGACATGTGCCAGTATCGCGGGGAATCGTCGGCTTCACGATCTGTAAGTATTTGGATTTTTTGAATTGCATTGAGATTTATTGCCGTTCTAAGTTGATATGGTTTGAGATTCAGAAAGATATTATGCTTCACAGTATGAGATGACAGATTTGGGACAGGATTGATGATCTCGAGAAACTATGATTTTGGAAATCAGTATGTTGAGTAGATTTTGGAATGGAATTGTGCATTTGGGAGAAGGTTGTGGATGGTTGAGAAAAACATGTAGTCATGATAGATCATTTTGTGATACATGAAACTGCTTTTGAGCATTTGAAAATGATACTTTTCAAAATGAATGTCTTACTGATGTTTTATGGAAAATGATTTTGGGCCGAGACCCAATCGATTTTGAAATGGTTTTATAACTCAGGACTTGGGGTCCCAAATGAGTTTTCTATTTTTTTTAAACTTCTTGTAATGTGGAATGAGATACGGGCTGAGACCCTAATGTTTCAAAAGACTTTCCTGTTTTCTAAAACTTCCGAGATTTGTAAAACACGTTATCAATTGTTTATCTACTTTGTCACTACCTTTTCGGGGTTTTGATCTATGGGTTCAAATGGAAATTCTCGGGAAGTCTTTCGCCGTGTTTGATTTGTTGAATTGTTTCAACGTTTTGTCATATCATATTTGAGGTGATCCAGGATGGATTAAAGATTGACGTTGCGAGTAGTAGGTGGAGGAGGACTTTTATCAGAGTCTATATATTGAGATTTTGGAATTTCATCGTGTGATTTTCCGATGGAATATCAGTGAATTTGGTGACGAACTGAATTGGTATACATGAGTATGGATACGGTCAAGCATTTGCATAAATCCCATTTTATTTAATCGTGTGTATTTGAAAAGAATTTTTATCGAGAACTTGACACGAGCGAGCCGGTTGGTTCGAAAATTGATTTTGTGGTCTTACGAGAATTTATGTTTTGAGTTTTCAAAATTTTGAAAGAATTTTCGAAAATTTGTCTTTTGACAAGACTATATGATTTCAAACTAGTTTTGAAAATGTGATTGATAACCATACGCATTTAGTGTATATTCCATATCATGGTGAAGTTGTGAGTGTGACTCACGAACTGGTTATGACATTCCTATGGTGCGATGAAAAGGGATCCGAACTTTGGTATGGTCGTTTGGTTATGAAAGGATGATCGATTGATTTATCGGATAAGAGAAATATGCCGTATGTTGTAGAATCATGCATATAATATAATTTTGGAACTTTGGATTTTGTGAAACTGGGGTATATGTGCTATGTGATTCCATTGGTGTGGTAATATTGTGACTTTACCATAATGATTTTGAATGATTTCTTTTGTAGATTTGGGGATGGTGACCCCATGTTGGTTGTTTTAGATGTCGAGCGGTCGTTTCCACTTCAGGTATGATTGGTTATTTTCGTCGACTTGATTGGTTGTTCGTATGCCGAGGAGTATGCTCACCAGTCGAGTATGTTTATTGAGATCCACGGTATGTGATTGGTGTTTCGTTTTGAGAACTTTATTCGTCCGTATATATGTCTCTATGGTTCTGTATGTATCGTGTTGGAATTTACCGTGTGAGGGTATTCCTGATTATTATCGCTCCTTCGTTGGTAATATTAGAGTTTATCATGTTTATGATATACTCGATTATGCTTTAACCATTGGATTGGTCGTATTGGAATTTATCATGTCGATGGTATTCTCAGTTAATTTGTTGGTTGATCATTGTTGATGATCGTATAAGTGTTCGGATTTTGTGTCGATGTTTCGAGATTGGTTGCCATTGTTTTGAGCAGTTGTTTCACAGATATATCGGATATTATTCGTCTTATCAGAATTGGAACTTGATTATGCGATCAGGCAAACAGGATTTGTCACGGATAGATTATTTCATCTGACGATGATAAAATTTTGTTGAGACTCAAGGAATTGTGATTGTAAGCGTATTGGGACTGTACAGTGAGATCGCTTGCTAGTATCTCAGGAGATCGTCGACCTGCGTATTTGTAAGTGTACTCTTTTGATTATTCAGTAATGATGATGATTGATCATTGTCGTGATGGTTTTGGGATATTTTAGTTGAACGGTTTGTTTCTTTTATGACGGATTTCAAGTTTCGAGGACGAAACTTATTTTAAGTGGTGTAGTATGTAATATCCGGAATTTCTACTGCTGTTGTTTGATATTATTTTATCCGAGTTATATTGTACAGCGTGGAATGCATGCGGTATGGATAAAATAAATAAATAAAGGACTCGAGATGTCGAGACGGTATAATTGTCGTATCTGGTCGACAGTTGCATTTGAGGATATTGTGTATCAGGTTATCGTACTTTCGATATAGAGTATATCGTATAAGGATGTTATTGGATTCAGTATATTTATTCAGTAAGTGTATATGTGTCTTCAGTATGTCGAGACAGGCGGCAACAGTTGAAATTGGCTAAGTATAGAATACTTAGCGTACGCTAATGTTGAAGACTTACGTACGCTAAATCACAAGAGTTACGTACGTTATGGCCGAGACATTACGTACGTAACAAGAGGAATCGGACAGTTGGGGCCCGGTGTCGGCGGCTTTCGGCGCAGATGTGGACAGGTGAGTCAACGGATGGAGTTACGTACGTTATATAGGGTGTATTACGTGCGTAATACGAGTATATATCGTAGCAAGTCAACGTCGTATTACGTGCGCAACGGAATAAGTGTTACGTGCGTTACGGCGGCCGGCAGTCGTGGCGAGATGACTGGATGGCGAGCATGGCGGTCGTGATTCGTTGGAATGGCCGAGCATGGTCGGCGGTGACTCGAGGGTGGCCGATCACGGTCGCGGTGACTCGGCAGGCGTAAGGCCGGCGATAACGTACGTAAAGGCGTGTCGATTACGGCCGTAAGTGCCGTTACGTGCGTAGCGGCTTAGATTACGTGCGTTAAGTGCCGGCGAAATGGGCGAAGGTTAGGCGCGTCCGGCTCGTGCGTATGGACCCGCCGGTTACGTACGTAATCGGCGGCAGTCTCGGCTATATAAAGGCACAGGACCGAGTCACCCTTGTCATTTTCATTTTTCTTCGTTTCTTTCGCGATTTCTTGACAAAGTTGATGGATTTGAGTAATAACATCATGTAGCAACATGTTTTGGAAGTTGGAATCATGGATTAACATCATCTTCCATCCGGATCGAAGGTAAGAACACCTAAACACTTGGTTTTGGATAGTTTTGGAGTTTCTTGATGATTTGGCCGAATGGATTCGTTTTAACTCAGTTATTGATGGAACCTTGTTGTATTCTTGAGATTATACATTATCCTTGAAGTTTTGTGGAACAAATTCGAGTATTTCTTCGTTAAAATGATTGATTTGGATTATGCCTTCAAAGTGTTCGATGAAATGCCTCAATGAGTAGAACTTGAGAAATTCTACATGTTTTCGTATGAATGGTGATGGAATTGATAGTGTTGTGATTATTCTTGGTCATTATGGGAATTTTGTTAAGGGAAGATAATGAATTGATGATCAAATACCTTGATTATGTCGTTATGATTATGGAATCGTAGTAATCTCGATGTTCTTGATAGTTTGTTGTAATCCATGATGTTATGAGAAGTGTATATGTTGAAGAACATGATTACATACACCTTGAATTGTGAATAAGGATTGTTTAGATGTTAGAACATATCGGATTATGCCGTTTGGGGACTTTGAATGTGATTTCGGAATAAGTTGTGGAACTCTTGGAATATGATTATCTATAATTAATTGGATTGTCCGGATTGATGATGATAATCGGTAATTGGTTTTATTACGAATATACAAGGAGGAAACTTGTAAGTATTTAAGATTGAATGTGGAATCGTAGTGTTGTCTTGAATTCGTGTTTGATTGGTTTGAGTTGTATTGTTCGGTTTTGTGTATGATCAAGGTATTGTTGAGCCGTTGAGTTTGATCGGTTGGCTATGTCGGTCATTGATTATTATCGGATTTTATGTTAATCGATTATTTCAATAGGTTGAGATTATCGATCGGTGAGTATAACCGTATGTTGCGGCCATGTTCGAGTATGTTCGTGAATTGCATCGGTCGGGGCCGAGGAGCCCGTAGATGAAGGCAATGTGACTGGTATCGGCTTCATCATCGTATCGGTATCGAGGCAAGTTATTACTTGCTCAGTTATAATATTTAATGAATGGTTTCAGTTTCATTCGTTTATAATTCGTATAGCAATGTTTATAAATCGTAATCACAGGAGATTTGAAATTATAGGTTGTATTCGAGTTTTGGGGAATTTAAATCATAATGTATATGATTTATAATTGTCGTTGGTATACTTGTTATCGAGGATACATCATGGTATTGACAAAGCATGAATTATCTACCGTCCGTGATGTTTTGGATCGGTGAATATTCAGAATAATGGTTGGTGATGGTTTAGATATCGAGATTGCTCTCGAAGGACTCAGAGCAAGTATTTTAATCATTTCTGTCATTTGTGTCGATCATGTCGTGATACATTCGTGTATCATTGTTGTCATGCATTTGTGCATTGTTGTTGTCGTGTATTGTGCATTGTTGTTCTGTGCAGTTGTGCATTGTTGTCATATGTCCACCATGCGTTGGTCCGACGGGATCATCATGGGAATCTATAGCTGTGTGCGCTGGATCGCCGGGATGTAATGCCACCATGCGTTGGTCCGACGGGATCATCATGGGAATCCATAGCTGTGTGCGCTGGATCGTTGGATTACCATATGTTGTTGTTATTGTGCATATGTATATTATGGGTTGCCATAAGTATACATTGTCGTTATTGTTGTGATCATATTGACGTTGTCATATGAGTATGCATTTGTAGGTCTTGTGTTAGGACCATGTCCGTATGTTTTGTTGATCTGATCTCGGATTAGACTGACGTGATGGTAATGGTATTTCGTATCTTGAGGTATGTTCCGTATTTCCTTGATACTTGTCTTTGATTGGAAATCGATTATCGTATTGGAAATGTTGACGTTATCCGATGGATTGAATTGGCCAGAGTTGGTAAAATTTCCATATCCCGAGTTATGATAATATTTTGAGAACCTTGAGTATTATTGAGATACCGTACAGATATTTCGGTATTATCTTAATGTGTTGTTAAGGATACGAATCGTGGATTCTCGTAAAGTTACGACGGTAAGATTACATTGGTCGTATTCTTACTTAGTATTTCCATTGATATGTAATTATTGACGAGATGTGATGGATATCATTGTTGGATATTATGGCTGACCCCGTCGTGGGCTTTCTTTTTAGGTTCTTGGATTATCAAGCTTGTAGCGGTCGTGGAGAGATGAACTTCCCGGAGGATACTGGCTATGGCATGTATTTGTATATTGAGTTCCCTGAACAGTTTTTGTATTTCCGTTGCTAGAGTATTTTAATTGTTTGTCTTTATCCACTGCGTGAGTATTTTTAAATGACCTTTCGTTTCTGGTAATTTGAGTTACTTTGGAAATCATTTTCTAAACTGTTGAGTTCTGGCGTTTCAGGCCTTGCCCTTTTCAAAACGAGATTTCACGACGGTTTTGATAAATAGATTTTATAAAGTTTTCGAATGTTTTAAAGATAGTACCGTCATTAGCCTCTTGGGCGTTTGTAAATGTTTGCGAAAATTTCTTTTAGCCTTGTGGGTTCCATCTCGGGGCCCACGGCGCTGTAATATTCCCGGTCGGCTCTGGGGGTGTTACAGTACTGGTGCATCGCATTCATTCATTTCCGAGTCAAGTTTGAGTAGACTACTTCTGGGTAGTGCTACTAGTTGTGAGCCTTATGTCATTGGTCTACCTGATGGTAGACGAATTATCGGTAATCGGTAGATTCAGGATTGTCCGATTCAGTTTCATGGTCGTGTATGGCCAGCGGACCTAATCGTGGTAGATTTGCCGAGAGACGACATCATCTTGGGTATTGATTGGATGGATCGTCATGATGCCATCATTAGTGTTCGTAAGCGTATGATCACTATCATTTCAGACGATGGGGTTGAATGTGTGTTTCAGGGAGGTATTCCCTACTGCAGTAAGGTCATTAATTTGATGAAAGCAGTGAAATTACTCAATCAGGGGTGTGTTGGTTATTGGTGCTATATGACCAAAACCGAGAAATCATCAGTAATGTTGACGGATATTCCGGTAGTGAGGGAATATGTCGATGTTTTTCCAGACGAGTTACCTGGTTTGCCTCCACAGAGGGATGTGGAATTCACGATTGAGTTAGAGCCTGGTACGTCCCCGATATCGAAGGCACCGTACCAGATGGCCCCGACCGAAATGCAAGAGTTGAAGAAACAACTTGAGGAGTTGTTCGAGAAGGGTTATATTCGACCGAGTGCGTCCCCGTGGGGAGCACCGGTGTTATTTGTCAAGAAGAAGGATGGTTCTTTTCGCTTGTGTATTGATTATCGGGAGTTGAACAGGGTGACAATCAAGAATAAGTATCCCTTACCCCGTATTGATGATCTCTTAGATCAACTTCAGGGAGCTTCAGTATTTTCCAAGATCGACCTAAGATCTGGATATCATCAGTTGCGGATTCGAGAGTCGGATATCGCGAGGACGGCGTTTCGAACACGCTATGGTCATTATGAGTCTGTGGTTATGCCGTTCGGATTGACTAACGCACCTGCGATATTCATGGAGTTAATGAATCGGGTTTTCATCGACTTTTTGGATCAGTTTGTTGTTGTCTTCATCGATGACATTTTGATTTATTCTCATGATCGAGAGGAACACGAGTTTCACCTTCATCAAGTGCTCGACGTGTTGAGACGAGAACAACTGTATGGGAAATTTTCTAAATGTGAGTTTCCAAAAATTAATGGTGATTTAACAAAGTCGAACTCATACGTGGAAAAGTCGCTAAAGAACACGGAATTCAACAGAACGATACCGAAACGAACTCGGATGACAAAAAGTGTAGAATTAATCATTCTCAGGATGACGAAACGGTCCCAAGCAAGTCGTCAAAATGGACTTTCGCCAACAAAGAAAAATTACCGGAAATCGAATTTGCGGATATTACATTCTACCCTCCTTAAAAGAAGTTTCGTCCCGAAACTTAAAACAACTAGGGAGAAGCAATATCCCGCCAGGAAAACTCAACGAGATACACAAGAAACGCGTAACTTATGCCCAACGGCGAAACGTTACAAGTAACACAACAATACATTACCCGAAGGTAATCCAAGCCAACGCTGAAGTAAATACGAATCACAATGTCTGAAGGCTCCAATAGAAATACCAATATGTCGCAATGGCTTGAAAGCCCCTCAACCGAAGCTGTATATCACGATGGCCTGAAATCCGAACAGTCCAAAGATGTAAATCATCACAATATAGATCTCAAAGAAGCAAACCTGACTGTCGGACATACCCCTCGGTGTATGAACAACCAATCGCAAATCGTCGGATATATCCAATACAACATGGACTACGAACGACCAAACAATAAGGCTCAAGAGGGAACATCACAGTACGCCCGATCCGGAAATGTGTCCGTGCACATGTCCACCCCGTATACGGAATCCAGAATATACGTGTGACAATGTACCTAACTAGCCTCACGAACTACGTCTCGTGTGCACGGTCCAATGCGGAAACATCCACGCATGACCATCGTGTGCCCGGCTAAAAATCCTACACATAACCAATCGGCACGCAGATATGATTCTAGATATGCCACGATACAACATGACCGCGAAGCTCAAAGGATAACATATCCAATACGAATCACGCGACTCACCAAGTGAACGATGACGCACGAATAATGAAAGATCGACACGACCAACAATATCTAACATAACCATCTTGGGATCAAAATCCCTAAGGACCGATTAACACGAGCAATAATCACAACACAACAATTCGGAAAATCCTCAACCCTCAACGATCACAAAACTACCGAGTTCACAAGAATAATAGTGTGATGCCTTGAGTCGGCCAACACGACAATAATAATTCAACGGATGGGAACTATCCTCGACAGTCCCAATTCAATACTTCGATTACCGTAGAATGGCCAATCGATAACAACGATACAATGGATGAGAATATTTTTGACAACGGATGGGAATTATCTTTGATAAACCCAATTCAATATATCGATTACCTTTAGAGCGGACGATCGATAACAATTATACAACGGATGTCTCGGCACCTTTAATCGGTTACCGATAACGAAGATGATAATAGAATACGTCAATGCCTTCAATCGGCCAAAACGACATCAATAGAAAAACACTGATATCAATAACGACGATTCACAAAAAATATCTTGATGGAACATCAATTAATAATAACAATCGATACGTCGATACCGCGAACCGGCTATCGACAAATATTACCAACAAGTATCGCAATGCCTTAAATCGGCCATTTACGAACAACAATAATATTTGGCATAATTTGTCGACGGGTGTCGTATCAAACAATCCCCTGATATCAGTACAATCATAAAGAGGCCAAGTCTCGAAATGATACACACATTCGTACACCTACACGATTACATTAATCTCATTGATTAGTATAAGTATAAAACTTGCCTCGATATCAATACAACGAACTGTTACCAATTCAGTTGATTTCGTCTTACGAGTTCCTCAGTCCCGACCAAGGTAATCTACGAATTCTTCAACCTCAACCGCAACACAACAGTCATAATCCATGATCACACATCATGTCTTATTGTAAAACGAAGGATTAATAATCAACAGGTTCGATGACGACCAATATCAACACCACCAAACCACAAACTCAACCGTTTCACCATATCTCGACTAATCACAGTCTGAACAATCCAACTCAGACACTTACAAATCCTGTCCACAATACGAGTCGAAATATGATGATCATATGAGCAACCAATTCGGACCAATAATAAGGGTCTAAATGTTCCAAACTCAATTCTTAAATACGAATTGACAAGGTTCCCTTCTCGTAAATCCATCTTTAAAATTTACTTATGACCGTCATCAATTCGAATCATCCGACTGGTTCAAAACAATAGATAATCATATTAAAAAGGTTATCAAACAATCCAATCATTCGATTTGAATATTTGCTCCATACGTATGGGCTTCCAAATTCAGAGATGAATAATAGTCTCATCAAACTCATAATCACATTCGTATTCCTATACGAATATTATTTCCAACACATAGTTTAGCTCTAGATATGAATATTCCATATTCATTTTCAAAACATCAACACTTCTTAAAAATTTTCATCACCTCGTATAATTCAAGAGTTCTTCAAGAACATGAAATATCCGAAATCACGTTCAGAACAACATATCCGAGGTATATATCTCCATGTTACCATTTTCTTCATCATGTCATTCATACAACCTCAAGAATCGCAACAAAACCCTTATCATCATATGAAGAAGATCTCAATAATCATATCAACATCCGAAATCTCTTATTACAATTCCAATAAATCTCGTATAACATTATCACATGATACCATAATTGTAACACCCCAGATCCTCACAGGAATATTACGCCGTAAACTCTTCTCACAAGGATTTACCGTGCTAAGCACAATTTTCCACGTCATTTCAAAAATGCCAAAAGACCGATGACGGTAATATTTTTCAAATACTAAAAAAATCATTTTCCAAATACCGTCAAAGCGATAAAGGCTAAAATGCCAAAAACTCGATTTAGGGAATCGGTTTTACAAAATAAAATTTAGTTGGCAAAATACCAAAAGCAATTTCAAAATACTCACGCGGCGGATAAAAGTACAGTCAATATATGCATTTACATTGAAATAAAAGCGAACATCAAAATACACGATTCCCAACATGCTCCCTCCCAAGTAGTAATCCTTTAAAAGCGAACCACTATCAAAGGGATACAAGGATTACCTTGTATGGACGAACCACGAAGAAGAATAATTGAACTTCATTCCAAGAATCATCAAAACTTCAAGAACAATACTTAAATCCGAGCTCTCCATCTTAATCTTGTTTAAGAGAATCATCTCTCAATGTTTAGGAACTTCAAGTACTTCCCAAGGCTCTCTCTATTGGTGAAAGAAGGAGAATGGACAAAATGCCTCTCGGACTCGTCTATCCCTCTATAAAACACATCACTAGCGCGTTAGACCTTATATTTAGCGTGCGCTATAGAACTAGCGTGCGCTATCCTTCCTTGATAGCGTGCGCTATCGAAGTCCGAAGCTCTTGCATTGCTTGAAATTCATCTAACGTCGTAATGCCCATGCATTAACGTACGCAAATAAGCGTTGACTTGCTAAAGTGAAATGCTCGATGGCGTTCGCTATTCCTCGACCTTAGCGCACGCTAATCGTCGTTGACCCGACAACTGTACCTTCCCGAGAAGATGTCCGGTCCTACCGCCCGAAAGCAACCAATAAAGCCAAGATTCCTGTTGATGATCGAAATTAGCGTGCGTTAATCGCAATAATAAGCGATGCAGGCCTACATGTCGGCCACTTTACGGACCTTATCCAGAATACCTTACGTACGTTAGGGGTCCTCCTTAGCGTACGTAACTCAAACCTCTTAGCGTGCGCTAAGTATGCACCGTGGCGTACGCTAAGTATATATGTCTTAGCGTGCGCTAGGCATACCTTGTAGCGTGCGCTAACGTGGCTGTACTTAGCCATTTTCCGCTATTCTCGACAAACATCTCGACATACCAAACGATCGTACATCACAATGAATACATAAACGCATTTAATAACATTGTCATACGTTCACATCATCCTTAAGAACAATTATCCATCAACGACATCCAACATATAAACGAAAAAAAAAAAAATCCGAAAAATCGGGGTATTACACTCTACCCCCCTTAAAAATAAGTTTCGTCCTCGAAACTTGCAATCACTCGCACAAACAACATTTCAACGAAAATTTAAATTCACCAAGAATTATCGAGTAATCCGAACAACATACTTACAAGTCTGCGAAGTCGAAGATCTCCCGTGATACTAGCATGCGACTCCTAAACAAAGTCTCAACATAATACCGATACACACCATTATCGCAATTAGCAACTTAACAAAATCTCAAGGAAGAGTTCACGTCCGTGACCACGGCCACGATTCTTCCTACTTTCAGCCAACATTCTGAAGGGCACATACGTGCGTAAGTATAATCCGAATCGCACATTCTCGAAGTGACCAAATCCCAAGAATACCAAGCTATAAACGAAACGATTAAGAAAAATACAAGAAGAGTGAGAGGACTTACAAGTACCGGTCGCACTGTGATGATGGCAGAGTAGTGATACTGTGGGCAAATGCCGACTCAATCGACCCAAAAGACCGACAGCCTAGGTATCCATAAACCTAAGCTCTGATACCATATTCTGTAACACCCCCAAGTTATTCAGGATATATTACAGCGCCGTGAACCCCGCCATGGGACCCACAAGGCTAAACATATGCGGAACTATAAACTTGACCGAGAAGGTCTACATACAATGGAAAGAAAGACGATACAAATGGTATTCAAAACCATAACCAATGAAACCATATACATCACTGCACAAATCAATACCTCGGCAACACAGGCCGGAACATCAAGGAAACTGAAATACAATACTCGAGTATTTAAAAATCCATTCCAGTACAACAACACTGAATGGAGGAATCCAAAAAAAATAACCGGAGACAAGACACAGTATCACACTTGCCCATCATCTTCATGCCGACCCGGTACCTGTTGCGATATTTCCTACACGCAAGTGCACGTCATCGTTTACAAGTAATAAAGTGATAAGTAGAGTATCGTTCCCACGAGGATTGAATCTCTAACTACCGACGTTTTCGTATTCCAATTTTATTTGAACAATCGAAGTTGGGTTTTTGGATTAATAACTAAAAGAATTAATAAAAGACTAAGCGAAACGATAGCTTGAATAAAAGGAATCAAATGATAAATAAGTCTAGAGTTCTGAATCCACCTTAATTTATCCGAATTTAATCTTGATTATCCGTAATAAATAATTTTCCCAATTTATTGAAGGCGGAGATTGCTAATATATTCTACCGCCTCTCCCGAGGTCAATAGATTTATCTAACGGCGACTAACGCACTCTATCCCTAGGTGAATTATCTCGTCGCTAGGCAAAAAGCATGAAATCTCCTAAAGGCCACGTAGTTCCTATGAGTATATTCCTATCTCACAGAATAAAACGGTCCTCACCAATAGTTCCTCACCAAATCTCCTCTTCCGATTCGAAGTGAATGATTAAATCAATACAACTATTGGCCAGATAATTGCAAGCATTAAACATAATTGGGAAAACTCAATAAAAAGGTAATAAATTGGATAATCTCAATCAATTCGTCAAAACAAAGGTTTCATCAAAACCACAGATTAGGGCTTTAGCGACATACTAAAAGCGAAAATACAGAATAAATAAGCGAAAGCATAAAATTCAAACGCAGATGAAGCTCGGATTCCTCCGTTCTTGACTCCCATATACGCCCTTGAATTCTTACCTTTCCTCCTCTTCTTTATCTCCAAGCTTAAGCTCTCCTAGGTTTAGATTCAATGATTCCCAGATAATTAAATTAGGGTCTTAAGCCTATTTATAGCTCGGCACCTCCATAAATCGCGTCCGTATTAGTTGGTGGAAACGGCTTGAACGGCCCAAAATCCGCGCGACGTATAAAACCCGCTAAGTGTGCCGCGGCTCACTAGACTTGTGCCGCGACACATCGCCAAAAGTTGAATACACAGGCGTTAAATAATTCTTACGTGCGCGGCTCACATGGGGGCATGCCGCGACACGAGAATACCTACTACGCCCCTCGGTGGTGTCTTCTGTCTGCGGCTCAGATTCCTTGCCCGCGGCTCATTATCGATTTTGCCGTTTCGCCCGTTTTGCCTCGTTTTAGCTCCGGACTTCAATTTCTGTCAATCATACAAAATCAAGGCATTAAAAGCTCATTTAGATGATTTCACTCATCAAAACACTACAAAATAATGATAAATAAGCGTATAAAAATACGCCTAACAAATACCCCCAAACTTAAGCCTTTGCTTGTCCTCAAGCAAAAAGAATTAAAGTCGATAAAAGAATGTCGTGAATAATTGTGCAACTCATAGTGTTCAATCTAATCAATACTATCCTGCCATTCTCTCTAAATAATACGAGTGTCATCAAAGCGAGTGCACTTTCGAGAATAATGATTCCAAAGTAATCAAGTTCGATCCTAATCATTCGTTCAGAAGAAAACTCACTCAAAGATTAACAAAACATGAGTCAAATCGACCGTCAATATGAAAGGCTAACATAAACAAGCTAGTTCGTCGCGTTCCACAGTCTAAAGGCACAATTTTCTCGAGTCTCATAATAAATAAACCTCGGACAGTATCCCCTTATATATATGCTCAAAAATTTGATTCGAGTCGACCACTAGGTTAGGATCTCGGGATATTTCATCGGGATAATCCTAGGGTGGAACTTCCATTCTCATGTATTAGGAAACCGTTTGACGTAAAAGACACTCATGGGGCACATGGATGCTTCTAGTTACTAAGTTCCCGTCTACAGCGGAGAAACAACTCGAATATATAATTTCCGCATGTCCGAATCAAGGTTGCCGTTTTACGCGAGAGTAAACAGCGGGTCACGCGAATGCCCCCGGTTACTAGGCTTCCTATCATTGGCACATGTGAAATATCTAAATCATTAATCTAATCAGGGTCGTCGTTTTACGCGAGAGTAAACAACGGGTCACGCGAATACCCCCGGTTACTAGACTTCCCATCATAGAACACATTATCTCGACTTTTAGGGAAAAACTGACCGACTCAAAACTCAAACTAAGTGCCAACACGACTAAAGAAAGCAGTCGACTCACTATCAGGAAATGTAGCCAAACTTATTGATGGGGATTTAGCAACAAGTATGTATCGTCTCTTATACGCAAGACCTCTACAATCGGGAAAAATTTCGGACCTAATTGAATACTAAGCGAGCGAAATAGCGGCTACAACTCGACTAGAACTCGCCCGCTTCTTCGAGAGAGAGACGGTGTCGTAACATCGATTATCACTCAAATAGAAGCACGAAAATTCACGAATAAAGAAAAACTACGACAAGCAAGGCTATCGAAAAAAATTTTATGCAAAGAAATGAAAAGTGCAATGAGAATATAATGTCTGACAAGAAGATAGAGTACAACAATGAATGTAGATCAATGTAAATCCCCCAAACTTAGGACGTACATTGACCTCAATGGACAAAAATGAAATGCAAGAAAAGTAAAAGGTCAAGTACTCCCCTCCGATCTGCTCGGGAGGCGGGCCGGCATCGTCCGGTGAGGAGGGTGGTGTGGCTGGCCGGGCGGGCGCAATAAATGGCCCGTCGGGATGCATGATGTGGGCCGTCCATGCGGCGAGGTGCTCCTGATGATAAGCATCCCTCGCAGCAAGACGCCTAGCCGCTCGTCAGCTGGCCCGGCGGGCCTGTTCTCTCATCTCGTCGATCATGGTGAGCAACTCCCCGTCCTGAGGAGCTGGAGTAAAACCCCTCTCGGGAATAAGTGGTCGTGGACGGATCTTTTCGTTGAATATTTTGTGAATTTCGGGGTCCGAAAATTGGTGCCCCTCCGCCTCGGCCCGACCCCGAGAGGTCTCCCCTCTCGTAGGGGATGACTCGGTCCTAGCACGCTTTGTCAGCTTCTTCGTGCGCGCCATAATCAATCCTGAAAAGTGAAAACACGAGGGTTAATTCACGCAAAAATGATAACAATGATCTATGCGCGGCTAAGGATATCAAACCAGAAATTCCGAATTTAAGACACTAGCGCATACGAGAGAAAAAGATGAATTTGGACTTAAACATCTAAACTGGATGTAAGGGTTGGGCTTGCTGTAAATTGAAAACGTATACGTTGCACGAAACTTCAAAACAATTGCTTTTTCAAAGAAAACTTTTCATTTGGGCAATTTATCGGACACCTTGAGGGCGCACGCTTACTTGAAGAATAAACATAGTTCTAGCTCGATTCAACCCCCAAAAACAGAAATACAATTCAATCAGCAACAACTTAACACATTCAACTCATTTATGTTCCAATTTAATCAAGAAAATTCGATGAAACTACCCTGTTATTCTCTAACAATCACAAAACTATTTGAAGGAAAATAAACATGTTCCAATCATTCAAAGCATAAACACTTCCATATATCAACCATAAGCAAATAAGAATTCAAGATTCAAACGTACCTTTTTGAAGATTTCAAGAAAAATCGCAGGAAAAAAATTGAAGAATCGCTTGGCCGGTTATTTGGGGAGGAAGGCAAGGAAATAGGAAAGCTTACGGAAATGCCGGCGAATGCTCGTTATATGCTACAGCCTTTCAAATTCCGCATAGTGTGCGCGGCTCACAATAAGCGTGCCGCGGCACAAGGTACGATCCCTTTTACACGTGTCTCGTTTTGTCGTGTGCCGCGCACGATTTCGTGTGCCGCGGCTCATTGCTCAAGTGTGCCGCGGCTCATTTATGCCGTGCCGCGGCACAAAGTACGATCGGTTTGCCTCCCCTGCGATCGATGTGTGCCGCGGCTCACAATAAGCGTGCCGCGGCTCATACTCCGATTTCTTCCACAGGACTTTCTGCACGAAATTTTTAAAAGAAGACGTTAAAAGCGAGAGGAAGAAGCAAATAGAAGCACAAAAATGATGAAAAATAAGAATCACGAATACAAGAAAAATAAAGAAATGCAAAATTCTACAACTACGAGCTCGGGTTGCCTCCCGAGAAGCGCTAAGTTTATAGTCTTCATAGGACCTATTGAACAACGTTAGTTCGCTTTTCGCAAACTCCATTTGGCTTCCGCCCGTTCATCGAACCGTTTGTATTTTGGTTAAAATTATGACCATTGGTCATCGCGATTCGACTTTCGGTTCGGTCATCAAATGTAGTTTGCGGAAATGTTTCGACTTGAATAACATTCCGAAACACCCGGTTTCTCCATGACTAATTGTCCGCTTGGCTCTCGGCTCACTCTCCTCCTTCGCCAACGAACTCACATTGCAATGATTTTCCTCATGCTCAAGGAATGCCACTCGTTCAACATCCTTCTTAAAACTTGGGCCATTCAACACAAAATCTGAATTTTTCCACCGACGATGTTTTCGGTGCTTTCCTCTTTCAACAACATCCACACTTTCAATTTGAGACTCTTTATCAGCACTTCCGGGACATGGGAACGATTTGAACACTTGAAAAGTAACTTGCTCGTCTTGGACCCTCAGAGTTAACTCCCCCTTTTCTACGTCTATAAGGGTACGGCCCGTCGCTATAAATGGTCGTCCCAAAATGATCGGAATATTTTCATCTTCCTCCATGTCTAGTACGATGAAATCGGCCGGAAAGATGAACTTATCGACTTTAACTAAAACATCCTCGATCACTCCCCTCGGATACTTTATCGATCGGTCTGCCAATTGTAATGAGACTGTGGTTGGCTTAGCTTCCCCAATATTCAGCTTTTGGAAAATCGACAGAGGCATGAGGTTGATACTCGCACCAAGATCGCATAGTGCCTTATTAAATGAAAGATTCCCCATGGCGCAAGGTATGTTGAAGCTTCCCGGATCTTTCAATTTAGGTGGGAGCTTCTTTTGAAGGATTGCACTACACTCCTCTGTCAAAGTGACCGTTTCAAACTCCTCAAGCTTTCTCTTCTTCGATAATATCTCTTTCATGAATTTGACATAACTCGGCATCTGCTCCAATGCGTCGGCGAACGGAATATTTATGTGAAGCTTTTTGAACACATCAAGGGGGGAATACATGTCTACAAGTTATCCGGCTTCACATCCTTTGACTCCTCTGGCTTTAAATCCATCTCTTCCTCAATCACTTTCTTCTCTTTACCCAGCTCCGGTTGATCCAGCAACTCTCTCCCGCTTCTCAAGCTAACTGCGTTTAGACTCTCTCTAGGATTAGTCTCTGTTGTACTCGGCAATGCTCCCTCCGGACGAGCTGTCAACACATTAGCGATTTGGCCCAGCTGGACCTCCAAATTCCGAATGGAAGCAGAATGATTTTGTAGTGTAGCTTCCGTCCGAGTCATAAATTGACTCGTATTTGCCGCCAATTTTGCAAGCGCTTCCTCGAGAGACACTTTGGGAGCGGAAGGGGGCTGCTCTTGATTCTGAGCGAAAGGGGCTGGTGTGCGTTACATCTGTTTCTCCATGAAAAGTTGGGATGATTGCGCCACCCCGGATTATAAGTATTGGAGTACGGGTTATTCGGTCGATTCCCATTTCCTACGAATTGAGCACTGCTCCATCGATTTTGCTCGACGGATTTCCAAATTGACACTCCGCTCGGGTGTGATCCGTTACACCAATTACATGTCTCAATGGTAAGCAGGGCTAGTGCGTGCGAAAATGTCTGGAGCTGTTGTGTCAAAGCGGCGACTTGAGCTGTCAAGGTGGAGATCGGATCATTGCTTGAAACTTCCATTACTCTTTTCGGTGTCAATCTTTCTGATGGCCATTGGTATGCGTTTTCAGCCATATCTTCCAAAAGCACATGAGCCTCGGCCATAGATTTTCCCATGAATGTTCCACGGGCCGCATCCACAAGAGTGCGTGTAGAAGCACTCAAACCACCATAAAACGTATGGAGTGAAGCCAATCGGGAATGCCGTGATGAGGGCATCTTGAAGCAATTCTTTATATCGCTCCCACGCCTCGTGGAGCGATTCCATATCGTCTTGGGCAAAAGTGGTTATTTCATTTCTCAACCTCGCCGTCTTAGCTGGTGGAAAAATTTTGCAAGGAAGGCTTGCACTAACCTCTCCCATGTTGTAATCGACCCGGTAGGGAATTTAACCAAAACTTTGCTTTATCCCTCAAAGAAAAAGGAAAAGCCTCAATCGGATGGCATCGTCGGTGACGCCATTAGTCTTAAATGTGTCGCATATCTCAAGGAATGAAGCAATGTGGGCATTCGGGTCGTCCTTGGCGAGTCCACAGAATGGGCTCTTTGCACCATCCGAATAATGGCGGGCTTGATCTCAAAGTTATTAGCTTGGATGGTGGGACGCGAATTCCCGAAAAATTTGCGTTGACTTGCGGCATGGCATAATCCCGAAGAGCTAGTTCTGTTGAACTTGCCGCACTTGGTTGTCTCCTCCTTGGATTTCAATATTCTCGGCCATGTTGGCCAGTAAATGCGCAACTCTCTTTTCTCCTTTTTGTTCCTTCTTAGAGTGCGCTCGAGCTCGGTGTCCAAAGGTAGTAGGCCTTCGTTACGAGTCTTCTCATGCACTAACGAAAGGTCTGAAAGGAAAAACGAATAAACAAAATTAAATACGCAAAAATAAAAATAAAACGTTCAAATTAAGTGGAAATACTTAAATCGATATTAAAAAAATTCAATCCCGACAACGGCGCCAAAAACTTGTTGCGATATTTCCTACACGCAAGTGCACGTCATCGTTTACAAGTAATAAAGTGATAAGTAGAGTATCGTTCCCACGAGATTGAATCTCTAACTACCGACGTTTTCGTATTCCAATTTTATTTGAACAATCGAAGATGAGTTTTGGATTAATAACTAAAAGAATTAATAAAAGACTAAACAGAAAACGATAGCTTGAATAAAAGGAATCAAATGATAAATAAGTCTAGAGTTCGAATCTCACCTTAATTTATCCGAATTTAATCTTGATTATCCGTAATAAATAATTTTCCCAATTTATTGAAGGCGGAGATTGCTAATATATTCTACCGCCTCTCCCGAGGTCAATAGATTTATCTAACGGCGACTAACGCACTCTATCCCTAGGTGAATTATCTCTTCGCTAGGCACAAAGCAATAAATCTCCTAAAGGCCACGTAGTTCCTATGAGTATATTCCTATCTCACATAATAAACGGTCCTCACCAATAGTTCCTCACCAAATCTCCTCTCCCGATTCAAGTGAATGATTAAATCAATACAACTATTGGCCAGATAATTGAAAGCAAAAAACATAATTGGGAAAACTCAATAAAAAGCTAATAAATTGGATAATCTCAATCAATTCGTCAAAACAAAGGTTACATCAAAACCCTAGATTAGGGCTTTAGCCTGACAAACTAAAAGCGAAAATACAGAATAAATAAACGAAAGCATAAAATTCAAACGCGAGATGAAGCTCGGATTCCTCCGTTCTTGACTCCATATCTGCCCTTGAATTCTTACCTTTCATCCTCTTCTTTATCTCCAAGCTTATGCTCTCCTATGTTTAGATTCAATTATTCCCAGATTATTAATTTAGGGTCTTAAGCCCTATTTATAGCTCAGCACCTCCATAAATCGCGTCAGTATTAGTTGGTGGAAACGGCTTGAAACGGCCCAAAATCCGCAGACGTATAAAACCCGCTAAGTGTGCCGCGGCTCACTAGACTTGTGCCGCGGCACATCGCCAAAAGTTGAATACCTGGGCGTTAAATAATTCTTCTGTGCCGCGGCTCACAGGCCGTGCCGCGCACGCAGTCTGACCTCCTCTGCCCCTCGGCTGGTGTCTTCCTGTGCCGCGGCTCAGATTCCTTGCGCCGCGGCTCATTGTCCAGTTTTGCCTTTTTCGCCCGTTTTGCCTCGTTTTAGCTCCCGGACTTCAATTTCCTGTCAATCATACAAAATCAAGGCATTAAAAGCTCATTTAGATGATTTCACTCATCAAAACACTACAAAATAATGATAAATAAGCGTATAAAAATACGCCTAACAGTACCCGCCTGTCCGCTCTCCTGGAACCTGAAATACATGAAACGTATTTCCCCCATAAAGGGGTTAGCCGTCGAATAGCTAGTGCAAGTATAACAGTATGAAACACAATACTCCTCGACAATAAAGTAAATGTAATCCATCAATTCATCAATTCAAGACTAGTATTTCGGAATAACTAAAATCTCATAAGACGTATGTGGATGCCATAGAAACGGTTCGTTCATCTCATACGCCGATACGTATGTGAATGCCATAGAAACGGTTCGTTCATCTCATACGCCGATACATGTAGGAATGCCGTAAAAACGGTTCGTTCATTACATGCCAACAATACATACATGAATGCCGTAAAAACGGTTCGTTCATAATATGCCATCAATATATCTATGAATGCCGTAAAACGGTTCGTTCATATCATACCATCAATATTTCTTACTTTCAAAGTCGAGAACGTACAATCATTAATGTATACTTGCCTTTGAGACATCGAGAAATCGAACGGAGGAAGGGTATGAGTTCGGTAGGTCCAAGAACGCGCTTCCGGCACCTAAACGATTCGCAAGGAAATGACAATTAATTATCTATACTCAAATCACACGAAGAGACTCGCGAAACTCGTCTATGATTCAAGAAAATACACGGGTGAACAACTAAAGGTTGGGAAATCGCCCAAACTCCCACAAGTCCGAAAACGGCACAACCCAACCCGTAAAATCGTAAGAAAAACACGCATACGGCATTGATATATCGTAATCTCAAGGTTCTCAAGCTTCAAACCGGATAAATCGGACGAATCTATGAAAACCCCCAAAATCCAACACAAAATTCAAAGTGTTCTTGAATAATCTTTCAATAATCCGATGAATACTCAAACATGTCCATAATCATGCGTATATCACTTCATACCCCATGATTTTAACATCCAAAATATCATTACCCAATACAAAATCGAAATCCAAGATGTTGAAGAAATTACCTCTTGAAAATCCAAGCACTACGATTCGAAGAATACGCGATAGCTTGATGATCCGAGCTTCCCCACTAAATGAAAATGATAAAAATTCAATACTCAAGAGGTAGATGATGCAAAGTTCTCTCCCCAAGCTCTCTCTCTCGTGTGGGTTGAAGAAAATGGAGAAATGATCAGATTTTGCTGAAAAAAAACGTAATTATACAGTTGACTGCATCGTGTGCCGCGGCTCAGCCAAAGTGTGCCGCGGCACGAAGTCTGACAGTTTTGGCCGAATCTGGAGAATGAGAGTGACTTAGCTATTTCGACCATAACTCCCTCGTCTGGACTCCAATTGACTCGCCGTTTGAACCATTGGAAAGTTAACTCGATGCTTTATAATATTGCAAAGATTCAGAATTTTTGGAGTTTCCAAAAATTAATGGTGATTTAACAAAGTCGAACTCATACGTGGAAAAGTCGCTAAAGAACACGGAATTCAACAGAACGATACCGAAACGAACTCGGATGACAAAAAGTGTAGAATTAATCATTCTCAGGATGACGAAACGGTCCCAAGCAAGTCGTCAAAACAGACTTTCGCCAACAAAGAAAAATTACCGGAAATCGAATTTGCGGATATTACATTTTGTTAGTTCGATATACTCATTTTGGTGTTGGTTTCGATATATTCAGGATTGGATATTTTCGAAGTCGTGTGGTTGGTTACGTATTCGTTAGAATGCCCCTATGAGTTTGATTATCGTTGTTTCGACCTTTGGGTTAGTCGTGTTGTGTTGCTTGATACGTGTAGTGAACGGTTGTTGGTAATTATTGTTATTCAAGGTTGTTCGAGCGACCGGTATTTCACTTAGGATGTTGTTCGTGGACGGACATTCTTCATCGGTATTGTGTAAGTTGATTCTTACTCGGTTAAAAGGATATTCATTCCTTTTGTTGTTGATCATTCATAATCATAACTCATTCATCATTGTATTAATCATTTTGAGATTTGTAATTGTCGGATAATCATTTCATTAGCGAGGAACGGCGGTTCCAATCATTTCATTGAAAACTATCAATCACTTCATTATCACTTTCATATCGGTGAGTCATTCTTGACTTTGTCGGATTATTATTATTCATTGATATTCATTATGGTCATTCTTGTTCATATGACCTTCTGGGTTCATATTGCGTGGCCGGGTGCGGATGTGTGGAATTTTTAGTCGGGCACATGATGGCCATGTATTAGGAGTGATATATTGGACTGTGTACACGGTAACGATTACCTCCGTGAGACTAATTAGGTACAAGGACGGGTGGGTCCGGTCATCCGTCTTGTACACTTGCACAGAACACTACGGGCGTACTATGATGCTCCTCTTCAGCGTAATTCATAACTTAGGATATTTCATAACTTCAGTTAAATCATGTTTGTGTATTTTCAACCCTTGAGGATTGTTGTTCTGTGTAACTGACCCCGTTGGGGGATTTAATTTTCAGGTCACGGCAAGGCAAAGGCACGGGAAGAGCATGTTGACGGCGACGAGTCACAGTGATACTAGTAGGGGGCCCCAGTCATTCCGTTTATTTCAGTCATTTCAGTCATTTCCGTCATTTGTATTTTCCGCTGTAAAATTCCGTTTGAGATGCTTATTTGTTCAGGGTAGTGTATTTTATCTCCATATAAAATATACTAGTATTCTGTTTTGTCCTGGTGTAATGTACTTAAACTCCTCATCGGAGTACTTGGTAATATAATGTGGTTCGGTACTACAATTATATTATTTAATTCATCATTTTCATTTGCCTGGTGGGTCCCAGTCAGGGATTCACGGCACTGTAATATCCGCCTAGTTTGGGGTGTTACATCAGTTGCGGAGGAGCATATTTATTTTCATCTCCTTGACTTGAGATGTTCCTTCACGAGTTACCTCAAGCATTTTTCAAATTTTTTTGGCACTTTCGCACGAGGATATCCGGTTGTGTTTTTCCGGATTTAAAGCACAATATAATAATTATGTTACTTTTCAATTATAATGGTCGTTTTTCCAATCCGTATCATCATGATCTTCAAAGCTTTTGAGAGAGCTCAGCGCCCTCATCTGAGCCGGTGGATATTGTCCCGAAGGGCACAAAGTTTTAGTTGCGGCTTACTATTTGGGTAAGAGCGCTCACTCATGTTGACTATATTTGAAGCTCACCGACGGATCTTGCACTTGGGACCAGTTCAAGACCCTCATGATGGAAAGATATTATCCGGCCCCACTCAGGGAGGCCAAGTTATCATAATTAGTCATTCCAGACCCCTCTGCGGAAGATGATGTTCTCGCCATCGCCGTGAAGTTTCAGGAGCTACTTCCCTTCGCCTCATCCATTATCCACTCTGAGGCGGATAAAATCAAGTATTTCATTAAGAGGTTGAAACCTCGTATGTGGATGCAATTGCTTAATCATTATTGTGCCACTCTGGCCGAATTCATCGAGAAAGCTCTTACTTATGAGCTTACTTCTAAGGAAATTGCTAAGAAACAACCTTCATCTGCTAGCAAGAAATCAAAGAATCGTAATCAGTCTGGAGGCAGTCAGGCAACCTTCAACAAGTATCGTGTGGGCCCTACCTTTTCTGAGCGACCTCCTATGGCACCTAAACCTGTAGAATCTCAGTCCCGAGCGGCCAGTTCGGCCATCACCTGTTTCAATTGTGGAGAGTGGGGTCATTTCAGCACTACGTGTCCGAGGCAGATTATCACGTGTAATAACTGTGGGATTGACGGGCATAAGGCTCGTTTCTGCCGAAGAGACTCCAAACCTACTCCGATGGCATCTCAGGCCCCGAAGCAATCTGTTGTTTATAACCAGGCCACTTAGTCTGCGTCGTTTAAGACTGCGGGAGCAACAAAAGGCAGAGCTCACAATTATCAAACGGGAGCATCTAGTTGAGGGGCCGGCAAATTCCAAATTTATGAGATGAAGAGAGCCGACGATCTGGAGGCCCGAATGATCTTAGGTACACTCGAAATTTTATCTCAAGATGTGTGCACCCTTTTTGATACTGGTGCATCGCATTCATTCATTTCCGAGTCATGCTTGAGTATACTTCATCTGGATAGTGCTACTAGTTGTGAACCTTATATCATTGGACTACCTGACGGTAGAAGAATTATCGGAGATCGTGAGATTAAGAATTGTCCGATTCAGTTTAATGACCATAATTGGTTGGCGGACCTAATTGTGGTAGACTTACATAAAGACGATGTCATCTTGGGTATTGATTGGATGGATCATGACGACGCCATCCTTAGTGTCCGTAAGCGTATGGTCACTACATTTCAGATGATGGAGTCGAGTGTGTATTTCAGGGGGGTAATTCCAGTTGTTCCGGAAGAATCATTAATATGATGAAAGCAGTGAAATTACTCAATCAGGGGTGTTTCGTTTATTGGTGCTATATGACCAAGACCGAGAAACCATCAATGTCATTGACGGATATCCCAATAGTCCGAGAATACGCCGATGTATTCCCAGATGAGTTACTTGGTTTGGCTCCACAGAGAGATGTGGAATTCATGATAGAGTTGGAGCCTGGTATGTCACCATTATCGAAGGCACCGTATCGGATGGCCCTGACCAAAATGGAAGAACTGAAGAACCAATTGGAGGATTTGACCGAGAAGGGTTATATCTGACCGAGTGCGTCTCCGTGGGGAGCACCAGTGTTATTTGTCAAGAAGAAGGACGGTTCATTTCGCTTGTATATTGATTATCGAGAGTTGAACAGGGTGACGATCAAGAATAAATATCCCCTATCCCGTATTGATGATCTCTTAGATCAACTTCAAGGAGCTTCAGTATTTTCCAAGATCGAATTAAGATCTGGGTATCATCAGTTGCGAATTCGAGAGTCGGATATCGTAAGGACGGCATTTCGAACACGCTATGGGCACTACGAGTTTGTAGTAATGCCGTTTGGGTTAACTAATGCACCTGCGGTATTCATAGAGTTAATGAATCGGGTTTTCATCGACTATTTGGATCAGTTCGTGGTTGTTTTCATAGAGGACATTTTGATTTATTCTCGTGACCGAGAGGAGCATGAAGTTCACCTTCATTAGGTTCTAGACGTGTTGAGACGAGAGCAACTCTATGGAGAGTTTTCCAAATGTGAGTTCTGGATGTCCGAGGCATTTCTCGGACATGTTATTTCATCAGACGGAGTACGTGTCGACCCTCAGAATACGTAGGCTATCCGAGATTGGCAACCTCCGAAGAATGTTAAGGAAATCCGAAGCTTTCTCGGATTAGCAGGCTATTACCAGCGATTTGTGGAAGGATTTTCTAAAATCGCTCAACCCATGACAAACCTTTTGCGGAAGGATAAGAAATACACGTGGTCTGACGCGTGTCAACCGAGCTTTGAAGAGCTCAAGAGCCGTTTAATTTCGGCACATGTCCTTTCTTTACCGCAAGGGACAGAAGGATTCGTGGTTTATAGTGATGCGTCCAGGCATGATCTACCTATCAGATTTTCACCGATCATAAGAGTTTGAAGTATATATTCACTCAGAAGGAGTTAAACATGTGACAGAGACAGTGGTTGGAACTAATCAAAGATTATGATATTGAGATACTATACCACCCGGGCAAGGCGAACGTTGTCGTCGACGCCTTGAGTCATAAGTCCGTTCAGGAGCAAATGCTTGCTCGTTTAACCATCCAGAAGGAACTTCAACAGGAATTCCTAAGACCCGAGATCAAGGTCTGGTCACAGCGAGCGCAAGGGCAACTTTGCATGTTAGAGATTTCATCGCCACTTGAGGAGACGATCAGAACGAGTCAGGGTTCAGACCCATTTTTGTTGCGCATTCGAGATGATGTGACTCAGGGGAAAGCCCATGGATTTATAGTCCACGAGGATGTACTTTTGCGTTTTAAAAACCAGTTATGCGTACCGGCGGATGACGAGTTGAAAAACTTGATTTTGAGAGAAGCTCATGCTACCCCTTACTCCATTCATCCGGGGTCTAGCAAGATGTACAAAGACTTGAAACAAAATTACTGGTGGAGTAATATGAAGCGAGAAGTCGCAGAATTTGTTTCGAGATGTTTAACCTGTCAGCAAGTCAATATAGAACATCAGCGACCGGCGGGTATGCTGAAACCGCTCCCTATTCTAGAGTGGAAGTGGGAGGATATTTCAATACACTTCATCACGAGTTTGCCGACGAGTCAGTGGGGCATGAATATAATTTGGATAATTGTGGACCGTTTAACCAAGTCAGCTCATTTCCTTGAGATTAAGGATATGTGGGGTCCCGAGAGACTTGTCTAGTTGTTCATCAAAGAGATAATGAGATTGCACGGTACTCCTAAAAGTATCGTTTCTGATCGTGACGGGCGATTCGTGTCACATTTTTGGAAATCAGTTTATCGTGCCATGGGAACTCATCTTAATCTCAGCACAACTTTTCACCCTCAGTCCGACGGACAATCAGAGCGAATTATTCAGACGTTAGAGGACATGTTGAGAGTATGTGTTCTCGACTGGAAAGATGATTGCGAAGCCCAACTACCGTTGATCGAGTTCACGTATAATAATAGTTGGCATGCTTCAATTAAGATGGCACCTTACGAGGACTTATACGGTCATCGTTGACGATCTCCCTTGTGTTGGGATGACTTATCAGAATCAATCGGCACCGAGCCCGATATACTTATTGCCACCCGCGAGAAGGTAGCTTTGATCAGGAGTCATTTGTTGACCGCTCAGAGTCAACAAAAATCTTTATGCTGATAATCGTCGTCGACCATTAGAGTTCGAGGCAGGTAACCATGTTTTGGTCAAGGTATCCCCGCGTCGAGGTATCTTCCATTTCGAGAAGTGGGGAAAGTTGAGTCCGAGATTCATTGGACCGTTTGAAATTTTGGATTGAGTAGGCAGTCTGGCTTATCGATTGGCTTTACCTCCGGCGTTGAGCCGAATTCATAATGCGTTTCACGTCTCTCAGTTGCGGAAGTATATTGCCGACAGGAGTGACATACTTCAGTTCGATGAAATTGAGACCGCGGATGATCATTCATATGAGGAGCATCCTGTACGACTCCTAGAGCGACGTATCAAACAGTTGAGGAATAAGATGATTCCTTTGGTTAAAATTCAGTGGTCTAGACACGGAGTTGAAGAGGCTACTTGCGAAATCGAGGATAGTATGCGGGAGAGTTATCTCAAATTATTTGACCCTTAGTTTTGAGGACGAAACTCTTTTTAAGGGTGGAGTATGTAATACCCGGTTGTAAATTCATTCATTATCATTCAGTAATTGTCACTCGGTAATTTTTCACTCATTATTAATCATTCATCATTCACGTTCATTCATTTATATTCATCGTTGGCATACTTGGCGCCGTGTATCAGTTACCGATCGTCATTCAACTCTGTTTGAGAATCTAGACGAGAGTATTATCGTAATCATTGTGATTGGTAGTCTTGTGTTGGAAGTATCATCTATTGCATGTTATTGGACTTAATTACATCCATAAAAATTTTGTGTGTCGAATCATTCGTCATTGTATCGAGAAGACAGAGTTGTCAGATTTTTGTCATTCCCAGTATTGAGTTATGACCGTAACTTATCATGTATTACGGCCGTAACATGCATTCGTGGAATTAGTGATTTTCTGGACGAAGACGTCGTACGGCCGTAAATCATACTAGTTACGGCCGTAAGCAGCAAAGTACGGCTGTATGATTTGGAGACTACGACCATATCATGCATTCGTTTGTGCAGGAAGGTGTTGTCAACAAAGACAACTTACGGCCGTAAGTTCGGCAGGATACGGCCGTAAGTGTTGTTGTTACGTCCGTAAGGTAGTTTGGGTATGGCCGTAACTCAGACAGTGCGGACATTGTTGTGTTTTCAACGAAGTGTTATTACGGCCGTATATAATGGATATTACGGTCGTAAGACCATTGACTTGGGAAGTTATGGTCGTAAGGTGGCAGAGTTGCGGCCGTAACTCTGCGCAGTATTTAAAGACATGAACGGGATTTTTATGCTCATTTCATCACTTCTTCATTTTGGTTCCGGGAGAGAGATTTTTTGGGAGAGGTTTTTCATCATCAAACACTTGTGTGTTCGGGTTTAGTCATCTTTATCTGTTTATGGAGCTTGGGAAGTCGATTATCACGAGTTTCGATCTCCAAAGGTAATTTTCTCCAAACCTTAGATTTCGATTTTAGGATGAAATATGATGTTTTGGATGCTATAATAATGTTATATGAAGAGATATACATATGATTATGAGTTTGTATGAATATTCATTGGATTGTTGAAGGATTATTTCAAGAACACTGTGAATGTTGATTTTGGATTTGGGGGTTTCGATTAGTTGTTGTTGAATCTCAAATTACATATTCGTATTGGATTATTGATTATGTTGAAGATGTTTTGTTGTATTGAATCACGCCTTGGAGGTTTGGTATCGATATAATTGAGGTTGGTTGTAAACTATTGAAAATTGGTTACAACGTGTCTGTCATAATGCCCCAATGAGTTTGGGATTGTCGTATCGACGTTTTGAGTTGGTTGTGGTCATGCTTGATTCGTATATTAAGTATTTGTTGGTAATTGTGTTATTCAAGGTTGTTCGAGCGACCAACACTTCTATTTATGATATTTGTTCGAGGAAGGACTTTCTTCACCGGTATTGTATAAGTTAATTCTTACTCGGTTAAAAGGATACTCATTCCTTTCATTGTTGTTCATTCATATTCATAATTCATTCATAGTGTATTAATCATGTTGAGACTTGTAATTATCAAACTAATCATTCAATTCACGAGGAATGACGGTTCCAATCATTTCAGTGAGCTATCATTCATTTCATTATTATTTCATCTCGGTGACTAATTCTTGACCCTTTTCGGATTCTTATTCATTAATATTTATCATGGTCACTTTTGTTCTTATGACCTTCTGGGTTCATATTGCGTGGTTGGGTGGTTATGTGTGGAATTTTTAGTCAGGCATACGATAGTCATGTGATGCGGGTTCACCGACACAATGGACTGTGCACACGGTAACGTGCCTCCGTGAGACTAATTAGGTACAAGTGCGGGTGTGTCCGGACACTCGTTTTGTGCAATTGTACGTCCCATTACAGGCGTACTATGACGCTCCTCTTCAACTTAATTTCATAACTAAGATGTATAATGATTGTGTTTATTCAACTCTTGCGGATTGTTGTTCTGTGTAACTGACCCCGTTGGGGATGTTGTTTTTAGGTCATGGCAAGGCTAAATCACGGGAAGAGAACGTTGACGGCGATGAGTTCCAGTGATACTAGTAGGGCCCCCCAGTCATTTATGTTTCTTCATTTGTATTTCCGCTGCAGTTTACGTTTGGATGTTCATTTTATTCTGTATTGTATATTTTATCTTCATATAAAATATACAGGTATTCTGTATTTCCTGGGTGTATTGTACTTAAAACTCCTCATTGGAGGAATTGGTAATATAATGTGGTTCAGTGCTATATAGTTATATTATTTAATTCATTAATTTTCATTCGCCTGGTGGGTCCTTGTCGGGGGTCCACGACACTACAATAGCCGCCTAGTTTGGGGTGTTACAATACCCATGTTCTCCAGATGATGCTCCAAGCTAGTATGAGAAAGTGGCTTGGTCAGTGGATCAGCGACGTTGTCGGCCGAGTCTACTCTGTGTAGCATAATGTATCCCTTGCGAATAAATTTTCTTACGAGATGATACTTCCTCTCAATATGTTTGGTACTATTTTGAAACCTCGGCTCCTTGGCCTGCGCTACAGCTCTGTCGTTGTCGCAGTACATCGGAACAGGCAGCTCAGCACATGGTATCACTTGAAGTTCTCCCAGAAACTTCTTAATCCAGAACCCTTTCTTGGAAGCCTCCGAGGCTGCTTGATACTCAGCCTGACAGGTGGAATCAGCAGTCGCGCTTTGCTTGGCGCTACGCCAAGATACCGTTCCTCCATTAAGAGTAAATATGTATCCAGAAGTAGACATCGAGTCATCCTTCTGTCCCTGGAAGTCCGAATCAGTGAATCCCACCCCATCCAATTCTCCACCGTCATACATCAGAACTATATCTCTAGTCCTTCTTAAGTACTTGAGAACGTTCTTTACGGTAGTCCAATGTTCCCTACCTGGGTATGCCTGAAACCTAATAACCACGTTTACAGCATGCGCAATGTTAGGTCTCGTACACAACATAGCATACATAAGGCTACCCACGGCCGAAGCATATGGTATATTACTCATTTCCTTTCGTTGTTCCTCACTTTGAGGACACATCTTCGAGGTGAGTTTTATTCCATGTCGCATCGGAAGGAACCCTCTTTTAGAATCATCCATCTTAAACCGTTTTAAGATCTTATCTATATAGAGGGCTTGAGAAAGACCTATTGTTCTATTCACTCTATCCCGGTAGATACGAATACCAAGAATATAGGTTGCTTCTCCCAAGTCTTTCGTGGATAAATTACTCGAAAGCCAAGCTTTCACAGAACTGAGCATTCCCACATCATTTCCTATTAGTAGAATGTCATCCACATATAGTACTAAGAATGCGATGTTGCTCGCACTAACCCTCTTGTATACACAAGGTTTCTCTTGATTTTGCACGAAGTCAAACTCTTTGACCGCCTCTTCAAAACGAAGGTTCCACCTACGGGACGCTTGCTTCAGTCCATAAATGGAACACTGAAGCTTGCACACTTTCTGAATATAGACTTCGGACACAAAACCTTTAGGCTGCTCCATATAGATTTCATCCTCGAGGAATACATTAAGGAAAGCCGTTTTTACATCCATTTGCCATATCTCATAATCGTGGTAGGCAGCTATAGCAAGCATCATGCGAATAGACTTGATCATGGCTACGGTCAAGAAGGTATCGTGGTAGTCAATCCCTTCCCTTTGGGTATAACCCTTTGCCACAAGCCTGACCTTATAGGCGTCAACCTTGCCATCTACATCAGTTTTTCTCTTATAGATTCATTTGTTCCCAATAGGCACTATGCCCTTGGGGCGGTCTACTAGAGTCCAGACCTCATTGACATGCATCGAGTCTATATCGGTTTCCATAGCTTCACGCCATTTCGCGCAGTCTACATCCACCATTGCTTGGTCATAGGTCGTTGGGTCGGTCTCTTGGCTATCACTTGGAACCTCATGGAGACCCAGATCCTCCAACTGCACAAGCCCATACCTCTCAGGTAAGTGAGACACCCTACTAGACCTACGAGGTGGTTGTACTTGTGTTTCATAAGGTTCGGTTCCAGTTTCTTGCAAAGGTGTCTCCCGAGAAGTTTCATTGTATTCTTCTAAAGAAATACTTCTACCTGCTCCGCCTTTCTGAATGAACTCATCTTCCAGGAAGTGTGCTTGTAAAGCAACAACGATCTTTTGATCTTCAGCCATGTAGAATAGATACCCCATCGTCCCAGATGGGAATCCAATGAAATGTCCCTTCGCGGACCTCGCTTCCAACTTTTCCGCCTTAGTCTTCTTGACATAGGTGGGACATCCCCAAATCTTAATATGATTAAGACTTGGTTTCCTGCCCTCCCACATCTCATGTGGAGTTTTAGGAATGGATTTGAAAGGACATCTGTTCAAGATGTAAGCAGCAGTCAGGAGTGCATACCCCTACAGGTAAATTGGTAAGTCAGTATAGCCCAGCATGGAACAGACCATGTTTAACAAGGTCCGGTTCCTTCTTTCTGACACACCATTTAACTGAGGAGTACCTGAAGGTGTTAGTTGTGAAACTATTCCATGTTCCTTAAGGAACTCGTCAAACTCCATACTCATATACTCGCCATCTTGGTCCGACCGAAGTGTTTTGATATGATTACCAGTTTGTTTCTCGACTAGGGCCTTGAATTCCTGGAATTTCTCAAAAGCCTCGGATTTATGTTTGATTAAGTATACATAACCATACCTAGTATGATCATTTGTAAACGTAATGAAATATTGATATCCGTCACGTGCTGCTTCCAAAGCACCACATACGTCGGTATGTATTAATCCCAGTTTATCAGCGGCTCTTTCAAAAGTCCTTGTGAAGGGGGACTTAGTCATTTTGTCTTTAAGGCAAGATTCACAAGCAGAAAAGGGATCCGATCCCAATGGACCCATAAGTCCATCTTTTTCCATCTTGTAAACCTTGGTCTGACCAACATGACAAAGTCTAAGATGCCATTTCAAAACTTGATTGGTTTCATCCCTACCACGTTTTCTAGCCATAGTATTCACAACTACTTTGTTGCTGAGATTTAGATCATGGATATCATTTTGAGGACGTGTTCCCCAACCTTCTCACCTTCCTTCATCCTTGCACCGAACAGTTGCTTGGATATCTCATATCTAGCAGTTCTGCTGTGCTTACCATAAAGTTTGGTTAAGTGAGATAGAATTTGCATAGCAGAAGTAATTTTCTCATGAGCTCTCTGAAGCTCATTTGACATAGAAGCCATCATATAAGCACAGACTTTTATGTCATCCTTAACCCACTTTTCGTGGTTTTCGATTTCTTCCTGATTAGCTCTGGTCCGCACAGGAGGCGCTGGAATGTCCGTCTCCAAGACGAATCCCAGTGCCTCTATACTGAGGACAATCATCAGATTGCAGAGCCAGTCCACAAAGTTAGGTCCAATCAGGGTGTTCTTCTCGAGTAGAATTGCGAGTGAATTCATAGTCATATTGAGAGTTATGTCTGCATTAAGTATAACAGATTAATTAGTAACTTGTTATATTATGATCTGAGTATAGAATTAAGGTCTTTTCTATTCTTGTTACCCAGCTCCCACTATTTTTATCGGAATAACACACTCCCATGTGAAATCTGGAAGTATCGTCGCTCTACTTCATAGTGGTGATCGAGTTCTTTATAAATCTTAATAGAGGGCAACCGAACAGGTTTCTAGTCTATTAAATTTCATAAAGTGGTGTCCAACACCAACCCATCTAATGGATGATTCGATCTTCTTTTTTCCCTTGTTCACTCCCCTAAACCTATACGGTTTCTATGGTTCGTGAACAAGTTAAGTTTATACCATCGACGCAAATCAGTTTAACAATTGAATCTTATCCGGCAACCTATCAGGTTTCTATGGATAAATTTGCTACCGAAGGCATCCAATGCGCTCCCGGTAATTTATCCGTCTTCCCCGAACGACTACCCCTATAACTCAGAAGCATAGCACATACGGTTTGGATTTCAATTTCCCAAAAGCTTGATGGAGGGAAGGAAAACCTTGAAACCTTATAAACTTAATAATTTGTTGTGGGAGAATTATCGTGATTAATGTTACACTTTGCACATTAATTCATTTAAGCACGTTTGTGGCATTCATACAATATGAAACAACCATTCACAACCTAGTTGCTACCAACATGTGGTTCATGGACCGTTCCTAGAAAAAAAAAACTCCGTAATCTAATTACAAGTCTTCGTCTTAAATGTTCGTCTTCTCGAAACGGATCTTCCTCCGGTCTTCGTCATTACATATAAATTTTACATTGAAAATTGCATCCTAGATACAAATATTTCTAGTAAAATAAATAGGCTCAAAACGGCCTTTACAACCCAATCGAATAAAACGAATGACTCAAAACTAAGTCCACGAACCACAACCCCATTCAAAAGCATTTATCCAATAAATACTATATAAATGGAAAACGTAGAGATACATTGATCCAATCAACAATTCAAACCGATCCAATCGATCCACACAACCGATAATATGAAACAACGTTCAAATAAATCGGTCACCCATAAATATTCTAATTAATCAAATTTCCCTTGTAAAATGAAATACCATAAATCATTTTAATCATATTAAATCCAATTTAACATTGTGGGAAATTAATTTTCTGGAATACACGAAAAAATCGAGCCGGGGCGAAAACTGGCCTGCCAGGCTGAGTCACCCTCGGCAGTCTGCCGGCAGACACGCCTTATCCCGAAAGTCAGGGTCGAGTCACGCTTGGCAGCCTGCCGGCCAGGCACAACCTATGTCGCCTAACACGCTCGGGTCGTCCTGCCTAGCACGGCCCGTGTCGCCAGACAAGGCCGGGTCTGCCTGGCAGTGGCCTGCGGACTGCCAGACATGGCCCGTGTCAAACAAGACACGACCGAGTCACCCTCGGCCAGATTAGACCCTTTGTCCGAAAAGTTGTCCAACGACGATTTGGGGCTAGATTTTCGACCAGATATCCAATATCAATATTTTTCGACTTTCATATCTTCAATAGAAATCATACTTCCCAGAAATTTAAGATTTATATTTAGACATAAACTTACGAAAAACACAACTATTATAAACAAGAAACATATACCACGATTATGACTAAAATGATTCCAAATCATTCACCATCTAATCGAGCATTCCAAATGCTAATATCGTATGATCGCAAGACCTACGCTCTGATACCACGGTTGGGATTCAGTATCCAAATCGAATGCCCAGCGGAAGCGGTAAAACGAAAATTAATTCGATTTGAATACCTACGAGGATCGATCGAGCTACGTATATACGAATATATAAAAGAAAACACAAGAGATGTTAGAAACTCACCCTTGTAGTCCGTTGATTAAATGGATTCCTTCTCTTGAGCTATTCCCCAAGCTTTAAACGAATTCCCTACGATCCAAAGCCCTCCAAGCACTTGAATGATCCAACGTCGAAAATACAACCCCTCTACTTGCCACACACCGGAGAAATGAAGGGGATGACAGTTACCCGATTAACCTCCAAGGTTACGGCTGGAACCAAGTGATGGAAGCTTTTGATTTGTGATTACAACACTCTAAGTATATAACTCACTTTCTCTCTTTAATTTCTTGATTTTTCTCCAAGAATCACCAAGAACACATGAAGAAGAAAAAGAAGAAGAAGACTATGAGAAAAACTTTTTCTCTCTCTCTTGAACTCTATCTCACGTATGAAATGCCAAGGGTTGAGGTAAGTGAGAGTTAGTCTTCCTTATATTCTTCAATCACCACATGAAATCACCTTTACAATATAAAAGGGAGATTCTATGTCCCCTAAGACAAAACACTTCATGATATAAATCATGAAGTCTTCCACCACATTAGGTGGAAGACAGGGGGGTCATCTAGAAGGGTAGGAGGTGTTCGGTCCGTTTCGGACTCCCGCGAGTCCAAACAGATAAACTCCAATTTCGTTCCGATGTATTTATATCAATTAATTAATCCAATTAATTAATCATATCAAATACATAATAACAGAATTAATTTCACCAAAAATTAATTATATTCATCAATTAAATTAATCACCCAGTAATTTATTTAATTCATTAGGCCGTAAATTAATTTATCCAATAAATCAATTTAGACATCCAATGTCCCAATTAATTAGATATCCAATATCTAATATTCACAATGAGAGAATAAGCTCAATTCATTCCGTCGTCAATCCTATTGTGCGACTCGGTAGGTCCGTCTCAGTCAGCAATGGGAGGAACCAAAGAGTAGTAGCACCACCTAGCTAGCCTGGCGGCCTACACTGTACCCCAACTGAGATCGAATGATGGGATCATTCAAGAACCATTTTGTCGTGAATACCAGTATACGTATAAATCCTTCTTTCAAATGTCCCGATCAAGTTATAGGGTCACGGTCAGTCAAACCCTATCTGTACTTGATGCTATACATGCGTTAATGCAAATCGGTATCATCGAGCTCTCGTGTATCCAATTCAAATAGCTCCAATGCTTTGGCAAAAGACTTATGATCTCATCTGCCAATAACCGCATAGGACATATAACCCGCTCACTAACGGGAGAAAGAAATCTATCTTGGTATTCAGTCGAACCTGCTACTTTCCCGTTAAGATGCACGTCGAGGTTGATCCCCACCTTCCGGTTTATAGGGACGAACTACTTTAATGAAAATCTTGACGTCACAAGCATATACCTACTAAATCCTCAAGTCGAAGGTTCACGAATACCTATCACAACCTTTCGATTCCGTCATTGACTATCTCGGAGTGAACTCCGTGTGACGAATCGAGGGTGAGTCGGTTCGAGTATACTAATCCAATTACCATACCTATAACGTGTGCTCCCACTAACCATTAGCGTTCGACAGGCACCCTCCATGTCAAAGAACACATCATACAAGTCTTCACATAAACTTAATGCCCAGTCAAGTTTCATCGACTTGCGAACGATTAAGTATTTGAGCTATAAACCTTTCCAGTGCCGACCCCCTTATCCAATAAGGAGTGGAACATTTTTCTCTCAAATACACGGACTAGTTTCTATATGTATATTTACGAGTTTAGGAATGCCAGTAACTACCAGTAAATAAAGAAACATTCATTGCCTTATATAAATGATTTACATAATTACAAGTACAATGCCCTCACTCAACATCCTCTGAGTGGCATTCGATGGCATACTCCTAACATTGTCAACCGAGACTTCCGAGATATGAGAATGTTGAGCACAATCAAGAGATACCCGAAGCTCAACAAGGGAGGGACTTTTATCCCAGACTACCACCCGTTGGAGTTCAATATGGAGCGAACTATTATCCAGGGCCTCAATATGGGATGGGAGCAAAGTATAATATGCCGCAACAACCTCTGATTGAGCATATAATGCCGGACTATGCAAAGCCCGTGGTTAACACCGCCTTCTCGTGCATCCAATTAGCACCGGCAGCAAGAATCTACTACATCATCAGATTACACATCGAGCAATTGCCCTCATTCCACGGATTAGCACGTGAGGACCCATTGTCGTTCATCAGGGACTTCTATGTGGCGATTGACAACTTCCCATTAAATGGGTTGAGTGAGGATCAACTAAGAATGAAGTGCTTCCCGTATATATTCAAGGATGGAGCGAAACAGTGGCTGATGAATTTAGCACCGGGCTCACTAAGAACGTGGGATGATGTTTACGACTAATTCATTACCAAATATTTCTCTCATTCGAAGACTACACAATTGAGAGCCCAAATATGAACATTTGGACAACAACACGGAGAGGCATTTCACGAAGCATGGGACTGATTCAAGATGATCCTCATTCAATGCCCACACCATCACCATCCGCTTCAACTACTTAATCAATTCTTCTATGATGGATTGACTCAATATTGCCAAGGTGCAGTGGATAACGCCTCCGGTGGTTCATTTTGGGGGTTAACGTAGAGACAAGCTTATGACGTATATGAAATATTGGGAGCTAATTCTCAACAAAAAAGTGTGCTTGTTCGTAAGGGAGTTGTGAACCAAGTAAGCGAGAAGGATGAGATGCAATCTAAAATTGATGAGTTAACGAAGCAACTAAGACAACTCAAGACCCAAAATAAATCTTCGAGCTCACGAGTTTGCAAAAATTTGTTGGGGACCCAGACATGATGCTAATTCTTCCCCACATACTTTTCTAGAAGAACAAACCGAACAAGTGAATTGGGCTATGGGACAAAGCACGAAAAGGCCCGAGTGGGAGGAGAGGAGAAATAATTATGGCGGAAATGCAAGAAATGCAACTCTCTCGAACACTTATCATCCTGGGCTAAGAAACCATCCGAATTTCTCTTGGAGAAACAACAACCCGATTTCGTACAACACAAGCGCCCAGGCTCAATACAATGGAGGAAATCGAGCCCAACAAACAACGCAAAGTGACCCATCTCCACAGAAAAGGAACTCTCTTGAGAAGAGTATTGCTTCGTTGATTAAGGAAAGCAGGGAAAACCTAGCTGAGAACAATAAAAAATTCGAATCTTTAGAATCTTCGGTGAATAAAATGGAGACTCAAATTGGGCAACTTGCTATCGAGGCACGCAGACAAGAAAGGGGTAAACTACCAAGTCAGCCCGAGCAAGCTCAAGCTATTACCACCCTATGAAGTGGAAAAGTGATAAATAAAGAGACAATTTCCGAAGAGAAAGAGAGTGGCGGTGAGAAAGAAGAATTGCGGAGTCAATCGGAGAAATCTATGGTGATTGAAGAGGATGAGTCGAAAGATGAAAAAATCCGAGCAACTGTTACTTAATCTTGAGAGACTCAAATTCCTTAGGAGAAATCTAAAGATCCAATCGAGAAGCCAATTGAAGAGAATAAGAGCGAACCAGTCGAATCAATGCATCAAAAGGAGAACCTAGAAATCTTTGACATGGAAGTTCTTTTGGTGGAGAAATAAGTTTCCACTGTGAACTTAGGAGCGAGATTTAATTTAATGCAAAACCAATATACTCGCAACTAGGTTTAGGGGAGGTGATAGCCCCGATGGATTTTGTGATACCAAACATAAAAGAAACATCACCAACAAAAATCACGTCACTTGTAAGGAAGACATTTCATGGTGACAATCATAGTGAAAATTGAAATGGTGACAAAAGCGCTCACAATGGAAATCCATGGAACCACTATCCATATCCTGACGAAGGAAAATGAGCGAAAAATAACGAGTTATGTGGATAGACCTGACACGTTTCCATTTAATCCAGGATAGAAGAAGCTGAAAAGTCGAGCTAAAGACTATTAAAAAGCGCTACTTGGGAGGCAACCCAAGGGAGTTTTTAAGTTTTTATCGCTTTTATTATTATTATTATTGCTTTTATTTGTTTTTGTCTGTGGTGTGTAGGAAATCTAAAAAGGAGGTATTTATCGGAGGAAGAAGCCTAGCCTATTGAAAGTTGAGACCCAGCACAAAGCATGGTGCCCCGTGATCAAAAACCACGCTTCTTAATCCGGTATTTTTATTTTCTTTCTTTTAATTTGCATTTTCGCATTTTTCCTGACTTAATCTTTTTGCTTGGGGACAATCAAAGGTTTAGGTTTGGGGGTGCAACTTCGTTGATTTTCACTTGTTTTTAGTTTGCGTGATTTTTTTTTTGGTTTCTTTTCTTTATTTTTTTCTTGCGTGATGTAGTAGTTGGATTGTAATAACCTCGTTAACTATGGAGTATATAAATGATTAGTTGTGTTTGTACTTGACTCGTGGAGTTTTATAAATCTAATTGATTATTTGACCTTGCGTGTGAATGTATAGTTTTGGTTACTTCATTTGATGTGTAAGGAATGAGTGTGGTAGTCCAAAAGCCGTGAGTTCTTGTGCCTAATTGAACCGTTCACTTTTGGCGGTAAAATTCTTTCATGTGTGATTTCTCTTCTTATGGTTTATATTCTTTAGAATTTGCATGATTCTATCGGATGGTGTGTTGATATTTGCATACACGAGAAATGATTAGGGTTGCCCATTTTTTTGTCTTGAACCTACTTATCTAAAAATACCAATCATTTCATATCAATATCCTTTGCTGGCCCCGTTGAGCCTTTAGCCATATTTTTGTTCGAAAAAACCCGCATCTTATAGCTCCATATCCAAAAGCCATGACTTACCCAAGTGTTGGCCCTCGTAAGAGCATGAGAGGGTATATCTTAAAAAACGAGGGTGTGCAAAGTTTGTGGTGCATAGAGGCAAAAATCTTCTCTCCCATTCCCCTAAAAATAATGAGCCCCACTAAAAAAAATAATAAAAAATAATATTAGTAATAGTGGGCTAGAAAAGAAAGGGGAGGAGAGGAGTGAGCCTAAGAAAAACAAAAGGAAAAGTCGTTGGGTTCTAAGAATTGGGCCAATATCAAAGAATTGCGCTTAACAAGGCCTAGAATTGAAAAAAAAATTATATATATGGGAGAATTGAAGTAGAGCGATCGATCTTGATTTGAGTGTTTATTTCATATATTGATGCATTTGATGAAGAGAAGAAGTGCAAGCATATAGTAGACTTTCCATTCGAATTGAGTTGAGTGTATTAACCTATCTAAACACTTGAGAGATGAGTGAATTGATAAAATTCTGTGAGGGACTACTAAGACTTGTTTTCTTGCATGTTCGATCAAGTGACATTGCTTTCCACTCATTTGTGAGTTTAGGCTTCCATGATGAATTACGAGACTTTACGATACTTTTACATTCCCAGTTGATTGTATGTATACCCGATGATTAACTTGATTATTCAATCCTCCCCATCTTCTTTGTTGTGTGTTTTATTTCTTTTTGCTTTGGGACAAGCAAAAGTTTAGGTTTGGGGGG
The DNA here is from genome assembly GCA_033398695.1 of Orobanche coerulescens. Taxonomy (NCBI): domain Eukaryota; kingdom Viridiplantae; phylum Streptophyta; class Magnoliopsida; order Lamiales; family Orobanchaceae; genus Orobanche; species Orobanche coerulescens. Next base: position 126,520,875 of record CM065812.1, on the reverse strand, counting down.
ATTTGATGAGTCGATTTTTGATCGTCTCATTCCATTCTCTTGAGTCATGCTTTTGTTTGTTTTTAAGTATTTTTGTTCTTTTTATGCTTGGTATGTTGTGTTTTTGTTTTATAGGTAACCAGACGAAGATTATGGTGAAATAGATGCTTTTATGGACAATATTGGAGTTTATGACGATCAAGAGCAAGTCGGGATCGAGAACATGGCCTAAACGATGAATATTGAAGCAATGTTCGTCGTATTTTCTAATTTCCAGGTTCATTACTTCGAATTAGGATGTGTTCTCTATATGTATGGATTTCTCGTGAATTAAGATTCGCAACGGTATGTTATACGCTAAATTCCGAGGTGTACTGAGGGAGATATGGCTTCTAGACCACGGCCACGCAGTCCAGACCGCGCCCGGACCGCGATCCAAATTCAGACCGCACCCGGGCCGCGGTCCCAAATTCAGACCACGCAGCAGCGCACAACCAAAACGCCCAAACCGCGATCCCGACCCCCCAGACCGTGGTCCACCGCTTGTTTGTGCAAAAAATGCGATTTTCTGCACTTTTTGCGATTTTTGACGGGTATATAAGGGAAACCCTATACACAACTTTCTTGAGGCAAAATCGGTATATGTGCCGTTTGTGCGGAAGTGAAAATATGAAGTGCGGAAAATAAATCACACAAGAATTTATAGAGGTTCGGCCGAACGTGCCTACGTCCTCTCTCGATGTATCTTTTTCAATAGGCTAAAGATCAAAACCTCTGCACCTCTCTTCTATCGGTCGAGGGATTACTGTTACAAGCTCATCTTTTTGTCGGTCCGAGTAAAACCATTTTCCTTTTCTATTGGACAAGGAATCAACCACTCTAGCTTTCTATCAGTACTAGATAAACCTCACTAAGATAGCAATTGCGATTCTAACAATACCGGATCCTTGATCCTAATAACACCGAATCCAATCGTATATTTTCTTTTTTTTCTCGTGTATGTGTTGAATGTATAAACACTCAAACTTACAATATAAGCTCAATATCACAACAACAATATAATGTATATGAATATAAGATCAATGTCTTGATTGCTTGAAGTTGTTGTATTGTTTGATAGTATTTATAGCCTTCTTCATCAAACTAGCTGTTGCTGCCAGTTGACTTGCTAGCGTCACTAGCTTTTCCCTTTAGCGTGGGCTATTGCGCATATTTGCCTTAGCGTACTTTATGTATTACATGTTACGTACATTAACGTCTTCTATTTTCAGTCCAGTGGCTACTGTCTCTGACTGTTAGCGTGCGCTAATACTTTCTTGTAGCGTGCGCTAATCTTGCATCATTGCATGCGTCATATATCTGTTTATACTTTTTGACTTTGCATCAGAATCTTCCCAACGGATTGATTGACTTGAATTCAAACTGATATTTAGCGTGCACTAAATATCATCTGTTGCATGCGCTATGCTGACTTCACTACATACGTCATTCTGTGTTTGAATCTTTTGACAACGGTAACATGGTCTCGATAGCGTGCGTTAGTTAACATGTGTAGCGTGCACTATCCTCATCAGGTGACTTCACTTCAGGTAACTTCGAACTTGACTGTTCTGCAGATAACTCCCGTTAGCGTGCGCTAACTTATATGTCTAGTGTGCGCTAGCTTTGTATTTTGTCCAGCTTTTTGTGTCTTCGTCTGCTTAGATGTTTTGCTTCGCCTCTTTGTTGTTTTGTTTTGTTTAGCAACTTAATCATCAAAACACTATTTATTAATATGTGGAATAAATATTCCAACAATCGCCCCCTTTTTGATGATTACAAAACAACTCTTGAATTGGATAAAACCTGTAAAATAAAATATATGTATATTATACGAATCAAAGTTTTAGGCTTTGATCGTTTCGTTAGTCTCTCCGATTTTTTTTCTTTTCTTGTCATTTTCGACTTCTTCGTTTTTCATTTTTCAACTCCCTCGTTTCTCCCACTTTTTATATGCTTTCTTTTTCTCCTTTTCGACTTCTTCGATTTTTATTATTTTCTCCTCCTTCTTACTTTTTATTTTTCTCGTCATATCTTTCATGACACTTTTATCCGATTCAACTTCTTCTCCCCCTTTGTGTATTCAGCAAAAAGTGTAAAAAAATATAGAGGATACCAATTATGGAATATATAAAAAATATGTATGAATATGAAAAATATGCAATAATATATAAAAAATATGCAATAATAGAGTATAAACTCCCACTGAAAATATTATCCCCCCAAAAAAATTATTACTCCCCCTAAGTAAAATATATTTTGAAAAAAAAATCAATTTTTGGGGATCCAACCTATAGTTGGTTTTTCTTTCGAAACGTAGACGATATTTGAAACAGTTGTTCCTTTAAGAACCCAAATTTTCTTAACTTTAATCGTCCGTCTTAGGCTCTTACAGTTTGAAATATGGTGCCCAATTTTCAAACAGTTTTCACACCGGGGTATTTTGAAATTTACGGATTCATTTTTAAAATGTGATTTGAATCTTAGCCCCTCTTTATTGAACGTGTATTTTTGAACCGAGAGCATGTTCAAATTTCTCGTTTTCGAGAGAAAATTACTTTGTTAAATTTTTTAGCTCGGTTTGGACTTTAACAAGATCATCCTTGAAAATATTCTCGTTTTCAATGCATTTTGAATGATCGATTTCAACGAATTTTCCCTTCTCAAGAATTTTGGAATTTTCATTTTCCAAAGATTTATATTTAGATTTGAGGGATTTAATCTCATTTAAAGCATTTTGATAGTCCGTATGTAATAACTCGAATTCTTCAAAAAGTTCGTCGTAAGAGTTACTTACTTGGCTTTCGACATCGCTATCATCGAATGAACGCCGGTCCATGAGAGCGAGATTATTTGGATTTAGAAAATCTTCAATGATATCTTCGCCACTCCATGTTGCCATGAGAACCTCCTTGGGTTTTACCCGACAATTCTTAGCAAAGTGGCCTGGTTTACCACATAATCGACAAGTGTTGTCGAATTTCTTAGATTCGCCCTTTTGGATGTCCTGCTTTCTCTGGTTTAATAAGTGTTGGAACTTATTAATACTTTTGGCATAATATGCCGATTCTTCGCCGTTTCGTCCACGGGGATTTCTTCTTTCTTTCTCGACATTTTAGCCTTCCTGGCTATCAATCTTTCCTTCGGTTTCAGTTTGGCATTCCGAGATTTTAGAACAATCTCGTAATTGATAAGAGAACCAACGAGAGCACTAAAATCAAGAGTATTTAAAAATTTTGATTCCATTAAGGCCGTCACCATACCGTCCCATTCTCAAGGTAGTGATCGAAGAATTTTCTTTACTTTCTCACTACTCGAAAACAAAACATGCTACTCCATTTGTGATAACCGAAAAATGGTCGAGCATTATAGTGATGGATTCGTCGTCCTTCATTTGGAATAACTCATAATTGTGAAGGAGCATGTGTATCTTCATCCCCTTGACTTGAGACGTACCTTCATGTGTTACCTCAAGCATTTTCCAAATTTTTTTGGCACTATCACACGATGATATCCGGTTGTGTTCTTCCGGATTTAAGGCACAATATAGGAGTTGAGTTGCCTTACAATTATAATGGTCATTTTTCCAATCGGAATCGTCATATTCTTCGAAAGTTTTAAGCGTACCGTTGGAATTTGTCGTAATTTTCGGACCAAGACAAATCACCTTCCAAAGATCGATGTCATATGCTCGGATGAATATTGACATCTTCTTCTTCCACGTCATGAAGTTTCAACCATCAAAAAATGGTGGTCGGTGGAGAGCAAGGCCTTCGACTGGAGCAAGTTGAAATGCCATTTGGATCGACTCCTCGGATGTTAAGCCATGTATTGGAGGTACTGCTCCAATACCAATTGTTGAGGCAAAATTGGTATATGCGCCGTTTGTGCGGAAGTGAAAATATAAAGTGCGGAAAATAAATCACACAAGGATTTATAGAGGTTCGGCTAAACGTGCCTACGTCCTCTCTCGATGTATCTTTTTCAATAGGCTAAAGATCAAAACCTCTGCACCTCTCTTCTATCGGTTGAGGGATTACCGTTACAAGCTCGTCTTTTTGTCGGTCCGAGTAAAACTGTTTTCCTTTTCTATTGGACAAGGAATCAACCACTCTAGCTTTCTATCGGTACTAGAAAAACCTCACTAAGATAGCGATTTCGATTCTAACAATGCCGGATCCTCGATCCTAATAACACCGAATCCAATCGTATCTTTTCTTTTTCCTCTCGTGTATGTGTTGTAATATCCGGAATTTCTACTATTGTTGTTTAATATTATTTTATCCGAGTTATATTGTACTGCGTTGAATCTGTACAGTAGAGATAAAATAAATAAAGGACTGAGATATCAGTATCGGTATAATTGTCGTATTTGGTCGACAATTACATTTGAGGATATTATGTATCAGGTTGTCGTACTTTTGATATTGGGTATATCGTATGGTGATATTATTGGAATCAGTGTTTGTGTTCAGTGTGTCTTATGTTCGCTTTTGGTATGTCGAGACGTTGGACAAGAACTGCGGAAAATGGCTAAGTATAGCCTTATTAGCGCACGCTGATATTCATGCATAACGCACGCTATCGTGCAGGATTAGCGCACGCTACGTTTATAGGTTAGCGTACGCTAGTGCAGACAGATCGGAAGGAATCTGCGTGTGGACCCGGCTGCTTTCGGCGCACGTTCTGGTAAGTCAACGGTTGTTGTCCTGAAGTATTAGCGCACGCTAAAATATTAGGCTTAGCGCACGCTAACTATGTATTAGTCAACAATGAATCTTATCCTTGCTAGATGCTGTCGGAAGGTGGGGGCGAGTGGTAGGTGAACGCTGTAGCAAGTCAACTTCGGATAGCGCACGCTAAGATAAATGACTTGCGTACGCTAAGCATGATGATTTACGTACGTTAATGCATGGGCATTACGTACGTAAGGTAGTTTACGAAGCAAGACAGTAGCCTATGGACTGCGATAGCGCACGCTAACAAAGTCAGTTAGCGCACGCTAAGGCTAGCGCACGCTAAACATAAGGGTTTAGCGCACGCTAGTGGTGCATTCTATATAAAGGGACAAACGGGTGTCATGAAACATTTCGTCCATTTCTTTCCTTTCACCCGATAGAGACAACCTTGTGAGAACATTTGGAGTTCCTAAACACTGAGGGATGATCCTCTTTAACAAGATTAAAGATGGAAATCATGGAGTAAAGCTTTGTTCTTGAAATCATTGGTGATTCTTGGAAATCAATCCTTTCCTTCAAAAAAGGTAATTACTCTTCACTTTGAGATTTCGTTTTGGATTGTATATGATGTTCTTGAGTTGATGATTATCATATAAACAAGTTGATGAGCATGACAACGAGTTGGATTACCTTACTAAGTTAGTGTTGTATCAATATATGAGTATTGATATGTTTCGTATGGTTTTGGATGGAATTCAAGATATATGTTGATGTAATTCCCTTCTTCAATTCGGATTTTTGATGTTTTGTCGTTGGTTACTTCGTATGGTAACGATTATGGTGATGCTACTGTGATTCTTGAAGTTATATGAATCGTATGTCGAAGAACATGATGAATAAGGATTTTTAGATGTTAGAACACACCGGATTTTATCATTTTATGGATCATGAACGTGAATTTGGATAATTCGTGTTCTTGAAGAGCTATTAAATTATATGTCATGATTGTTATGAAATCCTTAATCTCGAGATGAGTTGATCATTGTCATGATGGAAGTGTTAGACGATGCTTGAAATGCATGCCACTGCACAGCATTAGCGCACGCTACGTTTACTGCCTAGCGCGCGCTAACGGGAGCAACTTAGCGCACGCTACGTTAGGTGATTAACATGCGCTATGTAGGCAGACAGTGCAGTATTTTTGTGTTTTGATTAGGAATTCGTGATGGTTTGACTTGGTTGGTTCTGACTATGTTTATTCGAGGTTGTGTTGAACCGTTGAGTTCGATTGGTTGGTTTTATCGGTTGTTAATTGTTATCGGATATGTGTTATTTGATTTCTTCGATAGGTTGAGATTATTGATCGGTGATTATAACCGGATATTGCGGTCGTGTTCGAGTATGTCCATCGTATTGCTTTTGATCGGGGCTGAGGAGCTCGTAGACAAAGGCGATGTGTTCGGCAGCAGCTTCGTGGTATCGGTATCGAGGCAAGTTATTACTTGCTCAGTTATAATACTTAATGAATGGTTTCAGTTTCATTTCGTTTTTAATGCATATAGCGATGATTATTATTGTGAACTCTGGGTATCCGGATCGCATATCGTTCTTTCGATTCTGGGAGGTAAATCATAATGTATATGCTTTATCTCAGTTATTGGTAACTTCGAGTATCGAAGTTACATTACAATAAAGACGAGGATATGAGTATCTATAGTTCGTTGTACGTTTGGATCGCCGAGCAGTGGGGATAATCGTCGGTGATGATTGGACATCGAGGTTGCTTCCGAAGGACTCGGGGCAAGTATTCCATATTGGTCACGGTTTTATGTTATTTATTTTGGTCTCGTACATTCTCTTTCATGTTGTTGAACATGAAGTCGTCCTAGTAAATTGTCATGTTGTCGTGCATGTTATGTTGTTCATGTTGATGAATGTGTTGTTTTGCATATGTGTATACATATTGTGTTGTTTATGTTGTGTAAATAATCTGATGGGATTATGAGGATCTATGCTGAGGGCGCTGGATCAAATGTCCATCATGCGTTGGTTCGACGGGATCATCATGAGGATCTATGCTGAGGGCGCTGGATCGTTGGACAGGTTTTCCACCATGCGTTGGTTCGACGGGACCATCATGGGGATCTATGCTGAGGGCGCTGGATCGCTGGATTACCAGTATTGTGTTGATGGAATCTTGTGAATTCGCATCGTTGATTTTATCATGTGTTGTTGTTCACATGTGTATTGTTAGTTATCCACCTTATGTTGATCTGATAGGATCAACAAAGGGATCTATGCTGAGGGCGCTGGATCGTCGGATTTCCATTGAGTATACATGATTATTATTGCTATGATCATATTGACGTGGTCATATGAGTATGCATTTGTAGGTCTTGTGTTAGGACCGTGTCCGTATTGCATTGATCTGATCTCGGATTAGACCGATATGATTGTCGTGGCACTTCATATCTCGAGGTATGTTCCGTATTTCCTTGGTACTTGTCTTTGGTGGACAATCGGTTATCGTCTTGGGATTTGTTGATATTATTCGATGGATCGTATTGGTCAGATATGGTAGATTTCCGTATCGTGAGTTGGTTCTGATAGTTTGAGGATCTTGAGTATCGTTTGAGGTACAATACAGATATTATGTTCGAGTTTATTGGTTAATCGAGTACAGGATGTGAAATGTGATAATGGTTATTCTGATGAGAATTTCTTGAGTAAGTAAAGATTACGTTGGTCGTATTCTTATGTTGTATTCTCATTGGTATGTTATTATTAATGTGATGTGACAGTTATCATTGTTGGATATTATGGCTGACCCCGTCGTGGGATTTCTTTTTAGGTTCTGGAAGTATCGAGCTTGTAGCGGTCGTGAAGAGATGAGCTTCCCGGAGGATACTGGCTAGGACATGTTGTGTGCATTGAGTTTCTTGATTGGTTCTTGTATTCCGCTGCTAGAGTATCTTTTTGGTTGGCCTTTTTCCGCTGCGTGAGTATTTTGAAATGCTCTTTTGGTATCTAGTAACTGAGGTTACTTTGGGAATCGTTTTCTAAACTTTTGAGTATCGGATGTTTGGCCTTGCGATTTCAAATGAGTTTTACGACGGTTTTTGATAAATGGATTTTATAAGTCTTTGTGAATTTTTAAAGTTAGTACCGTCGTTGGCCTCTGGGGCATTTGTAAATGTTTGTGAAAATTTCTTTTTAGCCTTGTGGGTTCCATCTCGGGGCCCACGGCTATGTAATATTTCCGGTTAAACACAGGGTGTTACAGAATATGGTATCGGAGCTTAGGTTGAGAAAACCTAGGCATTTGGGTCGATTTAGGTCGTGTTTTTGTTGCGTCCTTCGAGTTGTCGATTGACAAATACTAGAGCCGTGAGTCTTTGTTGTTCACTCAGGCTTGTGCATTATCGGATTTGCCGATGTAAATCTTGAGCTTGTTATAACTTTTCCAAATGGTGTTTCCGTGATATATTGTGTTCTTGAGTTGCACTGAGTTTGCAAAACGTGTGTTTTGAAAATACCTGTGTCGAGTATTTTCTTGAGTCTAGACATGTGCCAGTATCACGGGGAATCGTCGGCTTCACGATCTGTAAGTATTTGGATTTTTTTTTAGATTTATTGCCGTTCTAAGTTGATATGTTTGAGATTCAGCAGATATCATGCGTTACGGTATAAGGTGACAGATTTGGGACAGGATTGATGATCTTGAGAAGTTATTGTTTTGGAAATCAATATGTCGGTTAAGTTTTGGAACGGAATTGTGTAATCGGTAGAAGGACTATGAATTGTTGAGGAGAACATGTAGTCATGTTAGTTCATTTTGTGATATATATGAACTGTTTTGAGCATTTGAAAATGATACTTTTCAAAATGAATGTCTTACGGATGTTTTACGGAAAATGATTTTGGGCCGAGACCCAATCGATTTTGAAATGGTTTTATAACTCAGGACTTGAAGTCCGAAAAGGGGTTTTCTATTTTTTTTAAACTTTTTGTAGTGTGGAATGAGATACGGGCTGAGACCCTAATGTTTCAAAAGACTTTCATGTTTTCTAAAAACTCCCGAGATTTGCAAAATACTTTATCAATCGTTTATCTATGTCACTCCCGCCTTTCGGGTTACGGATTACTTGTTCAAAAGAAACTTCTCGGGAAGTCTTTATTGTGTGGATTTGTTTCAATATTTTGTCATATCATATTTAAGGTGATCCAGGATGGGTTAATGACTGACGTTGCAAGTCATGTGTGGAAAAGGAGTTTAGTCGGAATTTATATATTGAGATTTTGGAACTCGATCGTGTGGTTTTCCGATGGAATATCAGTGGATATTGGCGACGAACCGAATTGGTATACAGGAGTATGTATATAGTCGAGCATTTGCATACTTGTCATTTTAAAACTTCGAAATCGTGTGGATTCGAAGGAAACTGTGATCAAATACTTGGCACCATCAAGCCAAGTTAATTTTTCGAAAATTGATTTTGTGGTCTTACCAAAATTTATATTATGAGTTTTCAAACTCTTGAAAGAATTTTCGAAAATTTGTCTTTTGACAAGAATATATGATTTCAAACTGGTTTTGAAAATGTGATCGAGGTACATACGCATTTAGTGCATAATGCATATCGTGGTGAAGTTCTGAATGAGACTCACGAACTGGATGGTACATCAGTATGGTACGATGAAAGAGATTCGAACGTTAGTATGGTAGTTTGGTTATCCACGGATGATCGGTTGATTTATCGGATAAGAGAAATATGTTGCGTGTTGTAGATTCATGCACATAATATTAATTTGGAAACTGGGGATTTTGTGAAACCGGGACATATGTGCTATGTGATTCCATTAGTACGGTAGTAGCGCGATTTTACCACAGTGATTAAGGAATGATTTACTTTAAAGTGCAAATTTGGGTATGGTGACCCCATGCTAGTTGTTTTGGATATTGAGTGGTCGTTCCCACTCCTTGTATGAATTGGTATCTTCGTCGATTTGCGATTCGTTGTTCGTATGCCGAGGGGAAAGTTCACCAGTCGGTTGTGTTTCGTTGAGATCCACTGTAGGTGATCGGTGTGTCGTTTTGAGAATTTTGCTTTTTCGTATATCTGTTTCTGTGGTTCTGTGTTGATAGTGTTGGAGTTTACCGTGTGAAGGTATTCTCGATTTTCGTTGATCGTTCGTTGGTTGTATTGGGGTTTATCACGTTGATGATATTCTCGATTGTGTTTTGACCTCTGGTTGGTCAGATTGGAATTTATCATGTCGATGATAAATTCGGTTGATTGTTGATCATTGTTGGTGATCATCTGAGCGTTCAGATTGTCTATCGATGTTTCGGGATGCGTTGCCATTGTATTGAGCAGTTGTTTCACAGATACATCGGATATTATTCGTTTTATCAGAATTGAGACTTGATTATGTAATCAGGCAGACAGGATTTGATTCGGGCAGATTGTTTGATCCGAAGATGATATATTTTGTTGGGAATCAGGGAATTGTGATCGTAAGCGTATTGAGACTGTACCGTGAGAACGCTGGCTAGTATCTCCGGAGATCGTCGACCTGCGTATTTCGAAGTATGCTCTTTTGGATATTCGGTAATGATGATGATTAATCGTTGTCGTGAGGGTTTTGGGATATTTTGAGTTGAACGGTATGTTTGTTCGTTTTATGATGGATCGCAAGTTTCGAGGACGAAACTTATTTTAAGGGGTGTAGAATGTAATATCCGGAATTTCTACTATTGTTGTTTAATATTATTTTATCCGAGTTATATTGTACAGCGTTGAATGCATGATAGAGATAAAATAAATAAAGGACTGAGATATCAGTATCGGTATAATTGTCGTATTTGGTCGACAATTACATTTGAGGATATTGTGTATCAGGTTGTCGTACTTTTGATATTGGGTATATCGTATGGTGATATTATTGGAATCAGTGTTTGTGTTCAGTGTGTCCTATGTTCGCTTTTGGTATGTCGAGACGTTGGACAAGAACTGCGGAAAATGGCTAAGTATAGCCTTATTAGCGCACGCTGATATTCATGCATAACGCACGCTATCGTGCAGGATTAGCGCACGCTACGTTTATAGGTTAGCGTACGCTAGTGCGCATGATCGGAAGGAATCTGCGTGTGGACCCGGCTGCTTTCGGCGCACGTTCTGGTAAGTCAACGGTTGTTGTCCTGAAGTATTAGCGCACGTTAAAATATTAGGCTTAGCGCACGCTAACTATGTATTAGTCAACAATGAATCTTATCCTTGCTAGATGCTGTCGGAAGGTGGGGGCGAGTGGTAGGTGAACGCTGTAGCAAGTCAACTTCGGATAGCGCACGCTAAGATAAATGACTTGCGTACGCTAAGCATGATGATTTACGTGCGTTAATGCATGGGCATTACGTCGTAAGGTAGTTTACGAAGCAAGGCGGTAGCCTGCGGGTGCGATAGCGCACGCTAACAAAGTCAGTTAGCGCACGCTAAGGCTAGCGCACGCTAAACATAAGGGTTGAGCGCACGCTAGTGGTGCATTCTATATAAAGGGACAAACGGGTGTCATGAAACATTTCGTCCATTTCTTTCCTTTCACCCGATAGAGACAACCTTGTGAGAACATTTGGAGTTCCTAAACACTGAGGGATGATCCTCTTTAACAAGATTAAAGATGGAAATCATGGAGTAAAGCTTTGTTCTTGAAATCATTGGTGATTCTTGGTAATCAATCCTTTCCTTCAAAAAAGGTAATTACTCTTCACTTTGAGATTTCGTTTGGATTGTATATGATGTTCTTGAGTTGATGATTATCGTATAAACAAGTTGATGAGCATGACAACGAGTTGGATTACCGTACTAAGTTAGTGTTGTATCAATATATGAGTATTGATATGTTTCGTATGGTTTTGCATGGAATTCAAGATATATGTTGATGTAATTCCCTTCTTCAATTCGGATTTTTGATGTTTTGTCGTTGGTTACTTCGTATGGTAACGATTATGGTGATGCTACTGTGATTCTTGAAGTTATATGAATCGTATGTCGAAGAACATGATGAATAAGGATTTTTAGATGTTAGAACACACCGGATTTTATCATTTTATGGATCATGAACGTGAATTTGGATAATTCGTGTTCTTGAAGAGCTATTAAATTATATGTCATGATTGTTATGAAATCCTTAATCTCGAGATGAGTTGATCATTGTCATGATGGAAGTGTTAGACGATGCTTGAAATGCATGCCACTGCACAGCATTAGCGCACGCTACGTTTACTGCCTAGCGCGCGCTAACGGGAGCAACTTAGCGCACGCTACGTTAGGTGATTAACGTGCGCTAAGTAGGCAGACAGTGCAGTATTTTTGTGTTTTGATTAGGAATTCGTGATGGTTTGACTTGGTTGGTTCTGACTATGTTTATTCGAGGTTGTGTTGAACCGTTGAGTTCGATTGGTTGGTTTTATCGGTTGTTAATTGTTATCGGATATGTGTTATTTGATTTCTTCGATAGGTTGAGATTATTGATCGGTGATTATAACCGGATATTGCGGTCGTGTTCGAGTATGTCCATCGTATTGCTTTTGATCGGGGCTGAGGAGCTCGTAGACAAAGGCGATGTGTTCGGCAGCAGCTTCGTGGTATCGGTATCGAGGCAAGTTATTACTTGCTCAGTTATAATACTTAATGAATGGTTTCAGTTTCATTTCGTTTTAATGCATATAGCGATGATTATTATTGTGAACTCTGGGTATCCGGATCGCATATCGTTCTTTCGATTCTGGGAGGTAAATCATAATGTATATGCTTTATCTCAGTTATTGGTAACTTCGAGTATCGAGGTTACATTACAATAAAGACGAGGATATGAGTATCTATAGTTCGTTGTACGTTTGGATCGCCGAGCAGTGGGGATAATCGTCGGTGATGATTGGACATCGAGGTTGCTTCCGAAGGACTCGGGGCAAGTATTCCATATTGGTCACGGTTTTATGTTATTTATTTTGGTCTCGTACATTCTCTTTCATGTTGTTGAACATGAAGTCATCCTAGTAAATTGTCATGTTGTCGTGCATGTTATGTTGTTCATGTTGATGAATGTGTTGTTTTGCATATGTGTATGCATATTGTGTTGTTTATGTTGTGTAAATAATCCGATGGGATTATGAGGATCTATGCTGAGGGCGCTGGATCGAATGTCCATCATGCGTTGGTTCGACGGATCATCATGAGGATCTATCTTTGAGGCCGGATCGTTGGACGGAGTTTTCCACCATGCGTTGGTTCGACGGGATCATCATGGGGATCTATCTTTGAGGGCGCTGGATCATTTGGATTACAGATTGTGTTGATGGAATCTTGTGAATTCGCATCGTTGATTTTATCATGTGTTGTTGTTCACATGTGTATTGTTAGTTATCCACCTTATGTTGATCGATAGGATCAACAAAGGGATCTATGCTGAGGGCGCTGGATCGTCGGATTTCCATTGAGTATACATGATTATTATTGCTATGATCATATTGACGTGGTCATATGAGTATGCATTTGTAGGTCTTGTGTTAGGACCGTGTCCGTATTGCATTGATCTGATCTCGGATTAGACCGATATGATTGTCGTGGCACTTCATATCTCGAGGTATGTTCCGTATTTCCTTGGTACTTGTCTTTGGTGGACAATCGGTTATCGTCTTGGGATTTGTTGATATTATTCGATGGATCGTATTGGTCAGATATGGTAGATTTCCGTATCGTGAGTTGGTTCTGATAGTTTGAGGATCTTGAGTATCGTTTGAGGTACAATACAGATATTATGTTCGAGTTTATTGGTTAATCGAGTACAAGATGTGAAATGTGATAATGGTTATTCTGATGAGAATTTCTTGAGTAAGTAAAGATTACGTTGGTCGTATTCTTATGTTGTATTCTCATTGGTGTGTTATTATTAATGTGATGTGACAGTTATCATTGTTGGATATTATGGCTGACCCCGTCGTGGGATTTCTTTTTAGGTTCTGGAAGTATCGAGCTTGTAGCGGTCGTGAAGAGATGAGCTTCCCGGAGGATACTGGCTAGGACATGTTGTGTGCATTGAGTTTCTTGATTGGTTCTTGTATTCCGCTGCTAGAGTATCTTTTTGGTTGGCCTTTTTCATTGCGTGAGTATTTTGAAATGCTCTTTTGGTATCTAATGCGAGGTTACTTTGGGAATCGTTTTCTAAACTTTTGAGTATCGGATGTTTGGCCTTGCGATTTCAAATGAGTTTTACGACGGTTTTTGATAAATGGATTTTATAAGTCTTTGTGAATTTTTAAAGTTAGTACCGTCGTTGGCCTTTGGGGCATTTGTAAATGTTTGTGAAAATTTCTTTTTAGCCTTGTGGGTTCCATCTCGGGGCCCACGGCGCTGTAATATTTCCGGTTAAACCTGGGGGTGTTACATGTGTTAAATCTATAAACACTCAAACTTACAATATAAGCTCAATTTCACAACAACAATATAATGTATATGAATATAAGATCAATGTATTGATTGCTTGAAGTTGTTGTATGGTTTGATACCAAAGATGTGGTATTTATAGCCTTCTTCATCAAACTAGCCGTTGCTGCCAGTTGACTTGCTAGCGTCGCTAGCTTTTCCGTTTAGCGTGCGCTATCGCGCATATTTGCCTTAGCGTACGTTATGTACTGCATGTTACGTACATTAACGTCTTCTATTTTCAGTCTAGTGGCTACTGTCTCTGACTGTTAGCATGCGCTAATACTTTCTTGTAGCGTGCGCTAATCTTGCATCATTGCATGCGTCATATATCTGTTTATACTTTTTGACTTTGTATCAGAATCTTCCCAACGGATTGATTGACTTTAATTCAAACTGATATTTAGCGTGCGCTAAATATCATCTGTTGCGTGCGCTATGCTGACTTCACTACATACATCATTCTGTGTTTGAATCTCTTCACAATGGTATCATGGGCGTGATAGCGTGTGTTAGTTAACATGTGTAGCGTGCGCTATCCTTATCAGGTGACTTCACTTCAGGTAACTTCGAACTTGGCTGTTCTGCAGAAAACTCCAGTTAGCGTGCGCTAACTTATATTTCTAGCGTGTGCTAGCTTTGTATTTTGTCGAGCTTTTTGGGTCTTCGTCTGCTTCGATATTTTGCTTCACCTCTTTGTTGTTTTGTTTTGTTTAGCAACTTAATCATCAAAACACTATTTATTAATATGTGGAATAAATATTCCAACAAACTTGGGAAGAGCTAAAAAACTCTTAGAACTCAGTTTTCATCTTTGTTTTTGGTATTCAAACATCTAGAGAGACAATTTTGAGTGATTTTCATTCCTTGCATGAAGATTTTGTGAGTTTTTGAAGCAAGAACATCAAACCTTACTCGGGCTTCAATTTCGTTTTCGCAAGGGAAGATCTCTACCATGTTTTATTCTATGATTTTTGCTATTATTTTTTAAATGATTATGAGTAGCTAATCTTATCATGTGGGTATTTAAATTGAACCACACACATATTCTTGTTTGTTAGTTTTGATTGATTTTCCGGGTATGAGTTTGAGATTGTTCCTCTTTCTTTGTTCTTCGTAATCTATCGGCGTTCTTGATGATATTTGTGCACGAATATTATTAGGCGCAAGAGAAATTATGATTTAGGTCATCAAACCTTTTTCATAGTTGTTGTTATTGTCAAAATCGAGGGTTTTCATCGGTGTTCGCCATCAAACGACCCGATAGAAGCGATTGTGAATGTTCTAAAACTTTTTCTGCGATCTTTTAGATAATTATCCCATCAAAGGTATTTAGCTAGGCGATTGTTATTAGGGATTCATCCCTATCAAAGGAGTTTCTCTTGTTTTCGAAAAGAACAATCGCGATTTTTAGAATTTGCCGCCATCAAACGGGTTTTCTTTTAATTGTGAGCAATCGGTTATCTGAAACCTTAAATTCTTTGAATATCAAAACTAATGATTGACAACGTGTGTGTCGGTGATTCTAAACTCCCATATCATTCTCATAATTGTAATCTATAGATAATCCAACCTTAAATTCGGTATTTTTAACCCTTAACTATTAATTTAATTTTCCGCACTTGTGTTACGATCTTACATCTCAATCGAATCATTAACTGTGTTTTAATTTACTTTACTTATTTTAATTCGACTATTTGCCAAACATAATCGAACTTCAAACCGTTTCCAACTCCTTGTGAGATCGACCTTGGAGTTACTTGTCGTTAACTACAAAAGCGATTCGTACACTTCCGAGTTTTAATTTGTTCATCAGTAACCATGTGAAAAAATAATACAAAGCACACCCCACACCATGCCAAAACAATCAAAGAAAACACATGGAAGGTGAAAGGAGATAAGAAGGGGGCGGCCCACTATGATTGGTGAGAAAAACGAGTCGAGCCACCCGGTTCGTGTATCGTATGTTCGCGCGTCCAATACACTTCGTTTGATCTCAAATGTATTTATACTTAATTAATTAATCCAATTAATTAATTTTATCAAATACAAAATTATAATAATATATTTCCAAGAAATAATTATTTATGAATTAAATTAATCACTTCAGTTCACTAGACCGCTTGATTTGTCAAATAAATCAAATTAGATATCTAATATCCAATATTAATGA
Source organism: Orobanche coerulescens (assembly GCA_033398695.1). Lineage (NCBI taxonomy): Eukaryota > Viridiplantae > Streptophyta > Magnoliopsida > Lamiales > Orobanchaceae > Orobanche > Orobanche coerulescens. The sequence goes on along the minus strand of CM065812.1, from coordinate 126,504,523 downwards.
AGAGATAATAAATACATATTTTATACATCAAATATCCTTGTGCGCGACTCCATAGGTCCGTCTTAGTCGGCAAAGGGAGGAACCAAAGAGTACAGGTAACACTTAGCCAGTCTAGTGCTCCGTACCGTAATCCAACTAAGAACGAATGATCGGATCATTCAAAACCATTATGTCGTGAATACCGTATACGTATAAACCCTTCAATCATATGTCCCGGTCAAGTATTAGGGTCACAGTAAAGTCAAACCCTACTGTAACTTGACTCTATGATTTCTGTTAATGCAAACCGAGATCATCGAGTATCAAATACAACTAGCTCTAAATGCTTTGGCCAAAGACTTATAATCTCATTTGCCATTAACCGCATAGGACATTTACGTGCTCACTTAGAGGAGAAAGAATTCTATCTTGGTATTAAGTAGAGACTGCTACTTGCCCACTAAGTTATATTTCGATGTTGACCCCACCAACGGCGATTGGATCGAACTACTCTAATGACTAACTTAATGTCACAAGCACATCTCCTACTGAAACCTCAAGTCAAAAGTCCACATATACCTATCATAACCTTTCGATCCAGTCATTGACAAACCCTGAGTGATATCCATGTGACTGAATCGAGGTGAGTCGTGTTCGAGTATACTAATCTCATTAGCATACCTATAACGTGTGCTCTCACTAACCCTTAGTGAAGACCGGCACTCTACATGTCAAAGTACACGTTATGCAAGTCTTGTTTAAACTTATTGCCCAATTAAATTTTGTCGACTTGCAAACCAGTTAAGCATTCGAGCTTTAAACACTTCCAGTGCCTATCTCCTTATTTTCATAAAGAGTAGAATGTTTGCTCTCAAATGCAAAGACTATTATTCTATATACCAAATCATAATGCCAGTGATATACAATAATATAGAAATAATTATTGCCTTATTTAATATTCATAATTACAATACAAATGCTCTCACTTCTCCGCATTAGGAACCACTTAAAGTTCCTCAGTGAACTTCTTAATCTAAAAAGCTTCTTTAGCAGCCTCCGTGGTTGCCTGATATTCGGCTTGACATGTAGAGATAGCAGTCGAACTTTGCTTGGCACTTTTCAAAGAAACTGCCCCACCATTCAGAGTGAAGATATACCCTGATGTGGACATCTGAGCATCCATGTCCCCCGAAAAATCTGAGTCTGTGTAACCCATCACTCTAAGTTCTCCACCGCCGTATGTAAGAACCAAGTCTTTATTCCTCCTTATGTACTTAAGAATGTTCTATACAGCAGTCCAATGTTCCTTCCTTGGATTTGACTGAAACCGACTTACTACGCTCATAGCATATGCAATGTCCGGTCTAGTGCAAATCATAGCGTACATGAGGCTACCTACTGCCAAAGCATAGGGCGCCTTACTCATTTTCTTTCTGTCGTCCTTTCTTTGAGGACACATCTCTAAGGAAAGTTTTGCACCATGTTGCATAGGAAAGAACCCTCTTTTAGAATCTTCCATCCTAAATCGCTTCAGGATCTTTTCTATATAGAGGGCTTAGGAAATACCTAACATTCTTTTTGCTCTATCCCGGTAGAGTTGAATACCCAGAATATAGGTAGCTTCTCCCAAGTCTTTCATTGAGAACTCTTTAGAAAGCCAAGCTTCCACAGAACTGAGCATTCCTACGTCGTTTCCTATAAGTAGAATGTCATATACATATAGTATTAAGAACGTAATTTTGCTCCAACTGACCTTCTTTTAAATACAGGGCTACTCTTCATTTTGCACAAAATCAAACTCTTTGACTGTCTCATTAAAACGAAGATTCCAACTCCACGAAGCTTGCTTCAGTCCATAAATGGCACGCTGAAGTTTGTATACTTTATGAATATTGGTTTGAGATATGAATACCTTAGGCTGTTCCATGTAAATCTCCTCCTCGAGGAATCCATTTAGGAATGTCGTTTTCATATCCATTTGCCATATTTCATAATCTAAGTGGGCTTCTACGGCAAGCATCATGCGAATAGACTTAATCATAGCTACAGGCGAGAAGGTCTCAAAGTAATCGATTCCTTCTCTTTGGGGAATAACCCTTTGCCACAAGCCTGGCCTTATAGGTATCAACCTTGCCATCTCCATCAGTCATTCTTTTATAGATACATTTGTTTCCAATAGGCACTATGCCTTAGGACGATCTACTAAAGTCCAGACCTGATTAGCATGCATTGAGTCTATCTCAGCTTCCATAGCTTCTTGCCACTTGGCGGAGTCAACATCTACCATCGCTTGGTCGTATTTAGAAGGATCATTCTATTAACTACTTTCTGTCATCTCATGGACACACAGTTCCTCTTGATGCAGATATCCATACCTCTCAGGTAATTGAGAAATTCTACTAGACTTTCGAGGTTGTGTTTGTATTTCAGAAGGTTCGGTTCTAATATCTTGCACAAGTGTCTCATTTGGTGTTTCTTTTATTTCTTCCAAAGAAATATTTCTACCTGCGCCTCCTTCCTAAATAAACCGAGTGCTTGTAAAGCAACGATGATCCTATGATCTTCCTGCATGTATAATAGATATCCCATGAATCCCCTGGATATCCTATGAAACGACCTTTCAGAGACCTAGCTTCCAATTTCTCTACTTTAGTCTTCTTGACATAAGCAGGGCATTCCCAAATCCTAATGTGATTAAGACTTGGTTTCCTACCTCTCCACATCTCATGTGGAGTCTTAGGAATGGATTTGGAAGGATATATGTTCAAGATATGCGTAACAATAAGGAGCGCGTAACCCCACAGATAAATTGGTAGATCAGTATAGTTAAGCATGGAGCAAACCATGTCCAACAAGGTTCGATTCCTTCTTTCTGATCACCATTTAATTGTGAAGTAGCTGGAGGAGTGAATTGTGACACTATTCCTAGTTCTTATCAAACTCGGTACTCATGTACTCACCACCTCGGTCTGACCGAAGAGTCTTAACACGGTTACCTATTTAATTTTCAACTAGGGCTTTAAATTCCTTGAATTTATCAAAAGCTTCAGACTTATGTTTCATTAAGTAAACAAACCCATACCTAGTATGGTCATTAGTGAATGTAATGAAATACTGAAAGCCATCTCGTGCCACTTCAAAAGGGCCACAGACGTCGGTATGGATCAATCCAAGTTTTTCAGCAACTCTTTCAAAAGTCCTTGCGAAGGGTAACTTAGTCATTTTGCCTTGAAGGCAAGATTCACAAGTTGGATAGGGACCTGATCCCAATATACCCGTAAGCCCATCTTTCTCCATTTTATGAACCTTGGTCGGACCAATATGACCAAGTCTAAGATGCCACTTAAGTGCTTGGTTCGTTTCATCCCTACAACACTTCCTAGTTATAGTGTTCACAGTTGTTTTATTCTTTAGATTCAAATGGTACAAACCATTTAATAGTGTCTCAGTACCAAACAATTTATTTCTGAAATAAATACAACAGGACCCATCTCCAATAAATAAGTGAAATCCCTTTCGGTCCATGACCGGAATTGATACAATATTCATGTGCCCCTTGGGCAAAACAAGTACATCATCTAAAGTAAGAATAAAACTAGATTCTAAATCCAAGATTAAGGGATCCAATATCATAAGCCTAGATATTATGCCCACTTCCGACGGTGACCATCACGTCCCCTGAATCCAACTTCCTACTTCATTCCAAATCCTGATTCATTGTACAAATGTGAGAACTCGCACCGGAATCAAGTATCCAAGAAGTAAAATATACAGTTACAAAATAATTTGTTTCTAAAACCAATAGTTCCGTACCTAAAGGCGCATTACGGTCAAGCTTTGGACAGTACCACTTCCAGTGGCCTAGCTCACCGCAGTTGAGGAATACATTCATTTTCTTGGCCCCATTGCTCTTTTGAACTATTGGTCCTTGCCCTCTCCCTTATCGATTTTGGCTATTGGACCTAACTTCTTCTTGTTCTTTTTCTTATTATTCTTGACTTCCAAGTCCCATAAGAAATCATAAGTGCAGCTTTCTTTCCCTTTGTCTTCATTTGAGACTGGACAGTCGTTAGTTTGTTCATTAGCCCAGCTAAGTTACATGTAATCTCATTGCAGTTGAAGTTCATGACAAATTGGGAAAAGGAGTCAGGAAGTGACTGCAAGATAAGGTCAGTTTGGAGAGATGCATGCATCTGAAAATCAAGATCTTCTAATCTCTCAATCATCGAGATCATCTTGAGGACATGATCCCCAACCGTCTCTCCTTCCTTCATCCTGGCGCTGAATAATTGCTCCGATATCTCATATCTAGTAGTTCGACTATGCTCTCCATAGAGCTTAGTCAGGTACGCTAAGATGGCTTTCAAAGACGTCATATTTTCATGGGAACGTTGAAGCTCATTAGTCACTGAGCCTATCATGTACCCGCGCACTCTACGTCGTCTTTTACCCATTTATCATGGGCATCGACATCTTCCTGATTGGCTCGGGTTCTTGCAGGAGCCGCTGGGATGTCTGCCTCCAACACGTATCCCAGCATTTCCATAGTTAGGACAATCCTCAAGTTCCGAAGCTAGTCCACATAGTTCGGAAAAGTCAGGATGTTCTGTTCAAGTAGTATAGCGAGTGGGTTCATAGTCATATTGAGAGTTTTGTTAACTGCAGAGAATAATTTAAGATTCATTAGTGATTGTTTAATTATGATCCGAGTGAAGAATTTAAGGACTTTCTTTATTCATAACTCGGCTCCCACTATTTTATCGGCATTTGCACACACCCATGTGAAATCCGGAAGTCACGGTTGACTTCATAGTAGTGATCGAGTTCTTTACAAAGTTTAATAGAGGGAAACCCATACGGTTTCTATTCTATCATTCTTTATAAAGTGATGTCTAACACCAACCCATCTAATGGATGATTGGATCTTCTTTTACCCCTAGTTCACTTGCCTTCAACCCATTCGGTTTCTATGGCTCGCTGAACTATCTAAGTTTAAACTGTCAACTCTTACTAGTCTGACAATTAAATCTTACCCGGCAATCCATACGGTTTCTAGGGGTTTGATTTGTCACAACCAAAGGCATCTAATGCACTATAGGAATTTATCAACCTTCCCCAAAATATTACGCCGACAAACTCGGACGAATACTATTCCGATATAAATTTTAATTTTCCATAAGTTTGACAGAGGGTAGGAAACCTCGTAATCTTTATAACTTAGAGTTTATAAGTGGGAGTATTAACGCAATTATATGTTACACATTGCACATTAATCCATTTATAAGCGCGGTTTGTTGGTTTGTTTGTTTGTCATACAATATGAAAACACACACAACCTAAAACTAACATGCAGTTCATGGACCGTTCCTAGAACAAAAACATCGTAATCTAATTACATGTCTTCGGTCTTGAATATTTATTTTCTCGAGCGGATCTTCCTCCGGTTTTTGTCATTACATATAAATTTTACATTTGAAAAATTGCATCCTATACAAATTTTCTAGTAAAATAAATAGGCTCAAAGCAGCCGTTACAACCCAATCGAACAAAATAAACGATTCAAAACTAGGTACATGAACTACATCCACATTCAAAATTAATACAACAATTACATTAAAATAAATGGCAATAATGATTAATATAAAAATTGATCTAATCAACAGAAATTAATCCAACGATTAGAATTAATCCTATTAATTCACGTAACCGTTAATTTTAATTTGTTCCGGATAAAATAAATATCTCACTAAATTAATTCCCTTGAAAATAAAATTACCATAATTATATTTTAGTCAAATTAAATCCAATTTAATTTGCGGGAAATTAATTTACAGAATGAAATATAAAAAATGGAGTCAGAAAACACAAGGTCGGGGCCAAGCCACAACCCGACAGGGGGATGCCCAGCCCAGTGCTGGGCGCTGCCTGCCCCTTCTCGGCAGGCAGCTTGCTGCCGGGCAGTCCCGACAGTCCCCGGATGTAACACCCCCAAATCCTATTGGGTTATTACAGTGCCGTGGACCCCACACCAGGAGATCCACCAGACAAACATGACTATAATACATTAAATTAAACAACAAGGGAAAATCATAGTCCCTACCATGATATCCGACACAATATTCCGATAAGGAATTTCAACGACAAAAGTGGCCTACATGGCCAAAATGAAATACAACAGCATCCACGAACATCTGTTCGGGTAATACAACACGACAACAACTGACAAGACCGGAGTACACTCCAACTGACTGACCAACAATGAACAACTCGGACTAGTATCGCTCGAATGCCTCGTCGCCAACGTCATGCCCCTGTGTCTCAACTCTCTCCTCGCAAGCACCTAAAACATGAAAACATGTTCCGCCCCCACGGGGTCAGTCATCCAGATAATGAACATCAAATACATGTATAACATGATATGCATCCAAAGGCAGAATGAAACGGTAAAATGATAATAATAGTACGAGATGCTCACAAACCAATGTAAGAACCGAGCATTCGTGAAGTACTATGCCCACGGCATACTATTAATACCTGCTCGACAGGTTAGAACATAAATGCCCAACGGCGAATCAAAATCCCAGAATATCGCAATGAATTACACAACATGAATCCATCAAGAACTGAATTAAACATGAATCACAATGCCCGAAGGCCCCAATGAAATTATCAAGACAATCACAAAGGCCTGAAAGCCACTCAGCCGAAGCTGTCAAATATCACATTCACATGAAACCGGAATAGCCCGAAGCTATAATTAATGAGGGCTAATAAGGTCGTAACCACGACCGTGACCTACTGAGTTGTAGGTGTTGGGAAGCCAACCGCGAAGGTTCAAGCCCCAAGCTTACCCATAAGGTCATAAACGCGACCGTGACCTACTAAGTTGTAGGTGTTGGGAAGCCAACCGCGAAGGTTCAAGCCCCAAGCTTACCCATAAGATCATAAACACGACCGTGACCTACTGAGTTGTAGGTGTTGGGAAGCCAACCGCGAAGGTTCAAGCCCCAAGCTTACCCATAAGATCATAAACACGACCGTGACCTACTGAGTTGTAGGTGTTGGGAAGCCAACCGCGAAGGTTCAAGCCCCAAGCTTACCCATGATAAGCACTAGCCGAGACTAGCCTCCAAAAATATAATAAATCACAAATGACAACGATTCGTAGATTACCGAATTCGTGATAATGATAGTGTGCTACCTTGAGTCGGCCAACACGATAACAATGATGCGTGGATGATTCCATGAATGATTGAGTGTTTGATTACCTTAGAGCGGCAAATCGATAAGAGTAATATGATGAATGATTGAATATCTCGATTTGCCTTAGAAAGGTCAATTGATAATAATGATATAATGAATGATTGAACATTTCGATTTGCCTGAGAACGGCCAATCGATAACAATGATATGAAGGATACCTCGGCACCTTTAATCGGTTACCGACGTCGAAGATGAGAAATGAATACGCTAATGCCTTTAATCGGCCAATACAGTTTTAATGACAACTCCAACAGGAATAACAATGATTTCAACGATGTTTTAGATTGACATCTATATGAACAACAATCGATACATCGATACCATGAACCGGCTATCGACAATGACATTAATAATGAGTATTACAATGCCTTGAATCGGCCGTTAACGAACAACAATGACGTTTGGCAAAATTTCCGGAAGGTATCGTATCGAACGATCTCTTGATATCAATGAATTCATGAAGAGACTAAGTCTCGGAATGATACAACACATCTATACACATACATGATGACATTAGCTCAATGACTAGTACAAGTATAAAACTTGCCTCAAACCGAAGGCGAGGAAGTCCTTCCACGAACAACGTCCTTAATAGGGAATACCGCCACTCGAACATCCTTGAATTTCACTAGATCCTACAATTCGCTTATTATATGAATCAAACACGAATATAACGAACTCAAACGTCGATACGATTAAACTAAGTCCATAGAGGCATTAAATCAAACACGTAGTATCCAAACTCCGATTGTTTACAATCAAACCTTAATATACCAATATCAAATCCCCAAGAAGTGTTTCAAACCAACAAAACATCTCCAAAAGCGATCAATAATCCGTTATGAATATCCAAAACGTGATTATAACAACAATTAGTCGAAAATCCCCAATTCCAACTCGATTTTCAAGGTGTTCTCGAATAATTCCTCAATAATCCAATGAATCCTTATACAAACTCATAATCATATACATATCCCTTCATATATCATGATTATAACGTCAAACATCCTATTTCAACACAAAATCGAAGTCCAAAGTGTTGAAGGAATTACCTCTTGATGATCCAAGTGCTTTAACCCGAAGAATACGCGTTAGATTGATTATCCGGGCTTCACGATCGAAAGGAGATGAAGAAAATCAAACACCCAAATGATTTGTGAAGGAAAAACCCTCCCTCAAGCCTTATCTCTCGGTTGAAGGTGAAGAAAATGCGAGAAAAATGGGCTGAAATGATGGAAAAATGAATTTATAGGGGTTGTGCTGCCGGACACGGCCGTGCCCGATCGGCACGGTCGTGTCGCATACCGGTGGCGGCTTGGCAGCGATGACTCGGCCGTGTCGGATTGACACGGTCGCGGCTGAGGCCTTCCGATAGCGACGGCCGGCGACTTCGGCATGACTCGGCCGTGTCTGGGACACGGTCGCGTGTCAGCGATCGTTCGAGCCTATCCGGAAGAAATGCACGGGCCGTGCCGGCGACACGGTCGAGCCAGTCGGCGAAACTTCGCATTTCGGACGATGCAGCACGGGCCGTGTCGGACGACACGGCCGAAGTTCGTCGGCGTGATCGGCAAATCAAACGACCAAAACTCTCGTCAGGACTCCGATTGACTCACCGTTTGAACCATTGGAAAGCTAAATCGATGCTCTATAATATTGCAAAGATTTAGAATTTTTGGAGTTACCAAAAATTAATGGTGATTTAACAAAGTCGAACTCATATGAGGAAAGTTGAAACTATGAACAATAACGATACACAACTCGAAGTTTTACGAACGGTGAACACGGTGAATGAACATGATTGATGAATGATTATAGTTGAGTGAAAAATACACCGAGTGACAAATACGGATCGATAATTCTTGAATGAAAATGAATGAATTACAACCGGTATTACATACACCCCCCCTTAAAAGAGTTTCGTCCCCGAAACTAAGGGTCAAACAACTCGGGATAACTCTCTCGCATACTATCCTCGGTTCCCAAGTAGCCTTTTCGACTCCGAGTCTAGACCACTGAATCTTGACCAAAGGAATCGACTTATTTCTCCACTGTTTGATTCGCCGCTCCAACACTCGTACCGGACGCTTCTCGTACGAATGATCATCCGCGAGTTCGATTTTGTCGAATCAAGTATGTGACTCGGGTCGGCAACATACTTCCGCAACTGAGAGACGTGAAGCACATTATGAATTCGGCTCAATGCCGGAGGCAAAGCCAATCGATAAGCTAACTCGCCTACTCGATCCAAATTTTCAAACGGTCCAATGAATCTCAGACTCGACTTCCCCCGTCTTCCAAAACGGAAAATACCTCGACTTGGTACCTCAACGATTAGAGGTATATCCGACGATGAACTCGCCGCTAACTATGATCTCGGGAAGGTCACGAGAATGAAAGTGACTAAAATGAATGATGAATGATAATTGACTATAAATCCGACCAGGATTAAGAATGGCTCACCACGGTGAATTAATAACGTCATGAGTGATAGCTCAAGTGAAATTATTGGAACCGTTGTTCCTCGTGAATTAAATGATTAATTTCATGATGACAAGTCTCAACATGATTGATATATGATGAATGACTTAAGTGAATGAATGAACGACAATGAAATGAATGATTATCCTATTACCGAACAAGAATTAACTTGCTCGAAATCGGAGATGAATGTCCTTACCTCGGGCTCTCGAAGCCTGATAGGACCCCTTGAATGAAGCACGAGCTGGAGTAACAAGGTCCCTCGAGGCCCTTGAGCTCTCTCGAGATCTACCGGCACTAGAACTCCTGCAGTATTTCTGAAGGTGTCCCTGCCGCCCACACCGAAAACAAATAACGGCCTGCATTGAACACCGGGTGCTGCGATGTCCTATTACATCACAGTTAAAGCAAACAACGGTCGAACTCGTGGCCTTAGAAGAGGACGCTCCCTCCGCACGAAGACGACTAGAAAATGACTTCTTGGATGACGGGGTCCGATGTCCCTCTGAACGAGCCGGCATTCTAGTCCTCTCACCCGAAGAAACTGAAAGATGCTTCTGAGTAAGCTCCTTGATCAAAAGCTCTGCTCCAAGAGCCTTCCCAATGAACTCACTAAGTGAATTACAATTGTGATTGAACAGCTGCATCCTCAACTGCGGATTTAGCCTCTTGCTAAAATATTTGATCTTATCCGCCTCAGTACGGATAACTGACGAAGCAAACTGAAGTAGTCCCTGAAACTTCTCAGCAATGGCAATAACACCCTCGTCCTCGACGGGTTCGGGGTTCAAAACCTCTGACAACTTGGCTTCACGAAGTGGAGCCGGATAATATCTCTCTAACATGAGGGTCTTGAACTCACTCCAACCACAATCGCGATCGGTGGGTTTCACAGAAAGCCACCAAGAATAAGCACCCTTACTCAAGTAGTAAGCCGCTACCGCCACTTTACTCTCCTCCGGACACTGAACCATGTCGAAGAGTTTATCAAAATGCTCGAGCCAATGAACAATATCAGCTGGTTCCGACGAACCCTCAAAAGTAGGCGGCATCTGACGAGAGATATCGTTAACAATCTGATTCACTCCTCCAGTCTGTCCATGAAATGGCACCTGGCATCCCTGTTGCGGTGGACCACGAACCATCGAGGTCTGCATAGTCTCCACTATCCGCGTCATCTGAGTCATCTGGGCCATCATGCCCTGCATAAATATGAATGGATCAACCCGGACACCTTCCGAGTGAGATGCCTCTCGGGTACGACTCCCTGACAGTGAATGGTTATCCGCTGATGAATGAGTAGCCTCGCTATTTGATGAATTAATGATATCCCTCGCGTTCGTGTGGGCATGCACACGAGATCCCGGGTTCCGGCCCGCACCGCGGCCTCTTCCCCTGCGTCCTCTGACAGCTCTATCCATACTGAAGTAGGAAAGTCACATGATGATTATAGATTCCGCATGAATATCGCATTATGATTACGTTACAGAGTGACAATAATGAGCATACACGCTCTAACACAATGAATGCATTAATGATTTAATGAAATGATCATCGACATTATGTCAGAGTATGATAAGACCGTATGAAACATTAAATGAGGTAACATGATTGCCTGATGAAATTCCTGAAATGATTACCTTGAACAAGTTAACAAGGTTGAAAATTCGATCCTCAAGATCAACAACTGAACCGTGAGATGGGCTGAATGATTAATGAAGTAACTGAACAATGAGATTGACTGAATGAGGAATGATTTAACTGAGCAATGAGATTGTCTGAGCGACGAGTTAATTAGCTAAAGCGATGAGATTAATTGAGTGATGAATGAATTAGGTGAGCGGTGAGGTTAATTGAGTGATGAGCGAAGCAATGAGTAATTGATATTGATGAATGATGAATGAATTAAGCGAGTGATGAATTGGTGAGTAATGATATTGGTGAGTAATGAATGAATTATCGAGTGATGAATTAGTGAGTAATGATATTGGTGAGTAATGAATGAATTATCGAGTGATGAATTGGTGAGTAATGATATTGGTGAGTAATGAATGAATTATCCGAGTGATGAATTGATCGAGTAATGATATTGATTGAGTAATGAATGAATTAACATAATCGACAAGATCAGCATGACGATTGAGGATTATTAACCGATGAATGAGTTGATCCTTAATGCTTACATAAGCCACACGTGTCCCAAAACAATTAGTCATGAATCAATCATAACACTAATATCACATATAGGTTTCAACAAGGCACGAACAATTAATGACATGATGAATGTATGAACATAAAGAGAATCGAGTCCTTACACAGGTCATACGAAGCTTCGAGGTCTCGCGATACTAGTCTTCACTGACGACGACTCGATGAATGAATGACTCGTGCAGTCGCACTAATATTACGACTCACAAAACCTGACTGACTAGATTGTCATAACCTGACAATCCCACTACTACCGCGACGGTAGGAACACATAACTCACATCTCAGGGTATTACACAACCCAAATCTCTGATACCATTTCTGTAACACCCCCAAATCCTATTGGGTTATTACAGTGCCGTGGACCCCACACCAGGAGATCCACCAGACAAACATGACTATAATACATTAAATTAAACAACAAGGGAAAATCATAGTCCCTACCATGATATCCGACACAATATTCCGATAAGGAATTTCAACGACAAAAGTGGCCTACATGGCCAAAATGAAATACAACAGCATCCACGAACATCTGTTCGGGTAATACAACACGACAACAACTGACAAGACCGGAGTACACTCCAACTGACTGACCAACAATGAACAACTCGGACTAGTATCGCTCGAATGCCTCGTCGCCAACGTCATGCCCCTGTGTCTCAACTCTCTCCTCGCAAGCACCTAAAACATGAAAACATGTTCCGCCCCCACAGGGTCAGTCATCCAGATAATGAACATCAAATACATGTATAACATGATATGCATCCAAAGGCAGAATGAAACGGTAAAATGATAATAATAGTACGAGATGCTCACAAACCAATGTAAGAACCGAGCATTCGTGAAGTACTATGCCCACGGCATACTATTAATACCTGCTCGACAGGTTAGAACATAAATGCCCTCCGGCGAATCAATATCACTGAATATCGCAATGAATTACACAACATGAATCCATCAAGAACTGAATTAAACATGAATCACAATGCCCGAAGGCCCCAATGAAATTATCAAGACAATCACAAAGGCCTGAAAGCCACTCAGCCGAAGCTGTCAAATATCACATTCACATGAAACCGGAATAGCCCGAAGCTATAATTAATGAGGGCTAATAAGGTCGTAACCACGACCGTGACCTACTGAGTTGTAGGTGTTGGGAAGCCAACCGCGAAGGTTCAAGCCCCAAGCTTACCCATAAGGTCATAAACGCGACCGTGACCTACTAAGTTGTAGGTGTTGGGAAGCCAACCGCGAAGGTTCAAGCCCCAAGCTTACCCATAAGATCATAAACACGACCGTGACCTACTGAGTTGTAGGTGTTGGGAAGCCAACCGCGAAGGTTCAAGCCCCAAGCTTACCCATAAGATCATAAACACGACCGTGACCTACTGAGTTGTAGGTGTTGGGAAGCCAACCGCGAAGGTTCAAGCCCCAAGCTTACCCATGATAAGCACTAGCCGAGACTAGCCTCCAAAAATATAATAAATCACAAATGACAACGATTCGTAGATTACCGAATTCGTGAGAATGATAGTGTGCTACCTTGAGTCGGCCAACACGATAACAATGATGCAGCGGATGATTCCATGAATGATTGAGTGTTTCGATTACCTTAGAACGGCAAATCGATAAGAGTAATATGATGAATGATTGAATATCTCGATTTGCCTTAGAAAGGTCAATTGATAATAATGATATAATGAATGATTGAACATTTCGATTTGCCTGAGAACGGCCAATCGATAACAATGATATGAAGGATACCTCGGCACCTTTAATCGGTTACCGACGTCGAAGATGAGAAATGAATACGCTAATGCCTTTAATCGGCCAATACAGTTTTAATGACAACTCCAACAGGAATAACAATGATTTCAACGATGTTTTAGATTGACATCTATATGAACAACAATCGATACATCGATACCGCGAACCGGCTATCGACAATGACATTAATAATGAGTATTACAATGCCTTGAATCGGCCGTTAACGAACAACAATGACGTTTGGCAAAATTTCCGGAAGGTATCGTATCGAACGATCTCTTGATATCAATGAATTCATGAAGAGACTAAGTCTCGGAATGATACAACACATCTATACACATACATGATGACATTAGCTCAATGACTAGTACAAGTATAAAACTTGCCTCAAACCGAAGGCGAGGAAGTCCTTCCACGAACAACGTCCTTAATAGGGAATACCGCCACTCGAACAACCTTGAATTACACAAGCACCAACAATTCGCTTAATATATGAATCAAACACGAATATAACGAACTCAAAGCGTCGATACGATTAAACTAAGTCCATAGAGGCATTAAATCAAACACGTAGTATCCAAACTCCGATTGTTTACAATCAAACCTTAATATACCAATATCAAATCCCCAAGAAGTGTTTCAAACCAACAAAACATCTCCAAAAGCGATCAATAATCCGTTATGAATATCCAAAACGTGATTATAACAACAATTAGTCGAAAATCCCCAATTCCAACTCGATTTTCAAGGTGTTCTCGAATAATTCCTCAATAATCCAATGAATCCTTATACAAACTCATAATCATATACATATCCCTTCATATATCATGATTATAACGTCCAAAACATCCTATTTCAACACAAAATCGAAGTCCGAAGTGTTGAAGGAATTACCTCTTGATGATCCAAGTGCTTTAACCCGAAGAATACGCGTTAGATTGATTATCCGGGCTTCACGATCGAAAGGAGATGAAGAAAATCAAACACCCAAATGATTTGTGAAGGAAAAACCCTCCCTCAAGCCTTATCTCTCGGTTGAAGGTGAAGAAATTGCGAAAAATGGTGAAATGATGGAAAAATGAATTTATAGGGGTTGGTCTGCCGGACACGGCCGTGCCGATCGGCACGGTCGTGTCGCCGCCAGTGGCCGACGATTGGCAGCGGTGACTCGGCCGTGTCGGATTGACACGGTCGCGGCGCTGAGGGCCTTCCGATAGCGACCGTGGCAATGACTCGGCATGACTCGGCCGTGTCACGGGACACGGTCGGGCGTGTCAGCGATCATTCGAGCCTATCCGGAAGAGTACGGCACGGGCCGTGCCGGACGACACGGTCGAGCCTGGTCGGCAGAAACTTCTGCATTTCCGGACGAGTACGGCACGGGCCGTGTCGGACGACACGGCCGAGTTCGGTCGGCAGTGATCGGCCAAAAACTGAAACGACCAAAACTCTCTCGTCCGGACTCCGATTGACTCACCGTTTGAACCATTGGAAAGCTAAATCGATGCTCTATAATATTGCAAAGATTTAGAATTTTTGGAGTTACCAAAAATTAATGGTGATTTAACAAAGTCGAACTCATATGAGGAAAGTTGAAACTATGAACAATAACGATACACAACTCGAAGTTTTACGAACGGTGAACACGGTGAATGAACATGATTGATGAATGATTATAGTTGAGTGAAAATACACTGAGTGACAAATACAGACTGATAATTACTGAATGAAAATGAATGAATTACAACCGGGTATTACACCGGCAGTCCCGAGCTGCCGAGTCCGACCTTTTTTCGGCTAGTCTTTTCGTCTCAAATCTAAAAATAATACTTTTCCAATTTTTATATTACACATTTAAATCACTTTTCAAAAGAAAAATATATTTATATTGTAACATAAAATCATGAAAAATAATTTTTAGATGAACATTAAACATTAACAATTAAAACAATTACAATTCCAAATCATAAAAAATATAATCAAGCATTCCAAATGCTAATATCGAATATAAGAATGCATAGACCTCGCTCCGATACCACTATTGGGATTCGGTGAATAAAACCGAGATACACAGCGGAAAATAAACCGGTCCAACCGGATAAAACCAAACCCCAAAAACGAATCGATCAAGCATCGTATAAACAAAAATAATAAGACGAAGATAAAATTCAGAAGTCATACCCTCGTAGACCTTTGATAATATCTTCTTGAAGAAAAATCCGATCTAAGCTTTTTCCAGTCACCAACACGAACACGAATCCAATTCATTCTTCCTTGATGAATGATCAAAACATCGAAATTGCTGAGTGTCTCTACTGTTGGAAATTGGTTTTAGAAAAATAGGTTTTAAATCAATTTAAAACAAATTTAATAATGATAAAAAAATTAATTCTTGTGAATTAAATAATAAATTGTGAATCTACGTTTCGAGAAGATGAACGGAGGATTTTATTTTTCTCAAAACCGATTTCCGGTGAGTGAGAAATAAATGATTAAAGTTGGCCATTTAATTGAAAAGGTGAAGAGTTAACCAGGTTTGAAAACCCATATGATATTTAGGCTGAAAGCTCTCTGATCTGATATTTGGGCTGAAAGCTGTCTGATCTGATATTTGGGCTGAAAGCTATCTGATCTGATATTTGGGCTGAAAGCTATCTGATCTGATATTTGGGCTAAAAGTCATCGATCGATATTTGGGTTGAAAGGTATCGATCGATATTTGAAATTTGAAAATCGATCGATATTTGGGCTGAAAGATGTTTGATCTGATATTTGGGCTGAGAGCTATCTGATCTGATATTTGGGCTGAAAGATACATGATCTGATATTTGGGCTGAACCCATCTAATCTGGTATTTGGGGCTGAACCTATTTGATCTGATATTTGGGTTGAACCCATCTGATCTGATATTTGGGGCTGAACCTGTAAAACCCCCTAAAACTCGATAGTTTACTACATGTATAATTATTAAGTCATGATGTACTCCAATAACAATTGTTTTAATATACATCTAGTTTCATTTGTTTTACTCATTTATTCGTAAATTATTTTATGAACCAAATAATCAAATTAATTAAAATTTGAAGTGGGAACATAAAATTCCTAATGGGCCATGTGTATCAACACATATACACATAAACACACCATAAGACTCAAGCCCAAACTAAATAAAACCCCTAAGGCTTGGAATCACAATTTAAAGCCCAATTTAATCACTAGCCACTTCATTTAACACATACTTAATACCTATATCTATATATACCTAAAATACAAAAAAAAAATATAATAACACACACACACATAGCCACGACCAAGACACTTGGGGGGGGGGGGAATCCTTGTCCCCATGTAAGACTCAATGTCTTACATCTTCTCTCCCCAAGTATTCCACCTCCCAACCCCATTAAACCCTTTTAAAAAATCAAACACCCTCCTTTCACCCTTACACAAACAAAATCTGAAAATTAGAGAGAGTAAGGGAGAGAGGAGGCTGAAATCAAGAAGAGAAGCAGAAGAGAAGAAGAAGAAAAGAAGAGAAGAAGAAAGGTTCAACTTAAGGAGGTAATTTCACTATCTATATGTAACTTCAATATATATATAAATATATATATACCTAGATATATATATATATATATATCTAGATATATCTTACATACACTAACTTAACCCACATATTCATCATCCATGGTGTGGTATACATTGGTCAAAATAAAAAGAGGAAAGGCAAAGAAGAGGTTGGTGCAACTAGTTCAAAGACTTAGATCTCTTCACCACTTCAAGAACTAAAGTGGGTAAAACTATTCTTCTCACTTTAATATGCAATTTATCTTAAACAAAGATGCATGTCCCTTCTATGAAGTTCATATAGTCCACTTTTCTCATAGTAATAGCATGCATAATGGTTTATAGCTTGTTGCATGCGAAATTAGCCAATTTTGATGATTTAAGTGAAATGTCCCAAAACTTCTTATCAATTAAGTATGATTTTGTCTTCCTTTATATTCTGGAAATTGTGTTTGGAGAGGTATATTTGTGTTATATGATCATGCATGTGAAGTTGGATGTTTAATTTGTGGCCTAGCAAAAATGGGATGATCAAAACAGACACAAAACAAGAATTAAGTGAAGATAAAGAAAATTATGAAAATTATTACGAAAAAAAGATGTAATCTGACTTAAGGTCAGAAAATACAATATATTCACTTGTTAATCACCTACCCTTAAAATTTTATAAGAAACGTAAATCATTTTCTAAGTCAACGAGTTAAAATAGGCAAAACACGAAGATTATGTAAATCCATAAAAATGGTGAAACTACTAAATAAAATCCATATATTTCAGTTTGGAATATCAAAGTGGATATAATAACACATTTAGCCTCTGTACTAAAGCTTTCGTAGTAATCGGAATCCATTTCCGGTGTCTACGGACCAAAAGTGTAAATTAAGACAAAATAAGGAGGTCAATTGATAAATTCCTCAAAAATTTGGAACCAAACTAAAAAGTTCACCTTCTGGACTGAAGACATAACTTATATAGAAATAAATATTCTGACCTTAAAATTTCGTAGAGAGCGGAAGTCGATTCAATATTTGGGGCTAAAATGCAATAATTGGTAAAATTGGGGTCAATTAGTAAATTTCAATAAAAATGGAATTATAAGATAAATTTTCAGGTATATGGACCAGAAGGTTAATTATCAAAGGATAAATATTATATCCGAAAAACCCTATAACAATAGGAGCAAATTTTGAGTTTTGGGGTCAAAACGACATTTTACATAGTTTTGGGGCAAAACTGAAAATTTTAGAAAATCAGTCAGAAACTGAAAATTCTGGAAAGTTCACTCAAATACAGAAGTTCCAAGTTCAACATGAACTCTCCCATAAGTTTCGTCACCATCCGTGACGAAAACCAAACCTCATGGGCATAATAATCCGTTTCGCAAGAATTATGGGCGTAACCGTAAATTGGGAAAATTTAAACCAAAAATCAAAGATTGGAATTTATAAAGTCTGGAATCAATAATCACAATTATATTCCAAAGATATGTCTATAACGGAACCATAATTTCATAAAAACTCGTGCCACGAATAAACTCCAAATCACAATCGTATAATCAATTTACGCTAAGTATTGGATATATAACTCTGACCATATTATGTGCATTCACCGCAATATGACTAACGTATAATCACATCTAACCGGGAACTAAGTGCCATACAAACAAAGTGCCACAGACAGATCCGCCTCTAATCCTATCGGGACAAAGTGTCACGTCGGTAGACGGGGCCACCTCTTGAGCCCATACGAAACCGAGAGCCGATCTGAGTTGTAGGGGCCACCTCTAAAGTCCCAAATTTGTGTCAGGGACAGTTAGACCATGTCTTGGATCGAGCAGCACGGCTGCGGTTCATGAACAAGGCTACCGTCGTTTCCTATTCCCTTGAAGCCAATGGACGGAGTGTTCCGGAGGTGACTGGGTCGTAGACTTAGGGTATAATCGCGATTATGGTATGATCCGGGCACTGACCCACAATTAAGGACATGCCGAGCCCAGATAAGAGATAAGGAAGCACGTCACCAAGCGTGAGAGCGATAAGCTCAAAGGCCAAAGTTATAGTGACGGTCCGACAAACGCCCAAGGCTACGGTCATTAAACCAAAGGTCGTGGCGATAGTCAAAGGCCAAACACTGATAACGGTCTAAGATGTTATAAGGAGGCCGAGGGACTTAGTCATATAGACGACCTCCCGAAGCTAAATACTCACTAGGCGCTCGACGCCACATATTGTCATACTTAACAGCAATCTACGGAGATTGACTGTTCACTCATAACTTAATTCATTGCATTATATTTTGAAACTTATACCATCCATAAATGATAAATTTTTGAAGGTGGGAGTAAAATAGTATATATTTCAAAATAATTATATACGTATAATTTCAGAAAATATACTCAACCCAACTCACTGAGAATCCATTATTCTCACCCCAATTTGTATTGTTTTTCTAAAACCCCACTAGATGAGGAGACCCAAGAAGATGCCGAGACGAATGCTGATGACCAGTGAAGATCGTCGTTGAAGAACTGTCGAGACATAAGTATTAGAATGTTGAAATAAATGCTCCTTTTTATTCTTGTATCAATAAAGTATTCTGATCTCCGCTGTACTCTTTGAATTTTATGTAACTATTCCGCTGTACTCATGAATGTTTATTCCATCGAATAACCAGACTTAGTTCACTGGGCTAAGATCTGGCATTTGAATGCTCTACTGTAATTCTATTATCACAAACGTTATTTAATTACGTTAGCTGTCGCGTTCTCGTCCAACCCCGGTGTGGGGGCGTGACAGATGTGGTATTGGAGCTCGCTTTGTAAGAAGGACACTTACATCGAGCTTTTATAGGATAAGATTCTTCGGACTTAGATGGGAATTCCACCTAGGGTGAAGTGAACCAGATAAATGAGACCTAATGTAGATTTCTCGAGTCAATTCTCATTAAGATCTCTTTCGACTTATTGCTATTCACTAGGAATATGCCTAGTTAAATTCAAATTTTCTAAGTTCTTGGCCAAGATACTTGATTAAGTATTCACGGCAATTCCTTGATTAAATCAATTCTCCTATTGAACTCTTGAAACGGACATAGCTTATCAAATCCTCTGGACTCCACTAAACCTCATTACTTTTCAAAATGGGGTATTATTATTTTTTAGTCGCTGGTGTCGTATAAGCATATTTATTGACTCATTAAGTTCACAGCCTTGATGATAATTCATGCTTAATAGAGTTTTATTATTGGATATTCCAATCCATTTGCTATTCATTCAGAGTAAGCGTCGCCAATTGGCATTGTCTAAATTAATTAAGTCGCTATACTATTCATTTGGAATAGTGATGACTAATTTCAACTTATTAAGGTTCCATGTTGCTGCGTACATTGTAGTCAACTTAGCAACGTTATTGGTTTGGAAGGCGTAACGCTAATATTGCAAGGGATTATTCAAAATATTTGACCCATCCGAATGGGCGAAATCCAAACCTTGCAAAAACTTACAGTTTGATTTGAATTATTAAGACATATTTCCTTAATAATTATCTATGTATTTCCATCCTATGAGCTGTCTCTTTGAGATGTTGCCTACTATCGATAGTTGGTAAGGAAAACCTACTTTCCCCTATCCAATATTGTATTTTTTTGTATGAAACAACATTGCGAATGTAATAATAATGTTGAATAATGATAACATTTCTTGAT
This sequence comes from Orobanche coerulescens, assembly GCA_033398695.1. Lineage (NCBI taxonomy): Eukaryota > Viridiplantae > Streptophyta > Magnoliopsida > Lamiales > Orobanchaceae > Orobanche > Orobanche coerulescens. Next base: position 126,483,557 of record CM065812.1, on the reverse strand, counting down.
ACTCAACAACCGAATGCAAGTATATTAATTAACACTCACTTCAATAATCACTACCTGTAAGCTTAGAAGTATCCACACATTGGGGTACGAGCCGAGAAACAGATTCGGTATTTAAGGATTGTGAAGTAATAGTTGAGGGTTATTATTTCCCTGCCGGCCTAATTCTTCTCCCTATACTTGAGTATGACCTCATACTTGGGATGGATTGGCTATCTAAACACTTTGCACAACTCGACTGCCATTCTAAAATAGTTCGATTCTATAAACCCAATCACCCAGTAGTTGAACTACCTGGGGATGCTAGAATTAACTCGGTCACAATAATATCAGCCACGAAGGCGAGGAGGGCCATCTCAAAGGGAGCAACGGGATATTTGGCTTTTGTCATTAACAAACCCAAGAGTAAAATGGAGATTGAAGCTACACCAGTAGTATCAGAATACCATGATATTTTCCCCGCGGAACTCACTTCCCTACCTCCAGATAGGGAAGTTGAATTCAGCATTGATATCTTGCCAGGAAAGGCACCTCTGGCTAGAATGCCATATCGAATGGCCCCACTGGAACTGCAACAACTGAAGGTTCAGTTGCAGAAATTGCTAGAGGTTGGATTTATCCGGCCAAGCATATCCCTTTGGGGAGCACCAGTGCTATTCGTAAAGAAGAAAGATGGCACGCTAAGATTGTGCATTGATTACCGAGAACTTAACAACATTACAGTTAAGAACAAGTATCCACTTCCTAGGGTCGACGAACTATTCGACCAACTATAAGGAGCGACAGTTTACTCCAAGTTTGATCTTCAGTAGGGATACCATCAATTGAGGATCAAAGAGAATGACATACCGAAGACTGCCTTTCATACTAGGTATGGTCATTATGAATTTGTGGTAATGCCTTTCGGATTGACCAACGCACCGGCTGCATTTATGGATTTAATGCACTATGTATTCCGGCCATATTTGGATCAATTCGTAGTGATATTATTGACGACATGCTCGTTTATTCCAAGTCGGATCAGGAGCATGAAAACCACCTGAGGTTGGTGCTAGAGACGCTAAGAAAGCTGAGGAAGAAATGAAGAAATCGTATCCCGAATTATTTGAGTAGGAATTTGGGGACTAAATTCTTTTAAGGAGAGGAGGATGTAAAACCCCCTAAAACTCGATAGTTTACTACACGTATAATTGTTAAATCATGATGTACTCCAATAACAATTGTTTTAATCTACATCTAGTTTCATTTGTTTTACTCATTTATTCGTAAATTATTTTATGAACCAAATAATCAAATTAATTAAAATTTGAAGTGGGAACATAAAATTCCTAATGGGCCATGTGTATCAACACATATACACATAAATACACCACAAGACTCAAGCCCAAAATAAATAAAACCCCTAAGGTTTGGAATCACAATTTAAAGCCCAATTTAATCACTAGACACTTCATTTAACACATACTTAATACCTATATATATATACACCTAAAATACAGAAAAAAAATATAATAACACACACACACACACACATAGCCACGGCAAAGACACTTGTGGGGTGGGGAATCCTTGTCCCCCATGCAAGACTCAATGTCTTTCCTCTTCTCTTCCCAAGTATTCCACCTCCCAACCCCATTAAACCCTTTAAAAAAATCAAACACCCTCATTCCTTTTACCCTTACACAAATAAAATCTGAAAACTAGAGAGAGTAAGGGAGAGAGGAGGCTGAAATCAATAAGAGATGGAGAAGAGAAGAAGAAGAAAAGAAGAGAAGAAGAAAGGTTCAACTTAAGTAGATAATTTCACTATCTATATGTAACTTCAATATATATATATAAATATATATATCTTACATACACTAACTTAACCCACATATTCATTATCCATGGTGTGGTATACATTGGTCAAAATAAAAAGAGGAGAGGCAAAGAAGAGGTTGGTGCAACTAGTTCAAAGACATAGATCTCTTCACCACTTCAAGAACTAAAGTGGGTAAAACTATTCTTCTCACTTTAATATGCAATTTATCTTAAATAAAGATGCATTTCCCTTCTATGAAGTTCATATAGTCCACTTTTCTCATACTAATAGCATGCATAATGGTTTATAGCTTGTTGCATGCCAAATTAGCCAATTTTGATGATTTAAGTGAAATGTCCCAAAACTTCTTATCAATTAAGTATGATTTTGTCTTCCTTTATATTCTGGAAATTATGTTTGGAGAGGTATATTTGTCTTATATGATCATGCATGTGAAGTTGGATGTTTAATTTGTGGCTTAGCAAAAATGGGATGATCAAAACGGACACAAAACAAGAATTAAGTGAAGATAAAGAAAATTATGAAAGTTATTACAAAAAAAAAGATGTAATATGACTTAAGGTCAGAAAATACAATATATTCACTTGTTAATCACCTACCCTTAAAATTTTATAAGAAACGTAAATCATTTTTTAAGTCAACGGGTTAAAATCGGCAAAACACGAAGATTATGTAAATCCATCAAAATGGTGAAACTACTAAATAAAATCCGTATATTTAAGTTTGGAACACCAAAGTGGATATAATAGCACATTTATCCTCTGTCCTAAAGATTTTGTAGTAATCGGAATCCATTTCTGGTGTCTACGGACCAAAAGTGTAAATTAAGACAAAATAAGGGGGTCAATTGATAAATTCCTCAAAAATTTGGAACCAAAGTAAAAAGTTCACCTTCTGGACTGAAGACATAACTTATATAGAAATAAATATTCTGACCTTAAAATTTCGTAGAGAGCGGAAGTCGATTCAATATTTGGGGCTAAAATGCAATAATTGGTAAAATTGGGGTCAATTAGTAAATTTCAAAAAAAATGGAATTATATGATAAATTTTCAGGTATATGGACCAGAAGGTTAATTATCAAAGGATAAATATTATATCCGGAAAACCGTATAACAATATGAGCAAATTTTGGGTTTTGGGGTCAAAACGATATTTTAAATAGTTTTGGGGCAAAACTGAAAATTTTAGAAAATCAGTCAAAAACTGAAAATTCTGAAAAGTTCACTCAAACACAAAAGTTTCAAGTTCAACATGAACTCTCCCATAAGTTTCGTCACCATCCGTGACGAAAACCAAATCTCATGGGCATAATAATCCGTTTCGCAAGAATTATGGGCGTAACCGTAAATTGAGAAAATTTAAACCAAAAATAAAGATTGGAATTTATCAAGTCTGGAATTAATAATCACAATTATATTCCAAAGATATGTCTATAACGGAACCATAATTTCATAAAAACTCATGCCACGAATAAACTCCAAATCGCAATCATATAATCAATTTACGCTAAGTATTGGATATATAACTCTGACCATATTATGTGCATTCACCGCAATGTGACTAACGTATAATCACATCTAACCGGGAACTAAGTGCCTGTAATATCCGGATTTATTACGGTGTATTTCATCTGTATTCAAACCCTGTATTATTCGGATTTGTGGTTTTGATTATTGGAGTATGATATTTCTTGCATTGATATCTTTGTACATAAGTATAACAACATGCAAAATTTCTCATGCAAACTCGTGATAGCGCACGCTAAGAATGTAGCTTAACGCGCGCTATCGGGCTACTACTAGCGCACGCTATGCATGTAGGAGTTGCGTGCGCTAAGAACTCAATTATTGAGCGGGACGGCTAGCACATGCGCCAGCCGGGACATGGGTCCGGATAAGATTCCCGCGGATGAACCTGGACAGTTCTGAAGTCAACTCTTATTAGCGCGCGCTAAGGAAAGCTTAGTAGCGTGCGCTAACTTGTTAAAATGCAGAATATTATAAATGGGACAATAACCCGTTTTGGCTTACATTTCATTCGTCCATTCTTCATTCTTGAGAAGGCCAGAGAGCTGTAATAATCCCTCTACACACTTAGAACACATCTTGTTGGTCTTTGTATATTGGTTATCACTTGGGAGAAATCATTGAAGTGGAATAGCACCTTGGAGAGGCATACAACCAACCGGAGTCGGATTCTACCTTACGGTTCAGTGATTTTCATCATATTAAGGTATGTTCAACCTATCTCCAGACTTAGAGTTGGATTCTAACTAATTGGATGATCATATTAACGAGATATTGATTTTCATAAATGAATTATCCAAAGTACATCATGTTTGGAATATTGAGATGAATAAGCCTTAAGTACCTTGATTATGATCATCATGATTCGAATCTTATTTCATTGGACAAGTAAAGGAAGCTTCTATCATTGGTAATCCGAATCTAGTAGATGACTTCATAACAATTATGGACTCGACTTTAACATCATTATTGTTAGATGAATCTAAGGGACTGATCATGGAAGGATTTATCTAGTATAGATGGAATGTTAAACAACTACAGCATGATAATTTCGATGGATATAAGGTGTTGATATCAGCCGTTAAGCCTTTCGAATCGTCATATGAAGAATTGTAGTCGAAATGGAATATGATTTTTAATGGTATGCATATCCTTGAAAACGAAGTTGTTGTTATCCGTAAGATCATTCATAATCGTATGTACATGATATTCATGGAGGTAACATGAATTATCACGGAAGATTTCATTGTTTTGAACATGATGAGAACAGTTTACTGCCCAGCAGTAAACTGCCATGCACAGATAGCGCACGCTAAGCTATATAGATTAACGTGCGCTATCGCGCACGAGTTAGCGTACGCTACGTTTGGTATGTAACGTACGCTAGACCATCAGACGAGTCAGTCGACTGATCAGTGAAGTACTGACCATGCATAGTTAGCGTACGCTAGGCTTTGCTGTTTGCGTGCGCTATCGAGCAGACTTAACGCACGCTACACAGAGTACTTAGCGTGCGCTAAGCAATTCAGGCAGATTACATTTTATGAACTTCTGGCCGTAAATCGAATTGTTAAACATTCGTACGACGGGAGATAAATCCTATATCATTTCTTTTGTTAAGTTTTGATCTCGTTACGTGATTGATTGAGGAGGACGACCTTCGAGTGTTCATTTTCATGGAAGTGTTGTTCTTGTCTTCAAATCGAGGCAAGTACTTTATTTGTTTTATGTATTGATGTTATACATATTGTCGTGCATGTATGTCGTTGTTGTATGTCCACCTCGTGTTGGTCCGACGGGATCATCGGGGGATCTATGCTAGCGTGCGCTGGATCATCGGACGGGTTTTTCCACCACGGGTTGGTCGGCGGGATCATCGTGGGTTCTAGGCGATGAACGCTGGATCGACGGAATTACCATGTGTATGTTATGATATCATGTTGTGATTATCGATTGTGTATGTCATTTTGAGTTTCTCGTAGAGAAGACTCGTTGGTATTTTGTCGTTTACGTTATTATTCTTTGTGAGATATGAATAATATGTTGTGGTACTTATACTAGCATCGTTGTGCTAACCCCTTCGGGGTGAACATTTTGTTTATGTTCGGGATCCGAGAGCAGAAAACAACCACTTTGGAGCCGCATGACGAGGGTGCAGTGATGTTTCGTAGGGTTTATTTGTCTGTTGTTTATTGGTTATTTCAATAAGTACTCGAGTACGAAGTCATTTATGCTGAATTTGAATTTGGTGATGTATTATTAAGTTCATGTTGAACAACTGTACTTTCAGTATTTGGTCAGAACTGTTGTATCTTAATTCCGTTATTTCCATTCGTTAGTACCTTTTAATGCCTGTTCAATTCTTCAGCCTTCTAAATCCTTATGTAAAGGATTTACGGCGCTGTAATATTCCTGAATATATCGGGGGTGTTACAGAATATGGTATCGGAGCTAAGATTATGGATATCTTGGTCGTTGGGTTAAAATAGGGGTCATTTATGCCTTTTGAGGTAACCGGCCGTGAATGACATCACTGCACTGCCTACGTCTTCATGCGAACGGTGGTTGTAAGTTCCTAAACTCTATCTCGTTCTTTACATATTATGTCTCTTTATACTCGAATATTAGAACGATGTTGTTTCCTGTATATTGAGTATTTATGCTTACAGTATGTTGAGAGGCGGACGTGGACGTGATCGCGGTCGTGGACGCCGACGAAGAAATGCTGAAAGGGAAGCGTCGCCTTCTAACCAGGCCAGTCATAGCTCAGGCGAGCCGCAACAATCTATTAATAACGGGCAGATCTGCTGTACGAGAGATCCTTCGTCAAGTGGTGAACCAGATGACTCGGTTCGCCCAAGTCGTGGACCGAATGCAAGTGGCGGTGGGACTACGGCGAGGAGAGAGACGATGAGGATCCCAGACATGGGAAATCGAGGTGACCGGTGGGTGCAAGAGGTGGCGAAGATGCAACCACCCAAATTCGACGGTATTTGAGACTCCCACAGGACCATTGGTTGAAGGAACTGAGAAAATATTTGCCGGAATTAAGCGCCGGACGATGGAGAGCCTCTATCGCTCAATATTTTACGATAGGGAAGCGTCCGAATGGTGGGAAGCCATCCGCTGTAGACCATGATCTTGATTGGGACGAGTTTAGATTGATGATAGAAGCTCGTATTGCCCTCGTCCTGTGAGGAAGCCAAAGTTCGGGAGTTTTTCTCCGCTCGGCCTTCCGATGTGCGAGTATCCTGCAATTAAGGCGTTTAACCAACGGTGGCATTTGTTCGACATCCGTGAGCAGATGCGAGAAATGATGATCCATTTCGATATGAGAATGAAACCGAGAAATCCAGGTACATGTCCGATTTGAATGTACCACACTCCGTCAATACCAGGATAAGGCGTTGGCATATGAGATCAAGGAAGCAACCATGGAGAAATTTTTGGAATCGAAAGCAGAAAGTCTCGGTACTTTTACGAGCACAAGAGCAGCGGGCCCCGTGCGGCCCAGTCATCCTTTCACTCTTTCAAGAAACCTCACTTTTGATTAGGAGCGGAAAGAACTTCGGAGCGACATCAACTATTACTGATGTTACCAGGAAATGCTTTAACTGCGCCCAGACGGGGCACTATCGACGGAATTGCCCCCTTCCTGCCGTGACTTGTTTTGATTGTGGACAAGAGGGACATTGGTAAGTGTTTTGTGAAGAGGCTGCCAAGTCTTTTAGAGCCCGTACACCATAGCCAGTCCAGAAGGAAGCCAGTATCTAACAGACGCATCAAAGTGTTCAGATACCTCAGAATTTTGGCCGCGGACGAGGCAGAGGACAATGGGACCGAAAGGGGACATCGAGTGCCGGATCTGCTCCCCCACGTATGTACGAGCTGAGGAGGACAGACGATCAGGATGCTGCTGTCGCATCAGGTACTGTCCAGATCCTTTCCTAGCCAGTTAGCGTTTTATTCGATACAGGATCTACGCATTATTTTATATCTCTGTCTTGTATAAATCGTTTGAATATTTCCGGTTTTCATACTTGTGAACCTTATGTTGTTGGTTTACCGAGTGGAGAGAGGATTGTCGAAAACTTAGAAACTAGAAATTTCCCTATATCATTTGGAGGCAGAGAGTGGCTCTCAAATCTGATCGTGATAGAAATGCAAGGAGACGACCTGATACTCGGAGACGATTGGCTTAATCGATATGGAGCAATTGTAAACTACCGAAGGAGGAATATCTCGTTGATCGCTGACGATGGTTCCGAAATTGTTTGAGGATGGAACCAGGGCTCGGGAAAATTGATCAAAGCGATGAAAAGTCAGTTGTTAAAAGCAGTGTATCAGATCTTGGTGCTATGCAATGAAAAAAGAGGACGAAATTGTGGAACTTTCATCCATTCCTGTTGTGAACGAATTTCCAAATGTATTTCCTGATGAGTTACCTAGGCTACCTCCACGAAGGGATGTAGAATTTATCATTGAGCTGGAACCCGGAGCTACACCAATTTCTAAGGCGCCGTATCATATGGCACCTACTGAGATGTCTGGCCCGAAGAAGCGGTGGAGGATTCTTGGACAAGGGCTATATTCAACCAAGCATTTCACCCTGGGGAGCGCCAGTTCTTTTTGTCCGAAATAAGGATGGATCGCTTTGACTGTGTATTGACTACCGAGAGCTGAACAAAATGACGATTAAGAACAAGTATCCGTTGCCACGGATTGATGATCTGTTTGACCAGTTGCAAGGGGCAACAGTATTTTCTAAAATCGATCTGAGATCAGGATATCATCAGCTGAGGATTAAGGAATCTGATGTTTCGAAATCAGCGTTCAGAACTCGCTACGGACATTATGAGTTTGTAGTGATGCCGTTTGGTCTCACTAACACACCTGCTGTATTTATGCAATTGATGAACCGTGTGTTCATTGAATTTTTGTATAAATTTGTGGTCGTGTTCATTGATGACATTCTGGTGTATTCTAAGAGCCCGGAAGAACATGCGCAGCATTTGCGGATTGTATTGGAACTTTTGAGAAACGAGCAATTGTACGCCAAACTTTCTAAGTGTGAATTCTGGCTAAAGAAAGTAATGTTCCTCGGCCATGTGGTGTCAGCTAAAGGAGTCCGAGTAGATCCTCAGAAGATCGAAGCAATTATGGATTGGAAGCCTCCAAAGAACGTGAAAGAAGTCCGAAGCTTCTTAGGACTTGCTGGATATTATCGACGATTCGTGGAAAGATTTTCTAAAATTTCCCGCCCACTTACTCGACTCCTGCAGAAAACTCAAAGGTTTGAGTGGAATGAGTTGTGTCAGGTTAGCTTTGATGAATTAAAGAAGAGATTGACGACGGCACCAATTCTATCACTTCCATAGGGAACTGGAGGATTTATAGTTTACAGTGATGCTTCGAACCAAGGACTCGGGTGCGTATTGATGCAGAATGATAAGGTGATCGCTTATGCGTCACGACAGCTGAAACCTTATGAAGTAAATTACCCAACACATGCGTTGGGGCTAGCAGCAGTGGTTTTTGCTTTGAAGATCTGGAGGCATTATCTGTACGGGACTCACTGTCAGATCTTTACGGATCACAAGAGTCTCAAGTACATATTCAGTCAGAAAGAATTGAACATGCGGCAAAGAAGATGGTTAGAACTGATTAAGGACTATGACTTGGAGATTTTATATCATCCAGGCAAAGCGAATGTAGTGGCCGATGCACTCAGCCGCAAGCCTGTTTCTATTCAGATGCTGGAGACGCTGACCTCCCAACTTAGCCTTCAACGAGAGATGATTCGAGAAGGAATTGAAGTGTGGATACAAAGAGTCCAAGGACAACTGTGCGTGATGGAGATAACTTCATCATTAACCGAAGGAATCAAATCTAAACAGGCAGATGATCCTCTGATGATTCGGTTACGTGATGAAGTGATCAAAGGAAAGGCCCCCGGATTCATAATTCATGATGATGGAGTTTTGAGATTTCAGAACCGACTCTGCGTTCCCGATGTTGATGTTCTGAAACAGACAATTATGAAAGAAGCTCACAGTTCGCCCTATTCTATCCACCCGGACACCAGTAAAATGTATAAGGACTTGAAGCAGAATTTCTGGTGGGGCAACATGAAGAAAGATGTAGCGGACTATGTTTCGAAATGCTTGACTTGTTAGCAGGTTAAGATCGAGCATCAACGGCCTGCCGGAATGTTGAAGCCGCTCCCAATTCCTGAATGGAAGTGGGAGGACATATCGATGGAGTTTATCACTAATATGCCGAGAACCAGGACAGGAATGAACATGATTTGGGTGATAGTTGATCGTTTAACCAAATCAGCTCATTTCCTAGGCATTAAGGATACGTGGGAACCAGAGAGGTTGGCATGAGTATTTATTTTGGAAATAGTAAGATTGCATGGTACGCCAAAGACCATTGTTTCTGATCGAGACGGTCGTTTTGTGTCTCACTTCTGGAAAACAGTTCATAAGGCCTTGGGGACCGAATTGAACTTCAGCATAGCTTACCACCCGCAGACTGACGGACAATCCGAGAGGACTATACAAACGGTGGAAGACATGCTAAGGGTCTGTGCCTTAGATTGGTCAAACGATTGGGAAGTTCATCTACCATTGATTGAATTTACCTACAACAATAGTTGGCATGCTTCCATTAAGATGGCACCATTTGAGGCATTATACGGGAGGAGATGTAGATCGCCCCTATGTTGGGATGATTCGTCAGACTTGATTGGAACAGAACCAGAGTTGATCGTGCAGACTCGACAAAAAAATAGCCTTGATTCGTGAAAGGCTGTTGACCGCCCAGAGTCGCCAGAAATCTTACGCGGACGTACGCCATCGCCCATTGGAGTTCAATACTGGAGACCATGTACTTTTGAAGGTTTCTCCTACTCGGGGAATCTTTCATTTCGGAAGGAAAGGAAAGCTGAGTCCGAGATATATCGGACCATTTGAGATCCTCGAGAGAGTTGGGGAGTTGGCATATAGATTGGCATTGCCGCCGTCATTGTGCCATGTTCATAACGTGTTCCACGTATCCCAGTTATGGAGGTATATACCAGATCCCAGTCATATCATTGATTTCGGCGAGATCGAAGTCGCGCAGGATGGGATGTTTGAAGAAAGACCGGTCAAGATACTCGAGAGTCGAGTTAAGCAGCTGAGGAACAAACCAATCGTTTTGGTCAAAGTTCAATGGTCATGTCACGGAATGGAAGAAGCCACCTGGGAAACGGAAGCTGATATGAAGTCTAGATATCCCGAGTTATTTTCGTCTTGAGTTTCGGGATGAAACTCCTTTTTAGTAGGAGAGTATGTAATATCCGGATTTATTACGGTGTATTTCATCTGTATTCAAACCCTGTATTATTCGGATTTGTGGTTTTGATTATTGGAGTATGATATTTCTTGCATTGATATCTTTGTACATAAGTATAACAACATGCAAAATTTCTCATGCAAACTCGTGATAGCGCATGCTAAGAATGTAGCTTAACGCGCGCTATCGGGCTACTACTAGCGCACGCTATGCATGTAGGAGTTGCGTGCGCTAAGAACTCAATTATTGAGCGGGACGGCTAGCACATGCGCCAGCCGGGACATGGGTCCGGATAAGATTCCCGCGGATGAACCTGGACAGTTCTGAAGTCAACTCTTATTAGCGCGCGCTAAGGAAAGCTTAGTAGCGTGCGCTAACTTGTTAAAATGCAGAATATTATAAATGGGACAACAACCCGTTTTGGCTTACATTTTATTCGTCTATTCTTCATTCTTGAGAAGGCCAGAGAGCTGTAATAATCCCTCTACACACTTAGAACACATCTTGTTGGTCTTTGTATATTGGTTATCACTTGGGAGAAATCATTGAAGTGGAATAGCACCTTGGAGTGGCATACAACCAACCGGAGTCGGATTCTACCTTACGGTTCAGTGATTTTCATCATATTAAGGTATGTTCAACCTATCTCCAGACTTAGAATTGGATTCTAAAGAATTGGATGATCATATTAACGAGATATTGATTTTCATAAATGAATTATCCAAAGTACATCATGTTTGGAATATTGAGATGAATAAGCCTTAAGTACCTTGATTATGATCATCATGATTCGAATCTTACTTCATTGGACAGGTAAAGGAAGCTTCTATCATTGGTAATCCGAATCTAGTAGATGACTTCATAACAATCATGGACTCGACTTTAACATCATTATTGTTAGATGAATCTAAGGGACTGATCATGGAAGGATTTATCTAGTATAGATGGAATGTTAAACAACTACAACATGATAATTTCGATGGATATAAGGTGTTGATATCAACCGTTAAGCCTTTCGAATCGTCATATGAAGAATTGTAGTCGAAATGGAATATGGTTTTTAATGGTATGCATATCCTTGAATCCGAAGTTGTTGTTATCCGTAAGATCATTCATAATCGTATGTACATGATATTCATGGAGGTATTATCACGGAAGATTTCATTGTTTTGATCATGATGAGAACAGTTTACTGCCCAGCAGTAAACTGCCATGCACAGATAGCGCACGCTAAGCTATATAGATTAACGTGCGGTATCGAGCATGAGTTAGTGTATGCTACGTTTGGTACGTAACGTACGCTAGACCATCGAGCAAGTCGATCGATTGATCGGTGAAATCTTGACCATGCATAGTTAGCGTACGCTAGGCTTTGCTGTTTGCGTGCGCTATCGAGCAGACCTAACGCACGCTACATAGAGTACTTAGCGTGCGCTAAGCAATTCAGGCAGATTACATTTTATGAACTTTCGGGCGTAAATCGAATTGTTAAACATTCGTACGACGGGAGATAAATCCTATATCATTTCTTTTGTTAAGGTTTGATCTCGTTACGTGATTGATTGAGGAGGACGACCTTCGAGTGTTCATTTTCGTGGAAGTGTTGTTCTTGTCTTCAAATCGAGGCAAGTACTTTATTTGTTTTATGTATTGATGTTATACATATTGTCGTGCATGTATGTCGTTGTATGTCCACCTCGTGTTGGTCCGACGGGATCATCGGGGGATCTATGCTAGCGTGCGCTGGATTATCGGATGGGTTTTTCCACCACGGGTTGGTCTGACGGGATCATCGTGGGTTCTAGGCAGTGAACGCTGGATCGACGGAATTACCATGTGTATGTAATGATATCATGTTGTGATTATCAGTTGTGTATGTCATTTTTGAGTTTCTCGTAGGAGAAGACTCGTTGGTATTTTTGTCGTTTACGTTATTATTCTTCGTGAGATATGAATAATATGTTGTGGTACTTATACTAGCATCGTTGTGCTAACCCCTTCGGGGGTGAACATTTTGTTTATGTTCAGGATCCAGGAGAGCAGGAAAACAACCACTGGAGCTGCATGACGACGAGGGTGCAGAGTGTTGTTTCGGCCGGGTTTATTTGTCTGTTGTTTATTAGTTATTTCAATAAGTACTCGAGTACGAAGTCATTTATGATGAATTTGAATTTGGTGATGTATTATTAAGTTCCTGTTGAACAACTGTACTTTCAGTATTTGGTCAGAACTGTTGTATCTTAATTCCGTTATTTCCATTCGTTAGTACCTTTTAATGTCTGTTCAATTCTTCAGCCTTGTAAATCCTTATGTAAAGGATTTACGGCGTTGTAATATTCCTGAATATATCGGGGGTGTTACAGTGCCATACAAACAAAGTGCCACAGATAGATCCGCCTCTAATCCTATCGGGGCAAAGTGCCACGTCGGCAGACGGGGGCCACGTCTTGAGCCCATACGAAACCGAGAGCCGATCTAAAATCTGGGGGCCACCTCTTGAGTTGTAGGGGCCACCTCTAGAGTCCCAAATTTGTGTCAGGGACATTTAGACCATGTCGTGGATCGAGCAGCACGGCTGCGGTTCGTGAACCAGGCTACCGTCGTTTCTTATTCCCTTGAAGTCAATGGACGGAGTGTTCCGGAGGTGACTGGGTCGTAGACTTAGGGTATAATCGCGATTATGGTATGATCCGGGCACTGACCCACAATTAAGGACATGCCGAGCCCAGATAAGAGATAAGGAAGCACGTCACCAGGCGTGAGAGTGATAAGCTCAAAGGCCAAAGTTATAGTGAAGGTCCGACAAATGCCCAAGGCTACGGTCATTAAACCAAAGGTCGTGGCGATAGTCAAAGGCCAAACACTGATAACGGTCTAAAATGTTATAAGGAGGCCGAGGGACTTATTCATATAGATGACCTCCCGAAGCTAAATACTCACTAGGCGCTCGACGCCACATATTGTCATACTTAACAGCAGTCTACGGAGATTGACTGTTCACTCATAACTTAATTCATTGCATTATATTTTGAAACTTATACCATCCATAAATGATAAATTTTCAAAGGTGGTAGTAAAATAGTATATATTTCAAAATAATTATATACAAATAATTTCAGAAAATATACTCAACCCAACTCACTGAGAATCCATTATTCTCACCCCAATTTGTAATGACCAGTGAAGATCGTCATTGAAGAACTGTCGAGACATAAGTATTAGAATGTTGAAATAAATGCTCATTTTTATTCTTGTATCAATAAAGTATTCTGATCTCCGCTGTACTCTTTGAATTTTATGTAACTATTCCGCTGTACTCATGAATGTTTATTCCATCGAATAACCAGACTTAGTTCACTCGGCTAAGATCTGGCATTTGAATGCTCTACTGTAATTCTATTATCACAAACGTTATTTAATTACGTTAGCTGTCGCGTTCTTGTCCAACCCCGGTGTGGGGGCATGACAGAACCTGTCTGATCTGATATTTGGGGCTGAAGCCCCATGATCTGATATTTGGGGCTGAACCTATCTGATATGATATTTGGGCTGAACCCATCTGATATGATATTTGGGGCTAAACCCATCTGATCTGATATTTGGGGCTGAACCCATCTGATATGATATTTGGGGCTGAACCTATCTGATCTGCTATTTGGGGCTGAACTTACCAGATCTGATATCTGGGGTAGAACCTATCTGGTCTGATATTTGGGACTAAACCTATCTGACCTGATATTTGGGGCTGAACCTATCTGATATGATATTTCGGCACAACCCATCTGATCTGGTATTTGGTCTCGTCTAAAATGAGGCAGGTTGAGAACTTAGCTTCTGGAATATGACTCGACTCCATAAAGTAACATCCGAATTAAATGAGACTATTTATGGAGGTAACTCTTGAACTGAAGGATTAAAGAGAATTAATGGCACTTTAATTTGTAGTAACTCCCCACCTGATGGAGTGGTTTTGGACCCTATAAAAGGGGGTCTTATGCATTTCATTTCATACAATCAGAACATAGAAAAAAATACAAGCATACCACATATTGCAGCATATTTCCCCCTTGTTTCGTGCCCAGTTTCCAGCACTTGAACATTCGCCATAGTTCTGACTTTTGGAGAGCACCTAACTCAGAAACATATAGCAGTTGTATCTTGGGGACATATTGCCTGAGCCGTCTGCTCTTATACGGGGGCAAAATTATCTTAGGGAAAAAGTTATCTCGCCTCTGCTAAAGTTGTAATTTTAATTCAGCCTTTTAATTTATTAAGATTGTAACAAGTTGCTTTTTTTGTAATTTTTATTGTAATTACATTGTTGGAAATTCACAGAGAACCAACAATCGTAAGATAATTTTCTATATATTTTCTATAATTTCCAATGGCGACCAATGCTGATGCTGCCGCCGCTGCCACTACCAAAGCTGCTTCACCTACCATTGGAGTTCAGGCTGAGAAACCCGAGAAGTTCTTGGGTGTTGATTTTAAGAGATGGCAGTAAAAGATGTTGTTTTATCTCACTACTTTGGGGCTTGTTGTTTACCTCAAGGATGATCCTCCTGTGGTCAGTGAGACCAAAACTGATCGTACGAAGCATTTTGCTTACGATCAATGGTTTAACAGCGACCTTATGTGCCGTAATACAATATTGAATAGGCTGATTGATTCTCTATACAACGTGTATAGTCAAATCAAGACTTCCAAAGAGCTCTGGAATGCTTTGGATAAAAAGTATAAAACCGATGATGCTGGTGCCAAGAAATTCGTGATCGAACGCTACCTGGATTTTCAGATGATGTACTACAAAACCGTTATCGAACAAGTCCAACAATTTCAATTGATTGTGCATGAAATCAATGCTGAAGAAATGATCCTTCCTGAACCGTTTGTTGTGGGAACGGTATTTGAGAAGTTGCCACCTGGTTGGAAGGACTTCAAAAATTACCTGAAACACAAATGAAAGGAAATGAGCTTAGAGGACTTGGTTGTGCGATGCATAATTGAGGAAGACAATCGAAAGTCTGATTCTAAGTTTAAGAGAGGCCCTATGGAGGCCAAAATAAATTTGCTTGAACATGGTCTTCTAGTAAAAAGAGGAAACTGAACCATTTTCAGGATAAAGGAAAAAAAAGCCGCTTAAGGCAAAGAAATTCACTGGAAATTGCCAAAACTGTGGTAAACCAAACCATAAGGCAAAAGAGTATCACTTGCCAATAAGTTTAACTGGTCAGCGAAATAAAGGCAAGTGAGTTGCCAATGTGGTTGAACATGGCGATGTTGACATGCCGGATCTGGAGCTGTCAGCTATGGTTGAGGAGCTGGACGATGAGGTCTCAGCTATGGTGATTGAAACTAATATGGTGGAGAATCACCGCGCCTGGTATGTTGATACTGGGGCTACTCGTCATGTTTATTCTGAAAAAGACATGTTCTCTTCCTACATTGTTATTGATGGTAGGAAATTGCATATGGCAAACTCTGCTTCTTCTGTGATTGCAGGTGTGGGGAACGTGGTCTTAAAACTGACATCTGGAAAGGAGCTCCTTCTTAAGGATGTGCTGCATGTCCCAGACGTCCGAAGAAATTTAGTTTCAGGCTCTTTACTAGTTAGTCATGGGTTTAGACTAGTTTTTGAGTCTGAAAAATTTATTATGAGCAAGTTTGAAATGTTCCTTGGTCGAGGTTATCTTGACAGGGGATTATTCAAAATGAATGTGATTTCTGTAAGCCGTGAAGGCAAGAACAAAAAAAAAATGCTCCTTCTTCTATTTAATTGCTAAGAGTGTTTAGATTTATGGCATTCTAGATTGGGACATGTTGGTCTAAAATCAATTAAAAGACTAATTAATCTAGAATTAATTCCAAGAACCCATGTTGAACTTAATAAGAAATGCGAAGTATGTATTGAAGAAAAAATGGCTAAATTGCCTTTTCATTCAGTGGAAAGGAATAATACTCCTCTAGAATTAATTCACACTGATGTGTGTGACTTATTGTGCAAACTAGAGGAGGTAAAAAATACTTCGTCACTTTTATAGATGATTGCACAAGATATTGCTATGTGCTTCTTTTGAGAAGCAAAGATGAAGCAATCGAGGCATTTAAGATGTATAAAAATGAAGTTGAAAATCAACTTAACTGTAAAATAAAAGCAGTCCGAAGTGACAGAGGAGGTCAGTATGTAACACCGTTTGAACAATTATGTGCCGATTCAGGCATAATTCATCAAACGACTGTTCCTTATGCTCCTCAGTCAAATGGAGTTGCCGAAAGGAAAAATCGAATCTTGAAAGAAACGATGAATGCTTTATTAATAAACTCATGGTTGCCATAGAACATGTGGGGGGAAGATATTCTTACAGCTAACCACATTCTGAATAAAGTGCCACACAAAGGGAAAGGTAAAACTCCGTATGAGTTATGGAAAGGTCGCAAGCCTTATTTCAAATATCTTAAAGTGTGGGGGCGTTTGGCAAAGGTTGAAGTACCTGAACCAAAACAAGTAAGAGTTGGTCCAAAGAGAGTCGATTGCATATTCATAGGTTATGCATACAACAGTAGTGCATATCTATTTCTAATTCATAAATCTGAAATTCCTGATATGCATGAAAGAACTGTCATTGAGTCAAGAAATGCCATTTTCTTTGAAAATGTTTATCCTTGTAAAGAGAGGATTGTGACAAACTCAAACAAAAGAACTCTTGAAACTGCAAGTAGTTCAAATTCTATAAATGAAGAGCCAAGAAAGAGTAAGAAAGCTCGAAAGGCTAAGTCATTTGGTTCTGACTTTGAGACTTATGCAGTTGACGATGATCCAAAGACTATACAAGAAGCTTATGCTAGTCCCGATGCTCTTTTTTGGAAGGAAGCTATTTATAGTGAAATAGATTCCATCATGCAAAATTCTACTTGGGAACTAGTTGAACTTCCACCAGGATGTAAGCCTTTAGGATGTAAATGGATCCTAAAGAGGAAATACAAAGATGACTGGTCGATAGACAAGTTTAAGGACCAACTTGTTGCCAAAGAGTTTAAACAGAAAGAAGGTTATGATTTCTTTGATACATATTCACCAGTAACCCAAATAACTTCCATTCGAGTGCTTATTGCTATTGCTGCATTGCACAATCTCGAAATTCATCAAATGGATGTGAAAACTGCATTCTTGAATGGTGAACTAGAAGAAGAAATTTATATGGAACAACCTGAAGGTTTCATTGCGCCTTGTCAGAAAAATAAAGTGTGTAAACTGTTGAAGTCATTATATAGACTAAAACAAGCTCCTAAACAATGGCATATGAAGTTTGACATAACTATGTTGGAAAATAGATTCAAGATCAACGAATGTGACAAATGTGTGTATCTTAAAGGCACACCGGAGTTATTTGTCATAGTCTGTCTATATGTAGACGATATGTTGATCATGGGTAGTAGCAATGAAGTAACTGTGAATACAAAAAGGATGTCAAGTAGAAACTTCGACATTAAGGGATTGGGTTTAGCTGATTTAATTCTTGGAATTAAAATTATCAGAACATCAGAAGGTATCTTCTTATCACAATCTCGTTATGTTGAGGAAGTTCTCAAGAAGTTTAACGCTTTTGACAGCCCACATGTTATGACACATGTTGATACCAGTATTCATTTAAGTAAGAACAGAGGTGATCCAGTGGCTCAAGTCGAATATTCAAGAGTAATCGGAAGCCTGATGTACATTACAAATTGTACATGGCCAGACTTGGCATTTGCTGTAAACAAGTTGAGTAGGTTCACGAGTAATCCGAGTAAAGAGCACTTGAATGCACTGACTAGGGTTTTAAGATACTTAAAGTACACCTAAGTTATGGGCTATTTTATAGTAATTATCCTGCAGTTTTGGAAGGATATACTAATGCTAATTGGATTTCAGTCACGAAGACTCTCACTCTATAAGTGGGTATGTATTTACTATTGGGGGTGGAGCTATATCTTGGAAATCAAGCAAGCATACTTATATAGCCCGATTCACCATGGAATTGGAATTTATAGTTCTAGATAAAGCTGGAGAAGAAGCTGAATGGCTCCGTAACTTTCTTGAGGATATTCCATGCTGGAAAAAGCCTGTGCCCAGTGTTATGATCCATTGCGATAGCCAAGCTACAATTGGAAGATCATAGAGCCTTATGTATAATGGTAAGTCTCGACACATTCATCGGAGACATAATATCGTGCGACAATTGATCAAAAATGGAGTTATATCTATTGACTATGTGAGTTCAAATATTAATTTGGCGGATCCACTCACAAAAGGTCTGAATAGAGATCAATTTCATAAACTGCTAGAGGGAATGGGATTAAAATCCACATTTTGAAAGAACCATCATAGTGGTAACCCAACCTTGAAGAATGGAGATAGTAGAAACTTGGTTCGATGGGAAAACAAAGTTATGAAAGTTCTATTGAAAAGCACTTATAACAAATCCATCGCTATAGAGCAGAATAAGTGATGAGTTTTGTAATTGTGGTGAGGGTAAGTCTCTAGACTTTTAATGGTTCATTGTCCTTGGAAAGGAGAAGTATTGCAGGGTACTTTATAAAAGGAGACCACCTATCTAAGTGTAAGAACGGGCCGCCTCGAATAAACACTTAGGAAACCAAAATGTTGTCCATGGCCAAAACGGACACAACTATGAGAATGGAAGGTGTTGAGATATTGTTGTGTAAGTGTCGTTGACTCGGTATACAGCAAGGAGGATTAGTTCAAGGCACAGTGTCCACTAAGCCGCCGGTATATCCGATGATATTTTACTAAGGAAGGTTCAAAGCCACAAACTACCTTTCCCCATGCGGTATTGTTTTACGGAAACTGGGTATGTGAGTCTGCATTCATGCATGCATTTATTTCCACTCATGTGGGGGATTGTTGGAAATTAGTTTTAGAAAAATAAGTTTTAACTCAATTTAAAACTAATTTATTAATGATAAAATATTTAATTCTTGGGAATTAAATAATAAATTGTGAATCTACGTTTCGAGAAGATGAACGTAGGATTTTATTTTTCTCAAAACCGATTTCCGGTGAGTGAGAAATAAATGATTAAAGTTGGTCATTTAATTGAAAAGGTGAAGAGTTAACCAGGTTTAAAAACCCATCTGATATTTGGGCTGAAAGCTATCTGATATGATATTTGGGCTGAAAGCTATCTGATATGATATTTGGGCTGAAAGCTCTCTGATATGATATTTGGGCTAAAAGCTGTCTGATCTGATATTTGGGATGAAAGTTGTCTGATCTGATATTTGGGCTGAAAGCTGTCTGATATGATATTTGGGCTGAAATCTGTCTGATATGATATTTGGGCTGCAAGATGTGTGATCTGATATTTGGGCTGAACCCATCTGATTTGATATTTTGGGTTGAACCTATCTGATCTAATATTTGGGATGAACCCACCTAATCTGATAGTTGGGGCTGAACTTATCTGATCTGATATTTGGGGCTGAACCCATCTGATATGATATTTGGGGCTAAACCTATCTGATCTGATATTTTGGCTGAACCCATATGATCTGATATTTGGGGCTGAACCTATCTGATCTGATATTTGGCGCTGAACCCATCTGATATGATATTTGGGGCTGAATCTATCTGATCTGATATCCGGGGTAGAACCCATCTGATCTGATATTTGGGACTGAACCTATCTGACCTGATATTTGGGGCTGAACGTATCTAATCTGATATTTTTGGTAGAACCCATATGATCTGATATTTGGTCTCGTCTGAAATGAGGCAGGTTGAGAACTTAGCTTCTGGAATATGACTCTTCACACTCCATAATGTAACGTCCGAATTAAATGAGACTATTTATGGAGGTAACTCTTGGGCTGAAGGATTAAAGAGAATTAATGGCACTTTAATTTGTAGTAACTCCCCACCTGATGGAGTGGTTTTGGACCCTGTAAAAGGGGGTCTTATGCATTTCATTTCACACAATCAGAACATAGAAAAAAATAAAAGCATACCATATATTGCAGCATATTTCCCTCTTATTTCATGCCCAGTTTCCAGCACTTGAACGTTCGCCGGAGTTCTGAGTTTCGGAGAGCACCTAACTCAGAAACATATAGCAGTTGTATCTTGGGGACATATTGCCTGAGTCGTCTGATCTTATACGGGGGCAAAATTGTCTTATGGAAAGAGTTATCTCGCCTATGCTAAAGTTGTGATTTTAATTCAGCTTTTTAATTTATTAAGATTGTAGTAGGTTGCCTTTCATTGTAATTTTTATTGTAATTACATTGTTGGAAATTCACAGAGAACCAACATCTACGTTATGACGCGACGGATATTGATCAGAAAAATAGTATGTCAATTTATTCTCAAAGAACACGACTAAGGATCGATACAATATATTTCTTCTCTTCTCTTCTTTCTTTTCTTTCCCTCAAAGATCTACAAGATGAAGAAAAAAAAATTCTCTCTCCTCAACACTTGCTCACGGCTGATGCTTTAAAAATGGTAGACTTGAAGTGTGTTGTCATGTTATTTTATAACATGATGTGAAAAGATATCAAGATTACAATCTTGATCTCTTTTGTAACCATGTGAAAAAATAATACGAAGCACACCCACACCATGCCAACACAACTAAAGAAAACACATGGAAGGTGGGAGGAGATGAGGAGGGGGCGGCCCACTATGATTGGTGAGAAAAACGAGACGAGCCACCCGGTTCGTATACCGTACGTTCGCACGTCCAATACACTTCGTTTTATCTCAAATGTATTTATACTTAATTAATTAATTTTATCAAATACCAAATTATAATAATATATTTCCAAGAAATAATTATTTATGAGTTAAATTAATCACCCGGTAATTAATTTCAATTCACTAGACCGCTTGATTTATCAAATAAATCAAATTAGATATCTAATATCCAATATTAATGAAGAGATAATAAATACATATTTTATCCATCAAATATCCTTGTGCGCGACTCCATAGGTCCGTCTTAGTCGGCAATGGGAGGAACCAAAGAGTACGGGTAACACTTGGCAAGTCTAGACCTCCGTACCGTAACCCAACTAAGAACGAATGATCGGATCATTCAAAACCATTATGTCGTGAATACCATATACGTATAAACCCTTCAATCATATCTCCTGGTCAGGTATTAGGGTCACGGTAAAGTCAAACCCTATTGTAACTTGACTCTATACTTTCTGTTAATGCAAACTGAGATCATCAAGCTCTCCTGTATCAAATACAACTACCTCTAAATGCTTTAGCTAAAGACTTATAATCTCATTTGCCATTAACCGCATACGACATTTACCTGCTCACTTACAGGAGAAAGAATTCTATCTTGGTATTCAGTAGAGACTGCTACTTGTCCGCTAAGTTGCATTTCAAGGTTGACCCCACCCACCGACGATTGGATCGAACTACTCTAATGACTAACTTAATGTCACAAGCACATCTCCTACTGAAACCTCAAGTCAAAGGTCCATGTATACCTATGACAACCTTTCGATCCAGTCATTGACAAACCCTGAGTGATATACATCTGACCGAATCGAGGTGAGTCGTGTTTGAGTATACTAATCTCATTAGCATACCTATAACGTGTGCTCCCACTAACCCTTAGTGAAGACCGGCACTCTACGTGTCAAAGTACACGTTATACAAGTCTTGTCTAAACTTATTGCCCAGTTAAGTTTTATCGACTTGCAAACCAGTTAAGCATTCGAGCTTTAAACACTTCCAATGCCTATCTCCTTATCTTCGTAAGGAGTAGAATGTTTGCTCTCAAATACAAGAACTATTATTCTATATACCAAATCACAATGCTAATGATATATAATAATATAGAAATAAGTATTGCCTCATTTAATATTCATAATTACAATATAAATGCTCTCACTCTCCCATCCTATGAGTGGCATTCGAGGGCATATCCCTAACAATATGAGCTTAGCATGGAATACTGGCACCCATCCATGATTTTTGTTATCGCTAGGGCAGTTGAAAGACCCCTCAAGATCAATGACCAATCTCTCTGTGGCATCTACGGCCACTATGTCCGAGTACAGGTGGAAAGTGGATCTATCCATGCCGCTTCAGGATCCAGTTATGCTACAATGAATGGGTATTGTACTTCCTTTCACTTGACACTAGAGACGAGTCTTTCATCTCAACTCGACGAATGGAGTGAGACAAAGCGCCTCCTTGCATTGGATGTGCCATTGACTCCGAAGGGAAATCGAGTGGGTAGATTTTGCATCTATATAAAATGCAAAAAGTGATTCAAAGACATGGTTGTGAAAGGAAAATAATTAGATAGCTTTCGCGATTGCCTACAGCTATATCCAGCCGAGTTCGTTCTGCCAACATCACCGTCCATCCACCGTCCAGATTAATACCTAGAATGCATCTATTTATGCAGATTCATGAGTCGTGACCTATATGCCATTATTCACACTCAAACAAATAAAGAACCTGGTCCGTCGTTCATGTATGATCCAAGTCCTCCAAAATAGGGGCGGACTCGGTTCCATTCGGTTCAGTTTTTGACCGAAATCTAGAGTCGAACCAAATATTCGGTTTCGGTTTGGTTCGGTTCTTTTTGAAGTTCGGTTCGGTTAAGTTCGATTTTACAAATATTCGGTTCGGTTTCGATTTGGTTTGATATTTTTTCGGTTCTTTACAATATAAATTCAAATATTTTATGCAATATAATAAGTTATATATAACAACAAGCCAACAAGAGTTATATATATGTTCAAGATAAAAGCTAGAGTTGCAGAGCAATTTACAAATATCTCAAAATATATAACAATCGTAAATCACAGTAGCTCATTCTCTCAACCTAAATTAATTGAATCACAAATTACATGAGCATATTATCGGTCCTCCTTGGACCCATGTGGGTCTTACAAAAGGAAAATGAATTATACTAAAATTCGAAACACACCAAAATCACAAAAACAAGGTCATTTTAGTATGTTGAAATTTGATTTCTGTCCATTTCGATCCAGTTCAGTTCCGCCCGACCCCAAACCGAGAACCGAACCAAATTAGTTCGGTCCGGTTTTATTTTTTTTTGTTTTTCGGTTCGGTCTTCTTCGGTTTCGATTTTTCGATTCTTTTTTTGGGTTTTTCGGTTCGGTTTTCGATTTTCGGTTAGAAAATGTCACCGTTACTCCTCAATTACCAACCTCAGTCGTTGATTGCATTATGAAGAAACAAGGGTGACTAGTCGAACCCTTCGTTGTTGACGTCTAATTGGTCTGCGTAGAAGCTTTATTTTGGGCCTATTTTCTATTGGGGTACTCGGGCCTATTTTTCTGACTGGGTTATTGTTCTTCTGGGTAGAGGTGGCTATGGGCCGGGCTGGGCCGGGCCAGAGCCGGGCCGAAGCGGGCTGGGCTGGAAATTGTGAGCCCAGGACCGGCCCATGTATTTGGTGGGCTGGGCCTGGGCTGGGCAATCGTGGCCCACTGCCCGCCCACCCCCGGGCTGTTGTGGGCCGATCCGGGCCGGGCCCGGTCCGAAAATTTGAAAAAAAATTATATGTTAACCTTAAATTAAAAATTATTTTGTAAAAAATTGTTTTGAATTTTTAAAATAAATTAATTAATATTAATTAAAAAAACAATTTTAAAAAACTTGATTAAAAAAATTGTAAAACTTATAATCTATTTCAAGTTTATGAAAAATCATTTTGAACTTTTATATACGTTAATATTAAATTAAATGGGGGAGAAAAGGGAAAAAATTGGACTTAATTTGTCAAAATTAGATTATTTTTTAAAATTTGAATGACGGGCTTGGGGTGTAACACCCCCATGATTTACGGAGATATTACAGCGCCGTAGATCCTTTTTAGAGGACCTACCAGGCTTAGACCCAAATAAAACACATTAAATACGACAAACATAAATGTTCATACATTCAAAACCAACTTCAATTCCAACATAACATACATCACAATACCAAACAACATATCATCCCGAGGAATCATAACCAATATGACCGTTCACCACGGGAATACAACAACATCATTAACCATTAATAATGACATGACATACAACACCGGACAAGACTACCATGCAGTACAAAACCAAGACACGACTTTGACCATGACCATATGACCATCAACTCAAAATAATGCACGATATCAATGTCGCCCACCAAGCTCGTGTCCGTCCTGTGCTAGTCCTCCCACTTGGACTGTACCGAATACACAAAGTATATCCACCCCAAAAGGGGTCAAAGAAGCCGTGCAAGTACAATGATTCTAGAATATGTACAACAAGTGAATAATCAACAAAAACCACGAAAATCATAGTGCCATCACGGATATTCCTAATACCACATCACAGTCATCATCACAAAACAACCTCCCGAGCTATACCGGCCCTGTACCTCTCGGAAGATACACACCCCGGAGACACCTCGTCAGCCCTCCCCGGTGTATAGCCCAACCGAGTGATCCGTAGGGATACGCAGCCTCAGGACCCTGGGGACCCTCACCTGGTTTTACTCGGCTCACACACACTCGATCAACAATTGGCACAAATTCCATTTTTACATATTCACACGAAGTACAAGAACACAATCAAAGTACTTGCCTCAATTTGAACGACACAAGAAACGGCGAACGGATGAATGTACGGTCCGAACTTCCTTCAACGATTCGATCCTAACACATCGAAATATGGAATCAAAACACAACACCACGGAATTGGAAGGGATTCCCTTCAAACTCTACTCTTAGGGACAAACTATCAAACACTACTAAGGTGGAGTTGTTCATACTCAAATCAATAGGTGGGAACTCCAACCGAAATCCGTAGACTTCAAGAAAAACAAGGGATTATGGTTTCACAATCATAATCTGACCCAATTCAAGGTTTAAAACGGACTAGAATGACGAGATCTAAACAAAACCCTCAAAATTCCAAAAAACTAGGGATTGAACAATCTTACCTTGATTTGGATGATACACTGGATGAAATCTTGTTAGATTGAGCTTAGGAACACGAAAATGTTGTTGGATGGTGAAAACGGTGAAAAACCACGTCTAACTACACTCCAAATCGCCCACCGCCGAAGGGAAGAGGAAGAGGTGAAAAAATGACGTTTTGGAACCTACCCCCATATATATCTGGGAGGTATTAGCGCACGCTACGGCTACGATCTTAGCGTGCGCTAACGAGCCGAGGGCGGTGCACTGTTGAAGAAAAAGGCGATCGTAACTTTCGCCAGCTCGTAGCGCACGCTGAACTATCTGTTAGCGCGCTACCGATTGATACTAGCGCGCTAACTCCATACTGAGCGCGGCGCTACTGCAAGTACCGCAGCCCGTAAACGCTTCGTCCTCACCGACCGACATCCTAGCGCACGCTATCATACAAGTAACGCGGCGCTAGTACATCGAAATAGCGTCGTTAGTCCGTTCATAGCGTACGCTAACGCCTCATTCGAGTCGTAAAGCTTACGTCTGGCCGGGCCTAACGACGCTATTGCACAAGAGTAGCGTGCGCTACTCGAACCTCGTTAGCGTGCGCTAGACATACAGTCTTAGCGTGCGCTAACTGCTATTTTCCAAATTTAAATTCGCAAGAAGTCCGGCTAAAACGAGCACAATCCGAGAATCACGGAACCCAACAATAATCAGCCATCAATATGCCAAGGTCAATCATCAATATATATACGGTCCAAATAACCACAATACCACAAAATACATCCAAAATAACACTCACAAAATACACGGGTATTACACCCTTACCCCCTAAAAAGAAGTTTCGTCCCGAAACTTAAGATACAAAAAGTTCGGGGTATCGGGCACGCATACTCTCCTCGGTCTCCCACGTGGCCTCCTCAATTCCATGCTTAGACCATTGGACCTTTACTAACGGAATCACTTTCCGTCGCAATTGTTTCACTCGTCTCTCTAGTATGGTTACCGGTTGTTCTTCATACATAACATCATCACTAATCTCAATCTCTTGATAATCAATAACATGGCTGGGATCGGGAACATACTTACGCAGTTGTGAAACATGAAACACATTATGAACATGACTAAGCGTCGGAGGTAATGGTAGTTGATAAGCTACATCGCCTACCTTGTCCAGGATCTCGAAGGGGCCAATATAACGAGGACTAAGCTTCCCCTTCTTACCAAACCGAAGAACTCCACGAGTCGGCATACTTTCAACAACACATGGTCTCCCGCCTGGAACTCTAACGGTCGACGACGAACGTCGGCATATGACTTTTGTCGACTCTGAGCAGTCAACAACCTTTGCCGAATAATTGCGACTTTTTCCCGTGTTTGAACCACCAAGTCCGGTTCTACTCCAAGTAACTCGTATGGCTCGTCCCAACAGATTGGCGATCTACACCGTCTTCCGTATAATGCTTTAAACGGAGCCATCCCAATCGAACTATGCCAACTGTTATTGTACGCAAATTCAATCAATGGTAAATGAGTCTCCCAATCTTCTTTCCAATCCAACGCGCAAGCCCTCAACATGTCTTCTAGCGTTTAGATCGTCCTCTCTGACTGTCCGTCCGTCTGGGGATGATAAGCGGTGCTGAAATTCAATTTGGTACCGAGTGCTCGATGTCGCTTGCCGAAATGCGACACAAAACGCCCATCGCGATCGACACTATACTCTTTGGGGTACCATGGAGTCTCACAATCTCCGCAATGAATAACCGAGCTAACCTCTCCGGTCCCCAAATATCTCTAATTCCCGAGAAAGTGTGCGGATTTGGTTAGCCGATCAACAATTACCCAAATCATATTCACTCGATTCGCGTCTTTGGCATTCCCACAATAAAATCCATCGCTATATCTTCCCACTTCCATTCCTAATTGGTAGCGGTTGCAATTTACCGCGGGTCTCGATGTTCCGCTTTAACTCCGACAAGTCAAGCATTTCATCACGAATCTGTTACATCTTTCTTCATGTTCGGCCACCAAAAGTTTTTCTTCAAGTCCTTATACATTTTACTCATACCGGATGAATCGAGTAGAGTAGAATGTGCTTCATTCAAATTTACCTGTTTGAGATCATCCCGATTAGGTACACAAGTTACGCCTCAAATCGAAGAACTCCGTCTACATCGATTAAGAATCAAGGAGCTTTTCCTCTAAAACTGTCTTCCCGAAGCTGCACAATTGAGAGATCATCTAACTGCTTGGACTTAAAATCTTCCATTACGGAGGATGTAATCTCAAGGAAACGCAACTGTCCTTGAGTTCTGTGAGGCCAAACTTCAATTTCCATATCAATCAACTCTCGTCTAAGCTTCGGTTGAATGGTAAGTAGTTCCAACTTTTGCAACACGATCGACTTGCGGCTTAACGCATCGGCAACGACGTTTGCTTTACGGATGGTAAAGAATGTCAAGATGATTATCTTTAAGCGGTTCCAACCATCGCGCCGACGCATATTTAGTTCCTTCTGCGTAAATATGTACTTCAAGCTCTTATGATCCGTATACACTCGACAAGAAGAACCATACAAGTAATGCCTCCAAATTTTCAACGCAAACACCACGGCTAACTCAAGATCTTGAGTAGGATAATTCATCTCGTATGGCTTTAATTGTCGAGACGCATAAGCCACTACTCTCTCATTTTGCATCAATACACATCCTAATCCTTGTTTAGAAGCATCACTATAAATAACGAAACCTTCCGTTCCTTGTGGTAAGGATAGGATCGGAGACGTAGTCAACCGCTTTTCAATTCATCAAAACTCTCGACACTCATCACTCCACTCAAATTTCGTGTCTTACGCAATAATAGGGTGAGCGGTCGAGCAATTTTCGAGAATCCTTCAACAAATCGACGATAATAGCCCGCTAATCCTAGAAAACTCCGAACTTCCTTAACATTCCGTGGAGGCTCCCAAGCTAAGACTGCTTCAACCTTTTGAGGGTCTACACGAATACCATCGGCTGAGATGATGTGTCCCAGAAAAGAAACTTCTTTAAGCCAGAACTCACACTTAGAAAATTTAGCATAAAGCTTATCAGCCCTCAAAATACTCAACGTGATTCTCAAGTGTTCGGCATGCTCCGTCTCACTTTTGGAATAGATTAATATATCGTCGATAAACACCACTACAAATTTATCGAGATATTCGATAAAAGTTTTGTTCATAAGTTGCATGAAGGCCGCCGGAGCATTTATTAAACCGAATGGCATAACTACGAATTCGTAATGCCCATACCTCGTCTGAAATGCTGACCTGGGAATATCCGAATCTCGAATTCGGAGTTGGTAATATCCTGACCGCAAATCAATCTTGGAGAAAACCGTAGCCCCTTGTAATTGATCAAATAGATCATCGATTCTTGGCAACGGATACTTGTTCTTAATAGTGAGTTTATTCAACTCACGATAGTCAATACATAGCCGTAAGGACCCATCCTTCTTTCGTACAAACAATACCGGTGCACCCCATGGAGACACACTAGGCCGAATATAACCTTTGTCCAACAATTCACCCAATTGTTTCTTCAATTCTAACATTTCCGATGGGGCCATTCTGTACGGTGCCTTGGATATTGGCGCCGCATAGGGCTCTAGTTCGATGACGAACTCTACTTCACGATGAGGTGGCAATCCCGGCAAATCATACTGAAATACGTCTTGAAATTCATTCACAACTGGAACAGAGGATAACTGTACTCCGCCAACTTCCGACTTTAATGCGTAACACCAATAACTGGTACAACCTTGTCGCAATAATTTCATCGCTTTCATGGCTCGAATAAACTTCCCAGAAGTACCAGGTTTTTGCCCTTCAAAAACGTGTTCAGTACCATCCGGTGCGACTATCGAAATTATCTTCCGACGATAATCTACTATCGCTCCATGCCGATTTAACCAATCATCACCGAGGATTAAATCCTCTCCCATCATATCGATCACAATTAAATCGGATGACCAATCTTTACTGCCAATGGTTACAGGACAATTGGCGATCTCTTGATCCCCAACTATCCTTTCCCCACTTGGCAACCCAACAATAAAAGGTTCACATGTAGAGAGACCGTCTAGGCCCAAACGATTCACACAAGATAATGATATAAAAGAATGAGTAGCTCCAGAATCAAACAATACATCTACCGGGTGCATCGAAATATAAACAATACCAGCGTAGTGGCGGTCCCTACGTCATCGGTCCGCCTCATCTCATACAATCGGGGTGGGGCTGATCCAATGCTAGATGCATCCTTATGCTCGGTTTTACCTCTGCCACCGCCGCGTCCGACACTCGGAGTTGGCTGACCCGTAATCGTGCCAGCCGGGGTAGGAGACTGTTTAGAAAATATTCGCCCACCGACTCACAATATAACGCGCGATGACCCCGCTTCCCACACTTAAAACAATCAATGGGGCGAAGTGCGGCGAGAACTGACATGTCCCGGATTTCCACAATTAAAACAAACCCTCGGCATTCCTCCACTAGCCGAGGGAAACCGTGAAGATTGCATAGAAGATTGAGGCCTACGCGATCCACCGCCTAAACTACCGAAAAATTTTGGTTTCTTCGATCTCGAAACTGCTGGAACCGGAATCGACACCATCTCATAAGCAAGTGCTCTATCCTGATATTCTCTCAAAGTAGTACACCCAAGGCCCGCCATATACTTTCGGACCTCCGGTTTCATCCTTGCATCGAAATGAAGTATCTTGTCTATCTCATCCTTAACTCGATCTTGGACATACACTAACTGCTTGTTGTATGTCTTGATTGCTTCAAATAGGAACATCTTCGGGTTGAGCTCAAGAACTCACCGACTCTTGCTAGGTGAACCGCGCTGGACAATACCGAGCTTCCATCAATTCTTTAAATTCTTACCAAGTGACATCACGGTCCTTGGGCTTAACAGCGCGCCACCATCCAAGCGTCATCAATCAGATATTGAGCAATCGGGACTCTCTTGGCTTCAGGACAACCAATACCGTCAAAGATCTTCTCGGCTCGACTAACCAATGATCCCAATTGTTCGCATCACCGGAACCATCGAATGCAGGAGGGTTCATCTTCATAACTTCTTGAAGCCATCGATCCTCAACCGTCCTGCCAGTATTAATATTCTGCACCACTTGTGCCAGTTGGTGCACTTGTGTTACAACTTGTTGAAGAACGTTAGGCACCTCGGCCTCCGAGCCTCCATTCGAACCTCCCGAAGGAATCGGGTCCGACCTAGTCGCAGAGCGAGATGCCGATTCAAACGGACCTCTCGGACTCGACACTACCACTCTGCCACGGCCTCTACCACGACCACGTTGACGGATAGCTCTACCTCTCGGCATGCGAAGAGTAAGAATGATTCAACAAGGAAATGATTACAATAATAGATTGCACAATGTTAAGGTAATTATTTCCGAAGGAAAGAAACAACCAACATCCGAAGAGTCTTCCAACACAGCAACACGAGGTGGTAGCATGCCAATGATATCGTAGATAACAACCGACTCAATTTAATAGACCCAAAACACCGGCACCTAGGTATCCATAAACCTAGGCTCGTACCATATTCGTAACACCCCATGATTTACGGAGATATTACAGGCCGTAGATCCTTTTAGAGGACCTACCTGTGCTTAGACCCAAATAAAACACATTAAATACGACAAACATAAATGTTCATACATTCAAAACCAACTTCAATTCCAACATAACATACATCACAATACCAAACAACATATCATCCCGAGGAATCATAACCAATATGACCGTTCACCACGGAATACAACAACATCATTAACCATTAATAATGACATGACATACAACACCTGACAAGACCAGCGAGTACAAAACCAAGACACGACTTTGACCATGACCATATGACCATCAACTCAAAATAATGCACGATATCAATGTCGCCACCAAGCTCGTGGTCCGTCCCGTGCTAGTCCTCCCACTGGACTGTACTGAATACACAAAGTATATCCACCCCAAAAGGGGTCGAAGAAGCCGGTGCAAGTACAATGATTCTAGAATATGTACAACAAGTGAATAATCAACAAAAACCACAGAAAATCATAGTGCCATCACGGATATTCCTAATACCACATCACAGTCATCATCACAAAACAACCTCCCGAGCTATACCGGCCTGTACCTCTCGGAAGATACACACCCCGAGACACCTCGTCAGGCCCTCCCGGTGTATAGCCCAATCGAGTGATCCGTAGGGATATGCACCACCGACCCTGTGGGACCCTCACTGGTTTTACTCGGCTCACACACACTCGATCAACAATTGGCACAAATTCCATTTTTACATATTCACACGAAGTACAGTAAACACAATCAAAGTACTTGCCTCAATTTGAACGACACAAGAAACGGCGAACGGATGAATGTACGGTCCGAACTTCCTTCAACGATTCGATCCTAACACATCGAAATATGGAATCAAAACACAACACCACGGAATTGGAAGGGATTCCCTTCAAACTCTACTCTTAGGGACAAACTATCAAACACTACTAAGGCGGAGTTGTTCATACTCAAATCAATAGGTGGGAACTCCAACCGAAATCCGTAGACTTCAAGAAAAACAAGGGATTATGGTTTTACAATCATAATCTGACCCAATTCAAGGTTTAAAACGGACTAGAATGACGAGATCTAAACAAAACCCTCAAAATTCCAAAAAACTAGGGATTGAACAATCTTACCTTGATTTGGATGATACACTGGATGAAATCTTGTTAGATTGAGCTTAGGAACACGAAAATGTTGTTGGATGGTGAAAACTGGTCGAAAAACCACGTCTAACTACACTCCAAATCGCCCAGCCGCCGAAGGGAAGAGGAAGAGGTGAAAAATGACGTTCGAACCTACCCCCATATATATATCGGGAGGTATTAGCGCACGCTACGGCTACGAGCTTAGCGTGCGCTAACGAGCCGAGGGCGGTGCATCGTTGAAGAAAAAGGCGATCGTAACTTTCGCCAGCTCGTAGCACGCCTGAACTATCTCGTTAGCGCTTACCGATTGATACTAGCGCGCTAACTCCATACTGAGCGCGGCGCTACTCGCAAGTACCGCAGCCTGCAAACGCTTCGCCTCACCGACTGACATCCTAGCGCACGCTATCATACAAGTAACGTGCGCTAGTACATCGAAATAGCGTACGTTAGTCCGTTCATAGCGTACGCTAACGCCTCATTCCAGAGTCCAGAAAGCTTACTGTCCAGCGGGCCTAACGCACGCTATTGCACAAGAGTAGCGTGCGCTACTCGAACCTGGTTAGCGTGCGCTAGACATACAGTCTTAGCGTGCGCTAACTGCTATTTTCCAAATTTAAATTCGCAAGAAGTCCGGCTAAAACGAGCACAATCCGAGAATCACGGAACCCAACAATAATCAGCCATCAATATGCCAAGGTCAATCATCAATATATATACGGTCCAAATAACCACAATACCACAAAATACATCCAAAATAACACTCACAAAATACACGGGTATTACATGGGGTAGGCTTGTCTGGGTGAAAATTGAAGTGGCAAAGTGGGTTACGGTGGGCCGGCCGCTGGCGGCGGGGGTCGGGCCAGTCTGTGTAACACCCCGAGATATTCGGAATAATTACAGCGCCGTAAACCCTTTAAGTAAGGATTTACAAGGCTAATTAAAAGAAAGTAAATATAAATCAACAATGCCACTGAATTTTTTGAAATACAGAACCGGTTCAACTGATCCAATGAGTTAATTTATACAACCATATCGAAAATGACATTATTAAAACACACGTACTCGAGTACTAAAATGAACCAAGAAGACAAATCACAATAACAATAAACATCAACCACATCACTGAGCCATCTCATCGTCATGTCGGTACTGTGGTTGCCTCCCCGCTCCTTGGCTACCTGAACATCAACACAATGTCCACCCCCGAAGGGGTTAGAAAAACAATGCTAGTACAAGTATCATAATACATAAATCATTTGTGCATCATAAAACATGCAAAACGGACTTCCGTCATCGGAATCCAACGATGTGAATCCTCACGATTCCATCAACACAATACAGGGTAATCCAGCGATCCAGCGCCCTTGGTATAGATCCCCATGATGACCCCGTCGGACCAACGCATGGTGGAAAACCCGTCCAACGATCCAGCGCCCTCAGCATAGATCCCATGATGATCCCGTCGGACCAACGCATGGTGGACATTCGATCCAGCGCCCTCAGCATAGATCCTCATGACCCCCTTCGGATCATTTACAATATAAACCATGCAATCGTGCATACACATATGCATTTTAATATGTCCATTCATACGAACAATTAACCACGAATACCACAAGAAATCAAAGAAATTAATCTCGTACTCGACAATATGAGCAAAACCATATGCATGATCAAAGTTCCAATATAAACCAACTCAACATATGATACTTGCCTCAAAAATGGCAAGAATGAAATACTCCAACAAATGACACGCGTCCGTATGCCACCGCCCCTCGACCGTCCCCTATGCAAGGCTCGGTCCTAAGGAAAGATAAATAATTCATCTCATGCCGCACGAATGTCTAACAATCCGGTTTACGGCCGCAAGCTCTAAAAAATGAATTCTGCCTGAACTACTTAGCGTGCGCTACGTACTCTACGTAACGTGCGCTAAGCCTGCCCATTAACGTACGCAAATAACCAAGTTTAGCGTACGCTAGCTGTGGTATCGATAAGTCCTTCTCGACCACCGATCGACTGCCGATGACATAACGTACGTTACGTACCAAACGTAGCGTACGTTATTCATTCCCAATAGCGCACGTTAATATATACATCTTAGCGTGCGCTACCTATGCATGGCAGCTTACTATTTGGGCAGAAAACTGATCTAATGGTGATGAAACTCAAGAAATCTTGAGTGATAAAACATGTCATCTCCGTGCATACTATGTTCATACGGTTTGTGAAAGATTTTTACGGATTAAACGACTACGAGGTTCAAGGATATGTATAATCATCACAACACCATAATTCATCTTGATCTTCAAGAAAATATCTTAAGTTCAATTCATTTCATGTCCCAAAATGTATGATTCCATTATGTAAAGACTTAAGTTCTTGATAATCTCCATATACTGGTCACAATCGGTTTGAAGCTTCATGAATATGCTAGGAGTTCAAACACTAAAAGGTTCAATGGTTTATACGATGAAGTACCGAAACATCGAAAATATCCTACTAACACATGATGTTCGACTACTTACGAATTTAACTGACTAGATAATCCCAATATCATGACCAAAACATCCTTCAGAATACTACTAATATTGGTGAAGAATCACCTACCTCAAAGTAGCGAAGAACACGAAGGAACATGAAGAAATCCAACACCGAGAGCTTGAACACCAATCTCCAATGATCTACGATATTCAACTCGGGCTAGGATGATGATATGCAGGGTTTAGGATGAAGAGAGTGACTCTCTAAGTCCAAGGATTCGGATGTGGGAAGTGAAAAAGCTCAAAATACGAAAAGGATGCTGTATTATTTATAGAAAGCGGTTATTAGCGCGCGCTAGTCCATATTCATAGCGTGCGCTAATGGCTTATTGACTTCACTGTACTCAGCATTTAGCGTGCGCTATCCTCATATGGGTAGCGTGCGCTACCGCGTTGACTTGGCTTTTTCCCGAAAGCCGTCCAGGTTCATCCCGACATAATCCGACCAAGATCCCCGGCCTGATCTCACCTACCCACACGTCTCAATCATGCTGACTACGTATAGCGCGCGCTAAGGTTCATATATAGCGTGCGCTACTAAACCCAGATTAGCATACGCTACGCCTAGTCAATAGCGTGCGCTACAAGTGCAAAATCACCATATTGAACACAATCATGCAATCATGCGCTCAACAACACCGGATCATGAAATACGGAAAATAATACTCAGATCAAAATACAACAAATACAATATCACAAGGTTCAAATACACATCAGAAATCTCGGGTATTACATCATTCCTCCCTAAAAAGAAGTTTCGTCCCAAAACTTAAGATGAAAACAACTCTGGATATCTAGCCTTCATACTATCCTCTGTTTCCCAAGTGGCCTCTTCAGCTCCATGCCGTGACCATTGTACTTTAACCAAGTGTATTGAATTATTCCTCAATTGTTTGATCCGACTCTCAAGTATCTTGATTGGTCTTTCTTCGAAGGTACCGTCATTAGCTATCTCGATCTCGTCGAAATCAATGATGTGACTGGGGTCTGGTACATACTTCTGCAATTGGGATACGTGAAACACACTGTGAACGTGACTCAGCGATGGCGGTAAGGCCAACCTGTATGCTAAATCCCCAACTCTCCCGAGGATCTCAAATGGCCCAATATATCTCGGACTTAGCTTACCTTTCCTCCCAAAACGGAAAATCCCTCGTGTAGGAGACACCTTCAATAGTACGTGGTTCCCAATGTCAAACTCTAGAGGGCGACGACGTACATCTGCATAAGACTTCTGTCGACTCTGGGCAGTCAACGGTCTTTCCCGAATCAAAGCTATCTTATCTTGAGTCTGAACTATCAATTCCGGTTCCGTCCCGATCAAGTCCGAAGAATCATCCCAGCACAGGGGTGATCGACATCTTCTCCCGTACAAAGCTTCAAACGGTGCCATCTTAATAAAAGCATGCCAACTATTGTTGTAGGTGAATTCAATCAATGGCAAGTGAACTTCCCAATCAGTCGTCGATCCGAGGTATAGGATACTTGTTCTTAATCGTCACCCTGTGTTAGCTCCCTGTAATCAATACATAATCGGAGGGATCCATCTTTCTTTCGGACAAAGAGAACGGGTGCTCCCCAAGGAGAAACGCTAGGTTGAATGTAACCCTTCTGCAATAATTCCTCCATTTGCTTCTTTAGTTCATACATCTCGGTTGGCGCCATGTGGTATGGTGCTCTGGAAATAGGAACGGCTCCAGGCTCTAATTCGATAGTGAACTCTACTTCTCTCTGCGGAGGTAACCCAGGTAGTTCGTCAGGGAATACATCTAAAAATTCATTCACAACTGGAATAGATGCGAGTTCTACTCCTTCTTCTTTCTTCATGGCATAGCACCAAATTCCATGACATCCCTGCTTCAGTAATTTCACTGCTTTCATCGCTTTGATCAATTTTTCCGAGCTTCCCGGTCTCCATCCTCTGAATAAGTGTTCAGTCCCATCATCAGCAATGATAGAAATGGCCCTCTTTCGGTAATTTTGAATAGCTCCATAACGGTTGAGCCAATCATCTCCGAGAATTAAATCATCACCATGGATGTCAACTACAATAAGATTCGATGGCCAATCTCTCCCTCCTATAGATACTGGAAAATCTCTAGTTTCTAGGGTTCCCACAATTTTCTTTCCGCTCGGTAATCCCACAACATAAGGTTCGCAATCATACAAGCACGAGATCTTCAAACGATTAACACAGTTCAAAGATATAAAAGAATACGTAGCTCCTGAATCGAATAAGACACTAACTGGTTGCAAAAGGATCTGAATCGTACCTGATGCAATAGCCGTGTTCTGATCGAATGACTTCTTCATCTCGTAAATACGCGGAGGAACGGACCCAGCGCTAGATGCTTCTCTTTTTCCAACATTCTGCTGCTGGAAACCACTTTGCTGCGTATGGTTTACACTAGTGTCCTTCGGAACCGGTGCAGGAGTGCGAGTACCAAAAGATCGAGTCGCATTTCCCCAAAATGTTGCGCGATGCCCTTCCTGTCCACACTCGAAACAGGTCACAGCAGGTGCGAAACAGTCACGTCGAACATGCCCCGCTTTGCCACAATTATAACATTTATTCCCTGCGTCTGAAATGGTTGGTGCTGCCCGGAACTTCTTCCCGCCTCGAGAAGGATGTGGAGGCCTCCTGGACGAATGAAATGAGGACTGGCCCTTACGGGGCCCACTACTCTTATTCTCCGTGAAATTGCCAGACACTTTCTGCTTTTTTGCTTTCATTGACTTTTCTACTGCCGCCTCTTTCATATCATAGGCCAGAGCCTTGTCCTGATACTGTCGCAAGGTGGTACATTCAAATCCGGACATATACTGCTGAATTTCCGGTTTCATTCGCATGTCGAAATAGAAAATTCTTTCCGCCTCAGTTCTGACCAAGTGGCGCACATAAGTCAGCTGGTGATTAAAAGTCTTAATCACGTCGGTCACAGATGCCTCTAAATTTTGTGGTGCGAAAAACTCCCGGACTCGGGCCTCCCTAACTGGGCGAGGATAATACTGCACTTCCATCATTAATTTGAACTCCGTCCAGTCAACATTATGCTCCTCAGGTCGAATGGCCTCCCACCAGTCGAAAGCCTCCCCCGTGAGAAGATACTGGGCGACCGGAACCTTTCTCTCGTTGGGACAGTTAATCCCTGCAAATATCTTCTCTAACTCCTTCAACCAGTGATCCCAAGAAAGCGTCTCAGCAGAACCGTCAAATTTTG
Source organism: Orobanche coerulescens (assembly GCA_033398695.1). Classification (NCBI taxonomy): domain Eukaryota; kingdom Viridiplantae; phylum Streptophyta; class Magnoliopsida; order Lamiales; family Orobanchaceae; genus Orobanche; species Orobanche coerulescens. The sequence continues at coordinate 126,445,373 of CM065812.1, read as the reverse complement.
GAGGGTGCAATTTGACCACCTCAGTAAGCCATTTGTCCCCCCGATTAACCTCGTTATGCTGCTGTCCCATCGCTGTCTGCATGCGATCAACAACCTGAGCAAACTGGTTTATCTGAGCAACCACCTGTTGAAGCACTCCCGGCACATTAGGATCTGCATTATTATTAGCTCATCCCTGCTGTCCTCCAGAATGGGAATCGGTTTGACTAGCAGAAATCTCTGGGGTAGACGCCGAATCCTCCTGTCTCACATTTCCACATCCGCGTCCATGACCACGTCCGCGTCCACGACCACGTCCGCGTCCACGACCTCCCCTTAACATACTGTAAATACAAATACTCAATATCCAGGGCAAACTTTCTAAAAGAAAATCCGTCAATATTCACAAAAAGGAATTAAATAAAACGGTAGTAACTGAGATTAGGAGACTTACAACCACAGTCCACATAACGATGTTGGCTCAGCAGTGATGTTACAATCGACCCGTAAATAACGTAAACAGACCCAACTAAAACCCGACTGCCAAGATATCCATGAATCTTAGCTTCGATACCATATTCTGTAACACCCCGAGATATTCGGAATAATTACAGCACTGTAAACCCTTTAAGTAAGGATTTACAAGGCTAATTAAAAGAAAGTAAATATAAATCAACAGTGCCACTGAATTTTTTGAAATACAGAACCGGTTCAACTGATCCAATGAGTTAATTTATACAACCATATCGAAAATGACATAATTAAAACACACGTACTCGAGTACTAAAATGAACCAAGAAGACAAATCATAATAACAATAAACATCAACCACATCACTGAGCCATCTCATCGTCATGTCGGTACTGTGGTTGCCTCCCCGCTCCTCGGCTACCTGAACATCAAAACAATGTCCACCCCCAAAGGGGTTAGCAAAACAATGCTAGTACAAGTATCATAATACATAAATCATCAATGCATCATAAAACATGCAAAACGGACTTCCGTCATCGGAATCCAACGATGTGAATCCTCACGATTCCATCAACACAATACAGGGTAATCCAGCGATCCAGCGCCCTTGGTATAGATCCCCATGATGATCCCGTCGGACCAACGCATGGTGGAAAACCCGTCCAACGATCCAGCGCCCTCAGCATAGATCCCCATGATGATCCCGTCGGACCAACGCATGGTGGACATTCGATCCAGCGCCCTCAGCATTGATCCTCATGACCCCCTTCGGATCATTTACAATATAAACCATGCAATCATGCATACACATATGCATTTCAATATGTCCATTCATACGAACAATTAACCACGAATACCACAAGAAATCAAAGAAATTAATCTCGTACTCGACAATATGAGCAAAACCTTATGCATGATCAAAGTTCCAATATAAACCAACTCAACATATGATACTTGCCTCGAAAATGGCAAGAATGAAATACTCCAACAAATGACACGCGTCCGTATGCCACCGCCCCTCGATCGTCCCCTATGCAAGGCTCGGTCCTAAGGAAAAATAAAGAATTCATCTCATGCCGTACGAATGTCTAACAATCCGGTTTACGACCGCAAGCTCTAAAAAATGAATTCTGCCTGAACTACTTAGAGTGCGCTACATACTCTACATAACGTGAGCTAAGCCTGCCCGTTAATGTACGCAAATAACCAAGCTTAGCGTACGCTAGCTGTGTACTGACAGTCCTCTCTGACCAGCCGACTGACTCGCCTGATGACATAACGCACGTTACGTACCAAACGTAGCGTACGTTATTCATTCCCGATAGCGCACGTTAATATATACATCTTAGCGTGCGCTACCTGTGCATGGCAGCTTACTATTTGGGCAGAAAACTGATCTAATGGTGATGAAACTCAAGAAATCTTCAGTGATAAAACATGTCATCTCCGTGCATACTATGTTCATACGGTTTGTGAAAGATTTTTATGGATTAAACGACTAAGAGGTTCAAGGATATGTATAATCATCACAACACCATAGTTCATCTTGATCTTCAAGAAAATATCTTAAGTTCAATCCATTTCATGTCCCAAAACGTATGATTCCATTATGTACATACTTAAGATCTTGATAATCTCCATATACTGGTCACAATCGGTTTGAAGCTTCATGAATATGCTAGGAGTTCAAACACTAAAAGGTCCAATGGTTTATACGATGAAGAAGTACCGAAACATCGAAAATATCCTACTAACACATGATGTTCGACTACTTACGAATTTAACTGACTAGATAATCCCAATATCATGACCAAAACATCCTTCAGAATACTACTAATATTGGTGAAGAATCACCTGCCTCAAAGTAGCGAAGAACATGAAGGAACTTGAAGAAATCCAACACCGAGAGCTTGAACACCAATCTCCAATGATCTACGATCTTCAACTCGGGCTAGGATGATGATATGCAGGGTTTAGGATGAAGAGAGTGACTCTCTAAGTCCAAGGATTCGGATGTGGGAAGTGAAAAGGCTGAAAATACGAAAAAGGATGCTGTCTTATTTATAGAAAGTGGTTATTAGCGCGCGCTAGTCCATATTCATAGCATGCGCTAACGGCTCACTGACTTCACTGTACTCATCATTTCGCGTGCGCTATCCTCATATGGGTAGCGTGCGCTACCGCGTTGACTTGGCTTTTTCCCGAAAGTCATCTAGGTTCATCCTGACATAATCCGACCAAGATCCCCGGCCTGATCTCACCTACCCACACGTCTCAATCATGCTGACTACGTATAGCGCGCGCTAAGGTTCATATATAGCATGCGCTACTAAACCCAGATTAGCGTACGCTACGCCTAGTCGATAGCGTGCGCTACAAGTGCAAAATCACCATATTGAACACAATCATGCAATCATGCGCTCAACAACACCGGATCATAAAATACGGAAAATAATACTCAGATCAAAATACAACAAATACAATATCACAAGGTTCAAATACACATTAGAAATCTCGGGTATTACAGTCTGGGCTCGAAGGTGGACCGGGATGGGCTGGGCCTGGGCTGGAGAGTCCGAGACTGGGACCGCCCGGGTGGTCAGGGGGGTGTTGGAACATTCTGTTCCATACATAAATTAAAAGTGTTTTGATGACTAAAAGTGTTAAGCAAAACAAAACAACGAAGAGACGAAGCAAGCATCGAAGGAAAACGAAGTTGCAAAAAGGCATCCTGGACAGCCTTAACGTACGCAATATAGATTGATTAACGTACGTAATATTATAAGGCTTACGTACGTAATGAAGGATTATTAACGTACGTAACACAAGTTCAAACCAGATGAACGTTGGACGAGTCGAAGTCAAAAAGGTGGCAACAGACATATGACGTCAGCAGTGACGTACTATTAACGTACGTAATGAGAAGTATGATAACATACGTAAATAAAGAAACGAATGATACTGGACTGAATCTGGGAGAAGCTAACGTACATAACAGTGTCTGGTTAATGTACGTAAACAAGCTTACGTACGTAATGGGAGGTATATAGCGTACGTAATGAAGGTCGTGGCAGCTAACGGCTAGTTTGATCAAGAAGCCTATAAATACCATGTCTATGGTATTGATTGAGCACAACAACTTCAAGCATACTACACATTCATATAAGATTGATAATCATTGTATTGTTGTTGTAATATTGAGCTTACGTTGAGTGATTGAGTGTTATACACAAAATCATACACGAGTGGTAAAAGAAAAGATACAATTGGATTCGGTGTTATTAGGATCAAGGATCCGGCAATGTTAGAATCGCAATCGGTATCTTCGTGAGGTTTATCTAGTACCCATAAAAAGCTAGAGAGGTTGATTCCTTGTCCTACGAAAAGGAAAACGGTTTAACTTGGACCGACACAAAGACAAGTACGAGTGGTTTATCACGGACCAATAGAAGACGTGATTGTAACGGTTATACCTCGACCGATAGAAGAGAGGCGTAGAGGTTTTTATCTTGATCCTATAGAAAAAGATACCGAGAGAGGACGTAGGCTCGTTTATAGCCGAACCTCTATAAATCCTTGCATCATTTATTTTCCGCAATTTTATTTACGCTTCTGCAAATGGCGCAAATATCCGGACCCCGTACCCAACAATTGGTATCGGAGCGGTACTCCAATACGCGGCTTAGCATCCAAGGAGACGATCCAATGGCATTTCAATTTGCTCCTGTCGAAGGCCTTGCTCTCAACCGACCACCATTCTTTGATGGCTCAAATTATTTGACATGGAAGAAAAAGATGTCAATCTTTATTCGTGCCTACGGTATAGAGATTTGGAAGATTATTTGCCTTGGCCCGAAAGTCCCAATCAAATCCAACGGTACGCTCAAATCTTTCGAAGAATACGATGATGCCGATTGGAAAAATGACCATTTAAATTGTAAGGCCACCCAACTTTTATTTTGTGCCTTAAATCCCGAAGAGGTCAATCGTATCTCGTCGTGTGAAAGTGCGAAAGAAATATGGAAAATTCTTGAAATCACACACGAAGGGACAACTCAAGTCAAGGAGACGAAGATCAATATGCTTCTCCATGACTACGAATTATTCATGATGAAAGGTGACGAGTCCATCACCAATATACTCGACCGATTCTCGGTCATCACAAATGGACTTGCGTCATTCGGAAAACCGTTATCTAGTAGTGAAAAAGTCAAGAAAATTTTACGATCACTACCTAGCGAGTGGGACGGCACCGTGACCGCGATTATGGAATCCAAAGATCTCAACACGCTCGATTTTAGCGCCCTCGTTGGTTCGCTAATTAATTATGAGATCGTGTTACAATCACGAAGTGTCAAACCGAAACCGAAAGAAAAATCGCTAGCCATGAAGGCTAAGATATCGAGAAAGAAGGAAGAAATCCCGGTGGAAGAAAGCGACGAAGAAGCGGCTTATTATGCGAAGAATATTAATAAATTCCAAACCTTATTAAACCGGAGGAAGAAGGATATCTCGAGCGAAACGAAGAAGTTCGACAACTCTTGTCGACAATGTGGAAAACCAGGCCACTTCGCTAAGCATTGCCGTGCCAAACCCAAGAAGGAGGTTCTCGTGGCTACTTGGAGCGATGAAGACGAAGATGATGATTTCATCAATCAAAATAATCTCGCTCTCATGGCCCGGAGTTCGTTCGACGACAGCGACGTCGAAAGCCAAGTAAGTACATCCTCCCGTGATGAACTTTTTGATGCATTTGAGTTACTTCATACGGATTTTCAAAATGCTTTATCGGAAATTAAATCCCTTAAGTCTAAAATTAAGTCTTTGGAAATTGAAAATTCCAAAATTATCGAGAAGGGAAAATTTGTCAAAATCGATCATTCAAAGTGTATTGAAAATGAAAATATTTTGAAGAATGATCTTTTAAAAGTTCAAGATGAACTAAAATCTTTGGCAAGAAAATTCTCGTGCAGCAACGATAAATTTGAACAAATGTTATGTGTTCAAAAATATACTTTAAATAAAGAGGGGTTAGGATTCAAACCACGTTCGAAAAACGAATCCGTTAATTTTAAAATACCCCATTGCGAAAAGTGTTTGAAAATCGGGCATCACATTTCAAATTGCAAAAGCCCTCGCCGGACGATAAAAATTAAGAAAATTTGGGTTCCTAAAGGAACAAATATTTCAAATATCGTCTACATTTCTAAACAAAAACCGACTATAGGTTGGATCCCCAAACATTGATTTTTGATATTTTACTCGGGGGGAATAATTTTTTTTTAAAACGGATAATATTTTCAGGGGGAGTTAATACCCTTGTATTTATTTTTGCATATTTCAATATTTATTGAATTTTTTTTATTGGTATTTTATTGCATTTTTTGATGAATACAAAAAGGGGGAGAGATAGGAGCATGGTGAAATAAGTCGAAAATGTGATTAACAGTGAAAGGGGGAGAAATCGAAGAAAATCGATAGCATACAAAAAGAATTGGAAAAACGAAGGAGTTGAAAAAAAATAAGGGGAAGTCGAAAATGAAGGAAAAAGAAAAATGAGGAGACGTCGAAAAAAAAAAGACGATGAAAAATTTGAAAATGAGTAAAGAAAAGGAGAAAAGAAAGAAGGAGTCGAAAAAGAAATGGGAGAAAATTCTAGCGAAACGGACAAAGTCGAAAACTTTGGTCTGTAAAGATATACATATATTTGTATTTTTGCAGGTAAATCCCATTGACGTATTGTTGTTTTGTAATCATCAAAAAGGGGGAGATTGTTGGAACATTCTGTTCCATACATAAATTAAAAGTGTTTTGATGATTAAAAGTGTTAAGCAAAACAAAACAACGAAGAGACGAAGCAAGCATCGAAGGAAAACGAAGTTGCAAAAAGGCATTCTGGACAGCCTTAACGTACGCAATATAGATTGATTAATGTACGTAATATTATAAGGCTTACGTACGTAATGAAGGATTATTAACGTACGTAACACAAGTTCAAACCAGATGAACGTTGGACGAGTCGAAGTCAAAAAGGTGGCAACGGACATATGACGTCAGCAGTGACATACTATTAACGTACGTAATGAGAAGTATGATAACGTACGTAAAGAAAGAAACGAATGTTACTGGACTGAATCTGGGAGAAGCAAACGTACGTAACAGTGTCTGGTTAATGTATGAAAACAAGCTTACGTACGTAATGGGAGGTATATAGCGTACGTAATGAAGGTCCTGGCAGCTAACGGCTAGTTTGATCAATAAGCCTATAAATACCATGTCTATGGTATTGATTGAGCACAACAACTTCAAGCATACTACACATTCATCTAAGATTGATAATCATTGTATTGTTGTTGTAATATTGAGCTTACGTTGAGTGATTGAGTGTTATACACAAAATCATACACGAGTGGTAAAAGAAAAGATACGATTGGATTCAGTGTTATTAGGATCAAGGATCCAGCATTGTTAGAATCGCAATCGGTATCTGTTAGATTGGTACCGCCACTAGAAGGGGGGGTTGAATAGTGCGGATAAGAGTATTGTACTTTTTTCGTGCGGAAGCAAAAATATCGGAGTAATAAAAATGCGGAAAAGAAAGAACACAAGGAATTGTTCGAGAGGTTCGGCTATTAACGAAGCCTACGTCCCCTACCTAGTTTTATCGACTAGGACTTTTCTTAGAACTTGGAATTGCACTTTCTAGTTTAGTGCCAACTTCTTACAACTTCTTGATTTCCGGGCTCAAGAACAACCTCACAAGAGCACTCTTGTTTTTCTAGGTACAAGATAACCTATACACAAAATAAATGCGAGTAGGAACTCGACTTTCATGATATATCGCTCATAGATACAAGAATGAAGATTGGAAATTATAGAACAAATCTTCTCGTATCACAATCTAGAATAGGAATATCTCTAAAAATATTTGCTTGATATTGCTTGAGTATGCTAGTAGGCTCAGAATGCTTGTGTGTCTTCAATCTCCATGAAGGTGGCTATTTATAGCCTTCTTGAGCTCAATTTCCCGTTGGAACAGTTTAACTGGTTACGTACGTTATATGCTGTTGATTACGTATGTTACGTACGTTACGTACGTTATATGATCCGAATAACGACCATAATGAAAGTGCCGAAACTGTCCAGTGAAACATGATGAAATGCGTTACGTACGTTATGAACCTCATGGTTACGTACGTAATATCCTGGTCAAAGATCCGTTGATTGAGACGACTTGTTGCAACGGCTAGTGGCTTTTCCAACGGTCAGAATAATTCAAGCCTTACGTACGTTATATATCTCCGGTTACGTACGTTACCTGTACAAAAAAACTTACGAATATAGTGAATGTTACGTACGTTATAAAAGATGCGTTACGTACGTTAACTGTACTAAAAATCTTGCAGACAACTGTGAATGTTACGTACGTTAATGTGATGTGTGTTACGTACGTTAACTGAAGAGAAAATATGTTTTAAGTAAATTTTGGTTTTAATAACACATCATCAAAATGATCTAAAAAATATTGTTCCAACAATCCCCCCCTTTTTGATGATGACAAAATTTACGTATGTGAGTTTTTGAAAACATGATTTTAATAAGGCTCCCCCTGAACACGAGCACTGCAAAAATTAATATGCTCCCCCTGAAAACGCGCACGGGTTATTTCAAAAGTTGATTTCAAAAACGATACATATTATTCTCCCCCTTTTGTCATTAAAAAAAAGTTGAGAAAACCTGCAAGAGACATCAATGATACGCATAATAATCAACATAAACCAAGTCAATGATTAAACAAAATGATAACCAAAATGATGCATAAAAAGATAGTCATTACAGTCAAAACATAAACATGAAATGTTTGGTCTTTTAATAAAACAAGAAACATCATCATCAGAAAGGATAGCCCGACTAGTCAAGGTCCGCATCCGGCGGTATCCCAAAATGTGTGCAGATGTTCTTCACCATGATCTTGATGTCGCTCATGTCTTTCTCAAGACTATGCATTCGAGAAGCCATCTGGGAAGAAGAGGATTCCGGACGAGGACGGGAGGAACCAAGCTGAGATGACGGACGAGGTCTAGTATGATCGATCCCCCTCGATGTGATCCTCTCCTCCGGTCTCGGAAGGGTGCCCCATCTATGAGCCGATCATCATCCTTGATATACGCAAAGTATATCCATCCACGATTTCTCGTGCGAAGATACCTCATCGTCCGTAATGTCCCCTCGGTGACGAGGCTCCCCCTAGGAATTGGAACCCCGTGGACCCCAGACAGATCAACTCCTGCTTTCTCAAAAATTTCAGTTAAGATAGAACCAAACGGCATTCCAGATTTTCTCTGTCGATCAACTTTCGCGTAGCTCTTTTTGTGGAAAATTTGACCTTTTTCCACGAACCATTTTAGCACAATATACGCGAAGTTGACTTGGTGATCCTTCCACACATGATAAATAATCTCCATATTGATATTCACAAGTCGAAGCTGAGCATTAACTTTAGGCATAAGACAACGAGTGATAGCATCGTGAAGCAAACGAATGTTTATCCCAAAGTCATTGTTTTCAAACCGCCCAGAATGAACATTTATAACGGCTTTGTCCGACAAAAAATCACGGACTTTGGACTCGTGAACACCATAGCTTTCATCATCGGACCAGTCGTTAATGACTTCGTCCGGAGGAGCAAACTCTCCTTTGCATCGAAAACCCTCATTAGGGAGACCAAAAATCTCCGAAAGCTTCGCCTCATCAAAGGATATTGATTTACCACGCACAAGAGAATTAACAACAGCAAGTCCGTCGGCATCATAAGTGACAAAAAAATTTGCATAAAACTCTTTTACACATTCCTCATAAATTGGTCGATCAAGACTAACGAACCGATTTATCCCAAGCATATCGAATAATTCTTCGATAGCAACACCAGCACAGTTCAGAGATTCAAAATCAAAGTGGTGACTCGGAGTTACCTCCTCGTCAATAAGGATTTCGTTGAAAACTTTCATGGCTTGAGCATTCGGAAATGATAGATCGCCGGAAGCCGTGGAGGATGTTTGGGAGGTTTCTCCTCTTCTCTTTTTTCCGGTTCTGGATGCCATGAGGATTGAATCGGTCGAAAAGTGAAGGTTTGATGGATAATCTTGAAGTTTTGATAGATTTGCCGGAACACTTCGTCGCTGTCGCTAGGGATTTGTAGGGAATGAAAAGGGGACTGACGATGTGGGTTTATATATGTTAGGGTCAACAATCGCTTACGTACGTTATATCCCTTATGTAACGTACGTAACGTAAAAACCTAAACTTTCTGGAGTGAAACCTGCGTTTTGTTACGTACGTAACGAACCAACCTGTAATGTACGTAAGGGCCTATTACGTACGTAATGGACCGCGTCTACCGTACGTAAGCAAGACCAAATGAATAGTCTTTTCCTTTCGATGATGTCCCGATTTAAATGACCATTTAATGTGACTATGATGAGTATGCAATATTAAAAATGATCAGCATGTCCCATTCCTAAATTTATGCGAATAAAGTTGAAAGCTTCTTCGGGTAATGGTTTTGTAAAAATATCCGCCAATTGTTCATTAGTACTAACAAATTGGAGACGAACATTCCCGTTTTGGACATGGTCACGAATAAAATGGTGACAAATTTCGATGTGTTTTGTCCTACTATGCAAAATGGGGTTTTTACTTAAATTAATGGCACTTGTATTGTCACAAAAAATAGGAGTATTTTTATGTTCGATGCCATAATCAAGTAATTGATTTTTGATCCAAAGAACTTGTGCACATGCACTTCCTTCAGCCACATATTCTGCTTCAGCTGTGGAAGTAGCGACACTAGTCTGTTTCTTACTTCCCCATGAAATTAAACATGAACTCATAAAATGACAAGTTCCGGTGGTGCTTTTTCTATCAATTTTACATCCACCGAAATCGGCATCACTATATGCAAAAAGTTGAAAATCAATGCTGGAAGGATACCATAGGCCTAAACCAGCAGTATATTTTAAATATCGAAAAATCCGTTTACATGCAATGAGATGATATTCTTTAGGGTTTGCTTGAAAACGAGCACATAGGCAGGTAGCAAACATTATATCAGGTCTAGATGCAGTTAAGTAAAGTAAGGATCCGATCATACCTCGATACTGTTTTTGGTCAACAGATTTACCTTTTTCATCTTTATCGAGTTTAAGAGTGGAAGACATAGGAGTGGATATTTCTTTGCAATCTTCCATCTTAAATTTCTTTAGAAGCTCATTGACGTACTTGGATTGGTGAATGAATATTCCGTCATTGAGTTGCTTAATTTGGAGTCCGAGAAAGTTTTTCAACTCTCCCATCATACTCATTTCGAACTCTCCCTTCATAAGATTTGAAAATTCTTTGGACAGAGTTTCGTTAGTTGCACCAAAAACAATATCGTCCACATAGATTTGACAAATTAACATATCATCATGTAAGACCTTAATGAATAGAGTATTATCAACATTACCTCTTTTATAACCATTTGAGATAAGAAAAGAGCTTAGACGATCATACCATGCTCTCGGAGCTTGCTTTAATCCATAGAGAGCTTTATGGAGCTTGTACACATGATCCGGATGATCATAGTCTTCAAAACCCGGAGGTTGCTTGACATAAACTTCCTCCTGGATGATTCCATTTAGGAACGCACTTTTTACATCCATTTGATGGAGTTTGATCTTCTTATATGTGGCAAAGGCACAGAGAAGACGAATAGCTTCAAGACGAGCAACAGGAGCGAACGTCTCTTCATAATCCAAGCCTTCTTCTTGATTATAACCTTGGGCGACCAACCTCGATTTATTTTTAATAGGGAGACCATCATCATCGATTTTGATTTTATGAACCCATTTGGCACCAATGATTGATTTGTCTACCGGTGCCGGAACTAATTCCCAAACTTTATTTCTTTCGCATTGGTTTAGCTCTTCTTGCATAGCAATAGCCCAATTCTCATCATTTATGGCCTCATCGATATTCTTTGGTTCTGTAAGAGAAATAAATGCAATATTGTTAATACAATCATTTATATTTCTCCTAGTTCGTACACCTTCATCGATTTTTCCGAGAATTTGTTCCATCGGATGGTCTTTCACATTTGCCCAATCTTTAGGAAGGTTGTAAGTATTTTCCTCCTGTTTGTCCGAGCTTACGTCGAGCTTCTCCAACTCCTTTGATACTTCGGATACTTCGTTAGCTGGAACCATACCTGCATCATCATCAAAAACAACCTTTCTCGGGGGTAAAACTGTATCATCGAATTTTACATGAATGGACACTTCTACCGAGCCTCTTCTACAATTAAATACACGATAAGCTTTACTATTAGTATAATAACCAAGAAATATTCCAATATCTGATTTAGAATCGAATTTACCCAAATTGTCTTTTCCATTATTATGAATGAACACTTTAGAACCAAATGGATGAAAATAAGATAAATTGGGCTTTTTACCTTTAAAAATCTCATAAGGAGTCATCATTTTGTTCCTCCTGAGATGGACACGATTTATAACATAACAAGCAGTGTTAACGGCTTCGGCCCAAAAGTATTTAGGAAGACCATACTCGTTAAGCATTGTTCGGCTCATTTCTTCTAGAGAGCGATTCTTCCTCTCGACAACTCCATTTTGTTGAGGTGTCCGAGGTGCCGAAAAGTTGTGCCCAATACCATATTTATCGCACCAATCTTCAAAGAGATTAGAATCAAATTCTCCACCATGATCGGTTCGAATGGCGATAATCGTAATTCTTTTCCTTCCAGGTAACCTTACACCACTTAACAAACTCGTTAAAAGCATCATCTTTATTGGCTAAGAATTTTACCCAAGTAAATCTTGAAAAATCATCGACAATAACTAAAGTATAAAGTTTACTGTTAGACCGGCATGTCGAGACGGACCAATTAAATCCATATGAATTAATTCAAGAATGCGACTAGTGGAAATTTCCATTTTTGGTTTAAACGAGCCTCTTGCATGTTTACCTTTAATACAGGCCTCACAAATGTGGTCTTTTCTAAAATTTAATTTTGGTAGACCACGAACAATATCATTTTTGGCCAATTTTGAAAGAAGTGGTAAAGAGGCATGTCCCAATTTTCGGTGCCAAACAATGGCATTTTCATCTTACGAAAGTAGACATTTTTCGTTAAAAGAAGATTCATCTTGGAGATCAACAATGTAAATATTTCCATAACGCAATCCAATAAAAACGATTTGGTCTTTTCTCATTGCCGTGCAATGCGTAATTTCAAAAATTAATTTAAGAACGGTGTCACATAGTTGAGAAACACTTAGGAGATTATGGCAAAGTCCATCAACAAATAGAACATTTTCAATAGTGGGTAAAGGTTTCTTACCAATTTTACCTGTCCCTTTTATTTGGCCCTTTTTATTATCGCCAAAGGTAACACAGCCACGATCTTCCTTTTTCAGCTCCGTGAAGAGATGTTCATTTCCACTCATGTGATTTGAACATCCACTATCAACATACCATTTATTTGATAATGTTGTCTTCCTTGCTTGTACCTACAAAAACCATTTTCTTCCGTTTTATAGGTACCCATGCTAATTTGGGTCCTGAGGAGTTAGATACAAAAACTTGGTTTTTAATAACGGTCCCTTTTGGTACCCAAATTTGCTTAACCCTTATAGTACGTCTAGAGTTTCGACATTAGGTTTCGGTATGTCCAGGTTTTAAACATTTTGGACATGATGGGATACCCGTTTTTAAAGTGTCCGAATCTTTTGTGGTAATTTCTAAGGACTTTTTCATTGGAAATGAATTATACCCAAGTCCTTGTTTTGAAAGAGAAAATTTTTGACCAAATAATAATTGCTCGAATTTGTCATTACCATATGAAAATTTTCTGACATAAAGTTTAAATTCTTTCTGAGTTTTATGCAATTCATCTTTCAGAATTTTCTCAGTTTCCAAGCAATTTGTATGATCAATAGAAACTTCCTTGTTTTTCAATAATTTAGCATTTTCAATTTCAAGGAGTTTTATTTTCTTTTTCAAATCTTTATTGCTATTGCAAGCCTTTTCGTATTCATTATTTAGAGATTCAAAAGCATCAAGTAGTTCTTCATGAGAATCACTAACCTCGACTTCTTCGTCACTATCTTCGGATGCGCGGGACATTAGAGCAAGATTGGTTTGGACTTGTGGTTCATCATCCTCATCATCGTCACTCCATGTGGCGACATAAACCTCCTTCTTTTTGAACTTTTCATGAGGTGGTTTTGATGAACTTATTGGAGCAAAGAAGACGACAATCTTTTGCAAAATGGCACGAACGCCGCACCTTCGACAAGTGTTGTCGAACTTTTTGTTTTGAGGGAAGTGAGTCTTTTTGGATTCATCCCTTGATTCTTGCTTGATATCTCTCCGGCGCCTTTGAAGAAGATTTTTAAATTTCTTTATGTTTTTGGCATAAAAGGCGGTTTCTTCGTCCTCTTCTTCGATAGGTTCATCCTCTAAATCACTTTCTTCTTTGGCTTTGAAAGCGATACTCCTTTCTCTCTCCTTAGGTTTTGGTTTCGAGCTTCGAGATTTAATGACGATCTCATAATTAATGAGAGATCCGATGAGAGCGCCGAATTCTATTGTATTGAGGTCTTTCGACTCCATGATAGCCATAACGGTAGCGTCCCATTCTCTTGGTAGAGACCGAAGGATTTTCTTGGCTTTATCACTACTTGATATCGGTTTCCCGAATGAAGCTAGCCCATTTGTGATTGCCGAGAAACGGTCAAGCATAGTGGTAATGCTTTCTTCTTCTTTCATGGTGAAGAGTTCATAATCGTGAAGAAGCATATTGATTTTGGTTTCCTTGACTTGACTCGTACCTTCATGGGTGATCTCTAACATTTTCCAGATTTCTTTTGCCGTCTCGCAGGAAGAAATTCTATTGTGATCTTCTGGATTGAGAGCACAATAAAGCAATTGAGTGGCTTTACTGTTGAAGTGGTCGTTCTTCCAGTCGGCATCGTCGTACTCTTCGAAACTTTTGAGAGAGCCATCCGTTTTCTTAGGAATGGTAGGTCCAAGGGCAATGACCTTACATATTTCAATATCGTGAGCTCGGATGAAGATGGACATCTTCTTCTTCCATGTCATAAAGTTTGAACCATCGAAGAAAGGAGGGCGATTGAGAGCGTTGCCTTCAACGGAGGAGTGGATAAAGGCCATTTGGATCTTTTCTCTAGCGGGTGTTAATCCGGTGATAAAGAGACCGCTCCGATACCAATTGTTAGATTGGTACCGCCACTAGAAGGGGGGGTTGAATAGTGCGGATAAGAGTATTGTACTTTTTTCGTGCGGAAGCAAAAATATCGGAGTAATAAAAATGTGGAAAAGAAAGAACACAAGGAATTGTTTGAGAGGTTCGGCTATTAACGAAGCCTACGTCCCCTACCTAGTTTTATCGACTAGGACTTTTCTTAGAACTTGGAATTGCACTTTCTAGTTTAGTGCCAACTTCTTACAACTTCTTGATTTCCGGGCTCAAGAACAACCTCACAAGAGCACTCTTGTTTTTCTAGGTACAAGATAACCTATACACAAAATAAATGCGAGTAGGAACTCGACTTTCACGATATATCGCTCTTAGATACAAGAATGAGGATTGGAAATTATAGAACAAATCTTCTCGTATCACAATCTAGAATAGGAATATCTCTCAAAATATTTGCTTGATATTGCTTGAGTATGCTAGTAGGCTCAGAATGCTTGTGTGTCTTCAATCTCCATGAAGGTGGCTATTTATAGCCTTCTTGAGCTCAATTTCCCGTTAGAACAGTTTAACTGGTTACGTACGTTATATGCTGTTGATTATGTACGTTACGTACATTATATGATCCGAATAACGGCCGTAATGAAAGTGCCGAAACTGTCCAGTGAAACATGATGAAATGCGTTACGTACGTTATGAACCTCATGGTTACGTACGTAATATCCTGGTCAAAGATCCGTTGATTGAGACGACTTGTTGCAACGGCTAGTGGCTTTTCCAACGGTCAGAATAATTCAAGCCTTACGTACGTTATATATCTCCGGTTACGTACGTTACCTGTACAGAAAAACTTACGAAAATAGTGAATGTTACGTACGTTATAAAAGATGCGTTACATACGTTAACTGTACTAAAAATCTTGCAGACAACTGTGAATGTTACGTACGTTAATGTGATGTGTGTTACGTACGTTAACTGAAGAGAAAATATGTTTTAAGTAAATTTTGGTTTTAATAACACATCATCAAAATGATCTAAAAAATATTGTTCCAACAGTATCTTCGTGAGGTTTATCTAGTACCCATAAAAAGCTAGAGAGATTGATTCCTTGTCCTACGAAAAGGAAAACGGTTTAACTTGGACCGACACAAAGACAAGTACAAGTGGTTTATCACGGACCAATAGAAGACGTGATTGTAACGGTTATACCTCGACCGATAAAAGAGAGGCGTAGAGGTTTTTATCTTGATTCTATAGAACAAGATACCGAGAGAGGACGTAGGCTCGTTAATAGCCGAACCTCTACAAATCCTTGCGTCATTTATTTTCCGCAATTTTATTTACGCTTCCGCAAACGGCGCAAATATCCGGACCCCGTACCCAACAATTGGTATCGGAGCGGTACTCCAATACGCGGCTTAGCATCCAAGGAGACGATCCAATGGCATTTCAATTTGCTCCTGTCGAAGACCTTGCTCTCAACCGACCACCATTCTTTGATGGCTCAAATTATTTGACATGGAAGAAAAAGATGTCGATCTTTATTCGTGCCTATGATATAGAGATTTGGAAGATTATTTACCTTGGCCCGAAACTCCCAATCAAATCCGACGGTACGCTCAAATCTTTCGAAGAATACGACGATGCCGATTGGAAAAATGACCATTTAAATTGTAAGGCCACCCAACTTTTATTTTGTGCCTTAAATCCCGAAGAGGTCAATCGTATCTCGTCGTGTGAAAATGCGAAAGAAATATGGAAAATTCTTGAAATCACACACGAAGGGACAACTCAAGTCAAGGAGACGAAGATCAATATGCTTCTCCATGACTACGAGTTATTCATGATGAAAGGTGATGAGTCCATCACCAATATGCTCGACCGATTCTCGGTCATCACAAATGGACTTGCATCATTCGGAAAACCATTATCTAGTAGTGAAAAAGTTAAGAAAATTTTACGATCACTACCTAGCGAGTGGGACGGCACCGTGACCGCGGTTATGGAATCTAAGGATATCAACACGCTCGATTTTAGCGCCCTCGTTGGTTCGCTAATTAATTATGAGATCGTGTTAAAATCACGAAGTGTCAAACCGAAACCGAAAGAAAAATCGCTAGCCATGAAGGCTAACATATCGAGAAAGAAGGAAGAAATCCCAGTGGAAGAAAGCGACGAAGAAGTGGCTTATTATGCCAAGAATATTAATAAATTCCAAACCTTATTAAACCGGAGGAAGAAGGATATCTCGAGCGAAACGAAGAAGTTCGACAACTCTTGTCGACAATGTGGAAAACCAGGCCACTTCGCTAAGCATTTCCGTGCCAAACACAAGAAGGAGGTTCTCGTGGCTACTTGGAGCGATGAAGAGGAAGACGATGATTTCATCAATCAAAATAATCTCGCTCTCATGGCCCGGAGTTCGTTCGACGACAACGACGTCGAAAGCCAAGTAAGTACATCCTCCCGTGATGAACTTTTTGATGCATTTGAGTTACTTCATACGGATTTTCAAAATGCTTTATCGGAAATTAAATCCCTTAAGTCTAAAATTAAATCATTGGAAATTGAAAATTCCAAAATTATCGAGAAGGGAAAATTTGTCGAAATCGATCATTCAAAGTGTATTGAAAATGAAAATATTTTGAAGAATGATCTTTTAAAAGTTCAAGATGAACTAAATGTAACACCCCAAACTAGGCGGATATTACAGTGCCGTGAATCCCCGACTGGGACCCACCAGGCAAATGAAAATGATGAATTAAATAATATAATTGTAGTACCGAACCACATTATATTACCAAGTACTCCGATGAGGAGTTTAAGTACAACACACCAGGACTAAACCGAATACTAGTATATTTTATATGGAGATAAAATACACCACCCTGAACAATTAAACATCTCAAACGGAATTTGCAGCGGAAAATACAAATGACGGAATAACTGAAATGACTGAAATGACTGAAACAAATGAAATGACTGGGGCCCCCTACTAGTATCACTGGGACTCCTCGCCGTCAACATGCTCTTCCCGTGCCTTTGCCTTGCCGTGACATGAAAACAAAAATCCCCCAACGGGCCGCCATACGTAACAACAATCCTCAAGGGTTGAAATTACATAATCATGAATTAACAAGTTATGAAATATCCTTAATTATGAATTACGGCGAAGAGGAGTATCATAGTACGCCCGTAATGTTCAGGCAAGTGTACAAGACGAATGGCCGGACACACCCGTTCTTGTACCTAATTAGTCTCACGGAGGTAAGCGTTACCGTGTGCGGTCAATGTCGGTGAACCCAAAACATGACCATCGTGTGCCCGACTAAAAATTCCACACAGCCACACCCGGCCACGCAATATGAACCTAGAAGGTCATATGAACGAGAATGACCACAATGAATACCAATGAATAATAATTCGACAAGGCCAAGATGACTCACCGAGATGAAAATAATAGTGACTTGATTGATAACCCAATGAAATGATTTGGAACCGTCGTTCCTCGTGAATGAAATGATTATTCGATAATTACAAGTCTCAATATGATTAATACCATGATGAATGAGTTATGATTATGAGCAATCAACAACAAAAGGAATGAGTATACTTTTAACCGAGTAAGAGTTAACTTACACAATACCGATGACAATTTCCTTCCACGAACAACGTCCTAATCGAGATACCGGTCGCTCGAACAACCTTGAATAGCAATAATTACCAACAACCGATCAATACACTTGTCAAGCAACAAAACACGACCAACCCAAAAGTCGATACAATGATAATCAAACTCATAGAGGCATTCTAACGAATACGTAACCAACCACACAACTTCAGAAATATCCAATCCCGAATTTATCGAAACCAACACCAAAATGAGTATTTCGAACTAACAAAACACTTCAATGATATCAATAATCCAATAGGAATCCACAATTCAAGATTACAACCACATCAATCGGAAAATCCCCAATTAACCGAAGTCAACCCCAAGGGTTCTTGAAATAATTCCGAAAATAGCCATTAAATCCATAGGAATATATTTATCCAAGATAGATAATCCATATCTAACATATTACAATGATAATCCAAGCTTACACGAAGAAATCGGAAGGAAAAACCCAAAAATCCGAAATTCTAGATCCAAGTGATTAATACCTTAGATTCGATGTGATGGGGATGTTGAAATGATGATTAATCCAAAAGATAAGCTTGAAGATGATGTTTGATGATTACTCCCCGAAGAACACTCTCCAAATCGCCCGGAATCGCCGAAGAAACGAAGAGAAATGATAAATGACGGATTAAGGGTTGAACTGTCCTATTTATAGCAATCCCAGTTTAGCGCGCGCTAGCCACAGCTCTTAGCGTGCGCTAACGGGTGTTTTGGGTAGTCCAGTACCCACTGTCCGAACACGGTAGCGTGCGCTACATACCTTTTGTAGCGTGCGCTACAACCATACCATTAGCGTGCGTTAATACCCATGGTTAGCGTGCGCTAACGAATTATTAGATGCCCAGTAATGGAATCCAGAAACCGTCTGTCCTCCGATCTGACCTCGGTAGCGTACGCTACAACCAAAATTTAGCGTGCGCTACTACACCGTTTGCGTACGCTAAATATCACTCATAGCGTACGCTACCGAGGTCAGATCAGAGGACAGACGGTTTCTGGATTCCAGTACTGGGCATCTAATAATTCGTTAGCGCACGCTAACCATGGGTATTAACGCACGCTAATGGTATGGTTGTAGCGCATGCTACAAAAGGTACGTAGCGCACGCTACCGTGTTCCGGACAAAGGTATTGACTACCTAAAACACCCGTTAGCGCACGCTAAGAGCTAGCTAGCGCGCGCTAAACTCGATTGCTATAAATAGATGCTTCAGCCCTTAATCCGTCATTTATCATTCTCTTCGCTTCTTCTCGGTTTCGGCGATTTGGAGAGTGTTCTTCGGGGAGTAATCATCAAACATCATCTTCAAGCTTATCTTTGATTAATCATCATTTCAACATCCTCATCACATCGAATCTAAGGTATTAATCTTGGATCTAGAATTTTGATTTTCGGGTTTTTCCTTCCGATTTCTTCGTAAGCTCGATTATCATTGGAATATGTTAGATATGGATTATCTACCTTGGATAAATATATTCCTACGGATTTAATGGCTGTTTTCGGAATTATTTCAAGAACCCTTGGGGTTGACTTCGGTTAATTGGGGATTTTCCGATTGATGTGGTTGTAATCTTGAATTGTGGATTCCTATTGGATTATTGATATCATTGAAGTGTTTTGTTAGTTCGAAATACTCATTTTGATGTTGGTTTCGATAAATTCGGGATTGGATATTTCCGAAGTTGTGTGGTTGGTTACGTATTCGTTAGAATGCCCCTATGAGTTTGATTATCGTTGTATCGACTTTTGGGTTGGTCGTGTTTTGTTGATTGACACGTGTATTGATCGGTTGTTGGTAATTATTTCTATTCAAGGTTGTTCGAGGGACCGGTATCGCGATTAGGACGTTGTTCGTGGAAGGACATTATCATCGGTATTGTGTAAGTTAACTCTTACTCGGTTAAAAGGATACTCATTCCTTTTGTTGTTGATTGCTCATAATCATAACTCATTCATCATGGTATTAATCATATTGAGACTTGTAATTATCGAATAATCATTTCATTCACGAGGAACGACGGTTCCAAATCATTTCATTGGGTTATCAATCAAGTCACTATTATTTTCATCTCGGTGAGTCATCATGGCCTTGTCGAATTATTATTCATTGGTATTCATTGTGGTCATTCTCGTTCATATGACCTTCTGGGTTCATATTGCATGGCCAGGTGTGGCTGTGTGGAATTTTTAGTCGGGCACACGATGGTCATGTTTTGGGTTCACCGATACATTGGACCGTACACACGGTAACGCTTACCCGGTTGTAATTCAGTAATTATCAATCAGTATTTTACATTCAGTAATTGATACTCAGTAAATTTCACTCATTATTAATCATTTGTCACTCAGATTCAGTCATGGTATTCATCATTCAGAGTAATTGTATCGTGTATCAATCGTCATTCATCACTAATCTGATTGGAGTTTCGTGCCGTGTTTATCATCATTGTCATTTTCGTTGCGAACTGTGCGTGAGGGGTAGCGCACGCTACGTACTCCTTTTAGCATACGCTAATTGGGTATAGGTAGCGCATGCTACCACTCAGCTTTAGCGCACGCTAAGGTTACCCTGGCTGCAGTCCAGAAGGTACTGGACTGCAGGTGAGTTATAAGTAGCGCACGCTACGAATGGTAAGTAGCGCGCGCTAGTGAGTTGTAGTAGCGCACGCTAGTGGTATGGCCGTAGCGCACGCTACAAAAAGGTACGTAGCGCGCGCTACCGTGTTCGGACAGTGGGTACTGGACTACCCAAATTACCCGTTAGCGCACGCTACGCACAAGGGCTAGCGCACGCTAACCTGGATTGGCTATATAATGGACAGTTAGCCGGAGTTCGTCATTTTATCATCCTTTCTCACTCCCTCATCGGTTTCGGGCAATTTCGGACATTTTGGAGAGTTCTCTTCGAGCTTTTATCATCCATCATCATCTTCAAGTCTTTGAGTTGGATTATCATCACTTTATCATCTCCTTAACATCGAATCAAAGGTATTAATTTCTTGGATCTAGAATTTCGTATTTTTGGGTTTTCCTTCCGATTTCTTCATGTAAGCTTGGATTATCATTGGAATATGTTAGATATGGATTATATACCTTGGATAAATATATTCCTACGGATTTAATGGTTATTTTCGGAATTATTTCAAGAACCCTTGGGGTTGACTTCGGTTAATTGGGGATTTTCCGATTGATGTTGTTGTAATCATGAATTATGGATTCCTAATGGATTATTGATATCATTGAAGTGTTTTGTTAGTTCTAAATGCTCAAATTGGTGTTGGTTTCGACATATTCGGGATTGGATATTTCCGAAGTCGTGTGGTTGGTTACGTATTCGTTAGAATGCCCCTATGAGTTTGATTATCGTTGTTTCGACCTTTGGGTTAGTCGTGTTTTGTTGCTTGATACGTGTATTGAACGATTGTTGGTAATTATTGTTATTCAAGGTTGTTCGAGCGACCGGTATCTTGGTTAGGACGTTGTTCGTGGACGGACATTCTTCATCGGTATTGAGTAAGTTAAATCTTACTCGGTTAAAAGGATACTCATTCCTTTTGTTGTTGATTGCTCATAATCATAATTCATTCATCATAATATTAATCATTTTGAGACTTGTAATTGTCGAATAATCATTTCATTCACGAGGAACGACGGTTCCAAATCATTTCATTGGGTTATCAATCACGTCACTATTACTTTCATATCGGTGAGTCATTTTGGCCTTGTCTAATTATTATTCATTGATATTCATCATGGTCATTCTCGTTCATGTGACCTTCCGGGTTCATATTGCGTGGCCGGGTATGGCTGTGTGGAATTTTTAGTCGGGCACACGATGGTCATGTATTGGGTTAACCGATACATCGGACCGTGCACACGGTAACGCTTACCTCCGTGAGACTAATTAGGTACAAGGACGGGTGTGTCCGGTCATTCGTCTTGTACACTTGCACAGAACATTACGGGCGTACTATGATGCTCCTCTTCAGCGTAATTCATAATTAAAAATATTTCATAACTTCAGTTAATTCATGATTGTGTAATTTCAACTCTTGAGGATTGTTGTTCTGTAGAATCGACTTCGCTGGGGATTTTGTTTTCAGGTCACGGCAAGGCAAGGGCACGGGAAGAGAATGTTGACAGCGACGAGTCCCAGTGATACTAGTAGGAGGCCCCAGTCATTCCGTTTGTTCAGTCATCTTCAGTCATTTTAGTTATTCCGTCATTTGTACTTTCCGCTGCAAATTCCGTTTGAGATGTTTATTTATTCAGGGTGGTGTATTTTATCTTCATATAAAATATACTAGTATTCGGTATTGTCCTGGTGTGTTGTACTTAAACTCCTCATCGGAGTACTTGGTAATATAATGTGGTTCGGTACTACAATTATATTATTTAATTCATCATTTTCATTCGCCCGGTGGGTCCAAGTCGGGGATTCACGACACTGTAATATCCGCCTAGTTTGGGGTGTTACAGAGTTGGTATCGGAGGGTGGTTTTGAATACTACCCTCCAAGTCATGTCTCGTTTGAAATCATCGTCATCGGACTAGTATCATTGGACTTTCACGTCACGTGTGACCTGTGCAAATGCCGAGCCAATCAGACCAAGAACTGTAAGATTTCTAATGCCATGGTATAATTTCTGGCATTAATCATTCATTCATAATTCATCAGTTGACAATCCTCAATCATCATTGTCATTTTGACCAGGACGGTCAGGTTAACTCATTAATAACTCGATTCATTTCATTATTCAGTTGTTGATCAGGAAGATCAAATCATTAATCATGTTCAAGATAATCATGTCACCTCAGTTGATCATTCATGTAATCACTGTATTAGAGCGCGTATGCTCATTTTTATCATCTCATGTCATAATCATAACGTATTATTCATGCGGCGAATATAATCATCATGTGACTTTCCTACTTCAGTATGGAGAGGGCAAGAAGAGGACGTGGAGGACGAGGCCGTGGAATGGGCCGAATCCCGAGAGCTCGTGTGAATACACGTGCAAATGCGAGGCATAATGCTAATTCATCGAGCAGCGACGCTGCCACTCATTCACCTGGACGCGATCATTCACTATCGGGGAGTCGCACTGGACACGGCTCGCCGAGGGTGTCCGGGTTGACCCACTCGCTTTTATGCAGGGCATGATGGCCCAAATGACCCAGATGGCTCAGTTGATGGAGACGATGCATAACTCCGTCAATCAAAATCAGCAAGCTCCTCCGCCGCCACCTCAGAGGCAAGAGAGGAATGTGAGTAATATCATCGGCGATATCTCTCGCCAGAGACCACCTACTTTTGAGGGCTCGTCTGAGCCGGCAGATATCATTCATTGGCTCGAGCATTTCGAGAAGTTGTTTGCTATGGTAGAGTGTCCCGAGGGACACAAAATTTCTGTTGCGGCTTACTACCTGGGTAAGAGCGCACATTCTTGGTGGTTATCGTTGAAGCCCACCGAAGGATCTTGTACTTGGGATCAGTTCAAGACTCTCATGATGGAGAGGTATTATCCGGCCCCACTCCGAGAGGCCAAGTCCGCCAATTACTCACCCCCGCCCTCAACAGACGAGGATGTTCTCGCCATTGCCGAGAAATTTCAGAACTTCTTCCTTTCGCCTCATCCATCATTCATTCAGAGGCGGATAAGATCAAGTATTTCACAAGAGGTCAAACCCCGTATGAGACTTCGCCACTTAATCATAATTGCACCACGTTGGCCGAATTCATTGAGAAAGCTCTCACCTACGAGCTATCGCTAAGGAAATTGCTAAGCAAAGAACCTTCGTCGCTAGCAAGAAATCGAAGAATCGTAATTAGTCCAAGGCGGTCGACAACTTTTAAGAAACCTCGTGCGGGCTCGCTTTTCGAGCGACCTCTGTGTCGTCTAAACCCGCGAATCTCGGCCTCGAGCGACCGCCGGCCATCACCTGTTTTAACTGTGGGGATCTTGGCCACCTCAGTACCAAGTGTCCGAGACAGACTATCACATGTCATAATTGTGGAATTGCTAGGCATAAGGCCCGTTTTTGCCGTAGGGACTCCAAACCTACTCAGACGTCATCTCAGGCACCTAAGCAGTCAGCCGTTCAGAATCAGGCCACTCAATCAGCGCCGTTTAAAACGACAGGAGCGACTAAAGGTGGAGCTTTTAGCCAGCAGACGGGAGCGTCCGGTGCCGGGACTAGCAAGCCCCGGATTTATCAGATGAAGAAGACCGATGATCCAGAGGCCCGAATGATCTTAGGTACACTCGATATTCTATCTCAACCTGTGTGTACCTCTTTCGATACTGGTGCATCGCATTCATTCATTTCCGAGTCATGTTTGAGTAGACTACGTCTGGGTAGTGCTACTAGTTGTGAGCCTTATGTCATTGGCCTACCTGATGGTAGACGAATTATCGGTAATCGTGAGATTCAGAATTGTCCAATTCAGTTTCATGGTCGTGTATGGCCAGCGGACCTAATCGTGGTAGATTTGCCGAGGGACGACATCATCTTGGGTATTGATTGGATGGATCGTCATGATGCCATCATTAGTGTCCGTAAGCGTATGGTCACTATCATTTCGCATTTATGGGGTTGAATGTGTGTTTCAGGAGGTAATCCTACTGCTCGTAAGGTCATTAATTTGATGAAAGCAGTAAGGTTACTCAATCGGGGATGTGTCGGTTATTGGTGCTATATGGCCAAAACCGAGAAGTCATCAGTAATGTTAACGGATATTCCGGTGGTGAGGGAATATGCCGATGTTTTTACAGACGAGTTACCTGGTTTGCCTCCACAGAGGGATGTGGAATTCACGATTGAGTTGGAGCATGGTACGTCCCCGATATCGAAGGTACCGTACCGGATGGCCCCGACCGAAATGCAGGAATTAAAGAACCAACTTGAGGAGTTGTTCGAGAAAGGTTATATCCGACCGAGTGCGTCCCCGTGGGGAGCACCAGTGTTGCTTGTCAAGAAGAAGGATGGTTCATTCCGCTTATGTATTGATTATCGGGAGTTGAACAGGGTGACGATCAAGAATAAGTATCCCTTACCCCGTATTGATGATCTCTTAGATCAACTTCAGGGAGCTTCGGTGTTTTCCAAGATCGACTTAAGGTCTGGATATCATCAGTTGCGGATCCGAGAGTCGGACATCGCGAGGACGGCGTTTTGAACACGCTAAGGTCATTATGAGTTTGTGGTTATGCCGTTCGGATTGACTAATGCACCTGCGGTATTCATGGGTTTAATGAATCGGGTTTTCATCGACTTTTTGGATCAGTTTGTTGTTGTCTTCATCGATGACATTTTGATTTATTCTCGTGACCGGGAGGAACACGAGTTTCACCTTCATCAAGTGCTCGACGTGTTGAGACGAGAACAACTTTATGGGAAGTTTTCCAAATGTGAGTTTTGGATGTCCGAAGTGACTTTTCTCAGACATGTAATTTCATCAAACGGAGTTCATGTCGACCCTCAGAAGACGGAGGCTATTCGAGATTGGCTACCTCCGAAGAACGTTAAGGAAATCCGAAGTTTCCTCGGATTAGCGGGTTATTATCGGTGATTTGTAGAGGGATTTTCTAGAATCGCTCAACCCTTAACGAACCTTTTGCGGAAGGATAAGAAATACACGTGGTCCGACGTGTGTCAACAGAGTTTTGAGGAACTCAAGAGCCGGTTAATGTCAGCACCTGTACTTTCCTTGCCGCAGGGGACGGAAGGATTTGTGGTTTATAGTGATGCATCCGGACAGGGTCTCAGATGTGTACTCATGCAGAACGGGAAGGTTATTGCCTATGCTTCACGGCAATTGAGACCTTACGAGGTTAATTATCCGACACACGACCTGGAGCTAGCAGCCGTGGTGTTCGCTTTGAAAATTTGGCGTCATTATCTTTATGGCGTTACCTGTCAGATATTCACCGATCATAAGAGTTTAAAGTATATATTTACTCAGAAGGAGTTAAATATGCGTCAGAGACGGTGGTTGGAATTAATCAAAGATTATGATATGGAGATCCTCTACCACTCGGGCAAAGCGAACGTTGTCACCGACGCCTTGAGTCATAAGTCCGTTCAGGAGCAGATGCTTGCCCGTTTAACAGTTCAGAAGGAGCTTCAGCAGGAATTCCTTAGACCCGAGATCGAGGTCTGGCTTCAGTGAGTTCAGGGGCAGCTTTGTATGTTAGAGATTTCATCGTCACTCGAGGAGGCAATCCAAGAGAATCAGGGTTCGGACCCATCATTGTTGCGCATTCGAGAGGATGTGGCTCAGGGGAAAGCCCCTGGATTTGTGGTCCACGAGGATGGACTTTTGAGGTTTAAGAATCGGTTGTGCGTACCGGCGAATGTCGAGTTGAAAAACTCGATTTTGAAAGAAGCTCATGCTACCTCTTATTCTGTTCATCCGGGGTCTGGCAAGATGTACAAGGACTTGAAACAAAATTACTGGTGGAGTAATATGAAGCGAGAAGTCGCAGAATTTGTTTCGAGATGCTTAACCTGTCAACAAGTTAAGATTGAACATCGGCCAAGTGGGTATGTGAAACCTCTTCCTATTCCCGAATGGAAGTGGGAAGACATTTCTATGGATTTCATCACGAGTTTGCCGACGAGTCGTCGTGGCATGAATACGATCTGGGTGATCGTGGACCGCTTAACTAAATCAGCTCATTTCCTTGAGATCAAGGAGACGTGGGGTCCCGAGAGACTTGCTCAACTGTTCATCAAAGAGATAGTCAGACTGCACGGTACTCCTAAAAGTATCGTTTCCGATCGTGACGGACGGTTTGTGTCTCATTTTTGGAAATCAGTTCATCGTGCTATGAAAACTCAGCTTAATCTCAGTACCGCTTTTCATCCTCAGTCCGATGGGCAATCAGAGAGGACCATTTAGACATTAGAGGACATGTTGAGGGCATGCGTCCTCGATTGGAAAGACGATTGGGAAGTCCAACTACCATTGATCGAGTTCACGTATAATAATAGTTGGCATGCTTCGATCAAGATGGCACCTTACGAGGCCTTGTATGGTCGTCGTTGTCGATCTCCGTTATGTTGGTACGACTTATCAGAATCAATCGGCACCGAGCCCGATATGCTTATAGCCGCCCGTGAGAAGGTAACTTTGATCAGGAGTCGTTTGTTGACACTTCGTAGTCGGCGTAAATCATACGCAGATAACCGTCGTCGACCATTAGAGTTCGAGGCTGGTGACCATGTGTTGGTCAAGGTATCCCCGAGTCGTGGTATCTTCCGTTTTGGGAAGAGGAGAAAGTTGAGTCCGAGATTCATTGGACCGTTTGAGATTTTGGATCGAGTAGGCGAGTTAGCTTATCGATTGGCTTTACCTCCGGCGTTGATCCGAATTCATAATGTGTTTCATGTCTCTCAGCTGCGGAAGTATGTTGCCGACCCGAGCCACATACTTCAGTTCGACGAAATCGAGATCGCCGACGATCATTCATATGAGGAGCGTACTATGCGAGTTTTAGAACGATTTAATCAAACAGCTTGAGGAATAAGACGATTCCTTTGGTTAAAATTCAGTGGTCTAGACACGGAGTCGAAGAGGCTACTTGGGAAACCGAGGATAGTATGCGGGAGAGTTATCCCGAGTTGTTTGACCCTTAGTTTCGGGGACGAAACTCTTTTAAGGGGGGTGTATGTAATACCCGGTTGTAATTCAGTAATTATCATTCAATATTTATCATTCAGTAATTGATACTCAGTAATTTTCACTCATTATTAATCATTTGTCACTCAGATTCAGTCATGGTATTCATCATTCAGAGTAATTGTATCGTGTATCAATCGTCATTCATCACTAATCTGATTGGAGTTTCGTGCCGTGTTTATCATCATTGTCATTTTCGTTGCGAACTGTGCGTGAGGGGTAGCGCACGCTACGTACTCTTTTTAGCGTACGCTAATTGGGTATAGGTAGCGCACGCTACCACTCAGCTTTAGCGCACGCTAAGGTTACCCTGGCTGCATTCCAGAAGGTACTGGACTGCAGGTGAGTTATAAGTAGCGCACGCTACGAATGGTAAGTAGCGCGTGCTAGTGAGTTGTAGTAGCGCACGCTAGTGGTATGGCCGTAGCGCACGCTACAAAAAGGTACGTAGCGCGCGCTACCGTGTTCGGACAGTGGGTACTGGACTACCCAAATTACCCGTTAGCGCACGCTACGCACAAGGGCTAGCGCACGCTAACCTGGATTGGCTATATAATGGACAGTTAGCCGGAGTTCGTCATTTTATCATCCTTTCTCAGTCCCTCATCGGTTTCGGGCGATTTCGGACATTTTGGAGAGTTCTCTTCGAGCTTCTATCATCCATCATCATCTTCAAGTCTTTGAGTTGGATTATCATCACTTTATCATCTCCTTAACATCGAATCAAAGGTATTAATTTCTTGGATCTAGAATTTCGGATTTTTAGGTTTTCCTTCCGATTTCTTCGTGTAAGCTTGGATTATCATTGGAATATGTTAGATATGGATTATCTACCTTGGATAAATATATTCCTACGGATTTAATGGTTATTTTCGGAATTATTTCAAGAACCCTTGGGGTTGACTTCGGTTAATTGGGGATTTTTCGATTGATGTTGTTGTAATCATGAATTATGGATTCCTAATGGATTATTGATATCATTGAAGTGTTTTGTTAGTTCGAAATGCTCAAATTGGTGTTGGTTTCGACATATTCGGGATTGGATATTTCCGAAGTCGTGTGGTTGGTTACGCATTCGTTAGAATACCCCTATGAGTTTGATTATCGTTGTTTCGACCTTTGGGTTAGTCGTGTTTTGTTGCTTGATATGTGTATTGAACGATTGTTGGTAATTATTGTTATTCAAGGTTGTTCGAGCGACCGGTATCTTGGTTAGGACGTTGTTCGTGGACGGACATTCTTCATCGGTATTGAGTAAGTTAAATCTTACTCGGTTAAAAGGATACTCATTCCTTTTGTTGTTGATTGCTCATAATCATAATTCATTCATCATAATATTAATCATTTTGAGACTTGTAATTGTCGAATAATCATTTCATTCACGAGGAACGACGGTTCCAAATCATTTCATTGGGTTATCAATCACGTCACTATTACTTTCATATCGGTGAGTCATTTTGGCCTTGTCTAATTATTATTCATTGATATTCATCATGGTCATTCTCGTTCATGTGACCTTCCGGGTTCATATTGCGTGGCCAGGTGTGGCTGTGTGGAATTTTTAGTCGGGCACACGATGGTCATGTATTGGGTTCACCGATACATCGGACCGTGCACACGGTAACGCTTACATCCGTGAGACTAATTAGGTACAAGGACGGGTGTGTCCGGTCATTCGTCTTGTACACTTGCACAGAACATTACGGGTGTACTATGATACTCCTCTTCAGCGTAATTCATAATTAAGAATATTTCATAACTTCAATTAATTCATGATTGTGTAATTTCAACTCTTGAGGATTGTTGTTACGTATCGACCCCATTGGGGGATTTTGTTTTCAGGTCACGGCAAGGCAAGGGCACGGGAAGAGCATGTTGACGGCGACGAGTCCCAGTGATACTAGTAGGGGGCCCCAGTCATTCCGTTTGTTCAGTCATCTTCAGTCATTTTAGTTATTCCGTCATTTGTACTTTCCGCTGCAAATTCCGTTTGAGATGTTTATTTATTCAGGGTGGTGTATTTTATCTTCATATAAAATATACTAGTATTCGGTATTGTCCTGTTGTGTTGTACTTAAACTCCTCATCGGAGTACTTGGTAATATAATGTGGTTCGGTACTACAATTATATTATTTAATTCATCATTTTCATTCGCCTGGTGGGTCCCAGTCGGGGATTCACGGCACTGTAATATCCGCCTAGTTTGGGGTGTTACTGGTATTGTGTAAGTTAACTCTTACTCGGTTAAAAGGATACTCATTCCTTTTGTTGTTGATTGCTCATAATCATAACTCATTCATCATGGTATTAATCATATTGAGACTTGTAATTATCGAATAATCATTTCATTCACGAGGAACGACAGTTCCAAATCATTTCATTGGGTTATCAATCAAGTCACTATTATTTTCATCTCGGTGAGTCATCTTGGCCTTGTCGAATTATTATTCATTGGTATTCATTGTGGTCATTCTCATTCATATGACCTTCTGGGTTCATATTGCGTGGCCGGGTGTGGCTGTGTGGAATTTTTAGTCGGGCACACGATGGTCATGTTTTGGGTTCACCGATACATTGGACCGTGCACACGGTAACGCTTACCTCCGTGAGACTAATTAGGTACAAGGATGGGTTTGTCTGGTCATTCGTCTTGTACAATTGCACAGAACATTACGGGCGTACTATGATACTCCTCTTCAGCGTAATTCATAATTAAGGATATTTCATAACTTCAGTTAATTCATGATTGTGTAATTTCAACCCTTGAGGATTGTTGTTCACGTATGGCGGCCCGTTGGGGGATTTTTGTTTTCAGGTCACGGCAAGGCAAAGGCACGGGAAGAGCATGTTGACGGCGAGGAGTCCCAGTGATACTAGTAGGGGGCCCCAGTCATTTCATTTGTTTCAGTCATTTCAGTTATTTCAGTTATTCCGTCATTTGTATTTTCCGCTGCAAATTCCGTTTGAGATGTTTAATTGTTCAGGGTGGTGTATTTTATCTCCATATAAAATATACTAGTATTCGGTTTAGTCCTGGTGTGTTGTACTTAAACTCCTCATCGGAGTACTTGGTAATATAATGTGGTTCGGTACTACAATTATATTATTTAATTCATCATTTTCATTTGCCGGGTGGGTCCCAGTCGGGGATTCAGCCTTTGTAATATCCGCCTAGTTTGGGGTGTTACAGAGTTGGTATCGGAGCATGGTTTTGAATACTACCCTCCAAGTCATGTCTCATTTGAAATCATCGTCATCGGACTAGTATCATTGGACTTTCGCGTCACGTGTGACCTGTGCAAATGCCGAGCCAATCAGACCAAGAACTGTAAGATTTCTAACGCCATGGTATAATTTCTGGCAAGAATCATTCATTCATAATTCATCAGTTAACAATCCTCAACCATCATTTTCATTTGACCAGGACGGTCATGCTAACTCGTTAATCACTCAATTCAATTCATTATTCAGTTGTTGATCAGGAAGATCAAATCATTAATCATGTTAACTTATTCAAGATAATCAGGTCATCTCAGTTAATCATTCATGTAATCACTGTGTTAGAGCGCGTATGCTCATTTTCATCATCTCATGTCATAATCATAACGTGATATTCATGCGGGAAATATAATCATCATGTGACTTTCCTACTTCAGTATGGAGAGGGAAAGAAGAGGACGTGGAGGACGAGGCCGTGGAGCGGGCCGAATCCCGAGAGCTCGTGTGAATACACGTGCAAACGCGAGAAATAATGCTAATTCATCGAGCAGCGACGCTGCCACTCATTCACCTGGACGCGATCATTCACTAACGGGGAGTCGTACCCGGGACACGGCTCAGTCAGAAGGTGTCCGGGTAGACCCACTCGCTTTTATGCAGGGCATGATGGCCCAAATGACCCAGATGGCACAACTGATGGAGACGATGCATAACTCCGTCAATCAAAATCAACAGGCTCCTCCGCCGCCACCTCAGAGGCCACCTACTTTTGAGGGCTCGTCTGAGCCGGCGGATATCATTCATTGGCTCGAGCATTTCGAGAAGTTGTTTGCTATGGTAGAGTGTCCCGAGGGACACAAAGTTTCTGTTGCGGATTACTACCTGGGTAAGAGCGCACATTCTTGGTGGTTGTCGTTGAAGCCCACCGAAGGATCATGTACTTGGGATCAGTTCAAAACTCTCATGATGGAGAGGTATTATCCGGCCCTGCTCAGAGAGGCCAAACTTTCAGAATTACTCACCCCCGACCCCTCAGCAGACGAGGATGTTCTCGCCATTGCCGAGAAATTTTAGGAACTTCTTCCTTTCGCCTCATCCATCATTCATTCAGAGGCGGATAAAATCAAGTATTTCAGCAAGAGGCTGAAACCCCGTATGAGACTTCAGTTGCTTAATCATAATTGCACCACGCTGGTGTTGCGATATTTCTTACACGCAAGTGCACGTCATCGTTTACAAGTAATAAAGTGATAAGTAGAGTATCGTTCCCACGATGACTGAATCTCT
Source organism: Orobanche coerulescens (assembly GCA_033398695.1). Lineage (NCBI taxonomy): Eukaryota > Viridiplantae > Streptophyta > Magnoliopsida > Lamiales > Orobanchaceae > Orobanche > Orobanche coerulescens. The sequence continues at coordinate 126,412,774 of CM065812.1, read as the reverse complement.
AACTACCGATTTTTGTGTATTCCAATTTTATTTGAACAATCGAATTTGGGTTTGTGCAATTAATGACTAAAAGATTTACTAAGCAACTAAACAGTAGAAAACGATATCTTGGATAAAAGAAATCAAATGATGAATAAGTCTAGGATTCTGAATCCGCCTCAGTTTATCCGAATTTACTCTCGATTATCCGTAATAAATAATTTTCCCAATTTATTGAAGGCGGAGATTGCTAATATATTCTACCGCCTCTCCCGAGGTCAATAGATTTATCTAAAGGCGAATAACGCACTCTATCCCTAGGTGAATTAATTCGTCAATAGGCGAAAAGCATAAAATCTCCCAAAGGCCACGTAGTTCCTATGAGTATATTCCTATCTCACAGAATAAAACGGTCCTCACCAATAGTTCCTCACCAAATCTCCTCTCCCGATTCGAAGTGAATGATTAAATCAATACAACTATTGTCCAGATAATTGCAAGCATTAAACACAATTGGGAAAACTCAACAAAAAGGTAATTAACTGGATAATCTCAAGTAATTCGTCAAAACAAAGGTTTCATCAAAACCCTAGATTAGGGCTTTAGCCTGACATACTAATAATTGAAAATAAAGAATAAATAAATGAAAGCATAAAATTCAAACGCAGATGAAGCTCGGATTCCCCCGTTCTTCAGCTTCCGCCCTCTGCCTTTGAAGTCTTCTGCTTCCCTATTCTTCTGCCGTCTCCAAGCTTAAGCTCCAAAAGATTCCAGATCCAAAGATAATTAATTAGGGTCTTAAACCCTATTTATAACTCAGCATATCCTCCAAATCGCGTCCGTATCCGTAGGTCGAAAACTGGCTTCGAAACGGCCCTAATTCGCGCGGACAACCAAAAACCGCCAAGTGTGCCGCGGCGCACTAAACCTGTGCCGCGGCACAGAGCCTTCAGCTGGATGCCTGGGCGTCTTCAATTTCTTCTGTGCCGCGGCTCACTGGCGTGCCGCGGCACGAGTCTGATTACTCGCCTTTGGTCGGGTGTCTACTCGTGCGGCTCAGAGTCCAGATTTGCCGTTTTCGCCCGTTTTGCCTCGTTTTAGCTCCCGGACTTCAATTTCCTGTCAATCATACAAAATTAAGGCATTAAAGGCTCATTTAGACAATTTCACTCTCCAAAATACTACAAAATAATGATAAATAAGCGTATAAAAATACGCCTAATAAATACCCCAAACTTAAGCCTTTGCTTGTCCTCAAGCAAAAAGAATTAAATTCAATAAGAGAATGTCGTGAATCATCGTGCAACTCATAGTGTTCAACCTAATCAATACTATCCTGTAATTCTCTATAAAAAATATGAGTGTCATAAAAGCGAGCTGCACTCAGAATAATGATTCCGCAAAGTAATCAAGTTCAGTCCTAATCACTCGTTCAAGAAGAAAATCCAGCTCAAAGATTAACAAAACGTGAGTCAAATCGACCGTCAATATGAAAGGCTAAAATAAACAAGCTAGTTCGTCCCGTTCCACAGTCTAATGGCACAATTTTCACGAGTTTCATAACAAATAAACCTCGGACAGTATTCCCTTATATATATGCTCAAGAATTTGATTCGAGTTGACCACTAGGTTAGGATCTCGGGATGTTTCATCAGGCTAATCCTAGGGTGGAACTTCCATTCTCATGTATTGGGAAACCGTTTGACGTAAAAGACACTCATGGGGCACATGGATGCTTCTAGTTACTAAGTTCCCGTCTATAGTGGAGAAACAACTAGAATATATAATTTCCGCATGTCCGAATCAAGGTCGCCGTTTTACGCGAGAGTAAACAGCGGGTCACGCGAATACCCCCGGTTACTAGGCTCCCTATCATCGGCACATGTGAAACCTCTAAATCACTAGTCTAATCAGGGTCGTCGTTTTACACGAGTAAACAACGGGTCATGCGAATGCCCCCGGTTACTAGACTTCCCTTCATAGAACAACATTATCTCGACTTTTGGGAAAAACTGACCGACTCTAAACTCAATTTAAATGCCAACAAGACTAATGTAACTGGACGACTAACTAACCGAAAAATGTAACCAAACGTATTGACGGTGATTTTAAAACAAGTATGTATCGTCTCTTATCTGCCAAGACCTCTACAGTCACGAAAAATTTTGGACCTAAATGAATACTAAGTAGAACAGAAATAACTGACTACAACGCGACTAGAACTCGACCGTTTCTTCAGAGAGAAAAATAGTGTCGTAACATCAGTATCACACAAATAGAAGCACGAAAAATTCATGAATAAAGGAGAATTAAGACAAGCAAGGCTATCCAAACGTATATAAAAAAATAACGCAAAGCAATGAAAAGTGCAACGAAATAAAGTACAGCAATGAATGTAGCAACTGAAAGTGCAACCCCCCCAAACTTAGGACATACATTGACCTCAATGGACAAAAATTGATATGCAATAAAAGTAAAAGGTCAAGTACTCCCCTCCAGTCCGCTCAGGCGCTGGTGCCGGCATCATCCGGTGAGCTTGCACGCTTCTTGACTACATCATGCGGAGTGTGAATAAATGAGATTGCATCATCAAAAAGGAAGTTAAGTACGAGCTCTCAAGTTTAACATGATGTAAGGGTTGGGGATAATGTAATTCGATAACATGATTCATTGCATATAATTTTGAAAATGCCTAGCCTACCAATTTTCCATTGCTGCAATTTATCAAACACCTTGTGTGCACAAGTTAAAATGAAGAACAAGAATTTTGATGGTGAATTCCAAATCCCAAAAATAATAACACAGATAATAACCCCGAATCACGATAACTATCATCAACAATTCGTTCATAAATATCAATTCCTTCACAATATCAAATTCCCCATATTCCAGCTCCATTTTAGAAACAACAGTGAAGAACAACTAGCAATATATAACTTCAAATCTTTTCACATCAAGAATCACTTATGATTTAGAAATCAAAAATTACCAGGAGAGTTTGAAAAGGAGACTAATAGAATGGTATCAGCTTACCTCATTGTGTGAAGGAAGGAAGGAAGGGAGGGAAGAAGTACCTTGTGCAGGCCGATCGATTGAATGAGCCCTACCTGGTTGCTCTTATTTTGCGACGGGGGTCGCGGCACAATATAAGTGAGCCGCGGCCCAAAGTACAGTAGGACTGGGACGTTTTGTAATGTCGTCGAGTGCCGCGGCTCAGTTTTCGTGTGCCTCGGCTCATTGTGTTAGTGTGCCGCGGCTCATTATTCGCGTGCCGCGGCACAAGGTACAGTGTGTTTAGCTCATCTCCTTCGTTTTGTGTGTGCCGCGGCTCACAATACTTGTGCCGCGGCTCACACTTCAGTTTCTTCCCTATGACTTTCCTGCACAGAATTTTGAGAAGAACACGTTAAAAGCGAGAGGCAGAAGCAAATTGAAGCACAAAAATGATGAAAAATAAGAATCACGAATGCAAGAAAAATAAAGAAACGCAAAAATCTACAACTACGAACTCGGGTTGCCTCCCGAGAAGCGCTAAGTTTATAGTCTTCAGCCGGACCTATTGGAAAACATTAGTTCGCTTTTCGCAAACTCCATTTGGTTTCCGCCCCGTTCATCGAACCGTTCATATATTTGTTAAAATTATGACCATTGGTCGTCAGTGATTCGACTTTCGGTTCGGTCATCAAATGTTTTTTGCGGAAAGGTTTCGACGTGAACAACTCCCCGAAACACCCGGTTTTTCCATGACTAATTGTCCGCTGGGCTTTCGGCTTACTCTCCTCCTTCACAAACACACTCAAGACTGCAGCAGATTTGTCCTCATGCTCGAGGAATGCCACTCGTTCTACATCCTTCTTAAGACTTGGACCATTTAACACAAAATCTGAATTTTCCCACCGACGATGTTTTCGGTGCTTTCCTCTTTCAACGGCATTTACACTTTCAATTTGTGACCTTTTATCAACACTTCCGGGACATGGAAACGATTTGAATACTTGAAAAGTAACTTGCTCATCTTGGACCCTCAGAGTTAACTCCCCTTTTTCCACGTCTATAAGGGTTCGGCCAGTCGCTAAAAATGGTCGTCCTAAGATGATTGGAATATCTTCATCTTCCTCCATGTCGAGTACGATGAAATCGGCCGGAAAGATGAACTTGTCAACTTTGACTAAAACGTCCTCAATCACTCCCCTTGGGTATTTGATGGATCAATCCGCCAATTGTAAGGAGACTGTTGTTGGCTTGGCTTCCCCAATATCCATCTTTTTGAAAATCGACAGAGGCATGAGGTTGATACTAGCACCAAGATCGCATAGTGCCTTATTAAAAGAAAGATTCCCCATGGTGCACGGTATGTTGAAGCTTCCCGGATCTTTCAACTTTGGTGGGAGCTTCTTTTGAAGAATTGCGCTGCACTCCTCTGTCAAGGCGATCGTTTCAAACTCCTCAAGTTTTCTTTTCTTCGATAATATCTCTTTCATGACCTTAACGTAGCTCGGCATCTGTTCCAATGCGTCGGCGAACGGAATGTTAATGTGAAGCTTTTTAAATACGTCAAGGAACTTAGAAAATTGTTTGTCCGCCTTTCTTTACTGTAATCTCTGCGGAAACGGGATGGGGGGCACACATGTCTTCGAGTTATCCGGCAACTTTATTGAAGGTTTCAAATCCTTCGACTCCTCTGGCTCTAAATCATTCTTTTCCTGAATTTCCTTCTTCTTTTCACACTGCTCGGGCTGATCCAGCACCTCTTTCCCACTTCTTAAGCTGATTGCGTTTAGACTCTCTCTGGGATTTGTCTCTGTTGTACTCGGCAATGCTCCCTCCGGGCGAGCTGTCAACACATTAGCAATTTGGCCCAGCTGGACCTCCAAGTTTCGTATGGAAGCGGAATGATTTTGCAATGTCGCTTTAGTACGGGTCATAAATTGACTCGTATTTGCCGCCAATTTTGCAAGTGCTTCCTCGAGAGACACTTTGGGAGCGGGAGGGGGCTGCTATTGATTCTGAGCGAACGGGGGCTGGTTTGAGTTCTGTCCGTTTCTCCACGAAAAGTTGGGATGATTGCGCCACCCCGGATTATAAGTGTTGGAGTACGGGTTATTCTGCCGATTCCCATTTCCCACGAATTGAGCTTGCTCCATTTGATGTTGTTCGAACGGGTTTCCAACTTGACATTCCGCGCTCGGGTGTGATCCGTTACACCAATTGCATGTTTCTATGGTAACGGGGGACGGTGCGTGCGAAAATGCCTGGAGCTGTTGGGTCAAAGCGGCGACTTGAGCTGACAAAGTGGAAATCGGGTCATTACTTGAAACTTCCATAACTCTCTTCGGTGTCAATCTTTCCGATGGCCATTGGTATGCATTTGCAGCCATATCTTACAAAAGCGAGTGTGCCTCGGCCATAGACTTTCCCATCAAGGCCCCTCCAGCGGCCGCGTCCACGAGAGTGCGTGTAGAAGCACTCAAACCAAGATAGAACGTCTGAATCTGAAGCCAATCAGGAAGGTCATGATGAGGGCATCTTCGTAACACATCTTTATATCGCTCCCACGCCTCGTGGAGCGATTCCATATCGTACTGACCAAAGGTGGTTATTTGGTTTCTCAACCTCGCTGTCTTAGCAGGTGGAAAGAATTTGGCAAGGAAGGCTTGCGCTAACCCCTCCCATGTTGTAATCGACCCCGGCGGTAAGGAATTTAACCAAAATTTCGCTTTATCCCTCAAAGAGAAAGGGAAAAGCCTCAATCGGATGGCATCGTCGGTGACACCATTGGTCTTGAACGTGTCGCATATCTCAAGGAAAGAAGAAATATGGGCATTCGGGTCGTCATTCGGCGATCATGAGAATTGGCTTGCCTGCACCATCTGAATAATAGCCGGCTTGATCTCAAAATTATTGGCTTGGATAGTGGGACGCCGAATTCCCTAAAAATTAGCATTGATCTGCGGTATGGCATAATCTCGAAGAGCTAGTTCCGGTTGAACTTGCCGCACTTGGTTATCTCCTCCTTGGACTTCGATATTCTCGGCCATGTTGACCGTCGTCTGCAACTCTCTTTTCTCCTTTTTGTTCCTTCTTAGAGTGCGCTCGAGCTCGGTATCCAAACGTAGTAGGCCTTCGTTACCGAGTTTTCTCATGCACTACACGAAAGGTCCTGAAAGGAAAAACAAATAAACGAAATTAAATACACAAAAATAAAAATAAAACGTTCAAATTAAGACTAGAAATACTTAAATCGATATTAGAAAATTTCAATTCCCCGGCAACGGCGCCAAAAACTTGTTGCGATATTTCTTACACACAAGTGCACGTCATCGTTTACAAGTAATAAAGTGATAAGTAGAGTATCGTTCCCATGAGGACTGAATCCCTAACTACCGATTTTTGTGTATTCCAATTTTATTTGAACAATCGAATTTGGGTTTGTGCAATTAATGACTAAAAGATTTACTAAGCAACTAAACAGTAGAAAACGATATCTTGGATAAAAGAAATCAAATGATGAATAAGTCTAGGATTCTGAATCCGCCTCAGTTTATCCGAATTTACTCTTGATTATCCGTAATAAATAATTTTCCCAATTTATTGAAGGCGGAGATTGCTAATATATTCTACCGCCTCTCCCGAGGTCAATAGATTTATCTAAAGGCGAATAACGCACTCTATCCCTAGGTGAATTAATTCGTCAATAGGCGAAAAGCATAAAATCTCCCAAAGGCCACGTAGTTCCTATGAGTATATTCTTATCTCACAGAATAAAACGGTCCTCACCAATAGTTCCTCACCAAATCTCCTCTCCCGATTCGAAGTGAATGATTAAATCAATACAACTATTGGCCAGATAATTGCAAGCATTAAACACAATTGGGAAAACTCAACAAAAAGGTAATTAATTGGATAATCTCAAGCAATTCGTCAAAACAAAGGTTTCATCAAAACCCTAGATTAGGGCTTTAGCCTGACATACTAATAATTGAAAATACAGAATAAATAAATGAAAGCATAAAATTCAAACGCAGATGAAGCTCGGATTCCCCCGTTCTTCAGCTTCCGCCCTCTGCCTTTGAAGTCTTCTGCTTCCCTCTTCTTCTGCCGTCTCCAAGCTTAAGCTCCAAAAGATTCCAGATCCAAGGATAATTAATTAGGGTCTTAAACCCTATTTATAACTCAGCATATCCTCCAAATCGCGTCCGTATCCGTAGGTCGAAACGGCTTCAAACGGCCCTAATTCGCGCGGACAACCAAAAACCGCCAAGTGTGCCGCGGCGCACTAAACTCGTGTGCCTGACACAGGCCTTCACGGATGCTCAGGCGTCTTCAATTTCTTACGTGTCGCGGCTCGCTCAGGCGTGCCGCGGCACGAGTAAAGTTTACTCGCCTTTGGCCGGTGTCTTCTGTGCCGCGGCCGCTTCCTTGTCTGCGCTCGAGTCAGATTTGCCGTTGTCGCCCGTTTTGCCTCGTTTTAGCTCCCGGACTTCAATTTCCTGTCAATCATACAAAATTAAGGCATTAAAGGCTCATTTAGACAATTTCACTCTTCAAAATACTACAAAATAATGATAAATAAGTGTATAAAAATACGCCTAACAGCTGGCCGAATTCATTGAGAAAGCTCTCACCTATGAGCTTACTGCTAAGGAGATTGCTAAGCAGCAACCTTCATCTGCTAGCAAGAAGTCCAAGAATCAGATCGGCGGCGGTGTGCCACTTTCAAGAAACCACGTGCGGGCTCGCTTTTACGAGCGACCACCGCGTCTAAACCCGCGGAATCTCAGTCTCGAGCGGCCAGTTCGGCCATCACCTGTTTTAACTGTGGGGATCTTGGTCATCTCAGTACCAAGTGTCCGAGATAGACTATCACGTGTCATAATTGTGGGATTGTTGGGCATAAGGCCCGTTTTTGCCGTAGGGACTCCAAACCTACTCAGACGTCATCTCAGGCCCCTAAGTAGTCAGCCGTTCAGAATCAGGCCACTCAATCAGCGTCGTTTAAAACGACAGGAGCGACTAAAGGTGGAGCCTATAGCCAGCAGACGGGAGCGTCCGGTGCTGGGACTAGCAAGCCCCGAATTTATGAGATGAAGAAGACCGATGATCCAGAGGCCCAAATGATCTCAGGTACACTCGACATTCTATCTCAACCTGTGTGTACCCTTTTTGATACTGGTGCATCGCATTCATTCATTTCCGAGTCATGTTTGAGTAGACTACGTCTGGGTAGTGCTACTAGTTGTGAGCCTTATATCATTGGCCTACCTGATGGTAGACGAATTATCGGTAATCGAGAGATTCAGAATTGTCCGATTCAGTTTCATGGTCGTGTATGGCCAGCGGACCTTATCGTAGTAGATTTGCCGAGGGACGACGTCATCTTGGGTATTGATTGGATGGATCGTCATGATGCCATCATTAGTGTCCGTAAGCATATGATCACTATCATTTCAGACAATGGGGTTGAATGTGTGTTTCAGGGAGGTAATCCCGGCTGTTCTGGTAAGGTCATTAATTTGATGAAAGCAGTGCGATTACTCAGTCAAGGATGTGTTGGTTATTGGTGCTACATGACCAAAACCGAGAAATCATCAGTAATGTTGACGGATATTCCGGTAGTGAGGGAGTATGCCTACGTTTTTCCAGACGAGTTACCTGGTTTGCCTCCACAGAGAGATGTGGAATTCACGATTGAGTTGGAGCCTGGTACGTCTCCGATATCGAAGGCACCGTACCGGATGGCCCCGACCGAAATGCAGGAATTAAAGAACCAACTTGAGGAGTTATTCGAGAAGGGTTATATCCGACCGAGTGCATCCCCGTGGGGAGCACCAGTGTTATTTGTTAAGAAGAAGGATGGTTCATTTCGTTTGTGTATTGATTATCGGGAGTTGAACAGGGTGACAATCAAGAATAAGTATCCCTTACCCCGTATTGATGATCTCTTAGATCAACTTCAGTGAGTTTCAGTATTTTCCAAGATCGACTTAAGATCTGGATATCATCAGTTGCGGATTCGAGAGTCGGATATCGCGAGGACGGCGTTTCGAACACGCTATGGTCATTATGAGTTCGTAGTTATGCCGTTCGGGCTAACTAATGCACCTGCGGTATTCATGGAGTTAATGAATCGGGTTTTCATCGACTTTTTAGATCAGTTTGTTGTTGTCTTCATCGATGACATTTTGATTTATTCTCGTGACCGAGAGGAACACGAGGTTCATCTTCATCAGGTTCTCGACGTGTTGAGACGAGAGCAACTTTATGGAAAGTTTTCCAAATGTCAGTTCTGGATGTCCGAAGTGACTTTTCTCGGACATGTAATTTCATCAGACGGAGTTCGTGTCGACCCTCAGAAGACGGAGGCTATCCGAGATTGGTTAACTCCGAAGAATGTTAAGGAAATCCGAAGTTTTCTCGGATTAGCGGGTTATTATCGGCGATTTGTGGAGGGATTTTCTAAAATCGCTCAACCCTTGACGAGCCTTTTATGGAAGGATAAGAAATACACGTGGTCCGACGCGTGTCAACGGAGTTTTGAGGAACTCAAGAGCCGGTTAAGGTCAGCACCTGTACTTTCCTTGCCGCAGGGGACGGAAGGATTTGTGGTTTATAGTGATGCGTCCGGACAGGGTCTCGGATGTGTGCTCATGCAGAATGGAAAGGTTATTGCCTATGCTTCACGGCAATTGAGACCTTACGAGGTTAATTATCCGACACATGACCTGGAGCTAGCAGCCGTGGTGTTCGCTTTGAAGATTTGGCGTCATTATCTTTATGGCGTTACCTGTCAGATATTCACCGATCATAAGAGTTTAAATTATATATTTACTCAGAAGGAGTTAAGTATGCATGTAGACGGTGGTTGGAATTAATCAAAGATTATGATATTGAGATCCTTTACCACCGGGCAAGGCGAACGTTGTCGCCGACGCCTTGAGTCGTAAGTCCATTCAGAGCAGATGCTTGCTCGTTTAATGATTCGAAGCTGCAAATAGGAATTCCTTAGACCCGAGATCGAGGTCTGGCTTCAGCGAGTTCAGGGACAGCTTTGTATGTTAGAGATTTCATCGTCACTCGAGGAGGCAATCCGAGAGAATCAGAGTTCAGACCCTTCATTGTTGCGCATCCGTGAGGATGTGACTCAGGGGAAAGCCCCTGGATTTGTGGTCCACAAGGATGGACTTTTGAGGTTTAAGAATCGATTGTGCGTACCGGCGAATGACGAGTTGAAAAACTCGATTTTGATAGAAGCTCATGCTACCCCTTATTCTGTTCATCCGGTGTCTAGCAAGATGTACAAGGACTTGAAACAAAATTACTGGTGGAGTAATATGAAGCGAGAAGTCGCAGAATTTGTTTCGAGATGCTTAACCTGTCAACAAGTTAAGATTGAACATCAGCGACCGACGGGTATGCTGAAGCCTCTTCCTATTCCCGAATGGAAGTGGGAAGACATTTCTATGGATTTCATCACGAGTTTGCCGACGAGTCGTCGTGGCATGAATACGATCTGGGTGATTGTGGACCGCTTAACTAAATCAGCTCATTTTCTTGAGATCAAGGATACGTGGGGTCCCGAGAGACTTGCCCAGTTATTCATCAAAGAGATAGTGAGACTGCACGGTACTCCTAAAATTATCGTTTCCGATCGTGACGGATGGTTTGTGTCTCATTTTTGGAAATCAGTTCATCGCCCTATGGGAACTCAGCTTAATCTCAGTACCGCCTTTCATCCTCAGTCCGACGGGCAATCAGAGAGGACTATTCAGACATTAGAGGACATGTTGAGGGCATGCGTCCTCTATTGGAAAAACGATTGGGAAGGCCAACTACCATTGATCGAATTCACGTATAATAATAGTTGGCATGCTTCGATTAAGATGGCACCTTACGAGGCCTTGTACGGTCGTCGTTGTCGATCTCCTTTGTGTTGGGATGACCTATAAGAATCAATCGACACCGAGCCCGATATGCTTATAGCCGCCCGTGAGAAGGTAGCTTTGATCAGGAGTCGTTTGTTGACCGCTCAGAGTCGACAGAAATCATATGCAGATAACCGTCGTCGACCATTAGAGTTCGAGGCAGGTGACCACGTGTTGGTCAAGGTATCCCCGAGTCGTGGGATCTTCCGTTTTGGGAAAAGGGGTAAGTTGAGTCCGAGATTCATTGGACCGTTTGAGATTCTGGATCGAGTGGGCGAGTTAGCTTACCGATTGGCTTTACCTCCGGCGTTGAGCCGAATTCATAATGTGTTTCACGTCTCTCAGTTGCGGAAGTATGTTGCCGACCCGAGTCACATACTTCAGTTCGACGAAATCGAGATCGCTGACGACCATTCATATGAGGAGCGTCCTATACGAGTTTTAGAGCGGCGAATCAAACAGTTGAGGAATAAGACGATTCCTTTGGTTAAGATTCAGTGGTCTAGGCACGGAGTCGAAGAGGCTACTCGGGAAACTGAGGATAGTATGCGGGAGAGTTATCCCGAGTTGTTTGACCCTTATTTTCGGGGATGAAACTCTTTTAAGGGGGGTATGTAATACCCGGTTGTAATTCAGTAATTATCATTCAGTATTTATCATTCTGTAATTTCACTCATTAATGATCATTTGTCACTCATATTTAATCATGGTATTCATCGTTCAGAGTAATTGTATTGTGTATCAATCGTCGTTCATCACTAATATAATTGGAGTTCCGTGCCGTGGTTTTCATCTTTGTCATTTTTCATTGTGGGCTGTGCGTGAGGAGTAGCGCACGCTACGTACTCTTTCTAGCGCACGCTAATTGAGTACAGGTAGCGCACGCTACCACTTAGCATTAGCGCACGCTAATGTTACCCTGGCTGCAGTCCAGAAGGTACTGAACTGCAGGTGAGTTATAAGTAGCGCACGCTACGAGTGGTAAGTAGCGCGCGCTAGTGGGTTGTAGTAGCGCATGCTAATAATTGCTGTAGCGCGCGCTAAGGACGGATCAGGTTGAGTCCAGTGGCTACTGGACTGCACTGGATTAATTCATAGAGCACGCTAGCGCACGCTACTTACCACTCGTAGCGTGCGCTATGAATTAATCCAGTGCAGTCCAGTAGCCACTGGACTCAACCTGATCCGTCCTTAGCGCGCGCTACAGCAATTATTAGCGTGCGCTACTACAACCCACTAGCGCGCGCTACTTACCACTCGTAGCGTGCGCTACTTATAACTCACCTGCAGTCCAGTACCTTCTGGACTGCAGCCAGGGTAACATTAGCGTGCGCTAATGCTGAGTGGTAGCGTGCGCTACCTATACTCAATTAGCGTGCGCTAGAAAGAGTACGTAGCGTGCGCTACTCCTCACGCACAGCCCACAATGAAAAATGACAAAGATGAAAACCACGGCACGGAACTCCAATTATATTAGTGATGAACGACGATTGATACACGATACAATTACTCTGAACGATGAATACCATGATTGAATATGAGTGACAAATGATCATTAATGAGTGAAATTACTGAATGATAAATACTGAATGATAATTACTGAATTACAACCGGGTATTACACTAAAATCTTTGGCAAGAAAATTCTCGTGCGGCAACGATAAATTTGAACAAATGTTATGTGTTCAAAAATATACTTTAAATAAAGAGGGGTTAGGATTCAAACCACGTTTGAAAAACGAATCCGTTAATTTTAAAATACCCCATTGCGAAAAGTGTTTGAAAATCGGGCATCACATTTCAAATTGCAAAAGCCCTCGCCGGACGATAAAAATTAAGAAAATTTGGGTTCCTAAAGGAACAAATATTTCAAATATCGTGTACATTTCTAAACAAAAAAACGACTATAGGTTGGATCCCCAAACATTGATTTTTTATATTTTACTCAGGGGGAATAATTTTTTTTTTAAAACAGATAATATTTTCAGGGGGAGTTAATACCCTTGTATTTATTTTTGCATATTTCAATATTTATTGAATTTTTTTTATTGGTATTTTATTGCATTTTTTGATGAATACAAAAAGGGGAGAGATAGGAGCATGGTGAAATAAGTCGAAAATGTGATTAACAGTGAAAGGGGGAGAAATCGAAGAAAATCGATAGCATACAAAAAGAATTGGAAAAACGAAGGAGTTGAACAAAAATAAGTGTAATATCCGCAATTTTCGATTTTCGGTAAATTTCTTTTTTTCGGCCGGAGTCCGTTTCGATGACTCGCTCATGACCGTTTCGTCATTCTGAGAATGATTAATTCTGCACTTTTTGACATCCGAGTTCGTTTCGGTGTCGTTTTGTTGAGTTTCGTGCTATTTAGCGACTTTTCCGCGCTTGAGTTCGATTATTGCGAATCTCATTCGAAACTGTTGTTTCGAGTTTTCCGTAAGTCCATTTAACTTTTTTAGACGTGTTGTGAACTTCGGTTTGGTTATTCGATCACGTATCGTGATTTTCGGGCGTTTTGGGCCATTTTTTAATTTCTTAAAAGTTACGGGTATCCGTATCTGTAATTGTTGTCTCGACCCGTTTTTTGGCCGCGTATGATTAATTATTGTATTATGTTTTCATTTCGGGTCATTTATGTCGTCCGCGAACTTTTCGTCGTGTTCGTTCCGTGCATTTACGGAAATCGAGTCGTCGAGCCCTGGTGTTCGAGCACTAGCCGGGCGGTTGCGGGACTGGACGGACGGTTGCGGGACTGGACGGACGGTTGCGGGACTGGCCGGACGATTGCGGGCACCGGCCGGACGGGTGCGGCAGGAACCGGCGTAGCGTACGCTACGGCCGGAAGGCTGCGCGCGCTAACCGGCGGGTGTAGCGCACGCTATCGGCTGGCCTAACGCACGCTTATCGGTTCAGACAGTGGAGTCCGGGGTTCTCGACTCGGTCGGGATCGGCGTAGTGCACGCCATCGCTTGGTCGTAGCACACGCTAACCGGCAGGGGTAGTGCACGCTGTCGGCCGACTAGCGTACGTTACCTGGGCGAGCTTTTTAGTCCAGAGGTTACTGGACAGGTCGGCTAGCGCGCGCAGGCTTCCGGCCGTAGCGCACGCTAGCGGGAGTCGGGTCGGCAGGTTTGGTCGGTGGTTCCGGGTCATGCGGGCCCTGGCCTAGGGTACTCGGCCGATACCGGCCGATAGCGCACGCTAGTCCGGGAAGGCTAGCGCACGCTAATTCCGGCCCAGTATAAATGTGACAGAGCAGTCACAATTCCTCTCGTTTTTCATTTCCTCCCTTTCTCTTCCGCGGCTGGAGACTTGGAGATCTTGGAGCCATGATGTTTGGCAACAAATCCACGAAGTTCTTGAGTTCATAACATCAATCAATCATCCGTTATCATCCTTTGATCCAGCGAATCAAGGTAATCTTCCTTAGAACTCTAATTTCGTGAATTTGGGGGTTTTTTGCATTTTTGTCCGATTCTTTCCGTGTTGTTGATTAATTCATGATGGGTATGATTAATCTTGGTAGTATTCTTGTGTTTAACATCATTTAATCCATTGTTCTTCGTCGAATCGAAGTATATTTCTTGATTTCCTTCGAATCGACTTTTTGGGGGATTTGTCCTCGATCTCGTTTTTCATCCGTTTTCGATGGATCGATTATGGTTAAATGATGTTGTTAAACATATTCTATGGATTGTATATCCATATTTCAACTTGGAATTCCGTTTTCGTGATTTGACGGGACGAATCGTGTTCTTGGCCGTTTTGGGGGAAATCCTTGAACCTTCGTCATTTGTTCTTTGAATTCAGCGGCTTTGGGTCATACTTTGGAATTCATTTTCATTGTTATTGTTTTCTTTCATAGTTCATTGTTGTGGATTGTCGTTCGGTGGAGTCGGCGAGTTCGTAGTCGGTTCGTGCAAACCTACTTCGGCCGATTCTCCGCGTTGTGGTCATTCGAGGCAAGTATCTTGCCCATACTTTTCTCGTTTTATGGATATGATGATCGGTGGTCGTCTTGATGTGTTTGTTTGGTTATTTGAAATGAAGTTTCAAAAGATTTCGGTTTGGCCTCGTTAAAGGCTCTCTTTCAAAACGTGTGTGTGTTTTGTGAACGTTGTGTTTTGGGAATTGATTATGATTTGATTATTTTGAACGTTGGAGGCTTTGATGATATCCTTGTTGTTTAAAAGTTATGGAATCGTGTATTCCGTGTTTAATCTTGTTATTGTGTTTTGAAGAGTTTGATAATGGTGTCGGATTAGTGGCCATCTCTAGTAAGTATTCTTGATGAACTTACATTCTTAGCATATTAGTATTGCATGAGTAACGTGTGTGTGTGTATGCTCACTATGGGTTAGATCCGACGGGGTCTCGGTAGGGGTCCACGGGGGGGTGGATCCGCGAGCTTGCTTTTAACCACTATGGGTTAGATCCGACGGGGTCTCGGTAGGGGTCCACGGAGGGGTGGATCCACGGTTAATTGTGGTGCATTTTACAAATGTGATTTGATTATGGCATTTCCGGAAATGAGTGCTTTGGAACTATGTTTTCATGATTGCATGCGTCGACTAAGTGTGTAAGGGGTAAGTGTTCGTTTGGCTTACTTGGCTAGGATGGCACTAGAGTATTTTGTTGTTTGTTTTAAATCCTTTATTTGTGGATTTTGATGTTGGGAGACGAACCTTGTGGTCGTTTTTGTGTACTGTGAGTTGATGAGATTTGGGGCTAAAATCCCAATGGTTTTGTAAAAGTCATTTTACGGATTTTGGGGCTAAAATCCCAACGGTTTGGTAAATGTCATTTTTCGGAAAGTAAACCTTTGGGGCGGTGACCCCTTTTGTCTTTTGGATTTTGAAAAGTAGGATTTGATAATCCTAAATTGTTTTCTATTAAAACTCTCGATGGCATTCTAAACCGTTTTATAAATTACTTCCGTTGATTTATGATATTTCGATTTTGAAATGTTTTCTCAAACTCTTGCCTCGGGAAGTACTTTTCGTTTCGTTTGGATCTTTGAGGATCCTTGGTTATTGTTATTCGTGGAATGTGAATGGTATGGCTCGTATTTGCACTTTGTTCTTGCACTAGCAAAATAGTGGAGTTTTGCTAACCCCCGAGTATTCGGGGGGTGGATGTCTGTTTTTGCATTCAGGTTTAGGAGCATAACACAGGGTCGGCACGAAGGATGATGAAAGATGATCGATAGTAATCACATGAGGAACCATACATCGTGTATTGGTTCAGTTGTACTTTATTTTCCGCTGCTATATTTTTCCCGTTGTACGGGTGTGGTTGTGTTTTGACCCCTGCGTGGGCATGAGTTGTATTTGAGTTGTATGTATTTGTTGAAAGACCAAATCGGTATACTGAGTCATTTTGCCCTTAAAGGCATTGTTGATTTGTTCTATGTTGTTACCAGCCTGGTAGATCCTTGAGGAAAGGGTCTACGGCGTGTAATATCCCTGAGCGGATTGGGGGTGTTACATAAATGGTATCTCAGCTTAGGTTGAGGAAACCTAGGCTGTCGGGTCAAGTCGTGTTGTTTGAGTCTTGTTTCGTCGGATTTTATCTGACTGAGTCCTGTCGCGACGCGTCGTTTGAGTTTGTTGGTCGTGATTAGTATCGTGGGGCGATCATCATCTTCGTGCGACCTGTGGAAGTAAGTCTCACTTCTTTGTGTTGTGCCTCGTGTGACACGAGCTATTTTTATGATTATTTGTTAAGTGGTGGAATCCTTATGTGGATTTTGATTTCACGATATGTATTTAGTCGACTCTCGTATTTGATTTATACGAGGAGTGTCGTCGCTTGTGATGTCTTTTTATTGTTGTTTTTGTCCGTTGCTGATGGTTTTCGAATTGATTTGCACGTTTTACAAGTTCTATTGTGGAAGCTTTGTGCTTATACGCGTTCGATTTGTTCACTAGCCAGTGCGGGAGGGTCCTTAGAGGCCTCGAATGGGGTCGGTGGTTTTGTTCTGGATGTGGTATTTTCTCGTTTATTTCCGTGTAAACACATGTATTGTCTTGATTTTAAACGTTTTGATGCGTGTACTAGGAGTTGTTTTAGTGAACGTCGATATGTGTGAGTTTGGGCATTCTGGCCTATTGGATTTTTGAAAACCTTGAGTATCTTAGAAAAATAAATTTCGAGACATACTTTTCAAATGAGTTATTTTCTTGTGGTACATCCTATGTGCCACAATATATTTCAAAAATTTTCTACTTCGAGGACCAAAATGCTTTGAGATATTTTCAATGTTTTAGAAACACTTTTATTTAGACCCGAGGGTCGAATATTTTGAAAGTTTTCACTAAGAGAAAGTGTCCTCATTTTTATCAAATGCGAAATGGTTCTCCAAAGTCTCGATAACGATGTTTCACGTTTGTACTTTTTGAAAGGTGATACTCAAGATCAACCGGTGTTCTTCTAAATTATTTTCAAAATGAGGTTTTCGTTTTTAAAACCTATCCATTTCCGTTTGAGGGCTGGGTATGTATGTATGATGTTCGCGTTGTCATTTTGATGTTTACTCCCGAGTATGACCGAATTGGCGGTGTGAGCGTTGAGTCGCTTTCCACATATTTGTTGTGTTAGCCCCCTGTGAGAGGCGGGGTGTTGGTGTTGAATATTATCGCCTCGTAGTGATTTCTGCGTTGTCGCGCATGTGCGAGATGTTAGAGCTTGGTTTGGTATGACCGTGTGCATCGGTGATGGTTCCATTATGTGTCGGTTGTTTAATGTCTTGTTACCTTGCTCCCGTTTTTGTGAATTTCGTGGACGAGGTCGGAGGTAATGCCCGTACTATTTTGACTTCGGTATTTTCTCTTTCTCAAGTCTATCGATTCGCTCATGTTCGTTGATACTTTTTGAACTTGTTCTGTATTTCGATTTCATCGTCTGAATGAACTGTGATCTTGTTGTGGGTCGATCCGGTTATCGCTGTGACTTTTTCGAGTTCGGTTCGATTCTTGTGAACCTTGTTCGGAAGTGACATCATTTGGTTCTATTAGTTCTTTTATTCGAAGTGGATCGGATTTGGAACTCCTGTGTTTTCGACTCTGTCGACTCCTTTATGTTCGTTGATATTTTCTGAGCTTGTCCTGCCCCTTGCTTTTGTTGATCGAACGAGTGTGGTATTGTTTCGGAATAACTCGTTTGTCGTTGTGACTTTTCAATCGCTACTCCCTTTCCTGTGGATCTTATGGGAATGCATGTCTTGTTGTTCTCACCAGATCATCCTGGGAATTGTTGTTTGAACTTTATTATCCTTCGTGTTTCGGACATGATTGTTCGATTTTTGTTGTCTCGATCATTTGTTTGTGTGGTTTTTGTTCTCGTTTCGTGATTGTTGAGCGTTCAGGATCCTTCGTAATTCCTTTAAGTTCGGGAAATTAGTCTCGTTTTCGATCTTTCAAACCCTTGGGCGGTGGAATTCCGTATTTGTTGAGCGATTGGCTCGCGTTTTGATTGATGTACCGTTGGGTCGGTCAATCTTATTGATTTTCGTTCGTTGTGTTTTGTGCTTGTTCGGATATTTGACTTGACTATATTATCCGTTTGATGAGGCTTATCATTTGTTGGTTTTATTATATTCCTAACGGCGACGTTGTGTTGGTCGCCGTGGAGCGTGTTTTCACGCCGTATATTCCTTTGCGTTGTTTGTAAAATTTCGCCGTTGGGCGTTAGTTATGCATTCTTGTGTATCTCGTTGAGTTTTTCCTGACAGAATATTTCTTCTCCCTACTTGTTTTAAGTTTCGGGACGAAACTTCTTTTAAGGAGGGTAGAATGTAATATCCGCAATTTTCGATTTTCGGTAAATTTATTTTTTTCGGCCAGAGTCCGTTTTGATGACTTGCTCATGACCGTTTCGTCATTCTGAGAATGATTAATTCTGCACTTTTTGACATCCGAGTTCGTTTCGGTGTCATTTTGTTGAGTTCCGTGCTTTTTAGCGACTTTTCCCCGCTTGAGTTCGATTCTTGCGAATCTCGCTCAAATCATTGCTTCGAGTTTTCCGTAAGTCCGTTTAACTTTGTTAGACGTGTTGTGAACTTCGGTTTGGTTATTAGATCACGTATCGTGATTTTCGGGCGTTTTGGGCCATTTTGTAATTTCTTAAAAGTTACGGGTATCCGTATCTGTAATTGTTGTCTCGACCCGTTTCTTGGCCGCGTATGATTAATTATTGCATTATGTTTTCATTTCGGGTCGTTTATGTCGTCCGCGAACTTTTCGCCGTGTTCGTTCCGTGCGTTTATGGAAATCGAGTCGTCGAGCCCTGGTGTTCGAGCACTGGCCGGACGGTTGCGGGACTGGCCGGACGGTTGCGGGACTGGCCAGACGATTGCGGGCACCGGCCGGACGGGTGCGGCAGGAACCGGCCTAGCGCACTTTACGGCTGGAAGGCTGCGCGCGCTAACCGACAGGTGTAGCGCACGCTATCGGCTGGCCTAACGCACGCTATCGGGTCTGGACAGTGGAGTCCAGGGGTTCTGGACTCGGTCAGGATCGGCAGGTAGCGCACGCTACTGTCGGTCGTAGCGCACGCTAAACGGCAGGGGTAGCGCACGCTCTCGGCCGACTAGCGTACGTTACCTGGGCGAGCTTTTTAGTCCAGAGGTTATTGGACAGGTCGGCTAGCGCGCGCAGGCTTCCGGCCGTAGCGCACGCTAGCGGGAGTCGGGTCGGCAGGTTTGGTCGGTGGTGTCGGGTCGTGCGGGCTCTGGCCGAGGGTACTCGGCCGATACCGGACGATAGCGCACGCTAGTCCGGGAAGGCTAGCGCACGCTAGTTCCGGCCCAGTATAAATGTGACAGAGCAGTCACATTTCCTCTCGTTTTTCATTTCCTCCCTTTCTCTTCTGTGGCTGGAGACTTGGAGATCTTGGAGCCATGATGTTTGGCAACAAATCCACGAAGTTCTTGAGTTCATAACATCAATCAATCATCCGTTATCATCCTTTGATCCAGCGAATCAAGGTAATCTTTCTTAGAACCCTAATTTCGTGAATTTGGGGTTTTTTGCATTTTTGTCCGATTCGTTCCGTGTTGTTGATTAATTCATGATGGGTATGATTAATCTTGGTAGTATTCTTGTGTTTAACATCATTTAATCCATTGTTCTTCGTCGAATCGAAGTATATTTCTTGATTTCCTTCGAATCGACTTTTTGGGGGATTTGTCCTCGATCTTGTTTTTCATCCGTTTTCGATGGATCGATTATGGTTAAATGATGTTGTTAAACATATTCTATGGATTGTATATCCATATTTCAACTTGGAATTCCGTTTTCGTGATTTGACGGGACGAATCGTGTTCTTGGCCATTTTGGGGGAAATCCTTGAACCTTCGTCATTTATTCTTTGAATTCAGCGGCTTTGGGTCGTACTTTGGAATTCATTTTCGTTGTTATTGTTTTCGTTCATAGTTCATTGTTGTGGATTGTCGTTCGGTGGAGTCGGCGAGTTCGTAGTCGGTTCGTGCCAACCTACTTCGGCCGATTCTCCGCGTTGTGGTCATTCGAGGCAAGTACCTTGCCCATACTTTTCTCGTTTTATGGATATGATGATCGGTGGTCGTCTTGATGTGCTTGTTTGGTTATTTGAAATGAAGTTTTAAAAGATTTCGGTTTGGCCTCGTTAAAGGCTCTCTTTCAAAACGCGTGTGTGTTTTGTGAACGTCGTGTTTTGGGAATTGATTATGATTTGATTATTTTGAACGTTGGAGGCTTTGATGATATCCTTGTTGTTTAAAAGTTATGGAATCGTGTATTCCGTGTTTAATCTTGTTATTGTGTTTTGAAGAGTTTGATAATGGTGTCGGATTAGTGGCCATCTCTAGTAAGTATTCTTGATGAACTTACATTCTTAGCATATTAGTATTGCATGAGTAACGTGTGTGTGTGTATGCTCACTATGGGTTAGATCCGACGGGGTCTCGGTAGGGGTCCACGGAGGGGTGGATCCGCGAGCTTGCTTTTAACCACTATGGGTTAGATCCGACGGGGTCTCGGTAGGGGTCCACGGAGGGTGGATCCACGGTTAATTGTGGTGCATTTTACAAATGTGATTTGATTATGGCATTTCCGGAAATGAGTGCTTTGGAACTATGTTTTCATGATTGCATGCATCGACTAAGTGTGTAAGGGGTAAGTGTCCGTTTGGCTTACTTGGCTAGGATGGCACTAGAGTATTTTGTTGTTTGTTTTAAATCCTTTATTTGTGGATTTTGATGTTGGGAGACGAACCTTGTGGTCGTTTTTGTGTACTGTGAGTTGATGAGATTTGGGGCTAAAATCCCAATGGTTTTGTAAAAGCCATTTTACGGATTTGGGGCTAAAATCCCAACGGTTTGGTAAATGTCATTTTTCGGAAAGTAAACCTTTGGGGCGGTGACCCCTTTTGTCTATTGGATTTTGAAAAGTAGGATTTGATAATCCTAAATTGTTTTCTATTAAAACTCTCGATGGCATTCTAAACCGTTTTATAAATTACTTCCGTTAATTTATGATATTTCGATTTTGAAATGTTTTCTCAAACTCTTGCCTCGGGAAGTACTTTTCGTTTCGTTTGGATCTTTGAGGATCCTTGGTTATTGTTATTCGTGGAATGTGAATGGTATAGCTCGTATTTGCACTTTGTTCTTGTACTAGCAAAACAGTAGAGTTTTGCTAACCCCCGAGTATTCGGGGGGTGGATGTCTGTTTTTGCATTCAGGTTTTGGAGCATAACACAGGGTCGGCACGAAGGATGATGAAAGATGATCGATACTAATCACATGAGGAACCGTACATCGTGTATTGGTTCAGTTGTACTTTATTTTCCGCTGCTATATTTTTCCCGTTGTACGGGTGTGGTTGTGTTTTGACCCCTGCGTGGGCATGAGTTGTATTTGAGTTGTATGTATTTGTTGAAAGACCAAATCGGTCTACTGAGTCATTTTGCCCTTAAAGGCATTGTTGATTTGTTCTATGTTGTTACCAGCCTGGTAGATCCTTGAGGAAAGGGTCTACGGCGTGAAATATCCCTGGGCGGATTGGGGGTGTTACAATAAGGGGAAGTCGAAAATGAAGGAAAAAGAAAAATGAGGAGACGTCGAAAAAAAAAAAGACGATGAAAAATTTGAAAATGAGAAAAGAAAAGGAGAAAAGAAAGAAGTAGTCGAAAAAGAAATGGGAGAAAATTCTAACGAAACGGACAAAGTCGAAAACTTTTGTCTGTAAAGATATACATATATTTGTATTTTGCAGGTAAATCCCATTGGCGTATTGTTGTTTTGTAATCATCAAAAAGGGGGAGATTGTTGGAACATTCTGTTCCATACATAAATTAAAAGTATTTTGATGATTAAAAGTGTTAAGCAAAACAAAACAACGAAGAGACGAAGCAAGCATCGAAGGAAAACGAAGTTGCAAAAAGGCATTCTGGACAGCCTTAACGTACGCAATATAGATTGATTAACGTACGTAATATTATAAGGCTTACGTACGTAATGAAGGATCATTAACGTACGTAACACAAGTTCAAACCAGATGAACGTTGGACGATTCGAAGTCAAAAAGGTGGCCACGGACATATGACGTCAGCAGTGACGTACTATTAACGTACGTAATGAGAAGTATGATAACGTACGTAAAGAAAGAAACGAATGTTACTGGACTGAATCTGGGAGAAGCTAACGTACGTAACAGTGTCTGGTTAACGTACGTAAACAAGCTTACGTACGTAATGGGAGGTATATAGCGTACGTAATGAAGATCCTGGCAGCTAACGGCTAGTTTGATCAAGAATCCTATAAATACCATGTCTATGGTATTGATTGAGCACAACAACTTCAAGCATACTACACATTCATCTAAGATTGATAATCATTGTATTGTTGTTGTAATATTGAGCTTACGTTGAGTGATTGAGTGTTATACACAAAATCATACACGAGTGGTAAAAGAAAAGATACGATTGGATTCGGTGTTATTAGGATCAAGGATCCGGCATTGTTAGAATCGCAATCGGTATCTTCGTGAGGTTTATCTAGTACCCATAAAAAGCTAGAGAGGTTGATTCCTTGTCCTACGAAAAGGAAAACGGTTTAACTTGGACCGACACAAAGACAAGTACGAGTGGTTTATCACGGACCAATAGAAGACGTGATTGTAACGGTTATACCTCGACCTATAGAAGAGAGGCGTAGAGGTTTTTATCTTGATCCTATAGAAAATGATACTGAGAGAGGACGTAGGCTCGTTTATAGCCGAACCTCTATAAATCCTTGCGTCATTTATTTTCCGCAATTTTATTTACACTTCCGCAAACGGCGCAAATATCCGGACCCCGTACCCAACAGGGGGCTGGGCTTGGCCCCGGACCTGGCTGGCCCAATCGGCCCCCGGGCCTAGAAAATCCGGGTTGGGCTGGCCCGGCCCACTGGCAACCTCTACTTGTGGGAGCTCGTCAAGATATGGGCTTAAAAACATTACTTTGATCTCTATCAAGATTTTGGAAAGTCTCAAAATTACTTTTGTACGCTTAGGGCTCTTTAATTATTACTAGTTTGTTTCTATAATTATTTGCATTAGGCCAAGATTCAAGAGAAAACACACACACACATAT
This sequence comes from Orobanche coerulescens, assembly GCA_033398695.1. NCBI lineage: Eukaryota > Viridiplantae > Streptophyta > Magnoliopsida > Lamiales > Orobanchaceae > Orobanche > Orobanche coerulescens. The sequence goes on along the minus strand of CM065812.1, from coordinate 126,389,255 downwards.
ACACACACACACACTTGTTGACTAAATCTTGACACATACTTCGGTCTCAAAATAATAATTAATTTAGTTGATGCATTTTTTAATATCGGCTAATTTATTACAAATTTCGGTAATTTTGTATTTTTCATCATTTTCGGCTAGATTAATACTAGGACATGATAGTAGATCTGAAATTAAAGCAATATGATAAGAAAATAAATGACATTCATAGGAAGGTATTGAAGTAAAAAATATTGTGAGGGAAATGCACGATTTACTAGAAAACTTAAGATTTCTATATCTGGTCTAATTCATGTTGTTAGGGTGAAGATATCTAGGAGTAAAGTAATCAATCGAACCCTTTTCTGGGTTCATGTAAATTATAGGAATCATATTCCTAAGCCTAACCCTTGGAATCGTGCTTCTTATTAAGAGTGTTCAAAAATAACCGACCCGAACTACCCGGCCCAACTACCCGGCCCAACTACCCGATGATCCGAAACAAATATTTCGGGTATTTTTAAAAATTTTAAATTTTTTCGGGCCGGTTACCCGACCCGGAAAAAAGTCATATAATCGGGCCGGGTCATGGGCCGACTTGTTGCGTAAATTCGGGTACCCGAAAACCCGATTATTTTTTAATAGTTTTTTTTTATAAATTTAATTATTTAATTTGTAATTATATGAATCTTTATCTTTCAAATAATATGAATTATATTTGATATGAGAATTCATGTTAATTATATTTTCAGTAATGGTATTTATTCTCACTAGTTTGGAAATTTACAAGAAGATAAAATCTTTAAATAAAAAATAATATATTCTTTCATATATATAATTGAATATTGAATTAAGCATAATTATATAATAAAATAATGATATATATGAAAAAATTTAGTCAGTTTTGAGATTTACTTATTGTATGGAAAATATTTATAATGTATTTAGTACTCAGGGAATTAATTTATATAATAAATTTTAAAATAAATTTATATTAAAATTACAAATTATTTATAAAAATTTAAAATTAGTGGTATTAAATTTTGGGCCGGGTAGCCTATGACCCGAATTAAAAAAATAGGGTACCGCTTTTTCTGCACCACTTTTCTGTCCAGTCACGGCCGAATTTTTCAATACCCGCATAACCGAGTACCCGTAAATTCGGGTACCTGAAAAACTGGGTACCCGGTTATGAACGCCTCTACTCCTTATGTTGAGGATTCTGGAGAGAACGAGTACTCTTTCAACGAGTCTGATACACCAACACTAATAGCCTAGAGATAGGTATAGAGATCAACCTAACAGATTTCTAATGCGTACACTTGACTTTGACTATCCTAGACAATATTGTGAGGTTCCCTACAGGGTTCTTAAGATATATCGGCAAAGCGTCAAGAGAGAGATTCAACTAGTCGATGGACCACCAATTACTCCATGGGACGAAATGAAAGACTGGCTGGAAGTAAAGTTCCTGCCCTCATACATAAAAGAAAACTCATGCAAGAGTACCTGAATCTCAAACAATTTTCTTTCTTAGTGTCTGAATGCCTTAATAAGTTCGAGGAACTTAAGCTTAAATTTCATACTAGGGAAGAACATTAAATCACTGTTGCTAGATTTAATAATGGTTTAATAGGTGAAATTAAAAATGATGTAAATTTACAGGCACCTGAAGAAATTAATGGAAGTCTACGAAAAGGCCTTGGAAATTGAAAAGTACTAAAAATCCTTTTCTTAAGTCGACTTTCCAAGTCGGGGAGTATTGGCAAACCAAAATTGTTAGTTTCCAACAGCCTAATAATTATTTTCCTAAGAATAATAGTCAGTTTCATCAGCTTCTGTCTCTGAGGGGATTCTACACATCACGCACCCACTTTGTCCGGCATCCCATAGTCATTTAGCTAAGATACCGTGCCATTGTAACAGCCCAAAAACAGTGGCTATTACAGTGCCATGGACCCCTACTGGGACCCACCAGGCGATATCACAATATACATTTAAAATCTGACAACGTGGCACCGTACCACAATATTTATCAAAACCCCGGTGTGGAGTATGAGTTATTCATGTTTTTAAATACGAGCAAACATACACAGGATCCAAACTCGGTACAGACCATATGACGATGGGCAGTACCTAACAAATTTTAGTACATTCATCCGACACAAAATAAAATGAAAGTCACAATAAAACATAACCGAACAACCAAAAGACTCGGGGGCCCCGAAATAGCATACATCAGAATCCTCCGTCGCCATTGTGCTCCTCCTGTGCCTTGCCCTTTCTCGCCCGAAATACAAGTATTTCGCCCCAAACCACAGGTCACTATACATGATAATAATTCTCATGACATTATACAATTCATATATACCGATCTCAAAGAAATCCACCGACTACCGAATATACCCCAAGGCGTATAAACAATCACCCCAATGTCGAACATAACCAAATATACGAACGACCATATACTATGGCTCAAGACGGACGTCACAGTACGCCCGATCCGGAAATGTGTCCGTGCACATGTCCACCCCGTATACGGAATCCAGAATATACGTGGGACGATGTACCTAATTAGCCTCACGAACTACGTCTCGTGTGCACGATCTAAATGCGGAAAACCTCCACGCATGATCATTAAGTGCCCGGCTAAAAATCCTACACATAACCAATCGGCGCACAGATATGACTCCAGAGATGTCACGATACAACATGACAACGAAACTCAATGAATTACACTTTTACCAAGAAATCGAACAACTCACCGAAGTGTCAACAAAGCTCAACGATATCAAGGGTCCAAAAGTAACGAACTTGGGAATACAATCCCACGATGAAAACGGGACATCATTAAGAACAACTTCAAGTCACAAGACACAAGTTTATAGGTGTTTCATATACACGAAATGCATAATCATCATAAGAATCCACACATCATTATAACCAAGCAAGATAACTTGCCTCAATTCCGTAGACGAATAATCCTTCTTTGAATGGTCAAACGAACGGTATCCTCGTCTAACAATACTCACGTGAACAAGCAACCTTGAATGAAATATAATTCATTCAACAACACATTCGTACGATAATGGTATTATCGCATAAACAATATTCGTAAATTTACTTGAATAAATCGATTATCCTATTGATCATTTTAAATACTTGATGTCTAGTTTATCATCAATGTAATATCGTGAAAATATCTTTTCAAATCATCGACACTTCCAATTACGATATAAGTTTGTGTTTAATTACGTTCTTCATTATTTTACCAACGATTACATTCAAAACTTGATTACTATATGAAACATAAGTTTAAGTTTTTAGTGAACTAAGAACATCATCTTAATTTACGTTTCTTAACACGCACGGATTAATGAAATGGAATTCGGCTACTCATCTACCGCATTTGTATCATCATATTCAACACAATTCTCTTAAGAACATTATCAACCTATTAATGTAGTGATTAACACCCTTTAACGAAATCGATAAATTCGAACATATGAAGATTACAACTTCCTTCTATCAACATTCATTGTTTTACTTTGAAGAATTTATTAAAAGCCTAGTTATGTCATTGGATACTTGAGATTTTTGAAGTAACTTCATCCATCTAACAAAGATCATCTACAAAGGGTTAACATCATCTTTCCAACAATTTTATTACAAAGGTTTTAGAGGCCAAAAATCATGGTTCCATACTACCTTCAAGAATCAATAGAATGTTCAAGACAAATTTAACATTTCTCACTTTTAATCATTAAGGATATCATCCCTAACATGTTCCTAGTGTTGAGACTAAAATCAACTTCCGATTATCATGCTATACCTCAGGTTTTATGTATATCATTATCAACATAATCACATTATGAAGTTATTTACATCAAGAAGTAACACTAATACCTTCAAAGTTAATCTTCACTTAGTTTGAGCATGATTCAATTAACTTATCATGTTTACACTAGTTTAAACTAACATTATGTGAAGTATTTATCTACTAACATCATCATAAGCATGGAATTGATATGAGTTAAAGAAAGACCAACCTTAAAATGAAGAACAACACCAACACTTCAAGGGATGCACTTCAATCTCTAACTTTCCAAGTCACCAATCAAGTGTTGAAGCTCCAACACAAGTTAGAAAGGCTTAGAAATGAAGTTGGAGGGGAAAAGAATCGTTCCTCAGTTGTGAGGTTGAAGAGGGTCGAGTAGGAAGTGAATGGCAAGGCATACTTTTATAATCTGAACTCGGCATTACGTACGTTAACGAACGTGGTTAACGTACGTTATAGCCCTTACGTACGTAATCTTACGATCATTACGTACGTAACCAATTTCATCAAATCTTACTGCCTCAAAACACGCAATTCGTTACGTACGTAACCATGCAGCTATTACGTACGTAATAGCCGTTGACTTGGCTATCGCGATCGACTCCCGACCACCTACCCCTGCTCGGCCCCACCCGCGGAAAGGCGGACTGCTGGAGGATCTTCCGCATTACGTACGTTAACGTATTGATGTTACGTACGTAAGGCGGCCTACATAGCGTACGTTAAGAATACATGTTAACGTACGTTAAGTACTATAACAAGCATAAATGGAATTCTCCCAATATCACCCAACAACTAATATAGTATGAATGACCATGAATCCAACTTAACATAATTCGTCGGTACTTGCTACAACATCACAGATATGGTGCGAAAATACTTAACTTAAATCATGAAATACAATATTAAAGGCGAGGGTATTACAGCCATCTCCCTTTTTTATTTCATGTCACTGTCATGAGTCTGGTCACCTTGCTCCTCATTATCCATATTGAACACTCCATTTAGGAACATATGACATAAAGAGGACGACCCGGTAGATGAGACTCTCGACCCAGTTGAGGGTGACTCTGCCTCCGAAGATGAGGGTGATGAGATTGAGAGGGATAATCACGTTAATGTAGTGATAATTCATTGAAACATACTACTACCTTTGAGACTAAAATCAAATGTAGTGATAATATCTTACGTCTAGTCATGGATAATGGTAGTTCCATGAACGTGATTTTCAAGTTCGTTCTCCGTACTTTGAACCTTAGTCTGAGCCTTATTCATCTCCCATTAAGGTTATGTGGGTTGGTAAAAATTACTGTTTGTCACTAAGAATTGTCGAGTCCCTTTGTAGTTAGGATTTCATAGTGAGGATATTTGATAATGTATTTATCCAAGGATGTCGCACATCTTGCTTGGCAGTCCTTGAATTTATGATAAAACTGCTACTAATTATGGGAAAGACAATGCATGTGAGTTCTATTATCGGGGGAAGGAAAATATATTTAACTCGTGCTAAGACTTCAAATCATACTCATAAGTCTAAGAAAGATAAATCTAATTGTTTTATTCCGAGACTTCCAAGTAAGAAATTGAACTTGTTAACTAATATTGAGTGTTGAATAAGGGATTTGAGTCTAACATGTCACTAGCCCTCGTTTGTTTGATGAGTGTAGATATGTTACTCCTGATGACTTACCTGCTAGGTTACCACCCTAGAGAGATATCCAGCATGCCACAGATTTGATTCCAGGATATGTTTTGTAATGCCCCGACTAACTAGGTTAATTATAGGAGAAAATAAGTAAAAGAGTAAATTTTGACGAAAAATAATTTCTTTTGAGAACATTAAAATCCCCGCCTACAAAGTCGAGTCGGTATACTGACATAAATTAAATACCTTTGAATAAGGTAACAATACGTCATAGAGACGAGATAAAAATTTGCGGCGGAAGAATAGATTATAAATTGCTAATTTCTAACAAAAGTTTCCCCAAAAGAATTTCTAAACATTAGACATAACGAAAACATCATTTAATAAATTTCATTCATATGCCCTCTCGGCTCGCTCCTTCGTCCATCCGTCTCGGTTTAACCTGCAGGATCAATAAAGGCGGGGGTGAGCTTCCTTCAGCTCGTGGAAATCACACTCATCACAGTGATATACAATCTCATGGAAAGTATTTAAATGATTATTCTGCAATAACATTTTCCTCAACATGAATACATACACACAATACCATACATAACATGAATCGAGCATGCATGTGAATATTGAGATTGTGCAGGTGTCCTCACATAACATATATCTTAAGATAGCCTCTTACACTTATACATGTGAGCCTGATTTACAACGTGTATCATAAATTTCAAACATGAATAGAAGTGGAAATCACACTCATCACAGTAATATACAATCTCATGGAAAGTATTTAAATGATTATTCTACAATAACATTTTCATCAACATGAATACATACACACAATACCATACATAACATGAATCGAGCACGCATGTGAATATTGAGATTGTGCAGGTGTCCTCACACAACATATATCTTAAGATAGCCTCTTACACGTATACATGTGAGCTTGATTTACAACGTGTATCATAAATTTCAAACATGAATAGAACATCACATATACAATCCAATTAAAGCAATTAAAGTGATAGTGAAAATTTCCACATGAATAAATGATGCTGCTTGACTTAAATATGAAGATACTCGACTCACATCCTAAGCCCGTAAATCCTCGTAAATGTCTACATATAATAATAATTTAATCATTATATAATATTATGATATAATGACCGAAATTAAAATATATATGCATAAATCGGACTAATTATTAATATTAATTGAAAAGTCAACATTTTAGTGTCTTGGTCAAGATATGACTGAATTGAAAGTTTTAAAGTTGACTGGGGTCAAAATCAAAGTAATTAAAACTATCTGGGTTAAATTGAAAGTCTCTGGAAAAGTGAGGACTAAATTGCAAAACCCTAGTTTTTCGCGGGTATAAATAACCTAAACCCTAACCTTCAGTCGACTACGACCCATTTCTTCCCTGTTTCCTCCCGTGCACCCCTCTCCCTGCCTCTACCCTCTCTCTCCAACTTTCTTCTCCAAAAATAGTCCCTTTCTCCCTCAGAATCACAGAAATAAAATCATCTCTGAACTCTCTCTAACTTTCTTCCATAAAATCACACACACAGTTCACACAAACAAACTCACACACACAGTCCGTCACACACACACACGAACGGAATGAACGGCTATGCTCCAGAGAAGGAACTGTTGAATGTAATGCTGTAGAAAATGACAAATGATGGTAAACCGAGGCAAGAGTTGGACTCTCTCTCCGTAAGACGAAATTACCCCGCACAGTACACACGATTGAACGGCAAACGTCCCCAAGATACAACGGTTTTTCGATGAACTCGATACCCTGTACTAGGAATCGAATTCCGGGCGAACTACTGGATATTTGGGACTTTTGTAGTATGAACTTGGGCTAGTATGACAGTATTATTATCTTGATTATTATGTGTGTGAAATCATCATCTGCAGGGGCTTATTTATAGCCTGTAAAGCACCCTGTCCGAATCGGTGTGTCTTTCTGACTGGATAGACACCTTGTGGTCCGGTGGGAAGGGCTGCATTGGTTCAGAATAGCTGAACCATTGTCTTTGGTCCATTTACATCAATGGTCCGAACCATTGCATTGGTTCGGCCGTTAACCGCCCGCTTGTGTGTCACTCCCGCCATGTCACTGCCACGTGTCATCCTAGTCACCTTCCATGTCATCCGAGCCACTATCTTAGTTGTCAAAACGAAAGGCTCCTCATTGCTCCTCGCTCCGAGGCGTACGAAGCGCCCGTTGCGACAAGTGAGACGTGCACGTGCTCGGACTCGGACTCGGACTCGGAAGGTGCTTTGCACCTTCCTCGTAGGATTCGGATTTTAGCCTTAAAAATTAAAGCCAACTAGGGTGCACCATAATGGAGCACACTTGATTGCTCCTTTATGATGGAAAGTCCTTTATAAATAGCTCAACTCTTCCTTACTTCTCCAATGTGGGATGGGATTCCACACCACATCCCCAACTATTAAATGGCTTAACTTTGTGCATTAATTACTCATTCATTTCTTAACGAAATTGAACAAGTAAATACACTAAATTAATCTACACAAAATGTAGATTCCAAATATACCATTTAATGTCATTAATTACTATAATTAATTATGGTATTAATTAAGCTATTTTTCCAACAATCCCCCACATGAATGATGATTAATGCAAATGCAACATGCACTAAGTCCCGACGACTTATTATTGCTTCAGGATAGGTGGCAGTTAGCCTTGAACCTTCCTTAGTGTAATGCTATCGGATTTACTCGTTGCTCGGTGAACGTGATGTCTTGAACCGGTCAACTTTTGTGTAAACCAAGACAATAACATACACACAATAGTAGATCTAATATATTTCGTTCTCACGTTGTGTCCATTTTGGCCTTGGACCATTTCTTGGATTCATAAGTGTTACTAATTTTATGAAGCGGCCTTACTTCTTCACTTATATAGGTGACCTCCTATGAAGAGTATCCTGCCATACTCCACCTATAAAAGGCTATAGGAATCATTAAAAGCTTTAAAAAGCTTACCCTTTACCACAAACTGCAGGCTTGCACTTGAACAGCTACGAGAATGGATTTTCAAGTGCTTTAACTTGAACTTTCACAACTTAGTTGTCTCATTGAACCAAGTTCTTGGGATCTCCAATCATCCTGGTTGAGTTACCATTATGAAAATTCTCAATGTGTGGATTTCAATCCCATTCCCCTTGCTGCATTATATAATTGATCACGGTTAATACCTTTCGTAAACGGATCCGCTATATTGTCTTTTGACTTTACATAGTCAATACACATTATTCCTGCAGTGATCAAATGTCTAATGGTATTGTGTCTTCGACGAATATGTCGAGACTTACCATTATATATACTGTTCTTTGCCCTCCCTATGGCTGCCATGCTATCACAATGTATCATAACGGGAGGCAAAGGTTTTTCCCAACAGGGAATATCTTCTAAGAAGTTTCTTAACCATTCGGCTTCTTTGCCGGCTTTGTCTAAAGCAATAAACTCCGATTCCATTGTAGATCGGGCTATGCATGTTTGCTTAGAAGATTTCCATGATATTGCTCCTCCACCAATGGTAAATACATAACCGCTTGTGGATTTAGAGTCTTTAGTATTGGATATCCAGTTGGCATCACAATATCCCTCCAAAACAGCTGGATATCTCGAATAGTGTATACCATGATTGACAGTGTGTTTTAAGTATCTCAACACTCTTGTCAATGCGATCCAATGATCCTTTCCGGGATTACTCGTAAACCGACTTAGTTTACTAATAGAATATGCTATGTCTGGCCTTGTACAATTCGCTAAGTATATTAGGCTTCCAATTATCCTAGCATATTCTGTTTGTGATATGGGTTCTCCTTGATTTTTGGCTAAGTGTAAACTTAAGTCAACAGGTGTCTTAGCCGGAGGTAGATCGTATGCCTTGAATTTCTTAAGTACATTCTCAACATAGTGAGATTGTGATAAGACTATTCCATCGGGTGTTCTGGAGATCTTGATTCCTAGAATAACATCGGCTAATCCCATATCCTTCATGTCGAAGTTTTTCTTTAACATTTCCTTAGTGCCTATGATGATTTTATTGTTGCTACCCATAATTAGCATATCATCAACGTATAGACACACAATGACAAAATTGTCAGATGTACCTTTGATGTACACACATTTATCGCATTCATTGATCTTGAAACCATTTGACATCATTACTTGGTCAAATTTCTCATGCCATTGTTTGGGTGCTTGCTTAAGTCCGTATAAAGACTTAACAAGTTTGCAAACTTTGTTTTCTTGGCCGGGAATCACGAACCCTCCGGGTTGTTCCATATAAATTTCATCTTCTAAATCTCTATTTAGAAAGGCCGTTTTTACATCCATTTGGTGTATCTCAAGATTGTACAATGCTGATATTGCAAGTAGCATTCTAATGGATGTAATCCGAGTAACTGGTGAGTATGTATCAAAGTAATCATACCCTTCCTTTTGTTTGTATCCTTTGGCTACCAAACGTGCCTTGTATTTGACAATAGATTTATCACCTTTGTATTTCTTCTTGAGAATCCACTTGCAACCTAAAGGTTTATTTCCCGGAGGAAGATCAACAATGTGCCAAGTGTGATTGTTCAAGATTGACTCGATTTCACTATTGATAGCTTCTTGCCATAGATCGGCATCGGAACCAGACAATGCTTCCTTGATTGTCTTTGGTTCATCTTCTAAAGAATAGACTACAAAATCCGGACCAAAGGTTTTTGCAGTTTTTATTCTTTTTCCTCGCCTTGGTTCCGGTGTTGGTCCATTACTATTTGGCGAGATTTCATCATAAGTCCTCTTTTTCGGACTTATTTCATTCTTTTCTTTCTTAGGGAATATAGTTTCAAAAAATATGGCATTTCTTGATTCTATAATCATTCCCTCATTAATATCGGGTACTTCCGATTTGTGTACCAAAAATCGGTACGCACTACTATTATTTGCATATCCTATGAAAATGCAATCAACCGTTTTTGGTCCTATTTTTACTTGCTTGGGTTTCGGTACTTCAACTTTTGCTAAGCACCCCACACTTTTAAGTATTTATAGGACGACTTCCTTCCTTTCCATAATTCATATGGAGTTTTATCTTGCTTCTTTTGGGTAATTTATTCAATTTTATTGGCAAAGAATAGCTTCTCCCCACATGTTAAGTGATAGGCCCGAGCTTATCAACATAGCATTCATCATTTCCTTCAATGTTCTATTCTTTCGTTCGGCAACACCATTCGATTGGGGTGCATAAGGTGCAGTCGTTTGATGAATAATGCCATTTTCACGACAATATTCTTCAAAAGGTGCAACATATTCACCACCTCGATCACTTCGAATCATTTTGATTTTGGTGTTGAGTTGATTTTCAAATTCTGTTTTGTATGTTTTGAAAGCTTTGAATGCTTCGTTTTTGCTTCTCAAAAGATACACATAACAAAATCTTGTGCAATTATCAATAAAAGTTATAAAATAATTCTTTCCACCTCTTGTTTGCACAAGTTCTAAATCGCACAGATCGGTGTGAATCAATTCAAGAGGTTTTGTCGATCTTTCCACTGAATGAAAAGGAGATTTTGCCATTTTTGCTTCAACACATATTTCACACCTTTTGTGTTGATCGAAAGTCATTTTTGGCAATAAATCTAAATGTACTAAACGACATAGTATATTTAGATTTGCATGTCCTAATCTATCATGCCATAAATTAGGAGACTCAACCAAATAAACAACTTTATCGTTTATTTCATTTCCACCACGTACATTGATAGCATTCAGTTTGAAAAGGCCGTTATCTATATAGCCTTTTCCGATAAAGTGACCATTTTTAGTTATTACAACTTTATCCGCTTCAAACACTAGCATAAATCCGGATTTTCTCAATGCTGAGCCAGACACAAGATTCTTACGGATGTCTGGAACATGTAGCACATTTTTTAGCGTCAATTTCAATCCAGACGTCATCTTGAGTATAACTTCTCCAGTTCCGACAACATTTGAGGCAGCGGAGTTTCCCATGTACAATTTTCTTTCTTCGGTGACGGGCTCGTATGAGGAGAACATGGTTTTAACGGCACAAATATGTTTAGTAGCGCCGGTGTCCACCCACCATCCGACTGGGATACCAACCATATTGATTTCATCTACAACTGCACACAGATCAAGACTGGACAAATCGACGGGAACATACTTATTCTCGATAACATTTTCTTGATCTCTCTTCTTGTCCTTCTTTGGTTTGCGGCAATTTTTCGCCATATGCCCGAATTTACCGCAGTTGTAGCATTCTCCTTTGATCTTCTTTTGATTCTTCGAGTCTTGCTTCTTCCCGTTAAATTTCCATTTTTTGTTGTTGCTTGACTCGATGAGATTTGCTTTTGCCTCCATAGATGACTTGTTCATCTTGACATCGGTCTTCCGATTGTCCTCTTCGATCCTCAGTCGCACAATTAGATCTTCAAGGCCCATTTCCTTGCGTTTGTGCTTGAGGTAGTTTTTGAAGTCCTTCCACATCGGGGGCAACTTCTCGATTATGGCAGCAACTTGAAAGGATTCAGACAAGCTCATTCCTTCTGCCAAAATATCGTGCAGGATCAACTGTATTTCCTGCACTTGCTCGAGAACAGTTTTGGTGTCCACCATTTTGAAGTCAAGAAAACGACCCACGATGAACTTTTTCAAGCCGGCATCTTCTGTTTTATATTTTGTCTCCAACGAGTCCCACAACTCTTTGGACGTTTTGATTGTGGAATAAACACTGTAAAGTGTGTCATCCAACCCATTCAAAATATAGTTCCGACATAAGAAGTCGCTGTGATGCCATGCATCCAATGCCGTGCGTTTCTGGGTGTCAGTTTCATCATCCCCCACAACAGGAGGAGATTCGGAAAGGAAGCGACAGAGATTGAGAGTAGTAAGGTAGAACAACATTTTTGATTGCCAACGTTTGAAGTCGGTACCTGAGAACTTCTCTGGTTTTTCGGCATGGGCAGGAGCATGAACATTGTTGCTTGACGATGCCATCTTCTACAGAAAGAATTTCGTCTTACGATTGTTGAATGTAATGCTGTAGAAAATGACAAATGATGGTAAACCGAGGCAAGAGTTGGACTCTCTCTCCGTAAGACGAAATTGCCCCGCACAATACACACGGTTGAACGGCAAACATCCCCAAGATACAACAGTTTTTCGATGATCTCGATACCCTGTACTAGGAATCGAATTCCGGGCGAACTACTGGATATTTGGGACTTTTGTAGTATTAACTTAGTTTAGTATGACAGTATTATTATCTTGATTATTATGTGTGTGAAATCATCATCCGCAGGGGCTTATTTATAGCCTGTAAAGCACCCTGTCCGAATCGGTGTGTCTTTCTGACTGGATAGACACCTTGTGGTCCGGTGGGAAGGGCTGCGTTGGTTCAGAATAGCTGAACCATTGTGCTGGTCCAGTTTACACTGAATGGTCCGAACCATTGCATTGGTTCGGCCGTTAACCGCCCGCTTGTGTGTCACTCCCGCCATGTCACTGCCACGTGTCATCCTAGTCACCTTCCATGTCATCCGAGCCACTATATTAGTTGTCAAAACGAAAGGCTCCTCATAGCTCCTAGGCGTTCGAGCGAAGTGCAAAGTGCAAAGTGCGCCTACGAAGCGCCTGTTGCGACAAGTGCGACGTGCACGTGCTCGGACTCGGACTCGGAAGGTGCTTTGCACCTTCCTCGTAGGATTCGGATTTTAGCCTTAAAAATTAGTTAAAGCCAACTAGGGTGCACCATAATGGAGCACACTTGATTGCTCTTTTATGATGGAAAGTCCTTTATAAATAGCTCAACTCTTCCTTACTTCTCCAATGTGGGATGGGATTCCACACCACATCCCCAACTATTAAATGGCTTAACTTTGTGCATTAATTACTCATTCATTTCTTAACGAAATTGAACAAGTAAATACACTAAATTAATCTACACAAAATGTAGATTCCAAATATACCATTTAATGTCATTATTTACCATAATTAATTATGGTATTAATTAAGCTATTTTTCCAATAGGAACGACGGCAGCGGTGCCGACTGCAGCGGCTGTGATTTCGAATCAGGGACTGGGTTTCCGATTCTGGACCAGTTTTGGTTGTGATTTGAGTTTTGGGTTTGGTTGAAACTGGGTTGAGATGAATAGGGTTTCTGGTAAGATTTTTTTTTCTTTTTTTTCTTTTGGTTTCTGATTCGGGTTTGAGGGCCGATTTCGGGCTGAAAGGGGTTCCCCGTGAGGATGGCTTTAGGCTGAATAACAGTCAGATGGGCTAGATTCAACAAATTTCATGTGGTTTTGTTTTTGTTAAGTTTGATTTCATGATGAAACTTTGGGTTCCATGTTTAGAACGGTCGGTTGGTTTTGAATGGGATGTTACATATTTCCTCTCTTTTCTGGGATTGTGGTTTCTGTGTTTCCGGTTATTGAATTCGCTAAAACTACATTTTGGTTGAAATTCATGTTTTCGGATTATGATTTTCTGTTTTGATTCATAATCACGAAGAAGAAATATTAGATATTGAGTATTGGCATCATAGTAGGAAATAAGAAAACGAGAGTACGATTTTTGGAAAATTCGGCAGAATACCTTACAATTGAGATTTGGATGACCTGCTGAATTTGGACACGTTGAGGTTGCTGGAAAATTGGCCGAGAAGAAAGCTGCTGGAGAGTGAGCGAGGCGATAATTTGCAGAAGACCAGTAATCAGCAGTGGCGGTCGTTGGGAGGAAAAAAAATATAAAAGTGTATGGTGTACTGTATTTTCTCTTCTGTATTATTATTTTTATGGATCGATGTAAAGAATTTATGCAGTAGAATTTATCTATTTATAGTTATAAACAAGCATGAAGGCGCCCGCTGCGTTGCAGCGGGATTTTTCGAGAAATTTTTGCAATAATCATTTACGAATAATGTTTGGAAAGAGCTCTTCGTTGTGAGATCATGGTATGTTTTTTAACGACACGTGTTGTATTTGTTTGCAATAAATATTGTGTCAAGCTATATTTGTATTTATCATATTTGGTCGGGCACCATTGTATAGCGGCGGGGTTAATTTCAACACTTTTTATGAAATTATACGTACGTCAAAACCATATCAAGATTGAGCTTGTTTTGTTCGTTATCGAAAGACCTTTTTCTCAGTATTTTTTTTATATATTGGCTCTTCGCTAGGTATTTATTATATATTTGGGAAATAAAGTTTGTTATATAAAAAAATCTTAAATATTAAAAGGTTCAATGATTGTTTTGTAATTTCTTATTTATTTATTTGTTTTATTTTATTTATTTTTTTTTTTAATATTTTTTTTTAATATTGGCTCTTCGCTAGGTGGGGCTAGGTATTTATGCAACCGCCCTTTTTTCGTTTTTTAATTCATAAGCTTTTTTTTATTAGGGGTAAATCAAACTACTACGCAGGTCCTCCTTTTCTTTAAATGATAAACTATATTTCATGGTGAAATGAATTTTTTATCTATGCACGGAAACCTATTTCCCCTCCTATAGTATTTAGAGAGATTAAGCTGACAAAATAGATATTTTTTGATTTTTTACTTAATATACACGTACATATAATAGTTGCTGTTGATTCTGACATGTTAAATTTTGGAAGTGTTTCAGAGTGTTACTTTTCTGATAGAGAGAAATATTTTACTACTCAAAATAGAACAATGTCTTGCAAAGTAATTTAAATTTTAATGTTTCCTATTAAAGTAGTTTTTTCTTATTTATATATCTGGTTGCTTGTTTGTAAGTAAAATATTATTCAGGTCAAAATAGTAACACACAACACATGTAAAAAGTTGTTATTTTTTAATGTAACAAAAAGTTACTCCATTTACTCCTTTATATATTATTCACTACCTACACTACATTTATTTAGTCAAGCCCGAAACCCTATGGCTTCTCCCATAGTACACAGCACATCACAATATTTAATCATATGCTCAATTTTCTATATAGAGAGAATATATAAAAAAAGAAAAAAAGAAAAAAAAAGTAAAAAAAAACGACCGGAGGTGCATAGAATATAAAGAAAGAAAAAAACCAAAGAAAAAAAAAAAGGGGGGAGGGGGGAAATTTGAGAGAATATATAAAAAAAAAGAAAAAAAAAAGTAAAAAAAAAACAGACCTAGAAAAAGAAAAAAACCAAAGGAAAAAAAGGGGGGGGGGGGATTTTTTAATCGGGCACGCAACCCTATTCCTCCGCTTATAGTATGTAGTAGGAATTTTTAAGTGTTTAAGTTGGATTAGGACCTGTGTTGGATAAACATTGAGGAGTTTGGAAAAGTGAAAGAACTGAGTGGGTCGATCGATATGGGAAGAGTTCTTAATTATGATTAGTTTAGTTTAATCATAGTTGGTTAAGTTATAATATGTGGTTAATTATAAATGATATAATAATAATAATACTAATAGTAATAATAGTAATGTAAAAATAATAGTTTGGTAATATTGATAATAATCTAAAAAATGATAATGATAATAATAATAATATTAATATTTAATAAAATGGTATTAATAATATTATTAATAATAATAATGATAATATTAATAATAGTATTGTTAGTGTTATACTTGAATAATTAATAACACTATTATAAAAATAAATAATGACTCTTGAATATATCCGACAAAATGACTCGGGCTAGAATTTGTGATACGTCGAAATAAATTTTCATGATCCTCTAAATAAACATATATGAAATGAAATGCATCGATAATATTATTATAAATAATAATATTACATTATGAAAATGGCGGGTATTACATCCTACCACTCTTAGAAAAATTTTCGTCCTCGAAAATAAATGACATACCTTGATTGAAGAAATCCGGATAACGAGCTTGAAGTTCTTCCTCGCGCTCCCAAGTGGCTTCATCTTTACTGTGGTTACGCCATTGGATCTTGACAAACACCTTTTCTCTGTTCCTCAACTGCCGGACTGATCGGTAGAGAATCAGTTCTGGTTGTTCTTCATAAGTAAGATCTTTGTTCATCTCCACGGCGGAATAGTTGATGATGTGGTTGGGATCGTGCACATACTTTCTCAACAACAATACATGGAAAACGTTGTGCACAACCGAAAGTTCTGGGGGTAAAGCCAAACGATAAGCTAATTCTTCAATTCGTTCAAGAATTTCGAACGATCCAATGTATCTCGGTCTCAACTTGCTCCTTGGACCAAAACGAACAATTCCCTTGGTAGGAGATACCTTCAGGAATACCTTGTCGCCAACACAGAATTCTAGAACCTTCCTACGATTGTCGGCATAAGACTTCTGATGATCCTGTGCTATCTTGATCCTCTCACGAATCTTATCCACCACACCTACTGTCTGTTTGATCATCTCGGTACCCAAAATTCTCCTTTCACCTACTTCGTCCCAATATAGTGGTGATCGACACTTCCTACCGTATAAGGCTTCATACAGTGCCATACCGATTGTCGACTGATAATTATTGTTGTAAGCAAATTCTACCAAGGCAACAGTCGTTCCCAATTATTGCCCATGTCTAACACACATGCTCGCAACATATCCTCAAGGATCTGGATGTTCCTCTCGGACTGACCATCAGTTTGAGGATGATAGGCCATACTAAAATTCAACTGCGTCCCCAAGGCTTCTTGCAAACTCTTCCAAAAACGCGATGTGAAACGAGTATCCCTATCGGATACTATAGAGACTGGCACGCCATGCAACTTAATAATCTCACTGATGTAAAGTTGAGCATACTGATCCATTCGAAAGTTCATCTTGACTGGGATGAAATGAGCTGACTTTGTGAGTCGGTCCACAACAACCCAAATAGTGTGGTTTCCTCTTTCCATTCGAGGCAAACCTACCACAAAGTCCATCGTAATGTGTTCCCATTTCCATTCCGGAATATGGAGTGATTTAAGTAGTCCAAAGGGGCGTTGGTGTTCTGCCTTCACTTGCTGACAAACTATATACCTTCTGACAAAATTTGCCACATCTCTTTTCAAACCTTCCCACCAAAATATCCCCTTAAGGTCTTGGTACATCTTTGTACTCCCAGGGTGTGCTCTATATGGAGTACTATGTGCCTCCTTCAATATTGCTTCTCTCAACTTCACAACATTGGGCACACAAATTCTCCCTTTATAGTACATTGTGCCATCATCGGACACACTGAAACCCTTATCCTCACCTGAAAGAGTACATTCTTTCATTTTGACCAAGAAGTCGTCTTGTCCTTGACCTTCTTTGATTTGTTTCCTCAAGGTTGGTTGTACCACCAAACTAGCCACTAACCACTCAACTGGATTCGATGGTGTAGCCATCTCAAGGTTCATCCTTGCAAATTTCTTGACCAAGCTTTCCTCTTTGGTCAACAAACAGGTTAGGTCTCCTCTCGCCTTACGCCTCAGTGCATCTGCAACTACGTTTGCTTTACCAGGGTGGTAATGAATTGTACAATTATAGTCTTTGACCAACTCTAGCCATCTGCGCTGCCTCATATTCAATTCCTTTTGTGTGAAAATATATTTCAGACTTTTATGGTCTGTATAAATTTCACACTTACCTCCATACAAGTAATGTCTCTAAATATTCAAGGCATGAACTACCGCTGCTAATTCCAAATCATGAGTAGGGTAGTTCAACTTGTGTGGTTTCAACTATCTATAAGCATAGGCAACTACTTTACCCTCTTACATCAATACACATCCCAAGCCTTGCTTGGATGCATCACTGTAGATGATGAATTCTCCCAATCATTGACTGCTTCTACCTTAATCGGGTCAACCTCAATTCCTTTAGAAGTGACCACATGTTCTAAAAATGCAACTCGGTTAAACCAAAATTCACACTTTTTGAACTTCGCATACAACTTCTCCTTACGCAGTATTTCCAATACCGTTCTAAGATGCTGCTCATGTTCAACCTTGCTCTTGAATATACAAGTATGTCATCTATGAACACAATGACAAACTTATCCAAATAAGGTTGAAATATGCGGTTCATGAGGTCCATGAATACCGCTGGCGCATTAGTTAACCCAAATGGCATCACTATAAACTCATAGTGTCCATATCGAGTTCGAAATGCGGTCTTTGGGATATCATCATCCTTAATCCCCGGTTGGTGATATCCGGATATCAAATATATTTTCGAGAATACTCCTGATCCTCTAAGTTGATCGAATAGGTCCTTTATTCTACGAAGTGGATATTTATTCTTTATCATGAGTCGATTAAGTTCACGATAGTCTATGCACATCCTCAAACTTCCATCCTTTTTCTTCACAAAGAGTACCGGCGCACCCCATGATGAAGCACTCGGTCGGATAAAACCGGAGTCGAGCAGTTCCTGAAGTTGCATTTTCAGCTCTTGTAATTCCTTGGGCGCCATTCTATAGGGAGCTTTCGATATTGGTTCCGCTCCTGGCACTAAATCAATCGAGAACTCAACTTGAAGACTCAGCGGAACTCTAGGCAAGTCTTCGGGAAAGACATCTGGATACTCCTTAACGATAGGTACATCAGCTACTGTCTTCTCCGAAGTTATTTTCCCCATCACATTGACCAGGAATCCTTGGCAACTACGCTTCTTCAATATTTTCACAGCTTTCATGGCTGAAATCACTTTCGGGGTACTATAGTGTCTTACTCCCTCAAATACGATTTTAACATCAATACAAGGACATAAGGTTACCCTTCTTTCAGAGCATTCAACTACAGCTCTATGTTTGTCCAACCAATCCATACCCAAAATGACATCAAAATCACTGAGTTCAACTATGTGCAAGTCGGCTAAGAAGCTATGGTCATTAATCTCTATCTTCACATTGTTAGTTATCGAGTCTACACGCACTACTCCCCCCACAGGTATGCTAACTAACAGAGATCTAGGGGCTTTACTACTTCTACAACCAATCATAGTACAAAGCGTCGTAGAGATGAATGAATGAGATGCACCCGTATCAAACAACACCAAAGCAGGAATATTTGCAACTGACAACATACCTAACATAGTTTGGGGTTCAGTCTCTTCTTCGGCCTCAGCCATGCTATACACTCAAGCTTTGCCTCCTGAAACTTGACCTTGCACATTATTGCCTGGGCCTTTTCCTTTCTTCGGACATGCTGAGGCCATGTGTCCTTCCTCACGGTAAAAGTAGCACCGATTTTGACCAAGCATACATGCACCTTTATGTCCCTTGCCACAAGTAGCACATGTAGGTTTATCAAACTGGCGTTTCGCCCTCGAAGATCTAGTCTTAACATTCTTCTTACTACCACCTCCTTGATCGTGCCACTTGCGCTTGTTATTTGCTCCAACTGGTGGTGCTCTTGCCTTCTCCACATCCAAACTAGCAGAAATGTCCTCGGCCCTTGCAACTGCTTCATTATAGCTCAGACGACCATGACCAGCCAGATGGTGACGAATCTGGTCACGTAGTCCATCTCGGAATTTCTGAGACTTCATGTCATCCGTCTCGACCATGTGAGGAGCAAAACGGCACATGTGGTTGAACTTGCACTCATAATCGCTGACCGACATTCCTCCTTGGGTCAGATCGAGGAATTCCTTTTGAATCTTGATTTTGTACGCCTTCGGGTAGTACTTTTCCATAACTGGTTCCTTGAACTGGTCCCAAGTGAACGCGTCCTTCTCGTCTTGGGTTTTAAGCCTCCACACTCCAATCCACCATGTCCTATCCTCCTTGAGCTGGAACACAGCACATGACAGCTTCTGCGCATCGGTGCATGCCATGTAGTCGAAGATGCTATCTAGGTTCAACAACCACTCTTCTATTGCTGCTGGTCCCTCACGACCAAGAAATACGGGCGGCTTGAAATGATTGAACCGCTTGATAACTTGAGCTTGAGCTTGCTCAGGATTATTAGGCGGTAAAATGGTTGCGCCTTGAAGTAAAATGGCCAATCCAGCCAAAAGCTGATATTGGGTGGGTTGAGCATTGCGGTTTCCTCGGTTAGCCATGAGTTTGCCAACGAGTTGTAAAACCCATTAGTTGACGCAGTGCGAGAAATAAAGAATGAGAAGATAGGTAGAACGCATATAATAGTCGCGGCACATAAAAATATAAATGCAATAAAATAACTGATTTTCATTATATAATATATTTTGAAAGAGATGGAACTGGAAACATCTACTGGAAATCTTAACATAATAGTTATATAATAAAATGAACTAAGCCTATGGATACTCCACATCGTCACTGCTTGTAACACCCCAAACTAGGTGGCTATTACAGTGCCGTGGACCCTCAACTAGGACCCACCAGGCGAATGAAAATTAATGAATTAAATAATATAATTGTAATACCGAACCACATTATATTACCAATTACTCCGATGAGAAGTTTCAAGTACAACACACCCAGGAATACAGAATATATGTATATTTCATATAAAGATAAAATATACAACACTGAATAAAATGAAAATTCAAACGGAAATGCAGCGGAAAATACACATCAAAGAAACATGAATAAGTGGACAGACTGGCCCCCCTACTAGTATCACTGGGACTCCTCGCCGTCAATGTTCTCTTTCCGTACATTTGCCTTGCCATGACCTAAAAACAACATCCCCAACGGGGTCAGGTACACAACAACAATCCTCAAGAGTTGAACAAATACAATAATCACATAAATTAGTTATGAAATCAAGTTGAATGAAGGGCATCATAGTACGCCACGAATGGGATATATGTGCAAGTGCACAAGCCTGCCGAGTGCTCGGCGTCCCGCATAAACACCCGCAAAACTTGGCCTAATTAGTCTCACGGAGGCACGTTACCGTGTGCACAGTCCAATGTGTCCGGATTCCCGCATATTCACAATGACCTTAGTGTGCCCTACTAAAAATTCCACACATATACCACCCGGAACGCAATACAATCCCAGAAGGTCACAAAAGCAAAAGCGACCATGATTAAGAACAATGAATAGAAAGCCGACAAGGGTCAAGAATGACCCACCGAGGTGAAATAATGACGCAATGAGTGATAGCTTCAAATGAAATGATTGGAACCATTGTTCCTTGTGAATTGAATGATTAGTTTGGAAATTACAAGTCTCAACATGATTGATGTATGATGAATGAATTATATGTATGAATGAACAACAACGAAAGGAATGATTAACCTTTTAACCGAGCAAGAATTAACTTGCCTCAATACCGGTGATGAAATGTCCTTCCTCGAACAAACATCCTTAATGGAGTTATCGGTCGCTCGACCAACCTTGCATAACACAAGTACCAACAATTCGTTTAATATACGTATCAATTACGATCAAAACCAATTCAAGAAGTCGATACAACAAATCCAAACTCATTGAGGCATTTTGACAAACATGTTGCAAACATTCTTCCATTGTTTACAACCAACCCCAATTATATCGAAACCAACCTCCAAATGAGTGATTCAATCCAACAAAACATCATCAACACAATCAATAATCCAATAGGAATACTCCGTTCGAGATTACGACAACATCTAGTCGAAACCCCAAAATTCCAAAGTCAACACTCAAGGTGTTCTTGAACAATTCCCCAAATACTTAACAAATCCGAAAAAGACACCAAAGAAATCCATCGGAACACATGTATCCAAGGTAGATAATCCATATTTAGCATATTCCAACACAATAGCAAGCTAACTTGAAGAGATAGGAAGGAAAACACTCAAATCCCAAAATTCTAGATTCAAGAAAAGTTTACCTTGATTTGGTGTGATGGAGAAGATTAGATGTTGATTAATATGAACTAGGAGTTTGAAGATGATGCTAGATGATTGCATCTTGAAGAACTCTTCGCGAATCGCCCAAAATCGCCCAGAATGGCTGAGAAATGAAGAAATGACGGAATGAAGAGTGAAGTGTCCTATTTATACCCAAACCCAGCTTAGCGTGCGCTATCTCCTGCTATTAGCGCGCGCTAGCGGGTTTACCGGGTAGTCCAATGAACTCTTGATACCGCGTTAGCATGCGCTACGTACTTGGTAGCGTGCGCTAACGCCTTCCTCTAGCGTGCGTTAACCAGATGTTAGCATGCGCTACCTGATAGTTGGTGCCCAGTAACTGTAGTCCAGAACCTATTTTCATCTGCCCTGCTCGCCTTAGCATACGTTACACCGGTAACTTAGCGTTCGCTACTAAAACAGTTAGCATGCTGTTGGGATAAATAATATTGTTTTGATAATTGCCAAACAACAAAAGCTTGATACAACAAGCCCTGTATCGAAAGCCGATTGAAGTTGCAATCCTGTATCGAAGAACTTATCATAGCGCCAGCATACAGCAAAGCTCTCGCGCTACTAAGATATAGTAATAAAGTCCTAGTTAAAAGCCAAGCATGGAAGCTGCCTCGAAACCTCAATACAACACCCTTCCATACAGCGCCGGACTACTCCAAAATGCCTACAGCACTAGTGGATACAGCATTCTCATCGGAACAGGACTGAAGACCATTTTAAAAGGAATCTTTAGTATTCACTAAAGTCAAGTACCATTTGATAAAGAAGTATTTAAATACTGAAAGGATAAAGTATTTAAATACTGAAGCTGTCAGAGATCTTCAAATCCCACAATATCCGGATCCTGGTCTATTCAAGTTGTCACGGAATCTTGCCCAACGGATCTATCTCAACGGATATATTATTCAGAAGACTATATATATATCTCATAAGAGCGTTGAAGATCAGACACCGAAGTTACCAAGTGAAGAAGCTATCATTATATACATCAGAGCAAAACATATCTCCAAAAGCTTATTGCAATTAAGATCTAAAGAGATATACAGTGCTCAACATCAAGAACAGTCATCATCAGCTCAAGAACTTCATATTCAAAGCTGCTGTTCTTACCTGGTTACCTACCTTTTACCTTGTGTAAAAACTGAGCTCTGTGTGAACTCAACAAGTTATTCTGACCTGTGTGGGACGAATAAGAGGACGAAACTTTGGAACTGTGTGTGAAGAAGCTAGTCAAGAAGGAAGCTTTAACCAATCTGTGTGAACAGTTGAAAGCGATATTCTTTGTATCAATCTGTATGAACGATACAAGGATAGGTTTGATTATAAATACATAGTTGTGTACGCAGTATTTATAATAAACGTTTTACTCCTGTGTGGAGGACCAGTGGACGTAGAGGGGTTTACCTCGAACCACTTTAATTACTGTGTTATTTACCTTTCGCCTTTACTGTTTTCATAACCGTGATTTATACAAGTATACACTGCAAAACCCTGTACGCACCAAGCTAACAGGAGATCAGACCGAGTTGTTGTATCGACATCAAATCTACTACTTTAAGACTTCCGCTACGCACTCTGAATTAGAAAATTATACAGCCTGTTGCTTAAATATTTTCCAAGCTGTACCGAGCATATCAAAAAGGGGACCAACAATTGGTATCGGAGCGGTTGATTCTAAAAAGAATCAGTCGTATTTTTAACTGAATTAGATCCTTAAAAACACTTATTTTCGAAAACAGTCTTTGTAATTCCCATCCTCTAATATGGATACCTTTATGTCAAATAAGATATCTATGTTTCACATTAACGAGTTTGATGACTGGAGTAACAGGATGAAGAACAAACTCAAAACCTTCATTGGAGAATCAAAAGCTCCGCCCGCATCAACAAAGACCGAAGAATGTCTTCAGGTGGTCACTGATAGTGATTCGTCTGATGATGAGCTAGAGGATAGAGCCTATGTGTGCTCTATGGCCGAAGTTAAAGAAGAAAATGAAGACGGCGATGATGATGAGGTAAGCTCTACCTCAACTATTCCTATAAATGCATCTCATACCTTTGAAAATATGCTGAATGAATTTAATAACATTCAAACGGCCCATGAGATATTGAAAGGAGAAAACATACAACTTGAAATTTCTAACTTAGAGCTGAAAGAAGAAAATGACTTGCTGAAGAATAATTACGAAAATATGTCAGTTGATTGCGAAAACAGCAAAGTCAATTTAGAAAAACTCATGGAGAGCAATCATCAACTTGCTCATAATCTAAATGAGACTAAGTCTCATCTTGAAAGCAAGACAAATGATTTGGCTCTACTCGAAGCCAAAGTAAAATCGCTTGAGAAACGTGAAGGAGAATTAGAGACGATCTTGAAATCTTTCGAGAAATCCTCTAAAAGAATGGAAGAGATCCTAAGCAGTGGGCAACATGCTCATGATAAACGTGGCTTAGGGTACAACTCGTTCTACAACAAAGAAAAATCTAGTACAGTATTCGTCAGGAGTGAGGAATCCATTCTTGTATCGAAAGAAGTCCCGAGTCCTGTGAAGGAACCTGTTGCAACGCGAACAGCAAACGCTGCCATTCCGCCCCCGCAACTCTACTATTCGAGACAGTGGAACCAACAGCCACTCAGAAGGCGTACTCAACAGCATGCTCCACAAGCATATCATAAACGCCAACAGTCATTCAGGAAGAACGATGTATCCAACCAACAAAGGCCCGTACAGCAGCACTCTAGGTACAGCGTGCCTAGACATTGGCTACAGGAGCCCCGCTATTCCTCGAGACAGCAGGTGTCCGCACAGTATCAACAACAGAATTGGGAATCCAACTGGAGACCCAGGAGGCAATATGCAAGATCTATGAAAATGGCTCCACCTCCGAGACAACAATCGTACTAGAATAACAACTATAATTCTTGATTTTTCATGCATTATAATGATTACAACGACTACGTGCCTGCCCCACGTAGATATCGATATAATGGACCAAAAGTAGCCTACAACAAACAAATTGTTGCCCGGCAAATTTGGGTACCAAAAGGCAATATCACACCAGGACCCAAAGTTACTTGATATCCATGCGTCGACATGAATTGGAAGCGCCACAAATGTAAATCCCTGTAAGTTTTTATGCTTTTACTCATTAAGTGAGGGGGAATACTGTAAGACCCAAGAATACAGTGTTAATCCGAACATTAATTGAATCCTGTATGTACCTTTAAGGGGGAACACTATATTATTCACGGATACAGTATGGCATCAATTATGATTTATCTTCGAACAGTTCATAGGTTCAGTTGTACTCAACTAGATCACAAATGTAAGATTTTGCCTGCGCGCCAATCATAAGTTTAAGATGTAATAAACTTTCCTATCATGTTAGAAATTGCCTGCGAGCAGTTCACATTTCTCTTAAACTAAATGCTGAAGACCAGATCATTTGACAGAAGATCAAGAAGCCTGCTCAAGGAATTATCAAATAGAGAGGGAAACTGTTGGGAAAATTAAACTCCTGTATCGAAGTCCTATCAAGTTGCCATCAAGTGGTTATCAAAGATGGAAATTGTTTCTAGCCTGAAGAGGTTTTGATATCAAGACCTTGGCATGATCAAGAAGTTTTTGAATCATCAAAGAAGTTTTGGAAATTATCAAAAAGGGGGAAATTGTTGGGATAAATAATATTGTTTTGATAATTGCCAAACAACAAAAGCTTGATACAGCAAGCCCTGTATCGAAAGACTGTTGAAGTTGCAATCCTGTATCGAAGATCTTATCATAGCGCCAGCATACAGCAAAGCTCTCGCGCTACTAAGATACAATAATAAAGTCCTAGTTAAAATCCAAGCATGGAAGCTGCCTCGAAACCTCAATACAACACCCTTCCATACAGCGCCGGACTACTCCAAAATGCCTACAGCACTAGTGGATACAGCATTCTCATCGGAACAGGACTGAAGACCGTTTTAAAAGGAATCTTTAGTATTCACTAAAGTCAAGTACCGTTTGATAAAGAAGTATTTAAATACTGAAAGGATAAAGTATTTAAATAATGAAGTTGTCAGAGATCTTCAAATCCCGCAATATCCGGATCTTGGTCTATTCAAGTTGTCACGGAATCTTGCCCAACGGATCTATCTCAATGGATATATTATTCAGAAGACTATATATATCTCATAAGAGCGTTGAAGATCAGACACCGAAGTTACCAAGTGAAAAAGCTATCATTATATACATCAGAGCAAAACATATCTCCAAAAGCTTATTGCAATTAAGATATAAAGAGATATACAGTGCTCAACATCAAGAACAGTCATCATCAGCTCAAGAACTTCATATTCAAAGCTGCTGTTCTTACCTGGTTACCTACCTTTTACCTTGTGTAAAAACTGAGCTCTGTGTGAACTCAACAAGTTATTCTGACCTGTGTGGGACGAATAAGAGGACGAAGCTTTGGAACTGTGTGTGAAGAAGCTAGTCAAGAAGGAAGCTTTAACCAATCTGTGTGAACGGATGAAAGCGACATTCTTTGTATCAATCTGTATGAACGATACAAGGATAGGTTTGATTATAAATACATAGTTGTGTACGCAGTATTTATAATAAACGTTTTACTCCTGTGTGGAGGACCAGTGGACGTAGAGGGGTTTACCTCGAACCACTTTAATTACTATGTTATTTACCTTTCGCCTTTACTGTTTTCATAACCGTGATTTATACAAGTATACACTGCAAAACCCTGTACGCACCAAGCTAACAGGAGATCGGACCGAGTTGCTGTATCGACAGCAAATCTACTACTTTAAGACTTCCGCTACGCACTCTGAATTAGAAAATTATACAGCCTGTTGCTTAAATATTTTCCAAGATGTACCGAGCATATCAAAAAGGGGACCAATACATGCGCTACCCTTACACAGCATGCGCTACAAATTTGCACTTCAGTCCAGTGCCTACTGGACTACCTGCCACAATTACACGAGTAGCATGCGCTAATGAAGGCCGATAGTGTGCGCTGCTGATACAACTAGTGTGCCCTATTCTCCACTCACAGAGTGCGCTACGAATTCTCCAATTCAGTTCAGTACCTTCTGGATTGTCTGCCTCACTTGCACTAGCGTGCGCTAATGCTGAGCGATAGCGTGCACTACCAGTACTCAATTAGCGTGCGATAAAAAGAGTATGTAGCATGCGCTATGTTGTGCGGCGATTTTTACGCCTCAAAGGCGATCGTCATAATGGCCGGGCGACCATTTCTTGGAACCTAGCGATCGCCTATAGTACCCGATCGAGGACGACTGTCTTATGCCACGTGTAAAACCAACATCCGTCAAAGTCTGCGAAGACCGAACCTCGGGATGAAGGCCCACGTGCAGATCCGCAAAAGGCACCGCAAGAAGAGGCTTGACTCCAGCCCGTCAATAGTTGTCAGTGACAAGGACGACCTCACCTACCGACAGACCCTCCGAAAGGTCCTAGGTGGGACCCCCCAAGACTGCGACATGAGACACATGTCGCCTCCTCATTGGTTCGCGCATCTGGATGCCAGCATCGGCTGCAGACTTTAAGGAAACAGTCCCACGTGCTGGGACGATCACCCGCTTAATTTAATACAGGAACAGCGATCGCCAATGTAGGACAGGGACATCCCAACAACCTCCTTTCCTATAAATAGGAGACCTCTAGCATTGGGAAAAGGGACGGTAAGAGGTGAACACGATTACCCACAGTAAACAATACAGAGAACACTTCATCTTTATAACAAGAACTCACAGAGCTTTAACTCTGGTTCTTACAGAAATCATCAGCACTCGAGGGTTAGATAACTAGGGGCATTACACTCATTGTAATTATACTCTAACATTAATACTCATACTCCAAAGCAACATTCGTATTAATAATATCTCGGGAGAGTATTCAAGCTCGGGACTAACAACCCCGACAAATCTTGTGTTATTTACATTCCTTCGTACGTGATCTCGTATTTTGTTTGTTACTCACCCGTAGCCATATCCAGCAAATCATTATGTATAATATTTTGGGTACCAACAATTGGCGCTAGAAGGAGGGCATTGACCTTTATTTTCTCTCCGACTGTTTCGAAGAACACTCACTATTCTCCGGAACATATACTTGAAGAAACACTCACTGTTCTTCAAAGAAAAACCTTCAAGATAATGACGTCTGCCACTACCTCTAAGAGAGCAACCCTAAGGTCCGCCGAACGCCTCATTCCGGCCCAGGCCGAGTCCCAACCTGTGGCAGAAAGCAACCACGGCGACGCTAGACTCTCACTCCTGCCCCCGAGGGACGGCCCCAGCCTCTCACTCGATTAATTCCAAACTGCATAACAGATCAAGGAATCTATGGCCATCCTAAGAGAGCGATGGAGAGCATGCGACACGCCTACTATTACCCCATCAGCCATCCGCCGTGCGGGCAAGCGAAAGCTCAAGGGGTTATATGTCGAGAAATTGTCAGAAAGCCCCGAGCCGCAGGAAAAGGCGCTCGAAAGGCGGGACGATTCCGTCTTCAGCCGCCTAGGGAGTGATCCCTCATGGAGACCTGGGCTTTCAGGCCCCAGCTGTGAGATGTCGCAGTCCGAATCCGTCACCAGGAGTTCGGCGTACCCAACTCCCAGAAGACAGGCCAGCCATCTGGCTGCCACTCGCCAAAGAATTGAGTTTGGCAGCAGAGACCTCGTCACCTACCACGGGGCCAGGAGATCGGTACATGATCGCCTCGGCTCCCGATCCGAGAGCCAGACCGCGAGCATCCAGGCTATGGAGATGGCCGCAATGCAGCGCCAACTCGACGAAATGAAGGCGCTCATAGAAACTGGGGCAGGCGCCAAGAGATCGATCGCCAGACCAAGTGAGCCGCTCGCGGTCCAGATCGAGCTTGCCCCCGTGCAACCGAAGATTGCTCCTCCTCAAACACCTCTGTATGAGGGGAGGTCGGACCCTGAGACCCACTTGAGCAAGTTCCAGATCTACATGACCAGATGCGGGGCATCGGACGCGACGAAGTGCCGAATGTTCCCATTAACATTGGGCGATCTTGCTCATAGGTGGTATATCTCATTGCCACCGCGCTCGATCAACTGTTTTGAGAAGTTGGCGAATGACTTCACGTCGTATTTCACCGCCAAGGTTGCTCGGACAGAAGGTCCCCACCGCATGATGAGTTTCAGGCAGGGGAAAGACGAGCCCGATCAAGATTACATCGACCGGGTGGATGAAATAGTCCTCACCGGCGAGCCCATTAGCGATGAGCTCGCCCTCTACTCGGTCCTGGGGGGATGCTATGGCCATTCACCCATGTTCAGGCACCTCCCGAACGACATCCCCCCGACCTACACGATCTTCCGCGTCTGGGCCGCTGACTTTCTGGCCAGGCAGAGGATGCTCACCCTTCGCCTATGCGAGGGATCCACCGGAGAAGGGAAGGCGCCATCTCCCGTCCCAAATAAGGCGATCGCCAAGCCCAGAAAGGCGGTCGCAAAGCCGCCCGGTGAGTTCAAGGCCTTCGAGGATGTGGAAGTTCACCTCCTCCGCAACCTCAATCTGTCTCCAACCCATATCTTCAACGCCATCAAGGGGCGCGAATGGCTTAGCAAGATGAATCCGATGAGGGACAACGGTCATCTGGACCGCAGTAAATTTTGTGCCTACCACAAAACTCCCAGCCACAACACCAGCCAATGCCGCGACCTCCTCAGACAACTCTGGATATTGTTCGAGGAAGACAAGTTGGACAATTTGGTGACCAATCCAGAACCCCGGGCAGAAAGGACCGGGGATGCGATTGTCGACAGAACGACGACCGTCAACCTCCCAATCTGGTCGCTAGGATCGAGCAAAACAAGCCGGAGTACTCAGACGAGTCGATCCCTCCGATCAACCCCGGCGTCCGGATCAATATGCTTCAGTCGGGAGGTGGAAACCTCGGAGGTCTTTCCCCGGTTTCCACCATATCAAATAGAAAGCGGAAGGCCGAGCTGAGGGCATTCGCCGGAGTCCATGTCGTGGTGCCCCCAGAGCCAACCATCTCCAGAGATGCGCTCATCTCCTTCTCCAACAAGGATAGAGAGGGAGTGTAGTGCCCCAAAGAGGATGCATTGGTGATCTCTGCATGTATCCTTGGGAAAATGGTCGACCGTGTGCTGGTTGACAATGGGAGCTTTTGCAACATCATATTCAAATCTGTTGTAGACTATCTCGGCAACCTGACCAAGTTCATCAAGCCATTCGATACCGTGATTCAAGGGTTCGGCGACAACACGGTCCAAGCCTATGGAAGGATCAAGCTCTCTGTCAAGCTAATCTATTGTTACGATCCCAAGATTAAGATCACTAGGAAACTCAATTTTGTAATCATAGATAGGCCCAGCATCTATAATAGGTTTCTAGGTCGCCTCTTTCTAGAAACCTTTGAGGCAGTCGCCTCTTCTTTCTTTTACTGTATCAAGTTCCCCACTACCCATGGGACAGTCGGTACTGTAAAAAGAGACTAGCTAATGGCAAAGAAATGTTTGAATTACTCTTGTGTCGTAACTTCCCCTTTAAACGTTTCCTGTACTATTTGTAACATTGAGAGGATCGACATTCAACCAATGGAGATCGACAAGCCAAGCACCTCATACCATCCCAACTCAGAGGATTGCATCTCACATCAATTGTCGGACGACATCGATCCGAGGATCGGCTTCGAGCCAAGCCTCGACATTGATCCAAGGATCGATTCTGGCGATCATTCCAAACGAGAAGCGACCGTCCCCATCGAAGATTTGGAAATTGTAACAATCGATCCGGCTCGCCCAGAGCGGGAATTGCAGATCGGATCAAGCGTCAGTCCCGAGTTAAAAGACGATCTGATCAGTTTACTATGAAAGAACATCAGAGTCTTTTCCTGGTCGCATCAAGATATGGTCTGCATCGGTCCTGAACACGCTTACCACTATCTAAAGATCGACCCGGCAAGGAAGCCTGTTCACCAGAAACATAGGAAATTCGGTCTTGAGAAGTATGCTGCGCTCGACGCAGAAGTCAAAAATCTACTCGACAACAAACTTATCAGAGTAGCTACCGATGAGCCACAGTGGGTAGCCAATGCGGTGCTCGTCAAAAAGGCGAGCAACTCCTGGAGTTTATGCATCGATTTCACCGACCTCAACGCGGCGTGTCCGAAAGACCACTTTCCAATGCCTCATATTGACCGCTTGGTTGATAGCACGACAGGTTGCGAAATGATGTCGTTTATGAATGCCTTCGCCGGGTACCATCAGATCCCAATGACGGAGAAAGTCGTAAAACACACGTCATTCCACATGGAAAAGATGTGTACTTTTGGGTCCGAATGCCGTTCGGTCTGAAAAATGCAGGGGCGACCTACCAACGACTAGTCAACGGGATGTTCGCTGATCAGATCGGCAAGACCATGGAGGTTTACATTGACGACATCATGGTCAAGAGCCTCAAAAAGGAAGATCACCTCAAAGACCTTGCCGAGACGTTCGCCATCCTCGAGAAATTCAACATGAAACTAAACCCCAAGAAATGCAACTTTGGGGTAAGCTTCGGAAAGTTCTTGGGGCACATCGTGAGCCAAAGGGGGATCGAAGCGAACCCCACCAAGATCAAGGCGATCCTCGACATGCAGGAACCATGAAATATCAAGCAGGTGCAACGCCTCACGGGGTGTTTGGCAGCCCTTAATTGTTTCATTTCTCGGCTCGGAGACAAAAGCAAGCCATTCTTCGCCACCATAAAGAATAAGAAATTTGCGTGGACGAAGGAAAGTCAAATGGCGTTTCCCAAAATCAAGGAGTACCTTTTAAACCCCCAAATTTTGGCAAAACCAAATCCCTGGCGAAAAGCTATTCCTCTACCTGGAGGCCTCGAAGCTCGCGCTGAGCACTGTATTAGTGCGAGTAGAGGGGCAAGCCCACTTGCTGATCTACTTCGTTAGTCAAGCGCTTCATGACGCAGAAACGCGTTACACACCTCTGGAGAAGCTCGCCTACGCACTAGTCATGAGTGTTTGCAAGCTGAGAGCCTATTTCTTCGAACACCAAGTGGAGGTTCTGATGACTCTCCCTCTAAGGCAAGTTCTGCACCATCCAGACACCAATGGGCGACTCCTCAAGTGGTCACTGGAGATCGCCCATTACGGTGTCATGTACGCTCCTCGCACGGTGATCAAAGGCCAAGCTCTGGCGGATTTCGTGGTGGAATTAACATTCCCGCCCAGTCCGACCCAGGTCGGCCATCCTGCCTGGAAATTGTACGTAGATGGCTCGGTGACCAGCTCGTGAGCAGGGGTAGGATTGTCCTCATCAGCCCCGATGGCTAGAGTTTTACAAAGGCTGTACATTTCAGGTTCCGTGCGACCAACAATGAAGCCGAGTACGAAGCCTTGGTAGGCGGGCTTGATCTAGCACTCGCCATGGACGTTCGTCGCCTTCACATCTTCATGGACTCCCTCTTGGTCGTGAACCAAGTCAAGGGGGAATATGAGACGCGCGGCGAATAGATGATCAAATATCAAGAATTGGTCGCCGAAATTTTCATAAAGTTTGAAGAAGTGCTGATCGAACAAGTCCCGAGAGAGCACAACTCTCAGGCCGATGCCCTATCCAAACTCGCATCGTCAGATGGGGCGGCGGACTTCTCTAACATCCAAATCACTAAGTTGGCAAGATCGTCGATCGACGAAAGCCTGGTCGCCACAGTTGCCATCTCCGAAGAGAACTGGATGACTCCGTTCGTTGAGTACTTGAAGGACGGAACGATCCCCGCAGATCGGATCAAGGCTCGCCAGCTTCAGTTCCGAGCAACTAGATACACCCTATTGGACGACCGACTTTACAAGCGAGCTTTCATCCTTCCTCTCCTCAAATGCATTACGCCGGAGGAAGGCCGACTTGTTTTAGCCGAAATCCATGATGGGATCTGTGGAAATCACGCTGGAGGGTGAGCTCTCATCCACAAGACGACCAGGCAAGGCTTTTTCAGGCCTACCTTACAAAAGGACGCGATCGCTTATGCCCGGTCTTGTCACAGGTGTCAAATGATGGGCCCGAACATCAAGCTCTCCCCCGAGCAGCTCACCTCTATGTACAGTCCGTGACCGTTCGCCCAATGGGGCATCGACCTCATCGGTCCTTTACCGACGGCACCAGGGGGATGTAAATTTGTTAGGCATATTTTTATGCGCTTATTTATCATTATTTTATATCCATCTTGAGCCTAAATATGCATAAATGAGCTTTTAATGCACTATTCTTATATGTTTTGCAGGAAATTGGAGTCCGGAAGCTCGAACGATGAAAAACAGGCGAAAATGGCAGTTTTTGGCCTGGGGCCGCGGCACAAGGGAAGCGGGCCGCGGCACACGCAGGTGACCAACAAGCGCCGAACCCACTGTACCGTGAGCCGCGGCCCAAATGGAAAATATGCGCCCAGGCATCCGACGCTGAACAGTAGGGGCCGCGGCACAGATTAAGTGAGTCGCGGCCCACATGGTGGTTTTGGCTGAGCCTTCCGCATTTTTTCGCCGTTTTGGAGCCTGTTCTCGACCTAATCACACGGACGCGTTTTGAAGGCTGATAACAGTTATAAATAAGCATTGAAGGGCTGAAAACAAGGGGGAATCATGTGGGAGATCGATAGAAATCGCGGGATCGAAGAACACAAGGAGGAGATTTGTGGGGGACGACAAGACCACGGATCCCTACGGTTTTTCTTAGTTTTTCCGCATCTTATTTTCTAGATCTATTCGAGTAGGATTGTGATTGTAGCCGATTACATGATGGTTTGATTTATTTATTATTATTTCAATTCATTCGTTATACTATTGAGTTGAATTCTTCTTACTGTTCTTAATGCTTTTTAATTGTCTGGCCAACAGTTGAATTGTTTTGAATGTCTTTATGGATTGGGGAGATAAAATTTAGGCATAGTTCTTGTGAGACGAATCATAATTTTCGTGAGATAGGAATATACTCATGGGAATTGTGAAGCCTATTTATTGTGGGAATTCTTGAACTGTTTTAGCTATTAATTATCTAATTCGAATAGGGATATATCGAGTTTATAATTCGTAGTATTTTCTATCGACCTTGGGAAAGGCTTTAGAATAATTTAGGAATTACTGGCTTACAATCAATTAAATAAAAGTGAATTGAATTGAATAAAAATCACTCATGATTGTTTGAGGTGAAAATCATAATCCTACACCCTTATTATTATTATTAGTTTTAGTATTACTATTACTAATTTTCTATTAGATTAGGAATAATTCCATATAATTGTTCTTCAAATAAAATTACGAGTCGACTATATTTTGGTACTTAGTGAAATCAGTTCTCGAGGGAACGATATCTTACTTATCACTTTATTACTTGTTGACACCGTGCACTTGCGGCATAGTGTAAGGGATTTCCTCACAACAAGTTTTTGGCGCCGTTGCCGGGGATTCATTTTTCGCTAATATCAATACCAAGCGACTCTAATTTTAATTTGAAGTTTTTCTTGTTAGTCTCTATATTTTTATTTTTTTCATTATGTTTTCCTTTGATTATCGTGACCCTTGGCATTTCATAAATTTCGATGTTCTTAATAATTTGCCTAATAGGATCAGTCAGCCCCCTCCCCCGAAACAAAAGACCATGTTTGAACAATGTGTAGACGCTCTCGAAAATCTTGATAGTACCCCTCTTGAGCGAGAATGTGCACGTCGTGGTCTTGAGATTCACTACGGTTATTTTCCAGCTCATTGCTTTAGTAGTGAAGTTGAGGGGGAGGTTGAGAAGAAAGACATGCTAAGTTTTAGGATCGATCCCCCAGCACCTGATAATTACATAAAGTGCGATGAGCTTGTAGAAGAAGTTACCATTGATGATGTTTCCAAAGAAATTTCATTAAATTGTCATCAAACATTGACTAATAAGGTGAACACTTATGTGCCTAAAATTTTATTAACGGTGCCACGCATAATTTTTCCGAAATCCATAATGGGAGAGATTGACCCCATTACTTTTGATTTTGTTGAGGCTGATTCATTGAGTTCTAATGAGGTTGTTCATGATATGTCTTTATTATCTACCCATTCGAACTCTGCCTATTTTTCGTGCCTTATAATTATTATATTCTTCCATTATTTTTTGGTTGTCCGCATAATTATTCTCACTCATTACTTTTGGCAACCAGACATGAACCAAAGCCTCCCTTGTGGAATAAGAGGCTTATAGATTGCAAGAAGGGGGCATTTGGCAATCTCCCTAGAAAGAAGCCACGTTGATTTTTTTATTTGCCACGTCGTGCTCAAGACGCAAAATAGAGCGCTTGATGGGAGGCAACCCATCATTTTTACTTGCTTTCTAGTTAGTTGTTTTTATTTGATTTTTAGTTAATAATTTTTTCCTTTTTTTTTTTCGTTTGGATTCGTGTATTCTTGTGGCCCTTATTTCTCTAATATTTTTTTCAACCCCAATGAGCATTATTCTTCATATTCTAGTCTTTCTTGACCTAATGTCTTTAGTTATTTCATGACTAGAGACTAAGTTTGGGGGTCCCTCGTGTTGTTAAGCATTACTTGAAGTATGGATTGACAGACGATTCCACTCAGACATGTGCTGGCGTTCAAGAAGACATTTGGAATAATATTCACTTTTCCTTATCTCTTTTATTTTCACATGAGTTTTATTGTTGATGATTTTATGTGTAGTGGAACAAATTGAAGCATGCGATATTTTCTTAATTTTTCTTGGTTATAAATTGCGATTTCATCATTGCTTTATTGTCCTCGCATGCTGTTGATGGTTTTGTTCA
The DNA here is from genome assembly GCA_033398695.1 of Orobanche coerulescens. Classification (NCBI taxonomy): domain Eukaryota; kingdom Viridiplantae; phylum Streptophyta; class Magnoliopsida; order Lamiales; family Orobanchaceae; genus Orobanche; species Orobanche coerulescens. The sequence continues at coordinate 126,353,153 of CM065812.1, read as the reverse complement.
AAAACGTGAATTTTTCGTGAATTTTTCGTGCTCCTGTGTGTAAAACTGATGTTACGGTACTGATTTCTCTTGGAAGAAACGGTTGAGTTTAGTCGAGTTGTAGTCAGCGATATCTGTTTCTGTTGAGTATTCATTTAGGTCCGAAATTTTATTGTTTTTGTAGAAATCTTAGCAGATAAGAAAGGAGACATATGTGTTTTTAAATCGCCGCCTATACGTTTGGTTATACTTTTCGGTTAACTAGTCGTCCAGTAACATGAGTCGTGTTGGCACTTAATTTGACTTTAGAGTCGGACAGTTTTTCCAAAGAAAAAGTCGAGATACTATTTGTTCTATGATGGGAAGTCTAGTAACCGGGGGTATTCACGTGACCCGTTGTCTACTCTCGCGTAAAACGACAACCCTGATTAGACTAATGATTTAGAAATACCGCATGTGCCGACGATGGGGAGCCTAGTAACCGAGGGTATTCGCGTGACCCGTTGTTTACTCTCGCGTAAAACAACGACCTTGAATTGGACGCGGGAATAGCTACTCAAGTTTTCTCTCCGCTGTAGAGGGGGACTTAGTAACTAGAAGCATCCATGTGCCCCATGAGTGTCTTTTACGTCAAACGGTTCCCCAATACATGAGAATGGAAATCCACCCTAGGATTATCCCGATGAAACATTCCGAGATCCGAACCTAGTGGTTAACTCGAATCTTTATTATGATCATACATAAGGGAATGCTGTCCGAGGAGTAATTGTGATAATGAAACTCTTGTATTTTGCCACTAGACTGTGGGGCTGGGCGAGATAGCTTGTTTACTCTAAACCTTCATATTGGCGGTCGGTTAAATTCACGCTTGTTAATCTTTGAGCTTGATTTTCTTCATGAACGATTGGTTAGGACTGAAATTGGTTACTTAGTGGAATCAGTGTCCTGGATGTGACTCGCTATTACGATACTTGTACTATTCTTTGAGATTTTCAGGGTAGTATTGATTAAGTTGAGCACTATGGACTTGCATGATTATTCACGATACATTTTGTTTTAAATTGATAATTTTTGCTTGAGTACAAGCAAAGGCTCAAGTTTGGGGGTATTTGTTAGGCGTATTTTTATGCGCTTATTTATCATTATTTTATATCCATCTTGAGCCTAAATCTGCATAAATGAGCTTTTAATGCACTATTCTTATATGTTTTGCAGGAAATTGGAGTCCGGAAGCTCGAACTACGAAAAACGGGCGAAAACGGCAGTTTTTGGCCTGGGGCCGCGACACAAGGGAAGCGGGCCGCGGCACACGCAGGTGACCAACAAGCGCCGAACCCACTGTACCGTGAGCTGCGGCACAGCCTAAGTGAGCCGCGGCCCAAATGGAAAATATGCGCCCAGGCATCCGGCGCTGAACAGTAGGGGCCGCGGCACAGATTAAGTGAGCCGCGGCCCACATGGCGGTTTTGGCTGAGCCTTCCGCGTTTCTTCGCCGTTTTGGAGCCTGTTCTCGACCTAATCACACGGACGCATTTTGAAGGGTGATAACAGTTATAAATAAGCATTGAAGGGCTGAAAACAAGGGGGAATCATCTGGGAGATCGATAGAAATCGCGGGATCGAAGAACAAAAGAAGGAGATTTGTGGGCGACGACAAGACCACGGATTCCTAAGTTTTTTCTTAGTTTTTCCGCATCTTATTTTCTAGATCTATTCGAGTAGGATTGTGATTGTAGCCGATTACATGACGGTTTGATTTATTTATTATTATTTCAATTCATTCGTTATACTATTGAGTTGAATTCTTCTTACTGTTCTTAATGCTTTTTAATTGTCTGGCCAACAGGTGAATTGTTTTGAATGTCTTTATGGATTCGGGGGATGAAATTTAGGCATAGTTCTTGTGAGACGAATCATAATTTTCGTGAGATAGGAATATACTCATGGGAATTGTGAAGCCTATTTATTGTGGGAATTCTTGAACTGTGTTAGCTATTAATTATCTAATTCGAATAGGGATATATCGAGTTAATAATTCGTAGTATTTTCTATCGACCTTGGGAAAGGCTTTAGAATAATTTAGGAATTCCTGGCTTACAATCAATTGAATAAAAGTGAACTGAATTGAATAAAAATCACTCCTGATTGTTTGAGGTGAAAATCATAATCATACACCCTTATTATTATTATTATTAGTTTTAGTATTACTATTATTAATTTTCTATTAGATTAGGAATAATTCCATATAATTGTTCTTCAAATAAAATAATTTCACTTGGATATGCTCGAGGAACGACGACTGACCTCGGAAATGAAGAACACGATCCACAAAAGGAAAGCCGAAAAATTCTTCAATTCGAAGGTCAAGGAAAGGCGTTTTCAAGTGTGCGACCTAGTCCTCAAAAAGATCCAGACCCACACGGGAGTGTGGCCCGAATTGGGAGGGCCCGTTCAGGATATCCAAGTGGCTGACCAGAGGAGCCTACGAGCTCCAACACCCAGACGGCACTCCGGACCAATATCCCTGGAACGCCATTCATTTGAAGAAATACTATCAATAAAAACTCCCATTCATTTATCCAATGTACAAAGAGCTTAATAAGATTTTCCGACCCTCTCTAAATGATTCGCCTCGGCAAATCAAACAAAAAGAGGATGACTCGCTCGCCCTCCAAGAGTTCGTCATCTGACATGATGGACCTAGGCAAGCGATCGCCCCCCCCAGCACAACGTATACCGTCGAAGATCGTCATCTAACATGACGATCCGAGGTAGAAAAGTGCATCCATGGTTCTGGAGGTCGATGGAACCGACAACCCGCCCATGCAAGGTTCCTTTGGGCAGATATAGCCTGCCCGTTCGTTTAAATACGAGGTGGGCGTAGCCGAAGGACCCTCCAAAACAGATCGGTGGACACACTCGCCCGCTCTCAGATCCATCATCTAACATGGTGGACCTGAACAATGCAACGCGTCCCTCCCCCCGTCACAATGTATACCCTCTTAGGTCCGTCATCTAACATGTCAGTCCCAGGCAGAAAAAGTGCTAACAAGACACGGTAGTGGAGTCGATTAATCCGATGGCGCCCCGTGCAAGGACTCCTCCAGGCAGAGACCGTCCGCCCTATCGCTTCATTGCGAGGCAAAACGTGGCCTACGGAGGACACTCACAATTAAGTGAGTCGCGAGAAGTTAACCATCAGAAGGAATGTCGCTCGCGCACAAGACATAGTTGTGGAGGTCGGTTCCATCGAATCCCATGACCGTGCAAAGTCTTTTCAGGCCGGGACGTTCGGCCTTCCTCGAGGAATCGACAAAATTGAAGATCGCAAGAACCAAAGTAAAGATAGCTCGCTGAACGAATTATTTTCGTTCCCTTACTTTCACTAAGTAAACAAAAACAAGGGGCAGAGCGGAGTCATACATACGACCAGGAGAACGGAGCCGTACATACGATAGGCTTTGTTCAGATACACATATGACGATATGTTTTGTTCTAAAATTTACAAGTATGAATTTAAGTATACCAATCTATCCGGAGCTGTACAAACAATGATCGCTGCTCAAACACGTGTGAAGGTAAATGCAAAAGATCCAAACAGTCGATCATACAAGCAAGGAATCAGATGAAATTATTCATTTCATTTCATTCGGAATACTTGTACAAGCGCCCGAAGGTAAAAGCACCCGAAGAAAGAATACAACAAAGCTGAAAAATTACAAGTGAAAACAAAATGAAAGCGGACGAACGCAGGCTGCCCCCGCCTGGCCTTCAACACCGGCCGCTGGATCGGGCCGGCCTTCGCCACCGGCAGCTAGGTCGACGTGCGCCTTCTCGCCGGAGTCCGGGTGAATGAGGTTGTCCGGCGATGGATACCAGCTCAGGTCAATTCCGAGGTCGGAGAGGTCGAGGATCGGCACAAAGAAAGCCGGATGCAGAGGGTGCTCAAGCATGTAGGCTTTGAAATTTTCAACCAGAGGGCCGACCTCAAGCCCTCCCTTCTTGGCAGTGCGGATGGCGTCAGCATAAGCCATGTAATAGGAAAATTCGCTGACGTACTCCACGCTGAGGAAGGGATCGGCCTCGATCGCCTTCAGCTTCTCCCTTAGCCCCGTGATCGTTTGATCTGCGCCCTGGAGCTTGAAAACCTTAGCAACTAATTCTCCCTTCGACGACTCCAGTTCGCCATTCAACCGGTCCACGACCGCCTTCCGTTCAGTCGCCTCCTTCTGCGAGGCCGCGTACAACGGGAGGGATTCCGTCATTTGATCACGCATCCAGTCGGTCGTCGCCCGGGCCCGGTCGAGATCCTGCTTCGCCTGCTTCGCCGCCTCCAAGGACTCCTTCTCCATTGTCGTGATCCTATCGGCAAACTCGGCATTCTGATTCCGAGCAGCCTCGAGGTCCACATGGAGACGGGCGGTAGAGGGCCGCCCCTCATAATCCTTCACGGCCTGAGCGGCCATCAGTCGTCCAAGCCTTCGGCAGGGCGGCGATAGCCCCAGAGACGTAGTGAGGGACGTCGCTAGGCTCGCGGGGAGATCTGCTCGCGAGGAAGTCCAACACCATCGGCGAGCAATTCGGGTCGGCAAGACGGACCCTGCACCAAGAACAAAAGAGTTAGTATGACTCGTGCACAAGTGACATAACTCAGCAGAGCAACCAAGCTTACCTTTCGACCTTCTCTGGGTCGCGGCCAAAGAAAGGCTTGCCACGCGAGGTCTGGGCATCAGCGGTCGCCATGGCCTGTAGGAAGGCCGGTGAGGGCGTAGACCCCTCCGCCATTGGAACTGAAGAAAGTGGAGGCGCGGTGACCGGTGGCATCTCCGTGGGCGCCTCAGCAGCAACAGAGGGCGAAGGCTCCTCCGGCCTCCACCTCTTGCGGTTGAGATGGAGCTGTTCCTCCTACCGACCCTCCGGCTCGTTGACAGTCGGCCCCACGAGAGGCCTCACCTCCGGGGTAGGACGGATCATCGCCACATGGGCACGACTTGTCTTCTTCCCTTGTCGGAGACGACTGATGACCCCAGGGTTCGACATGGCAATTTTTCGCGGTGGCTCGGAATAGCGGGGGAAGTAGATCTCTGCCAGAAAAGACAATCAACCAAGTTAGTCGTCTTCGTCAATCAAAGGCGATCGTCAAGCAAAAGGATATCATAAACATTTTTACCTTAAGTGGCGGGGAAAGCGGAACAACCGAGCGGCCAACCAATGAGCTTCGTTGTTGATCACGCGAGCGTCAATGTAGCTGTCCAGAAGACTGCGGATTCGCTCCCAAACGATCGAAAAATCAAATGGTAGGTCGCCTGTTGCCGGAACAAGGGCACCTGCAAAAAGGAAACCAAATTAGATCAGTTCAAGATGTATCCAAATGAAGGGAGAGTCAAAACCTTTACTCGGATTCCTCTCCCGGAAGCCGGTGGGGATATCCAACTCATCGTCAGGTTTGTCGCTCGCAGCCGATTTCCACGCATCGCCGACCCAACACCACTTTGTTAGGTCGCCCTGGACCTTGTTCGGAACCCCAAGAACCACCCGGCCCGAGCGACCCTGGATGTGGTAGCCGCCAACAGAACCCTTATGCGCCGTCAGCTTAAAGAGATAGTTCATCTCCGGCGCAGAAGGAAGACAGAACAGCCGGTAACTGCCAAATAGAGTGAAAGTGCTGACGATCTACAACCAGGCGTTCGGTGTAAATTGAAGCGGCGCCACATTCCAAGCGGCCAACAGATACGACACGGCGAACGGCAGTGGGAACCGCAGTCCGGCCCCCATTATCAACTCGTTAACGGCGACCATACCCTCGGGAGGTTGGTCGGCACGTTCGTTCTCGGTAGGCACATACAGTGAAACGTCGGAGGGGACATGGAACTCCGCCCTCCAACGAGTCAAATCCTTCTTGGTCGCCGAACTCTTGATCTGGCCAAGGGTCCACGGGGAGCGACTCGTGGCCCGAAATAACGTCTGCTTTACGGGTTCATAATGGCCGGGCGACCATTTCTTGGCACCTGGCGATCGTCTCTAGTACCCGATCAAGGACGAATGTCTTATGCCACGTGTAAAACCAACATCCATCAAAGTCTGCGAAGACCAAACCTCGGGATGAAGGCCCACGTGCAGATCCGCAAAAGGCGCCGCAAGAACAGGCTTGACTCCAGCCCATCAACAGTTGTCAGTGACAAGGACGGCCTCACCTACCGACAGACCCACCGAAAGGTCCTAGGTGGGACCTACCAAGACTGCGACATGAGGCACATGTCGCCTCCTCATTGGTTCGCGCATCTGGATGCCAGCAGCGATTGCGGACTTTAAGGAAACAGTCCTATGTGCTGGGACGATCGCCCGCTTAATTTAATATAGGAACGACGATCTCCCATGTAGGACAGGGACATCCCAACAACTTCCTTTCCTATAAATAGGAGACCTCCAGCATTGGAAAAAGGGACGTTAAGAGGTGAACACGATTACCCACAGTAAACAATATAGAGAACACTTCATCGTTGTAACAAGAACTCACAGAGCTTTAACTCTGGTCCTTCCGGAAATCATCAGCACTCGAGGGTTAGATAACTAGGGGCATTACACTCATTGTAATTGTACTTTAACATTAATTGTACTCCAAAGCAGCATTCGTATTAATAATATCTCGCGAGAGCATTCAAGCCCGGGACTAACAAACCCGGAAAATCTTGTGTTATTTACATTCCTTCGTACGTGCTCTCGCATTTTGTTTGTTACTCACCCGTAGCCATATCCAGCAAATCATTACGTATAATATTTTGGGTAACAACACGCTACTCATCACAAACAGGCTGCCAACAACGACGATAATGACAATATTCTCGTCTCGATCTCAACAGGGTTGAACAATGAACGACACTGATACATGACTCAAAGTAGCCGAATGGTGAAACACAATGAATGAATATGAATGATGAATGATTATTAATGAGTGAAAATTACTGATTGATGATTATTGAATGATAATAAATGAATTTACAATCGGGTATTACATACCCCCCATAAAAAGAGTTTCGTCCTCAAAACTAAGGGTCGAACAATTTGGGATAACTTTCCCGCATACTATCCTCGGTTTCCTAAGTAGCCTCTTCGACTCCGTGTCCACACCACTGAATTTTCACCAAAGGAATCGCCTTTTTCCTCAACTGTTTGATTCGTCGCTCTAAGACTCGTATAAGATGCTCCTCGTATGTATGATCATCCGCGATCTCGGCTTCATCGAACTGAAGTATTTGACTCGGGTCGGCAACATACTTCGAAAGCTGAGATACATGAAACACGTTATGAATTCGGCTCAAAGCCGGAGGTAAAGCCAATCGATAAGCCAGACTGCCTACTCGATCCAAGATTTCAAATGGTCCAATGAAACTCGGACTCAACTTTCCCCTCTTCCTGAAATGGAAAATACCTCGGCTCAGGGATACTATGATATATATAGAGAGAGAAAGTGAGTTTGAGTTCATCACTCATCTTCATCTTCTTTATTCATTTCTTCTTCATTTTTCTTAGAGAAATTTGAGATAAAAATAGAGAGATCAAACATTACAACACTTAGAGTGTTATAATCAATAGCTTCATCACGTAGCTCTATCCGTATCCTTGGAGGATAGCAAGGTGCTGTTGTTCCGGTCATTTTTCCGGCGCGTGACTAGTAGAGGCGTGGTATTTCGGCGTTGGATCATTCAAGTGCTTGGAGTGCTTCGGATCGTAGAGAATTCAAGTAAAGCTTGGGGAATAGCTCAAGAGAAGGATACCATTTAATCAACGGACTTCAAGGGTGAGTTTCTTACAACTCTTGTTTTTCATTTATATATTCGTATATACGTAGCTCGATCGATCCTCGTAGGGATTCAGATCGAATTAATTTTCGTTTTACCGCTTCCGCTGGGCCTTCGTTTTAGGCACCGAATCCCAACAGTGGTATTGACCAAAATGTGATCACCTGTCTCAAACTCTAATGGTCGATGACGATTATTTGCGTATGATTTTTGTCGACTCTAAGTGGTCAACAAATGACTCCTGGTCAAATCTACCTTTTCACGGGCGGCTATAAGCATATCAGGCTCAGTGCCGATTGATTCTGATAAATCATCCCAACACAAGGTAGATCGACAACGACGACCATATAAGGCCTCGTAAGGTGCCATCTTAATCAAAGCATGCCAACTGTTATTATACGTGAACTCGATAAACGATAGTTGGGCTTCCCAATCATCTTTCTAATCGAAAACACATGCCCTCAGCATGTCCTCTAATGTCTGAATAGTTCGCTCGGATTGTCCATCGAACTGAGGATGAAAAGCTGTGCTGAAATCTAGCTGAGTTCCCATGGCACGATGAACGGATTTCCAAAAATGAGACATGAATCGCCCGTCATGATCCGAAACGATACTCTTAGGGGTACCGTGCAATCTCACGATCTCTTTAATGAATAACTGGGCAAGTCTATCAGGACCCTATGTATCCTTAATCTCAAGGAAATGAGCTGACTTAGTTAAATGGTCCACAATTACCCAAATTGTGTTCATGCCACGACGACTCGTTGGCAAACTCGTGATGAAGTCTATTGAAATATCCTCCCACTTGCACTCTGGAATAGGGAGCGGTTTCAGCATACCCGCCGGTCGCTGATGTTCTATCTTGACTTGCTGACAGGTCAAACATCTCGAAACAAATTCTGCGACTTCTTGCTTCATTACTCCACCAGTAATTTTGTTGTAAATCCCAAACTAGGCGGCTATTATAGTGCCGTGGACCTCCGACTGGGACCCACCAGGCGAATGAAAATTAATGAATTAAATAATATAACTGTAGTACCGAACCACATTATATTACCAATTACTCGATGAGGAGTTTCAAGTACAATACACCCAAGAATACAGAATACATATATATTTCATATGAAGATGAAATATACAACACTGAACAAAATGAACATCCAAATGGAAACTGCAGCGGAAATAAAATGAAGAAACATAAATGACTGAAAGGACTGGGCCCTCCTGCTAGTATCACTGGGACTCCTCGCCATCAACATTCTCTTCCCGTTCTTTTGTCTTGCCATGACCTAAAAACAACATCCAACGGGGTCAGTTACACAGAACAACAATCCTCAAGAGTTGAATAAACACAATCATATATATCTTAGTTATGAAATTAAGCTGAAGAGGGGCATCATAGTACACTCGTAATGGGACGTGCAAGTGCACAAGATAGTGTCCGGACACACCCACAATTGTACCTAATTAGTCTCACGGAGGCACATTACCGTGTGCACAGTCCATTGTGTCGGTGAACCTGCATCACATGACTATCGTGTGCCCGACTAAAAATTCCACACATAAGCACCCGACCATGCAATATGAACCCAGAAGGTCACAAGGACAAAAGTGACGATGATGAATATTAATGAATAACAATCTGACAAGGGTCAAGAATGACTCACCGAGATGAAATAATAATGAAATGAATAATAGCTCACTGAAATGATTGGAAATGTTTTTCCTCGTGAATTGAATGATTAGTTTGATAATTACAAGTCTCAGCATGATTAATATACTATGAATTATGAATATGAATGAACAACAATGAAAGGAATGAGTATCCTTTTAACCGAGTAAGAATTAACTTACTTAATACCAGTGAAGAAAGTCCTTCCTCGAACAAACGTCCTAAAATAGAAATGTCGGTCGCTCAAAAAACCTTGAATAACACAATTACCAACAAACGCTCAATATACGTATCAAGCATAATTATAACCAACTCAAAAGTCGTTACAACAATAACCAAACTCATTGGGGCATTCTAACGGATACGTTGCAAACATTCTTCCGTTGATTACAACTATCCCCCAATTATATCGAAAAACAACCTCCAAAAATGATTCAATACAACAAAACTTCATCAATACAAACAAATAATCCAATAGGAATACTCCATCGAGATTACGATATCTAGCCGAAACCCCAAAAATCCCAAAGCCAACCCTTAAGGTGTTCTTGAATAATTATCCAAATACTCAATAAATCTGAAAATAACACCAATAAATCCATAGGAATACATATATATAAGGTAGATAATCCATATCTAACATATTCCAACATAATAGCAAGCTAACTCGAAGAGATCAGAAGGAAAACACTCAAATCCCGAAATTCTAGATTCAAGAAATGTTTACCTTGATTTGATGTATTGGAGAGGATGAAATAATGATTAATCCAAACTAGAAGCTTGAAGATGATGATAGGTGATTGCAGTGCAAAAACATCTTCACAATTCGCCCAAAAATTGCCCAAAACGCCCAAGGAAGGAGGTGAGATGTGAAAATGACGAATCTGGACTGAACTGTCCAATATATAGTAAACCCAGCTTAGCGCATGCTAGATCCTGTGCTTAGAGTGCGCTAACGGGTATACCGGGTAGTCCAGTATCCGTTGTCTGCATCGTTAGCGTGCGCTACTTACCTTGGTAGCGTACGTAACGTCCCTTCTTAGCGTGCGTTAACCTTGTGTTAGCACGCGCTACCTTATGGTTGATGTCCAGAATCCTGGAGTACAGAACCTACTGTCCTCTGGTCTGATTGAGCCTTAGAGCACGCTATACTGACTGCTTAGCGTGCACTACTAACACCATTAGCGTACGCTAAACTCCACCCATAGCATGCGCTACGAATTATTCCATTCCAGTCCAGTACCCACTGGACTCTGCCTGCTCGACCTTAGCGTGCGCTACAGTGATGATCAGCGTGTGCTATAAATACCACTAGCGTACGCTATATCCACTCTTAGCGTGCGCTATGAATAACACCAATTCAGTCCAGTACCTACTGGACTGTCTGCCTCCATCATGTTAGCGTGCGCTAATGCTGAGAGGTAACGTACGCTACCAGTACTCAATTAGCGTGCACTAAAGAGAGTACATAGCTGCGCTACTCCTCACACACAACCCACCACAAAGATGATCATTGATGATATATGATCTAAATTATGTCGAACGGTGAATATAATAAATGAATAAGAATGATGAATGATTATTAATGAGTGAAAATTTATTGAGTGACAATTTACTGAATGATAATGAATGAATTTACAACCGGCTTTTACATACTCCCCCTTTAAAAAGAGTTTCGTCCTTGAAACTAAGGGTCAAACAAATCGGGATAACTCTCCCGCATACTATCCTCGGTTTCCCAAGTAGCCTCTTCGACTCCGTGTATAGACTACTGAATCTTAACCAAAGGAATCATCTTCTTCCTCAATTGTTTGGTTCGCCGCTCTAAGACTCGTACAAAATGCTCCTCATACGAATGATCATCCTTGATCTCGATTTCATCGAACTGGAGTATGTGACTCGGGTCGGCAACATACTTCCGCAACTGAGAGACGTGAAACACATTATGAATTCGGCTCAACGCCGAAGGTAAAGCCAATCGATAAGCCAAACTGCCTACTCGATCCAAAATTTCAAATGGTCCAATGAATCTCGGACTAAACTTTCCCCACTTTCCGAAACGGAAGATACCTCGACTCGGGGATACCTTGACCAAAACGTGGTCACCTGCCTCGAACTCTAATGGTCAACGACGATTATCTGCATAAGAATTTTGTCAACTCTGAGGGGTCAATAAACGACTCCTGATCAAAGCTACCTTCTCGCGGGCTGCAATAAACATATCGGGCTCGGTGCCGATTGATTCTGATTAGTCATCCCAACACAAGGGAGATCGAAAATGACGACCGTATAAGGCCTCGTAAGGTTCCATCTTAATCAAAGCATGCCAACTGTTATTATACGTGAACTCGATCAACGGTAGTTGGGCTTCCCAATCATCTTTCCAATCGAGAACACATGCTCTCAACATGTCCTCTAACATCTGAATAGTTCGCTCTGATTGTCCGGCGGATTGAAGGTGAAAAGCTGTGCTGAAATTAAGCTGAGTTCCCATGGCACGATGAATTGATTTCCAAAAATGTGTCACGATCAGAAGCGATACTCTTAGGAGTACTGTGCAATCTCACTATCTCTTTGATGAACAACTGGGCAAGTCTCTCGGGACCCCATATATCCTTAATCTCAAGGAAATGAGCTGACTTAGTTAAGCGGTACACAATTACCCAAATTGTATTCATGCCACGACGACTCATCGGCAAACTCGTGAAGAAGTCCATTGAAATATCCTCTCACTTCCACTCTGGAATAGGGAGCGGTTTCAGCATACCCGCAGGTCGCTGATGTTCTATCTTGACTTGCTGACAGATTAAACATCTCGAAACAAATTCTATGACTTCTCGTTTCATATTACTCCACCAGTAATTTTGTTTCAAGTCTTTGTACATCTTGCTAGACCCCGGATGAATGGAATAATGGGTAGCATAAGCTTCTCTCAAAATCGGGTTTTTCAACTCGTCATCCTCCAGTACGCATAACCGGTTCTTAAATCGCAAAAGTCCATCCTCGTGGACCACAAATCCAGGGGCTTTTCCCTGAGCCACATCCTCTCGGATGCGCAATAAAAATAGGTCTGAACCTGATTCACTCTGATTGCCTCCTCAAGTGGCGATGAAATCTTTACCATGCAAAGTTGCCCTTGCACTCGCTGTAACTAGACCTCGATCTATGGTCTTAGGAATTCCTGTTGAAGTTCCTTCTGAGCAGTCAAACGAGCAAGCATTTACTCCTAAACGGACTTACGACTCAAGGCATCGGCGACAACGTTCGCCTTGCCCGGGTGGTATAGTATCTCAATATCATAATCTTTGATTAGTTTCAACCACCGTCTCTGTCTCATGTTTAACTCCTTCTGAGTGAATATATACTTCAACCTCTTATGATCGGTGAAAATCTGACAGGTAACGCCATAAAGATAATGACGCCAAATCTTCAACGCGAATACCACGACTGCTAGCTCCAGGTCGTGGGTTGGATAATTGACCTCGTAAGGTCTCAGTTTCCATGAAGCATAAGCAATAACACATCTGATACCATGCCCGGACGCGTCACTATAAACCACGAATCCTTCCGTCCCTTGCGGTAAAGAAAGGACAGGTGCTGAAATTAAACGGCCCTTGAGCTCTTCAAAGCTCTGTTGACACGTGTCAGACCACGTGTATTTCTTATCCTTCCGCAAAAGGTTCGTCATAGGTTGAGGAATTTTAGAAAATCCTTCCATAAATCGCCGGTAATAGCCTGCTAATCCGAGAAAGCTTCGGATTTCCTTAACATTCTTCGGAGGTTGCCAATCTCGAATAGTCTCTGTCTTCTGAGGGTCGACGCGTACTCCGTATGATGAAATCACATGTTCGAGAAATGTCACCTCGGACATCCAGAACTCACATTCGGAAAGTTTTCCATAGAGTTGCTCTCGTCCCAATACGTCGAGAACCTGATGAAGGTGAACTTCGTGCTCCTCTCGGTCACGAGAATAAATCAAAATGTCGTCTATGAAAATAACCACTAACTAATCCAAATAGTCGATGAAAACCCGATTCATTAACTCCATGAATACTGTAGGTGCATTAGTTAACCCAAACGGCATTACTGCAAACTCGTAGTGTTCGTAGCGTGTTCGAAACGCCGTCCTTGCGATATCTGACTATAGAATTCGCAACTGATGATACCCAGATCTTAAATCGATATTGGAAAATACTGAAGCTCCCTCAAGTTTATCTAAGAGATCATCAATACGTGGTAGGGGATATTTATTCTTGATTGTCACCCTATTCAACTCTCGATAATCAATACACAACCAAAATGAACCATCATTCTTCTTGACAAATAACACTGGTGCTACCCACGGAGATGCACTCGGTCGGATATAACCCTTATCGGTCAAATCATCCAATTGATTCTTCAGTTCTTGCATTTCGGTCGGGGCCATCCGATACGGTGCTTTCGATAATGGGGACGTACCAGGCTCCAACTCTATCGTGAATTCCACATCTCTCTGTGGAGGCAAACCAGGTAACTCGTCTGGAAATACATCGCTATATTCTCTCACTACTGGGATATCCGCCAACGTCACTGATGGTTTCTCGGTCTTGGTCATATAGCACCAATAACCGACACACCCCTGATTGAGTAATTTGACTGCTTCCATCATATTAATGACTATTTAGGAACAACTGGGATTACCCCCGTGAAATACACACTCGACTCCATCGTCTAAAACAATAGTGACCACACGCTTACGGACACTAAGGATGGCATCGTGACGATCCATCCAATCAATACCCAGGATGACGTCGTCTCTCGATAAATCTACCACGACCAGGTTCGCTAACCAGTCACGGCCATTAAGCTGAATCGGAAAATTCTTAACTTCACGATATCCGATAATTCTTCTACCGTCACGTAGTCCAATGACGTAAGGATCACAACTACTAGCACTATCCAAATTAAGTCTATTCAAGCATGACTCGGAAATGAATGAATGCGATGCACTAGTATCAAAAAGGGTACACACAGGTTGTGATGTAATTTCAAGTGTACTTGAGATCATTCGGGCCTCCGGGTCATCGGCTCTCTTCATCTCATAAATTCGGGGCTTGGTAGTCCCTGCACCGGATGCTCCTGTCTGATAGTTGTGGGCTCCGCCTTTACTCGCTCCCGTCATCTTGAATGATGCGGACTGAGTGGCCTGATTCTGAACCGTTGACTGTTTTGGGTCTGAGATGTCGCCGGAGTAGTTTTGGAATCTCTTTGGCAGAAACGGGCCTTATGTCCGGCAATCACACAGTTATTACACGTGATGGTCTGCCTCGGACACTTGGTACTGAAATGACCCTGTTCTCCACAGTTAAACTAAGTGATGGCCGAACTGGCCGCTCGGGACTGAGATTCCGCCGGTTTTGGTGCCATAGAAGGTCGCTCAGAAAAAGTAGGGCCCGCACGAGGCTTCTTGAAGGTTGCCTGACTGCCTTCAGACTGATTACGATTCTTTGATTTCTTGCTGGCAGATGAAGGTTGTTGCTTAGCAATTTCATTAGCAGTAAGCTCATAAGTAAGATATTTCTCGATGAATTCGGCCAGAGTGGTGCAATGATGATTAAGCAACTGCATCCGCATACGAGGTTTCAACCTCTTACTGAAATACTTGATCTTATCTGCCTCGGATTGGATAATAGATGAGGTGAAAGGAAATAGCTCCTGAAATTTCTCGACGATGGCGAGAACATCATCTTCCGCTAAGGGGTCGGGAATGAGTAATTATGATAACTTGACCTCCCTGAGTGGGGCCAGATAATATCTTTCCATCATGAGGGTCTTGAACTGGTCCTAAGTGCAAGATCCGTCGGTGGGCTTCAACGATAGCCACCATGAGTGAGCGCTCTAACCCAAATAGTAAGCCGCAACTGAATTTGTGTCCATCAGGACAGTCCACCATAGCAAACAACTTCTCAAAATGTTCAAGCGAGTGAACAATATCCGCCGTCTCAGACGAGCCCTCAAAAGTAGGTGGTCTCTGGCGAGAGATGTCGCTAATTATGTTGCTGACACCCCGCTCTTGCCTCTGAGGTGGCGGCGGAGGAGCCTGTTGATTCTGAGCAGTCGAGTTCTGCTTCGTCTCCATCAGACGTGCCATCTGAGTCATTTGGGCCATCATGCCCTGCGTAAAAGCGAGTGGATCAACCCGAACACCTTCTGATTGAGCTGTATCCCGGGTACGACTTCCCGATAGTGAGTGATTATTTCCAGGTGAATGAGTGGCAGCATCGCTGCTCGTTGAATTAGCATTATTCCTCGTGTTCGCGTGTGTATTCACATGAGCTCCCGGGTTTCGGCCCGCACCGCGGCCTCTTCCCCTACGTCCTCTGACGGCTCTCTCCATACTAAAGTAGGAAAGTCACATGATAATTATAGATCTCGCATGAGTACCGCATTATGATTACGTTATGAAATGATGATAATGAGCATACGCGCTCTAACACAATGACTACATGAAGGATCAACTGAGGTGACATGATTATCTGAGGAAATTCTTGAAATGATTATCTTGAACAAGTTAATAATATTAATGATACGATCCTCAAGATCAACAACTGAGCCATGAAATGAACTGAGTGATTAATGAGTTAACATGATCGACATGATCAAAATGAAAATGATGATTGAGTATTGTTAACTAATGAATGATGAATGAGTGATTCTTATTACCAGAAATTATACCATGGCGTCAGAAATCTTACAGTTCTTTCGGTTTGAGGTGTTTGGCGCTTGCATAGGTCACACGTGACACGAAAGTCCAATGATACTAGTCTGGTGAATGATGATTTCAAATAAGACATGACTCGGGAGGTAGTATTAAAAACCACGCTCCGATACCAACTCTTTAACACCCCAAACTAGCCGGCTATTACAGTGTCGTGGACCCCCGACTAGGACCCACCAGGCGAATGAAAATTAATGAATTAAATAATATAACTACAGTACCGAACCACATTATATTACCAATTACTCCGATGAGGAGTTTCAAGTACAATACACCCAAGTATACAGAATACATATATATTTCATATGAAGATGAAATATACAACAATGACAAAATGAACATCCAAACGGAAACTGCAGCAGAAATACAATGAAGAAACATAAATGAGTGAAAGGACTGGGGGCCCCTACTAGTATCACTGGGACTCCTCGCTGTCAACGTTCTTTTCCCGTGCTTTTTCCTTGCCATGACCTAAAAACAACATCCCCAATGGGGTCAGTTACACAGAACAACAATCCTCAAGAGTTGAATAAACACAATCATATATATCTTAGTTATGAAATTAAGCTAAAGAGGGGCATCATAGTACGCCCGTAATGGGATGTGCAAGTGCACAAGACAAGTGTCCGGACACACCCACACTTATACCTAATTAGTCTAATGGAGGCACGTTACCATGTGCACAGTCCATTGTGTCGGTGAACCCGCATCACATGACTATCGTGTGTCCAACTAAAAATTCCACACATAACCACCCGGCCATGCAATATGAACCCAGAAGGTCACAAGGACAAAAGTGACTGTAATACCCGATTGTAAATTCATTCATTATCATTCAGTAAATCGTCACTCTGTAATTTTTTCACTTACTAATAATCATTCATCATTCAAATTCATTCATTCGTGTTCACCGTTCGGAGTAACTTTGAGTCGTGTATCGATATTGTTCATTGTTTCATCCTTGCTTGAGAATCTAGACGAGAATATTATCTTGATTGTTGTAATTGCTTCGTTAGTCGATGTTGATATTGGAGTTCATATAATTTCAAAATTTACTCCTTGTTCGAATCGTGTTATTGTTGGGCAAACCCTTGTAACCATTACCCGGAACCACCGTTTTGGGGTTTTCGCACTTCCATTTCGTGTTATTATTCTCAAGTATTAAGTCCTATTGCTTCCATTCTCTTCCCGGGTCGTTTTTCGTCATTTTTGGGCCCGAATAATGTGCGCCGCGGCACAATGGAGTGTGCGCCGCGACACACACCTTGTTCACTATGTGCTTAAACCGATTGTACCGCGATCCGCGGCACTAACCATTTTCCTGGGCGTTTTTTGGCCGCGGGCCACGGCACACTCAGTCCGGGCCGTGGCTCGCGAGGTAAAATAACACTTTTCAGCAGGTTTTGTGAGGAGAAAGCTCATTTCATCATCCTCCTTCTTCCTCCCCTCCTTGGGCGATCTTGTGGGTGAATTACAGCGTCGTGAGCCCCACCGTGGGACCCACAAGGCTAATCATGTAACGCCCCCAAGTTATTCAGGATATATTACAGCGCCGTGAGCCCCTCCCTGGGACCCACAAGGCTAATCATTCGCGGAACTATAAAACTTGACCGAGAAGGTCCAAATACAACGAAATGGAGAACAATACAAAGGGTATTCAAACATATCCAATGTATTCAAATACATCCCAACACAAAATCAATACCTCGGCAATAATAGGCCAGAACATCATGGAAACTGAAAAATAATACTCGAGTATTCAATAACCATTCCA
Source organism: Orobanche coerulescens (assembly GCA_033398695.1). NCBI lineage: Eukaryota > Viridiplantae > Streptophyta > Magnoliopsida > Lamiales > Orobanchaceae > Orobanche > Orobanche coerulescens. The sequence continues at coordinate 126,335,172 of CM065812.1, read as the reverse complement.
GTACAACAAAACTGAATAGAGGAACACAAAACATAACCGGAAACAAGACACAATACCAAACTTTCCCATCATCTTCATGCCGACCCGATACCTGCCTGTCTGCTCTCCTGGAACCTGAAATACATAAAAAGTATTTCCCCCATAAAGGGGTTAGCCGTCGAATAGCTAGTGCAAGTATATCAAGTATGAAATACAATACTCCTCGACAATAAAGTAAGAGTAACCATCAATTCATCAATTCAAGACTAGTATTCCGGAATAACTAAATCTCATAGCATCACAACAATACATACATGATCAATCGTGGAACCGCACCAGAGGCTACGAAACCCTCATAGGACTCGTCGGTCCATCCAAGAGTGGTTAAGTCATATGATCCGTGGAATCGCACCAGAGGTTACGAAACTCTCAGAGGACCCGTCGGCCCATCCCATAGTGGATATTAATAAACATGCCATTCATATATCTTACTTTCAAAGTCGAGAACGTACAATCATAAATATACACTTGCCTTTGAGACATCGAGAAATTGAACGGAAAAGAGTATGAGTTCGGTAGGTCCAAGAACGCACTTCCGGTACCTAAATGATTCGTAAAGGATATGATAATCAATAAACCATACTCATAATTCATGAAGAAACTCCCGAAACCCGTCTACGATTCACGAAAATACAAGGGTAAACAACTAGGGGTTGGAAAATCACCCAAACCCTCACAAGTCTGAACACGGCACAAACCAATCCGTAAAATCATAGGAAAAGCATGTATACGGAGTAGATATATCACAATCTCTAGATTCTCAAGTTTCAAACCGGATAAATCGAACGAATCTAAGAAAAACCCCAAAATTCCCAAAAATAGGGTTCTAAGGATTTTTACCTTGATTTGGACGATAGAAGGGATTAGATGTTGTTAAATCCTTGTTCTCCAACCAAAGATGTTGATATCTGAATAAAGATCGCCTTCGAACTCTCCAAATTGCCGAAAACCGCTGCTCTCGATCGGTATAGTGAGAAGAATGGGATAAATGACGAAATGGAAGTCAACTGTCCAATATATACTCGCCCGGTCTAGCGCACGCTACGCCTCTCATATTAGCGTGCGCTAGCGAGGTCACCGAGTAGTCCAGTGGCTTCTGTCAGTCCCGTTAGCATGCGCTAATTGCCTTCCTTTAGCATGCGCTACCGCAATAACATAGCGTGCGCTATGCTGCCCTCATAGCGTGCGCTAGCCAAAGCCTAGCGTACGTTACCTAATAGTCCAAAAAACCTGAAAACTTCACTGCCTCTGCCGACTCATCCCGTTAGCGTGCGCTATGGAAGTATTAGTGTGCACTACTACCTATGAATAGCGTGCGCTAGCTAACTCTTAGCGTGCGCTAATTGCTAGTCCATAGAGCAGAATAAGTTACTGGTTCCGACCTGACTGGCCCCGTAGCGCGCTCTACGGCTCAAAGATAGCGTGCGCTACTCAAGGAGAATTAGCGTGCGTTAGCCTAGGCCTAGCGTGCGTTATTTCTCTGACCCAGAACACTTCCGCAAGGTCCAAACAACACGATCAAGATCCGAACAAGGTACGAAACTCTACAACAATATCGACAACATCTCAAAGAGTTCACAGAGCCACAAAATAGGAAGAACGACAAAGTCAAACAGTCAATAAAAGTACGGGTATTACATTCACCCCCTCTAAAAAGAAGTTTCGTCCCGAAACTTAAGAAATAAAGAGTTCGCGGTACTCTGACCGCATTTTCTCTTCTGTTTCCCAAGTCGCCTACTCGACTCCATGTCTCGACCATTGCACTTTAACCAGTGGGATGGTCTTATGTCGAAGTTTTTCTTCACGATGCTCAAGGATCTTCACGGGTCTCTCCGGAAAAGTAATATCCTCGGCCACGTCAATCTCACTATAGTCGATAACATGGCTCGAATCCGGCACGTACTTTCTCAGCTGGGACACATGAAAACACTATGGACGTGACTCAAAGCTGGAGGCAACGCCAAGCGATAAGCTAAATCTCCAATCCTGTCCAAAATCTCGAAAGGCCCGATATACCTCGGAATAAGTTTCCCCTTTTTCCCGAAACGGAAAACCCCTCTGGTCGGCGACAGCTTGAGTAAGACATGATCCCCCACTTCGAATTCCAAAGGTCGACGACGAGTATCAGCATAAGATTTCTGACGGCTCTGGGCAGTCAGCAACCGGTCCCGGATGATAGAAATCTTTTCCTTAGTCTCCATCAACATGTCCGGTTCCGTTCCGATTAGCTCCCAAGCTTCGTCCCAACATAATGGCGACCTACATCGCCTACCATTAAGTGCCTCAAACGGTGCCATTTTGATCGACGCATGCCAACTATTATTGTAGGCAAACTCGATCAACGACAAGTGAAGCTCCTAATCATTACTACAATCTAGGGCACAAGCCCGCAACATGTCCTCCAATGTCTTAATCGTCCTCTCTGTATGACTGTCTGATTGAGGGTGAAAGGACGTGCTCAATATCAACTCAGTACCCAAACCCTGATGAACGGCCTACCAAAAATGCGATACGAAATGGCCGTCTCGATCACAAACAATGGTCTTGGGGGCACCATGCAATCTCACGATTTCAGCTATAAAGGTTCGAGCCAACCTCTCTGGTCCCCAGGTATCCTTAATACCCAAGAAGTGTGCAGACTTGGTCAACCGGTCGACGATTATCCGAATCATATTCATTCCGGCCATAGTTCTCGGCATGCCAGTGATAAAGTCCATAGAAATGTCTTCCCACTTCCACTCGGGAATGGGAAGCGGCTTCAACAACCCCACTGGTCGTTGATGTTCTATCTTGACTTGCTGACACGTCAAGCACTGCAATATAAATTACGTGACATCCTTCTTCATCTTATTCCACCAAAAATTTTGCTTCAAGTCTTTGTACATCTTACTCGTTCTAGGGTGGATTGAGTAAGGTGTAGCATGAGCTTCTCGGAGAATTCTCTGCCTAAACTCTAGATCATTCGAAACACAAAGCATGCCTTGAAATCTCAAGATACTATCCTCGTGAACCATAAAGCCATGAGCTTTTCCTTTAATTATATATTCCTTCAGTTGAGAGATCATCGGGTCACTCCACTATTTCCCTTTGATGTCGTCAACCAAAGGAAGTAATTTCGAGAGTACACAACTGTCCTTGTACTCGTTGAAGCCAAACTTCTATTCCTTGCTCGATTAAATCCTGCCGAATCTTTGTTTGAGAAGTAAGAACCTTGAGCATTTGGAGAGATGCCGATTTGCGGCTCAAAGCATCTGCAACAACATTGGCTTTACCCGGGTGGTAAAAAATTTTTAAATCGTAATCCTTTATCAACTCTAACCAATGTCTCTGTCTCATGTTCAGATCTTTCTGACTGAAAATGTACTTCAGGCTCTTGTGATCGGTATAAATCCGACATAGAGAACCATACAAATAATGCCGCCAAATCTTGAGTGCGAAGACAATCACGGCCAACTCCAAATCGTGAGTAGGATAATTCATCTCGTATGGCTTCAGTTGTCGTGACGCAAAAGCTATCGTCTTATCGTGCTGCATAAGCACACAACCAAGACCTTGACCCGAAGCATCACCGTAAACCGCAAATCCCTCACTACCATGTGGTAAAGTTCAAATCGGCGTTGAAGTCAAATATCGCTTCAGCTCATCGAAGCTCTGTTGTCTCGCATCCATTCAAACAAACTTTTATGTCTTCTGGAGTAATTTCATAAGCGACCGAGCAAGTTTCGAGAACCCCTCGATAAACCAACGGTAATACCCAGCAAGGCCCAGAAAGCTACGAACTTCCTTAACATTTTTAGGCGGTGCCCAATCTAGCACTGCCTCAATCTTTTGCGGGTCTACACGAACCCCTTCGTCCGAAATCACATGGCCGAGAAACATAACTTCTTCAAACCAAAATTTACATTTCGAGAATTTCGCACAGAGGTGCTCGTTTCTCAAAATATCTAGTACCAAACGCAAGTGTCGGGCATGTTCTTCTTTATCTCGAGAATAGATCAAAATGTCGTCAACAAATACGACTACACATCTGTCGAGGTACTCGATGAATATCTTGTTCATTAACTGCATGAATACCACCGGTGCATTAGTCAGACCAAAAGGCAAAACTACAAATTCATAATGCCCATATCTCGTTCGAAATGCAGTCTTCGGAACGTCAAACTCTTTCACCCTGAGTTGATAGTACCCCGATCTGAAATAAATTTTTGAGAAAACTGCAGCCCCCTGCAACTGATCAAATAAATTGTCTATACGAGGCAAAGGATACTTGTTTTTGATGGTCACTTTGTTCAGCTCACGGTAATTGATGGACAAACATAGTGAACCATCCTTCTTTCTCACAAAAAGAACAGGCGCGCCTCAAGGCGAAGCGCTCGGTCTGATGTACCCTTTTTCCAATAATTCTCCCATCTGATTCTTCAATTCTTACATCTCGGAAGGTGTCCATCCGATAAGGTGCCTTAGAAATCGGGGCCGCATCAGGCTCTAAATCCACAGAGAATTCTATTTCTCGATCTGGCGGTAATCCCAGGAGGTCGTTCGTAAAAACATCGGGATACTCATTAACAACCGGAATCGAAGAGAATTCGACTTCGTTCCCTTCCGTCTTCAAGGCATAACACCAATAGCCCGTACAACCTTTATTCAAAAGTTTTACAGCCTTCATGGCACTAATAAGTAACATGGATTGGCCCAACTTACGTCCCAAAAATGAGTATTCGGATCCGTCTTTAGTCATCATGGTGATAACCTTAGTACGGTCATTCATAATCGCTTGGTGACTATCAAGTCAATCCTTGCCGAGGATCACGTCCTCGCCTTCCATATCAACTACAATCAGATTCGATAACCAATCCATACCGGATATAATCACCGGAAAATCTCTAATCTCTCGGTTCCCCACAATTTTATCCCCGCTAGGTAGCTTCACAATGAAGGGATCACAAGCAGTCATACAAGTTATATTCAAACGGTGTACACACTCCAAGGAAATGAAAGAATGGGTAGCACCCAAATCAAAAAGTACACGAACTGGATGAGATAAAATATGAATGGTACCTAAGGCCATCGCTGCATCGGGTTCGTCTGTTCGATGCATCTCGTACACTCGTGGTTGTACCAAACCGACGCTAGAGTTTCCCCCTCTAGCATTCTGACCCCGTCCACGGCCCCTGCCGTAATTCTGTTGAGACTGACCAAAATATTGCCGCTGATTCACACCTTGATCAAGTGGCACTGGAGCAGAAGCCCGAGTGTCTAAAGTCTGATTTGGTTCGGAACAATAAGCCGCCCTATGTCCCATCTCCCCGCAACTGTGACACTTCAATGGTGGGAAATTGCATTCCAAATTAACGTGGCCTGGACGACCACAATTATAGCAAGTCATCGTGCGAGCTGAGGTGCCCAGAGCAGAACGGAAACCTCTCTTCCCTTTACTAGAACGTGATGACTGTCCGGCGGAGCGGTTAGTCATCTGTGACCTCTGGAAGTTGCCACTCTTAGATCTAGAGAAATTTCCCGCGATCTTCTGCTTCTTCGATTCTTCAGTGGTATCGTTGTGGGGGCTTCACATGTCATGGGCTAAAGCTCTGTCTTGATATTCCGCAACATGGTACAAGCAAATCCAGCCATGTACCACCGTAAGTCCATATTCATCCACATATCAAAATAACGGATCTTATCACGCTCGTTTCGCACTTGATCCTTCACGTGGATCAATTGTTGGTTGTACTCCACGATTGCCTGCGAAATGGGAATATTCTGCGGTTTAGCCTCGAAAAAGGCTCGAATTCGGCCTTCTTGTACCGTCCAAGGACAAAACTCGGCCTCCAAAAGTTCTTTAAACTCATCCCACGTAGCAACACGATCTTGTAGCTTGATGACTTTCCACCACGTAGCAGCCTCCTTGGTGAGGAAATACTGAGCAATCGGTACTTTCCTCACTTCGGGACAATCAACTACTTCAAAAAATTTCTCCAACTCTGCTAGACAATATTCCCAATCTAACGGGTCTGTGGCACCGCCAAACTGTGGAGGGTGCATATGGATTACATTCTGAAGCAAGGCGTCTGCGTTCGGGTTCGGATTATTCAGCTGAACGGTTTGGGCTAAAATAGTCATCTGGTTGGCCAATTGTTGAAGTGCATTCGCAACTCCAACGTCTGCGCTATTCCCCTGGCCAGTCGACTGGTCGTGCTGACTTTCAGTGTCAGGATGCACCGAGTTAGATAGGCTAGGGTTGGTCGATGCCGCAACGGAACTGAGGGAAGCGGCCATGCCACGTCCTCGTCCACGGCCACGGCCACGACCACGGCCTCGTCCCCTCCCAGCTTACATGCTGAAGAACACACAAGGCACGTAAGTACAATTCAATCGCACATCAAGTGACCGATTCTCAAAATACCAAAGCAGAAGCAAAACGATAAAGGAAACGTCAGAAGAGTAAGAGGTCTTACAAGTACCGGTCGCACTGTGATGATGGCAAAGTAGTGATACTGTATACAAACGATGACTCAATCGACCCAAAAGACCGACAACCTAGGTATCCATAGACCTAAGCTCTGATACCATATTCTGTAACACCCCCAAGTTATTCAGGGTATATTACAGCGCCGTGAGCCCCTCCGTGGGACCCACAAGGCTAATCATTCGCAGAACTATAAAACTTGACCGAGAAGGTCCAAATACAACGAAATGAAGGACAATACAAAGGGTATTCAAACATATCCAATGTATTCAAATACATCCCAACACAAAATCAATACCTCGGCAATCACAGGCCGGAACATCAAGGAAACTAAAAAAACAATACTCGAGTATTCAATAACCATTCCAGTACAAGAATACTGAATGGAGGAACACAAAAGATAACCGGAAACAAGACACAGTATCACGCTTGCCCATCATCTTCATGCCGACCCAATACCTGCCTGTCCGCTCTCCTGGAACCTGAAATACATAAAAAGTATTTCCCTCATAAAGGGGTTAGCCGTCGAATAGCTAGTGCAAGTATATCAAGTATGAAATACAATACTCCTCGACAATAAAGTAAAAGTAACCGTCAATTTATCAATTCAATACTAGTATTCTGGAATAACTAAATCTCATAGCATCACAAAAATACATATATGATCAACCGTGGAACCGCACCAGAGGCTACGGAACCCTCAGAGGACTCGTCGGTCCATCCCAGAGTGGTTAACTCATATGATCTGTGGAATCGCACCAGAGGCTACGAAACCCTCAGAGGACCCGTCAGTCCATCCCAGAGTGGATATAAATAAACATGCCATTCATATATCTTACTTTCAAAGTCGAGAACGTACAATCATAAATATATTCTTGCCTTTGAGACATCGAGAAATTGAACAGAAAAGAGTATGAGTTCGGTAGGTCCAAGAACGCACTTCCGATACCTAAACAATTCGTAAGGGATATGATAATCAATAATCCATACTCATAATTCACGAAGAAACTCCCGAAACCCATCTATGATTCACGAAAATACAAGGGTAAACAACTAGGGGTTGGGAAATCACCCAAACCCTCACAAGTCCGAACACGGCACAAACCAATCCGTAAACTCGTAGGAAAATCATGTATACGGAGTAGATATACCATAATCTCAAGATTCTCAAGCTTCAAACCGGATAAATCGAACGAATCTAAGAAAAACCCCAAAATTCCCAAAATAAGGTTCTAAGGATTTTTACCTTGATTTGGACGATAGAAGGGATTAGATGTTGTTAAATCCTTGTTCTCCAACCAAAGATGTTGATATCTGAAGAAATATCGCCTTCGAACTCTCCAAATCATCGAAACTCGTTGCTCTCGATCGGTATAGTGAGAAGAATGGGAAAAATGACGAAATGGAAGTCAACTGTCTAATATGTACTCGCCCAGTCTAGCGCACGCTACGCCTCACATATTAGCGTGTGCTAGTGAGGTCACCGGGTAGTCCAGTGGCTTCTTTCGGTCCCGTTAGCGTTCGCTAATAGCCTTCTTTTAGCGTGCGCTAGCCGAAAATGGTGTCCAGAAATCGGAGTCCAGAACCTACTGTCCTCTGCCCTGCTCAAGTCTTAGCATGTGCTACCGCGATAGCATAGCGTGCGCTAGATGAAGCCTAGTGTACGTTACCTAATAGTCCATAAAACCTGACAACTTCAGTGCCTCTGCCGACTCAGCCCATTAGCGTACGCTACGGAAGTATTAGCGCGCGCTACTACCCATGAATAGCATGTGCTATCTAACTCCTAGCGTGCGCTAATTGCTAATCCAGAGAGCAGAATAAGTTACTGGTTCCGACCTGACTGGTCCCATAGCGCGCGCTACGGCTCAAAGCTAGCATGCGCTACTCAAGGAGAATTAGCGTGTGTTAGCCTAGGCCTAGCGTGCGTTATTTCTCTGACCCAGAACACTTCCGCAAGGTCCAAACAACACGATCAAGATCCGAACAAGGTCCGAAACTCTATAACAATATCAACATCTCAAAGAGTTCACAGAGTGACAAAATAGGAAGAACGGTAAAGTCAAACAGTCAATAAAAGTACGGGTATTACAAATCATACGCGGAACTATAAAACTTGACCGAGAAGGTCCAAATACAATGAAATGAAGGACAATACAAAGGGTATTCAAACCATATCCAATTTATCCAAATACATCACAACACAAAACCAGTACCTCGGCAACACAGGCCGGAACATCAAGGAAACTGAAAAACAATACTCGAGTATACAATAACCATTCTAGTACAACAACATTGAATAGAGGAACACAAAGCATAACTGGAGTTAAGACACAGTATCATGCTTGTCCATCATCTTCATGCCGACCCGATACCTGCCTGTCCGCTCTCCTGGAACCTGAAATATATAAAAAGTATTTCCCCCATATAGGGGTTAGCCGTCGAATAGCTAGTGCAAGTATATCGAATATGAAATACAATACTCCTCGACAATAAAGTAAAGGTAACCATCAATTCATCAATTCAAGACTAGTATACCAGAATAACTAAATCTCATAGCATCACATCAATACATACATGATCAACCATGGAATCGCACCAGAGGCTACGGAACCCTCAGAGGACCCGTCGGTCCATCCCAAAGTGGTTAACTCATATTATCCGTGGAATCGCACCAGAGGATACGAAACCCTCAGAGGACCCGTCGGGCCATCCCAGAGTGGATATAAATAATCATTCCTGTTGTTACCCAAAATATTATCCGGAGATAGTATTGCTGGAATAATCGAGTAACAAACAAATGCGAGAACACTTCCGTGAGAAAATAAATAACACAAGATTTGCCGGGGTTGTTAATCCCGGGCTTGAATGCTCTCGCGAGATGTTATTAATAAGTATATTGTTGAATACAAATATTAATGTTAGAATCTATTACAATGAGTGTAAAGACTTCTAAGTTATCTAAGCTGTGGAGCGTGTAGATTGCCGGAAGAACCAGATATGAAGATCTGTGAGTTCTTGCTATTAATGTTCAGTGTATGAGAATGTATCTCTCTTTCTATATATCGTTTATTGTATTCACGATGTTGTGATCCTGTCCTTGCTGCCGTGTTATGAGCCTCCTATTTATAGGAGATAAGGTTGCTGGGACCTCTCCGGCGATCGCGGGCGACCGCCGTTTTTTATATTATAATAAGATGGCCGATCGTCCCGTCACGTGGGGCTTTTCCCTTTAAGTCCGTGGCTGCTGCTGGCAGCCAGCTGTGCGGTCCAATGGGGAGCCTGCACGCGTCCTGAGTCGCTGTCACGGGCGGTCCCACTTTGTAACTTTCGGCGGCCCTGTCAGTAGGTGAGGTAGGTGACACGCTGGGGTCAAAGGTCTTATCTGTCAGTGCCTTTTGTGGATCTGCACGTGGGTCACAGTCCAAGATTTGGTCTTTGATGACTTTGACGGATGCTGGATTTATACGTGGCACCAGATGATCGTTTCTGGTTGGACATCATAGATGATCGCCAGATACCAAAAGACGATCGCCGGATACCAAAAGACGATCGCCATGGGTGCTGACCTCTGGGTGTTTTCCCAGAGCATGTCTTCTATGGTTGGCTCTCAGGTCATTATGCCGATCGCCATCGAGGCGTATTAATCGCCGCACAACAATTGCCCCCCAGCTCGCTTCGATGTTGAAAAACACGGGGTGAGGTGGCACTGTTGGAAATCGCCAGTGTTTTAGACGATCAGGCGATCTAATTTCGAATTTGGACGATCTCCTTTTGCGCTGGGAGCAGCGGGAAATGAAGGCGGGCTCTCGAAACGTTGCAAGGACACGCGCCGCGCTACCATTTGGGGAGTCCAACGGTTTGTCAGACTTGTCGCCTGGCGTGCCCTCGAAAAGACGCGCACGCGGGATTCGAGGGGCTCCATTTAATGTGTCCCCCTCCGACGGTTGCACTCCAGCCCTCAAAATTTCGCCTATTTGCACAGATACCCTTGCTCCCGCCTATAAAAGGGGCTGTGGCTTCTTCACTTCTACTCTTCACGCACCCTTGCCTTCTTGCTGAGACTCTGCAGAAATTTCCGAAGCTCCTTGCGCCGATCGTCCTCCTTTTTTAGGTAAGAAAACCCATCTTCTCTCCCATTTTACTTTTTATAACATGTCTGGAGGATCTAAGACCTTCGAGACCGGAAGCACCTCCGCCGCCATGGCTTCGCCAGACCGGGAGGGAATTCTCGTGGGACTCCATATGGAAACGGCCGTTGAGGCTATTCGTGCGGGGATTGCACCGGCAGAGCTTGAGGAGCTTTTCAACGAGGCCGAAGTGGCGAGATCTGCGGCGACGGCGGAGCGAGGGGGATCGCCGGTGGAAGAAGATGAACTGATGCGGTTGTCTTGGGAAAAGGATAGCGTCTTAGGCCCCGCCTATCTGGCTTTCGCTAAGCTTATGGAGGGGATTGCGGGGCCCTGTCCAGAGTTTGATTTCGAAGCTTATTCCGCCGCTCATCCCTACGAACATGTGAAGCGGACGGTGTTTCGGGCCGCCGACCCGTCTCAATGGACTCTTGGTCAGATCCGGAGTTCGGCAACCCGGAAAGACTTGACCCGTTGGAGGGCCAAATATCATATTCCCTCTGATGTTTCACTGCATGTGCCCTCCGAGAATGAACGTACCGACCAGCCTCCCGAGGGTATGGTCGCCATTAATGAAATGACCCTGGCGGACGGACTGCGGTTTCCCTTGCCGTTCGCCGTTTCGTATCTACTGGTCGCCTGGAATCTGGCGCCTCTCCAGTTGACGTCGAACACCTGGCTGCAGATTATCAGCACATTGACGTTGTTCGGCGGTCACAGGATATTTCGCTTGCCTTCTGCGCTGGAGATGAATTATCTTTTTAAGCTGACTGTGCAGAAGGGATCGATCGGCGGCTACCATATCCAAGGTCACCTGGGTAGGGTGGTCCTTGGGGTGCCGAACAAGGCTCGGGGCGACCTGGCAAAGTGGTGCTGGGTCGGCGGTGCATGGAGGTCGGCATCGAGCGATTCGCCGGAGGAAGAGTTGGATATCCCCACCAATTTTCGGGAGAGGAATCCAAGTAAGGGTTTCAACTCTCCCTTTATTTGGATACTCCTTGGACTGATCTAATTTGTTTCCCTTTTTGCAAGATTCCTTGTTCCAGCGATCGGCGATCTCCCCTTCGATTTCTTGATCGTCTGGGAGCGGGTTCGCGCATTACCGGATTCCTACAAAGACGTTCACTCAGTCGGCCACGAACTTCACCGGTTGGGAGCTCGACTGTTTCGCTACCCTCGCCACTTGAAGGTCCCTGGTATGACTTTTTATTTACTCTTTCCTGCGTGACGGTTGTCTCCAAGAGGTTGCAATGTCTAAGTATGTGTCTAACTTGTTAGAGTTTGTTCTTTGGCAGAGATTCATTTTCCCCGCTTCGTCGAGCCACCGCAGGATATCGCCATGTATAATCCTGATCTTATCGGTCGCCTTCACCTGGGAAAGAAGATGGGTCGCGTTGCGGCGACGTCGTCTCGGCCTGCCCCTGTGGTGAGGCCCCTGTGGTGCCGGTCGCCGAGCCGGAAATTCAAGAGGAGGAACAATTTCAGTGCAACCGCAAGAGGCAGAGGCCGGAGGGGTCCCTATCGACAGCTGAGGCGGACTTAGCTATCTTGGAGTTGCCGATCGCCGCTCCCCCCGTTTCTTCCGTTCCGATGGCAGAGGGGTCTGGTCCCAGGCCCTCGACGTCCGACTCCTGGTCACCGTCCGGCTTCTTGAAAAGAGCGGCGATCGCTGAAGCCGAGACTTCTCAGGGAAAGCCCTATTTTGGCCGCGATCCTAAGCTGGTCAATAGGTGAGATCGGATTGGACTTTCCGAGTTGGAAAATTTAGTTAGGTATATTCTAACTCCTTTGTCTCTTTTGTTTGTGTTGCAGGGTTCGTCTTGCTGATCCGGACGTCTCGCCGATGGTGCTGGACTTCCTTGCGAGCAAGTCTCCGCAGAAGTCCCTCGACGTCCCTACTTATGTCCAGAAGGCCATCTCCTCTTTGCCCAAGTCTTGGAAGACCGATCTTGATGCGATCGCTCGTCAGCGATCTGGAGATGCCATGCAGGCGACCCTTGCCCTGGCTCTCCAGACGGCGACGATGGTCGTCCAAGCTGCAACGGATTACGAGGGGCGACCCTCTAATGCTCATCTCCATAGCGACCTCGAGGCCGCTCGGAACCAAAACTTTGAATTTGCTAACCGGATCCAGGCTATGGAGAAGGAGTACATAGAGACGGCTAAGCGAGCTAAACAGGATAACGATCGGATGAAGCAGGAGCTGAGCCGCTCCAAGGAAGTGGCCGATCGGCTCCGTGACCAGGAGAAGGAGGCTCGCCGGATGCACGTGGCCTTGCAGGAGGAGGCGGCCGGGCTGAAGGCGACGGTGGATCGGCTCAACCGCGAGCTGGAGGCGGCAAAGGGAGAGCTGGAAAAGGCTAAGGGGGAAACGGACGCTAAGGTGGTCGAACTGGCAGAAGCTGAGAAGACCACCACTGAGATGAGAGGGCAGCTAAAGGCGATCGAGACCGATCCCTACCTCAATGTGGCACTTGTCGGAGAGTTCGCCTATTATGTGGCCTATGCCGACGCTGCCCGAGCCGCCAAAAAGGTAGGGATCCAGATCGGTCCTTTGATGGAGAGCGTTAAAGCCTATGCACTCGAGCACCCTTTGCATTCGGAGTTTTCCCTGCCGATCCTTGACCTCGTCGACTTGGGGATCGACTTGAGTTGGTATCCTTTTCCGGATAAACTCATTCATCCTGAGGCCGAAGGGGGAGCGCATGCCGATCTGCCTCCTGGGGGCGAAGACCAGCCGGAGGGGCCCTGAGTGACTTCTTTGTTTTCTTTCACTTGTAATTTTTGCTTTCTCTTTGTATTGCCTTCGGGCTTTGTATTGTACGATCTCCTTGTCATGAATAAAATACTCCCTTATTGTATCTGTGTCTTTACATGTACGATCGCCTTTGAATGATTGCATGCGAATTTTTTCAAGTATGTGTATGACCACTTTCGATGTCTTGTTCATCCGACCGATTGTTTGAATGTTTGAATGTATCGACATGTTTTGGAAATTCTTACTTGTAAATATTGTGGAACAATTCCGATCGTCCTCCGTGTGTTTGAACGAAGCCGATAGAGTATGGTTCCTTCTTTCCGATCGCATTTAGGATTAGCTCGCCTCCTTTGCCCCCTTGTTTTTGCTTACTTATTGTAAGTAAGGGAACCAAAATAGTATGTCTGGTGAGCTATCTTCAGTTTTGCCGATTGTGAGGAACCGTGCATGGTCGCGGAGTTCGATGGACCAACCTCCACAACCGTTTCTTTGTGTGCGAGGGATATTCCCGCGACTCACTTTATTGTGAGGGTCCTCCGTTAGGCTACGCCCGCTTTGTGTTTAAACAAAAGGTGGGCGGTCTTGGTCTGGAGGAGTCCTTGCACGGCGCGTCGTCGGTTTATTCGACTCCACATCTGCGGCTTTGTTAGCACTTTTCTACCTTGGGTCGGCATGTTAGATGGAGACCCTCGACGGTATACGTTGTGAAGGGGTAGGGACGCGTCGCCTTGTCCGGGCACATCATGTTAGATGATGTACTTTGAGGGCGTGCGGACGTGTCCACAGATTAGTTTGGAGGGTCATTCGGCTACGCTGGCCTCGTATTTAAACGAAGGGCGGGCGATCTCAGCCCAAAGAAACCTTGCATGGGTGAAGGCGTCAGTTCCATCGACCTCCAGGACCATGGCCGCATTGCTTCTACCTCAGATCGCCATGTTTGAACGACGATCCTTGATGGTATATGAAGTGCCTGGTGGGGCAATCACTCGAATAGATGAGATAGAAAAAATCTCATTATATTCTTTGTACATTGGGTAATTGAAACTGAATACAAAGTTTGTCACTGGTAGTATTTCTTCAGATGTACGACATTCCAGGGATATTGGTCCGGAGTACCGTCAGGGTGTTCTAGTTCGTAGGCTCCCTTAGTTAGCCATTTCGATATCCTGAAGGGGCCTTCCCAATTCGGTCCAAAGATACCTGTGTGGGTTTGGATCTTTTTGAGGACGAGATCGCCCACTTGAAACCGTCTTTCCTTGACCTTCGAATTGAAGAACTTCTCGGATCTCCTTTTTGTGGATAGTGTTCTTCGTTTCTGAGGTCAGTCGTCGTTCTTCGAGCATGTCGAGGTCGATCCATCGGGCCACATCATTGTCGGTCGTCATGTCTTGTTCGGTTCGATGGCTGAGGACGGTGATGTCCGAGGGGATCACCGCTTCTGTTCCGAAGGCGAGGGCGAATGGAGTTTCGCCGGTTGAGTTTCGGGTCGTCGTTCGATAAGACCACAAAACGTCTGGGAGCTCGCTCGCCCATCGTCCTTTCCTGGAATCGAGTCGTGCTTTAATCGTGTGTTTGAGGATCTTGTTTACGGCTTCTACCTGCCCATTCGTCTGGGGGTGATAGGGGGCCGAGAACAACTTCTTGATTCCCCACTTCTCGCAGAATTGCATGACTTTTAAGCCGTCGAACTGCTTTCCATTGTCGGAGATGATGGCCTGGGGTAGACTGAATCGGCATATGAAATTTCTCCATATGAACTTGATTACTTGCTCTTGGCCGATCTTGTTGAGCGGTTTGGCCTCAGCCCATTTAGTGAAATAGTCGACCCCTACAATGGCAAACTTACAGCCCCCTGGCGCCGTTGGCAAGGGACCTATAAGGTCGATGCCCCATTGGGCGAAAGGCCATGGGCTGTACATTGAAGTGAGCTGCTCGGGGGAGAGCTTGATGTTTGGGCCCATTTCTTGACACGTGTGGCACGATCTGGCATAGGCGATCGCATCCTTCTGAAGTGACGGCCAGGAAAAACCTTGCCTGGTTGTTTTATAGATGAGAGCTCGTCCGCCAGCATGGTTTCCACAGATTCCGTCATGGATATCGGCTAAAACGAGCCGACCTTCCTCCGGTGTAATACACTTGAGTAGGGGAAGGCTGCAAGCTCGCTTGTAAAGCCGATCATCCAATAGGGTGTATCTGGTCGCCCGAAGCTGGAGTTGGCGAGCTTTGATACGGTCGTCAGGGACCGTTCCGTCCTTTAAGTATTTAATGAACGGATCATCCAGTTCTCCTCGGAAACGGAAACTATGGTAACCAGGTTTCTGCCGATCGCCGGCCTTGCTGATTTTGTAATTTGGATATTGGAGAAATCGGCTGCCCCATCTGACGACGCTAGCTTGGATAGGGCATCGGCCTGGGAGTTATGCTCTCTCGGGACTTGTTCCATTTGCACTTTCTCAAATTTCATGCAAATTTCGGCGACCAGATCCTGGTATTTGACCATCTGTTCGCCGCGTGCCTCATATTCTCCTTTGACTTGATTCACGACCAAGAGGGA
Source organism: Orobanche coerulescens (assembly GCA_033398695.1). Classification (NCBI taxonomy): domain Eukaryota; kingdom Viridiplantae; phylum Streptophyta; class Magnoliopsida; order Lamiales; family Orobanchaceae; genus Orobanche; species Orobanche coerulescens. Next base: position 126,319,225 of record CM065812.1, on the reverse strand, counting down.
GTTCATGAAGATATGGAGGCGACGAACGTCTAGGGCGAGAGCTAGATCGAGACCGCCTACCAAGGCTTCATATTCGGCTTCATTGTTGGTCGCACGAAACCCGAAACGCACGGCATTTGTGAAACTTTGTCCATCGGGGATAATGAGGACAATCCCTTCCCCTGCTCGCGAGTTGGTCGCCGAGCCATCCACGTACAGCTTCTAGGCAGGGCGACCGACCTGGGTCGGACTGTGAGGGATTGTTAATTCCACCACGAAGTCTGCCAGAGCTTGGCCTTTGATCGCCGTGCGAGGAGCGTATGTGATACCGTATTGGGCGATCTCCAGTGACCATTTGAGGAGTCGCCCATTGGTGTCCGGTCGGTGTAGAACTTGCCTTAGAGGGAGAGTTGTCAGAACCTCCACTTGATGTTCGAAGAAGTAGGCTCTTAGCTTACGAAGACTCATGACTAGAGCGTAGGCGATCTTCTCCGGAGGTGTGTATCTCGTTTCCGCGTCGTGGAGCGCTTGACTAACGAAGTAGATAGGCAAGTGGACTTGGCCCTCTGCTCGCACCAAAACGGCACTCAGTGCGACCTCCGAGGCCGCCAGGTAAAGGAATAGTTTCTCGCCGGGGATCGGCTTTGCCAAGATCTGGGGGTTAGATAGGTATTCCTTGATTTTGGCGAATGCTATTTGACTTTCCTTCGTCCATGCGAACTTCTTGTTCTTTATGGTCGCGATGAAAGGTTTGATTTTATCCCCGAGCTGAGATATGAAACGGTTGAGGGCAGCCAAACAACCTGTGAGACGTTGCACTTGCTTGACATTCCGTGGCTCCTGCATGTCGAGGATCACCTGAATCTTGGTGGGGTTCGCCTCGATCCCTCTTTGGCTCACGATTTTCCCCAAGAATTTTCCGGAGCTCACCCCGAAATTGCATTTCTTGGGGTTCAGTTTCATGTTGAACTTTTCAAGGATGGCGAACGTCTCGGCGAGGTCATTGAGGTGGTCTTCCTTCTTGAGACTCTTGACCACGATGTCGTCAATGTAGGCCTCCATGGTCTTGCCGATCTGATTGGCGAACATTCCGTTGACTAGTCGCTAGTAGGTTGCCCCTGCGTTCTTCAAGCCGAACGGCATTCGGACCCAAAAGTATATGTCTTTCTCTGTGTGGAAAGATGTGTGCTTTATGTCTTTCTCCGCCATTTGGATTTGATGGTATCCGGCGAAGGCATCCATGAACGACATCATTTCGCAACCTGCTGTAATATCGACCAGGTGATCGATATGAGGCATTGGAAAGTGATCTTTTGGGCATGCCGCATTGAGGTCGGTGAAGTCGATGCATAACCTGCAGGAGCTGTTCGGATTTTTGACGAGCACGGCATTGGCGACCCACTGCGGCTCGTCTGTTGCTACCACGATTAGTTTGTTATCGAGCAGCTTTCTGACTTCTACGTCGAGTGCCGCGTACTTCTCAAGACCGAATTTCCTACGTTTCTGGTGAACAGGCTTCCTTGCCGGGTCGATCTTTAGATAGTGGCAAGCGTGTTCAGGACTTATGCCAACCATATCTTGATGCGACCAGACAAAGACTCCGATGTTATTACGTACTAAATTGATCAGATCCTCCTTTAATTCGAGGTCGACACTTGTGCCGATCTGTACTTCCCGCTCCGGGCGAGCCGGATCTATCGTCACACTTTCCAACTCCTCAATGGGGACGGTCGCTTCTCGTTTGGAGCGATTTCCGGACTCGATCCTTAGATCGATGTCTAGGCTTGGCTCGAAACTGATTCTTGGCTCGATGTCGTCCATTAATCGACTTGAGATGGCGTCCTCTGAGTTGGGTTGGTACGATGTTCTTGGCTCGTCGATCTCCATCGGTTGGTTTTCGATCGTTTCAATGTTACACACAGCATGAGAAGTATTGAAAGAAGTTACGACACAGGAGTAGTTTAAACACTTCTTAGCCATTAATTGGTCTCCTTTTACAGTACCGACCGTCCCATCGGCAGTGGGGAATTTGATACAGTAAAAGAAAGAAGAGGCGACCGCCTCGAAGGTTTCTAGAAATGGACGACCTAGGAACCCATTATAGATGGGCCTATCTATGATTACAAAGTTTAGGTTCCTAGTAATCCTAACCTTGGGTTCGTAAAAGCATATTAGCTCGACTGAGAGCTTGATCCTTCCGTAGGCTTGGACTGTGCTGTCGCCGAATCCTTGGAGCACGGTGTCAAATGGCTTGATGAATTTGGTTAAGTTGCCGATATGGTCCAGAGCAGATTTGAATTTGATATTGCAGAAGCTCCCGTTGTCAACCAGCACGCGGTCGACCATCTTCCCAAGGATACAAGCAGAGATCACCAATGCATCCTCTTTGGGGCATTGTACTCCCTCCCTGTCCTTGTTGGAGAAGGTGATGAGCGCGTCTTTAGAGATGGTCGGCTCTGGAGGTACCACGATATGGGCCCCGGCGAATGCCCTTAGTTCGGCCTTTCGCTTCCTGTTTGATATGGTGGAAACCGGGGAAAGGCCCCCGAGGTTTCCACCTCCCGCTTGAAGCATATTAATCCGACCACCAGGGTTGATTGGAGGAATCAATTCATCCGAATACTCCGGCTGGTGCTCGATCTTGGCGACCGGATTGGGAGGGGTCCTTTCATTTTATCGGCGCTCATGCCCTCCGGTCCTCTCTGTCCTAGGTTCTGGCTTGGTGAACAAGTTGTCTAATTTGCCTTCCTCAAACAGTCGCCAGAGTTGTCTGAGGAGGTCGCGGCATTGGCTGGTGTTGTGGCCGGGACTCTTGTGGTAAGCACATAATTTGCTACGGTCTATATGACCGTGGTCCCTTATTGGCTTTGGTTTGGAAAGCCACTCGCGCCCCTTAATTGCGTTGAAGATGTGGGCTGGAGATAAGTTGAGGTTGTGGAGGAGGTGAACCTCTACATCCTCGAAGGCTTTGAATTCACCAGGCGGCTTTGCGACCGCCTTTCTGGGCTTGGCGACCGCCTTCTTCTGGACATGGGATGGCATCTTCCCTTCTCCGGAGGGTCCCTCGTCTAAGCGGAGGGAGAGCATCCTCTGCCTGGCCAGGAAATCGGCGGCTCTGACGCGGAAGACCGAGTAGGTCGGGGGGATATCCTTTGTGAGATGCCTGAACATGGGTGAGTGGCCGTAGAATCCCCCAGGACTGAATAGAGGGCGAGCTCATCGCTAATGGGCTCGCCGGTGAGGACTATCTCATCGACCCGGTCGATGTAATGTTCATCTGACTCGTCCTTCCCCTGCTTGATTTTCATCATGCGGTGGGGGCCTTCAGGGCGAGCGACTTTGGCGGCGAAGTACGACGTAAAGGCGTTCGCCAGCTTCTCAAAGCAATTGATTGAGCGAGGTGGCAGTGAGATGTACCACCTGTGGGCGAGGTTGCCCAGAGTTAACGGGAACATTCGACACTTCGTCGCATCTGATGCTCCGCATCCGATCATGTAGATCCGGAATTTGCTCAAGTGGGTCTCCGGATCCGATCTTCCCTCATATAGAGGTGTCTGTGAGGAAGCGATCGTTGGTTGATCTGGGGCGAGCTCGATCTAGACCGCGAGTGGTTCACTTGGTCGGGAGATCGATCTCCTGGCACCTGCCCCAGTTTCTAGGAGCGCCTTCATTTCGTCGAGCTGGCACTGCATTGCAGCCATCGCCGTAGCCTGACTGCTCTCTGATTGGCTACCGGAGCGCGAGCCGAGGCGATCATGCACTGATCCCCTGACCCCATGGTGGATGATGAGTTATCTGCCCGCGGACTCATTTCTTGGGCGAGTGGGGGCCCGTTGACTGGCCTGTCTTCTGGTAGTCGGATATGCCGAACTCCTCGTGATGGATTCGGACTCCGATGCCTCCCGACTCGGGCCCGAATGCCCGGGTCGCCACTAGGGATCACTCCCTAGGCGGCTGAAGATGGAGTCATCCCGCCTTACGAGAGCCTTTGCCTGCAGCTCAGGGTTTTCTGTTGATTTCTCAACAGATATCCCATTGAGCTTCCACTTGCCAGCTCGGAGGATGGTTGACGGAGTGATGGTGGGCGAGTCGCATGCCCTCCGTCGCTCCCTGAGGACAACTATGGCCTCCTCAATCTGTTCCGCGGTCTGGAACTGATCGAGTGAGAGGCTAGGGCCGTCCCTCGGGGGCAGGAGTGAGAGCCTAGCGTCGCCGCGGTCACCTTCCTCCGTGTGCTGGGATTCGGTCCGGGCCGGAATGAGATTTCCGGCAGACCGTAGGGTGGCTCTTTTGGACGTCGTGGCAGATGTCATGTTTCTGCAGGCTTTTCTTTGAAGAACACTGAGTGTTTCTTCAAGTATATGTCCGGAGAACAGTGAGTGTTCTTCGAGATGGTAGGAATAAAAATGAAGGTTAGATTTTTGCCCTTCTTCTAGCGCCAATTGTTGTTACCCAAAATATTATCCGAAGATAGTATTGCTGGAATAATTGAGTAACAAACAAATGCGAGAACACTTCCGTGAGAAAATAAATAACACAAGATTTGTCGGGGTTGTTAATCCCGGGCTTGAATGCTCTCGCGAGATTTTATTAATAAGTATATTGTTGAATACAAATATTAATGTTAGAATCTATTACAATGAGTGTAAAGACTTCTAAGTTATCTAAGCTGTGGAGCGTGTAGATTGCCGGAAGAACCAGGTATGAAGCTCTGTGAGTTCTTGCTATTAATGTTCAGCGTATGAGAATATATCTCTCTTTCTGTATATCGTTCACTGTATTCACGATGTTGTGATCCTGTCCTTGCTGCCGTGTTATGAGCCTCCTATTTATAGGAGATAAGGTTGCTGGGACCTCTCCGGCGATCGCGGGCGACCGCCGTTTTTTATATTATAATAAGATGGCCGATCGTCCCGTCACGTGGGGCTTTTCCCTTAAAGTCCGCGGCTGCTGCTGGCAGCCAGCTGTGCGGTCCAATGGGGAGCCTGCACGCGTCCTGAGTCGCTGTCACGGGCGGTCCCACTTTGTAACTTTCGGCGGCCCTGTCAGTAGGTGAGGTAGGTGACACGCTGGGGTCAAAGGTCTTATCTGTCAGTGCCTTTTGTGGATCTGCACGTGGGTCACAGTCCAAGATTTGGTCTTTGATGACTTTGACGGATGCTGGATTTATACGTGGCACCAGATGATCGTTTCTGGTTGGACATCATAGATGATCGCCAGATACCAAAAGACGATCGCCGGATACCAAAAGACGATCGCCGTGGGTGCTGACCTCTGGTTGTTTGTGTAACACCCCCAAATCCCATTGGGTCATTACAGTGCCGTGGACCCCACACCAGGAGATCTACCAGGCGAACATGACTAAAATACAACAAACTGACCAAAAGGGGAATCACAATTCCTACACTGACATCCAACATAATATTCCGATATGGAATTTCAATGACAATAGTGGGCCTACATGGCCTAAATAAAATACCGTGACATCCACGAGCCTAACTCGGATTATACAAAATGACAACGACTGAACAAAACTGGAGTACTCCAATTGTCTGACTGACATGAACACCAAAACATCTCGGAGTAGTATCGCTCGAATGCCTCGTCGCCACTGTCATGCCCCTGTGTCTCGACTCTCTCCTCGCAAACACCTAAAACATGAAAACATGTTCCGCCCCCACGTGGTCAGTTATCCAGATAATGATTATCAAATACATATACAACATGATATGCATCCAAAGGGCAGAATGAATAGTATAGTAATGGTAATACGAGATGCTCACAAACCAAAGTAAGAATCGAGCATTCGTGGAATACTATGCCCACGGCATACGATCAATACCTGCTAAACAGGTTAGAACACAAGTGCCCAACGGCGAATCATCAATACAGAACACAACAATACATCACCCGAAGGTAACCCAAGCAAAACACTGAAATATATACGAATCACAATGCCCGAAGGCTCCAACAGGAATACCGATACATCACAATGGCCTAATAAACGAATGTACCAAGTCATTATCATCATAATACCCTGAATGTCACTCAGCCGAAGCTGTTAATCACCACAATGGCCCGAAGCCAAAACAGCCCGAAGCTGTATCAATGAGGGCCGAAGCCACGGCACGAAGCCGTATCACAATGAGGACCGAAGCCACGGCACAAAGCCATATCACAATGAGATCATCCAATGACCGTGACCTGCTGAATTGCAGGTGCTGGGAAACAAACCGCGAAGGTTCAAGCCCCAGACTTACCCATAATGAGATCACCCAGTGACCGTAACCTACTGAACTGTAGGTGTTGGGAAACCAACCGTGAAGGTTCAAGCCCCAAGCTTACCCATAATGAGATCATTAACATGACCGTGACCTACTGAACTGTATGTGTTGGGAAACCAACCGCGAAGGTTCAAGCCCCAAGCTTACCCATAATGAGATCATTAACATGACCGTGGCCTACTGAACTGTAGGTGTTGGGAAACCAACCGTGAAGGTTCAAGCCCCAAGCTTACCCATCGAGCACTAGCCGAGACTAGCCTCCAAAACATAATTAATCACAACAGTAACAATCCCAAGATTACCAAATTCACAAGAATAATAGCGTGCTGCCTTGAGTCGGCCAACACGACAACAACAACTCATGGATGGGCACCGTCCACGGCGGTCCCAATTCAAATACCTCGACTGCCTTGGAATGGCCAATCGATCACAACAACTTAACGGATGGAAACTATCCTTGACAGTCCCAATTAAATACATCGATTACCTTAGAACGGTCAATCGATACACAATGATACAACGGATGGGAATTATCTTTGATAATACCAATTAAATACATCGATTACCTTAGAACGTCAATCGATACACAATGATACAATGGATGGGAATTATCTTCGATAATCCCAATTAAATACATCGATTACCTTAGAACGGTCAATCGATACACAATGATACAACGGATGGGAATTATCTTCGATAATCCCAATTAAATACATCGATTACCTCAGAACGGTCAATCGATACACAATGATACGGTAGAGTGGATGTCCCGGCGTCTTAAACTGACCACCGAAACAGATATAATAAACGAATATATCAAACGCCTTCAGTCGGCCAATGCAACATCATAGTGACGGTTCCAATTCAATAATAACGATTCAACGATGCCTCAGAACGACATTCACGTCAACAATAATAATCGATACATCGATGCCGCGAACCGGCTATCGACAACAAGAATCTCAATGCCTTAAACTGGCCGTTAACGAATAACAATCACATCTGGCATAATCATCGAAGGGTATTGCATCAAACAATTCCCGAATATCAACAAATCACGAAGAGACTAAGTCTCGAAATGATACAATACATTCATACACATATATGATAACATTAATCCCATTGACCAGTACAAGTATAAAACTTGCCTCAAACCGAAGGCGAGAAAGTCCTTCCACGATCAACGTCCTGGCACGAAATGACGAACGGCGCCTCCCGACGATCACAACACTCGAACAACCTTGAATGAAAACGATTCATTCATAAACACAAAATCAATAGAAAACAACGACAAGGACAAAGCCCGATTCAAACACGAATCGATCACACCGCACGAACGAATATTATAGTTCTCAACTATGAATTCCAACATCCTCCAACTCCTCGATGATCAATTAACATGATCATTACGTTCTTAACACTTGTGAAATCCATTCAACAAGATTCACTTAAGAACAATTATCAAAACAAACATCTCAAAATGATAATATCACCAATATCATCAAATTGATCCTCCTACAATGATAATATTATCAATATTATCATTATCACCCCAAGAACATCATCAACTCAAAAATCATCTGAAGGCTATGTTAATCATATAACAATCTTAACATAATCCTTCCTAGACATGATTAAAAACCTCCAACAATCTAAAACATCAAGAACATAATCCAACTCAAGTGATACTATCATGTTCTTCATCAAAAATTTATCAAAACCATGAAGAATCATGATATACTCCATTAATCAAACAATACCCGAAGAAAATAACAACAAAAACTTGAAAATCACTTGAAGAACAAGAGATTGAGGGAACTTACCGAAGAAGAACAAGAAGAAGCCTCCAAACACCAAAGGAGCACCAACAAGCTTCCAACTTCAAGCTTCAATCCAATCTAGGATGATCAAGATCGAGTTGGAAGGTGCTAAACATCAATAACAAGTCCAAACGGACGATTCTAGGGAGAGAAATTGTGTTTTGGTTCGTGAGGAAATGAAATACGAAGCTAACATAAATAGACTGACAAACTCATTACGTACGTTATACACTATGGTTAACGTACGTAAGAGACATTACGTACGCTATTCCATGACATTAACGTACGTAATGAAAATCCGTAACTAATCGACTAAAATACGAAGGCCTTAACGTACGTAAACAAGAACTTATTACGTACGTTAACAAGACCTGCATTACGTACGTAGAGCTCACCTCTTAACGTACGTAAGGGCCCGTTGACTGCAATAGTGAGATCCGATCGGAAGATGCTCGGGACCCACCGACCGAAAGTGACTACGAGAAAGGTTCCTGCCACCTACCAAGCATTACGTACGTAACCTTACAGGCATAACGTACGTAATAGCAACACGCTAGCGTACGTAATGCTACATCCGTAGCCTACGCTAAGGCTATGAACTTAGCCAAAAATCCAAACTCTCCAACCAACATTCAAACGACGAAACCAACCCGACGACAAGTATAATATTTCGATCCCGACGACAAGTATAATATTTCGATCCCGAAATATTTCAATACAATATACATTGTATCAGTCCAAAACAACAACACTTGTACAATTACAAATGAATATGTACAACTCAACAGTAACACGAAAAAAAATTATCCCCGGATATTACAGTTTGCCCAGAGCACGTCTTCTATGGTTGGCTCTCAGGTCATTATGCCGATCGCCATCGAGGCGTATTAATCGCTGCACAACAATGTCATTCATATATCTTACTTTCAAAGTCAAGAACGTACAATCATAAATATATACTTGCCTTTGAGACATCGAAAAATCGAACGGAAAAGAGTATGAGTTCAGTAGGTCTAAGAACTGTAATACCACCAGTATTACATGCTTTTTCACTTTGGGCGCTCACGTCTATTTCTCCGTTTGATAAATAAATGTACTCCATTGCAATAAAACATATTTTGTATAATATGGTTGTACGGTATCGCATCTATTATTCGTGTATTGTGATGGTATGATGATTGACGAACTTTCAGTGACATACCTCGATGTCGTTAGGTAATTATCGGTGCGAATATGACGGTGGCCAACGTCTTGTTCCCCGAGAGATTTCCAGACGACATGGAGAGGGAGTCGTGTCGTAAGAAATTAATGTGATGATAATTTGGCAAACAAAACTATCCTTTACGTACGTTATACTCCGACTCATTACGCACGCTATATCTGAGCCATTACGTACGTTAAATGTCGGCCCTTACGTACGTAACATCGGTCTTCGGTCTTCGGACAGGAATCTTCGTCCGGTAGTACGCGTGCAGACCAACTTTCGGCGTGATTGCGACAGGCAAGTCAACGAGGTGTTACGTATGTTAACCCGCTTTAGTTACGTACATAACGATGTGAGTGAATCGTTCCAGCGAGTTCCTTACGTACGTTAAGTATTTTGCCATAACGTACGTAAAGCCTCTTACGTACGTAAACCGTAAGGCATAACGTACGTAAGGGCAATCTGAGTTTATAAAAGAACACTTTGCCTTTCATTTCTTCCGTCCCAAAAATCATTCCTCTTCCTTGTGAACTACTCTCCACCATCATTGAACCAATTCTAACCTCCCAATTCAAGTGTTATCCTATTAGAGTTCGATAATCAAGCTTCGGGGAAGGTCTTGAAGGTGTTATCCTCTCGTTCTCCTTCGTCCACCGTCGTTCTTCATCATCTTTTGTCAGTAAAGGTAAGCTTATCCAACTTTGAACTCATTTCAGTATTGTTTAGTAAGTTTTAGTAAACCTCGGATGTCTTGGGTAGCTTAGAACCCTCCGTAATAATCGAACCGGTATCTAGCTATCGCAATTGTTAATCGATATCCATCAAAGCTTGAAATTAGAATGAATAATGGTAGAACTCATAATCATATTGCTAATCACCAACTTCTCGGAATCATCTTGAAGGATTTCATGTATAACCGTATTATCATGTTGAATAAAACCGTTAATGAATCCTTGATGAAGTTACCAACAATTTCTAGCCAAATAGATACCGAAACATGTTAAGATGATGGATTAATCGTTCTAGACTTGTATATTAAGACAACGATGAAATCTTGATGATTTTTGGTTATCATTAACTAGGAATGTTGTGTTAGAACACTATTGTTTAGCGGAAGGATAACTTATAAAGAATGTTGCCGAACCTAAAGAAATTAATGGCACGCATTATGGATAAAATTGGAGAAATTCGATTCCGACCTCATAAGCAACTAGGATAAGGTTCTAACAGGCGGGAGGGGAAGGAACGTCGTTGATCATTATTATTATCATAAAACGTTAATCGACAAACATGTAATAGGTCGGATTTCCAAGTGCGATCGTTCAAGCCGTTGCCTTGTCAAGAAATAACTCGCGTCGGATTTGAGGCAAGTGAATCTTGCTCAGACTTTACGTCTTATAATTTTAGACATAGTAAATGTTACTATTATGGAATGGTGCTCTTACGATTATCTTGTCCGGAGTATTCCCGAGTAGATACTACCGTGACCCTTGGCCGCGGCCTTGGCAGTTTTCTTGTTGGACCGTGTTGCGGGATAAAACCTGAATGGTACCCACGTCCGGAGTAGTCCTGTGTAGATACTTCCGTGACCCTTGGTTGCGACCTTGGGAGTTTATGTGCTGATAAGAGGAATAACATGGAACATTCGGTGACAACTTTATTCCTTGAAATTATTAGATTTTACCTTTGAGTTTGGTTTGGATTGTTTCTGACCTTGGTTACTGGCACGGCATGTCGTGCCAGGTAAACTTGTTGAAATTGTGCAGGACACCCCCGAAGGTTACGGCCGGGCATGAGCTGTGTTGGAAGAAGGCCTGTTAATTTCTTAAATAATTTGAACATTCCACGTTGTGTAATAACCGTATGTACGGACACTATTTGCTTTTGGTGCTTTGGGTTGTACAAAGACTTTCTTAATTACTTCTGTATATTACCACTGTTTAATAAAATATTTTAGAAAATATTTTCAAAAACTTGCCTTGTGGGTCCCTCATGGGATCTACGGCACTGTGGCGACCCGGTTCATTTTGGGGGCATTACAGAAAATGGTATCGGAGAATAAACACTCACGTGGAAAGTTTTACCAAAAATATTTTGAAAACGTTTTGCCTTCAAAATCCAACACTTCTGACGACCGTAACTCCTCAGAATTTTCCAGTACAAGAAATCATTCGGGCATACAGGACCGAGCTAAGCTATGTCCCACAGATGGTTCCATCCGAAGACCAGCGAATTTGTCACCTTGCTCAATGGTTGCCGGAGGATGTTCAACGCTACGCGGCGGGGTTTCATTGCACCACGTTGAGGGCATATGAGGACGTAGTCACAGCATACACCGGTACGGTTGTCAGTTCGGATGCCGAGCACAACCAAAAGAAGCAGAAGACCGCAAATCAGTCCGGGAGCACCAGCAGAGTGAATTTGGGAATTGGTTTCCCCTCCAAATCAGCAGCTTCGTCCCAACAGAAAGGAACATCTGACGGGCCTTCTCGCCGTAGATGTTTCAATTGTGGCATAGCAGGGCATACCATGAGTCAGTGTCGTAAAGCATCGACAAAGTGCTTTTCATGCGGAAGGGGTGGGCACATGTCTCGCTACTGCTCTCGGATCAAACCTACACCAAACCCAGCTCCTCAGAGTCAACAAGGCTCGGTACAGACATCCAGAGCGTCTGCCATGTCCGACTACCGATCTCCACCTCACCAGTCTCCTCTACACGGTGCCGGAATAGGACGTGGTCGCGGGGGTGGTACTGCACACTCCTCGGGGACACTGCCGTCCCGTGTGTTCGAACTAAGGGCTACTGACGACCAGACCACTCCTGCTGTCTCAGGTACACTCCTTATTAAATCTCAGCCTGTTCATGTACTGTTTGATACTGGAGCAACCCACTCGTTTATATCCGTAGAATGTGTTAACCGTTTGCATCTCCCTTGTGTACCCTGTGAGTCCTTTACTGTTAAACTACCCGAGGGCAGCAGGGTGGAGGGTAATTTGGAAGTTCGAAACTGTCCGATTCGTATCAATAATCTGGGCTGGACAGCCAATCTCATGGTCTTTCCACTCCAAAACGAAGATGTGATTTTAGGTATGGACTGGATGACGATGCACAAGACGGTATTGGATACCTATCACCTGACCGTTTCTATTACGACACACGACGGTGCCACTCACACAATTAGAGGCCGAGAGCACTTCAGCACAAAAGGGTCCCTCAGTCTCCTTTCAGCAGTAGCACCTCGTGATGATCGATGAGCGTATTACTGGTGCTATATTCTTCAGGAGGGCACGTCACAATTGTCGGTTGCTAATATTCCTGTAGTGAACGAATTTCCGGACATATTCCCCAACGAACTACCTGGATTGCCACCACAAAGGGAGGTCGATCTCTCAATCTAACTTGAGCCAGGAACGATGCCTATCTCCAAGGCACCATACAGGATGGCACCAGCCGAAATGAAGGAACTAAAGTCACAACTCGAAGAATTGCTAAGGAAGGGGCTCATTTGTCCAAGTACTTCGCCATGGGGTGCGCCAGTTCTTTTTGTGAAGAAAAAGGACCGCTCTCTGCGCCTGTGTATCGATTACAGGGAACTTAATAAGGTCACTATTAAGAACCGTTACCCACTTCCAAGGATTGATGATTTACTGGACCAACTGCAAGGGGCGACTGTGTTTTCAAAGATCGACTTACGTTCGGGATATCACCAATTGAGAATTCGAGAGGAGGATATTCTTAAGACCGCATTTCGATCGAGATATGGGCACTACGAGTACATGGTGGTGTCGTTTGGCCTGACTAATGCTCCAGCTGTTTTTATGGAATTGATGAACAGCGTTCTGACAAAGTTTCTCGATAAGTGTGTGGTGGTTTTCATTGACGATATTTTAATTTATTCCCGAAGCCGATGGGAGCATGAGGAACACTTGAGGCAGGTGTTGAGCGTTTTAAGGCAACATCAACTGTATGCTAAACTTTCTAAATGCGAGTTCTGGATGCCAGAGGTAACCTTTTTGGGGCATGTGATTTCAGCAGGAGACGTTAAAGTAGATCCCCAGAAGATCGAGACAGTTATGAATTGGGAACCACCTAGAAATGTCAAAGAGGTGAGAAGTTTCCTGGGATTGGGGGGATATTATCGACGGTTCGTCGAGGCCTTCTCATGTGTCGCTCAGCCATTAACAAATCTGCTTAGGAAGAACACCAAGTTTGTCTAGACAATAGATTGTCAGGAGAGTTTCGACAGGCTAAAAAGGAAGCTTACTACTGCCCCAGTGTTGGTACTACCGCAGGGTACGGAGGGATTCGTAATATGCACTGATGTGTCTAAGCACGGGCTGGGATGTGTGTTCATGCAAAATGACAGGGTTATCGCTTACGCCTCTCGTCAACTTAAACCTTATGAGGTGAACTACCCGACACATGACTTGGAACTAGCTGCAGTGGTCCACGCTCTTAAGATTTGGAGACATTACCTATATGGGGTTACCTGTAAGATCTTTACGGACCACAAGAGTTTAAAGTACATTTTCACGCAGAAAGAGTTAAATATGAGACAGAGGCGTTGGCTGGAGTTAATCAAGGATTACGATGTAGATATTCTATATCACCCTGGGAAGGCCAACGTCGTAGCAGACGCACTGAGTCGGAAAACTGCGCAGGAGGTGACACTATCTGGTTTGACAAGATGCAGTGGAGTTGCGGCAAGATCTTCGGAGAAATGACATTGAAGTGTGGATACAACACCGCCGAGGCAGTTGTGCTCGATTGATATTCGCTCGTCCTCGGGACGAGATACGCCTAGCACGAGATGGAGGATCCGAACCGTGCGATCGGCGCAAAGGCCGAAGGGGAGTTATTTCGGACTACAGATCCAATGGGGCTTAGTTAGATTCAAGAACAGGATTTGCATTCCACCTATAGACGAGCTTAAGCAAACTATACTCAAGGAAGCTCATTCTACTCCCTATTCGATACATCCCGGGGCGAGCAAAATGTACAAAGACCTGCGAAAGAGTTTCTGGTGGAAGAATATGAAGCAAGAGGTAGCAAGGTTTGTCGCTCGATGTATGATATGTCAACAGGTGAAGATTGAACACCGTAGACCGGCCGGAATCATGCAGCCCTTACCCATTCCGGAATGGAAATGGGAGAGCATATCAATGGACTTTGTCACCAAGTTACCAGTGACGGCGGGGGGAAAGGACACGATATGGGTTATTGTAGACCGGCTGACAAAGTCGGCACACTTCATTCCAATTCAGGAGGCCATCGGAACAGAACAGCTGGCTACCATCTTTGTTCGAGAAATCTTGAGGTTACATGGCGTTCCCTCGGGGATTATTTTGGATAGAGACACTAGATATGTGTCCCGCCGGAAGGTCCACTGTGCCATGGGTACTCAACTGCATTTCAGCACTGCCTATCATCCTCAAACGGATGGACAAACAGAACGCACTATACAGACCCTGGAAGATATGTTGAGAGCATGTGTACTCGATTGGGGCAAGGACTGGGCTAAACACCTCTGCTTAGCGGAATTTTCGTACAACAATAGCTGGCATGCAAGCATAGGCATGACCCCCTTTGAGGCCTTGTATGGTAGAAAGTGCAAGTCTCCCCTATGTTGGGACGATGCATCCGATGTCATCGCCACCGAGTTGGATCTAATCCAGGAATCTATTAAGAAGATATCCATTGTTCGAAAACACATGTTGGCAGCGCAGAGTCGCCAAAAGTCTTACGCTATGGACCGGCATCGACCGTTGGAATTTATGGTTGGGGATCATGTTTGGGTTAAAGTATCACCTATGCGGGGCATTTGACGCTTCGGCCAGAAGGGCAAGCTAAGCCCGAGATTTGTTGGCCCGTTCGAAATACTGGACCGAGTCGGTAGACTCGCTTATCGGCTAGCATTACCACCATCGTTAGATGGAATGCATAATGTCTTCCACGTCTCCCAGCTGAGAAAGTACGTGTACGATCCTAGCCACAAGATCAACTTCGAGGAAGTAGAGATTTCCAATGATGCTACCTTTAGGGAAGTTCCAACAGCGATTTTGGATCGACGCGTAAAGACACTAAGGAACAAGAACATACCCCTTGTTAAAGTTCAGTGGTCGCACCACGGTACGGAAGAAGCGACTTGGGAGACTGAGGCAAGCATGAGAGAGAATCATCCCGAGTTATTTTCTTAGTTTCGGGACGAAACTATTTTTAAGGGGGGTGGTATGTAATACCACCAGTATTACATGCTTTTTCACTTTGGGCGCTCACGTCTATTTCTCCGTTTGATAAATAAATGTACTCCATTGCAATAAAACATATTTTGTATAATATGGTTGTACGGTATCGCATCTATTATTCGTGTATTGTGATGGTATGATGATTGACGAACTTTCAGTGACATACCTCGATGTCGTTAGGTAATTATCGGTGCGAATATGACGGTGGCCAACATTTTGTTCCCCGAGAGATTTCCAGACGACATGGAGAGGGTGTCGTGTCGTAAGAAATTAATGTGATGATAATTTGGCAAACAAAACTGTCCTTTACGTACGTTATACTCCGACTCATTACGCACGCTATATCTGAGCCATTACGTACGTTAAATGTCGGCCCTTACGTATGTAACATCGGTCTTCGGTCTTCGGACAGGAATCTTCGTCCGGTAGTACGCGTGCCGACCAACTTTCGGCGTGATTGCGACAGACAAGTCACCGAGGTGTTACGTACGTTATCCCGCTTTAGTTACGTACGTAACGATGTGAGTGAATCGTTCCAGCGAGTTCCTTACGTACGTTAAGTATTTTGCCATAACGTACGTAAAGCCTCTTACGTACGTAAACCGTAAGGCATAACGTACGTAAGGGCAATCTGAGTTTATAAAAGAACACTTTGCCTTTCATTTCTTCCGTCCCAAAAATCATTCCTCTTCCTTGTGCACTACTCTCCACCATCATTGAACCAATTCTAACCTCCCAATTCAAGTGTTATCCTATTAGAGTTCGATAATCAAGCTTCGGGGAAGGTCTTGAAGGTGTTATCCTCTCGTTCTCCTTCGTCCACCGTCGTTCTTCATCATCTTTTGTCAGTAAGGTAAGCTTATCCAACTTTGAACTCATTTCAGTATTGTTTAGTAAGTTTTAGTAAACCTCAAATGCCTTGGGTAGCTTAGAACCCTCCGTAATAATCGAACCGGTATATAGCTATCGCAATTGTTAATCGATATCCATCAAAGCTTGAAATTGGAATGAATAATGGTAGAACTCATAATCATATTGCTAATCACCAACTTCTCGGAATCATCTTGAAGAATTTCATGTATAACCGTATTATCATGTTGAATAAAACCGTTAATGAATCCTTGATGAAGTTACCAACAATTTCTACCCAAATAGATACCGAAACATGTTAAGATGATGGATTAATCGTTCTAGACTTGCATATTAAGACAACGATGAAATCTTGATGATTGTTGGTTATCATTAACTAGGAATGTTGTGTTAGAACACTATTGTTTAGCGGAAGGATAACTTATAAAGAATGTTGCCGAACCTAAAGAAATTAATGGCACGCATTATGGATAAAAATGGAGAAATTCGATTCCGACCTCGTAAGCAACTAGGATAGGGTTCTAACAGGCGGGAGGGGAAGGAACGTCGTTGATTATTATAATTATCATAAAACGTAAATCGACAAACATGTTGTAATACCCGGTTGTAATTCAGTCATTATCATTCAGTAATTTCATTCAGTGATTGTCACTCAGTGTATTTTCACTCGATTATAATCATTCATCAATCATGTTCATTCACCGTGTTCACCGTTCGGAAAAACTTCGAGTTGTGTATCGTTATTGTTCATTGTTTCAACTTTCCTCATATGAGCTCGACTTTGTTAGATCACCATTAATTTTTGGTAACTCCAAAAATTCTAAATCTTTGCAATATTATATAGCATCGAGTTATCTTTCCAATGGTTCAAACGGTGAGTCAATCGGAGTCCGGACGAGAGAGTTATGGTCGTTTTAGCTCAACCGCTCACTTTTCAGTTATTGGCCGATCACTGCCGAACGAACTCGGCCGATCAACTCCCTTAAATTCGTTTTTTTTCAGCATTTCAGCCATTTTTCTCCCTTTTAATCACCTTCAACCGAGAGAGAAAGCTTGAGGGAAGGTTTTTCCTTCACAAATCATTTGGGTGTTTGATTTTCTTCATCTCCTTTCGATCGTGAAGCCCGGATAATCAATTTAACGCGTGTTCTTCGGATTAAAGTACTTGGATCTTCAAAGGTAATATTCTTCAACACCTTGGATTTCGATTCTATGTTGAGATATGATGTTTTGGACGTTATAATCATGTTATATGAAGGGACATGTATATGATTATGAGTTTATATAAGGATTCATTGGATTATTGTGGGATTATTCAAGAACACTTTGAATATCGAGTTGAAATTGGGGGTTTTCGATTAATTGTCGTTATAATCACGTTTTCGGATATTCATTTTGGATTAATGATAGTATTCATGGGGTTTTGTGGGTTTGAATCATTCATTGGAAGTTGGTTTCGGATGTAATTGAGTTTTGGTTGTAAACAATTGGAGATCGTTTACAACGCGTTTGTTTTAATGCCCCAATGAGTTTCGGGTATTGTTGTATCGACTTTTGAGTTGGTTGTGATCATGCTTGATTCGTGTATTAAGAGAATTGTTGGTATTTATGTTATTCAAGGTTGTTCGAGCGGCCGATAATTTCATTAAGGACGTTGATCGTGGAAGTACCTTCTCGCCTTCGGTTTGAGGCAAGTTTTATACTTGTACTAGTCAATGAGATTAATGTCATCATATATGTGTATAAATGTGTTGTATCATTCCGAGACTTAGTCTCTTCATGAATTCATTGATATTAAGAGATCGTTCGATACGATACCTTTCGGCAATTTTGCCAAATAATTATTGTTATTCCTTTTTGGATTGTCATTAAAACTGTACACGCCGATTAAAGGCATTGGCTTATTCATTTCTCACCTTCGTCGTCGGTAACCGATTAAAGGTACCGAGGCATCCTTCATATCATTGTTATCGAATTGCCGTTCGTAGGCAAATCGAAATGTTCAATCATTCACTATATTATTGTATCGATTGACCGTTACGAGGCAATCGAGGTATTCAATCATTCATCATATCGTTCATATCGATTAGCCATTATAAGGAAATCGAAGCGCTCAAGCATTCATGGAATCATCCACGCATCATTGTCATCGGTTAGCCATTCTAAGGCAATCGAGGTGTTGAGTTGGGGCCCATCGAAGATGGTCTTTGGCCGACTCAAGACAAAGATACCATCCCTAACTTTGATACGGCTTTCATGCCGTGGCGGCCCCTAATTGTGATACGGCTTTCATGCGTGGCTTCGCCCTAATTGTGATACGGCTTTCATGCGTGGCTTCGCCCTAATTGTGATACGGCTTTCATGCCGTGGCCGCCCTAATTGTGATACGGCTTTCATGCGTGGCTTCGCCCTAATTGTGATACGGCTTTCATGCGTGGCTTCGCCCTAATTGTGATACGGCTTACATGCCGTGGCTTCACTTCTAATCGATAACACCCGGCTGGCTTCATGTGATTGTGATATTTGTGATTTGGTGAGTGATTTTTAGGCCTTGTGATTGTCTTGTTAATTTCATTGGAGCCTCCGGGCATTGTGATTCATATTTAATCCTATTCTGGTTTGGTTCATGTCGTGTAATTCATTGTGGTGTTCTGTGATTATGATTCGCCGTTGGGCACTTATGTTCTAACCTGTCGAACCGGTATTAATAGTATGCTGTGGGTATAGTATTTCACGAATGCTCGGTTCTTACCTTGGTTTGTGAGCATCTCGTATTATTATCATCATTATACCGTTTCATTCTGCCTTTAGATGCATATCATGTTATACATGTATTTGATGTTCATTATCTGGATGACTGACCCCGTGGGGGCGGAACATGTTTTCATGTTTTAGGTGCTTGCGAGGAGAGAGTTGAGACACAGGGGCATGATGATGGCGACGAGGCATTCAAGCGATACTAGTCCGAGTCGTTCATGTTGGTCAGTCAGTTGGAGTGTTCTTCAGTTGTCAGTCTTTGTCATTTTGTATTACCCGAGCATATGCTCGTGGATGTTGTATTTTTACTCTTGGCCATGTAGGCCCATCGTTGTCGTTGAAATTCCTTCTCGGAATATTGTGTCGGATATCATGGTAGGGACTATGATTTTCCCTTGTTGTTTAATTTAATGTATTTTAGTCATGTTCGCCTGGTGGATCTCTTGGCGAGGGGTCTACGGCACTGTGATAACCCAATAGGATTTGGGGGTGTTACAGAAAATAGTATCGGAGCTTTGGGTTGTGAAATACCCTGAGATGTGAGTTATGTGGTCCTACCGACGCAGTAGTAGTGGGATTGTCAGGTGATGACAATCTAGTCAGTCAAGTTTTGTGAGTCGTAATATTAGTGCGACTGCACGAGTCATTCATTCATCGAGTCGTCGTCAGTGAAGACTAGTATCGCGAGACCTCGAAGCTTCGTATGACCTGTGTAAGGACTCGATTCTCTTTGTGTTCATACATTCATCATGTTATTAATTTTTCATGCTTGTTGAAACATATATGTGATATTAGTGTTATGATTGATTCATGACTAATTGTTTTGAAGCACGCATGACTTGTGTAAACATTAAGGATCAACTCATTCATCAGTTAATAATTCTCAATCATCATTTTGATCTCATCACTCAGTCAATATCATTACTCAGATAATTCATTCATCACTCAGTTAATTCGTTCATCACTCAGTCAATATCATTACCCAGATAATTCATTCATCACTCGGTTAATTTATTCATCACCCAGTCAATACCATTTCTCAGTTAATTCATTCATCACTCAGTCAATTCCTTCATCACTCAGTCAATCTCATTGCTCAGTCAATTCATTCACCACTTAGTTAATCCCATCGCTCAGTTAATTCATTATCACTCAGTTAATCTCATTATTCAGTTAATTCATTAATCATCCAGTCCACCTCACGGTTCAGTTGTTGACCTTGTGGATCGAATTTTCAACCTTGCAAACTTGTCCAAGGTAATTATTTCAGGAATTTCATCATATAATCATGTTGCCTCACTCGATCTTTCATGCGATCATATCGTATTCCGGCGTCATGTCGACGATCATTTTATTGCATAATTAATGCGTTCATTGTTGTATAGCGTGTATGTTCATCATTATCATTCAGTAATATAATCATAATGTGACCTTCATGCGAGATCTGTAATCATCATGTGGCTTTCCTGCTTCAGTATGGATAGAGCTGTCAAAGGACGCAGGGGAGGAGGCCGCGGTGCGGGCCGAAACCCGGGATCTCGTGTGCATGCCCGTGCGAATGCGAGTGGTATCATTAATTCATCAAATAGCGAGGCTACTCATTCATCAGCAGATAATCGATGCCGTCGTGAGTCGTACCGAGAGGCATCTCACTCGGAAGGTGCTCGGGTTGACCCATTCATATTTATGCAGGCATGATGGCCCAGATGACTCGAGATGACGCAGATGATGGAGACCATGCAGACCTCGATGGTTCGTGGTCCACCGCAACAGAATTCCAGGAGCCGTTTAATGGACAGATCGAGAGTGAATCAGATTGTTGGCGATATCTCTCGTCAGAGGCCGCCTACTTTTGAGGGTTCGTCGGAACCAGCTGATATTGTTCATTGGCTTGAGCATTTTGATAAACTCTTCGACATGGTTCAGTGTCCGGAGGAGAGTAAAGTGGCGGTAGCGACTTACTACTTGAGTAAGGGTGCTTATTCTTGTTGGCTTTCTGTGAAACCCACCGATCGAGATTGTATTTGGGGCGAATTCAAGACTCTCATGATAGAGAGGTATTATCCGGACCCACTTCGGGAAGCCAAGTTATCAGAGGTTTTGAACCCTGAATCCGTCGAGGACGAGGGTGTTATTGTCATTGCTGAGAAGTTTCAGGGACTACTTCAGTTTGCTTCATCAGTTATCCGTCTTCAAGCGGATAAGATCAAGTATTTTAGCAAGAGGCTAAATCCATGATTGAGGATGCGCTTGTTCAACCACAATTGTAGTTCACTTAGTGAGTTCATTGGGAAGGCTCTTGGAGCAGAGCTTTTGATCAAGGAGCTTACTGAAACATCCTTCGATTCCTTCAGTGAGAGGACTAGGATGCCGATTCGTCTGAGGGACATCGGGCTCCGACGTCCAAGAGGTCGTTTTCGGTCGTCTTCGTGCTGAGAAGGCTTCTTCCTCTCGCACGACGAGTTCGACCGTTGTTTGCTTTAATCGTGATTCACAGACACGTTAATACTCGGTGTACGGTGCCAGCTATTGTTTGTTTTCTGTGTGGGAACCCGGGACACCTTCAGAAATACTGCAGGAGTTCTGGTGCCGCTAAATCTCAAGAGGGCTCACAAGCCTCGAGGAATTTTGTTACTCCAGTCCGTACTTTATCCAAGGGGTCCTATCAGGCTTCGAGAACCCGAGGTAAAGACATTCATCACCGATTTTGAACAAGTTAATTCTTGCTCGGTAGTAGGACAATCATTCATTTCATTGTCGTTCACTCATTCATCTAATTCATTCATCATATATATCAATCATGGTGGGACTCATAATTATCGATTAATCATTTAATTCATGAGGAACGGCAGTTCCAATCACTTCAGATAGCTATCACTCATGACGTTATTAATTCACCTTGGTGAGTCATTCCAAATCCTTGTCGGATTTGTAGCCATTTATCATTCATCATTCATTTTAGTCACTTTCATTCTCGTGACCTTCCGAGATCATATTTAGCGGCGAGTTCATCTGTGGATATACCTTAAATCGTTGAGATAGAGGAGATCGATGGCCTGGAAGGATAACGATGTTGACTACATTTGAGATGTAACCTTGTTTTTGGATGACTGCGTAACTCAATCCGTAGTAATGTATCGTGACTGTGGATCATTTATTCTTGATCTATTTTATTATGATCATATTTGAGAATCTTGAGATTTGGGTCAACTGTTGGGAGTTCACCCCTTCGGCGTTGTGCTCAAGATTTTTTTTGATAAATTGGGAAATCATTCACTGAGATTCGAGACGTCAAGTCTTGGGGACTTGAGCGTGCGATTGATTTGGTCCCGAGGACTAGATGTGCATTATTGTTTTCAGATCTTGATGGATAGTTCATATCCCGATTTGTTTACCCTGAGTTTCGAGGACGAAACTCCTTTTAAGGGGGGGTGTATGTAATACCCGGTTGTAATTCAGTCATTATCATTCAGTAATTTCATTCAGTGATTGTCACTCAGTGTATTTTCACTCGATTATAATCATTCATCAATCATGTTCATTCACCGTGTTCACCGTTCGGAAAAACTTCGAGTTGTGTATCGTTATTGTTCATTGTTTCAACTTTCCTCATATGAGCTCGACTTTGTTAGATCACCATTAATTTTTGGTAACTCCAAAAATTCTAAATCTTTGTAATATTATAGAGCATCGAGTTAGCTTTCCAATGGTTCAAAGCGGTGAGTCAATCGAGTCCGGACGAGAAAGTTATGGTCGCTTTAGCTCAACCGCTCACTTTTCGCTTATTGGCGATCATCGCCGAACGAACTCGGCCGTGTCGTCCGACACGGCCCGTGCGTACTCGTCCGGAAAATGCCGAAGTGTCGCCTCAGACCCGACCGTGTCGCAGCACGGCCGAGTCGAGCCCTTCCGGATAAGCGGTATCGCCCGGCCGCGCCGACCGTGTCAGCCTGCACGGCCGAGTCATGCCGAAGTCATTGTCGGACGGGTCATCGTCGGATGGCCCTCGCGCCGCGACCGTGTCAAGCGGGGACACGGTCGAGTCCTGTCGGCCACTGCCGGCCAATCAGTGCGACACGGCCGTGCCGATCGGCACGCGTGTCCTGGCAGCATCAACTCCCTTAAATTCGTTTTTTTCAGCATTTCAGGCATTTTTCTCCCTTTTCATCACCTTCAACCGAGAGAGAAAGCTTGAGGGAAGGTTTTTCCTTCACAAAGCATTTGGGTGTTTGATTTTCTTCATCTCCTTTCGATCGTGAAGCCCGGATAATCAATTTAACGCGTGTTCTTCGGATTAAAGTACTTGGATCTTCAAAGGTAATATTCTTCAACACCTTGGATTTTGATTCTATGTTGAGATATGATGTTTTGGACGTTATAATCATGTTATATGAAGGGACATGTATATGATTATGAGTTTATATAAGGATTCATTGGATTATTGTGGGATTATTCAAGAACACTTTGAATATCGAGTTGAAATTGGGGGTTTTCGATTAATTGTCGTTATAATCACGTTTTCGGATATTCATTTTGGATTAATGATAGTATTCATGGGGTTTTGTGGGTTTGAATCATTCATTGGAAGTTGGTTTCGGATGTAATTGAGTTTTGGTTGTAAACAATTGGAGATCATTTACAACGCGTTTGTTTTAATGCCCCAATGAGTTTCGGGTATTGTTGTATCGACTTTTGAGTTGGTTGTGATCATGCTTGATTCGTGTATTAAGAGAATTGTTGGTATTTATGTTATTCAAGGTTGTTCGAGCGGCCGATAATTTCATTAAGGACGTTGATCGTGGAAGTACCTTCTCGCCTTCGGTTTGAGGCAAGTTTTATACTTGTACTAGTCAATGAGATTAATGTCATCATATATGTGTATAAATGTGTTGTATCATTCCGAGACTTAGTCTCTTCATGAATTCATTGATATTAAGAGATCGTTCGATACGATACCTTTCGGCAATTTTGCCAAATAATTATTGTTATTCCTTTTTGGATTGTCATTAAAACTGTACACGCCGATTAAAGGCATTGGCTTATTCATTTCTCACCTTCGTCGTTCAGAACCGATTAAAGGTACCGAGGCATCCTTCATATCATTGTTATCGAATTGCCGTTCGTAGGCAAATCGAAATGTTCAATCATTCACTATATTATTGTATCGATTGACCGTTCTAAGGCAATCGAGGTATTCAATCATTCATCATATCGTTCATATCGATTAGCCATTATAAGGAAATCGAAGCGCTCAAGCATTCATGGAATCATCCATTTGCATCATTGTCATCGGTTAGCCGTTCTAAGGCAATCGAGGTGTTGAGTTGGGGACTCGAAGATGGTCTTGGCCGACTCAAGACAAAGATACCATCCCTAATCGCGGATACGGCTTTCATGCCGTGGCCGCCCTAATTGTGATACGGCTTTCATGCCGTGGCTTCGGCCCTAATTGTGATACGGCTTTCATGCCGTGGCTTCGGCCCTAATTGTGATACGGCTTTCATGCCGTGGCTTCGGCCCTAATTGTGATACGGCTTTCATGCCGTGGCTTCGGCCCTAATTGTGATACGGCTTTCATGCCGTCGCTTCGGCCCTAATTGTGATACGGCTTTCATGCCGTGGCTTCGGCCCTAATTGTGATACGGCTTTCATGCCGTGGCTTCAGCCCTAATCGATAACAGCTCCGGGCTGTTTCGGCGTCATGTGATTGTGATATTTGACAGTTTCGGCTGAGTGATTTTTAGGCCTTGTGATTGTCTTGTTAATTTCATTGGAGCCTCCGGGCATTGTGATTCATATTTAATCCTATTCTGGTTTGGTTCATGTCGTGTAATTCATTGTGGTGTTCTGTGATTATGATTCGCCGTTGGGCACTTATGTTCTAACCTCGACAGGTATTAATAGTATCTTTGTGGGCATAGTATTTCACGTATGCTCGGTTCTTACCTTGGTTTGTGAGCATCTAGTATTATTATCATCATTATACCGTTTCATTCTGCCTTTAGATGCATATCATGTTATACATGTATTTGATGTTCATTATCTGGATGGACTCCGGGTGGCGGAACATGTTTTCATGTTTTAGGTGCTTGCGAGGAGAGAGTTGAGACACAGGGGCATGATGATGGCGACGAGGCATTCGAGCGATACTAGTCCGAGTCGTTCATGTTGGTCAGTCAGTTGGAGTGTTCTTCAGTTGTCAGTCTTTGTCATTTTGTATTACCCGAGCAGATGCTCGTGGATGTTGTATTTTTACTCTTCGCCATGTAGGCCCATCGTTGTCGTTGAAATTCCTTCTCGGAATATTGTGTCGGATATCATGGTAGGACTATGATTTTCCCTTGTTGTTTAATTTGATGTATTTTAGTCATGTTCGCTTGGTGGATCTCCTGGCGAGGGGTCTACGGCACTGTGATAACCCAATAGGATTTGGGGGTGTTACACATGTAATAGGTCGGATTTCCAAGTGCGATCGTTCAAGCCGTTGCCTTGTCAAGAAATAACTCGCGTCGGATTTGAGGCAAGTGAATCTTGCTCAGACTTTACGTCTTATAATTTTAGACATAGTAAATGTTACTATTGTGGAATGGTGCTCTTACGATTATCTTGTCCGGAGTATTCCCGAGTAGATACTACTGTGACCCTTGGCCGCGGCCTTGGGAGTTTTCTTGATGGACCGTGTTGCGGGATAAAACCTGAATGGTACCCACGTCCGGAGTAGTCCTGTGTAGATACTTCTGTGACCCTTGGTTGCGACCTTGGGAGTTTATGTGCTGATAAGAGGAATAACATGGAACATTCGGTGACAACTTTATTCCTTGAAATTATTAGATTTTACCTTTGAGTTTGGTTTGGATTGTTTCCGACCTTGGTTACTGGCACGGCATGTCGTGCCAGGTAAACTTGTTGAAATTGTGCAGGACACCCCCGAAGGTTACGGCCGGGCATGAGCTGTGTTGGAAGAAGGCCTGTTAATTTCTTAAATAATTTGAACATTCCACATTGTGTAATAACCGTATGTACGGACACTATTTGCTTTTGGTGCTTTGGGTTGTACGAAGACTTTCTTAATTACTTCCGTATATTACCACTGTTTAATAAAATATTTTAGAAAATATTTTCAAAAACTTGCCTTGTGGGTCCCTCATGGGATCTACGGCACTGTGGCGACCCGGTTCATTTTGGGGGCGTTACAAGAACGCACTTCTAGTACCTAAACGATTCGTACGGGATATGATAATCAATAATCCATACATATAACTCACGAAGAAACTCACGAAACCCGTCTACGATTCACGAAAATACAAGGGTAAACAACTAGAGGTTGGAAAATCACCCAAGCCCTCACAAGTCCGAACACGGCACAAACCAATCCGTAAAATCGTAGGAAAAGCATGTATACGGGGTAGATACATCATAATATCAAGATTATCAAGCTTCAAACCGGATAAATTGGACGAATCTAAGAAAACCCCAAAATTCCCAAAAAATAGGGTTCTAAGGATTTTTACCTTGATTTGGACGATAGAATGGATTAGATGTTGTGAAATCCTTATTCTCCAAGCAAAGATGTTGATATCTGAAGACGGATCACCTCCGAACTCTCTAAATTGCCGAAACCTGCTGCTCCCGATTGGAAAAGTGAGAAGGAAGAGAAAAATGACAAAATGGAAGTCAATTGTCCAATATATACTCGCCCAGTCTAGCGCACGCTATGCCTCAAATATTAGCGTGCGCTAGCGAGGTCATCGGGTAGTCCAGTAGCTTCTGCCGGCCCCATTAGCATGCGTTAAGGATATCGTTGCGTGCATTGATCGCCTTCCTTTAGCGTGTGTTAATCGAAAGTTTAGCGTGCGTTATGCGATACTTGTAGGATGCGCTAGCTGAAGCCTAGTGTACATTACCTGATAGTCCACATACCCTGACAACCACATTGCCTCTGCCGACCTATCCTGTTAGCGTACGCTATGGACGGTGTTAGCATGCGCTACTGACCACGAATAGCGTGCGCTAACGAACTCCTAGCGCGCGTTAACTGCCAGTCCAGAAAGTAGGATCAGTTACTGACTCTGCCCCGTATGACCGTTAGCGCGCGCTAAGGCTCAAAGCTAGCATGCACTACTCAAGCAGAATTAGCGTGCGTTAGCCTAGGCCTAGCGTGTGATATTTCTCTGACCCAGAATACTTCCGCAAGGCCTAAACAACAAGATCATGACCCAAACAAGGTACGAAACTCTATAACAATATCGACAACATCACGAAGAATTTACAGAGTGACAAAAATAGGAAGAACGGAAATGTCAAACAGTCAATAAAAGTACGGGTATTACATTCTCCCCCTCTAAAAAGAAATTTCGTCCCGAAACTTAAGAATTAAAAAGTTCGGGGTACTCCGACCGCATCTTCTCTTCCGTCTCCCAAGTTGCCTCCTCGACTCCATGCCTCGACCATTCAATTTAACCAACTGAATGGTCTTATGCCTAAGTTGTTTCTCACGACGTTCAAGGATCTTCACGGGTCTCTCCGGAAAGGTAATATCCTCGGTTACAAATCTCACTATAGTCGATAACATGGCTCGGATCCGACACGTACTTTCTCAACTGAGACACATGAAAAACACAATGGACCTGACTCAAAGCTGTAGGCAACGCCAAGCGGTAAGCTAAATCTCCAACCCTGTCCAAAATCTCGAAAGGTCTGATATACCTAGGACTAAGTTTCCCCTTTTCCCGAAGCGGAAAACCCCCTGGTTGGTGACACCTTGAGTAATACATGATCCCCCACTTCGAACTCCAAGGGTCGATGACGAGTATCAGCATAAGATTTCAGGCAGCTCTAGGCAGTCAGCAACCGGTCCCGGATGATAGAAATCTTTTCCTTAGTCTCCATCAACATGTCCGTTTCCATTCCGATTATCTCCGAAGCTTCGTCCCAACATAATGGCGACCTACATCGCCTACCATAAAGTGCCTCGAATGGTGCCATTTTAATCGATGCATGCCAACTATTATTTTAGGCGAACTCGATCAACGGAAAATGAAGTTCCCAATCACTACTCCAGTCTAGGGCACAAGCTCGCAACATATCCTCCAACCTCTGAATCATCTTCTACGTCTGACCGTCTGACTGAGGATGAAAGAACGTGCTCAATCTCAACTCAGTACCCAAAGCCTGATGAACGGCCTGCCAATAATGCGATACGAAATGACCGTATCGATCAGAAACAATGCTCTTGGGGCCACCGTGCAATCATACGATCTCAGCTATAAAAGTTCGAGCCAATCTCTCCGGTCCCCAAGTATCCTTAATACCCAAGAAGTGTGCAGACTTTGTCAACCAATCGACGATTACCCAAATCATATTCATTCCGGCCCTAGTTCTCGGCATGCCAGTGATAAAGTCTATAGAAATGTCTTCCCACTTCCACTTGGGAATGGGAAGCGGCTTTAACAACCCCGCTGGTCGTTGATGTTCGATCTTGACTTGCTGACACGTCAAGCACCATAGTACAAATTCCATGACATCCTTCTTCATGTTATTCCACCAAAAATTGCGCTTCAAGTCTTTCCACATCTTACTCGTTCCGGGGTGGATTGAGTAAGGTGTAGCATGAGCTTCTCGGAGGATTCTCTGCTTCAATTCTAGATCATTCAGAACACAAAGCACTACTGCAAAAACAGCTTTTACTGACACTTAGTTTCTGACACTTTATCAAAAGTGTTAGTAAGTTCAGACATTTGACTCATTTTTTATCTTTAACATAATTGTGTCATAAGATACTGACACTTAAGTATCAGTAACTTGAGTATCAAAATTTACTGACACTTAAAATATCAATAAAAAAAAAATTTGTACATCCCAGGGATCGAACCTGGGACGCGGTGATGATATCACCGAACAGAAACCAATTTAGCTACATGGATAATTTACATTGTTTCACAATATTATATAGAATAACCATAACAATGAATACTAATTAGTAATCAATATTAAAAACCAATATTATAGAAACCCGTAAAACACTTAACCCTTATTCATCTTCTTCCGCAACCTCCCTTCTCCCGTAACACCTAAGTTCTTTCATCTTCTTCCTTACAGTTGCAGCTCCAAATCCGACTTCTCCCCATAACCCCAAATTCTGATTCTATTACTTCTATCCGAATCATATTCAATCCCTTTACCACAAAACCCTAGAGCTTTCAGATTATAATTATCCCGTAAAAGTTGAATAAAACAGCTATATTTGGCTATTGAATCTGTGCTCGGTAGCTCGATGGGGGAATAGCTTGTATGTTACTTCAGAATGCACGGTAAATTCTATTTTTTGGTTAATTTTTAGTACTTCTTGCAAGATTATATAGTTTCTAATCTATTTATGAACAACTTTAGTTAAATAATATGATTATTTTTGTGTTGTTGCTCACAGATTGTTGAGTACTGACTTTGAACTTGATTTTATGATTCTTTATATGTGTGTTTTCACTGTTTAATTTTTACAATTTTTTTGATGCATTTTACAATTTTATAATTAATTAGTTTTACGAAGAAAACCCTAGAATTTGGATTAATCTTTGATATTGTATTTTTGTTTCTGCAAATTTTTCACCCGGTCAGATTGTTAAATTTTGGGTTTCGTTTTTGATTTGCTGCGACCGTTGTTTTTGCAAGAAAAACTCCATGTCTGGTAGGCTTGTAAAATGCAAGAAAAAGTTTTTCAAAAACAGCTTTACATGCCAGTTTGAAACATTGATTGAAAATTGGTATTTTTAAGTTCCTTCGGGTCCACATTGTTTGTGTAACTTCTGTGTTTTTTTGTGGTTTGAGATCATTGTTGGCAGCTTGATGTTCTCTTTGTCCAGATTTGCGATATCTATTTCTCAGCCTTAATATTTCTGGACTGCGATTGAATTTTTCAAAAAAATCTGCTTTATGTGTTTAAGGAAATTCCTTGTTGCTTTCATGTTATTTTTTGTAATGATTATATTAAACTCAAAATCTGCTCTTATGTATTTCGTTGGGGTTTTGATTGTATTTTGTAACAACTACCGTTAAACTTGTTAAAGAGGGGGCAGTCTCGAGTTGAACAAGAATGTAAGCATAGTTTCCCCATTCTAATAACAGATCATGTTCTTTTATGTTTCGAGAGTTCTACCTTCGCGTAGTCTCTGCCCATATTGTAAGGGCCCATGAGGTAGTTTCTTTTATCTTCTGAGCTTTTAAAACACCAGTTGCTGCTTCTTCTGTTAAATTGTAGAATAGTGTATTTGTACTCCTTATTGTTTTTCCAAGCCCTCGTGTGGTTTCACTGTTTAATGTTTACAATTTTTTTTTACGTTTTACAAAGTTACAATTACATAGTTTTATGGAGAAAACCCTACAATTTGTATTAATCTTTGATATGGTATTTTTGTTTCTGCAAATTTTTCATCTGCTTAGATTGTTAAATTTTTGGTTTTGTTTTCGATTTGTTGCGACCTTTGTTTCTGCAAGAAAAACTCCATGACTGGTAGGCTTGTAAAATGCAAGAAAAAGTTTTTCTTCTCGTAATTATACATGCTAGTTTGCAACATTGATTGAGAATTGGCATTTTGAAGTTCCTCCGAGTCCACATTATTTGTGTATCTTCTGTGTTTTTTGTGGTTTGAGCTCATTGTTGGTCGTTTGATGTTCTCTTTCTCCAGATTTGCGGTATCTATTTCTCAGTGGACTGCGATTGATTTTTTCAAAAATCTGCTTTATATGTTTAAGGAAATTCCTTGTTGGTTTCCTGTTATTTTTTGTAATGATTATATTAAACTCTAAATCTGCTCTTATGTATTCCTTTGGGGTTTTGATGGTAGTTTGTAACAACTACCGTTAAACTTTTTAAAGAGGGGGCAGTATCGAGTTGAACAGGAAGGTAAGCATTGTTTCCCCATTCTAATTAGATATTATGTTTCTGTGAAAATAATTAAGTGCTACATTTACTATAAATGCTACATTATAACATATTAATATTTTTCTGGTGTTTGCTGATTTATTGGTAGTTTTGTACATCAATTTGCTTAAGTTTGTATACCATTGCTTATGTTAAAATAAAATGATATGAGTTCTTTGTTATCATCTTTTTTGGACATAGTCACTTATTGTTGGTGATTTCTTGGAGGTCTATAGTGTTGGTGATAGGAGGTCTATAGTGTTGGTGATTTCTTGGAGTTTTCTATTTTGAATGTTGAAAACCTAATATCAGTTAGATATCCTTGCACATTATGTTTCAATATGGAGTTTCATAAGCTTTAACTAGTAAAGCTTCATTTGTTTGAAAATA
Organism: Orobanche coerulescens; assembly: GCA_033398695.1. Lineage (NCBI taxonomy): Eukaryota > Viridiplantae > Streptophyta > Magnoliopsida > Lamiales > Orobanchaceae > Orobanche > Orobanche coerulescens. Next base: position 126,287,758 of record CM065812.1, on the reverse strand, counting down.
ATTTTCTTGAGTCGTATGTCATTTGGACTAAGCTGGTCTTTCTTCCTCCACAAACTGTCACAGCATACACCTAGTAAAAAATTTAGATGTCAAGATTTTAATTCTGGTCTTCTGATGACATATGTATATGTCATAAATATAGGTATTTTAATTCTTCTTTTCTTCATACTTTTGCTTTCCGAATCTGGTTGTCCATCTTTTCATGTTCTTTTATGTTTCGAGAGTTCTACATTCGCCTAGTTTTTGTCCATATTGTAAGGGCCCGAGTTAGGTTCTTTTATCTTCTGAGCTTTTAAAACACTAGTTGCCGCTTCTTTTGTTGATATCATATTTAATACTACCTTATGGTATTATTTGGTCGATATTAAAAGAAAAATATATTGAGCAAGTTAAGGAAAAAAAGATGTTTCACAACCATTAGTGCTCAGGCAAGCATTCATTTTGTTAAATTAAATTATTTTTGTGGCAAAAATATTTCTTATATGCATGTTTATGAACTATACAACCTGACACTGAATATTATATATGCACAGGTAAAGGTATTGAAAATGGACAAAACTTGGATACCTTGTGATAGAAGGTCTTTAGAGTATAAAATTGGTGTTGCTGATTTCTTAGAATTTGCAATTTTGAATGCTGAAAACCGAATGTCAATCCGATGTCCTTGCACCTTTTGTTGCAATATGGAGTTTCATAGGCCTGAACTGGTCAAGCTTCATTTGTTTCAGAAAGGTTTTCTTGAGTCATATGTCATATGTAATAAGCATGGGGAAGTTGGCCCTTCTACCTCCACAAAGTGTCAAAACCATCCACCTAGTGAAAGATTTAGATGTCAAGATTATAATAATGTAGTTGATATGGTCCATGATGTTTATGAGCATTATGATAAAGACCCTAGTACTTTAAAACACATGCTTGATGATGCTGAAAAACCATTATATCCGGGTTCAAAGCATTCAAAGCTTGCCGGTTTGATGAGGCTTTATAGTGTTAAAGGGAATTATGGGTTGTCTGATAAAGGGTTTTCGGCTTTGTTAGATGTCCTTGCTGATATTTTGCTTATTAATAATGATTTGCCTAAGTCAGTTTACGAGGCTAAGAAAACTATGAAAGTGTTAGGCTTAGATTATGAGAAAATACATGCTTGTCCAAATGATTGCAATTTGTATAGAAAGGAGTTTGTTGATCTTGTTGAGTGCCCGAACTATGGAGCATATAGGTGGCAGAGAGAACAAATTGGTTTGAAAAAACTAAAAAATGGTGTGCCCGCAAAGGTGTTGTAGTATTTCCCCCTTATTCCTAGGTTCAAATGAATGTTCCAATCCCCACAAACTGCTCAAAATTTGACATGGCATGCAAATAAGAGAATTAAAATTGGCAAACTTCGCCACCCAGCAGACTCACCATCTTGGAAATTAATTGAAAATAAGTGGCCACAATTTGCAGAAGAGGATAGAAATATTCGTTTAGCTCTATCAACTGATGGGGTACACTTAATAGTACTTATAGTTGTTGGCCTGTTTCTTTGATTACATATAACCTTCCTCTGTGGTTATGTATGAAGAAAAAGTTTATGATGTTGTCTCTTTTGATATCTGGTCCTAAACAAGCTGGAAATGATCTAGATGTATACTTAGCACCCTTGGTTGAGGACTTGAAACTTCTCTGGGATGAGGGTGTTGATGTTTATGATGCATGGAAAAAAGAAACATGCAACTTACGAGCTATCCTAATGTGGACAATCAGTGACTTTCCAGCATATAGAAACCTCTCTGGTTGTACTGTTAAGGGATATTATGCTTGCCCAGTTTGTGGAATAGACACTTGTGCATCTTGGCTACCACATAGTCAAAAAATGTCTTATATGGGCCATCGTCGATTCTTACCATGTGGACACCCATTTCGAAAACTTAAAAATGTGTTCAATGGGAAGCAAGAGTGGGGTGAGCCTCCTAGGACTTTATTTGGTTTGGAAATCTTAAATATGGTAGCAACTATTGATACTAAGTTTGGAAAGAAAAAAGTTAAGAAGCGAAAACTTGACGATGTTGATGGCGATGATGATGAGGGAATAACTTGAAAATTGTTCAAAAAGAAATCAATCTTTTTTTCCCTTGATTATTGGAAACATTTGTTAGTTCGCCATCAACTAGATGTGATGCATATCAAGAAAAACGTGTGTGAAAGCATTTATGGTACACTACTTCATCAACCGGGTAGGACAAAGGATGGGTTTAACGCTAGAAAAGATCTTGAAGATCTTAAGCTCAGGGGAAAATTAGTTCCTGATGAGACCAACAAAAAAAAACAAGTCTTGCCTCCAGCTCCATACAGCTTGAGTAAAAAAGAAAAAAAACATTCTGTGAAACTTTATATGATGCGAGAGTACCCGGTGGCTATTCTTCGAACTTTCAAAAACTTGTTTATTTGGATGAATGTCGACTTCAAGGACTAGAATCTCATGATTGGCATACTCTAATGCAACAACTCCTGCCATTGGCTATTAGAAATTGTTTTCCTGTGAATGTTAGAAAAGTTATTATCGGATTGTGCTCTTTTTTCAATTTTTTGTGCTCTAAAGTCGTGGAACCCGGTACCCTTGACCAAATACAGAAGGATCTTGTAATCACTTTATGCCTAATGGAAATGTACTTCCTACCAAGTTTCTTTGATATCATGATTCATTTGACAATCGATTTAGTTGAACAAGTTAGATTATGCGACCCCATTTATTTTCGATGGATGTACCCTTTTGAGAGAGGGATGAAAACCCTTAAAGATTATGTTCGTAATCGTTACCGTCCTGAGGGTTGTATCGCGAAAAGTTATGTTGCTGAAGAAGCACTACAATTTTGTGCTGAATACCTCTCTGATTGTGATGTTGCTGATTTTACAATCGAAATGCCTTTGGGAGGTGGAAATTGTAAGTCAGTCAATGATCTTTTGCTGGCGCAAGCACATCGTTGCGTTTTAATGAACACTCCTGAAACCCAAACATATATTGAGTAAGTTCTTGATTATTCTATTTATAATTTACATGTTAATAGAGTTGTAAGATTATAGTATAATAAACAAGTTTTACTTTTATCTCACTTCAGGGAACATATGTGTCATTTAATGTCAACGCACCCTTATAAAGCAAAGAAACATTTGTGGTTGCAGAATGAACACACTCGTACATTTGCCACTTGGTTACAGAACAAGGTTAGAACTTATAGACTGATTATAATAACACTTATAAAAGGTTAACTTATAATAAATTCATATTATATAATTAATGTGATTCTTTTTTGAATTTCAAATTATAGATAGCAGATGATAGGAAAAATAATGTGCCGGTTGACGAAACAGTGAAGCTATTGGCAAACAAACCTCGTTCAAGCGTGTTAATATATCCTGGCTATCATATTAATGGCTGCAATTTTGCAACAAAGCACCAGGATAATAATTGTGTAACTCAAAACAGTGGTGTTAGGATTGTTGCTAACACTCTACAAATATCAAGCTCAGAAGACAAACGACCTCATTCTGGTGACATGGCCTTTTACGGAGTCATTGATGAAATCTGGCAGCTTGATTATCTGATGGTTAAGAAGATATTTTTCAATTGTGATTGGGTAGATAGTCGAGGGGTTAACGTGGATGATTTTGGTTTGACTGTCGTTGATCTAAATCGAATTGGTTATAAATCAGATTGTTTTATTCTAGCTTGTCATGCAAATCAAGTATTCTATGTGAAAGACCAATTAGATGACAACAAATCAGTAGTCTGTTCGGTGAGTGACAGAGCATATAAGTTAGATGGAGAAATATGTGAAGATATTGATGTATACACTCCATTAAGCAACAAACTTCCAGTGTGTGAGCTAGATGAGATGGATGATGAGGCAATTTATGACAGAAAAGATTGTGATGTTGTTCCATTAAATGATGATTAACAAATGAATAAATGCACTATTGTAAATAGTGAGTTCTTTTTTTTACTGCTGCTGTATTACTTTTGAAGTTAATTTATGTACTAACTTATGTAAACATCTCTCGATTGCAGGAGATATGGCTGAAAATAATGAGTTCAAATTTCCAGAACTTGAGGGAAGGCCGAGAAGAAGGAAGCAAACAAAAAAAAGGGTTGCAAAAAGAAGAATTTGCTAACCACAATGTGATTGAGTACAATTCTTATGGTGTTCCAGTTGGAAAGGGAAGAAATGATCTCAGGAGTTATATCGGTATTATCGTGCGAGAAACAATTTCAATTTTACATGATGATTGGAGGCATGTTCCAATGGACATGAAGGATAATTTGTGGCTTCATTTTCAGGTACAGGTCAGTTGTTTAATAATGTATTGGATAAGTTTGCATGTGTGTAATGCATATATTGTGTTTGAACTGGTGTAATTCTGGATGGTTTTATAGAAAAAGTTCAAGTTGAGTGTGAAAACTAAAAACCAAGTGTTGAAATGGATGGGGGTTGCATTAAGGAACTTTAGAAGTGAGCTGGCTAATGATTGCATTTTGCCTTACAAAGACGATCTTACGTCATTGGCTTTGTCTCCTATTGAATATCCTTGCATTAAAAGAAAAGATTGGAAGTTTTTTGTTGATAAGGTTCTCTCTGAAGAATTCCAGGTATATTGTTTATTACTTTAGTTGGTTTGTTCTGAAATAACTATTTTTGCAGGATAAAAGTAAGAAAGCAAGGGAAAATAGAGCTAAGAATGTCTACAATCATCGGTTGGGTAGCACAAGATATGGTGGCATGTTATACAGGAAAGTATGTAAATACTTGTCTGCCATCTAAATATAAGTTATTTTTAGGTTTAATACCTTTTCATTGTTATTAGTCTAATACATAAGAAACAGATTGGAGTTTCTGAACGAGAAATTGATTGTAGTGATGCTTGGTTAATGGCACGAGCTGATGATAAATGAGAGTATGCTCCGGAAATAATGAAAGTAGTTGACAAGATAGTAAGTTAAATTGTACTCTTATTAGTCATAATGACTAAAAAAATCTATAATATTGCATATTTCCTTTTGTAGAGTGAATTGAAGAGTCAAGCTGAAGAAGGAACGTTCCAATCATCGGGGTCAAATTACATTTTAGGTGCAGCCCTCCAGAAGCAGCCAAGTGGAAGTAGGATACAAGGATTGGGGCAATTTATCACCCCATCCATGTACTTCCACATTCCTGATGCTACAGAGTTGGCGAAGGAAATAAAGTTGTATCAAGAGAGTTTCCAATTTATGTTTAATCAACTGGAAATTATGAATGCGAGATTGAATGCATACAGCAACACTGAAATTGGAAGTTCTAGCTTTCCAAAACCCAAATCTTTCTCTGCTAATCTCACTGAGAAACAGTCCCCATAAATTCTTGGAAAAAGAAAGGTTAGTAAATGAAATATTACATGTCTTTATTATATCCTATCTTGGTATAGATGTACTGATAATGATATATATATGTATGTATATATATATATATATATATTTATTTCATAGGCTATTTTCCCTTTGCAAAAAACTATTCCGAAGTCTGTGAAGAGTAAAATAAATAAGACTTGTGAAATAACTCCACATAAGCTAGATTTCGAAGTTACTTCAAAACCTACCCCGAAGAAGAATCCTATGGTATTAGAAGAATCCTTTAAGCCATTATATAAACCAATTTCTCCGAACTCTCCTGTAAATGATGTGAAATTTATCTACGACAAAAGAGTATAAAAGAATGAACCACTTGTCATCAAACCATTGCATCGGAAGCTTGACCGAAGTAAGAATATTCAAGGAGCTGCACAATCAAAAGAGATTCGCAAGAGTGAATATATAAACATGTTCACCATGTTTGTTGAGAATTCACTACCGCGATCGATCTTTATTGGGCATGACACAACAACGTTCAGTGAAATTTGGAAAACGGCCCTGGATAAAGTGATTTGTGATGAAATCATCAACTTTCAGAATGTTTCAAATTACGTTATTGACATATGGATCAAGTACGGTACAAGTGTATTATGTGATGCTATGATTTTGTTTGATCAGAATGTACTCCATACGGTGTTTTTTTCTTGTAGGTATTTGTGCGAGGAGATGGACAGTAGCGGAATTGTCAACCCATTTCAGTTTGGGCTTTTTGAAAAGCTACATCCAACAATGTTCGGAGTCAACGACAGATCCCAATACATTTCGAAACTTTTGGGTTTGACTGAGTTAGGACAAGTCGTCGTTTTTCCTTATAATCCTGGGTATAATCTTTACTTTTTACAATTCATATATTTTATTAGATAATAATAAGTTATTTTTAATATGAATTTTCATCACAAACTGTGATTTCATTTTTTTAGTGGCCATTGGGTGTTGTTTGCAATTGACTTAGTGAACCGTACAGTCTATTATCTTGACCCCATGAGACATAGTCCCGATGAAACTATGAAACAAATAGTGAACCAGTTAAGTGTTTTACTTAGTTTATGCTTTCATGTTCTTTTACTTTCATTTTCGCATTTCTTTACCAATGGTTTAAATTCTTTTTTGCAGTGGGATTAGAATATATCAATCTTTGAAGTGTGATAGAAATATTAATGTGCAGTGGGTCTCTGTGAAGGTAAAAATGACGAAATCAAAATATGTTGAGTACAAATTTTAAACAAAAGCGAATATTCAGATTTTACATTACTTAACTGGTCTTTTTTGTAGTGTCCAACGCAACCTAGCTTTTTTTAATGTGGCTACTTCGTGATGAAATATATCGAAGATATCGTTAAGGATGTGAACATTCTAAAAAATGATGTAAGTATCAAAATTTTAGTGTTGTTAAATTTCTAAACAGCCTTGGTGGTCCAGCCAGCCCGCCTGGAGGCTTCGCTCGCCTGAAATGAAGCAAGGCGGGCAAGTTGCCAATTAGGCGCCGCCCATTAGTGTTAGGCGGGCGCCTCGACAAGCGAAAATCTGGTCTGCTTCATTAATTAGGTTTTATTAAGTTTACAAATGCGAAAATCTGGTCTGCTTCATTATTTAGTTTTTATTAAGTTTACAAATGCGAAAATCTGGTCTGCTTCATTATTTAGTTTTTATTAAGTTTATAATTGCGAAAATCTGGTTTGCTTGCTCAATCTCATTAAGTTTACAAATGCTTCAATATTCTGTTGACACTATTATTTTTGTGAATTTGAAATGTCAGTTCAAGGAAATCGATAACTACAGCATGAAAGATCTTTCGGAACTACGTGATGGATGGGCTAGATATCTTGCCAATGTAACACCCCCAATCCGCTCAAGGATATTACACGTCGTAGACTCTTTCCTCAAGGATCTACCAGGATGGTAAACAACATCAAACATCTCAACAATGCCTTGAAGGCTAAAATGACTCAGTAGACCGATTTGGTCTTTCAATAAATACATACAACTCAATACATGCCCACGCACGGGTCGAATACAAAATGCTCCCGTACAACGGGGTAATTATACTGCAGCGGAAATAAAATATGACTGAACCAATACAACAATGTACGGGTCCTCATGTGATTAGTATCGATCATCTTTCATCATCCTTCGCGCCGACCCTGTGTTATGCTCCCAAAACCTGAATGAAAAAACAGACATCCACCCCCCGAATACTCGGGGGTTAGCAAAACTCCACTGTTTTGCTAGTGCAAGTATAAAATAGAAATACGAGCCATACAATTCACAATCCATGAATAAAAATAACTAGGAATCCTCAAAGATCCAAACATAACGAAAAGTACTTCCCGAGGCAAGAGTTTGGGTAAAACATTCCAAAACCGAAAAATCGCAAATCGGGAGGATAATTTATAAAACCTTGTAAAATGCCCTCGGGACTTTTCAACTTAAAACCATTTAGGATTATCGGATCCTTCTCTTTCCAACATCGACAGGGGTCACAACCCAAAGGTTTCGTTTTCACAAATAAAACCAACAACAATACACAGAGTCAGATCCCACATCACGTGCCCTCAACGGACATAAAATCAACACAACATAATCACATACAGGCATCGCCTAGGACCGGGACGAAGCCACAAATCCCACCCGAGGCCTCTAAGGACCCTCCCGAGCTGGCTAGCAAAACCAATCACACACAGGCATCGCCTAGGACCGGGACGAAGCCACAAATACCACCTGAGGTGTAACACCCCGAGATATTCGGAATATGTTACAGTGCCGTAGACCCCTACATGGGACCTACCAGGCTACAATATAAAAACTCCACTCGACTAACCATCTTGGTTAGCGAGGATACACAATTAAATAATGTGACATATAAAGATACGCCCGGAGCAACCGGCAAAATAAGCATCAACCAACAACGTGACAATTTAAAGCAATACAATACGGAGTTTGAAACAAAAGCCTAAGTACTCGCGAGTACAATCTATAAGTTTAAAACTGTGGGAACAACCATATCGAAATGGACAGAGGAAATAAATAGACCCAAATGCACATGTCAACGACCCTGGCCAACATCCTCGTCATCGTCCCGGTGCTCGCTCGTCCGGATAATCATAACGAAATCCATAACAAGAATTTCCCAAACGGGTCCCCAAAGGGGTTAGCAATTACGCTAGTACAAGTAATCAAGGCAAACCAATCGCTTACACATTTCATAGTACATGCACCAATATCAATTTCAAAAGTCAAAACCGGACATGTCTTTTCCGGAAAATAAACAGTCAAACAATTAGCCTTGAGAACAGGCGGCGGATACATTCTCACTCGGGGCCTCACAGGACCCTAACGAGTTGGCTACAATTACGAAAAACAAAACCACGCACACGCTATGCCGTGAGAACAGGCGGCAGATACATTCTCACTCGAGGCCTTGCAAGGACCCTAACGAGTTGGCTAGCGATGCAGAAACTCGTGAAATCCAGGCGGCAGCATAGATTTCCCTCCTTGACCCCGTCGGGCCAACACGAGGTGAGTTACACACAAGTAATATACATTACCATTTCACGTTAAGCATAAAGGTTTCCAAAAATACTTGCCTTGAATAAGAGACGGCGCAACGAACGGAAGGAAAACACCGACGACCGATAGGAGCCGATAATCACGAACCTAACGATACGAATAACACAATCACCACCAATTCTAACTAAATACGGAATTGGAAACACTAAACCCTCCTACGATTTATGTGTATTCGTATCAAACAACGACGAGGGCGGATCGCAACCAAACCCTCTCGATTATGTAAATATCACGAAATACATCATGAGTTCGTAGGAGAACAAGAACAATGACGAGATTAATCATAATCAATAAGGATTAATCAACAATACGAAGCAAATCGAACAATACACCCGAAAATCCCCAAATCCTCCAAGGTAGGTTATAAGAGATTTTACCTTGATTTGAAGATGAACGATGGATGATTAGTGATAGGTGGATGGTATGATACTTGAATATGCTCTTACAATGGAGTTTGGATCGAAATCGGTCGAACCCTAGCTCAAGTCGTCGCTCCCGTCGTGAAAAGGAAAGAGAGAAGTGAGAAATGAGGAAAATCGGGCCGCCGCCGGTTATATCGGGCAGTGTTACGGCCGTAACACACCCCACATACGGCCGTAACACGGGAACATTACGGCCGTAACACAACTCTCTTACGGCCGTAATCGCCTCTGGAAAGAATGGGTAAAATTCTGACGACACTTACGGCCGTATCAAGACACCATTACGGCCGTATCAATACTTACGGCCGTAACTCTAACATGTTACGCCCGTAACCCCCCCACTGGAATCAAGTGCAGAAAACGAACTCATATTACGGCCGTATAAGGGAAACTTACGGCCGTAACTCTCAAGCATTACGGCCGTAACAATGAGGCTTACGGCCGTAACATAGCCTGAGACAGCAAGAAGAAATCTGAATCACTTCTCGACGAGGAAATGATCGGGAAGTAACGAGACGTATCTGCTACCAACTGATATACTTCCAACAGATTCACGCCAACGACAAAAGATATAAAATGAAACGTGATTCCGAATGTCCGAAGGTTCAGGAACAACAACGATAACAAGAATACCCTAAACTTGGGAAAATTACGAAATGGCCCAAACGTTCACAAAACCGCGATATGACGTCGGATTAACAAACCGAAACTCACGATACGAACAACTCAACTATACGAACTCGTGAAACCAAAGGAGTTAGAAAAGCGAACGAGTTCTACGAGAATCGAACGTCCGTGCCATAATACATGACATAAAACGGAATAATATCAAAACATCACCAAGATCATCCCGATGGAGAAACTCCAAGAATAACATAGATTCAAAATGTCGACATGGTTACAAGCGAGCTACCAAAAATAAAATACACCAAAACGGGAATATCGGACAAAGAAAAAAATGCGGATATTACATTCTACCCTCTAAAAATAAGTTTCGTCCGAAACTTAAGAAACAAACAACTCGGGGTATCTAGCACGCATGCTATCCTCGGTTTCCCAGTCGCCTCCTCGACACCATGCCTCGACCACTGCACCTTGACCAAGGGAATGGTCTTATGCCTCAGTTGTTTCTCCCGATGCTCTAAAATCTTCAAAGGACGCTCCTCAAAAGTAATATTCTCGGCAACGTCAATCTCCCCATAGTCGATGATGTGACTCGGATCCGGACATATTTCCTCACCGGGAAACATGAAAAACGTTATGAACATGACTCAGGGCCGGGGGTAACGCCAAACGGTATGCTAACCCACCGACTCGCTCGAGGATCTCGAAGGGTCCAATAAATCTCGGACTCAACTTCCCCTTCTTCCCGAAACGGAAAACTCCTCTCATCGGCGACACCTTCAGCAAGACGTGGTCTCCCACCTCGAATTCTAAAGGTCGACGACGGACATCGGCATATGACTTCTGTCGACTCTGGGCAGTCAACATCCGTTCTCGAATTAATTCTATCTTCCGCCTCGTCTCTAAAAGCGACATCCGGTTCGGTCGACCAAATCGGACGCCTCATTCCAACAAATCGGCGATCGACATCGTCGCCCATAAAGTGCCTCATACGGTGCCATCCGAATCGACGCGTGCCAACTATTGTTGTACGTGAATTCGATCAATGATAAGTGCTCCTCCCAGTCGCTACTCCAATCGAGGGCACAAGCACGCAACATGTCCTCGAATGTTTGGATAGTGCGTTCCGACTGTCCATCTGACTGGGGATGAAAAGAGGTACTCAAATGCAAACGGGTACCTAACGCCTTATGCACCGCCTGCCAAAAGTGCGATACAAAGCGGCCATCACGATCCGAAACAATAGACTTCGGAGTACCGTGAAGTCTCACAATCTGCGCGATAAACACACGAGCCAATTTCTCCGGGCCCCAAGTGTCCTTGATGCCCAGAAAATGTGCCGACTTGGTCAGACGATCAACAATCACCCATACCATATTCATGCCCGATCTCGATCTCGGCAAACTCGTAATGAAATCCATCGATATATCTTCCCATTTCCATTCCGGAACGGGAAGTGACTGCAGTAACCCAGCCGGTCGCTGATGCTCGATTTTGACCTGCTGACAAGTCAAACATTTTGCTACAAACTGCGCGACTTCCTCCTTCATATCATTCCACCAGAAATTCCTCCTCAGGTCCTTATACATCTTACTCGAACCAGGATGAACGGAGTAAGGTGTAGCATGGGCCTCGCGCAGAATACTCTGTCTCAACTCTAAGTCGTTCGGTACACAAAGCCGACTCTGGAATCTCAAAACACCATCCTCATGGATTACAAAGCCGGGAGACTTTCCCTTAAGAATGTTCTCTCGGATTTGAGTAATCATCGGATCCTCCAACTGCTTCAGCTTAATTTCATCGATCAAAGACGACGAAATCTCTAAAGCACAAAGTTGCCCGACAGTCCTAGGCAACAAAACCTCAATATCTAACTCGATCAAAGTCCGCCGAAGCTCAGACTGAGACGTAAGGACCTCAAGCGTTCGCAACGCAATCGGTTTCCGGCTCAAGGCGTCGGCCACGACGCGTTTGCCTTGCCGGATGATAAAGGATTTCGAGGTCGTAATCCTTAATCGCCTCTAACCATCTCCTCTGCCTCATATTCAACTCCCGAGTAAATATGTATTTGAGACTTTTATGATCGGTAAAAATCGACATGCCGAGCCGAAAAGATAGTGACGCCAAATCTTGAGCGCAAAAGCAGCCGCTAACTCCAAATCATGAGTAGGGTAGTTAAGCTCGTACGGCCTCAACTGTCTCGACGCAAAGGCAATAGTCTTGCCGTGCTGCATCAATACGCACCCAAGACCCTGACCCGAAGCATCGCTATAGACGGCAAAACCCTCGTTGCCGCACGGCAACGCCAAAACCGGGGCTGAAGTCAAACGCCTCTTCAGCTCCTCAAAACTCGACTGCCTCTCGTCATTCCAAACGAACTTCTCGGACTTATGGAGCAACTGTGTAAGTGGCCGAGCCAGTTTCGAGAAACCCTCGACGAACCTACGGTAGTAGCCAGCCAAACCCAAGAAACTACGAATCTCCTTCACATTCTTGGGCGGTGCCCAATCCAACACTGCCTCAATTTTCTGCGGATCCACACGGACTCCATCAACGAAATCACGTGACCCAAAAACATCACTTCCTTCACGAACTCACATTTCGAGAACTTCGCATAGAGTTGCTCGGTCCTCAAAATGTCTAACACTATCCGCAGATGATGGGCATGCTCTTCCTCATTCCTCGAATAGATAAGAATATCGTCAATGAAGACGACGACACACTTATCCAAATACTCGATAAAGACTTTGTTCATCAATTGCATGAACACCGCCGGCGCATTAGTTAACCCGAAAGGCATTACCACAAACTCGTAATGTCCGTATCTCGTCCGAAAAATTTGTTTTGCACGTCGGACTCTCTCACCCGGCCGATAGTACCCGATTTCAAATCAATCTTCGAGAATACCGCAGCCTCCACCTGTTGGTCAAACAAGTCATCGATTCTCGGCAATGGATACTTGTTCTTGATGGTCACCTTGTTTAGTTCGCGATAGTCGATGCACAAACGTAGTGAACCATCCTTCTTCCGCACAAACAGACCGGTGCGCCCCAAGGCGAGGCGCTCGGTCGAACATACCCGACTCAAGAAGCTCACTCACCGCTTCTTCAACTCGACATCTCTGAAGGTGCCATGCGATACGGCGCCTTGAAATAGGAGCCGCCTGGCTCTAACTCTATAGTAAACTCGACCTCACGATCCGGTGGCAATCCCGGTAACTCGTCAGAAATACATCGAAACTCACTAACGACCGGAATCGACGAAAGCTCGACCCCACCATTATCGGCCTTCAAGGCGTAACACCAATAACCAAGACACCCCTTAGCAGGAGTTTCATCGCCTTCAAGGCGTTAATAACGAACTTCTGGTTTCTCTTCCGCCCCGCGAAAGAATGTTCGGTGCCGTCTTCGGCTAGCATGGTAATGATCCTCGTGCGGTAGTTCATGATCGCACCATGCCGCTCGAGCCAATCATCCCCGAGAATCAAATCCTCACCCTCGATACCCACAACAATAAGATTAGAGAGCCAAGCCCTCTCACAAATAATCACAGAACAGTCCCGGACTTCTCGATCACCGACAATTCTATCACCGCTAGGAAGTTTAACGATGAAAGGCTCACAAGGTGACAAGCAGTCGAGACTCAAACGGCGTACACACTCTAGAGAAATGAATGAATGCGTAGCACCCGAATCAAAAAGCACACTGACAGGATGAGAATGGATATGAACGGTACCTGTCGCCACAGTAGCTGCCGGATCATCGGCCCTCCTCATCTCATAGATACGCGGCTGGGCAGAGCCGACACTGGAAGCTCCTCCTCTAACGGGCTGACCCCGACCCCTACCTCGGCCGGCACTCGTGGGCGGCGGAGCAAATGAGCCACTGGTTCACACTCGGCTCCAACGTGCGATTGGGAAGAACGGCGCCACGGCCGTTGCTTTGCTCACAAAAAGGGGCCCGGTGGCCCACTGTCCACAAGTGTGACAAGTAAGCTTCGGACGAGAACACTGCCGACTCCTATGGCCCTGCACACCACAGTTAAAACATGTGGGTTCACGAGCGGAGGTTCCGGCGGCACCCCGAAAGCTCCCAGAGAAACGAGCCGAACCGCCCGATGAAATATTTGCAGCTTGAGATTTCTGCTGGCCTCCACTCTTGGGACCAGAAAAATTTCCGACCGACTTCTGCTTCTTGCTCTCACGAGCCAAATCGCTAGCCGTCACCGACATATCATAAGCAAGAGCTCGACTCTGATAATCCTTCAAGGTAGTACAGACGAGCCCAGACATATAGTCCCGAATGGGCAGCTTCATCCTCCTGGAAAAATGGAAAATTTTGTCGCTCTCAGCGACAACTTGGGTCTTCACATAACCCAACTCCTTGTTAAAGTCGGCAATGGCCTGAGATACGGGGATATCCCGTGGTTGAGCATCGAAGAAAGCATGCACTCGAGCCTGTCTGACCGGCCACGGACAATATTCGGTCTCCATCAATTCTTGAAATTCGGCCCATGAAGCCACATGATCTTTGGGACCAACGGCCTCCCACCAATCCGTAGCATCTCCCGTGAGAAAATATTGAGCAATAGGGACCTTACGGTCCTCGGGGCAGTTGGTAGCAGTGAAAACTTTGGATATCTCCTTGATCCACCCTTCCCAGCCGATCGGGTCCGAGGCTCCCGAAAACTGAGGAGGATGCATCTTGATGACATCCTGAAGCCAGCGATCCGCTCCGCCCCGATTAGCATGGGCCTGGTTGGGGTTCTGGACCACCTGAGCTATAGCCGCCATCTGGTTAACCATTTGCTGCATAACAGCCGCAATACCAAGATCGGCGTGCTCCTGAGAAGAAGCATGACTATGACGGTCACCGCATCGCGGCTCCCGAAGAATGTGACGTGGCCGCCCCACCGGCTGCCCCACGTCCTCGGCCGCGTCCACGACCACGACCACGACCACGACCACGGTTACCTCCGGCGTCCATACTGGTGTTAAGAGATAACAGAAGTACATTGATGATGAGTAAGGGAGGAAAAGCAACTTCAACTCGAAAAGCAGAAATACAATGTAAGAAAACAAAGGACTGAGTAGGAAAACTTACGAGCACTGGAAGTACCGAGATGCTGGCAGCGGTGTGACAATGTGCAAACAAAACATGACTAGACCCAAATAACCAACAAGCCTAGGTATCCATAAACCTAGAGCTCTGATACCATTTTCTGTAACACCCCGAGATATTCGGAATATGTTACAGTGCCGTAGACCCCTACATGGGACCTACCAGGCTACAATATAAAAACTCCACTCGACTAACCATCTTGGTTAGCGAGGATACACAATTAAATAATGTGACATATAAAGATACGCCCGGAGCAACCGGCAAAATAAGCATCAACCAACAACGTGACAATTTAAAGCAATACAATACGGAGTTTGAAACAAAAGCCTAAGTACTCGCGAGTACAATCTATAAGTTTAAAACTGTGGGAACAACCATATCGAAATGGACAGAGGAAATAAATAGACCCAAATGCACATGTCAACGACCCTGGCCAACATCCTCGTACTGTCCTGGTGCTCGCTCGTCCGGATAATCATAACCTGAAATCCATAACAAGAATTTCCCCAAAACGGGTCCCCAAAGGGGTTAGCAATTACGCTAGTACAAGTAATCAAGGCAAACCAATCGCTTACACATTTCATAGTACATGCACCAATATCAATTTCAAAAGTCAAAACCAGACATGTCTTTTCCGGGAAAATAAACAGTCAAACAATTAGCCTTGAGAACAGGGCGGCAGCATACATTCTCACTCGGGGCCTCACAGGGACCCTAACGAGTTGGCTACAATTACAGAAAAACAAAACCACGCACACGCTATGCCGTGAGAACAGGGCGGCAGCATACATTCTCACTCGAGGCCTTGCAAGGACCCTAACGAGTTGGCTAGCGGTACGAAACTCGTGAAATCCAGGGCGGCAGCATAGATTTCCCTCCTTGACCCCATCGGGCCAACACGAGGTGAGTTACACACAAGTAATATACATTACCATTTCACGTTAAGCATAAAGGTTTCCAAAAATACTTGCCTTGAATAAGAGACGGCGCAACGAACGGAAGGAAAACACCGACGACCGATAGGAGCCGATAATCACGAACCTAACGATACGAATAACACAATCACCACCAATTCTAACTAAATACGGAATTGGAAACACCCGAAAACCCTCCTACGATTTATGTGTATTCGTATCAAACAACGAGGGCGGATCGCAACCAAACCCTCTCGATTATGTAAATATCACGAAATACATCATGAGTTCGTAGGAGAACAAGAACAATGACGAGATTAATCATAATCAATAAGGATTAATCAACAATACGAAGCAAATCGAACAATACACCCGAAAATCCCCAAATCCTCCAAGGTAGGTTATAAGAGATTTTACCTTGATTTGAAGATGAACGATGGATGATTAGTAATAGGTGGATGGTATGATACTTGAATATGCTCTTACAATGGAGTTTGGATCGAAATCGGTCGAACCCTAGCTCAAGTCGTCGCTCCCGTCGTGAAAAGGAAAGAGAGAAGTGAGAAATGAGGAAAATCGGGCCGCCGCCGGTTTATATCTTGGCAGTGTTACGGCCGTAACACACCCCACATACGGCCGTAACACGGGAACATTACGGCCGTAACACAACTCTCTTACGGCCGTAATCGCCACTGGAAAGAACTGGGTAAAATTTACGACGACACTTACGGCCGTATCAAGACACCATTACGGCCGTATCAATACTTACGGCCGTAACTCTAACATGTTACGCCCGTAACCCCCCCACTGGAATCAAGTGCGGAAGACGAACTCATATTACGGCCGTATAAGGGAAACTTACGGCCGTAACTCTCAAGCATTACGGCCGTAACAATGAGGCTTACGGCCGTAACATAGCCTGAGACAGAAGAAGAAATCAATCACTTCTCGACGAGGAAATGATCGGGAAGTAACGAGACGTATCTGCTACCAACTGATATACTTCCAACAGATTCACGCCAACGACAAAAGATATAAAATGAAACGTGATTCCGAATGTCCGAAGGTTCAGGAACAACAACGATAACAAGAATACCCTAAACTTGGGAAAATTACGAAATGGCCCAAACGTTCACAAAACCGCGATATGACGTCGGATTAACAAACCGAAACTCACGATACGAACAACTCAACTATACGAACTCGTGAAACCAAAGGAGTTAGAAAAGCGAACGAGTTCTACGAGAATCGAACGTCCGTGCCATAATACATGACATAAAACGGAATAATATCAAAACATCACCAAGATCATCCCCGATGGAGAAACTCCAAGAATAACATAGATTCAAAATGTCGACATGGTTACAAGCGAGCTACCAAAAATAAAATACACCAAAACGGGAATATCGGACAAAGAAAAAAAAATGCGGATATTACATGAGGCCTCTAAGGACCCTCCCGATCTGGCTAGCGCACTATAAGAATAAACGTCAAAGACTTCGGATAATATCCGAAGTAAAAATGTTATAATTACCGAAGTCTATGTTCGTGTAGTTAAAGGTATACTTTAGACTTCGCTTATTAGACGAAGTCTAATATCGTAATAACCGAAGTCTATCTCGGTTTTTAGAACCCGAATATGGGGGTTTGCGAAGTAAAAGGTCCTTCAAATTCAATTATTTTATAATCGCTGAATTGTATATTTCCTATTACACTCCTTTTTACTTCGCTTATTCTATTTTGTGTCGCTAATTATATATCTCGACTTCGTTTTTATCCGAAGTAAATAACCACATTGCATATTTCTTTTCAATTTGTAAATATAGAATCCCTGTTGTACAAAAACATGATCCACCCAATAAAAAACCTCAATTCACAAGATCTCAACAACACAACCTCAAATACATCAATCAACCTCATTAAAAATCCAACAAACTCAAATCACAAGATCCCAATTCAATAACACAAGATCATAAGCATTGATAATAATAATAAACCACAATTTCATATATAAACGGCGACCGTCAGACAAAAATGCCAAATATTCAGATTCACGTGATTCACAAGTTTGCATTGGGCATAACTATAATATGCCAACATCAAATAAACTTCCACAATGTCTACGAGACACATGCATAGGTCTAGCTAATGGACTGCACATTAACAAAACATTCACCATATTTACCCGATCAAACGACATGTTCTGATCTAACTATACCAACAGATATGCACCAGAGTACCAGTAGTGTTGCAACCAAGACCATACACATATAGTACTGATTTGAAACTAGACAAAGAACTTCCTGACAATAAAGCCAGCCTAAGCACCATCGACAAACGTGTAGACGAACTTGCTCCACTCGTTCCTGACTTCATCATACTGCTCCTGGGTGTAGTATTGGTCTTTGACTGAACCAGATGTTAAAAGTAGTTACATGTTTCATAGCATAATGAAACCAAGCACATTTGTAGAAAGGCACCATTGGTGCATCTACAATAGCAAAACGTAACATATGATCAGGAGTTTATATGCACCTTACAGCTGTGCTCAAGTTTCTGATACTCAGCCTCCTCTTTCTTCAGTTCTGAAAGGACTTTATCATGCATGTAAGTCTCATAATGTTTCTTATCCTGAATAAGAATTGTATGAGAAAAATCCAAAACCGCTTCAAGCAAAATAAGGAAAATAGCGAGAAAACAAATAGAAAGGAAAAGGAAAATGACCCCTTCGGCTGCATGTAGATCTTTCTCTATCATCATCAGTTCACGCTCCGCTCATTAATGCATCAACTTCGACTTTGCTGAGTCTACATTGTAAAGATTGGGGCATGCAAAATAAATAACTACGAGGACTCTACATAATATAAATTGGGGCATGCGGAATAAATAACCACAAGGAGTCAACATAGTAATGGAGAACAAAAATAGTACCATGATTTTCAAATGACACTTTGAGATCTTGAGCTTTCGCTCTGCTTCATTCACTCTACTCCCGAGCTTTTCCAGCAATGTTTCCTTTTCTCGTATTTCTTCATGCAATTTCTGCACGAAATTTCCGAGCCAATGAATAGATAAAACAACAAATTTTATGATATACCCATGAGACAGACTAGAACTCTAGCTAAATACTAACAAAAACTACTCTAGAAAGAACAACAAAAGACAAGGAGACCAAATTCCAAGAAACAGACAGATATCTCTTGATGGAGCTCATCCACATTAGATGCAGGTGCAGCACTAGATTCCAAGGAGAGCGACTTTTCATCAATAGAAATGGTGGAACCGTTATTCATCAATACTTGGAATGTCAAAAGTTTCCAACAGATTGCATCTGTTTTTCACTCTTAACATGCGTATAGCTAAAGTTAGCTTCATTAAGTATTTATTAATAGAATAAGTAGTGGGCATAGTCTATGTCATAAAGAAGAATAATTGGTGGCAATGAGGGCACCTTTACACTGGTTAACTGGTCCTGAAGATTCCTCAAATCTTCTTCCTTAGCCCGCTTCACTCCCCGGATACGTTGTACGTTCCCTTCTGCTTCGAGTGCCATTCTTTCCATATTTTTTATCTCCTCATCAAATGAACCACAAAGACAACCAGCTCTGAAGTTTTTGTTAGGGGGAAGAATAGTTTCAATGAACCACGGAAAACTCGCAAATGGGCCATATTTGATCATTGTCTTGAAGTCGCTATAGTACTACTATATTTAGGCAAATGAGAGAACTAGCAAGATTAAACATGAAACTTGAGTGCTTTGATCTCAGTGTCTGAAAATGATGTTACATTTGAGCGAAACAAACACCACTAAACAACTTTTGGAATTGAGAATAAAAACATATCACGGCAAAAGCAGACTTGAAATATACCACACAACAACAGGAAGGTGGGACCTGTATTGGCATTTAAAGTCTTTCATGCAATGTGTTAATTCATCTTCAATACTTTTACAATGTGAATAATAAAGAGAACATTAATGTATTTGCATCGAAAAGGTTTGAACATTGTACAACATATGCTAACACAACCCACCACTTTCTATCAAATATAGATTTCTTAAGATTAGATCATATGAAATGATATATATTCGCTTCCAAAAAGGAATGAAAAAGTCGAAAGAAAAAAACAGAGAAAAATGAAAACAGATAACAAAATACGATTAACCTGATGACAAGACTAGTATATATAATTTGATATAGGTCATCGATTAACTCGGTTCTGTCTTACATCTTGTACCCATCGACGTGTACACCTCCTTCAGTTTGATATCCTCTCGATCAAAGGCAACCATTTTACCAAAGATCATAATCTTTGACAAGCACTTGTCTCTCAAGACTAGCTGCAAGACATACATTATACTAAAACAAAGGTCGACAACATCATGCGTAAGATATTAGAACAAATTTATAAGGAGATCAAAGATAAAAATATCATTGCAAATCCGTATAAAAGGGGACATTAAGTGTTTGTGTTAATCTGTACTCCAACAAACCACCAATGGCCATATCTCCACAAGCGTGTCTCGTAGTAGTTTTGTAAATGTTAATTCATGTAGAGTAGCATGTTATGTGCATGTAGCAAAAATGTGAAAAAAAAAAAATGCAAGACTAGCTTATAGACAGAACAATAGAAATAGAAGTGAAAAACAAGAGTTCTCAAGGAAGTGCGAAGTTTACCACATCAACCAAAACATTCATCACTGTAGGGTTGTCAGAATGCATAACAGAGAATGCAGTGGGATGATTAGTATGGGGAAGCATGTGCCTCGGAATGTCAATTCTACCAAGAGAAAACAAATCATCTGTTGGAAAATTTTCATTTGACAAAAGTAATTGGGAATTGATTCCACTTAAGACGCCCAGCCTGTTACCTTGGCATGGAAAAGTCATAAATGATAATCTGTAGCCGGTTATAGTTCGCTTCCTTCGCACATGCTCTTAGAATGCGGGCATCTTGATGATCTGTGACAATGAAAGCATTGAGTACCCTGCCAACTGCATTTTCAATAGCTACAGACCACATATCTCCATATTCCAATTTCTGCAATAAATAATTGAACCAAAGCAAGGAGCAGATCGAAAGTGTAACTAAAAATAACACGCCCTCACATACATGGAAAACAAAAAGATCCTTGTCTTCACAACCAGAAGAGGGATACTGACATTTCCGAACTTCATTAAGCTGACACCAAGATAACGATAATACCAGGCAATATACCTAATATACCAATATTGTGTGTGTATATATACATATAACACCCTCATAACACCAATGATACATTGATTAAAATGCTCTGTCATACCAATCATCTGTCATTTCACTGAGAAAAATATGAGCTAATTGAGAACATTCTTACAGCTCGATTTGCGTATTGCACACAAACATAAAACCAGAAAAATACTTCCTCCACTCCAGTAATAATGCAACAGTCCACTATTATTCATATACCAACCTTAATGGTACGTTGTCAACTAATATAAAAACAAATGTTAGCATGTAAGGTATTGGATTATTTCATATGTATATTTGCAAAATAGTATTTCTTTGTAGTTGTTGCTAATAATATATAATTAAAGATATTGATGTTCAAAGTTATACATTGAGATCGTGAACTTTCTCTCTGTTCCATCTAATTGGGAACAGAGGTAGTATTACCCAAAGAAGTTTAACTAATTTAAATATTAATATCCAAGCAGAAGGAAGAATTCATTACCAAGATCATCAGTGAGTCGGATATAACCATAAAATGTAACACGTGGAATTTCAACATGTGGAAGCCCCAACTCAACATCAAGCTCCTTGAATGTATCCATGGTTATGCTAACAGAGGCCAACTCAAACAAAAGTGTTGCTTTAACGTGACTGTTGGGGTAAGGGTCAGATGCAGATTTCAGATGTAAGGCATAATATATAATATTAAAAGTATAAAAAAATCACTTAAGCCAAATAACAACAATCAATACGATGAAACATATTCCAAGCAACAACAAATCCAACAACAAGCCCCAGATTTTTATACATACAACTTAAAACACAAGATATAGATTTCAATCTTACGCAGAGCAGGAGCCATAAAATAATTGTTCGTGTTGCAGTTTAATTCTGAAGCTCATCCATTGTTACGTTTGCAGGAGCCATAAAATAATTTCAATTCCACACAATTACGGTCCTATAAGCTCCATGTTAGTTCAATTTTGGTCCGAAATAATTGTCTAAATTCCAAAAATTCCCTCACATACCAAAATATTCAAATATGCCTATGAAAGTTACACGAGGGAGAAATCATCAAGTACTGAATTGCCACATCTGGAAGTTAAAGAACTAAAACTGCCAACCCCTAAGAGTTAATGAACTAACACCACAATTCAGCCTTATAAGTAAATGCAACTGTATATGTTACTAATGATCGGACTTCAAATTTAAAAGATATGAGATAAGAAGCTGTGTCTAAATAGTACATTTACGAGGGTAACCGAGAAAGAAAGAAAAATAAACACCAACACACCTGAGGTTCAGTAAACCGAACTACTGGTGAAGCTGCTAGTCCAGCAAGGTCGTGTTCCATGTATTCAAATACAAGGTAGAGATTGCCTGAAACCCTGGAGGTGACTAGACCTTCAAGTTTCATGACATTCGGGTGATCGAGCCTTCGTATAAGGATTTCCCTAGCCATGAACTGGACGCTTTCTGGGTCCATATTGACAAATCTCACCTTCTTCAGCGCGACAATTTTCTCAGTTTCAAGATCACGCGCTCTATACACACTGATGTATGTCCCTTGACCAATCTGAGAATTGACATTACAATTGAAACAATTTAAGCTAGAAAGAAGAAAAGTAATTATGAAGAAAATGTGAATATTATTTAAATCTCACAGCACGAGATTAGGCAATAACTCGAAATGCAGACTCCTCCGAGTTTCAAGCAACTCGTCCCCATCCTACAGCTATTGCCATCTTTCCGTATAATAATTTCATCAAATTGAAGTATATTTAGCTAAGAGGGGTGTAAGATGAAAACGGAGATTCGTAAAATCTAGAAGAGAAGCATAGTCAACAGTAGTTTTTTTTCTTATTTATACCTTGGACTGAAACATTTGTAACTCTTCAAACTGATAAAACCCATCATCTCTCTGCAGCTAACAAACACAAAGATCAAAGCTTCTGTAAACTATACAAATCCCAAATTCCCTGAGTAGCTAAAAATATACACATCAATTTATGTTTATTAATTATACCCGAATCTTTCTTATTAGCTAAAAAAACTCAAAGCTCAAGATTAACTAATTACACAATTAAATAAAACCAAATTTTTCTCAGGCACTAAAAACCTAGAGATCAATGCTCTAAGATTACCTATTTCTCTAAATTGAATAAACCCCAATTTCTCAGTCGCAACTAATAAAGATTGAAGCTCTTGATAATTACCTTGTTGGGTTTGGGATTGTTGGAAGCTAGGTGGAGAATCTCGACCACTGGGAGCACGAAGGCAAGGGTTTTTCCCGAGCTGCTGGAAGCGTCGACGGCGATGCATAGCAATTAGCAACAGGATAGTGGCTGCCTGAACTGGAGTGCAGAACTCGAAGCTGCCTTGGGTGAGGGCTTCGAGCACCGGCTCGGAGAGCGGAGGGTTGAGATTGGAGAATCGCGTGGTACTGAAAATGAGCGGACGAAGAAGGAGGGTTGAGATTGGAAATGAGCAGGCGAAGAAAGGAGGGTTTTTTTGGAGTATGAAACATTTTTGGAGTGTGAAAAATAATTAAGCTCAAGTATATTTAAAAAATTGCGTCAAAAAAAAATTCACACTTTTTACTTCAGTAATTATAAAATTAGCGAAGTCTTTGGAATTTAAAATTTCTAACTAGCTCCTGCCTTTTTGTTTGATACCATTTACTGAAGTCTATGTGTGTAGTTTACTTCCCTAAATTGAAAAGCGAAGTTGTTGTTTGTTTTTACTTCGCTAATATACATTACCGAAGTGAGACGTACCGAAGTCTTTGATGTTTTTTCTACTAGTGGCGAAATAAATCACATGTCTCCATGACACGAACATCACAACCAAATCACAGCCATAAGTTATCCCGGCATCGCACTAACAAGCCACGAACCTCGGAGTCCCCGCAAGACATACCTGATGGATAACCACACAAGTTATCCCCGACATCGCGCTAACAAGCCACGAACCTCGTAGTCCCCGCAAGACATACCCGATGGATAACCCTACGGTCACGCCCGACCCATACTAGCAAGTATGGATCCCGGAGATTCAACGATCCTACCCGGAGGCACATCGCATACAACAAGCACACAAAAATAATCAACTATCAAGCCAAGCAACATTAAGCATCACAACCTCCTTTCAAAGGAGTAACAACCAATATCACCCGTCACGTATTCGCCGAACAAGCACACATAACAACACGAAATCCTTGGTAAATGATTACGGTTTATTACATTCACTAAATGTGATCATAAGTCTTTCAACCAACGAAGTTAACACACATAGGCCAAAAACACACTTATTCACGAAGCATCCAAGTTATCGTTGAAAGACAACATTTATCGAGAACATACCGATACTTTTTAACATTCATTAAACCTCCGGATTTTACATAAAATCATTTACCAAAAATTATACCTACGAAACATGAAACTTATGGGCAAGATACTTGCCTCAAAATCGGCACGCAAGTATTCCGATGAACACGGCTCAACCGGGAAACTTCGAAACGCTCGATGCTATCGAAAAGAAATATGACGATGAATGGAAGGGTTCAACACGGGTTCCTCGCAAGAAACTCGACCCTAACATCATATAATTAATAAATCAATGATATACGAGGAAGAATAAACGTAGAACATCCGAAAACCCCTCTATGACATTCTACCGGACACCTTCAAGGCGTTGATTAAGAACTCAACCAAAACGACGAATATATACGATCCGACCATGGAATAACAAGGGAAAAGATATAATACATCTAAATAATCATCAATCCATCACAATCCTAAGTTAAATCGGATTAAACGGACGAAATCAAACAAAATACCCAAATTCCCCAAAACTAGATTTCTAGAAAATCTGACATGATTCGCTCGATCAAAGGATGTTATAGGAGTGAAAATAAATGATATGGACTCCAAGACTTCATGGATTCATTGCCTAACAACATGCCTCCATGTTCATGAAACCTCCAGCCGCGGAAGGAAAGGAAACGAGTGAGAAAATGGGTGAAAACCCCGTCTGCTGGGCCTTATATAGGCAGCCTGCCGGCCGCCTTATGTACGTAATCGGCCATGGCTTACGGCCGTAACCGACCATGGCCGAGCCTTCTGCCCGAAAATGCATGCAGCATTATGTACGTAACCGGCCAAGGCTTACGCACATAACCGGCCTTACGGATGTAACTCGGCCAGGGGTGGCCTGGCCCTAAAATGCCCGGCCATGACTCGGCCGGGGCCAACTCCGACGGCCCGGACGACCCCGAAACCCAAACCTGAATACGAATCGAAGATACGGTTACGAAGTACTCGCAAAGACGAATTCGAGCACTAATAGAACACACGATTCCGACCACCCGAAGGATTAAAATTCGACAATGGGAAGTAATTACCCCAAACTTTGGAAATTTACGAAAATGGCCCAAAACGTCTGAAATACACGATACACGGTCGAAAAACCAACCCAAAGCTCGCAACGTGAATAATAACATTAAATGAACTTACTAGAAACTTGAAACAACAATTTAGGACGAGATTCGCAAGAATCGAACTCAAGTGCGGAAAAACCGCTTAAGAACACGGAACTCAACAAAACGATACCGGAACGAACTCGGATGACAAAAAGTGCAGAATTAAATACTCTTGGAATGAAGAATCGATCACGAGAAAGTCGTCAAAACGGGCTCCCTCCGAAAAAAAAGAAAATCACTGAAATCCGAAATTGCGGATATTACATTCTACCCTCCTTAAAAGGAGTTTCGTCCTGAAACTTAAAACAAGTAGGGAGAATCAATATACCACCAGGAATATTTCAATGAGATACACAAGAATGCGCAACTAACGTCCAACTGAAAAATGTTACAAGCAACGCAAAGGAATATACGGTGTGAACATACGCTCCATGACGACCAACACAACGCCACCGATAGAGACATAATAAAACCAGCAAGTGACAAGCGTCATCAAACAAATAATACAACCAATTCGATTATCCAAACAATCACAAAACCCAAAACACCTATTACAAGGAAACACACACAATCAAGAAAACAGAAATAAACACACAAACGATCCACAAGGACAATCACAAACAATTCGAACTACGCCGAAATCCTCAAAACCACACTAGTCATCTACATGTCCCTTCGGAGCAGAGACGCAACTCGATCCTCCAACCTCTCAGCTGCCATCTCGTAGTGCACGGATCGGTGACCCACCTGGCCACATTCGAAACAGCTAACTAACGGTGCGTGACAATTTTTTGCAGTACGAGACCAGACAGTAACAATTGGACAACCACGACTGAACAATAATAATCGAACAACAACTACCGAACATCAACAGTCAAACAACGACTCTGAAGTTCACACTTCAACTAAAGACATTAAAAGAACTGGTAGAAAGTAAAAGATGTTACTTTCGATCAAGGTTCACAAGAATCGAACGGAACTTGGAAAAGTCACAATGATAAACAGATCGATCCGAAACAAGGTCACAACCCGTTTGAACGATGACAACCGAGACATCAAACAAGTTCAAAAAGTATCAACGAACATGCGCAAGTCGATAGAATTTAGAAGGAGAAACTGCAGAAGTCAAAAATAGTACGGGTAATCCGACCTCTTATAAAAGAAATGTCATCCCCGCAACTCACAACAACGGAAACAAGGTAACAACACAAAAAGCAGCTGACAGAAAAATCTCCCATGGGCCTCTCAGAGCCGGTCCTGATATCTGTGTTGAAGCACGAACTCCGAAAGTCTCGGTAGCCAATTCGCAAAACTGAATTATGTGTCCCTCAAGTCCGCACTTGAAATGCGTTACCGACGAGAAGGACAATTTACACGTGCATGCCCCGGCACATCACGGTTGAAACACCTCGGCTCGGCATACTGAAAATACAAATTCTAGATACAATGGGGCATAACGTCACAAAACAACATAGCGAAGATGCCAACTCAGCACAACAGAGAATCATAACACATATCATATACAACGATTACCATCGTAAAGTAATACACACACAAACACCACAGCAATGACGGTATCGTTCGGTGACCTCAACGGCCCGAACGATAACCATCACATAATTACAAACATCATGAAACAATCACACATGTACACAAACGTACAAATCTAAGCTTTAACAGCTCACACAAGTGCGATAACATGCAAACCACCACGAAATGACAACATTAAAGATCATCATCACACCTCCTACAAAGGGCTAACAAAACATATGCGTGGCGAACGACTCAACTTTCACACCACCAATTCAATTATAACTCGGAGGGCTCACACCCTAACGACAATACTAACATCATACACACCTTCTCAGTGTAACACCCCAATTCACAAATGGGACGTTACACGCCGTAGAACCCTCGGGAGGTCTACCAGGCTAACACATGACACACAAACCACAATATAAACCCAACTGATGCACTCAAAAGTAAGTAAGACCGTGGCCTCGGCCAAAACATTTTAACGGAGTACATGAACATAAGATAAATCCAATTCATTGCCCACGCAGGGGACTTAAACCAAGTTTCAAAGTAAACAGTCTAACTCCAATACTCGACACATGCAACGACAAAACCTAACAATACAGACTCGAGCCACATCATCAAGCCATCCCATCCTTTGCATGCGTGTCCCGTGCCTGCTCCTCAGCTCTCCCGGTACCTGAAATGCATAAGACGCATTTCCCCCATTTAAGGGGTTAGCATTCGAATGGCTAGTGCAAGTACACAATTACACAACATTATATACAAAAATACGGTTTATTAGACAATCATCTCAAAGCATAAGTCATTTGCCATATATATATTCCGGAATACTACATTGGCAATCAAATCAGTTTTCAATCATCACGATATCACAAAATCACAACTGGTATCCTGTGGCCGTACCCCTTAGTATCGACCCCCAGACATCCCGTCGAACACTCCGGGTGGGATACCACTTCTACGGCCGTACCCCTTAGTATCGACCCCCAGACATCCCGTCGGACACTCCGGGTGGAAGTTCAATCACACACGCACCCAAGTCCACTTCCACGGCCGTACCCCTTAGTATCGACCCCCAGACATCCCGTCGGACACTCCGGGTGGAAGGAACACAACTCACGCACCCAAAAATCACCATTCATCATTCATTTCGAAAATCACAACATACATAACGAAATGTAATACATGTACTTGCCTTGAATGAAACGAAACGAAGGAACAACGAAGGAATATGTTTCGGTCCGTACAATCCTTCCAAATCTGATCCTAACACAATAACGGTATACACAAGTCTCAATAATGCGGAAAGGTAAGAATAAATCCTAATTCTACCCGCTAGAATAATTTGTCGGTCATGACTTGGGTATCGTCGACTATAAGTGACGAACATTGAAAAGCTTGAAGTTTAAAACCACAAATCAACAATAAAGTGAAGGATTACAAGTACACAATCGAAGTCTAGCGATAACCCAGTGTTAATTCGGACTATGAGAGTCAAATCCCAAGAAATCCCCAAATTTCCCCCAAAATCTCAAAACAAGGGTTTTGGGAATTTTTACCTTGATTCGGATGGTGGAAAGTGATTAGGAACTTGAAGAATTCACGCAAGGAATGCCCGGTGGTAGTGAATGATGATCTACAGTCGGAATCGGCCCTAACCCTCGCCTGGAATCGCTCAAAATCGAGAAGGATAAGAAAAGAAGGAAAAATGACGAAGTTGACTGCTGCTGTCATATTTATATTAACAGACTTAGCGCACGCTACGCACAAGCATTAGCGTGCGCTAGCGGGGCATGGCGTAATACCGCCATGTCTTCCAGTTAGCGTACGCAAGCTAACATGGTTAGCGTGCGCTAGTACTAGGGATTAGCGTGCGTTAACGCTGAATTAGCGTACGCTACCTGGTCCAGTACCGAAGTACTGAACCTACTGTCCCAGACTGCTGAAATCGTTAGCGCACGCTACGAACCCCAGGTTAGCGTACGCTAACCACACAGTGATAGCGCACGCAAGTCAGTCCTGAGCAGCGTGCGCTACTCAAAGCAGCCAAGATTAAGACACCGCCGCTAACAGCAAAAAGTGCTGAAACGAAGCAAGACCAGAATCCGGAAATCATAAACACGTAATACTCAAGATGACAAAGCTAAGCGTTGAAAGAGAATATAATCCCGATCACTAGAGAGTCTGATATGAAGCAAATGAAGCGAAGTTCTCCAAACTTATGAAAATTACAAAAACGGCCCAAGTACCCGAAAAATCGCAATACATCGTCGGATTAACAAACCGAAGGTTTCAACACGACCAAACCAACCATACAAACTTGTACAACTCAAGAAACAACGAAAACGAACAAGTTTTACGAGAATTGAACGTACATGCGACAAGATATAATTCAAGATGAAATTATGCAAAAACATCCTCGAAACTCGACCACACGGGAAAACTCCAAGAACAAAATAGATTCAGAATTCCAAAACAGTGCTACGCGAGTTGTCTGAAATGAACATACACCAAAAATAGAAATTACCGAAAATAGAAAATACGGATATTACACTCAGACCACAAGCAGGAAGTGATAGGTTTTAAAAACAAAAACCACCTTTTTGAAAATAATTTGGAAACACCGGTAGATCTTGAGTATCACATTACAAAAAGTAGTACAAACACCATTATCGAGACTTTGAAAACCATCTTGCGTTTGAACAAAAATGAGGACACTTTTCTTTTAGTGAAAAACTTTCAGAAATATTCGACCCTCGGGTCTAAGCAAAGCATTTCTAAATAATTGAAAATATCTCAAAATATTTTGGTCCTCAACTGGAATAATTTTGAAACATATTGTGGCACTGGAAGGCACCTTGAAAGTATCGCGAGAAAATAATTCATTTTAAAATGTACGTCTCGAAATTTATTTTCTAAGATACTCAAGGTTTTCAAAATTTCAACAGGCCATAATGCCCAAAACTCACAAAATCCTTTATCAAACCATCATAAAACATTCAAGGCCAACATGCCCAAACTCAATTTAGAGAATCGGTTTTACGAAATAAAACTCAGTTTGCAAAATACTGAAAGTCATTTTGAAAGAACTCACGCAGCTGATAAAATACAGTTCGAAAATACATTAGCATCGACACATCTCCTCATATAAATAAAATATGAGAGTCGAATACCTATCACGAAATCAAAATCCACAGAAGGATTCCATCACTTAACGATATAATCATACAAGCAGCTCATGTAACACGAGGCACCACACAAAGAAGGGAGACTTACGTCCACAGGTCGCACGAAGATGATGATCGCCCCACGATACTAATCACGACCAACCAACTCAGACGACGCGTCGCGACACGACTCAGTCAGACAAAATCCGACGAGACAAAACTCAACAGACACCACTAAACCCGACAGCCTAGGTTTCC
Organism: Orobanche coerulescens; assembly: GCA_033398695.1. NCBI lineage: Eukaryota > Viridiplantae > Streptophyta > Magnoliopsida > Lamiales > Orobanchaceae > Orobanche > Orobanche coerulescens. Next base: position 126,257,034 of record CM065812.1, on the reverse strand, counting down.
ACAACCTAAGCTCTGATACCATTTATGTAACACCCCCAATCCGCTTAGGGATATTACACGCCGTAGACCCTTTACTCAAGGATCTACCAGGCTGGTAAACAACATCGAACATCTCAAAAGTGCCTTGAAGGCTAAAATGACTCAGTAGACCGATTTGGTCTTTCAATAAATACATACAACTCAGTACATGGCCATGCAGGGGTCGAATACAAAATGCTCTCGTACAACCGGGTAATTATACTGCAGCGGAAATAAAATATGACTGAACCAATACAATAACGTACGGGTCCGCATGTGATTAGTATCGATCATCTTTCATCATCCTTCGCTCCGACCCTGTGTTATGCTCCCAAAACCTGAATGCAAAAACAGACATCCACCCCCCGAATACTCGGGGGTTAGCAAAACTCCACTGTTTTGCTAATGCAAGTATAAAACAGAAATACGAGCCATACAATTGACATTCCATGAATAAAAATAACCAGGAATCCTCAAAGATCCAAACATAACGAAAAGTACTTCCCGAAGCAAGAGTTTGGGTAAAACATTCCAAAACCAAAAAATCGCAAATCGGGAGGATAATTTATAAAACCTTTTAAAATTACCTCGGGACTTTTCAACGTAAAACCATTTAGGATTATCGGATCCTTCTCTTTCCAAAATCGACAGGGGTCACAGCCTAAAGGTTTCATTTTCACAAATAAAACCAACAACAATACACAGAGTAAGAGCCCACATCACGTGCCCTCAACGGACATAAAATCAACACAACATAATCACATACAGGCATCACCTAGGACTGGGAAGAAGCCACAAATCCCACCCGAGGCCTCTAAGGACCCTCTCGAGCTGGCTAGCAGAACAAATCACACACAGGCATCGCCTAGGACCGGGACGAAGCCACAAACCCCACCCGAGGCCTCTAAGGACCCTCCCGAGCTGGCTAGCGAAACAAATCACATGTCTCCATGACACGAACATCACAACCAAATCACAACCATAAGTTATCCCGGCATCGCACTAAGAAGCTACGAACCTCGGAGTCCCCGCAAGACATACCCGATGGATAACCACACAAGTTATCCCCGGCATCGCGCTAACAAGCCACGAACCTCGGAGTCCCCACAAGACATACCCAATGGATAACCCTACGGTCACGCCCGACCCATACTAGCAAGTATGGATCCCGAAGATTCAACGATCCTACCTGGAGGCAGGTAGTTATAGTGATATAATCAGTAGTTATAAAAGTGATATAGTCAGTAGCCATTTTCATGATGTACTAAGAAGTTTAGGAGCCAAAATTAGCTCAAAAATTGGCCCCAGACAAAAATCATCCACTAAAGAGTGTCACCCGATAGTAAACATATTTTAAGTCATTAGGGTTACAAGCTATAAATGATTCCATACTTTGATTATATGCCCTTATTTCATGCAACTCAAATTCAGTCGAATACTGTACTATTTTCAATTTGATCCATTTTGTGCCTATTTGATCACTCTTGTTAAGGCCAAAAAATACACCCCTTAACAGAAAGCCTCATTTGGAGCTTTTAATCCATAGAACTAAAATACAAATAGTTGTTTGAATTTTTTAAAAAATGAAGACCTGAGAAAGATAAACCTTCATCTTATTCCTATTTTAAGTTTTGAAATAATTGACCTAGATTTTTCTTATATTTAGGGTGTATTTTTCTCACCATATCCTCATACATGTCATTTCTAATAGTTTCACTACAATCCTTCTTCGATCGTCCTCTCTTCTTTTGGCCATGTTTGCTGTCTGTAGTCACCTCCTCACTGGAGCCTCTAGTGGTCTTCTTTATATGTAGCTATATCATCTTATTCTATTTTTGTTCATTTTGTCCTCAATAGGGTTCACTCCTAATTTATCCTAGATCATTTCATTTTAATTTTGTCTATGCCAGTGACTCACACACCCACATTAACATCCTGATTTATGTCATTGTCATCTTCTGTACATGTTGGTAGTTCACCGCCCAACATTCAAATCCATAAAGCATCAATGCTCTAATTGTCATATTGTAGAATTTACCCTTGATCTTCTTAGAAATATTTTTATCACATAAACTCCCGATGCACTTTTCCATTTGCTCCGCGCTGCTTAGAGCCTATGACGAACATCTGCATCCAATCCTCCATCATTCTAAAAAATTGATCTTAAATACCGGAACTTGTCCTTTTCAAGAATCCTTTGTGCTCAAATACTTACTTGGTATCACATGTACTTTTGTTCTTGTTGAAACTATAGTGGATATACTTCGTCTTAGTACGACTTATTTTAAACCTTTTATTCTTCAATACTTCTCTCCATATTTCTAACCTTACATTATCACATGCCTTCGCCTGGTCTACTAAAATAATGTCATCTACAAATAACATACACCATAGCACATCATCTTGAACATATCATGTGAGTTCGTCCATAAACAAAACAAAGAAGTAAGGGGCTCAAAGCAGAGCCTTGGTGTAGTCTAATAGTATTGGGGAATTATTTGCTCTCACTCCTCCATTCTTTTTAACCAACCTCACCATACCCTCATACATGTCCTTGATTGCTTCAATATACGCAATACGAAGTCCTTTCTTTTATAGAACCTTCCACGGAATATTTCGAGGGACTCGGGCATACGCCTTTTCCAGATCAATTAACACCATATGAAGGTCCTTTTGTTTGTCCCTATAATGTTCAACCAGTCCCCTTAGTATAAAAATGGCTTCCATCTTAGATATACCCGGCATGAAACCACATTGGTTCTCATAGATGTTCATTGTGTGTCTTATCCTCATTTCCAAAACTCTTTCACATAACTTCAGTGTATGACTCATAAGTTTGATCCGAGGGTAATTACCGCAATCTTGGATATCCCCTTTGTTTTTAAATATAGGACCGATGTACTCTTACTTCAAGCTTCTGTATCCTCTTGCTCTTCAAGATGACATTACAAAGACTGGTTATCAATCAATACCTTTGGTACCTACAAACTTCCACACTTCCACTACACCATATATGGGTTTCAGCAACACCTGAAAAACTGTGTTCAAAAGTCCAAAAAGTGTCGCTGAAGGTAGAAAAACAAGCTATGGCTACACTTTGACCAAATTCGGAAGTGTTACAAAAACGGCCGCAACCATAGGGGTCTAAGGTAACACTTTTCTTGTTTTTGGTAACGTATTCAGGATGTGTAGCAATAGAACCCTATGCCAACACTTTTATTGTCTGTGGCTACACTAGATTTTGTGTTGCTGTAGACTTAAGGCCACACTTTTATATATTTAGTGACACAAAGATTTGTGTAGCCGTACACCTATGCCAACACTCATGAGGTCTAATGTAATATTAAATTGTGAAACACTTTAACATCTTTACCAACAACTTTAACACTATGGCTACACTTATATATGAACAGTTTTAACATTTGCCAATACACTTTTAATCTTTGCCAACACAATTTTTATATTTTGCCAATAGAAAAAATTATAAATTATAGTCTATGGCTACATTTTTGCAGGTTTTTACCAACATTTTTCATGCTAAAAAGCAAAATGTTATATTGGAAAATAAATATTACCATAAAACAGTCAATACCATTTAAACAATGTCAACCATAACAATATTCAAAATACATGACTGCTAATATTCAATCTGTTGTTGCCCAAAATATTTATCCGAAGATTAATACTGCTGGAAGACGGACAACAAACAAAAATTGCGGGAGCACTTCCGAGAGAAGATAAATAACACAAGATTTGCCGGGTTTGTTAGGCCCGGGCTTGAATGCTCTCGCGAGATGTTATTAATACAAATATTCGTGGATACAAGTATTAATGAGAGAAATCTAGATACAATGAGTGTAAAAAGACTCTGTTAATCCGGCTCTTGAGCGAAGCTCGGTGTTCTTCGTCCCCGCCGATAATCTGCTGGATGAGATAGGCCGGGAGAAGTAAGACCGAATGATAGCTGTTGCCAAGAGTTGGAGATTAGCCAAGTGTTTGATGTTTGCTTCTGTATTGTGTGCTTGAATCGCGATATTGCCAGAGAGAGTTTACAAATGCAGGGGGCCTTGTATATATAGGGGCAGCCGGGTCCTGTCCTGTAGTGGCCGATCGCCTGCCGGCCATTATAATAATGTGTCGACGCTCACGGCCAATATTATAATGGGGCGATCTCTGGGGTCGGGCTAAAGTCCAAGGAAGATCTTGTTTGTCGGGCTAAAGTCCAAGGAAGAGGCAGCACGGTGGCGGTCCAATAAGGAGCCAACACGCGTCCGGAGTCAGCCAACATGCGGCCCTACTGACAAGCTTTCGGCGGCTTGTCGGCTGGTGGAGAGATTCTGCCAGGCTGTGGTCAATGGCCCGTGATTCGCGGATCTTGTCTCGGCCCTTGCACGTGGTGCCCGTCTTGAGGCTCGGTCTTCGCCGACTGGATGGCCATCGGTGCTGGTCGTCATGAGGCGGTCGTCCCTAGATGGTCATCAGAGGTCGCCATCGGCCAGGTGCCGAGGTCGGCAATGGTCGATCACCAAGGGTCGGTCGCCGAGTACCGAGAGGCGATCGTCTCCAGTCGGTCGCCAGGAGTTGGTCGCCGAGTACCGAGAGGCGATCGTCCGCTAGTCGATCGCTTGGCACCGGGATTCGTCCTGGGACCTTCGGTTGGCCAGTCTAGCTTGTCCGCTGGGTAAGGGCTCGGTCGCCTGGTCGCTGGTCGGCAGATATGCCTTGGCCGATCAGCAGTGACTCGGTCGCCCGACCTCCGAGGCGATCGCCCGTCGGAAGGTGTTAATTCTTGACACAACAATTGCCCCCCAGCTTGCTCCTATGTTGAAGACATGGGGCGAGGTGGTTCTTGCTGGCGATCGTGTCTGGATGAGGACGGGCGATCTGAGCTGACTTAGGATTCGGACTTGGGCTATCGTGGTCAATTGGCTAGCTATCTTTCGGTCTTGTACCTGCAAAAACAACATTGGCCGATCCCCCACGGAAACTTTGGTGGTTTCACTTTGCTTGAGGAATCGTGCACAGTCGCGGAGATCGATGGACCGACTCCATGACCGTGTCTTGGTGCCCGAATACATTGAGTGTCTCGTGACTCACTTTATTATGAGGGTCCTCTGTTAGGCTGCGCCTCGCCTAGTATTTAAACGAAGGGCATGCGGTCTCGGTCTAGAGGAGTCCTTGCGCGGGGCAGCGTCGGATGAATCAACTCCACGCCCGCGGCTTGTTAGCTCTGCTTCCACCTCGGCCAGCCATGGAGATGGCCGACCTCGACGGTGTACGTTGAGACGGGGTTGTGGCATGTGTCCACTGATTAATGTTGGAGAGCCCTCAGACTACGCCGGCCTCGTATTTAAATGAAGGGCAGGCGATCTCGGCCGAAAGGGACCTTGCATGGCCGAAGCAGCCGGTTCCATCGACTGCCAGGACCATGGCTTTATGATGTGCGGTGGAGGCGATCTCGTGCCTTAGTCCGTCATGTTATATGCTGGACTGTAGATGGCGATCGTGTCCTCCGGATTGCTGATGATGTAGCGTGATGATCGGCGATCGGGCTGGAAGACTGTCGATCGTCGCTCGGCTGCCGATCGCTTTATTCGTAGGTCGATATCGGCGATCGGGCGGGAGATCGTCATCCGGGCGCCGATCGCGCTGCTCACAGGCTAAGAAGGAACCTTTGCCTGGCCAGAAAATCTGCGGCTCTAGCCCGGAAGGCTGCGTAGGTTGTAGGTTGGTTCTTCGTGAGATGCCTGAACATAGGCGAAAAACCCTGAAATCCTCCTAGGACCGCGTAGAGGGCGGTCTCATCGCTTACGGGCTCGCCGTTGAGGATGATCCCGTCTACCCGGTCGATGTAGTCCGAGTCGGACTCTTCTTCTCCCTGCTTGATTCGCATCATGCGAAGGTGACCTTCAGGCCGGACGACTCAGGTGGCGAAGTGTTCCGTGAAGACGTGCGCCAGCTCGTTAAAGGAGCCAATGGACCGAGGTGGCAATGAGGTGTACCACCGGTGGGCGAGGTCGTCTAGTGTCAGAAGGAACATTCGGCACCGGGTCGCGTCCGACGCCCCACACCCGGTCATGTAGATGTTGAACTTCCTTAGGTGCGTCTGGGGGTCCGATCGCCCCTCGTACATGGGTGTTTGCGGGGGAGCGATCCTGTGCTGCACGGGGGCGAGCTCGATGTCGATCGCGAGCGGCTCGCTCGGCTCGGCGATCGTCTTCATGGCGTCTGCCCCGGATTGCAGGAGCGCCTTCACGTCGTCGAGCTGACGTTGCAATGCGGCAATTGCCGCGGCTCGGCTGCTTGCTGATCGGCTTTGGGAGCGGGGGCCGAGGCGATCGTGTACCGATCTCCGGACTCCGCTGCTGCCGACCTCGGGAATTTGACGAGCGGGAGCCAGGCGGCTGGATCGCCTTGTGGGAGCCGGGTAGGCCGAGCTCCTGGTGAGGGACTCAAATTCCGTCGCCTCGTAGCTGGGGCCGGACTGCCCCGGTCGCCAGGTCGGGTCACTGCCCAGGCGATCGAAGACAGACGTGCCCCGGCTGCCGAGCGCCTCTTCTTGCGGGCGAGAGCCTCCTGGCGATCGCTCGGCCAGTAATGCCTTGTGCTTCCGCTTGGACTTCCGGCGGGCGGCCGAGGGAGTGATAGCAGGAGGCGCGTCGAGAGCACTCCGTCGTTCCTGAAGGGCGGCTATGGCCTCTTCGATCTGTTCATTGGTCCGGAACTGATCGAGCGAGAGGCTCGGGCCGCCGTCCCGGGACGGGATCGAGCGTCTCTGACCGCGGCGGCTACCTTCCACCATCGGCTGCGGCTCGGACTGGGACGGAACAGGTCCGCCGGCCGTCCGGCTTTCTTCGACGCGGTGGCGGAAGACATGATTTCTGAAGGATTTCTTTGAAATGCAGTAAGTGTCACTTCAAGTATCTGCCCCGAGAACAGTGAGTGTTCTTCGGGACGGTAGGTATAAAAATTCGAGGGTTAGATGCCCTCCTTCTAGCGCCAATTGTTGTTGCCCAAAATATTTATCCGAAGATTAATACTGCTGGAAGACGGACAACAAACAACAATTGCGGGAGCACTTCCGAGAGAAGATAAATAACACAAGATTTGCCGGGTTTGTTAGGCCCGGGCTTGAATGCTCTCGCGAGATGTTATTAATACAAATATTCGTGGATACAAGTATTAATGAGAGAAATCTAGATACAATGAGTGTAAAAAGACTCTGTTAATCCGGCTCTTGAGCGAAGCTCGGTGTTCTTCGTCCCCGCCGATAATCTGCTGGATGAGATAGGCCGGGAGAAGTATGACCGAATGATAGCTGTTGCCAAGAGTTGGAGATTAGCCAAGTGTTTGATGTTTGCTTCTGTATTGTGTGCTTGAATCGCGATATTGCCAGAGAGAGTTTACAAATGCATGGGGCCTTGTATATATAGGGGCAGCCGGGTCCTGTCCTGTAGTGGCCGATCGCCTGCCGGCCATTATAATAATGTGCCGATCGCCTGCCCGCCAATATTATAATGGGGCGATCTCCTGGGCTGTCGGGCTAAAGTCCAAGGAAGATGCTGGCTGTCGGGCTAAAGTCCAAGGAAGAGGCTGGCACAGCTGGGCGGTCCAATAAGGAGCCAACACGCGTCCGGAGTCAGTCAACATGCGGCCCTACTGACAAGCTTTCGGCGGCTTGTCGGCTGGTGGAGAGATTCTGCCAGGCTGTGGTCAATGGCCCGTGATTCGCGGATCTTGTCTCGGCCCTTGCACGTGGTGCCCGTCTTGAGGCTCGGTCTTCGCCGACTGGATGGCCATCGGTGTTGGTCGTCATGAGGCGGTCGTCCCTAGATGGTCATCAGAGGTCGCCATCGGCCAGGTGCCGAGGTCGGAAATGGTCGATCACCAAGAGTCGGTCGCCGAGTACCGAGAGGCGATCGTCTCCAGTCGGTCGCCAGGAGTTGGTCGCCGAGTACCGAGAGGCGATCGTCCGCTAGTCGATCGCTTAGCACCGGGATTCGTCCTGGGACCTTCGGTTGGCCAGTCTAGCTTGTCCGCTGGGTAAGGGCTCGGTCGCCTGGTCGCTGGTCGGCAGATCTGCCTTGGCCGATCAGCAGTGACTCGATCGCCCGACCTCCGAGGCGATCGCCGGTCGGAAGGTGTTAATTCTTGACACAACAATTGCCCCCCAGCTTGCTCCTATGTTGAAGACATGGGGCGAGGTGGTTCTTGCTGGCGATCGTGTCTGGATGAGGACGGGCGATCTGAGCTGACTTAGGATTCGGACTTGGGCTATCGTGGTCAATTGGCTAGCTATCTTTCGGTCTTGTACCTGCAAAAACAACATTGGCCGATCCCCCACAGAAACTTTGGTGGTTTCGCTTTGCTTGAGGAATCGTGCACAGTCGCGGAGATCGATGGACCGACTCCATGACCGTGTCTTGGTGCCCGAAGACATTGAGTGTCTCGTGACTCACTTTATTATGAGGGTCCTCTGTTAGGCTGCGCCTCGCCTCGTATTTAAACGAAGGGCGTGCGGTCTCGGTCTAGAGGAGTCCTTGCGCGGGGCAGCGTCGGATGAATCAACTCCACGCCCGCGGCTTGTTAGCTCTGCTTCCACCTCGGCCAGCCATGGAGATGGCCGACCTCGACGGTGTACGTTGAGACGGGGTTGTGGCATGTGTCCACTGATTAATGTTGGAGAGCCCTCAGACTACGCCGGCCTCGTATTTAAATGAAGGGCAGGCGATCTCGGCCGAAAGGGACGTTGCATGGACGAAGCAGCCGGTTCCATCGACCGCGTGACCATGGCTTTATGATGCGGTGGAGGCGATCTCGTGCCTTAGTCCGTCATGTTATATGCCGGATCAGATGGCGATCGTGTCCTCCTGATTGCCGATGATGTAGCGTGATGATCGGCGATCGGCCGAAGATCGCCGATCGTCGCCGGCCGCCGATCGCTTTATTCGTAGGTCGATATCGGTGATCGGGCGGGAGATCGTCATCCGGCGCCGATCGCACGCTCACGAGCTAAGAAGGAACCTTTGCCCGGCGGAAAATCTGCGGCTCTAGCCTGGAAGGCTGCGTAGGTTGTAGGTTGGTTCTTCGTGAGATGCCCGAACATAGGCGAAAAACCCCGAAATCCTCCTAGGACCGCGTAGAGGGCGGTCTCATCGCTTACGGGCTCGCCGTTGAGGATGATCCCGTCTACCCGGTCGATGTAGTCCGAGTCGGACTCTTCTTCTCCCTGCTTGATTCGCATCATGCGAAGGTGACCTTCAGGCCGGACGACTCTGGTGGCGAAGTGTTCCGTGAAGACGTGCGCCAGCTCGTTAAAGGAGCCAATGGACCGAGGTGGCAATGAGGTGTATCACCGGTGGGCGAGGTCGTCTAGTGTCAGAAGGAACATTCGGCACCGGGTCGCGTCCGACGCCCCACACCCGGTCATGTAGATGTTGAACTTCCTTAGGTGCGTCTGGGGGTCCGATCGCCCCTCGTACATGGGTGTTTGCGGGGGAGCGATCCTGTGCTGCAAGGGGGCGAGCTCGATGTCGATCGCGAGCGGCTCGCTCGGCTCGGCGATCGTCTTCATGGCGTCTGCCCCGGATTGCAGGAGCGCCTTCACGTCGTCGAGCTGACGTTGCAATGCGGCAATTGCCGCGGCTCGGCTGCTTGCTGATCGGCTTTGGGAGCGGGGGCCGAGGCGATCGTGTACCGATCTCCGGACTCCGCTGCTGCCGACCTCGGGAATTTGACGAGCGGGAGCCAGGCGGCTGGATCGCCTTGTTGGAGCCGGGTAGGCCGAGCTCCTGGTGAGGGACTCAAATTCCGTCGCCTCGTAGCCGGGCCGGGCCTTGCCGCTGTCGGGTCACCGCCTGTGCGATCGAATACAGACGTGCCCCGGCTGCCGAGCGCCTCTTCTTGCGGGCGAGAGCCTCTTGGCGATCGCTCGGCCAGTAATGCCTTGTGCTTCCGCTTGGACTTCCGGCGGGCGGCCGAGGGAGTGATAGCAGGAGGCGCGTCGAGAGCACTCCGTCGTTCCTGAAGGGCGGCTATGGCCTCTTCGATCTGTTCACTGGTCCGGAACTGATCGAGCGAGAGGCTCGGGCCGCCGTCCCGGGACGGGATCGAGCGTCTCTGACCACGGCGGATACCTTCCACCATCGGCTGCGGCTCGGACTGGGACGGAACAGGGGGTCTGGCCGGCTGGTCAGCGGCTTTCTTCGACGCGGTGGCGGAAGACATGATTTCTGAAGGATTTCTTTGAAATGCAGTAAGTGTCACTTCAAGTATCTGCCCCGAGAACAGTGAGTGTTCTTCGGGACGGTAGGTATAAAAATTCGAGGGTTAGATGCCCTCCTTCTAGCACCAATTGTTGTTGCCCAAAATATTTATCCGAAGATTAATACTGCTGGAAGACGGACAACAAACAACAATTGCGGGAGCACTTCCGAGAGAAGATAAATAACACAAGATTTGTCGGGTTTGTTAGGCCCGGGCTTGAATGCTCTCGCGAGATGTTATTAATACAAATATTCGTGGATACAAGTATTAATGAGAGAAATCTAGATACAATGAGTGTAAAAAGACTCTGTTAATCCGGCTCTTGAGCGAAGCTCGGTGTTCTTCGTCCCCGCCGATAATCTGCTGGATGAGATAGGCCGGGAGAAGTATGACCGAATGATAGCTGTTGCCAAGAGTTGGAGATTAGCCAAGTGTTTGATGTTTGCTTCTGTATTGTGTGCTTGAATCGCGATATTGCCAGAGAGAGTTTACAAATGCAGGGGGCCTTGTATATATAGGGGCAGCCGGGTCCTGTCCTATAGTGGCCGATCGCCTGTCGGCCATTATAATAATGTGCCGATCGCCTGCCGGCCAATATTATAATGGGGCGATCTCCTGGGCTGTTGGGCTAAAGTCCAAGGAAGATGCTGGCTGTCGGGCTAAAGTCCAAGGAAGAGGCTGGCACAGCTGGGCGGTCCAATAAGGAGCCAACACGCGTCCGGAGTCAGTCAACATGCGGCCCTACTGACAAGCTTTCGGCGGCTTGTCGGCTGGTGGAGAGATTCTGCCAGGCTGTGGTCAATGGCCCGTGATTCGCGGATCTTGTCTCGGCCCTTGCACGTGGTGCCCGTCTTGAGGCTCGGTCTTCGCCGACTGGATGGCCATCGGTGCTGGTCGTCATGAGGCTGTCGTCCCTAGATGGTCATCAGAGGTCGCCATCGGCCAGGTGCCGAGGTCGGCAATGGTCGATCACCAAGGGTCGGTCGCCGAGTACCGAGAGGCGATCGTCTCCAGTCGGTCGCCAGGAGTTGGTCGCCGAGTACCGAGAGGCGATCGTCCGCTAGTCGATCGCTTGGCACCGGGATTCGTCCTGGGACCTTCGGTTGGCCAGTCTAGCTTGTCCGCTGGGTAAGGGCTCGGTCGCCTGGTCGCTGGTCGGCAGATCTGCCTTGGCCGATCAGCAGTGACTCGGTCGCCCGACCTCCGAGGCGATCGCCGGTCGGAAGGTGTTAATTCTTGACACAACACAATCCATAATAGCTAAGAACAAGTTACGATCGCAATCCATAAATATAACAAAACTACTTGAGTCACTTAGCTAGCATAATATAACATGATGAGATCAGTCAAGGAGTGACATTGTCACTGGCATAGGACTCCTCGACTGATTTCTGAGAGTCATCAATCTTTAAGTTCAAATATGGATTATTCTCAGCCAACATTTTCATCATTTCTCAAACTTTTTGGTCAAGTTTTTCTCTTGTTTAAGTTGAGCCCTCATCTTAGCAGTTAGGTCCGCCACGTATTGATCAGCAACTTGAACGGATGGTGATCCTGAAGACTTCGATTTTGGTTTCTTTTTCTGAATAAGTCTCCCAATTAGATAAGATGGTCGGTATTCTTTGCCATCATGAATCAATTTATTAGCAGCCTCAACACCTACCGTTTCAAGAGCTTTCTTAACATCAGCCTGTAAATAAAAGTATCAAGTATTTCCCTCAAATAATTAACACAAACATAAAATACAAATAATAACAATAATGTAAAATTATCTTAATTCCTGTTCCATAAGAAGTTATAATACAGCAGCTAAGCTACCTAGTTTCACTCTTGTAAATATAATAGTTATATACGGCAGCTATGCTACCTAGTTTCACCATAAATTGAAATCAGCTAAGCTACCTGCTTTAAATTTTACCCAATCTTCAAGAAAAAAAAAAGAAAAAAAAGAAGAAGAACATAGTATACACTTTCAGTAATGCTAGAAGACCTCAACAATAGTGCCAGAACACAACTATCAATAAACCAAAAACAATAGTAATGCCTAGAGGATCTCCTTAAGTCTTATGTGCAATTTATGTTAGTTTGAATTTTTTTTTCAAGAATCGTGCTTGAGGATCGTTTTCATTGTTAACTGAATCAAAGACAAATCTATCTGGTTTGATCCTTTTAACCATTTACTATTACACTTTTCAAATAAAAGCATGCATAACCGGAACCAACCATCAACAAAAGTAAGAGAAATCTCAACAGAAAATAGGGAGCAGGAATGATATATATATATATATATATATATATACACATACATAAGTAAGACAAATCTATCTAAACAGGAGCAGAAAATAAGGAGCAGAAATCTAAACAAAAGTAAGACAAATCTATCTGGTTTGCTCTTCTTCTCTCTGTTTTCATTATCAATCATATATTATATATATACACATATATAGATATCTTCTGAGATGGTATCGGAGCAGGAATGATAGAGATTCGAACAGGAGCTTGAAGTTTTTCAACAAAAATATTAAACTCAGTCCGCCAGATCCTAATCAAATTAGAAAAATCGATCCTGCATAGATTACAAACACATGAATATAAAGAGCATTACCAGGCGACCTACCACCAAAAAGCATTACCAGGCGACCTATCATTTAGTAGATATGATAAATACTTAGTATTTTTTCATCAACGGTTTTAAGCACCTCCTTAGGTAACTTGTACTTACCATTCTCTTTTCGTTTGCGAGTCGCTAAATATATATCAGCATCAGATATTACAACTGGTTCTTCCTCACGATCACCATCACCATCACCATCGACATCGACATGCATTTCTTCAAGTTTTTTAAGTCGCTGAATTTAATAAATTTTACATGTTACCGATAATAATACATTTGCAATTTATTATTAAAATATGATCAAATATACATTACCAGCTTGTTAGCAACTTGAGCGAAACAAGAATGGCAGCACATTGATCGGAGGATATATCTGTAAATTCAGCACAGTTATACTTAGCCAAGTGTTGAGACAAAATGCAAAAAGCAACTCTATATTTAGTCGAAGGAAGAAAACCCCCAAGATAAACCATGTCAACAGCTCATCCATCTCTTTTCATCATCACAATCAGACATTGAGTCGAAAAAAGTGTTGTGATAGTACTTAAAACATGAGATACTAACTGGAAGTGGTGCATAACTCTCTATTTACCTGCAAATTATGCCGTTGTCTGTCGATATATATCTGACCTTCAGTAATATTACCCATGAGATCCGGAGTAGGATGTGCAATGTCTGATCAATTAAATGGCAAACACAGGAGAAGAATTATTCATAAATTTCAAAAAAGTAGATAATATTAATTGTCAACTACCAGTTGGCTAAAATCAAGGACATATAGTTGTAATACCATCATTTGGCATAGTTAAAAAAGGAATTTGAGTAATGGATCCCTTTCATTCTTCAATACGCCCAGCTCGCTCATAGATAGTAGCCAGATCAGTGTACATATAACCGGGATATCCACGCCTCCCAGGCACTTCCTCTCTAGCAGCAGACACCTAAGAAGGAAATATGAACATCTCTAGCTTTATTTTCAATTTAATTGAGAAAAGAATAATGGGAACTGGAAAAATATTAATCTTATACAAGATAAGATGCAGGTGCAAAACACATATAGCAACACTTTACACATGTACGAACTTTTAGAAAAGGAGATAGAAGCACCGCATGCCTCTATTAACTCAAGAAAGGGGAGAGAGGGGGGAGAGGGGTGGGAGGAGAGAGGGAGAGAGATGCCAGTTGATGTAAAAAGCAGGGTATTACCTCACGAAGAGCATCAGCATAAGAACTCATATCTGTCAATATGACAAGAACATGCTTCCCGCATTCATATGCTAAGTACTCTGCAATTGTAAGAGCAATACGAGGAGTAATAATCCGTTCTATTGTTGGGTCATTGGCAGCAGAAAAACTATAGTTAGAAACAGAAGGAGACCAGCCTGACCCATAAGTTAGGTCAAAAAATAAATAACTTAAAAAGGGTGATTAGCATAATTACCAAGTTCAAGAAAATGGTCACTCTCCCCATAGATCCATTTTCCTCAAAATCACGTTTAATAAACTGTGCAGTCTCCATGTTCACCCTCATGGCTGCAAAGACAATAGCAAAATTGTCCTCTTCACCATCCTGCACCAAACAGTTCATGTGCAGCATATTAATTATTACAATAGAGAACAATAACCTAAATATTTCAAAAGAACTAAAAAGGAAAAAAGAAAAAAAAATTAACAAAAGAAGAAGGAAACAATAATGAAATTATTAAAGCTAGTAAGCTAGGGCTAGCTACCTAAAATCATTAGGCTGACTAAAAGGTTCTCTCAACAAGAAAAAATAATGCAACTCTTAATAAGAAAGAAACAGCATGTCCCAAGGCTGGATAAAGGTTCTCTTAATAAATCATCATCATCGAGTGCACTTTAATCCCAACTATGATGGGGTCGGTGGCATGAAGATTATAGTGCTAATTAATTATCTAAAATTAGTTAAAATATTCATTTTTAATCTCCATGTATGATGACTTGAGTCATGGGTCACGACAGGCCGGCAGCTATCCAAATTCCTTTAGCCTGAACAGAGATTCTCTTAGTAAGAAAGAGAAACTCACTACAATATCGATGTTGGATCTCCATATGTGACCGACTGCACATTGGTACCGGACACAACCTCAATAATTCAGAAAATAATCAAAGAAATACAGAATCGTAATATCTTTTAAAGAAACATTAATAAATTTTCCATTTGAGACGACCTATGTACAAATTTCTTTTGGAAAAACCTAATAAATAAATTCAAAAAACTCAAAGGCATAACAAAATCAACCTAATGGAATCAAATTCAGACAAATAAAATAAGTCTAAATAAATTCCGCATGAAAGGATATAAACATACACCACATGTGATTTAATCCCATAAGGCAATAAAGAAAAAAATACTCATCATAATTTAACCCACCTCCGTAAAGGGACCTCATTTTGAAGTCACATTTTTGGCACCCGCACCATATTAGAACACTAATTTTAAAAAGTCACTTTTCTAAACCTGAAAAGGAGAAGACATAATCTAAACAACCAAGAAATACGCAAAGAAAAATAAAAAAGGGCGAATAAGTAGATCAAATCCTAAATCGAGAGAGGCATCAAAACCAGAAAAAATCAGTCACCGTTCATTTCAACTATCTCCTCCAAAAAAGATCAATTCAAATATAAACATAAATAGAGAAATAAAGCCAAATCTAGAAAACCCCTAAATTATCGGAGGAACAAAATAAAGGGAAGAAAAATTTACGGAACATAACAAATTTGCTTCGCTGCTTTTCTATCGGTGTAGTTTCTGCAGGGAATTTTTTTTAAAATATAGCATTTATCCAAATCACGGAACATAATAAAGGGAAGAAAAAATTTACCTGCCAATTAACACTCGAAGCAAGAAAAAGAACCCGAAAGAAGAAAAAGCTGAAAGGAGATTGTTGGGAAAACAAAGACCCTGTATCGAAACAGCCGGGATATCCGATCCCAGTATCGAATGATATTTGATAAAGAGGTTTTGACATATATGCCAATCCGAATACAGTAAAGGAAACTGTATCGAAGCTTTGAGGCTTTATCCTGTATCGAAGACCTGCCTCGAATCAGCATATAGTGAAGCTCTTCAGTACAGCAAGAAGTCTTGTAAAAAGACCAAGTATGGAAACTGTCTCGAAACTCAAAATACAGTTATCTTCCATACAGCTCACAACAGGACAAAGAAGGAATAGAAGTCAAGTCCCGTTGAATAAAGAAGTATTTAAATACTCAAGGATAAGGTATTTAAGTACTGCCAGTCTCCAGATCTTCAGAATCCCGCGAAATCCGGATCGTGTCATAAATCCCGTTGGAACGAAATCTCATTCAGACGGATACATCTCAACGGATACTTTCTTCAGAGACTATATATATCTTATGAAGACATTGAAGATCAGTTAACCCAGTAACCTAACGCTCAAGCTATCAAAAGTTATCATCAGAGCAAACATATCTCCAAAGCTTACTGCAATTAAGAACGAAAGAGATATACAGTGCTCATCATCCTGAACAACACTTCATCAGCTGAAAGCTCTTAAAGTCAAATTTGTTGTTCACCATCTGTTCTATACGTTGAACAAACTCAAGATCAGCCCTGTGTGGACTGAACAATTTGTGCTTCTCCAGAACTGTGTGTGAAGGAATTGCATTGAAGAAGACGAAGCTTCAGAACTGTGTGTGAAAAAGCAAGTCAAAGCATTAGCTCAAAACCAATCTGTGTGAACGGTTTAAGCTAAGATCTTTATATCAATCTGTGTGAACGATATATTGATTGTGTGTGTTGTTATAATTACGTAGTTGTGTACGCAGTAATTATAATAAACTTTTTACTCCTGTGTGGAGGACCAGTGGACGTAGAGGGGTTTACCTCGAACCACTTTAAATTACTGTGTTATTTACCTTCAGCTTTTACTGTTTTAAATTACTGTGATATATTAAGTATACACTATACACTTAGTTGCTGTATCCACAGCAACCTACTGTATCCAAGACTTCCGCTACGCACTCAGATTTAGAATCCGTACAGTTTGTAGTTTAAACTATTTTTCCAAACTGTATCCAGTATACTTAGTGGCCAACAAGTGGTATCGGAGCAGTTGATTCTAAAAAGAATCAGTCGTATTTATTTTTAACCGAATCAGATTCAAATCAATTATTTTCAAAACAGTCTCTTCCATTCCTATATTATCAGTATGGATACTTATATGATGAACAAAGTCCCTATGTTCTCTATTAACGAATTTGACGACTGGAGAATTAGAATGGAAGCTCATCTTGCAGCACTGCACGAAGAGATGATTTTTTTTATACAGGATGGTCCTATCAAGATCATGAAGGTAAATCCGGCCGCAAGGATTGAGGGGCAAGCCCATGCTGAAATGCTCGAGAAGGAACGCGAGCAATGGACAACAGATGAAAGGAAGCGAGCTAATCTCGACAACGTGGCTAAGAACGCGTTATTTGTCACTCTTGACAAAGGCACATTCTCAAAGGTAAAGAGCTGCAAAACAGCCAAAGAAATCTGGGATAAACTCAAGTTAATTTGTGAGGGAACTGAGCTCTCAAAAGAAAACAAAATTTCAAAACTAACTCAGCAATTTGAATCTTTTGAAATGAAACCAACGGAAACACTTGAGGAACTTGACATCAGATTCACTGGTATTGTTGGTAAACTTGAAGCGTTGGGCAAAATTTACACCCAAAAGGAGAAGAACTTAAAAATTTTCAGATCTCTCCCAGCCCGATGGGACATTAAGACCACAGCTATGCGTGTATCCTGTAATCTTAATGAAATATCCACTTTTGATCTCTTCTCTGACCTCAAAGCTTTTGAGTATGATATTGACAGAAGAGACAAAGCTGAAGAATCTCCTTCAAAGGTCACAGCTCTCGCCGCTGTATCGAACCGTCGACACAGCATGCCTAGCTCGTCGAAGCCCGGGCCACAAGAATGCCGATGGCAACGACATCCTGTCCCAAGATGAAATGGTGCTTCTAATGCATAAATTCAAAAAGTTCATCAAACAGTCTGGAAAGACTCCCTACAGGCCCAAACCTGTCCACAAGGTAAGTACCGAAACATCATCTGGTGATGCTAATCTGTGCTATAACTGCAGGAAACCAGGCCATTATGCAAAGGACTATCCTCATCCCAAAGTCCAAAGATTGCCTGAGGCCGAGCAACAAGAGAGAGATGAAAGAAGACGTGCTTGGAAAGACAAACTCAATGCCCTGATTGGAGAATCAGAAGCCTCCCCCACACCATCCAAATCAGCAGAATGTCTTCAGGTTGTCACTGAAAGTGATTCATCTGACGATGAGTTCGATGATAAAGCATATATGTGCTTTATGGCCAAAGATGCTCCAGAAGGTGAAGACAGCGACGATGAGGTAAGTTCAACCTCAGCTATTCCATTAAATGCATCTCATACTTTCGAAAATATGATGAATGAATTTAAAAACATTCAAAAGGCCCATGAGACTCTAAAAACTGAGAATATACAGCTTCAATTAACAAATTTAGAGCTGAAAGATGAAAATGACTTGCTGAAAATAAACTATGAAAATATGTCTCTTGATTGTGAAACCAGCAAGGTCGATTTTGAAAAACTCATGGAGAGCAATCATCAACTTGCTCATGAAGTAAATGAGGTTAAAACCCATAATGAGAGCAAGACAAATGATTTGGTTCTACTACAAACCAAAATCACAACTCTCGAAAAGCGAGAAACTGAACTTGAGACCATTCTGAAGTCTTTTGAAAAATCGTCCAAAAGAATGGAAGAAATTCTGAGCACTGGGCAACATGCTCATGATAAAAGTGGCTTAGGATACAGCTCATGTTCAAACAAAGGGAAAACTAGTACAGTGTTCGTCAAGAGTGTGGAACACATTCCAGAATCGGAAGATACCCCTAGTCCCATGAAGGAACCTGCGGTACCGAGAAAACCGAAGGCTGCAATTCCGCCCCCGCAAACCTATACCAGGCAGCGGAATCATAAGCCATTCCAACCTGTGAGGCGCACTCAACAGCATGCTCCCAGAGCATATCAACAGCGTCAACAGCCGTTCAGAAGGAAGGCTGTATCCAACCACCAAAGGCCCGCACGGCAAGATTATCGATCTGACTCGCCGAGGTATTGGATACAGGAGCCCCGTTATCCCTCAAGACAGCAGATGCCAGTTCAGTATCAACAACAGCATTGGGAATCCAACTGGAGACCCAGAAGACAAGCTGTTAGGCCTAAGAAAATGGCTCCACCTCCTAGACGGCATTCGTACTGGAATAATAATAATAACCCAGAATTTTACATGCATAGTAATTATCATGATTATAACGACTACGGATATGCCCCCCGTAGATATCGCAACACTGTACCGAGTATGTCCTACAATAAACAAATTGCTGCCAGGAAAGCTTGGGTACCTAAAGGAACTAACACACATAGACCCAAAAATCAAATGGGGCCTAAATCTACCTAATTTCTTTATTACAGGACATTCTAGAGGAGGATACCTGGTACTTCGATAGTGGATGCTCGCGTCACATGACCGGAGATAGGAGCAAGCTATCTGATTTTATAGAAGGTCGCGGTCCAAAAGTTCGCTTCGGTGATAAGTCTAAAGGAAGAACAAGAGGGAAAGGAAACCTACTTGTCGGGAAATTCAAGGTCACCGATGTTGCATATGTTGAAGGCTTACAGTATAATCTACTTAGTATTAGCCAGTTCTGTGATAAACAGTTCTCGGTGAAGTTCTATATAGATCGCTGTAGAGTCAAGAACACTCAAACCAAGGAAGTTGTGCTTACAGGAAGCAGATCAGGTAATATGTACATTGCTGACTGGAAGCCTATGAGCTTCTCAATTCCATGTTCTGTTGCCAAAGGCACTGCAGATATTAGATGGCTATGGCACAAGAGGATGTCTCACGTCAACTTCAAGACGATCAACAAGCTTTCAAGACAAGGTATAGTTAGAGGTTTGCCAAATGTGTCATTCAAGAAGGACAGCGTCTGCGGACCATGCCAGAAAGGCAAGCAAATCAAGTCAACCCTGAAAAGCAAATCCTACCTTTCAACCCAAAGAGTGTTGGAAATGCTACACATGGATCTCTATGGTCCTGTAGACCCAGTAAGTTTGGGAGGTAAGAAATACTGAATGGTTGTTGTTGATGATTATTCCAGGTATGCTTGGACGATCTTTCTTAGCAAGAAGAAGGAAACAACATCAAGGCTGCCCGAGCTCCTGAGAAAGTTGCAGAATGAAAAGGCATCAAGTATCGTGTACATTCGTTCCGACAGAGGTACTGAATTTACTAACCGCTTTATAGAGCAATACTGTTCGGAGAATGGAATACAGCACGAATACTCAGCTGCCCGTACACCTCAACAAAATGGTGTTGCCGAGCGAAAGAATAGGATGTTGAAAGAAGCAACAAGGACAATGATTGCCGTAAGCAAATTGCCACAGCGTTTCTGGGATGAAGCAACCAATACAGCGTGCTACACTCAAAACCGCTGTATCGTCAACAAGCACCACAACAAAGCAGCATATGAGGTATGGAATAACAAAACTCCGTTAGTTTCGTATTTTCACATTTTTGGATGCAGGTGTTATGTATTGAACAATGGGAAGGACCAACTTAGAACCTTTGATGAAAAATTAGATGAAGGAATATTCGTAGGATACTCTTCCGTCAGCAAAGCCTTCAGAATCTTTAATAAAAGGAAGCTAACGATCGAGGAATCAGTTCATGTAGTGTTCGACGAACCACACCATGACCCTACAGGAGTAGATGATATCACTCAGAACATCCACCATCTATCTATCTTGGATCCACCTACACCCATAGAACCTGTCGTTGATTTAGAAATCAACCCCGCAGCTGTAAGAATCGATGTGGATGAAGCCGACGCTGTACAAGCTGAAGCTGTATCCACAAAAACTTTCGATACAGTACGGGATCCTGAATTAGAACCCGACCGAAGATGGTTGAGAGATCACCCGCAAGAGCTGATCATTGGAAACATTAATTCCAGTGTTTCTACTCGTAGGAGAATACAGAGTACACAAGGAAATGTACTTTGTGCACAAGAAGAATCTAATGCTGAAGTTTCACAGTTTCCTGAATGGAAATCTCAATCCGAACTTAGAAGACTCAATATGTGCACTATCGCTGTATTCTTAGCCCAGTCCGAACCTGTTTCGACCATAGACGCTCTTAACAATTCTCATTGGATAACATCTATGGAAGAAGAGCTTAACGGTTTCGAAAGAAACAATGTATGGTATATTGTACCCAGACCGACACACCAATCGGTTATAGGAACCAAATGGGTATTTCGAAACAAAAAGGATCGAAATGGACTTATCATAAGGAACAAATCCAGACTAGTAGCACAAGGCTATTGTCAGGAAGAAGGAATCGACTATGATGAAACCTTCGCCCCTGTAGCGAGACTAGAAGCCATTAGGATATTTTTAGCCTTTGCCGCCCATAAGAGTTTTATCGTATACCAAATGGACGTCAAGAGTGCTTTCCTGAATGGAGATCTTGCAGAAGAAGTTTATGTTGAACAACCACCAGGGTTTGCCAACACAGACGGTATCGATCTAGTTTACAGGCTAAGGAAAGCCCTGTACGGACTTAAACAAGCCCCTAGAGCCTGGTACGAAACCCTATCCCAGTATCTAACCAACAACGGATTTGAGAAAGGTGTTGTGGACAAAACCTTGTTCAAGATACAGGAAGGTGATGACCTTCTAATGGTACAAATCTATGTGGATGATATTATTTTTGGTTCAACTAACCTTGCTCTATGTCAAAGGTTCTCTCATCTCATGCAAAGTAAATTTGAAATGAGTATGATGGGGGAACTTAGCTATTTCCTAGGTTTGCAGGTAAAGCAGTTGCCTACAGGTATATTCATCAACCAGGAGAAATACAGCAAGGAGCTTCTCAACAAATTTGGAATGAACACTTCCAAATCCTCGCCAACCCCTATGAGCACTTCCGTGCAAATTAGTGCTGATGAATCCGGAAAGCCGTTTGACCAATCACTCTACAGGAAGCTCATTGGTTCGCTCCTGTACCTAACGGCTAGCAGGCCCGATATCCAGTTCTTTGTTGGAGTGTGTGCGAGATACCAATTTGCACCTATGGAATCACACTTCAATACAGATAAACGAATCCTGAAGTACATTAAAGGAACAGTCGGTGCAGGACTGTGGTATCCTAAGGAAGGCGGATTTGATTTAGTTGGATACAGCGACTCGGATCTCGGAGGCTGCAAGCTAGATAGGAAGAGTACAAGTGGAACTTGTCACTTTCTCGGACCTATACTCGTTTCTTGGTTCAGTAAGAAGCAATTGGCTAACTCTCTTTCCACGGCTGAATCAGAGTACTATGCTGCTGGTAGCTGCTGTATGCAGATCCTTTAGATGCAGCAACAACTGTCAGACTATAGAATCGATGCTAGAGAGACTCCAATCATGTGTGATAGCACGAGTGCAATTGCGATCACGCACAATCCTGTTCTGCACTCGCGCACTAAGCATATCAACATGAAGCATCATTTTATCAGGAATCATGTCGAGAACAAGGATGTTCGCCTGGAAAAAGTTCATACAGACGTCCAGCTGGCCGACATTTTCACCAAGCCTCTCGACACAGCAAGATTCAACATGCTCAGACAAGAATTGGGAATGCTACAGCCAGACTCCCTGTAAGTAATTTACTGTTTTTACTCAACAATTGAGGGGGAATGCTGTAAGACCCGTGAATACAGTATCCAACATTAATTATTTGTACACTCGGAATCATCAATACAAGATCAGTAGCGGCGAAGACATATGAATCCTACAGTGGCGTGTGCAATAATTAAGGGGGAATACAGTAGGACCCATGAATACGAGATTAATCCAAATATTGCCGTATGGAATTCAAAACCTATAAGTACCTTTTTAAGGGGAAACAGACGTATCGGCGGAAACTTGAGACATGCTATAGGATTTCGATTCAGTATATAATATAATATTATTTCCTTTCAAAATAATTTTTGTCCACGTGCCCTGTTTTTATGTCAAACGTTATGTTCATTAAATGCCTTACACGACATCTGGACAACTGAATCTCAAAAGCCGCGATGTTTTTAAATTTTTTATTATTTTTAAACCGCCATTTTAGGCATTTAGGGTATCAACCTATGTCAGAAGTGGGACCCGCTCTATTTTTAAACTTTTTAATGGATTAGCGTACCAGTTACACTCAGTCCATCTTAACCGTTGATTTCAAAACCGGTTCCCATACCTTAAAATCTGACCATTCGTACTCTGCAAAACCCTATTTCGCCGCCCAACTATAAAAGGACTGAATCTGCCATTAGAGACTCTTTACGCTTTCTGCAAATTCAAGAGTTCTCAAGCAAATACAGCCTACATATTTTTCTGCATTTCACTGCATATTTCGATTGTTTTCTTGCACCCTTTTTCTTAAGAAAACATCAATGGCTGGACAATCTTCTTCCCCTGTTCTGAAGAAATCCGCTAACATCATTGATGGCCGGATCCAACATTGAGCGTATTCTCTCTGAAACCAACAACGCAGATCCCATGGAATATATCATTACTCGTCTTCAACAACAAGGCCTCTATCGCCTTGGAAGCAAGACCGCCGACAAATTCGACCCCCATCTGGTTGAGGAATTCTACCTCAACGCCGCCGTCCGTTTTCTGTCATTGGCCTGTGGAGGTCATGTTGCCGACATCACCGCATCACCAGTGGAGTGGAGATCTCAGACGATCGCGATCTACTCCAGAGAATCTACAGTGCTACCCCGATGTCCCGACCATGGATCAACTTGAGACGTTCGGGTCTCAAGAGCTCATTACAAAATTTTATGGATCAAGCATGTGGTCCAAAGTTGTTGACATGGTGACAACTACTTGTCACAAGAAAACTTTCTTTTCCTTTTGTGTATCTTCATGACTTTTGCTCCAGGATTATTGAAAACCGAACCGGTGCGTTCGAGATGTGCACAAACTTAAGGTTCAGGATGATGGTGGCTATTTTGACCTGTGAAAAGGTCAATTGGTGCCAAATAATCCTGAAACGCATACAAGAGGAGGTGTGCAAACCTGCCACCCAGAAGAAATCTTTCGGTTTAATGTTGAATTATATCCTGACGAAGTGCGGACTGACGCAATCCGCCGATGCGAAGAAGAATAGCTCGAGGATATACTTAGGAGGCGTCAAGCCTACTGCGTATAACCAGAGCACCATGTCTTGCAACCACCCAAGAACCAGGCACATGCCAATTTCTGATAATCCAAGAGATGAATCCTTGAAGGTCCCAGAAGTGGAATCTTCAAAGAAGTGAAAGAGATCTCACAGCAAGAAACACTCTGCTGGTGAGAAGCCCAAGAAGAGCCTCAGGAGGCTTTCGAAAATCAAATCTGCCAAGCACTCCAAGGAAGTCTCCCCCGTGGCTCAACCCACTGATGAAGAACCCCAGGGCCCAACCCCTGTGGAAGAGGTGTCTCATACTGTATCAACAGTAGATCCCGAGCCTTTGGCAGCTAGGACGGATATTGAGACATCTGCCAACGATCAAGACTTTAGCGAGTCGGCTGCCCATTCGGAGCCACAAGCTACTTCTCCTCTGCGGGATCCCACACCCGTACAGGATCCATCTTCCTTCAGGGCACCATCCCCTATAAGGAGTCCCTCTTCCGTACAGGATCCCATACCTGTACAGGAATCCCTCGAAACAGCGTCTCCAGACGTTATTCGAAGTCCCTCCCCTGACTCGATCATTAATCAGACCCTTCTTTCGGTTCAAATTGAACACGCCTACGAAAGATTTTTGCAATGGAAAGGCTACAGGCTAGCTCCGTACGATACACTGTACAATTGGAGCGATTGGAGCCACGAAGATAGATTTGTCTCAGAAGTGACGGACTCAACAGAAATTGAGGCCCTGCTTCGATGGGACAACCCCTCTTGCAAGGATCTAATTGAAAGCCATCTTCTGCACAAATGTGACGCTCGGAGGAAAGGAAAGAAAAAGTCAGAGGATTCTCCCACTAATCCAAAAGATGACGAAGATCATGACTCAGACGACGACGACGACGACGATGCTTTACAAGCAGGTCTGAGAATGAGTCGTGAAGAGGCTGAAGCTCGAGACACCTCTCCACCCAGAGATGACGAAGGGCCTTCTACCCAGGCCAATCCCCCTTCGCCACATCCTGAGAACATTCCCGACGAAGAGGAATCAGTCCCTCCAGTCGAGGAAGTACAAGAAATTTTGGAACAGGCACCTGAGCCTGCTGCGACCGAAGAAGCCATTCCTGAAAGCCAACAGGAGGATTCAGTCCCTCCTGTATCCATGTTTGCTGAAGAATCTTCGCAACAGGAAGCTTCTCAACCCCCTATCGCCGATCCACAGGAAGCTGCTCCCGCCCCTTCAACCGTGGAATCCGAGGACGGTATCGAACCTGAGGATGTCCAACTTACTTCACGCCCATCTGTGAATGTAAGAAGGTTGAACAGCTCTGCAGACCTTGCCCAACCAGATTCTCCGATCTCTGCCGCACGAAAAGAGCGCCTGCGTGCTCTTGGCCTTCAAACTGTATTCATCCAGGATGCAGTAAATGCTCTATCTTCCGTTGTAAAAGCATTAAATTGGATGCACACTTCTGCCGTCGAATAAATGACCACTCTTCAACATGAAGTATCTCGTGTTGTCGACGCATTCATTCTTTTGCCAGAAGTTTTCAAACAAGCTTTGAAGATCATGGAAGATAAGCAGGAGCAACTGCTGAAGGAAGAAGCAACAAAAACGAGGATAGCTGAATCCAAGACCGCTTGTGCTATGATTGAAAACAGCTCTCAACTGCATGCTCACGACAAATGCATTCAGGAAATGTCGCAGACTCTTTCCTCCCTTGTAGAGAGAATGACCAGCATCGAGACAAAACAGGACGCTGCTCTAGAAATCCTGCAAAGTCTTGATGAAGCCAAAAAGGGGGAAGAGGCACGAGAAGCTGCTAGGAGAATTAGGCTGCAACAAGAAAGGGAATTTGAGGCTGCTCAAAACAGTATCACTGCCGAGTTGAACAAGCTAGCACCTCCATCCCAAAGTTTTAAAATTTCAGGCTCCATACTGGAATTTCATGATCCCAATGTCCCTTGGCAAACTCTTATTCAGAGACCTTCGGAAATTCGTCTGCCGACCAACCGCAACCCTACTGCCGACGAAGTGAAGCACTGGAGGAAGAACGAACTGATGAGATACTTTGTCAGACTCATCAGGGAATACGCCATCTTCAAGAACTATAAAACGTTAGCGGAGGCCGCAGATAAATTTACGAAGATGCTAGAAGAAGGGAAACTCCCTCTCCAAATCGAAATGAAATCCAAACACAGAAGAGGAGATCGGGTCACCCATCCAAGATCGGATACTTGCCTTTGATCGATCCTATGATGGAAGAGCTATATACCAGGATCGAGGCAATGATTCTCTTCAAAACTGGTGGCGTGGTACCGAGAATGAACCAGGGAAAAGGCCATGGAGGCATGCGGATTATAGATAAGGAGCTGAAATCTATGTATATTATTTTTGTTTTGTAATTTCTATTCGAAACAGCAAACTCTGTACTCAATTCATTTTGAATATCAATAAAAACGTTTGTTTGTCTTGAAAGATTACAACTCGTAATCTACTGTGTTGATGTATGATTACTTAAATTGTTTGATAGCAATCTCAAGTTAGATAAACTTGATTGAAAAATAAGCTGTACGAACTAGTCTACGAACAGTTCATAATTTCAGTTGTAAGCTTAGAATACATTGTAAGATTGTGCCTGCGCGCCAATCATAAGCTTAAGTTGTAATAATCCTTAAACTGTATCGAACTTGCCTGCGAGCAGTTCATTATTGTAGACTAAGTCACTAAGTCAGACCCTTTGACGAAAGACCAAGAAATCTACTAGAAGTCATCAAAGAAGAACGCTTCATGAAGAAGATTTTGGCATCATCAAGAAGACTTGAAAAGTTAAGAAAGAAAGCCTTGGCAAATTGTCAAAAAGGGGGGAATTGTTGGGAAAACAAAGACCCTGTATCGAAACAGTCGGGATATCCGATCCCAGTATCGAATGATATTTGATAAAGAGGTTTTGACATATATGCCAATCCGAATACATTAAAGGAAACTGTATCGAATCTTTGAGGTTTTATCCTGTATCGAAGACCTGCCTCGAATCAGCATATAGTGAAGCTCTTCAGTACAGCAAGAAGTCTTGTAAAAAGACCAAGTATGGAAACTGTCTCGAAACTCAAAATACAGTTATCTTCCATACATCTCACAACAGGACAAAGAAGGAACAGAAGTCAAGTCCCGTTGAATAAAGAAGTATTTAAATACTCAAGGATAAGGTATTTAAATACTGCTAGTCTCCAGATCTTCAGAATCCCGCGAAATCCGGATCGTGTCATAAATCCCGTTGGAACGAAATCTCATTCAAACGGATACATCTCAACGGATACTTTCTTCAGAGACTATATATATCTTATGAAGACATTGAAGATCAGTTAACCCAGTAACCTAACGCTCAAGCTATCAAAAGTTATCATCAGAGCAAACATATCTCCAAAGCTTACTGCAATTAAGAACGAAAGAGATATACAGTGCTCATCATCCTGAACAACACTTCATCAGCTGAAAGCTCTTAAAGTCAAAGTTGTTGTTCACCATCTGTTCTATACGTTGAACAAACTCAAGATCAGCCCTGTGTGGACTGAACAATCTGTGCTTCTCCGGAACTGTGTGTGAAGGAATTGCATTGAAGAAGACGAAGCTTCAGAACTGTGTGTGAAGAAGCAAGTCAAAGCATTAGCTCAAAACCAATCTGTGTGAACGGTATAAGCTAAGATCCTTATATCAATCTGTATGAACGATATATTGATTGTGTGTGTTGTTATAATTACGTAGTTGTGTACGCAGTAATTATAATAAACTTTTTACTCCTGTGTGGAGAACCAGTGGACGTAGAGGGGTTTACCTCGAACCACTTTAAATTACTGTGTTATTTACCTTCAGCTTTTACTGTTTTAAATTACTGTGATATTAAGTATACACTATACACTTAGTTGCTGTATCCACAGCAACCTACTGTATCCAAGACTTCCGCTACGCACTCAGATTTAGAATCCGTACATTGTAGTTTAAACTATTTTTCCAAACTGTATCCAGTATACTTAGTGGCCAACAGAGATATACAGTAGCAATTGCTTTCTCAGAAACCAAAAAGAAGAACAAAGGTGGACGTGGCAGACGACCAACCGAAGCAGGCAGGTGGTGGAAGAGACACAACGGTGGGCAAATACGACATACATGCCTTTGTAGTGCGGTGGCAGGAGGATGGCTAGAGAAGTTAAGGAAAAGAACGAAGCAGGTGAAAGAGAGAGGACAGAAGCAGGGAGGTGGCGGAAACTAACCCTAGAAAATGAAAGAACTGGTGAAAGAACCAGACGACGAAACATACACTCTTATGATATATGGTAATATATATCATGAATTTATTTCAATCATAGCACTTCATACTGTGTTGAGTGAGTATTGACTACTGTGAGTGTATTAACCCGCTAAAATTGAAAATAATTTATTTGGACCGCCTAAAATATTTTAGCAAGCCCTCATATTTCTTTTAGTGTTTAGTTACACTTTTTTAAATAGTAACGGCAACACCAAATTTTGTGTTGGCGTAGATATTCAATTTAGTTTATGGTAACACTAATTTTTATCAACAATAACGTTAGAAAAATGTGTAGCCTTAAATCAAATTTGACCAATTTTAAGGCATCTAAGGCTACACTTTTGCTTGTAACATCAAAAAAACTGTTGTTGAAAGTCATATATGGTGTAGTGTTCTATCATGATATTCGGTCTAACTGATTTGCCGTTTTCATCTTCTTCAAAGCATTCCTAACCTCGGCCGTACTGATTCTCCTATATCGAATCTCATGACTGAAATCACTATGTAATGTTTAATAGGTTCAAGTCAATCCATGACTATGTGGCGGAGTCTATGAACTTGGCGATGAGGCTTATAATTATGGACATGGAAGTGAGCGGAAGGTTTCTAGTTTAAGTCATCAAGAACTCACTACCTAACTACAACATGATCAAAGAAAAATAGAGCTTGACTGAAGTTAAGGCCATGTTGGTGTTGGAGGAAGGGAGGCTAAGTAAGATGAGGATCCAGTATGCTCACTCGACCATGCAGAATTTCACCGGCACCGGTAGTAATGGAAAACCATATAATAAATAAAAAGGGAAAGATGAGCACCACTGAAGGTCTTAGTAACCTAAAAGGAACAAAGAGCAAAGATGCTACTGTTTTTTTTTTTTAAATTTAGATCCTAATCTTGGGGTCGGGTTCCGGGTCAAACCCATCAGCGTCAAAATCCATAAGTCCTTGATCGACTTTTTCTAGAATCTAGACTTGTCGACTAGTCCTCTTTGTGATAACCATGTTCACTACAGCTCATAAACAGAACTAATCAATATTTGTTATGGGAAATAGGATCAAGCCACAAATATAGAGGACATCAGATTGATAATGAGAACCATAGATGTTTTGAATTTAGAGAAGTGTCTATATGTACCTGATTATGCAAGAAGCCTCATTTTTAAGTAAACTAAATATTTTATATTTTCATTTTGAAGTGGCGAATAGTAGATTTTCATTGTTTAAGATAATTATTTTTCGGATGATGTCATTTTTAATGATTTTCTTTACAGTTTTGAATTTGATGATGAATATATTAGATCACTGTTTGATGATGATATATGTGATAGATTAAAGCTTATTGCATTACATGTATGGGTGTTGTTCGGAAGAAGTAAGAGTATACTATCCACATAGAAAAAGAAAAAGAAAATAGATTCGACGAGCGACTGTACTCTGGGCCGCGGCCCCTGCCGATCACCCTTCAAACATGCCGACTCTCCTGTACTCTGGGCCGCGGCCCCTGCCGGCCGGGCCGCGCCCCCTGCCGACACTCCAACAACAGGCTGGCCGAGCCTGTACTCTGGGCCGCGGCACCTTCCTGTCGGGCCGCGGCCCCTACTCGATAACCTGGGCAGTTTTCTTGGTGTGTGCCGCGACACACTTGGCCCGGGCCACGGCACACGGAGTCAACCCCCTTGGATTCTCCTTTTTAGCTGCATTTCTTACGGGTGTTCATTATCACTTCATATACACATTTTGAGAGCGATCAAAGAGAGAGATAGAGAGGGAAACAAGAGAGAGAAATAAACTTCTTCATTTTCTCGGAGATTTTTCGGTCGGATCGTCGTGATATTTTGACAAGAGCTTGGTAGCTATTGGGTAAATCTTTTCATCGGCGTAAATCGAGATTTTGAGTCCGGAAGTTTGGGTATTTCGTTAGCTTTTTGTGTAAGCTATTTACGGTATTTTCTTTCTCGATCTTGTTGTTGTTGTATTCCAAATACTTGAAGAACATTTATTACCGAGTATTTGACGATTGATTTATACCCCTAGTTTGTATTAGGGACGAATCATTTATTGTGTATTGGTGATAGTGGATTTAAGCGGCTTCGGTCTCGTGGTTTTTACTCTCGTCTTGAGGGTTTTCCATGCTAAAATATTGTGTCTCGTGTTTATTGTTTTTCGAATATCATTTGTATTAATTATCGAGTTGTAATTGATTTACTCTACTCGACGGTAACCACAAAGTTACAATTGAAGAGTGGGAAATTGTCAAACGAAATTCCGCATTATTCGTTGTGACGTGACGTTAGTCGTGTTTTTTCCCAACATGATTATAGTTAAGTCTGGTAATACTCGATACATTAAGAATCGCCAAGTTAGAGGGAGTTCGGAAAAGGAGATAAAGATAAGAAATTCAAGTTGAATAGGACGAACGGTAGTACCCCAATCTTCTTCTATGATCGTTGTTCCCATTGATTTCACAACAATCGAAAACAACATCAAGGAGTTCGGAACTTGGAAAATGTTGACTTGAATAATGATATGGATAATAATATGGTAAAATTGCATGATACACCCCTATATTTTATAAAACTTGTACAAAACACCTTTGTATTATTTAAACTGCATAAAACATCCTTGTGTTTTAATAATTCCTGCAAAGAAAATCCGTTCCGTAAAAAAATTAACGAGTGTGATATGCACTCGTGGTTTTGTGACTGGTTCATCTATTTATGATTTTCAGAGGTGCAAAAAGTCACGAATACCCCCAAACATTCCATAAAATAACATAATGCTCTTCCAATGCTTCTTTATACACTTGAAAAAAAGTTCAAGCTATGTTGCTTCCCTTTATTCAAAATGACATAAAAAAGAAATTGATTAAAAAATAAATTCCACGATGCTCGTAAAATAATAAAAATTCAAAGCACCATTTTAAAATCTTTGCACATGCCCACCAACATCCAAAAAAATAAAAAGCCATTTCTCAGGCAAGTGACCTTGCCCAATGTTGAGGATCAATTCTACTAAGCCAAACATATGGTGTGACTTCATTTACATCAGCAGCAGGGTAAGTATCATTTATCTCCTTCATAATGTTATTGTATTCATACACATTCCCCACTAAAGCAGCACACTAAAACAATTTCTTTATCTCCAACCCTCGAAACTTGGCCTTAAAGTTGTTATACATGTGCGTGACACAAAATCTATGTTCCGTACTTGAAAATATTTTTGATACTGCAACAAGGAGTCCCTTTTGCCTATCAGAATGAAATCCCAACCATTTTCTTCAATTGTCCCAATATCCGATCTCAATATCTGTCGGAACCATTTCCAAGTTCCGTAACTCTCGGACATAATAAATACCATCATTATGGGATACAAATTGCATCCCTACAAACAACACATAAAAGTTGTCTCTATAGTACCCTTTCAAGAAACACCCATCTAAGCCTATAATAGGCCTACACCCTGCCAAAAAACTATCCCCTAGCCCTTTTAAACCAAAATACATCCTATCAAGGGCTGGAGAATCCAACTCCCGATTCAAGTGAATATTCAACTTACTGCCAATGCTTTCTTTACATACAATTACACAATAATCCCACAATCTTGTGTACTGCATCTTAATATTCCCCTCAATCAACACTCCTGCATATCTTTTGGCTCTATAGATGGAATGGTCACAAACCTCCACATTGATGTCTCTATGTACTTTCCTTTTCAATGCCTCCAATGTCATGTTAGGAGTGTCCCTTAAATCATCCACAAGACTTAGTCCAAGATACTTATAATTTACTAGAGTATTGTGAGTACTAGCTGCACAAGTGTGTTCACCCTTGATGGCCTTAACCTGAAATGTGTTACAACCTTGGATTTTAGAAGCATGAATGTACCAGTTACATCCTTTTTTGCATTTTGCTATAATTCTTTTCACCTTAATCTTAGAAAATTTTATATCCCAACCATTTCTAATCACCCGATACCTCCAAACATGTCTATATATCCCTCTTGAAGCAAATAACATGCCTACTTCCATCACAAATTGTTTCCTATCCGGATAATTTTTCTCTTTGAACTCCACATATCCATGATGAACATATTCAGGCCTTTCATCATCAGAATCAACCTCTTTACATAATTCTTCGTCACTCCCATTGCTCTCATCTGTACACCATGCTTCAGTTTGAGCCATTGCACAATCTTCTGCTCGATCTTCATTGTTTCTATTATTTCTAGCACTCATCTTGTTTCCACTTTTCATCATATTCATTTCAGTCTTTATACTTTCCTCGTTTAATGTAGCCCTATATGTTGGAGCAAAATCGGTATTAGCGCCGTGTTGCGGAAGCGTAAATATAAAGTGCAGAAATTTAAACGACACATGGATTTATAGAGGTTCGACTATAATCGAGCCTACATCCTCTCTCGGTATCTTTTTCTATAGGTTGAAGATATAAACCTCTGCACCTCTCTTCTATCGGTCGAGGGATTGCCATTACAATCACGTCTTCAATTGGTCCGTGATAAACCACTCGTACTTGTCTTTGTGTCGGTCCAAGTTAAACCGTTTTCCTTTTCTATTGGACAAGTAATCAACCACTCTAGCTTTCTATCGGTACTAGATAAACCTCACTTAGATATCGATTGCGATTCTAATAGTGCCGGATCCTTGATCCTAATAACACCGAATCCAATCGTATCTTTTGTTTTACCTCTCGTGTATGTGTTGAATGTATAAATAATCAAACTAACAATATAAGCTCAATATCACAACAACAATATAAGTATATCAATATCTGATGAATGAATTGTTTGCTTGAGGTTGTTGTAGTGAAACAATACCATAGGAATGGTACTTATAGGCATTGGAGCCTTAACTAGCCTTTAACTCCCTGACTCTTCATTACGGCCACTATAAGCTAACCATTACGGCCGTTAGCCATTTAACGTACGTTAACACACCCCGGTTACGTACATTAATATCTCCCATTTTGAGTCCAGTAGCATCTGATTCGATCATTATGTACGTTAAGGATACGTCATTGCTGACGTCATATATCCGTTGCCACCTTTCTGACTTTGACTCGTCCAACGTTCTTCTTGTTTGAATTCACAAACATCACATTACGTACGTTAAACAACTCTCATTACATACGTTAAGATGCACATGTTACGTACGCTATGGTATTCCTATTACGTACGTTAAGCTTGTATTTTCCAACTTTTTGCAACTTCGTTTTCTTTGTTGATTTGCTTCGCCTTTTTGTTGTTTTGTTTTGTGTAACAACTTTAACTATCAAAACACTATTAAGCATGTATGGAACAAAATGTTCCAACAATCTCCTTCTTTTTGATGATTACAAAACAACACTTCCTCAATGGGATTTACCTGCAAAAATACAAATATATGTATATATTTGTACTGAGAGCATATTTAAAGTAAACTTTTGAACTGAGAGCATATTTTCAAATTTCTCGTTTCCGAGAGAAAATTTCTTCGTTAAATTTTAACAAGATCATCCTTTAAAATATTTTCATTTTCAATGCATTTTGAATGATCGATCTCGATAAATTTTCCCTTTTCAAGAATTTTGGAATTTTCATTTTCCAATAATTTATTTTTAAATTGAAGGGATTTAATTTTGGATAATGCATTTTGATCATCCGTATGAAATAATTCAAATGCTTCAAAAAATTCATCGTAAGAATTACTTACTTGGCTTTCGACGTCGTTATGGCATTCGAGGGCATACTCCCAACAATCTCCCACTTACACTCAATGCCACACACTATGGTATTTAATACCCATGTTTTCTAGATGACGCTCCTAGCTAATCTGAGAAAGTGGCTTGGTCAGTGAATCAGCGATGTGGTCGGCTGACCCTACTCTATGCAGTATAATGTATCTCTTTGCGAACAAATTCTCTTACGAGATGATACTCTCTCTCAATATGTTTGGTACTGTTATGAAACCTCGGCTCCTAGGCCTGTGCTACCTCTCTGGCAGTGCAGCACAAGGTGTCATGTGAAGTTTACCCAGTAACTTCTAAATCCTTCTTTTGGAGGCCTCCGAGGCCGCTTTATACTCAGCCTAACAGGTGGAATTAGCAGTCACGCTATACTTGGCACTATGCCAAGATACTACTCCTCGATTAAGAGTAATTGGGTCAGCCCGAAACCTACTTACCATGCTCCCAGCATGCGCAATGTTAGCTCTCGTACAAAATAAAGTATATATATGTCTACCCATTTCCGAAGCATATGGTGTATTACTCATTTCCTTTCATTGTTCCTCACTTTGCGGACATGTCTTCGAGGAGAGTTTTATTCCATGTCGCATCGGAAGGAACCCTCTTTAAGATCTTATCTATATAGAGGGCTTGGGAAAAACTTATTATTCTCTTCGCTCTATCCCGGTAGAGCCGAATACCAAGAATATAGGTAGCTTCTCCTAAGTCTTTCATATAGAAATTACTCGAAAGCCTAGCTATCACGGAACTGAGCATTCCCACATAATTTCCTATTAGTATAATGTCATCTACATGTAGTACTAAAAATGTGATCTTTCTACCACTAACCCTCTTGTATACACAAGGTTCCTCTTCATTTTGCACGTAGTCAATCTCTTTGACTGTCTCGTTAAAATGAAGGTCCCAACTACATGAAGACTGCTACAGTCCATTTCATGGAGTCTGCATCCACCATTGCTAGGTCATTGGTCGCGGGTCGGTCTCTTGTTTATCACCTGGAGCCTCATGGAAACCCAGTTCCTTCAAGTGCATAAAACTATACCTCTTAGGTAATTGAGACACCCTACTAGACCTACGAGGTTGTTGTACTTGTGTTACAGAAGGTTCGGTTCTAATTTATTGCACAGGTGTCTCCTGAGGAGTTTCATTGTATTCTTCCAAAGAAATATTTCTACATGCTCCGTCTTCCTGAATGAGCTCATCTTCTAGGAAGTGTGCATGCAAAGCAACTATGATCTTTTGATCTTTGGGCATGTAGAATAGATAACCCATCTCCTCAGATGGGAATCTAATGAAATGTCTCCTCACGAACCTCGCTTCCATTTTGTCCACCTTAGTCTTCTTGACATAGGCAGGACATCCCCAAATCTTAATGTGATTAAGACTTGGTTTCCTGTCCTCCCACATCTCATGTGGAGTTTTAGGACCGGATTTAGAAAGACACCTGTTCAAGATATATGCAACAGTCAGGAGTGTATACCCCACAGGTAAATCGGTAAGTCAGTATAACCCAGCATGGAACGGACCATGTCCAACAAGGTCTGGTTCCTTCTTTCTGACACACCATTTAACAGAGGAGTGTCTGGAGGTGTTAGTTGTGATACTATTCCATGTTTCTTTAGGAACTCATCAAACTCTATACTCATATACTCGCCACCTCGGTCTGACCTAAATGCTTTGATATGATTACCAGTTTGTTTCTCGACTAGGGCCTTGAATTCCTAGAATTTCTCAAAGGCCTCGGATTTATGTTTCATTAAGTATACATAACCATACCTAGTATGATCATCTGTAAACGTAATGAAATACTGATATCCGTCACGTGCTGCTTCCAAAGCACCACATACGTCGGTGTGGATTAATCCTAGTTTATCAGCAGCTCTTTCAAAAGTCCCTGTGAAGGGGGACTTAGTCATTTTACCTTTAAGGAAAGATTCACAAGTAGGAAAGGATCCGATCCCAATGGACCCATAAGTCCATTTTTTTCCATTTTGTAAACCTTGGTCTAACCAACATGACCAAGTCTAAGTTGCCATTTCAAAACTTGATTGGTTTCATCAGCATGCTTCCTAGTCATAGTATTCACAACGACTTTGTTACTGAGGTTTAGATGATACAATCCATTTAACAATGTAGCAGTGCCCACAAGTTTATTTCTAAAATAAATTTTGCAGGAACCATCACTAATGAAAAATGAAAAGCCTTTCCGATCCATGACCGGAATGGATACAATATTTTTATGCCCCTTGGGAAAACAAGTACATCTTCTAAAGTCAGAACAAAACTAGATTCTAAACCCAAAAGAAGTGATCCTATGTCAGTTGCTTCGATGCTATGCCCGCTTCCGATAGTGATCATTACTTTTCTAGCTCCAAGCTTCCTCCTTTTTTCCAGATCCTGATGCACGGTACAAATATGAGAACTAGAACCAGAATCCAATATCCAGGAAGTAGAAAATACAGTAGCAGAATAATTTTTTTCCAAAACTAAAAGTTCTGTACCTAAAGTGCCATGAAGAATTGGACAGTCTCTAGCCCAGTGGCCCAGCTCACCACACTTGAGACAAGCGTCCTTATTCTTGCTCTTCGGAACCATCGGGACCTTGCCCTTTCCTTTTAAGTACTTGACTTGTGGTCCCATCTGCTTCTTGGTCTTTTTCTTCTTGTTCTTAGATCTCCAAGGTCCAGAAGAAATCACAAGGGCAGACTCCTTCATCCGTGGAGTCTTCATCTGAGACTGAGCGGTCACGAGATTGTTCAGTAGCCCAGCTAAGTTATATGCAATCTCATTACAGTTGAAGTTCATAACAAACTGTGATAAGGAATCAGGGAGAGACTGTAGGATAGGTCGGTTTGAAGAGAAGTATCTATATTAAAATCAAGAGCCTCCAATCTCTCGATCATGGATATCATTTTGAGGACGTGGTCCCCAACCTTCTCATCTTCCTTCATCCTTGCACCGAACAATTGCTTGGATATCTCATATCTAGCAGTTCGACTATGCTCACCATATAGCTCGATTACGTGAGATAGAATCTGCCTAGCAAAAGTCATTTTCTCATGAGGTCTCTGAAGCTCATTAGATATAGAATCCATCATGTAAGCACGGACTTTTACGTCATCCTTAACCCACTTTTCGTGGTTTTCAATCTCTTCCTGCTTGGCTCTTGTCCGCACTAGAGGCGCCAGAATGTCCGTCTCTGTTGGGAAAACAAAGACCCTGTATCGAAACAGCCGGGATATCCGATCCCTGTATCGAAAGGTATTTGATAAAGAGGTTTTGACATATATGCCAATCCGAATACAGTAAAGGAAACTGTATCGAAGCTTTGAGGTTTTATTCTGTATCGAAGACCTGCCACGAATCAGCATATAGTGAAGCCCTTCAGTACAGCAAGAAGTCTTGTAAAAGACCAAAGTATGGAAACTCTCTCGAAACTCAAAATACAGTTATCTTCCATACAGCTCACAACAGGACAAAGAAGGAATATCCAGAAGTCAAGTCCCGTTGAATAAGGAAGTATTTAAATACTCAAGGATAAAGTATTTAAATACTTCCAGTCAACAGATCTTCAGAATCCCGCTAAATCCGGATCGTGTCATAATCCCGTTGGAACGAAATCTCATTCAAACGGATACATCTCAACGGATATATATTTCAGAGACTATATATATCTTATGAAGGTATTGAAGATCAGACACCAGTCACCTAACACTCAAGCTATCAAAAGTTATCATCAGAGCAAAACATATCTCCAAAGCTTACTGCAATTAAGATCTAAAGAGATATATAGTGCTCATCATCCTGAACAACACTTCATCAGCTGAAAGCTCTTAAAGTCAAAGTTGTTGTTCACCATCTGTTCTATACGTTGAACAAACTCAAGATCAGCCCTGTGTGGACTGAACAATTTGGGCTTCTACGGAACTGTGTGTGAAGGATTTGTATTGAAGAAGACGAAGCTTCAGAACTGTGTGTGAAGAAGCAAGTCAAAGCATCAACTCAAAACCAATCTGTGTGAACGGTTTAAGCTAAGATATTTATATCAATCTGTGTGAACGATATATTGATTGTGTGTGTTGTTATAATTACGTAGTTGTGTACGTAGTAATTATAATAAACTTTTTACTCCTGTGTGGAGGACCAGTGGACGTAGAGGGGTTTACCTCGAACTACTTTAATTACTGTGTTATTTACCTTCAGCTTTTACTGTTTTAATTACTGTGATAAATTAAGTGTACACTATACACTTAGTTGCTGTATCCACAAAGAACTCATCAGATCCAAGACTTCCGCTACGCACTCAGATTTAAAATCCATACAGTTTGTTGTTTAAACTAT
This sequence comes from Orobanche coerulescens, assembly GCA_033398695.1. Taxonomy (NCBI): domain Eukaryota; kingdom Viridiplantae; phylum Streptophyta; class Magnoliopsida; order Lamiales; family Orobanchaceae; genus Orobanche; species Orobanche coerulescens. The sequence continues at coordinate 126,218,515 of CM065812.1, read as the reverse complement.
TTTCCAAACTGTATCCAGTATACTTAGTGGCCAACAAGTGGTATCGGAGCGGTTGATTCTAAAAATAATCAGTCGTATTCTTAACCGAATCAGATTCAAATCACTTATTTTCAAAACAGTCTCTTTCATTCCTGTATTATCAGTATGGATACTTCTATGATTAACAAAGTCCCTATGTTCTCTATTAACGAATTTGACGACTGGAGAATTAGGATGGAGGCTCATCTTGCAGCAATGCACGAAGAGATGATTTTTGTTATACAGGATGGTCCTATCAAGATCATGAAGGTAAATCCGGCCGCAAGAATTGAGGGCCAAGCCCATGCTGAAATGCTCGAGAAGGAACGCGAGCAATGGACAACAGATGAAAGAAAGCGAGCCAATCTCGACAACGTGGCTAAGAACGCGTTATTTGTCACTCTTGACAAAGGCACGTTCTCAAAGGTAAAGAGCTGCAAAACAGCCAAAGAAATCTGGGATAAACTCAAGTTGATTTATGAGGGAACTGAGCTCTCAAAAGAAAACAAGATTTCAAAACTAACTCAGCAATTTGAATCTTTTGAAATGAAACCAACTGAAACACTTGAGGAACTTGACCTCAGATTCACTGGTATTGTTGGTGAACTTGAAGCGTTGGGCAAAATTTACACTCAAAAGGAGAAGAACTTAAAAATTTTCAGATCTCTCCCACTGGATGGGACATTAAGACCACAATATGCGTGTATCCTGTAATCTTAATGAAATATCTACTTTTGATCTCTTCTCCGACCTCAAAGCTTTTGAGTATGATATTGTGAAGAGAGAAAGTCAAGAATCTCCTTCAAAGGTCACGGCTCTAGCCTGTGACGAACCGTCGACACAAAGATGCCCACTGTCAAGCCCAATCACAAGAATGTCGACAGTGAAGACGACATCCTGTCTCAAGATGAAATGGCGCTTCTCATGCATAAATTCAAAAGTTCATCAAACACTGGAAAGACTCCCTACAGGCCCAAACCTGTCCACAAGGTAAGTACCGAAACATCATCTGGTGATGCTAACCTGTGCTATAATTGCAAGAAACCAGGGCATTATGCAAATAAATGTCCTCATCCCAAAGTCCAAAGATTGCCTGAGGCCGAGCAACAAGAGAGAGATGAAAGAAGACGTGCTTGGAAAGACAAGCTCAAGACCCTGATTGGAGAATCAGAAGCCTCCCCCACACCATCCAAATCAGCAGAATGTCTTCAGGTGGTCACTGAAAGTGATTCATCTGACGATGAGTTCGATGATAAAGCATATATGTGCTTTATCGCCAAAGATGTTCCAGAAGGTGAAGACAGCGACGATGAGGTAAGTTCAACCTCAGCTATTTTGTCAAATGCATCTCATACTTTCGAAAATATGATGAATGAATTTAAAAACATTCAAAAGGCCCATGAGACTCTAAAAACTGAGAATATACAGCTTCAATTAACAAATTTAGAGCTGAAAGATGAAAATGACTTCTTTGAAAATAAATTATGAAAATATGTCTCTTGATTGTGAAACCAAAGAAGGTCGATTTTGAAAAACTCATGGAGAGCAATCATCAACTTGCTCATGAACTAAATGAGGTTAAAACCCACAATGAGAGCAAGACAAATGATTTGGTTCTACTACAAGCCAAAATCACAACTCTCAGCGAGAATCGAACTTGAGACCATTCTCAAGTCGTTTGAAAAATCGTCCAAAAGAATGGAAGAAATTCTGAGCACTGGGCAACATGCTCATGATAAAAGTGGCTTAGGATACGGCTCATGTTCAAACAAAGGGAAATCTAGTACGGTGTTCGTCAAGAGTGTGGAACACATTCCAGAATCGAAAAAATCCATAGTCCCGTGAAGGAACTGTCAGACGAGAAAACCAAAGGTCGCAATTCCGCCCCGCAATCCTATACTGCATGGAATCATAAGCCATTCCAACCTCGTGAGGCGCACTCAACAAAGATGCTCCCGAGCATATCAACGGCGCCAACAGCTCGTAAGGAAGGTTGTATCCAACCACCAAAGGCCCGCACACGGCAAGATTTATCGATAAAGACGCCGAGGTATTGGATACAGGAGCCCCGTTATCCCTCAAGACAGCAGATGCCAGTTCAGTATCAACAACAGCATTGGGAATCCAACTAGAGACCCAGAAGACAAGCTATTAGGCCTAAGAAAATGGCTCCACCTCCAAGACGGCACTCATACTGGATTAATAAGAATAACCCTGAATTTTACATGCATAATAATTATCATGATTATAACGACTATGGATATGCCCCCCGTAGATATCGCAACACTGTACCAAGTATGTCCTACAGTAAACCAATTGCTGCCAGGAAAACTTGGGTACCTAAAGGAACTAACATACATGGACCCAAAAATCAAAGGGGACCTAAATCTACCTAATTTCTTTGTTACAGGACATTCTAGAGGAGGATACCTGGTACTTTGATAGTGGATGCTCTCGTCACATGACCGGAGATAGGAGCAAGCTATCTGATTTTGTAGAAGGTCGCGGTCCAAAAGTTCGCTTAGGTGATAAGTCTAAAGGAAGAACAAGAGGGAAAGGAAACCTACTTGTGGGGAAATTCAAGGTCACCGATGTTGCATATGTTGAAGGCTTACAGTATAATCTACTTAGTATTAGCCAGTTCTGTGATAAATAGTTCTCGGAAAAGTTCTATATAGATCGCTGTAGAGTCAAGAACACCCAAACCAAGGAAGTTGTGCTTACAAGAAGTAGATCAGGTAATATGTATATTACTGACTGGAAGCCTATGAGCTCCTCAATTCCATGCTTTGTTGCCAAAGGCACTGCAGATCTTTGCTGGTTATGGCACAAGAGGATGTCTCACGTCAACTTCAAGACGATCAACAAGCTCTCAAGACAGGGAATGGTTAGAGGTTTGCCAAATGTGTCATTCAAGAAGGACATCGTCTGCGGACCATGTCAGAAAGGCAAGCAAATCAAGTCAACCCTGAAAAGCAAATCCTACCTTTCAACCCAAAGAGTGTTGGAAATGCTACACATGGATCTCTACGGTCCTGTAGACCAAGTAAGTTTGGGAGGTAAGAAATACTGCATGGTTGTTGTTGATGATTATTCCAGGTATGCTTGGACGATCTTTCTTAGCAAGAAGAAGGAAACAACATCAAAGCTGCCCGAGCTCCTGAGGTACAGAATTCACTAACCGCTTTATAGAGCAATACTGTTCGGAGAATGGAATACAGCACGAATACTCAGCTGCCCGTACACCTCAACAAAATGGTGTTACCGAGCGAAAGAATAGGACGTTGAAAGAAGCAACAAGGACAATGATTGCCGCAAGCAATTTGCCACAGTGTTTCTGGGGTGAAGCAACCAATACAGCATGCTACACTCAAAACCGCTGTATCGTCAACAAGCACCACAACAAAACATCATATGAGGTATGGAATAACAAAACTCCGTTAGTTTCGTATTTCCACATTTTTGGATGCAGGTGTTATGTATTGAACAATGGGAAGGACCAACTTAGAACCTTTGATGAAAAATCAGATGAAGGAATATTCGTAGGATACTCCTCCGTCAGCAAAGCTTTCAGAATCTTTAATAAAAGGAAGATGACGATCGAGGAATCAGTTCATGTAGTGTTCGACGAACCACACCATGACCCTACAGGAGTAGATGATATCACTCAGAACATTCACCATCTATCTATCTTGGATCCACCAACACCCATAGAACCTGTCGTTAATTTAGAAATCAACCCCGCAGCTGTAAGAATCGATGTGGATGAAGCCGACGCTATACAAGCTGAAGCTGTATCCACAGCATCTTTCGATACAGTACGGGATCCTGAATTAGAACCCGACCGAAGATGGTTGAGAGATCACCCGCAAGAGCTGATCATTGGAAACATTAATGCCGGTGTTTCTACTCGTAGGAGAATACAGAGTACACAAGGAAATGTACTTTGTGCACAAGAAGAATCTAATGCTGAAATTTCACAGTTTCCTGAATGGAAATCTCAATCCGAACTTAGAAGACTCAATATATGCACTATCGTTGTATTCTTAGCCCAGTCCGAACCTGTTTCGACCATAGACGCTCTTAACAATTCTCATTGGATAACATCTATGGAAGAAGAGCTTAACGGTTTTAAAAGAATCAATGTATGGTATCTTGTACCCAGACCAACACACCAATCGGTTATAGGAACCAAATGGGTATTTCGAAACAAAAAGGATCGAAATAGACTTATCATAAGGAACAAATCTAAACTAGTAGCACAAGGCTATAGTCAGGAAGAAGGAATAGACTATGGTGAAACCTTCGCCCCTATAGCGAGACTAGAAGCCATTAGGATATTTTTAGCCTTTGCCACCCATAAGAGTTTTATCGTATACCAAATGGACGTCAAAAGTGCTTTCCTGAATGGAGATCTTGCAGAAGAAGTTTATGTTGAACAACCACCAGGGTTTGCCAACACAGACGGTATCGATCTAGTTTACAGGCTAAGGAAAGCGCTGTATGGACTTAAACAAGCCCCTAGAGCCTGGTACGAAACCCTGTCCCAGTATCTAACCAACAACGGTTTTGAGAAAGGTGCTGTGGACAAAACCTTGTTCAAGATACAGGAAGGTGATGACCTTCTATTGGTACAAATCTATGTGGATGATATTATTTTTGGTTCAACTAACCTTGCTCTATGTCAAAGGTTCTCTCATCTCATGCAAAGTAAATTTGAAATGAGTATGATGGGGGAACTTAGTTATTTCCTAGGCTTGCAGGTAAAGCAGTTGCCTACAGGTATATTTATCAACCAGGAGAAATACAGCAAGGAGCTTCTCAACAAATTTGGAATGAATACTTCCAAATCCTCGCCAACCCCCATGAGCACTTCCGTGCAAATTAGTGCTGATGAAGCCGGAAAGCTGTTTGACCAATCACTCTACAGGAAGCTCATTGGTTCACTCCTGTACCTAACGGCTAGCAGGCCCGATATCCAGTTTGCTGTTGGAGTGTGTGCGAGATACCAAGTTGCACCTAAGGAATCACACTTCAATACAGCTAAACGAATCCTGAAGTACATTAAAGGAACAGTCGATGCAGGACTATGGTATCCTAAGGAAGGCGGATTCGATTTAGTTGGATACAGCGACTCGGATCTCGGAGGTTGCAAGCTAGATAGGAAGAGTACAAGTGGAACTTGTCACTTTCTTGGACCTAGACTCGTTTCTTGGTTCAGTAAGAAGCAATTGGCTAACTCTCTTTCCACGGCTGAATCAGAGTACTATGTCGGGTAGTCGCCGCATGCAGATCCTTTGGCTGCAGCAACAACTGTCAGACTATGGAATCGATGCTAGAGAGACTCCAATCATGTGTGATAGCACGAGTGCAATTGCAATCACGCACAATCCTGTTCTGCACTCGCCCACTAAGCATATCAACATGAAGCATCATTTTATAAGGAATCACGTCGAGAACAAGGATGTTCGCCTGGAAACAGTTCATACAGACGTTCAGCTGGCCGACATCTTCACCAAGCCTCTCGACACAACAAGATTCAACATGCTCAGACAAGAATTGGGAATGCTACAGCCAGACTCCCTGTAAGTAATTTACTGTTTTTACTCAACAATTGAGGAGGAATGCTGTAAGACCCAAGAATACAGTATCCAATGTTAATTCTTTGTACACTCAGAATCGTCAATACAGTACTGTAGCGAGAGAAGACATATGAATCCTACAGCTGGCGTGTGCAATAATTAAGGGGGAATACTGTAGGACCCATGAATACAGCATTAATCCAAATATTGTTGTATGGAATTTGAAACCTATATGTACCTTTTTAAGGGGGAACGCTGTATCGACGCGGAAACAGCACATGCTATAGGATTTTGATTCAGTATATAATATAATACTATTTCCTTTCAAAATAATTTTTGTCCACGTGCCCTGTTTTTATGTCAAACGTCATGTACATTAAATGCCTTACACGACATCTGGACAACTGAATCTCAAAAGCCGCGATGTTTTAAATTGTTTATTGTTTCAAAACCGCCGTTTTAGGCATTTAGGGTGACACAAATGTCAGAAGTGGGACCCGCTCAATTTTTAAACATTTCAATGGATTAGCGTACCAGTTACACTCAATCCATATTAACCGTTGATTTCAAAACCGGTTCCCATCCCTTAAAATCTGACCATTCGTACTCTGCAAAACCCTATTTCGCCGCCCAACTATAAAAGGACTGAATCTGCCATTAGAGACTCTTTACGCTTTCTGCAAATTCAAGAGTTCTCAAGCAAAAACAGCCTATATACTTTACTGCATTTTAAGAAATCATCAATGGCTGGACAATCTTCTTCTCCTGCTCTGAAGAAATCTGCTAACATCATTGATGGCCGGATCTTCTCCAAACCTGTCATCATTGAGCGTATTCTGTCAGAAACCAACGACGCAGAACCCATGGAGTATATCATAACTCGTCTTCAACAACAAGGCCTCTATCGACTTGGAAGCAAGACTGCTGACAAATACGACACCCATCTGGTTGAGGAATTCTACCTCAACGCCGCCGTACGTTTTCTGTCATTGGCCCAAGGAGTTCATGTTGCTGACATCACTGCTACAGTCCAGGGAGTTGAGATCTGTATCGATAACGATCTGCTCCAGAACATCTACAGGCTACCCGTTGATGGCCTGACCATGGATCAACTTGAGAGATTCGGGTCTTAAGAGCTCATTACTAAATTTTATGGACTATTCATAGGGTCCAAAGTTGTTGACATGGTGCAGACTACATGTCACAAGAAAAACTTTTGTCTTCCTTATGTGTATCTTCATGATTTTTGCTCCAGGATAATTGAAAATCGAACCGGTGCGTTCGAAATGTGTACCAACTTGAGGTTCAGGATGATGGTGGCTATTCTGACCTGTGAAAAGGTCAATTGGTGCCAAATAATCCTGAAGCGCCTACAAGAGGAGGTGTGCAAACCAGCCACCCAGAAGAAATCTTTTGGTTTAATGTTGAACTATATCCTGACGAAGTGCGGACTGACGCAATCCGCCGATGCGAAGAAGAATAGCTCGAGGATATACTTAGGAGGCGTCAAGCCTACTGCGTATAACCAGAGCACCTTGTCTTGCAACCACCCGAGAACCAGACATATGCCAATTTCTAATAATCCAAGAGATGAATCCTTGAAGTTCCAAGAAGTGGAATCTTCAAAGAAGAGAAAGAGATCTCACAGCAAGAAACGCACTGCTGGTGAGAAGCCCATGAAGAGACTAAGGAGGCTTTCGAAAATCAAATCTGCCAAGCCCTCTGAAGAAGTCTCCCCCGTGGCTCAACCCACTGACGAAGAACCCCAGGGCCCAACCCCTGTGGAAGAGGTGTCTCCTACTGTATCGACAGTAGATCCCGAGCCTTTGGCGGCTAGGACGGATAATGAGACATCTGCCAACGATCAAGACTTTAGCGAGTCGGCTGCCCATTTGGAGCCAAAAGCTACTTCTCCTCTGCGGGATCCCACACCCGTACAGGATCCATCTTCCTTCAGGGCACCATCCCCTGTAAGGAGTCCCACTTCCGTACAGGATCCCATACCTGTACAGGAATCCCTCGCTACAGCGTCTCCAGACGTTGTACGCAGTCCCTCCCCTGACTCGATTATTAATCAGACCCTTCTTTCTGTTCAAATTGAACACGCCTACGAAAGATTTTTGCAATGGAAAGGCTACAGGCTAGCTCCGTACGAAACATTGTACAACTGGAGCGATTGGAGCCACGAAGAGAGATTCGTCTCAGAAGTGACGGACTCAACAGAAATTGAGGCCCTGCTCCGATGGGACAAACCCTCCTGCAAGGAACTAATTGAAAGCCATCTTCTGCACAAATCTGATGCTCGAAGGAAAGGAAAGAACAAGTCAGAGGACTCTCCCACTAATCCAAAAGACGACGAAGATCATGACTCAGACGACGACGACGATGCTTTTCAAGCAAGTCTGAAGATGAGTCGTGAAGAGGCTGAAGCCAGAGACGCCTCTCCACCCAGAGATGACGAAGGGCCTTCTACTCAAAACAATCCCCCTTCGCCACAGCATGAGATCATTCCCAACGAAGAGGAATCAGTCCCTCCAGTCGAGGAAGTAGAAGAAATTTTGGAACAGGCACCTGAGCCTGCTGCGACCGAAGAAGCTGTTCCTGAAAGACAACAGGAGGATTCAGTCCCTCCTGTATCCATGTATATTGAAGAATCTTCGCAACAGGAAGCTTCTCAACCCCTTGTCGTCGAACCAGAGCAAGCTGCTCCCGCCCCTTCAACCGTGGAATCCGAGGACGGTATCGAACCTGAGGATGTCCAACTTACTTCACGCCCATCCGTGAATGTAAGAAGGTTGAACAGCTCTGGAGATCTTGCCCAACCAGATTCTCCGATTTCTGCCACAAGGAAAGAACGCCTACGTGCACTTGGTCTTCAAACTGTATTCATCTAGGATGCAGTAAATGCTCTGTCTTCCGTTGAAAAAGCATTAAATTGGATGCATACTTCTGCCGTGGAAGAAATGACCACTCTTCAACATGAAGTATCTCGTGTTGTCGAAGCATTCACTATTTTGCCAGAAGTTTTCAAACAAGCTTTGAAAATCATGGAAGATAAGCAGGAGCAACTGCTGAAGGAAGAAGCAACAAAAACGAGGATAGCTGAAGCCAAGACCGCTTGTGCTATGATTGAAAACAGCTCTCAATCACAAGGCCACGACAAATGCATTAAGGATATGTCGCAGATGCTTTCCTCCCTTGTAGAGAGAATGACTAACATCGAGACAAAACAGGATGCTGCTCTAGAAATCCTAAAAAGTCTTGATGAAGCCAAAAAGGGGGAAGAGGCGAGAGAAGCTGCTAGGAGAATCAGGATATAGCAAGAACGGTAATTTGAGGCTGCTCAAAACAGCATCACTGCCGAGTTGAACAAACTAGCACCTCCCTCCCAAAGTTTTAAGATTTCAGGCTCCCGACCTGAATTTCATGATCCCAATGTCCCTTGGCAAACTCTTATTCAGAGACCTTCTGAAATTCGTCTGCCGACCAACCGCGATCCTACTGCCGACGAAGTGAAGCATTGGAGGAAGAACGAACTGATGAGATACTTTGTCAAACTCATCAGGGAATCTGCCATCTTCAAAAACTATAAAACGTTAGCGGAGGCCGCAGACAAATTTACGAAGATGCTAGAAGACGGAAAACTCCCTCTCCAAATCGAGATGAAATCCAAACACAGAAGAGGAGATCGGATCACCCATCCAGAAGACTGGATTCTTGCCTTTGATCGATCCTATGAAGGAAGAGCTATATACCAGGATCGAGGCAATGATTCTCTTCAGAACTGGTGGCGTGGCACCGAGAATGACCCAGGAAAAAGGCCATGGAGGCATGCGGACTATAGATAGGAGCTGAAATCTCTGTATATTATTTTTGTTTTGTAATTTCTCTTTGAAACAGCAAACTTTGTACTCAATTCATTTTGAATATCAATAAAAGCGTTTGTTTGTCTTGAAAGATTACAACTCGTAATCTACTGTGTTGATGTATGATTACTTAAATTGTTTGATAGCAATCTCAAGTTAGATAACTTGATTGAAAATTAAGTCAGCATTTAACTAGTCTACGAACAGTTCATAAATTCAGTTGTAAGCTTAGAATACATTGTAAGATTGTACCTGCGCGCCAATCATAAGCTTAAGTTGTAATAAATCCTTAAACTGTAACGAACTTGCCTACGAGCAGTTCATCATTTAGACTAAGACAGACCCTTTGACGAAAGACCAAGAAATCTGCCAGAAGACATCAAAGAAGATCACTTCATGAAGAAGGTTTTGGCATCATCAAGAAGACTTGAAAAGTTAAGAAAGTAAGTCTTGGCAAATTGTCAAAAAGGGGGAAATTGTTGGGAAAACAAAGACCCCAGATCGAACAAATGATATCCGATCCTCGACGAATGGTATTTGATAAAGAGGTTTTGACATATATGCCAATCCGAATACACTAAAGGAAACTGTATCGAAGCTTTGAGGCTTTATCCTGTATCGAAGACCTGCCTCGAATCAGCATATAGTGAAGCCCTTCAGTACAGCAAGAAGTCTTGTAAAAGACCAAAGTATGGAAACTGTCTCGAAACTCAAAATACAGTTATCTTCCATACAGCTCACAACAGGACAAAGAAGGAATATCCAGAAGTCAAGTCCCGTTGAATAAGGAAGTATTTAAATACTCAAGGATAAAGTATTTAAATACTGCCAGTCAACAGATCTTCAGAATCCCAATCCGGATTGTGTCATAATCCCGTTGGAACGAAATCTCATTCAAACGGATACATCTCAACGGATATATATTTCAGAGACTATATATATCTTATGAAGGTATTGAAGATCAGACACCAGTCACCTAACACTCAAGCTATCAAAAGTTATCATCAGAGCAAAACATATCTCCAAAGCTTACTGCAATTAAGATCTAAAGAGATATATAGTGCTCATCATCCTGAACAACACTTCATCAGCTGAAAGCTCTTAAAGTCAAAGTTGTTGTTCACCATCTGTTCTATACGTTGAACAAACTCAAGATCAGCCCTGTGTGGACTGAACAATCTGTGCTTCTCCGGAACTGTGTGTGAAGGATTTGCATTGAAGAAGATGAAGCTTCAGAACTGTGTGTGAAGAAGCAAGTCAAAGCATCAGCTCAAAACCAATTTGTGTGAACGGTTTAAGCTAAGATCTTTATATCAATCTGTGTGAACGATATATTGATTGTGTGTGTGTTGTTATAATTACGTAGTTGTGTACGTAGTAATTATAATAAACTTTTTACTCCTGTGTGGAGGACCAGTAGACGTAGAGGGGTTTACCTCGAACCACTTTAATTACTGTGTTATTTACCTTCAGCTTTTACTGTTTTAATTACTGTGATAAATTAAGTATACACTATACACTTAGTTGCTGTATCCACAAAGAACTCATCAGATATCCAAGACTTCCGCTATGCACTCAGATTTAAAATCCATACAGTTTGTTGTTTAAACTATTTTCCAAACTGTATACAGTATACTTAGTGGCCAACAGTTTCCAAGACGTATCCCGGTGCCTCTATACTGAGGACTATCATTAGATTGTGGAGCCAATCCACGAAGTTAGGTCCCATCAAGGTATTCTTTTCGAGTAGAATTGCGAGTGGATTCATTGTCATATTGAGAGTTATGTCTGCATTAAGTACAACAAATTAATTAGTGACTCGTTTAATTATGATCTGAGTATAGAATTAAGGTCTTTTCTATTCTTGTTACCCAGCTCCCACTATTTTTTTTCGGAATAACACACTCCCATGTGAAATCCGAAAGTATCGTCGCTCTACTTCATAGTGGTGATCGAGTTCTTTATAAATTTTAATAGAGGGCAACCGAACAGGTTTCTAGTCTATTAATTTTCATAAAGTGGTGTCCAACACCAACCCATCAAATGGATGATTCGATCTTATTTTTCCCCTTGTTCACTCCCCTCAACCTATACGGTTTCTATGGTTCGTGAACAAGTTAAGTTTATACCATCGATGCAAGTCAGTTTCACAATTGAATCTTATCCGACAACCTATCAGGTTTCTAGGGATAAAATTTGCTCCAACCGAAGGCATTCAATGCGCTGCTGGTAATTTATTCGTCCTTCCCGAACGACTACCCCGATAACTCGGAAGCATAGCACATCCAGTTTGGATTTCAATTTCCCGAAAACTCGATGGAGGGAAGGAAAACCTTGAAACCTTACAAACTTAATAATTTGTTCTGGGAGAATTATCGCGATTAATGTTACACTTTGCACATTAATTCATTTAAGCGCGTTTGTGGCATTCATACAATATGAAACAACCATTCACAACCTAGTTGCTACCAACATGTGGTTCATGGACCGTTCCTAGAAAACAAAAAACTCCGTATTCTAATTACAAGTCTTCGTCTTGAATCTTTGTCTTCTCGAAACGGATCTTCCTCCAGTCTTCGTCATTACATATAAATTTTACATTGAAAAATTGCATCCTAGATACAAATATTTCTAGTAAAATAATTGGCTCAAAACGGCCTTTACAACCCAATCGAATAAAGAAAACGATTCAAAACTAAGTCCATGAACCACATCCCCATTCTAAAGCATTCATCCAATAAATACTAAATAAATGGATAGCGAGAAGATTACATTGATCTAATTAATATATAATCAACAATAAATAGAATTGATCAAATCAATTCAACAATAATCGACAATTTAATTTTCGTCCGTAGTGAACCCTTAAAATATTTTCTTTAAATTTTCCCTCATCAAAAATTCCAAATTAATGATTTTAACACTAGGAAATTAAATAATCGAAAATTTACTGAAAACGAGACCTAGTGCCCGACAGTCTGGAAACTGCCAAGCAGCACCAAGCACCCTGCTAGGCAGCCTACAGGACACGTTCGGCCGCATATAGCAAGCACTCGGCCGGATACAGCAAGCACTCGACCGGATACAGCAAGCACTCGGATGCATACAGCAAGCGCTCGTCCGGATACAGCAAGCACTCGGCCAGATACAGCAACACGCTCGGCCGCATACAACACCGTTCGGTCGCATAAGCAACGCGCTCGGCCGCCTACAGGACCCGCTCAGCACTGAATCGGTGGTAATTGTATTTTTATGCGCTTAATCATCATTATTTTATACCCATTTTTAGTTTAAATCAGCGTAAATGAGCTTTTAATGCACTATCTTTATATGTTTTGAAGGAAATTGGAGTCCGGAAGCTTAAACAACGAAAAATGGGCCAAAACGACAATTTTTGGTCAGGGGCCGTGACACACCAAGGCCAGGCCGCAGCACACGCACGGCACAGCAGGCGTCATACTCACTGTACCGGGGGCCGCGACACACTTAAACTGAGCCGCGGCCCATGTGAAAAATACCGCCCAGGCATATGGCGCTGAACACTAAGGGCCGCGGCACACTAATGCCGAGCCGCGGCCCGCGGGGCGGGATTTCTGAGTCAGCCGCGTTTTTGGGCCGTTTTTGGAGCCTGTTTTCGACCTAATTCCCGGACGCGTTTTGGAGACTAATGAAGGTTATAAATAGGCATTGAAGGTCTGAAGATAGATCATCGAAGAAAAGGAGAAAACACCGAGAGAGAGAGCAAGCTAGAGAACGGAGGAATTCAAGTTCTTCAACTGTGTTTGATTTCTATTATGCTTTCTTTAATTCTTTGTGTATTAATATCTAGCATGTCGGGCTAGAACCCTATTCTAGGATTGTGATGAAACCGAGGTTTTGACGAATTAACTTTTGATTTTGCATTATCAATATATATCTCCCTTTCTTATTGAGGTTTCCCCAATTATATTTCTCGAATTGGAAGAGGAGAGTTAGTAGGAAAAATTGGTGAGAACGTTTTATCTTGTGAGATAGGAATATACTCATAGGAATTACGTGGCCTGTCTGAAGATTTTGTACTTTTTGCCTATTGTCGAATTAATTCACCTAGGAATAGAGTGTTTTATTCGCCTTAGAAAATTCTACTGACCTCGGGAGAGGCATTAGAGTATCTTAGAAATCTTCGCCTTCAATAGATTGGGAAATCACTTACTTTATATAAATCAAGAGTAATTCGGATAACTCGACGCGGATTCTCAATCCTAGATTTTTCTCCTATTTGATTTTCTTTCTTCTCATAATCGATTTTATTAATTGTTCTTAGTTTATCATTTTATTAATTTTCCTTAATATTCCTTGCACCACCAAATTCGATCGTTCAAATAAAATTAGAATACACATAAATCGGTAGTTAGTAAGTCAGTCCTCGTGGGAACGATATCTTACTTATCACTTTATTACTTGCTTACGACAATGTGCACTTGCGTTCACTGAATTATGTAACAAGTTTTTGGCGCCGTTGACGGGGACTGATTGTTTTACTAATATCGATTTCAGTATTTCTAGTCTTAATTTGAACACTATTTTATTTTTGTGTAATTTATTATTTGTTATTCTTTCAGGAGTTTCGTTTAGTACATGAGAAAATTCGATAACAAAGGCCTATTAACTTTGGATACTGAACTCGAGCGCACTCTGCGGAAAAATAAGAAGGAAAGGCATGAGCTGTGGACAAAAGATACCATGGCCGATAACACAGAAAATCATGGAGTAGACAATCCTATGCAGCAAGCTCAACCAGCATTGGCACTCCGAGATTATGCATTGCCTCAAATCAACGCGAATTTTTTGTGGATTCGGCGCCCAACTGTCCAAGCAAACAATTTCGAGATAAAGCCGGCCATAATCCATATGGTACAAGCAAGCCATTTCTGCGGATTAGCGAATGACGACCCTAATGCTCATATTGCGTCATTTCTCGAGATATGCAATACGTTCAAGAACAATGGAGTTTCTGATGACGCCATTCGTCTACGGCTTTTCCCATTTTCCTTGAGGGATAAAGCCAAGTTTTTGTTGAATTCACTTCCGCCGGGCTCTATCACGACTGGGGCGGAGTTAGCACAAGCCTTTATGGCTAAATTCTTTCTGCCGGCAAAGACTGCGAGACTTCGGAATGAAATAACGACGTTCGGGCAATTTGAGATGGAATCACTTCATGAAGCTTGGGAGCGATACAAGGATTTACTAAGGATATGCCCACACCATGGCATACCGGATTGGCTACAAATTCATACCTTCTATAACGGACTAAGTGCATCTACACGCACTCTTGTTGATGCAGCCGCTGGAGGAGCTTTAATGGGCAAGACGATGGCGGAAGCTCATTCTTTATTAGAAGCGATGGCTGCAAATGCTTATCAGTGGCCTTCCGAACCTGTGAACCCAAAGCGAGTTATGGGAGTTTCCGACAACGATCCGATCCCTACACTATCAGCCCAAGTTGCAGCGCTGACTCAACAATTGCAAGCTTTTTCACATGGTCCTTCTACCGTTACCACATAATCATGTAATTGGTGTAACGGGTCTCATCCTAGCGTGGAGTGCCAAGTCGGAAATCCTTTCGAGCAATCTCCGATGGAACAAGCTCAGTTTGTGGGGAACGGAAATCGGCAGAACAACCCATATTCCAACACTTACAATCAAGGGTGGCGAAATCACCCAAATTTTTCGTGGAAGAACTGGCAAGCTTTAAATAAACCTCCGCAAGCTCAATTCGTGCAGCCCCCACAATAGCCCCCTCAACCACCAAAGATGTCCTTGGAAGATGCTCTTGCTCAAATGGCGGCTAATACGAGCAAATTCATGACCCGCACTGAGACTACTCTACAAAATCATTCCGCCTCCATTTGAAACTTAGAAGTACAAATGGGGCAGATCACAAATTTATTGTCATCTCGACCTCAAGGTGTATTACCTAGCGCCACCAAAATGAACCCCAAGGAAAATGTGCAAGCAATCGAGCTACAAAGCGGAAAGGAGCTACAAGAGCAGCCTAAGAATAGCAAGGACAAGAGCAACCACAGTGAGAAAGAAAAAGTCGAGGAGCCCAAGCCAAAAGCAGTTTCGACTACTCATCCCACTCCACAAATTCCATTCCCACAACATCTGCAAAAGCAAAAATTGGACAACCAATTCTCCAAGTTTCTTGACGTCTTCAAGAAACTACATATCAACATTCCATTTGCCGACGCCTTGGAACAAATGCCGAGCTATGTGAAGTTCATGAAGGAAATCTTATCGAACAAAAGGAAGCTCGAAGAGTATGAGACAGTGGCATTGACGGAAGAGTGCAGTGCTATTCTACAGAAGAAGCTCCCACCTAAATTGAGGGATCCGGGAAGCTTTACTATTCCATGCACTATTGGAAATTGGTCCATTGATAGAGCCTTATGTGATCTAGGAGCCAGCATAAACCTTATGCCCCTTTCTATTTTTAAGAAGCTGGATATTGGGGAAGCTAAGCCGACGACGGTCTCTTTGCAATTAGCTGACAGATCTATCAACTATCCGAGGGGAGTAATAGAAGACGTTTTGGTAAAAGTCGATAAATTCATCTTCCCGACCGATTTTATTGTACTCGATATGGAGGAGGATCATGATATCCCAATCATCTTGGGAAGACCATTCTTGGCAACCGGTCGAACTTTAATTGATGTGGAAAAAGGGAAGCTTACTCTACGAGTTCAAGAGGAGCAAGTTACTTTCAATATATTTCGATCCTTACAATATCCTAGTGATGCTGAGAATTGTTTTCAAATTGACGTCATTAACTCGTGTGTAAGTAGAGCCTTTCGGGAGAGCTATCCATCAGATCCATTGGAGTCCGTTTTAGTTGGATCCATTTCCGAATTGAATTCAGAGCATGTAGCCTATGTACGACACATGGATGCTTCCCCACCATTTTTCACCCGTCGACCATGTGAGGACCTCAGATGTTCACCAACTAGACCCATCCCATCAATCGAGAAACCCCCAAAGCTAGAGCTTAAGC
Source organism: Orobanche coerulescens (assembly GCA_033398695.1). NCBI lineage: Eukaryota > Viridiplantae > Streptophyta > Magnoliopsida > Lamiales > Orobanchaceae > Orobanche > Orobanche coerulescens. Next base: position 126,202,016 of record CM065812.1, on the reverse strand, counting down.
AGCTACCGAGTCATTTAAAATATACATTTTTGGGACCCAACGATTCATTACCAGTCATTCTTTCAGCCACTTTAGCGGGGGATCAAGAGGAGAAATTATTGAGGGTTTTGAGGGAGTACAAATCTGCCCTTGGATGGTCTATTGCGGATATCAAGGGAATCAGCCCGTCCATTTGCATGCACAAAATTCTTATGGAGGAAGACTACAAACCATCTGTGGAGCATCAACGCCGTTTAAATCCAACTATGAAAGAGGTGGTAAAAGTCGAGGTTTTAAAACTCCTCGACGCAGGTATGATCTTTCCTATTTCTGATAGCAAGTGGGTAAGTCCAGTTCAAGTTGTGTCAAATAAGGGTGGGACAACGGTTATCCAAAATGATAGTAATGAATTAATTCCCACTATGACTATTACGGGGTGGCGTATGTGCATAGATTATAGGAAATTATATAAAGCCACTAGAAAAGACCACTTCCATTTACCATTTATTTATCAAATGTTGGATAAATTAGCTCGACACGATTTCTATTGTTTTCTTGATGGTTATTCTGGGTATAATCAGATTTATATAGCCCCAGAAGACCAAGAAAAGACAACATTTACATGTCCTTATGACATTTTCGCTTATAGGCACATGCCTTTTGGTTTATGTAATGCACCGGCCACTTTTCAACGGTGTATAATGGCTATTTTTTCTGACATGGTAGAGCATTGCATTGAAACTTTTATGGATGATTTTTCTGTTTTCGGTGATTCGTTTGATATATGTTTGCAGAATTTGCAGAAAGTCCTCAAAAGATGCGAAGAAACAAATTTGGTCTTGAACTGGGAGAAGTGCCATTTTATGGTGCAGGAGGGCATTGTACTTGGCAACCGCATATCCTCCCATGGAATTGAAGTCGACCGAGCAAAAATTGAAACAATCAAGAAGATGCCTCCGCCTACTTCGGTAAAAGGGATAAGGAGCTTTTTGGGACACGCCAATTTTTACCGCCATTTTATTAAGGATTTTTCGAAGATCACGAAGCCGTTGTGCAATTTGCTCATGAAGGATGTTCCGTTTAATTTTGACGAGTCTTGTAAAGAAAGTTTCGACCTATTGAAGAAAGCTCTAAGCACCGCCCCGGTAATAGTCGCTCCAGACTGGGACCTTCCATTCGAGTTGATGTGTGATGCTAGTGATTTTGCCATTGGGGCTGTTTTAGGACAAAAACGAGGGAAAGTGTTCTACGTCGTGTATTATGCAAGCCGAACTCTTGACGACGCCCAAAGAAATTTTGCCACAACAGAAAAATAATTATTAGCTGTGATCTTTGCCTTTGATAAATTTCGGGCGTATTTACTGGGGACGAAAGTAGTGGTGTGGACTGACCATTCGGCGATCAAATACCTTTTGGAGAAGAAGGATGCTAAACCAAGGTTGATAAGGTGGGTGCTTCTCCTCCAAGAATTCAACTTGGAAATTCGCGACAAAAAGGGGACTGAGAATGTTATTGCCAATCACCTTTCACATTTAGAGAATTCCCTTGAGAAGGGGGAAAGTCATCCAAAAATTGTGGAAAACTTTCCCGATGAACAGCTCTACAAGTTGGGTTCGCAACACGCGCATTGGTACGCTGATCTAGTGAACTATTTGGCGAGCAAAATAATTCCGAATGATCTCTCGCATCATCAAAAGAAGAAGCTGATTTCAGATGCTAAGTATTACTTGTGGGACAATCCTTTTTTGTTTAAAAGATGCCCTGATCGAATCATTCGCAGATGTGTTCCGGATGAGAAAATCCACAGTGTGCTGAATCATTGCCATGCATCACCCTACGGTGGGCATTTTAGCGGAAATAGAACAGTGGCAAAGGTCTTACAATCGGGTTTCTATTGGCCATTGTTATTCAAAGATGCTCACTCTTTTGTGTCCACGTGTGATCGGTGTCAACGTATGGGAAACATCTCAAAACGACATGAAATGCCATTGAACACAATACTTGAGATTGAATTGTTCGATGTATGGGGGATCGACTCCATGGGTCCATTTCCTCCATCAAATAAGAACCTCTATATTCTAGTAGCAGTGGACTACGTCTCAAAGTGGGTCGAAGCGGTTGCACTACCAACAAATGGGTCTAATGTCGTGATCAAATTTATAAAAAAATATATTTTCACGCATTTTGGGACTCCACGTGCTATTATCAGTGATGGTGGTTCACACTTCGACAACAAATTCCTTGATGCGGTCTTACAAAAATATGGAGTCACTCATCGTGTTGCTATAGCCTACCATCCCCAGACGAGCGGTCAAGTCGAGATATCAAATCGAGAGCTAAAGTGGATCTTAGAAAAAACAGTCAGCTCGTCTCGAAAAGATTGGTCCTTTAAACTCGATGATGCACTTTGGGCATACCATACTGCATACAAAACACCTATCGGCATGTCACCTTACAGATTGGTTTATGGGAAAAGTTGTCATTTGCCAGTATAGATGGAGCATCGTGCATACTGGGCGATAAGAAATTGAATTTTGATCTTAAGTCTGCTGGTGAAAAGCGCTGCTTGCAGTTGAACGAGCTGGAGGAAATTCGTCATGATGCGTACGGGAATGCAAAGCTTTATAAGGAGCGGACAAAGATTTGGCATGATAAGCACATCACACATCGAGATTTCGTTCCAGGTCAAGAGGTGTTATTGTTTAATTCTCGCTTGAGGTTGTTTTCTGGGAAATTGCGTTCACGATGGTTGGGACCATTTACAGTAATTCAAGTATTCCCACACGGGGCAGTGGAAGTACAAAAAGATGACCGAAAATTTAAAGCTAATAGGCAGCGGTTGAAGGCCTACATGGGTAATCCAATAGACGCACAGAAGACGAGCGTCGTACTATCCACCGCAAATTGAATGATAGAAAAGTCCGGCTGAAGACTATAAACTTAGCGCTTCTCGGGAGGCAACCCGAGTATTAGTTGTAGATGTTAATTTTCGTTGTTTACATTCATTCTTAGAGTCTATTTTTTCGTCATTTTTGCTTTGATATGTTTCTCTCTCACGTTCTATGTGTTTTCGGTCAAAAATTTTGTTGTGCAGGAGCAGTCCAGGCAAGGGTCCGCGGCACATACATGGCGGGCCGCGGCACGCACAAGTCTAAAATAAAGGAGAACCTTCTGTACTATGTGCCGCGGCACGAAGAGGCTGAGCCGCGGCACACTAAGCTAAAATGCCGCGACACGTTGAAGTTGAGCCGCAGCACGCCGAGACCCAAAATATGTGCCCAGGAGACTGTACTCTGTGCCGCGGCACGCACTCTCTGAGCCTCGACACACTAACCCCTAGAGCCGCGGCACCCGTTCAATGAGCCGCGGCACACGCCGAAGATACCCAGCGCCCAGAACCAACTGTACTACGGGCCGCAGCTCACTTGATACGTGCCGCGGCCCCTTCTGCGAATTTTAAATGTCCAGGGCAGACTTATAACTTCAGTCGGCCGAGACACAAGGTAATCTTACACTCTTCTTCTTCGCGCGGTGCACGGATAGTCTCCCTTCAAGTTTCTTCTTCTTCTTACCTTCCTCAATCCAACACAAGGTAACTCTTATCCCTAAAACTTCATTGCAACATGGATTGATGATGGGGTAATATTCTTCATTCGTTGATGAACTTGTGTTTAGTTCTTAAATTTCTCTTAAAATTTATATCGGATTATGCTAAGATTGTGTGATTGATTGAGGGTGTTTTGTTATTGTGTCGTGGATTGCTGTGATTTTTGATTCAATTATTATTTTTGAGGATTGATTTGAGTATGTTATTGTTTTTTGTTCTTCATTTAAACCAACACATGCAAGGTGTTTGACAAAATGCAACAATGAAATTTTTTGAGCCGAACATCTTCAAATTGTATGTAACGAATTCGATTATCGGATTAAATTGTGCCCCCAACCCTTACATCATGTTTGAGCTTAAAATCTCGGCCTTATTTCCCTCATACGATAGTGCATGTTCATTCGACTCTATATTCATTTTCCGCACGTTTTAAGTCGAGAGTGGTGTAGTGATCTTTAAAGTTGTTTAATTTCCGGCGTTTATTTTTCAGGAACTTCGCCATGGCTAGGAAAAGGAAGTTGAGTACGAGGGCTAGGACGCGATCATCCCCCACAAGAGGGGAAACGTCACAAAATCGAGCAGATATGGAATCCCACCAATTTTCTGATCCTGACATCCATAGAATATTCAACGAGAGAATCCGTCCTCGTCCAATAATTCTAGAGCGAGGATTCACTCCCGCACCCCAAGATGGCGAGCTATTTGCTATGATCAATGAGATGGGTTGGACTCGATTCACTGCGCCACCCGAGCCGGCGGTGATTTCTATTGTCCAGGAGTTCTACGCCAGTGCTCTATTGCGACATATCCAGGCGGGACAGATGATGGGGCGACCAGATACACGGACTGAGGTCGTCGTCCGAGGACAAACTGTGGACTTTCCGGTGGCCGCGATTCGGAGGCTGTACGAGCTACCAGAGGTGGATGAATCGGAGTACACACGGATTATGAGTAGCCTCACGAGGGAGGCTCTGCTGGAGGCACTTGCTCGGCCCGGTTCCATCTGGGACATGTGCGTCCCGGGTTCCACATCTTTTTATTTCAAGAGTTCTCACCTCTGTCGGCTCGGGAGAGCCTGACTCTACTTCCTGTGTGCACGAGTCGACCCTACATCATAGATCCGCTCGGTCTTGCTTCCTCGTGCCCGATTATTGTATGCTATCACGACGGGACTCTGGTTTGATATGGCCCCACGTCTGTCCCGTTCTATATTTCAGTGCATCCAGGGAGGGGCAAAGATGGGATTAAAACATCCCTCACTGATTTGTGCTCTATGCCACCAGTCGGGCGTGACGTGGTCCGACGACGAGCCGTCTATTGCACCCCAAGGTCCGATCGACCATCGTATTATCTCCCATTTCGACCAGTGTGGTGGCGAGAGGGCACACGAGCGGGGTGAGGATTTCTGATCGATGAGCCACACGAGCACTCTCCCGAGCCACTACTCCTGACACATGAGCTGACGGCGGATGCTAATGATCGGACTGATTCCACACCACCGCCAGCGAGAGAGCACCTTCAGGCGATGTTTGACATCTTGAGGGAGGAGATACGGCGAGAGAGACAGCCATCTAGCAGCTGTTTGAGAGGAGATGTGAGCTGAGAGAGACACCCTCCTCACAGCTATTCGGGAGGAGATGCGCGAGCAGGCCCGCCGGGCCAATCGACGTGAGGAGAGGCGCTTGGCGGTGATGGATGCTTATCATCAGGACTATCTTGCTGCGTGGACGAGCCATATACTCCATCCGGACGGACCCTTCGTTCCACCAGTCAGGCCATCTATACCACCCTCCTTGCCGGACGAGACCGGCACCAGTTCCTGAGCTGATATTAGGGGAGTACTTGACCTTTTCTCATATTGCATATTACTATCTGTGTCAATTGAGGTCAATGTACGTCTTAAGTTTGGGGGGCTTACTTTCAGTTGTAATTTACTTATTCGTTGTTATTTTTCGTTGTTATTGACTCTAGCCTTGCTTGTCTTGACTTTATTTGCATTCGTGGATTTTTCGTGCATCCTTGTGGAAAACTGATGATATGATACTGATTTCTTTTTGAAGAAACGGTTGAGTTTTGGTCGAGTTTGCAGTCTGCGATATTTGTTTCCTTTGAGTATTCATTTAGGTCTGAAATTTTTTGTGTTATTGTAGAAATCTTAGCATATAAGAAATGAGACATACGTGTTTACGAACCGCCGTCTATACGTTTGGTTACACTTTTCACGTAGCTAGTCGTCTAGTAACATGAATCTTCTTGGTATTTAATTTGAGTTTAGAGTCGGACAGTCTTTCCCAAAAAAATCGAGAAAGTATACATGCTCTATGATGGGAAGTCTAGTAACCGGGGGTATTCACGCGACCCGTTGATTAATCTCGTGTAAAAAGACAACCTTGAATAGACTATGTAATACCCGATTGTAATTCAGTCATTTTTAGTCAGTAATTATCAATCAGTAATTGTTACCCAGCGATTTTCATTCATTAATAATCACTCATCATTCATACTCATTCAATTGTGTTCACCATTCGGCGTAATATTTGTCATACTCGTACTTTTGCCCCCGTACTTCTTGAATTCTGTGATTTTTGTACTCGGTGCATCATTATAGGCTGAACTGCTTGTAGAGGAGGGCCGCACGAGCAGGCCGCACGAGCATCTGGTCGTGTGCGGCGCTCGTGCGTTGCGGCTGGACTGGGTAGGAGACCCAGCGGCCAAGTCAGTGCCGCACAAGCAGGCCGCACGAGCATCTGGTCATGTGCGGTGCTCGTGCGTTGCGGATGCATGGGGAAGGAGGCCCAGTGGTCGAGTCAGTGCCGCACGAGCAGGCCACACGAGCATCTACTCGGACGTGGTGCTCGTGTGTTGCGGCTGTACTGGGGAGGAGGCCCAGCGTTCGAGTCAGGGCCGCACGAGCAGGCCACACGAGTTGCTGCTCGTGCGCGGTGCTCGTGCACGGCGTTCATGCGCGGCTCTCGTGCGCTAAGAGAAATAGCCGGCATAAGCCTCACGCACGACCGGACGCACGGACACTTGGTCGTGCGGGTTGGTCGTGCGTCCCTGTGACCTATATAAGTGGACCGACGGGTTTTCTTTCCTCATTTCCACCACTTCTTCACCTTGGTCCGAGAGAGAGGGTTTGTGGAAGAGATTTTTCATCATCAAACACTGGTGTGTTCGGATTTCTTCATCTTCGTTCGTTTGTGAAGCTTGGATAGTCGATTTAACACGTATTCACCGGATCGAAGTGTTTGGATCTTCAAAGGTAAATTTTTCAACATCTTGGATTTTGATTTTGAGTTGGGATATGATGTTTTGGATGTGATAATCATGATATATGAAGTGATATACTTGTGATTATGAATTTTTAAGGATTATCATCGGATTAATAGGGATTATTCAAGAACACTTTGAATATTGATTTGGATTTGGGTTTTTTTCGATTAGATGTCGATGTAATCTCGAATTGTGTATTCATTTTGGATTATTGAGTGTATTGAAGATGTTTTGATGGATTGAATCACTCCTTGGAGGTTTGGTATGGATATAACGGAGGTTTATTGTAAACAATCGAAGATTGGTTACAACGTGTTCGATATAATGCCCCAATGAACTTGGTTTAGTCGTATCGACGTTTTGAGTTCGTTATATTCGTGTTTGATTCATATGTTGAACGGATTGTTGGCATTTGTGTTATTCAAGGTTGTTCGATCGACTGACATCTCATTTTAGGACGTTGTTCGTGGAAGGACATTCTTCATCGGTGTTGTGTAAGTTAATTCTTACTCGGTTAAAAGGATATTCATTCCTTTTGTTGTTGTTCATTCATAATCATAACTCATTCATAATTGTATTAACCGTATTGAGACTTGTAATTGATGAATAATCATTTCATTCACGAGGAACGACGGTTCCAATCATTTCATTGAGCTATCATTCACTTCACTATTATTTCCATCTCGGTGAGTCATTCTTGACTTTGTCGGATTATTATTCATTGATGTTCATTATGGTCATTCTCGTTCATATGACCTTCTGGGTTCATATTGCGTGGCCGGGTGCGGATGTGTGGAATTTTTAGTCGAGCACACGATGGTCATGTATTGGGTCACCGATACATTAGACTGTGCACACGGTAACGTTTACCTCCGTGAGACTAATTAGGTACAAGGACTGGTGTGTCCGGGCACTCATCTTGTATACATGCACAGAACACTACAGGCGTACTATGATGCTCCTCTTCAGCTTAAATTCATAACTAAGGATATTTCATAACTAAAGATATATCATGATTGTGTATATTCAACCCTTGAGGATTGTTGTTCTGTGTAACTGACCCCGTTGGGGGATTTTGTTTTCTGGTCATGGCAAGGCAAAAGCACGGGAATAGAACGTTGACGGCGAGGAGTCCCAGTGATACTAGTAGGGGGCCCCAATCCTTTCAGTCATTCATGTTGTTGTCATTTATTTTCCGCTGTAAATTTCCATTTGGATACTCCGTTTCATTCAGTGTTGTGTATTTTATCTTCATATAAAATATACATGTATTCGGTATTATCTTCGGTGTGTTATAATGAAACTCCTCATAGGAGTAATTGATGATATAATGTGTTTCATTCGCCTGGTGGGTCCCATTCGGGGGTCCACGGCACTGTAATATCCGCCTATTTTGGGGTGTTACAGACTAATGGTTCAGAAAAATCGCATGATGATGAAAAGAAGCCAAGTAACTGGATGTACTCACGTGACCCATCATTTACATTCGCGTAAAACAGCAACTTTGAATCAGACATGCGGGAATAACCATTCGAGTTTTTTCTCCGCTGTAGAAGGAGACTTAGTAACTAGAAGCACCCATGATCCCCATGAGTGTCTTTTACGTAAAACGGTTCCCCAATACATGAGAATGGATTTCCACCCTAGGGTCATTTCATGGAAATTACCGAGAGTCGGAACCTAGTGGTTAACTCGAATCATTATAATGATTATACATAAGGGAATCCTGTCCGAGGATTATTATTTACGATGAAACTCTTGCATTTTTGCCACGAGACTGTGGGACTGGGCGAGTTGGCTTGTTTAATCTAACCCTTCATATTGACGGTCGGCTAAATTCACGTTTGTTAATCTTTGAGCTTTGATTTTCTTCATGACCGATAGATCAGCACTAAAAATGATTGCTTTGTGGAATCCTTGTCCGTGATGTGACTCACTAAAACGATAAGTGTATTTTTCTTTGAGTTTTTTTAGGGTAGTATTAATCAGGTGAACACTATGGATATTGCACGTCTACCCACGATACTTGTTATCTCATTTGAAATTAATTTTTGCTTGAGGACAAGCAAATGCTTAAGTTTGGGGGTATTTGTTAATTGTATTTTTATGCGCTTAATCATCATTATTTTATACCCATTTTTAGTTTAAATCGGCATAAATGAGCTTTTAATGCACTATCTTTATATGTTTTGAAGGAAATTGGAGTCTGGAAGCTTAAACGACGATAAACGGGCCAAAACGACAATTTTTGGTCAGGGGCCGCGACACACCAAGGCCAGGCCGCGGCACACGCACGGCACAGCAGGGGCCGTACTCACTGTACCGGGGGCCGCGGCACACTTAAGCTGAGCCGCGGCCCGTGTAAAAAATACCGGCCAGGCATATGGTGCTGAACACTAAGGGTCGCGGCACACTAATTCCGAGCCGCGGCTCGCGGGGCAGGATTTCTGAGTCAGCCGCATTTTTGGGCCATTTTTGGAGCCCGTTTTCGACCTAATTCCCGGACGCGTTTAGGAGACTAATGAAGGTTATAAATAGGCATTGAAGGTCTGAAGATAGATCATCGAAGAAAAGGAGAAAACACCGAGGAGCAGAGAGCAGAAGCTAGAGAACGGAGGAATTCAAGTTCTTCAACTGTGTTTGATTTCTATTATGCTTTCTTTAATTCTTTGTGTATTAATTTCTAGCATGTCGGGCTAGAACCCTATTCTAGGATTGTGATGAAACCGAGGTTTTGACGAATTAACTTTTGATTTTGCATTATCAATATATATCTCCCTTTCTTATTGAGGTTTCCCCAATTATTTTTTTATGCATTCAATTATGTGGCCTATGATTGAATTGTTTTGATTACGCAACTCGAATCGGGAGAGGAGAGTTAGTAGGAAAAATTGGTGAGAACGTTTTATCTTGTGAGATAGGAATATACTCATAGGAATTACGTGGCCTATCTGAAGATTTTGTACTTTTTGCCTATTGTCGAATTAATTCACCTAGGAATAGAGTGTTTTATTCGCCTTAGAAAATTCTACTGACCTCGGGAGAGGCATTAGAGTATCTTAGAAATCTTCGCCTTCAATAGATTGGGAAATCACTTACTTTCTATAAATCACGAGTAATTCGGATAACTCGAGGCGGATTCTCAATCCTAGATTTTTCTCCTATTTGATTTTCTTTCTTCTAATAATCGATTTTATTAATTGTTCTTAGTTTATCATTTTATTAATTTTCCTTAATATTCCTTGCACCACCAAATTCGATCGTTCAAATAAAATTAGAATACACATAAATCGGTAGTTAGTAAGTCAGTCCTCGTGGGAACGATATCTTACTTATCACTTTATTACTTGCTTACGACAACGTGCACTTGCGTTCACCGAATTACGTAACACACGACAGCCTACAGCAACGCTCGGCCGCATACAGCAACGCGCTCGGCCACCTACAGACTCCGCTGGCCGAATACAAGAAGCACCGCGCCGCTGCCAGACACGCCGCGTAATACAAGAAGCACCGGCCACTGCTGACACGCCCGTAATACAACAAGCACTCGCCGCCGTGACACGCCCGCAAAATACAAAGAAGCACCATGCCGCCGCAGACACGCCCGATGCACAAGAAGCACCCACCGCCAGACGTGCTCGGCCACTGCTCGGCAGCTGTATGATAAATCGTCCAACGATTGCATATAACTCATTTTCGGGCAGATTTCTAAAATCCTGTTATTCCTGATCTATATATTATTAATATAAATCATATTTCCAAGAAAAACCTGATTTATACCATAACATAAAATCACGGAAAAGCGATACTTCGACGAACAATAAAAAATCTACGATTATCAAATTGATTCTAAATCACAAAATAAACATTCCAAATGCTAAATATCGTATATACGATCGCAAGACCTCGCTCTGATACCACTATTGGGATCTGGTGCCTAAAACGAAGGCCCAGTTAAAGTGTTAAAACAAAAATTAATTCGATCTGAATCCCTACGAGGATCGATCGAGCTACGCATATACGAATATAAAAATAAACAAAGGAAGATTCGAAATCATACCCTCATAGTCCGTTGATTATATGGTGTTCTTCTCTTGAGCTATTCCCTAAGCTACGATCCAAAGTGCTCCAAGCCCTTGGATGATCCAACGCCGAAAATACCACGTCTCTACTTGCCACGCGCCGGAGAAACGAACGGGATGACTATCACCTTGCTATCCTCTAAGGATACGGCTAGAGATTGATGATGAAGCTTTACTGATTATAACACTCCAAGTGTATAATATATATATATATATATATATATATCTACATATATATATCAATATATCTTGAATTTCTCTCCGAGAGAATAAGAAGAAAATGAAAAGAAGAAAAACTTTGAGAAAAGCAATTTTCTCCCTCTGTTCACTTAACTCACGGATGGAATCTCTTGTTGTCAGGGAGTTGGTCTTCCTTTGTTTTATTCTTCAATCAAGACAAAATGTTCCAACTCAAAATAATATTAAAAGATATCATGTCTCCCATAGTCTTGCCCTTCCACCTAACATGATGTGGACAAGACAAGACTCACATGGAGGTGAGTTGGGGGCGGCCATCTAGAAGAGGAATATGAGTTTGGTCCGTTTTGGACTCCTGTAAGTCCAAACAGATAAACTCTGATTCCGTTTCGATGTATTTATATTAATTAATTAATCCAATTAATTAATTCATGTCAAATACATAACAACATAATTAATTTCTCCAAGAAATAATTATATTTATGAATTAAGTTAATCACCCAGTAATTTATTTAATTCATTAGGCCGTAAATCAATTTATCCAATAAATCGATTTATCTAATGTCCCAAATTAGATATCCAATATCTAATATTCGTAATGAGAGAACTACTTTGATTCATTCCGCTGTCAATCATATTGCGTGACTCGGTAGGTCCATCTCAGTCAGCAATGGGAGGAACCAAAGAATAGTAGCACCACCTAGCCAGCCCAGTGGCCTACATTGTACCCCAACTGAGAACGAATAATGGGATCATTCAAGAACCATTCTGTCGTGAATACCAGTATACGTATAAACCCTTCTTTCAAATGTCCCGATCAAGTTATAGGGTCACGGTCAGTCAAACCTTATCTGTACTTGACGCTATGCATGCGTTAATGTAAATCGATATCATCGAGCTCTCGTGTATCCAATACAACTATCTCCAATGCTTTGGCCAAAGACTTATGATCTCATCTGCCAATAACCGCACAGGACATATAACCCGCTCACTAACGGGAGAGAGAATTCTATCTTGGTATTCAGTAGGACCTGCTACTTGCCCGTCAAGATGCACATCGAGGTTGACCCCCACCTTCCGGTTTACAGGATTGAACTACTCTAATGAAAATCCTGACGTCATAAGCACATCCCTACTAAATCCTCAAGTCGAAGGTTCACGAATACCTATCACAACCTTTTGATTCTATCATTGACTATCCCGGAGTGAAATCCGTGAGACGAATCGAGGGTGAGTCGGTTCGAGTATACTAATCCAATCAGCATACCTACAACATGTGTTCCCACTAACCATTAGCGTTCGACAGGCACTCTCCATGTCAAAGAACATGTCATATAAGTCTTCACATAAACTTAATGCCCAGTCAAATTTCATCGACTTACGAACGATTAAGTATTTGAGCTATAAACCTTTACAGTGCCGACCCCCTTATCCAATAAGGAGTGAAATGTTTTGCTCTCAAATACACGGACTAGTTTCCATATATATATATATATATATATATATTTACGAGTTAGGAATGCCAGTAACTACCAGTAAATAAAGAAACATACATTTGTCTTATATTAATGATTTACATAATTACAAGTACAATGCCCTCACTCAATATCCTCTGAGTGGCATTCGAGGGCATACTCCCAACAGTTAACATCTCCCAGTTTGAGTCCAGTAGCATCTGATTCGATCATTACATACGTTAATCAATCACCCATTACGTAAGTTAAGGATACGTCATTGCTGACGTCATATATCCGTTGCCGCCTTTCTGACTTTGACTCGTCCAACGTTCTTCTTGATTGAATTCACTAACATCACATTACGTACGTTAAACAACTCTCATTACGTACGTTAAGCTGCACATGTTACGTACGCTATGGTATTCCTATTACGTACGTTAAGCTTGTATTTTCCAGCTTTTTGCAACTTCATTTTCTTCGTTGATTTGCTTCGTCTTTTTGTTGTTTTGTTTTGTGTAACAACTTTAATCATCAAAACACTATTAAGCATGTATGGAACAAAATGTTCTAACACTATATTTTCTTAATTTACTTTGAGAGTGATTTTTAGGCCTCTCAATAAATATATCATCATATCTGGGCCCTTCAAAATCTTCACCAGATTGTTCATCTACATCTGATTCTACAATATCATCATCTGAAAATAGGGCCACACTGTCTTCTTCTTGAATCTCCTCATTTCCTTCGGGCTCTGCATTATTTTTAATTTCATTAACTGCATGATCTGTGTTGGCCCAATTTCATCAACCAGTATATACAAATTAAGGTCATAACATATCTTCTTAAGTAAATAAGATAAAATATATGTGATTATCAAAGACAAAAGCACTATCGACCTGTAGTTCTTCGTTCCATATGTCCACACTTTCTTCCATATGTCCACACTTGTTTCATCCATCACATATTTTTGCATCTGTCTAATGTCATCATCAGTATTTACTTTCGTTAGCCTTGTATTAGGTTTCTCTTTTGGCACTCGATAGTATATATGAGGACTAAACACTGACACTCATGTTTGTTGTGTCACGATTTATTCATCCCGACAGGCGATCGACTATAAGGCCGAGCGACCAAGTCAACTCCAGTCAAACCCTGACTAGCTCGCCAAGTCGAAGATATCAAACCACCATCAGGTACCTAGCGATCGACTCCCAGGGCGATCGCCCTTTGGCAGCTGGCGATCTGCTCTACTAACCGGCTAAGGGCAATCGACCTGCGCCCCGAGCAGAGATGATCGCCCGTCTAAGTCATCGAGGACTGGATCTCAGAAAAGCACCCACGTGCAGATCCATAAAAGGCGCTGACAAGATCTTTTGCTAACTGACAAGATCTTTGACCAAAGCCTGTCACCTACCTCACCTACCAGCATGCGCGCCGAAAGTTGTCAGTGGGACCACCCGCGACAGCAACTCAGGACGCGTGTAAGCTCCCCATTGGACCGAGTAGTTGACTGCCAACAACTCCTGCAGACTTTGAAGGGACAGGCCCATGTGCTAAAAGACGATCGCCCGATTATTATATTGCAGTAAAGGCGATCGCCCGGCGTATCCAAGCCCTATAAATAGAGAACCTCCTCCTACTGGAAAAAGGTTCTCAGTTCGGAATTCATTTTAACCAACAGCTCGGAATTCACTCAACGGTTCTCAGTTCGGAATTCATTTTAACCAACAGCTCGGAATTCACTCAACGGTTCTCGCTTCTCGCCTCGATTAACTCATCCACTACAGCCCGAATTCATTCTCGACTTACGCCGTAGCTCATTCTCTCACATTCCGATACATCCACTAAATATCAAGAACACACACATATCATCAAGCTCCGGCTATCTCACCTAATCCATCTCGTGACTTCTCTCTCCAAATCTCTCGTCCGTAAGACGATCGGCAAAGCAAGTCTCCACTAGACAGATTCCAAGGGATTCACAAGCCCGAAGCCCAAACATCCACTATATACTCGCCGTGAGAGGCGGTCGACCTCTCACCGCCGCGACTGCTCATCACCTTTGTTACAAGAACTCACAGAGCATCAAATGGGTTCTTCCAGCAATCTACACGCTCACTAGCTAAGATAACAAGAAACTTTACACTCATTGTAATTGTATTCTTACATTAGTACTTGTATCCCGAATATCGGTATTAATAATATCTCGCGAGAGCATTCAAGCCCGGACTAACAACCCCGCAAATCTTGTGTTATTTATCTTTCTCACGGAAGTGTTTTGCATTTGTTTGCTATCCCATCCATTCCAAAGAATATCTATCTCCGGATAATATTTTGGGTAGCAACAATTGGCGCTAGAAGAAGGGCATCTAACCCTCAAACTTTTATTTCTACCGTCTCCAAGAACACTCACTGTTCTCGGGCATATACTTGAAGTGACACTCATCCGCGCTTCAAATAAAACCTCCAGAATCATGACATCCGCCGGTCCATCAAGAAAGCTACTCTCCGAACCGCCGACACCATTTCCCGGCCACCAACCCTGCCCGACGACAGGGGAAGCCGCGGCAACGCGAGACTCTCGATCCCGCATCCGAGAGATGGCCCCACCTCTCACTCGATCGGCCCAAACCGAGGAATGATCGAGGAGGCTATGGCCATCCCGGGAGGAGCGACGGAGAGCATGCGCGCGCCCGCGATAACCCCCTCGATCATCCGCCGCATGGGAAAACGGAAATTCAATGGGCTACCGAACGAGCGATCGTCAAAAGCCCCAATTCGCGAGGAAAGGCTCTCGCACGACCGGACGGATCCATATTCGATCGCTTGGGACGCGACCCATCCCGGCCGACCGGGCACTCTGTTTCCAACCTTGAGAAGACGGAATCAATCCGTCACCAGAGTTCGGCCTACTCACTTCACAAACAACGCATGTCGCCATCCGACTCCCGCCCGATCGCTGTGGACTCAAGACTCAATCGCCTCGGCCTCGCTCCGATCGCGAGCCGCTAAGCCAAAGCACGGCGATGGCCGCCATGCAACGTCAGCTCGATGAGATGAGAGCACTTCGACGCTGGACAAGCACCGGCAAGAAGATCGCCGGCCGACCGAGCCACTCGCGGTCCACATCGAGCTTGCCCCCATACAACCAACGATCGCTCCTCCTAAAACACCTCTCGTATAAGGGGAGATCGGACCCAGAACCCACCCGAGTAAATTCCGAATTTACATGATCGGGTGTGGGGCATCCGATGCAACCAGTGCCGGATCTTCCCACGACATTGGGCGAGCCGCCCATAAGTGGTACGTCTCACTACCACCGCGATCGGTCACCTCTTTTAAGAAATTGGCGGATGACTTCACGTCATACTTCGCCAACAAGGTCGCCAGACCAGAAGGCCCCCAGCGCATGATAAAAATCAAGCAGGGGAAGGACGAAACTGACGCAGATTACATCGACCGGGTAGACGAAATCATCCTCACCGGCGAACCCGTCAGTGATGAGCTCGCTCTCTATTCGGTCATGGGGGGATTCCACGGTCACTCTCCCATGTTCAGACATCTCTCCAAGGATATTCCCCCAACTTACACGATCTTCCGCGCCAAAGCCGCCAACTTTCTGGCCAGGCAAAGGCTACTCACCCTCCGCTTAGACGAGGAAACGCCACCTCTTGCCCAGAAGATAGCGATCGCCAAAGCAAAGAAGGCGATCGCCAAGACACCCGGAGATCTCAAAGCTTTCGAGGACATGGAAGCCCATCTCCCCCATACGTTCAACAGAACTCCGGCACATATTTTCTATGCCATCAAGGGGCACGAAGAGCTCAAAAAGCCTAAGGCGATAAGGGACCACGGTCACCTTGACAACAATCAATATTGTGCCTACCACAAGAGTCCCGGCCACAGCACCAACAATTGCCGCGACCTCCTCAAACACTGAGACTGCTCGAGGAGGGCAAGTTGGGATGCCTTATTGGTTTAGCCGAAGCCCCCGCCTATCTCTATAGACGATCGTCCGAGTCGAACGCAAAACAGGCTGGGAAGCTCATACGAGCCGACCCCTGGATCAACCTCGACGACCGTCTCTGTATGCTTCAATCAAGGGAAGGAGACCACGGAAGTCATCCCGATCTCCCTCCTTATTCAAGAAACCGGAGGACTCGATCGCCATCTACAGTTCACCATATAACACGATGGACTAAGGCACGAGATCGCCTCCCCCGCACAACGTACACCGTCGAAGGTCGGCATCTACATGACGATCCAAGGTGGAAGAGTGCAGCCATGGTCCTGGTGGTCGATAATTCCGACTGCTTAGGCCATGCAAGGTCCCTCCAGGCCAAGATCGCCCGCCCTTCGTTTAAATACGAGGCCGGCGTAGTCTGAGGGCCCTCCAAAATAAATCAGTGGACACGATCGCTCGCCCTCAAAGGTTCATCATCTAACATGGTGAACCCGGACAATGCGACGTGCCACAACCCCGTCTCAACGTACACCGTCGAGGTCGGCCATCTCCATGGCTAGCCGAGGTGGAAGCAGAGCAACAACCGCGGCGCGGAGTTGATTCATCCGACGCTGCCCCGCGCAAGGACTCCTCTAGACCGAGACCGCACGCCCTTCGTTTAAATACGAGGCGAGGCGCAGCCTAACGGAGGACCCTCATAAATAAAGTGAGTCACGAGACACTCAATGTCTTCGCGCATCAAGACATGATCAAGGAGTCGGTCCATCGAACTCCGCGATCGTGCACGGTTCCTCAAGATGGACGACCGTCCCCGAGGATTCGACAAAGTTAAAGACCGCTCACTCAAGGAATTATTTTCATCCCCTTACTTCCACTAAGTGAATAAAAACAAGGGGCAAGAAGAGTGCGGACTACCTACAAGATCGTCGCTATTCAACCACATACGGAGATCGTCATTTTTTCGGATGTAGTGCAATGATCGAACTTGTTGTAAAAAGTTGTCTTATGAGTTTATCAATTCATTTGGAACTACCTCGCAACGATCTCTCCTCACGCATTTGTACAAAGCCAAACAAAGACTCAAAATAACCATTCATTCAAGTGATAAGTCGAAATCCAAATGCTCATTTTATTACTTGAAAAATAGAGTACACGGTCGCCCAAGGCCTAAGTACTACAAAAAGAAAGCTACAAACTACAAAGAAAGTAAGCTAAAAACATCAAAGGAAGCGCCTGAGCCCTGCCGGCCTTCACCATCAGCATTCGGCGCGGTTCCTCATCTTCCGAGCATCGGGATGAGCAAGACTGCTTGAGACGGATACCACTCAAATCCACACCGATGTCCGCTGTGTCCAAGATCGGCAAGGAGAAAGCCGAATTGAGAGGATGCTCCAATGCATATGACTTGAACTTCTCGGCAAGAGGACCGACCTCCAAGCCTCCCTTCTTCGCGGCGCGGATCGAGTCAGCGACCGCCAAATAATAGGCGAACTCACGACATACTCCAAATTTTGGAAGGGATCGGCCTTGGTCGCCTCAACTTCTCCTCTCGGCTCGGCCATCGCCTGTTGCGATCCACGGAGCTCGGCCTCCTCGCAAAGAACCTTCTCTTTCGCCTCCGCCACTGGGCTGTCACCGAGCGATCGTCACCTTCTCGCGATCGGCCTCCTCAAGAACATTCCTCGCCTGGACGGCACTCGCATCCGGTCCCGAAATCGGTCGACCGCCATTCGAATTTCTCGCCTCCTTCCTCTCCACTCAAGCTCATGGCTCGCCCGCTTGGCCGCCTCCAAGGAGTCCTTCTCCATCGCCGCGATCTTGTCAAGAACTCGGCGTTCTCTTTCCGAGCCGCCTCAAGATCCTCCCGAAGGCGAATAGTGGAGGGCCGCCTCAAACTCCCCGAGCCGCTGGACGGCCATGGTCGCCGTCTGAAGAGAAAGGGCGACAACAGCATTCATCGAACTCGACGATCGCAGCCGGGCGATCGCATCCAGATCAGTTGTCCACGCCTTCGGCAAAGCAGAAGCAGCCTTGCTCACATAGGGAGGAATATCACAGGAATGGCGAGGAGATCGGCTCGCCAGGAAATCCACGACCATCGGTGGACAAGACGGGTCTGCGCGACGGATCCTGCACCAAAACACCAAGGTTAATACAACTCCTACGCAGATGTAATTGTCAACACAGAAATGCTATCTACCTCTCAGCCTTCTCGGGATCCCGACCGAAAAACGGTTTCCCTCGAGGAGTTTCCGCATCCGCGATCGCCGTCTCTCGCAGAAAAGCCGCAGAGGGCGGCTCGCGCTCCGGAGCAACGATGGTGATCGGAGGCGCGGCGATCGGCACTTCATCGCCCGGGCAGAAACGGTTTCTTGCGGCCTCGGCCTCTTGCGATTCGCCCGAAGCCCCTCCTCCGGGATTTCCTCCTCAACCTCGACCTGCTCTACGCGAGGCTCCGGCTCCGCACGAGGCACCGCCTCTGGAACTATAGGCAATGCGACGGGTGGAACCCGAGTCGACCTCTTCGCGCGAAGACGGCCTAGGACTCCTGGGTTCGACATAGCGATCTCCGCCGGAGGCTCCAAAAAGCGAGGGAAACGAACCTCTGCAGCTTAAAGACGATCGACTAACGGCCGACATCGTCCTTAAAAATAAGGCGATCGCCTAGTAAGTGAAGATCGCAGACCACATACTGCACCGCGAGATGTCTCGGGAAGCGGAATAGTCGAGCCGACAACCGCCGACTCTCCTTGTTGATCCGAGTGGCGTCTAGGTCGTCGTCCGACAAGCTCCGACTCGCTCCCAAACAACGAGGAAGTCGAAAGGCTCCTCGATCGCGAATATGAAAGCCTCGCAAAATGTAATTCAAATTAGATCACCCAAAACGCATCCAAGCGAAGGGAGAGTCTAAACCCTTACCGGGATTCCTCTCCAAATTCTGGGATCTCCATTCGCTGTGGGATTGTCGCCGCCAAGCTCTCCACTTGCCGCCGACCTGCAACCACTTCGCCCGATCGCCCGTATCTTATTCGAACTCCATGAATCACCCGCCAGATCGGCCTTGGATGTGGTAACCGCCGACCAACCTCTATGAGCCGCCGCTTAAACAGATGATTCATCTCCAACGGCGACGGGAGGCGGTACAGCGGTGACCGCCGAAAAGGGTGAGAGTGCATATGATTTGGAGCCGGGCGTTCGGCGTCACCAAGTGGCGCCACATTCCAAGCGGCCAACAGATGGGAGACCGCGAAGGACAGAGGGAAGCGCAGCCGGCCTCCATAACGGCCTCACTCACTGCGACCATACCCATCGGAGGCGGGTCGGCTCGTTCATTCTCCGCGGGCGCGAACATGTCCACATCTCAAGGAACATGGAATCTTGTCCTCCAGACGCCGATCTCTCCCGGACGCCGAGCTCCGATTTGGCCGAGCGACCACAACGATCACGCGCTGCACGACATCGCGACCGCTTGGGGAGCACATAGGGATAAGCGACCGAATATCCCCTCAAGTCGAATCTCGGAGTAGGACCGGCTAACCTATCCATTATTTCAGAAAGGCCCTATAGGCCCGTCCAAAATCACTATGTTGCTCCCAGAAGCCCTGATCGCCAGATCTCTCTCGATCTGCGATCGGCCCTCCTCAGCAGCCGACTCCCTAGCAACATCGGCCTCATTGAACAAAGCCTCAACTTCAGCCGGGTCGATTCCCAGACGAATTGTTTCACCGCCTGTGTGGAAGACGGAAGAAGTTTCTCCTGGGCAATGATGTCCCGGCGGGCGAATCGTTCCCGCTCCAAACGATGAGGAGGTTCCGCCATTTTCAGAGTTAGAAAGGAAGAGAAGGATTTTTCTTACCCTAAAGTGAAATCGATCGACGATCGGCGCTAGATCTTCAAAAATTCGGCAGGACCTTCTTTCTCCAATGCGTACGCGTGAGTGAGATCGCAGCCCCGCGCCCTTTTATAGGAGAAAGCAGGGACCCGATTGCAATAAGGGAAAACCTCGGGGTCGGATCTCAAACGGCGCACCGGTTGACTCCTCGAGACCCGCAGACGCTGCTCTTTTCGAGGACGCGTCACCGAGGAGTCATTAATGACCGTTGGCGTCCTCCAATAGAAGCCCGACACGTGCGCGGAGACTTTTCAACGCCCGTTGCTTTTTCCCGCGATTCACGGCCAACCAGTCGTCCGAATCCAGAGCATATCGGCTCAAAGACGATCGCGCTCAATAAAACACTCGGTCGCTCGTCAAAAATTCAGCGATCGCCAAGAAAGCCACCTCACCCCACGTTTCCAACGTATGAGCGAGCTGGGGGGCAATTGTTGTGTCACGATTTATTCATCCCGACAGGCGATCGACTATAAGGCCGAGCGACCAAGTCAACTCCAGTCAAACCCTGACTAGCTCGCCAAGTCGAAGATATCAAACTACCATCAGTACCTAGCGATCGACTCCCAGGGCGATCGCCCTTTGGCAGCTGGCGATCTGCTCTACTAACCGGCTAAGGGCAATCGACCTGCGCCCCGAGCAGAGATGATCGCCCGTCTAAGTCATCGAGGACTGGATCTCAGAAAAGCACCCACGTGCAGATCCATAAAAGGCGCTGACAAGATCTTTTGCTAACTGACAAGATCTTTGACCAAAGCCTGTCACCTACCCCACCTACCAAAGATGCGCGCCGAAAGTTGTCGGTGGGACCACCCGCGACAGCAACTCGAGACGCGTGTAAGCTCCCATTGGACCGAGTAGTTGATCGCCAACAACTCCTGCAGACTTTGAAGGACAGCCCATGTGCTAAAAGACGATCGCCCGATTATTATATTGCAAGAAAGGCGATCGCCCGCGTATCAAGCCTATAAATAGAGAACCTCCTCCTACTGGAAAAGGTTCTCGGCCTGAATTCATTTTAACCAACACGGAATTCACTCAACGGTTCTCGCCTGAATTCATTTTAACCAATGGCTGAATTCACTCAACGGTTCTCGCCTCGCCTCCGCCTCGTAACTCATCCACTACAGCCCAATTCATTCTCGACTTACGCCGAGCTCATTCTCTCACATTCCGATACATCCACTAAGCATCAAGAACACACACATATCATCAAGCTCCCGGCTATCTCACCTAATCCATCTCAGACTTCTCTCTCCAAATCTCTCGCCCGTAAGACGATCGGCAGCGGCAAGTCTCCACTAGACAGATTCCAAGGGATTCACAAGCCCAGAAGCCCAAACATCCAGCTATATACTCGCCGTGAGAGGCGGTCGACCTCTCACCGCCGCGACTGTTCATCACCTTTGTTACAAGAACTCACAGAGCATCAAATCTGGTTCTTCCGGCAATCTACACACTCACTAGCTAAGATAACAAGAAACTTTACACTCATTGTAATTGTATTCTTACATTAGTACTTCTATCCCCGAATATCGGTATTAATAATATCTCGCGAGAGCATTCAAGCCCGGGACTAACAACCCCGGCAAATCTTGTGTTATTTATCTTTCTCACGGAAGTGCTCTTGCATTTGTTTGCTATCCCATCCATTCCAGCAATATCTATCTCCGGATAATATTTTGGGTAGCAACAATGTTGTTGTAGTATACCAAGACAAGGAATCAAACAAGCATATCTCATGAAGTTCAACCCCACAAAATTTGTGTCTTAGACCTCCCACACTGTAACATCCCCAAATTTATGGGTAGCTACCGCGCCGTGGACCCTCGTGGGACCCACCAGGCTAAGCTATTCGTTTTATGTCACGGTAACTTATAATATAAAAATAAAAAAAATCTAAAAATAACTTTTCATAGTATTAAAGTCGAAGTACACACAGGTTTGCAAATTATTACATACTCTTTGAAAATAAAAATACTAAAATTTCAATGCATTCCAAACACCGTCGTCAAGCTCATCCCTATCCTTCGCATTCCCAAGCATGTATGCCCCAAGTTCCTGCAACTGGCAAGTATACAATACCAGGCCATACCCGGGTCAGTCGTAACACATCACAACTTATATGTGCACATGTATGATTTTGCAATTCCAAATGTATCATCATACAAATATTTATTACATATACATGAATATAAGGGCACATATGCGACCTATCCCCAATATCCGGATAACACAATTTCTACCACCCCAATCTGGGTGCACACCCCCACTGTCCGGTGCGGAAAGAACATTCGTTTTAAACTTCTCTTTGTCCCCATTGGGACGTAAAAACTTTTCATCGTTTCATATGTAAAACCACATAAAATCACATAATCCGCACATTCACATTCGGCATTACATAATCAATACACAATGAACACACACAATTATAATAATATTAGGGCCGAGCAAGTTGAACGACTTGCCTTGAAAGTTTGGTCGGTAGTGTGATTCCAAATAAGTCTAGAGAATTCGACTGTCCACACCTAGATAAAGTTTTAATAATCTATTAGTAATATGCTACTAGTATTATCATTAAAATGCTTTAGTTCAATTGATTTAATGACTTGCTCTTTTTTTAAATATTATATCTTTTTCAACTTTTGGTAAACTAGTCGTCTAAAAATGACTTAGTCAATAACTTTTAAGTATTACTCTTGAATATTTGAAAATATAATTTAACACTCCGGATGTTCAATTATGGCGTATTTGTTTACAAATTTTTAATTAAATAAATGTTTTAATCTATTTAATAAAGAATTATTATAATTAATTCAAATTTATCATTCTCACAAATATTCATAAAAGTAATAGTCTATATTTCCGTGTATGATAGAAAGTCTAATTACTCTAATTTAATCGAAATATATATATATATATATAAAATAATATAAAAATTGTTTTTTAATATTTAGGCTTAGTATGCGGGATAACACAAGTTACCTAAATTGATCACATATCGAATCTCAATCATTGATTACGAATTATCCAACTCATTTTGAAAATACGATTTTTGAATCACATATTTACTAGGCTCGTTTAAGAAGGAAACGGACACAGAAATTTTACAATCTTCAAAAATTAAACCAAATATGTAAATATGTAGAGAAATGACTCAGCTACGATTTCATGAACTGGAATCGAAAAACGATTTACGGAATAAAAGTAATACGTGTTTAAAGTTTAATGGAGTAGTTTTCTAGGCCTAAAAGTCAGCCCTGAGTCGCTGGAAAATAGTTCGTTTTTCTTTAAGTACTTGATCTCTAATCTGATATTCAAAAGTTAATTGTTTAGTAATTCTTTTTATGCACAATATGTGAGACATATATTTTAAAATGAACTTACGGATTGGAAGATAATCGATCTCAGAAACAGCACCTCAGTATGATATTCGAAGGTTCAGTGAGGACTTTCGTTAGATACATTGCCTCGTCTTCTGAAAAAAGTGGCCTGACTCGCTCGGAATATCATTTTTTGGACGGGCTTAAAAATATGCAAACTAAAATGTAAAGATATAGGGTGTAAGAGGAGTATCTTATATGCAGGATACGAATATCGGGATGGAAAAATACACTCCAGAAGACAGGTATTTATAGGGTCGAATAAGGCTAGTCAGCCAACTTCCGCATCATAAATGTCTTTGATAGCGCGATTGCTCGCCACTGCCTGGCAGCTGCAATCGGTCGGAATTTTGGCTCGGCGGTTCAAAGCGTTCACAACCAAAATTTTCCAATTTCCGACTAGTTTCCGACTCCTTGGGTTGAACTTTACAAAATGCCCGGGACGGATTTTTAAAAATAATATTAAAATAATCCAAAAGTATTTATACAGTATTATTGATCCGGTGACCCATTTTTGAACGAGTCAAAGTCGTCTAGTTTTGCTGAAATAAATTCCAAAAATTCCAAATATATTGTTTAAATTTATAATGTAATAGTATCATAATAATTCTCTTAAATCATGATGTCACCTTTTACTAACGGTTGCACTGTATGTGGAAAATACCCGAAATGGTATTAAAAGTAAATTTTTGTTGCTAAATTTATCCAAATTATTTTTAAAAATAATTTCCCTAATTATTTGAAATATAATAATATTTATTTTATAATTTATATATAATATAAAATACAGGATTTTACACATGTATCTTATAATGGGAGTCCATACAATTCTCCCTTCACCCCAACCATGCATAATAATGCCCTTGGGGGGATCCATATATTATAATAATAAAAAAAAGTCAAAATCCATTAGCATAAGATACCACACATTAGCCCAAATTTCAGTTAAAAAGCAATAAAAAAAATAGAATTTTGGACCTTCCATTCTATAACACATCGAAGACAAAACACACACAAATTCCCTCATAAATTATTAAATAATATTGTCTCATTTGGGACTTTTCACAAACAGGTTATATGCATATCATCTAATACCTCCACTTTATCAGATATATATACCCTAATTAAAGATTTGCTTTTCTTAGATAAAGGAATTAATGTGATGCTAGTCAGCAGGAGAACCACCATTAGGAATTATCCCAGAAAATCAAACTCTAATTTGTACTAATCTTAAAAGACGGATCGAAAATGCTGCTAAAGCTTAAGAAATTGTGAACATAAATACATAAAGAGAGAAATAGGGCATACCAGCCGCCAAGCGAACTGCAAAATCCACAAAAAAGAGAGGAGTGTTGTAACTAGTATTTACTGCGATTCTTGAGTTAGAAAGAATAGTTAACGAAACTGAGACAAAGGGGCGAGCGTGCAGGATTTATTAAAACACAAGGGTGTTTTATGCAGTTTAAAGAATACAAGAGTATTTTATGCATATTCTATAAAATACAGGGGTGTACAATGCAATTTTCCCATAATATTCTTCTAAGGTATTGATGAGGTAGTTGTAAGTAGAGGTGGGCAAAAAAATCGAAACCGAAACCGAAACTGAAACCGAAAAATCAAATCAAAACCGTCAAAACGGTTTTGACCAAAACCGTTCGGCCGTATAAAACCGGTGGTTTCACCTTTTCCATTTTCCGGATAGAAACCGGTCCGTAGGGTTTTGGGAACCGTTTGAAATCGTTGGAAAACCTAGAAACCGGTTTTTTCAGCACTGCTAGCTTCGCTTTTTTAAAAAATATGACCGTTTTGTGCCTTTTTTTTTACCATTTTTCCATCCCTAATCAACTATAAATAGCCTATTTGAGTTTTGGTTTAGTCACAATACTCATACACTCTTCAAGTACTAAAAAACTTACAAAAATCTCGTTTCTCTCTATTCAAATGGCAACTCAATCTTCTTCCGCTTCCACGAATGCACACGAGATTGTTGAAGTTATAGAAACAACCCGAAACACAAAAATTTGGTGTAATTTCAACCTCGTGAAGTTGTCGGATGGGCAACTTAAGGCTCATTGTAAACATTGCGGTAAATTTTTGAAACATGAATCCAACACGACGTTGAAGATACATACCGGCAAGTATTGCGAAGGACTCAAATCCGTTTCGGAAGCTGGTCAAGCATCTATGTCACTAGAGGGGGGTCTTTTTGCATACGAGGCGGAGCAGTGCCGACAACAATTTGCAAGCTACGTGATTCAAGAAGGTTTGTCGTTCAACCACTTCGATAACCCTCGATTGACTAAGGTGATTCAAAATACTCTTCAACCGCGATATAAACAAGTAAGTCGTGCTACTCTTAGACGTGATTGTATTAAATTATGGAAAAGGCTAAAATAGAACTAGTAAACGGTTTTGCAAACTTAAATACAAATGTAAACTTAACAACCGATATTTGGTCGGCACCTCATGGTTTGCCCGATTCATACCTTTGTGTTACCGCACATTGGATTGATCCCGATTCATGGCTAATGATGAAGCGTACGATTGCTTTTGAAAATTTTGAGTACCCTCATACGGGTCAAAATTTATTTCATATGTTACAAAATGTAATAAATAACTTTAACTTACAAGAAAAAGTTTTTTCGATCTCATTTGATAACGCGTCTAATAATACAAATGCGGTAAAAAAATTAATATTAACATATGAACCGCCTTTGAAGGGTATTTTTTTCATAGTCGATGTGTTGCACACATTATAAACTTGGTTGTGCAAGACAGATTAGTGGTACCTGAAATAAGTTTGGTAAAAGATGCTTTTAAAAAAATATTACAAGATATATTTTGTACAGGTAAAGCTAGATATAAACAAAGAATGAAATTGTGTAAGGACACGAATTCTATTTTTTTAACCCCCTAATTGGGACGTTCCTACAAGATGTAATTCGACTTATAAAATGTTTTGTTGTGGTTTTCGCCAACGTGATACTTTACAATTTTTTCATGATGAACTTGCGAATAGGACGACTATGGTTACACCATTTACGTCGGAACAATGGGATATTGTTAGAAAAATAAGCGAATAGCTCAAAGTTTTTAAAAACGCAACAATTTTATTATCGGATGTTTATTATCCCATCATTCATTTGGTACTTAATCAAATTTATTTAATGTGTTCAAAATTAATAGACTACGAATTAAGTGGTGATTTATAAGAAAAAATGGTTTCGCCCATGAAAGTAAAACTAAGAAAATATTACAAAGAAATACCACCGGTAATTACTTGTTCCGCCGCGTTGAACCCATGTATGAATATTAGCGGGTGGAACTACTTATCGACAAAATCTCTATTGATTTAGAGTTGCATAACGAAAACGTTTTCTATGCAAGAGATGCAAAAGCCATTTTTAACAAAAATTTCAAAGATTTATTCGGGGTTTATTTTAAAAAGTATGGTTCAAGAAATAATTCTTCAACTTCGTTTTCATCATTATTTTCTAATTCTACTAGCGCGGATCCCATGCTTAACTTATATAATAGTTTAAGAGAAGAAAACACTAAACGGGCTAAGGGTGAGGGTGACCAATCATCGACTAGCGAATATGGGAGATATATTGGAACTGATTTTTTATCCACTATGGGACCCCATGAATTCGCAAATTTTGATATTTTGGCTTGGTGGAAAGGAAGGGAAACTCAATTTCCCGTTCTAACCGCCATGGCCCGAGATTTACTAACCGTCCAAGCTTCTACGGTAGCTTCGAAATCCGCTTTTTCTCTTAGTGGCAGGGTATTATCTATACGAAGAACAAGACTCACACCGGCATCATTGGAGATGTGTATTTGCTTGAAGGATCACTTGGATGCATCCGAGCGTATACAACACACTCAAAGTCTTGAAGGAGAACTAGACATTGAACAAGAAATACACGATATCGAGGTGGAAGAAGGTTTTGCAATCTCACTATCCGATGAAGAAATTGCTCTCGATGAAGCTTCGTGCGAGTCTAGCTTCGAAGAAGATATCACTCTCGATGAATAAAAATTTATGTTTTAAATTCTAAATGTTTAAATAAAAGTTGATGTTGTAATGGATTTATTTAATAAAAGTTTATGTTTTAAATTCTAAATGTTTGAATAGAAGTTGATGTTGTAATGAGTTTATTTAATAAAAGTTTATGTTTTAAATTCTAAATGTTTGAATAAAAGTTGATGTTGTAATGAGTTTATTTAATAAAAGTTTATGTTTTAAATTCTAAATGTTTGAATAAAAGTTGATGTTGTAATGAGTTTATTTAATAAAAGTTTATATTTAATGTATAATGAGTTTATTTAATAAGAATATATTACTTTCTTAAGTTTTTTTTTTAAAAAAAAACCCGGTTATAACCTTTTTTACCTACCCGAACCGGTCTCAACCCGACCCAAACCGGTTAGTATAGGGTTGAGTTTTTACAGTCCCCAACCCGACCCGAACCGGTCTGGTCAAAAAACCGGTTCCCAGAATACGACCAAAAACCGGTTCGGTTTTAAAACCCGAACCGATTTGAAAAAAAACCTGATTTGTACACCCCTAGTTGTAAGGCATCAAAAATCATACACGTACATATAGGAGATCCGGTTCATTTAAGGTCATAGAGTATTTGAATATTAATGAATAGAGAAGGTGCCAGAAATAAAATTAGGGTCGACTGAGTTCAATAAATTTTAAGTGCATAATTAAAAGTATCTAAAATGCACTTATTCATAACAAAAATGTCGAAAATACAAAACTACACAGCGATAAATCTCATTTTTTAAGTAAAAAAAATCCCCAAATCACAATTCATAGTTAAACAATGAACTAAGAAATTTAATGAGAGATACCTAGATTAATTGACAAATAGTCAATATTGGGCTTGAAAAATATAATAAAATGCATATATAGAAGAATTCCACACACCTAGATTAATGGAATAGAAATTTTTAGCTGGACTATTATTAAGTGTAACGAGCTGCCATAAATAGCTCATTATTAAAACAATAATTGGTAAGGGACATCATTAGGCTCAAGCCCAGTAAAACCCCCCTGACTCGGTCCCCGGACTTAACTATGCATTGCCTTCATGTAGATAATAGGAAATCTGCATTATCATTGCTATTTTCACTATGGAGGCCGAATTTGTAGCATGCTTTTAGGCACTGATTCAATCATTATTGTTGAATCCTATAGAGAATAAAAATGATTCAATCATTATTGTTAAATCATATTATTAAATCTTATAGACAATTATAAAATCACATAAGTGTATGATTTTTTAAGTTGGAAGAGTTTCTAGATACATAAAAATGAGCACGTCGCTTGATACACGTGTAACTACTGTGATTCAAACAATAAATGAAAGTGTAACTACTGAAAGTGTTATCATATTGTGTAAAACTGATTATATATTTTAATGAAATGAGTACAACTCAAGTGGTATGTTGGATAGAATCCTAAACAATGTTTTGAGGAACGCGTTAGGAGTAGTGTCCATTTCAACGAAAGTTAGGGAAGGGAGATTGAGATGGTTTGGCCACGTCCACAAGAGGCAGGCATCTACTCCGGTGAGGAGGGTCAAAAGTTTAATGGTTGTAGGGGGAAGAAGGAGAGGCAGACCGAGGAGGACGTGGAAGGAACAGGTGAGATTAGATTTGAAGGTTTTAAACCTTTCCGAGACCATGACTATTGATAGGTGCTCTTGGTGGCACCAAATTAGAGTTGTGGATTCTTTTGTCGAGAACGGTGCTATAGTAGAGAGCCTCAGGGTGGGGTTGTCTCGGTTAGCTTTGACCTAGAGCATTGCATTTTCTATTTTATTGTATATTTTATCTTATTGGCTTTTGCGTATGGTGTATTTTTGACAGGGAGGTGGATAGAGTAAACCTCTCTTCTGTTAGAGCAACGTTCATCGAGAGTGTAGTTGTCAAAGTCCCCTTAGGTAAGTCCCATGTGAATTAAGTCATGGGCTCAGGTATGGTTTTGAGCTTTTTCGAATCTTATGCTTCTTTGTATATATCACTCAATACTTTGTTGCACACTAAGCTGGGGGTCTTCACGGAAACAGCCTCCCTGCCGTAAAAAGTAGGGGCATGGTCTGCGTACATCTTACCCTCCCCAGACCCTACTCTGAGCGGGATATACTGGGTATGTTTGGTTTGATTTGGTTTGGTTTTAAGTCCTGGGATCGAGTCGCATAAGGGACAAAGTGGGGAGGAATTTTCTTTCTAATATATTCCCGCAGGGTTTTCTTGGCAAAACCTCAGTTTTTGTCACATGATGTTTTACTGAGGCGGCATGATCGGTATGAGCGGGAGCAAATTCAAGTACTTCTCAGGACTTTTCCTAATAGCAGGGGAAGTAACTGTACTCCTTTTCCTTCGATCGGGTTTTTTCCATTGGGTTTTCTCGGCCAAGTTTTAATGAGGCAACATGGATTAAATGTCATTCAAGAGAGAGTATTGTAATTAATATTGTAATCAATGTATCAATTGATGAATGACCTTTCTACCCGTAAAACACTTGATATAAAGGCCTTTGACCCTCATAAGATATACATGGATTATTATTCTCCTCCTTTATTTCTCATTTTCCTCTCAACTTTATAACAATTATAAGAATAACTTGTAGAAAAAAATATGTTGATTCTCAAAATTCTATCGGTGGCCGACGGGCTTGACGTAAAAAAAAAAGAAAAAAAACGACGGACCACCAAAAAGTATGCCGGCGGGCAAAAAATGGACGGTTGCCAGAAAAGGGACCGGTGGGCCAACAATAAGAGAAAAAAAATAAATTGATCGGTCATTGGTGGTCTATCAAGAATACCGTAGAGAAAAGAAGGTCAGCCCGTAAAAAAATTGGTTGGCCGACGGGCCTAGTATAAAAAAAGAAAGAAAAGAAAGAAAGCATTGGACAACTGTCAGAGGTATGTCGATCGCCGGGCCTGGCGTAAAAAAAAATTGAACTGCTGCCCGTGGTGGCCCGCTGGAAAGCAGGCCGACAAGCTTGTGATTAAAAATAGCCTATCGGGAAGTAGGCCGGTGGGCCTTGCGTAAAAACAAAGGTCCGGAGACGGTGGTGACCTGCTGGAAAAGTAGGTCGATGGGCCTGGAAAAAAAGACCGGTCCCCATAGGTCTTTCAACCGCTGGCGGTGGCCCCCCGAAAAGCAGAAAGGCAGTCTGGCATTAAAATAATAACAAAATAAAAAAGTTAGTCTGTCGTCCGCGGTGGCCCGCGGAAAGTAGGCCAACCTCCAGCTGGCCTGGCGCAAAAGTTTTTTTTGGTCGGTCGGAGATCTATCAGAGATTCCAGTTAGGAAATAATTTTTCTAAGATTAGTTGTTCCTTCTATTTAATTTAACATTTTAAGAGTATTTTTTTTGAAATTTATTATTGATAAACATTTGTTATATTAATAATAATAATGATAATAGTTTTAAATTAAACACAAAGGTGAGAAGAGAGGAGGGGTGTATTGATTTTTTCGAGTGCGGACTACGACCAAAAAATACTAGTCCTTTGTTGGCCACAGAGTACAGTAAATAGCTTAGAAAGAATAAGCTGTATCTTTTTCGAAGTTATTAGGGTAGCGGAAGACTCGTATTAAGTTGGTGTAAATACAGCAACTAAGTGTTTTCCTGTTTGCCTAGTGCGTACAGGGTTTTAGCAATATGTATATTTAAATCACAGGGAGATATGAAAACAATAAATGACAGAATATAAATGCACACAGATATATGTGATTCGAGGTAAACCCCTCTACGTCCATTGGTCATACACATAAGAGTAATATGTTTTATTAAAATCATGGCATACACAACTATGTGACTTTAACTAAAACCTGTCGCTGTATCGTTCACGCAGATTGATACAGTCGACAATAGCTTTGGCATATTGGCTTGGCTCGTTTGACTTGCTTCTTCTCACACAGATCGAAGCTTCGTCTTCAATGCTATTCTTCACACAGGTCGGAACTAGCAAGGACTGCTTAGTCCATACATGGCTAAGTTGATCTCAACGTTGAGATTGGGTAGAACAAGTTTAAATATCAGCTGTATGCTTTGACGAGCGTTCACTGTATTATGTGCTATTTGCGTTGAAGACAGTATATTTCTTCGCTTGGTGAAGCTGTATGCTCAAGAAATATAATGTTCTTTGATAGCTTGATTTTCTGTTTGTCAGAGCTAGTTGTCAAATGTATTGCGCGAGATAATGAACTTGTGTTGAATGTCCTCTTGCTTGGGGCTATTTATAACCTTGGAAATAGATCCATTATAAATGTAGTCATTGGCTGGTTGGTGAGACTCAGAAATCTCTGATTGGTGATTGCAGATTTATTTGAATTAAAAGCGATTCATATTTAATGCTTGAGACATTCTCTTTGACTTAGCATTAAATGCTCTTCAACATGTTCAGACTGTAGTCTCTTTCGGCCGCATTAAATGTTGTCCTATAAGCATTAAATGCTACTTTTAACCGTGAATACTTTATGAATAATCAATGTTTCTTTCACAACGGTTTAAAGCTTTTCTTCATTCCTGATGGATATGTGTTTTACTTTTCCTTAGTAACACCTACAGCAAACTTGTTGCATCCAAGTTCTTCATCTCTGCTGTATAATAATGAGAGCGCTGTAGGAATGGGCTATGCAGGAAGATATCTTTGCTGTATGGACAGGTTGTATGAAGTTACCTAACAACTTCCATACTTAGAGAGAAATGCTGACTTTGAAGACTTATGCTGTGTGGTGGCAATTATCAAAACAAGGCTGTATTTTTTCCAATTATTTCCCCCTTTTTGATAATGCCAAAACTTTCTTGATACGGAGAGGCTGTCTACAAGTCTTCTGTCGAAAGACCTGATCCTCAATACTTAGGCTAAAAATTTGAACTGCTCACAGGCAAGTTCTAAAAGAAAAAGTCCTACAGGACTAAGTGTATTAAGTTTAACTTATGATTGGCGCGCAGGCACAATCTTATATGATGTAATCTTAATTAAATACAACTTAATCTATGAACTGTTCACAGACAAGTTCTTACATCTTGAGAATTATCAAGTTTTTATACTTGTTGAATATTTCACTATTTCATCGTAATCAAAACAGTAAATCAGTAAAAGCAGATTACGAGCTGTAATCTTTTAACACCAAAGTTTTATTGGTGTGAGAAATTTACAGTGCTTGAAAGAAATGAAAGTGTTGTATTGGAGAGCATTCAGTAAAAAATACAAAGTACAACTAACAGAAGGTAGTACCTATAATGCTGATGCTTCCAAGTCTTGCGAGAGGGATCATGTTCGGTCCTTTTCCACCAGTTGATTATGGAATCTCTACCTCGGTCCATGTAGATGCTTCGTCCATCGTAGGAGACATCGTAAGCAAGAATCCAATCTTCAGGATGAGTTATCTGATCACCCTTCTGATGCTTAGACTTCATTTTGAGTTGCAAGGGGAGCTTTCCTTCTGCTAGGAGTCTCGAGAACTCATTTGCGGCATCCTCCCGGGTTCAGAATTTTTTGAACATGGTGGACTACCTGATAAGAATACAGAAGTGTCTCACCAGTTCATTGTTTTTCCATGCCTTTAGTTCATCTCATGTATGCTGAAGATCCATTGGGAGCAATATCTCGGCAGGCTTACTTACTGTATTCTTCCAGGAAAAATTGGGATACTGGAACTGAGGTCGAGAACCAGTTACCCTGTATCCTTTCGCTCATTGACCTGGCCCAGGTCTGGCCAGTCTTTTGATAGCAGTAGCAACATTGTTGATAGGAGGGACTGATTTCTCCTGTTTATTTTCTGCTTGGGCTACTTCCTCTTGCGGGGTCGGGGACTGATGTTTGTCAGTGGATGTCCCCTGGCTCTATTGAGCCTGAATCTTGGAAAATTCTCCTTACCACGGCTCATACAAAGTCCGGCCTGTAGGGCCTCATCGCCGTCGTCGGAGTCGGGGTTGGAGTGATGACTTGGTGTTGGAGCTTTGTCATCGGACTGTGAGTTCCCTTTCAGTCGAGCCTTCTCTTTTGCCATAATGTAAGTTGTTATAAGCTCTAGGCAAAAGTGATCTTCCTGTTGCGATTTTTCGTTAACGCAAGTGCACGTTATCGTTGACAAGTAATAAAGTGATGAGTGAGTATCGTTCCCACGAGGACTGAATCACTAACTACCGATTTTTATGTATTCTAGTTTTATTTGAACAATCGAACTTTGGGTTGCAATTAATTACTAAAAGAATTAATAAAAGACTAAACCGTATAAACGATCAATCAAAGAAGGAAAATCAAATGATGAATAATTCTAGGATTCTGAATCCACCTTAGTTTATCTGAATTTACTCTCGATTATCTGAAATTAATGATTTTCCCAATTTATTGAAGGCGAAGATTGCTAAACTACTCTACCGTCTCTCCCGAGGTCAATAGATTTTTCTAAAGGCGAATAATGCACTCTATCCCTAGGTGAATTAATTCGTCAATAGGCAAAAAGCATAAAATCTCCAAAAGGCCACGTATTTCCTATGAGTATATTCCTATCTCACAAGATAAAACAGTTCTCACCAATAGTTCCTCACCAACTCTCCTCTCCCGATTCGAGTAAGGTAATTAAAACAATCCAATTATTGACCAGATAATTGAAAGCATTAAAATCAATTGGGAAAACTCAATAGAAAAGGGAATTATATAGATAATCTAAAGCAAATCCGTCAAAACTTAGGTTTCATCAAAATCCTAGAACAAGGGTTTTAGCCTGACATGCTAAATAATGAAAATACAGAATTAATAAATAAAAGCATGAAAATCAAACGCAGATGAAGAGCTCGGATTCCTCCGTTCTTCTAGCTTCCGCCCTCTGCCCTTGATGTCTTCTGCTTCTCTCTTCCGCGATAGTCTTCCGTGATCCTAGCTTTCCCAAGGCTCCAAGATCATTAATTAGGGCCTTAAACCCTTATTTATAGCTCCCAGCAGCCTCCAAATCCCGTCCGTGTGGTTAGGTCGAGAACTGGCTTCAAAACGGCCCAAACCCGCGCGGCGCACACCAAAACCACCCCGTGTGCCGCGGCTCACTTAATCTGTGCCGCGGCTCACGGGGCGCAGATTAAGACCTGGGCGCCATTTTTTCATCTGGGCCGCGGCTCACCAAAACTGTGCCGCGGCTCAGAGTACAGATTACTCCGGGGGTTGCTGGGTGCCTTCCTGTGCCGCGGCCCACTTGCCTTGTGCCGCGGCCCCAGGCCAAAAATCGCCGTTTTTGCCCGTTTTGCCTCGTTTCAGCTTCCGGACTCCAATCTCCTGTCAGACATACAAGAATAAGGCGTTAAAAGCTCATTTATGCAAATTTACTCGCCAAAATAATACAAAATAATGATAAATAAGCGTATAAAAATACGCCTAACAAATACCCCCAAACTTGAGCCTTTGCTTGTCCTCAAGCAAAAAGAATTAATTTCAACAAAAGAGTATCGTGAATAATCGTGCAGGAGTATCATGGTGCTCAATCTAATCAATACTACCCTGAAATTCTCTCTGAATAATACGAGTATCGTAATAGCGAGCTACACTCAGAACACTGATTCAGCAAAGTAACCAAGTTCAGTCCTAATCACTCGTTCATGAAGAAAATCCAGCTCAAAGATTAACAAACGTGAATTTAATCGACCGTCAATATGAAAGGTTAAAATAAACAAGCTAATTCGCCTCGTTCCACAGTCTAATGGCAAAATTTTCACGAGTTTCATCAAAAGTAACCCTCGAATAGTATTCCCTTATATATATGCTCAAGAAATTGATTCGAGTTGACCACTAGGTTCGGATCTCGGGATGTTTCATCGGGATAATCCTAGGGTGGAACTTCCATTCTCATGTATTGGGAAACCGTTTGACGTAAAAGACACTCATGGGGCACATGGATGCTTCTAGTTACTATGTTCCCCTCCACAACGGAGAAACAACTCGAATAGCTATTCCCGCATGTCCGATTCACGGTCGCTGTTTTACGCGAGAGTAAACAACGGGTCACGTGAATACCCCCGGTTACTAGGCTTCCTGTCTTCGGTACATGCGAAATCTATAAACCACTAGTCTAATCAGGGTCGTCGTTTTACGCGAGTGTAAACAACGGGTCACGTGAATACCCCCGGTTACTATACTTCCCATCATAGAACAAATATTATCTCGACTTTTGGGGAAAAACTGTCCGACTCTAAACTCAAAGCAAATGCCAACACGACTTATGTCACTGGACGACTAGCTAACCTAAAAATGTAACCAAACGTATCAACGGCGATTTGAAAACACGTATGTCTCCTCTCTTATCCGCTAAGGTCTCTACAAAAAACGAAAAAAATTTCGGACCTAAATGAAGACTTAGCAGAAACAGAAATCACTGACTACAACTCGACTAAAACTCGACCGTTTCTTCAGAGAGAAAAACAGTGTCGTAACATCAGTATTACACAAATAGATGCACGAAAAATTCACGAATAAGAGTAAAATCATGACAAGCAAGGCTATCGACAAAAAGATAACTAAAAATAACAAAAAATATAGCAGTAAATGTAGCAGCAGAAATAGACCCCCCCAAACTTAGGACGTATATTGACCTCAATGGACAAAATATAATATGCAATAAAAGTGAAAGGTCAAGTACTCCCCTCCAGTCCTCTCACGAGCTGGTGCCGGCATCATCCGGCGAAGAGGGTGGTGTGGCTGGCCGAGCAGGTGCAATAAATGGCCCGTCCGGGTGCAAAATGTGGGTCGTCCATGCGGCAAGGTGCTCCTGGTGGTAGGCGTCCCTCGCTGCCAGACGCCTTGCCTCACGCTGGTTGGCCTGACGGGCCTGCTCTCGCATCTCATCCCTCACGGCAGCAATGATGCTCTCCCTCTCCGTCCGCCTCTCCTCTCTCATCTCAGCCAGAAGGCTCTCTCTCTCTCTCCTCATCTCCTCTCTCTCCTTATATCCTCTCTCTCTCTCCTCATATCCTCCCTCAGCCCGTCGAACATCGCCTGCAATCTCTCTCTGTCGGGCGGCGGGCCGGCATCTGCCTGCCCCTGTGTCAGCAGAAGAGGCTCGGGGGATCCCTCGTGGGCCTCATCCAGTAGAAATCCTCTCCCCCGAGCGTGCGCCGGCACTCCTCCCCACTGGTCAAAATGTGAGATGATGCGGTGGTCGATCGGGGCCTGGGGAGCTAGCATCGGCTCGTCGTCCGACCACGTCATCCCCGACTGCGGACACAGAGCACAGATAAGAGAGGGGTGCTTCAACCCCGTCTTGGCCCCTCCATGAATACACTGGAAGATAGATCGGACCAGGAGAGGAGCCACATCGAATCGCAGCCCGGAGGTGATAGCATATAATGTCTGGGCTCGGGAGAGAAAAATATTGCGGATCTGAGAAGTAGGGTCTACACGGGCGCAGATAAAGTATAACCATGCTCGCCCGAGACGGCTGAGTCGCGAGCTCTTGAAGTAGAAAGTGGAAGAATCCAGTGCGCGCCGCTCCCAGTCTGAGTCGGATTGTGTAAGAGTCTCGAGCAGAGTCTCCTTCGTGAGGCTATCCATGACTCGCGCATAAGCCGTCTCATCAACCACCGGCAGCTCAAACAACCTCCGAATAGCAGCCACAGAAAAATCCACCGTAATGCCTCGGACTACGACCTGAGTCCGAGTGTCCAACTTCTGTAACGTCTGCCCCGCCCTAATGTGCTTCAACAACGCGCTGGCATAGAACTCCTGCACTATCGATATCACCGCTGGCTCGGGGGGTGCAGCGAATCGAGCCCACCCCATCTCGTCTATCATGGTCAGCAGTTCCCCATCCTGGGGGCTGGAATGAACCCTCTCCAGGATCAGAGGTCGCGGGCGAATCTTCTCGTTGAAGATTTTGTGGATCTCCGGGTCAGAGAACTGGTGCGCCTCCGAATCGGCTCGACTGTGAGAAGTTTTCCCTCGAGTGGGGGACGACTGAGTCCTGGCCCTCTTGCTCAGCTTTTTAGTCCTAGCCATAGCGAGTCCTGAAAAAAATTAAACACTGGAGTTTACTTACTCGAACAATAACGAGAATAGTCATCACTCGGCTAAGGATATCCAGTCGTAATTCACGAATTTAACGAGATAGCACAGTCGTGAGTTAAAAATAAAATTTGAACTTTAACGTTTAAACTAGACGTAAGGGTTGGGGTTGCTGTAATTCCACAACGAATACGTTGCACATAGATTCAAAATATTGCCTTAACAAAGACAATTTTTTTCATTCGTACATTTCATCAAACACTTAAAGGGCATGAGTTCAATTGAAGACAAATATGACAATAGCTCGATTAAATCCCCAACAACAATAACACGAATCATTCGTCATGACAACCGACATATTCAACTCAGTCATAATCAAAAATAACCATTAAAAATCGATCAAAAACCATCATGTCATCAACTAAACTTGATAGGAATTTTGAAAGAAAGAAAGAACATAATTAATCCTCAAATGAATAACACAACTTCACCTTTCGATTCATAGAACAATTGAGATTACAAATTAAGACATACCTTGCTTGGATTGTGAAGAGTGCAAGAAAAATTGCAAGAGGAAGAAGGGAGATGAAGGTTGGCCGATCGCGCGCGCAAAGGAGAGGAAGGGATTTTACCTTGGGTGTCGGCCGAGTGTGCGTTATAAACTACTTGGGCTGTTCAAATTACGCATGGTGTGCCGCGGCACAGCTTCAGTGAGCTGCGGCACATAGTACAGTCCCTTTTTACCTGCTCGTTTGTTTTGTCGTGGGCTGCGGCTCAGCTTTCGTGTGCCGCGGCTCAAGGGTATTATTGTGCCGCGGCACACACATATGTGCCGCGGCCCATAGTACAGATTCCTGGCTCATGTTTTTGGCTATGGATGCGCCGCGGCTCAGGAACAACGTGCCGCGGCTCAGGACTCAAGTGTGCCGCGGCTCAGTAATGTTGTGTCGCGGCATATAGTACATAAAGTTTAGCTATCCCTTTCGATTTGTGTGTGCCTCGGCTCACAAGCCTTGTGCCGTGGCTCAAGCATAAATTTCTCCCCTGGGACTTTTCCTGCACAGAATTTTTAGAAGAACACGTCAAGAACGAGATGGACAGCAAATCAAAGCAAAAAATGATGAAACATAAATATCCAAAAATGCAAGAAAAATACTGAAACGCAAAAATCTACAACTAAGAACTCGGGTTGCCTCCCGAGAAGAGCTAAGTTTATAGTCTTCAGCCGGACCTATTTAAAAATCAGTTCGCTTTTCGCAAACTCCATTTGATCTCCGCCCCGTTCATCGAACCGTTAATATGGGTTTTAAAATTTTGACCATCGGTCCTTAACGATTCGATTTTCGGTTCGGACACCCAATGTTGTTTGCGGAAAGGTTTTGACGAGAACAACTTTCCGAAACACCCGTTTTTCTCATGACTAGACGTCCGTTTGACTTCTGGCTTATTTTCCTCTTTCAAGAACGAACTTATGACACCAGCAGACTTTTCCGATTGTGGCTGGTCAGATGGCGATGATTGCATGTTCACATGCTTGAGAAATGCGACTCGTTCTACATATTTCTTAAAAGTTGGACCATCTGAAACGGAATCTGAGTTTTTCGACCGACGATTTTTTTGGTGTCTTTCTTTCGCAACGGCCTCCACACTTTCACTTTGTGAGCTATTATCAACACCTCCCGGACATGAAAAGGATTTGAACACTTGGAACGTGACATGCTCGTCTTGAACCCGTAGAGTTAATTCCCCTTTTTCCACGTCTATGAGAGTTCGTCCGGTCGCTAAGAATGGTCGTCCCAAGATAATCGGGATATCTTGATCTTCCTCCATGTCGAGAATAATAAAATCCACTGGAAAGATAAGTTTATCCACTTTTACTAACACATCCTCAATCACTCCCCTCGGATACTTAATAGATCGATCCGCTAATTGTAAGGAGACCGTCGTCGGCCTTGCTTCTCCAATTCCCAGCTTTTTGAAAATAGACAGAGGCATGAGGTTAATACTAGCACCGAGATCGCACAACGCCTTATTAAAGGAGAGATTCCCCATGGTGCACGGTATGTTGAAACTTCCCGGATCCTTTAATTTTGGCGGAAGCTTTTTCTGAAGAATCGCGCTGCACTCCTCCATCAAGGCGACTGTCTCAAACTCCTCGAGTTTTCTTTTCTTTGACAAGATATCCTTCATGAATTTAACGTAGCTCGGCATTTGCTCCAACGCATCGGCCAATGGAATATTAATATGAAGCTTCTTGAACACGTCGAGGAACTTAGAGAATTGCTTGTCCGCCTTTTTCTGTTGTAATCTCTGCGGAAACGGGACGGGTGGCACATATGCCTTCGGATTATCCGGAAACGTTATCGAGGGTCTCCAATCTTGTGATTCCTCCGTCGCTAAATTTTTCTTCTCCTCAATTTCACTTCTCTTTTCACTTCTCTCTGGATGGTCACACACCTCCTTCCCGCTTCTCAAACTGATCGCATTTAGACTTTCTCTAGGATTTGTCTCGGTTGTACATGGCAATGCTCCCTCCGGGCAGGCTGTCAACACATTAGCAATCTGGCCCAGTTGGACTTCCAAGTTGCGAATGGAAGCGGAATGATTTTGCAATGTTGCTTCTGTACGGGTCATGAATTGACTCGTATTCGCTGCCAATTTCGCAATTGCTTCCTCGAGAGAAACTTTTGGAGCGGGAGGAGGCTGCTGTTGGTTTTGAGCGAACGGACGCTGGTTCGAGTTCTGTCCGTTTCTCCATGAGAAGTTGGGATGATTACGCCATCCCGGATTATACGTGTTGGAGTACGGATTATTTTGCTGGTTTCCGTTTCCTACGAACTGAGCTTGTTCAATTGGGGGCTGCTCGAACGGGTTTCCGACTTGGCACTCCGCGCTAGGGTGAGATCCGTTACACTAATTGCAAGACTCAATGGTAACGGGGGAAGGAGCATGCGAAAATGCTTGAAGCTGCTGCGTTAGTGCTGCAACTTGGGCTGACAATGTAGAAATTGGATCATTATTTGAAATTTCCATGACTCGCTTCGGAGTTACTCTTTCAGATGGCCATTGATATGCATTTGCGGCCATAGCTTCCAACAAAGAATGTGCTTCAACCATAGTTTTTCCCATTAAGGATCCTCCGACTGCTGCATCCACGAGAGTGCGTGTAGAAGCACTCAAACCATTATAGAACGTCTGAATCTGAAGCCAGTCCGGAAGGCCATGATGCGGGCATCTCCGTAACAAATCTTTGTATCGCTCCCACGCCTCGTGCAGCGACTCCAAATCATATTGACCAAAAGTGGTAATTTCGTTTCTCAGCCTCTCCGTCTTCGAAGGTGGGAAGAATTTAGCAAGGAAGGCTTGCGCTAATTCTGCCCATGTCGTGACCGAGCCCGGCGGTAAGGAATTCAGCCAGAATTTGGCTTTGTCCCTCAAAAAGAAAGGGAAAAGCCGTAATAGGATAGCATCATCGGTGACACCATTGTTCTTGAACGTGTCACAAATCTCGAGAAACGACGCAATCTGTGTGTTGGGGTCATCATTCAGCAATCCACAGAACTGGCTCGCTTGTACCATCTGAATAATAGCAGGCTTTATTTCCAAATTGTTCGCCTGGATAGTGGGATGCTGAATCCCCGAAAAGTTTGCGTTAATTTGCGGCATAGCATTATCTCGAAGTGCCAGTGCCGGTTGAACTTGCTGAACAGGATTATCACCTCCGTGATTTTCGATATTATTGGCCATGGTGACTGTTGTCGGTAGCTCTCGTTTCTCCTTCTTATTTCCTCGAAGAGTGCGCTCGAGTTCGGTATCCAAAGGTAGTAGGCCTTCGTTACCGAATTTTCTCATGCACTACCCGAAAGATCCTGAAAGGACAAACAAATAAAATAAAATAAAAAACAAGAAAATAAGTAAATAAAAAAAATGTCCAAACTAAGACTAGAAATACTGAAATCGATATTAGTAAAACTCAATCCCCGGCAACGGCGCCAAAAACTAGTTGCGATTTTTCGTTAACGCAAGTGCACGTTATCATTGACAAGTAATAAAGTGATGAGTGAGTATCGTTCCCACGAGGACTGAATCACTAACTACCGATTTTTATGTATACTAGTTTTATTTGAATAATCGAACTTTGGGTTGCAATTAATTACTAAAAGAATTAATAAAAGACTAAACCGTATAATCGATCAATCAAAGAAGGAAAATCAAATGATGAATAATTCTAGGATTCTGAATCCACCTTAGTTTATCTGAATTTACTCTCGATTATCTGAAATTAATGATTTTCCCAATTTATTGAAGGCGAAGATTGCTAAACTGCTCTACCGCCTCTTCCGAGGTCAATAAATTTTTCTAAAGGCGAATAACGCACTCTATCCCTAGGTGAATTAATTCGTCCATAGGCAAAAAGCATAAAATCTCCAAAAGGCCACGTAGTTCCTATGAGTATATTCCTGTCTCACAAGATAAAACGGTCCTCACTTCGAGTAAGGCAATTAAAACAATCCAATTATTGGCCAGACAATTGAAAGCATTAAATCAATTGGGAAAACTCAATAGAAAAGGGAATTA
The DNA here is from genome assembly GCA_033398695.1 of Orobanche coerulescens. Lineage (NCBI taxonomy): Eukaryota > Viridiplantae > Streptophyta > Magnoliopsida > Lamiales > Orobanchaceae > Orobanche > Orobanche coerulescens. Next base: position 126,159,583 of record CM065812.1, on the reverse strand, counting down.
TATAGATAATCTAAAGCAAATCCGTCAAAACTTAGATTTCATCAAAATCCTAGAACAAGGGTTTTAGCCTGACATGCTAAATAAGGAAAATACAGAATTAATAAATAATAGCATGAAAATCAAACGCAGATGAAGAGCTCGGATTCCTCCGTTCTTCTGGCTTCCGCCCTCTGCCCTTGATGTCTTCTGCTTCTCTCTTCCATGATAGTCTTCCGTGATCCTAGCTTTCCCAAGCCTCCAAGATCATTAATTAGGGCCTTAAACCCTTATTTATAGCTCCCAGCAGCCTCCAAATCGCGTCCGTGTGGTTAGGTCGAGAACTGGCTTCAAAACGGCCCAAACCCGCGCGGCGCACACCAAAACCGCCCCGTGTGCCGCGGCTCACTTAATCTGTGCCGCGGCTCACGGGGCGCAGATTAAGACCTGGGCGCCATTTTTTCATCTGGGCTGCGGCTCACCAAAACTGTGCTGCGGCTCAGAGTACAGATTACTCCGGGGGTCGCTGGGTGCCTTCCTGTGCCGCGGCCCCAGGCCAAAAATCACCGTTTTCGCCCGTTTTGCCTCGTTTCAGCTTCCGGACTCCAATCTCGTGTCAGGCATACAAGAATAAGGCATTAAAAGCTCATTTATGCAAATTTACTCGCCAAAATAATACAAAATAACGATAAATAAGCGTATAAAAATACGCCTAACACTTCCCACTTGATCAAGACCTCAACGTTCTGGGTGTCCGTGACCTCCAGAGCAAACTGTTCCTCTTCTCTCCATTCTTCCCAGTTATACAGGGTGTCGTAAGGGGCGACCCTATATGAGTTCCAGATTTTCAGGCGCTTGAAGGCTTCATCAATTTGTACTTGGAGGACTGTTTCGTTTATTATGGCTGTTGGGGAGGGACTCCGAATAGCAAATGACTCTATTTTTCGGTGAGGATCCTCAACAGGTATGTGATCCTGTTGGGGAGAGGGATCCCTGACAGAGTGGGTGTCCTGTTGGGAAAGGGACTGCTTACTTGGGTGGGTGCCCTGTTTGGAGTTGTCGCTGTCGGCTCCGGAGGAGCTGCAGATTCGCCAGAACCTTCAATTTTGGCAAACAATTGTTCTTCCGCCATAGCCGCCACAGGCTCAGGAACTGCTGTAGGAGCAGTAATTGTTTCTTCCGTAGAGGTTGTGACCTGTGGAATGTTTTCAGTAGGTGGTATGGTAGATGGGACTTCTGCAGTGACCACTGTAGTCACTGTAGGGGCAGCTTTCGAAGACTTATTTGTCTTCTTTCTCTTCTTCTCGACAACTTAAGGGAGCTGCTGTCGGGAAGTGCTCTTTTCCTCTTCTTCCCATCATCTGAACTTTTGAGAGTGACATCCCGAGCATGAATCGAAGTTGGCCTGCTGTATGGGTTGGGCCTGTCATCAAGAATGCTCTCTTTGTTGTAGACAGTAGATTTGAATCCACCGATGAACTTTTTGGTCAGAATCTTCTTGGCCTCTACAGACTGGTGTACTCTGCAGCGAGTAAGAATGTGATTCAGAATTAGGCCAAAAGAATTATTTGCAGTCTCAGGTTTAGATGCCTCCTCCTGAATGCACTTCATAATGATTTGGCACCAGTTTACTTTCTCACCATACATGATGGCAACCATCATTCTGTATCTCAGATTGGTTCATATCTCGACGGCACTAGTGCGGTTCTCAATCACCATGTAGTAAAAATCGTGAAGATAAATGTAGAGTGGTGAAGTTCTTCTTATGGAATGAAGAGTGGACATTTGTGGCCATGGTAGATCGAGTGAAAAGTTTCTAGTAGGACAACATAAGCTTTCAGACCCGAAAGCCTTCAGTTCTTCCATTTTCAGACCATCAGAAAGCAACTTGTAGATCTTCTCCAAAAGTTCCTAGTTCACAGGGACTTCAATCGCTTGCATGGTTCCAATGATGTCAGTGATCTCCAAGCATTTCCTCTACGATGCATATTTGAATGTTGCATCAAGATAAAATTCCTCAACAATCTGTTTGTCATAGCTATCAGAATGATGACTTCCCAGACGATACAGACATTGTTGCTTCAAACGAGCAACAACCAAGTTCATCCCGATAACATCTTTATATTCAGAAGCAATCCTTTCCAAGAGCGCGGATTTTGCAAAAAGGCATCCATCGATGATGATTTCTTTCTTCTTCAAAGATATCGATGAAGTTTGGGAAGACATTTTCAACAAAAGTTGTGAAGAACAAGAAATTAAGTGAAAGTGCTGAGAAAGTATGTACACAGATTGCTGTAGAATTTTAATTTGCAGAAAGCATAAAGAATCTGTGAGAGCAATGGACTGTCCTTTTATAGGGTGCAAAGATTAGGTATATAGTGAACGGTCCTATTTAATGGATGGGAACCGTCTTTAAATGAACGTACAGAATGGGCGTAGATTTAACTTGTATGTCTAATCCATCAGTTTTGAAATTAATGAGCGGTCCCACTTCTGACACAGTTTGTTTTCCACTATTGCACGAAGCGGCGGTTTGAATTTTGAAATAGCCGGTATTTGAGGCAGTAAAGTCCATATGTCTTTAAAGTAACTGAAAGATAAATCGTTTTAAATTTAGACAGTGCACGTGGACTTAAAACAGTTTGCTGTGTAAAAGTGTATGAATTTGGATAAAATTAAAATATTAATTGATATCCTACAGTGTATGTTCTGTATCCCCGAAAATACAGCGTCCCCCCTTAAAAGATACATACAGGATTCAATTATTACAACAATATTAGATTAATAATGTATTCTTGAGTCGTATTGTATCCCCCCTTAATTAATGCACACATCATCTATAGGAAGGTTATATTCCTTCTTATTCCTATAGTAAAGATATGACTTGAAGTTCTGTGATACCCGAGCCTAACATTACTCACTTGGTCAATATGATTCATGCATAACTTGTTAATTATGTGTTATTTTGATTACTTGATGTTTCATGGTTCAGTTGATCTTATAGTTAATTTCACACATAGGAATGTGCTAAACATTTGAACTCATGTCTAAAACACAATCGTGGTATATGTTACGGGACTAAGTTATGTTATTCATAGTATTTCTAATACAAAAATAAAATATGTGTAAAGATCTTATAAAAGTCTAAGTACACGTGGTAAGCCTAGAAGTTATAAAGGTGTCACTGATGTGTCTATCGGAGGTTAACTAGCTTACCTCGAGATTTTAGTCGGCGCGTGTAGTGGGTCACTTTAAATTGACGATTCAAGTGGATAACCATCATTTAATAAACTAACACGCGTCAAGTGCCTTTGACTCTTGTCAATACCTAATAGGATACAATTTATGATTGTATCTGATAACATTTGTAAAATAATATGATCTGTCTATACCTCATTCGTTCCAACTGCAGTAGGAATTGAATTTATCTTTTAGTTTATCATTTTAATTATATTTTTATAAATGATTTCTTCCATTCTTACCTACAGTGTCTCATTTGTGAAGTTTTAGAAAGTTTGACAATAAAGTCCTTCACTAGCATTTTCAACATTGTTCGCATGGGTAATCGAGTTTAAGCAATAAAAATACACCCTAAACTTCTACTAAACCATTTTAAAGACAATCTATACCCTAAATTAGGTCAATATCTACTAGGAACCGGTTCAAACACTCCAAGAACCGGATCATAACTACTTGAATCGATCAATTATTTCAAACATAGTCTCTAGTAGTCATTCGAGGGTATTTTGGACATTTCACCTTCATAACCGACTTAAGACACTTGGTTGATGGATAAATTTGACCCTCAACCCTCATTTACAGTCTGAACATTATCAAGAAGCTTCACACTTCGAAAAATCACCAAATATTCAAGAAGAAATCATCAAAAACATCAACCCCTCAATTCCTTTGACAATCAAGGTGAGTTTCCTTTGTTTCTTCCTTATTCTTGCTATGTTTCTTAGCTATTTCGAAGGTGTGAGAGCTTGTATATGTTCTTATACATGTTATAATGATGTTAAGAATTCAGCCATGGCAAACCCTTGTGTTAAATATGGATTTATGAGTCTTAAAACTCACTAAGGCAATAAAGGAACCAATTCTGCCACCTTTTGGAATTAATAGTATATATTACTTGATCCGTATGTTTCAGAGTCAGTAGTTTCAGTATACTTATTCTTAAGTATCTTAGGGATATTATATCAAAAATTGGTGCAAATTCAACTTATATTATAGTGGTTATAAGCAAAACAAAAATCTGATTATGACAAGACTTTGATAAACTCTCTTAATCAAGTGTTTGTTATAAAACCTTGAAATTTTAAGTTGTGAGAGTTGAATGAACTTTATAAACAGAGACTAATAGATTTATTAAGGAATTATAAGTCCAAAATTGATTGGTTAATGGGCTGGTATACATCGATAAACCGACATAAAGTACATAGAACACCGGTTATGCGAAGTGGTAAACCCTTTCGATATAAAGAGAGTTAAACCTTGCGTGTGGTATGTAAATCCTTGAAACACATTCCTTGAAACAGGTTCTGAAGATATATCATCCCAACCACCCCCTATTGGTATAAACGTAAGGGTATTACCCGATCAAGGTAAGTAGAAATCCATCTGCAACTACAATGCATAAACATAGTATTGTTTGTAAACTTGATGATATCTTGAGAGTGCATTGTATTGGATGATTGATCTGTACTATGATTAAAGTGTTTGGTTGCACCTTACATGATCATAACATCCATTAGCATCTTCACATGCATGCATAACAGGATACTCACTAGTGTCTGCATGCATGGTACGATCATGGAAAGAAAGAAAAGAAAAATGTTTTGTTGGCCGCTGCTAGAGCACCGAGGCATGGTAGATGCATGCTTTTACGATATGTTTAGCACGGTAGATGCGTGCTTATATCATGTGTGAGACATGGTAGATGCATGTTCTCACGATATATTTGGTGTGGTAGATGCATGCCTTATATGTCTGGCATGGTAGATGCATGCCTCATGATATGATATGATGTTGAGTTCATTCCGGTGCTTAGTACGTGGTTCAACGGGCCCAAGGATAAGAAAATGATTTTGAGAGATTCTCATTGATAATCTTATGTCATATGTTGCATCAGACATGATACATAACATGCATGATTTCTACTTATTGGGCTTTAGCTCACGTAGTTTATGCATTGTAGGTAATTCTGATGCTTGAGTATGTTCCTCATTTGGATGAGTTGGAGTTCCACTGTTGCTGAGGGTCGACGTACATGGATGACGACCTGTCGGGCTTAACCATGGGCTTAACATATTTTCGTTCTTGTTTGTGAACCTTACTTTATAAATATGTATTGCAGTAATGTACTGATAAGTTCGAGTGTCGTTGATGGTGTGATGGGTACTTTAAGTTCACTTAGTATGTTTGTTTAACCTGTGAGGTTGTTTAAATATCGTAATGTAAAATAAATAAGTAATTTGAGAAGCTCGAAATTTTGTGGTTTACTAATCTCTTGCAGTTATAGCTACGGGGGTATTGATGTCATGAGTTTGATTCGGATTGAGACTAGATGTCTCTGTATGGTACTTGTGTTGGTTGTTATGTCACAGGTTTGGGATAGGTACTAGTTTAGGGGAAACTTTGTCGAAATTTCACCATAATTTATAAGTACTAATATGATATAAGATAGTGTAAGTTAGGCAGTTAGTGCAGGTCGTTTCAGTTGGTATCAGAGCCCGGTTTGTGCCCTGTAGACTGTCCATGTACACGAGCTCAGAGCATGTGGAGCACAACAAATCCAGTAAGTGTTATTTTATTTGTGTGCACTCATATTTCATGAATTATATTGACCATATGATATAGGGCTCAGTCATAAATAGAGAATAATGCCGAGAACAAGAAATGAAGGCAGTGATGGGGGTAGAACACAAGACCTAGAAATGACATCCACAAGTTCTGATCGTGATCTGATCATTGGTCGATTGACTGAACTAGTAGAAAGGCAATCTCAACAAATCCAACAACTCATCCAACAAAGAGACATGCGAGGACAACAGGGAGATGACAGGAATCGACCGCCACCTCGAGCAGAACAAGTTGAATTAGATGGAGGAAGGTTCAAGAAGTTGAATCCACCGACATTTGAGAGCGCAGTGGATCCTACAGAAGCAGAAGATTGGCTAAGGACTATAGAAAACATGTTCCAGTATAGTAAGGTCTCTGAAGAGAACAAGGTACTTTGTGCATCCTTCATGTTACGGGGCAGTGCAGGTCATTGGTGGGATACGATAAGCGCTATTGAAAATGTGGCAACAATGACTTGGGCTAAGTTCAAGGAACTCTTCAGAAATAAGTACTTTGCAGATCCTGTTCGTGCAATGAAGATGAACGAATTTATACAGTTGAAACAAGGAAGCATGACGGTTTCAGACTACATCTGTAAGTTCGAAATGTTGTCTAGGTTTGTTGAGCATATGGTTAGCATGGAAGCACTGAAAGTGGAGAGGTTCCTTGAAGGCTTGAGACCAGAGCTATACAGAGATGTCAGCATGGCAGGAATTCAAGGGACGACTTATTCAATAATTGCTGAGAGAGCATTGGTCGCAGAACAGGCAGAACTGAGGATTCGACAAGCACAAGAGGTTCGGCGGCAATTTGCCCAACGACAAGGCCAACGCTGGTTTAAGAATGAAAAGAAGAGGCCACCTCAATCGCAGAATCCAGAGGCTGATTTTCCATCTAAAAAGGGGCAGGAACAAGGAGGACCAAGTAAGCGCATGAAGTCTAAAGAGGGTAGACCCTTTGTACCATTACCGGCATGCCCTAATTGTGGAAAACAACACAGTGGAGTTTGCTTATTGGGTTCTAAAGTATGCTTTTCATGTAGACAACCTGGACATATGGCGAACGTTTGCCCAAACAAGACAAAAGCTAAAGCGCAGGAAAGGGTACCAGCTAGAGTTTACACTATAACCAGAGAAGATGCTGAATCTAATCCATCTATTATCACAGGTAACCTTCTTATATTTGGTATTTCAGCATCGGTATTATTTGATCCTGGTGCTACACATTCATTTGCATCTACCGAGTATGTGAGAAGGCTGGGTAGAGTACCAGAAACAATTGAGGTAGGTTATAATGTAGTTACCCCCTCTGGAGATCCAAAACAAACAAATAAGATCATACGAGCGTGTAGTATTCCTATCGAAAATAGGGAACTCTATGCTGATTTAATCGTGTTGGACATGAATGACTATGACATAATCTTGGGTATGGATTGGTTATCAAAATATCATGCTACTGTTGACTGTCGGAGAAAGATTGTGACACTACAACCACCTGGGGAAGAACCTTTTTATTTTGTCGGGGTTAGTAAGAATTTAAGATTTCCAAGAATCTCAAGAATGAAGGCACAACGTTTATTAAACAAAGGGTTGTGAAGGCTATGTAGTTAGTGTAATGAGCATTGAAAAACAATATTTCTCGAACATCAATGAAGTACCGGGTGAAACAATACCACAAGTGTTTCGATGATCTAATGGATCGCCACTAGATCGTGAAATAGAGTTTGTGATTAACTTACAGCCGGGAACGGCACCAATATCAAAGTCACCATATAGAATGGCACCAGCTGAATTAAAGGAATTAAAGACCCAGTTGCAAGAGTTGTTAGACAAAGGCCTCATTAGGCCTAGTTATTCACCATAGGGAGCGCCAATATTGTTTGTTCGTAAGAAGGATGGTTCCTTGAGGATGTGCATAGACTATCGAGAGCTCAACAATGTTACGATCAAGAACAAGTATCCTTTACCTCGAATTGATGACTTGTTTGATCAACTTCAAGGCGCATCTATATTTTCCAAATTTGATCTGCGATCAGGGTACCATCAATTGAAGATAAAGGAAGAGGACATCCCAAAAACCGCATTCAGTACGAGGTACGGACACTATGAGTTTTTGGTGATGCAGTTTGGCCTAACAAATGCCCCAGCAGCATTTATGGATTTAATGAATAGAGTGTTTAAAGACTTCCTGGATAAGTTTGTTATCGTGTTTATTGATGATATTCTCATATATTCGAAGACCAAAGAAGACCATACAGTGCATCTAAGGAAAGTTTTAGAAGTCTTAAAACAGTGTGAATTCTGGTTAGACCGAGTGGTATTCTTGGGGCATGTTATATCCGGAGCAAGGATTTCAGTAGACCCAAGCAAAGTTGAAGCAATCAATAACTGGCCGCAACCCACAAATTCTACAGAAGTACGCAGCTTTCTTGGTCTAGCTGGATATTACCGTCGATTCGTAGAGGGATTCTCCAAGATTGCCTCTCCATTAACACAACTGACTAGAAAGAATGTTCCCTTCAAGTGGATAGAATCATGCGAGCAAAGCTTTCAAGAATTGAAGAGGCGGCTGACATCGGCACCGATCTTGACCATTCCAATGGGAACTGGAGGTTTTAAAGTCTACAGTGATGCTTCAAAGAATGGTCTGGGTTGTGTATTAATGCAGAATGGTAAAGTAATAGCATATGCATCTAGACAATTGAAGGAGTATGAAAAGAACTACCCGACACATGATTTAGAACTTGTTGCAGTGGTGTTTGCACTTAAAATATGGAGGCATTACCTATATGGAGAACGTTGTGAAATTTATACTGATCACAAGAGCCTGAAATATTTATTCACTTAGAAAGAATTAAATATGAGACAGCGGAGATGGTTAGAACTTGTTAAAGACTATGATTGTGTCATCAACTACCACCCTGGTAAAGCTAATGTAGTAGCAGATGCCCTAAGCAGAAAATCAGCACAATCCATTGCGGCCATGACCTTGATCCAGAAGCCATAATTACACGATTTGATGAATATGGATGTGGAAATTATCCAACATGGATGGCTAGAATCAAAATTGTCAGCACTAACCCTTCGACCTACTTTAATAGATAGAATTCAGCAAGGCCAGAAAGAGGATCAAGAGTTAGAGAAAATAAAGAAGAACATTAAATTAGGAACCTCGTCAGATTTCCAATTGTCAGAAGATGGTATTATTCGATTTAGAAATCGTTTATGTGTGCCTAATTTTGAAGATGTTCGCAAAGAAATATTACTAGAGGCGCACTCAACACCATATTCAAGACATCCAGGAGCAACCAAAAAGTAAAGAGACTAGAAACTACACTATTGGTGGCCGTGTATGAAAGAAAATATTGCACAATATGTGGAGCAATGCCTAACATGTCAACAGTAAAAGCTGAGCATCAAAGACCAGCAGGAACCTTGAAACCTTTATTTGTTCCAAAATGGAAGTGGGAGGACATTACGATGGATTTTGTGATAGGTTTACCAAGAACGGTTAAAGGACACAATTCTATCTGGGTTATAGTTGATAGATTGACAAAATCTGCTCACTTTCTCCCAGTTTGTACGACATACTCCATTGATCGTTATGCTCAACTCTATATACAGGAAATAGTGAGGCTACATGGGGTTCCATTATCTATTGTATCGGACAGAGATTCACGATTTGTATCAGCTTTTTGGAAGAGCCTGCATAGAGCATTGGGTACCCACTTGTCTTTCAGCACTGCTTATCATCCACAGTCGGATGGGCAATCAGAAAGAACTATACAAACTCTTGAAGATATGCTCAGATCCTGTGTTATGGACTTTCAAGGCCAGTGGATCAAACATTTACCCCTAATTGAATTCTCCTACAATAACAGTTATCAGAGTACAATTGGAATGGCTCCTTATGAAGCTTTGTATGGCCCGAAGTGTCGATCACCAGTACATTGGGATGAGGTTGGTGAAGGAAGAGTTTTAGGTCCTGATATGATTCAAGAAATGACATGGGCTTCACTAATCGAGAAAGAATGAGAACATTTCAAAGGCATAAAAGAGTTATGCAGATACCGGAAGGAGAGCACTGGAATTTGCCGTGGGTGATCGTGTATTCCTGAAGGTTTCTCCAATGAAGGGAATAATGAGATTTGGTAAGAAAGGAAAACTGAGTCCAAGATACATTGGGCCATTTCCTATTACTGAGCGGGTTGGTGAAGTGGCTTATCGACTAGAGTTTCCATCATCAATGTCTCAGATACACAATGTATTTCACGTTTCTCTACTAAGAAAATACATTGCGAATCCATCCCACATTCTCAAGAATGAACCAGTTGAGATGGAGGCAGATTTGAGTTACAAGGAGATACCGGTACAAATCTTACTAAGAGAAGTAAACAAACTCAGAAATAAAGAGGTGCCACTAGTCAAAGTGTTGTGGAGAAATCAACTCGTAGAAGAAGCCACTTGGGAGAGAGAAGATGAAATGAGGGCTAAATACCCTGATCTTTTCAGGTAAGTTAAATTTCGGGGACAAAATTTTTATAAGGAGGGGAGGATGTGATACCCGAGCCTAACACTACTCACTTGGTCAATATGATTCATGCATAACTTGTTAATTATGTGTTATTTGGATTACTTGATGTTTCATGGTTCAGTTGATCTTATAGTTAATTTCACACATAGGAATGTGCTAAACATTTGAACTCATGTCTAAAATACAATCGTGGTATATGTTACGGGACTAAGTTATGTTATTCATAGTATTTCTAACACAAAAATAAAATATGTGTAAAGATCTTATAAAACTCTAAGTACACGTGGTAAGCCTAGAAGTTATAAAAGTGTCACTGACGTGTCTATCGGAGGTTAACTAGCTTACCTCGAGATTTTAGTCGGCGCGTGTAGTGGGTCACTTTAAATTGAAGATTCAAGTGGATAACCATCATTCAATAAACTAACACGCGTCAAGTGCCTTTGACTCTTGTCAATACCTAATAGGATACAATTTATGATTGTATCTGATAACATTTATAAAATACTGTGATCTGTCTATACCTCATTCGTTCCAACTGCAGTAGGAATTGAATTTATCTTTTAGTTTATCATATTAATTATATTTTTATAAATTATTTCTTCCATTCTTACCTACAGTGTCTCATTTGTGAAGTTTTAGAAAGTTTGACAATAAAGTCCTTCACTAGCATTTTCAACATTGTTCGCATGGGTAATCGAGTTTAAGCAATAAAAATACACCCTAAACTTCTACTAAACCATTTTAAAGACCATCCATACCCTAAATTAGGTCAATATATACTAGGAACCGGTTCAAACACTCCAAGAACCGGATCATAACTACTTGAATCGATCAATTATTTCAAATCTAGTCTCTAGTAGTCATTCGAGGGTATTTTGGACATTTCACCTTCATAACCGACTTAAGACACTTGGTTGATGGATAAATCCGACCCTCAACCCTCATTTACAGTCTGAACATTATCAAGAAGCTTCACACTTCGAAAAATCACCAAATATTCAAGAAGAAATCATCAAAAACATCAACACCTCAATTCCTTTGACAATCAAGGTGAGTTTCCTTTGTTTCTTCCTTATTCTTGCTATGTTTCTTAGCTATTTCGAAGGTGTGAGAGCTTTTATATGTTCTTATACATGTTATAATGATGTTAAGAATTCAGCCATGGCAAACCCTTGTGTTAAATATGGATTTATGAGTCTTAAAACTCACTAAGGCAATAAAGGAACCAATTCTGCCACCTTTTGGAATTAATAGTATATGTTACTTGATCCGTATCTTTCAGGGTCAGGAGTTTCAGTATACTTATTCCTAATTATCTTAGGGATATTATATCAAAAATTGGTGCAAATTCAACTTATATTATAGTGGTTATAAGCAAAACAAAAATCTGATTATGACAAGACTTTGATAAACTCTCTTAATCAAGTGTTTGTTATAAAACCTTGAAATTTTAAGTTGTGAGAGTTGAATGAACTTTATAAACAGAGACTAATAGATTTATTAAGGAATTATAAGTCCAAAATTGATTGGTTAATGGGCTGGTATACATCGATAAACCGACATAAAGTACATAGAACACCGGTTATGCGAAGTGGTAAACCCTTTCGATATAAAGAGAGTTAAACCTTGCGTGTGGTATGTAAATCCTTGAAACACATTCCTTGAAACAGGTTCTGAAGATATATCATCCCAACCACCCCCTATTGGTATAAACGTAAGGGTATTACCCGATCAAGGTAAGTAGAAATCCATCTGCAACTACAATGCATAAACATAGTATTGTTTGTAAACTTGATGATATCTTGAGAGTGTATTGTATTGGATGATTGATCTGTACTATGATTAAAGTGTTTGGTTGCACCTTACATGATCATAACATCCATTAGCATCTTCACATGCATGCATAACAGGATACTCACTAGTGTCTGCATGCATGGTACGATCATGGAAAGAAAGAAAAGAAAAATGTTTTGTTGGCCGCTGCTAGAGCACCGAGGCATGGTAGATGCATGCTTTTACGATATGTTTAGCACGGTATATGCGTGCTTATATCATGTGTGAGACATGGTAGATGCATGTTCTCACGATATATTTGGTGTGGTAGATGCATGCCTTATATGTATGGCATGGTAGATGCATGCCTCATGATATGATATGATGTTGAGTTCATTCCGGTGCTTAGTACGTGGTTCAACGGGCCCAAGGATAAGAAAATGATTTTGAGAGATTCTCATTGATAATCATATGTCATATGTTGCATCAGACATGATACATAACATGCATGATTTCTACTTATTGGGCTTCAGCTCACGTAGTTTATGCATTGTAGGTAATTCTGATGCTTGAGTATGTTCCCTCATTTGGATGAGTTGGAGTTCCACTGTTGCTGAGGGTCGACGTACATGGATGACGACCTGTCGGGCTTAACCATGGGCTTAACATATTTTCGTTCTTGTTTGTGAACCTTACTTTATAAATATGTATTGCAGTAATGTACTCATAGGTTCGAGTGTCGTTGATGGTGTGATGGGTACTTTAAGTTCACTTAGTATGTTTGTTTAACCTGTGAGGTTGTTTAAATATCGTAATGTAAAATAAATAAGTAATTTGAGAAGCTCGAAGTTTTGTGGTTTACTAATCTCTTGTAGTTATAGCTACGGGGATATTGATGTCATGAGTTTGATTCGGATTGAGACTAGATGTCTCTGTATGGTTCTTGTGTTGGTTGTTATGTCACAGGTTTGGGATAGGTACTAGTTTAGGGGAAACTTTGTCGAAATTCCACCATAATTTATAAGTACTAATATGATATAAGATAGTGTAAGTTAGGCAGTTAGTGCAGGTCGTTTCAAGTTCTGAGTGTACAATTAATTAAAGTGGATACTGTATTCATGAATCTTACAACATTTCCCTCAATTGATGAGTAAAATATAAAAACTTACAGGGAGTCTGGCTACAACATTCCCAATTCCTGACATGCAAAATCTGGTAGTGCTGAGAGGTTTTGTAAAGATGTCGGCTAACTAGATGTCTGTATAAATGTTCTCGACCCGAACATCTTAATTCTCAACATGATTCCTAATGAAATGATGATTTATATCAATATGTTTAGTTCGCGATTGCAATACAGGGTTGTGCATGATTGCAATTTCACTCATGTTATCGCATATTATTGGAGTCTCTCTGGCATGGATTGTATAATCTTGTAACTGCTGTTGCATCCAGAGAATCTGCATACAGCAACTTCCAGCGGCATAATATTATGATTCAGCTATAGAAAGCGAGTTGGCCAATTGCTTCTTACTAAACCATGACACAAGTCTAGGTCCAAGGAAGTGACAAGTGCCGCTTGTACTATTCCTATACAACTTACAACCTCCAAGATCCGAGTCGCTGTATCCTACCAAATCGAATCCTCCTTCCTTATACCACAATCCTACATCGATTGTTCCTTTCACGTACTTAAGGATTCGTTTGGCTGTGGTGAAGTGTGACTCCTTAGCTGCTACTTGGTATCGAGCACACACTTCTACAGCAAACTGGATATCAGGCCTGCTAGCTGTTAGGTACAGGAGTGATCCTATAAGCTTCCTGTAGAGTGATTGAGCAACCGGATTTCCAGCTTCGTCAGCACTTATCTGCATGGAAGTGCTCATAGGGGTGGACGAGGATTTGGAGTTGTTCATCCCGAATTTGTTGAGCATCTCCTTCCTGTACTTTTATTGGTTGATAAATATACCTGTAGGCAATTGCTTAACCTGCAATCTTAGAAAATAACTAAGTTCTCCCATCATACTCATTTCAAATTTACTTTGCATGAGATGAACCAACCTTTGACATAAAACAAGGTTAGTTGAACCAGATATAATATCATTGACAAAAATTTGTACCATTAACAGGTCGTCACCTTCCTGTATTTTAAAGAGTGTCTTGTCAACTGCAACTTTCTCAAATTCATTGTTGATTAGATACAGAGACAGGGTTTTATACCAGGCTCTAGGTGCTTGCTTAAGTCCATACAGTGATTTTCTTAGCCTCTATACAAGGTCTCCGCCTTCAGTGTTGAAAACCCCTGGTGGTTGTTCAACATATACTTTTTCGGCTAAGTCTCAATTCAGGAATGCGCTCTTAACATCCATTTGATATACAATAAAGCTGTTGTGAGCGGCAAATGCTAGGAAAATCATGATGGATTCTAGTCTGGATACGGCTGTAAAGGTTTCGTCATAATTGATTCTTTGTTCTTGCATGTATCCTTGGGCTACTAATCTAGATTTGTTCCTGATTACTAGTCCATTCTCGTCCTTTTTGTATCTGATATTTGGTTCATATGACTGACTGATGTATTAGTCTGGGAACTAGGTACCAAACATTATTCCTTTCAAAACCATTGAGCTCTTCTTCCATTGAAGTGATCCAGTGTGAATTATTGAGAGCTTCATTGGTCGAAATAGGTTCGGACTGGGTTAAGAATACAACTAGGGTACACATAGCGAGTCTTCTAAGTTCGGCTTGAGATTTCCATACAGGAAATTGCGACTTCTCTGAATTTGTCTCTTCATGTTCACAAAGTACAGTTCCTTGTGTACTCTGTATTATCCTACGAGTGGTTACTCTGGCATCGATATCTCCTACTATCAACTCCTGGGGGTGACCTCTTAGCCACCTCCTGTCAGGTTCTAACTCGGCATCTGACACGCTTTTTGTGTAACTATCGCAAGTGCACGATATCGTATCAAGTAGTAAAGTGGACTTTTTGAGTCCGGTTTATCGATCCCACAAGGAAGTTATGTTATAATTTGAATTATACACTATTAGTCTATTTTTATAGATACTTAAGATTAGTGAAACACACAATTAAAAAGTTTGGTTTAATAATTGCAAAGAAATTGCAATAATAGTTCTAATATTATAAGGAAATAAAAAGATAGCAATATTAATAGATTGATTATCGATAAAATGAAATAGTTGGGATTACAAACTTAGTTCGTCATTAGTTATAAAAGATGTATTGGAGATCATAAGATGAATTTACTTATTATGTTGTGTAGATTCGATTTTCCTTAAAAAGACGGTTTCTCTTCGAACTATAAAACGCCCTTACATATTGAATCAATCCACTATATTTCTATGTTGATTGGCTTCAATACATAGCATTAGGATTTGTGAAAATAACTCAATGAATCATCTAAGGACTAGGGGTATATTTCTATCCCCTAGAACAACTTAGAGTGAAGATCATTTGATCTAATCAAACATATTTTCTTTCAAACATATGAAGATCATAAATATCTTCATTAATTGGCCAAATAAATAAAGATTGTTAAAACAATGAAAATCACACACAATAATAAGTAATTCATAATATATCTTTATACAAACATAAATAACATGACTAACCTTGTTTATAATCCCAACTTAAGAAACTTAGCCCATAAAGGGTTTATTACACATATTACAAGCTTTGGTGGTCATGTTTAGTTGAATCATGAGAAAGAATTGATCCTAACTCCTTAGTAGATAAAGGAGATAGAAACAATAAACTCTCTCGAACAACATATGTTGTACCACACTAACAAAGATCACTCAAGAACACAAGTGTGTTCTTCACACAAAAAGAAAAGTTTACAAGAAAATGGAAAATTATAAGATGAATGGTGAATGATGAAGGATCTAAGGGGTCTATTTATACACCTAAAGTCATCTAATAGCTCCAAAACTACAGCATTATTACATTATATCGGATCAATGCCAGCCATCCCCTCAATAATACACAAAAAGTATAAAAAATTAGACAAATCATAGCAATCTGTCAAGAGTTACGGCCGTAACATTCAGGAGTTACGGCCGTAACTGAGGTGACTTACGGCCGTAACTTCCTGAATGTTACGGCCGTAACGTGGCTTCGTAAATTTGCTCATTTGAAGCTTTGATAGTTACGTTTTCAGCCCAGAATTCCTCAGACTTTGCGTTTTTGCCCCAGATCTTCTTCGGATGATAACTTTTGATATATAACTCTGATTTTGAATCCGGAAAGACTGCCGAATTCGTCTCGGAAAGCCCTACAACATGAATATATCAAAATTCAATAAAGAGAATATTTATTAAACATGTTGTTTCTTGAGTAATTCAGTTATTTAATCCGATCATCATCCAATAAAAATAAAATTATTAAAACTAATAAATTAAAAGCAAAAAACGAGTAGACTAGCTCAATTATGGGTGAATTTTATCGATACAAACCATGGATAAGTGTACAAAAATGACACTTATCACACCCCCAAACTTGAATTCTTGCTAGTCCCGAGCAAGACTCTTTATTATTCACACTCCAAAAATAAAAATAAAAATAAAAAAAAAAAATAAGAAAATTAATACACACATAAATTAAAATAAAAAAAAGGAGATCAAAATGCCATTAATAAACAACAACCAGCTTTATACAGTAGATAGAAATGAATCAAGATTCAAAATAAATCTACTAATGTTTTTGAAGTTAAAACACGGTTTTTATTTTGTAATTCCAAAATGTAAGGTTTTCCCCCCAAAAGGTTGATTATTTCTTTCCCACTCGTGATACACACGACTCCCTTTAATGGTTGCTCTCGATCACTCTTTTATTTTTCGACTCAATATGAAGAAGAATTTCATTGGCGTCATCAAATATTGTGATTTTTACAAAATTGAGTGTATTGAAATTCAGCTGCTAATTAAATCAAATCTGCTCATAAACTACATCCCTTTTAGTGATAGCTTTCACACCGTTATTTGCTAACGTGTAGCTCTTTTCACTAACACAATTTCTATCTCATTTTTTTTTTCGTAAAAAGGTGATAGCTTTCACACCGTTATTTGCTAACGTGTAGCTCTTTTCACCAATTTTTCCTGAGACTGCAGCTACGCACCAACAATGGTTAGTCCTTTATTTTTCGCAAAATTTAAGACTTCCAAAATTAGGCATTTATTCTTTGCTCAACACTTCTCCTTTTCGTCATTTATTTTTATAGGTGATAGCTTTCACACCGTTATTTGCTAACGTGTAGCTCTTTTCACCAATGACTCCTTTTTTTTTTTTTAGGGAATAGAATTTTTGCGAGAAAATCATTTTTAGTTAAGCATGAAAAATCAAAAACTCCACAAATTAAGTAAATTTCATTTTATTTTTCATTAACCAATTGATTCTTCTTTTCTCAAGGTAACGAATGACTCGATTTTATATGATAATTACAAGGCTTGGAAAGAGAGATTAAGGCTCAAAAATTTTGGAATATACAATTTTTTTTTTTACCAGTTAAAACGATTTTAGAAGTTTGTATAAAGCTAATTTATTGGTGTTATGGCGATTTAAAAATCTCAAAAATCAAAATACTATAAATATATATATAAATATATATATAAAAAAAAATTAAGGCAAATAACCAAATCAATCAAAACACACCAAAATTATTAAACAAACATAAATACTAAAACAAACCACCCCAAACTTGAAAATAAAACTGTCTCGCTTTAAAAATAAAATAAAAATCAATGCGAAAAAGAATACTCCTGTTAAGAAAGTTGATGTCTGAGCCTAACGCCTTTTAGAATGCAAGAGAATAAATATACGAGGCACACACAAAAGAAAATAAAATATACTCGTAAGTATAACATAATTTTTAGATGCGCATCAAGAAAGTCCGAAGAGTCGCCTTACGCTGCCATCAAAGTTTTCATAAAAGCAAAACACAAAATAAACATTGTAGTAATGAAATAAAAATACATAAATCGTGAATAGATGCGCGTCAAGAGATCAAAAAGAAACTCCTTAAGCTGCCATCATTTAGCACGATTATTACACACGACAAAAAGTAAAAATACAAGGGGTCCGACATGGGTTATCAAAGGGAGAGGAATGAATCTACTTTTCGTTTTCTCACGGTAAAATCTTCTACCCAGACAATTTTAGCTAGAGCTGGATCTGGTTGAGGAACAAATTCATTGAGTTTTTCGATTAGTTCTTCTGGTGTTGTTGCAACGACTATGATTCGTTTTGCACGTTCGGAAATAAATCCTTTTTCAGCAGAGTAGTCGATGAAAGACAGTAAACCATCAAAGAAACCATTGACATTAAGCATTCCTATTGGTTTTTGATGAACATTTAGCTGGGCTCTGGTAACCACATGAAAAAGTTCCTCAAGTGTGCCAAAACCACCGGGAAGGGCGATAAAGGCGCGAAATTATTTATCATGTGAGTTATGCGATCTTGCATATTCACAGATCTAAACTCATCTCCAATAGTTGACCCGGTGATTTTACTTTCAACGGAGGTTTTGGGATTACTCCCAACACTCTTACTCCTTCCATATAGGCGACGGCTCGCCCCATTAATCCTAGACTTCCTCCTCCGTAAACTACATGAATGCATTTTTCTCCTAAGGTACGACCCAAGTTGTGGGCTGCTTGGTGAAGCATGCCTCTTTTCCAGAACTAGATCCACCAAAATGCGACTGTAAAATTTTTGTTGAAGATGATGACTCCATTTTTGAAAAGAAAAAAAAAAAAATTTTAGAGAGAAACAGAGAAAGTGCGAGTTTGAGGGATGAATGAAAGAAACCAAGAGAAAGTTTATTTATAGAAGAAAAAGAAGGTAAAAATTGTTTAACAAGTTTGTGATTGCGTTTGATTGTGCTTCAACTACTCAATAGAATAATGAAAGCTTTTATCGCGTATCACATTTTTATTCGTAAAATCTCACCACACGACAAAAATAAAAGATACTTACGCGTATGTACAGTAGTTGTGATTGTGGCTCACATCTTCCTCTCGATTTTACGTTCGAAACGGCCTAAACGCCTTCTATGAGTCGGGGAGAAGCTTCCCATCCAATTTTCTTACAAATTGGCAAACAGGTCTTTTAACGTCGATTCCCAAGACGTTGTTCATATTCTGGTTTGAATTTATTCCACAAACATTGAATTCGTAATACACAAGTCCACTAGGATGCGTGTCAAGAGAAATTTCGATATTATCTAAATTCTCCTTATTCGGACCATCATTAATGAACCGAATTTTATCTTCTCTGTTTGTAGATGGAATTCCTAAAGATCGACATTTTGCATTACGGTTCCATCTAGCACATTTATAGCAAACGGCTAGAATCTTTGCTCGTCGTTTCTTTGCATATGAACTTTTTCCAAGCCCTGGTAAAAATCTAGTTGGTGTTTCGTGAATTCACCTTCTATTCTTACTTTGGCTTCGATAATGAATCTTATGTCAAAAGGTATGCTTTTATTAGTAAGCAACCTCATCCTTTCAAGCCTTGTCTTGTAAATTTTTAAAATTGCATTTTTGCTTAGAAAGGAAATCTTTTTCAATTTTAAACAATGTTTCATCCATGATAAAAAAACAAAAATAAAAAGACAATGAAAATAATTAAAAAAATAAAAATATATACAAATATCGGTTGTTGTGGGAAATCAAAAATCCGACTTTAATAGTCACGGAGTACCGTTATCCGCCACTTGACCGACAAACACAATTTAGTACTAAGTTACAACGTCGAGAAATTTGTACCTACAAAAATAGTTTATAATGTAAGATTTCAAATATAACTTATACTTCCCAAACGGCGCCAAAAACTTGACACGCTTTTTGTGTAACTATCGCAAGTGCACGATATCGTATCAAGTAGTAAAGTGGACTTTTTGAGTCCGGTTTATCGATCCCACAAGGAAGTAATGTTATAATTTGAATTATACACTATTAGTCTATTTTTATAGATACTTAAGATTAGTGAAACACACAATTAAAAAGTTTGGTTTAATAATTGCAAAGAAATTGCAATAATAGTTCTAATATTATAAGGAAATAAAAAGATAGCAATATTAATAGATTGATTATCGATAAAATGAAATAGTTGGGATTACAAACTTAGTTCGTCATTAGTTATAAAAGATGTATTGGAGATCATAAGATGAATTTACTTATTATGTTGTGTAGATTCGATTTTCCTTAAAAAGACGGTTTCTCTTCGAACTATAAAACGCCCTTACATATTGAATCAATCCACTATATTTCTATGTTGATTGGCTTCAATACATAGCATTAGGATTTGTGAAAATAACTCAATGAATCATCTAAGGACTAGGGGTATATTTCTATCCCCTAGAACAACTTAGAGTGAAGATCATTTGATCTAATCAAACATATTTTCTTTGAAACATATGAAGATCATAAATATCTTCATTAATTGGCCAAATAAATAAAGATTGTTAAAACAATGAAAATCACACACAATAATAAGTAATTCATAATATATCTTTATACAAACATAAATAACATGACTAACCTTGTTTATAATCCCAACTTAAGAAACTTAGCCCATAAAGGGTTTATTACACATATTACAAGCTTTGGTGGTCATGTTTAGTTGAATCATGAGAAAGAATTGATCCTAACTCCCTTAGTAGATAAAGGAGATAGAAACAATAAACTCTCTGAACAACATATGTTGTACCACACTAACAAAGATCACTCAAGAACACAAGTGTGTTCTTCACACAAAAAGAAAAGTTTACAAGAAAATGGAAAATTATAAGATGAATGGTGAATGATGAAGGATCTAAGGGGTCTATTTATACACCTAAAGTAATCTAATAGCTCCAAAACTACAGCATTATTACATTATATCGGATCAATGCCACCATCCCTCAATAATACACAAAAGTATAAAAATTAGACAAATCATAGCAATCATCAAGAGTTACGGCCGTAACATTCGGGAGTTACGGCCGTAATCGAGGTGACTTACGGCCGTAACTTCCTGAATGTTACGGCCGTAACGTGGCTTCGTAAATTTGCTCATTTGAAGCTTTGATAGTTACGTTTTCAGCCCAAAATTCCTCAGACTTTGCGTTTTTGCCCCAGATCTTCTTCGGATGATAACTTTTGATATATAACTCTGATTTTGAATCCGGAAAGACTGCCGAATTCGTCTCGGAAAGCCCTACAACATGAATATATCAAAATTCAATAAAGAGAATATTTATTAAACATGTTGTTTCTTGAGTAATTCAGTTATTTAATCCGATCATCATCCAATAAAAATAAAATTATTAAAACTAATAAATTAAAAGCAAAAAACGAGTAGACTAGCTCAATTATGGGTGAATTTTATCGATACAAACCATGGATAAGTGTACAAAAATGACACTTATCAGCATCCCATTCTGTATTTTATGGTACTGTAGTCTCAGCCTCAGCTTGTACAGTATCAGCTTCGACTAGTTCTGTTCTTACAGCGGCGAGATTGATTTCTAGGTCCACGAAAGGTTCTACAGGAGTTTGAGGATCATCAATAGAGAGTGTTTGCATACTGGGTTATGTCTTCTACTCCTGTAGGATCACAATGGGGTGCATCGAATACTACATGGATGGATTCCTCTATTGTCAGCTTCTTTTTTAAATATCCTGAAAGATTTGCTGACAGAAGAGTACCCAACGAAGATACCTTCATCCGACTTTTCGTCGAATTTCTTGAGTTGCTCCTTCCCATTTTTTAGTACATAATACCTGCATCCAAAGATGTGAAAGTATACAACCATTTGATTTTTATTATTCCATACCTCATATGCTATTTTGTTGTGGTGCTTGTTGATGATACATCAATTTTGTGTATAACATGTTGTATTTGTTGCTTCTCTATAGAAACACTGCGGCAATTTGTTTGCAGCTAACATGGTTCTTGTTGCTTCATTGAGCGTCCTATTCTTTCGCTCTGCAACGCCATTTTATTGAGGAGTCCGGACTGCTGAGTATTCGTTATATATGCCATTGTCCGCATAGTATTGATCTATAAAGCGATTGTGAATTCTGTGCCTATGTCGGAATAAATGGACACAATACTCGGCCCTTTCTCATTCTGTAGTTTTTTCATGTGCTCTCGCAACTTTGTGATGGTGTCTTTCTTCTTGCTCAGGAAGATTGTCCAAACATACTTTGAAAAATCGTCAACAATAACAAGACAGTATTTCTTACCTCCACTTATAGGGTCTACAGGGCCATAAAGGCCCATGTGTAGCAAATCCAGTACCCTGTGGGTGGATAGATATGACTTGCTTTTCAGGGTGATCTTAACTTGCTTGCCTTTCTGACAGGGTCCACAGACACTGTTTTTATGAAATGACACATCGGGAAAACCTCTGACCATTCCCTATCGAGCGAGCTTGTTGATAGTCTTAAAGGTATTGTGCTACATCCTTTTGTGCCATAGCCAGCTTTGATTATAGTGCCTTTGGCAACAAAATATAGAATAGTGGAGCTTGTGGGCTTCCTGTCAGTAATGTACATATTACCTGACCGGATTCCTGTAAGGATGACTTTGTTGGTCTTGATGTCCTTTACCCTATAGTGATCTACATAGAATTTGAGCGAGAACTGTTTGTCACAGTACTGACTAATACTAAGTATATTATATTGTAAGCCTTCAGCATAGGTTACGTAGGTGACTTTAAACTTTCCTACAAGCAAGGTTCATTTTCCTCTTATTCCCCCTTTGGATTTGTCACCGAATCGCACCTTTGAACAGCGACCATCTACATAATCTGACAGCTTGCTAGTATCTCCTGTCATATGCCGAGAACATCTGCTGTAAAATTAGCAAATATCCTTCTCCTTGATATCATGTAATCAAAGAAATTAGGTAGATTTAGGCCCCCTTTAATTATTGGGTCCATGTATTGGTACTCAAATTTGCCTGATACCAATGGGTTTGTTATAGGTTACTTTTGGTCCTGTTTTGCGATATTTATGTGAGGTAGGCACGTATTCGCTGTAATCTTGATTATGATGCATGAAAAATCTAGGATTTTGGTTCCAGTACGGTTGCCATCTCGGACGGGGAATCATTTTCTTGGGCCTCACAGCTTGCCTTCTAGGTTTCCAGTTGGATTCCCAGATCTGTTGATGATGGAACTCCGTTGCAGCCTGTTTCTTGGATGGATAACGGGGCTCCGCTTTCCAATATTTAGGTACACTGTACTGTTGATAGTATTGCGGTGCGTGCCTTTGATACTTAGATACAGCCTTCTTTCTGGATGGCTGCTGACGCTGTTGGTATGCTCGGGGAGCATACTATTTGATTAGCATTGCGTCTTACAGGTCTGGGAGGCTGGGGTTTCCACTATTTATGATAAGAACTTAGGGGCGGAATCGTAGTCTTTGCTGTGCGAGGTTAGGCAACTATAACCTTTGTGGGACTCTGGGTCTTTTCGGGTTTGGGAATGGGTTCCACTCCCCTGACAAACACCGTACTAGTCTTTCCCTTGTGGGAGAACGAGTCATATCATAAGCCACGTTTATCATGGGAATGATGCCTAGTGCTTAGAATTTCTTCCATCCTTCTAGATGATTTTTCAAATGCTTTCAAGATGGTCCCAAGTTCTCCTTCTCGTTTCTCGAGAAGTTGACTTTTTGCTTCTAACAAAGAATAATCATTTGTCTTGTAAGTATTACGAGTTTTTACCTCATTTAGCCCAGTTGCAAGTTGATGATTGCTTTCCATGAGTTTTTTGTGAGCAGTTTTGCTGTTTCACAGTCTAAGGACACATTTTCGTAATTATTTTTTTTAAAGTCATTTTCTTCTTTCAGCTCCAGGTTTAAATTTGCGAGCTGTATGTTTTCTTATTTTAGCATCTCATGGGCTTTTGGAATGATTTTAAGTTCATTCATCATATTTTCAAACGTATTCGATGCATTGATGGGAATAGTTGAGGTTGAGCTTACATCATCATCGTTGTCATCATCCTCTTCTTCTTTGGCCATAAATCACATATATTGTAATACCCGTATTTTTTATTGGATATTTGACCTTGTCGTTCTTCCTATTTTGTTGCTCTGTAAATACTTTGAGATGTTGTCGATGTTGATTTAGAGTTTCGTACCATTTTGGATCATGATCATGTTGTCTGGACCTTTCGGCAGTGTTCTGGGACATGCAGATAGCGCACGCTAGGCCTACGCTAACGCATGCTATTTCTACTTGAGTAGCGCACGCTAGCTTTGAGCTTTAGCGCACGCTAACGGTCCGGGCTTGGCAGAGGCAGTAGCTAATTCTGCCCTCCGGACTAGGAGTTAGCGCATGCTAGGCAGTAGCTAGCGCACACTATTTGTGTTCAGTAGCGCGTGCTAACATCACCCGTAGCGTACGCTAACGAGATTAGTCGGGAGAGGCAGAGAGGTATTTCTACTTTCTGGACTATCAGGCAACGTACGCTAGGCAGAAGCTAGCGCACGCTATAGGTGTTGCGTAGCGCGCGCTAGTGCCCAGTCGTAACGCACGCTAGCGGAGTTGGGCAGTGAACTGGAATTTTTGCAGGATACCAGTTAGTGCACGCTAAGGTGTGGTAGCGCGCACTAACTCAGGACAGAAGCTGCTGGACTACCGCGTGACCCCGTTAGCGCATGATAACCCCCGATTTTTAGCACGTGCTAACCTGGCGCTCTATATAAGGGGCAGTCAACCCCTGCACTAGTCATTTTACATCATTTTCACTCATTCCGATAGGGGAGCTCGGGAGAGGGCAATTTGGGGCGATTTGAGGCAGTCCTTCTTCAACTATCATCATCTTTGGTTGGATATCAAAGATTACACAACATCTAATACATTTCTATCTTCCAAATCAAAGTAAAACCCTAAGAACCCTAGTTTTGGGAATTTTTGGGAATTTTCTTAGATTCGTACGATTTGTCCATTTTGGAGCTTGAGATCTTTGAGATTATGATGTATCTACCCCGTACCCATATTTCCCCTATGATTATATGATTGTTTTGTACCTTGTTCGAACTTGAGAGGGTTTGGGTGATTTTTAAACCTCTAGATGTTTACCCTTGTAGTTTCGTGAATCGTATGAGGGTTTTGGGGTTTTTTATGTGATTTGAGTATGGATTATTAATTATCGTATTCCTTACGAATCGTTTAGGTTCCAGAAGTGCGTTTTTAGACCTATCTGACTTATACTCTTTTCCTTCTGATTCTCGATGTCTCAAAGGCAAGTATATGTTTATGATTGTACGTTCTCGACTTTGAAAGTAAGATATGTGATTTGTATGATGTTATATATCCACTCTGGGACGGGTTGACGGGTTCTCTGAGATCTTTGAGAATATGATGTATCTACCCCACACCCATGTTTCCCCTAGGATTATGTGGATTGTTTTGTACCTTTTTCGGACTTGAGAGGGTTTAGGTGATTCTCAAACCTCTAGATATTTACCCTTGTAGTTTCGTGAATCGTAGGCGGGTTTCGGTGTTTCTTCGTGTGATTTGAGTATGGATTATTAATTATCGTATTCCCTACAAATTGTTTAGGTGCCGGAAGTGCGTTCTTGGATCTACCGAACTTATACTCTTTTCCTTCCGATTCTCGATGTCTCAAAGGCAAGTATATATTTATGATTGTACGTTCTCGACTTTGAAAGTAAGATATGTGATTTGTATGATGGTATATATCCACTCTAGGATGGGCCGACAGGTCCTCTGAGGGTTCTGTAGCCTCTGGTGCGGTTCCGCAAATATTTTGGGTTAACCACTCTGGGACGGACCGATGGGTCCTCTGAGGGTTCCGCAGCCTCTGGTGCGGTTCCACGGTTAATCATGTATATATTGAATGTGATCCTATGAGATTTAGTTATTCTGGAATACTATTCTTGAGTTGATGATATGATAATTACTTTTACTTTATTGTCGAGAAGTATTGTGTTTCATATTCGATATACTTGTACTAGTTATTCGACGGCTAACCCCTTTATGAAGGAAATACATTCATGAAGGCACGTACCCCGTCGTCATGAAGATGATGGGCAAGTGTGATGATGTGTCTTATCTCTGGTTATGTTTTGTATTTCCTCCATTCAATGATGTTGTACTTTGATGGTTTTTGAGTACTCGAGTACTGTTTTCGGTTTCCTTTATGTTTCGGCCTATGTTGCCATAGTATTGATTTGTGATGTGTTGTATTCGAATTTATTGGATATGGTTTTGAATGCCATTTTATTGTCTTCCATTTGATTATACTTGGACCTTATTGGTCAAATTTCATAGTTTCGCGTATAAATCCTTGTGGGTCCCACGGCAAGGCTCAAAACACTGTAATATACCGTGAATAACTTGGGGGTGTTACAGAATATGGTATCGGAGCTTAGGTTGTTAGATACCTAGGCTGGCGGTATTTTGGGCCGATTGATTCGTCGCTTATCTACAGCATCACTACTTTGCCGTCATCACAGTGCGACCGGTACTTGTAAGACCTCTTACTCTCCTAGCATTTCCTTAATCGCTTTGCTTCTTTTTTGGTATTTTTGGGAATCGGCCACTTCGATGACGTGCGATTTGAATTGTACTTACGTACTTTGTGTATCCTTCAGAATGTCTACTGATAGGGGACAGATGAGAGGCCATGGTCGTGGACGAGGACGTGGCGCGGCCGCTTCACTCAGTTCCGTTGCGGGGTCGACCACCCATAGTTTATCTAACTCAGTGCATCCTGATACCGAGGGTCAACACGACCAGTAGACCGGCCAAGGGAATAACGCAGATATGGGAGTTACGAATGTCCTTCAACAATTGGATAACCAGATGACTATCCTGGACCAAGCCGTTCAGCTGAACAATCCGAACCCGACATCGGATGTCTTGCTTCAGAATGTGATCCGTATGCACCCTCCGCAGTTCAGTGTTGGGATTCGGTGCCTAAAACGAAGGCCCAGCGGAAGCGGTAAAACGAAAATTAATTCGATCCAAATCCCTACGATGATCGATCGAGCTACGTATATACGAATATATAAACGAAAAGCAAGAGTTGTAAGAAACTAACCCTCGAAGTCCGTTGATTAAATGGTAACCTTCTCTTGAGCTATTCCCCAAGCTCTTGAACGATCCAACGCCGAAAGCACCGCGTCTCTACTTGCCACGCGCCGGAGAAACGAACGGAATGACGACACCTTGCTATCCTCCGAGGATACGGCTAGAGCAAGGTGATGAAGCTATATATGTAAAGATTACTACACTCTAAGTGTTTTAATCTTACTCTCTCTTTATGTCTTGATATTTTTCTCTAAGAAAAACAAGAACAAGGTTGAAGAAGAAGATGACTAAAGAGAAAACAATTTTCTCTCTCTCTCTCAAACTCAATGATACGTAAATGCCAAGAAGTATTGTAAGGATGAGAGATCAAAGTCTTGTATATATTCTTATTCAACCCACATGAAAACAAATACATATATCATGATTTGATTCCCCATATAATGTATATGATACTTGTCCCCTCAATCACATGAGATTCCAAAACCATGATGGGGACAAGTCAATACACACACATGGTAATAGGTGGGGGGTTGGCCCATGCTAGAAAACGGTCGAGTTCGGTTTGTTTCGGACTCCCGTGAGTCCAAACAGATAAACTCCTATTCCGTTCCGATGTATTTATGTCGTTTAATTAATCCGATTAATTAAACATATCAAATACAAAATAACATAATTAATTTCTCCAAGAAATAATTATATTCATGAATTAAATTAATCACCCAAGAATTTATTTAATTCATTAGGCCGTAAATCAATTTATCGATAAATCGATTTAAACATCCAATGTTCCAAAATTAGATATCAATATCTAATATTCATAATGAGATAATTAGCTCGATTCATTCCGTTGTCAATCCTAATGCGCGACTCGGTAGGTCCGTCTCGATCGAGAATGGGAGGAACCAAAGAGTAGTAGCACCACCTAGCCACTGGTGGCCTACACTTTCTGACCGAGAACGAATGATTGGGATCATTCAAGAACCATTCATCGTGAATACCGGATACATATAAACCCTTCTTTCAAATGTCCCGATCAAGTTATAGGGTCACGGTCGATCAAACCATATACGTACTTGACGCTATGCATGCGGTAATGCAAATCGAGATCATCGAGCTGTCGTGAATATAATGAAACAGGCTCCAAAGCAATGGCCAAAGACTTATGATCTCATCTGCAAATAACCTCAAAGGACATATAACCAGCTCACTAACGGGATAAAGAATTCTATCTTGGTATTCGGAGGACTGCTACTTGCCGTCAAGATGCACGTCGAGTTGACCCCGCCTTCCGGTTTACGAGGTCGAACTACTCTAATGAAAATCTTGACGTCACAAGCACATCCCTACTAAATCCTCAAGTCGAAGGTTCACGAATACCTATCACAACCTTTCGATTCCGTCATTGTCCCGGAGTGAAATCCATGTGACGAATCGAGGGTGAGTCGATTGAGTATACTAATCCAATTAGCATACCTATAACGTGTGCTCCCACTAACCATTAGTGTTCGACGGGCACTCTCCATGTCAAAGAACACGTCATACAAGTCTTCACATAAACTTAACGCCCAGTCAAGTTTCATCGACTTGCGAACGATTAAGTATTTGAGCTATAACCTTTCCAGTGCCGACCCCCTTATCCAATAAGGAGTGGAACGTTTTGCTCTCAAATACATGGACTAGTTTCTATATGTTTATTTACGAGTTAGGAATGCCAGTAACTACCAGTAAATAAAGAAACATTCATTTGCCTTATATAAATGGTTTACATAATTACAAGTACAATGCCCTCACTCAACAACCTCTGAGTGGCATTCGAGAGCATACTCCTAACAATCTCCCACTTGCACTCAATGCCACACACTATGGTATCTAATACCCATGTTCTCCAGATGACGCTCCAAGCTAGTCTGAGATAGTGGCTTGGTCAGTGGATCGGCGATGTTGTCGGCCGAGTCTACTCTATGCAGCACAATGTATCCCTTGCGAACAAATTCTCTTACGAGATGATACTTCCTCTCAATATGTTTGGTCTTTGTTGTGAAACCTCGGCTCCTTGGCCTCGTGCACTGACTCCGTCGTTGTCGCGATGCAGTGAACAGCGGCTCGGCACATGGTATCATTTGAAGTTCTCCTAGAAACTTCTTAATCCGAACCCTTCCTTGAAGCCTCCGAGGCCGCTTGATACTCACTGACAGTGGAATCGTGATCGCGCTTTGCTTGGCACTACGCCAAGATATCGCTCCTCCATTAAGAGTAAATATGTAGCCGAAGTGGACATCGAGTCGTCCTTCGCCCTTGGAAGTCCGAATCGGTGAATCCCACCACATCCAAATCTCCACCGCCATACATAAGAACCATATCTCTCGTTCTTCTCAAGTACTTGAGAACGTTCTTTACAGATCCAATGTTCCCTACCCAGGTTTGCTGAAACCTACTCACCACGCTTTACGGATGCGCAATGTCGAGTCTTGTACACAACATAGCATACATAAGGCTACCCACGGCCGAAGCATATGGTATATTACTCATTTCCTTGCGTTGTTCCTCACTTTGAGGACACATCTTCAAGGTGAGTTTAATTCCATGTTGCATCGGTAGGAACCCTCTTTTAGAATCATCCATCTTAAATCGCTTTAAGATCTTATCTATATAGAGGGCTTGGGAAAGGCCTATTGTTCTCTTCGCTCTATCCCGGTAGAGTCGAATACCAAGAATATAGGTTGCTTCTCCCAAGTCTTTCATGGAGAAATTACTCAAAGCCAAGCTTTCACGTAACCGAGCATTCCCACATCATTTCCTATTAGTAGAATGTCATCTACATATAGTACTAAGAATGCGATCTTGCTCCCACTAACCTTCTTGTATACACAAGGTTCCTCTTCATTTTGCACGAAGTCAAACTCTTTGACCGCCTCGTCAAAACGAAGGTTCCAACTACGCGACGCTTGCTTCACCATAAATGGAACGAAGCTTGCACACTTTCTCGAATATCGACTTCGGACACAAAGCCTTTAGGTCGCTCCATATAGATTTCCTCCTCGAGGAATCCATTAAGGAAAGCCGTCTTTACGTCCATTTGCCATATCTCATAATCGTGGTAGGCAGCTATAGCAAGCATCATGCGAATAGACTTGATCATGGCTACGGGTGAGAAGGTATCGTGGTAATCGATCCCTTCCTTTTGGGTATAACCCTTTGCCACAAGCCTGGCCTTATAGGCGTCAACCTTGCCATCACCATCAGTCTTTCTCTTGTAGATCCACTTGTTCCCAATAGGCACTATGCCCTTGGGGCGGTCTACTAGAGTCCAGACCTGATTGACATGCATCGAGTCTATCTCAGCTTCCATAGCTTCACGCCATTTCGCGGAGTCTACATCCACCATCGCTTGGTCATAGGTTGTTGGGTCGGTCTCTTGGCTATCACTTGGAACCTCATGGAGACCCAGCTCATCCAAGTGCACAAGCCCATACCTCTCAGGTAAATGAGACACCCTACTAGACCTACGAGGTGGTTGTACTTGTGTTTCAGAAAGTTCGGTTCCAGTTTCTTGCAGACAGTGTCTCTCGAGGAGTTTCATTGTATTCTTCTAAAGAAATACTTCTACCGCTCCGCCTTCTGAATGAACTCATCTTCCAGAAGTGTGCTTGTAAAGCAACAATGATTCTTCGATCTTCGGGCATGTAGAATAGATATCCCATCGTCCCGCATGGGAATCCAATGAAACGTCCTTCGCAGACCTAGCTTCCAACTTTTCCACCTTAGTCTTCTTGACATAGGCGGGACATCCCCAAATCCTAATATGATTAAGACTTGGTTTCCTTCCTTCCCACATCTCATGTGGAGTTTTAGGAATGGATTTAGAAGGACATCTGTTCAAGATATACTCGCGATCAGTGCACACCCCAGTAAATCGGCAAGTCGGTATAGCCCGGCATGGAACGGACCATGTTCAACGTGGTCCGGTTCCTTCTTTCGACACACCATTTAACCGAGGAGTACCACGGAGGTGTTAGTTGTGAAACTATTCCATGTTCCTTAAGGAACTCGTCAAACTCCGTACTCATATCTTCGCCACCTCGGTCCGACCAAGTGCTTTGATATGATTACCGGTTTGTTTCTCGACTAGGGCCTTGAATTCCTGGAATTTCTCAAAGGCCTCGGATTTATGTTTCATTAAGTATACATAACCATACCTAGTATGATCATCTGTAAACGTAATGAAATATTGATATCCGTCACGTGCTGCTTCCAAAGCACCACATACATCGGTATGGATTAATCCCAGTTTATCAGCGGCTCTTTGAAATGTCCCTGTGAAGGGTGACTTAGTCATTTTGCCTTTAAGGCAAGATTCACAAGTAGGAAAGGGATCCGATCCCAATGGACCCATAAGTCCATCTTTTTCCATCTTGTAAACCTTGGTCTGACCAACATGACCAAGTCTAAGATGCCATTTCAAAACTTGATTGGTTTCATCCCTACCGCATTTTCTAGTTATAGTATTCACAACTACTTTGTTGCTGAGATTTAGATGATACAATCCATTCAACAATGTAGCGACCCACTAGTTTATTTCTAAAATAAATTTTGCAGAACCATCACCAATGAAAAATGAAAAGCCTTTTCGGTCCATGACCGGAATGGATACAATGTTTTTGTGCCCCTTGGGCAAAACAAGTACATCTTCTAAAGTCAAAACAAAGCCGGATTCTAAACCCAAAAGAAGTGATCCTATGTCGGTCGCCTCGACACTATGCCCGCTTCCGACCGTGATCATAACTTCTCGGCTCCAAGCTTCCTACTTTGTTCAGATCTGATTCACGGTACAAATATGAGAACTAGCACGAATCCAAGGTATCAGAAGTAGAAAATACAGAGTGAACAATTTGTTTCCAAAACTAAAAGTTCTGTACCTGAAGTGCCATGAAGAATCGGACAGTCTCTAGCCCAATGGCCCAGCTCACCGCACTTGAGACAAGTATCCTTCTTCTTCTTGTTCTTTGGAACCATCGGGGCCTTGCCCTTACCCTTAAGGTCCTTAGCTTGTGGTCCAGTCCGCTTCTTGGTCTTTTTCTTCTTATTCTTAGACTTCCGAAGTCCAGAAGAAATCACAAGAGCAGACTCCTTCATCCGCGGAGTCTTCATCTGAGACTGAGCAGTCACAAGTTTGTTCATTAGCCCAGCTAAATTACATGCAATCTCATTGCAGCTAAATTACATGCAATCTCATTGCAGTTGTGAGAAGGAATCAGGGAGAGACTGTAGGATAAGGTCGGTTTGGAGAGAAGTATCCATTTTAAAATCAAGAGCCTCCAATCTCTCGATCATGGATATCATTTTGAGGACGTGTTCCCCAACCTTCTCACCTTCCTTCATCCTTGCACCGAACAGTTGCTTGGATATCTCATATCTAGCAGTTCTACTATGCTCACCATAAAGCTCGGTTAAGTGAGATAAAATCGCCAGCGAAGTCATTTTCTCATGAGCTCTGAAGCTCATTAGACATGGAAGCCATCATATAAGCACGGACTTTCACGTCATCCTTAACCCACTTTTCGTGGTTTTCAATCTCTTCTGATTGGCTCGGTCCGCACAGAGGCGCCGAATGTCCGTCTCCAAGACGTATCCCAGTGCCTCTATACCGAGGACAATCATCGATTGGAGCCAATCCACAAAGTTAGGTCCCATTAAGGTGTTCTTTTCGAGTAGAATTGCGAGTGGATTCATTGTCATATTGAGATTTGTCTGCATTAAGTATAGCAGTTAGTTAGTGACTCATTTAATTATGTTCGAGTATAGAATTAAGGTCTTTTCTATTCTTGTTACCCAGCTCCCACTATTTTTATCGGAATAACACACTCCCATGTGAAATCCGGAAGTATCGTCGCTCTACTTCATAGTGGTGATCGAGTTCTTTATAAATCTTAATAGAGGGCAACCGAACAGGTTTCTAGTCTATTAATTTTCATAAAGTGGTGTCCAACACCAACCCATCTAATGGATGATTCGATCTTCTTTTTCCCCTTGTTCACTCCCCTCAACCTATACGGTTTCTATGGTTCGTGAACAAGTTAAGTTTAT
The DNA here is from genome assembly GCA_033398695.1 of Orobanche coerulescens. Taxonomy (NCBI): domain Eukaryota; kingdom Viridiplantae; phylum Streptophyta; class Magnoliopsida; order Lamiales; family Orobanchaceae; genus Orobanche; species Orobanche coerulescens. Next base: position 126,126,306 of record CM065812.1, on the reverse strand, counting down.
ACCATCGACGCAAATCAGTTTCACAATTGAATCTTATCCGGCAACCTATCAGGTTTCTAGGGATAAAATTTGCTCCAACCGAAAGGCATCGATGCGCTCATTAATTTATCCGTCCTCCCCGAACGACTACCCCGATAACTCGGAAGCATAGCACATCCGGTTTGGATTTCAATTTCCCGAAAAACTCGATGGAGGGAAGGAAAACCTTGAAACCTTATAAACTTAATAATTTATTGTGGGAGAATTTTCGCGATTTACGTTGCACTTTGCACATTAATCATATTAGCGCGTTTGTGGCATTCATACAATATGAAACAACCATTCACAACCTAGTTGCTACCAACATGTGGTTCATGGACCGTTCCTAGAAAACAAAAACTTCGTAATCTAATTACAAGTCTTCGTCTTGAATCTTCGTCTTCTCGAAATGGATCTTCCTCCGGTCTTCGTCATTACATATAAATTTTACATTGAAAATTGCATCCTAGATACAAACATTTCTAGTAAAATAAATAGGCTCAAAACGGCCTTTACAACCCAATCGAATAAAACGAGCGATTCAAATCTAAGTCCACGAACCACATCCCCATTCAAAAGCATTCATCCAATAAATACTATATAAATGGAAAGCGTAGAGATACATTGATCCAATCAAGAATTGAACCGATCCAATCGATTCACACAATCGGTAATATGATAACGTTCAAAATAATTGATCGACCATAAATATTCCAATTAATCAAATTTCCCTTATAAAATGCAATACCATAAATCATTTTAATCATATTAAATCCAATTTAACATGCGGGAGATTAATTTTCAAGAATACGAAAAATCGGCCGGGCGAAATTGGCTGCCATGGCCAGTCATCACGGCTGCCGTGGCGTGCAGACATGCCCAGCATGGTGATCACGATCGGCACTGGCCGGGCACGGCCCGTGTCTCTGACACGGTCGGGTCTGCCCGGCGCGGCTGGGATCGCTGACACGGCCCGTGTCACGACACGGCCGAAGTCACCACGGCGACAACTTTGCCATTTGTCCGAAAAATCGTCCGACGACGATTCGGAGCTCGATTTTCGACCGGATATCCAATATCAATATTTTTCAACATTCATATCTTCAATATAAATCATATTTCTAAGAAATTAAGATTTATATTTAGACATAAACTTACGAAAAATATAACTACAACGAACGTAAAAATATATATACCACGATTATGACTAAAATGATTCCAAATCATTCATCATCTAATCAAGCATTCCAAACGCTAATATCGTATATACGATCGCAAGACCTACGCTCCGATACCACTGTTGGGATTCGGTGCCTAAAACGAAGGCCCAGCGGAAGCGGTAAAACGAAAATTAATTCGATCCGAATCCCTACGATGATCGATCGAGCTACGTATATACGAATATATAAACGAAAAGCAAGAGTTGTAAGAAACTAACCCTCGAAGTCCGTTGATTAAATGGTAACCTTCTCTTGAGCTATTCCCCAAGCTCTTGAACGATCCAACGCCGAAAGCACCGCGTCTCTACTTGCCACGCGCCGGAGAAACGAACGGAATGACAACACCTTGCTATCCTCCGAGGATACGGCTAGAGCTAGGTGATGAAGCTATATATGTAAAGATTACTACACTCTAAGTGTTTTAATCTTACTCTCTCTTTATGTCTTGATATTTTTCTCTAAGAAAAACAAGAACAAGGTTGAAGAAGAAGATGACTAAAGAGAAAACAATTTTCTCTCTCTCTCTCAAACTCAATGATACGTAAATGCCAAGAAGTATTGTAAGGATGAGAGATCAAAGTCTTGTATATATTCTTATTCAACCCACATGAAAACAAATACATATATCATGATTTGATTCCCCATATAATGTATATGATACTTGTCCCCTCATTCACATGAGATTCCAAAACCATGATGGGGACAAGTCAATACACACACATGGTAATAGGTGGGGGGTTGGCCCATGCTAGAAAACGGTCGAGTTCGGTTTGTTTCGGACTCCCGTGAGTCCAAACAGATAAACTCCTATTCCGTTCCGATGTATTTATGTCGTTTAATTAATCCAATTAATTAAACATATCAAATACAAAATAACATAATTAATTTCTCCAAGAAATAATTATATTCATGAATTAAATTAATCACCCAGTAATTTATTTAATTCATTAGGCCGTAAATCGATTTATCCAATAAATCGATTTAAACATCCAATGTTCCAAAATTAGATATCCAATATCTAATATTCATAATGAGATAATTAGCTCGATTCATTCCGTTGTCAATCCTAATGCGCGACTCGGTAGGTCCGTCTCGATCGGCAATGGGAGGAACCAAAGAGTAGTAGCACCACCTAGCCACCTGGTGGCCTACACTGTACCCCGGCGAGAACGAATGATTGGGATCATTCAAGAACCATTCTGTCGTGAATACCGGTATACATATAAACCCTTCTTTCAAATGTCCCGATCAAGTTATAGGGTCACGGTCGATCAAACCATATCTGTACTTGACGCTATGCATGCGTTAATGCAAATCGAGATCATCGAGTATCGTGTATCTAATACAACTAGCTCCAATGCTTTGGCCAAAGACTTATGATCTCATCGCCAATAACCGCATAGGACATATAACCCGCTCACTAACGGGAGAAAGAATTCTATCTTGGTATTCGAGACTGCTACTTGCCCGTCAAGATGCACGTCGAGGTTGACCCCCGCCTTCCGGTTTACACGGTCGAACTACTCTAATGAAAATCTTGACGTCACAAGCACATCCCTACTAAATCCTCAAGTCGAAGGTTCACGAATACCTATCACAACCTTTGGATTCCGTCATTGACTGTCCCGGAGTGAAATCCATGTGACGAATCGAGGGTGAGTCGGTTCGAGTATACTAATCCAATTAGCATACCTATAACGTGTGCTCCCACTAACCATTAGTGTTCGACAGGCACTCTCCATGTCAAAGAACACGTCATACAAGTCTTCACATAAACTTAACGCCCAGTCAAGTTTCATCGACTTGCGAACGATTAAGTATTTGAGCTATAACCTTTCCAGTGCCGACCCCCTTATCCAATAAGGAGTGGAACGTTTTGCTCTCAAATACATGGACTAGTTTCTATATGTTTATTTACGAGTTAGGAATGCCAGTAACTACCAGTAAATAAAGAAACATTCATTTGCCTTATATAAATGGTTTACATAATTACAAGTACAATGCCCTCACTCAACAACCTCTGAGTGGCATTCGAGGGCATACTCCTAACATTCAGCGGTGACACAGACCCGATGGGTTGGGAGAATTGGTTAGCGGAGTTAGAGAAAGTGTTTGAAGCGATTGTTTGTCCGGATGTGAGGAAGGTACCGATTGCTCAGTACTTCCTTACCAAGAAAGCCGCGACTTGGTGGAAGGTTATCAAACCACAAGATCATGCTACTTCATGGGGAGAATTTAAAGAGCTACTGGAGGCTGAGTTTTGTCCTTGGCCAGTACAAGAAGGCAGAATTCGAGCCTATTTCCAGGTTAAGCTACAGAAAATTCCAGTCTCGCAGGCGATAGTGGAGTACAACCAACAGCTGATCTACGTGAAGAATCAAGTGCGATATGAGCGTGACAAGATCCATTACTTTGATATACAGAATAATATAGATTTACGGAGTTACATGGTTGGGTTTTCTTGAACTACCTTGAAGGAATACCAAGATCGGGCTTTGGAATATGACATGTTAAGCCCCAGCAATGATGCCTCAGAAGACCGAAGAAGCAGAAGATCACTGGTAACTTTTCTGGCTCAAAAGGTGGCAACTTCCAGAGATCTCAGGCGACTAACCATTCTGCCGGGTAGTCGTCACGTTCTGCTAGAGGGAAGAAGAGTTTTTGTTCTGCCACGGGCACCTCAACTCGCCCGGTAACCTGTTTTAATTGTGGTCGTCCCAGCCACATCAATATGGATTGCAATTTTCCGCCTCTGAAGTGTCACACTTGTGGACAGATGGGGCATAGGGCAGCTTATTTCCCGAAACAGGATCAGACTTTGGATACTCGGGCTTCGGCTCTAGTGCCTTTAGATCAGAGTTTGAATCAACGACAACCAGTTGGACACTCACAATAGAGTTTTGGCAGGGGCCGGGGAAGGAGTCAGAACGCTAGAGGGGGAGATGCTAGCGTCGGTTCGGCACACCCGCGAGTCAAAGAGATGCGTCGAGCAGATGAACCCAATGCAGCAGTGGCCTCAGGTACCATTCACATCATATCTCATCCAGTTCGTGTACTTTTCGATTCGAGTGCCACACATTCTTTCATCTCCTTGGAGTGTGTACGCCGTTTGAATATAACTTGTATGACTGCTTGCGATCCATTCATTGTGAAACTACCTAGTGGGGATAGAATCCTGGGGAATCAGGAGATTAGAGATTGTCTAGTGAATATAGTCGATACGGATTGGTTGTCGAACTTGATTGTGGTTGATATGGAAGGCGAGGATGTGATCCTCGACGAGGATTGGCTTGACAGTCACTAAGCGATTATGAATTACCGTACTAAGGTTATCACTATGATGACTAAAGACAGTTATGGGACGTAAGTCGGGACAACCTAAGTTGCTTATCAGCGCCATGAAGTTCGTAAAACTTTTGAATAAAGATTGCGCGGGCTATTGGTGTTATGATTTGAAGATGGAAGGGAACCAAGTCGATTTCTCTTCGATTCCAGTTGTTAATGAATATCCTGACATTTTCCAGACGACCTCCCGAGATTACCATTGGATCGAGAGATAGAATTTCCATAGATTTAGAGCCTAATGCGGCTCCAATTTCTAAGGCGCCGTATCGGATGGCACCTTACGAGATGCAAGAATTAAAGAGTCAGCTAGGGAGCCGCAGTATTCTCAAAAATTGATTTGAGATCAGGATACTATCAGCTCTGGGTGAAAGAGTCCGACGTTTCGAAGACTGCATTTCGGATGAGGTACGGACATTATGAATTTGTGGTCATGCCTTTTGGGTTGACTAATGCACCGGCAGTATTCATGCAACTTATGAACAAGATATTCATAGAATACCTGTACAGATGTGTGGTCGTCTTTATTGAAGATATCTTGATTTATTCTCGGAATAAGGAGGAACATGCCAGGCACTTGCGTTTGATACTAGGTATTTTGAGAGTCGGGTACCTCTATGCAAAATTCTCGAAGTGTGAGTTCTGGTTGGAAGAAGTTATGTTTCTCGGCCATGTGATTTCGGCCGAAGAGATTCTTGTAGACCCACAGAAGATTGAGGAAGTGCTAGATTGGGCACTGCCTCAAAATGTTAAAGAAGTTCGTAGCTTTTTGGGTCTTGCTGGGTATTACCGTCGGTTTGTCGAGGGGTTCTCGAAACTCGCTCGTCCGCTTACACAGTTACTCTAGAAGACAGAAAAGTTTGTTTGTACTGCCGAGAGACAACAGAGCTTTGATGACCTGAAGAGACATTTGACCTCAGCGCCGATTCTAGCTTTACCACAGGGTAATGAAGGATTTGCAGTTTATAGCGACGCTTCGGTACAAGGGCTTGGATGTGTGCTTATGTAGCATGATAAGAGGATCGCTTTTGCGTTATGACAGTTGAATCCGTATGAGATGAACTATCCTACTCATGATTTGGAGTTGGCCGCAATTGTCTTCGCACTTGAGATTTAGCGGCATTATTTGTATGGTTCTCCGTGTCGGATTTATACCGACCACAAGAGTTTGAAGTCTATCATCAGTCAGAAAGAGCTGAATATGAGGCAGAGAGGTTGGTTGGAATTGATCAAGGATTATGATTTGGAAATTCTTTACCATCCGGTAAAGGCCAATGTCGTCGCGGACGCTTTGAGCCGCAAATCGGCATTGCTTCAGATGCTCGAGGTTCTTACATCTCAGATGAAGATTCGTCAGGATTTAATCGAGCAAGAAATAGAAGTTTGGCTTCAAAGAGTGCAATAACAATTGTGCACTCTCGAAGTTACTTCATCCTTGGTTGACGACTTCAAAGGGAAACAGTGGAGTGACCCAATTATCTCTCAACTGAAGGAAGATGTAATTAAAGGAAAAGCCCCTGGTTTTATGGTCCATGAAGACAGTATTCTGAGATTTCAGGGCAGGCTTTGTGTCCCAAACGATCTAGAGTTGAGGCAGAGAATTCTCCGAGAAGCTCATGCTACGCCTTACTCTATCCATCCCGGAACGAGTAAGATGTACAAGGACTTGAAGTGGAATTTTTAGTGGAATAATATGAAGAAGGATGTCACAGAGTTTGTACTGCGGTGTTTGACGTGTCAACAAGTCAAGATTGAACACCAATGACCGGAGGGGTTGTTGAAGCCACTTCCCATTCTCGAGTGGAAGTGGGAAGATATCTCTATGGATTTGATCACTGGGATGCCGAGAACTAGAGCTGGAATGAATATGATTTCGGTAATCGTCGTCGATCGGTTGACCAAGTCTGCACACTTCTTAGGTTTTAAGGATACTTGGGGTCCGGAGAGATTGGCTCGAACTATTATAGCTGAGATCATGAGATTGCATGGTGCCCCCAAGAAAATTGTTTCCGATCGAGATGGTCATATAGTACCGCATTTTTGGCAGGCCATTCATCAGGATTTAGGCACCGAGTTGAGATTGAGCACGTATTTTCATCCTCAGTCAGATGGGCAGACAGAGCGGATGATTCAGACGTTGGAGGATATATTGTGGACTTGTGCCCTAGACTGGAGTAATGATTGGTAGCTTCACTTGCCGTTGATCGAGTTTGCCTACAATAATAGTTGGCATGCGTCGATCAAAATGGCACCATTCGAGGCACTTTACGGTAAGCGGTGTAGATCACCATTATGTTGGGACGAGGCTTCGGAGCTAGTTGGAACGGAACCGAATATGTTGATGGAGACTAAGGAGAAGATTTCTATTATCAGGGACCGGTTGTTTACTGCCCAGAGCCGTCAGAAATCTTATGCTGATACTCGACGTCGACCTTTAAAATTCAAAGTGGGAGACCATGTTCTACTCAAGGTATCGCCGATCAGAGGAGTTTTTCGCTTCGGGAAAAAGAGGAAACTTAGTCCACGGTATATCGGACCGTTTAAAGTTTTGGACAGGGTTGAATATTTAGCTTATCGCTTGGCGTTGCCTCCACCTTTGAGTCATGTCCATAGCGTTTTCCATGTGTCTCAGTTGAGAAAGTACGTGCCGGATCCTAGTCATGTTATCAACTATGGTGAGATTGATGTAGTCGAGAATGTTACCTTTCCGGAGAGGCCGGTGAAGATCTTTGAACGTCATGAGAAGCAACTTCGGCACAAAACCATCCCGTTGGTTAAAGTGCAATGGTCGAGACATGGAGTTGAAGATGTGACTTGGGAGACGGAAGAGAAGATGCAATCGGAATACCCCAAACTTTTTATTTCTTAAGTTTCGGGACGAAACTTCTTTTTAGACGGGGAGAATGTAATACCCATGCTTTTTATTGAATGTTTGACTTTGCCATTCTTCCTCTTTTGTCGCACTGTAAACACTTTGAGATGTTGTCGATGTTGATTTAGAGTTTCGTACCTTTTTAGATCATGATCATGTTGTCTGGATCATTCGGCAGTGTTCTGGGACACGCAGATATCGCACGCTCACTAATAAAAAAAGTACTTTACCCGACGACCCGAAAAAAAACGGCCGACGACTATAAAGTGTCGTCGGCTAAACTTCGCGCTTTAGCCGATGACTCAAAATACCGTCGGCTAAAGGGTTTTAGCCGACGACTTGGTGGAGGTCGTCGGCTAAAGCTCGAAATAGTCGTCGGCTATATTAAAGAGATTTAGCCGACGACCGTCATAACGTTTAGCCGACCGAAAAGAAAAAAAAAATAATATACTTTAGCCGACAACCTAGATCTAAGTCGTCGGCTAAACTCCTTCCGAAAAAAAAAATAATAATGTAATGGTTTAGCCGACGACCTAGATCTAGGTCGTCGGCTAAACCCTTTTTTAAAAAAAAAAAAAATTTACTTTAGCCGATGACCTAGATCTAGGTCGTCGGCTAAACTCCTTCCGAAAAATAATATTGTAATGGTTTAGCCGACGATCTAGATCTAGATCGTCGACTAAAAACATTTTTAAAAAAATAATATACTTTAGCCGACGACCTATATCGAGGTCGCCTAAACTCTTCCAAAAAAATAATAATGTAATGGTTTAGCCGACGACCTAGATCTAGGTCGTCGGCTAAACCCTTTTTTTTAAAAATAATAATATACTTTAGCCGACGACCTAGATCTAGGTCGTCGGCTAAACCTCCAAGTGAAAATTATTTATAGTTCAGGGAACACCAACCCAATCTTGCACCTCTCCCCGCTAAAGAGCACATTTCTATTCCCGATTCTTTCAATTATTCCCGAAAAAAGCTTGTGAGTTGCTACTTTGAATTGTGCTAGCTGGAGTGCCGAAAGTTTCTATCGGTTGTTATAATCACCATTTCGATTAAGGTATGTATTTTATTGTATTTTTTATTGTGATTTCGAAATTTTGTATTATTCATGTTACATTCGATAGCTTTTATGTAAAACGATTAAGTTTTATGATGATAATCATTATGATTAATTGTTTGTTGTGATTTCATTTATAATTTGAACAATATTAGTTAGTTGGATTAATATTGGAAAATGTATACATTTTCAGGATGGATAAGAGTTAGATTGGGTTACGAAAATGGGATCCAAGTGTAATGGATGGGATGAAGCAGTTTATGAGATTTGTAAAAGAGCACGACAGTGGTAATACGTTGCACTACTGTCCATGTAATAAATGTAGATGTCGCAGTGATATGTTTCGTTTTCCATTTGATGAGGTCTGGGAACACCTAAAGAAGAATGGTTTTTGGAGTAAATATACATGTTGGATATACCACGGTGAAGCACCGAATTCTGTTATTCCGTATGATCACGGACAATTTAGTGGTAACGGTGGGTTCACCGATCCGAAGAGGAGGTTGATTGATGATGTGTTTGGTTTTTCCGAGACGTTTGTACCAACTGAGCAAATCCCACGACCCCGTAGACCGTTGCCTTGCAATACTGCTGGGCTTGACAGGTACAATAAGCTAATTCAACTCCAACAGACCCCTCTATACCTAGGGTGTAACATGACTGTTCTTGATTGTGTCATGGAAAAGATGAGATTAAAGGTGGAAAACAAATCATCCATCAAGTCTTTAGATGATTACTTGGAGCTTATGAGTAATATGCTTCCACAGGGTCATCATCTTCCTAATACATATTCAAAAATGAGACGAATTTTGAAAGATCTTGGTCTTTCCTACATTAAGATCCACATCTGCCTGTATGATTGTGTTTTATTCTGGGGGCATCCTAATGAAGACCTCACGAGATGTCCTGTATGTGATACAGAGAGATATAGGATCACTCCTTCTGGAAAAGAGAAACCGGTGAAGGTACTTTGGTATTTTCCATCAAGGACAGTTGGAACGGCTTTTATGTCTCCTCACACGGCAAAAGCAATGAGATGGCATGCCGAGCCGCGCACTAATGACAGTGGATACTATGATACACCCTTCGATGGAGAAGCGTGGAAGCATATAGATAGGGAGTATCCGAATTTTTCTTCGTATATCCGAAATGTGAGGCTCGGGATTGCATCCGATGGTTTCAACCCTTTTGGTAACATGAGTCTTTCATATACCATATGGCTTGTAGTGATTCCTTAAAATCTTGCTACGGGAATGTTTATGTGGAAGGAGTATAATATGTTGACCTTGTTAGTCCTGTGGCCGGGATATCCGGAAAGTGTATCGATGTGTATATGAGACCTTTGATAGAGGAGCTGAAATTGTGGGAGCAAGGTCATCCCACGCATTTACGCTTATTCGTCCGAGACGTTCTACTTGCACGCCATGTGTCTCGGCACTATTAGTGATTTTCCTTCATTTGGAATTCTGTCTGGATCTGTTATTAGCGGATTTAGAGGTTGTCCAGTTTGTTTGAATGCAGATTGTGCTAGGTACCATCAGAGGAAAGTTATCCGAATGCGTCATCGGATATGGCTTGACAGGAACATGAGTGGCGTATGGATGCTGCAGCATTTTATGGCATCCGTAGAAATGGGCGAGCCACCACGGCAGTGGACAGTGATGAAATACTATCAATTCTTAATGAGTACGATTTTGGTCACTTAGCAACCATCCTTATGTGCTTGCAAAGAACCCCCGAAAGGCCCGACAGGTATAAGTATTGGTCGCACAAAAGTATATTCGGGAATTGCCTTATCGGGTCCAAGTTGCGATAAGGAACTTCTTGGATGTCATGCACATTGAAAAGAATGTTTGCGTAAGTGTGGTTGGGACAACCTTAGGTTGGGATGGAAAGACCAAAGACGGGCCAAAAGCACGCAAAGGTTTGGAAGAAATGAGCATAAGAAAACATTTGTGGTTGAAATCACAAGGGAAAACAAAATGCCTAAGGCAACTTACACCATCAACGCGAAAGCAGAGAACTGAGATATTTTACTGGATAAAGACTGCTAGGTATCCTACCGTGTATGCTGGAAATATAGGAAGATGTGTTAATTTCAGGGAGAACAAGTTAACTGGTTTGAAGAGTCATGATTGTCATATCCTACTCCAACGCCTATTTCCGGTATTTATTCGACCGTACTTACCAAAATAGGTGGTCGAGCCGTGTGTTGCATTGTCAAGATTTTTCCAGAAACTATGTACGAGAGAAGTCAAGAGATCCGATTTATAAAATGCAAGATGAGATCATCTATATCTTGTGCAAGTTTGAGCGAATATTTCCTCCAAACTTTTTGACCTCATGCCTCGCCTCATGATCCACCTTCCCGTGCGCTTATTGGTCACGTCCAAAGGCACTACACGTGGATGTACCCGGTTGAAAGGCAACTCGGTGATTACAAAGACTCCGTGGCCAATAAGTCTCGCACTGAAGGATGCATTGCGTAATCTTACCTTGCGTCGGAGTGTATTACGCATATCAAGTTGTATTTGGGCAACTTCGATCCCCTTCCCGCTCTATTCCAAGCAGATAAAATACAATTCAATCTTTCTATCATATCCACCGAGGTTGACGTCTATGGGAGGTTGCCAGAAGACAATTAGACCCGCATTTAGTCATGAATTGCACATTGGTGGATATTGCTCAATTGTCCGTAAGTTCAAGATCTTGGAAAGACATCCACTTGTCATGCGATATGGTGCGAGGTGACACTAGATTCCACAATGACACTTTTGCCGACTATTTTGGAGAATGGGTACGTATACATTCAATTGCTATTGCATTTTGGACTTAAGATATTTTTTTACATAAAAAGTTTATTTACGACAGATGACACACATACAAGATGACGGACACCCTAACTGGTCGTGTGAACTTATGCTTCTTTCTATGAAGCCGGTTATGTCAAGAATTTATTCGATGGCCAAAGTCAACGGTGTCACATTCGTATGCCTTGGGAGAGACCAAAAAAGAAGATGTCAAAATTCTGGGGTTATGATAGATGGTGGATATTACGGTGTTCTTTTGGAAGTGGTAGAACTAATTTACGGGGAAGGCATGACAATTTACTTGTTTAAGTGTCGATGGTACGACACCAGTCTTGGAACCGATATGCAAGACGACTACGGGCTGTTATCTGTTGACACTTCCACTTCATGGTATGAAAGTTATCCTTTTGTATTTGCTACATCAGCAAAGTCGATGTATTATTTGGACGACTTGGTGAAGAAAGGCACATGGAAGGTAGTGAATGTTGTGACAATGAGGAATATTTTTTTTTGTCGCTTTCGGGAGAAACAACAGGTACTGATGACGATGATGCTTATCAAGAGCCAAATGCAGCAAATATTCCACCATCAACGACAATTACAATGAATAATGTTCCTGAAGGACGAGTCGTCCGACTCCGTGGTGATGCTCGCGGGTACATTGACGTTGATATAAACGAATTACTTGAAAATTCTGATGACGATAATGTGGACGACTTGAGGCATATGTTGCCGGATATCAACTCAGATAATGAGACAGACTGTAGTGATGACTCAAACTATGAGCCATAAATTTAGTAGATGTATATTTTTATTTGTTAAATATAATTAAAAAATAGTAATAATAATAATCATAATCATAACATTAATATAATATCAATAATATTATTAAAAATGGGGTTTAGCCGACGACAACATCTACGTCGTCGCTAAAGTTTTTTAAAAAAATTATATCAGAAATGACATATATGACGGTCGTCGGCTAAACCAGTGACCCGACCGTGTTAGACAACACGGTCGGGTCAGTCATACAGTGTGTTTTCCCATTCTGGGCAGGTGCGACACGGCCCGTGTCCCCTGACACGATCGACTAATGTTTTTAAAAAAAAAAATTGAACTTTAGCCGACGACTTATAAGAAGGTCGTCGGCTAAACCCCCGACCGTGTCCATCAACATGACCCGTGTCGCACCCGCCTAGAAATTGAAAACAAACTGTTTGCCTGCCCGACCGTGTTGTCTAACACGGTCGGGTCACTTTCGGGTTTAGCCGACGACCGTCATATATGTCGTCGGCTAAAGTATAATTTTTTTTTAAAAAACTTTAGCCGACGACGTAGATCTTGTCGTCGGCTAAACCCCCACCTTTTATACGTTTCTCGTATCTCCCTTTTCTTATTTTATTCTTCTGCCCCCTTAGCCATTCGCCCGCCGATCGTCACCCAGCCCCAACGCCAATCGCCCGCCGATCGTCACCCAGCCCCAACCGCCGGTCACCGAGCCGCCCGTCACCTAGCCCCTGGCCCGCCGATCCTCCCGTCGCCCCGTCTTCTGGTTTAGCCGATCGTCCCAGCCTCGCCCCTCCGGCCCAGACCCTCCGCCACTTGACCGGTCCTGCCGCCGCCCGCCGTCCGACGCCCTCCGCCTCGCCCTCCAGCCATCGCCCTCCGCCTGCCGCTCCGCTCCGCCTCCGTCGCCCTCGGCCGCGGTAACCCTTGTCCTTTTTTTTTTATTTTGTTTTTTGGATTTATTGTATTTGTTTGATGAATTTGTTTAGATTATGTGATGAATTAGATAAAATGTTTAATGAGTTGTGATGCAATATTTGATGAATTTAGTATTTTCAATATTTTGTGTTTAATGAGTTGCGAATTTGATGAATTTGTTTGAGGAGGAAGGGATTGTATAGCCGGCGTTAATCGAAAGATTAACGTGGTATGGCATTGATAATTACTGTTGTGTTGAATTGTTTAGTTGATGAATTTGTTTAGATTATCTGATGAATTTGTTTAGAAATATTTGATGAATTTGTTTGAGGAGGAAGGAATTTTATAGCCGGCGTTAATCGAAAGATTAACGTGGTATGGCATTGATAATTACTGTTGTGTTGAGTTGTGAATTTGATTTATTTGTTTAGATTATGGATAGAATAAAGAAAGCGTTGGGGAAGAAGTCGACAAAGTCGACCACTCCCGATTCGGGGGGGAGTTCCGCAGCCTCTAGTAAGGCGGATCCCGGTACACTATACATATCTCGGAGCAGCGTTCGTGCCCGCCAGATACTAGAAGCTACCGGCATGAACGCTGACGATTTTTATAGGGCGACAGATGAGCCCGCTGCACTAGCACGGCGTTTATCCTTTCAGACACCACGGCCGACCCCCTCGCAGCCGGAGACTCGTATGCCTCCCATCCACCTGTAACACCCCCGAGTTATTCAGGGATATTACAGCGCCGTAAGCCCCGCTGTGGGACCCACAAGGCTAAACATACGCGGAACCATAAAGTTTGACCGATAAGGTCTACACACAATGGGATGAAAAACAATACAAAGGTATTCAAAACATGACCAATGTATTCACAAACATCACAACTCGAATCAATATTTCGGCAAACACAGGCCGGAACATCAAGGAAAACGGAAAAACAATACTCGAGTATTCAATAGCCAATCCAGTACAACAACACTGGGTGGGAAACTCCAAACATAACTGGAAGAAATACACAGTATCACACTTGCCCACCATCTTCATGCTGACCCGATACCTGCCTGTCCGCTCTCCGGGAACCTGAAATACATAAAACGTATTTTCCCCATAAGGGGTTAGCCGTCGAATAGCTAGTGCAAGTATATCAAGTATGAAACACAATACTTCTCAACAATAAAGTAAAGGTAACCGTCAATTCATCAATTCAAGACTAGTATTCCGGAATAACTAAATCTCATAGTATCACACCAAGACGTATATGAATACCGTGGAACCACACCAGAGGCTACGGAACCCTTAGGGGACCTATCGGCCCGCCCCAAAGTGGTTCGTTCATATCGTTCGTCATTATTGCATGTATGAATACCGTGGAACCGCACCAGAGGCTACGGAACCCTCAGAGGACCCATCGGCCCGTCCCGGAGTGGTTAATTCATAATATCCATGGAATCGCACCAGAGGCTACGAAACCCTCAGAGGACCATTGGCGATCCGGAGTGGATAGAAATAATCATGCCATTAATATTGCATACTTTCAAAGTCGAGAACGCACATTCATAAATATATACTTGCCTTTGAGACATCGACAATTCGAATGGAAAAAGGTATGAGTTCGGTAGGTCCAAGAACGCGCTTCCGGCACCTAAACGATTCGCAAGAAATATGATAATCAATTATCCATATTCAAATTACACGAAGGAACCCCCGAAACCCGTCTACGATTCATAAAGATAAACGGATAATCAACTAGAGGTTGGAAAAATCGTCCAAAGTCTCACAAGTCCGAAAACGGCACAATCTAAACCGTAAAACCGTAGGAAAAGCATGCATACGGTATATCTACACCATAATCTCAAAGTTCTCAAGCTTCAAAACGGGTAAATCGGACGAATCTATGAAAAACCCCAAAATTCCTAAAAGGTAGGGTTCTAAATATTTTTACCTTGATTCGGACGCTAGGAGGAATTAGATGTTGAGAAATCCTTGTTCTCCAACCAAATATGTTGTTGTTGGAAAGAAGATCGCTTCCAATCGCCCAAGATCGTCTCTCCCGAGCGATTTCCGTCGAAAAGGAGTGAAGTAGGTGAGAAATGACGAAATGGAAGTCAATTGTCATATTAATATCTGCCCAGTCTAGCGCACGCTACGCCTCCTTCATTAGCGTGCACTAGCGAAGTTACCGGGTAGTCCAGTGGCTACTGCCATAAGATGTTAGCGCACGCTACGAAACATCCTTTGCGTGCGCTAATCGCCGCTCGCCAAAATCTCGCCTATCACTGGGTCCGCTAGCGTGCGCACACCGAGCACTAGCGTGCGTTACACAACACATATAGCGTACGCTAGCCGCTGCCTAGCGTGCGCTACCTGCTAGTCCAGAAAGTCCGAAACTCCACTGCTACTACTGACCAAAACATTAGCGTGCGCTACCATTATGACTTAGCGTGCGCTACGTACAGTTTTAGCGTGCGTTAGCCGAAGCATAGCGTGCGCTACTTGATAGTCCAGAAACCTGACAACCTCACTGCCTCTGCCGACCCGGCCATTAGCGTGCGCTACGGACGGATGTTAGCGTGCGCTACTAACCACGAATAGTGCGCGCTAACAACTCCTAGCGTGCGTTAATCCGCCAGTCCAGAGAGCAGTTCGAAAAACTGGTTCTGACCTGACTGATCCTCTTAGCGCGCGCTACGGCCCCAAAGCTAGCGTGCGCTAATCAAGCAGAATTAGCGTGCGTTAGCCTAGGCCTAGCGTGCGTTATATCTCTGGCCCAGAACATTTCCGCAAGGTCTAAACGACATGATCAAAAACCAAACGAGATACGAAACTCAATAACAATCTTAACATCTCCAAGCATTTACAAAGCGACAAAATAAGGAGGATGACAGAGTCAAACAGTCAATAAAAGTACGGGTATTACATTCTCCCCCTCTAAAAAGAAGTTTCGTCCCGAAACTTATGAAATAAAAAGTTCGGGGTATTCCACCCGCATCTTCTCTTCCGTCTCCCAAGTTGCCTCCTCGACTCCATGTCTCGACCATTGCACTTTAACCAGTGGAATGGTCTTATGCCGAAGCTGTTTCTTGCGACACTCAAGGATCTTCACGGGTCTCTCCGGAAAGGTAATATCCTCGGCTACGTCAATCTCACTAAAGTCGATGATGTGGCTCGGATCCGGTACGTACTTTCTCAACTGAGACACATGAAAAACACTATGGACGTGACTCAAAGCTGGAGGCAACGCCAAGCGATAAGCTAAATCTCCAACTCTGTCCAAAATCTCGAAAGGTCCGATATACCTCGGACTAAGTTTCCCCTTTTTCCCGAAGCGGAAAACTCCACGGGTCGGCGACACCTTGAGTAAGACATGATCCCCCACTTCGAACTCCAAGGGTCGACGACGGGTATCAGCATAAGATTTCTGACGACTCTGGGCGGTTAGCAATCGATCTCGGATAATGGAAATCTTTTCCTTAGTCTCCATCAACATATCCGGCTCCGTTCCAACTAGCTCAGAAGCCTCGTCCCAACATAATGGGGACCTACATCGTCTACCGTAAAGTGCCTCGAAGGGTGCCATTTTGATCGACGCATGCCAACTATTATTGTAAGCAAACTCGATCAACGGCAAGTGAAGCTCCCAATCATTACTCCAGTCTAAGGCACAAGCCCGCAACATATCTTCTAATGTCTGAATCGTCCTCTCTGTTTGTCCATCCGACTGAGGATGAAAAGAAGTGCTCAATCTCAACTCAGTGCCCAAAGCCTGATGAACGGCCTGCCAAAAGTGCGATACGAAACGGCCGTCTCGATCAGAAACAATGGTCTTGGGGGCACCGTGTAATCTCACGATCTCAGCAATAAAGGTTCGAGCCAGTCTATCCGGTCCCCAAGTATCCTTAATACCCAAGAAGTGAGCTGACTTAGTCAACCGATCGACAATTACCCAAATCATATTCATTCCGGCTCGAGTCCTCGGCATGCCAGTGATGAAATCCATAGAGATGTCTTCCCACTTCCACTCGGGAATGGGAAGCGGTTTCAACAACCCCGGTCGTTGATGTTCGATCTTGACTTGTTGACACGTCAAGCACCGTAGTACAAACTCCGTAACATCCTTCTTCATATTATTCCACCAAAAATTGCGCTTCAAATCTTTGTACATCTTGCTCGTCCCGGGGTGGATTGAGTAAGGCGTAGCATGAGCTTCTCGGAGAATTCTCTGCCTCAACTCTAAATCGTTCGGAACACAAAGCCTGCCCTGAAATCTCAGAATACTATCCTCGTGAACCATAAAGCCAGGAGCTTTTCCTTTAATTACATCTTCCTTCAGTTGAGAAATCATCGGGTCACTCCACTGCTTCCCTTTGATGTCATCAACTAAAGACGAAGTAATTTCGAGAGTACACAGCTGTCCCTGTACTCGTTGAAGCCAAACTTCTATCCCTTGCTCAATTAAATCCTGACGAATTTTCGTCTGAGATGTAAGAACCTCGAGCATTTGAAGAGATGCCGACTTGCGACTCAAAGCATCCGCAACGACATTAGCTTTTCCGGGATGATAAAGAATTTCCAAATCATAATCCTTTATCAATTCTAACCAACGCCTCTGTCTCATATTCAGCTCCTTCTGACTGAAAACATACTTCAGGCTCTTGTGATCGGTATAAATCCGGCACGGTGAGCCATACAAATAGTGCCGCCAAATCTTGAGCGCGAAGACAATTGCGGCTAATTCCAAATCGTGAGTAGGATAATTCATCTCATAAGGCTTTAATTGTCGTGATGCAAAAGCTATCGTCTTATCATGCTGCATAAGTACACAGCCCAGACCTTGACCCGAAGCGTCACTGTAGACTGCAAAGCCCTCGCTACCATGCGGTAAAGTTAAAATTGGCGCTGAAGTCAAACGTATCTTTAGTTCATCGAAGCTCTGTTGTCTCTCATCCGTCCAAACAAACTTTTCGGTCTTCTGGAGTAATTTCGTAAGCGGTCGAGCGAGTTTCGAGAACAACTCGACAAACCGACGCTAATACCCAAAGAAGGCCCAAAAAGCTACGAACCTCCTTAACATTTTTAGGCGGTGCCCAGCCTAGCACTGCCTCGATCTTCTGCGGGTCTACACGAACCCCTTCGGCCGAAATCACGTGGCCGAGAAACATAACTTCTTCCAACCAAAACTCACATTTCGAGAACTTTGCATAGAGGTGCTCGGTTCTCAAAATGTCTAAAACCGAATGCAAGTGTCGGGCATGTTCCTCCTTATCTCGAGAATAGATTAATATGTCGTCAATAAAGACGACTACACACCTGTCGAGGTACTCGATGAATATTTTATTCATTAATTGCATGAATACTGCCGGCGCATTTGTCAACCCAAAAGGCATAACTACAAATTCGTAATGCCCATATCTCGTCCGAAACGCCGTCTTCGGAACGTCGGACTCCCTCACCCTGAGTTGATAATACCCGGATCTTAAATCAATTTTCGAGAAAACTGCAGCCCCTTGCAATTGATCAAATAAATCGTCTATACGCGGTAGAGGGTACTTGTTCTTGATGGTTACTTTGTTCAGCTCGCGGTAGTCGATGCACAAACGTAGTGAACCATCCTTCTTCCTCACGAAAAGAACAGGCGCGCCCCAAGGCGAAGCGCTCGGTCTGATGTACCCTTTTTCCAGAAGTTCTCCCAACTGATTCTTCAATTCTTGCATCTCGGAAGGTGCCATCCGATAAGGTGCTTTAGAAATCGGAGCCGCATCTGGCTCTAAGTCCACGGTAAATTCTATCTCTCGATCTGGCGGTAATCCCGGGAGTTCATCCGGAAAAACGTCGGGGTACTCACTAACAACCGGAATCGAAGAGAAATCGATTTCGTTTCCTTCCGTTTTCAAGGCATAACACCAATAGCCGCATAACCTTTATTCAAAAGTTTTACGGTCTTCATGGCACGATAAGCAACTTGGATGGACCGACTTACGTCCCAAAAATGAGTACTGGATCCGTCTTTTGTCATCATGGTGATATCCTTGGTACGGTAGTTCATAATCGCTTGATGATTATCAAGCGATCCTTGCCGAGGATCACATCCTCGCCCTCTATATCAACTACAATCAAATTCGATAACCAATCCATCTGGGATATAATCATAGGAAAATCTCTAATCTACCGGTTCCCCACAATTCTATCCCCGCTAGCGATCTCACGATGAAGGGATCGCAAGCGATCGGACAAGTTATATTCAAACGGCGTACACACTCCAAAGAAATAAAAGAATGTGTAGCACCGAATCAAAAGTACAATTTGGATGAGATAGGATATGAATGGTACTGAAGCCACCGCCGCTGCGTCGGGTTAAATGCTCGACGCATCTCATAGACTCGTGGTTGCACCGAACCGACGCTAGAGTTTCCCCCTCCGGCATTCGACCGTCCCGGCCCCTGCCGAAGTGCATTGAGGTTGACCCGGCGGCGAAGCCCAGTATCAAAGTCCGATTCGGCTCGGAACAATAAACCGCCCTATGTCCCATCGTCCGCACGTGTGGCACTTCAATGGTGGAAAGTGGCATTTCAAATTAATGTGGCACGAACGGCCACAATTATAGCAAGTCATCATGCGATTGGTGGTACCAAGTAGGACGGGAACCCCTCTTTCCTTTATTAGAACGTGACGATTGTCCGGTAGAGCAGTTAGTTATGCGTGACTTCAAAGTTGCCACTCTTAGAGTTAGAAAAATTCCCGCTACTTTCGCTTCTTTGATTCTTTCACGGTATCGTTGTCGGGGCTCAACATATCATGGGCTAAAGCTCGTCACGATACTCCTTC
This sequence comes from Orobanche coerulescens, assembly GCA_033398695.1. NCBI lineage: Eukaryota > Viridiplantae > Streptophyta > Magnoliopsida > Lamiales > Orobanchaceae > Orobanche > Orobanche coerulescens. The sequence continues at coordinate 126,106,456 of CM065812.1, read as the reverse complement.
GAGGTGGTACAAGCAAATCCGGCCATGTACCGTAAGTCCAAATTCATCCGCATATCAAAATAACGGATCTTATCACGCTCGTTACGCACTTGATCCTTCACATGGATCAATTGTTGGTTGTATTCCACGATCGCCTGCGAAACGGGAATATCTCGTGGTTTAGCCTCGAAAAAGGCTCGGATTCGGCTCTCTCGTATCGGCCAAGGACAAAACTCGGCCTCCAAGAGCTCCTTAAATTCATCCCAAGAGGCAATACGATCCTGTGGCTTGATGACTTTCCACCAAGTAGCGGCCTCCTTAGTGAGGAAATACTGAGCAATCGGTACTTTCCTCACCTCGGGGCAATCAACTGCCTCGAAAATCTTCTCCAATTCTGCTAGCCAATCTTCCCAGCCTAATGGGTCTGTGGCACCGCCAAACTGTGGAGGGTGCATACGGATCACATTCTGAAGCAAGGCATCCGTGTTTGAGTTTGGGTTATTCATCTGAACCGTTTGGGCCAAAATAGTCATTTGAGTAGCCAATTGTTGAAGTGCATTAGCCACTCCAACGTCCGCGTTGTTCCCTTGACCGTCTGACTGGTCGTGCTGACTCTCGGTGTCGGGATGCACCGAGTTCGACAAACTGGGGTTGGTCGACCCCGCAACTGAACTGATGGAAACGGTCGCGCCACGACCTCTTCCTCGTCCACGGCCACGACCACAGCCACGACCCCTACCAGCTGACATACTGAAGAACACACAAGTCAAGTAAGCACAATTCAATCATGCGTCATCAAAGTGTCCGATTCTCAAGAATACCAACAAAAAGGAAGCAAAACGAATAAGGAAACACCAGAAGAGTGAGAGGTCTTACAAGTACCAGTCGCACTGTGATGATGGCAGAGTAGTGATACTGCGGACAATTAACGACCCGATCGACCCAAAAGACCGACAGCCTAGGTATCCATAGACCTAAGCTCTGATACCATATTCTGTAACACCCCCGAGTTATTCAGGGATATTACAGCGCCGTAAGCCCCGCCGTGGGACCCACAAGGCTAAACATACGCGGAACCATAAAGTTTGACCGATAAGGTCTACACACAATGGGATGAAAAACAATACAAAGGTATTCAAAACATGACCAATGTATTCACAAACATCACAACTCGAATCAATATTTGGCAAACACAGTAGGAACATCAAGGAAAACGGAAAAACAATACTCGAGTATTCAATAGCCAATCCAGACAACAACACCGGGTGGGAAACTCCAAACATAATGGAAGAAATACACAGTATCACACTTGCCCACCATCTTCATGCCGACCCGATACACCTGTCCGCTCTCCTGGAACTGAAATACATAAACGTATTTTCCCCATAAGGGGTTAGCCGTCGAATAGCTAGTGCAAGTATATCAAGTATGAAACACAATACTTCTCAACAATAAAGTAAAGGTAACCGTCAATTCATCAATTCAAGACTAGTATTCCTAATAACTAAATCTCATAGTATCACACCAAGACGTATATGAATACCGTGGAACCGCACTGCAGGCTACGGAACCCTTAGGGGACCTATCGGCCCGCCCCAAAGTGGTTCGTTCATATCGTTCATCATTATTGCATGTATGAATACCGTGGAACCGCACTGCAGGCTACGGAACCCTCGGAGGACCCATCGGCCCGTCCCGGAGTGGTTAATTCATATTATCCATGGAATCGCACTGGAGGCTACGAAACCCTCGAGAGGACCATTGGCCGTCCGGAGTGGATAGAAATAATCATGCCATTAATATTGCATACTTTCAAAGTCGAACGCACATTCATAAATATATACTTGCCTTTGAGACATCGACAATTCGAATGGAAAAGGTATGAGTTCGGTAGGTCCAAGAACGCGCTTCCGGCACCTAAGCGATTCGCAAGGAATATGATAATCAATTATCCATATTCAAATTACACGAAGGAACCCCGAAACCCGTCTACGATTCATAAAGATAAGCGGATAATCAACTAGAGGTTGGAAAAATCGTCAAAGTCTCACAAGTCCGAAAGCGGCACAATCAAACCGTAAAACCGTAGGAAAAGCATGCATACGGTATATCTACACCATAATCTCAAAGTTCTCAAGCTTCAAACGGGTAAATCGGACGAATCTATGAAAAACCCCAAAATTCCCAAAGGTAGGGTTCTAAAGATTTTTACCTTGATTCGGACGCTAGGAGGAATTAGATGTTGAGAAATCCTTGTTCTCCAACCAAATATGTTGTTGTTGGAAAGAAGATCGCTTCAATCGCCCAAGATCGTCTCTCCCGAGCGATTTCCGTCGAAAAGGAGTGAAGTAGGTGAGAAATGATGAAATGGAAGTCAAGCTGTCATATTTATATACGCGATCTAGCGCACGCTACGCCTCCTTCATTAGCGTGCGCTAGCGAGTTACCAGTAGTCCGGTGGCTCGCCATAAGATGTTAGCGCGCGCTACGAAACATCCTTTGCGTGCGCTTCTGGCGCCTGCCAAAATCTCGACTTCTTGCTGGGTCCGCTAGCGTGCGTTAATCGAGCACTAGCGTGCGTTACACAACACATATAGCGTACGCTAGCCGCTGCCTAGCGTGCGCTACCTGCTAGTCCAGAAAGTCGAAACTCCACTGCTACTGCGGACAAAACATTAGCGTGCGCTACCATTATGCCTTAGCGTGCGCTACGTACGATTTTAGCGTGCGTTAGCCGAAGCATAGCGTGCGCTAGTTGTTAGTCCATAAACATTACAACATCTAAGACTATCCCGACCCGGCCATTAGCGTGCGCTACGGACGGATGTTAGCTTGCGCTACTCGCCACGAATAGCGCGCGCTAACAACTCCTAGCGTGCGTTAATCCGCCGATCCAGAGCGATTCGGCGGTTCGACTGGTGATCCTCTTAAGCGCGCTACGGCCCCAAAGCTAGCGTGCGCTAATCAAGCAGAATTAGCGTGCGTTAGCCTAGGCCTAGCGTGCGTTATATCTCTGGCCCAGAACATTTCCGCAAGGTCTAAACGACATGATCAAAAACCAAACGAGATACGAAACTCAATAACAATCTTAACAACATCTCCAAGCATTTACAAAGCGACAAAATAAGGAGGATGACAGAGTCAAACAGTCAATAAAAGTACGGGTATTACACCACCGACCCACGTCTAGCCCTCACACATCAGGAGATGTACGGAGTTCCTCGTCCGCGGTGCCCCACGGTCCGCCGCCGACTCTATTCATGCCTCCGATGGTTCCGACTATTCCAGAGGTCGATGAGTCGGGAGCCCGAGTTCCCGTTCGATTGATTAGCCCTGATGAGGCATACGTCTATGAGTCTTGGCCAGACAACATGTTTTGGCGCAGTTGTCGGGTTTCGAAGACGAAACTGTATGAGGAGATAGAGAGGGAGAAGGAGAAGGGGAAACATGTAGTCGAGGAGGAGAAGAAAAAGAAGAAGACTCGTGGCCCGGAAAGGGTCAGCGCTCGACTCGTACGTAAGTAAGCATGGCCGTTATGAGATTCCTCTAGACAGACACGGCCGGCCGGTGATGTCTTCTGACGCTGCGGCGTCATATATCCGTAATGTTGGCTTTGTCATTCGGGAGAGAGTCCCCGTTTTGTGGCCCGATTGGGGGGACGTGCCGCAGTGCGTGAAGGATGCTTTGAATAATGCTATGTCGGTAAGTTAATAAATATTTAATATGTGTTTTTCAATCAACACGTAGTTCTTGAAAATGCAATATGTGATGTTTTTAAATTATTGCGTATTTATGCTGTTCATAGGTGTGGTTTGTCATTCCCGACTCTCTACTACGTACTTGGTGTGACGAGGTGCAGTCTACCAAGTAAGTCATTTTAATTTATTTTGTATCTACATTGTTTGCGTAATTTTTTTTCTTACGAATGATATAAGTTGTGCAACGTGTGTTGTAGGTACAAATCTTGGAAAAATGAGATGCACATGTTCAGACGGCTGAGGTGATACCCGAGAGGCTACCCCGGAAGAATTCAAGTTCCGGAGTACGAGTGGAAGTGGCTACGCGCCCATTTTCGCGACCCGAGTTCATGGTATGACTAAAATACCCTCATTTCATTCTTCCTCTTTGATTTTATTTTTTGAATTCTAAATATAAACTCCATTTTTAAATTAATGTTTGAGAATATAAAAAATACTTGAAGTTCGGTTTTTAAATTAGAAAAATCGGAACTTCATGTATTTTTAAAATTACGAATATTATTAATATTAAAAAATCGGAATTTTTATTCAAAAGTGGAAATAAATTGTTTTAATAAAAATAAAAACTAGAATATTATTTTCCATAAAAATAAAAATCTGAATATTGTATTTTATTTATTAAAAAAATGCTAGTATTTAATAAAAAATAATAATATTTCGATTTTATTTTTTTAATTCTAAATATAAACTCGATTCTAAATAATATTTTTTGAAGGCGACTAGCTTGACCAACACGACCAATCGTCTTTGATCGACCATCACGATGCAGGTTCCCGGTCGTTAGCCAGAGTTGCGCACGAGGCCATTTCTTCGGATTCGTTGGATGCATTTGCCTACGTGACTCAGAAAGTATTTCCAAACCGTCCCGAGGAGCATGTAAGTCTTTTTTATTTTATTTTAGTAATAAAATAAATGCCTTTGTATCATACTTTTATTGATATTCAAATATTTATTTTCATATTAACTTAGGAGCGTGTGCGGGAGGAGTCTCAGAGGATGCTTGCTGAGATTGCTCGGGAGCAGTATCCGGACTTAGCGGAGACTAACCTCGATTCTGCCATTGGACAGATCGATCAGGCCGATCCTTATGTTCGCGCTAGGGTGTGGGGTACCGTCTACCCTCCTAGAGGTAGTCGGTACCGCACTAAGATGATGGGAGCCGAGGGTCACCATGTATTGAAAGATACCCCCGGCTTCCAGCGCCCTCGCGGATGGGATGCACGGACTGCCTATCTCGAGGAGCAGTTGAGGGCGGAGAGGGAGCTCCGGGCTGAGAATGAAAGGAGGACTCAGACGTGGTTACATGAGAGCGAGCAGAGGACTGAGTCGCGGTTAGAGAGTTTCCAGAGACAGCAGCAGGCCATGATGGACTATATGATGACGCTGACTCAGACCATTACTCAGGCTGGACTGTAGGCACCTGCTCCATCGCCTTCTCTCTTCGGACAGACCCCATCTTCACAGCCTCGTGACGAGGATCTAGGGGATGGTGGTAATCCTTCTACTACTACATTTCGACATTTAGATGATTTTGGCAGTGGATTCTAGTTGTGTTGTTGTAGTACTCTTGTATATTTATATTTGTGTTACAATTGTGTAAGTGATTTTATTGACGCTACTAGTATGTTGATGAAATTAATGTTCTTGAATATGTTGTGCGTTGATTGTTGTTGATAATGAGAGCTGGTGTATAAAAATTGCAGGTGCAAAAAATACAGGTTTTGGGATCCCAAAATCTGAATTAATTTTTTTTTAGAAAAGGGTTTTAGCCGACGACATATAAGACGGTCGTCGGCTAAAGTAATTTTTTTTTAAAAAAGGGTTTTAGCCGACGACAAATAAAACGGTCGTCGGCTAAAGTAATTTTATTTTTTTAAAAATAGGGTTTTAGCCGACGACCTGTAAGACGGTCGTCGGCTAAAATAATTTAATTTTTTTTTAAAAAATGGTTTTAGCCGACGACATATAAGACGGTCTTCGGCTAAACTATTTTTTTTTTAAAAAAAATGGTTTTAGCCGACCGTCTCGTTAAGGTCGTCGGCTAAATTTTTTTTTTTTCAACAGGTTTAGCCGACGACCGTGTAGTGGTGGTCGGCTAATGGTTGAACTTTAGCCGACGACTGCACAAAGGTCGTCGGCTAAACCTTGGCCGACGAATATCGGCTGACGGTTTTTTAGCCGACGGCTGGCATGATTAGCCGACGACTTTGGGGTTTAGCCGACCACTTTAAGTCGTCGGCTAAAGTCTGATTTTCGGTAGTGGCTCGGCCTAGGCTAACGCACGCTATTTCTACTTGAGTACCGTACGCTAGCTTTGAGCCTTAGCGCACGCTAACGGTCCGGGCTTGGCAGAGGCAGTAGCTAATTCTGCCCTCTGGACTAGCAGTTAGCGCATGCTAGGCAGTAGCTAGCGCACGCTATTCGTGTTCAGTAGCGCGCGCTAACATCGCTCGTAGCACATGCTAACGATCTGAGTCGGGAGAGGCAGTGATGTATTTCTACTTTCTGGACTATCATGCAACATACGCTAGGCAGCAGCTAGTGCATGCTATAGGTGTTGTGTAGCGCGCGCTAGTGCCCGTCGTAACGCACACTAGCGGAGTTGGGCAGTGAACTGGAATTTTTGCAGGATACCAGTTAGCGCACGCTAAGGTGTGGTAGCGCGCGCTAACGTCTTAGGACAGAATCCGCTGAACTACCGCGTGACCACGTTAGCGCATGCTAACCCCCGATTTTTAGCACGCGCTAACCTGACGCTGTATATAAGGGGCAGTCAACCCCTGCACTTGTCATTTTACATCATTTTCACTCATTCCGATAGGGGAGCTCGGGAGAGGGCGATTTGGGGGGATTTGAGGCGGTCCTTCTTCAAATATCATCATCTTTGGTTGGATAACAAATATTACACAACATCTAATCCATTTCTATCTTCCAAATCAAGGTAAAACACTTAGAACCCTAGTTTTGGGAATTTTGGGGGATTTTCTTAGATTCGTACGATTTGTCCATTTTGGAGCTTGAGATCTTTGAGATTATGATGTATCTACCCCGTACCCATATTTCCCCTATGATTATATGATTGTTTTGTACCTTGTTCGGACTTGAGAGGGTTTGGGTGATTTTCAAACCTCTAGATGTTTACCCTTGTAGTTTCGTGAATCGTAGGAGGGTTTTGGGGTTTTTTTTATGTGATTTGAGTATGGATTATTAATTATCATATTCTTTACGAATCGTTTAGGTGCCGGAAGTGCGTTTTTAGACCTACCTGACTTATACTCTTTTCCTTCCGATTCTCGATGTCTCAAAGGCAAGTATATGTTTATGATTGTACGTTCTCGACTTTGAAAGTAAGATATGTGATTTGTATGATGTTATATATCCACTCAGGGATGGGCTGATGGGTTCTCTGAGGGTTCCGTAGCCTCTGGTGCAGTTCCACGGATATTTTGGGTTAACCACTCTGGGACGGACCGACGGGTCCTCTGAGGGTTCCGTGGCCTCTGGTGCGGTTCCGCGGTTAATCATGTATGTTTTAAATGTGATGCTGTGAGATTTAGTTATTCCGGAATACTAGTCTTCAGATGATGAGATGATGATTACTTTTACTTTATTGTCGAGAAGTATTATGTTTTATATTCGATATACTTATACTAGTTATTCGACGGCTAACCCCTTTATAGGGGAAATACCTTTCATGTATTTTAGGATCCAGTAGAGCGGATAGGCACATACCAGGTCGGCATGAAGATGATGGGTAAGTGTGATGCTGTGTCTTGTCTCTGGTTATGTTTTGTATTTCCTCCATTCAGTGATGTTGTACTTGGATGGTTTTTGAGTACTCGAGTATTGTTTTCAGTTTCCTTGATGTTTCGGACTGTGCTTCCATAGTATGATTTGTCATGTGCTGTATTCGAATTTATTGGATATGGTTTTGAATGCCATTTTATTGTCTTCCATTTGATTGTACTTGGACCTTATCGGTCAAATTTCATAGTTCCGCGTATAAATAGCCTTGTGGGTCCCACGGCAGGGCTCACGGTGCTGTAATATACCCTGAATAACTTGGGGGTGTTACATATATGATTTATCCTCTATTTCATCATCGGAGGAGTCATTATCAGTGATCATCTATAGGCACTCCTCGGTCTTGTTTGAAGCGGGCGAAGCTTCTGATTCACCAATCAGGGCCTTGAGCTTGTTTTTCCAGGCACGCCTCTTCTCATCCTTTTTCTGTTGCTCGACTTCGAACAACTTTTGCACTTTCGGATGAGGACATTTATTTGCATAATGTCCTGGCTTACTGCAGTTATAACACAAGTTAGAATCTCCAGATGAAGGGGATTCAGTACTTACCCTGTTGAATAGCTTGGTCCAGTATGGGTCCTTTCCAGATTGTTTGATGAACTTCTTGATTTTGTGCATGAGCAGGCCATCTCGTCTTGCGATAAGATGTCGTCGTCGCTGTCTGCTGCCTTGCATGCCGATTTGGATGTGCTGGGTGCTGAACTATGTCTCCTGTCAGGTACAGCAGGCAGTGCTGTAGTCTTGGCAGGTGACTCTTCAGATTTGTCTCTCTTGTCTATATCATACTCAAATGTCTTTAGCTCAGAAAATAGATCAAAAGTGGAAATATCATTTAAATTATAGGACATACGCATAGCTGTGGTTTTTATGTCCCATCTGGCAGGGAGTGATATAAAGATTTTTAATTTTTTCACAGACAATGCCGGTAAATCTGGGCCAAGCTCCTCAAGCGTTTCTGAAGATTTTATTTCAAAAGACTCAAATTGCAGAGTTAATAGAAATTTTATCTTATTTTGAGAGCTCAGTTTCCCTCGAAAATGAGCTTGAGTTTTTCCCAAATTTTTCGGCTCTCTTACAACTTTTTACCTTAGAGAATGTGCTTTTGTGGAGAGTGACAAACATCACATTCTTTACAACATTGTCCAGATTCGCACGCTTGCGATCGTCCGTTACCCACTATTCGTGCTCCTTCTGGAGCATCTTCACATAAGGTTTCCCATTGATCCTCGCGGAGTTGTTGACCTTCATTGTCTTTATTGGTCCTTCCTGGATGAAGAAGGTCATCTTTTCGTGCATCGCTGCAAGATGAGCTTCCATCCTAATTCTCTTGTCCTCAAATTTATTAATAGAAAACATAGTGACTTTATTTATCATGGAGTTGTCCATTATAGAAGTAGGATTAATGATGAAAATATAAAACTAAAGTTTCCAAAACTTAGTGATTTTTATGGATCTAATTCAGTTAAAAATTGACTGATTCGTTACAGAATCAACCATATGATACCACTTATTGGCCACAAAGTATATAGTAAACAGCATAGAAATAATAAGCTGTATTTTTTCGAAGTTATTAGTGTAGCAGAAGACTGATATTAAGTTGCTGTAAATACAGAAACTAAGTGTTCTTCTTTTTGCTTGGTGCGTACAGGGTTTTAGCAATATGCATAATTAAATCACAGGCATATATGAAAACGGTAAATGACAGAATGTAAATGCACACAGATATAAGTGGTTGGAGGTAAACCCCTCTACATCCACTGGTCCTCCACACAGGAGTAAGATGTTTTATTAAAACCACCGCGTACACAACTATGTGACTTTAACTAAAACCTGTCGCTGTATCGTTCACACAAATTGATATATCCGATAAGAGCTTGGGCCGTTCACACAGGTTGGCTTAGCTCTTTTGACTTGCTTCTTCTCACACAGAGTGAAGCTTCATCTTCAATGCTATTCTTCCCACACAGGTTGAAACTTGCAAGGGCTGCTTAGTCCACATAGGGTTAAGTTGATCTCAACGTTAAGATTGGGTAGAACAAGTTCAAACAACAGCTGTATGCATTGGTGAGTGTTCGATGTACGATGTGCTGTTTGCGTTGAGGATTGTATATTTCTTCGCTTGGTGAAGCTGAATGCTCAAGAAATATACTGCACTTTGATAGCTTGATATTTTGATTGTCAGAGCTAGTTGTCAGATGTATTGCGCGAGATAATGAACCTACATTGAATATCCTTTTGCTTGGGGCTATTTATAACCTTGGAAATAGATCCGTTATAAATGCAGTCGTTGGTTGGTTGGTGAGATTCAGACAACTCTAATTGACGGCTGTAGATTTGTTTGAATTAAAGGTGATTCCCATTTAATGCTTCAGACATTCTCTTTCGCTTAGCATTAAATGCTTTTCAACTTATTCAGATTGTAGTCCCTTTCGGCCGCATTAAATGATGTCCTATCAGCATTAAATGTTACTTTTAATCTGAATACTTTATGAATAAATAATGTTTCTTTCACAACGGTTTAAAGCCTTTCTTCATTCCTGTTGGATATGTATTTTTTCCTAAGTAAAACACCTACAACAAACTTGCTGTATCCAACTTCTTCATATCTGGTGTATAATAATGAGAGCGATGTAGGAATGGGCTATGCAGATATCTCTTTGCTGTATGGACAATCTGTATGAAGTTACCTAATAGCTTCCATACTTAGAGCGAAATGCTGACTTTGAAGACCTTATGTTGTATGGTGGCAATTATCAAAACAAAGCTGTATTTTTTCCATCATCCTTTATATTGTAGACTAGCGTTAATTGTGCAGTGCAATAATTGGATTAAATATAATTAAATTATGAGATTACCTTTGTGGAAAAAATAAGTTGGTTCCCAAATATCTATTCGCGACCAACGGGATGCCGTTAAGGAACAAGGAAAAAAATTGATGGACCACCGAAAAGCATGTGAACAGGTCGACGGGCCTGAGAAGAAAAAACAGACAGACCGCCAGGAAGCAGGCCGACGAGCCTGGCATTAAAAAAAATGGCCGACGACACACCGGAGGTCCGTCAGAGATCCTGATTATGAAAGATTTTTTTTTTAAAGATTAGTTGTCCCTTTAATTTTATTAATATTCTAAGTGTGTTTTGTGAGATTTATTATCATTGAATATTTGATACTTCCTCCGTCCCAAAATAGTGTGCTCACTTTTTGTGGATGCGAATTTTAATAAAAGTTAGGTAGTGTTAACTTTTGGTTGTGACAGAGGGAGTAATAATAAAAGTAGTGTGAATTGTAAGAAAAAATGCAGTGCTTCATAAAATATACAAATACACTGCTTCACAATGTACAAATGCCTGCTTCGTAGTGTATAAAGTACTTTTTGCTTGATAATTAACATAAATTCCTAGTAAAACCGTCAACTTCAACAAAAAAATACTTTCATTGAATATGAATCATGAGTCATGCCATATACCATTGAAAAGTCAAAGGAGTCTAGTTTTCAACAAAAAAATCTTCAGCATAAAGAGAGTTATAATGCCTTAAATGAAGACTGATAGGATGCTTATTTTATAAGAATATATAAATACACTGCTTCACAGTGTACAAATGCACTGCTTCATAGTACACAAACACACTGCTTCAAGTGTATGAAGTACTACTTCTCCTTCAAAATTTGACTTGATTAACATTTTTTTTCTTAGCTTATAACTACACCGCATCAAGGTACAAATGCACTGCTTCATAGTGTATAAATGCCTACTTCATAACATACAAAGTACTGCTTCGGCTTCAAAATTAGCATGAAAATTCCTCCTAAAACCATTAACTTCAATAAACAAACTGTTTCCCGTGGATATGAATTAAGTGTCATACCAAAATATTGAAAAGCCAAAAGAGTTTAGTTTCAATAAAAAAACGACATTAAAAAAATTAAGTTTGGAGAGAGTTATGATGCTTTGAATGGAGACTGTCAGGATGTCTGTTTGATAAGAATATACAAATGCATTTCTTCATAGTGTACAGATGCACTGCTTTTTTTTTATTTTTATATTTTTAGGTATGCAATATGCATCTTAAATTGTACATTATGAAAAGATAACTATTTTGATATATATCTTATTTTAAATAGGTAATACATGAATATATTATTGCACTTTAAAGGAAGACAATTTATTTATGAAGCTATAAAATTACCATTCTCCTTAATTAATGCCATTCACACCATTTATAAGAGATGTTGTGGCAAAATTTGGAATCTCCTTATTAATTGATCTAATGGATAGGAGTTGTTCTTACTTCTCACACCAGGATGAAATTCACTCTTGATTCATATCTTATATATAGGATATTTTATCTACCCACCTGTGTCGGTTTTGGGTACAAGCATCTTTCTGTTTAAAGGTCATTCGAGCTTTTCATGGGAGTATGGTGTAGATTACTTCAGCATTGTAGCACTTACTGGTCGAACATTGGCTGGAGGCATTTTCTCTACCCCTTATTACCTTGAAAAAAGCAAGGGCATCTTGCGTTCTTGGACATATAAGCATCTTTCGTCTAACCTGACTTGTCCATACCTCGGGACCAACAAGGGTAGTATAGGAGTATTCACATATTGTCCATCGACTACGCTTTTCAGCATGAACTTAGGCCCTGACTCACCCTCTGTGGACAAACCTTGTGGAGGAACCTTTAGTTTTTTAGGGCATTGGGTTCTCACAAATATTTTTGTTACTCAAGCTGACATTGTGGCTTCCACATCGTCCACCTCTGCTAGTGCAGAGGCTTCCCTCTAAGGCAGAACGATCCCTCCATCGATGTATTTTTACATCTCACAGCTTCAACAGATCGCTTAGCCCCGTTCATATTCAGCGAAGAGCGCTCGATCAATAAGCTATTACACTCTCTTTTAAGAGTGGCTGTTTCTAGGCAACCTCTTGGCTGTCTCTGTACCCCTACCTCATTTATCACTGATCGATCATTTAGGGGCCCTATCTGGTGATCCGGGCAGTTTCCCTCCCATGATGATGCTTATCCCTCATCGTCTCGCTGACCGATCTTGACCCATATTATTTTGAGGTCATATCTAGTATTCAGAGTTGCTTCGATTTGGTACCGCTCTCGCAGACCGCACCGAACAGTGATTTACCCCTAGATATCTAGTCAACTGCTTTGCCTTAATGCATTTCAGGGAGAACCAACTAGCTGTGAATTCGAGTGGCATTTCACCCCTAACCACAAATCCGCTATTCTTCAACATCACTCGGTTCGGACCTCCACTTAGTTCCACCCAAGCTTAATCCTGGTCATAGATACATCACCTAGGTTCGGGTCCATAAGTAGTGACAGTTTCCCTATGAAGACTCTCTTTTGCTAGGTCTGTCTAAATGATTCTCGATTCTCGGTTAGGACCAGAACCGAACCGGAACGCGTAGTTCTGGTTAATCGAGAACCGTAATTTTGGTTATCGATCTAGTTTTCGGTTCCATTGTGTATCATTTTTACGGTTTTTGGTCTAACCGATAACCGTTCGGTTCCGAACCGAAAAATGGTTTTATAAAATATATTTATTAAATATTTTTTTTATTTTATAATTATATTATATTATTTTAATTTTTGTAAATTAAAATTTGAAATTAGAACTCTACCTACAGTAGACTGTTTTTGTGAAATTATATTTTTATTTATAATTATATTATATTATTTCAATTTTTTTAAATTGAGATTAAAAAAATGGTTTTTGTGGTTAACCGAATCGAAACTAAAAATAACCGATCCGGTTCCGGTTAATCGAAAATTTACATCATCCGGTTTCCGGTCCTTATTTTTGGACATTTATGGTTCCAGTTAGCCAAAAATGTCGGTCCGTTTAACCAGAACCGTACCCTTCGACAGCCCTAGCATTTGCTACGGCTTTGGTGGGTTTCCTTAACCAAGCTATAGCCTATGAGTCGCTGGCTCATTCTTCAACAGGCATGCGGTCAGAGTTCTGGCTCCTCCCACTGCTCGGGAGCTTGTAGTTTCATGGTCTATTTCACTCCCCGATGAGGGTTCTTTTCACCCTTCCCTAAAGGTAAGACTTTGCTATTGATCACCCAATAGTATTTAGCCTTGCGAGGTTGTATTTGCTAATTCACAAAGGATTCCATGTGTCTCATGCTACTTGGGTTAGAGCGCAAGCTAGTGATGATTTCGGCTACTGAACTTTCGCCATTTAGGGTTCAATAGCCAAGCTGCTTCACCTAGCAGCATGATGCTTGTATTTCTCTCCCACAACCTTATTTTCACGATTTAGGTCGCTTACATTTCGCGCGCCGGTGCTGCAGGAATCACTTTTGCTTTCTTATTCTCTAGCTACTAAGATGTCTTAGTTCCCTAGATCGTCTCTTGTATGCCCATGGATTCTGCAATAGTTCGAAAGGTTGCCCTATTTGGGAATTTCTAGATCTATTCACATTTTCAACTCCCCGAAGCATTTCATTAACTACTACGCCCTTCCTCATCTATGGGTGCCTAGTTATCCACCGTAAGCCTTTCCTCGTTTGAACCTCACCCTTATTGCCATTACGTATACTTTGGCTATGTCATCCTAAGGTACCCCTATATGGACGGATCTTATCAGTGTCCATGAATAAGAAATCACAGATCGAACCTTGGAATAATAAAATTTGGTACTATCATATAGCTTTGTATCGGCTAAGTTTATGAGTTGGAGATAAGCGGGCTCGAACCGCTGATATCCGCCATAGATTAAACTACCGCCTATCATGCCCCCAGACTCATTCTACCATAGAGGCCAAAAATAGATAAAAACTCTCCCTCAAACACATTTAACAACTTTCATCGTATTGTGTTCTCCAATAGCAACTCTTCTAAGAAAAAATCTCAATCAGAAGGTGCTGAGTTGGAATACCGATTTATAAATAGAATTCTTGTGGTTCGAGAGGTTCCAGCAAGATAAAGACCAGGAATATAGAGCCCCCTTGCACCCGACTCTTTGCCTTAAAAATGCATGTTTTAAGAATGAGTGATTGCCCTTCTCCGACCCTTACCTCCAAATCTGAGAACATCGAACTAATGCGTACCACTTATTGAACATGTTTTGTGGTCATTCCGTAACCCCTGGATGCTGAAGGCACCCTTGGGGCGACCTTGTAGTTCCTACAGGGTGGAGATGATGGGGTCCGACCATGGATTTTACTTCTTTTTAGTTTGCCGTCTTCGCTGAAATGGTTGAAGAGAGATAGTAAATCCAGTTGTTCGCAAGGGCCAACTGATCCTCTCTCCTAAGGGCCTCGGATGAGGGATCCTGGGATACCCACCGACTCCAACTACCGTCCATGTATGATTCATACTAGATCTAACCAATTTTCCACCTACCTCTTATACGTTCTTCACAACCCATCTTTGTCTCAATAGAGTCTTTCAGTGGTATGTTTTGGTCCTCTTACCTATTACTTGAAAAAAGTGAGCCACCGGTTCAAGTGCAAGATACTATCATTACTGCCTCGACAATTACATATTTAACCCGTAATCATAACGACCCAATTTCAAGATCTGAGCTCTACCAACTCAGCTATATCCCCCTGAGCCAAGTGAAGTATGCATGAAGTAGTCAGTTGCTTCCTCAATTCTTTGACTTGGTGAAGCTAGGCCATTCTGGACTTGAACCAGAGATATGTCCAACCAACTATAATAGAATCAATAGATTCTTTTCGGGAGCGATTCTCCTTACCGAATGCAGCAACCAACTCTCCCCGTTGTACTGCGCTCTCTAAGTGTGCTTGTTTCCTCCCTTTTTCCTTACCCGTGCAAGTCTTCGTGAAATAAATCTGATGAGAAAAAAAAGAAAAGTGTTAAAAGACCCTCATAGCCCAACCCTAAACACTCTTAAGATCATTTTTCGAGCCTTCCATTTCGAGTAAAGAGATAGATATTCCATTGGAGTGATCGGGGGAATTCATAGTGACTGAGGGGGTCGAAGATCAAGAAGTGAGTTATTTATACCAATCATTCTTCTTACGACTAGATCCAATCTCCTAGCCCTGTGGAAAGGGAAAAAAATTCATGTTCGTCCTTTCGGGAAGGGAGGATTAGGGAAATCCTACTGCAACTTTCTCTAGACCTCCGTTTAAAGCATGAAAAAATAGCTCAAATGGGATCCCCTTCATCACACCTTCATTCTGGGATGATCTTGTAGTTCTTGGTCTGTAAAGATGTGTTGTTAGGTGCTCCATTTTCTTTTCCTATTGAGGCCAAACCCAAACATATGCTCGAGAGATATCTGTCCATATACTGATCGGATGTATGGATCCTCGAGAAAAGAGGAGCCCTGATGATCCCCCTGGACAGCCTGGATCCGCGAGTGAATTTTAAGTTGGATATATATTGGATCTCAACCGGATCGCCCCATCTATCCTCTTGAGGAGAGGTTTGGTTTCCAACCCTGGAGGAGGGCTACAACTTGCTAATGTGCCTTGGATGATCTACATCTCAAGATCAAGAATCGATGAGCACATTGAACAATCCATGCGGCTTAGAACCCTCACAGCCAGGCACAACAAATTATTATAAGCGCGCTCTACCAATGAGCTAATAGCCCATCGTGTGAGCCCCTAACTGGATCCCGCTATACTAAAAGAGAGAGCAACCCCACCCCTCGTCCTTTCTTTACTTTTTTCACCACCATGTCGCCCCCACTGGGGACATGGGGATGTAACAAAAATAAAATGAATCCAAGCAACTTGTTCTTACCTAGGATAATAAGCATGAGCTTGGTCTTACTTCACCACTGAGAAACATAAAAAAAACAATCTTCAACTTTAACTCAAACGTAGCTCTTGTTTAGATGTTTGGGTGTGAAGCAGTGTCAAACAAAATACCCAACAATCATTAGCTCTGTTTCGAAAGGAGGTGATCCATCCGCACCTTTCAGTACGGGTACCTTATTACCACTTCACTCCAGTCACTAGCCTTGCCTTCTGCATCCCCATTTTTGTGGTTAAGGTAACGACCTGGGGCATGACTAGCTCCGAGGAAAAACAAATCTATCATGATCGCCAAAATATAATACTACAATTTCAATAGTCGTAATGTAATTTAAAATAAAAATTTAAAATAATAAACTTCTAAAATTACCCTTATACTATTAAACTAAATAAAAAATAATCTTCTTAACACCATTTCTTCCACTACCACCACCACACCTACCACCACCACCTGATTGGCCTTCGGGGAACCTTTAGATGGCCGAGAAGTTTATCTTTTTTTCCTTTGTTCTGGCGGCGGACCTCAGGCGGGTCGCCAACAACCAGCGAAACTCTGATAGCTGGGGACTTTTTTTCGGCTACCAGTCGGCCACTACCAGCTAACTCTGACTGATGAATCTCCGACGACTTATTTTAGTTGCAGCTTCTGCGATCCCCATCCAACTTTGACGTCGGGCCACCTATTAACGAATCTCAGACAACCTTTTTTCCTTCTGGCAGTTGTTGTCATCCCTGCTAACTCTGATTCTGGTCACCATTGGACATCAAACATACCACGACCTTTCTTCATTTCCTGGCATTCATTATCATCCACATCCAACTCCAATGCTTCTCGCCGTCGATAGGTAAAGCTTTGACGACCTCTTTTTTTTCTAGTAATGAAGTGGATGATGAAATTTGCAACAACTATGTCATTAAAATGAAATAGAAATTTATTCCGGACATCTCCGACGCGTGCTACATAGAGACGTGGTGTTTTCGGTGCTCGATATTTTGTAAAAGTTTCGATCGTTTTGATCAACATTTAATCAAAGGTCCTCATGGGTATGATTTCTAAATTCATACCTTGAATTATTTTATTCGTATATATGATGCTTGATAGATTTTGTTCAGGAGTTCGGTTTATTGATTGGATCAATATTATTATTCTGATGCGCATTTGATTTTATACCCCGAATCCCAAAAGTAGTATCGGAGCGAGGCCTATGCCACCGTATAAACGATATTCGTATTTAGAACGCTTGATTGAATGTTTTTATGATTTGGAATCATAATTATTTGAATTGTTAATATTTAAATTGTTCTCGAAAAAATATTTTTCATAATTTTATGTTACAATATAAATCTTTTTTGTTTGAAAACTGATTTTTATGTATATTTCAAAAATTAAAAATACTATTATTAAATTCGGAAGAAAAGACGAGTTGAAAAGTGGTGACAGCTTGACCCAGCTGCTGAGGTCACAGCAGCCAGCCAATGAGGGGGCTGACCCTCTCGGCCAAGGCCCGACAGTTGTGCCGGGCCGCGGGCTTAGACCGGGCCTTGTGTTTCCGACTCTAATTTTATATTTTTATTTGGTAAATTAATTTCCCGAAATTTAAATGTGGAATTAAATTTAAAATTGATTATTCAATATGGAATTCAGTATTAAGTCCTTATTCAATATAGAGTTTCATACTCCCTCCTATTCGCATTATTTGTCATCATAAGTTCATGAACATATTAAGAAAATTATTGATTTCCTACTATATCTTTAATTAATTACTTTGAGATTCTAAATGAGACTTCAAAGACTATTACTAACTAATTATTTTTAAATAGTTTTAAGGATAAATCACAAAAAAACAATTAATTACTATTGAAAAGTCAAAAGGTCATTTAATTTCAAATAATGTGAAGAGTCAAACTGATATATAATATGAACATGAGGGGGTACTAAATAACATAACGAATATCGCAAATTCATACGAAACAACATAGTCTAAGATCAAAATAATGGGGTGTTTGGGAGATAGAGGTTTGGGGAGAAATTAGAGGATTGAGCTCATTTAGAGGTTTGACTAGATGAATCCTATGGAGATCCTACCGTCTTGCGTCCGGATGATGGAATAGGGATGCATAAAGATCAGGTATAGCCAGAAAGCATCCAGGATACTCAGGCTATGATGGTGGATGGGCCGGAAAAAGAAGGTATATATTTTAGGGATAAGTTGTTGGGTGGAAGGAATAGAACAGTAAGTTCGATGGAGGATGATGAGGATTTAGACGAGGATTTCATCATTGGAGATGATGATGTAGAAAGGATACATGATGATATTGAGCCGAAAATTGTGTTTAAGGAACGAATAATGAAGTTGGTGAAGGAAAGCATGCATTTGACATTGGTTGTGAAACTGTTGGGGAGGGAGATAACTTACAATGCACTGCGGAACAGACTCTTTGCCCTATGGAAGCCGCAAGGCCAATTGTTCTTAATAGATTTAGAGAATGATTACTTTCAGGTTCGTTTTAATTCCCATGAGGATCATCATCATGCGCTGCTTCAGGGGCCGTAGATCGTTTATGGTCATAACTTGACGGTTCAGCCATGGACGCCGAACTTCTCACTTAGGCAGCCATATATGTCGACTATAGTATCCTGGGTTCGAGTTCGAGGGGTTCCAGGATCCCTATACGAAGTCCCGTTGGTCTGAGAGATTGGCAGGATGATAGGGAATGCGGTTCGTATTGATTCGAACACATGTGCTGAGACGAGAGGTCGGTTTGCAAGACTTGCAGTTATGGTGAACTTATCAAAGAACCTAAAGTCCCGTGTTTGGGTTAATGGCATACCCTATGATATTGATTATGAATCAATCCCGATGATCTGTTACGGATGTGGCAAGTATGGCCATCTGAAACGTGAATGCCCGCTTGAATGTGCGAAACAGGTTAGTGAGGTAGTGATGGAGGAACGTGTGGAAAAAGATCCAAAGGTAGTAGAATCTCCAGTTCCGGAGAAAGCACGGGATCCGTTTGGATCGTGGATGGTGGTGGCCGCAAGCAACACCGGCCCATGAAGATTATGCAGAACCAGGCTTACGGAAGTGGTTTGTTCAGTCGTGCCGATAGCCACATGATAGATGGGGGAAGTTTCGAGGGTGGGCTTGACTCCACCAGTTAGTGTTGTTTGCTTCTGATTGGGACTCCTGGGTGTCTCAGGCTAATGCAAGGTCTGTGTCTGATTCTTGGTTTACTTATTATGGATATTAAGCTAATGATTTGCAATTGTCAAGGGGATGCTAATCCAAGGCTGGATGATGTAGTTCATGAGTATTGTAGGGATTACAATCCGAAGGTTATCATGGTTATGGAAACTTGGGTGAGTGGGAATACTGCGGATACAGTGATTGTTAAATTGGATTTTTCCTATAGTCATCGGGTTGAGCAAGGGGCTTTGCTGGAGGAATACGGGTGATTTGGAGAGATTCTATAGAGGTTGAGGTTATTTATAATTATCCTTAATTTGCACACTGTCAGTTAAAATGGGGGAGTAGTCCGAGGACTATGCTTGTTACGTTTATGTACGGGTGTCCATAGAAAATTGGCAGACACGAGTTGTGGAACTTTCTTCGACTGATTGCTGATGAGGTACATGGTTCATGGGTTTTAGTTGGTGATTTTAATGCAATGTTGAGCATAAGTGACAGGAGAGGATGCCGGGGCAATTCGTATGGAGGCTGTTCGGATTTCCAAAACTTCATGTATGATTGTGGTCTTCGTGATATGGGGTTTAAGGGACCAAGATTTACATGTAGTCGTGGAAGTCTTCTTCAGAGACTGGGTAGGGCTTTATATAATTTGGATCTGGATGCCAATACTCATGAGGGATTGGTAGTTCACTTGCCGAAAATTAAATCGGATCATAGGCCTATCCTTGTGACTATCGGTCAACACCAAGGGGGTAATATGGCGGGACCTTTCCAATTCTTTCTGGGATGGTTGGAGAACTCAGACTTTTTGATAAGTTTGTGCGTGATAATTGGAGAGATGATCAGCCGCTGGCTGCTGTCATTGCATCCTTTACCGAAGTTTCATCCATTTGGAATAGGGAAGTTTTCAGTAGTATTGGTATGTGGAAGAGGAGAATTATGGCCCGACTGACAGGTATTTAAAAAGCGATGAAGACGCATCAGACTCATAATTTGATTCGGTTAGATGAAGAGCTGTGGGAAGAGTTGGAAGTTGTTCTTGACCAAGTGGAGCTGATGTGGAAGTTGAAGTCTTGGGTTCGGTAGGTTGACTCGGGTGATAGGAATACAACTTATTTCCACCGTAAGAATATGGCTCGGAAGAAAAAGAATAAGATTGATGCTCTTAGGAAGTCTGATGGGCAATGGTGCTATGATACAGATGAAATAGGGGCGCATGCTGTGCGATTTTATAAGGAACTCTATACCGTTGATAATCATTGTATTGGACTTTATCCTCATCGTGGTCTCTTTACTAGTATTATGCTTGGTGATATGTTGCGGTTAGAGGCATGGGTCTCGATGGAGGAGACTCAAGCTGCTCTTTTTGATATGGCTCCGGATAAGTCCCCAAGAGTGGATGTGCTCCATGCTCGATTTTTCCAGGCCAAATTGGATGTGGTTGATCCAGCGGTGTGTGATATGATAAGGGGCATTTTTTATGGGAAGGAGATTGATCCGAAATTAAACCGTACGGATATCGTCTTGATCCCCAAGGTTGAGCATCCTGAATTCATGATGGAGTTTCGGCCTATCAGCCTTTGTACCAATATGTATAGATCGGTGTCGAAGATTGTGGTGAGGAGATTGAAGGAGGTTGTCGTAAGGACAAATCAGGTGGGCTTCTTTAGTGGTAGGTGCATCACATATAATATCATTATTGCCCAGGAGTGTATCCATACCATGGAGAGTTTCAAAACGAAGGATGGTTGGATGGCGGTTAAGCTAGATTTGGAGAATGCTCATGATAGTCTGCGGTGGGACTTCATTGAGGATACGCTTAAGGAGGTGGGTACACCTGCGGGCATAATCAGGGTGATCATGAGTTGTGTGACTTCCTCGTGTATGCAGGTGATGTGGAATGGGGTGCCAACTGAGAGCTTTAGGCCAAGTAGGGGAATCAGACATGGCTGTCTGCTATCGACTTACTTGTTCGTGTTGTGTATGGAGCGCTTGGGACATAGAATTGTTGGTGCGGTTAAGACGAAGGATTGGCAGCCCATATCTCTAGCTCACCACAGAATTCAAATCTCCCACTTGTCTTTTGCCGATGATCTCATATTATTTTGTAGAGCGAACATTGAAAATGTGATTACAGTTAAGAAGGTGCTCGATGAGTTTAGCCTGTATTCTGGACATCGGGTGAGTGTAGCGAAGACTCAAGTGTTCTTTTCGCATAATACCTCTGTGCATAACATGCAGACTGTTGGGATAGGCTTGGGCTACAAGACTATGGATAAGTTAGAGAAGTGCCTGGGATTCCCCATGATCCATTCTCGAGTAAGGGCGACTAATATCATGTTTATTATGGATAAGATCAATAGTTGTCTTAGTGGATGGAATGCGAAGGCACTATCTATGGTTGGACGTGTGACCTTGGCAAAAGCTGTGCTAAGTGCGATACCTATATAGTGGATACAGGTTGTCTTATTGCCGATGAGTAACATCCGTATTATTGAGCATATTGTGCGTAGGTTTATTTGGGATGGATCGGAAGGGCAATATCATATGTCTTTGGTATCGTGGAATGGTGTTTGTCAGCCTTATAGTTCGGGTGGTCTTGCGATGTGTAATATCCGCAATTTCGAATTTCGGTAATTTTTTTTTTCAGAGGAAGTTCGTTTTGACAACTCTATCATGACCGTTTCGTCATTCCGAGAATGATTAATTCTGCACTTTTTGTCATCCGAGTTCGTTTCGGTGTCGTTTTGTTGAGTTCCGTGTCCTTAATCGACTTTTTCACGTGGGAGTTCGACTTTGTAAAGTCACCATTAATTCTTGGAAACTCCAAAAATTCTGAATCTTTGCAATATTATAGAGCATCAAGTTAGCTTTCCAATGGTTCAAACGGTGAGTCAATCGGAGTCCAGACGAGGGAGTTATGGTCGAAATAGTTAAGACTATATGATGTGCCTTTTTCGTGTTGGAGTGGGTTGTACTGTGTGCCGCGGCACACTTCAGCTGTGCCGCGGCACTAAGCTAATTCCTGGGCGTTTTTCTTGGCCCTGGGCCGCGGCACAGGATGAGTGTGCCGCGGCACATGGGCTTTTTCTGCGTTTTTTAGCAGATTTTCGAGGAGAAAACTTCATTTTTCTCCTCTCTTCTTCCTCCTTCCATCTAAGGCGATTTGTGGGCGATTTTTGGGCGATTTGAGTGCTCCCAAACTTGTAGAGATCATCCACCTCAAGTCTTGTTGTATATTTTCGACCTCTACTTGAATCCTTCATCCAAATCAAGGTATTTTGGCTTGAACCCTTGTTTTTGTAGATTTGGGGATTTTCCTTTTTGATTTCGATTCCAATCCATTTTTGATCAATTAATTGTTGTATAAACGTTGTTTTGAACTTGTTCTACGGATTGGATACTCGTATCCTTGGTTTGTTCGAGCCGAGGGGTGATTTCTTTGTTCTTGAAGGGTCTTGAACATTTAATGTTCGATTAAATGTTCGAATGAGTTTCCTTTGATAGTTTGTTGGGATTTCCGTTGTTTTGGCCTTGATTCTCGTCGTAACCATGTGTTATTGTTCCTTCTGGAGGTTTATAGGTGTTCGAGGATTCCGATGTTGAATCCCGTTTGGTGATTGATGATTCGCGTGGTGTTATTCTCGTAATACTCGTGGTGCTATCACGTTCTTGGTATTGTTCGGGGGTTCGGGGCTATTCGACCGCGTCCTATCCATCGTCTTATTGCGATCGTGATTTCGAGGTAAGTACCTTGTCCATACTATTCTTGTTTTGTGAATATGATAATTGGTGATCGTCTTTATGTGGTTGTTTGATTGTTTGAAATGAGTTTTCAAAAGATTCGGTTTAGCCTTGTTAAAGGCTTGCTTTCAAAACGCGTGTGTTTTGTGAATGGTGTGGTTTGAGAATGACTATGTGAACTCTATGGATATGTTTGGTGTTGATGTTGCACTTGGTATTTGCGTGTGGACGTATATTGTTTCATTTCGGTGCATTGTGGTTTGACGTGGTGTTTTGCTAAGTGTTTTATGCTCTGGGTGAATTGTTTGAATATCCTTGATGTGATATGTTATTTGTGTGAATGTGTGGATACGGTTGAAGGTCTACGGTGACACATGGCACGTGATCATGTGGTCAAGATGTAACACGTGATTGATCCAACCGTGAGAGCCTGAGATAATCTACGGTGGCACATGGCATGCGATCATGTGGCCAGGATGCAACAAGCGATTGATCCAACCGTGAGATGTGTGTGATTTGTTTCGCTAGCCAGCTCGGGAGGGTCCTTCGAGGCCTCGAGTGGGATTTGTGGCTTCGTCCCGGTCCTAGGCGATGCGCGTGTGCGATTATATTTTGTTGATTTTATGTCCGTCGAGGACACGTGATGTTGGACTCTGGCCCTGTGAATTATTGTCGGTTTTCTATTTGTGAAAACAAAACATTTGGGCTGTGACCCTATTGATTTTTGGAAAGAGAAGGATTTTATAATCCTAAATTGTTTTCTATTAAAACTCTCGATGGCATTTTAAACTGTTTTATAAATTGTTTTCCCTTATTTGCGATCTTTCGGTTTTGGAAATGTTTACCCAAACTCTTGCCTCGGGAAGTACTTTTCTTTACGTTTGGATCTTTGAGGACTCCTGATTATTATTGTTCTTGGAACTTGTATTGTATGGATCGTATTTTTGCACTTATACTTGCACTAGCAAAACAGTGGAGTTTTGCTAACCCCCGAGTATTCGGGGGGTGGATGTCTATTTTTGCATTCAGGTTTTGGAGCATAGCACAGGGTCGGCACGAAGGATGATGAATGATGAACGATACTAATCACACGAGGATCTGTTGATGTCGTTTTGGTCTAGTTGTATTTTCTTTTCCGCTGAGTATCTTTTCCCCGTTGTACGGGAGTTTATTGTATTTTGACCCCTGCGTGGGTATGTGTTTGGAATTGAGTTGTATGTTATTATTGAAAGACCAAGTCGGTCTACTGAGTCATTTTAGTCTTAAAGGCGAGGTTTAGATGTTTGATTTTAGTTATCAGCCTGGTAGATCCTCGAGGAGAGGGTCTACGGCGTGTAATATCCCTGAGCGGATTGAGGGTGTTACATAAATGGTATCGGAGCTTAGGTTGTGGAAACCTAGGCTGTCGGGTCAGTGGTGTCTGTTGAGTTTTGTCTCGTTGGATTTTGTCTGACTGAGTCGTGTCGCGACGCGTCGTTTGAGTTTGTTGGTCGTAATTAGTATCGTGGGGCGATCATCATCTTCGTGCGACCTGTGAAAGTAAGTCTCCCTTCTTTGTGTTGTGCCTCGTGTGACACGAGCCATTTTTATGATTATCGGTTAAGTGACGGAATCCTCTTATGGATTTTGATTTTGTGATATGTGGTTATTTGAATCTCATATTTCGTTCATATGAGGAGTAGTGTTGCTCGATTGTGTATGTTGAACCTTATTTCTTTTATCCGATGCGTGAGTTCTTTTGCAATGACTTTCGGTATTTTACCGACCGAGTTTTATTTCCATAACCGATTCCCTTAACCGAGTTTTTGGCATTATGGCCTTGATCATTTTGGCGAAATTCTTATGACGGTATTTAGCATTTTGTAAATGGCTTCTGTGAGTTTTTGAAATATTACCGTCATCAACCTTTTTGGCATTTTTGTAAATGGTTTTAACCTGGGGTTCCGACGCGGGACCCACAGCGCTATGATGTTCCATGTGATTACCTGAAATTTTTGGGCATTCTAGCATTTTTGGCATCGTCCTTTTTGGCATTGAATTATTTTCGAAAACTTGAGTATCTTAGAAATGAATTTCGAGACATATTTTTTTTTTTCAAATGAGTTATTTTCTTGTGGTACATCTAGGTGCCACAATATATTTCAAAATTTTTCTGCCTCGAGGACCAAAATGTTTTGAGATATTTTCAATGTTTTAGAAACACTTTTATTTAGACCCGAGGGTCAAATATTCTGAAAGTTTTCACTAAGAGAAAGTGTCCTCATTTTTATCAAATGCGAAATGGTTCTCCAAAGTCTCGATAACGATGTTTCACGTTTGTACTTTTCGAAAGGTGATACTCAAGATCAATCAGTGTTCTTCTAAATTATTTTCAAAAGGTGGTTTTCATTTTTAAAACCTATCATTCCTGTTTGCGGACCGGAAATGCGTGTATGGTTTTTCGAACTTTAGTTACGGTGTTAACCCTGAATTGTGATTGAATTGGTGGTGTGAACGTTGAGTCGTTCGCCACGCATATGTTTTGTTAGCCCTCTGTGAGAGGTGTGAACTGGTGTTTACTGTTTATCGCCTCGTGGTGATTTGCGTGTTGTCGCACTAGTGTGAGTTGTTAAAGCTTGGATTTTTGTGCGTTATACACATGGGTGATTATTTCATGATGTTTGTGATTGTGTGCTGGCTATCGTTCAGGATGTTGTAATCGTCGATCGATGCCGTTGTTGTTGTGATTTTTGTATGCGTTGATATGTTATGCTGAGTTGGCATCTCCGGTATGTTGTTTTGCGGTGTTTTGTACCATTGTATCAAGCATTTGTATTTTCGGTATGCCGAGCCGAGACGTTTCAACCGTGATGTGCCGGGGCATGCACGTGTAGATTGTCCTTCTCGTCGGTAACACATTTCAAGTGTGGACTCGATGGATACCGAATTCAGTTTTGCGAATTGACTACCGAGACTTTCGGAGTTCGTGCTTCAGCACAGTTATCAGAATCGGCTTTGAGAGGCCTTCGAAGGATGTTTCTATCGGTTGCTTGTTGTGTTGTCACATTGATTTCGTTGTTGTGAGTTTCGGGGACGACTTTCTTTTAGAAGAGGTCGAATATAATACCCGTATTATTTTTGGCTTCTATATTTTCTCTTTCTCCAGTCTATCGATTCGCCCGTGTTCGTTGATATTGTCTGAGCTTGTTCTGTATTTCGGTTTCATCGTTCGAACGAGCTGTGATCTTGTTTTGGGTCGATCTGGTTATCGCTGTGACTTTTCCGAGTTCGGTTCGATTCTTGTGAACCTTGTTCGGAAGTAGCATCTTTTGGTTCTACTAGTTCTTTTATTCGAAGTGGATCGGATTTGGAACTTCTGTATTTTCGATTTTTTCGACTCATTTATGTTCGTTGACATTTTCTGAGCTTTCCCCTGTCCCTTGCCTTTGTGGATCGAATGAGGGTGGTATTGTTTCGGAATAACTCGTTTGTCGTTGTGACTTTTCTATTGCCATTCCCTTTCCTGTGGATCTTATATGAATGCACATCCTGTTGTTTTCACCGGATTATATATTGTCTCGAGTCGAGATGTGAACCTTGGAGTTGTTGTTTGAATTTTATTATCCTTCGTATTTCGGACATGATTGTTCGATTTTTGTTGTCTCGATCGTTTGTTTGTTCGGTTTTTGTTCTCGTTTCGTGATTGTTGAGCGTTCAAGCTCCTTCCTAATTCCCTTAAGTTCGGGAAATTTGTCTCGTTTTCGATCTTCCAACCCTTGAGCGATTGACTCGCGTTTTGATTGATGTACCGTTGGGTTAGCCAATCGTATTGATTTTCGCTCGTTGTGTTTTGTGATTGTTCGGATAATTGACTTTACTGTATTATCCATTTGATGACGCTTGTCACTTGTTGGTTTTATTATATCCCTAACGGCGACGTTGTGTTGGTCGTCGTGGAGCGTGTTTTCACGCCGTATATTCCTTTGCGTTGCTTGTAACGTTTCGCCGATGGGCGTAAGTTACGCGTTTCCTTGCGTATCTCGTTGAGTTTTCCTGGCGGGATATTGCTTCTCCCTACTTGTTTTAAGTTTCGGGACGAAACTTCTTTTAAGGAGGGTAGAATGTAATATCCGCAATTTCGAATTTCGGTAATTTTCTTTTTTCGGAGGAAGTTCGTTTTGACAACTCTGTCATGACCGTTTCGTCATTCCGAGAATGATTAATTCTGTACTTTTTGTCATCCGAGTTCGTTTCGGTGTCGTTTTGTTGAGTTCCGTGTCCTTAATCGACTTTTTCACGTGGGAGTTCGACTTTGTAAAGTCACCATTAATTCTTGGAAACTTCAAAAATTCTGAATCTTTGCAATATTATAGAGCATCAAGTTAGCTTTCCAATGGTTCAAACGGTGAGTCAATCGGAGTCCATACGATGGAGTTATGGTCGAAATAGTTAAGACTATACGATGTGCCTTTTTCGTGTTGGAGTGGGCTGTACTGTGTGCCGCGGCACACTTCAGCTGTGCCGCGGCACTAAGCTAATTCCTGGGCGTTTTTCTTGGCCCTGGGCCGCGGCACACTCATCCTGTGCCGCGGCACACGGGCTTTTTCTGCGTTTTTTAGCAGATTTTCGAGGAGAAAACTTCATTTTTCTCCTCTCTTCTTCCTCCTTCCATCTAAGGCGATTTGTGGGCGATTTTTGGGCGATTTGAGTGCTCCCAAACTTGTAGAGATCATCCACCTCAAGTCTTGTTGTAGATTTTCGACCTCTACTTGAATCCTTCATCCAAATCAAGGTATTTTGGCTTGAACCCTTGTTTTTGTAGATTTGGGGATTTTCCTTTTTGATTTCGATTCCAATCCATTTTTGATCAATTAATTGTTGTATAAACATTGTTTTGAACTTGTTCTACGGATTGGATACTCGTATCCTTGGTTTGTTCGAGCCGAGGGGTGATTTCTTTGTTCTTGAAGGGTCTTGAACATTTAATGTTCGATTAAATGTTCGAATGAGTTCCCTTTGATAGTTTGTTGGGATTTCCGTTGTTTTGGCCTTGATTCTCGTCGTAACCATGTGTTATTGTTCCTTCCGGAGGTTTATAGGTGTTCGAGGATTCCGATGTTGAATCCCGTTTGGTGATTGATGATTCGCGTGGTGTTATTCTCGTAATACTCGTGGTGCTATCACGTTCTTGGTATTGTTCGGGGGTTCGGGGCTATTCGACCGTGTCCTATCCGTCGTCTTATTGCGATCGTGATTTCGAGGCAAGTACCTTGTCCATACTATTCTTGTTTTGTGAATATGATAATTGGTGATCGTCTTTATGTGGTTGTTTGATTGTTTGAAATGAGTTTTCAAAAGATTCGGTTTAGCCTTGTTAAAGGCTTGCTTTCAAAACGCGTGTGTTTTGTGAATGGTGTGGTTTGAGAATGACTATGTGAACTCTATGGATATGTTTGGTGTTGATGTTGCACTTGGTATTTGCGTGTGGACGTATATTGTTTCATTTCGGTGCATTGTGGTTTGACGTGGTGTTTTGCTAAGTGTTTGATGCTCAGGGTGAATTGTTTGAATATCCTTGATGTGATATGTTATTTGTGTGAATGTGTGGATACGGTTGAAGGTCTACGGTGACACATGGCACGTGATCATGTGGTCAGGATGCAACAAGTGATTGATCCAACCGTGGGAGCCTGAGATAATCTACGGTGGCAGATGGCATGCGATCATGTGGCCAGGATGCAACAAGCGATTGATCCAACTGTGAGATGTGTGTGATTTGTTTCGCTAGCCAGCTCGGGAGGGTCCTTCGAGGCCTCGAGTGGGATTTGTGGCTTCGTCCCGGTCCTAGGCGATGCGCGTGTGCGATTATGTTTTGTTGATTTTATGTCCGTCGAGGACACGTGATGTTGGACTCTGGCCCTGTGAATTATTGTCGGTTTTCTATTTGTGAAAACAAAACATTTGGGCTGTGACCCTATTGATTTTTGGAAAGAGAAGGATTTTATAATCCTAAATTGTTTTCTATTAAAACTCTCGATGGCATTTTAAACTGTTTTATAAATTGTTTTCCCTTATTTGCGATCTTTCGGTTTTGGAAATGTTTACCCAAACTCTTGCCTCGGGAAGTACTTTTCTTTACGTTTGGATCTTTGAGGACTCCTGATTATTATTGTTCTTGGAACTTGTATTGTATGGCTCGTATTTTTGCACTTGTACTTGCACTAGCAAAACAGTGGAGTTTTGCTAACCCCCGAGTATTCGGGGGGTGGATGTCTATTTTTGCATTCAGGTTTTGGAGCATAGCACAGGGTCGGCACGAAGGATGATGAAAGATGAACGATACTAATCACACGAGGATCTGTTGATGTCGTTTTGGTCTAGTTGTATTTTCTTTTCCGTTGCAGTATCTTTTCCCCGTTGTACGGGAGTTTATTGTATTTTGACCCCTGCGTGGGTATGTGTTTGAAATTGAGTTGTATGTTATTATTGAAAGACCAAGTCGGTCTACTGAGTCATTTTAGTCTTAAAGGCGAGGTTTAGATGTTTGATTTTAGTTATCAGCCTGGTAGATCCTCGAGGAGAGGGTCTACGGCGTGTAATATCCCTGAGCGGATTGGGGGTGTTACACGATGAGGCAGTTGAGGCAGACTAATGAAGCCCTGGTGATGAAACTGGGGTACCAATTAGTTGCAAATGAGGAAGCCTTGTGGCTGCAGGTGCTGCGTGGAAAATATAAAATGAGAGGTGGTTGTCCATAGGTTATTTCCGCCCCTAAGACCTATATAATTTGGAGATCTAATACTCGGGTTTGTCCTAAGGTGTATGATGGGGTGTCATGGCTCTTAGGAGATGGGCATAGAACAAAATTTTAGACCGATGTTTGGAATGTGCGTATTGGGACACTGGTTAGCCATGTTACTAATCTTAGAACTATAGACATTGAGGCTATAGCCTCGAATATGGTCGATGTCGACGGAGACTGGGAATGGGACCATTTTGTTCATGTATTGCCGGATGCGGTGAATTCGATCATCGTTAAGATTGATTCACCACGTGTTGATGCCGGTAGAGATAAATTTGCATGGAGATGGGATGATAGAGGGACATTCACTG
The DNA here is from genome assembly GCA_033398695.1 of Orobanche coerulescens. Taxonomy (NCBI): domain Eukaryota; kingdom Viridiplantae; phylum Streptophyta; class Magnoliopsida; order Lamiales; family Orobanchaceae; genus Orobanche; species Orobanche coerulescens. Next base: position 126,076,129 of record CM065812.1, on the reverse strand, counting down.
TTGTTGGGGCGTATGAGACTCTTTCTGCGGATGCAATAAGGCGCGTTGATAGATGTTGGGATACAGCTTGGCAGTATCATGGGCCTCAAAGGGTTCGCATATTCATTTGGCTTCTGTTACAGGGTCGCTTATTGACCAATGCTGAATGATGTAGACGCCATTTGGCAGCGGATGCTCGATGTGCACTGTGTGGGGCCACTACCAAAGACGTGGAGCATATCATTCGATGGTGCACCACTGCGGAGAAGGTATATGATCATATATTTGTAGGTCACAAGTCGCCCAGGAATAAGTCTAGAGGGGGGTGAATAGACTTATTGAAACTCTTTTCCACAAAGGATGAGTTTCTCAACGGATGGTACATATGACTTAGAGTCGTCTGTAGTCAATGTAAATGCGGAAGTCAGCTGATGACGAATACAAAAATAATCAATGGAAAACTTAAGTATGAATGCAGCAGTTAAGTATGATGTTAAAAACAATAAAGTGCGCACGCAATTTATAGTGGTCTCAGAGGTAGGGTAATCCTCTACTAATCCACTTTCTCCAAACCAGTTGGAGATGAATACAATATAATTCTCAACCAGTGATAAATATTACAGTGATTATACAACTTAGCTACAACAACTTCCAACCAGTGGAAATCCTGTCATTGCAACTCCTTTCTGACTGCCTAGCACCACTCGATTCATTAAATCCTTGGATGCCTATCAGTCGCGAAATTTCAACCAGTGAAGTACCCCTTACTCAAGTTTTAAGACAAGAGTGTTTGTCTTCTCCAACTAAAGAGCTTTCCCCGTGTATGAACTTAGAGTGTTGCTCTTTCACGATGCTATAGTTTTCTGATTGCTTTTAATTGCTTTGTTTGCTCGATAGTGTTGTTCGCGTCGTACTGCTCAACTTCAAATCTTCGGATATATATCGGTGTCGATCCTTTGAGCTTTTCTTCATATACGTTGCAACTCTGTAACAAATATGTCCGTTGGAGAAATAGAATTCTTTGTTTTTCTTTCTGAACGTTGCAAGGCTGGATTCCCATATTTTAATCCAATTCCGACCGTTGTGAAGACTTCCATGTGATGGCGCCGAATCTTTTGATTTTAATATGAATAAAGTCTTCAGAGGTGGGTATGGATGATTTATTTAAATCATATCCTTCCGGGAATCTCTCCAATCTGTCTCTAATCGCCCGCATTTGACTTTTCGTAAATGTTGATTATTCAACGCATGCTGACGTGGATAGGAGTACTTGGCTGATCACTTAACTGATCTCTCTGTGGTCAAACTGTCTGATGTGCAGTCAACCATCTCTGATGTCAACTTCTCTGATGTGCCGACTTGTCTGAAGTCTTCTAACCTGATTGAACTTGACTGATCTGATGGTCAAACTTTAGATGACTTGATTTTCCTTCTTGACTGCAGTCTGGTCCAACTTCACTGATTAAATTGTTGGGCAGAACTTCTTTGATAAGGGTTGCCTGATATAGCTCAGCTATGGTCAACCTTATCTGAACAGATGAGTTGACCAAGACTCGACTGATAGATACTTATCTGTTATTTGTACTTAGTCGATTTTTAAAGCTTTAACTTATATGGCCTATGGAAGATACTCATTTGGTTCTTTCTTACACTTTTCCAAGTAATAAACATACATTTGAATATATAAAGATGACATCATCAAAATCTAATAAGTATTCCTAACAAATTCCCCCTATTTTGATGATGGCAAAACTTAAGCAATTATTCAAATGAACAACAGGTCTGCACATAAGTGCAAGACACAAACTAAAATCAGTCTTGTTTTGAGACAGCTAGAGGTTGTTGTTTAAATGACTGTATTTATTAAATTTCTGTATTGTTTACAAGTACATAGCTTTCACTGATCAAAACAACTACAGAAAAATCACAAGTAAAAATACAAGTACAAACAAATCCTATCTGACTCTACCTCTGCAGACAGTTTGTCTAGGAGGCCTAAATAACTTAGCTCCAATAGGCCTCTTACAGAGAGGTGCCAGACCATATTTCCTTTTTATGATCTGAGAGGCAAAATTTTGCTCGTCTGTGGTTGAGAAATTATTTTTCTCACAGAGAGCTCTGATTTTCTTCTGCAAGGCTAGCTCATCTAATTCATTGTCCAAACTAGTAGGCGCTTCTTCTGCTCTAAATGAAGGGATCATAGGATATACATTCCATTTGGCTCCATATTTGAGCGTAATCGTCGAAAGCGTAGGCCATTTGGTCTCCATGTAGTTGATGAATGACTGTTGAGGAGAGCAGTCTTTGTCCTGGAGTATTTCCCAGAGATAATACTTCTCTATGAACTCCTTCTTGGCGTCTTCCCATCTATTCAAAAATTATGGTGGCAGAATTTCTTCAACACACCACATTTCTTTGCCTTCCCATTCGAACCTTAGCTCTGCTCCTTACCTTGTTCTCCTCTTCTTCTCTGCTGGCTGATCTTCAGGATCAGCTACTTCTTTCCTCTTTTGGCTTGATGTCCCAGCTTCAATTAATGATATATCTTGCCTCTTCTTCGTTCTAAGCTTCTGAACCTATACTTGGCCTGATACTTCTCTCACTTCCCACTGCTTACTTCCTTCCCCTTTTTTTCTAGCATCAACTAGTGTAGTCAATTGCTGCTCTACTCGGTGCATCCAGTCAGACACGCCGAAGGGCATTCTGGAGTTTGTAGGAGGAAGAGGTTGAGGAGCATTCCTCTGCAGTAGGGTATCAATTTTGGCGTTTATGGACTGCAGGTCAGGTGAGATTTTTGCAGCAGGAAACTCTTCAATAGATTATTTGACAATGTTTCGGATAAGCTCAGTCATCACAAGGGAGAAGGGTGATGGATGAGGAGAGTGCTCACCGAAGCTTTCTGTGCCTGCAGGTAGGTTTGAAGTTGACCTACCTGTCTGCAGACTCCTGTCTGCAGGCGGCTGATCAGATGGGGTCTGCTCTAGGGTCCCCGATCTATCTTCTTCTTCATCTAGGCTGGTGTAGCGGGCAGGTGCCCCAGCCTCATCTGTTCTGGCTTCATCATTGCCTTCTTTTTCTTCTTCAGCCTCCTTTTCCTTCTCCCCTTCCTCTTTTTCTTCTTCATTTTCTTCTCCCTTCTCTTCTTCATTCTCTTCCTCCTTCTCTTCTTCCTTCTCTTCTTCCTCATCATCTTTCTTATCTTTATCATTATCACCTTCATCATCATCATCATCATTTTCTTTTCAACTTCTTCTCCTTCTTCTTCATCTTCTTCTGCCAACTCTTCTCTCTTTTCCACTTCTTCAGTTTGTTTTTCAACTTCTTCTGCTTTTTCCTTTTCTTCTTTTTCTTCAACTATGATATTTTCTTTTTTTCTTCTTTTTCAACTCTTACTTCTTCTTTCTCCACTACCTCTTTGATTCTAAATTCCTTTTCTACTACTTCTCCATCCTTATTGAGAGTACTCTCAAAAACACTTCCCATTATAATATGGAGGAGCTGGTCCATGTTGGTTTTAAAATGGGACATAAACCAGTCTTCCTGAAGTATCAAAATTAGATCTGACTCACTGCAAAAATGTATGAGTAGATCCTCTGTAGCCTGGAGATACTCCCAACTACTCATTTCAATAAAAGCTTGCAGTTGAGTAAATGGAAGAGATTTAAAAGTTTTCCATTCCTCAAAAATATCGACAAAAGAATGTTTAAGAGCGTGTTGTTTTACCAGTAACAGCTGCTCTATAGACATTTTGAAGGAATTGTTTTCCAGCAGGTTGAACGAATATTTTGCTTCTGGAATGTGAATAATCAGACCTGCTTCTTCTTCTTCAGATATGAAATGAGGGGTTAGAATAGGAACCATTTGAATTTCCAGGCTGGTGCGAGCAGGATGATCCTCCATGTGATGTAGTGCAGGAGTAGATAAGTATTTTGGCTGCTCCTCCTCTTCAAAATCTAGTCGCCTGGGCCTCTTGGGGGATGGTTCTGGTGAGGATTCGATTAAGGATGATTCTCCAGGGGCTGTTCCCCTTCTTTTGAAACGAATGGCGATTTGGGTATCGTCGGAATCTGAGTCAGACTGAGCTGCAGGTTGAACCCTGGATGCAGCTTGATCTCCAGCTGACTCGTCTGAGCTCGATAGGTATCTGTACGGAGTTGGCTCTATAGACATTTCCCTTAGCAATTGAGCTGCTTTCCTTTCTCCGCCTAATGTACTTAGGGTCTCTTGGTCTAAGTGACCAAGCCTCTTGTTGATGTGGAAGGGGTCAGGGTTTCCCTTCGTCACACCTAACTGCTCCAAAATCCAACTTATTTGCGTTCCAAATGCCAGTTTGTTTCTGAATCTCTTTTTATCGTCCAGCCACTGGACTTTGTTGACTTAGCGCACCAGTTGTCTGAAAATGTAGTTAGACCAATCGATTGGTTCATCTTGAATAAGACCCCCAAACCCATGAATTTGGATGACGACAGTTGATCATAACTCCCAGCCATGCCCAACACTATTTTGTTGGTAATATCCAATGCATAGCGATAATATTTCTTTAGCTAACTTCGCTTGGCAGTTAGCTTCAGCTTTGATGGCTGCTCGGAGCCTTGATCTTCAGCAACGTGTCAGTTGTGTCTTGTTTTAGGGCTTTGATAGCCATTCCATGATATTTCATCCCGAAAACTTTTCCGACCGATTGCGGAGTGATATCCACTTGAACTCCAAAAATTGAGCTCCTAATTCCCGATTCGAGAACTCTGGCTTCTCTGTAGAAAGCGATAACAGCCTCTTTGAAGAGATATTTCGGGCTGATTTCCAGAAATGGGTAGATCCCATTTGTCTTCATCGATCTGATAAGGTGGCATACGTCGTTGTCTAGGTTGGTTTCGAGCAGTCCCTCGAAATCGACCACCAGAGAGAAAATGATTTGGTCCTTCACCGCCTTCAGGGTAATGCTGTTGAAGTAGGATTCCATTTCTGTGCAGGAAAATTTTTTGAGTGTATTTGAAAGTTCGAAGGATTTCTGCTCTCAAAAATTAGGGTTTGTAAGCTTGAAGAAGGTAAAGTGAAATGACTTTTCCGTCTTTAAAAGGAAATTGAAGCGACGTTTTAATATTAAATTAATTTTTTAGTCGGTTTAAATTTTAAAATAATATGACGGCTGGAATTTTTAATTTTGTATTAGTGGGGTCGTGTGAACGTGTGAGCGTGCCAACATGTAAACATGTGAACGTGACATTGCCACATGTAAATAAATAATAATAAAATATTCAGGGGTCGATCAAAAATTAGAAAACTTAGCTGGTTGACCGTTTGACTGTTTGACTTCTCTGCATCAGGTAACTCTTCTTGTCTCGCCTGTAGGTTCTCGATGCCTCGTGGTCGCCTTAGTCCGTCCTTCGCCTTTTAAATGCAGTCCGATCGTGTAACTTCCTTCGCTCGTCCTGATCTGGTCTTCGTGTTGCTTTCTGTCATACTAGATTCCCAATCTAGTAATCCAAGTTCCCTGCTCAGCTCCAAAAACCTTTCTTCTGGTAAAGGTTTGGTGAATATGTCAGCAATCTGGTATTCTGTGCGGACTCTTTCAACTCTGACTCTCTTGTTAAGCATGTGGTATCTTATGAAATGATGCTTAACATCATTGTGCTTCGTGCTTGAGTGCAATACCAGGTTGTTGGTGATTGCAATTGCACTATTGTTGTCGCACCAAATTGGGACTTCATTTGCAATTATGTTGTAATCCCTTAGCTGTTGTCTGATCCACAAGATCTAGGCACAACAGCTACCTGCAGCTTGATATTCTGACTCTGTTGTTGAGATAGAGTTAGATATCTGCTTCTTTCTAAACCAGGATATCATTCTGGTTCCTAGGAATTGGCACGTTCCACTAGTGCTTTTCCTAAATCTTACATCCTGCAAAACCTGCATCTGAATATCCTGACAGCTCAAAGTTGTCATCTTTAGGGTACCATAATCCAACATTAATGGTAGACTTAAGATATTTAATGATCCTCTTAGCTGCTTCTAGGTGTGACTGCTTGGGTTTGGACTGAAATCGTGAACATACTCCTACAACATATGAAATGTTTGGCCTGCTTGCAGTCAGATAAAGAAGTGATCCAATGAGTCCTCTGTAGTGGGTTGAGTCCACTGCTATGCCTTCTTCATTTGTATCTAGGTGTGTGCTTGTGCTCATAGGAATTTTTGCTGATTTAGCTGATTCCATTCCAAATCTCTTGATTAGATCCCTGGTGTATTTGGCTTGGTTGATGAAAATTCCATTTTCCATCTGCTTAACTTGCAGTCCTAGGAAGAAATTAAGCTTTCCCATCATGCTCATCTCAAACTCTCCTTGCATGAGATTTGAGAATTTCTCCCACAGTTCTGGATTGGTTGAGCCAAATATGATATCATCCACATATATTTGAACTAATAATATGTGGTCTTCATGCTCCACTCTGAATAAGGTCTTGTCCAACTTTTCCTTTGCTGAAACCATTCTTCTCTAGAAACACAGATAATGTTTCATACCATGCTCTTGGTGCCTGCTTGAGTCCATATAGAGCCTTTAGAAGCTTTTAGACTTTGTCTCCTTTGACAATCCAGGGGGTTGCTCCACATTGACTTCTTCTTCTAGAATTCCATTAAGAAAGGCACTCTTCACATCCATTTGGTAGACTATGAAATCCTTGAATGCTGCATATGCAAGGAATAGTCTGATGGCTTATAATCTTGCAACAGGTGCATAAGTTTCATCAAAATCTATTCCTTCACATTGTGCATAGCCTTTAGCAACAAGTCTGGCTTTATTCCTAACAACAGCTCCATCTTCATCGCATTTGTTCTTGTACACCCATTTGGTGCCAATAACCTTCTTGTGATCTGGTCTATGTGTTAGTTCCCAAACATTGTTCCTTTCTATCTGATTAAGATCTTCTTGCATTGCATTGATCCATGACTAGTCTTCCAGGGCTTGCTCTGTTGTCTTGGGTTCTATTTGAGACATAAAGCATTAAAACATTGCCATTCCTACTGGTAGAGTAGATTGTCTGGTCTTGACTCCATCAGTTAGCTTCCCAATGATCTGTTGGATAGGATGATATCACTTAGGAATGTCTTCTTCTTCAGGGTCTGTTCTCCCTGTAGATTTGCTTTGGTGGGTTTCTTCTCTCTCTGCATCAGTTTGGTTCTGATCTCTTTGGTCTGCAATTGGATTAGCTACTGTCTTGTCATCTGCAGGTGGGGATCCTGTCTTATCTGCAGATGGGTCTTTATCAGCTACAGATTGGTCTTCATCATCAGCAGCTGGATCAGGTAGGTTTTGTGGTCCTATCTTATCTGCAGTTGGGTCTTCAGGCTGGTCTGCAAGTGAGTCCACCATTCCTGTGTCATGGACAATGACTTCTTCTAGGGTGGAAGATTTGAGCTTATTCTCTATTAGCTCCACCTTTTTCCTGTACTCAACAGTAGTTTCATCAAATACAACATGAGGTGTTTCCTCCACAATTAAGGTTCTTTTATTAAAAACTCTATATGCCTTGCTTATTTGTGAGTATCCCATAAAGATACCATCATCAGTTTTAGCATCAAAGGCATTTAGTTGGGTTTTACCGTTGTTGTGGATGAAACACTTACAACAAAAAATATGAAAATATGCAACTGTTGGTGTTCTGCCATTCCAAACCTCATAGGGAGTTTTTCCATGTCTCCCTACTATCATACTCCTGTTCTGAGTGTGACATGTCCGCTGATGCCTTCAGCCCGTAACCTCTTGGGCAGTTCTACGCATTCATGGACCTGACAGCTTCCTTCAAGGTTCTGTTCCTTCTTTCAGCAACACCATTCTGCTGAGGGGTCCTGGCTGCAGCTGGATCCCATTCTGATCACTGTAATCAGTGATTGCCTTGTTGAGAAATTCTCCTCCTCTATCTGAGCTGATCTTGATGATTGAGAGAGATTTCTCATTCTGGATCCTCCTTAGCAACTCAGGTAACTTGGTTAGTGTTTCACTCTTTTTATAGAGAAAAACAACCCATGTATACCTTGAGTAGTCATCTACTACTACTAGAGCATGCTTTATGCCACTTAAGGTCCTTGGCTTGATGGGACCAAATAGATCCATGTGAAGTAGATCTAAGATCCTTATTGTGATAGTGGTAGGTTGAACTGGCTTGAATGATGCTCTAGTCTGCTTCCCTTTCTGACACGCATCACAGAGAGCTTCCTTCTTGAATACTTCTTCTGGAAGTCCTTTGACCAGCTTCTGAGAACTAATCTTGTTGATGGCTTTGAAATTTAGGTGGCATAGTCTCTTGTGCCACAACCATCCATTCTTAGCTATTGTCTTAGATAGAAAACAAGAATTAGGAGTTCTTGTATTCCAATCTATCAATAGACATCTCTCCTTCTAAATCCTTGTAGCTTCACTTCTCCAGATAGGATATCTATCACCATGCATTTCCAAATGGTGAAGACTACTAGATTCTTCTCATCACAAAACTGACTTATGCTCAATATTATACCCAAGTCCTTTGACATAATGAACTTTGGATATAGTGATGTTCCCTCTGTGCAGCTCTCCAAAACCTTTAGTTCGACCTCTAGAGCTATCTCCAAAGGTTACGTCTGGACCTTTTTCTTTGGTAAAATTTGTTAGCACCTTCTTGTTCCCGGTCATGTGCCTTGAGCATCCAGAATCTACAAACCATTCTTCACCTCAAATGTTTGAATTTGTGGAGATGTGGTAGTAGTCCTTCCACCTTTTCTGCAATCAAACAAGCAGAGATTTAGGTACCCAAATCTGTGTGGGTCCTCGGGGGTTAGTTGGTTTCCTGGAGAACTGGTTTCTCCTGGGATTGTGAAAGTTGCTGTTATTACCCCTAAAAGGTGTGTATTGCCTGGGTCTCTATCCTCTGTTAGGATTGTGTACCGGATATGCCTCATAAAACTGATGGTGTGGGCCATGCCTAAATCTTGTCTGAGACCATTTATTAAATCTTTGAGGTCTCCACACCTGTTCGTTTTGAAAATTAGGATAACCTTGAGGTTACCATTGGCCCCTCCCATTTTGAAATCTGTTTTTGGGGAGTTTTTGATAATAATGGGCATGTTGTCTGGGCTGCTGCTTCTGCCTTGGCCATTGCCTAGTCTGATGTCTTGGTGGCTGCCTTGTATACCTTGGCTGCAGCCTAGACCTGTGACTTGGCTGCTGCCTATTTTGAAACACAGGTTTGTATATTGGCCTAGCAAACGAGGCAATTATTTCTCCCTTGATGAAAGTGGTTTTAGAACTAGAGGTAGTGTGGGGGTCATATCCAAGGCCTGATCTGGAATATAATGGCCTTTTATTCATACATAATTCATCCAGGTTTAGAGATGCCTTCAGGGAGGTTATTTCCTTCACCTGAGTTTTACTTAGCTGAGTCAGTTTTGTAAACTCAGCTTTGACATGAGCAAGTGCAGCTGATTTTTCACTATTCAAAACAGTTAATCATTTTATCTCAGTTGTAGTAGCCTGGTTTGTAGAGTTATCTGCAGCCTGTTTTTCAAGATCAGCTTTGGTTTTATTCAATTCTAGGCTGAGTTTTTCAAAATCATTTTTCAGCTGCCCATTCTCATCTTGCAGCTGGGTCCTCTCGGCTGATACAGATTGGTGTGCAGATTTTAATTTCTCAAAATCTTTGAGAAGCTGATTTACAGACTCGTGCAAGTCCATGTCTTGTGACATGTCTGAGCTGTTATTATTTGAAACTGAGGGTTTAGATGTTACCTCTTCATCAGCTAGGTTGGACATCAAACAATCATATTCTTCATCATCATCAGAGAAGAATCCGCTGCTTGATTCTACTCGCTCTTGGTCTTCTCCAATGAGGGCCTTCTTTCGGTCTTCTTTTCTGCTCACTTCCTTCTTGCTCTCGTCCTTCTTGAGATCAGGACAGTCGATTTGGATGTGTCCTGTCTTGTGGCAATTATAACACTCCACCTTACAGCTTCCAGCCTTTTGATTTCTCCTGGGATTCTCCTTACAGTTCTTTTTATATTTGGAGTAATTCTTTCTGAAGTTGCTGAACCTTTGCATTATGAACGCCATTTCTTCCTCAAACTCGAGTGGATTTGGAGGTTTGACATTAGATAGGTTCTTGGCGGGGGACTCGGATGCAAAGGCTATTCCCTTCTCTGCAGGCTCGGTTGATGATGAACTTGGGAGTTCGAATTCATAAGCCTTTAGATCGGAGAACAGCTCCTGGATCTTTATTTTATTGAGGTCTTTGGATTCCCTCATGGCCACCGCCTTCATGCTCCATTCGGGACTAAGATATCTTAGCACAATAAAGGCCATCTCCCTGTTGCCATAGTTTTTACCAAGGGAGTTGATTTCATTGATGGTCTGTGTGAACCTTGTATCCACCTGGTCTATAGATTCTCTGGACTTCATTTTGAAGTTGTCAAATTTCTGGGTAGCAATTGACAGCTTGTTTTCTTTGATCAGCTCTGTACCCCCACACATCACCGCAAGGGTGTCCCAAATCTCCTTGGCATTTTTGCAGTTCTTGATCTTGACCATTGTTGATTTATCAAGAGTTTGATACAACACGTCTCTGGCCCGGTTATCAAGGTTGTCCAGCTTTCTTTCTTCAATGGTCAGCTCCGTCCTCTTCTTTGGGACTTTCTCTGGGCTGCAATCTCCTCAGGAGTGTTGTCCTTCTTGAATATGAAAGGACCATCCTCTATGATGCACCACATGTCATCATGGATTGAAGATAAGTGTGCCTGCATCCTTATCTTCCAAAGATCATACTCGTCAACTGAAAAGACAGGTAATCTAGAATGCATGTGTTCCATTTCTAAAATGAGAGATTAAAATATATCCTCGATATATAGATCTGGTTCTTGAAATATTGAACCAACATCTCTGATACGACTTGTAGGCCACAAGTCGTCCAGGAATAAGTCTAGAGGGGGTGAATAGACTTATTGAAACTCTATTTCACAAAGGATGAGTTTCTCAGCTGATGGTACAGATAACTTAGAGCCGTGTGTAGTTAATGTAAGTGCGGAAGTCAGTTGATGATGATTACAGAAATAATCAATGGAACACTTAAGTATGAATGCAGCAGTTAAGTATGATGCTAAAAATAATAAAGTGCGCAGGCAATTTATAGTGGTCTCAGAGGTGGGGTAATCCTCTACTAATCCGCTTTCTCCAAACCAGTTGGAGATGAATCCACTATAATTCTCAACCAGTGATAAATATTACAGTGATTCTACAACTTAGCTACAACAACTTCCAACCAGTGGAAATCATGTCATTGTAACTCCTTTATGACTGCCTCGCACCACTCGATTCTTCAAATCCTTGGATGCCTATCAGTCGAGAAACTTCAACCAGTGAAGTACCCCTTACTCAGGTTTTAAGACAAGAGTGTTTTGTCTTCTCCAACTAAAGAGCTTTCTTCATGTATGAACTTAGAGTATTGATCTTTCACGATGCTATAGTTTTCTGATTGCTATTAATTGCTTTGTTTGCTCAAGAGTGTTGTTCGCATCGTACTGCTCAACTTTAAATCTTCGGATATATATAGGTGTCGATCCTTTGAGATTTTCTTCATAGCCATTGCAAATCTGTAACAACTCCGTCCGTTGGATAAATAGACTACTTTGTTTTTCTCTTTGAATGTTGCAAGGCTGGATTCCCATATTTTAATCCAATTCCGACCATTGTGAAGACTTCCATGTGATGGCACCGAATCTTTTGATTTTAATATGAATAAAGTCTTCAGAGGTGGGTCTGGATGATTTACTTAAATCATATACTTCTGGGAATCTCTCCGATCTGTCTCTAGTCGCCCGCATGTGACTTTCCGTAAATGTTGACTATTCAACGTATGCTGACGTGGACAGGAGTACTTGGCTGATCACTTAACTGATCTCTCTGTGGTCAAACTGTCTGATGTGCAGTCAACCTTCTCTGATGTCGACTTCTCTGATGTGCCGACTTGTCTGAACTCTTTTGACCTGATTAAACTTGACTGATCTGATGGTCAAACTTCAGATGACTTGGCTTTCCTTCTTGACTGTAGTCTGGTCCAACTTCGCTGATTAAATTGTTGACCAGAACTTCTTTGATAAGGCTTGCCTGATATAGCTCGGATGTGGTCAACCTTATCTGAACAGTTGAGTTGACCAAGACTCGGCTGATAGATACTTATCTGTTATTTGTACTTAGCCGATTTTTAAAGCTTTAACTTATATGGCCTATAGAAGATACTCATTTGGTTCTTCTTTACATTTTGCCAAGTATCTAACTTAACACAGTTTGGCATATGGAAGATACTCATTTGGTTCTTCCTTACATTTTGCCAAGTAATAAACATCCATTTGAATATATAAAGATGACATCATCAAAATCTAATAAGTATTCCTAATATTACCTAGGATCCATGCATTTTACTGTAAGCCTATTGAGATTTGGCTAGATGAGAACTTACCTTGTTGTATGATTGGTGATGACATATGCCGGAGTACGCTCTTTGGTATAATATGCTGGAAGTTGTGAAAGAGTCGGAATGAGCTTGTGTTTCAGGATAAGAAGCCATCGGTGTATGAGATTATCGTTCAATGTCGTGCATGGGCTAACCGTGTTTGCAATAGATTGGAGAACAGATTGGATGGCGTGCTCCGCCAGTTGGGTGGCATAAATTGAACTGTGATGGTGCGCGAGATATGGAGAGTGGTATGGCTTTGGCTGGAGGGCTCATCCGAGACGCACAGTGGGGTTGAACCATGGGATACTCAAGGGCTTTAGGAAGCTGTGATGACTGTGCATGCGGAGTATTGGGCTATATACGATCGGTTGAGAATTGCCTGGGGCAAAGAGGTGCACTGATTGCTGGTGGGAACAAACAGTCTATGTGTGTTGCGAATTTTGGTGAACGCAAGTGCACGTTGTCGTAAAGAAGTAATAAAGAAATGAGTAATATATCGTTCCCACGAGGACTGACTTACTAATTACTGATTTATGCGTATTCTAATTTTATTTGAAATGTCGAAATTTTAGGTGCAAGTAATAATTAAGGAAAATTAATAAAAACAAAGAAATAGTAGAATCAATTATTCAAAGGAAGAAAATCAAATAAGGAATTAATCTAGGATTGTGAATCCACCTCGGTTTATCCGAATTACTCTTGATTATATGAATTTAATGATTTCCCAATTTATTGAAGGCGAAGATTGCTAAAATACTCTACCGCCTCTCCCGAGGTCAATAGAATTATCTAAGGCGGATAATACACTCTATTCCTAGGTGGATTAATTCGACAATAGGCAAAAAGCACGAAAACTTCAGAAAGGCAACGTAATTCCTGTGAGTATATTCCTATCTCACAAGATAAAACGGTTCTCACCAATTATTTCCTACCAACTCTCCTCTCCCGATTCGAGTTGCGTAAACAAAACAATTCAATTATAGGCCACACAATTGAAAGCATTAAGAACAATTGGGGAAAACTCAATAGAAAAGGGAATTGAATTGATAACCAAAAGTTAATTCATCAAAACCTCGGTTTCATCAAAATCCTAGAATAGAGTTCTAGCCTGAAATGCTAGAAAATAAAAATACAAAAAGAATTAAAGAAAGCATAGAAATCAAACGCAGACGAAGAACTTGGATTCCTCCTTTCTCTAGCTTCCGCTCTCTGCTCTTTGGTGTTTTCTGCTTCTCCTTGATGATCCGCGATGATTCTCTCCTCGATTCCTCGATGATTCGATCCCCCCCATGATTCGATCCTTAAATCCCTATTTATAACTATCATTCATCTCCAAAACGCGTCCATGGATTAGGTCGAAAACGGGCTTCAGAAACGGCAAAGAAACACGAAAAACACAGCAAAACCGCCCCGCGGGCCGCGGCTCACTTAATTTGTGCCATGGCCCCAACGTTCAGCGCCCCATGCCTGGGCGCCTATTTTTCCTCATGGGCCGCGGCTCAGCTTCAACGTTCCGCGGCCCCCAGTACAGCGTGCTCGGTGCCTTTGTGTGCCGTGCGTGTGTCGCGGCTCGCTTTCCTTGTGCCACGGCCCTGGACCAAATATTGTCGTTTTCGCCCGTTTTTCGTCGTTTAGGCTTCCGGACTCCAATTTCCTACAAAACATATAAGAATAGTGCATTAAAAGCTCATTTATGCAGATTTAGACTTCAACTGGATAAAATTAATGATAAATAAGCGCATAAAAATACGCCTAACAAATACCCCCAAACTTGAGCCTTTGCTTGTCCTCAAGCAAAAATCAATTTTCAAATAAAAAGTATCATGAATGATCGTGCAAATCCATAGTGCTCAACTTAATCAATACTATCCTAAAAATCTCAAAGAATAATACGAATCGTAATAGTGAGTCACATCAAGGACATTGATTCCACAAAGTAACCATTTTTAGTGCTAATCAATCGTTTATGAAGAAAATCAAGCTCAAAGATTAACAAGCGTGAATTTAACCGACCGTTAATACGAAGGGTTAGAGTAAACAAGCCAACTCGCCCAGTCCCACAGTCTAGTGGCAAAATTTAAGAGTTTCATCATCAAAATTACTCCTCTGACAGCATTCCCTTATGTATGATCATAATAAAGATTCGAGTTAACCACTAGGTTCGGATCTCGAGATGTTTCATCGGGATAATCCTAGGGTGGATTTCCATTCTCATGTATTGGGGAACCGTTTGACATAAAAGACACTCATGGGGCACATGGATGCTTCTAGTTAATAAGTCCCCCTCCACAGCGGAGAAAAAACTCGAATAGCAATTCCCGCACGTCAAGGTTGCTGTTTTACGCGAGAGTAAACAACGGGTCACGTGAATACCCCCAGTTACTAGGCTTCCCATCATCGGCAAATGCGATATTTCTAAACCATAAGTCTATTCAGGGTTGTCGTTTTACGCGAGAGTAAACAACGGGTCACGTGAATACCCCCGGTTACTAAACTTCCCATTATAGAATATGTATAATATCTCGACTTTTTGGGAAAAACTGTCGGACTCTAACTCAATTTAAGTGCCCACAAGACTCATGTTACTGGACGACTAGCTACGCGAAAAGTATAACCAAACGTATAGACAGCGATTTGAAAACACGTATGTCTCCTTTCTTATCTGCTAAGATTTCTACAAAAACGAAAAAAAAATTCGTACCTAAATGAATACTCAACGGAAACAGATATCGCTGACTGCAACTCGACTAAAAGTCAATCATTTCTTCAAAAAGAAATCAGTATCGTAACACCAGTTTTACACAAAGAAGCACGAAAAAATCCACGAATGCAAATAAAATCACGACAAGCAAGGCTAGCGTCAAAAACAATGAAAATAGCAACGAATAAATAAAAAATAACTGAAAGTAACCCCCCCAAACTTAGGACGTACATTGACCTCAATGGACATAGATAATAATATGCGATAAAAGAAAAGGTCAAGTACTCCCCTAGTGTCGGCTCAGCTCTATGAAGTCTCCCCTCTTGTGGGGGACGATTGTGTCCTAGCCCTCGTGCTTATCTTCCTTTTTCTAGCCATGGTGAGTTCCTGAAAAAATAAACACCAGAGATTAAGCAACCTTTAAGGAACATTACACCACTTACGAAACGTGAATATAGAGTCTTGCATCATCGAAGAGGAAATTAAGGCTGAGCATTCAAGTTTAAGCATGACGTAATGGTTGGGGTACAATGTAATCCGATAATCAATTTCGTTGCATATCATTTGAAAACGTTTTGCTCAAAAATTTTCTTTGACGCATTTTATCAAACACTTGACATGCATGGGTTTGAATGAAGAACAAGAATTATAATGGCTAAATCTAATCCCCAAAAACAACAACATAAATCGATCGTCATGACAAACGATATATAACATCAACAATTCATTCATAATCGACAGATACCATCAATAATCAATCAAAAACTTCATATTCCCAACTCAACCTTGATAGAACTTTGAAAAACAACTAACTACATATTCATCATCGAATGAATAACAATACCTTACATTTCAAATCATGTATCAATTAGGATTAAGAGATTGGGAATTACCTTGCTTGGATTGAAGTATGCAAGAAGAAGAAGAGTTGAGAAGGGGGTCGGCCGAGCGCTGTGCGAAGAATGGAAGGGAACTTACCTAGTGTGTGCCGGCCGATTGATGTTAAAAAGGGGTGCTGGGCTGTCCATCTTCGCAACAGGGGCCGCGGCACAACTTAAGTGAGCCGCGGCCCAGAGTACAGCCTGTCTGGGCGTGTTTGTTCTTTCGCCTTGTGCCGTGGCTCAGCGTACGGGTGCCGCGGCTCAGCATGTTAGTGTGCCGCGGCTCATTTGGTCTGTGCTGCGGCACGGAGTACAGCTTCCTAGGCATTTCTTGGACATTTGGCGTGCCGCGGCTCAGTGCATATGTGCCACGGCTCAAGGACCGGGTGTGCCGCGGCTCAGTAAGGTCGTGCCGCGGCACAGAGTACAGTTCGTTTGGCCTTTTTCTTTCAACTTGTGTGTGCCGCGGCTCACTATCCTTGTGCCGCGGCCCACTGATGAATTCTTCCCCTGGGGTGATTTCTGCACAGAATTTTCAAAGGAACATATCAAGAACATGAGGGATAAGCATATCAAAGCACAAATGACGAAAAATAAAGACTCCTAAAACGCAAGAAAATACTGAAAAACAAACATCTACAACTAATACTCGGGTTGCCTCCCGAGAAGCGCTAAGTTTATAGTCTTCAGCCGGACTTTTCTAGCATTCATCCGGCGGTGGATAAGACGATGCTCGTTTTCTACGCGCCTATTGGATTACCCAAGTAGGCCTTCAACCGCTATCCGTTAACTTTGAATTTGCGGTCATCTTTTTGTACTTCCACTGCTCCGTGTGGGAACACTTGAACTACGGTAAACGGTCCCGACCATCGTGAACGCAATATCCCAGGGAATAACCTTAAGCGAGAATTAAACAACAACACCTCTTGACCCGGGACGAACTCCCGATGTGTGATATGCTTATCATGCCAGATCTTTGTCCGCTCCTTATAAACTGTCGCATTTTCGTATGCATCATGGCGAATTTCCTCCAGCTCGTTCAGCTGCAAACAACGCTTATCACCAGCGGACTTAAGGTCAAAATTTAATTTCTTTATCGTCCAGTAAGCACGATGTTCCATCTCTACGGGCAAATGACAACTTTTCCCATAAACCAATCTGTAAGGCGACATCGCGATAGGTGTTTTATATGCAGTACGGTATGCCCAAAGTGCATCATCGAGTTTAAAGGACCAATCTTTTCGAGACGAGCTGACTGTTTTTTCTAAAATCCACTTTAGCTCTCAATTTGATATCTCGACTTGACCACTCGTCTGGGGATGGTAAGCTGTAGCAACACGATGAGTGACTCCGTATTTTCTCAAGACCGCATCAAGGAATTTGTTGTCGAAGTGTGAACCACCATCACTAATAATAGCACGTGGAGTCCCAAAATGCGTGAAAATATATTTTTTTATAAATTTGATTATGACATTGGACCCATTTGTTGGTAGTGCCACCGCTTCGACCCACTTTGAGATGTAGTCCACGGCTACCAAAATATAGAGATTCTTATTTGATGGAGGAAATGGACCCATGAAGTCAATCCCCCATACATCGAATAATTCAACCTCAAGTATGGTGTTCAGTGGCATTTCATGTCGTCTTGAGATATTTCCCGTCCGTTGACACCGATCACACGTGGACACAAAGGAGTGAGCATCTTTGAATAATGGCGGCCAATAGAGCCCCGATTGTAAGACCTTTGCCGCTGTTCTATTTCCACTAAAATGCCCACCATAGGGTGATGCATGACAATGATTCAGCATACTGTGGATTTCCTCATCCGGAGCACATCTGTGAATGATTTGATCAGGGCATCTTTTAACCAGAAAAGGATCGTCCCACAAATAATACTTAGCGTCTGAAATCAGCTTCTTCTTCTGATGGCGCGAGAGGTCATTCGGAATTATTTTGCTTGCCAAATAGTTCACTAGATCAGCATACCAAGGCGCGTGTTGCGAACCCAACTTGTAGAGCTGCTCGTCGGGAAAGGTTTCCATGATTTGTGGATGACTTTCTCCTTTCTCAAGGGGACTCTCTAACCGTGAAAGGTGATCGTCTATAACATTCTCAGTCCCCTTTTTGTCGCGGATTTCCAAGTTGAATTCTTGGAGAAGAAACACCCACCTAATCAACCTTGGTTTAGCATCCTTCTTCTCCAAAAGGTATTTTATTGCTGAATGGTCATTCCACACTACCACTTTCGTCCCCAATAAATACACCCGGAATTTATCAAATGCAAAGATCACCGCTAACAATTCTTTTTCCATTGTGGCATAATTCCTTTGGGCGTCGTCAAGTGTTCGGCTTGCATAATACACGACGTGGAACACTTTCCCTCGTCTCTGTCCCAAAACAGCCCCAATGGTAAAATCACTAGCATCACACATTAACTCGAACGGAAGGTCCCAGTCTCGAGCGACTATTACCGGGGCAGTGCTTAGAGCTTTCTTCAATAAATCGAAACTTTCTTTACATGACTCGTCAAAATTAAACGGAACATCCTTCATGAGAAGATTGCACAACGGCTTCGTGATCTTCGAAAAATCCTTAATAAACCGGTTGTAAAAACCGGCGTGTCCCAATAAGCTTCTTATCCCTTTCATCGAAGTAGGCGGAGGCATCTTCTCGATTGTTTCAATTTTCGCCCGGTCAACTTCAATTCCATGTGAGGATATTCGGTGGCCAAGTACAATGCTTTCCTGGACCATAAAATGGCACTTCTCCCGCCAGACTGATTTGTTTCTTCGCATCTTTTTAGGACTTTCTGCAAATTCTGCAAACACATATCAAACGAATCACCGAAAACAGAAAAATCATCCATAAAAATTTCAATGCAATGCTCTACCATATCATAAAAAATAGCCATCATACACCGTTGAAAAGTAGCTGGCGCATTACATAAACCAAAAGGCATGCGCCTATAAGCGAAAATGCCGTAAGGACATGTAAACGTCGTTTTCTCTTGGTCTTCTGGGGCTATAAAATATGATTATACCCAGAATAACCATCAAGAAAGCAATAGAAATCGTGTCCGGCTAATCTATCTAACATTTGATCAATAAAAGGTAAGGGGGAATGGTCTTTGCTCGTGGCTTTATTTAATCTCCTATAATCTATGCACATACGCCACCCCGTGAAAATCCTAGTGGGAATTAATTCATTATTATCATTTTGAATAACCGTCATCCCACCCTTCTTTGACACAACTTGGACCGGACTTACCCACTTGCTATCATAAATAGGAAAGATCATACCTGCGTCGAGAAGTTTTAAAACCTCGACTTTTACCACCTCTTTCATATTTGGATTTAAACGGCGTTGATGCTCCGCGGATGGTTTGTAGTCTTCCTCCATCAAAATCTTGTGCATGCAAATCGATGGGCTCATTCCCTTAATATCCACAATAGACCATCCAAGAGCAGATTTATACTCCCTCAAAACCCTCAATAATTTCTCCTCTTGATCCCCCGCTAAAGTGGCCGAAAGAATAACTGGCAATGAATCATTGGGTCCCAAAAATGCATATTTTAAATGAGTCGGCAGCTTCTTGAGTTCCAGCTTTGGAGGTTTCTCGATTGATGGGACAGGTCGAGTTGGTGAACTTCCAAGCTCCTCACATGGTCGATGAGTGAAAAATGGTGGGGAAGCTTCCATGTGTCGTACGTAGGCTACATGTTCTGAATTTAATTCGGAAGCAGACCCAATCAAAACGGACTCCAGTGGATCGGATGGATAATTCTATCGAAAGGCTCTACTTACACACGATTCAATGATGTTAACTTGGAAACAATTTTCAGCATCACTAGGATATTTTAAGGATCGAAAGATATTGAACGTTACTTGCTCCTCTTGAACTCGTAGAGTAAGCTTCCCTTTTTCCACATCGATCAAAGTTCGGCCAGTTGGCAAAAATGGTCTTCCCAAGATAATTGGGATGTCGGGGTCCTCCTCCATGTCGAGCACGATGAAATCGGCCGGAAAGATGAATTTATCGACCTTGACCAAGACGTCCTCTATTACTCCCCTCGTATATTTGATAGATCTATTGGCTAATTTCAAAGAGACCGTCGTCGGCTTGGCTTCCCCAATATCCAGCTTCTTAAAAATAGAAAGGGGCATAAGGTTTATGCTGGCTCCGAGATCACATAGGGCTCTTTCAAAGGACGAATTCCCAATGGTGCATGGAATAGTAAAGCTTCCCGGATCTCTCAATTTAGGTGGGAGCTTCTTCTGTAGAATAGCACTGCACTCCTCTGTCAATGCGACTATCTCATATTCCTAGAGCTTTCTTTTGTTTGATAAGATTTCTTTCATGAACATCACATAACTCGGCATTTGTTCCAAGGCGTCGCCAAGTGGAATGAGTAGTCGACACTTCCTTTGGCTTGGGCGCCTCGTCCTTTTCTTTCTCACTGTGGTCGCTCTTGTCCTTGTTATTGGTAGGCTGCACTTTCAGCTCCTTTCCGCTTCGTAGCTCGATCGCTTGCACGTTTTCCCTGGGGTTCATTTCGGTGGTGCTGGGTAATACACCTTGAGGTCGAGAGGACAATAGATTTGCAATCTGCCCCCATTTGTACTTCCAAGTTTCGGATGGAGGCGGAATGATTTTGTAAGGTAGTCTCAGTGCGGGTCATGAATTGGCTCGTGTTAGCCGCCAATTGAGCAAGAGAATCTTCCAAGGATACCTTTGGTGGTTGAGGGGGCTGCTGTGGGGGCTGCGCGAATTGAGCTTGCGGAGATTTTAAAGCTTGCCCGTTTTTCCATGAAAAATTGGGTGATTTCGCCGCCCTTGATTGTAAGTGTTGGAATACGGATTGTTCTGCCGACTCCCGTTCCACACAAACTGTGCTTGTTCCATTGGAGGTTGCTCGAAAGGATTTCCGACTTGGCACTCTACGCTAGGATGAGATCCGTTACACCAATTACATGATTCCGTGGTAACGGAGATAGGAGCATGTGAAAAAGCTTGAAGTTGCTGAGTCAAGGCGGCAACTTAGGCCGATAGCGTAGATATTGGATCATTACCGGAGATTTCCATCACTCGTTTCGGGTTCACACATTCGGAAGGCCATTGATAAGCATTTGCAGCCATCGCCTCCAATAGAGAATGGACTTCGGCCATCGTTTTTCCCATCAACGCTCCTCCAGCGGCTGCATCAACAAGAGTGCCTGTAGAAGCACTCAATCCGTTATAAAAGGTTTGGATTTGTAGCCAATCCGGTAAGCCATGGTGTGGGCATCTCCGTAATAAATCCTTGTAGTGCTCCCAAGCTTCGTGAAGCGACTCCATATCAAATTGCCCGAAAGTAGTAATCTCGTTCCTTAATCTCGCTGTCTTCGATGGTGGAAACAACTTAACCAGGAAGGCTTGTGCTAATTCCGCCCAAGTTGTGATAGAGCTCGGCGGTAATGAATTCAACCAAAATTTGGCTTTGTCCCTCAAAGAGAAAGGGAAAAGCCGCAGATGAATAGCATCACCGGTAACACCGTTATTCTTGAAGGTGTCACATATCTCTAGAAATGAAGCGATATGTGCGTTGGGATCGTCGTTCGCTAGTCCACAAAATTGGCTTGCTTGTACCATCTGAATAATAGCTGGTTTAATTTCGAAGTTTTTCGCTTGGATGGTTGGACGCCGAATCCCCGAAAAGTTTGCATTGATTTGTGGCATGGCATAAACACGGAGTGCCAATGCCGGTTGAACTTGCTGCATAGGATTTTCTCCTCCATGATTTTCCGTGTTCTCGGCCATGGTGTCTTTAGTCGGTAGCTCATGCTTTTCCTTCTTGTTTTTCCGAAGAGTGCGCTCGAGTTCAGTATCCAAATGTATAGGCCTTCGTTACCGAATTTTCTCATGCACTAATCAGAAATTCCTAAAAGGAAAACAAATAATAAGAATTACATAAAAATAAAAAAAAAAGTTCAAGCTAAGACTAGAAATACTGAAATCGATATTAGTAAAATAATCAGTCCCCGGCAACGACGCCAAAAACTTATTGCGAATTTCGGTGAACGCAAGTGCACGTTGTCGTAAACAAGTAATAAAGAAATGAGTAAGATATCGTTCCCACGAGGACTGACTTACTAATTACCGATTTATGCGTATTCTAATTTTATTTGAAATGTCGAAATTTTAGGTGCAAGTAATAATTAAGGAAAATTAATAAAAACAAAGAAATAGTAGAATCAATTATTCAAAGGAAGAAAATCAAATAAGGAATTAATCTAGGATTGTGAATCCACCTCGGTTTATCCGAATTACTCTTGATTATATGAATTTAATGATTTCCCAATTTATTGAAGGCGAAGATTGCTAAAATACTCTACCGCCTCTCCCGAGGTCAATAGAATTATCTAAGGCGGATAATACACTCTATTCCTAAGTGGATTAATTCGACAATAGGCAAAAAGCACGAAAACTTCAGAAAGGCCACGTAATTCCTGTGAGTATATTCCTATCTCACAAGATAAAACGGTTCTCACCAATTATTTCCTACCAACTCTCCTCTCCCGATTCGAGTTGCGTAAACAAAACAATTCAATTATAGGCCACACAATTGAAAGCATTAAGAACAATTGGGGAAAACTCAATAGAAAAGAGAATTGAATTGATAATCAAAAGCTAATTCATCAAAATCTCGGTTTCATCAAAATCCTAGAATAGGGTTCTAGCGTGACATGCTAGAAAATAAAAATACAAAAAAGAATTAAAGAAAGCATAGAAATCAAACGCAGACGAAGAACTTGGATTCCTCCGTTCTCTAGCTTTCGCTCTCTGCTCTTTGGTGTTTTCTGCTTCTCCTTGATGATCCGCGATGATTCTCTCCTCGATTCCTCGATGATTCGAGCCCCCCATGATTCGATCCTTAAATCCCTATTTATAACTATCATTCATCTCCAAAACGCGTCCGTGGACTAGGTCGAAAACGGGCTTCAGAAACGGCAAAGAAACGCGAAAAACACAGCAAAACCGCCGCGCGGGCCGCGGCTCACTTAATCTGTGCCGCGGCCCCAACGTTCACCGCCCCATGCCTGGGCGCCTATTTTTCCTCATGGGCCGCGGCTCAGCTTCAACGTGCTGCGGCCCCCGGTACAGCGTGCTCGGTGCCTTTGTGTGCCGTGCGTGTACCGTGGCTCGCTTTCCTTGTGCCGCGGCCCCGGACCAAAAATTGTCGTTTTCGCCCGTTTTTCGTCGTTTAGGCTTCCGGACTCCAATTTCCTACAAAACATATAAGAATAGTGCATTAAAAGCTTATTTTTGCAGATTTAGACTTCAAACTGGATAAAATTAATGATAAATAACCGCATAAAAATATGCCTAACAATGTGTTGTTTAGGTTTTTGAGTAGTCGGGAGGCTGATGTGAGCGTAGTAAGTATTGTGCGCAAGATAAGAATGTTGCTCATGCGTGAGTGGGATATCCATCTAGAGCACGTGTACCGGGAAGCTAATCGAGCTACGGATATTATGTCACGGGTGGCATATGACATACGTGCTAGGGTGTTGATCCTCCATCATGTTCCAAGAGGTGCCGCGGGAATCATTAAAGAAGACATCTCTGGCCACTGTGTTGGCAGACTCTGTCCTGTGTAAGGACCACTAGGGCGTAGCCCTCCTCTACATCCCAAAAAAAAGTGAAAATAATGTGTATTTATTAAGTATGAAACTTATTATCTAGTAAAAAATATAATATATAATTTGTATGTTATTCAGTATAAAATTTCCTACTCAATATAAAATTCAATATCTATTGTCAATTTTATTCAGTATTAAATAAGAAGTTCCTTATTTTTAACATATTATGTATGTTACTAAATACGCAATTATATTATGATGAAATAGCATAGTCGATGGTGTGAATTCCAAGTTGTTTTTAGAGACTTAAGTGAGTCGGAAAGTAAATCGGATCGAAAAAACTCGCTAGAACTCGACTTTCATGCTCTTGAATCAATGTCAATCTTGATGATACACTTATAAATTCGCAAGCCAACTCAATAGAGCTTGTGTGATAATTTGTAAATAAATGGATTGGTAATTTTGATGTCATATATATGACATTTATATGCTTCTTTTAACTTCTATTATTTAAAAGTTAGATTTAACAAATTTACTTGATCAAAATTACTTTTATTAGTGATATTATAATTTGAATTTACCCATTAGTTATTTATAATATATTTTTTGAATTTCCAGAACTTGACTCGAGCAGGGTTAGTTCGTCTGTTTTAAAGGCCTGAGGCGAAGCTAAAAAAAGGCCCTATAGTGATGATATAAAATTTATATGGTATCATGTCACATGACCCTTGGAGTATGTTTGCAGTAACTAAATGTGATTGTCAATTTTTGATTGAAAAACAAATGTGGCCGACATTTACAAACAAATGAAGACTTCTACACCTTTATAACTGATTCAATTAATATATTTTAGTTGCAAAATCTACACCTTTTGATATCTACTGCAAAGTTTAGAAAGGTATTACTTTTTTTTTTTCTCTTTTTCTGGGGGCCTTTTGGCCCGGTTATACAAAGAAGTAAAAAAATAAACTAAATAAAAAAATAGCCAGTAAACTAGGGGCCGACCTTGGGTGATTTGGAGTGCCCAAAAACTTGAAATTGACTAAAATCAAATCAAACCAAACATACTCAGTATATCCCGCACAGAGCAGAGTTTGGGAGGGTAGGATGTACGCAGATCATGCCCCTAATTTTTATAGTAGGGAGACTGTTTCCGTGAAGCCCCTCAGTTTAGTGCACAACAAATATTGAGTGATACATACAAAGAAGCATAAGATTCGAAAAAGTTCAATACCATACATGTGCTCATGGCTTAATTCACATGGGACTTACCTATGGGGAATTTGGCTACTACACTCTCGATGAACTCTGCTCTAATAGAAGAGAGGTTGACCCTGCGCACGCCTCCTTGTCAAAAATAAACCACACGCAAAAGTCATTAGGATAAAATATAAATAAAAATAAAAATGCAATGCTCTAGGTCAAAGCTAACCGAGACAACCCAACCCTGAGACTCTCTACTACAGAACCGCTCCCTAAAAAAGAATCTACAACTCTGATTTGACGCCTCAAAGAGCACCTATCAACATCCATGGTCTCGGATAAGTTTAAGGCCTTCAAATCTAACCTCAACTGCTCCTCCCACGTCCTCCTCGGTCTGGCTCTCCTTCTCCCCCTACAACCAATAAACTCTCGACCCTCCTCACTGGAGCAGAGGCCTGCCTCCTGCGGATTCAATAAAGTAACGAATTCCATAAGCCACATCCATCCCTACCAGGCATCACATAAATACGCTTCGTACTCATCAAGTAACAAACTCCAGAGGCCCCATCGAACCGTACTTGGTACACACAATTACTGTTCGTACTCATCAAGTAACGAACTCCAGAGGCCCCGTTGAAACATACTGGTACACATAAATACTATTCGTACTCATCAAGTAACAAACTCTAGAGGCCCCATCAAACCCTGCCTGGTACACACAAATACTTTTCGTACTCATCAAGTAACAAACTCTAGAGGCCCCATTGATTCATGCCTCGTTCCACAAAACAACACAACAGTACACAAAGTATATCAACAACACCACATTCACATTTAATCACACCCAATATACACGCACAACAACCATTCAAACATACACAACCATCTCACAATATATCCACCGATCAACAACACTGTACATTAGACATCCAAGTATATAAACCAGCCCACACAATCGTCACAACCAACACAATTCCACAACAAGAAATATTCAAGAACAACATCAGCACAACGAGATATCTATAACGAACAAATCACATGCATCACTTTTAATGTGAATGGACAAACCATAATAAACTGAAATTCACAACTTCAATTTACAAGATACGAATTGTATATGCAAGATACTTGCTTCGATAATCTCTGCATAAATACTCCGAAGAATACGGCTCAGTCGAACGCCCCGAAACCTCCGACTACCATGAAAATACAACAAAAACATAATCACTACAAATACAATAATCAGTCACGATGAAAAAATCCCCAAAACTCGACTTGAAACCCCTTGAAACATTTGACCAACATTGAATGTTCAAGTGTTTCCTCAAGAACACCCAAATTGAAATTCGGGTCGACCGAAATCAAGACACGTATATATAATACATAGAATATGACTAACAATATCGAATAACACTAATCAGCTCATCAAAATCGGATTAAAACCAAAATCAAGAAGAAAACCCCCAAAATTCCCAAAATAGGGTTCAATGAAGATTTACCTTGATTTGGAAGAGAAAGGAGGATTGAATGATGTTTAATCTACAATAAGAATTAAAGATTGGTGTTATATGGTGAAGAATCGTACCAAATCTCCACCAAGTCGCCGCACCCTCTCTCTCACATCGGTTCTAGAGTAAGAAATGAGAAAATGCAGAAAAGGGGTTGTTGTTCGTGCTTGTATAGTGCATACAGTTAGCGTGCGCTAACCCTAACTTTTAACGTGCGCTAACGGGCCCAAATTTTGGGATTTTGGATACAAAATCGAATACGCAGCGGAATAATAAAACTCAATATAATGAATCGCAAACAGGATCGATCAAGTACGTATATACGAAAAAAATAAAACAAACGAAGACAAAGGATCAAAGTCCCATACCTTTGAAGCCTTTGATAATATCTTCGTAAGTTGATGATGATCACGACCCAAGCATGAGCACGAAATTCTTTCGTCCCAAACACAAAGAATACGATGCCTCTACGTCACCACGCGACGAAACTTGACCAGAAAAATATATAGAGCAATCCGTTCTTGAGAACACAACTAGGAATTACTATAGGAATTTTTCTCTCTAATTTTTCTTACTTTTCTTTCACCTCAAAGATGAACTCAAAGAAAAAAAATTCTATCCTCACTCTCTAAAGCTCTCGGCCGAATGCTTTGAAGTGTTCAAGGTGGTGGTGATGATAGATATATCATGTGTAAAAAGTGATCCTACCATATAATGTCATATGGCATTATTAGTTGACATCTCATGGTGGGATCCCTCATCACAATACAACAAAGGGAGGAAACCACCATGAAGACAAGAGGGGGGTGGCCCATGTGAAAATTGAGGAAACGGGGCCGAGTCCCTCGGCTCGTGTTCGTCAAACGACTCCGTAAAATACACTTCATTTTATCACCAATGTATTTATACTAGTTATTTACTTCAATTAATTAATTATATCAAATACAAATATATTTCTCTAAGAAATATAATTTATGAATTAAATTAATTACCCAAAAAATTAATTTTAATTCATAAGACCGCTATTTGATTTATCCAATAAATCATAATTAGATATCCAATATATAATATAATTAGAGAGATGATAAATTCTTATTTATCCGTCAATTATCCGTATGCACGACTCTGTAGGTCCATCTCTACCGGTATTGGGGGGAACCAATGTGTGCGGACAACACTTAGCCAGCCTAGTGGGCCGCACTGTAAACCCCGACTGAGAACGAATGAAGAGATCATTCAAGAACCATTATGTCGTAAATACCATACGTATAGACCCTTCATCAGATATCCCGGTCAAGTCTTCGGGTCACGGTAAAGTCAAACCCTACTGTTGACTACACACTATAAATGTGTTAATAATCAAGACTGACTGATTACTAGTGTATCCAATACGACTAGACCAGAATACTTTGGCCAAAGACTTATGATCTTATTTGCCATTGACCGTATAGGACATTCGCCTCCTCACTAACAGGAGATAGAATCCTTTCTTGGCGTACAATAAAGACTGCTACCTGCCCGAATAGTCCGCACTTTGAGGTTGACCCAACAATTAAACAAATGGGTCTAACTACTCTAATGACAAACTAAATGTCACAAGCACATCTCTTACTGAATCCTCAAGTCAAAGGTCCACTTATACTATCACAACCTTTCGATTCATCATCGACTCTCCAAAAGTGAATACCGTGTGACTGAATCAGGTATGAGTCGTGTTCGAGTATACTTGTCCCACCAATATACTTATAACTATACTATCAAGACATTCGTATGTCCTAGCATCAGTTATACAAGTCTTACTCAAAACTTAATGCCCAATTAAGTTTATCGACTCGCGAATGGTTTACGTAAATAAGCTTTAAACATTTCCAGTGTATTTTCTCTTATCCGATAATGAGAGTGGAATGTTTGCTCTTATTTACATGGACTTCACTTCAATGTTTACCAAATCACGAATGCATTTGAAATACAATAAACAATGAATGAATCATATTGCCTTTTATTAATTATTCCATAATTACAAGTACAATGGCCCTTCTCGCTCATCCCCTGAGTACCATTCGAGGGCATATTCCTAACAATCTCCCAGTTCCACTCAATGCCATACATAATGGTATCCAATACCCATGTTCTTCGGAGGTCTTTCCAAGACAGCATGAGATAACGGCTTAGTCAGCGGGTCAGAGACATTGTCTTCTGAGTCTACTCTTTGCAACAAAACATATCCTTTTTCAACCATCTCTCGAACGATGTGATACTTTCTCTCTATATACTTGGGGTTGTGGTGAGTGATGAGTCGATTTTTGATCGTCTCATTCTGTTCTATTGAGTCGTGCTTTTGTTTGTTTTAAGTGTTTTTGCTCTTTTTACGCGTGGTATATTGTGTTTTTGTTTTGTAGGTATCCGAATGAAGATTGTGGTGAAACATGCACTTTTATGGACAATATTGGAGTTTATGATGCTCAATAGCAAGTCGGGAGCAAAAACATAGCTCGGGCGATGAAAAACGAAGCAACATCGGTCATATTTTCTAAATTCCAGAATCATCACTCTGAATTTGGATGTGTTCTCTATTGATATAGATTCCTCGTGAAATTATCTTCAAAACGGTATATCATACGCTAAATTCCGAGGTGTATTGATGCAAAAACGAAAGATCAAGCCGAAGAAGATCAAAAATTGGAGTCAAAACAAGAAGAAACGACCCGGGCCGCGTCAGGCAACTCGACCGTGTCACAGGACACGACCGGGTCAACAAAGCAGTGAGAATTCACTTTCTGGAGTAGTTCAACATGGACCGTGTCACGGGACATGGACGGGTCCATTGGACAGTGAGATTTTCGTTTCCAGGACAATTCAACATGGGCCGTGTCATCTGACACGG
Organism: Orobanche coerulescens; assembly: GCA_033398695.1. Classification (NCBI taxonomy): domain Eukaryota; kingdom Viridiplantae; phylum Streptophyta; class Magnoliopsida; order Lamiales; family Orobanchaceae; genus Orobanche; species Orobanche coerulescens. Next base: position 126,046,883 of record CM065812.1, on the reverse strand, counting down.
GCCATATTACTTTTCAGTACATGACCTTTTCATTGATATTTTTACACGATTTGGAGAGATTTTCTTGATTTTTTGGATTTATAAAAAGGTCTTAGGGAGGAAAAGGGAGGATATTCTGATTTTGTGAGATTGTTGTGTGGAAAAACACATGATTTAGGGAGAAAACACCAAAAAGGGAGGAAAAGAGAGATTTTATCATCTTCCTTGTATGTTCATCATCTTCAAGAATACATTTATGAGTGATTATAATTCCTTGTATCATTTTTTATGAGCTCTTGAAGGAATAACATCAAACCTCCATCGGGAATTCGATTTTGGCTTTTACAAGGGAAGTTTCTACCATGTTTTATTTTACGATTTTCACTATTATTGTTGAAATAATCATGTGTAGCTAATCTTTTCATATGAGTTTTCAGATTGAGCCACACACATGTTATCGATTGTTAGTTTCAATCGATTTTTGAGGTAGAGTTTAGGATTGTCCCTCTCTGTTTGTTCTTCACATAAGAACTTTTGATTTAGATCATCAAACCTATTTCATAGTTGTTATTATTGTCAAAACGAGGGTTTTTGTCGGAGTCCGCCATTAAACGACCCGATAGAAGCGATTGTTAATGTTCTAAACCTTTTTTACACGATCTTTTAGCAATTTATCTCATCAAAAGTAGTCGGTTAATCGATTGTTAGTTAGGGATTCATCCCCATCAAAGGAGTGTCTCTTATTTTCGAAAAGAACAATCGTGATTTTTAGAATTACCGCCATCAAACGGATTTCTTTTAATCGTGAGCAGTCAATAATTCCAAACCTTATTTCTTTGAGTATCGGAACTAATAATTTATTACGTGTGTGTTGGTGATTCTAAACTCCCATATCATTCTCATAATTGTAATCTCTTAATTATCCAACCATTAATTCGGTGTTGTTAACATTTCGTTTATTTTAATTTTATGTTGGTGATTGTAATCCTGTCAAGTTATTGGTGTATTTTACTTTACTTTTGTTAATTCGACTATTTTCCGAACATTATTGAATTTCAAACCGTTTCCAACTCCTTGTGAGATCGAACTCGGAGTTACTTGTCGCTACCTACAAAAGCGATTCGTACACTTGCGAGTTTTAATTTGATCATCAAGTTTTTGGCGCTGTTGCGGGGGAGTTGGCGTTTAATTTTTGATCTTGTTTTAATAATAGTTGAATTGTTTTTCTTGATCATTTTTTCATTTTCATTATTTTCGATAAAGTCTAAAAAAATTCGCTCCAACTTCTTTTATTTATTCTTGGTAGGAGATCGTTGGGAAACCCGATTCTTCCACCCATAGACGAAGTTCAAAGAATTAGAGCACCAAAAACAATAGCCACATCATCAATGGCAAATGAATAGGAGAATCCGGATCTTGAAGAGCGACTTTGCTCCAGGAAGAAAACCCTCATCAACCGAGGCATGAGAACCTTGCACAAAATTTAGATGAAGAAAACATTCATCAACCAAGATTTCCGAGATATGATAATGTTGGGAGCAATCAAGGGATACCCGAAGCTCAACAAGGGAGATACTTTTATCCGAGACAACCACCCGTTGGAGTGCAATATGGAGCGAACTATTATCCCAGGCCTCAATATGGGATGGAAGCAAACTACAATATGCCGCAACAACCTCCGGTTGAGCATCTAATGCGGGAGTATGCAAAGCCCGTGGTTAATACCACCATCTCGTGCATCCAATTAGCACCGGCAGTAAGGAACTACCACATCAGCGGATTTCATATCGAGCAATTGCCCTCATTTCACGGATTAGCACGTGAGGACCCATTGTCGTTCATTCGAGACTTCTATGTGGCGATTGACAACTTCCCATTAAATGGGTTGAGCGAGGATCAACTCAGAATGAAGTGCTTCCCTTATACACTCAAGTATGGGGCGAAACAATGGTTGATGACTTTCGCACCGAGCTCACTAAGAACGTGGGATGAAGTTTACGACAAATTCATTACCAAGTACTTCTCTCATTCGAAGACTACACAATTGAGAACTCAAATCTCAACATTTAGACAACAAGAGGGAGAGGCATTTCACGAAGCATGAGACCGATTCAAGATGCTACTCATTCAATGCCCACACCATCACTATCCACTTCAACTACTTAATCATTTCTTCTATGATGGGTTGACTCGATATTGTCAAGGTGCGGTGGATAACGCAGCCGGTGGTTCATTTTGGGGGTTAATGGAGAGACAAGCTTATGATGTATATGAAACATTGGGAGCAAATTCCCAACAAAAAAGTGTGCGTGTTCGTAAGGGAGCTGTGAACCAAGTAAGCGAGAAGAACGAGATGCAATCTAAAATCGATAAGTTAACAAGCGAACTAAGACAACTCAAGACTCAAATAAATCTTCGAGCTCATGAGTTTGCAAGATTTGCGGAGCACCCGGACATGATGCTAATTCTTGCCCATATACTTTTCTGGGAGAACAAACCGAACAAGTGAATTCGGCTATGGGACAAAGCACAGGAAGGCCCGAATGGGAGGAGAGGAGAAATAATTATGGCGGAAATACAAGAAATGCACCTCTCCCGAACACTTATCATCCTGGGCTAAGAAACCATCCAAATTTCTCATAGAGAAACAACAACCCGATGCTATACGACACAAGCGCCCAAGCTCAATACAACGGAGGAAATCGAGCCCAACAAACAACACAAAGTGAAACACCTCCACAACAAAGGAACTCTCTTGAGGAGAGTATTGCGGCAGTCATTAAGGAAAGCAATAAAAGGTTCGAATCTTTAGAAGCTTCGGTGAAGAAAATGGAAATTCAAATTGGGCAACTTGCTGTCGAGGCACGTAGACAATAAAGGGGTAAACTACCAAGTCAACCCGAGCAAGCTCAAGCTATTACCACCCTTCGAAGTGGTAAAGTTATTAATAAAGAGACTATTTCCGCAGAGAGAGAGAGGGGCGGTGGGAAAGAAGATGAGTCGGGAAATCAAGAAGATAGAGTAGACGAAGCAACTTCGACTTCTAAGCTACACAAATCTACTCAACCATATAAGCCACCGGTCCCCTCTCCGAGCTGACCTAGAAAAGCAAAGCAAGATGAGCAATTTTCCGAAATCTACGACATGCTTTCGAAGGTTCATGTCAACTTACCTCTCTTGGATGTTGTGAAGAACATTCCCGCTTATACAAAAATTTTCAAAGAATTGACCTCCAACAAAAGATGATATTTTGGGAACGAGAAAGTGGTACTCTACGAGGTAGAAGCGAGGAGTCAAAAAAAGGGGGATCCCGGAAGTTTTATGATTGTCATCACTATGGGAGATAAAGAAGGTTGCTCGTAGCATGCTCGATTTATTTGAGGCTTGGACTCGGGGGAATCAAACCAACAAGAATGACTCTTCAAATGGCAGATAGATCGGTGAAATATCCCGAGGGAATCATTGAAGACCTAGTAGTGCAAGTGGACAAGTTGGTGATTCTGGCCGAATTTGTTATCTTGGAGATGAGCGATTTCGCAACAAGCGAAAATGTAGGGACAATACTTCTAGGACGGCCATTCATGCGTAAAACAAAAACAATCGTCGATGTTGATGAAGGAAAGGTCACCATGACCGTCTTGGGTGAAACTATGGAAATCGACGTGTTCGGTTCATCTCCTATCCCTTCTCATATTTATGCTGCCCATGATTGTAATTTTATTGATTGCATTGATTCTTTGGTTGATGATACATATTTGCATGACGATGTAGGGGACACGTTGCATGATTCTCTAACCGTTGAGCATGATATGGGGCTGAATAATTTAGAAATTGAAGAATATGTTGCATTGTTAGATAAATCCGAGCCCATTGATGAAGTTGACGATCTTAATATGCTTTTGGAATTAAATTTGAGGAGTCCGTTGAAATCACCCCGCTCCAACTTGAATTGAAAGAACTTCCGGCACATCTTAAATATGTTTTCTTAGGCAAAAGTGACACTTACCGTGTAATTGTCTCTTCCGAATTAACTCCTTTGCAAGAAAACAAATTAGTAGAAGTTCTGACTAAATTAAAGGAAGCGATTGGGTGGAGTATTTCTGATATCAAGGGGATAAGTCCTGTTAGATGCATCTATAAAATAATTCTTGAGGATAATGTTAAACCTCTTAGGCAAGCTCAAAGGCGTTTGAATCATAACATGCAGGATGTAGTAAAAAAGGAAGTTTTGAAATTGTTAGATGTCGGAGTCATCTACCCGGTATCCGATAGTAAGTGGGTTAGTCCTGTGCATGTAGTGCCTAAGAAATCTAGAATAATGGTGGTTCGTAATGATAAAAATGAATTAGTGCCCACCAGAACAGTGACCAATTGGAGAATGTGCATTGATTATCGGAAATTAAATGCCGTAACGAAAAAAGATCATTTTCCCCTCCCTTTCATTGATCAAATGTTGGAACGTTTAGTTGGGCATGATTATTACTATTTTCTAGATGGTCTTTTAGGTTTCTATCAGATTCCCATTGCTCCGGAGGATCAAGAGAAGACCACTTTTACTTGCCCTTTTGGCACTATTACCTTTAGGTGGATGCCGTTTGGTCTTTGCAATGCTCCCGCTACTTTCCAAAGGTGCATGCTTTCCATATTCTCTGACTTTTTGGAAAAGTCCATTGAAGTATTCATGGACGATTTTTCTATGTTTGGAACTACTTTTGATGATTTTTTACATAATTTAACTGTCGTGCTCGAACGATGTATTGAGTGTAATCTTACACTTAGTTGGGAAAAGAGTCATTTCATGGTTAAACAAGGGCTTGTTTTGGGTCATGTGGTTTCTAATAAGGGAATGGAGGTTGATAAGGCTAAAGTTGATTTAATTGTTAAATTAACTCCGACTTCGTGTGGAAAATAAGTTCAAAGCTTTTTAGGGCATGCCGAGTTTTATAGGCGTTTCATTAAAGATTTTTCAAAAATTGCCCTCCCTTTAAATAATCTTTTGTGTAAGGATGCTAAACTCGATTTTACCGAGGAATGTTTGGTTGGTTCTAATGCTTTGAAAGAAAAGTTAACTTCCGTGCCTATTGTTGTTTCTCCCGATTGGTCTTTACCATTTGAAATTATGTGCGGCGTGTCCGATTTTGCTATTGGTGTCGTTTCGGGGCAGAGAGTGAATAAATTTTTCCACGTAATTTACTATGCTAGCAAAACACTCGATGAAGCCCAGGCCTATTATACCACCTCTGAAAAAGAGTTTTTAGTTGTTGTGTTTTCTTTAGACAAGTTTTGATCCTATTTGGTTGGTTCGAAAGTAATTGTGCATACGGATCACGCCGCATTGAAATATTTGTTAAAAAAATTCGATGCCAAACCAAGATTGATTCGGTGGGTTCTTTTGTTGCAAGAATTTGACTTAGAGTTTAAGGATAAAAAAGATTATGAAAATGTGGTTGCCGACCATCTATCTAGATTAACCGAGGGAGATAATTTTAAACTCGATAGCTCTTTGCCGATTGTTGAAACTTTCCCTGACGAACAATTGTTTGATGTGACTAAGACACCTTGGTATACCGATATTGTTAATTATATTGTTAGTGGTATTTTACAGCCTGACATGACCTTTCAGGGGAAGAAGAGATTTATTTCCATGTGCAGGCATTACTACTGGGATGACCCCTACTTATTCAAGTTGGGGCCCGATCAAGTATTCCGACGTTGTATCCCGGAAGAAGAGTATGAGAGCATCTTTTCATTTTGTCATGACTTGCACTGTGGGGGACATTTTACCGTGAAGAAAACGGTACACAAAGTTCTTCAATATGGATTCTATTGGCCGACATTATTTAAGGACGCTTATTACTATTGCAAGAGTTGCGATCGTTTTCAACGAATGGGGAACATAAGCAAAAGAAATGAGATGCCGTTGACAAACAATCTTGTAGTAAAACTTTTCGATGTTTGGGGAGTTGATTTCATGGGTCTCTTTATACCTTCCTTTGGCTTTGAATATATTTTAGTTGATGTGGATTATGTTTCTAAGTGGGTGGAAGCAATTCTAACCCGGACTAACGATGCTAACGTGGTTTGCAATTTCTTTAAGGATGTGATTTTTTGTAGGTTTGGGACGCCTAGAGATGTGATTAGCGATAGAGGCAAATAATTTTGCAACAGACAACTTGTAGGGTTGCTCAAGAAGTATAGCGTGACGCATAAGGTGGCAACGACTTACCATCCACAAACCTCCGGGCAAGTTGAAGTGAGTAATCGACAGATAAAGGCAATACTTGAGAAGACAGTGAAGCCGACAAGGAAAGATTGGGCATTGAAGTTTAACGACGCCTTATGAGCATATCGCACGGCTTACAAAACTCCGATTGGAATGAACCCGTATCGCCTCGTTTTTTAGAAGGTATTCCACCTTCCTGTTGAGTTAGAATATAATGCACATTGGGCTATCAAAGCGGTAAATTTAGATCAAGAAAAGGCGGGAGAAGAACGACTTCTACATTTGAATGAGTTGGAAGAGATGCGATATGAGGCATACAAAAATGCTAAGCTCTACAAGGAACGGACGAAATGGTATCACGACAAGTGTATCATTCGCAAATCTCTCGAGCCTGGGATGGACATTCTACTACATAACTCTCGTCTTAAGCTCATGCCGGGAAAATTAGTGCCGCGATGGGGCGGACCTTTCAAAGTCGTTCAAGTATGGCCACACAGAGCGGTAGAACTTCTTGATCCATGGAAGAATGAGCATTTTAAGGTTAACGGACATAGAGTGAAGCCATACTTCGGCCGAAGTGAAGAAATCAATGTGTTTGAATGCGTAGAGGTGCATGATGTCGAAAATTGAGTAAGAGAGGATAAAGTTGAGCTAATAACTATAAAAAAGCTCTACTTGGGGGACAATCCAATGGTTTAGTTAGATTTTCATCTTTTTGTTTTTCGAATTCATTTTCCTTATTCGTTTTTGTTTGGTTCGAGACTGGCTGGATCGACTTTAGGTGTTAAAAATGTAGAGAAACGAGAGCATTATCAAAAATTCACATTCTGGGCAGGTTGGACACGGGCCGTGTCACAGGACACGGCCGGGTTAGCTATACAGTGAGTTTTTGCAATTCTGGAGGATTTGGACACGGGTCGTGTCACAGGACACGGCCGGGTTAGCAATACAGTGAGTTTGTGCAATTCAGAAGGAGTTGGACACGGGCCGTGTCATATGACACGACCGGGTTGGCAAGGCAGAACCCGTCACTTCTAAAAAGGAGGTATTTATGGGAGCAAGAAGCCTATCCTATTGAAAGTTGAGACCCGAGCACAAAAGCATGGTGCCCCGCGATCAAAAATCACACTTTTTAATCTGGTAGTTTTATTTTCTTTCTTTTTAATTTGTGTTTTCGTATTTTTCCTGACTTAATCTTTTTGCTTGGGGACAAGCAAAGGTTTATGTTTGAGGGGGTGTAACTTCTTCGATTTTTATTTGTTTTTAGTTTGCGTTATGTTTGTTTCCTTTCTTTATTTTTTTTCTTGCGTGATGTCGTAGTTGGATTATAATAACCTTGTTAACTGTTGAGTATATGGATGATTAATCATGTTTGTACTTGGCTCGTACAGTTTTATAAATCTAATTGATTGTTTGACCTTGTGTGTGACTGTATAGTTTTGGTTACTTGATTTTACGTGTAAGGAATGAGTATGGTAGTCCAAAAGCCATGAGTTCTTGTGCCTAATTGAATCGTTCACTTTTAGCGGTAAAATTCTTTTATGTGTGATTTCTCTTCTTATGGATTATATTCTTTAGAACTTGCATGATTCTGTCGTATGATGTGTTGATATTTACATACACGAGAAATGATTATGGTTGCCCATTTTTTGTCTTGGACCTACTTATCTAAAAATACCCACCATTTCATATCGGTATCCTTTGCTAGCCCCATTGAGCCTTTAGCCGTAATTTTGTTCGAAAAACCTGCATCTTATAGCTCCATATCCAAAATCCATAACTTACCCAAGTATTGGTCCACGTAAGAGCATGAGAGGGTATATTTGAAAAATAAAGGTGTGCAAAGTTTCTGGTGTATAGAGGCAAAAATCTTCTCTCTCGTTCCCCTAAAAATAATAAGCCCCACAAAAAAAAGGGCGATCCTAATAATAATAATGGGATAGAAAAGATATGGGAGGAGAGGAGTGAGCCTAAGAAAAACAAAAGGGAAGTCGTTGGGTTGTGAGAATAGGCCAATATCATAAGAATTGCGCTTAACAAGGCCTAGAAAAAAAGATATATATATATATATATATATATATATATATATATATATATATATATATATATATATATATACGGGAGAATTGAAGTAGAATGATCGCTTTGAGTGTTTATTTCATTTATGTGAGGATCGTGTATGATCTACTTGTACTGAACTTGTAACTACTAGCCGAATTTTCCCACCTGAGCCACAACCCCGTTACAACCAAAAGTAATACCTACGACTCGTGTTTTGTGAATATTGATGCGATTGATGAAGAGAAGAAGTGCAAGCATATAGTAGAACTTTCCATTCGAAATCGAGCTGAGCGTATTGACCTATCTAAACACTTGAGAGATAAGTGAATCGATAGAATTCCGTGAGGGACTACTAAGACTTGTTTTCTTGCATGTTAGATTAAGTGCCATTGCTATCCATTCATTTGTGAGTTTACGCTTCCATGACGAGTTACGAGACTTTACGATACTTTTACATTCCCAATTGATTGTATGTATACCCGATGATTAACTTGATTATTCAATCCTTCTCGTTTTCTTTGTCGTGGGTTTTATTTATTTTTTCTTGGGGACAAGCAAAGTTTAGGTTTGGGGGGATTTGATGAGTCGATTTTTGATCGTCTCATTATGTTCTATTGAGTCGTGCTTTCATTTGTTTTAAAGTGTTTTTGCTCTTTTTACGCGTGGTATGTTGTGTTTTTGTTTTGTAGGTAGCCGGACGAATATTGTGGTGAAATATTCACTTTTATGGCTAATATTGGAGTTTATGACGATCAATAGCAAGTCGGGCGCAAAAACATAGCTCGGGCGATGAAAAACGAAGCAACATCGGTCGTATTTTCTAAATTCCAGAATCATCACTCTGAATTTGGATGTGTTATCTATTGATATAGATTCCTCGTGAAATTATCTTCGAAACGGTATATCATACGCTAAATTCCGAGGTGTATTGATGCAAAAACGAAAGATCAAGCCGAAGAAGACCAAAAATTGGAGTCAAAACAAGAAAAAATGACCCGGGCCGCATCAGGTAACTTGACCGTGTCACATGACATGGCCGGGTCATTAAAGCAGTGAGAATTCACTTTCTGGAGCAGTTCGACATGGACCGTGTCACAGGACACGGCCGGGTCCATTGGACAGTGAGATTTTCGTGTCTAGGACAGTTCGACACGGGCCGTATCACTTTTCGGTGCATGACCTTTTTATTCACATCTTTACACGATTTGAAGAGAATTTCTTGGTTTCTTGGCTTTATAAAAAGGTCTTAGGGAGGAAAATGTAGGATATTCTGATTTTGTGAGATTGTTGTGTGGAAAGACACATGATTTAGGGAGAAAACACCAAAAATGGAGGAAAAAAGAGATTTTATCATCTTCCTTGTATGTTCATCATCTTGAAGGATATATTTGTGAGTGATTATAATTCCTTGTATCATTTGTTATGAGATCTTGAAGGAAGAACATCAAATCTACATCGGGAATTCGATTTTGGCTTTTACATGGGAAGTTTCGACCATGTTTTACGATTTTCACTATTATTGTTGAAATAATCATGTGTAGCTAATCTTTTCATATGGGTTTTTAGATTGAGCCACACACATGTTATCAATTGTGCATTAAGTTTAACTTATGATTGGCGCGCAGGCACAATCTTATATGATGTAATCTTAATTGAATACAACTTAATCTATGAATTGTTCACAGACAAGTTCTTACAGCTTGAGAATTATCTAGTTTTTATACTTGTTGAATATTTCACTATTTCATCGTAATCAAAACAGTAAATCAGTAAAAGCATATTACGAGCTGTAATCTTTTAACACCAAAGTTTTATTGGTGTGAGAAATTTACAGTGCTTGAAAGAAATGAAAGTGTTGTATCGGAGAGCATTCAGTAAAAAATACAAAGTACAACTAACAGAAGCTAGTACCTATACTGCTGATGCTTCCAAGTCTTGCGAGAGGGATCATGTTCTGTCCTTTTCCACCAGTTTATTATGGAATCTCTACCTCGGTCCATGTAGATGCTTCGTCCTTCGTAGGAGACATCGTAAGCGAGAATCCAATCTTCAGGATGAGTTATCTGATCACCCTTCTGATGCTTAGACTTCATTTTGAGTTGTAAGGGGAGCTTTCCTTCTGCTAGGAGTCTCGAGAACTCATTTGCGGCATCCTCCAGGGTTCAGAATTTTTTGAACATGGTGGACTACCTGATAAGAATACAGAAGTGTCTCACCAGTTCATTGTTCTTCCATGCCTTTAGTTCATCTCATGTATGCTGAAGATCCGTTGGGAGCAATATCTCGGCACGCTTACGTACTGTATTCTTCCAGGAAAAATTGGGATACTGGAACTCAGGTCGAGAACCAGTTACCCTGTATCCTTTCGCTCATTGACCTGGCCCAGGTCTAGCCAATCTTCCGATAGCAGTAGCAACATTGTTGACAGAAGGGACTAATTTCTCCTGTTTATTTTCTGTCTGGGCTACTTCCTCTTGCGGGGTCGGGGACTGATTTTTGTCAGTGGATGTCCCCTGGCTCTGTTGAGCCTGAATCTTGGAAAATTCTCCTTTCCGAGCCTCTTCACAGCTCATCCGAAGTCCGGCTTGTAGGGCCTCATCGTCGTCGTCGGAGTGATGACTTGGTGTTAGAGCTTTTTCATCGGACTGTGAGTTCCCTTTCAGTCGAGCCTTCTCTTTTGCCATAATGTAAGATGTTATAAGCTCTAGGCAAAAGTGATCTTCCCACTTGATCAAGACCTCAACGTTCTGGGTGTCAGTGACCTCCAGAGCAAACAGTTCCTCTTCTCTCCATTCTTCCCAGTTATACAGGGTGTCGTAAGGGGCAACCCTGTTTGAGTTCTAGATTTTCAAGTGCTTGAAGGCTTCATCAATTTGTACTTGGAGGACTGTTTGATTTATTATGGCTGTTGGGGAGGGACTCCGAACAGCAAATGACTCTATTTTTCGGTGAGGATCCTCAACAGGTATGTGATCCTGTTGGGGAGAGGGATCCCTGACAGAGTGGGTGTCCTGTTGGGAAAGGGACTCCTTACTTGGGTGGGTGCCCTGTTTGGAGTTGTCGCTGTCAGCTCCGGAGGAGCTGCAGATTCGCCAGAACCTTCAATTTTGACAAACAATTGTTCTTCCGCCATAGCTGCCACTGGCTCAGGAACTGATGTAGAAGCATCAATTATTTCTTCCGTAGAGGTTGTGACCTGTGGAATGTTTTCAGTAGGTGGTATGGTAGATGGGACTTCTGTAGTGACCGCTGTAGTCACTGTAGGGGCAGCTTTCGAAGACTTATTTGTCTTCTTTCTCTTCTTCTCGACAACTTAGGGGAGCTGCTGTCGGGAAGTGCTCTTTTACTCTTTTTCCCATCATCAGAACTTTTGAGAGTGACATCCCGAGGATGAATCGAAGTTGGCCTGCTGTAAGGGTTGGGCCTATCAGCAAGAATGGTCTTTTTGTTGTAGACAGCGTATTTGAATCCACCGATGAACTTTTTGGTCAGAATCTTCTTGGCCTCTACAGACTGGTGTACTCTGCAGCGAGTAAGAATGTGATTCAGAATTAGGACAAAAGAATGTTTGAACATGTTGTTCCATGCATAAATTAAAAGTGTTTTGATGATTAATGTTGATAAGCAAAACAAAACAACGAAGAGACGAAGCAAGCATCGAAGGAAAACGAAGTGCAAAATGCTGGAGAAAAACAAAGCTAACGTACGTAACAAGACATTGCTAACGTACGTAATATGATGAAGATAACGTACGTAATGGATGAGAGATAACATACGTAACACAGTTCAAACCAGATGAACGTTGGACGAGTCGAAGTCAAAAAGGTGGCAACGGACATATGACGTCAGCAGTGACGTACTATTAACGTACGTAATGAAAAGTATGACAACGTACGTAAAGAAAGAAACGAATGTTACTGGACTGAATCTGGGAGAAGCTAACGTACGTAACAGTGTCTGGTTAACGTACGTAAACAAGCTTACGTACGTAATGGGAAGTATATAGCGCACGTAATGAAGGTCCTGGCAGCTAACGGCTAGTTTGATCAAGAAGCCTATAAATACCATGTCTATGGTATTGATTGAGCACAACAACTTCAAGCATACTACACATTCATCTGAGATTGATATTCATTGTATTGTTGTTGTAATATTGAGCTTACATTGAGTGATTGAGTGTTATACACAAAATCATACACGAGTGGTAAAACAAAAGATACGATTGGATTCGGTGTTATTAGGATCAAGGATCCGGCATTGTTAGAATCGCAATCGCTATCTTCGTGAGGTTTATCTAGTACCCATAGAAAGCTAGAGCGGTTGATTTCTTGTCCGATAGAAAAGGAAAACGGTTTAACTTGGACCGATGCAAAGATAAGTAAGAGTGGTTTATCACGGACCAATAGAAGACGTGATTGTAACGGTTTTACCTCGACCGATAGAAGAGAGGCGTATAGGTTGCTATCTTTATCCTATTGAAAAAGATAAAGAGAGGACGTAGGCTCGTTTATAGCCGAACCTCTATAAATCCGTGCGTCATTTAATTTTTGCTTTTTAATTTACGCTTCCGCAACACGGCGCAATATCCGACCCCGTACCCAACAAAGAATTATTTGCAGTCTCAGGTTTGGATGCCTCCTCCTGAATGCACTTCAGAATGATTTGGCACCAGTTTACTTTCTCACCATACATGATGGAAACCATCATTCTGTATCTCAGATTGGTGCATATCTCGACGGCACTAGTGCGGTTCTCAATCACCCTGCAATAAAAATTGTGAAGATAAATGTAGAGTGGTGTAGTTCTTCTTATGGCATGAAGGGTGGACATTTGTGGCCATGGTAGATCGAGTGAAAAGTTTCCAGTAGGACAACATAAGCTTTCAGACCCGAAAGCCTTCAGTTCTTCCATTTTCAGACCATCAGAAAGCTACTTTTAGATCTTCTCCAAAAGTTCCTTGTTCACAGGGACTTCAATCGCTTGCATGGTTCCAATGATGTCAGTGATCTATAAGCATTTCCTCTACGATGCATATTTGAACGTTGCATCAAGATAAAATTCCTCAACAATCTGTTTGTCATAGCTATCAGAATGATGACTTCCCAGACGATACATACATTGTTGCTTCAATCGAGCAACAACTAAGTTCATCCCGATAACATCTTTATATTCAGAAGCAATCCTTTCCAAGAGCGTGGATTTTGCAAAAAGGCATCCATCGATGATGATTTCTTTCTTCCTCAAAGAAATCGATGAAGTTTGGGAAGACATTTTCAACAAAAGTTGTGGAGAACAAGAAATTAAGTGAAAGTGATGAGAAAGTATGTAGATAGATTGATGTAGAATTTTAATTTGCAGAAAGCGTAAAGAATCTGTGAGAGCAATGGACTGTCCTTTTATAGGGTGCAAAGACTAGGTATATAGTGAACGGTCATATTTAATGGATGGGAACCGTCTTTAAATGAATGTACAGGATGGGCTTAGATTTAACTTGTATGTCTAATCCATCAGTTTTGAAATTAATGAGCGGTCCCACTTCTGACATAGTTTGTTTTCCACTATTGCAAGAAGTGGCGGTTTGAATTTTGAAATAGCCGGTATTTGAGGCAGTAAAGTCCAGATGTCTTTAAAGTAACTGAAAGATAAATCATTTTAAATTAAGACAGTGCACGTGGACTTAAAACAGTTTGCTGTGTAAAAGTGTATGAATTTGGATACAATTAAAATATTAATTGATATCCTACAGTGTATGTTCTGTATCCCCGAAAATACAGCGTTCCCCCTTAAAAGATACATACAGGATTCAATTCTTACAATAATATTAGATTAATAATGTATTCTTGAGTCGTACTGTATCCCCCCTTAATTAATGCACACATCATCTATAGGAAGGTTATATTCCTTCTTATTCCTATAGTAAAGATATGACTTGAAGTTCTGAGTATACAATTAATTAAAGTGGATATTGTATTCATGAATCTTACAACATTTCCCTCAATTGATGATTAAAATATAAAAACTTACAGGGAGTCTGGCTACAACATTCCCAATTCCTGACATGCAAAATCTGGTAGTGCTGAGAGGTTTTGCAAAGATGTCGGCTAACTGGATGTCTGTATAAATGTTCTCGACCCGAACATCTTTATTCTCAACATGATTCCTGATGAAATGATGATTTATATCAATATGTTTAGTTCGCGATTGCAATACAGGGTTGTGCGTGATTGCAATTTCACTCGTGTTATCGCATATTATTGGAGTCTCTCTGGCATGGATTCTATAATCTTGTAACTGCTGTTGCATCCAGAGAATCTGCATACAGCAACTTCCAGCGGCATAATATTATGATTCAGCTGTAGAAAGTGAGTTGGCCAATTGCTTCTTACTAAACCATGACACAAGTCTAGGTCCAAGGAAGTGACAAGTGCCGCTTGTACTATTCCTATACAACTTACAACCTCCAAGATCCGAGTCACTGTAGCCTACCAAATCGAATCCTCCTTCCTTATACCACAATCCTACATCGATTGTTCCTTTCACGTACTTAAGGATTCGTTTGGCTGTGGTGAAGTGTGACTCCTTAGCTGCTACTTAGTATCGAGCACACACACTCCTACAGCAAACTGGATATCAGGCCTGCTAGCTGTTAGGTACAGGAGTGATCCTATAATCTTCCTGTAGAGTGGTTGATCAACCGGATTTCCAGCTTCGTCAGCACTTATCTGCGTGGAAGTGCTCATGGGGGTGGACGAGGATTTGGAGTTGTTCATCCCGAATTTGTTGAGCATCTCCTTCCTGTACTTTTATTGGTTGATAAATATACCTGTAGGCAATTGCTTAACCTGCAATCTTAGAAAATAAATAAGTTCTCCCATCACACTCATTTCAAATTTACTTTGCATGAGATGAACCAACCTTTGAAATAAAGCAAGGTTAGTTGAACCAGATATAATATCACTGACATAAATTTGTACCATTAACAGGACGTCACCTTCCTGTATTTTAAAGAGAGTCTTGTCAGCTGCAACTTTCTCAAATTCATTGTTGATTAGATACAGAGACAGGGTTTTATACCAGGCTCTAGGTGCTTGCTTAAGTCCATACAGTGCTTTTCTTAGCCTCTATACAAGGTCTCCGCCTTCAGTGTTGAAAAACCCTGGTGGTTGTTCAACATATACTTTTTCGGCTAAGTCTCCATTCAGGAATGCGCCCTTAACATCCATTTGATATACAATAAAGCTCTTGTGAGCAGCAAATGCTAGGAAAATCATGATGGCTTCTAGTCTGGATACGGGTGTAAAGGTTTCGTCATAATTGATTCTTTGTTCTTGCATGTATCCTTGGGCTACTAATCTAGATTTGTTCCTGATTACTAGTCCATTCTCGTCCTTTTTGTTTCTACTATTTGGTTCATATGACTGACTGATGTATTAGTCTGGGAACTAGGTACCAAACATTATTCCTTTCAAAACCATTGAGCTCTTCTTCCATTGAAGTGATCCAGTGTGAATTATTGAGAGCTCTTCTTCCATTGAAGTGCCGCTTGTACTATTCCTATACAACTTACAACCTCCAAGATCCGAGTCGCTGTATCCTACCAAATCGAATCCTCCTTCCTTATACCACAATCCTACATCGATTGTTCCTTTCACGTACTTAAGGATTCGTTTGGCTGTGGTGAATTGTGACTCCTTAGCTGCTACTTGGTATCGAGCACACACTTCTACAGCAAACTGGATATCAGGCCTGCTAGCTGTTAGGTACAGGAGTGATCCTATAAGCTTGCTGTAGAGTGATTGAGCAACCGGATTTCCAGCTTCGTCAGCACTTATCTGCATGGAAGTGCTCATCGGGGTGGACGAGGATTTGGAGTTGTTCATCCCGAATTTGTTGAGCATCTCCTTCCTGTACTTTTATTGGTTGATAAATATACCTGTAGGCAATTGCTTAACCTGCAATCTTAGAAAAGAACTAAGTTCTCCCATCATACTCATTTCAAATTTACTTTGCATGAGATGAACCAACCTTTGACATAAAACAAGGTTAGTTGAACCAGATATAATATCATTGACAAAAATTTGTACCATTAACAGGTCGTCACCTTCCTGTATTTTAAAGAGAGTCTTGTCAACTGCAACTTTCTCAAATTCATTGTTGATTAGATACAGAGACAGGGTTTTATACCAGGCTCTAGGTGCTTGCTTAAGTCCATACAGTGATTTTCTTAGCCTCTATACAAGGTCTCCGCCTTCAGTGTTGAAAACCCCTGGTGGTTGTTCAACATATACTTTTTCGGCTAAGTCTCAATTCAGGAATGCGCTCTTAACATCCATTTGATATACAATAAAGCTGTTGTGAGCGGCAAATGCTAGGAAAATCATGATGGATTCTAGTCTGGATACGACTGTAAAGGTTTCGTCATAATTGATTCTTTGTTCTTGCATGTATCCTTGGGCTACTAATCTAGATTTGTTCCTGATTACTAGTCCATTCTCGTCCTTTTTGTTTCTGATATTTGGTTCATATGACTGACTGATGTATTAGTCTGGGAACTAGGTACCAAACATTATTCCTTTCAAAACCATTGAGCTCTTCTTCCATTGAAGTGATCCAGTGTGAATTATTGAGAGCTTCATTGGTCGAAATAGGTTCGGACTGGGTTAAGAATACAACTAGGGTACACATAGCGAGTCTTCTAAGTTCGGCTTGAGATTTCCATACAGGAAATTGTGACTTCTCTGAATCTGTCTCTTCCTGTGCACAAAGTACAATTCCTTGTGTACTCTGTATTTTCCTACGAGTGGTTACTTTGGCATCGATATCTGCTACTATCAACTCCTCGGGGTGACCTCTTAGCCACCTCCTGTCAGGTTCTAACTCGGCATCCCATTCTGTATTTTATGGTGCTGTAGTCTCAGCCTCAGCTTGTACAGTATCAGCTTCGACTACTTCTGTTCTTACAGCGGCGGGATTGATTTCTAGGTCCACGACAGGTTCTACAGGAGTTTGAGGATCATCAATAGAGAGTGTTTGCATACTGGGTTATGTCTTCTACTCCTGTAGGATCACAATGGGGTGCATCGAATACTACATGGATGGATTCCTCTATTGTCAGCTTCCTTTTGTTAAATATCCTGAAAGCTTTGCTGATAGAAGAGTACCCAACGAAGATACCTTCAGACGACTTTTCATCGAATGTCTTGAGTTGCTCCTTCCCATTGTTTAGTACATAATACCTGCATCCAAAGATGTGAAAGTATACAACCATTGGAGTTTTATTATTCCATACCTCATATGCTATTTTGTTGTGGTGCTTGTTTATGATACATCAATTTTGTGTATAACATGCTGTATTTGTTGCTTCTCTCCAGAAACACTGCGGCAATTTGTTTGTAGCTAACATGGTTCTTATTGATTCCTTGAGCGTCCTATTCTTTCGCTCTGCAACGCCATTTTATTGAGGAGTCCGAACTGCTAAGTATTCGTGATATATGCCATTGTCCGCACAGTATTGATCTATAAAGCGATTTGTGAATTCTGTGCCTCTGTCGGAATAAATGGACACAATACTCGGCCCTTTCTTATTCTGCGGTTTTTTCATGTGCTCGGGCAACTTTGTGATGGTATCTTTCTTCTTGCTCAGAAAGATTGTCCAAACATACCTTGAAAAATCGTCAACAATAACAAGACAGTATTTCTTACCTCCACTTATAGGGTCTACAGGGCCATAAAGGCCCATGTATAGCAAATTCAGTACCCTGTGGATGGATAGATATGATTTGCTTTTCAGGGTGATCTTAACTTGCTTGCCTTTCTGACAGGGTCCACAGACACTGTTTTTATGAAATGACACATCGGGCAAGCCTCTGACCATTCCCTATCGAGCGAGCTTGTTGATAGTCTTGAAGGTGATGTGAGACATCCTTTTGTGCCATAGCCAGCTTTGATCTGTAGTGCCTTTGGCAACAAAATATGGAATAGTAGATCTTGTGGGCTTCCTGTCAGTAATGTACATATTACCTGACCGGATTCCTGTAAGGATGACTTTGTTGGTCTTGATATCCTTCACCCTACAGTGATCTACATAGAATTTGAGCGAGAACTGTTTGTCACAGTACTGACTAATACTAAGTATATTATATTATAAGCCTTCAGCATAGGTTACATAGGTGACTTTAAACTTTCCTACAAGCAAGGTTCATTTTCCTCTTATTTCCCCTTTGGATTTGTCACCGAATCGCACCTTTGAACAGCGACCATCTACATAATCTGACAGCGACCATCTACATAATCTGACAGCTTGCTAGTATCTCCTGTCATATGCCGAGAACATCTGCTGTAAAAGTAGCAAATATCCTTCTCCTTGATATCATGTAATCAAAGAAATTAGGTAGATTTAGGCCCCCTTTAATTATTGGGTCCATGTATTGGTACTCAAATTTGCCTGATACCAATGGGTTTGTTATAGGTTACTTTTGGTCCTGTTTTGCGATATTTATGTGTGGTAGGCACGTATTCGCTGTAATCTTGATTATGATGCATGAAAAATCTAGGATTTTGGTTCCAGTACGGTTGCCATCTCGGACGGGGAATCATTTTCTTGGGCCTCACAGCTTGCCTTCTAAGTTTCCAGTTGGATTCCCAGATCTGTTGATGATGGAACTCCGCTGCAGCCTGTTTCATGGATGGATAGCGGGGCTCTTGTTTCCAATATTTAGGTACACTGTACTGTTGATAGTACTGCGGTGCGTGCCTTTGATACTTAGATACAGCCTTCTTTCTGAATGGCTGCTGACGTTGTTGGTATGTTCGGGGAGCATACTACTTGATTAGAATTGCATCTTACAGGTCTGGGAGGCTGGGGTTTCCACTATTTATGATAAGAACTTAGGGGCGGAATCGCAGTCTTTGCTGTGCGAGGTTAGGCAACTGTAACCTTTGTGGGACTCGGGGCCTTTCCGGGTTCGGGAATGGGTTCCACTCCCCTGACAAACACCGTACTAGTCTTCCCCTTGTGGGAGAATGAGTCATATCATAAGCCACATTTATCATGGGCATGATGCCTAGTGCTTAGAATTTCTTCCATCCTTCTAGATGATTTTTCAAATGCTTTCAGGATGGTCCCGAGTTCTCCTTCTCGTTTCTCGAGAATTTGACTTTTTGCTTCTAACAAAACATAATCATTTGTCTTGTAAGTATTACGAGTTTTTACCTCATTTAGCTCAGTTGCAAGTTGATGATTGCTTTCCATGAGTTTTTTGTGAGCAGTTTTGCTGTTTCACAATCTAAGGACACATTTTCATAATTATTTTTTAACAAGTCATTTTCGTCTTTCAGATCCAGGTTTAAATTTGTGAGATGTATGTTTTCTTATTTTAGCATCTCATGGGCTTTTGGAATGGTTTTAAGTTCATTCATTATATTTTCAAACGTATGCGATGCATTGATGGGAATAGTTGAGGTTGAGCTTACATCATCATCGTTGTCATCACCCTCTTCTTCTTTGGCCATAAATCACATATATTGTAATACCCGTATTTTTTATTGGATATTTGACCTTGCCGTTATTCCTCTTTTGTTGCTATGTAAATACTTTGAGATGTTTTCGATGTTGATTTAGAGTTTCGTACCTTTTTGGATCATGATCGTGTTGTCTGGACCTTTCGGCAGTGTTCTGGGACATGAAGATAGCGCACGCTAGGACTAGGCTAACGCACGCTATTTCTACTTCAGTAGCGCAAGCTAGCTTTGAGCCTTAGCGCACGTTAACGGCCGGGCTTGGCAGAGGCAGTAGCTAATTCTGCCCTCTGGACTAGAAGTTAGCGCATGCTAGGCAGTAGCTAGCGCACGCTATTCATGTTCAGTAGCGCGTGCTAACATCACCCGTATCGTACGCTAATGAGCTGAGTCGGGAGAGGCAGTGAGGTATTTCTACTTTCTGGACTATCAGGCAACGTACGCTAGGCAGCAGCTAGCGCACGGTATAGGTGTTGTGTAGCGCGCGCTAGTGCCCAGTCGTAATGCACGCTAGCGGAGTTAGGCAGTGAACTGGAATTTTTGCAGGATACCAGTTAGCGCACGCTAAGGTGTGGTAGCGCGCACTAACGTCTCAGGACAGAAGCCGCTGTACTACCGCGTGACCCCGTTAGCGCACGCTAACCCCCGAGTTTTATCACGCGCTAACCTGGCGCTGTATATAAGGGGCAGTCAACCCCTGCACTTGTCATTTTACATTATTTTCACTCATTCCGATAGGGGAGCTCGGGAGAGGGCAATTTGGGGCGATTTCAGGCGGTCCTTCTTCAACTATCATCATCTTTGGTTGGATAACAAAGATTACACAACATCTAATCCATTTCTATCTTCCAAATCAAGGTAAAACCCCAAGAACCCTAGTTTTGGGAATTTTTGGGAATTTTCTTAGATTCGTCCGATTTGTCCCTTTTGCTTGAGATCTTTGAGAATATGATGTATATACCCCGCACCCATGTTTCCCCTACGGTTATGTGGATTGTTTTGTACCTTTTTGGGACTTGAGAGGGTTTAGGTGATTTTCAAACCTCTAGATATTTACCCTTGTAGTTTCGTGAATCGTAAGCGGGTTTCGGGAGTTTCTTCGTGTGATTTGAGTATGGATTATTAATTATCGTATTCCCTACAAATCGTTTAGGTGCCGGAAGTGTGTTCTTGGATCTACCGAACTTATACTCTTTTCCTTCCGATTCTCGATGTCTCAAAGGCAAGTATATATTTATGATTGCACGTTCTTGACTTTGAAAGTAAGATATGTGATTTGTATGATGGTATATATCCACTCTAAGATGGGCCGACAGGTCCTCTGAGGGTTCTGTAGCCTCTGGTGCGGTTCCACATATATTTTGGGTTAACCACTCTGGGACGGACCGATGGGTCCTTTGAGGGTTCCGTAGCCTCTGGTGCGGTTCCACGGTTAATCATGTATATATTGAATGTGATGCTATGAGATTTAGTTATTCCGGAATACTATTCTTGAGTTGATGATATGATGATTACTTTTACTTTATTGTCGAGAAGTATTGTGTTTCATATTCGATATACTTGTACTAGATATTCGACGGCTAACCCCTTTATGGGGGAAATACCTTTCATGTAGGCACGTACCCCGTCTGCATGAATATGATGGGCAAGTGTGATGATGTGTCTTGTCTTTGGTTATGTTTTGTATTTCCTCCATTCAATGATATTGTAATTAGATGGTTTTTGAGTACTCGAGTACTGTTTTCGGTTTCTTTTATGTTTCGGCCTGTGTTGCCATAGTATTGATTTGTGATGTGTTGTATTCGAATTTATTAGATATGGTTTTGAATGCCATTTTATTGTCTTCCATTTGATTGTACTTGGACCTTATCGGTCAAATTTAATAGTTTCGCATATAAATCCTTGTGGGTCCCACGGCGGGGCTCAAAACGCTGTAATATACCGTGAATAACTTGGGGGTGTTACAGAATATGGTATCGGAGCTTAGGTTTTTGGATACCTAGGCTGGCGGTATTTTGGGTCGATTGAGTCGCCGCTTATCTACAACATCACTACTTTTCCGTCATCACAGTGCGACCGGTACTTGTAAGACCTCTTACTCTCCTAGCATTTCCTTAATCGCTTTGCTTCTTTTTTGGTATTTTTGGGAATCGGTCACTTCGACGGCGTGTGATTTGAATTATACTTACGTACTTTGTGTATCCTTCAGAATGTCTGCTGATAAAGGACAGATGAGAGTCCGTGGTCGTGGACGAGGACGTGGCGCGGCCGCTTCACTCAGTTCCGTTGCGGGGTCGACCACCCATAGTTTATCTAACTCAGTGCATCCTGATACCGAGGGTCAACACGCCCAGTCAACCGGCCAAGGGAATAACACAAATATTGGAGTTACGAACGTCCTTCAACAATTGGATAACCAGATGACTATCCTGGACCAAGCCGTTCAGCTGAACAATCCGAACCCGAAATCGGATGCCTTGCTTCAGAATGTGATCCGTATGCACCCTCCGCAGTTCAGCGGTGCCACAGACCCGATGGGTTGGGAGAATTGGTTAGCGGAGTCAGAGAAAGTGTTTGAAGTGGTTGATTGTCTGGATGTGAGGAAGGTACCGATTTCTCAGTACTTCCTTACCAAGAAAGCCGCGACTTGGTGGAAGGTTATCAAACCACAGGATCATGCTACTTCATGGGGATAATTTAAAGAGCTACTGGAGACTGAGTTTTCTCCTTGGCCAGTACAAGAAGGCAGAATTCGAGCCTTTTTCCAGGTTAAGCGGCAGAACATTCCAGTCTCGCAGGCGTTAATGGAGTACAACCAACAGCTGATCTACGTGAAGAATCAAGTGCGCGATGAGCGTGACAAGATCCATTACTTTGATATACAGATCAATATGGATTTACGGCGTTACATGGCCGGGTTTTCTTGAACTACCTTGAAGGAATACCAAGATCGGGCTTTGGAATATGACATGTTAAGCCCCAGCAATGATGCCACAGAAGACCGAAGAAGCAGAAGATCACTGGTAACTTTTCTGGCTCAAAAGGTGGCAACTTCCAGAGATTTAAGGCGACTAACCATTCTGCCGGGCAGTCGTCACATTCTGATAGAGGGAAGAAGAGTTTTTGTTCTGCCACGGGCACCTTAACTCACCCGGTAACCTTTTTTAATTGTGGTTGTCCCATCCACATCAATATGGATTGCAATTTTCCGCCTCTAAAGTGTCACACTTGTGGACAGATGGGGCATAGGGCAGCTTATTTCCCCGAACAGGATCAGACTCTGGATACTCGGGCTTCGGCTCTAGCGCCTTTAGATCAGAGTATGAATCAGCGACAACCAGTTGGACAGTCACAATAGAGTTTCGGCAGGGGCCGGGGAAGGAGTCAGAATGCTAGAGGGGGAGATTCTAGCGGTTCGGCACACCCGTGAGTCTACGAGATGCGTCGAGCAGACGAACCCGATGCAGTGGTGGCCTCAGGTACCATTCACATCCTATCTCATCCAGTTCGTGTACTTTTCGATTCGAGTGCCACACATTCTTTCATCTCCTTGGAGTGTGTACGCCGTTTGAATATAACTTGTATGACTGTTTGCGATCCGTTTATTGTGAAACTACCTAGTGGGGATAGAATCCTGGGGAATCAGGAGATTAGAGATTTTCCAGTGAATATAGCCGATACGGATTGGTTGTCGAACTTGATTGTGGTTGATATGGAAGGCGAGGATGTGATCCTCGATGAGGATTGGCTTGACAGTCACCAAGCGATTATGAATTACCGTACTAAGGTTATCACTATTATGACTAAAGATAGTTCCGAGTACTCATTTATGGGACGTAAGTTGGGCCAACCTAAGTTGCTTATCAGCGCCATGAAGGTCGTAAAACTTTTGAATAAAGATTGCACGGGCTATTGGTGTTATGCTTTGAAGATGGAAGGGAACCAAGTTGATTTCTCTTCGATTCCAGTTGTTAATGAATATCCCGATGTTTTTCCGGACGACCTCCCGAGATTACTGCCGGATCGAGAGATGGAATTTCCATGGATTTAGAGCCTAACGCGGCTCCGATTTCTAAGGCGCCGTATCGGATGGCACCTTCCGAGATGCAAGAATTAAAGAGTCAGCTAGGAGAACTATTGGAGAAAGGGTACATCAGACCGAGCGCTTCGCCTTGGGGCACGCCTGTTCTTTTTGTGAGGAAGAAGGATGGTTCACTACGTTTATGCATTGATTACCGTGAACTAAACAAAGTGACCATCAAGAACAAATATCTTTTGCCTCGTATAGATGATTTATTTGATCAGTTGTAGGGAGCCGCAGTATTCTCAAAAATTGATTTGAGATCAGGATATTATCAGCTCCGGGTGAAAGAGTCCGACGTTTCGAAGACTGCATTTCGGACGAGGTACGGACATTATGAATTTGTGGTCATGCCTTTTGGGTTGACTAATGCACCGGCAGTATTCATGCAACTTATGAACAAGATATTCATAGAATACCTGTACAAATGTGTGGTCGTCTTTATTGACGATATCTTGATCTATTCTCGAAATAAGGAGGAACATGCCAGGCACTTGCGTTTGAGAGCCGAACACCTCTATGCAAAATTCTCGAAGTGTGAGTTCTGGTTGGAAGAAGTGATTTTTCTCGGCCATGTGATTTCGGCCAAAGGGATTCGTGTAGACCCGCAGAAGATTGAGGCAGTGCTAGATTGGGCACCGCCTAAAAATGTTAAAGAAGTTCGTAGCTTTTTGGGTCTTGCTGGGTATTACCGTTGGTTTGTCGAGCGGTTCTCGAAACTCGCTCGTCCGCTTACGTAGTTACTCCAGAAGACAGAAAAGTTTGTTTGGACTGCCGAGAGACAACAGAGCTTTGATGACCTGAAGAGACGTTTGACCTCAGCGCCGATTCTAGCTTTACCACAGGGTAATGAAGGATTTGCAGTTTATAGCGACGCTTCGGTACAAGGGCTTGGATGTGTGCTTATGTAGCATGATAAGACGATAGCTTTTGCGTCATGACAGTTGAATCCGTATGAGATGAACTATCCTACTCACGATTTGGAGTTGGCCGCAATTGTCTTCGCACTTAAGATTTAGCGACATTATTTGTATGGTTCTCCGTGTCGGATTTATACCGACCACAAGAGTTTGAAGTCTATCATCAGTCAGAAAGAGCTGAATATGAGGCAGAGACGTTGGTTAGAATTGATCAAGGATTACGATTTGGAAATTCTTTACCATCCGGTAAAGGCCAATGTCGTCGCGGACACTTTGAGCCGCAAATCGGCATCGCTTCAGATGCTTGAGGTTCTTACATCTCAGATGAAGATTTGTCAGGATTTAATCGAGCAAGAAATAGAAGTTTGGCTTCAAAGAGTGTAATAACAGTTGTGCACTCTTGAAGTTACTTCATCCTTGGTTGACGACTTCAAAGGGAAGCAGTGGAGTGACCCGATTATTTCTCAACTGAAGGAAGATGTAATTAAAGGAAAAGCCCCTGGTTTTATGGTCCATGAAGACAGTATTCTGAGATTTCACGGCAGGCTTTGTGTCCCGAACGATCTAGAGTTGAGGCAGAGAATTCTCCGAGAAGCTCATGCTACGCCTTACTCTATCCATCCCGGAATGAGTAAGATGTACAAGGACTTGAAGCGGAATTTTTAGTGGAATAATATGAAGAAGGATGTCACAGAGTTTGTACTGTGGTGTTTGACGTGTCAACAAGTCAAGATTGAACACCAACGACCGGCGGGGTTGTTGAAGCCACTTCCCATTCTCGAGTGGAAGTAGGAAGATATCTCTATGGATTTGATCACTGGGATGCCGAGAATTAGAGCTGGAATGAATATGATTTGGGTAATCGTCGTCGATCGGTTGACCAAGTCTGCACACTTCCTAGGTATTAAGGATACTTGGGGTCCGGAGATATTGGCTCGAACTATTATAGCTGAGATCATGAGATTGCATGGTGCCCCCAAGACCATTATTTCTGATCGAGATGGTCGTTTAGTATCGCATTTTTGGCAGGCCGTTCATCAGGATTTAGGCACCGAGTTGAGATTGAGCACGTCTTTTCATCCTCAGTCAGACGGGCAGACATAGTGGATGATTCAGACGTTGGAGGATATATTGCGGACTTGTGCCCTAGACTGGAGTAATGATTGGGAGCTTCACTTGCCGTTGATCGAGTTTGCCTACAATAATAGTTGGCATGCGTCGATCAAAATGGCACAATTCGAGGCACTTTACGGTAAGTGGTGTAGATCGCCATTATGTTGGGACGAGGCTTTGGAGCTAGTCGGAACGGAACCGGATATGTTGATGGAGACTAAGGAGAAGATTTCTATTATCAGGGACCGGTTGTTTACTGCCCAGAGCCGTCATAAATCTTATGCTGATACTCAGCGTCGACCTTTAAAATTCAAAGTGGGAGACCATGTTCTACTCAAGGTATCGCCGATCAGGGGAGTTTTTCGCTTTGGTAAAAAGAGGAAACTTAGTCCGCGGTATATCGGACCGTTTGAAGTTTTGGACAGGGTTGAATATTTAGCTTATCGCTTGGCGTTGCCTCCAGCTTTGAGTCATGTCCATAGCGTTTTTCATGTGTCTCAGTTGACAAAGTACGTGTCGGATCCTAGTCATGTTATCGACTATGGTGAGATTGATGTAGTCGAGGATGTTACCTTTCCGGAGAGGCCGGTGAAGATCTTTGAACGTCATGAGAAGAAACTTCGGCACAAAACCATCCCGTTGGTTAAAGTGCAATGGTCGAGACATGGAGTTGAAGAGGTGACTTGGGAGACGGAAGAGAAGATGCGATCGGAATACCCGAACTTTTTATTTCTTAAGTTTCGGGACGAAACTTCTTTTTATACGGGGAGAATGTAATACCCATGATTTTTATTGAATGTTTGACTTTATCGTTCTTCCTCTTTTGTCACACTGTAAACACTTTGAGATGTTGTCGATGTTTATTTAGAGTTTCGTACCTTTTTGGATCATGATCGTGTTGTCTGGATCATTCGGCAGTGTTCTGGGACATGCAGATAGCGCACGCTCGGCCTAGGATAACGCACGCTATTTCTACTTGAGTAGCGTACGCTAGCTTTGAGCCTTAGCGCACGCTAAGGGTCTGGGATTGGCAAAGGCAGTAGCTAATTCTGCCCTCTGGACTAGCAGTTAGCGCATGCTAGGCAGTAGCTAGCGCATGCTATTCGTGTTCAGTAGCGCACGCTAACATCGCTTGTAGCGCATGATAACGAGCTGAGTCGGGAGAGGCAGTGAGGTATTTCTACTTTCTGGACTATCAGGCAACATACGCTAGGCAGCAGCTAGCGCACGCTATAGGTGTTATGTAGCGCGCGCTAGTGCCCAGTCATAACACACGCTAGCGGAGTTGGGCAGTGAACTGGAATTTTTGCAGGATACCAGTTAGCGCACGCTAAGGTGTGGTAGCGCGCGCTAACGTCTCAGGACAGAAGCCGCTGGACTACCGCGTGACCCCGTTAGCGCATGCTAACCCTTGATTTTTAGCATGCGCTAACCTGGCGCTGTATATAAGGGGCAGTCAACCCCTGCACTTGTCATTTTACATCATTTTCACTCATTCCGATAGGAGAGATCGGGAGAGGGCGATTTGGGGGGATTTGAGGCGGTCCTTCTTCAAATATCATCATCTTTGGTTGGATAACAAAGATTACACAACATCTAATCCATTTCTATCTTCCAAATCAAGGTAAAACCCTTAGAACCCTAGTTTTGGGAATTTGGGGGGATTTTCTTAGATTCGTACGATTTGTCCATTTTGGAGCTTGAGATCTTTGAGATTATGATGTATCTACCCCGTACCCATATTTCCCCTACGATTATATGATTGTTTTGTACCTTGTTCGGACTTGAGAGGGTTTGGGTGATTTTCAAACCTCTAGATGTTTACCCTTGTAGTTTCGTGAATCGTATGAGGGTTTTGGGGGTTTCTTCATGTGATTTGAGTATGGATTATTAATTATCGTATTCTTTACGAATCGTTTAGGTGCCGGAAGTGCGTTCTTGGACCTACCTGACTTATACTCTTTTCCTACCGATTCTCGATGTCTCAAAGGCAAGTATATGTTTATGATTATACGTTCTCGACTTTGAAAGTAAGATATGTGATTTGTATGATGGTATATATATCCACTCTAGGACGGGTTGACGGGTTCTCTGAGGGTTCCGTAGCCTCTGGTGCGGTTCCACGGATATTTTGGGTTAACCACTCTGGGGCGGACCGACGGGTCCTCTAAGAGTTCCGTAGCCTCTGGTGCGGTTCCGCGGTTAATCATGTATGTATTAAATGTGATGCTGTGAGATTTAGTTATTCCGGAATACTAGTCTTGAGATGATGAGATGATGATTACTTTTACTTTATTGTCGAGAAGTATTATGTTTCATATTCGATATACTTGTACTAGCTATTCGACGGCTAACCCCTTTATGAGGGAAATACCTTTCATGTATTTCAGGATCCAGTAGAGCGGATAGGCACATACCGGGTTGGCATGAAGATGATCGGCAAGTGTGATGCTGTGTCTTGTCTCTGGTTATGTTTTGTATTTCCTCCATTCAATGATGTTGTACTTGGATGGTTTTTGAGTACTCGAGTATTGTTTTCAGTTTCCTTGATGTTTCGGCCTGTGCTGCCATAGTATGATTTGTGATGTGTTGTATTCGAATTTATTGGATATGGTTTTGAATGCCATTTTATTGTCTTCCATTTGATTGTACTTGGACCTTATCGGTTAAATTTCATAGTTCCGCGTATAAATAGCCTTGTGGGTCCCACGGCAGGGCTCACAGTGCTGTAATATACCCTGAATAACTTGGGGGTGTTACATATATGCTTTATCCTCTATTTCATCATCGGAGGAGTCATTATCAGTGATCGCCTATAAGCACTCCTCGGTCTTGTTTGAAGCGGGTGAAGCATCTGATTCACCAATCAGGGCCTTGAGCTTGTTTCTCCAGGCACGCCTCTTCTCATCCTTTTTCTGTTGCTCAGCTTCGAACAACTTTCGCACTTTCGGATGAGGACATTTATTTGCATAATGTCCTGGCTTACTACAGTTATAACACAAGTTAGAATCTCCAGATGAAAGGGATTCAGAACTTTCCAGATTGTTTGATGAACTTCTTGATTTTGTGTATGAGCAGGCCATCTCGTCTTGCGACAAGATGTCGTCGTCGCTGTGTGCTGCCTTGCATGCCGATTTGGATGTGCTGGGTGCTGAACTATGTCTCCTGTCAGGTACGGCAGGCAGTGCTGTAGTCTTGGCAGGTGACTCTTCAGATTTGTCTCTCTTGTCTATATCATACTCAAATGTCTTTAGGTCAGAAAAGAGACCAAAAGTGGAAATATCATTTAAATTATAGGACATACGCATAGCTGTGGTTTTTATGTCCCATCGGGCAGGGAGTGATCTAAAGATTTTTAATTTTTTCTTTTTTTGGGTATACACTTTACCCAATGCTTCAAGTTCACAGACAATGCCGGTAAATCTGGGCCAAGCTCCTCAAGCGTTTATGAAGATTTTATTTCAAAAGACTCAAATTGCAGAGTTAATAGAAATTTTATCTTATTTTGAGAGCTCAGTTCCCCTCGCAAATGAGCTTGAGTTTTTCTCAAATTTTTCGGCTCTCTTACAACTTTTTACCTTAGAGAATGTGCTTTTGTCGAGAGTGACAAACAGCACATTCTTTACAACATTGTCCAGATTCGCACGCTTGCGATCGTCCGTTACCTACTATTCGTGCTCCTTCTCGAGCATCTTCACATAAGGTTTCCCATCGATCCTCGCGGAGTTGTTGATCTTCATTGTCTTTATTGGTCCTTCCTGGATGACGAAGGTCATCTTTTCGTGCATCGCTGCAAGATGAGCTTCCATCCTAATTCTCTTGTCCTCAAATTTATTAATAGAAAACATAGGGACTTTATTTATCATGGAGTTGTCCATTATAGAAGTAGGATTAATGATGAAAATATAAAACTAAAGTTTTCAAAAGTTAGTGATTTTTATGGATCTAATTCAGTTAAAAATTGACTGATTCGTTACAGAATCAACCATCTGATACCACTTATTAGCCACAAAGTATACAGTAAACAGCATAGAAAGAATAAGCTCTATTTTTTCGAAGTTATTAGCATAGCGGAAGATTGATATTAAGTTGTTGTAAATACAGAAACTAAGTGTTCTTCTGTTTGCTTGGTGCGTACATAGTTTTAGCAATATGTATAATTAAATCACAGGCATATATGAAAACGGTAAATGACAGAATGTAAATGCACAAAGATATAAGTGGTTGGAGGTAAACCCATCTACATCCATTGGTCCTCCACACAGGAGTAAAATGTTTTATTAAAACCACCGCGTACACAACTATGTAACTTTAACTAAAACCTGTCGCTGTATCATTCACACAAATTGATACATCCGATAATAGCTTGGGGTGTTCACACAGGTTGGCTTGGCTCTTTTGACTTGCTTCTTCTCACACAGAGTGAAGCTTCATCTTCAATGCTATTCTTCCCACACAGGTCAGAACTAGCAAGGGCTGCTTAGTCCACACAGGGTTAAGTTGATCTCAACGTTAATATTGGGTAGAACAAGTTCAAACAATAGTTATATGCTTTGCTGAGTGTTCGATGTACGATGTGCTGTTTGCGTTGAGGACTGTATATTTCTTCGCTTGGTGAAGCTGAATGCTCAAGAAATATACTGCTCTTTGATAGCTTGATATTCTGATTGTCAAAGCTAGTTGCCAGATGTATTGCGCGAGATAATGAACCTGCATTGAATGTCCTTTTGCTTGGGGCTATTTATAACCTTGAAAATAGATCCGTTATAAATGCAGTCGTTGGCTGGTTGGTGAGATTCAGGCAGCTCTGATTGACGGCTGTAGATTTGTTTGAATTAAAGGTGATTCCCATTTAATGCTTCAGACATTCTCTTTGGCTTAGCATTAAATGCTTTTCAACTTATTCAGACTGTAGTCCCTTTTGGCCGCATTAAATGATGTCCTATCAGGATTAAATGTTACTTTTAATCTGAATACTTTATGAATAAATAATGTTTCTTTCACAACGGTTTAAAGCCTTTCTTCATTCCTGTTGGATATATATTTTATTTTTCCTAAGTAAAATACCTACAACAAACTTGCTGTATCCAACTTCTTCATATCTGGTGTATAATAATGAGAGTGATGTGGGCTATGCAGAGATCTCTTTGATGTATGGACAAGCTGTATGAAGTTACCTAATAGCTTCCATACTTAGAGTGAAATGCTGACTTTGAAGACCTTATGCTGTATGGTGGCAATTATCAAAACAAAGCTGTATTTTTTCCAACATCCTTTATATTATAGACTAGCGTTAATTGTGCAGTGCAATAATTGGATTAAATATAATTAAATTATGAGATTACCTTTGTGGAAAAAAATAAGTTGGTTCCCAAATATCTATTCGCGACCAACGGGCTGCCGTTAAGGAACAAGGAAAAAAATTGATGGACCACCGAAAAGCATGTGAACAGGTCGACGGGCCTGAAAAGAAAAAACAGACAGACCGGCAGGAAGCATGCCGACGGGCCTGGCATTAAAAAAAATGGCCGACGACACACCGGAGGTCCGTCAGAGATCCTGATTATGAAAGATTTTTTTTTAAAGATTAGTTGTCCCTTTAATTTTATTAATATTCTAAGTGTGTTTTGTGAGATTTATTATGGTTGAATATTTGATACTTCCTCCGTCCCAAAATAGTGTGCTCACTTTTTGTGGATGCGAATTTTAATAAAAGTTAGCTAGTGTTGATTTTGAGTGGAAAAAGGGTCCCATATTTTATTGTAGGGGTATGTTAACTATTGTTGTTGATTCAATTAAAGGATAAAGGGTCTGAGCCATCCTTGGTATTGTTGTAAATGAAAGGTGGAGTAAAAATATAAGAGGTATTTTCTAAAAATGTAATTAGCACACTCTTGGGGGACGGATGAAAATGGCAAATTGAGCACACTCTTGTGGGACGGAGGGAGTATTATTATTAGATTCAACATAAATTTAAGAAAATGGGTACAATAGTCTTTTTAGGTTCAAACTATCACCAAAAAACAATGTTCTCCTTTATATATATATAGGGATTGATTCCGTGAGATCCTTCCCTCGAGTGAGAACTAGGAACCAATCTAAGTAATTAAATGATAAAATAAGAAGGATCCAGATTTTTCCACATCATCACAACAGGTGGGGGATGCGAATGATATTAATTAAGGAAAAAAGTAATTTTGTCCCTTCATAAATAAATTATTTTCATTTAAAATACAATAACTTATTCATTTATTATCGGACTTAAATAAAAAATATATTAAATTAATCGTCTTTTCATGATCTATAATTTAAGATGCATATTGCATACCTAAAAATATAAAATAAAGATCAGTGTATTGTACTACCTCCATCCCGTCCAAAAGTTTACATTTCTATCAAAAAGTTGACCCTTTAGTAAGTTTACCTATATCACTTTTCAAAATCAAATCAGACAATCATGTTTTATTTTTTGATCTCCACCATACATTTGTCATCGATACTTTTGACTTTTTGATATCTACCACATATTTACTATCGTTACTTATACAAATCATTGCCTAAAATACATGAAATATACACCATGTGTTAACTTTTGGTTGTGACAGAGGGAGTAATAATAAAAGTAGTGTGAATTGTAAGAAAAAATGCAGTGCTTCATAAAATATACAAATACACTGCTTCACAATGTACAAATGCCTGCTTCATAGTGTATAAAGTATTTTTTGCTTGATAATTAACATAAATTCCTAGTAAAACCGTCAACTTCAACAAAAAAACACTTTCATTGAATATGAATCATGAGTCATGCCATATACCATTGAAAAGTCAAAGGAGTCTAGTTTTCAACAAAAAAATCTTCAGCATAAAGAGAGTTATAATGCCTTAAATGAAGACTGATAGGATGCTTATTTTATAAGAATATATAAATACACTGCTTCACAGTGTACAAATGCACTGCTTCATAGTACACAAACACACTGCTTCAAGTGTATGAAGTTCTACTTCTCCTTCAAAATTTGACTTAATTAACATTTTTTTTCTTAGCTTATAACTACACCGCATCAAGGTACAAATGCACTGCTTCATAGTGTACAAATGCCTACTTCATAACATACAAAGTACTGCTTCGGCTTCAAAATTAGCATGAAAATTCCTCCTAAAACCATTAACTTCAATAAACAAACCGTTTCCCTTGGATATGAATTAAGTGTCATACCAAAATATTGAAAAGCCAAAAGAGTTTAGTTTCAATAAAAAAAGACATTAAAAAATTAAGTTTGTAGAGAGTTATGATGCTTTGAATGGAGACTGTCAGAATGTCTGTTTGATAAGAATATACAAATGCATTTCTTCATAGTGTACAGATGCACTGCTTTTTTTTATTTTTATATTTTTAGGTATGCAATATGCATCTTAAATTGTACATTATGAAAAGATAACTATTTTGATATATATCTTATTTTAAATAGGTAATACATGAATATATTATTGCACTTTAAACGAAGACAATTTATTTATGAAGCTACAAAATTACCGGCAAGGGTTGGGAAAGCCTGCCTTAGTGGCCGAAGGACTGAGTTGCTAAGGGGCGCACGGCATAACTCGACGGACTGAAGTTTATTCTCCTTAATTAATGCCATTCACACCATTTATAAGAGATGTTGTGGCAAAATTTGGAATCTCCTTATTAACTGATCTAATGGATAGGAGTTGTTCTTACTTCTCACACCAGGATGAAACTCACTCTTGATTCATATCTTATATATAGGATATTTTATCTACCCACCTGTGTCGGTTTTGGGTACAGGCATCTTTCTGTTTAAAGGTCATTCGAGCTTTTCGTGGGAGTATGGTGTGGATTACTTCAGCATCGTAGCACTTACTGGTCGAACATTGGCTGGAGGCATTTTCTCTACCCCTTATTACCTTTAAAAAAGCAAGGGCATCTTGCGTTCTTGGACATATAAGCATATTTCGTCTAACCTAACTTGTCCGTCCCTCGAGACCAACAAGGGCAGTATAGGAGTATTCACATATTGTCCATTGACTACGCTTTTCAGCATGAACTTAGGCCCTGACTCACCCTTTGTGGACAAACCTTGTGGAGGAACCTTTAGTTTTTTAGGGCATTGGGTTCTCACAAATATTTGTGTTACTGAAGCCGAAATTGTGGCTTCCGCGTCGTCCACCTATGCTAGTGCAGAGGCTTCCCTCTAGGGCAGAACGATCCCTCCATCGATGTATTTTTACATCTCACAGCTTCAGCAGATCACTTAGCCCCGTTCATATTCAGCGAAGAGCGCTCGATCAATAAGCTATTACACTCTCTTTTAAGAGTGGCTGTTTCTAGGCAATCTCTTGGCTGTCTCTGCACCCCTACCTCATTTATCACTGATCGATCATTTAGGGGCCTTATCTGGTGATCCGGGCAGGTTCCCTCCCATGATGATGCTTATCCATCATTGTCTCGCTGACCGATCTTGACCCATATTATTTTGAGGTCATATATAGTATTCAGAGTTGCTTCAATTTGGTACCACTCTCGCAGACCGCACCGAACAGTGATTTACCCCTAGATATCTAGTCAACTGCTTTGCCTTAATGCATTTCAGGGAGAACCAACTAGCTCTGAATTCGAGTGGCATTTCACCCCTAACCACAAATCCGCTATTCTTCAACATCACTCGGTTCGGACCTCCACTTAGTTCCACCCAAGCTTAATCCTGGTCATGGATACATCACCTAGGTTCGGGTCCATAAGTAGTGACAGTTCCCTATGAAGACTCTCTTTTGCTAGGTCTGTCTAAATGATTCTCGGTTCTCGGTTAGGACCAGAACCGAACCGGAACGCATAGGTATGGTTAACCGAGAACCGTAATTTTGGTTATCGATCTAGTTTTCGGTGCCATTGTGTATTATTTTTTTGGTTTTCGGTCTAACCGATAACCGTTCGGTTCCGAACCGAAAACCGGTTTTATAAAATATATTTATTAAATATTTTTTTATTTTATAATTATATTATATTATTTTAATTTTTGTAAATTAAAATTTGAAATTAGAACTCTACCTACAGCAGACTGTTTTTGTGAAATTATATTTTTATTTATAATTATATTATATTATTTCAATTTTTTTAAATTGAGATTAAAAAAATGGTTTTTGTGGTTAACCGAATCGAAACTGAAAATAACCGATTCGGTTCCGGTTAATCGAAAATTTACATCGTTCGGTTTTCGGTTCTTATTTTAGGACATTTATGGTTCCAGTTAGCCAAAAATTTCGGTCCATAACTTAACTGCACTTCTTCGACAAATTTCTAGCATTTGCTATGGCTCTGGTGGGTTTCCTTAACCAAGCTATAGCCTATGAGTCGCTGGCTCATTCTTCAACAGGCATGCGGTCAGAGCTCTGGCTCCTCCCACTGCTCGGGAGCTTGTAGTTTCATGGTCTATTTCACTCCCCGATGAGGGTTCTTTTCACCCTTCCCTAAAGGTACGACTTTGCTATTGGTCAACCAATAGTATTTAGCCTTGCGAGGTTGTATTTGCTAATTCACAAAGGATTCCATATGTCTCATGCTACTTGGGTTAGAGCGTAAGCTAGTGATGATTTCAGCTACTGAACTTTCGCCATCTAGGGTTCAACATCCAAGCTGCTTCGCCTAGCAGCATGATGCTTGTATTTCTCTCCCACAACCTTATTTTCACGATTTAGGTTGCTTACATTTCGCGCGCCGGTGCTGCAGGAATCACTTTTGCTTTCTTATTCTCTAGCTACTAAGATGTTTTAGTTCCCTAGATCGTCTCTTGTATGCCCATGGATTCTGCAACAGTTCGAAAGGTTGCCCTATTTGGGAATTTCTAGATCTATTCACATTTTCAACTCCCCGAAGCATTTCATTAACTACTACGCCCTTCCTCGTCTATGGGTGCCTAGTTATCCACCGTAAGACTTTTCTCATTTGAACCTCACCTTTATTGCCATTACGTATACTTTAGCTATGTCATCCTAAGGTACTCCTAGATGGACGGATCTTATCAGTGTCCATGAATAAGAAATCACAGATCGAACCACGGAATAATAAAATTTGGTACTATCATATAGCTTTGTATCGGCTAAGGTTATGAGTTGGAGATAAGCGGGCTCGAACCGCTGATATCCGCCATAGATTAAACTACCGCCTATCATGCCCCCAGACTTATTCTACCATAGAGGCCAACAATAGACAAAAACTCTCCCTCGAACACATTTAACAACTTTCATCGTATTGTGTTCTCCAATAGCAACTCTTCTAAGAAAAAATCTCAATCAGAAGATGCTGAGTTGGAATCCCGATTTATAAATAGAATTCTTGTGGTTCCAGAGGTTCCAGCAAGATAAAGACCAGGAATATAGAGCCCCCTTGCACCCGACTCTTTGGCCTTAAAAATGTTTGTTTTAAGAATGAGTGATTGCCCTTCTCCGACCCTTACCACCAAATCTGAGAACATCGAACTAATGCGTACCACTTATTGAACATGTATTGTGGTCATTCCATGACCCCTGGATGCTGAAGGCACCCTTGGGGCGACCTTGTAGTTATTACAGGGTGGAGATGATGGGGTCCGACCATGGATTATACTTCTTTTTAGTTTGCCGTCTCCACTGAAATGGTTGAAGAGAGATAGTAAATCCAGTTGTTCGCAAGGGCCAACTGATCCTCTCTCCTAAGGGCCTCGGATGAGGGATACTGGGATACCCACCGACTCCAACTACCGTCCATGTATGATTCATACTAGATCTAACCAATTTTCCACCTAACTCTTATACGTTCTTGACAACCCATCTTTGTCTCAATAGAGTCTTTCAGTGGTATGTTTTGGTCCTCTTACCTATTACTTGAAAAAAGTGAGCCACCGGTTCAAGTGCAAGATATTATCATTACTGCCTCTACAATTACATATTTACCCCGTAATCATAACGACCCAATTTTAAGATCTGAGCTCTACCAACTCAGCTATATCCCCCCGAGCCAAGTGGAGTATGCATGAAGTAGTCAGTTGCTTCCTCAATTCTTTGACTTGGTGAAGTTAGGCCATTCTGGACTTGAACCAGAGATATGTCCAACCAACTAGAATAGAATCAATATATTCCTTTTCGGGAGCGATTCTCCTTACCGAATGCAGCAACCAACTCTCCCCGTTGTACTGCGCTCTCTAAGTGTGCTTGTTTCCTCCCTTTTTCCTTACCCGTGCAAGTCTTTGTGAAATAAATCTGATGAGAAAAAAAGAAAAGTGTTAAGAGACCCTCATAGCCCAACCCTAAACACTCTTAAGATCATTTTTCGAGCCTCCCATTTCGAGTAAAGAGATATATATATCCCATTGGAGTGATCGGGGGAATTCATAGTGACTGAGGGGGTCGAAGATCAAGAAGTGAGTTATTTATACCAATCATTCTTCTTACGGCTAGATCCAATCTCCTAGCCCTGTGGAAAGGGAAAAAAATTCATGTTCGTCCTTTCGGGAAGGGAGGATTAGGGAAATCCTATTGCAGCTTTCTCTAGACCTCCGTTTAAAGCATGAAAAAATAGCTCAAATGGGATCCCCTTCATCACACCTTCATTCTGGGATGATCTTGTAGTTCGTGGTCTGTAAAGATGTGTTGTTAGGTGCTCCATTTTCTTTTCCTATTGAGGCCAAACCCAAACATATGCTCGAGAGATAACTGTCCATACACTGATCGGATGTATGGATCCTCGAGAAAAGAGGAGCCCTGGTGATCCCCCTGGACAGCCTAGATTCGCGAGTGAATTTTAAGTTGGATCTATATTGGATCTCAACCGGATCGCCCCATCTATCCTCTTGAGGAGAGGTTTGGTTTCCAACCCTGGAGGAGGGCTACAGCTTGCTAATGTGCCTTGGATGATCTACATCTCAGGATCAAGCATCGATGAGCACATTGAACAATCCATGCGGCTTAAAACCCTCACAGCCAGGCACAACAAATTATCATAAGCGCGCTCTACCAATGAGCTAATAGCCCATCGTGTGAGACCCTAACTGGATCCCGCTATACCAAAAGAGAGAGCAACCCCACCACTCGTCCTTTCTTTACTTTTTTCGCCACCATGTCGCCCCCCACAGGGGACATGGGGATGTAACAAAAGTAAAAGGAATCCAAGCAACTTGTTCTTACCTAGGATAATAAGCATGAGCTTGGTCTTACTTCACCATTGAGAAACATAAAAAAAAACATCTTCAACTTTAACTCAAACGTAGGTATTGTTTTAATGTTTGGGTGTGAAGCAGTGTCAAACCAAATACCCAACAATCATTAGCTCTGTTTGGAAAGGAGGTGATACAGCCGCACCTTTCAGTACGTGTACCTTATTACCACTTCACTCCAGTCACTAGCCTTGCCTTCTACATCCCCATTTTTGCGGTTAAGGTACGACCTGGGGCATGACAAGCTCCGAGGCAAAACAAATCTATCATGATCGCCAAAATATAATACTACAATTTCAATAGTCGTAATGTAATTTAAAATAATAAACTTCTAAAATTACCCTTATACTATTAAACTAAATAAAAAATAATCTTCTTAACACCATTTCTTCCACTACCACCACCACACCTACCACCACCACCCGATTGGCCTTCGGGGAACCTTTAGATGGCCGAGAAGTTTCTCTTTTTTTCCTTTGTTCTGGCGGCGGACCTCAGGCGGGTCGCCAACAACCAGCGAAACTTTGATAGCTGGGGACTTTTTTTCGGCTACCAGTCCGCCACTACCAGCTAAATCTGACTGATGAATCTCCGACGACTTATTTTAGTTGCAGCTTCTGCTATCCCCATCCAACTTTGACGTCGGGCCACCTATTAAGGAATCTCAGACAACCTTTTTTCCTTCTGGCAGTTGTTGTCGTCCCTGGCCCACTCTGATTCTGGTCACCATTGGACATCAAACATCCCACGACCTTTCTTCATTTCCTGGCATTTAGAACGCTTAATTGAATATTTTTATGATTTGGAATCATAATTATTTGAATTGTTAATATTTAAATTGTTCTCGAAAAAATATTTTTCATGATTTTATGTTACAATATAAATCTTTTTTGTTTGAAAACTAATTTTTATGTATATTTAAAAAATTAAAAATACTATTATTGAATTCGGAAGAAAAGACGAGTTGAAAAAGTGGTCGGACCCAGCAGCCTTGGGGTCATTGAGGCCCAAAGAAGCAGCAAAGCAGCCGAGGGGCCGACCCTCTCGCCCAAGGCTGTGATTGTAGATGAGCCGCTTAGACTGGGCCTTGTGTTTCCTACTCTAATTTTATATTTTTATTTGGTAAATTAATTTCCGAAATTTAAATGTGGAATTAAATTTAAAATTGATTATTCAATATGGAATTCAGTATTAAGTCCTTATTCAATATAGAGTTTCATACTCCCTCCTATTCGCATTATTTGTCATCATAAGTTCATGAACATATTAAGAAAATTATTGACTTCCTACTATATCTTTAATTAATTACTTTGAGATTCTAAATGAGACTTCAAATACTATTACTAACTAATTATTTTTAAATAGTTTTAAGGATAAATCACAAAAAAACAATTAATTACTATTGAAAAGTCAAAAGGTCATTTAAATTTCAAATAATGTGAAGAGTCAAACTGATATATAATATGAACATTGGGGGTACTAAATAACATAACAAATATCGCAAATTCATACTAAACAACATAGTCTAAGATCAAAATAATGGGGCGTTTGGGAGATAGAGGTTTGGGGAGAAATTAGAGGATTGAGCTCATTTAGAGTTTGACTAGATGAATCCTATGGAGATCCTACCGTCTTGCATCCGGATGATGGAATAGGGATGCATAAAGATCAGGTATAGCCAGAAAGCATCCAGGATACTCAGGCTATGATGGTGGATGGGCCGGAAAAAGCAGGTATATATTTTAGGGATAAGTTGTTGGGTGGAAGGAATGGAACAGTAAGTCCGATGGGGGATGACGAGGATTTCATCATTGGAGATGATGATGTAGAAAGGATACATGATGATATTGAGCCGAAAATTGTGTTTAAGGATCGAATAATGAAGTTGGTGAAGGAAAGCATGCATTTGACATTAGTTGTGAAACTGTTGGGGAGGGAGATAACTTACAATGCACTGCGGAACAGACTCTTTGCCCTATGGAAGCCGCAAGGCCAATTGTTTTTAATAGATTTAGAGAATGATTACTTTCAGGTTCGTTTTAATTCTCATGAGGATCATCATCATGCGTTGCTTCAGGGGCCGTAGATCGTTTATGGTCATAACTTGACGGTGCAGCCATGGACGCTGGACTTCTCACTTAGGCAGCCATATATGTCGACTATAGTATCCTGGGTTCGAGTTCGAGGGGTTCCAGGATCCCTATACAAAGTCCCATTGGTCTGAGAGATTGGCAGGAGGATAGGGAATGCGGTTCGTATTGATTTGAACACATGTGGTGAGACGAGAGGTCGGTTTGCAAGACTTGCAGTTATGGTGAACTTAGCAAAGAACCTGAAGTCCCATGTTTGGGTTAATGGCATACCCTATGATATTGATTATGAATCGATCCCAATGATCTGTTACGGATGTGGCAACTACGTCCATCTGAAACATGAATGCCCGCTTGAATATGTGAAACAGGTTAGTGAGGTAGTTGTTGTGGGAAAATCCCTCACAATATACCGCAAGTGCACGGTATCAACAAGTAATAAAGTGATAAGTAAAGTATCGTTCCCTCGAGGACTGATTTCACTAAGTACCAAAATATAGTCAACTCACAATTGTATTTGAAGAGCAATTATATGGATTTTATACCTAAACTAATTGCCGAAAATAAATAATAGTACTAATAATAATAATAATAATAATCATACTAATAAGGATGTAGGATTATGATTTTCACCTCAAACAATCAGGAATGATATTTATTCAATTCAATTCACTTTTATTCAATTGATTGTAAGCCAGGAATTCCTAAATTATTCTAAAGCCTTTCCCAAGGTTGATAGAAAATACTACGAATTATTAACTCGATATATCCCTATTTGAATTAGATAATTAATAGCTAAAACAGTTCAAGAATTCCCACAATAAATAGGCTTCACAATTCCATGAGTATATCCCTATCTCACGAAAATTATGATTCGTCTCACAAGAACTATACCTAAATTTTATCTCCCGAATCCATAAAGACATTCAAAACAAATTAACTGTTGGCCAGACAATTAAAAAGCATTA
The DNA here is from genome assembly GCA_033398695.1 of Orobanche coerulescens. Classification (NCBI taxonomy): domain Eukaryota; kingdom Viridiplantae; phylum Streptophyta; class Magnoliopsida; order Lamiales; family Orobanchaceae; genus Orobanche; species Orobanche coerulescens. The sequence goes on along the minus strand of CM065812.1, from coordinate 126,005,725 downwards.
AGAACAGTAAGCAGAATCCAATTCAATAGAATAATTAGTAAATCGAAATAATAATAAATAATCAAACCGTCATGAAATCGGCTACAATCAAAATCCTACTCGAATAGATCTAAAAACTAAGATGCAAAAAACTAAAAAAACGTAGGGAATCCATGGTCTTGTCGTCGCCCACAAATCTCCTCCTTGTGTTCTTCGCCCTAGCTCTCGATCTTCCTCCTCAGTTCCTCCCCCTTTTCTTCAGCCCTTTTATGCTTATTTTTAGCAGTCCTAAGCCTCCAAAACGCGTCCGTGTGATTAGGTCGAGAACAGGCTCCAAAACGGCCCACAAACGCGGAATATTCAGCATAACCGCCCGGTGGGCCACGGCTCACTTAATCTGTGCCGCGGCCCCTATCCTTCAGTGCCTGTTGCCTGGGCGCCATTTTCCTCCTGTGTCGCGGCTCACTTGGTGTGTGCCGCGGCACACAGTACAGTGTGCACAGCGTTCGCTGGTTTTCTTCGTGTGCCGCGGCTCACTTGGTGTGTGTCGCGGCTCATGACCACAAACTGCTGTTTTCGCCCGTTTTTTTATCGTTTTGGCTTCCGAACTCCGATTTCCTGTAAAACATATAAGAATAGTGCTTTAAAAGCTCATTTATGCTGAATTAGGCTCAAGATGGATATAAAATAATGATATAAAAGCGCATAAAAATACGCCTAACAAATACCCCCAAACTTGAGCCTTTGCTTATCCTCAAGCAAAAATTATCAATTTTAAACAAAATGTATCGTGAATAATCATGCAAGTCCATAGTGCTCAACTTAATCAATACTACCCTGAAAATCTCAAAGAATAGTACAAGTATCGTAATAGTGAGTCACATCCAGTATACTGATTCCACTAAGTAACCAATTTCGGTCCTAGTCAATCGTTCATGAAGAAAATCAAGCTCAAAGATTAACAAGCGTGAATTTAACCGATCGTCAATATGAAGGGTTAGATTAAACAAGCTAATTCGCCCAGTCCCACAGTCTAGTGGCAAAATTCAAGAGTTTCATTATCGACATTATTCCTCGGACAGCATTCCCTTATGTATGATCAATAATATAGATTCAAGTTAACCACTAGGTTTCGGCTCTCGGGATATTTCATCAGGATGGTCCTAGGGTGGAATTCCATTCTCATGTCTTGGGGAACCGTTTGACGTAAAAGACACTCATGTGGTACATGGATACTTCTAGTTACTAAGTTCCCCTCCACAGCGGAGAAATAACTCGAATAGCTATTCCCGCATGTCCGATTCAAGGTCGCTGTTTTACGCGAGAGTAAACAACGGGTCACGCGAAGACCCCCGGTTACTAGTCTCCCCATCATCGTCACATGCGAAATCTCTAAACCACTAGTCTAATCAGGGTCATCGTTTTACGCGAGAGTAAACAACGGGTCACGTGAATACCCCCGGTTACTAGACTTCCCATCATAGAACAAATAATAACTCGACTTTTTGGGAAAAACTGTCCAACTCTAAACTATAATTAAGTGCCCACACGACTCATGTTACTGGACGACTAGCTAACCGAAAAGTATAACCAAACATATAGACGGTGATTTGAAAACACATATGTCTCCTTTCTTATCTGCTAAGATTTCTACAAAAGCGATAAAATTTCGGACCTAATTGAATACTCAACAGAAGCAGATATCGCTGATTGCAACTCGACCAAAAGTCAACCGTTTCTTCAAAGAGACATCAGTATTGTAACATCAGTTTTACACACAAGGAAGCACGAAAAATTCACGAAAAGTAACGCACTGATGAAATCACAATTTATAACCAAGAAAAATTAAGAAATTAACGTATGCTTCAATCTATTCCACTACACATACATTCATCAACAATAAAACTCATGTGAAAATAAAAGAGATAAGGAAAAGTGAAACTTATTCCAAATGTCTTCTTGAAAGCCAGCACATGTCTGAGTGGAATCGTCTGCCCAACATCACGAGGGACCCCTAAACTTAGTCTCTAGTCATGAAATAACAATAGACATTAAATCCAAGAAAGACTAGAATATGAAGAATAATAACTCATTGGGGTTATAAAGAAATATTAGAGAAATAAGGGCCAACAAGAATACACGAATCCAAACGAAATAACAAAACCAAAGAAACAAATAATAACTAAAAATCAAATAAAAACAACTAACTAGAAAGCAAGTAAAAATGATGGGTTGCCTCCCATCAAGCGCTCTATTTTACGTCTTGAGCACGACGTGGCAAAAAGAGTTTAACGTGGCTTTTTTCTAGGGATATTGCCAAATGCCCCCTTCTTGCAATCTATAAGCCTCTTATTCCATAGAGGAGGCTTTGGTTCATGCCCGGTTGCCACAAATAATGAGTAAGAATAATTATGAGGACAACCAAAAAATGATGGAAGAATATAATAATGATAAGGCATGAAAAAATAAGCAGAGTTCGAATGGGTAACTAATAAAGACTTATCATGAACAACCTCATTAGAACTCATGGTATCAGCCTCAACAGAATCAAAAGTAATAGGGTCAATCTCTCCCATTATGGATTTAGGAAAGATTATGCGCGGCACCGTTAATAAAATTTTTGGCACAAAAGTGTTCACTTTATTAGTCGAAGTTTGATGACGATTTAATGAAATTTCTTTGGAAACATCATCAATGGTAACTTCTTCTACAGGCTCATCACACTTTATGTAATTATCGGGTGCTGGGGGATCGACCCTAAAACTTAGCATGTCTTTCTTCTCAACCTCCCCCTCAACTTCACTACTAAATAAATGAGCTGGAAAATAACCATAGTAAATCTCAAGACCACGACGTGCACATTCTAGCTCAAAAAGGGTACTATCAGGATTTTTAAGAGTGTCTACACATTGTTCAAGCATGGTCTTTTGTTTTGGGGGAGGGGGCTGACTGACCCTATTTGGCAAATTATTAAGAACATCGAAATTTATGAAATGCCAAGGGCCACGATACTCATAGGAAAACATAATGAAGAAAATAAAAATATAGAGACTAAAGAAGAAACTTCAAATTAAAATTAGAGTCGTTTGGTCTTGATATTAGCGAAAAATCAGTCCCCGGCAACGGCGCCAAAAACTTGTTGTGGGAAAATCCCTCACAATATGCCGCAAGTGCACGGTGTCAACAAGTAATAAAGTGATAAGTAAAGTATCGTTGCCTCGAGGACTGATTTCACTAAGTACCAAAATATAGTCAACTCACAATTTTATTTGAAGAACAATTATATGGATTTTATACCTAAACTAATTGCCGAAAATAAATAATAGTACTACTACTAATAATAATAATAATAATAATAATAATAATACTAATAAGGATGTAGGATTATGATTTTCACCTCAAATAATCAGGAATGATATTTATTCAATTCAATTCACTTTTATTCAATTGATTGTAAGCCAGGAATTCCTAAATTATTCTAAAGCCTTTCCCAAGGTCGATAGAAAATACTACGAATTATTAACTCGATATATCCCTATTCGAATTAGATAATTAATAGCTAAAACAGTTCAAGAATTCCCACAATAAATAGGCTTCACAATTCCATGAGTATATCCCTATCTCACGAAAATTATGATTCGTCTCACAAGAACTATGCCTAAATTTCATCTCCCGAATCCATAAAGACATTCAAAACAAATTAACTGTTGGCCACATAATTAAAAAGCATTAAGAACAGTAAGCAGAATCCAATTCAATAGAATAACGAGTAAATCGAAATAATAATAAATAATCAAACCGTCATGAAATCGGCTACAATCAAAATCCTACTCGAATAGATCTAAAAACTAAGATGCAGAAAAACTAAAAAAATCGTAGGGAATCCGTGGTCTTGTCGTCGCCCACAAATCTCCTCCTTGTGTTCTTTGCCCTAGATCTCGATCTTCCTCCTCAGATCCTCCCCCTATTCTTCAGCCCTTTTATGCTTATTTATAGCAGTCCTAAGCCTCCAAAACACGTCCGTGTGATTAGATCGAGAATAGGCTCCAAAACGGCCCAGAAACGCGGAATATTCAGCACAACCGCCCGGTGGGCCGCGGCTCACTTAATCTGTGCCACGGCCCCTATCCTTCAGTGCCTGTTGCCTGGGCGCCATTTTCCTCTGTCGTGGCCTCGGTTTGGCCAGGTGCCGCGGCACACAAGATAGCATGTGCACGCTGTCACTGTTTTCTTCGTGTGCCGCGGCTCACTTGGTGTGTGCCGCGGCTCATGACCAAAATCTGCTGTTTTCGCCCGTTTTTTTATCGTTTTGGCTTCCGGACTCCGATTTCCTGTAAAAGATATAAGAATAGTGCGTTAAAAGCTCATTTATGTTGAATTAGGCTCAAGATGGATATAAAATAATGATATAAAAGCGCATAAAAATACGCCTAACAGTAGTGATGGAGGAACGTGTGGAAAAAGATCCAAATGTAGTAGAATCTCCAGTTCCGGGGAAAGCACGGGATCCGTTTGGATCGTGGATGGTGGTGGCCGCAAGCAACGCCGGCCCATGAAGATTATGCAGAACCAGGCTTACAGAAGTGGTTTGTTCATTCGTGCCGATAGCCGTATGATAGATGGGGGAAGTTTCGAGGGTGGGCTTGACTCCACCAGTTAGTGTTGTTTGCTTCTGATTGGGAATCCTGGGTATCTCAGGCTAATGCAAGGTCTGTGTCTGATTCTTGGTTTACTTATTATGGATATTAAGCTAATGATTTGTAATTGTCAAGGGGCTGCTAAGCCAAGGCTGGATGATGTAGTTCATGAGTATTGTAGGGATTACAATCCGAAGGTTATCATGCTTATGGAAACTTGGGTGAGTGGGAAGACTGCGGATACAGTGATTGCTAAATTGGATTTTTCCTATAGTCATCGGGTTGAGCAAGGGGCTTTGCTGGAGGAATACGGGTGCTTTGGAGAGATTCTATAGAGGTTGAGGTTATTTATAATTATCCTTAATTTGCACACTGTCAGTTAAAACGGGGGAGTAGTCCGAGGACTATGCTTGTTACGTTTATGTACGGGTGTCCATAGAAAATTGGCAGACATGGGTTGTGGAACTTTCTTCGACTGATTGCTGATGAGGTACATGGTTCATGGGTTTTAGTTGGTGATTTTAATGCAATGTTGAGCAGAAGTGACAGGAGAGGATGTCGGGGCAATTCGTATGGAGGCTGTTCGGATTTCCAAAACTTCATGTATGATTGTGGTCTTCGTGATATGGGGTTTAAGGGACCAAGATTTACATGGAGTCGTGGAAGTCTTCTTTAGAGACTGGGTAGGGCTTTATATAATTTGGATCTAGATGCCAATACTCATGAGGGATTGGTAGTTCACTTGCCGAAAATTAAATTGGATCATAGGCCTATCCTTGTGACTATCGGTCAATACCAAGGGGGTAATATGGCGGGACCTTTCCGGTTCTTTCCGGGATGGTTGGAGAACTCAGACTTTTTGATAAGTTTGTGCGTGATAATTTGAGAGATGATCAGCCGCTGGCTGCTGTCATTGCATCCTTTACCGAAGTTGCATCCATTTGGAATAGGGAAGTTTTCAGTAGTATTGGTACGCGGAAGAGGAGAATTATAGCCCGACTGACAGGTATTTAAAAAGCGATGAAGACGCATCAGACTCATAATTTGATTCGGTTAGATGAAGAGATGTGGGAAGAGTTGGAAGTTGTTCTTGACCAAGTGGAGCTGATGTGGAAGTTGAAGTCTTGGGTTCGGTAGCTTGACTCGGGTGATAGGAATACAACTTATTTCCACCGTAAGGATATGGCTCGGAAGAAAAAGAATAAGATCGATGCTCTTACTGCCAATGGTAACCTTAGAGTTGATCTAGTTGAACAAAGAAAACCAAGAAAGCGTCTGATGGGCAATGGCGCTATGATACAGATGAAATAGGGGTGGATGCTGTGCGATTTTATAAGGAACTCTATACCGTTGATAATCATTGTATTGGACTTTATCCTCATCGTGGTCTCTTTACTAGTATTGTGCTTGGTGATATGTTGCGGTTAGAGGCAGGGGTCTCGATGGAGGAGACTCGAGCTGCTCTTTTCGATATGGCTCCGGATAAGTCCCCAAGAGTGGATGGGCTCCATGCTCGATTTTTCCAAGCCAAATGGGATGTGGTTGATCCAGCGGTGTGTGATATGATAAGGGGCATTTTTATGGGAAGGATATTGATCCGAAATTAAACCGTACGCATATCGTCTTGATCCCCAAGGTTCAGCATCCTGAATTCATGATGGAGTTTCGGCCTATCAGCCATTGTACCAATATGTATAGATTGGTGCCGAAGATTGTGGTGAGGAGATTGAAGGAAGTTCTTAAGTATGTCGTAAGGCCAAATCAGGTGAGCTTCATTAGTGGTAGGTGCATCACATATAATATCATTATTTCCCAGGAGTGTATCCATACCATGGAGAGTTTCAAAACGAAGGATGGTTGGATGGCGGTTAAGCTAGATTTGGAGAATGCTCATGATAGTCTGCGGTGGGACTTTATTGAGGATACGCTTAAGGAGGTGGGTACACCTGCGGGCATAATCAGGGTGATCATGAGTTGTGTGACTTCCTCGTATATGCGGGTGATGTGGAATGGGGTGCCAACTGAGAGCTTTAGGCCAAGTAGGGGAATCAGACATGGCTGTCCGCTATCGCCTTACTTGTTCGTGTTGTGTATGGAGCGCTTGGGACATAGCATTGTTGGTGCGGTTAAGGTGAAGGATTGGCAGCCCATATCTCTAGCTCACTATGGAACTCAAATCTCGCACTTGTCTTTTGCCGATGATCTCATATTATTTTGTAGAGCGAACATTGAAAATGCGATTACAGTTAAGAAGGTGCTCGATGAGTTTAGCCTGTATTCTGGACATCGGGTGAGTGTAGCGAAGACTAAGGTGTTCTTTTCGCCTAATACCTCTGTGCATAACATGCAGACTGTTGGGATAGGCTTGGGCTACAAGACTGTGGATAATTTAGAGAAATGCCTGGGATTCCCCATGATCCATTCTCGAGTAAGGGCGACTAATATCATGTTTATTATGGATAAGATCAATAGTTGTCTTAGTGGATGGAATGCGAAGGCACTATCTATGGTTGGACGTGTGACCTTGGCAAAAGCTGTGCTAAGTGCGATACCTATATAGTGGATGCAGGTTGTCTTATTGCCGATGAGTAACATCCGTATTATTTAGCATATTGTGCGTAGGTTTATTTGGGATGGATCGGAAGGGCAATATCCTATGTCTTTGGTATCGTGGAATGGTGTTTGTCAGCCTTATAGTTCGGGTGGTCTTGCGATGAGGTAGTTGAGGCAGACTAATGAAGCCCTGGTGATGAAACTGGGGTACCAATTAGTTGCAAATGAGGAAGCCTTGTGGCTGCAGGTGCTGCGTGGAAAATATAAAATGAGAGGTGGTTGTCCAGAGGTTATTTCCGCCCCTAAGACCTATATAATTTGGAGATCTAATACTCGGGTTTGGCCTAAGGTGTATGATGGGGTGTTATGGCTCTTAGGAGATGGGCATAGAACAAAATTTTAGACCGATGTTTGGAATGTGCATATTGGGACACTAGTTAGCCATGTTACTAATCTTAGAGCTATAGACATTGAGGCTATAGCCTCGAATATGGTCGATGTCGACGGAGACTGGGAATGGGACCATTTTGTTCATGTATTTCCGGATGCGGTGAATTCGATCATCGTTGAGATTGATTCACCACGTGTTGATGCCGGTAGAGATAAATTTGCATGGAGATGGGATGATAGAGGGACATTCACGGTTGTTGGGGCGTATGAGACTCTTTCTGCGGATGCGAGAAGGCGCATTGATAGATGTTGGGATATAGCTTGGCAGTATCATGGACCTCAAAGGGTTCGCATATTCATTTGGCTTCTGTTACAGGGTCGCTTATTGACCAATGCTGAATGATGTAGATGCCATTTGGCAGCGGATGCTCGATGTGCATTGTGTGGGGCCACTACCAAAGACATGGAGCATATCATTCGACGGTGCACCACTGCGGAGACTTATTAAAACTCTTTTCCACAAAGGATGAGTTTCTCAGCTGATGGTACAGATGACTTAGAGTCATCTGTAGTCAATGTAAGTGCGGAAGTCAGCTGACGACGAATACATAAATAATCAATGGAACACTTAAGTATGAATGCAGCAGTTAAGTATGATGTTAAAAACAATAAAGTGCGCAGGCAATTTATAGTGGTCTCAGAGGTGGGGTAATCCTCTACTAATCCACTTTCTCCAAACCAGTTGGAGATGAATCCAATATAATTCTCAACCAGTGATAAATATTACAATGATTATACAACTTAGCTACAACAACTTCCAACCAGTGGAAATCCTGTCGTTGCAACTCCTTTCTGACTGCCTAGCACCACTTGATTCTTCAAATCCTTGGATGCCTATAAGTCGCGAAACTTCAACCAGTGAAGTACCCCTTACTCAGGTTTGAAGAAAAGAGTGTTTTGTCTTCTCCAACTAAAGAGCTTTCTTCGTGTATGAACTTAGAGTGTTGCTCTTTCACGATGCTACAGTTTTCTGATTGCTTTTAATTGCTTTGTTTGCTCGAGAGTGTTGTTCGCATCGTACTGCTCAACTTCAAATCTTCGGATATATATATATATAGGTGTCGATCCTTTGAGCTTTTCTTCATATACGTTGCAAATCTGTAACAAATCCATCCTTTGGAGAAATAGAATTCTTTGTTTTTCTTTCTGAACGTTGCAAGGCTAGATTCTATTATTTTAATCCAATTCCGACCGTTGTGAAGACTTCCATATGATGGCGCCTAATCTTTTGATTTTAATATGAATAAAGTCTTCAGAGGTGGGTCTGGATGATTTATTTAAATCATATCCTTCCGGGAATCTCTCCAATCTGTCTCTAATCGCACGCATATGACTTTTCGTAAATGTTGACTATTCGATGCATGCTGATGTGGACAGGGGTACTTGGCTGATCACTTAACTGATCTCTCTGTGGTCAAACTGTCTGATGTGCAGTCAACCTTCTCTGATGTCGACTTCTCTGATGTGCCTACTTGTCTGAATCCTCTAACCTGATTGAACTTGACTGATCTGATGGTCAAACTTTAAATGACTTGACTTTCCTTCTTGACTGCAGTCTGGTCCAATTTTGCTGATTAAATTGTTGGCCAGAACTTCTTTGATAAGGGTTGCCTGATATAGCTCGGCTGTGGTCAACCTTATCTGAACAGTTGAGTTGACCAAGACTCGACTGATAGATACTTATCTGTTATTTGTACTTAGTCGATTTTTAAACCTTCAACTTATATGGCCTATAGAAGATACTCATTTAGTTCTTCTTTACATTTTGCCAAGTATCTAACTTAACACAGTTTGGCCTATGGAAGATACTCATTTGGTTCTTCCTTACACTTTGCCAAGTAATAAACAAACATTTGAATATATAAAGATGATATTATCAAAATCTAATAAGTATTCCTAACAAATTCCCCCTATTTTGATGATGGCAAAACTTAAGCAATTATTCAAATGAACAACAGGTCTGCACATAAGTGCAAGACACAAACTAAAATCAGTCTTGTTTTGAGACAACTAGAGGTTGTCGTTCAAATGACTGTATTTATTAAATTTCTATATTGTTTACAAGTACATAGCTTTCACTGATCAAAACAACTACAGAAAAATCACAAGTAAAAATACAAGTACAAACAAATCCTATTTGACTCTGCCTCTGCAGACAGTTTGTTTAGGAGGCCTAAATAACTTAGCTCCAATAGGCCTCTCACAGAGAGGTGCCAGACCATATTTCCTTTTTATGATCTGAGAGGCAAAATTTTGCTCGTCTGTGGTTGAGAAATTATTTTTGTCACAGAGATCTCTGATTTTCTTTTGCAAGGCTAGCTCATCTAATTCATTGTCCAAACTAGTAGGCGCTTCTTCTGCTCTAAATGAAGGGATCATAGGATAGACATTCCATTTGGCTCCATATTTGAGCATGATCGTCGAAAGCGTAGGCCATTTGGTCTCCATGTAGTTGATGAATGACTGTTGAGGAGAGCAGTCTTTGTCCTGGAGTATTTCCCAGAGATAATACTTCTCTATGAACTCCTTCTTGGCGTCTTCCCATCTATTCAAAAATTCTGGTGGCAGAATTTCTTCAACACACCACATTTCTTTGCCTTCCCATTCGAACCTTAGCTCTGCTCCTTACCTTGTTCTCCTCTTCTTCTCTACTGGCTGATATTCAGGATCAGCTACTTCTTTCCTCTTTTGGCTTGATGTCCCAGCTTCAATTAATGGGATATCTTGCCTCTTCTTCGTTCTAATCTCCTGAACCTATACTTGGCCTGATACTTCTCTCACTTCCCCCTGCTTAGTTCCTTCCCCCTTTTTGCCAGCATCAACCAATGTAGTCAATTGCTGCTCTGCTCGGTGCATCCAGTCAGACATACCGAGGGGCATTCTGGAGTTTGTAGGAGGAAGAGGTTGAGGAGCATTCCTATGCAGTAGGGTATCAATTTTGGCGTTTATGGACTGCAGTTCAGGTGAGATTTTTGCAGCAGGCAACTCTTCAATAGATTCTTTGACAATGTTTTGGATCAGCTCAGTCATCACATGGGAGAAGGGTGATGGCTGAGGAGAGTGCTCACCGAAGCTCTCTGTGCCTGCAGGTAGGTTTGAAGTTGACCTACCTGTCTGCAGACTCCTATCTGCAGGCGGCTGATCAGATGGGGTCTGCTCTGGGGTCCCCGATCTGTCATCTTCTTCTTCATCTAGGCTGGTGTAGTGGGTAGGTGCCCCAGCCTCATCTGCTCTGGCTTCATCATTGCATTCTTTTTCTTCTTCAGCCTCCTTTTCCTTCTCCCCTTCCTCTTTTTCTTCTTCATTTTCTTCTCCCTTCTCTTCTTCATTTTCTTCCTCCTTCTCTTCTTCCTTCTCTTCTTCCTCATCATCTTTCTTATCTTTATCATTATCACCTTCATCATCATCATCATCATTTTCTTTTCAACTTGTTCTCCTTCTTCTTCATCTTCTTCTGCCAACTCTTCTGTCTTTTCCACTTCTTCAGTTTGTTTTTCAACTTCTTCTGCTCTTTCCTTTTCTTCTTCTTTTTCTTCAACTATGATATTTTCTTTTTTTTTCTTCTTTTTCAACTCCTACTTCTTCTTTCTCCACTACCTCTTCGATTCTAATTTCCTTTTCTACTACTTCTCCATCCTCATTGAGAGTACCATCAAAAACACTTCCCATTATAATATGGAGGAGCTGGTCCATGTTGGTTTTAAAATGGGACATAAACCAGTCTTCCTGAAGTATCAAAATTAGATCTGACTCACTGCAAAAATGTATGAATAGATACTCTGTAGCCTGGGGATTCTCCCAGCTACTCATTTCAATAAAATCTTGCAGTTGAGTAAATGGAATAGATTTAAGAGTTTTCCATTCCTCAAAATATCGACAAAAGAATGTTTCAGAGCGTGTTGTTTTACCAGTAATAGCTGCTCTATATACAGGTTGAAGGAATTGTTTTCTATTAGGTTGAACGAATAATTTGCTTATGGAATGTGAATAATCAGACCTGCTTCTTCTTCTTCAGATATGAAATCAGGGGTTAGAATAGAAACCATTTGAATTTCCAGGCTGGTGGGACCAGGATGATCCTCCATGTGATCTGGTGCAGGAGTAGATAAGTATTCTGGATGCTCCTCCTCTTCAAAATCTAGTCGCCTGGGCCTCTTGGGGGATGGTTCTGGTGAGGATTCGATTAAGGATGGTTCTCCAGGGGCTGTTCCCCTTCTCTTGAAATGAATGGTGATTTAGGTATCATCGGAATCTGAGTCAGACTGAGCTGCAGGTTGAACCCTAGATGCAGCTTGATCTCTAGCTGACTAGTCTGAGCTCGATGGGTATCTGTAGGAAGTTGGCTCTATAGACATTTCCCTTAGCAATTGAGCTGCTTTCCTTTCTCCGCCTAATCTCCTTAGGGTCTCTTGGTCTAAGTGACCAAGCCTCTTGTTGATGTGAAAGGGGTCAGGGTTTCCCATCGCCACACCTAACTGCTCCAAAATCCAACTTATTTGCGTTCCAAATGCAGGTTTGTTTTTTAATCTCTTTTTATCGTCCAGCCACTGGACTTTGTTGACTTAGCGCACTAGTTGTCTGAAAATGTAGTCAGACCAATCGATCGGTTCATCTTGAATAAGAACCCCCAAAACCATGAATTTGGCTGACGACAGTTGATCATAACTCCCAGCCATGCCCATCACTATTTTGTTTGTAATATCCAACGCATAGCGATAATATTTCTTTAGCTGACTTCGCTTGGCAGTTAGCTTCAGCTTTGATGGCTATTCGGGAGCCTTGATCTTCAGCAACGTGTCAGTTGTGTCTTGTTTTAGGGCTTTGACAGCCATTCCATAAGATTTCATCCCGAAAACTTGTCCGACCGATTGCGGAGTGATATCCACTTGAACTCCAAAAATTGAGCTCCTAATTCCCGATTCGAGAATTCTGGCTTCTCTGTAGAAAGCGATAACAGCCTCTTTGAAGAGATATTTCGGACTGATATCCAGAAATGGGTAGATCCCATTTGTCTTCATCGATCTGATAAGGTGGCGTACGTCGTTGTCCAGGTTGGTTTCGAGCAGTCCCTCAAAATCGACCACCAGAGAGAAAATGATTTGGTCCTTCACCGCCTTTAGGGTAATGCTGTTGAAGTAGGATTCCATTTCTGCGCAAGAAAATTTTTTGAGTGTATTTGAAAGTTAGAAGGATTTCTGCTCTCAAAAATTAGGGTTTGTAAGCTTGAAGAAGGTAAAGTGAAATGACTTTTCCGTCTTTAAAAGGAAATTGAAGCGACGTTTTAATATTAAATTAATTTTTGAGTCGGTTCAAATTTTAAAATCGTATAACGGTTGGAATTTTTAATTTTGTATTAGTGGGGTCGTGTGAACGTGTGAGCATGCCAACATGTAAACATATGAACGTGAGATTGCCACATGTAAATAAATAATAATAAAATATTCAGGGGTCGATTAAAAATTAGAAAACTTAGCTGGTTGACTGTTTGACTGTTTGACTATTTGACTTCTCTGCATCAGGTAACTCTTCTTGTCTGCTTCAGGTAGGTTCTGATGCCTGTGGTCAGCTTAGTCCGTCCTTCGCCTTTTCGTCTGGTCTGATCAGGTAACTTCCTTCGTTCGGCTGATTAGGTCTTCAGGTAGCTTTCTCGTCTGTACTAGATTCCCAATCTAGTAATCCAAGTTCCCTGCTCAGTTCCAAAAACCTTTCTTCTGGTAAAGGTTTGGTGAATATGTCAGCAATCTGGTATTCTGTGCTGACTCTTTCAACTCTGACTCTCTTGTTAAGCACGTGGTCTCTTATGAAATGATGCTTAACATCATTGTGCTTCGTGCTTGAGTGCAATACCAGGTTGTTGGTGATTGCAATTGCACTATTCTTGTCGCACCAAATTGGGACTTTATTTGCAATTATGTTGTAATCCATTAGCTGTTGTCTGATCCACAAGATCTATGCACAACAGCTACCTGCAGCTTGATATTCTGACTCTGTTGTTGAGATAGAGTTAGATATCTGCTTCTTTCTAAACCAAGATATCATTCTGGTTCCTAGGAATTGGCACGTTCCACTAGTGCTTTTCCTAAATCTTACATCCTGCAAAATCTGCATCTGAATATCCTGACAGCTCAAAGTTGTCATCTTTAGGGTAGCATAATCCAACATTAATGGTAGACTTAAGATATTTAATGATCCTCTTAGCTGCTTCTAGGTGTGACTGCTTGGGTTTGGACTAAAATCGTGCACATACTCCTACAACATATGAAATATTTGGCCTGCTTGCAGTCAGATAAAGAAGTGATCCAATGAGTCCTCTGTAGTGGGTTGAGTCCACTGCTATGCCTTCTTCATCTGTATCTAGGTGTGTGCTTGTGCTCATAGGAATTTTTGCTGATTTAGCTGATTCCATTCCAAATCTCTTGATTAGATCCCTGGTGTATTTGGCTTGGTTGATGAAAATTCCATTTTCCATCTGCTTAACTTGCAATCCTAGGAAGAAATTAAGCTTTCCCATCATGCTCATCTCAACCTCTCCTTGCATGAGATTTGAGAATTTCTCCCACAGGTCTGGATTGGTTGAGCCAAATATGATATCATCCACATATATTTGGACTAATAATATGTGGTCTTCATACTCCACTCTGAATAGGGTCTTGTCCACCTTTCTTTTGTTGAAACCATTTTTCTCTAGAAACACATATAATGTTTCATACCATGCTCTTGGTGCCTGCTTGAGTCCATATAGAGCCTTTAAAAGCTTGTAGACTTTGTCTCCTTTGACAAATCCAGGGGGTTGCTCCACATTGACTTCTTCTTCTAGAATTCCATTATGAAAGGCACTTTTGACATCCATTTGGTAGACTATGAAATCCTTGAATGCTGTATATGCAAGGAATAGTTTGATGGCTTTTAATCTTGCAACAGGTGCATAAGTTTCATCAAAATCTATTCCTTCACATTGTGCATAGCTTTTAGCAACAAGTCTGGCTTTATTCCTAACAACAGCTCCATCTTCATCGCATTTGTTCTTGTACACCCATTTGGTGCCAATAACCTTCTTGTGATCTGGTCTGTGTGTTAGTTCCCAAACATTGTTCCTTTCTATCTGATTAAGCTCTTCTTGCATTGCATTGATCCATGAGTAGTCTTCCAGGGCTTGCTCTGTTGTCTTGGGTTCTATTTGAGACATAAAGCATGAAAACATTGCCATTCCTACGGGTAGAGTTGACTGTCTGGTCTTGACTCCATCAGTTAGCTTCCCAATGATCTGTTGGATACGATGATCTTTGATCCACTTAGGAATGTCTTCTTCTTCAGGGTCTGTTCCCCCTGTAGATTTGCTTTGTTGAGTTTCTTCTCTCTCTGCATCAGTTTGGTTTTGATCTCCTTGGTCTGCAACTGGATCAACTACTATCTTGTCATCTGCAGGTGGGGATCCTGTCTGATCTGCAGATGGGTCTTTATCAGCTACAAATTGGTCTTCATCAGCAGCAACTGGATCAGGTAGGTTTTGTGGTCCTATCTGATCTGCAGTTGGGTCTTCAGGCTGGTCTGCAGGTGAGTCCACCATTCCTGTGTCATGGACAATGACTTCTTCTAGGGTGGCAGATTTGAGCTTATTCTCTATTAGCTCCACCTTTTTCCTGTACTCAGCAGTAGTTTCATCAAATACAACATGAGGTGTTTCCTCCACAACTAAGGTTTTTTTTATTAAAAACTCTATATGCCTTGTTTATTTGTGAGTATCCCATAAAGATACCATCATCAGTTTTAGCATCAAAGGCATTTAGTTGGGTTTTACCGTTGTTGTGGATGAAACACTTACAACCAAAAATATGAAAATATGCAACTGTTGGTGTTCTGCCATTCCAAACCTCATAGGGAGTTTTGCCATGTCTCCCTACTATGATACTCCTGTTCTGAGTGTGACATGCTGCGTTGATGATTTCAGAACCTCTTGGGCAGTGCCTTACGCAATCATGGACTGTGACTTCCTTCAAGGTTCTGTTCCTTCTTTCAGCAACACCATTCTGCTGAGGGGTCCTGGCTGCAGAGACTTCATGCTGGATCCAATTTTGATCACTGTAATCAGTGATTGCCTTGTTGAGAAATTATCCTCCTCTATCTGATTTGATCTTGATGATTGAGAAAGATTTCTCATTCTGGATCCTCCTTAGCAGCTCAGGTAACTTGGTTAGTGTTTTACTCTTTTTATAGATAAAAACAACCCATATGTACATTGAGTAGTCATCTACTACTACTAGAGCATGCTTTATGCCACTTAAGGTCCTTGGCTTGATGGGACCAAATAGATCCATGTGAAGTAGATCTAAGATCCTTGTTGTGAGAGTGGTAGATTGAACTGGCTTGAATGATGCTCTAGTCTGCTTCCCTTTCTGACACGCATCACAGAGAGCTTCCTTCTTGAATACTTATCCTGGAAGTCCTTTGACCAGCTTCTGAGAACTAATCTTGTTGATGGCTTTGAAATTTAGGTTACATAGTCTCTTGTGCCATAACCATCCATTCTTAGCTATTGTCTTAGATAGAAAACAAGAATTAGGAGTTCCTGTATTCCAATCTATCAATAGACATCTCTCCTTCTGAATCCTTATAGCTTCACTTCTCCAGATAGGATATCTATCACCATGAATTTCCAAATGGTGAAGACTACTAGATTCTTCTCATCACAAAACTGACTTATGCTCAATATTATACTCAAGTCCTTTGACATAATGAACTTTGGATATAGTGATGTTCCCTCTGTGAAGCTCTCCAAAACATTTAGTTTGACCTCTAGAGCTATCTCCAAAGGTTACGTCTGGACCTTTTTCTTTGGTATAATTTGTCAGCACCTTCTTGTTCCCGGTCATGTGCCTTGAGCATTCGGAATCTACAAACCATTCTTCACCTCCAATGTTTGAATTTGTGGAGATGTGGTAGTAGTCCTTCTACCTTTTCTGCAATCAAACAAGCAGAGATTTAGGTACCCAAATCTGTGTGGGTCCTCGGGGGTTAGTTGGTTTCCTGGAGAACTGGTTTCTCCTGGGATTGTGAAAATTGCTGTTATTACCCCTAAAAGGTGTGTATTGCCTAGGTCTATATCCCCTGTTAGGATTGTGTACCGGATATGCCTCATAAAACTGATGGTGTGGGCCATGCCTAAATCTTGTCTGAGACCATTTATTAAATCTTTGAGGTCTCCACACCTGTTCGTTTTGAAAATTAGGATAACCTTGAGGTTTCCATTAGCCCCTCCCATTTTGAAATCTGTTTTTGGGGAGTCTTTGATAATAATGGGCATGTTGTCTGGGCTGCTGCTTCTGCCTTGGCCATTGCCTAGTCTGATGTCTCGGTGGCTACCTTGTATACCTTGGCTGCAGCCTAGACCTGTGACTTGGCCGCTGCCTATTTTGAAACATAGGTTTGTATATTGGCCCAGCAAACGAGGTAATTATTTCTCCCTTGATGAAAGTGGTTTTAGAACTACAGGGAGTGTGTGGGTCATATCCAAGGCCTGATCTGGAATATAATGGCCTTTTATTCGTACATAATTCGTCCAGGGTTAGAGATGCATTCAGGGAGGTTATTTCCTTCGCCTGAGTTTTACTTAGCTGAGTCAGTTTTGTAAACTCAGCTTTGACATGAGCAAGTGCAGCTGATTTTTCACTATTCAAAACAGTTAATCGTTTTATCTCAGCTGTAGTATTATCAGCCTGGTTTGTAGAGTTGTCTGCAGCCTGTTTTTCAAGATCAGATTTGGTTTTATTCAATTCTAGGCTGAGTTTTTTCAAAATCATTTTTCAGCTTCCCATTCTCATCTTGCAGCTGGGTCCTCTCGGCTGATACAGATTGGTGTGCAGATTTTAATTTCTCAAAATCTTTGAGAAGCTGATTTACAGACTCGTGAAAGTCCATGTCTTGTGACATGTCTGAGCTATTATTATTTGAAACTGAGGGTTTAGATGTTACCTCTTCATCATCTAGGTTGGCCATCAGACAATCATATTCTTCATCATCATCAGAGAAGAATCCGCTGCTTGATTCTACTCGCTCTTGGTCTTCTCCAATGAAGGCCTTCCTTCGGTCTTCTTTTCTGCTCACTTCCTTCTTGCTCTCGTCCTTCTTGAGATCAGGACAGTCGATTTGGATGTGTCCTATCTTGTGGCAATTATAACACTCCACCTTCCAGCTTCCAGCCTTTTGATTTCTCCTGGGATTCTCCTTATAGTTCTTTTTATATTTGGAGTAATTCTTTCTGAAGTTGCTGAACCTTTGCATTATGAACGCCATTTCTTCCTCGAAATCGAGTGGATTTGGAGATTTTACATCAGATAGGTTCTTGGCGGGGGACTCGGCTGCAAAGGCTATTCTCTTCTCTGCAGGCTCGGTTGATGATGAACTTGGGAGTCCAAATTCATAAGCCTTTAGATTGGAGAATAGCTCCTGGATCTTTATTTTATTGAGGTCTTCAGATTCCCTCATGGCCACCGCCTTCATGCTCCATTCGGGACTAAGAGATCTTAGCAGATTCAAGGCCATCTCCCTTTGCCATAGTTTTTACCAAGGGAGTTGATTTCATTGATGATCTCTGTGAACCTTGTATCCACCTGGTCTATGGATTCTCTGGACTTCATTTTGAAGTTGTCAAATTTCTGGGTAGCAATTGACAGCTTGTTTTCTTTGATCAGCTCTGTACCCCCACACATCACCGCAAGCGTGTCCCAAATCTCCTTGCCATTTTTGCAGTTCTTGATCTTGACCATTGTTGATTTATCAAGAGTTTGATACAGCACGTCTCTAGCCCGGTTGTCAAGGTTGGCCAGCTTTTTTTCTTCAATGGTCAGCTCCATCCTCTTCTTTGGGATCTTCTCTGGCTTCCCGGCTGCAATCTCCTCAGGAGTGTTGTCCTTCTTGAATATGAAAGGACCATCCTCTATGATGCACCACATGTCCTCATGGATTGAAGATAAGTGTGCCTGCATCCTTATCTTCCAAAGATCATACTCGTCAACTGAAAAGACAGGTAATCTAGAATGCATGTGTTCCATTTCTAAAATGAGAGATTAAAATATATCCTCGATATATGGATCTGGTTCTTGAAATATTGAACCAACCTCTCTGATACAACTTGTAGGCCATAAGTCGTCCAGGAATAAGTCTAGAGGGGGGGTGGATAGACTTAATGAAACTCTTTTCCACAAAGGATGAGTTTCTCAGCTGATGGTACATATGACTTAGAGTTGTCTGTAGTCAATGTAAGTGCGGAAGTCAGCTGATGATGAATACAGAAATAATCAATGGAACACTTAAGTATGAATGCAGCAGTTAAGTATGATGCTAAAAAATAATAAAGTGCGCACGAAATTTATAGTGGTCTCAGAGGTGGGGTAATCCTCTACTAATCCACTTTCTCCAAACCAGTTGGAGATGATCAACTATAATTCTCAACCAGTGATAAATATTACAGTGATTCTACAACTTAGCTACAACAACTTCCAACCAGTGGAAATCCTGTCGTTGCAACTCCTTTCTGACTGCCTAGCACCACTCGATTCTTCAAATCCTTGGCTACCTATCAGTCGTGAAACTTCAACCAGTGAAGTACCCCTTACACAGGTTTTAAGACAAGAGTGTTTTGTCTTCTCCAACTAAAGAGCTTTCTTCATGTATGAACTTAGAGTACTGCTCTTTCACGATGCTATAGTTTTCTGATTGCTTTTAATTGCTTTGTTTGCTCGAGAGTGTTGTTCGCATCGTACTGCTCAACTTTAAATCTTCGGATATATATAGGTGTCGATCCTTTGAGATTTTCTTCATAGCCCTTGCAAATCTGTAACAACTCCGTCCGTTAGAGAAATAGACTTCTTTGTTTTTCTTTTTGAACATTGCAAGGTTGGATTCCTATATTTTAATCCAATTCTGACCGTTGTGAAGACTTTCATGTGATGGCACCGAATCTTTTGATTTTAATATAAATAAAGTCTTCAGAGGTGGGTCTGGATGATTTATTTAAATCATATCCTTCTGGGAATCTCTCCAATCTGTCTCTAGTCGCCCGCATGTGACTTTCCGTAAATGTTGACTATTCAACGCATGCTGACGTGGACAGGAGTACTTGGCTGATCACTTAACTGATCTCTCCGTGGTCAAACTGTCTGATGTGCAGTCAACCTTCTCTGATGTCGACTTCTCTGATGTGCGGACTTGTGTGAAGTCTTTTGACCTGATTGAACTTGACTAGTCTGATGGTCAAACTTCAGATGACTTGACTTTCCTTCTTGACTGTAGTCTGGTCCAACTTCGCTGATTAAATTGTTGACCAGAACTTCTCTGATAAGGGTTGCCTGATATAGCTCGGTTGTGGTCAACCTTATCTGAACAGTTGAGTTGACCTAGACTCGACTGATAGATACTTATCTGTTATTTGTACTTAGCCGTTTTTAAAGCTTTAACTTATATGGCCTATAGAATATACTCATTTGGTTCTTCTTTACATTTTGCCAAGTATCTAACTTAACACAGTTTGGCATATGGAAGATACTCATTTGGTTCTTCCTTACATTTTGCCAAGTAATAAACATACATTTGAATATATAAAGATGACATCATCAAAATCTAATAAGTATTCCTAATATTACCTAGGATGCATGCATTTTACTGTAAGCCTTTTGAGATTTGGCTAGATGAGAACTTACCTTGTTGTATGATTGGTGATGACATATGCCGGAGTATGCTCTTTGGTATAATATGCTGGAAGTTGTGAAAGAGTCGGAATGAGCTTGTGTTTCAGGATAAGAAGCCATCGGTGTATGAGATTATCGTTCAATGTCGTGCATGGGCTAACCGTGTTTGCAATAGATTGGAGAACAGATTGGATGGCGTGCTCCGCCAGTTGGGTGGCATAAATTGAACTGTGACGGTGCGCGAGATATGGAGAGTGGTATGGCTTCGGCTGGAGGGCTCATCCGAGACGCACATGGGGGTTGGACCGTGGGATACTCGAGGGCTTTAGGAAGCTGTGAGACTGTGCATGCGGAGTATTAGGCTATATACGATCGGTTGAGAATTGCCTGGGGCAAAGAGGTGCACTGATTGCTGGTGGGAACAAACAGTCTATGTGTTGTTCAGGTTTTGAGTAGTCGGGAGGCTGATGTGAGCGTAGTAAGTATTGTGCGCAAGATAATAATGTTGCTCATGCGTGAGTGGGATATCCGTCTAGAGCACGTGTACCGGGAAGCTAATCGAGCTGCGGATATTATGTCACGGGTGGCATATGACATACGTGCTAGGGTGTTGATCCTCCATCATGTTCCAAGAGGTGCCGCGGGAATCATTAAAGAAGACATGTCTGGCCACTGTGTTGGCAGACTCTGTCCTGTGTAAGGACCACTAGGGCGTAGCCCTCCTCTACATCCCAAAAAAAAGTGAAAATAATGTGTATTTATTAAGTATGAAACTTATTATCTAGTAAAAAAATATAATATATAATTTGTATGTTATTCAGTATAAAATTTCCTACTCAATATAAAATTCAATATCTATTGTGAATCTTATTCAGTATTAAATAAGAAGTTCCTTATTTTTAACATATTATGTATATTACTAAATACGCAATTATATTATGATGAAATAGCATAGTTGATGGTGTGAATTCCAAGTTGTTTTTAGAGACTTAAGTGAGTCAGAAAGTAAATCGGATCGAAAAAACTCGCTTGAACTCGACTTTCATGAATCAATGTCAATCTTGATGATACACTTATAAATTCGCAAGCCAACTCAATAGAGCTTGTGTGATAATTTGTAAATAAATGGATTGGTAATTTTGATGTCATATATATGACATTTATATGCTTCTTTTTACTTCTATTATTTAAAAGTTAGATTTAACAAATTTACTTGATCAAAATTACTTTTATTAGTGATATTATAATTTGAATTTACCCATTAGTTATTTATAATATATTTTTTGAATTTCCAAAACTTGACTCGAGCAGGGTTAGTTCGTCTGTTTTAAAGGCCTGAGGCGAAGCTAAAAAAAGGTCCTATAGTGATAATATAAAATTTATATGGTATCATGTCACATGACCCTTTGAGTATGTTTGCAGTAACTAAATGTGATTGTCAATTTTTGATTTGAAAAACAAATGTGGCCGACATTTACAAACAAATGAAGACTTCTACACCTTTATAACTGATTCAATTAATATATTTTAGTTGCAAAATCTACACCTTTTGATATGTACTGCAAAGTTTAGAAAGGATTACTTTTTTTTTTTCTCTTTTTCTGGGGCCTTTTGGCCCGGTTATAAAAAGAAGTAAAAAAATAAACTAAATAAAAAAATAGCGAGTAAACTAGGGGCCGACCTTGGCTGATTTGGAGTGCGCAAAAACTTGAAATTGACTAAAATCAAACTAAACCAAACATACTCAGTATATCCCGCACAGAGCAGGGTCTGGGAGGGTAGGATGTACGCAGATCATGCCCCTAATTTTTACAGTAGGGAGGCTGTTTCCGTGAAGACCCTCAGTTTAGTGCACAACAAATATTGAGTGATACATACAAAGAAGCATAAGATTCGAAAAAACTCAATATCATACATGTGCTCATGGCTTAATTCACATGGGATTTACCTATGGGGAATTTGGCTACTACACTCTCGATGAACTCTGCTCTAATAGAAGAGAGGTTGACTCTGCGCACGCCTCCTTGTCAAAAATAAACCACACGCAAAAGTCATTAGGATAAAATATAAATAAAAATAATAATGCAATGCTCTAGGTCAAAGCTAACCGAGACAACCCAACCCTGAGACTCTCTACTACAGAACCGCTCCCTAAAAAAGAATCCACAACTCTGATTTGGCGCCTCAAAGAGCACCTATCAACAGCCATGGTCTCGGATAAGTTTAAGGCCTTCAAATCTAACCTCAACTGCTCCTCCCACGTCCTCCTCGGTCTGGCTCTCCTTCTCCCCCTACAACCAATAAACTCTCGACCCTCCTCACCGGAGCAGAGGCCTGCCTCCTGCGGATTCAATAAAGTAACGAATTCCATAAGCCACATCCATCCCTACCAGGCATCACATAAATACGCTTCGTACTCATAAAGTAACAAACTCCAGAGGCCCCGTCGAACCTTACTTGGTACACACAATTACTGTTCGTACTCATCAAGTAACGAACTCCAGAGGCCCCGTCGAAACCTACTGGTACACAAAAATACTATTCGTACTCATCAAGTAACAAACTCCAGAGGCCCCATCAAACCCTGCCTGGTACACACAAATACTGTTCGTACTCATCAAGTAACAAACTCTAGAGGCCCCATTGATCCGTGCCTGGTTCCACAAAACAACACAACAGTACACAAAGTATATCAACAACACCACATTCACATTTAATCACACCACAATATACACGCACAACAACCATTCAAACATACACAACCATCTCACAATATATCCACCGATCAACAACACTGTACATTAGACATCTAAGTATATAAACCAGCCCACACAATCGTCACAACCAACACAATTCCACAACAAGAAATATTCAAGAACAACCTCAGCACAACGAGATATCTATAACGAACAAATCACATACATCACTTTTAATGTGAATGGACAAACCATAATAAACTGAAATTCACAACTTCAATTCACAAGATACGAATTGTATATGCAAGATACTTGCCTCGATAATCTCTGCATAAATACTCCGAAGAATACGGCTCAGCCAAACGCCCCGAAACCTCCGACTACCATGAAAATACAACAAAACATAATCACTACAAATACAATAATCAGTCACGATGAAAAAAGACCCAAAACTCGACTTGAAACCCCTTGAAACATTTGACCAACATTGAATGTTCAAGGGTTTCCTCAAGAACACCCAAATTGAAATTCGGGTCGACCGAAATCAAGACACGGATATATAATACATAGAATATGATTAACAATATCGAATAACACTAATCAGCTTATCAAAATCGGATTAAAACCAAAATCAAGAAGAAAACCCCCAAAATTCCCAAAATAGGGTTCAATGAAGATTTACCTTGATTTGGAAAAGAAAGGAGGATTGAATGATGTTTAATCCACAATAAGAATTCAAGATTGGTGTTATATGGTGAAGAATCGTACCAAATCTCCACCAAGTCACCGCACCCTCTCTCTCACATCGGTTCTAGAGTAAGAAATGAGAAAATGGAGAAAAAGGGTTGTTGTTCGCGCTTATATAGTGCATACAGTTAGCGTGCGCTAACCCTAACTTTTAACGTGCGCTAACGGGCCCAAATATTGGGATTCTGGATACAAAATCGAATACGCAGTGGAATAATAAAAATCAATATAATGAATCGCAAACAGGATCAATCAAGTACGTATATACGAAAAAAAATAAAACAAACGAAGACAAATGATCAAAGTCCCATACCTTTGAAGCCTTTGATAATATTTTCGTAAGTTGATGATGATCACGACCCAAGCATGAGCACGAAATTTCTTCATCCCAAACACTGAAAATACAATGCCTCTACGTCACCACGTGATGAAACTTGACCGGAAAAATATATAGAGCAATCCGTTCTTGGGAACACAGCTAGGAATTACTATAGGAATTTTTCTCTCTTATTTTTCTTACTTTTCTTTCTCCTCAAAGATGAAGAATGCTCAAAGAAAAAAAATTCTCTCCTCACTCTCTAAAGCTCTCGGCCGAATGCTTCAAGGTGTTCAAGGTGGTGGTGATGATAGATATATCATGTGTAAAAAGTGATCCTACCATATAATGTCATATGGCATTATTAGTTGATATCTCATGGTGGGATCCCTCATCACAACACAACAAAAGGAGGAAACCACCACGAAGACAAGAGGGGGGTGGCCCATGTGAAAATTGAGGAAACAGGGCCGAGTCCCTCGGCTCGTGTTCGTCAAACGACTCCGTAAAATACACTTCATTTTATCACCAATGTATTTATACTAATTATTTAATCCAATTAATTAATTATATTAAATACAAATATATTTCTCTAAGAAATATAATTTATGAATTAAATTAATTACCCAAAAAATTAATTTTAATTCATAAGACCGCTATTTGATCTATCCAATAAATCATAATTAGATGTACAATATATAATATAATTAGAGAGATGATAAATTCTTATTTATCCGTCAATTATCCGTATGCACGACTCTGTAGGTCCGTCTCAGCCGGCATTGGGGGGAACCAATGAGTGCTGACAACACTTAGCCAGCCTAGCGGGCCGCATTGTAAACCCCGACTGAGAACGAATGAAGGGATCATTATGTCGTGAATACCATACGTATAGACCCTTCATCAGATATCCCGGTCAAGTCTTCGGGTCACGGTAAAGTCAAACCCTACTGTTGACTACACACTATAAATGTGTTAATAATCTAGACTTACAGATTACTAGTGTATCCAATACGACTAGACAAGAATGCTTTGGCCAAAGACTTATGATCTTATTTTCCGTTGACCGTATAGGACATTCGCCTCCTCACTAACAGGAGATAGAATCCTTTCTTGGCGTACAGTAAAGACTGCTACCTGCCCGAATAGTCCGCACTTTGAGGTTGACCCAACAATTAAACAAATGGGTCTAACTACTCTAATGACAAACTAAATGTCACAAACACATCTCTTACTGAATCCTCAAGTCAAAGGTCCACGTATACTATCACAACCTTTCGATTCATCATCGACTCTCCAAAAGTGAATACCGTGTGACTGAATCAGGTATGAGTCGTGTTCGAGTATACTGGTCCCACCAATATACTTATAACTATGCTATCAAGACATGCGTATGTCCTAGCATCATATATAAAAGTCTTACTCAAAACTTAATGCCCAATTAAGTTTATCGACTCGCGAATGGTTTACGTAAATAAGCTTTAAACACTTCCAGTGCATTTTATCTTATCCAATAACGAGAGTGGAATGTTTGCTCTTATTTACATGTACTTCACTTCAATGTTTACCAAATCACGAATGCATTTGAAATACAATAAACAATGAATAAATCATATTGCCTTTTATTAATTATTCCATAATTACAAGTACAATGCCCCTTCTCGCTCATCCCCTGAGTGGCGTTCGAGGGCATATTCCTAACAATCTCCCACTTCCACTCAATGCCATACATAATGGTATCCAATACCCATGTTCTTCGGATGTCTTTCCAAGACAGCATGAGATAACGGCTTAGTCAGCGGGTCAGAGACATTGTCTTCTGAGTCTACTCTTTGCAACAAAACATATCCTTTTTCAACCATCTCTCGAACGATGTGATACTTTCTCTCTATATGCTTGGGGTCGTGGTGAGTGATGAGTCGATTTTTGATCGTCTCATTTTGTTTTATTGAGTCGTGCTTTTGTTTGTTTTAAGTGTTTTTGCTCTTTTTACGCGTGGTATGTTGTGTTTTTGTTTTGTTTGTATCCGAAGGAAGATTGTGGTGAAACATGCACTTTTATGGCCAATATTAGAGTTTATGACGATCAATAGCAAGTCGGGAGCAAAAACATAGCTCGGGCGATGAAAAACGAAGCAACATCGGTCGTATTTTCTAAATTCCAGAATCATCACTCTGAATTTGGATGTGTTCTCTATTGATATAGATTCCTCGTGAAATTATCTTCAAAACGGTATATCATACGCTAAATTCCAAAGTATATTGATGCAAAAACGAAAGATCAAGCCGAAGAAGATCAAAAATTGGAGTCAAAACAAGAAGAAATGACCCGGGTCGGGTCAGGCAACTCGACTGTGTCATAGGACACGGCCGGGTCAACAAATCAGTGAGAATTCACTTTCTGGAGCAGTTCAACATGGACCGTGTCACGGGACACGGCCGGGTCCATTGGACAGTGAGATTTTCGTTTCCAGGACAGTTCAACACGGGTCGTATCATCTGACACGGGCCGTGTTACTTTTCGATGCATGACCTTTTCATTGATATTTTTACACGATTTGGAGAGATTTTCATGATTTTTTGGCTTTATAAAAAGGTCTTAGGGAGGAAAAGGAAGGATATTCTGATTTTGTGAGATTGTTGTGTGGAAAAACACATGATTTATGGAGAAAACACCAAAAAGTGAGGAAAAGAGAGATTTTATCATCTTCCTTGTATGTTCATCATCTTGAAGAATACATTTGTGAGTGATTATAATTCCTTGTATCATTTTTTATGAGCTCTTGAAGAAAAAACATCAAACCTCCATCGGGAATTCGATTTCGGCTTTTACAAGGGAAGTTTCTACCATGTTTTGTTTTACGATTTTCACTATTATTGTTGAAATAATCATGTGTAGCTAATCTTTTCATATGAGTTTTTAGATTGAGCCACACACATATTATCGATTGTTAGTTTCAATCGATTTTCGAGGTAGAGTTTATGATTGTCCCTCTTTGTTTGTTCTTCACATAAGAACTTTTGATTTAGATCATCAAACCTATTTCATAGTTGTTATTATTGTCAAAACGAGGGTTTTTGTCGGAGTCCGCCATCAAACGACCCGATAGAAGTGATTGTTAATGTTCTAAACCTTTTTTACACGATCTTTTAGCGATTTATCTCATCAAAAGTAGTCGGTTAATCGATTGTTAGTTAGGGATTCATCCCCATCAAAGGAGTGTCTCTTATTTTCGAAAAGAACAATCGTGATTTTTAGAATTACCGCCATCAAATTGATTTCTTTTAATCGTGAGCAGTCGATAATTCCAAACCTTATTTCTTTGAGTATAATAATTTATTACGTGTGTGTCGGTGATTCTAAACTCCCATATCATTCTCATAATTGTAATCTCTTAATTATCCAACCATTAATTCGGTGTTGTTAACATTTCGTTTATTTTAATTTTACGTTGGTAATTGTAATCCTGTCAAGTTATTGGTGTATTTTACTTTACTTTACTTTTTTTAATTCGACTATTTGCGGAACATTATTGAATTTCAAACCGTTTCCAACTCCTTGTGAGATCGAACTCGAAGTTACTTGTCGCTACCTACAAAAGTGATTCGTACACTTGCGAGTTTTAATTTGATCATCAAGTTTTTGGCGCTGTTGCGGGGGAGTTGGTGTTTAATTTTTGATCTTGTTTTAATAATAGTTGAATCGTTTTTCTTGATCATTTTTTCGTTTTCATTATTTTCGATAAAGTCTAAAAAAATTCGCTCTAACTTCTTTTATTTATGCTTGGTAGGAGATCGTTGGTAAACCCGATTCTTCCACCCATAGACGAAGTTCAAAGAATTAGAGCACCAAATACAATAGCCACATCATCAATGGCAAACGAATAGGAGAATCCGGATCATGAAGAGCAATTTTGCTCCAGGAAGAAAACCCTCATCAACCGAGGCATGAGAATGTTGCACAAAATTTAGATGAAGAAAACATTCGTCAACCGAGATTTCCGAGATATGAGAATGTTGGGCGCAATCAAGGGATACCCGAAGCTCAACATGGGAGATACTTTTATCCCAGACAACCACCCGTTAGAGTGCAATATGGAGCGAACTATTATCCCGGGCCTCAATATGGGATGGAAGCAAACTACAATATGCCGCAACAACCTCTGGTTGAGCATCTAATGTGGGACTATGCAAAGCCCGTGGTTATAACCACCATCTCGTGCATCCAATTAGCACCGGCAGCAAGGAACTACCACATTAGTGGATTTCATATCGAGCAATTGCCTTCATTTCATGGATTAGCACGTGAGGACCCATTGTCGTTCATCCGAGACTTCTATATGGCGATTGACAACTTCCCATTAAATGGGTTGTGCGAGGATCAACTAAGAATGAAGTGCTTCCCTTATACACTCAAGGATGGGGCGAAACAATAGTTGATGACTTTCGCACCGAGCTTACTAAGAACGTGGGATGAAGTTTACGACAAATTCATTACCAAGTACTTCTCTCATTCGAAGACTACACAATTGAGAACTCAAATCTCAACATTTGGACAACAAGAGGGAGAGGCATTTCACGAAGCATGAGACCGATTCAAGATGCTACTCATTCAATGCCCACACCATCACTATCCACTTCAACTACTTAATCATTTCTTCTATGATGGGTTGACTCAATATTGTCAAGGTGCGGTGGATAACGCAACCGGTGGTTCATTTTGAGGGTTAATGGAGAGACAAGCCTATGATGTATATGAAACATTGGGAGCAAATTCCCAACAAAAAAGTGTGCGTGTTCGTAGGGGAGCTGTGAACCAAGTAAGCGAGAAGGATGAGATGCAATCTAAAATCGATAAGTTAACAAGGGAACCAAGACAACTCAAGACTCAAATAAATCTTCGAGCTCATGAGTTTGCAAGATTTGTGGAGCACCCGAACATGATGCAAATTTTTGCCCACATACTTTTCTGGGAGAACAAACCGAACAAGTGAATTGGGCTATGGGACAAAGCACAGGAAGGCCCAAATGGGAGGAGAGGAGAAACAATTATGGCGGAAATGCAAGAAATGCACCTCTCCCGAACACTTATCATCGTGGGCTAAGAAACCATCTGAATTTCTCATGGAGAAACAACAACCCGATGTCGTATGACACAAGCACCCAAGCTCAATACAATGGAGGAAACCGATCCCAACAAACAACACAAAGTGAAACACCTCCAGAACAAAGGAACTCTCTTGAGGAGAGTATTGCGGCAGTCATTAAGGAAAGCAATAAGAGGTTCAAATCTTTATAAGCTTCGGTGAAGAAAATGGAAATTCAAATTGGGCAACTTGCTATCGAGGCACGTAGACAAGAAAGGGGTAAACTATCAAGTCAACCCGAGCAAGCTCAAGCTATTACCACCCTCCGAAGTGGTAAAGTGATTAATAAAGAGACAATTTCCGAAGAGAGAGAGAGAGAGAGGGGCGGTGGGAAAGAAGACGAGTCGGGAAATCAAGAAGAGAGAGTAGACGAAGCAACTTCGACCTCTAAGCTTCACAAATCTGCTCAACCATATAAGCCACCGGTCCCCTCTCCGAGCCAACTTAGAAAAGCAAATCAAGATGAGCAATTTTCCGAAATCTACGACATGCTTTCGAAGGTTCATGTCAACTTACCTCTCTTGGATGTTGTGAAGAACATTCCCGCTTATACAAAATTTTTCAAAGAATTGACCTCCAACAAAAGATGATATTTTGGGAACGAGAAAGTGGTGCTCTACGAGGTAGAAGCGAGGAGTCAAAAAAGGGGGATCCTGGAAGTTTTGTGATTGACATCACTATGGGAGATAAGAAGGTTGCTCGTGGCATGCTCGATTTGGGAGCAAGTGTGAATCTCATGACATACTCGACTTATTTGAGGCTTGGACTCGGGGAAATACCCCAAGGGAATCATTAAAGACCTAGTAGTGCAAGTGGACAAGTTGGTGATTCCGGCCGAATTTGTTATCTTGGAGATGAGCGATTTCGCAACAAGCGAAAATGAAGGGACAATACTTCTAGGACCGCCATTCATGCGTAAAACAAAAACAATCGTTGATGTTGATGAAGGAAAGGTCACCATGACCGTCTTGGGCAAAACTGTGAAAATCGACGTGTTCGGTTCATCTCCTATCCCTTCTCATATTTATGCTGCCCATGATTGTAATTTTATTGATTGCATTGATTCTTTGGTTGATGATACATATTTGCATGACGATGTAGGGGACATGTTGCATGATGCTCTAACCGTTGAGCATGATATGGGGCTGAATAATTTAGAAATTGAAGAGTATGTTGCATTATTAGATAAATCCGAACCCATTGATGAAGTTGACGATCTTAATATGCTTTTGGAATTAAATTTTGAGGAGCCCATTGAAATCACCCCGCCCCAACTTGAATTGAAAGAACTTCCAGCACATCTTAAATATGTTTTCTTAGGCAAAAGTGACACTTACCCTGTAATTGTCTCTTCCGAATTAACTCATTTGCAAGAAAACAAATTAGTAGAAGTTCTGACTAAATTAAAGGAAGCGATTGGGTGGAGTATTTCTGATATTAAGGGGATAAGTCCTGTTAGGTGCATGCATAAAATAATTCTTGAAGATAATATTAAAACTGTTAGGCAAGCTCAAAGGCGTTTGAATCATAACATGCAGGATGTAGTAAAAAAGGAAGTTTTGAAATTGTTAGATGTCGGAGTCATCTACCCGATATCCGATAGTAAGTGGGTTAGTCATGTGCATGTAGTGCCTAAGAAATCTGGAATAATGGTGGTTCGTAATGATAAAAATGAATTAGTTCCCACCAGAACAGTGACCGATTGGAGAATGTACATTGATTATCGGAAATTAAATGCCGTAACGAAAAAAGATCATTTTCCCCTCCCTTTCATTGATCAAATGTTGGAACGTTTAGCTGGGCATGATTATTACTATTTTTTAGATGGTCTTTCAGGTTTCTATCAGATTCCCATTACTCCGGAGGATCAAGAGAAGACCACTTTTACTTGCCCAGTTGGCACTTTTGCCTTTAGGAGGATGCCGTTTGGTCTTTGCAATTCTCCCACTACTTTCCAAAGGTGCATGCTTTCCATATTCTCTGACTTGTTGGAAAAGTCCATTGAAGTATTCATGGACGATTTTTCTGTGTTTGGAACTACTTTTGATGATTGTTTACATAATTTGATTGCTGTGCTCGAACGATGTATTGAGTGTAATCTTACACTTAGTTGGGAAAAGAGTCATTTCATGGTTAAACAAGGGCTTGTTTTAGGTCATGTGGTTTCTAATAATGGAATGGAGGTTGATAAGGCTAAAGTTGATTTAATTGTTAAATTAACTCCGCCTTCGTGTGGAAAAGAAGTTCGAAGATTTTTAGGGCATGCCGGGTTTATAGGCGTTTCATTAAAGATTTTTCAAAAATTGCCCTCCCTTTAAGTAATCTTTTGTGTAAGGATGCTAAATTCGATTTTACCGAGGAATGTTTGGTTGGTTTTAATGCTTTGAAAGAAAAGTTTACTTCCGCGCCTATTGTTGTTTCTCCCGATTGGTCTTTACCATTTGAAATTATGTGTGACGCGTCCGATTTTGCTATTGGTGTCGTTTCGGGGCAGAGAGTGAATAAATTTTTTCACGTAATTTACTATGCTAGCAAAACACTCGATGAAGCCCAGGCCTATTATACCACCTCCGAAAAAGAGTTTTTAGCTGTTGTGTTTTATTTAGACAAGTTTCGTTCCTATTTGGTTGGTTCGAAAGTAATTGTGCATACGGATCACGCCGCATTGAAATATTTGTTAAAAAAATCTGATGTCAAACCAAGATTGATTTTGTAATATACGCATTTTTCTTTCCCTTGTATCTTCATTTTTCGGTGTATTTCTCGGTTGTAGTGACCCTCGTGTATCTTTCAGTGTATCTTTCCCGTCATCTATTGATCTGATTCTCGTTATTGTTGTACGAAACCACTATTCGGGTTGCTGTGGATCCATTCTATGTTTCGATGCGTCTTGAGATGTTCCGTTTAACGTTTCGTTCATATTCCGGTGTTTTGGACCGTTTATATCTCGTACCTAGCGCACGCTATATTTTCTGCATAGCGCGCGCTAGGGGTCACTTAGTAGCGCACGCTACGATCAAGCTTCAGAGCGCGCTAGAGGGCACTGGGAGTGGCAAGAGCGATTCGATCCTGCGGGTGGTGGATTAGCGTACGCTACGTAGCCTAGCGCACGCTAATGTTGGGAGTTAGCGCACGCTGAGACGCCCGGTAGCGTGCGCTAGTGTGGATGTCCAGTACTGGACAGTTTGCCACTGGACTCTACTGATGCCCAGGTAGCGCACGCTATTGGTCGATAGCGCGCGCTACCGATACACTTTAGCGCACGCTATGTTTGGTCGATAGCGCGCGCTAACCGGATCAGGTGTGTACTGACAGTTGCTTCTGGACTCGGCTGATGTCCAGGTAGCGCACGCTATTGGTCGATAGCGCGCACTACCGAGAGGCTATTAGCGCACGCTACGTTTGGAGTAGCGCAC
This sequence comes from Orobanche coerulescens, assembly GCA_033398695.1. Classification (NCBI taxonomy): domain Eukaryota; kingdom Viridiplantae; phylum Streptophyta; class Magnoliopsida; order Lamiales; family Orobanchaceae; genus Orobanche; species Orobanche coerulescens. The sequence continues at coordinate 125,973,102 of CM065812.1, read as the reverse complement.
GCTAACGGCCAGAAATCTGGCTACTGGACTGTAGTCTGTTTCGTTAGCGCATGCTAACCTGGAGGATTAGCGCGCGCTAACACTCTCTGGCTATATAAACCAGGGAGTTGACCCAGATGAACGTATTACGTTCATTTCTTCTCCTCCCCGCGGCTTAGAGCTCCTTTGGCGATTTTGGGCGATTCTTGGTGATTTCTTCTTCCAATCATCTCATCCAACATCTTCCTCGAATTCTTGGTGTATTATAACAACATCAACACGAATCTTTCATCCTAATCCAAGGTAAAATCTCTTAAAACCCTACTTTTCGATAAATTGGGGGTTCTGGGATTTTCGTCCGATTCGTTCCGTTTTGTTGGTGGATTCATGATTGTTAGTATCATTAGTTTTCCTACGGATTCATGATATATTTTGTAGTTTTTACGGGTTTGGTTGTGGTCCGCCCTCGTTGTTATTTCTATACGAATATACATGAATTGTAGGCGGGTTTTCGGGTGTATTCCATTTCCGTATTCGTCTAGAGTTGGTTGTGATTGTGTTCTTCGAATCGTTAGGTTCGGTCCTATTGGTTCCTAGCATTCGTCGGTGTTTTTCCTTCCGTTCGTTGCGTCGTCAATTATTCAAGGCAAGTATTTTTGGAAACCTTTATGCTTAACGTGAAATGGTAATGTATATTGTGTGTGATTGTGCTCACCCCGGGAGGGTCCGATGGGGCCTCGGGGGAATCTATGACTTCACTCTGGATTCACGATTTTGTTTAGCTAGCCAGCCCGGGAGGGTCCTTAGAGGCCTCGGGTGGGATTTGTGGCTTCGTCCCTATCCTAGGCGATGCATGTGCGTGATTTGTTTTATGATATGTCCAGCCCGGGAGGGTCCTTAGAGGCCTCGGGTGGGATTTGTGGCTTCTTCCCGGTCCTAGGCAAATGTGATTGTTTGACTGTTTGTTTCCGGAAAAGACATGTCTGGTTTTGGTTTTCTAATGATATTGGTGCATGTACTATGAAACGTGTAAGCGATTGGTTTGCCTTGATTACTTGTACTAGCGCAATTGCTAACCCCTTTGGGGACCCGTTGTGGGGAAATTCTGGTTATGGATTTTAGGTTATGATCATCCGGACGAGCGAGCGCTGTGACAGTACGAGAATGTTGGCCAGGGTCGTTGACATGTGCATTTGGGTCTACTTATTTCTTTTGTCCATTTCGATATGGTTGTTCCCACATTTATAAACTGATAGATTGTACTCGCGAGTACTTAGGCTTTTCATTTCAAACTCCGTATTGTATTACTTTAAATTGTTACATTGTCAGTTGATGCTTATTTCGCCGGTTGCTCCGGGCGTATCTTTATATGTTATATTATTTAAATGTGTGTCCTCGCTAACCGAGATGGTTAGTCGAGTGGTGTTTTCTAGTTGTAGCCTGGTGGGTCCCATGTAGGGGTCCACGGCGCTGTAATATACTGCGAATATCTTGGGGGTGTTACAGATTCGGTGGGTTCTTTGGTTGCAAGAATTTGACTTAGAGTTTAAGGATAAAAAGGATTATGAAAATGTGGTTGCCGACCATCTATCTAGATTAACTGAGGGAGATAATTTTAAGCTCGATAGCTCTTTGCCGATTGTTGAAACTTTCCCTGACGAACAATTGTTTGATGTGACTAAGACACCTTGGTATGCCGATATTGTTAATTATATTGTTAGTGGTATTTTACAGCCTGACATGACCTTTCAGGGGAAGAAGAGATTTATTTCCATGTGCAGGCATTACTACTGGGATGACCCCTACTTATTCAAGTTGGGGCCCGATCAAGTATTCCGACATTGTATCCCGGAAGAAGAGTACGAGAGCATCTTTTCATTTTGTCATGACTTGCACTGTGGGGGACATTTTACCGTGAAGAAAACGGTACACAAAGTTCTTCAATCTGGATTCTATTGGCCGACATTATTTAAGGACGCTTATTCCTATTGCAAGAGTTGCGCTCGTTTTCAACGAACGGGGAACATAAGCAAAAGAAATGAGATGTCGTTGACAAACAATCTTGTAGTAAAACTTTTCGATGTTTGGGGAGTTGATTTCATGGGTCTCTTTATACCTTCCTTTGGCTTTGAATATATTTTAGTTGTTGTGGATTACGTTTCTAAGTGGGTGGAAGCAATTCCAACCCGGACTAACGATGCTAACGTGGTTTGCAATTTCTTTAAGGATGTGATTTTTTGTAAGTTTGGGACGCCTAGAGGTGTGATTAGCGATAGAGACAAACAATTTTGCAACAGACAACTTGCAGGGTTGCTCAAGAAGTATAGCGTGATGCATAAGGTGGCGACGACTTACCATCTACAAACCTTCGGGCAAGTTGAAGTGAGTAATCGACAGATAAAGGCAATACTTGAGAAGACAGTGAAGCCGACAAGGAAAGATTGGGCATTGAAGTTTAACGACGCCTTATGGGCATATCGCACGGCTTACAAAACTCCGATTGGAATGAACCCGTATCGCCTCATTTTTTGGAAGGCATGCCACCTTCCTGTTGAGTTAGAACATAAGGCATATTGGGCTATCAAAGCGCTAAATTTAGATCAAGAAAAGGCGGGAGAAGAACGACTTTTACATTTGAATGAGTTGGAAGAGATGCGATATGAGGCATACAAAAATGCTAAGCTCTACAAGGAATGGACGAAATGGTATCACGACAAGTGTATCATTCGCAAATCTCTCGAGCCTGGGATGGACGTTCTACTACATAACTCTCGTCTTAAGCTCATGCTAGGAAAATTAGTGCCGCGATGGGGCGGACCTTTCAAAGTCGTTCAAGTATGGCCACACATAGCGGTAGAACTCTTTGATCCACGGAAGAATGAGCATTTTAAGGTGAACAGACATAGAGTGAAGCCATACTTCGGCCGAAGTGAAGAAATCAATGTGTTTGAATGCATAGAGGTGCATGATGTCGAAAATTGAGTAAGACAGGATGAAGTTGAGCTAATAACTATAAAAAAGCTCTACTTGGGGGACAATCCAACGGTTTAGTTAGATTTTCATCTTTTTGTTTTTCGAATTCATTTTCCTTATTCGTTTTTGTTTGGTTCGAGACTGACTGGTTCGACTTTAGGTGTTAAAAATGCAGAGAAACGAGAGCATTATCACAAATTCACATTTTGGGCAGGTTGGACACGGGCCGTGTCACAGGACACGGTCGGGTTAGCAATACAGTGAGTTTTTGCAATTCTGGAGGAGTTGGACACGGATCGTGTCACAGGACACGGTCGGGTTAGCAATACAGTGATTTTTTGCAATTCATGAGGAGTTGGACACGGGCCGTGTTATATGACACGGCCGGGTTGGCAAGGCAGAACCCGTCACTTCTAAAAAGGAGGTATTTATGGGAGCAAGAAGCTTATCCTATTGAAAGTTGAGACCCGAGCACAAAAGCATGGTGCCCCGCGATCAAAAATCACACTTCTTAATCCGGTAGTTTTATTTTCTTTCTTTTTAATATGTGTTTTCGTATTTTTCCTGACTTAATCTTTTTGCTTGGGGACAAGCAAAGGTTTAGGTTTGAGGGGGTGTAACTTCTTCGATTTTTATTTGTTTTTAGTTTGCGTGATGTTTGTTTCCTTTCTTTATTTTTTTTCTTGCTTGATGTCGTAGTTGGATTATAATAACCTTGTTAACTGTTGAGTATATGGATGATTAATCATGTTTGTACTTGGCTCGTAGAGTTTTATAAATCTAATTGATTTTTTGACCTTGTGTGTGAATGTATAGTTTTGGTTACTTGATTTGACGTGTAAGGAATGAGTATGGTAGTCCAAAATCCGTGAGTTCTTGTGCCTAATTGAACCGTTCACTTTTAGCAGTAAAATTCTTTCATGTGTGATTTCTCTTCTTATGGATTAGATTCTTTAGAACTTGCATGATTCTGTCGGATGATGTGTTGATATTTACATACACGAGAAGTGATTAGGGTTGCCCATTTTTTGTCTTGGACCTACTTATCTAAAAATACCCACCATTTCATATCAATATCCTTTGCTAGCCCCATTGAGCCTTTAGCCGTAATTTTGTTCGAAAAACCCGCATCTTATAGCTCCATATCCAAAAGCCATAACTTACCCAAGTATTGGTCCACGTAAGAGCATGAGAGGGTATATTTAAAAAACGAAGGTGTGCAAAGTTTGTGGTGTATAGAGGCAAAAATCTTCTCTCTCGTTTCCCTAAAAATAATAAGCCCCACAAAAAAAGGGCGATCCTAATAATAATAATGGGATAGAAAAGACAGGGGAGGAGAGGAGTGAGCCTAAGAAAAACAAAAGGGAAGTCGTTGGGTTGTGAGAATAGGCCAATATCATAAGAATTGCGCTTAACAAGGCCTAGAAAAAAAGAGATATATATACGGGAGAATTGAAGTAGAATAATCGCTTTGACTGTTTATTTCATTTATGTGAAGATCGTATATGATCTACTTAGACTGAACTTGTAACTACTAGCCAAATTTTCCCACCTGAGCCATATCCCTGTTACAACCAAAAGTAAGACCCTATGACTCGTGTTTTGTGAATATTGATGCGATTGATGAAGAGAAGAAGTGCAAGCATATAGTAGAACTTTCCATTCGAAATCGAGCTGAGCGTATTGACCTATCTAAACACTTGAGAGATGAGTGAATCGATAGAATTCCATGAGGGACTACTAAGACTTGTTTTCTTGCATGTTAGATTAAGTTCCATTTCTATCCATTCATTTGTGAGTTTACGCTTCCAGGACGAGTTACGAGACTTTACGATACTTTTACATTCCCGGTTGATTGTATGTATACCCGATGATTAACTTGATTATTCAATCCTTCTCGTTTTCTTTGTCCTGGGTTTTATTTATTTTTGCTTGGGGACAAGCAAAGTTTAGGTTTGGGGGAATTTGATGAGTCGATTTTTGATCGTCTCATTATGTTCTATTGAGTCGTGCTTTCATTTGTTTTAAAGTGTTTTTGCTCTTTTTACGCGTGGTATGTTGTGTTTTTATTTTGTAGGTATCCGGACGAAGATTGTGGTGAAATATTCACTTTTATGGCCAATATTGGAGTTTATGACGATCAATAGCAAGTCGGGCGCAAAAACATAGCTCGGGCGAGGAAAAACGAAGCAACATCGGTCGTATTTTCTAAATTCCAGAATCATCACTCTGAATTTGGATGTGTTCTCTATTGATATAGATTCCTCGTGAAATTAGATTCGAAACGGTATATCATACGCTAAATTCTGAGGTGTATTGATGCAAAAATGAAAGATCAAGCCGAAAAAGACCAAAAATTGGAGTCAAAACAAGAAGAAACGACCCGGACCGCGTCAGGCAACTCGACCGTGTCACAGGATACGGCCGGGTCATCAAAGCAGTGAGAATTCACTTTCTGGAGCAGTTCAACACGGACCATGTCACAGGACACGGCCGGGTCCATTGGACATTGAGATTTTCGTTTCTAGGACAGTTCGACACGGGCCGTGTCATCTGACACGGGCCGTGGCACTTTTCGGTGCATGACCTTTTTATTGACATTTTTACACGATTTGGAGAGAATTTCTTTGTTTTTTGGCTTTATGAAAAGGTCTTAGGAGAATCATATTAACAGGTTAGACAGAAGAACCATAATAAGAGGTTACGCAGTAGAAGATAGCTTAAGTGTGCTAAAAGGGAGATCAAAAAATTTATACATGAGAGAACTATGAGAAAAGACTGCACGATAGAAATATAATAACTGTTATACATGACAATTACAAGAAGATGATGCTACATTGGAGAAATAAAAAATACTCGTAAATAGGTAAACCATAAAAAGATGTAAATCAAAGAACCATTAAAAAGGTCATGCAATATCTTTATAAGAAAATGTTTAGACGAAATCAACTACAAGAGATGTGTCTGCTGTCAGATACAACTACAAGAGATGTAGTCTTGTCAGGTGACTCCTCCGCCTCATCCAATGTACCCTCGATACCAAGTATACCAACAACAATTGTAAATCATATACATTATGATTTAATTCTCAAAACTCGAATACAACTTATAATCCCAAATCTCTTGTGATTACAATTTATAAACATTGCTATACGAATTATAAACGAATGAAACGGAAACCATTCATTAAATATTATAAACTGAGCAAGTAATAACTTGCCTCAATACCGATACGACGATGATGAAGCCGCTACCAATCTCATTGCCTTCGTCTACGAGCTCCTCAGCCCTGACCCATGCAATTCACGAACATACTCGAACACGATCGCAACATACGGTTATAATCACCGATCAATAATCTCAACCTATTGAAGTAATCAAATAGTAACGGGGAGGAAAATGTAGGATATTCTGATTTTGTGAGATTGTTGTGTGAAAAAACACATGATTTAGGGAGAAAACACCAAAAAGGGAGGAAAAGAGAGATTTTATCATCTTCCTTGTATGTTCATCATCTTGAAGAACATATTTGTGAGTGATTATAATTCCTTGTATCATTTGTTATGAGCTCTTGAAGGAAGAACATCAAACCTCCATCGGGAATTCGATTTTGGCTTTTACAAGGGAAGTTTCAACCATGTTTTACGATTTTCACTATTATTGTTGAAATAATCATGTGTAGCTAATCTTTTCATATGGGTTTTTAGATTGAGCCACACACATGTTATCAATTGTTAGTTTCAATTGATTTTCCGGGTAGAGTTTGGGATTGTTCCTTTTTGTTTGTTCTTCGCTTAAGAACTTTTGATTTAGATCATCAAACCTATTTCATAGTTGTTATTATTGTCAAAACGAGGGTTTTTGTCGAAGTCCGCCATCAAATGACCCGATAGAAGCATTTGTTAACGTTCTATACCTTTTTTACGCGATCTTTTAGCGATTACCTCATCAAAAGTAGTCGGTTAATCGATTGTTAGTTAGGGATTCATCCACATCAAAGGAGTGTCTCTTATTTTCGAAAAGAACAAACGTGATTTTTAGAATTACCGCCATCAAACGGATTTCTTTTAATCATGAGCAATCGATAATTCCAAACCTTATTTCTTTGAGTATCACTAATAATTGATTACGTGTGTGTCGGTGGTTCTAAACTCCCATATCATTCTCATAATTGTAATCTCTTAATTATCCAACCATTAATTCGGTGTTGTTAACATTTCATTTATTTTAATTTTTTGCGTTGGTGATTGTAATCCTATCAAATCATTGGTGCATTTTACTTTACTTTACTTTTGTTAATTTGACTATTTGCCGAACATTATTGAATTTCAAACCATTTGCAACTCTTTGTGAGATCGATCTCGGAGTTACTTGTCGCTACCTACAAAAGTGATTCGTACACTTGCGAGTTTTAATTTGTTCATCAGTGAGCCCTTGGCTCATTGGCTTGGGCGATAGCTCCATCATTATCACAAAATAGTGATATAGGAAGCTCCAAATTAGGCACCACTTGGAGTTCTTGCACAAACTTCTGCATCCAAAATGCTTCCTTGCTAGCCTCTGAGGCAGCTTGGTACTCTGCTTGGTGGGTGGAATCTGCAGTAGCGCTTTGATTAGAGCTTCTCCAAGAGACTGCTCCTCCATTGAGAGTAAACAAATACCCAGATATCGACTTAGAGTCGTCCTTGTCTCCTTGAAAATCAGAATCTGTGAATGCAACCACCTTCAGTTCTCCACAACCGTAAGTAAGAACCATATCTCTAGTTCTTCTCAAGTACTTAAGAATGTTCTTGACGGCAGTCCAGTGTTCCCTTACCACACTTACAGCGTAGGCTAAGTCCGGTCTCGTGCACAACATAGCGTACATGAGGCTACCCACTGCCGAGGCATAGGGTACCTTACTCATCTCTCTTTTGTCTTCCTCACTTTGAGGACACATTTTCTTGGTGAGATGAATTCCATGTCGCATGGGAAGGAACCCTCTTTTAGAATCATCCATCTTGAATCTTCTCAGGATCTTATCTATATAGAGGGCTTGGGGAAGTCCTATCATTCTTCGCGGTCTATCTCTGTAAAGACGGATTCCTAGAATATAGAAAGCTTCTCCCAAGTATTTCATGGAGAACGTTTTAGAAAGCCAAGCTTTCACAGTGCTGAGCATTGCTACGTTATTTCCTATAAGTAGAATATCTACATATAGTATTAAGAACGCAATGTTGCTCCCAATGACATTTTTGTAAACACATGGATCCTCCTCATTTTGCATGAAGTTAAAGTCCTTGACTGCTTCATCAAATCGAAAGTTCCAACTCCAAGAAGCTTGCTTCAGCCCATAAATGGCTCGTTGCAGCTTATATGCCTTATGAATATTAGCTTTGGACACAAAACCCTTAGGTTGTTCCATACAGATTTCCTCATCGAGGTATCCATTTAGAAAAGCCATTTTGACGTCCATTTGCCATAATTCATAATCGTAATGGGCAGCAATGGCAAGCATCATGCGAATCGACTTATCATAACTACGGGCGAGAAGGTATCATGATAATCGATCCCTTACCTTTGAGTATAACCCTTTGCCACAAGCCTGGCCTTATAGGCGTCAACCTTGCCATCCCCATCAGTCTTTTTCTTATAGATCTATTTACTTCAAATAGGCTTCATGCCTGTTGGTAGATCTACTAGAGTCCAGACCTGATTGGCATGCATCGAGTCTATCTCAGCTTCCATAGCTTCTTGCCATTTATCGGAGTCTATATCCACTATCGTTTGGTCATAGATGACAGGGTCGTCCTCACGGCTATCTGGTACGTCGTGGAGACCCAGTTCCTCGACATATGTGTAGCCATACCTCTCAGGTGAGTGAGACACCATATCAGACCTTCGAAGTGGAAGTTGTGTTACAATAGGTTCGGTTCGTGATACCTGATCAGATGTCTCCTCATGACTTTCATTATACTCTTCCAAAGAGACATTTCCACCCGAGCCACCTTCCGGAATAAATTCGTCCTCAAGGAAGTGCGCTTGTAGATCACAACGACCCTATAGTCTTATGGCATGTAGAATAGATAACCCATCGAATCCTCTGGGTATCCAATGAAACGTCCCTTGACGGACCTCGCTTCCAGTTTTTCCACCTTAGCCTTCTTGACATAGGATGGACATCCCCAAATCCTTATGTGATTAAGACTTGGTTTCTTACCCTTCCACATCTGATGCAGAGACATAGGAACAAATTTCGAAGGACATCTATTAAGGATATATATAGTGGTAAGTAAGGCATACCCCCATAGGTAAATTGGTAAATCAGTGTATTCAACATGGAGTGGACCATGTCCAACAAAGTCTGATTTCTCCTTTCTGAAACACCATTTAACTGTGGGATTCCTGGCGGCGTGAATTGTGAAACTATTCCATGTTCCTTAAGGAACTCATCAAAATCTGTGCTCATATATTCACCACCTCGGTCCGACCGAAGTGCTTTGATATGATATCTAGTCTGTTTTTCAACTAGGGCCTTAAAATCCTTGAATTTTGTAAGGGCTTTGGATTTATGTTTCATCAAGTACACAAATCTCATACCTAGTATGCTCATCTGTGAACATTATGAAATATTGATATCCATCTCGGGCTGCTTCCAAAGCACCACAAACATCGGTATGTATCAACTCAAGTTTCTCAGCAGCCCTTTCAAATGTCCCTGTGAAGGGGGACTTAGTCATCTTGCCTCTAAGGCAGGATTCACAAGTTGGATAAGGTTCTTCACCCAATGTATTTAAAAGTCCATCTTTCTCCATTTTGTGAACCTTGGTCTAACTACTGTGACCAAGTCTAAGGTGCCACTTAAGAGCTTGATTAGTATCATGCCCACCAGGTTTCCTAGTTATAGTGTTCACTGCTGATTTATTTTGTAAGTTCAGATGATATAAACCATTCAACAATGTAGCTTTGCCAACCAATTTATTTCGAAAATAAATTTTACAACTACTATTGCCAATGAAGAAAGAAAATCCTTTCTGGTCCAAGACTGAAATGGATACAATGTTTTTATGCCCCATGGGCAAAACTAGTACTTCTTCTAACATCAAAATAAAACTAGATTCCAAACCCAGTAGGAGTGATCCAATATCGGTTGCCTCAACACTTTGTCCGCTTCCGATAGTGACCATCACTTCCCCATCTTCAAGCTGTCTATTTCGTTCCAGATCCTGATTCATAGTACAAGTATGATAAGTAGCACTTGAATCCATAATCCATGAAGCAGAATATACAGTAGCGGAATAATTGGTTTCAAAAACAAAAAGTTCCATACCTGATGCGTCATTGATCTTGGGACAAGTCCTACGCCAGTGGCCCAGCTCACCGCATTCAAGACATTTATCCGTAGGTTTGGGACCGCCTACCTTCTGAACCTTTAGGGCCTTGCCCTTGCCTTTCTGCATCCCTTTCTTGGGTTCATACTGCTCGTAGGTCTTTTTCTTTTTGTTCTTGGACCTCCGAGGCCCAGAAGAAATCACAAGAGCAGTCTCCCTCAACTTGTCTTTATGTTAGACTATGCCGTCACCAGTTTGTACATTAGCCTAGCTAATGTATACGAAATTTCATTACGGTTGAAATTCATTACAATCTGCATGAAGGAGTCAGGCAGAGATTGAATGATAAGATCAATATGAAGGGATAAATTCATATGAAAGTTGAGCACCTCGAGCCTCTCAATCATAGAGATCATCTTGAGGATGTGGTCTCCCACTTTCTCCCCTTCCTTCATCCTAGCACTGACTACCTGCTTTGATATCTCATATCTAGTAGTCCTATTGTGCTCTCCATAAAGCTCGGTGAAGTGTACTTGAATCTGCCTAGCAGAAGTCATTTTCCCGTGCGCTCTCTGCAACTCATTATTCAGTGAGCCCATCATAAAGCCACGTACCAACACATCATCCTTGACCCATTTTTCATGGACGTCAATTTCTTCCTGATTACCCCTAGTCCGGACTGGATTCGGTGAAATGTTCGCCTCCAAGACGTATCCCAGAGACTCCATGCTGAGTACAATCATCAGGTTCCGCAACCAGGCAACGAAGCTGGGGCCAGTTAGGAGATTCTTTTGAAGTAGTATTGCAAGTAGGTTCTTTGCCGTTTTTAGAGAGATATAGTTTCGTTTCTCTGCATTGATTTAGACAAGATTGAATTAGTGACTAGTTTTATTATGACAGTAGAATTTAAGGGCTTGTATAATTCTTGTCTCGGCTCCTACTAATTTTATCGGAATTACACACTCACATGTTATAAACCGAAAGTCATGGTTAGATCGACTTCTTAGTTGTGATCGAGTGCTTTACAAATTTTAACAGACGCAACTTGTCAGGTTTCTTGCCTATTGATTTCTATAAAGTGCTGTCCAACATCAACCCGTCCAACGGATGATTCGATCTTCTTTTACCCCTAGTCTTCATGCCCTCAACCTATCAGGTTTCTTGGCAATCCAGACTATCTAAGCTGTTAACCATTAACGTCTATCGGTTTGACTATTGAATCTCGCCCGGCAACCTATCAGGTTTCTAGGGGCGCAATTTATAACCAACCGAAGGCATCTAATTCACTCAAGAATTTATCAACCTATACCAAATGTACTACCTCGATAACTCGGAAGCATAGCGCACCAACTCGGGTATCAATTTTTTACGAGTTTGATGGAGGGTAGAAAATCTCGTGACCTTTTTTCAAACTTAGTCTGTTTGTATGTCGGGAGAATTTCGCGATTAATTTTACACTTTGCACATTAATTAATTTATAAGCGCGTTTGAGTTTGTCAATCATTAAAATGAAAAACAGTAAATAGCAACCTAGTTACTACCAACATATAGCTCATGGACTTTTTCCTAAGTACTGGGCCAACCGAATGACCCAATAAAGAAAAAAAATAGTCTCGATTCTTCATCTTCTCGGTCGGTTGTCTTCGGTCTTCATCATAGAAGAATAAATAATTACATCATTGAAAAATGCATCGTATTATACAAATTTTCTAATAAAATAGATAGGCTCAAAACGGCCTTTACAACCCAATCGAATCGAATAAATCAAAAACTAAGTCCACGAGCTATATCACCATCACATAAGGCTTCCATACAACATGTACGGCAATAAAATTAAATAATCAATTGAATATACTATCCAATTAATATATGAAATAAATCTATTATATTTCTACAAATATTAATCCAATTAATATTTAGTGGCACTAAAATTAAATAATCAATTAATATGTTAATCCAGTTAATATAAAAATTAATCTATTCAATTTTAATGGTATTAATCCAATTAATACATATACTCGTCAATTGAATTCGTTCAAAGTAATCCGACCAGAAAAATATTTTCGTTTAATATCTTTCCCATTTAAAAATAATATTCCAAATATTCATTTTAATCAAATTAAATCTAATTTAAAATGTGAAAAAATATTATAACGTAATACAGTGTCTAGACAAAGTCCCGTATAAGTCGGAATGGGCCCAGCCCGCAAACCGAGTACGAAAAAGGGGGCTGGCAGAGGGTGACCTGCTGGAGCGAGTCACCCGCCTCGCCATCGTCCGGTAGCAGCCTACAAGATGGCCAACCTTCCAAAGTGAGCTGCAAGTGACTGGCACTGGCCGCGAGTCCGACCTCCGTTCGACTTGTTTCCAAAATGTAAAAATTACAACAAATAATTAATATTTCTGATTATACCAATTATGATACCAAATCATAAACATCATCTAAAAGCATTCAAAATGCACAAATATTCGTATATACGATATCATTAACCTCGCTCCGATACCACTATTGGGATTCCGGATACAAAACTGAATACGCAGCGGAATAATAAAACTCAATATAATAAATCCCAAACAGGATCGATCAAGTACGTATGTACGAAAAAAATAAAACAAACGAAGACAAAGGATCAAAGTCCCACACCTTTGAAGCCTTTGATAATATCTTCGTAAGTTGATGGTGATTACGAACCCGAGCACGAGCACAAAATTCCTTCATCCCAAATACCGAAAATACGATGCCTCTACGTCACCACACGATGGAACATGACCGAAAAAATATATATAGCAATCCGTTCTTAGAAGAACACGGCTAGAAATTACTATATGAATTTTTTTCTCTTATTTTTCTTACTTTTCTTTCACCTCAAAGATGAAGAATCCTCAAAGAAAAAATTCTCTCCTCACTCTATAAAGCTCTCGGCCGAATGCATCAAGGTGTTCAAGGTGGTGGTGATGATAGATATATCATGTGTAAAAAGTGATCCCACCATATAATGTCATATGGCATTATTAGTAGGCATCTCATGGAGGGATCCCTCATCACAAGACAACAAAAGGAGGAAACCACCAAAAAGACAAGAGAGGGGGGCGGCCCATGTAAAAATTGAGGAAATGGGGCGAGTCACTCGGCTCATGTACAGGACGTTCGTCAAACGACTCCGTAAAATTCACTCCATTTTATCTCCAATGTATTTAAATTAATTAATTAATCCAATTAATTAATTATATCAAATACAAATATATTTCTCTAAGAAATATATTTTATGAATTAAATTAATTACCCAAAAAAATTAATTTTAATTCATAAGACCACTATTTGATTTATCCAATAAATCATAATTAGATATCCAATATCTAATATAATTAGAGAGATGATAAATTCTTATTTATCCATCAATGACCCTGATGCGCGACTCTGTAGGTCTGTCTCAGCTGGCATTGGGGAACCAATGAGTGCGGGCAGCACTTAGCCAGCCTAGCGGTCGGCACTGTAAACCCCGACTGAGAACAAATGAAGGGATCATTCAAGAACCATTATGTCGTGAATACCATATACGTATAGACCCTTCATCAGATGTCCCAGTCAAGTCTTCGGGTCACGGTAAAGTCAAACCCTACTGTTTGACTAGACACTATACATGTGTTAATGCAAATCAAGACTGACTCATTACTAGTGTACCCAATATGACTAGATCAGAATGCTTTGGCCAAAGACTTATGATCTTATTTGCCATTAACTGTTTAGGTCATTCGCCTGCTCAATAATAGGAGATAGAATCTTTTCTTGGCGTACAGTAAAGACTGCTACCTGCCCATATAGTCAGCACTTCGAGGTTGACCCAACGCTTAAGCGAGTGGGTCTAACTACTCTAATGACAAACTAAACGTCACAAGCACATCTCTTACTAAACAGTCAAGTCAAAGGTCCATGTATACTATCACAACCTTCCGATTCGTCATCGACTCTCCAAGACTGAATACCTTGTGACTGAAGTGTGAGTCATGTTCGAGTACACTGGTCCCACCAATATATTTATAACTATGCTATCAATACATGCACATATCCTAGCATCAGTTATACAAGTCTTATTCAACACTTAATGCCCAATTAAGTTTATCGACTCGCGAACGGTTTACGTAAATAAGCTTTAAACACTTCCAGTGCATTTTATCTTATCCAATAACGAGAGTGGAATGTTTGCTCTTATTTACATGGACTTCACTTCAATGTTTACCAAAACAAGAATGCATTTGAAATACAATAAACAATGAATGAATCATGTTGCCTTTTATTATTTATTCCATAATTACAAGTATAATGCCTCTTCTCTCTCATCCCCTGAGTGGCATTCAAGGACATATTACTAACAGTCTCCCACTTGCACTCAATGCCATACATCATGATATCCAATACCCATGTTCTTAAGATGTCTTTCCAAGACAGCCTGAGATAACGGCTAAGGCAGCAGGTCAGAGACATTGTTGTGTCTACTCTTTGCAACGAAACATATCCTTTTTCAACCATATCTCGAACGATGTGATACTTTCTCTCTATATGGTTGGTGTTGTGGTGAGCCCTTGGCTCCTTGGCTTGGGCGATAGCTCAATCATTATCACAAAATAGTGATATATGCAGCACCGCATTAGGCATCACTTGTAGTTCTTGCACAAACTTCTACATCCAAAATGCTTCCTTGCTAGCCTCTGAGGCAGCTTGGTACTCTGCTTGGCAGGTGTAATCTGCAGTAGTGCTTTGCTTGGAGCTTCTCCAAGAGACTGCTCCTCCATTGAGAGTAAACAAATACCCAGATGTCGATTTAGAGTCATCATTGTCTCCTTGAAAATCAGAATCGGTGAATCCAAACACCTTCAGTTCTCCACTACTGTAAGTATGAACCACATCTCTAGTTCTTCTCAAGTACTTAAGAATGTTCTTGACGGCAGTTCAGTGTTCCCTTCCCAGGTTTGCTTGAAAATGACTTACCATAATTACAGCGTAGGCTAAGTCCGGTCTCGTGCATACATAGCGTACATGAGGCTACCCACTGCCGAGGCATAGGGTACATTACTCATCTCTCTTTTTTCTTCCTCACTTTGAGGACACATTTTCTTTGTGAGATGAATTCCATGTCGCATGGGAAGGAACCCGCTTTTAGAATCATCCATTTTGAATCTTCTCAGGATCTTATCTATATAGAGGGCTTGGGCAATTCCTATCATTCTTCGCAGTCTATCTCTGTAAAGACGGATCCCTAGAATATAGGAAGCTTCTCCCAAGTATTTCATAGAGAACGTCTTAGAAAGCCAAGCTTTCACAGTGTTGAGCATTGCTACGTTATTTCCTCTAAGTAAAATATTATCTACATATAGCACTAAGAACGCAATGTTGCTCCCACTGACCTTTTTGTAAACACATGGATCCTCCTCATTTTGCACGAAGTCAAAGTCCTTGACTTCTTCATCAAATCGAAGGTTCCAACTCCGAGAAGCTTGCTTCAGCCCATAAATGGCTCATTGCAGCTTACATACCTTATGAATATTATCTTTGGACACAAAACTCTTAGGCTGTTCCATATATATTTCCTCCTCGAGGAATCCAGTTAGAGAAGCCATTTTTACGTCCATTTGCCATAATTCATAATCATAATGGCCAGCAATGGCAAGCATCATGCGAATCGACTTGATCATAGCTACGGGCGAGAAGGTATCATGATAATCGATTCCTTCCCTTTGGGTATAACCCTTTGCCACAAGTATGGCCTTATAGGCGGCAACCTTGCCATCCCCATCAGTCTTTTTCTTATAGATCCATTTACTTCCAACAGGCTTCATGCCAGTTGGTAGATCTACTAGAGTCCAGACCTGATTGGCATGCATCGAGTCTATCTCAGCTTCCATAGCTTCTTGCTATTTATCGGAGTCCACATCCACAATCGCTTGGTCATAGGTGACAGGGTCGTCCTCACGACTATTAGGTATGTCGTGGAGACACAGTTCCTCGACATGTGTGTAGCCATACCTCTCAGGTAAGTGAGACACCCTACCAGACCTTCGAAGTGGAGGTTGTGTTATAATAGGTTCGGTTCGTGATCCTTGATCAGATGTCTCCTCAGGACTTTTGTTATGCTCTTCCAAAGAGACATTTCTACCCAAGCTACCTTTTCTGATGAAATTCATCATCAAGGAAGTGCGCTTGTAGAGCCACAATGACCCTATGGTCTTCTGGCATGTAGAATAGATAACCCATCGGATCATCTGGGTATCCAATGAAATGTGCCGTGACGGACTTTGCTTCCATTTTTTCCACCTTAGCCTTCTTGACATAGGCTGGACATCCCCAAATCCTTATGTGATTAAGACTTGGTTTCTTACCCTTCCACATCTGATGCAGAGACATAGGAACAGATTTGGAAGGACATCTATTATGGATATAGGCAGCGGTAAGTAAGGCGTATCCCCATAGGTATATTGGTAAATCAGTGTAATTCAACATGGAGTAGACCATGTCTAACAAAGTCCGATTTCGCCTTTCTGAAACACCATTTAACTATGGGGTTCCTGGCGACGTGAATTGTGAAACTATTCCATGTTCCTTAAGAAACTCATCAAAATCTGTGCTCATATATTCGCCACCTCGGTCCGACCGAAGTGCTTTGATATGACATCCAGTCTGTTTTTCAACTAGGGCCTTAAATTCCTTGAATTTAGTAAAGGCTTCGGATTTATATTTCATCAAGTACACAATCCCATACCTAGTATGATCATCTTTGAACGTTATTAAATATTGATATCCATCTCGGGCTGCTTCCAAAGCACACAAACATCAGTATGTATCAACTCAAGTTTCTCAGCATCCCTTTCAAATGTCCCTGTTAAGGGGGACTTAGTCATCTTGCCTCTAAGGCAGGATTCACAAGTTGGATAGGGTTCCTCACCCAATGTACTTAAAAGTCCATCTTTCTCCATTTTGTGAACCTTGGTCTGACCAACGTGACCAAGTCTAAGGTGTCACTTAAGAGGTTGATTAGTATCATGCCTGCCACGTCTCCTAGTTATAGTCTTCACTACTGATTTATTTTGTAAGTTCAGATGATATAAACCATTCAATATTGTATCTGTGCCAGCCAATTTATTTCAAAAATAAATTTTACAACTACCATTGCCAATGAAGAAAGAAAATCCTTTCCGGTCCAAGACTGGAATGGATACAATATTTTTATGCCCCTTGGGCAAAACCAGTACTTCATCTAATGTCAAAATAAAACCAGATTCCAAACCCAGTAGGAGTGATCCAATATCGGTTGCCTCAACACTTTGTCCGCTTCCGACAATGACCATCACTTCCCCAGCTTTAAGTTGCCTACTTCGTTCCAGATCCTGATTCATAGTACAAATATGAGAAGTAGCACCTGAATCCAGAATCCATGAAACAAAATATACAGTAGCGGAACAATTAGTTTCAAAAACAAAAGTTCCGTACCTGATTCACCATTGACCTTAGGACAAGTCATATGCCAATGTCCCAGCTCGACGCATTCAAGACATTTGTCCGTAGGTTTGGGACCGCCTACCTTCTGAACCTTTAGGGCTTTGCTCTTGCCTTTCTGCACCCCTTTCTTGGGTTCATACTGCTGGTAGGACATTTTCTTTTTTGTTCTTCGACCTCCGAGGCCTAGAAGAAATCACAAGAGAAGTCTCCCTCGGCTTAGTCTTCATGTTAGACTGTGTCATCACTAGTTTGTTCATTAGCCTAGCCAATGTGCATGGAATTTCATTACATTTGAAATTTATTACAAACTGCATGAAGGAGTCAGGCAGAGATCGAATGATGAGATCAATCTGAAGGGATAAATCAATATGGAAGTTGAGCACCTCGAGCCTTTCAATCATAGAGATCATCTTGAGGACGTGGTCTCCCACTTTCTCCCCTTCCATCATCCTAGCACTGAATAACTGCTTTGATATCTCATATCTAGCAGTCCTACTGTGCTCTCCATAAAGCTCAGTCAAGTGTACGAGAATCTGCCTAGCAGAAGTCATTTTCTCATGAGCTTGTTGTTACCCAAAATATTATCCGGAGATAGTATGGCTGGAATGATCGAGTAACAAACAAATGCGAGAACACTTCCGTGAGAAAATAGATAACACAAGATTTGCCGGGGTTGTTAATCCCGGGCTTGAATGCTCTCGCGAGATGTTATTAATAAATATACTGTCGAGTACAAATATTAATGTTAGAATCTAATACAAGGAGTGTAAAGACTTCTAGTTATCTAGGCTTTAGAGCGCGTAGATTGCCGGAAGAACCAGATGGATGAATCTGTGAGTTCTTGCTTGGGATATATGATGAATGTGTATGAATATCACTATGAATGTGTTAGTGGTTGCCAAAAGAGCTTTTGATTCTCTCTTTGGTGTGTATTTTGCACTTAATTCGTAGTGGATTCGCCTCCTTTGGCCACAACAGTGAGTCCTCTATTTATAGGGGACAAGGTAGTTGGGATCCCTCAGGCGATCGCGGGCGATCGCCGTTTTCTATATTAAAATAAACGGCCGACCATCCCGTCACGTGGGCCTGTTCCCTTGAGGTCCGAGGTTGCAGTTGGAGGCCACCGGGTGAACGATGGGAAGCCAAAGACGCTGCAGTCGTGCCCGAGGAGGGCCCACTTCGTACCTTTCGGCGGCCTTGTCGGTAGGTGTGATAGGTGACAGGCTGGGGTCAATGATCCTATCTGTCGGTATCTTTTGAAGATCTGCGGGTGGGACACCGTCTAAGATTCGGTCTTCGACGACTTTGACGGATGCTGGATCCACACGTGGCATGAGACGATCGCCTCTGGTCCGTTCATGAAAGATGATCGTCAGATAATAAAAGACGATCGCTGGGTACCAAAAGACGATCGCCACATTGTGCCGAACTCTAGGCGTTTGTCCTGAGTATGTCATCCATGGTTGGCTTCTCTGGAAGGTCGCCGATCGCCTATCGTGGCGAATTAATCGCCGCACAACAATTGGCCCCCAGCTCGCCTCGATGTTGAAAACACGGGGTGAGGTGGCACTGTTGGCGATCGCCGATGTTTAAACGACCAGCCGATCTGAATTCAAATATGGACGACCCTCTTTCGCATCGGGAGCAGCGGGAAAAGAAGGCGGGCCTTCCAAAAGTGGCTGGGACACGCGTCGTGCCGCTGTTGGGGGAATCCGACGGTTTGTCAGACCTGTCGGCTGGCATGCCCTCGAAAAGACGCGTATGCGGGATTCGAGGGCCGCATTTAATGCGTCCCCACGTGACGGTTGCGATCCAGCCCCCGAGGTTTCTCCTTTTTGCAATTAGGCCCTCGTCTCCATCTATAAAAAGGGTAGGGCTTCTTCTCCTTCACTTTTTTACGCGTCTTTCGTATCCATAGCCGAATTTCTGCAGAAATTTTTGGAGCTTTTTGTGCCGATCTCCTTCTTTTTTCTAGGTAAGAAAAAATTAACCTTCTCCCTCTCTTTACTTTCTAAAATGTCGGGAGGATCAAAAACCTTCGAGACCGGAAGTTCTTCCGCTGCCGCCGCGTTGCCTGAACGGGAGGAGGTTCCCGTTAGAGTGGATATGGAGACGGCCGCTGAAGCTATTCGAGCGGGGATTACACCCGCTGAACTCGAAGAACTTTTCAACGAGGCCGAGGTGGCGAGGACGGCGGCGACGGCGGAGCAGGGGGGCTCGCCGGTGGATGAGGATGATTTGGTGCAGGAGGCCTGGGAACGAGAGAGTAGATTCGGCCCCGCCTACGTGGCTTTTGCTCAGATGATGGAAGCGATCGCCGGACCCTGTCCGGAATTCGATTTCGATGCCTACACCGCCGCTCACCCTTACGAACATGTGAATCGGACGGTCTTTCAGGCCGCCGTCCCGTCTCCGTGGACTCTCGGACGGATCCGGAGTACGGCGACCAAGAAAAACCTGAGCCGCTAGAGGGCCAAATATCACATCCCCTCTGACGTTTCCTTCACGTGCCCTCGGAGAATGAGCGTGCCGACCAACCGCCTAAGGATATGGTCGTCGTTAACGAGATGATTATGGAGGCGGGTCTGCGATTCCCGTTGCCATTCGCCGTCTCCTACTTGCTGATCGCCTGGAATTTGGCGCCTCTTCAACTGACGCTAACGCTGTCAGCAGATCATCTCGCACGTTGACTGTTTGGCGGTCACCGGTTGTTCCGCCTCATCGCTACTGGAGATGAATTATTTGTTTAAATTGGCCGCGCAGAAAGGGTCAATCGGCGGCCATCATATCCAGGGCCAACTCGGGAGAGTGGTCCTCGGCGTGCCGAATAAGACCAGGGGCGACCTGGCTAAATGGTGTTGGGTCGGCGGGGCATGGCGATCGGCGTCGAGTGACATGTCGAATGAGGAGTTGGAGATTCCCACCACTTTCCGGGAGAGGAATCCGAGTAAGGATTTAAACTCTCCCCTTGATTGAGCTTGTCTTGGACTGATCTAATTTTGTTTTCTTTTTGCAGGACCTCTCGTTCCAGCGATCAGCGATCTTCCATTCGATTTCTTGATCGTTTGGGAGCGGATCCGTGCCTTGCCGAACTCCTTTATTGACCTTCGATCGCTTGGTACCGAAGCTCATCGGTTGGGGGCTCGATTGTTCTGCTACCCCCGTCACTTGAAAGTTCAAGGTATGAGTTTAAGTGTGCTTCCTTTCTTTGACGATCGTCTCCACGAGGTCGTTTTGTTTTGTCTAACTTGTTTGTACCTTTCTTTTGACAGAGGCTTATTTTCCCCGAATCGCCGAACCACCGCCAGAGATAGCCATGTCGAACCCGGGAGTTCTTGGTCGCCTTCACTTGGGCAAGCAGACTGGTCGCGTTCCTGCGACGACGTCTCACCCTGCCCAGGTGACGAGACCCGCTGAGGCGCCAGTCGCCAAGCCGGTGGTCGAGGGAGAGGAACAGCTCAAGCGCCGCAAGAGGCGGAGGTTGGAGGAGTCCCCGTCGATCTCTGAGGCGGACGTATCGATTCTTGAGCCTCCGGTCGCTGCGGCTCCTATCTATGCCATCCCGATGATGGAGCGATCTGGCCCCAAGCCCACGGTCTCCGGTCCCCGGTCATCTGCCAGCTCGGCGAAGAAGGTGGCGATCGCCGATGCGGAAACATCCCGGGGCAAGCCTTTTTTCGGACGCGATCCCGAGCTGGTCAATAGGTAAGAGTGGGTCAAAAATTTTCTGAGTTAGGCATTCTGAGCATGGTATGGGCTAACTCCTTGATTTCCTTGGTTTGCGCTGCAGGGTTCGTCTCGCCGACCCGGACGTCGCCCCCATGGTGCTGGACTTTCTGTCGAGCAAGGCTCCGCAAAATTCTCTCGAAGTCCCTGCTTACGTTCGCCAGGCTATCACTTCTCTGCCCAAGGCTTGGACGACCGACCTTGATGCGATCGCTCGTCGGCGATCCGAGACGCCATGCGGCGGCCGTTGCCACAGCTCTTCGTAAGGCTACGATGGCCGCCTGCCGCCGGGATTTTGAGGGGCGACCTCCACCGCTCATCTCCATCGCGAACTCGAGACCTCCTAATGTAAATATCGAGGATGCCAACCGGATCCGGCCTATGGAGAAGGAGTATGAGGAGACGGCCAAAAGGGCTACGCAGACGTGGATCGATTGAAGCGAGAGCCGAGCCGCTCCAAGGAGGCCGCCGATCGGTCCCGTGATAAGGAGAAGGAAACCAGCCGAAGCTCGAGGCTTCGCAGAGGAGGCGGCCGGCCAAGGCGGCGGTGGATCGGCTGGCGGTGATCTGAGGCGGCGAATAGAGAGCCGAGAAGGCCGGGCGAGAACGTTGTCAAGGCGGTCGAGCCAAGCGAGGTCGAGAAGACAGGCGGATCTCAAGGGGCAAACAAGGCGATCGAGGTCGATCCCTACCTTAACGCCGAGCACGCCGGCGAGTTCGCTTACTACTTGGCCTATGCCGATTGCTCGAGCCGCTAAAAAGGCAGGGGTCGAGATCGGTCCCCTGATGGAGAGCTTCAAATCCTATGTCCTCGAGCATCCTCTGCATCCAGAATTCTCCCTGCCGATCCTTGACTTTGTCGACTTCGGGATCGACTTGAGTTGGTATACCGGCAAACTCATTCATCCCGAGGCCGATGGGGGAGCCCAAGCCGATCCGCAACCCGAGGGCGAAGACCAGCAGGCGGGGCCTTGAGAGGCATTTTTGTTTTTTTTTTTTCTCCGTAGCTTGTACTTTTTGAAATGCCTTCGGGCCTCGTAATGTATGAAGCTTGTGTTATGAATAAAATACTCCTTTTATCATACTGCGTAATGTATTACATGCGATCGCCTTTGATTGTTTGCGTGCAATTTTTACGAGTACGTGTATATTTGCTTTCGACTTTTTGTTCGTCCGGCCGATCGTCTGAGTGTTGAAAGTGTTGACATGTTTTGAATCGGAATTCTTACTTGTAATTTTTGTCGGACGACCCCGATCGCCCTGCATGTTTCCTCTTCGTTCGATCGTATTTGAGATTAGCTCGACCTAACCCTACCCCCTCGTTTTTGTTCACTTATTGTAAGTAAGGAAACAAAGACTAGTCTGTCTGGCGAACTATCTTCATTTTGCCGATTCTGAAGATTCATGTGTGGTTGGGGTGTTCGATGGACCGATCTCCCCAATCGTGTCTTCGTGTGCGAGGGATATTGTGTATCCAGCGACTCACTTTTTGTGAGGGTCCTCCGTTAGGCTACGCCTGCCTTGTGTTAAAACGAAAGGCGGGCGATCTCGGTCTGGAGGAGTCCTTGCGCGGAGTGTTGTCGGCTTATTCGACACCACGTCCGCGGCTTGTCAGCTCTGCTTCCACCTCGGCCCGCCATGAAGATGGCGATCCTCGACGGTGTACGTTGAGACGGGGGTAACGGCACGTCGCATTGTTCGGGTTCACCATGTTAGATGATGTACCTTGAGGACGTGCGATCGTGCCTACTGATTATTTTGGAGGGTCCTTCGGCTACGCCAGCCTCGTATTTAAACGAAGGGCGGGCGATCTCAGCCCAAAGGAACCTTGCATGGGCGAAGCTGTCGGTTCCATCGACCTCCAGGACCATGGCTGCATTAATTTTACCTAGGATCGTCGTGATCAGCGATCGTCGGCGATATGCGATATGCCTGGTGGGGCGATCGCCATAATAGATGGGATAGGAAAAAATCTCATTATATTCCTTGTACATCATTGAAATCGAATACAAATTTATCACTGATAGTATTTTTTCAGATGCACGGCGTTCCAGGGATATTGGTCCGGAGTACCATCAGGATGTTCCAGTTCGTAGGCTCCTTTAGTTAGCCATCTGGATACTCTGAAAGGTCCCTCCCAGTTCGGACCAAAAATGCCTGTGTGGGTTTGGATTTTCTTAAGGACGAGATCGCCCACTTGAAATCTTCTTTCTCTGACCTTTGAATTGAAGAACTTCTCGGCTCTCCTTTTGTGGATTGTGTTCTTCATTTCTGAGGTCAGCCGTCTTTCTTCAAGCATGTCTAGGTCGATTCGCCGGGCTACATCGTTGTCGGTCGTCATCTCCTGTTCGGTTCGATGGCTGAGGACGGCGATCTCCGAAGGAATCACCGCTTCTGTTCCGAAGGTAAGGGCGAACGGGGTTTCGCCGGTTGAATTGCGGGTCGTCGTTCGGTAGGACCACAAAACGTCTGGGAGCTCGCTCGCCCATTGTCCTGGCCTGGATTCGAGTCGTGCTTTGATCGTGTGTTTGAGGATCTTATTCACTGCCTCTACCTGCCCGTTCGTCTGAGGGTGATAGGGCGCTGAGAATAACCTTTTGATTCCCCACTTTTCATGCAATGCATGACTTCTAAGCCGCCGAATCAAGCTTTCCCGTTGTCGGAGATGATGGCCTGGGGCAGACTGAATCGGCATACGACGTTTTTCCATATAAATTTGATCACTTGCTCTTGGCCGATCTTGTTGAGCGGTTCGGCCTCAGCCCATTTGGTGAAATAATCGACCCCAACGATGGCGAACTTACAGCCCCCTGGAGCCGTCGGCAAGGGACCTATAAGGTCGATACCCCATTGCGCAAATGGCCAAGGGCTATACATGGAGGTGAGCTGTTCGGGTGATAGTTTAATGTTGGGGCCCATTATCTGACATCTATGACACGATCTGGCATAAGCGATCGCATCTTTCCGAAGCGATGGCCAGAAAAATCCTTGTCTGGTTATCTTATGGATGAGGGCTCGTCCGCCCGCGTGGTTTCCACAAATCCCGTCATGGATCTCAGCTAAAACGAGCCGACCTTCCTCCGGTGTAATACACTTGAGGAGGGGAAGGCTGAAGGCTCGCTTGTAAAGCCGATCGTCAAATAGGGTATACCTGGTCGCACGAAGCTGGAGTTGGCGATCTTTAACACGGTCGTCAGGGACCGTTCCGTCCTTTAAGTATTTGATGAATGGAGTCATCCAATTCTCTTCGGTGATGGCGACCGTGGTAACCAAATTCCTGTCGATTGCCGGCCTTGCTGACTTTGTGATTTGGATATTGGAGAAGTCGGCTGCCCCATCCGATGATGCTAGCTTAGAAAGAGCATCGGCCTGGGAGTTGTGCTCTCTCGGGACTTGTTCGATTAGTACTTCTTCAATTTTTTTGCACATTTCGGCGACTAGCTCTTGGTATTTGACCATCTGTTCGCCGCGTGCCTCATATTCTCCCTTGACTTGGTTTACGACCAAAAGGGAGTCCATGAAGATATGTAGGCGACGAACATCCAGGGCGAGGGCTAGATCAAGCCCGCCTACCAAAGCTTCGTATTCAGCTTCATTGTTGGTCGCACGAAAACCGAAACGCACCGCATTTGTGAAACTCTGACCTTAGGGGCTAATGAGGACAATCCCTGCCCCTACTCTCGCATTGGTCGCTGAGCCATCCACGTATAATTTCCAGGCAGGTCGGCCGACCTGGGTTGGACTGTGAGGGAACGTTAATTCCACCATGAAGTCCGCCAGAGCTTGGCCTTTGATCGCCGTGCGAGGAGCGTAAGTGATACCGTATTGGGCGATCTCCAGCGACCACTTGAGGAGTCGCCCGTTGGTGTCCGGTCAATGCAGGACTTGTCTTAGAGGTAGAGTTGTTAGGACTTCCACTTGGTGATCGAAGAAGTAAGCTCTCAGCTTTCGTACACTCATGACAAGGGCGTAGGCGATCTTCTCTAATGGCGTATAACGTGTCTCAGCGTCGTGGAGCGCCTGGCTAACATAGTAGATCGGCAATTGGGCTTGCCCCTCTGCTCGCACCAGAACGGCACTCAGCGCGACCTCCGAGGCCGCCAAGTAAAGGAATAATTTTTCACCGGGGATCGGCTTTGCCAGGATCTGGGGGTTAGATAGATATTCCTTTATTTTGGCGAATGCTATCTGGCTTTCCTTCGTCCACGCGAACTTCTTGTTCTTGATGGTCGCGAAGAAAGGCTTGCTTTTATCGCCGAGCCGTGATATGAAACGGTTGAGGGCGGCTAGACAACCTGTGAGGCGTTGCACCTGCTTGATGTTTCGCGGTTCCTGCATGTCAAGGATCGCCTGTATCTTGGTGGGGTTCGCCTCGATCCCCCTTTAGCTCACTATGTGCCCCAGGAACTTCCCGAAGCCCACCCCGAAGTTGCATTTCTTGGGGTTCAGCTTCATGTTAAACTTCTCAAGGATGGCGAACGTCTCGGCGAGATCGTTGAGGTGATCTTCCTTCTTGAGGCTTTTGACTACGATATCGTCAATGTAGACCTCCATGGTCTTGCCGATCTGATCGGCGAACATCCTGTTGATTAATCGCTGGTAGGTCGCCCCCGCGTTTTTCAAGCCGAAAGGCATTCTGACCCAAAAGTATATGTCTTTTTCTGTGTGGAAAGATGTGTGTTTTATGTCTTCCTCCGCCATTGGGATTTGATGATATCCGGCGAAGGCATCCATAAACGACATCATTTCGCAACCTGCCGTGCTATCGACCAGGTGATCAATATGAGGCATCGGGAAGTGATCTTTTGGACATGCCGCATTGAGGTCGGTGAAGTCAATGCATAATCTCCAGGAGCCAGTTGGCTTTTTGACGAGCACCGCGTTGGAGACCCACTGTGGTTCGTCTGTGGCTACTCCGATCAATTTGTTGTTGAGTAACTTCTGGACTTCTATGTCGAGCGCCGCGTATTTCTCGGGACCGAACTTCCTACGCTTCTGGTGAACAGGCTTCATCGTCCGGTCGATCTTCAGATAATGGCAGGCGTGTTCGGGACTTATGCCAACCATATCTTGATGCGACCAGGCAAAGACTCCGATGTTCTTACGTAGCAAGTTGATCAGATCCCCCTTTAATTCGTCGTCGATGCTTGCGCCGATCTGTACTTCCCGTTCTGGATCCGGATCCATCGTAATACTTTCCAACTCTTCGACAGGAATGGTCGCCTCTCGTTTGGTACGATCTCCGGACTCGGTCCTTGGATCGATGTCGAGACTTGGCTCGAAACCGATCCTTGGCTCGATGTCGTCCGTCAATTGATGAGAGATGGCGTCCCCTGAGTCGGGTTGGTACGAAGTGTTAGGCTCGTCGATCTCTATGGGTTGATCGTCGGTCGCTTCAATGTTACATATAGTATGGGAAGTATTGAAAGAAGTAACAACATAGGAGTAATTCAAACATCTCTTTGCCATTAGCTGATCTCCTTTTACAGTACCGACCATCCCATCGGCAGTGGGGAATTTGATACAGTAAAAGAAAGATGAGGCGACCGCCTCAAAGGTTTCTAAAAAGGGGCGACCTAGGAACCCATTATAGATGCTGGGCCTATCTATGATTACAAAGCTTAGGTTCCTAGTAATCCTAACCTTGGGATCATAAAAGCATATTAGCTCAACGGAGAGCTTGATCCTCCAATAGGCTTGGACTGTGTTGTCGCCGAACCCTTGGAGCACGGTGTCGAAAGGCTTGATGAATTTGATTAGGTTGCCGAGTTGGTCTAGGGCGGATTTGAATATGATGTTGCAGAAACTCCCGTTGTCGACCAGCACGCGATCGACCGTCTTCCCAAGGATGCAAGCGGAGATCACTAGTGCATCCTCTTTGGGACATTGCACTCCCTCCCTGTCCTTTTTGGAAAAGGTGATGAGCGCGTCTCTAGAGATGGTCGGCTCCGGAGGTACTACAACATGGACTTCGGCGAAAGCCCTCAGCTCGGCTTTTCGCTTTCTGTTTGACAGGGTGGAAACCGGGGAAAGGCCCCCGAGGCTCCCACCTCCAGCTTGAAGCATGTTGATCCGACCGCCAGGGTTGATCGGAGGGATCGACTCATCAGAGTACTCCGGCTCATGCTCGATCCTGGCGATCGGATTGGGAGGAATTCTTTCGCTTGGTCGGCGCTCGCGCCTCCGGCTCTTTCCGTCACAGGTTCGGCTTGGTGATCAAATTGTCCAGTTTGCCTTCCTCAAACAGCCGCGAGCTGCCCGAGGAGGTCGCGGCATTGGCTAGTGTTGTGGCCGGGACTCTTATGATAGGCACAGAATTTGCTACGGTCTAGGTGACCGTGGTCCCTTATTGGCTTTGGCTTGGAAAGCCACTCACGACCCTTGATCGCGTTGAAGATGTGGGCCGGAGATAAGTTGAGGTTGTGAAGGAGGTGGACCTCTACATCCTCGAAGGCTTTGAACTCGCCAGGCGGCTTGGCGACCGCCTTTCTGGGCTTGGCGACCGCCTTCTTCTGGACATGGGAAGGTGCTTTTCCTTCTTTGGACCGTCCCTCGTCTAAGCGGAGTGAGAGCATCTTCGCCCGGCCGTAAAATCGGCGCTCGACGCGTAACGCCAGATAGGTCGGTGGAAAATCCTTTGTGAGGTGCCTGAACATGGGCGAGCGTCCGTGGAATCCATTCAGGACTGCGTGGTGAGCGATCTCATCGCTGACGGGCTCACCGGTGACGACTATCTCGTCCACCCGGTCGATATAATCCTCATCCGATTCGTCCTTCCCCTGCCTGATCTTCATCATGCGGTGGGGACCTTCCGGGCGAGCGACTTTGGCGGCGAATTACGATGTGAAGTCGTTCGCCAGCTTCTCAAAGCAATTGATTGAGCGAGATGGTAGCGAGATGTACCACCTATGGGCGAGATCGCCCAGAGTTAACGGGAACATACGACATTTCGTCGCATCTGAAGCTCCGCATCCAGTCATGTAGATCCGGAATTTTCTTAAGTGGGTTCCAGGATCCGTTCTCCCCTCGTATAGAGGTGTTTGTGGGGGATTGACCGTTGATTGGACTGGTGCGATCTCGATCTGGACCGCGAGTGGTTCATTTAGCTCAGCGATCGGTCTCCTGGCGCCTGCCCCATTTTCCAGGAGCGCCTTCACGCCCGTCCGGTGGCGTTGCATGGCGCGATCGCCGTCGCTGGCCCGGCTCTCGGAGCGTGAACCAAGGCGATCGTGTACCGATCCCTAGCCCGTGGTGAATGACGAGATCCCGCCGGTGGGTTCCTTCCTTGGGCGGCGAGGCTCATTGGACTGTGTCTTGGGAGTCGGATATGCCGAACTCCTGGTAAATGATTCAGATACCGATGTCTCCCGGCTGGGGCCTGAGTGCCCAGGTCGCCATGAGGGATCGCTCCCTAGGTGGCTGAAGACGAAATCGTCCCGCCTTACGAGAGCCTTCCCCTGCGGCTCGGGGCTTTCTGTCGATTTCTCAACATAGATCCCCTTGAGCTTCCATTTGCTTGCCCGGCGGTTAGCTGACGGGGTGATGGTGGGCGTATCGCGGGCCCTCTATCGTTCCCTGAGGATGGCTATAGCCTCCTCAATCTGTTCCGATGTCTGGAACTGATCGAGTGAGAGGCTAGAACCGTCCCTCGGGGGCGGGAGTGAGAGCCTAGTGTCGCCACGGTCGCCTTCCGCCGTGGGCTGGGATTCGGTCCTCGCCGGAATAAGATTTCCGGCAGATCTCAGGGTGGCCCTCTTGGAGGTTGTTGCTGATGTCATTTTCTGAAGGTTTTTCTATTGAAGAACAGTGAGTGTTTCTTCAAGTATATGTCCGGAGAACAGTGAGTGTTCTTCGAGACGGTAGGAATAAAAAATAAAGGTTTAGATTTTGCCCTCCTTCTAGCGCCAATTGTTGTTACCCAAAATATTATCCGGAGATAGTATGGCTGGAATGATCGAGTAACAAACAAATGCGAGAACACTTCCGTGAGAAAATAGATAACACAAGATTTTCCGGGGTTGTTAATCCCGGGCTTGAATGCTCTCGCGAGATGTTATTAATAAATATACTGTCGAGTACAAATATTAATGTTAGAATCTAATACAAGGAGTGTAAAGACTTCTAGTTATCTAGGCTTTAGAGCGCGTAGATTGCCGAAAGAACCAGATGGATGAATCTGTGAGTTCTTGCTTGGGATATATGATGAATGTGTATGAATATCACTATGAATGTGTTAGTGGTTGCCAAAAGAGCTTTTGATTCTCTCTTTGGTGTGTATTTTGCACTTAATTCGTAGTGGATTCGCCTCCTTTGGCCGCAGCAGTGAGTCCTCTATTTATAGGGGACAAGGTAGTTGGGATCCCTCAGGCGATCGCGGGCGATCGCCGTTTTCTATATTAAAATAAACGACCGACCGTCCCGTCACGTGGGCCTGTTCCCTTGAGGTCCGAGGTTGCAGTTGGAGGCCAGCTGGGTGAACCAATGGGAAGCGGCCGCAGCGTTGCAGTCATTTGTCTGAGGAGGGCCCACTTCGTACCTTTCGGCGGCCTTGTCGGTAGGTGTGGTAGGTGACAGGCTGGGGTCAATGATCCTATCTGTCGGTATCTTTTGAAGATCCGTGGGTGGGCCACCGTCTAAGATTCGGTCTTCGACGACTTTGACGGATGCTGGATCCACACGTGGCATGAGACGATCGCCTCTGGTACGTTCATGAAAGACGATCGTCAGATAACAAAAGACGATTGCTGGGTACCAAAAGACGATCGCCGCATTGTGCCGAACTCTAGGCGTTTGTCCTGAGTATGTCTTCCATGGTTGGCTTCTCTGGAAGGTCGCCGATCGCCTATCGTGGCGAATTAATCGCCGCACAACAGAGCTCTCTGCAGCTCATTATTCACTGAGCCATCATAATGCCATGGACCAGCACATCATCCTTGACCCATTTTTCATGGACGTCAATTTCTTCCTGATTACCCCTAGTCCGGACTAGAGTCGGTGGAATGTTCACCTCCAAGATGTATCCGAGAGACTCCATGCTGAGTACAATCATCAGGTTCCGCAACCTGTCAACGAAGTTGGGGCCAGTTAGGAGATTTTTTTCAAGTACTATTGCAAGTGGGTTCTTTGTCATTTATAGAGAGATATAGTTTCGTTTATTTGCATTGATTTAGACAAGATTGAATTAAGGACTAGTTTTATTATGACTGAGTACAGAATTTAAGGGCTTGTATAATTCTTGTCTCGGCTCCCACTAATTTTATCGGAATTGCACACTTCCATGTTATAAACCGAAAGTCATGGTTAGATCGACTTCTTAGTGGTGATCGAGTTCTTTACAAATTTACAGACGCAGCCTGTCAGGTTTCTTGCCTATTAATTTCTGTAAAGTGGTGTCCAACATCAACCCGTCTAATGGATGATTCGATCTTATTTTACCCCTAGTCTTCATGCCCACAACCTATCAGGTTTCTTGGCAATCCAGACTATCTAAGCTGTTGACCATCAACGTCTATCAGTTTGACTATTGAATCTCGCCCGACAACCTATCAGGTTTCTAGGGGAAAAATTTATCACCAACCGAAGGCATCTAATGCACTCAAGAATTTATCAACCTCTACCAAATGTACTACCTCGATAACTTGAAAGCATAGCACACCGGCTCGGGTATCAATTTTTTACGAGTTTGATGGAGTGTAGGAAACCTCGTGACCTTTTTTCAAACTTAGTCTGTTTGTATGTCGGGAAAATTTCGCGATTAATGTTACACTTTGCACAGTAATTAATTTATAAGCGCGTTTGAGTTTGTCAATCATTAAAATAATAAATAGTAAATAGCAACCTAGTTACTACCAACATATAGCTCATGGACTTTTTCCTAAGTACTGGGCCAAGCGAATGACCCAATAAAGAAAAAACAGTCTCGATTCTTCGTCTTCTCGATCGGTTGTCTTCGGTCTTCGTCATAGCCAAATAAATAATTACATCATTGAAAAATGCATCCTATTATACAAATTTTCTAGTAAAATAGATAGACTCAAAACAGCCTTTACAACCCAATCGAATCGAACAAATCAAAAACTAAGTCCACGAGCTATATCACCATCACGAAAGGCATTCCATACAACATGCAACGGTAATAAAATTAAATAATTAATTTAATATATTAATCCAATTAATATATGAAATAAATCTATTCAATTTCTACAAATATTAATCCAATTAATATTTAGTGGCACTAAAATTAAATAATCAATTAATATGTTAATCCAATTAATACAAAAATAATCTATTCAATTTTAATGGTACTAATCTAATTAATACATATAATGGTCAATTTAATTCGTTCGAAGTAATTCGAGAAAAAAAATATTTTCGTTTAGTATCTTTTCCATTTAAAAATAATATTCCAAATATTCATTTTAATCAAATTAAATCCAATTTAAAATGTGGGAAAATATTACAACGTAATACATTGTCTAAAAGAAGTCTCGAATAATTCGGAGCAGACTGACCATAACCGAGCCCGAAAAAGGGGCGGCCGAGGTGACTCTTTGGAGCGAGTCACCCACTGCTCTGTCGGGTAGCGAGCCTCTGATCCGACCTGCCAGCACTGACAGCGGTGACTCAGCGACCACGGCCGCCGAGTCCGACCTCCTTTCGGCTCGTTTCCAAAATGTAAAAATTACAACGAATAATTAAATGTTTCCGATTATACCAATTATGATACCAAATCATAAACATCATCAAAAAGCATTCAAAATGCACAAATAATCGTATATACGGTAACATTGACCTCGCTCCGATACCATTGTTTGGATTCCGGATATAAAATCGAATACGCAGCGGAATAATAAAACTCAATATAATGAATCTCAAACAGGATCGATCAAGTACGTATATACGAAAAAAATAAAACAAACGAAGACAAAGGATCAAAGTCCCATACCTTTGAAGCCTTTGATAATACCTTCGTAAGTTGGTGATGATCACGAACCCGGGCACGAGCACGAAATCCCTTCGTCCCAAATACCGAAAATATGATGCCTCTACGTCACCACGCGATGGGAATTGGCCGGAAAAATATATATAGCAATCTGTTCTTTGAAAAATACGGCTAGAAATTACTATAGTAATTTCTTTCTTATTTTTCTTGCTTTACTTTCACCTCAAAGATGAAGAATGCTCAAAGAAAAAATTCTCTCCTCACTCTCTAAAGCTCTCGGCCGAATGCTTCAAGGTGTTCAAGGTGGTGGTGATGATAGATATATCATGTGTAAAAAGTGATCCCACCATATAATGTCATATGGCATTATTAGTTGACACCTCATGGTGGGATCCCTCATCACAAGACAACAAAAGGAGGAAACCACCAAGAAGGAAACCACCAAGAAGACAAGAGAGGGGAGGGGGGCATGTAAAAATTGAGGAAATGGGGTGAGTCACTCGGCTCGTGTACCAGACGTTCGTCAAACGACTCCGTAAACTACACTTCATTTTATCACCAATGTATTTATACTAATTAATTAATACAATTAATTAATTATATCAAATACAAATATATTTCTCTAAGAAATATAATTTTTGAATTAAATTAATTACCCAAACAATTAATTTTAATTCATAAGACCACTACTTGATTTATCCAATAAATCATAATTAGATATCCAATATCTAATATAATTAGAGAGATGATAAATTCTTATTTATCCGTCAATGATCCTAATGCGCGACTCTGTAGGTCCGTCTCAGCTGGCATTGGGGAACCAATGAGTGTGGGCAGCACTTAGCCAGCCTAGCGGTCGGCACTGTAAACCCCGAGAGAACGAATGAAGGGAACATTCAAGAACCATTATGTCGTGAATACCATATACGTATAGACCCTTCATCGGATGTCCCGGTCAAGTCTTCGGGTCACGGTAAAGTCAAACCCTACTATTGACTACATTAAACATGAGTTAATGCAAATCAAGACCGACTGATCACTAGTGTATCCAATACGACTAGATCAGAATGCTTTGGCAAAGACTTATGATCTTATTTGCCATTAACCGTATAGGTCATTCGCCTGCTCAATAATAGGAGATAGAATCCTTTCTTGGCGTACAGTAAAGACTGCTACCTGCCCATATAGTCCGCATTTCGAGGTTGACCCAACGCTTAAGCAAGTGGATCTAACTACTCTAATGACAAACTAAACGTCACAAGTACATCTCTTACTGAACCCTCAAGTCAAAGGTCCACGTATACAATCACAACTTTTCGATTCGTCATCGACTCTCCAAGAGTGAATACCGTATGACTGAATCAAGTATGAGTCGTGTTCGAATATACTGGTCCCACCAATATACTTATAACTATGCCATCAAGACATGCACATGTCCTAGCATCAGTTATACAAGTCTTACTCAAAACTTAATGCGCAATTAAGTTAATCAACTCGCGAACGGTTTACGTAAATAAGCTTTAAATACTTCCCATGCATTTTCTCTTACCCGATAACGAGAGTGGAATGCTTGCTCTTACTTATATAGACTTCACTTCAATGTTTACCAAATCAAGAATGCATTTGAAATACAATAAACAATGAATGAATCATATTGCTTTTTATTAATTATTCCACAATTACAAGTACAATACCTTTTCTCTCTATAATCGTCAGACACCTATGAGATAACCGTAAGAGACCTTTGAGATTGAGTGGCATTCGAGGGCATATTCCTAACAATCGGAGGGTTCTATCTCAACTCGTTAGCGCGCACTAACGGCTTCGGTAGCATGCGCTAATGATACATATTAGCGCGTGCTATCACTCTGGATTAGCGTGCGCTAATGCCTTCTGCAGAGCAGCACCGCTGTGTGTTTTTGGTTGATTCTTTAGTCTAATACTCGCAAGCGCACGATTTGTTCGATGTAGATATGCGGTGCAAGGTCGATTCCACAGGGAGGACTATGATAGTGAAGTAAAATTATTCCTATCGTTTTGAACTAAATTTAAATTAAATTCTAACCTAGTCCCAAATAATTTGATATTGGAATGTTATAATAATTACATTAAATAACTATTAATTTTTAAGTATATTTTAGACAAATTGATTTTAAATAATTTACTAGGGTTTAGAGTCCACCAATGTCTATTTATTATTTATTTTATATTTTAATTCCAAGAAATTCAGGGAATAGATTCTGAAATCAATCTCACTATTTCCCTATAGATTTGACAATAAGTACAAAATTATAATTCAAATATAGATTTTCCTTCGCTTAAAAAATGTAATTTCTAAGCATTATATGTATCCAATTTAATGGAAAACAAATAATCAAAGAAATTAACTAATATCAATAATCACAAAGCAATGGGGAATTTATAACTATCAAAAATACGTGATATTATTGATGAAATAATATTCCCCTATTGAAGCAAAAATCATGATCGTTAAAAATATTTATTTGAAATTATTATATAAATATTAATAATAATATAGACATGGTTTCATCATAACCCCAGTAAAAGAAAATTACTCACTCATAATAACAACACAAATAAATAAATATTTTATAATATTATTATTCAAATATAATTTTATTACACAATATTTTTATTTCTCTCCCTTACAATAATATCTCTCTATTTTTACTCTTTTTTTCTCCTCCTTCAAAACATTACACATTCATCCCCTATTTATACTACTTCAAATCAATAAAATAATAATTTTTACAATTTTAAAATCCCACCCTCAATTATTTCACGGCTGCTAAGGGGTGCTGATGTCATGGATGACATCAACACAGAGTTGAATTTCTGAACCAATAGGGTGTTGACACGTGGCACAATATGGTCCGTCTATTTAATTGTCCTTCGAACGGTCATAACTTCTTCATACGAACTCGGATTCGGATGATTTTTTTTAAACGATCGTCTCGACGATACGAATAAAATGAGACTAGTCGTGACTATATTTGAATTTTGGAAAAATATCGTCCTTGAACCAATTGATCTGTCTTGTACCGGTTGGTTAACATGCAGATATAATTTAATTCTAATTAATTATTCAAAAATAACACAAAATTATAGAAAATTCTAATAAAATGAAATAATATAAATATATGGTAAAATGAATAAATTATCACACAAAACACACAATTATATACATAAAATACTAATAAAAATATTACTCAAAATTTACCAAACAAATTCCCCCACACTTATCTTTTGCACGTCCTCGGGCAAGTTTTATACTCGGGTTATAATACTCATATGCTAAAAAAACTCATGACAAAACCAATATCAAGAGAGAACAAGTGATCATGACCCAAGTGAGATCAGAGAAAAATAGGATGCCGCACCAAATTCTAACAACTTCATTGAGAATCGAGTGCCAAAAAATTCAATACCCTCACAGTGGATATCACTCTTCACTCAAGTGTATATACGGGATATTCGAGAAGAGTTCACTCATATCAAAGCATAATGTGTCATTACCATATGCTTGGTCAAAAATCAAATCTCACTACTTAAAAATAAACTCATGCATAAATCAAAAGGTCTTTCTTTTGGTTGTAACGTGGCTTTGGGTATGGGTAGGATAAAGGGAAAATTATGAGGTTTGCTAGCCAAGATCAACTGTGAATTTAGATGCATAACAAATCCTACAAATAACAATCAACACCCCCCCCCTTCTGTAATGAAAACTCTCAAACCATCATCCCCAAGTTATTCTGTACATGGTAATTGAATATTCATCTGGTAAGGTCATACTCTTGTATAAGAAAAAGTATGCAATAGATCTTCTGGAAGGAATTATGTATCACTCAAGGGATAGTTCAAGTGCTATTTTATGTATATATAGTGATGATTTTCGCACTTGACCTCCCGCTTTTTTTTCAGGCCTTTTTTTTTGCCTTTATTTATATTTTTTTCTCGGTTCAATACTCCAATGTACTTCACACCCTTCCACTTTCAACAAAATCTCTTAATCTTCACAATACTCTTATGAACGTCGGCCCCTATTTGTCACACATCTAGTTCACAATTAAATCTTTGACTAGAGGGTGCAAATGGATGAGTCATGAACAAGAATGGATAATGGCTAAAGTAATGTGCTTGATCAAAGAAATAGGCTCGGGCTCAATGGGGCTTCTAAGGATAAAATGTAATTGGTGGGAAAATATAAGCCAACAATGGGTTAATCCTAATTGCCTTTATCATCTTAATGCAAGAGTTTATGAATGTAGTCTCGAAATGTATAAATGAGCAAGTTCTAGAATGAACACAATATGTTTGACCACACAACAAAAAATATAGAGCGTATATATAAGGATTGCTCTAAGGCTCAAAACTCAAAAAAAGGGTGTTGTGTACTGAATCCCATAAACCTTCATCCAAATACATTATCAAAACCAGTGAAACATCCCAAAAATGATTTTTTCACTAACGTTTTCTCAAGAAAATGGTGTCGTGATTTTCAACATTTTTTTTATTTAATATTACATATATATATATAGATATAGATATAGATATACACCTTCCCCCACACTTAATGATAAACAATATCCTTATTGTGTAAAAAGAACAATGGAGTAAGGGTTTAAATAAGGCTTCCCTGTTTATGAAAGACGACGCTTCGCTCAAGCCTTTTTTTCGACCTGCAAGAAATAAGTGTGGCAAAACAACAAAAGAAAATATATACCCGGAAGTATAACACAAACAACCTAGATGCGCTTCAAGAGAGTCCGAAGAGTCATCTTACGCTGCCATCAATGCTTTTATTAAAAACAAACGAAAAAAAGTACAGTAATAGAAATAACAATATATAAATCGTGGATAGATGCGCGTCAAGAGGTCGAAAAGAAACTCCTTATGCTGCCATCATTTTCACGATTTTTACACCTGCTAAAAAGTAAAAACAACAAGAGGAATGAAGTGGGATATCAGAGGGAAAGGAATATATCAATTTTGCATTTCCGCATAGTGAAATCTTCCATCCAAACAATATTAGCTAGAGCTGGGTCTGGTTCAGGAACAAATGCAATAAGTTTTTTGATCAGCTCTTCTGGTGTTGTCGCAACAACTATGATTCGTTTAGCACACTCAGAAATAAAACCTTTTTCAGAAGAGTAGTAGATGAAAGATAGTAAACCATCGAAGAAACCATTGACATTTAGCAGACCTATTGGTTTCATATGAACATTTAGATGGGCTCTGGTAACCACATGAAAAAGTTCCTCAAGAGTGCCAAAACCACTGGGAAGGGTGATAAAGGCATCAGCATTATTTATCATGTGAGTTATGCGGTCTTGCATATTTACAGCTCTGAACTCATCTCCAATGGTTGCTCCAGTGATTTTACTTTCAGCCAGAGGTTTTGGAATGATTCCCAACACTTTTACTCCTTCCATATAGGCAGAAGCAGCAACACGTCCCATTAATCTTAGACTTTCTCCTCCGTAAACTACATGAATGCATTTTTCTCCTAAGGTACGACCCAAGTTGTGGGCTGCTTCAGTAAAGCAAGCCTCTTTCCCATGACTAGATCCACCAAAAATGCAGATGGAATTGAATCTTTTTGTGGAAGATGATGATTCCATTTTTTGAAGAAAATTACTTAGAGAGAAAATGAAAAAAATACAAGTTTGAGGGATGCAGAAAAGAAACAACTGCAATGTTTATTTATAGATGCAAAATAAAGTAAAAAGATTTATCAAATCTGTGACCGCGTTAATTGCGCTTCAACTACTCAAAAGAATAATGAATGCATTTATTGCGTATCACATTTTTTATTCAGAAAATCTAAAAAAACGACAAAACTCACGTGTATGTACAGTAGTTGTGATTGTGGCTCACATCTTCCTCTGATTTTACGTTCAGAAACGGCTTAAACGCCTTCTATGAGTCGGGAAGAAGCTTCCCATCCAATTTTCTTACAAATTGGCAAACAGGGTCTTTTAACGTCAGATTCCCAAGACGTTGTTCATATTCTGGTTTGAATTTATTCCACAAATATCGAATCCCATAATGTACGAGTCCACTAGGATGCGTGTCAAAAGAAATTTCGATATCATCTGAATTCTCCTTATTCAGACCATCCTTGATGAACTGAATTTTATCTTCTCTGTTTGTGGAAGGAATTCCTAAAGATCGACATCTTGAATCACAGTTCCACCTATCACATTTGTAGCAAATGGCGATTTTCTTTGCTCGTCCTTTCTTGGCATATGAACTTTTTCCAAGCCCTGGTAAAAATCTAGTTGGTGTTTCTGTGAATTCACCCGCTATTCTCACTTTGGCTTCAATAATGAATCGAATATCAAAAGGTATGTCGTTATTCATAAGCAACCTCATCCTTTCAAGTCTGGCTTGGTAAAGTTTCAAAATGACTTTTTTACTAAGAAAGGGAAATCTTTTTTCAATTGTTTTCAAAGTTTGTTCCATAATTAAAAATAAAAAAAAAATATCTACAAAATCAGTTGTTGTGGGAAACTGAAAAATCCGACTTTACTAGCCATGGAGTATCGTTATCCGCCACTTGATCGGTCAAACACAATGGAGTATTAATTCACAATATCGAGGTCTTTAAGAAGAACCTCTTCTACCTCAAAAGATTTTAATTTCAAATATGGTTTATGTTGACCATTCACTTTAAAAATATTACCATTTTTTGGATTTTCAATTTCTACAGCTCCATGTGGATAGACCGTATGAATAATAAATGGACCAGACCATCGTGAATGCAACTTGCCTAGAAATAATAACAAACGAGAGTTAAAAGAAGGACTTTTTGACCAGGAGAAAAAGTTTTTCTCAAAATGTGTTTATCATGAAAAATTTTCATTTTGTCCTTATATTTCCTTGCACAATCGTAAGCATCATTTCTGATTTCTTCCAATTCATTTAGTTGAAGTTTCCTATGAATTCCAGCCATGTCTAATGAAAAATTTAATTGTTTTATGGCCCAGTATGCTCTATGTTCTAATTCAACAGGCAAATGACATGGTTTTCCAAAGACAAGCCTAAATGGAGACATTCTGATGGGAGTTTTAAAAGCAGTACGGTAAGCCCACAATGCATCATTCAATCGCAAAGACCAATCTTTCCTTGTAGGATTAACAGTTTTTTCAAGAATATGTTTGATTTCTCTGTTTGAAATTTCAACTTGTCCACTTGTTTGAGGGTGATAAGGAGTAGCAACTTTATATGTAACACCATATTTTTAAATGAATGATTCAAAAATTGGTTACAAAAATATTTTCCTCCATCACTTATAATTGCTCGTGGTGTTCCAAATCTGGAAAAAAATATTTTCTTTTAAAAATGTTACCACGACTTTGTGGTCATTTGTTTTGCAAGCAATTGCTTCTACCCATTTTAAAACATAATCGACGGCCACAAGGATGTAATGATTTCCAAAAGAAATTGGAAAATGTCCCATAAAATCTATGCCCCAAACATCAAATATTTCAATAATTGAAATTGGGTTTAAAGGCATCATATTTCGTTTAGAAATTCGACCTAATCTTTGACATCTATCACATGTGCTGCAATATGAATGTGTATCTTTGAAAAGTGTTGGCCAATAAAAACCACATTGCAGAATTTTAGCAGTTGTTTTCTTTGAACTAAAATGACCTCCACATGCATGATCATGACAAAAGGAAATGATATTTTGTTGTTCATGTTCTGGCACACATCTCCTAATGATTTGATCAGGACAATATTTGAACAAATATGGATCATCCCAAAAGAATTTTTTTACTTCGTTTAAAAATTTTGTTTTATCTTGGTTATTCCAATGAGATGGCATGTTACCAGTGACAAGATAATTGACAATGTCTGCATACCAAGGTATTTGAGAAACAAACATGAGTTGTTCATCAGGGAAAGTTTCATTAATGGGAGGTTCTTTATCAGTAAAATTCACGATTAGCCTAGACAAATGATCAGCAACAACATTTTAAGTACCTTTTTTATCTCGAATTTCTAAGTCAAACTCTTATAACAATAGAATCCAACGGATCAAGCGAGGTTTAGCATCTTTCTTAGAAAGAAGATATTTTAATGCAGCATGATCGGAGTAAATTATGACTTTTGAACCAATCAAGTAAGGTCGAAATTTGTCTAAGGCAAAAACGACTGCAAGCAATTCTTTTTCAGTTGTAGAATAATTTAATTGGGCATCATTTAGAGTTCTACTTGCATAATATATTACAGTTGGCAATTTATTTTCTCTTTGACCCAATACTACACCGACGGCATAGTCAGATGCATCACACATTATTTCAAAAGGAATATTCTAGTTTGGAGATTTGATGATAGGTGCAGAGCTCAACATAGATTTGAGTGTCTTAAAAGCTTTTAGACAATGATCATCAAATTAGAAAGCTGTGTCTTTTGAAAGTAAATTACATAATGGCATTGAGATTTTGCTAAAATCTTTGATGAATCGACGGTAAAAACCAGCATGGCCTAAGAATGACCGAATTTCATTAATCGTTCTTGGGGGTGGAAGACTGGATATTAAATCAACTTTAGATTTGTCCACTTCAATTCCTTTTTCAGAAATCACATGTCCTAAGACAATTCCTTTTTTAACCATAAAATGACATTTTTCCCAGTTTAGGACAAGATTCTTCTCCTTACACCTAACCAACACTTGGGTTAAGTGGTGTAAACATTCATCAAAGCTAGACCCGAATACAGAAAAATCATCCATAAAAATTTCCAAAAACCGCTCAACCATGTTAGAGAAAATGCTCATCATACACCGCTGAAAAGTAACAGGTGCATTACACAGACCAAATGGCATTCGTCGGTAAGCAAAAGTGCCGAAAGGACAGGTAAAAGTGGTTTTTTCTTGATCTTCAGGAGCAATGGGAATTTGGTTATAGCCGGAATATCCATCAAGAAAACAATAATAAGCATGACCGACTAACCTTTCTAGCATTTGATCAATAAAAGGAAGTGGAAAGTGATCTTTTCTTGTAACAGAGTTTAATTTTCTGTAATCAATACAGACTCTCCATCCAGTTTGAATTCTGGTTGGAACAAGTTCATTTTCTTCATTCGTAATTACAGTTATGCCAGATTTCTTTGGAACTATATGAACAGGACTAACCCTAGGGCTGTCAGAAATAGGGTAGATGATCCCTACATCTAAGAGTTTGATTATTTCAGCTCTTACAACTTCTTTCAAATTAGGATTTAGTCTTCTTTGAAATTCTCGGGAAGTTTTCGCATTTTCTTCAAGGTGAATTCGATGCATGCATATAGAAGGACTAATACCTTTAATATCGGAGATGGTCCAGCCTATTGCTTCTTTATGTTCTTTAAGGACATTGATTAATTTATCTTCTTGTTCTTCATCTAAATCAGATGCTATGATGACAGTGGGGTTTCGATGGTCTAAAAATGCATATTTTAGAGATTCAGGTAATGGATTGAGCTCTATCTTTGAATCCTCAATAGGTACTTCTTTATTCATTTGACTCTCAAGTGGTTCAGTTTTAGCTTTCCATTTATCATTATCCAATAATGGTGTAGACTCTAGTAAAGCATTTACTTCATTAATTGAACTGTCGATGTCAAAATCTGAGCCAAAATGAGCAAGACATCTTTCAAAAAGATCATCATCGTCCATTTTTGGAAAGAAATAAGGACCCATACTCCCTATCATATTTACCTCACAGACATCATCATGATCATCATGTTGTTGATAAATGTTAAACATATTTAGTTCAACAGTCATATTTCCAAAAGAAAATTTTATGATGCCATTTCTACATTTAATTTATACATTCGAAGTAGCTAAAAATGGCCTTCCTAAAATGACAGGGATTTGATCTTTGGTATTCTCAACATGTTCAGTGTCTATGACTATAAAATCAACAGGAAAGTAGAATTTATCTACTTGAATCAGAACATCCTCTACGATTGCTCGAGGTATTTTTATAGATCTATCAGCTAGTTGAAGTATCACAGATGTTGATTTTAGCTCCCCTAATCCAAGTTGTGTATAAACAGAATATGGTAATAAATTCACACTGGCTCCTAAATCAAGCAAGGCTCGTTTAATGATGTGATCTCCAATGACACAAGATATTGTAGGACTACCAGGATCTTTATACTTAACGGGAGTTTTATTTTGGATTATTGAGCTAACATGTTCAGCTAAAAATGCCTTTCTTGGAACATTTATTCTTCTTTTTATAGTGCAAAGATCTTTCAAGAACTTATAATAAGCAGGCACTTGTTTAATAGCATCAAGGAATGGAATATTTATTCGAACTTGTTTAAATATTTCCATTATATCTTTGTATTGCGCACTTTTATCTTTTGGAATAAGTCTTTCAGGAAATGGAGCTTTTGGAATGTAAGGCTTTTCTTTTTCTTTAGAATCTTTTGATTTTAAAACTTGTGGTTCATTTGATTTTTCTTCCGGATCATAGTCAGGCTTTTGTATTTCTTTTCCGCTTCTAAGGGTAGTTATGGACTGAACTTCTGCGTTAGAAGAGTTTACTTCATATTGTCCTTTAGGATTAGGGATGGACTGACTCGGAAATTTTCCCTTCTCTCTTTCAGCTAAAGTTGTTGCAAGTTGACCAATTTGTGTTTCAAGCTTAGAAATAGCCTGTGAGTTTGATTGTACAGCTTCCTGAGTTGATTGGAACATTTGTTGAGTAGATTGCATGGATTGTTGCAACGTATCTTCCAAAGATGGTTTCTTTGGCACTATAGAAGGATACTGATAAGTATTTAGAGGATATTGATTAGGACGGACATTTTGTTGATTTGACATATTCATTTGATGCCCTCCTTGATTCATTGGAGGCATGTTTTGCTTCTAGGAAAAATTTAGATGATTCCTCCAATTTGGATTATAAGTTGGAGCAAATGGACTGTCCGAAGATTTTCCATATGAATGTAACACATTGACTTCTTCATTAAAAATTTCTTGATTTTGTGGACCAGAGGGACAAGATTGAGATGAATGAAATGATTCCGCACATGAAATGCAAAATTCATGTTTTGAGTTTGACGAGGGGATGGATTGCTTCAAGACTAACGCATCCACTTTTCGTACTAAATCATCTATAGTAGATTTTATTTCAACATCTTGTTTAACCTCGTAAATTCCACCTTTTTTTGGGGTCATATGCATCGATTTGGCTCTAGAGTCGAGTGAATTCCATTGTTGTGAATTAATTGACATATTTTCTAGTGCATTCCAAGCTTCGTCTCCAATAAGGTGAAGAAATTTTCCACCATGCATTGATTAGATTAATTGGCGATTGTTTGGAGTTAAACCGTCATAAAAATATTTTACCAAACGCCATATTTCAAAACCATGATGGGGACACTTAAGGATTAAATCATTAAATCTTTCCCAACACTCATAAAATTCTTCATTTTCTTTTTGGAAAAATTCTGATATTTCTCTTCTAAGACTATCAGTTTTGGACATTGGAAAAATTTTTGCGAGAAATTTATTCACTAGTTGGTCTCAACTAGTAATTGTTCTTGCTTGAAGAGAATTTAGCCAGAATTTTGCTTTATCTTTGAGAGAAAATGGAAATAGTCTAAGTTTGACAGATTCATTAGAAAAATTTTGGAATCGGAAAGTAGAACAAATGTCGAGAAATTCCTTGACATGCATATAGGGATCTTCTCTTTCCAAACCGTGAAAAGATGGAAGAAGTTGAATTATTGATGGTTTAAGTTCGAAATGAGTACATTAGTTGTAGGCAACACTATGCAAGAAGGAGAATTAGCACTCACTGGAGAAAAATATTCTATTAAAGTTTTCTCTTTTGCAACTTGATTATTCCGATTTTCGACTTCGTCCATTTTGGTATCGGTTTTGTTTGTTGAACTTCAATTTTAGTTAAGGACAATCTTCTTCTCGTTAATCGACCTTAATTATTTCGTTGCCAAACTTGCATTCACCAATATTTCAATTTTTTAACTTTGCATACAAACCAAACTATGATAGTCGATCGAACTTCCAGATCGTTGGAGGCGTCACAACGGTCGCACTTAAAATCTAACTTTCTTCGGCATGTACAACAGAGGCCTTTTTGCCAAACTT
The DNA here is from genome assembly GCA_033398695.1 of Orobanche coerulescens. NCBI lineage: Eukaryota > Viridiplantae > Streptophyta > Magnoliopsida > Lamiales > Orobanchaceae > Orobanche > Orobanche coerulescens. The sequence goes on along the minus strand of CM065812.1, from coordinate 125,928,544 downwards.
CAATCGATTTTCAAAATCAGTTTCAACAAGATTGATATTTACCTTTTCTTTATTCAAATCGAACAAAGTAGTGAGTGAAAAATATCAATCCCTTGTTGAATCTTTTAAAGGATTTTACTGTTTTAATTATTTTTTTTTGAGTTTTTATATTATTATTCTGATTATTAATAATGATAATTATTATAATTATTACTAAAATTATAGGATGTAATAGATTACAAAGGAATAAATTTACTAATTGATCTACGGAAGCAATATCTATTGATAAACTAAATTGTACGACGAGAAATATTGCAACTAAACTAAATGTCTAAGAAAACTGTAAATAGAAAATAACAACTAAAAACACAATCTAAATTTACCACTACAAGATTCTATTAAAACTAAAGACAAGATATAAAAATTAAAAAAAAATCTGATTTTTTGTATATTTTATAATATTTTAGTTTTTATATTTTTATATTTATTATAATTTTATTATATTTTTAGACTAATAATATTGAGCTAATATATATATATATATATACAGATTTATTATTTATTTTCTTCACAAAAAATCAGATTTTATTTAGAAGAAAAAAAATAAAAATTACAAACTTTTATTTTATTTATGCAAACAATAAAAATAGTTTTTTTTATTACAAATTTTTGTTTCTGTTTTTTTTTATAAATTTTCAGGTTTTTAATTTTTTTTAGTATTTTCCTTTTTTTATTAAAATATTGTATTTTATTTGAAAAAAATCTGTTTTTATTAAAAAATTCAAAGTTCAGAAAATTTATTTTATTATATATATTCCAGATTATTTAAATTAATAATTCTTAATCTGATTTTTCTTTTGATTTTTAGATTTTTTATGAAAATTAAATTTTTTAATAAAACTAGCAGGTTTTACTTTTAAAAATAAAATGAAATAATGCAGATTCTTATTTATTACGGAAAATAATATTCCAGATTATTTTTTAATTTATTTTATTATTTTTTTATTTTTTTCGAATTTAAATTAAAATTTTGATTTTTAATATTAATATTCCAAAATTATAAAAATATTACCTTAAAGTCTGAATTTTTTTATTTTTCAGATCTTTTTTTTTTAATAAAAATAAATAAGTTCTGAATTTTTTAAATTTTTTAAGATTTTTTATATTTTTATATATTTTTGGACTTTTTTAATTTTTTTTTATTATTTTATTATTATTTTTACGAAAATGAACAGTATCTTTTATTATTATTATTAATTATATTTTATATTTATTATTATAAGTTTTTATTATTATTCAGATTTTTTTATGAACGTAAAAAGAAAATAAATTCTACTACTAACTATTATTTATACTAACACAATCCAAAACGGATATTAAAAAAACAGATAATAATAAAGAAAAGCAGTAAAATAAATAACTAGTAGAAGAATTTAACTAACTTGGTGACGACAGTCTCCTTATACTTTTCGTTTGCGCCACCCCGGCAACAGCGCCAAAAACTTGTTGTTGGTTGATTCTTTAGTCTAATACTCGCAAGCGCACGATTTGTTCCATGTAGATATGCGGTGCAAGGTCGATTCCACAGGGAGGACTATGATAGTGAAGTAAAATTATTCCTATCGTTTTGAACCAAATTTAAATTAAATTATAACCTAGTCCCAAATAATTTGATATTGGAATGTTATAATAATTGCATTAAATAACTAGTAATTTTTAAGTAGATTTTAGATAAATTGATTTTAAATAATTTACTAGGGTTTAGAATCCACCAATGTCTATTTATTATTTATTTTATATTTTAATTCCAAAAAATTCAGGGAATAGATTCTGAAATCAATCTCACTATTTCCCTATAGATTTGACAATAAGTACAAAATTATAATTCAAATATAGATTTTTCTTCGCTTAAAAATTGTAATTTCCAAGCATTATATATATCCAATTTAATGGAAAACAAATAATCAAAGAAATTAACTAATATCAACAATCACAAAACAATGGGGATTTATAACTATAAAAAATATGTGATATAATTGATGAAATAATATTCCCCTATTGAAGCGAAAATCATAATCGTTAAAAATATTTATTTGAAATTATTATATAAATATTAATAATAATATAGACATGGTTTCATCATAACCCCAGTAAAAGAAAATTACCCACTCATAATAACAACATAAATAAATAAATATTCCATAATATTATTACTCAAATATAATTTTATTACACAATATTTTTATTTCTCTCCCTTACAATAATATCTCTCTATTTTTTCTCTTTTTTTCTCCTCCTTCAAAACACTACACATTCATCCCCTATTTATACTACTTCAAAATCAATAAAATAAAAATTTTTACAATTTTAAAATCCCACCCTCAATTATTTTACGGTTGCTAAGGGGTGCTGATGTCATGGATGATATCAGCACAGAGTTGAATTTCTGAACCAATCGGGTGTTGACACGTGGCACAATATGGTCCGTCTATTTAATTGTCCTTCGAACGACCATAACTTCTTCATATGAACTCGAATTCGGATGATTTTTTTTAAAACGATCGTCTCGACGAGACGAATAAAATGAGACCAGTCGTGACTATATTTGAATTTTGAAAAAATATCGTCCTTGAACCAATTGATCTGTCTTGTACCGGTTGGTTAACCTGCAGATCTAATTTAGTTCCAATTAATTATCCAAAAATAACACAAAATTATAGAAAATTCTAATAAAATGAAATAATATAAATATATGGTAAAACGAATAAACTATCACACAAAACACACAATTATATACATAAAATACTAATAAAAATATAACTCAAAATATACCAAACACTGTGCAGTCTAGTCAGCCCGAACATGACCCGAGCGATGCAAAACTCAAAGATTAATAACATCCAACAAAGCGCCTACGAAGAGCGTCGAAATATGAACTCAAGCGCTAAACAAACACATGATTCCAGCCACCAGAATGTGTGAAAAAACGAATACAGAATCATACGCCCAAAACTTTGGGAAATTACAAAACGACTTGAAATGTCCGAAAAACCCCATTCGAGATCGAACAATAATACCAAAGCTCATAACTCATCTGAAAATATTAAAGAGACTTGTAGAAATAGCAAAATGATAGTTTCAAACAAGATTTACAAGAATCGAACCCAAATATGAAAAAGTCACAACATCACACTGATTAAAATAAAACAACTCCAAAACTCATTCGAATGGCAAAAGTGTAGAAAAAAATAATCTCAAAATATCGAAACGATTACAAGCGGGTCGCGAAAAGTGGGAAAAAATTAAAAATAAAATTATTAAAAGTAGAAAAAGTACAGATATTACATACACAAGATTTTTCTTCCTTATTTTTAAAAGTTTTATAAGATTGACTATCATTATCTAACCCCATACTAGATTGATATGATTCGTTATGGTATCATATACCTTGAGATATTACTTATTTTGTATTTGCGTTGTGATGATGTTTTTAGAATTTTGGTATTGTCGAGGAACAATACAGATGTTGGATTTGAGTTCATTTGGCTTTTGAGAAAACGTAAGGTGGGATAAGGTCAGGATTGTTTTGATAAGAATTATCACGAGTTGATAAGGTTATGACGGTGAGATAGTAATGATGATATTCCTTACCTGTTTATATGTAAGTATTGATGTTGATGTGATTGTTTTATTATTAGTGAGTATTATGGTTGACCTTATCGCAAGTTTTATTTTAGATACTTGGAGATCGAGTTTGTAGTGTTCGTGAAGAGGTGAGTTTCTCAGATGATACTGATATGACATGTATTTGGGAATCAAGTATTTTAACCAATTGTTATTTTTGATGCTTAGGTGCTTTTAGCGGTTGATTATTTTCGCTACACGAGTGTGTATTTATGGATAATTTTCTAGTATTTATGTTTTAAATTATTGTGAAAATGATTTTTAACTTTGTTGGTTTTGGTGCATGGCCACATTTTTTTAATATCCCAAAATAATTTTGGGAGTGTTACAACCCAACCCTCTAATTTTTAAAAAAAACTCATTTTAGGAGCTTTTTCATTAGCTTATTCATTAAATGAGTTAAAAAGACATATTTATCCCTCCATATTTACAAAATTATAATTTTCCTTAATCATAAGTCTCAAACCAAAATTTTGATTAATAAACTAATATAACGCGAATAAAATTAAATGGTTGAGCTACATTTCTATATAACTTTAGTCATGCCTGAGCACAAGCCTTAGGTCACACACCACATTATTGGGCGTTGTCGACCTATCGAGAACTTCTCCGCTACCAAGTGCACCTGTCAATCGATGCCAATGACTATCAATCGCTCCTACCGATCGAAGTCGACGCCTATCGAGCACTACGTGCAATCACCAACCCCTGTGCGTGACTATCGCTCAGACTAGTGGGTCACCCTGCCCAGACTGCCACTAGATCGAGCCCCAACTGACCCTTAATATTTTGACACCATTTTTGGCCCAATTTTGCCCAACTTTATATTTTCTATAAATAAGGGACTGTTGGCCAAGTTAGGAACTTTTTTTATTTAATTTTTTAGTCTTTAGATTTAGACTTGGAGAGATAAGTTTAGGAGTATGATTTAAAAAATTTGTTACCCAAGTTCCTAAAATTAGGGTTTAATAATTATAATTTCTCTTTTATTTTTAGTAATTTTATTTTTGTTCTAATTGAACGTTAGATAGGTGGCTTTCACGTTAGTAATTTTTAAATTTTTATTTTTTATAAATTATAAAAGTTGATATTTTAAAAGTATATTTCGAGATGAATCTAAGATCTCGCATAACTATATTTTTCATATGAATAAGTCATAAAAGATGGTCAAAAAAGAGTATGTGGGCGGTGCAATAGTCAACACATTGTAATAATAAGAGAATTGATACTGCATCATACACACCCATTCCTCCACTTGTATCGAGTCGGCATCGAATGTCAAAATTCCACCCGACCTTCCTATTGAGTTCATCTGAGCTGGTGTAGCTTGGGCACCCTTCAAACCATCATTCTAAGCTATCATGGGTCGGATCGCCATTCAAAACCTATTAAGGTCGGACTGACTTCTATTCAACTGGATACCTAATCTATGCTGAATCAATAGGATCGATTCGACAAGAATCTGAATCGTTGAATGGTCCACAAATAGTGGATAACTATCTTCGATTACCAACAAAATCGATTCGAAAAGATCGGTACTAAACCAGGTTCATCTTAATGAATTTATTTTTCTAAGAATAATAAACAAACAAAAATTATTAACTTATACTCCCTCCAATTCAAAATATAAGTCTTTTTGGCTATTTACACTATTTTCATTTTATATGTCGTTTTGCATTTTTCAGTGATAGTTAATTGTATTTTTTCTCAAATGATGTGCAAACTTACTAAAAATAGCTTAGTTATTGATAATTTTAAATGTATAGTGTGAATTCCAAAGAAATTTATTAAGTGTAAAGTAGAAAGTTAATGTTTTCTTAATATGTGTGCATTAGTCTAAAAAGACTTATATTTTGAATAGGAGGTAGTAATAAACAACACGAATCTATGAGCTTGAAGTTAAAATACATCTCAAAACCTTAATTTACAACCAAACTATAAATACTAATAAATTATGAATGTACAAGGAACGATCTAAGAATATTGGTGGTCTAATATGTGGAGTTATGAAATAGCCCCTCGAGTTATATCGAGTTGGCTACTTATCATTTCGCAAAATTGTACTGATCCACCATATTTGCTGTATGACCTCGTATCTGATCAGATGCTTAATAAATCGCCCGGTTACACATTTTTCTGATTTGGAGCAGATTGATTTTCCAAATTTTTGTTCTTCTCGTCTTTCTTAAAGACTCCTACACTTAAATTAGATGAAATAAACTTCTTTAGCCACTTTACCATAGTTAATGATAATATTTGTCAAGTGACTTAGTTTGTACAAATTCTAGCAAAAAAAAGGACATGATTAGATCAATATACCCTTACTTTTCAATGTGATGGTACTCTGTAATAAATAATCAATTATTAACCGGGTTACATTCCTACATGCTAGTAACTCGTTACGAAATGATTATTTCTTCATTGTGTTACTCTATTGTGTGCTGGCACTACAAAAAAACAGCATTTACCAATGCCAAAATCCATCGGTAAAATAAGCAGGGGGCGTCGGTAAACTGAATATCGATGCCATTACCGATGAGGGAAGGGCATTGGAAAACTGCTCGACGGTAAAAATTTACCAACGCCATTTCTGGGCGTTGTTAAATTGCCGACGACTTCCCGACGCCGTCACCGTTGGGGAATCCCCGGGTGGCTGAAGATGGGACGGTTTTGCCGACGGATACCGACGGCAATACCGACGTCCCTGCCGATGGATTTTCCGACGTCGTGATGCCGTCGTTAGGTTGAAAATAACGACACCGGAGCTGTCATTGTTAAAATGAAAAATTGATGACGTCATTGCCGACGGAATGTAGCCGTCGCTAATTTGAAAATACTGACGGCCTCGTTGCCGTTTGTAAAAATATAAATGCCGAAGCTTTTTACCGACGGCAACCCGGCATCGGTAATTATCCATTTTTCCGTCGGTATATTTTGTTTTTGACAATTTTCTGAATTTTTAATCATTTCCAGCTTTCAATTTCTGAATAATAAAACAAACTAGTCATAAATAGCAAAAAAAGTCACAATGTTACACAATCGTCTAGCAAAAAAGTCACAATATTACACAATCGTCATAGTTGTCTCATCGTACACAATCAAGAGTTGTCATCATTTCATCGTACAGTAAAAAAATAAATAAGTAGTCTATATCAAGGTCAAGTAGTAGAAGGGCGACTCGGAGGTGGAAGATTTTATTGTGTCAGCATTTCTTGAATAGCTTGCAACTGTTCCTCAAGGCGCTGTCTCTTCACGCGCTCTTCTTCAATCACCTTTGTCTGCTCTTCTCTCAGTCTGCGCTCCTCTATCAGCTGCTCCTCTAAGGATAATCGAGTGTGGATCTCTTCAGATGCTTGAAACTATGAGGTTGTTGATCCACCGCCGCTAGAGCCTGTGCTTATGATACTGGGAAGACACCCGCGAAATGGCGTCGTTAAAGCCGTCGGGGATCGTCCAAATCCACGGGGGTCGGTAACAGCGTCGTTAAATGTCAAAAATACCAACGCAGGTTACTGGCGTCGGTAAATACTGTATTTTTTGTAGTGTGGTAACTAGTTAAAAAATGATCATTTCTTTATAGGGTTACCCTATTGTGTGCTGGTAACCCTTAAAAGAAATAACCATTTTGTATTCTGATTACCCTTTTGTATTATTATAATGTCGTACTGATCGTTCTGGTTAAATCTTATTTACCAGCACACAATAGGGTAAACCAATAAAGAAATGATCATTTCTTAACTAGTTAGCAGCACACAATAGAGTAACACAATAAAGAAATAATCATTTCGTAACGAATTACTAGCATGTATGAATGTTACTAGCATTTCGTAACGAACTGTAAAATTCATAACATGGAATAATGACAAAGTGATATAAAATCATAAGTTCGTAATATAGAAATAAATCATGTTGATACGAAATAAAAAAAATCATAATTCGTAATAGAGAAACAAATCATGATGTAATGGAACGCTTTTCCGGATCTTGAGACGATGTCGAGGAGCTTCATGAACGCTCCAAGTGTTGATTTCAGCGGATATCCTTTACTGTGTTCTCCCCACCAGTTAGCATAATCCAGTGGTCTTCTGATGCCAAATTCTTTCGTTTAAAAGTCCATTTGTTCTACAATAAACAAACAATAAAACCAAATCAGTAATTCGGAACATGTAAATAATGTTACGAAATAGCAAATTATGTATGCATTTGATGAGATGCATTTGACCTACAAGGCAAATTTTTACGAAATACGAAATTAGTAACAACATAATTAACAATGTTACTAAATTGCATAAAAAACCCAATAAGCATAAAAATGACGAAACAAAATATGAATTTCGTAATAGGGATACAAAATATCCAGTACGAAATTCTAAATCCGTAACAACGTTATAACCTTATTATGAAAATCACATTTCGTATCACTTATTCTTGCTTTTCGTATCATTACCCCAAATGTGTTACGAAATTCAACTTTCGTAACTTCGTAAGCAGATCTCACACAGCAGAATTAGTTACGAATTTCGAAATTCGTAACACCTGTTACGAAATTGGTAACATTTGTTACGAAATACGAAATTCATAACAACATAATTAACAGTGTTACTAAATCGCACAAAAAAACTCAATAAACATAAAAATGACGATACAAAATACGAATTTCGTAACAAGGATACAAAATATCCAATACTAAATTCTAAATTCGTAACAAAGTTATAACCTTAATATGAAAATCACATTTCTTATCATTTATTCTTGCTTTTGGTATCATTATTTCAATACGAAAATCTAAAATCGTAACAGGATATTCAATACGAAATTGCAATTTTCGTAACATGTGTAACAGATCTAAGAAAAAACAGGCGATAATAACAAAATTTGTATGAATTCACCCATCAGTTCAACCACAAATCATATCAATTCACCAATCGTATTAGTTACGAAATTCTGTAATACCCGGTTGTAAATTCATTAATTATCACTCAGTATATTGTCACTCAGTAACTTTCAACTCATTAATAATCATTCACCATTCATATTCATTCTTTGTATTCACCATTCAGAGTAATTTGTATCGTGTATCAGTTGCTATTCGTCGTTCAACCCGGTCGAAAATCGGGCCGAGAATATCATCATTGTCATCTTTGTAGTGGGATGTGTGTGAGGAGTAGCGCACACTACATATTCTCTTTAGTGCGCACTAATTGAGTATGGGTAGCGCACGCTACCTCTCAGCATTAGCGCACGCTAACGTTGTTCAGGCAGATAGTCCAGAAGGCACTGGACTGAATTTCGAGATGTAGTAGCGCACGCTACGAATGGTAAGTAGCGCACGCTAGAAGTTTGGATAGTTCACTCTAAGCATGAGTGTAGCGCACACTAAGGCTCGATCAGACAGTCCAGTGGGTACTGGACTGAAATGGAATAATTCATAGCGTACGCTATGAAAGGATCTTAATGTACATAATGCTACGTGTAGCGCATGCTAAGTTTTGATTGTAGCGCGTGCTAACGTGAGCAAGGCCAGAGGACAGTAGGGTCTGGACTCCGGTATTCTGGACATTAACCATCAGGTAGCACGTGCTAACACAAGGTTAACACACGATAAGAAGAGGCGTTAGCGCACGCTACAAAGGTACGTAGCCCGCGTTAACGATGCAGGCAGTGAGTACTGGACTACCCGGTACACCCGTCAGCGCACGCTAAGCACAGGATCTAGCGCGCGCTAAACTGGGTTTGCTATAAATAGGATAGTCAGCCCAGAAGTCATCATTTCTCACATCTCATTTCGTGTTTGGGCGTTCTTGGGCGATTTTGGACGTTTTGGAGAGATCTCTTCGAGCTGCATTCACTTATCAACATCTCCAAGTTTATAATTCGGATTAATCACCATTTCATCCTTTCCAAACATCCAATCAAGGTAAATACTTCTTGAATCTAGAATTTTGGGATTTGAGTATTTTTCCTTCCAATCTCTTCGTGTAAGCTTGCTTTTATGTTGGAATATATTAGATATGGATTATCTACGTTGGATATATATATTCCTATGGATTTATTGGTGTATATTTCGGATTTGATGAATATTTAGGGAATTATTCTAGAACCCTTGATGTTTGACTTTGGTTTTTTTGGGGGTTTCCGATTGATGTTGTTGTAACCTTGAGTTGTGGTTTCCTATTGGATTATTGATGTCATTAATAAAATTTTGTTGGGTTGAATCATTCCTTGGAGGTTTGGTATCGATATTATTGGGGTTGGTTGTAACCAAAGGGAAGAATGTTTACAACGTATTCGTTAGAATGCCCCAATGAGTTTGATTATTGTTGTATCGATGTTTGAGTTGGTTATAATCGTGCTTGATACGTATATTGAGCGTTTGTTGGTAATCATGTTATTCAAGGTTGTTCGAGCAACCGGTATTTTTCCTTAGGATGTTTGTCCGAGAGAGGATATTTCATCACCGGTATTGAGGTAAGTTAATTCTTACTTGGTTAAAAGGATATTCATTCCCTTCGTTGTTGTTCATTCATAATCATAATTCATTCATAGTGTAATAATCCTGTTGAGACTTGTAATTATCAAACTAATTATTCAATTCACGAGAAACGACGGTTCCAATCATTTCAGTGAGCTATCATTCATTCTATTATTATTTCATCTCGAAAGGTCATTCTTGACCCTTGTCGGATTGTTATTCATCATGGTCACTCTTGTTCATGTGACCTTCTGGGTTCATATTGCGTGGCCGGGTGGTTATGTGTGGAATTTTTAGTCGGGCACACGATAGTCATGTGGCGGGTTCACCGACACAATGGACTGTGCACACGGTAACGTGCCTCCGTGAGACTAATTAGGTACAAATGCGGGTGTGTCCGGACACTCATCTTGTGCACTTGCACGTCCCATTACGGGCATACTATGATGTCCCTCTTCAGCTTAATTTCATAATTAAGATATATCATGATTGTGTTTAGTCAACTCTTGAGGATTGTTGTTCTGTGTAACTGACCCTGTTGGGGGATGTTGTTTTCAGGTCATGGAAAGACAAAGGCACGGGAAGAGAACATTGACGGCGAGGAGTCCCAGTGATAGTAGTAGGGGGCCCCAGTCCTTTTCAGTCATTCATGTTTCTTCACTTTTATTTCCGCTACTATATTTCCGTTTGGATATTCCTATTATTCAGTGTTGTATATTTTATCTTCATAAAAAATATACGTGTATTCAGTATTTTCCTGGGTGTGTTGTACTTGAAACTCCCCATCAGAGTTGTTGTCCACTAAGTATACTGGATACAGTTTGGGAAATAGTTTAAACAACAAACTATATGGATTTTAAATCTGAGTGCGTAGCGGAAGTCTTGGATACAGTAGGTTGCTGTGGATGAAACAACTAAATGTATAGAGTATACTTAATTAATCACAGTAATTAAAACAGTAAAAGCTGAATGTAAATAACATAGTAATTAAAGTGGTTCGAGGTAAACCCCTCTACGTTCACTGGTCCTCCAAACAGGAGTAAAAAGTTTATTATAATTACTACGTACACAACTACGTAATTATAACAACACACACAATCAATATATCGTTCACACATATTGATATAAAGATCTTAGCTTCAACCGTTCACACAGATTGGTTTTGAGCTAATGCTTTGACTTGCTTCTTCACACACAGTTCTGAAGCTTCGTCTTCTTCAATGCAAATCCTTCACACACAGTTCCGGAGAAGCACAGTTATTCGGTCCACACATTTGTTTGTTCAAAGTATAGAACAGATGGGGAACAACAACTTTGACTTTAAGAGCTTTCAGCGGATGAAGTGTTGTTCAGAATGATGAGCACTGTATATCTCTTTTGATCTGAGTTGCAGTAAGCTTTGTAGATATGTTTTGCTCTGATAATAATTTCGATAGCTTGGGTAACTGATCTTCAGCATCTTGATGTGATATATATAGTCTTTGAAATATATATCCGTTGAGATGTATCCGTTTGAGTGAGATTTCGTTCCAACGGGATTATAACACGATCCGGATTTAGCGGGATTTGAAGATCTGTTGACTGACAGTATTTAAATACTTTATCCTTGAGTATTTAAATGCTTCTTTATTCAACGGGACTTGAGTTCTGGAGATTCCTTCTTTGTCCTGTTGTGAGCTGTATGGAAGATAACTGTATTTGAGTTTCGAGACAGTTTCCATACTTGGTCTTTTATAAGACTTCTTGCTGTACTGAAGGGATTCACAATTTGCTGATTCGAGGCAGGTTTTCGATACAGGATAATGCCTCAATGCTTCGATACAATTTCCTTTACTGTATGCGGATTGGCATATATGTCAAAACCTCTTTATCAAATACCATTCGATACATAGATTGGATATCCCGGCTGTTTCGATATAGGGTTCTTGTTTTCCCAACAATTTCCCCCTTTTTGACAATTTGCCAAGACTTACTTTCTTAACTTTTCAAGTCTTCTTGATGATTCCAAAACCTTCTTCATGAAGCGATCTTCATTTGATGTCTTCTGGCAGATTTCTTGGTCTTTTGTCAAAAGGTCTGTCTTAGTCTAAATGATGAACTGCTCGCAGGCAAGTTCGATACAGTTTAAGGATTTTTACAACTTAAGCTTATGATTGGCGCGCAGGCACAATCTTACAATGTACTCTAAGCTTACAACTGAAATCATGAACTGTTCGTAGACTAGTTCGTACAGCTTTGTTTTCAATCAAGTTACCTAACTTGAGTTTGTTTATCAAACAATTTAAGTAATCATACATCAACACAGTAGATTACGAGTTGTAATCTTTCAAGACAAACAAACACTTTTATTGATATTCAAAATAAATTGAGTACATGGTTTGCTGTTTCGAAGGAAAAATTACAAAGACAAAAATAATATACAAGGATTTCAGCTCCTATAGTGATCTGCATGTCTCCACGGCTTTCTCCCTGGATCATTCTCGGTACCACGCCACTAGTTCTGTAGGGAATCATTGCCTCGATCCTGGTATATAGCTCTTACTTCATAGGATCGATCAAAGGCAAGAATCCAGTCTTCTGGATGGGTGATCCGATCTCCTCTTTTGTGTTTGCTCTTCATATCAAGCTGGAGAGGGAGTTTTCCATCTTCTAGCATCTTCGTGAATTTCTCTGTAGCCTCCGCTAAAGTCTTATAGCTCTTGAAGATGGCGGATTCCCTGACGAGTTTTTCGAAGTATCTCATCAGTTCGTTTTCCTCCATTGCTTCACTTCATCGGCAGTAGGGTTGCGGTTGGTCGGCAGACGAATTTCAGAAGGTCTATGGATAAGAGTTTGCCACGGGACATTTGGATCATAAAATTCAGGCCGGGAGCCTGAAATCCTAAAACTTTGGGATGAAGGGGCTAGCCTGTTTAACTCGGAAGTGATGCTGTCTTGAGCGGCCTCGAATTCCCTTTCTTGCTGTAGCCTGATTCTCCTAGCAGCTTCTCTTGCCTCTTCCCCCTTTTTGGCTTCATCAAGACGTTCTTTCCACAAGGGAGGAAAGTGTTTGCGACATATCCTTGATGCATTTGTCGTGGGCGCGCAATTGAGAGCTGTTTTCAATCATGGCACATGCGGTCTTGGCTTCAGCTATTCGTGTTTTTGTTGCTTCTTCCTTCAGGAGTTGCTCCTGCTTGTCTTCCATGATTTTCAAAGCTTGCTTGAAAACTTCTGGCAGAAGAATGAATGCCTCGACAACACGAGATACTTCATGTTGTAGAGTGGTCATTTCCTCCACAGCAGAAGTATGCATCCAATTTAATGCTTTCTCAACGGAAGACAGAGCATTCACTGCATCCTGGATGAATACAGTTTGAAGACCAAGTCCGCGCAGGCGCTCTTTCCTAGCGGCAGAAATTGGAGAATCTGGTTGAGCAAAGTCTTCAGAGCTATTCAACCTCCTTACTTTCACGGTTGGGCGTGAAGTAAGTTGGACATCCTCAGGTTCGATACCGTCCTCGGATTCCACGGTTGAAGGCGAGGCAGTGGTTACAGTTCGGCGACGAGGGGTTGAGTGGCTTCTGTTGCGAATTTTCTTGATGAGACATGGATACAGAGGCCTTTGAATCCTCTGTTGTATTTCAGTACAACTTCTTCGGTGGCGCGAGCTCAGTGCTGCTCCAAAATTGCTTCAACTTCCTCGACTGGAGGGACTGATTCCTCTTCGTCGGGAATGTTCTCATGCTGTGGCGAAGGGGGATTGTTCTGGGTTGATGGCCCTTCGTCGCCTTTGGGTGGAGAGACGTATCTAGCTTCAGCCTCTTCACGACTCATCCTCAGACCAGCTTGAAAAGCATCGTCGTCGTCGTCTGAGTCATGGTCATCGTCTTTTGGATTTGCGGGAGAGTCCTCTGACTTGTCCTTTCCTTTCCTTCTAGCGTCAGATTTCTGCAACAGATGGCTTTTAATCAGCTCCTTGCAGAAGGCATTTTCCCATCGGATCAGGGCTTCAATCTCCATTGAGTCCGTCACTTCTGAGACGAATCTTTCTTCTTGGCTCCAATCGCTCCAGTTGTACAATGTTTCGTACGGAGCTAGCCTGTAGCCTTTACATGTGAGAAATCTTTCGTAAGCATGTTCAATTTGAACAGAAAGAAGGGTCTTATGAATGATGGAGTCGGGGGAGGGACTACGTACAACGTCTGGAGACGCTGTCGCGAGGGATTCCTGTACAGGTATGGGATCCTGTATGGAAGTGGGACTCCTTACAGGGGATGGTGCCCTGAAGGAAGATGGATCCTGTACGGGTGTGGGATCCCGCAGAGGAGAAGTAGCTGTTGGCTCTAAATGGGCAACCGACTCGCTATAGTCTTGTTCGTTGGCAGATGTCTCATTATCCGTCATAGCCGCCAAAGGCTCAGGATCTACTGTCGATACAGTAGGGGACACCTCTTCCACAGGGGTTGGGCCCTGGGGTTGTTCGTCAGTGGGTTGAGCCACGGTGGAGACTTCTTCGGAGGGCTTGGCAGTTTTGACTTTCGAAAGCCTCCTAAGTCTCTTCTTGGGCTTCTCACCAGCAGTGGGTTTCTTGCTGTGAGATCTCTTTCTCTTCTTTGAAGATTCCACTTCCTGGAACTTCAAGGATTCATCTCGTGGATCTGCGGAAATTGGCATACTTCCAATTTTTGGATGGTTGCAGACCATCGTGGTTTGATTATACGCAGTAGGCTTGACGCCTCCTAGGTATATCCTGGGATTATTCTTCTTAGCATCGGCGGATTGGGACAGTCCGCATTTCGCCAGGATATGATTTAACATCAAACCAAAAGATCTCTTCTGGGTGGCCGGTTTGCACACCTCCTCTTGCAGGCGTTTCAGGATTATTTGGCACCAATTGACCTTTTCACAGGTCAGAATAGCCACCATCATCCTGAACCTCAGGTTGGTACACATTTCGAACGCACCGGTTCGATTCTCAATTATCCTGCAGCAAAAATCATGAAGATACACATAAGGAAGACAAAAGTTTTTCTTGTGACATGTAGTCTGAACCATGTCAACAACTTTGGAGCCTGTGAACAGTCCATAAAATTTAGTGATCAGCTCTTGAGACCCGAATGTCTCAAGTTGATCCATAGTCAGGCCATCAGCGGGTAGCCTGTAGATGTTCTGGAGCAGATCGTTATCAATACAGATCTCAACTCCCTGGATTGTAGCGGTGATGTCGGCAACATGACCTCCTTGGGCCAATGACAGAAATCGTACGGCGGCGTTGAGGTAAAATTCCTCAACCAGATGTGCATCGTACTTATCAGCAGTCTGACTTCCAAAGCGATAAAGGCCTTGTTGACGAAGTCGAGTTATGATGTACTCCATGGGTTCTGCGTCGTTGGTTTCAGACAGAATGCGCTCACTGATAACAGATCTTGAAAAGATCCGGCCATCAATGATGTTAGCAGTCTTCTTCAGAGCAGAAGAAGAGGTTTGTCCATCCATTTGATGATTACTTAAGAAAAAGTGCAAGAAAATAATCGAAATATGCAGTAAAATGCAGAAAAGTATGTAGGCTGTTTTTGCTTGAGAACTCTTGAATTTGCAAAAAGCGTAAAGAGTCTCTAATGGCAGATTCAGTCCTTTTATAGTTGGGCCGCGAAATAGGGTTTTGCAGAGTACGAATGGTCAGATTTTAAGGGATGGGAACCGGTTTTTGAAATCAACGGTTAAGATGGACTGAGTGTAACTGGTACGCTAATCCATTAAAATGTTTAAAAAATGAGCGGGTCCCATTTCTGACATTTGTGTCACCCTAAATGCCTAAAACGGCGGTTTTAAAACAATAAACAATTTAAAACATCGCGGCTTTTGAGATTCAGTTGTCCAGATGTCGTGTAAGGCATTTAATGTACATGACGTTTGACATAAAAACAGGGCACGTGGACAAAAATCATTTTAAAAAGAAATAATATGATATTATATATATACTGAATCGAAATCCTATAGTATGTCTT
Organism: Orobanche coerulescens; assembly: GCA_033398695.1. Lineage (NCBI taxonomy): Eukaryota > Viridiplantae > Streptophyta > Magnoliopsida > Lamiales > Orobanchaceae > Orobanche > Orobanche coerulescens. Next base: position 125,912,419 of record CM065812.1, on the reverse strand, counting down.
TGTTTAGCGTCGTCTGACGTTCCCCCTTAAAAAGGTACATATAGGTTTTAAATTCCATACAACAACTTAAGGATTAATGCTGTATTCATGGGTCCTACAATATTCCCCCTTAATTATTGTACACGTCAGCTGTAGGATTCATATGTCTTCGCTCGCTACAGTGCTATATTGACCATTCTGAGTGTACAAATAATTAACGTTGGATACTGTATTCTTGGGTCTTACAGCGTTCCCCCTCAATTTGTTGAGTAAAAACAGTAATTTACTTACAGGGAGTCTGGCTGTAGCATTCCCAATTCTTGTCTGAGCATGTTGAATCTTGCTGTGTCGAGCGGCTTGGTGAAGATGTCGGCCAGCTGAACGTCTGTATGAACCTTTTCAAGGCGAACATCCTTGTTCTCGATGTGATTCCTTTTGAAGTGATGCTTCATGTTGATATGCTTAGTGCGCGAGTGTAGGACAGGATTGTGCGTGATTGCAATTGCACTCGTGCTATCACACATGATTGGAGTCTCTCTGGCATCGATTCCATAGTCTGACAACTGTTGTTGCATCCAAAGGATCTGCATACAGCAACTACCAGCAGCATAGTACTCTGATTCAGCCGTGGAAAGAGAATTAGCCAATTGCTTCTTACTGAACCAAGAAACGAGTCTAGGTCCAAGAAAGTGACAAGTTCCACTTGTACTCTTCCTATCTAGCTTGAAGCCTCCGAGATCCGAGTCGCTGTATCCAACTAAATCGAATCCGCCTTCCTTAGGATACCAAAGTCCTGCATCGACTGTTCCTTTAATGTACTTCAGGATTCGTTTAGCTGTATTGAAGTGTGATTCCTTAGGTGCAACTTGATATCTTGCACACACTCCAACAGCAAACTGGATATCGGGCCTGCTAGCCGTTAGGTACAGGAGCGAACCAATGAGTTTCCTGTAGAGTGATTGGTCAAACGGCTTTCCGGCTTCATCAGCACTAATTTGCACGGAAGTGCTCATGGGGGTTGGCGAGGATTTGGAAGTGTTCATTCCAAATTTGTTGAGAAGCTCCTTCTTTGTATTTTCTTGGTTGATGAAAATACACCAGGCATCTGCTTTACCTGCAAACCTAGAAAATAACTAAGTTCCCCCATCATACTCATTTCAAATTTACTTTACATGAGATGAGAGAACCTTTGACATAGAGCAAGGTTAGTTGAACCAAAAATAATATCATCCACATACATTTGCACCATAAGAAGGTCATCACCTTCCTGTATCTTGAACAGGGTCTTGTCGACAGCACCTTTCTCAAATCCGTTGTTGGTTAGATACTGGGACAGGGTTTCGTACCAGGCTCTAGGGGCTTGTTTAAGTCCATACAGCGCTTTCCTTAGCCTGTAAACTAGATCGATACCGTTTGTGTTGGCAAACCCTGGTGGTTGTTCAACATAAACTTCTTCTGCAAGATCTCCATTCAGGAAAGCACTTTTGACGTCCATTTGGTATACAATAAAACTCTTATGCCGACAAAGGCAAGAAATATCCTGATGGCTTCTAGTCTCGCTACAGGGGCGAAGGTTTCATCATAGTCTATGCCTTCTTCCTGACTATATCCTTGTGCGACTAGTCTGGATTTGTTCCTTATGATAAGTCTATTTCGATCCTTTTTGTTTCGAAATACCCATTTGGTTCCTATAACCGATTGATGTGTTGGTCTGGGTACAAGATACCATACATTGTTTCTTTCGAAACTATTAAGCTCTTCTTCCATAGATGTTATCCAATGAGAATTATTAAGAGCGTCTATGGTCGAAACAGGTTCGGACTGGGCTAAGAATACAGCAATAGTGCACATATTGAGTCTTCTAAGCTCGGATTGATATTTCCATTCAGGAAACTGTGATATCTCAGCATCAGATTCTTCTTGTGCACAAAGTACATTTCCTTGTGTACTCTGTATTCTCCTACAAGTAGAAACACCAGCATTTATGTTTCCAATGATCAGCTCTTGCGGGTGATCTCTCAACCATCTTCGGTCGGGTTCTAATTCAGGATCCCGTACTGTATCGAAAGATTCTGTGGATACAGCTTCTGTAACACCCCCAGATCAAACCGGGAATATTACACGCCGCAGACCCTCTCCGTGAGGATCCACCAGGCTAGACATCAAAACAACACATTACATTACATACCGACGAATCAAAATAACGGACCAATAGACCGATTTGGTCTTTCGTCACTGACATAAAAATCAAAATACATAAACTCATCCAGACTCATACCCACACAAGGGTAAAATACTTGCAACAACGAACAATGAGACAGCGGAAAAGACAATACAATGGACTCCGACTAATCAACCCAAAAGCGGCCTTCGTGTGATTAGTATCATTCGTCTTTCATCATCCTCGTGCCGATCCCGTGTCTTGCTCCCGAAAACCGCATGTACCTGACACAATACGAGATATCCACCCCCCGATTACTCGGGGGTTAGCAAAACTCCACTGTTTCGCTAGTGCAAGTATAAAGTGCAAATACGAGCCATACACAACACATTCCGAGAATACAACGAAAGACTTCCCGAGGTGTATTTAGTTAAAAATAGTTCAAGTCTTGAAAGCAGAAATGAAGCAAGTAAGCATTTTGAAAACATTTCCAAATCTCGGGAATTTTGAAAACATCAAAAATTGAAAATGCTCTTAATTCCTCGAAAGCCATTTAGGGTCACAGCCCCAAAGTTCATTTTTCAAAATACAAGTCCATTTAACAAAACACGGGGTCCACGACCCAACCATTCCGGTCACAAAACACGGGGTCTACGACCCGATCATCCACTTCAATTCACTTACAAGGACACATTACACATAACACATTATTCCTATGCCATTCTAGCCAAGCACCAAGACTCGATATATAATGTCTCTCGACCCCAAGCACAAAGCATTGTGATACTCCGGACAATATCACAATTAACGAAAACATCAACGTCATCCTCAAGATGAAAACCACAATCGTAACCCGCGGCCGTACCCCTTAGTATCGACCCCGGACATCCGTCGGACACTCGGGTGGGAAACCACTTCCGCGGCCGTACCCCTTAGTATCGACCCCGCACATCCCGTCGGACACTCCGGTGGAAGTTCATCCACACACGCACCCAAGTCCACTTCCGTGGCCGTACCCCTTAGTATCGACCCCCAGACATCCCGTCGGACACTCCGGGTGGAAGGAACAACACACACACACGTTCCAAAATCACAGTTGCAAACCACAAGCCTCGAAGGTCAATCACAGTATATATAGTCGAGGTACTTTACTAGAATGGCCAGTTCATCCAACATATACTCATAACCCAGAACTAATACTATCAACAAGAAAGCACACTATTCCAAAAGCACCGAACGGCACAACCAATATCACATAAATTCACATAATTCATCGATAACCACATGTCTCCACGTACAGCTTAAACAAAGGACTAAACTTCAAAACTTACCGACGACGTAATCACACACAATGGCATCACACGAAAGTATTACGATCTTATACTCAACATTAATACACGTATTCAATTAAGCATATTAATTCTCGGAACACACAAGTCGTCTTTAAGAAAACCTTGTTGGTAAATATACCGATGCTTTTGAGAAAGATGGTTATGAATATTTATTTAGCACATATCGACGATTAACAACCATTATATCCACAAAACACGTAATGTATGGGCAAGATACTTGCCTCGATAATCGATACCGGACACTCCCACGATCACGGATCAGTCGGGACACCTCGAACACCTACGATTCTCCGGCGAAGACAATGAATACACCCACGATCGAAAAGCTTGAAGAAAACGACGAACGGAAGGGTTCCGACTCGAATTCTTTGCGAGAAATCTGACCCTAACATCATACCATCAATAAATTAACGAACGAACGAGGAATAATAATCGTAGAACGCTCGAATCCTCTTTGTGACATTTTATCGGACACCTTCAAGGCGTCGATAAGAAACTCAATAAAACGACAAATCCTCGGCGATTCAACCGAGGAACAGCAAGGAATTCGACATAATAATGTTTAACAATCATAAATACATCACTATTCTGAGTTAAAACGGATTAAACGGACAAATCGAACAAAATCCCCAAAACTAGATTTTAAGAAAACTTGCCTTGATTCGCTGGATTGAAGGATGTTACGTGATGATCAATTGATGTTATGAACCTCAAAACTTCATGGATTCATTGTATAACAACATGCCTCCATGATTGAGCAAGTTCCAGCCGCGGAAGGGAAGAAAACGAGTGAGAGAATGGGTGAAAAAAACGTCCGCAGCCTTAAATAGGCCGATTGCCGCCGGGTTACGTACGTAATCGCCAAGGGTTACGTGCGTGGCAGAATCGCCAAGGGTTACGTGCGTAACCGAAGTCATCGCCCCAAATCGCCGGCCGGCTACGTGCGTTACGGCCGGGGCCTTACGTACGTCGGCCCTACGTGCGTAACGGCCGAGCACTAACGCACGTTACTCGGCAGGGCCCGGCGAGCATGCGGCCATGACTCGGCGGGACCAATTCCGGCCCGAACGACCCGAAACCCGAACGAGTACGAATCGAAGATACGGTTACGAAGTACTCGCAAAGACGAATCCGAGCACTAAGAGAACACACGATTCCGACCACCGAAGGCTCGGGTCGACAACGAGTAATTACCCAAAACTTTGGGAAATTACAAAAATGGCCCAAAACGTCCGAAAATCACGATACGCGATCGAAACACCAAACCAAGGCTCGCAACATGAATAATAACATTAAATGAACTTACGAGAAACTCGAAACAACGATTTCGGACGAGATTCGCAAGAATCGCACTCAAGTGCGGAAAATTCGCTAAAAGCTCGAACTCAACAAAAGCGATACCGAAACGAACTCGGATGACAAAAAGTGCGGAATTAATCATTCTCGAAATTACGAAACGGTCATGAGCGAGTCGTCAAAATGGACTCACTAAAAGAAATTTACCGAAAATCGAAAATTGCGGATATTACATTCTACCCTCCTTAAAAGAAGTTTCGTCCCGAAACTTAAAAGAAGTAGGGAGAAGCAATATCCCGCCAGGAAAACTCAACGAGATACGCAAGGAAACGCGTAACTTACGCCCATCGGCGAAACGTTACAAGCAACGCAAAGGAATATACGGCGTGAAAACACGCTCCACGACGACCAACACAACGTCGCCGTTAGGGATATAACAAAACTAACAAGTGACAAGCGTCATCAAATGGATAATACAATCAAGTCAATTATCCGAACAATCACAAAACACAACGGACGAAAATCAATACGATTGACCAACCCAACGGTACATCAATCAAAACGCGAGCCAATCGCTGAACAAATACGTAATTCCACCGCCCAAGGGTTGGAAGATCGAAAACGAGACTAATTTTCCGAACTTGGAAAGGTCACAACGATATATAGATTAATTTGAGACAATATCAGAACTCGCTCGAATGACAAAGGTGAGAAACAACACGAGGTCAGAAGCATCAACGAACACAGTCGAGTCGATACGGTTGGACGAAACAGAAGAGAAAGAAAGAAAAATGCGGGTATTACATCATATCACCTTTAAAAGAGGTTTCGTCCCGAAACCTAAACAACGAGAACGGCGTCCGGAATAGCAACCTTCCCGTCCATATCCTCTTGGTCCCATATCTGATCTCCACGACAATCTATACCGCGGTCACGACCGTATCCTCTGTCCCTAGACATACTAAGCGGATTCTCACTCGATACGATTGCACGACTTCGCAAAATATTATACTAAAGTACCAACTCAGCACGACATATCACATAAGGTAACCAATAACAACTCGAAAAGAAAATCCACGAGGTATCCTTTTAAAGGAAATCTTTTGAAAATCCTTGGATTTGTATGGTATTTAAAATAAACTTTAAAAGTACTTTTGGTACCTCGGGTTGTTTCGTCAAAACTTGTAAACAACATACTTAAACCGTCTCATTTGAAATCATTTGAAGTCATAATGCCCCTACGTATCATCATCACCGTTAACAACTAACAAGTTAACCATGCAAGATCATCAAATCATTCTTACATACTCTAACATTTCCAAATACGAGTTTGAATTTTACATCGAGTGAGATTTTTCATCTTTCACTATATATTTTTGAAAATAAAAATCGCATTGGTTTTTGAAATAAAATATTTTTATGGTGTGAAAGATTTTTGAAAATCATTTACTCGAATTATTTGAAAATACAACAATACGTTAAAAATCATTTTCGAAAATTCTCCCAACACTTCACAAACATCAACGACGGTAATATTTTACAAAATGTCTACATGTACTTTAAAACAACTCTTTCAAATACCGTCGAGGTTTTATTTGAGAATCCAAGGCCGGCTTGCCAATTCCAAATAATTTTCAAAGTATACACGGAGCCGCCGATTAATCGAACCGTCAAAACTTTGTGAAGTTTCCAGGAAAGCGTTTTTGAACACACACAGCAGACATAATTTATCAATTCATCAAACACAATCAAATATCACCTAGCAATACGAAAAATCTTAACATACATTCACGCACAACAGTTGTTATCACTAGACACCACATAGAGAATACAACTACAGGTGATTGGCCGCAAAAGTTAGACCTAACGGCTATAATGCGGTTCCATAGCTTCTGCCCAGGTTGATTAGCGCGCGTTACAACAAAGATTAACGTGCGCTAAACACGCCACGTTAGCGCGCGTTAGGCTCGTATTAAGCATGTGCTAACTGCTCTAATCACCAACACGATTGCAAACATATACGAGGTAATACTAAACTCGAAGGTTACAAATAAGCAACAACATACGAGTCTAAATGTCATCGATTCACATAATTATAACATCTCACAAGCAACCATCAAAAGAAAATCATCTTACAAAAACGAAAATTTTATTTCTCAATAAGGAGGACTATCTCAACACATACATACCGATGGACTCAACATTCACGTTACTATTTTAATCATAAAACGGGCACCACTGCTCAACAACGAGAGCATCATCAATACACATCTTCTGACCAACATTCATGAAACCGAAAAGTTACAAACGAGAGTCACGTCTTGAGTATATTTTGTAGACCTTATTTGAGTTAAAAACTCGAGTTTTGAAAACTTATAGTATGAGATGAGAATGAAATATCGGTAGTTTGAAGTCTAAAAATTTTCGACCCTGAGGTCATCATACAAAAATCTAAATTTTTCCTCCCTTGGAGAACATTTTAAAAATTTACGTGGCTCCCCGGAAGCCCTCGAAGCTAAAAATTCCAAGGTTTTTGCTCTTGCAAGAAAAACAGTTCATACAAGGATACATTTGGCCATATCATTCTTCATTCTAGCACAATACGGGAATTAACAAATATATGTCACTTACTCACGATGCGCCTTCAAATACTACTACATAACACAGAATCATACAGGCTCGTATAGCTCGTGGTACAACATGTAGTAGGGAGACTTACATCCACAGATCGCACGAAGATGATGGCTGCACCTTGATACTAATCACGGCCGACATCCTGCACGACGTCGCGACACGACTCACCGGACAAAATATGACAATACAAGACTCAAGAATACATAACTCGACCCGACCTAGGTTTCCTCAACCTAAGCTCCGATACCATAAATGTAACACCCCGCATCAAACCGGGAATATTACACGCCGCACCCTCTCCGTGAGGATCCACCAGCTAGACATCAAAACAACACATTACATTACATACCGACGAATCAAAATAACGGACCAATAGACCGATTTGGTCTTTCGTCACTGACATAAAAATCAAAATACATAAACTCATCCAGACTCATACCCACACAAGGGTAAAATACTTGCAACAACGAACAATGAGGCAATGGAAAAGACAATACAATGGACTCGACTAATCGAACCCAAAACTCGGCCTTCGTGTGATTAGTATCATTCGTCTTTCATCATCCTCGTGCCGATCCCGTGTCTTGCTCCCGAAACCTCGCATGTACCGGACACACATGATATCCACCCCCGATTACTGGGGTTAGCAAACTCCACTGTTTCGCTAGTGCAAGTATAAAGTGCAAATACGAGCCATACACAACACATTCCGAGAATACAACGAAAGACTTCCCGAGGTGTATTTAGTTAAAAATAGTTCAAGTCTTGAAAGCGTAAATGAAGCAAGTAAGCATTTTGAAAACATTTCCAAATCTCGGATTTTTGAAAACATCAAAAATTGAAAATGCTCTTAATTCCTCGAAGCCATTTAGGTCACAAACCCAAAGTTCATTTTTCAAAATACAAGTCCATTTAACAAAACACGGGTCCACGACCCAACCATTCCTATCACAAAACACGTGGTCTACGACCCGATCATCCACTTCAATTCACTTACAAGGACACATTACACATAACACATTATTCCTATGCCATTCTAGCCAAGCACCAAGACTCGATATATAATGTCTCTCGACCCCAAGCACAAAGCATTGTGATACTCCTGACAATATCACAATTAACGAAAACATCAACGTCATCCTCAAGATGAAAACCACAATCGTAACCCGCGGCCGTACCCTTAGTATCGACCCCGGACATCCCGTCGGACACTCCGGGTGGGAAACCACTCCGCGGCCGTACCCTTAGTATCGACCCCAGCACATCCCGTCGGACACTCCGGTGGAAGTTCATCCACACACGCACACAAGTCCACTTCCGTGGCCTAACCCCTTAGAAACGACACCCAGACATCCCGTCGGACAATCCGGGTGGAAGGAACAAAACAAACACACGTTCCAAAATCACGCTTGCAAACCACAAGCCTCGAAGGTCAATCACAGTATATATAGTCGAGGTACTTTACTAGAATGGCCAGTTCATCCAACATATACTCATAACCCAGAACTAATACTATCAACAAGAAAGCACACTATTCCAAAAGCACCGAACGGCACAACCAATATCACATAAATTCACATAATTCATCGATAACCACATGTCTCCACGCATGCCTTAAACAAAGGACTAAACTTCAAAACTTACCGACGACGTAATCACACACAATGGCATCACACGAAAGTATTACGATCTTATACTCAACATTAATACACGTATTCAATTAAGCATATTAATTCTCGGAACACACAAGTCGTCTTTAAGAAAACCTTGTTGGTAAATATACCGATGCTTTTGAGAAAGATGGTTATGAATATTTATTTAGCACATATCGACGATTAACAACCATTATATCCACAAAACACGTAATGTATGGGCAAGATACTTGCCTCGATAATCGATACCGTACACTCCCACGATCACGGATCAGTCGGGACACCTCGAACACCTACGATTCTCAGGCGAAGACAATGAATACACCCACGATCGAAAAGCTTGAAGAAAACGACGAACGGAAGGGTTCCGACTCGAATTCTTTGCGAGAAATCTGACCCTAACATCATACCATCAATAAATTAACGAACGAACGAGGAATAATAATCGTAGAACGCTCGAATCCTCTTTGTGACATTTTATCGGACACCTTCAAGGCGTCGATAAGAAACTCAATAAAACGACAAATCCTCGGCGATTCAACCGAGGAACAGCAAGGAATTCGACATAATAATGTTTAACAATCATAAATACATCACTATTCTGAGTTAAAACGGATTAAACGGACAAATCGAACAAAATCCCCAAAACTAGATTTTAAGAAAACTTGCCTTGATTCGCTGGATTGAAGGATGTTACGTGATGATCAATTGATGTTATGAACCTCAAAACTTCATGGATTCATTGTATAACAACATGCCTCCATGATTGAGCAAGTTCCAGCCGCGGAAGGGAAGAAAACGAGTGAGAGAATGGGTGAAAAAAAACGTCCGCAGGCCTTAAATAGGCCGATTTGCAGCGTTACGACGTAATCGGCCAAGGGTTACGACGTAATCGAGTCATCGCCCCAAATCGCCGGCCCTACGACGTTACGGCCGTGGCCTTACGTGCGAATCGCCCTTACGCATGTAACGGCCGAGCACTAACGTCGTTACTCGGCCAGATCGCCCGGCCCGAGCATGCCCGGCCATGACTCGGCCGGGACCAATTCCGACGGCCCGAACGACCCCGAAACCCGAACTTGAGTACGAATCGAAGATACGGTTACCAAGTACTCGCAAAGACGAATCCGAGCACTAAGAGAACACACGATTCCGACCACCCAAGGCTCGAATTCGACAACTAAGTAATTACCCAAAACTTTGGGAAATTACAAAAATGGCCCAAAACGTCCGAAAATCACGATACGCGATCGAAACACCAAACCAAGGCTCGCAACATGAATAATAACATTAAATGAACTTACGAGAAACTCGAAACAACAGTTTCGGACGAGATTCGCAAGAATCGCACTCAAGTGCGGAAAATTCGCTAAAAAGCTCAGAACTCAACAAAACGATACCGAAACGAACTCGGATGACAAAAAGTGCAGAATTAATCATTCTCGAAATTACGAAACAGTCATGAGCGAGTCGTCAAAATGGACTCCGGCCGAAAAAGAAATTTACCGAAAATCGAAAATTGCGGATATTACATTCTACCCTCCTTAAAAGAAGTTTCGTCCCGAAACTTAAAAGAAGTAGGGAGAAGCAATATCCCGCCAGGAAAACTCAACGAGATACGCAAGGAAACGCGTAACTTACGCCCATCGGCGAAACGTTACAAGCAACGCAAAGGAATATACGGCGTGAAAACACGCTCCACGACGACCAACACAACGTCGCCGTTAGGGATATAACAAAACTAACAAGTGACAAGCGTCATCAAATGGATAATACAATCAAGTCAATTATCCGAACAATCACAAAACACAACGGACGAAAATCAATACGATTGACCAACCCAACGGTACATCAATCAAAACGCGAGCCAATCGCTGAACAAATACAGAATTCCACCGCCCAAGGGTTGGAAGATCGAAAACGAGACTAATTTTCCGAACTTGGAAAGGTCACAACGATATATAGATTAATTTGAGACAATATCAGAACTCGCTCGAATGACAAAGGTGAGAAACAACACGAGGTCAGAAGCATCAACGAACACAGTCGAGTCGATACGGTTGGACGAAACAGAAGAGAAAGAAAGAAAAATGCGGGTATTACAGCTTCAGCTTGTACAGCGTCGGCTTCATCCACATCGATTCTTACAGCTGCGGTGTTGATTTCTAAATCAACTACAGGTTCTATGGGAGTTGGAGGATCCAAGATAGATAGATGGTGAATGTTCTGAGTGATATCATCTACTCCTGTAGGGTCAAGGTGTGGTTCGTCGAACACTACATGAACTGATTCCTCGATCGTCAGCTTCCTTTTATTAAAGATTCTGAAAGCTTTGCTGACGGAGGAGTATCCTACGAATATTCCTTCATCTGATTTCTCATCAAAGGTTCTAAGTTGGTCTTTCCCATTATTCAATACATAACACCTGCATCCAAAAATGTGGAAATACGAAACTAATGGAGTTTTGTTGTTCCATACCTCATATGCTGTTTTGTTGTGGTGCTTGTTGACGATACAGCGGTTTTGAGTGTAGCATGCTGTATTGGTTGCTTCACCCCAGAAATGCTGTGGCAATTTGCTTGCGGCAATCATTGTCCTTGTTGCTTCTTTCAACATCCTATTCTTTCGCTCGGCAACACCATTTTGTTTAGGTGTACGGACAGCTGAGTATTCGTGCTGTATTCCATTCTCCGAACAGTATTGCTCTATAAAGCGATTAGTAAATTCTGTACCTCTGCCGGAACGAATGCACACGATACTCGATGCCTTTTTATTTTTCAACTTTCTCAGGAGCTCGGGCAGCTTTGATGTCGTTTCCTTCTTCTTGCTAAGAAAGATCGTCCAAGCATACCTGGAATAATCATCAACAACAACCATGCATTATTTCTTACCTCCCAAACTTACTGGGTCTACAGGACCGTAGAGATCCATGTGTATCATTTCCAACACTCTTTGGGTTGAAAGGTAGGATTTGCTCTTCAGGGTTGACTTGATTTGTTTGCCATTCTGACATGGTCCGCAGACGCTGTCCTTCTTAAATGACACATTTGGCAAACATCTAACCATTACCTGTCTTGAGAGCTTGTTGATTGTCTTGAAGTTGACGTGAGACATCCTCTTGTGCCATAACCAGCTAAGATCTGCAGTGCCTTTGGCAACAAAGCATGGAATTGAGGAGCTCATAGGCTTCCAGTCAGCAATATACATATTACTTGATCTGCTTCCTGTAAGCACAACTTCCTTGGTTTGGATGTTCTTGACTCTACAGCAATCTATATAGAACTTCACGGAGAACTGTTTATCACAGAACTGGCTAATACTAAGTAGATTATACTGTAAGCCTTCAACATATGCAACATCGGTGACTTTGAATTTCTCGACAAGTAGGTTTCCTTTCCCTCTTGTTCTTCCTTTATATTTATCACCGAAACGAACTTTTGGACCGCGACCTTCTACAAAATCTGATAACTTGCTCCTATCTCCGGTCATGTGTCGAGAGCATCCACTATCAAAGTACCAGGTATCCTCCTCTAGAATATCCTGTAACAAAAAGATTAAGTAGATTTAGGTCCCCTTTGATTTTTGGGTCCATGATTGTTAGTTCCTCTTGGTACCCAAGTTTTCCTGGCAGCAATTGGTTTACTGTAGGACATACTCGGTACAGTGTTGTGATATCTATGGGGGGCATATCCGTAGTTGTTATAACCATGATAATTATTATGCATAAAAAATTCAGGGTTATTATTATTAATCCAGTACGAGTGCCGTCTTGGAGGTGGAGCCATTTTCTTAGGCCTAACAGCTTGCCTTCTGGGTCTCCAGTTAGATTCCCAATGCTGTTGTTGATACTGAACCGGCATCTGCTGTCTCGAGGGATAACAGGGCTCCTGTATCCAATACCTCGGCGTGCTGTACTGATAGTACTGCCGTGTGGGCCTTTGGTGGTTCGATACAACCTTCCTTCTGAACAGCTGTTGGCGCTGTTGATATGCTCTGGGAGCATGCTGTTGAGTGCGCCTCATAGGCTGGAACGGCTTATGATTCCGCTGTCTGGAATAGGATTGCGGGGGCGGAATAGCAGCCTTCGGTTTTCTCGGTACAACAGGTTCCTTCTCGGGACTAGGGATTTCTTCCGATTCTGGAATGTGTTCCACACTCTTGACGAACACTGTACTAGTTTTCCCTTTGTTTGAACATGAGTTGTATCCTAAGCCACTTTTATCATGAGCATTTTGCCCAGTGCTCAGAATTTCTTCCATTCTTTTGGACGATTTTTCGAACGATTTCAGAGTGGTCTCAAGTTCAGTTTCTCGCTTTTCGAGAGTTTTGATTTTGGCTTGAAGTAGAACCAAATCATTTGTCTTGCTCTCGTTGTGAGTTTTAGCCTCACTTAGTTCATGAGCAAGTTGATGATTGCTCTCTATGAGTTTTTCAAAATCGACCTTGCTGGTTTCACAATCAAGAGACATATTTTCATAATTTATTTTCAGCAAGTCATTTTCATCTTTCAGCTCTAAATTAGTTAATTGAAGCTGTATATTCTCAGTTTTTAGTGTCTCATGGGCCTTTTGAATGTTTTTAAATTCATTCATCATGTTTTCAAAAGTATGAGATGCATTTGACGGAATAGCTGAGGTTGAACTTACCTCATCGTCGCTGTCTTCACCTTCTGGAATGTCTTTGGCCATAAAGCACATATATGCTTTATCATCGAACTCATCGTCAGATGAATCACTTTCAGTGACCACCTGAAGACATTCTGCTGATTTGGATGGTGTGGGGGAGGCTTCTGATTCTCCAATCAGGGCCTTGAGCTTGTCTTTCCAAGCACGTCTTCTTTCATCTCTCTCTTGTTGCTCGGCCTCCGGCAATCTTTGGACTTTGGGATGAGGACATTTATTTGCATAATGCCCTGGTTTCCTGCAATTATAGCACAGGTTAGCATCACCAGATGATGTTTCGGTACTTACCTTGTGGACAGGTTTGGGCACGTAGGAGTCTTTCAGTGTTTGATGAACTTTTGAATTTATGCATGAGAAGCGCCATTTCATCTTGAGATAGGATGTCGTAAATCCTTTGTCGGCATTCTTGTGACTAGGCTTGACGAATCGGGCATCTTTGTCGACGGTTCGATACAACGGCTAGAGCTGTGACTTTTGAAGGAGATTCTTGACTTTCTCTCTTCTGTCAATATCATACTCAAAAGCTTTGAGGTCGAGAAGAGATCAAAAGTAGATATTTCATTAAGATTACAAGATACACGCATAGTTGTGGTCTTAATGTCCCATCTGGGGGAGAGATCTGAAAATTTTTAAGTTCTTCTCCTTTTGGGTATAAATTTTTCCCAACGCTTCAAGTTCACCAACAATACCAGTGAATCTGAGGTCAAGTTCCTCAAGTGTCTCAGTTGGTTTCATTTCGAAGGATTCAAATTGCTGAGTCAGTTTTGAAATCTTGTTTTCTTTTGAGAGCTCAGTTCCCTCACAAATCAACTTGAGTTTATCCCAGATTTCTTTGGCTGTTTTGCAGCTCTTTACCTTCGAGAACGTGCCTTTGTCAAGAGTGACAAATAACGCGTTTTTAGCTACGTTGTCAAGGTTTGCTCGCTTTCTTTCATCTGTGGTCCATTGCTCGCGATCCTTCTCGAGCATCTCAGCATGGGCTTGGCCTTCAATCCTTGCGGCCGTGTTCACCTTCATGATCTTGATAGGACCATCCTGTATAACAAAATCATCTCTTCGTGCATTCTTCAAGATGAGCCTCCATTCTAATTCTCCAGTCGTCAAATTCGTTAATAGAGAACATAGGGACTTTGTTAATCATAGAAGTATCCATGTGATAATACAGGAATGAAAGAGACTGTTTTGAAAATAAGTGATTTTGGATCTGATTCGGTTAAAAATACGACTGATTCTTTTTAGAATCAACCGCTCTGATACCACTTGTTGGCCACTAAGTATACTGGATACAGTTTGGGAAATAGTTTAAACAACAAACTGTATGGATTTTAAATATGAGTGCGTAGCGGAAGTCTTGGATACGATGAGTTCTTTGTGGATGCAGCAACTAAATGTATAGAGTATACTTAATTAATCACAGTAATTAAAACAGTAAAAGATGAATGTAAATAACACAGTAATTAAAGTGGTTCGAGGTAAACCCCTCTATGTCCACTGGTCCTCCACACAGGAGTAAAAAGTTTATTATAATTACTACGTACACAACTACGTAATTATAACAGCACACACAATCAATATATCGTTCACACAGATTGATATAAAGATCTTAGCTTCAACCGTTCACACATATTGGTTTTGAGCTAATGCTTTGACTTGCTTCTTCACACACAGTTCTGAAGCTTCGTCTTCTTCAATGCAAAACCTTCACACACAGTTCCGGAGAAGCACAGATTGTTCAGTCCACACAGGGCTGTTTGTTCAAAGTATAGAACAGATGGAGAACAACAACTTTGACTTTAAGAGCTTTCAGCTGATGAAGTGTTGTTTAGAATGATGAGCACTATATATCTCTTTTGATCTAAGTTGCAGTAAGCTTTGGAGATATGTTTTGCTCTAATAATAATTTCGATAGCTTGGGTAACTGATCTTCAGCATCTTGATGTGATATATATAGTCTTTGAAATATATATCCGTCGAGATGTATCCGTTTGAGTGAGATTTCGTTCCAACGGGATTATAACACGATCCGGATTTAGCGGGATTTGAAGATCTGTTGACTGACAGTATTTAAATACTTTATCCTTGAGTATTTAAATGCTTCTTTATTCAACGGGACTTGACTTCTGGAGATTCCTTCTTTGTCCTGTTGTGAGCTGTATGGAAGATAACTGTATTTGAGTTTCGAGACAGTTTCCATACTTGGTCTTTTATAAGACTTCTTCTTTGTCTTGAAGGGCTTCACAATATCTTTGATTCGAGGCGGGATTTCGTCTGAGGATAATGCCTCAATGCTTCGATACAGTTTCCTTTACTGTATGCGGATTGGCATATATGTCAAAACCTCTTTATCAAATACCATTCGATACAGGGATTGGATATCCCGTCTGTTTCGATACAGGGTTCTTGTTTTCCCAACAAGAGTAATTGGTAATATAATGTGGTTCGGTACTACAATTATATTATTTATTTCATTAAATGTTCATTCGCTTTGTGGGTCCCAGTTGGGGGTCCACGGCACTGTAATAGCTGCCTAGTTCGGAGTGTTACAGAGTTGGTATCGGAGCGTAGTTTTGAATACTACCTTTCGAGTCATGTCTCATTTGAAATCATCGTTCACCAGACTAGTATCATTGGACTTTCGCGTTACGTGGGACCTGTGCAAATGCTAAGCCCCTCAGACCGAAACAACTGTAAGATTTCTGACGCCATGGTATAATTTCTGGCAATAAGAATCACTCATTCATCATTCATCAGTCAACAATCCTCAAACATCATCTTCATTTTTGATCTTGTCAATCATGTTAACTCATTAATCACTCATTTCACTTCATTGCTCAGTTGTTGATCTTGTGGATCGTATCATTAATCTTGTTAACTTGTTCAAGATAATCATTTCAAGAATTTCATCAGATAATCATGTCACCTCAGTTGATTATTCATGTAATCATTGTGTTAGAGCGCGTATGCTCATTATTATCATTTCATAATATAATCATAATGCGATATTTATGCGAGATCTATAACTATCATGTGACTTTTCTACTTAAGTATGGAGAGAGCTGGCAGAGGACGCAGGGAAAAAGGCCGCGGTGCGGGCCGAAACCCGGGAGCTCGTGTGAATACACGAGCGAATGCAAGGAATAATGCTAATTCATCAAGCAGCGACACCACCACCCATTCACCTGGAAATAATCATTCACTATCTGGGAGTCGCACCCGGGACACAGCTCATTCAGAAGGTGTTCGGGTAGACCCACTCGCATTTATGCAGGGCATGATGGCCCATATGAATCAGATGGCACGCCTCATGGAGACGATGCAGAACTCAACCGCTCTGAATCAATAGGCTCCTCCGCCGCCACCTCCGAGGCAAGAGAGGAGTGTGAGTAGTATCATTGGCGACATCTCTCACCAGAGGCCACCTATTTTCGAGGGCTCATCTGAGCCGGCGGATATTATTCACTGGCTTGAACATTTTGAGAAGATATTTGATATGGTGGATTGTCCCGAAGGGCATAAAGTTTCAGTCGCAGCTTATTATCTGGCTAAGAGCGCTCACTCATAGTGGTTATCTTTGAATCCCACCGATGGATCTTGTACTTGGGATCATTTTAAGACCCTAATGATGGAGAGATATTATTCGGCCCCACTCAGGGAGGCCAAGTTATCAGAATTACTAATTCCCGACCCCTCAGTGGACGATGATGTTCTCACCATCGCTGAGAAATTTCAGGATCTACTTCCTTTCGCCTCGTCTATTATTCACTCCGAGGCGGATAAGATCAAGTATTTCAGTAAGAGGTTGAAGCCTCGTATGCGGATGCAGTTACTTAATCATAACTGCAACACCCTGGCCAAATTCATCGAGAAAGCTCTCACTTATGAGCTTACTGCTAAGGAGATTGCTAAACAACAACCTTTATCTTCTAGCAAGAAGTCAAATAATCATAATCAGTCAGAAGGCAGTCAGGCAACCTTCAAGAAGCCTCATGCGGGCCCTACTTTTCTGAGCGACCTCCTATGGCGCCCAGACCCGCGGAATCTCAGTCCTGAGCGGCCAGTTCGTCCATCACCTGTTTCAACTATAGATAATAGGGTCATTTCAGCACCAAGTGTCTGAGGCAGACTATCACGTGCAATAAATGTGGGATTGCTGGGCATAAGGACCGTTTTTGCCGAAGAGACTCCAAACCTACTCCGGCGACATCTCAGGCCCCGAAATAGTCAGCGGTTCAAAATCAGGCCACTCAGTCCATGTCGTTCAAGACGACGGGAGCGAATAAAGGCGGAGCCCACAACTATCAGACAGGAGCATCCGGTTCCGGGGCTGGCAAACCCCGAATTTACGAGATGAAGAGAGCCGACGATCTGAAGGCCTGAATGATCTCAAGTACACTCGAAATTTTAACTCAACCTGTGTGTACCCTTTTTTAATACTGGTGCATCACATTCCTTCGTTTCCAAGTCCTGTTTGAGTAGACTATGCCTGGATAGTGCTACTAGTTGTGAGCTTTATGTCATTGGTCTACCAGACGGTAGAAGAATTATCGGATATCGTGAGATTAAGAATTGTCTGATTTAGCTTAATGGCCGTGTTTGGTTGGCGGACCTAATCGTGGTAAACTTACTTAGAGATGATGTTATATTGGGTATTGATTGGATGGATCGTCACGATGCCGTCCTTAGTGTCCGTAAGCATATGGTCACTATTATTTCAGACTATGGAGTCAAGTGTGTATTTTAGGGAGGTAATCCCGGCTGTTCCGGTAGAGTCATTAATATGATGAAAGCGGTGAAATTACTCAATCAGGGGTGTGTCGGTTATTGGTGCTATATGACCAAGACCGAGAAATCATCAGTGATTCTGGCAGATATTCCTGTAGTGAGAGAATATGCCGATGTATTTCCAGACGAGTTAGTTGGTTTGCCTCCACAGAGAGATGTGGAATTCACGATTGAGTTGGAGCCTGGTACGTCTCCAATATCGAAGGCACCGTATCGGATGGCCCCGACCGAAATGTAGAAATTGAAAAATCAACTGGAGGAATTATCTGAGAAAGGTTATATCTGACCAAGTGCGTCCCCGTGGGGAGCAACTGTGTTATTTGTCAAGAATAAGGATGGTTTGTTTCGCTTGTGCATTGATTATCGAGAATTGAACAGGGTGACGATCAAGAATAAATATCCCCTACCCCGTATCGATGATCTTTTGGATCAACTTCAGGGAGCTTCCATATTTTCCAAGATCAATTTAAGATCTGGGTATCATCAGTTGAGAATTCGAGAGTCGAGTATCGCTAGAACGGAGTTTCGAACACGCTATGGTCATTACGAGTTTGTGGTAATACTGTTTGGGTTGACTAATGCACCTGCGATATTAATGGAATTAATGAATCGAATTTTCATCAACTATTTGGATCAGTTCGTGATTGTCTTTATTGGTGACATTTTGAATTATTCCCATGACCGAGAGGAGCATGAATTTCACCTTCATCAGGTTCTTGACGTGTTGAGACGAGAACGACTCTATGGAAAGTTTTTTAAATGTGAGTTCTGGATGTCCGAAGTGACATTTTTCGGACATGTAATTTCATCAGACGGAGTACATTTTGACCCTCAGAAGACGGAGGCTATCCGAGATTGGCAACCTCCGAAGAATGTTAAGGAAATCCAAAGCTTTCTCGGATTAGCAGGATATTACAGGCGATTTTTGGAAGGATTTCTAAAATCGCTCAACCTTTAATGAACCTTTTGCGGAAGGATAATAAATACACGTGGTCCAATGCATGTCAACGATTTTTTGAGGAACTTAAGAGCCGGTTAATTTTAGCACCTGTCTTTTCCTTGCCTCAAGAGACGGGAGGATTTGTGATTTATAGTGATGCGTCCGGATACAGTCTCGAATGTGTACTAATGTAGAACGAGAAATTAATTGCTTATGCTTCACGGCAACTGAGACCTTACAAGGTCAATTATCCGACCGACGACCTGGATCTAGCAGTTGTGGTATTCGCGTTGAAGATTTGGCGTCATTATCTTTATGGCATCACCTGTCAGATTTTCACCGATCATAAGAGTTTGAAGTATATATTTACTCAGAAGGAGTTAAATATGCGACAGAGACGGTGGTTGGAACTAATCAACGATTATGATATTGACATTCAATACCACCCGGGTAAGGCGAACATTGTCGCCGATGCCTTGAGTCGTAAGTCCATTCAGGAGCAAATGCTTGCTCGTTTAACAATTCAGAAGGAGCTTCAACAGGAATTCCTGAGACCCTAGATCGAGGTCTGGTTACAGCGACTGCAAGGGCAACTTTGCATGTTAGAGATTTCATCCCCACTCGAGGAGGCGATCAGAGTGGATCAGGGTGCAGACCCATATTTGTTGCGCATTCGAGACGATGTGGCTCAGGGGAAAGCCCCTGGATTTATGATCTACGAGGATGGACTTTTGCGATTTAAGAATCGGTTATGTGTACCGGCGAATGACGAGTTGAAAAACTCGATTTTGAGAGAAGCTCATGCTACCCCTTGTTCCATTCATCCGGGGTCTAGCAAGATGTAAAAAGACTTGAAACAGAATTACTGGTGGAGTAATATGAAGCGAGAATTCACAGAATTTGTTTCGAGATGTCTGACCTGTTAGTAAGTCAAGATAAAACATTAGCGACCGACGGGTATGTTGAAACCTCTCCCTATTCCAGAGTGGAAGTGGGAAGATATTTCTATGGACTTCATCACAAGTTTGCCGACGAGTCGTCGTGGCATGAATACAATTTGGGTAATTGTGGACTGTTTAACTAAGTCAGCCCATTTCCTTGAGATTAAGGATATGTGGGGTCCCGAGAGACTTGCCTAGTTGTTCATCAAAGAGATCGTGAGATTGCACGGTACTCCTAAGAGTATCGTTTCTGATCGTGACGGGCGATTCGTGTCACATTTTTGGAAATCAGTTTATCATGCAATGGGAACTCATCTTAATCTCAGCATAGCTTTTCATCCTCAGTCCGACGGACAATCAGAGAGGACTATTCAGACATTGGAGGACATGTGTTCTCGATTGGAAGGATGATTGGGAAGCCCAACTACCGTTGATCGAGTTCACGTACAATAATAGTTAGCATGCTTCGATTCAGATGGCACCTTACAAGGCCTTGTACGATCATCGTTGTCGATCTCCTTTGTGTTGGATGACTTACCAGAATCAATCGGCACCGAGCCCGATATGCTTATAGCCGCCCGCGAGAAGGTAGCTTTGATCAGGAGTCGTTTGTTGACCGCTCAGAGTCGAAAAAAATCATATGCAGATAATCGTCGTCGACCACTAGAGTTTGAGACAGGTGACCACGTTTTGGTGAAGGTATCCCTGAGTCGAGGTATCTTCCGTTTCAGGAAATGGGGGAAGTTGAGTCCGAGATTCGTTGGACCATTTGAGATTTTGGATCGAGTAGGCAGTCTGGCTTATCGATTGGCCTTACCTCCGGCGTTGAGCCGAATTCATAATGTGTTTCACATCTCTCAGCTGAGGAATTATGTTGCCGACCCGAGTCACATACTTCAGTTCGATGAAATCGAGATCGCGGATGATCATTTGTATGAGGAGCGTCATGTACGAGTCTTAGAGTGGCATATCAAACAGTTAAGGAACCAGACGATTCCTTTGGTTAAGATTCAGTGGTCTAGACACGGAGTCTAAGAGGCTACTTGGAAACTGAGGATAGTATGCAGGAGAGTTATCCCGAATTGTTTGACCCTTAGTTTCAAGAACGAAGCTCTTTTTAAGGGGAGGAGTATGTAATACCCGGTTGTAAATTCATTAATTATCACTCAGTATATTGTCACTCAGTAACTTTTAACTCATTAATAATCATTCACCATTCACATTCATTTATTGTATTCACCATTCAGAGTAATTTGTATTGTGTATCAGTTACTATTCGTTGTTCAACCCGGTCAGAAAATCGGGCCGAGAATATCATCATTGTCATCTTTGTAGTGGGATGTGTGTGAGGAGTAGCGCATGCTACGTATTCTCTTTAGCGCGTGTTAATTGAGTACGGGTAGCGCACGCTACCTCTCAGCATTAGCGCACACTGACGTTGTTCAGGCAGACAGTCCCGAAGGCACTGGACTGAATTTTGAGTTGTAGTAGCGCACGCTACGAATGGTAAGTAGCGCACGCTAGAAGTTTGGATAACGCACGCTAAGCATGAGTGTAGCGCGCGCTAAGGCTCGATCAGACAGTCCAGTTGGTACTGGACTGAAATGGAATAATTCATAGCGTACGCTGTGAGAGGATCTTAACGTACGTAATGTTATGTGTAGCGCACGCTAAGTTTTGATTGTAGCGCACGCTAACGCGAGCAAGGATAGAGGACAGTAGGGTCTGGACTCCGGTATTCTGGACATTAACCATCAGGTAGCACGCGCTAACACAAGGTTAACGCACGCTAAGAAGAGGCGTTAGCGCACGCTACAAAGGTACGTAGCGCGCGCTAACGATGCATGCAGTGGGTACTGGACTACCCGGTACACCCGTCAGCACACACTAAGCACAGGATCTAGCGCGCGCTAAACTGGGTTTGCTATAAATAGGACAGTTAGCCCAGAAGTCGTCATTTCTCACATCTCATTTCGTTTTTGGGCGTTCTTGGGCAATTTTGGACGTTTTCGAGAGATCTCATCGAGTTGCATTCACCTATCAACATCTCCAAGTTTATAAGTCGGATTAATCACCATTTCATCCTTTCCAAACATCAAATCAAAGTAAATACTTCTTGAATCTAGAATTTTGGGATTTGTGTATTTTTTCCTTCCGATCTCTTCGTGTAAGCTTGCTTTTATGTTGGAATATATTAGATATTGATTATCTATCTTGGATATATGTATTCCAACGGATTTATTGGTGTATATTTCGGATTTGATGAATATTTGGGGAATTATTCTAGAACCCTTGATGTTTGACTTTGGTTATTCTGGGGGTTTCCGATTGATGTTGTCCTAAACTTGAGTTGTGGTTTTCTATTGGATTATTGATGTCATTAATGAAGTTTTGTTGTGTTGAATCATTACTTGGAGGTTTGGTATCGATATTATTGGGGTTGGTTGTAACCAAAGGGAAGAATGTTTACAACGTATTCGTTAGAATGCCCCCAATGAATTTTTTTATTATTGTATCGACGTTTGAGTTGGTTATAATCGTGCTTGATACGTATATTGAGTATTTGTTGGTAATCATGTTATTCAAGGTTGTTCGAGCGACCGGTATTTTTCCTTATGACGTTTGTTCGAGAGAGGACATTTCATCACCGGTATTGAGGTAAGTTAATTCTTACTCGGTTAAAAGGATATTCATTCCGTTCGTTGTTATTCATTCAGAATCATAATTCATTCATAGTGTAATAATCATGTTGAGACTTGTAATTATCAAACTAATCATTCAATTCACGAGGAACGACAGTTCCAATCATTTCAGTTAGCTATCATTCATTCCATTATTATTTCATCTCGGTGAGTCATTCTTGACCCTTGTCGGATTGTTATTCATTAATATTCATCATGGTCACTCTTGTTCATGTGACCTTCTAGGTTCATATTGCGTGTCCAGGTGGTTATGTGTGGAATTTTTAGTCGGGCACAGGATAGTCATGTGGCGGGTTCACCGACCCAATGGACTGTGCACACGGTAACGTGCCTCCGTGAGACTAATTAGGTACAAGTGCCGGTGTGTCCGGACACTCGTCTTGTGCACTTGCACGTCCCATTACGGGCGTACTATGATGCCCCTCTTCAGCTTAATTTCATAATTAAGATATATCATGATTGTGTTTAGTCAACTCTTGAGGATTGTTGTTCTGTGTAACTGACCCAGTTGGGGGATGTTGTTTTCAGGTCATGGCAAGGCAAAGGCACGGGAAGAGAACGTTGACGGCGAGGAGTCCCAGTGATACTAGTAGGGGGCCTCATTCCTTTTCAGTCATTCATGTTTCTTCACTTTTATTTCTGCTGCAGATTTCCGTTTGGATATTCCTTTTATTCAGTATTGTATATTTTATCTTCATATAAAATATACATGTATTCAGTATTTTCCTGGATGTGTTGTACTTGAAATTCCTCATCGGAGTAATTGGTAATATAATATGGTTCGGTAATACAATTATATTATTTATTTCATTAAATGTTCATTCGCATGGTGGGTCCCAGTTGGGATCCACGACACAGTAGTAGCCGCCTAGTTTGGGGTGTTATAGTAACATGTATACTAAATCTCCAATACGAATATTTCAAGTCGACACAAATTTGTTACGAAATTCGAATTTCGTAACTTCATACTGATACGAAATGACAAAATCTTAACAAAAAATCAAGGCATAGTGATACGAAATGATAAAATTATACTAACATGGTAATCTAGTACGAAATGAATAAATCGTAACAGTTGTAAATTCCTAACCACGTATGCAACATGCGAAAACTAGATCTAAAATACCAATACATCCAAATCGGTCGGAAATCACCCCAAATATACCATGAAACACCAGCAATCATATGAAAACTTGTAAATCATCAAAAACAAATATGAAAATAGCATTATTTCAAGCTAGATCTAGGATTTTCTAGAGAGAGAAAGATGGAGAAAGAGAAATAAAATCGAGAGAGAGTAGAGAAGATCCCAAACCTTGAGTTCCGTCGAGAATATTACGAGTTCCATAGTGGTTTGGGGGGCAACAGCGGCGACGACGGTTTTCGGCGAGATTTTAGAGATTACGGGTTGGATTGCTATTTGGGTGGAGTAGTAGCGAATCGCCCAAATCAGAGGCGATTAGGGCTTGGCGTAGCAGTGGGCTGGGCTTTGTCAGGGCCGGAGATAGGGCTGATGGGCCGCGGCGGGGCTTGTAGAAGGTGGTCGGCGGCTAGAGTTGCTGCTAGCGGCGGGTCATGGAGGCTTCAGTTGCAGCGGCCAAGATTGAAGAGGGAAGACGAGAGAGACGAGAGAAGAGACAGGCGAGAGAGAAAATAACGGGGGAGAGACCAGAGAAGAAAGAAAATGTAAGGGTAAATTGGTCCAGATTTGTCCTTTTTGGTTATAATTTGTACAAACTAAGTTGCATGACAAATATTGATATCTACTAAGCTATATGGCTAAACTATGACTTCTCTCATTAAATTACATGTTCGTGGTAATTTATTATTTCCTTAATAATTTCTTTCCTATTTATCTTTCGTTTCAGTTTATTTTATATTTGATCTATAATTTTGTTATCCTTGATGTAATCTACACCACCCAGTAGTCCAACCCCGATTGAAAGAAGACCAACAGAATGGTAGATAGAGAAACGTCTACCATTTGATTAATTCATTGAAAGTGGGCAAGTAAATTATAGATTTGGACCACTTGATGTGTTACTTTGTTTTCTTCAAAAATATCTCTAAATATCACTTGTCACGCATTAAAAAAAACAATACAATATATGTATAAACATATAAAATATGGAAAAGAAGCATCACATACATTTTTTTTTTCGTACATCTTGCTCTTACAGCATTTTACTCGATTAGAATATATACAATAATGCATGTGCTATTTATAAATATTTATGTAATTTAGGAAGAAGAAAAATATTTAACAGAAGTAAAAGATGTTAATGGTTCACTAGATATTCATATAAAATGTGTTCTATTGGGTAAATTATAACTCATATGTGCCTTATTGTTAGACCTGGCAATTCGTTCGTGTCGTGTATTTTCATGTCGTGTACTTTCGTATTTCGTGTACCAAAAGGCCAAACCCATACACGACACTAAATGAATTCGTGTCATGTCGTGTCGTGTACAGCGCAAATTCGTGTCGTTTCGTGTCGTGTTTTCGTGTCAGGCACATAATATAAAATAAATATGAAAATATTATAAAAAATAATAATTTTAATATTATAATATTATTTTTATAGGTTTTAGTAGACGAAATGAAACGAATGGTAACGAAAACACGAATGTTTACGAGAAATTTATGAAAATTCACATTATATTTTCAAATTTTAAAGTTTAGTATAAACAGAATTCATAAAATATATATTTTTATTAAATTAAATATAAAATATTATATATATTTATTTATTTATTTATTTCGTGTACTTCATGTCGTGTCGTATACCCAAAGGGTAAACACAAAGCCGACACTTCGGTCGTATACTTTCGTGTTTGTGTATTTTCGTGTCGTGTACTCAAAATGCAAACCCAAACACTAAATTTTCGTGTCGTGTGGTAAATTACCGGGTCTACTTATTGTCTAAGACGTGACTCCAATTTAAACTACACATCTAATTATACTATTATATACTCTCCCTGTTTCAGCCGAATGTTGACATATAATGTATAATTGGTATAAGGTAGATAATGACTCATATAAGTAATAATGGTTAATATGTGTCGGATATTAAAAATTAAAAAATATAAATGTTTGGTAGAGATTAAAAAATAAAATGTAATTATTTGATTTGATTGTGAAAAGTGATGAAAGTAAATTTACTACAGGAACAACTTTTTAACAGAAATGCAAATCTTTGGGCTGGACGAAAGGGAGTACTTGATTGAAACATTCTCATCATTGCATATAATTGTAGGTAATAAAAATTCATTAAATGCTAGTGTGCCTTAGTCTACATGTTAATGGGCTTCTCCTAGTTAGAGTAGGACTTGGCCAGTTAGAATGTTGCAGAATATGTAATCTCTCCCTATTTAAAGGGACCCCATCAATGAGAATATACACATCTTCTGCCCTAATTTTTGTGTTGTTTACTTTTACTACAACACGTTATCAGCATGTAGTCTACCATCAGAGCAAGAAAAATCCAAAATTCTGAAAAATATTGCAACTGGAACATAAATCGTCGCCGCTCCAGCTCATCACGTTCATCCACAGTGACATAGTTCTGCTGAAACCCTAGCTCGCCGCACCACCACAGATATGCAAACCAGATCGCCGCTAACACCAGCTGAAATCCTAGTCGGCCCCCTTCATATTCTCTAGCCGTCACCTCATTCACCAATCCTGTTGCCGTCCATCACATCTGATTCGGCCGCTTTACCTATCTCAGCCTCCATTGAATATTCGCCAGCCCTCTGTCCATCCTCATCCGCTACCGCATCCGTCAATTCTTCGCCGCCGCTCATGAGATTCAGATCCATAACCTCATCTTCTGTCTCTCGCGAGATCAAGATCCGTCGCGCCCTCGTCAATTCTCCGCCGCGGCTCGTGAGATCTAGATCCCTGCGTCCTCCTCAATCCACCAATCGCGCCGGTGCTCGTACCGGTTTTTCAGAGTCATCATCCAGTGAGTGGTTGGGAAAGAAGAAGTTTGGCGCCTCGTACCACCGCCACAATCGTCTTGCAGTAGAAAAAGGAGTCACCGCATCTAGTTGTCCCCGACTCTGTTCCGAAGTAGAAAATAAATTATGGTATATGAATGACGTAGTTGAAGCCGTGAGTATTGGATGAATTTGTTTACGATTTGGTCTATCGAATTGCGAAACTAATTTTAACTCCACTTCGGAGAGGAATTAAAAATTTTGCTGATCCAAATGGACCACTTCGAAGGTATATCGTGCCTTTCCTGCAAGGTAATCCTAAAAATCCGACTATTTGCAACATGCACAATTTTACATGCTTTAATTTATTTTATTGCATATTTATATTCCATAAATTTGTTATATTTATGCCTATTTAAACCAATTAAAGCATGCTGCATTAATAACTTTAATTAAATCAAAGCGAATCGCTTAAAGAAACTTGAATTAAATTAAATTCACGAGAACTAATATACATTCCAGCATAAGAAACTTATTTGACTGCATAATGTGTATATAGATATATACTAGTATTATGTGTCTATATCTATAAATATACATATACTTTGCATGCATCTATATATATTGCATGCAATTAGGCTAATTAGTAGATATAATGCCTAATTTCTACTCCCTATAAAGTACCATGATAACGAAACTTCATGTGTATTCATATATCGCATCGCAACCATGACCATATCTAGGTTCTAAACAAAATAGTCCCAATACTGAATAATTTATAATGGACGAACTCATGATTATGCGAAACGTATTCGCTTCCTTCTCTTGTTTACGAATATGGCTAATCCAACTCGTTCGAAATTCAGCATATTGGACTCAGAAGAACTTGAGTGCCATAAATGAGATTTTGATTTTAAGACGTTAGTGCCACACTTTCTGTTCATACAGACTACAAACTGTTTTAAAAGGTGAAAGAAAGCGCGCTAATATTCTTAGGCGAAGAAATCTAGACCCCAACTTATAGTAGGAATATCTGTAGATACGAAATCCACTTGCTTTATTATAACAAGTCAACAATTTAGATAATGATATACTCCGCCTTAAGGATATTTTTTTGTTTGAAAAGAAACTCACAGAAGACGACATGATCCAGAAAAAAACTTTTCAATTTCCCTACTTAAGTGCTTATACTAGCGAAACAGTATATGCTAAAGTACGATAATGCTACATCTGTTGAGACAAAGTAAATTCTCGATCTTAGTAATGGCAAAGTGAAATGTGGAAAGAATCCCGACCAATGAGGGACTGGACATGCCAATACCAAACCACATGGAATGAATTCGCATGGTGGAAATGGATGTGGCAGTCACAGATGTGGTCGTGGTCATGGAGTCTCTTCCAATGTAATGAGAAGAGACGGCGCTTCTGGCTCCCAAGAAATGAGTTGACTCATAATGTGAGATTGCTTCCATTGATATACGAACTGCCATGCAAGCAAATATTTCATAGACAGCTAGAAGAGGTATTGAGATTCCGATGAATAGAAGACTCACTATATAAAGGAAGACGATCATGAAATGACCCCAATGTCACTTTCGCATTTACCGATGGCATTATTGGACCATACGTGCCAAAGTCATTTGACATGTGATCTTTTTACCGCTCGATTGTAGATTGTCACTTCAATGAGACAACCTTCCCGTAGTTAGGGGGAGGAGAGAAGACGAACTTTCTTAGGGAACGACAGGTATTTTCATGGTGTGCCCCTATTTTGTCTCATTTAGATCCCCGTATATCGCTATGTGATAGTCAAAATTCTCAATCTTCGGAGCGTAGCAGATTCGATGCCTGATGCACTTACTGATATCGTGAAAGTGACGAGATCATATATACCAGCTGCAACCTGTAAGGTTGAAAGTCCTCGGTAAGGGGCGTAACACCGACGAACCGAGTGCTGCCATCACACATGATGGATGTGTGGTTTAGGCCATAGCTCCCTATAGGAAAAGGTAGAAGCTACTTGGTTCGACTTAATACTCACCTAAGGAGGAGGTAGAGTAAGGCACAAACTTATATATTAGTAATCAATGAACTCGTCTCATGAGATCATACTTGATTTTACTATGTCCATGAGTATGACGAGGGGGACGTCTCGAAGATTGATATGATTCAGAAAATCAAGAAATCTCGATGAATCATGAGAGTGTGGACTAATCATCCACCGACTTTGATGATCTATTTTTGCTCAAAGTATAGAGCAAGACGATGTCGAACCTCGCTCTGTTGTATGGTATCAACATTGAGTTGATTGGCCTTAAAGGATAAATCATTCCACGCAGAGCTAGATTTTTTGACAAAGAGATAGGTAATGGGTATGTAGTTCTAACCTCACAAAGTGTAAATCCTGTAGTACATAAAATAAACCTTTGTAAGCAGAATGAGAAGAATGAAGTCCTGAAGTACAAAGCTTGAAGGTTCTCATAAATGCTGTGGAATTGACTGAGGAGACGTACTCTCCTCAAAGCTACTTCATTATCTTAGTAACTTCCGAAGGACTGGAAATGCAACTCATAAATGTGGTTAGTGATATCTCTATGGGGATCTTAATATAGAGTGATAGGATGACGGATGTACGCTTTCTAAAAACCCGGTTTAAGGAAGACCAATATAAACCGGCGTATCGATTTTTGAATAAAGGAGGGGAGACCTAGACTAATGAAGTCCGACCTATGTCCTCAGACAAGAGGATGTCGACCTCAGAGACCTCGCCGACCTATGACCTCAGCTAAGAGGGTGCCGACCTCGGAGGCCTCGCTGACCTACGGACTTGGATAAGAGTGTCCCGACCTAAGTGACCCTTTATAATATGAGTCGACCTACCAAGTCATACCCAGAGTCAGGAATCGCCGGGCTCATGAAGGTTGAACTCTCGGAAAAGTAAATCTCGTCTCACCTAACAGAATCCCAGAGATTCAAGGACTAGAAGCCCATACTCCTCAATCCCGGATATCCACGGATGGGAAATCGCAGCCTGAATCCCTGGATATCTGGGATCTTCCCTAAAAATCAGGGAAAAATCTTAAAGGATAGGCGGCTCTCCCTTCTATAAAAGGAGGAGGGTCTTTTCTTCAAAGGCTAAGCATAATTCTGAGATTACAGTATTTTTTAGAGAGGGAAAGGAATATACAAAGAAAGAGAGAGAAAGCAATACTTCACACATTCGGGTTTTCTTAGATAAACTTCTGAGATTAACCCGGTTCTTGGTGGCCGATCATCTCGGTTACATCAAGTGGCGCCGTCTGTGGGAAGGGTGACATCGAGTCATTTTGAGCTGAGACATAAGGTCAGTAATGGCGGAAGAAACGAACCAGAAGAAAATAGGGGAGTTGATACCCCGAAATTTAGAAGAGGAACTAGCAGCTGCGGGTGGAGAATCGATTCTGGAAAAAACACCCATTACCCCGGTAGAAGAAGCTGCACCCAGCACAATCACACTGATGAAGGAAGCCTTAGCCGACATAATCGCTAATGTGATCCAGAAGAGCCGAGAGGTTGAAAAGCAAAGAATACCACGGAAAGTAATACCCATCCTTTCGGATGGGCCGGAGGAAATTGATCAGCAGGAAGAGCATGGGGTGTAATACCCGGTTGTAATTCAGTAATTATCATTCAGTATTTATCATTCAGTAATTGATACTCAGTAATTTCACTCATTAATGATCAATTGTCACTCATATTCAATCATGGTATTCATCATTCAGAGTAATTGTATCGTGTATCAATCGTCATTCGTCACTAATCTAATTGGAGTTTCGTGCCGTGTTTATCATCGTTGTCATTTTCGTTGTGGGCTGTGCGTGAGGAGTAGCGCACGCTACGTACTCTTTTTAGCGTACGCTAATTGAGTACAGGTAGCGCACGCTCTTGCCGGCATTAGCACGCTAATGTTACCACAGTTGCGATCCGGAAGGTACTCATTGCAGTGAGTTATTTATCGCACGCTACGAGTGGTAAGTAGCGCGCGCTAGCGGGTTGTAGTAGCGCACGCTAAATATGTGGAGTAGCGCGCGCTAGGGACGGATCAGGTTGAGTCCAGTGGCTACTGGACTGCACTGGATTAATTCATAGCGCACGCTATGAGTGATATTTAGCGTACGCAATCGATATTATAGCGCACGCTAACCGTTGGTTGTAGCGCACGCTATCGAGATCAGATCAGAGGACAGAAGGTTTCTGGATTCCAGTACTGGGCATCACATAATTCGTTAGTGCACGCTAACAATGGGTATTAACGCAGGCTAATAGCATGACCGTAGCGCACGCTACAAAAGGGTATGTAGCGCGCGCTACCGTGTTCGGACGGTGGGTACTGGACTACCCAAATTACCCGTTAGCGCACGCTACGCACAAGGGCTAGCGCACGCTAACCTGGAATGGCTATATATTGGACAGTTAGCCTGAGTTCGTCATTTTATCATCCTTTCTCATTCCCTCATCGGTTTCGGGCGATTTTGGGCATTTTGGAGAGTTCTCTTCGAGCTTCTATCATCCATCATCATCTTCAAGTCTTTGAGTTGGATTATCATCACTTCATCATCTCCTTAACATCGAATCAAGGTATTAATCTCTTGGATCTAGAATTTCGGATTTTTGGGTTTTTCCTTCCGATTTCTTCGTGTAAGCTTGGATTATCATTGGAATATGTTAGATATGGATTATCTACCTTGGATAAGTATATTCTTACGGATTTAATGGTTATTTTCGGAATTATTTCAAGAACCCTTGGGGTTGACTTCGGTTATTTGGGGATTTTCCGATTAATGTAGTTGTAATCTCGAATTGTGGATTCCTATTGGGTTATTGATATCATTGAAGTGTTTTATTAGTTCAATATACTCATTTTGGTGTTGGTTTCGATATATTCGGGATTGGATATTTTCAAAGTCGTGTGGTTGGTTACGTATTCGTTGGAATGCCCCTATGAGTTTGATTATCGTTGTTTTCGACCTTTGGGTTAGTCATGTTTAGTTGCTTGATACGTGTATTGAACGGTTGTTGGTAATTATTGTTATTCAAGGTTATTCGAGCGACCGGCATTTCATTTAGGACGTTGTTCGTGGACGGACATTCTTCATCGGTATTGTGTAAGTTAATTCTTACTCGGTTAAAAGGATATCCATTCCTTTTGATGTTGTTCATTCATAATCGTAACTCATTCATCATTATATTAACCGTATCAAAACTTGTCATTGTCAATTAATCACTTCAGTCATAAGGAACGACGGTTCCAATCATTTCATTAAGCTGTCATTCATTCCACCATCATTTAATCTTGGTGAGTCATTATTCATTGTCGTTGTCACTTTTGTCATATTGTGGCATTCCGGGTCATACTGGCGTGCCGGTTGGTATGTGTAGGATTTTCATGTCGGGCACATTATAGTCGTGTGTTGGTTGGTGGCCTCACATTGGACTGTGCACACGAGTTGATGGCTTCGTGAGACTGATTAGGTACAAAACCACACGTGTATTCGATCGATACTCGTTGGTGGCTTGTGCACGGACACATTTCCATATCGGACGTAGTGTGGCGCCATTCCTTTGAGCCGTATCATTAGTTGATTCATATAGCATGTTTGATTGCGTATGTTTCGACAGGATATTTCACAACTATGGATAACTCATGATTGTGTATTTTCAACTCTTGAGGATTGTTGTTCTGTGTAACTGACCCCGTTGGGGGATACTGTTTTTCAGGTCATGGCAAGGCTAAAGCACGGGGAGAGCACGGTGACGGCGAGGAGTCCCAGTGATACTAGTAGGGGTCCCAGTCTTTTCAGTCATTTATGTTTCCTTCATTTATTCCGCTGCAGACATTCCGTTTGAATATTTCATTTCACTCAGTGTTGTATATTTTATCTCCATATAAAATATACTTGTATTCAGTATCATCCTGGGTGTGTTGTATGAAACTCCTTATCAGAGTAATTAATTTTTTTTCAATCAAGCACCGCAGGTGAATTTTATTACGAATAGCAAAATTACAAGGTTCGGAAAATCCAGATAAAGATAAAAACAAAAAAGCCACAAGCGGCTGATTACAAAGAGCTAATTGGGCCTAAACATAGGCCAAAAATAAAACTCAAATTAAAATAACATTTCACTACCCGTATTTAAACCATAGCCCCACTACCCATATTTAAAACATAAGTAACCCAATTGAATCTCTTTAACCTATCCCCGAGCGCCTAAAATTGGGAAGGCCCAGTTGGTCCATACGAAGAAGCCCTTTAATTCCATGCGGGAGATTATGTCGGTCCAAGCGACAAAGTTGTTGGGCTTGACATCCCAAATTCGCCAAGAAATCAGCAGGCTTATTTGCTTCACGGTAGATATGAGTGATTTTAGACCTTCTCAGCGCAAGTCGGGATCGAATCCTATTAATCACATTCTGGCATTCCCAGTTGCCTCCCGATTCCTGATTTAAAATTTGAACCAGAACACTTGCATCCAGCTCAATCCACCAGTTTTCACCTTCTAATTCCGATAAAATTGCAGTCCCACAATCCAGAGCTTTAAGTTCCGCAGATAAACTGCTGTCAGCCACCAGAGTAATTAATTGTGTAATGTGGTTCGGTACTACATTTACCCTGCGTAATTTACTCATTTCATTAGCCTGGTAGGTCCCAGTCGGGGGTCCACGGCACTGTAATATCCGCCTAGTTTGGGGGTGTTACAGAGTTGGTATCGGAGAGTGGTTTTGAATACTACCTTCCGAGTCATGTCTCATTTGAAATCATCGTCATCGGACTAGTATCATTGGACTTTCGCGTCACGTGTGATCTGTGCAAATGCCGAGCCAATCAGACCAAGAACTGTAAGATTTCTGATGCCATGGTATAATTTCTGGCAATAATCATTCATTCATAATTCATCAGTTAACAATCCTCATTCATCATCTTCAATTGTGATCAAGTCGATAATGTTAATACATTAATCACTCAATTCATTTCATTACTCAGTTGTTGATCTTGAAGATCATATCATCAATCTTGTTAAATTGTTCAAGATAATCATTTCAGTAATTTCATCAGATAATCATGTCACATCAATTAATCATTCATGTATTCGCTGTATTTGAGCGCGTATGCTCATTTTCATCATTTCATAATATAATCATAATGTGATACTCATGCGAGATATATAATCATCATATGACTTTCCACTTTAGTATGGAAAGGGCTGGCAGAGGACGTGGAGGACGAGGCCGTGGAGCGGGCCGAATCCCGAGAACTCGTGTGAATACACGTGCGAATGCCAGGAATAATGCTAACTCATCGAGCAGTGATGCTGCCACTCATTCACCTGGACGTGATCATTCGCTATCAGGGAGTCGAACCCGGGACACAGCTCAGTCAGAGGGTGTTCGAGTCGACCCACTCGCCTTTATACAGGGCATGATGGCCCAAATGACTCAGATGGCACAACTAATGGAGGCGATGCATAACTCCACTACTCAAAATCAACAGGCTCCTCCGCCGCCACCTCAGAGGCAAGAGAGGGGTGTAAGCAATATCATTAGCGATATCTCTCGCCAGCGACCACCTACCTTTGAGGGCTCATCTGAGCCGGCGGATATTGTCCATTGGCTTGAGCACTTCGAGAAGTTATTTGCTATGGTGGATTGCCCTGAAGGGCATAAAGTTTCAGTTGCGGCTTACTATCTTGGTAAGAGCGCTCATTCATGGTGGTTATCGTTGAAGCCCACAGACGGATCATGTACTTGGGATCAGTTCAAGACTCTCATGATGGAGAGGTACTATCCGGCCCCACTCAGGGAGGCCAAGTTGTCGGAATTACGCACTCCCGACCTTTCGGCGGATGATGATGTTCTCACCATCGCCGAAAAATTTCAGGAACTTCTTCCGTTCGCCTCATCTATCATTCACTCTGAGGCGGACAAGATCAAGTATTTCGGAAGAGGTCAAACCTCGTATGCGGCTACATTTGCTTAATCATAATTGTGCCACTCTGGCCGAGTTCATTGAGAAAGCTCTCACTTACGAGCTTCTTGCTAAGGAAATTGCTAAGCAACAACCCTCATCACCGGCAAGAAGTCTAAGAACCGTAATCGGTCTGACGGAGTCGCCACTTTCAAGAAACCACGTGCGGGCTCTACCTTTTACGAGCGTCCTCCGATGACGCCTAAACCGCGGAATCTCGATCGCGGCGGCAGTTCGGCCATCACTGTTTCAGCTGTGAAGAAACGAGTCATTTCAGCACCAAATGTCCGGTATCACACGTGCCACAATCAGGGTTCCGGGCATAGGGCCTGTTTTGCCGTAGGACTCTAAACCCACTCCGCGTCATCTCAAGCTCCTAGGTCATTCAGGTGCGTAATCAAGCCACTCGGTCGGCGTCGTTCAAGACAGCAGAGCTAAAGGCGAGGCAAGAGCTCAGACGGAGGCGTCCGGTTCGGGGGCCGGCAAGCCCCGAATTTATGAGATGAAGAAGACCGACGATCCGGAGGCCCGGATGATCTCAGGTACACTCGATATTCTATCTCAACCTGTGTGTACCCTTTTTGATACTGGTGCAACGCATTCATTCATTTCCGAGTAATGTTTGAGTAGACTACGTCTGTGTAGTGCTACTAGTTGTGAGCCTTATGTCATTGGTCTACCTGATGGTAGACGAATTGTCGGAAATCATGAGATTCAGAATTGTCCGATTCAGCTTCATGGTCGTGTATGGCCAGCGGACCTAATCGTAGTAGATTTGCCGAGGGACGACGTCATCTTGGGTATTGATTGGATGGATCGTCATGATGCCATCATTAGTGTCCGTAAGTATATGATCACTATCATTTCAGACGATGGGGTCGAATGTGTGTTTCAGGGAGGTAATCCCGGCTGTTCTGGTAAGGTCATTAATTTGATGAAAGCAGTAAGATTACTCAATCAGGTATGTGTCGGTTTTTGGTGCTATATGACCAAAACCGAGAAATCATCAGTAATGTTGACGGACATTCCGGTAGTGAAGGAATATGCCGATGTTTTTCTAGACGAGTTACCTGGTTTGCCTCCACAGAGGGATGTGGAATTCACGATTGAGTTGGAGCCTGGTACGTCCCGATATCGAAGGCACCGTACCGAATGGCCCCGACTGAAATGCAGGAATTAAAGAACCAACTTGAGGAATTATTCGAGAAGGGTTATATTCGACCGAGTGCGTCCCCGTGGGGAGCACCAGTGTTATTTGTCAAGAAGAAGGATGGTTCGTTCCGCTTGTGTATTGATTACCGGGAATTGAATCGGGTGACGATCAAGAATAAGTATCCTTTACCCCGTATTGATGACCTCTTAGATCAACTTCAGGGAGCTTCAGTATTTTCCAAGATCGACTTAAGATCTGGATATCATCAGTTGCGGATTCGAGAGTCAGATATCGCAAGGACGGCGTTTCGAACACGCTATGGTCATTATGAGTTTGTGGTTATGCCGTTGGGGTTGACTAATGCACCTGCGGTATTCATGGAATTAATGAATCGGGTTTTCATAGACTATCTGGATCAGTTCGTGGTTGTCTTCATTGATGACATTTTGATTTATTCTTGTGACCGGGAGGAACACGAGTCTCACCTTCATCAAGTTCTCGACGTGTTGAGGCGAGAACAACTTTATGGGAAGTTTTCCAAATGTGAGTTTTGGATGTCCGAAGTGACGTTTCTCGGACACGTAATTTCATCAGACGGAGTTCGTGTCGATCCTCAGAAGACGGAGGCTATTCGAGATTGGCTACCTCCGAAGAATGTTAAGGAAATCCGAAGTTTCCTCGGATTAGCGGGTTATTATCGGCGATTTGTGGAGGGATTTTCTAAAATCGCTCAACCCATGACGAACCTTTACGGAAGGATAAGAAATACACGTGGTCCGACGCGTGTCAACAGAGTTTTGAGGAACTCAAGAGCCGGTTAACTTCAGCACCTGTCCTTTCTTTACCGCAAGGGACGGAGGGATTTGTGGTTTATAGTGATGCGTCGGACGTGGTCTCGGATGTGTGCTCATGCAGAATGGAAAGGTTATTGCCTATGCTTCACGGCAATTGAGACCTTACGAGGTTAATTATCCGACTCACGATCTGGAGCTAGCAGCCGTGGTGTTCGCTTTGAAAATTTGGCGTCATTATCTTTATGGCGTTACCTGTCAGATATTCACCGATCATAAGAGTTTAAAGTATATATTTACTCAGAAGGAGTTAAATATGCGACAGAGACGGTGGTTGGAACTAATCAAAGATTATGATATCGAGATCCTTTACCACCCGGGCAAGGCGAACGTTGTCGCCGACGCCTTGAGTCGTAAGTCCGTTCAGGAGCAGATGCTTGCTCGTTTAACAGTTCAGAAGGAGCTTCAGCAGGAATTCCTTAGACCCGAGATCGAGGTCTGGCTTCAGCGAGTTCAGGGACAACTTTGTATGTTAGAGATTTCATCGTCTCTTGAGGAGGTAATCAGAGAGAATCAGAGTTCAGACCCTTCATTGTTGCGCATCCGTGAAGATGTGGCTCAGGGGAAAGCCCCTGGATTCGTGGTCCACGAGGATGGACTTTTGAGGTTTAAGAACCGGTTGTGCGTACCGGCGAATGACGAGTTGAAAAACTCTATTTTGAGAGAAGCTCATGCTACCCCTTATTCTGTTCATCCGGGGTGCAGCAAGATGTATAAGGACTTGAAACAAAATTACTGGTGGAGTAATATGAAGCGAGAAGTCGCAGAATTTGTTTCGAGATGCTTAACCTGTCAACAAGTTAAGATTGAACATCAGCGACCGGCGGGTATGCTGAAACCTCTCCCTATTCCGGAGTGGAAGTGGGAAGACATTTCTATGGATTTCATCACGAGTTTGCCGACGAGTCGTCGTGGCATGAATACGATCTGGGTGATTGTGGACCGCTTAACTAAATCAGCTCATTTCCTTGAGATCAAGGATACGTGGGGTCCCGAGAGACTGGCTCAGTTGTTCATCAAGGAGATAGTGAGACTGCACGGTACTCCTAAGAGTATCGTTTCCGATCGTGACGGATGATTTGTATCCCATTTTTGGAAATCCGTTCATCGTGCTATGGGAACTCAGCTTAATCTCAGTACCGCTTTTCATCCTCAATCCGACGGACAATCTGAGAGGACTATTCAGACCTTAGAGGACATGTTGAGGGCATGCGTCCTCGATTGGAAAGTCGATTGGGAAGCCAAACTACCATTGATCGAGTTCACGTATAATAATAGTTGGCATGCTTCGACTAAGATGGCACCTTACGAGGCCTTGTATGGTCGTCGTTGTCGATCTCCTTTGTGTTGGGATGACCTATCAGAATCAATCGGCACCGAGCCCGATATGCTTATAGCCGCCCGTGAGAAGGTAGCTTTGATCAGAAGTCGTTTGTTGACCGCTCAGAGTCGACAGAAATCATATGCAGATAATCGTCGTCGACCGTTAGAGTTCGAGGCGGGTGACCATGTTTTGGTCAAGGTCTCCCCGAGTCGTGGTATCTTCCGTTTTGGGAAGAGGGGTAAGTTGAGTCCGAGATTCATTGAACCGTTTGAGATTCTGGATCGAGTAGGCGAGTTAGCTTACCGATTGGCTTTACCTCCGGCGTTGAGCCGAATTCATAATGTGTTTCACGTATCTCACTTGCGGAAGTATATTGCCGACCCGAGTCACATACTT
The DNA here is from genome assembly GCA_033398695.1 of Orobanche coerulescens. Taxonomy (NCBI): domain Eukaryota; kingdom Viridiplantae; phylum Streptophyta; class Magnoliopsida; order Lamiales; family Orobanchaceae; genus Orobanche; species Orobanche coerulescens. The sequence continues at coordinate 125,873,629 of CM065812.1, read as the reverse complement.
CAGTTCGATGAAATCGAGATTGCCGATGATCATTCATATGAGGAACGTCCTATACGAGTTTTAGAGCGGCGAATCAAGCAGTTGAGGAATAAGATGATTCCTTTGGTTAAAATTCAGTGGTCTAGACACGGAGTCGAAGAGGCTACGTGGGAAACCGAGGATAGTATGCGGGAGAGTTATCCCGAGTTGTTTGACCCTTAGTTTCGGGGACGAAACTCTTTTAAGGGGGGGTGTATGTAATACCCGGTTGTAATTCAGTAATTATCATATAGTATTTATCATTCAGTAATTGATACTCAGTAATTTACTCATTAATGATCAATTGTCACTCATATTCAATCATGGTATTCATCATTCAGAGTAATTGTATCGTGTATCAATTGTCATTCGTCACTAATCTAATTGGAGTTTCGTGCCGTGTTTATCATCGTTGTCATTTTCGTTGTGGGCTGTGCCTGAGGAGTAGCGCACGCTACGTACTCTTTTTAGCGTACACTAATTGAGTACAGGTAGCGCACGCTACTGCTCAGCATTAGCGCATGCTAATGTTACCACAGCTGCGATCCGTAAGGTACCGGACCGCAGTGAGCATTTGTAGCGCACGCTACGAGTGGTAAGTAGCGCGCGCTAGCGGGTTCTAGTAGAGCAAGCTAAAAAACGGTAGTAGCGCGCGCTAGGGACGGATCAGGTTGAGTCCAGTGGCTACTGGACTGCACTGGATTAATTCATAGCGCATGCTATGAGTGATATTTAGCGTACGCAATCGATATTATAGCGCACGCTAACCGTTGGTTGTAGCGCACGCTATCGAGATCAGATCAGAGGACAGAAGGTTTCTGGATTCCGATCGGGCATCACATAATTCGTTAGCGCACGCTAACAATGGGTATTAACGCACGCTAATGGCATGACCGTAGCGCACGCTACAAAAGGGTACGTAGCGCGCGCTACCGTGTTCGGACAGTGGGTACTGGACTACCCAAATTACCCGTTAGCGCACGCTACGCACAAGGGCTAGCGCACGCTAACCTGGAATGGCTATATATTGGACAGTTAGCCTGAGTTCGTCATTTTATCATCCTTTCTCATTCCCTCATCGGTTTCGGGCGATTTTGGGCATTTTGGAGAGTTCTCTTCGAGCTTCTATCATCCATCATCATCTTCAAGTCTTTGAGTTGGATTATCATCACTTCATCATCTCCTTAACATCGAATCAAGGTATTAATCTCTTGGATCTAGAATTTCGGATTTTTGGGTTTTTCTTCCGATTTCTTCGTGTAAGCTTGGATTATCATTGGAATATGTTAGATATTGATTATCTACCTTGGATAAGTATATTCTTATGGATTTAATGGTTATTTTCGGAATTATTTCAAGAACCCTTGGGGTTGACTTCGGTTATTTGGGGATTTTCCGATTAATGTAGTTGTAATCCCGAATTGTGGATTCCTATTGGGTTATTGATATCATTGAAGTGTTTTATTAGTTCGATATACTCATTTTGGTGTTGGTTTCGATATATTCGGGATTGGATATTTTCAAAGTCGTGTGGTCGGTTACGTATTCGTTGGAATGCCCCTATGAGTTTGATTATCGTTGTTTTCGACCTTTGGGTTAGTCATGTTTAGTTGCTTGATACGTGTATTGAACGGTTGTTGGTAATTATTGTTATTCAAGGTTATTCGAGCGACCGGCATTTCATTTAGGACGTTGTTCGTGGACGGACATTCTTCATCGGTATTGTGTAAGTTAATTCTTACTCGGTTAAAAGGATATCCATTCCTTTTGATGTTGTTCATTCATAATCGTAACTCATTCATCATTGTATTAACCGTATCAAAACTTGTCATTGTCAATTAATCACTTCAGTCATAAGGAACGACGGTTCCAATCATTTCATTAAGCTGTCATTCATTCCACCATCATTTAATCTTGGTGAGTCATTATTCATTGTCGTTGTCACTTTTGTCATATTGTGGCATTCCGGGTCATACTGGCGTGCCAGTTGGTATGTGTAGGATTTTCATGTCGGGCACATTATAGTCATGTGTTGGTTAGTGGCCTCACATTGGACTTTGCACACGAGTTGATGGCTTCGTGAGACTGATTAGGTACAAGACCACACGTGTATTCGATCGATACTCGTTGGTGGCTTGTGCACGGACACATTTCCATCCCGGACGTAGTGTGGCGCCATTCCTTTGAGCCGTATCATTAGTTGATTCATATAGCATGTTTGATTGCGTATGTTTCGACAGGATATTTCACAACTGTGGATAACTCATGATTGTGTATTTTCAACTCTTGAGTATTGTTGTTACGTAACCGGCCCGTTGGGGATACTGCTGTGTCATGGCAAGGCTAAAGCACGGGAGAGCACGGTGACGGCGAGGAGTCCCAGTGATACTAGTAGGGGGCCCGCCTTTTGATCATTTATGTTTCCTTCATTTATTCCGCTGCAGACATTCCGTTTGAATATTTCATTTCACTCAGTGTTGTATATTTTATCTCCATATAAAATATACTTGTATTCAGTATCATCCTGGGTGTGTTATATGAAACTCCTTATCGGAGTAATTAATTGTGTAATGTGGTTCGGTACTACATTTACCCTGCGTAATTTACTCATTTTCATTAGCCTGGTGGGTCCCAGTCGGGGGTCCACGGCACTGTAATATCCGCCTAGTTTGGGGGTGTTACATGGGGAGAGCTATCCAAGAGTATGGGAGCGATCTAGATAGGAAAAAATGTTGGATCCCTTATATCCAGTATGCAAGACGAGCTAGGAGGCCCGTATCCAGAGTTTAAAAAGAATAAAAAATCAAAGGTGCTCGAGGAAACCAAGGAAGAGGGTGTCAAGCCTAACGAGGAGTTGCTGGAGATAGAATTGGTTCCTGGCAAGCCAGAAACAAAAATTCGCGTGGGAAATTGGTTAGACGATGGGATAAGGGAAAGCCTTATCTGCTTGCTAAGGAGATTTGTGGATATTTTTGCATTTGCGGCGGAGGATCTAGTGGGAATCAGCCCAACAGTCGCCGAGCACAGGTTAAACATCGACCCAACCACAAGGCCAGTGAAGCAGAGGAGGAGGCATTTTGGGCCGGAGATGGATAGGATCATTGGGGAAGAAGTTGACAAGCTCCTCCAAGCTGGACACACAACGGAGATCCAGTTTTCGGAGTGGTTATCCAATGCTGTCATGGTAGGGAAAAGCCAAGGGAAGTGGAGGATGTGCATGGACTTCCGAGACCTAAATAAAGCATGTCCGAAGGATCACTACTCGTTACCCCACATAGATCAGCTGGTGGACTCAACCTCGGGATGCGAGTTGCTCAGTATGATGGATGCTTCTCAAGGATATCATCAGATTCCCCTCGCACCCGAGGATAGAAAGAGAGTTAGCTTTGTGGTATCAAGAGGAACTTTTTGTTATGTGCGCATGCCTTTCAGGTTAAAGAATGCAGGAGCCACATATCAAAGGATGGTTGACAGAATCTTTAAATCCCAAATCGGCAGAAACATGGAAGTGTACATGGATGATATGATAGTAAAAAGCATAAAGGCGGTAGAGCATATCAAAGATCTAGATGAAACGTTCAAAAATCTGCGCACGTACGGAATGAAGCTCAACCCATCAAAGTGTTCTTTTGGAGTGAAATCGGGAAAATCTCTGGGATACGTAGTCACAGAGCAAGGAATCGAGGTCAACCCAGAAAAGGTCAAAGCAGTGCTACAAATAGATCCTCCAAAAAATATCAAGGATATCCAGATACTAACAAGAAGAATAGCGGGGCTGAGCCGGTTCATATCACGCTCAGCCGAGAAGGGATTCCCATTTTTTAAACTCTTAAGAAAAGGGAACAAATTCGAATGGACCTCCGAAACGCAAACAGCATTCGAAAAATTAAAAGAATATTTGGCCGAGCTGCCTCTGCTCACCAAACCAGTACCAGGAGAAGAGCTCATACTCTACTTATCCGTAGGAGAGGGGGCGGTTAGCTCGGTCTTGCTAAGAGAAGAAATGAGTAAGCAAAGCCCATTTATTATATAAGCCTAATTTTGCAAGGGGCAGAATGGAACTATTCCGAGCTAGAGAAGGGAGACAGCCCGGCGATTGAGGCCGTATTTCCTAGCCCACCGAATAAATCTGCGAACCAACTTGCCCTTAAGAGAAACACTAGGGCGACCTAATGCGTCAGGTCGCCTAGTGAAGTGGGCGGTAGAGATGGGGGAATATGACATAGAGTATGAGCCGAGAACGGCAATTAAAGCTCAGGCCCTAGCGGACTTCATCCAAGAGGAGGCCATGCCATCGCTGCTAGAAGGACAGTGGCTACTGCATGTGGATGGATCAGCAACAACCAGTGGCTCTGGGGCAGGGATAGTCCTTACTACCCCGGTGGGCGAGCAATTAGAGTATGCCGTAAAATTCAATTTCAAAGCCTCTAACAACGAGGCGGAGTATGAAGCCCTGGTTAAGGGAATGCAGCTGGGGATAGACTTGGGCGTGCGACGACTCATAACCTATTCTAATTCTCAGCTAGTCACGCAGCAGGTAGGAGGAAAATTTGAGATAAATGAGGATCGGATGAACAAGTATGTCAAGGAAGTGAAAGAGGCTGCCAAAAAACTAGGTGAATGGAAGTTGATCCATATCCCTAGGGCGAAAAATGTAAAAGCTGATTACTTAGAAAAAATGGGAAGCTCTTTGGTGGATTGTCGCTCACGAATAGTAACGATTTTAGGAGCAGCCCGGAGTAGCATCACGAAACAGGTGATGGAGGTGAACGAGATTGCGGACTGGCGAACTCCTTTGTTGGCATACCTAAGAAGAGCAGAACTACCCACTGAAAGGCAAGAGAGAATGAAAATTGTACGAAAGGCAGCGAGGTTCTATTGCATTAACGATGAATTATACAAGAGATCCTACCGCGGTCCATACCTGTGGTGCGTCTCGGAAGAAGAAGGGCGGGGTATACTGAAAGAAATCCATGAAGGGTGCTGCGGTGATCATACCAAAGGAAGGGCGCTAATTAGCAAAACACTAAGAGCTGGATTTTTCTGGCCGACCATGAGCAAGAAAGCGGCGGAGATGGTTAAGCGGTGCCAAAAATGACAAATACACGCACCCTTAATACACATCCCAGCTGAAGATATGATCACCATGGGAGCACCCTGCCCTTTTGCTAAATGGGGAATCGATATCATGGGGCAGTTTACACCTGGCTCGGGAGGAAGGAAGTTTTTAGTAGTAGCCATAGACTACTTCAGCAAGTGGGTAGAGGCCGAACCCGTGGCCACCATAACCGAGCAAAGAATCATAAGTTTTCTATTTAACAACATTTGCTGCAGGTACGGAGCGCCCCAAATACTTATCTCAGACAATGGAACTCAATTCAATGGGAAAAGAACCCAATCCTGGTGCGAGGGGATGCATATCAAGCAAAGGTTCGCTGCAGTTGCTCATCCGCAGACTAATGGACAAGTGGAGGTAACTAACAGAACAATCTTGCAAGGGATCAAAACTGTAACACCCCAATTCACAAATGGGACATTACATGCCGTAGAACCCTCGTGAGGTCTACCAGGCTAACACATGACACATAACCACAATGAAATCCCAAAAGATGCACTCAAAAGTAAATAAGGCTGTGGCATTTCTAGCAACGGGAAAGGCTCTTATTGATGTGGAAAGGGGAGAATTAACACTACGTGTTAACGACGAGCATGTTCTATTTTCTATATTCAAAGCTATGAAATTTCATGATAATACTGAATATTGCAATGTTATTGACCATATAAGCTCGTATGGAAAGAAAAAGATCTTACACTCATTTTCGTCGGATCCGTTAGAGTTTGCTCTTACGAATTCATGTTTTTCTAGTGATTCAACTTTGGAGTTTAACGATTCTGACTTGTTTGATTATGTTTCTGAATTGAATTCTCTACAGGAAAAAACGCAAATCAATACGTTCGATGATTTAGACAAAGGGGAGCATGAAGTAGTTGCAGAAATCAAGATGACGGACGAATCAAATGTGTCCAACGACATGGACAAAAATTTGGGGTCCGTTTCATCTCAATCGGATTCATCTCAACCAAGCTTGGACCTTAAAACTCTCCCGGAACACCTCAAGTATGCATTTCTGGATGATAACAAATCCAATCTGGTAATTGTATCCTCTTCACTTTCATCCACTCAACTAGATAAATTGCTTCGTGTATTGAGAGCACATAAGTCGGCTATAGGATGGTCTATCTCAGATTTGAAGGGAATTAGTCCTTCCATATGCATGCATAGGATTTTGCTTGAAGAAAATTTTAAACCTAAAGTGCAAAATCAACGGAGACTTAATCCCATAATGAAAGAAGTGGTTGAAAAGGAAGTACTAAAACTTTTAGATGCCGGGATGATATATCCAATTTCCGATAGTGAGTGGGTAAGTCCTACTCAAGTGGTGTCAAAAAAGGGAGGGATGACCGTAACCAAAGACGAAAAAGATGAATTAATTGCTATGAGAGTAGTTACGGGATGGCGAGTATGTATAGACTATAGGGCTTTAAATGCGGCTACTCGCAAAGACCATTTTCCTCTTCCCTTCATTGATCAGATGCTTGATAGATTGGCGGGGCATGAATTTTTCTATTTTCTTGATGGATATTCAGGGTATAATCAAATCTATATAACACCGGAAGATCAAGAAAAAGCGGCCTTTACATGTCCTTATGGAATTTATGCTTATCGTAGAATGTCGTTTGGTTTATGTAATGCTCCAGCCATATTTCAACGTTGTATGATGGCGATCTTTCACGGTTTGATCGAAAATATAATGGAAGTTTTCATGGATGATTTTTCGGTGTTTGGAAATTCATTTGATCATTGCTTGCATAATCTTACTTTAGTTTTGCAGCGATGTGAAGACACTAATCTCGTGTTGAATTGGGAGAAATGCCACTTTATGGTGCAAGAAGGAATTGTCCTAGGCCATCGAGTGTCCGCCGCCGGTTTGGAGGTTGATAGGGCGAAAATTGTCGCCATTGAGAAACTTCCTCCACCAAAGAATGAAAAAGAAATTAGGAGTTTCCTTGGACACGCGGGTTTTTATAGGAGATTCATAAAAGACTTTTCAAAAACCACTAAACCTTTGAGTAAATTGCTAGAAAAATATACCTCTTTCATTCTTTCTAACGAATGTTTGCAGGCATTTAAGACTCTAAAGAAGGCATTAGTGAGTGCTCCTATCCTCGTGGTACCGGATTGGTCTCAACCTTTTGAGATCATGTGTGATGCAAGTGATTATGCGGTCGGAGCTGTGTTGGGACAACGTAGTGAAAAACTCTTTCGGGCTATTTATTATGCAAGAAAAACATTGGATGGAGCCCAACAAAATTACACAACAATGGAGAAAGAAATGCTTGCCGTGGTATTTGCTTTTGATAAATTCCGATCATATTTAATTGGGACAAAGAGGATAGTACATACGGATCACGCAGCTATCAAATACTTGTTTGAGAAAAAAGACTCTAAACCTCGCCTAATTCGATGGATTCTTCTTTTACAAGAGTTTGACGTGGAAGTTCGAGACAGAAAAGGATGTGAAAACGTGGTAGCCGACCACTTATCTCGCCTCGAGTACAAAAAGGAGGAGGAACCCGAGATCGAAGGGATTAAAGAAGAATTTCCGGACGAGCAGCTCTTTATGGTAGAAGCTAAATTTCCGTGGTTTGCTGACATTGTTAATTTTTTGGTCGCAGGTGTGCTACCCCCGGATTTATCTCATTATCAAAAGAAGAAATTCCTACATGATATCAAGTTCTATATGTGGGATGATCCATTACTTTTTAAGAGATGTGCCGACATGATCGTGAGGAGATGTGTACCACAAGAGGAATGGGATGAAATTCTTCAACAATGTCATTCATCAACAACCGGAGGACATTTCGGAGCAACACAGACGGCTGCAAAAGTGTTGCAAAGCGGTTTTTATTGGCCTACGCTATACAAAGATTGCTATCTCTTCATTCAAAAATGCGATAGATGCCAACGAGTAGGAAATATTTCAAGACGTCATGAGATGCTCCTAACCAACGTAATTGAGGTTGAACTATTTGACGTTTGGGGTATCGACTTCATGGGTCCATTCTCATCATCATTCGGAAATAAGTACATTCTCCTAGCGGTCGAGTACGTATCTCGATGGGTCGAGGCAATTTGTTCTCCAACAAATGATGCTCAAGTAGTAATGAAATTTTTAAAGAAAAATATCTTTTGGCGATTCGGAACTCCAAGAGCATTAATCAGTGATCGGGGATCGCATTTTGTCAACAAAATCATGGATAAACTCCTTCAGAAATATGGGGTCCGATCAAAGAAATCATTGGCCTATCATCCACAAGCAAATGGACAAGCTGAAGCGGCCAACAAAGAGATCAAGCTAATCTTGGAAAAGACGGTGAGTACATCTCGGAAAGATTGGTCATCCAAGCTCGATGATGCACTTTGGGCTTATCGTACGGCCTATAAAACTCCTTTGGGAACATCGCCCTATCAACTCATTTTTGGGAAATCATGTTACCTACATTTGGAATTGGAGCATAGAGCGATGTGGGCGGTGAAAAAAATAAACTTAGATTTTGAGGCCGCCGGAAAGAAAAGATTGCTAGAGTTAAATGAATTGGAAGAATTCCGGGATGAATGCTACGAAAACTCTCGAATTTACAAAGAAAGGTCTAAAAGATGGCATGATAAGATGATCGTAAAACGTGAATTTATGCCGGGACAACAAGTACTTCTCTATAATTCAAGACTGAAATTGTTCCCTGGAAAATTGAAATCAAGATGGTCGGGTCCATTCGTGATCAAGAAAGTACTTCCACCCGGAATAGTCGAGCTCATGAGTAGAGACGGAGAGCTATTTAAAGTTAACGGACAACGAGTCAAACATTACTATCATCCCTATCAAAAGGAAGCCGTATCCGTAATAACTTTAATCGAGCCATAAAAGACTTTCAGATGAAGACGTCCGGCTGAAGACGTTAAACTTAGCGCTAATTGGGAGGCAACCCAATAAATTTTATTTTCATGTTTTGATTTTTTTTCGCATTTTGTTGTATTTTTTTTCTTGTTGTATAACTAACCGGTTTAAATTTTGGTGTTCAAATCGCAGGAAAAACACACCGAGGACAAAACTGCATTTTCCAGGACAGCACGGCACGGGCCATGTCAAATGACACGGTCGGGTCGTTCAACCAGACGATTTTCACTTTCTGGAGTAGCACGGCACGGGCCGTGTCAAATGACACGGTCGGGTCCGATGGCCAGCCGATTTGGACAATCCAAGCAGGTACGACACGGGCCGTGTCATATGACACGGTCGAGTCAGGTACCCAGGTCAAATTTCACTTTCTGGCATAGTACGGCACGGGCCGTGTCATTTGACATGGCCGGGTCAGATGGACAGCGGCAAATTTTAACAAATGAAGCAGGTATGACACGGGTCGTGTCATTTGACACGGGCCGTGTCGGTCGGGGGATATAAAAGGCGCTGTACGGCCGACTTCACCCATCTTCTTCCCCAAAACTTTCCTCCTCCCCCAAATCATAAACCCTAGTCTCGAATCTCATCAAATCCGGCAAAATCAGGCAAAAACAGTGTCAAATCTCACATAATAACATAGTGTTCCTCATTTTTCCACAATCCTATTGCTTCAAAGGGTACGAATCGGACGAATTCATCCGGGTTTGGGTCGCGATTTTTTCTGAGTTCTTCTTCAATTTTCACTCCGAATTCAAGGTATGATTCACGATTTTGGAAGGTTTAATTATTCATTGCATTCAGATTATGTGGAACATGATTTATTGAGCAATTTAGGGTTCTTGAATGGATTATTTTTTGGGGAATTTGTCATGAATTAAAAGAGTTGAAATTTTGTTGGTGATTATCATACATGTTGGATATATATGATTGATGTTATTACATGTTTGGGATTTTACTTGCATTTGGCGTTGAAATTTATGGTTAGGATATTTTGAAGAAAACGCTTATTGTTGAAAAAAATGTTTATTTTGTAAAAAGTTGGGGGTACGTGTATTATCGAAAAATAGTGATTCGGAGCTTTTGTGAACAATTGATAATTGATAATTCTCTTGTAGGAAAATGGCCAGAGGACGAGGAAATGCTCAACGAGGATGAGGAAATGCCCAACAAGGACGAGGCGCAACTCAACGAGGAAGAGGAAGGCCCACAACAGAAATTGAACAACCGGAGAGAATACCTACTCAAGGGGCTGTCGAGACGCCCAAGACGTATGGAATTGAGCTTCCGCCGAGTTGCCTAGCACGATGGGAGACATTGGGGCAGAAAAAAGTGCTCCCCACTCGGTGGCCGGACGATGAATGCATGACGGCGATGGGGATAAAAGAAGATGTCATGCGGCTACTTGGACGAATAAGTTGGACGACGTTAATGACTCAACATTGGCCCACTTACCAATGTCTCACGCTGGAATTTCTTAGCACACTCTCTGTTAAAAGAGACCCGATTTCGCATGAGCCGACCGCCTTGGAATTTCGGCTAAACAACAAAAACGAAAAATTGGGTCCGGGTGAATTGGATACTATATATGACGCTCGAAGGCACGGAGAATACCGAATCAATCGGTTTGAGTGTGAGACTTACTGGAGGACAATGATTGAATACCTGGGGAGCGGTGCACGTCCCTACATCCCAAAATCGGCGAAAGGATCATCTCTTTGTAATCCTATCCTCCGCTATTTACACAAATTCATCGCGAGCACTATCTTTGGCCGGAAAGAAACGGGGCCAATTACTCAGCGAGAGCTTTATGTTTTAGCTCATATACTCAACGGAACAAATCCCGCAACCGGCGCTATTATCATGGATCACCTTGAAGATGTGGCCACTAAACCGAGAGGGGAGATTTGGATAGGGGGTTTAATTACCCCTATCGCACTTCATCTTGACGTACCTCTAGCAAACCGAACTCCCCTCCCGGGAAATATGCTTCTATCTGTCCAAGTCATGAAGTTGATGAATATTCTCGACTACGACTCCCGAGTTATTTTCCTCCAGAATGACAGCGATCACTTCCTACTCCCGAATACAGCTTTGACAACTATTTCTAGTATTCGGGACATAGGAAATCTACAAATGTCCACGGAAGCGCACAAATTGGCCCGGGAGGCAGCTGGATTAATTTCTCCGAGTGAAAGATATGTTGCTCGTAATGTCCGTCCTAGGCGTACGGAATTTGAAGAAGAGAGGGAGGAAACAATGGAGGAAGAATTTGAATATGAGAGAGGCCCGGAAGAAGAAAGAGAATCGGGGGAGGAAGAAGAAAGAAGGAGAGATCGGCCCGAGTCGTCGAGACAAGCCGAATCAAGAAATGCCGTATCTCGAGAAGAGTTCGAGGCTTTCCGAGAGGAAACCCGTCAAAGACAAGACGTGATGCTAGCAATTTTACAACGAATGGAAGATTGGCATATCCAACAATGCCATTATCCTCCGCCAAATCAATAGGACCGGTTGTAAGTATTTCTTGACCCAAAGTTTTTTTTGTTTAAATACTATACCCCCTTCGTGTGCATAATCTTTAATTCAAGTTTGGGGGGAGATATTGGGTCAAGAAATACCTACATTTTTGTTTGTTTGTTTTTAATTTTTTTTGGTGTGTTTGGATTTTGTTTTATGTTTTGGTTTGAATTGTTTACTTTGGTGTGTTTTATTTCGAACTTGGTGTGTTTTGATGATGATGAACTTTGATGAAACTCGAAAGAATGAACTCTTGTCTTGGATGCCTCGGGATTTATTTTGTTATTTTGATATGCAAATCGAGGATAATTTGAAGAGGAAAAATTGTAGAATAATCAAAAGGGGTGTGAAATTGAATAAATAGTTTAATCTCTTGGAAATATGAACAAATCTAACTTGTGAGCTTTTGAGCCTTCGTGCATCATTAAATATGCAAGTTTCATTGTCGAGTATACCATTCATGTTTTTAAGACTCTAGAACTTGCCCTGGTATCTTATTCGAAACTACAAGTGTGTTTGCAAATTAGTGAAAATGATTTGAGGCGATTTTTATTGGTCAAACCTTTTGGCCAACCCGAAAAATTTGTTTCCCTAGTTAGCCCGATTGAGCTTAAAGCCTATTTCTTGTTAACCACATTATGAGATTTCCGTTCCATTATAAACTTTTGTCCCTATACTTGAGCTATTTAGAACAAATTGGCAAAAGAATGAAAAGATGTGTGGAAGCTATCGGGAAGATTGTTGGTTCAAAATGCAATGAATTATCAAAATAAATTTGAAGGAGGATTGGTGTGATTTAATGATGTTGTCCACCACAAAAAAATGTGTAGAAAAAAAAAATCGTGGACACAAAAGAAACGAGATGTATGGAGGAATAAGGTTGTGATTTTCACTCTCAAAAGTGCTTAGTGCGATGATATTAAAATCAAGGGGTTGAAAGAAACAAATCCTAAGGAATTATTGAGCTTCTAATTGAGCGAAGTGATTGTTGAGATAATGTTCTAATTTGCTCAAGTCAAGTCACTTTAAGCCATACTTATCCTACTCCGACCAAAAAGCCTACATTACAACCATTAAAGTCCTTTTTGATTCACCAAATTTGCATGCACAACTAGTGGTAGAGATGTAGACGATTGGCAAGCCTATGGAGATTCTTATTTCATTGAATGAGTTTTGAGCGTCACTTATCCCATTATACACATTAAGAGTGAGGGAATACACTTGACCGGCGAGGTTCGTATTATTCAAGTATTAGCTATGATGTTAAGGAAGCATCCCCTATATTTGAATACTTTATAGAACTCAACTTATTTATTTCTTGAGGCGTATTGATGAAATTTCAAAATGGTCCTTTGAGGTATGTTGAGGGACGAGTTCCCTTAAGAGTGGTTATTTTAAAGTGCATTGCTCGGGACGATCAACGTTTAAGTTTGGGGGATTTTGATAACACTCATTTTTACACATATATTTACATCGATTTTCCGGGTTTTAAGATCCTAAAATGTGTAGAACTGTGTCGTTTATACTCGTATTATGTTTATTGGACTAGATCACGCTTGGGTACGTTTTATTAATTTTATAGGTACTTTATGGACATAAATCAAGCAAGAACGAAGTCTTCAACCCCAATAAATATCAAGCAATGCGGAAACAAGAGATCGGGCTTAAAAAGGAGTCAAAACGGTGTCAAAACGAGTCAACACGAGCCCGGCCATGTCAATCGACACGGGCCGTGTCATTATCCCGGTCGTGCCATATTGACACGGTCGGGTCTCACTTCCAGGGACATTTTGCTTATATAGACGAGTATGACACGGGCCGTGTCATTTGACACGGTCGTGTCATTTGCTCGGCCGTGTCATTTGACACGGTCGAGTTCCCTGTCCAGAGGGTGTTGCTACCCAAAATATTATCCGGAGATAGATATTGCTGGAATGGATGGGATAGCAAACAAATGCAAGAGCACTTCCGTGAGAAAGATAAATAACACAAGATTTGCCGGGGTTGTTAGTCCCGGGCTTGAATGCTCTCGCGAGATATTATTAATACCAATATTCGGGGATACAAGTACTAATGTAAGAATACAATTACAATGAGTGTAAATATTCTTGTTATCTTAGCTAGTGAGCGTGTAGATTGCCGGAAGAACCAGATTTGATGCTCTGTGAGTTCTTGTAACAAAGGAGATGAACAGTCGCGGCGGAGAGAGATCGACGGTCTCTCACGGCGAGTATTTAGCTGGATACTTGAGCTCCTTGTCTTATGAATCCCTTGGAATCTGTCTAGTGGAGACTTGCTGCTTCTGCCGATCGTGTTCTGGACGAGAGATTAGGAGAGAGGAGTCCTGAGATGGATTCCGATGAGATAGCCGGGAGCTTGATGATATGTATGTTCTACTGTATTTCCGTGAATGTATCGGAATGTGAGAGAATGAGTTCTGAACGTAAGTCAAAATGAATTCGGAACCTTTTTCCAGTAGGAGGAGGTTCTCTATTTATAGGGCTTGGATACGCCGGGCGATCGCCTTTTCTGCATTATAATAATCGGGCGATCGTCTTTTAGCACATGGGCCTGTCCCCTCAAAGTCTGCAGGAGTTGCTGGCAGTCAACTGTACGGTCCAATGGGGAGCTTACACGCGTCCTGAGTTGCTGTCACGGGTGGTCCCTACTGACAACTTTCGGCGCACGTGCCGGTAGGTGAGGTAGGTGACAGGTTGTGGTCAAAGGTCTTATCTGTCAGAAAAAGATCTTGTCTGTTAGCGAAGATCTTGTCAGTGCTGTTCTGAGATCCAATCCTCGATGACTTTGACGGGCGATCATCCCTGCTCGGGACGTAGGTCGATCGTCCGTAGCCGGATACTAGAGTCGGTCGCCAGCTACCAAATGGCGATCGCCTTGGGTGTCGATCGCAGAGTACCTGATGGTGGTCTGATATCTTCGATTAGGCGAGCTAGCCAAAGTTTGACTGGAGTTGACTTGATCGCTCGGCCTTATAGTCGATCGCCTGTCGGGATGAATAAATCGTGACACAACAATTGCCCCCCAACTCGCTCATACGTTGGAAACGTGGGGTGAGGTGGCTCTCTTGGCGATCGCTGAACTTTTGACGAGCGACTTTGTGTTTAACTGGACTGGCGATCGTCTTTGAGCTGATATACTCTGGGTTCGGACGACCTGGTTGGCCGCTAAACTGCGCGGGAAAAAACAATGGGTGTGGAAAAGTCTCCGCGCACGTGTCAGGCTTCTATTGGAGGACGCCAACGGTCATTAATGACTCCTCGGCTGACGCGTCCTTGAAAAGACGCGTACGCGGGTCTCGAGGGGGTCAATTAATGCGTCGTTTGAGATCCGACCCCTGAGGTTTTCCCTTATTGCAAACGAATCCCTGCCTTCTTCTATAAAAGGGGCGCGGTGCTGCAGCTTCATACTCACGCGTACTTATCGGAGAAAGAAGGACTTGCTGTCGAATTTTCTGAAGATCTTAGTGCCGATCGTCGTTCGATTTCACTTTCGGGTAAGAAAAATCCTTTTCTCCTTGTGTATCTCTGAGAATGGCCGGAACCTCATCATCACTGGGAGCGGGTACTGGGCACGGACATCGATCGTCAGGAGAAACTTCTTCCGTCTTCCACCTGGAGACGGCGGCTGAAGCTATTCGGGCCGGAATCGACCCTACTGAAGTCGAGGCTTTATTCAATGAGGCCGATGTTGCTAAGGAGACGGCTGCTGAAGAAAGACGATCGCAGATCGAGAGAGATCTGGCGATTAGGGCTTACTGGGAGCAACATAGCGCTTTCGGTCGGGCCTATAAGGCCTTTGCTGAAATAATGGAGAAGTTGGCCGGTCCTACTCCGAGATTCGATTTCCGGGGATACTCGGTCGCCTACCCCTATGTGCTTCCCAAACGGTCGCGACCGTCCGCGCAGCGATCGTTGTAGTCGCTTGGCCAAATATGGAGTTCGACGACCAGGAAAGATCTGGCCGTCTGGAGGACAAGATTCCATGTTCCTTCAGATGTGGACATGTTCGCGCCGGCGGAGAATGAACGAGCCGACCAGCCTCCGATGGGTATGGTCGCCGTGAATGAGGCGATTATGGAGGCCGGGCTGCGCTTCCCTCTATCCTTTGCTGTCTCCCATTTGTTGGCCGCTTGGAATGTGGCGCCACTTCAGCTGACGCCGAACGCCTGGCTCCAAATTAACTGCACTCTCACCCTTTTCGGCGGTCACCGCCTGTACCGCCTCCCATCGCCGTTGGAGATGAACCATTTGTTCAAACTGACGGCTCATAAAGGGTTGGTCGGCGGTAACCATATTCAGGGCCGATCTGGTCGGGTGATTCACGGAGTCCCGAATAAGATGCGGGGCGATCAGACGAAGTGGTTCTAGGTCGCCGGAAAGTGGAGAGCTTCGGCGAGCGACAATCCTACGGGCGAGCTGGAGATCCCCACTGAGTTTCGGGAGAGGAATCCCGGTAAGGGTTTAGACTCTCCCTTCGTTCGGATGCGTTTTGGACTGATCTAATTTGATTTCGGTTTTGCAGGTTTTCACATTCCGGCGATCGAGGAGCTGCCTTTTGACTTTCTCATTGTCTGGGAGCGGATAAGGAGCTTGTCTGACGACGACCTTGACGCCACTCGGATCAATAAGGAGAGTCGTTGGTTGTCGGCTCGATTATTCTGTTTCCCGAGACATCTCTCGGTGCCAGGTATGAGTTTCTGCGACCTTCAATTTCTAGGCGATCGCCTTACTTGAGGATAGTATCTGATTGTTGATCGATCGTCTTAACTGTAGAGGTCCGCTTTCCTCGCTTTTTGGAGCCTCCGACGGAGATCGCCATGTCGATCCCAGGAGTTCTAGGCCGTCTTCGCCATAAGAGGTCGTCTCGGGTCCCACCCATTGCGTTGCCTATAGTTCCGGAGGCGGAGCCTCGCGTGGAGCCGGTCGTGGCTGAGGAGGAAGTTCCGGAAGAGGGGCTTCGAGCGAATCGCAAGAGGCCGAGGCTGGAAGAAACTTCGGTTCCTGCCCCGGGCGATGAAGTGACGATCGCCGCGCCTCCGATCACCATCGTTGCTCCAGAGAGTGAGCCGCCCTCTGCGGCTTTTATGCGGGAGATGGCGATCGCGGATGCTGAGACCCCTCGAGGGAAACCGTATTTCGGTCGGGATCCCGAGAAGGCTGAGAGGTAGATAGCATTTTTGTGTTGAAAATTGCATCTGCGTAGGAGTTGTATTAACTTTGTTGTATTGATGCAGGATCCGTCGTGCAGATCCGTCTTGCCCGCCGATGGTCGTGGATTTCCTAGCGAGCCGATCTCCTCGCCATTCCTGCGATATTCCTCCATACGTTAGCAAGGCTGCTTCTGCTCTGCCGAAGGCATGGACGACCGATCTGGATGCGATCGCTCGTCAGCGATCAGGGAGTTCGATGCACGCTGTTCTCGCCCTTTCTCTTCAGACGGCGACCATGGCTATCCAGGCTGCTCAGGAGTTTGAGGGGCGGCCCTCCACTATTCGCCTGTAGGCGGATCTCGAGGCGGCTCGGAAAAAGAACGCCGAGTTTGCTGATAAGATCGCGGCGATGGAGAAGGACTCTCTGGAGGCGGCCAAGCGGGCGAGCCATGAGCTTGAGCTGGAGAAGAAGGAAACTGAGCAATATCGTCTGGCGGTTGACCGGTTTCGGGACCAGATGCAGAATGCCGTCCAGGCGCAGAAGGTTGCTGAAGAGGAGGCTGATCGCCAGAAGGTGACGATCGCTCGGTTGACCAGCGAGCTGACGGAGGCGAGGGAAAAAACTGCTGCGAGGGAGGCTGTGCTCCATGGGTCGCAACAGGCGATGGCGGAGCTGAAAGGAGAGGTTGAGGTGACCAAGGCTGACCCCTTTCAAAACTTGGAGTTTGTCAGCGAGTTCGCCTATTATTTGGCGTTCGCTGACTCGATCCGAGCAGCCGGGAAGGGAGGTTTGGAGGTCGGGCCTCTAGCTAAGAACTTCAAGTCATATGCGTTGGAGCATCCTCTCCATCCAGCTTTCTCCTTGCCGATCTTGGATCTTGCGGACATCGGCGTGGATTTGAGCTGGTATCCGTCTCCGGCCAATCTTGCTCATCCCGACGCTCCTAAGGTGAGGGACTGCCAGGATGCGATGGCGAAGGCGCAGGGCACGAGGCACTTCATTTTGATGTTTTAGCTTGCTTACTTGTAATTTTGTAGCTTTCTTTTGTAGCACTTAGGCCTTCGGGCGACCGTGTACTCTGATTTTTCAAGTAATGAAATGAACGTTTGGATTTCTGACTTATCACTTGAATGAATGGTTATTTTTGAGTCTTTGTTTGACTTTGTACAAATGTGTGAGGAGAGATCGTTGCGAGGGTAGTTCCAAATGAATTGATAAACTCATAAAGACAACTTTTTACAACAAATTCGATCGCTGCACTACATCTGAAAAAATGACGATCTCCGTATGTGGTTGAATAGCGACGATCGTCGTGTAGGTAGTCCGCACTCTTATTGCCCCTTGTTTTTATTCACTTAGTGGAAGTAAGGGGATGAAAATAATTCATTGAGTGAGCGGTCTTCAACTTTGTCGAATCCTCGGGGACGGTCGTCCGTCTTGAGGAACCGTGCACGATCGCGGAGTTCGATGGACCGACTCCTTGATCATGTCTTGATGCGCGAAGACATTGAGTGTCTCGTGACTCACTTTATTGTGAGGGTCCTCTGTTAGGCTGTGCCTCGCCTCGTATTTAAACGAAGGGCGTGCGGTCTCGGTCTAGAGGAGTCCTTGCGCGGGGCAGCGTCGGATGATTCAACTCCACGCCCGCGGCTTGTTTAGCTCTGCTTCCACCTCGGCCCACCATGAAGATGGCGAACCTCGACGGTGTACGTTGAGACGGGGGTTGTGGAACGTCGCATTGTCCGGGTTCACCATGTTAGATGATGAACCTTTGAGGGCGAGCGATCGTGTCAAACTGATTAATTTTGGAGGGCCCTCAGGCTACGCCGGCCTCGTATTTAAACGAAGGGCGGGCAATCTTGGCCCAAAGGGACCTTGCATGGCCTAAGCAGTCGGTTCCATCGACCACCAGGACCATGGCTGCACTCTTACACCTTGGATCGTCATGCGGATGCCGACCTTCGACGGTGTATGTTGTGCGGGGGAGGCGATCTCGTGCCTTAGTCCATCATGTTAGATGGTGAACTGTAGATGGCGATCGAGTCCTCCAGTTTCTTAAATAAGGAGGGAGATCGGGGAGACTTCCGTGGTCTCCTTCTCTTGATTAAAGCATGTAGAGACGGTCGCCGAAGTTGATCCAGGGGTCGGCTCGTATGAGCTCTCCAGCCTGTTTTGTGTTCGACTCGGACGATCGTGTATAGAAATTGGTAAGGGCTTTGGCTAGGCCAATAAGTCATCGACTTGCCTTACTCGAACAATCTCCAGAGCTGTTTGAGGAGGTCGCGGCATTGGTTGGTGCTGTGGCCGGGACTCTTGTGGTAGGCACAATATTGATTGTTGTCCAGGTGACCGTGGTCCCTTATCGCCTTTGGCTTTTTGAGCTCTTCGTGCCCCTTGATGGCATAGAAAATATGTGCCGGAGTTCGATTGAACGTAAGGAGGAGATGGGCTTCCATGTCCTCGAAAGCCTTGAGATCTCCGGGTGGCTTGGCGATCGCCTTCTTTGCTTTGGCGATCGCTATCTTCTGGACAGGAGGTGGCGTTTCCTCGCCTAGGTGGAGGGTGAGTAGCCTTTGCCTGGCCAGAAAGTTGGCAGCTTTAGCGCGGAAGATCGCGTAAGTTGGGGGAATATCCTTGGAGAGATGTCTAAACATGGGAGAGTGTCCGTGGAATCCCCCCATGACCGAATAGAGAGCGAGCTCGTCACTGATGGGTTCGCCGGTGAGGATGATTTCGTCTACCCGGTCGATGTAATCTGTGTCTGACTCGTCTTTCCCCTGCTTGATTTTTATCACGCGGTGGGGGCCTTCTGGTCTGGCGACCTTGCTGGCGAAGTATGACGTGAAGTCATTCGCCAGTTTCTTAAAGGAGGTGATTGATCGTGGTGGTAGTGAGACGTACCACCTATGGGCCAGCTCGCCCAATGTTAACGGGAAGATCCGGCACTTGGTTGCATCAGATGCCCCACACCCAGTCATGTAGATTCGGAATTTATCAGGTGGGTTTCGGGGTCCGATCTCCCCTCATATAGAGGTGTTTTGGGAGGAGCGATCGTTGGTTGTATGGGGGCAAGCTCGATGTGGACCGCGAGTGGCTCGGTCGGCCCGGTGATCTTTTTGCTGGTGCTTGCCCCAGTGTCCAAGAGTGCTTTCATCTCGTCGAGCTGGCGTTGTATGGCGGCCATCGCCGTGGCCTGATTTCTTGCGGCTCGGCGCTCGGAGCGGGAGCCGAGGCGATTGAGTACTGATCCCCTGGCGATCGGGGCGGGAGTCAGATGGCTGACCTGCGTTCGGCTGTGAGGTGGGTAGGCCGAACTCCTGGTGACGGATTCGGATTCCGTCTTTTCAAGGTTGGAAACAGAATGCCCCGGTCGCCAGGATGGGTCGTGCCCCAAGCGATCGAATATGGATCTGTCCGGTCGTGCGAGAGCCTTTCCTCGCGAAACGGGGCTTTCTGACGATCGCTCGTTCAGTAGCCCGCTGAATTTCCATTTTCCCATGCGGCGGATGATCGAGGGAGTTATTGCAGGCGACACACATGCTCTCCTTCGCTCCTCTAGGATGGCCATAGCCTCCTCGATCTGTTCCTCGGTTTGGAACTGGTCGAGTGGGAGGTTGGGGCCATCACTCAGGTGCGGGATCGAGAGTCTCGCGTTGCTGCGGCTTCCCCCTGTCGTCGGTTGGGGTTCGGATTGGACCGGGATATGGTGTGCGGCGGTTCGGAGAGCGACTTTCTTCGATGTACCGGCGGATGTCATGATTCTGAAGGTTTTCTTTGAAGTGCAGTGAGTGTCACTTCAAGTATATGCCCCGAGAACAGTGAGTGTTCTTCGGGACGGTAGAAATAAAAGTTTGAGGGTTAGGTGCCCTCCTTCCAGCGCCAATTGTTGCTACCCAAAATATTATCCGGAGATAGATATTGCTGGAATGGATGGGATAGCAAACAAATACAAGAGCACTTCCGTGAGAAAGAAAAAAACACAAGATTTGCCGGGGTTGTTAGTCCCGGGCTTAAATGCTCTCGCGAGATATTATTAATACCAATATTCGGGGATACAAGTACTAATGTAAGAATACAATTACAATGAGTGTAAAGATTCTAGTTATCTTAGCTAGTGAGCGTGTAGATTGCCGGAAGAACCAGATTTGATGCTCTGTGAGTTCTTGTAACAAAGGAGATGAAAAGTCGCGGCGGAGAGAGATTGACGGTCTCTCACGGCGAGTATTTAGCTGGATACTTGAGCTCCAGGGCTTATGAATCCCTTGGAATCTGTCTAGTGGAGACTTGCTGCTTCTGCCGATCGTGTTCTGGACGAGAGATTCGGAGAGAGAAGTCCTGAGATGGATTCCGATGAGATAGCCGGTAGCTTGATGATATGTATGTTCTACTGTATTTCCGTGAATGTATCGGAATGTGAGAGAATGAGTTCTGAACGTAAGTCAAAATGAATTCGGAACCTTTTTCCAGTAGGAGGAGGTTCTCCATTTATAGGGCTTGGATACGCCGGGCGATCGCCTTTTCTGCATTATAATAATCGGGCGATCGTCTTTTAGCACATGGGCCTGTCCCCTCAAAGTCTGCAAGAGTTCTTGCGATCAATCAGACGGTCCAATGGGGAGCTTACACGCGTCCTGAGTTGCTGTCACGGGTGGTCCCTACTGACAACTTTCGGCGCACGTGCCGGTAGGTGAGGTAGGTGACAGGCTGTGGTCAAAGGTCTTGTCTGTCAGCAAAAGATCTTGTCTGTTAGTGAAGATCTTTTCAGCGCTTTTGGTGGATCTGCACGTGGGTGCTGTTCTGAGATCCAATCCTCGATGACTTTGACGGGCGATCATCCCTTCTCGGGACGTAGGTCGATCGTCCATAGCCGGATACTAGAGTCGGTCGCCAACTACCAAATGGCGATCGCCTTGGGAGTCGATCGCAGAGTACCTGATGGTGGTCTGATATCTTCGATTAGGCGAGCTAGCCAAAGTTTGACTGGAGTTGACTTGATCGCTCGGCCTTATAGTCGATCGCCTGTCGGGATGAATAAATCGTGACACAACAATTGCCCCCCAGCTCGCTCATACTTTGGAAACGTGGGGTGAGGTGGCTCTCTTGGCGAGCGCTGAACTTTTGACGAGCGACTTTGTGTTTAACTGGACTGGCGATCGTCTTTGAGCTGATATACTCTGGGTTCGGACGAACTGGTTGGCTGCTAAACTGCGCGGGAAAAAACAATGGGTGTGGAAAAGTCTCCGCACACGTGTCGGGCTTCTATTGGAAGACGCCAACGGTTATTAATGACTCCTCGGCTGACGCGTCCTTGAAAAGACGCGTACGCGGGTCTCGAGGGGGTCAATTAATGCGTCGTTTGAGATCCGACCCCTGAGGTTTTCCCTTATTGCAAACGAGTCCCTGCCTTCTCCTATAAAAGGGGCGCGGTGCTGCAGTTTCATACTCACGCGTACTTATTGGAGAAAGAAGGACTTGCTGTCGAATTTTCTGAAGATCTTAGTGCCGATCGTCGTTCGATTTCACTTTCGGGTAAGAAAAATCCTTTTCTCCTTTTGTATCTCTGAGAATGGCCGGAACCTCATCATCACTTGGAGCGGGTACCAGTTCTGCCGCCGGGACATCGACTGTCCGGGGAGAAACTTCTTCCGTCTTCCACCGAGACGGCGGCCGAAACTATTCGGGCCGGAATCGACCCTGCTGAAGTCGAGGCTTTATTCAATGAGGCCGATGTTGCTAAGGAGACGGCTGCCGAAGAAAGACGATCGCAGACGAGAGAGATCCGCGATTAGGGCTTACCGGGAGCAACATAGCGCTTGGTCGGCCTATAAGGCCTTTGTGAAATAATGGAGAAGTTGGCAGTCTACTCCGAGATTCGATTTCGGGATACTCGGTTGCCTACCCCTATGTGCTTCCCAAACAAATGACTGATGCCGCGCAAATGATCGTTGTGGTCGCTTGGCCAAATACGGAGTTCGACGACCAGGAAAGATCTGGCCGTCTGGAGGACAAGATTCCATGTTCCTTCAGATGTGGACATGTTCGCGCCGGCGGAGAATGAACGAGCCGACCAGCCTCCGATGGGTATGGTCGCCGTGAATGAGGTGATTATGGAGGCCGGGCTGCGCTTCCCTCTATCCTTTGCTGTCTCCCATCTGTTGGCCGCTTGGAATGTGGCGCCACTTCAGCTGACGCCGAACGCCTGGCTCCAAATTAACTGCACTCTGACCCTTTTCGGCGGTCACCGCCTGTACCGCCTCCCATCGCCGTTGGAGATGAACCATTTGTTCAAACTGACGGCTCATAAAGGGTTGGTCGGCGGTTACCATATTCAGGGCTGATCTGGTCGGGTGATTCACGGAGTCCCGAATAAGATGCGGGGCGATCAGACGAAGTGGTTCTGGGCGCCGGCAAGTGGAGAGCTTCGGCGAGCGACAATCCTACAGGCGAGCTGGAGATCCCCACTGAGTTTCGGGATAGGAATCCCGGTAAGGGTTTAGACTCTCCCTTCGTTCGGATGCGTTTTGGACTGATCTAATTTGATTTCGGTTTTGTAGGTTTTCACATTCCGGCGATCGAGGAGCTGCCTTTTGACTTTCTCAGTTGTCTGGGAGCGGATAAGGAGCTTGTCGGACGACGACCTTGACGCCACTCAGATCAATAAGGAGAGTCGTTGGTTGTCGGCTCGATTATTCCGTTTCCCGAGACATCTCTCGGTGCCAGGTATGAGTTTCTGCGACCTTCAATTTCTAGGCGATCGCCTTACTTGAGGACAGTATCTGATTGTTGATCGATCGTCTTAACTGCAGAGGTCCGCTTTCCTCGCTTTTTGGAGCCTCCGATGGAGATCACCATGTCGAACCCAGGAGTTCTAGGCCGTCGCCATAAGAGGTCGTCTCGGGTCCCACCCGTTGCGTTGCCTATAGTTCCGGAGGCGGAGCCTCGCGTGGAGCCGGTCGTGGCTGAGGAGGAAGTTCCGGAGGAGGGGCTTCGAGCGAATCGCAAGAGGCCGAGGCCGGAAGAAACTTCGGTTCCTGCCCCGGGCGATGAAGTGACGATCGTCTCGCCTCCGATCACCATCGCTTCTCCGGAGAGTGAGCCACCCTCTGCGGCTTTTATGCGGGAGATGGCGATCGCGGATGCTGAGACCCCTCGAGGGAAACCGTATTTCGGTCGGGATGCCGAGAAGGCTGAGAGGTAGATAGCATTTTTGTGTTGAAAATTGCATCTGCGTAGGAGTTGTATTAACTTTGTTGTTTTGATGCAGGATCCGTCACGCAGATCCGTCTTGACCGCCGCTGGTCGTGGATTTCCTAGCGTGCCGATCTCCTCGCCATTCCTGCGACATTCCTCCATACGTTAGCAAGGCTGCTTCTGCTCTGCCGAAGGCATGGACGACCGATCTGGATGCGATCACTCGTCAGCGATCGGGGAGTTCGATGCACGCTGTTCTCGCCCTTTCTCTTCAGACGGTGACCATGGCTGTCCAGGCTGCTCAGGAGTTTGAGGGGCGGCCCTCCACTATTCGCCTGTAGGCGGATCTCGAGGCGGATCGGAAAGAGAACGCCGAGTTTGCTGATAAGATCGCGGCGATGGAGAAGGACTCTCTGGAGGCGGCCAAGCAGGCGAGCCATGAGCTTGAGCTGGAGAAGAAGGAAACTGAGCAATATCGTCTGGCGGTTGACCGGTTTCGGGACCATATGCAGAATGCCATCCAGGCGCAGAAGGTTGCTGAAGAGGAGGCCGATCGCCAGAAGGTGACGATCGCTCGGTTGACCAGCGAGCTGACGGAGGCGAGGGAAAAAATTGCTGCGAGGGAGGCTGAGCTCCAGGGGTCGCAACAGGCGATGGCGGAGCTGAAAGGAGAGGTTGAGGCGACCAAGGCTGACCCCTTTCAAAACTTGGAGTTTGTCAGCGAGTTCGCCTATTATTTGGCGTTCGCTGACTCGATCCGAGCAGCCGAGAAGGGAGGTTTGGAGGTCGGGCCTCTAGCTGAGAACTTCAAGTCATATGCGTTGGAGCATCCTCTCCATCCAGCTTTCTCCTTGCCGATCTTGGATCTTGCGGACATCGGCGTGGATTTGAGCTGGTATCCGTCTCCGGCCAATCTTGCTCATCCCGACGCTCCGGAAGGTGAGGGGACCGCGCCAGATGCTGATGGCGAAGGCCAGGCAGGGGCCTGAGGCACTTCATTTTTGATGTTTTAGCTTGCTTACTTGTAATTTTGTAGCTTTCTTTTGTAGCACTTAGGCCTTGAGCGCCGTGTACTCGATTTTCAAGTAATGAAATGAGCGTTTGGATTCGACTTATCACTTGAATGAATGGTTATTTTTGAGTCTTTGTTTGACTTTGTACAAATGTGTGAGGAGAGATCGTTGCGAGGGTAGTTCCAAATGAATTGATAAACTCATAAACACAACTTTTTACAACAAATTCGATCGCTGCACTACATCTGAAAAAATGACGATCTCCGTATGTGGTTGAATAGCGACGATCGTCGTGTAGGTAGTCCGCACTCTTATTGCCCCTTGTTTTTATTCACTTAGTGGAAGTAAGGGGATGAAAATAATTCATTGAGTGAGCGGTCTTCAACTTTGTCGAATCCTCGGGGACGGTCGTCCGTCTTGAGGAACCGTGCACGATCGCGGAGTTCGATGGACCGACTCCTTGATCATGTCTTGATGCGCGAAGACATTGAGTGTCTCATGACTCACTTTATTATGAGGGTCCTCTGTTAGGCTGCGCCTCGCCTCGTATTTAAACGAAGGGCATGTGGTCTCGGTCTAGAGGAGTCCTTGCGCGGGGCAGCGTCGGATGATTCAACTCCACGCCCGCGGCTTGTTTAGCTCTGCTTCCACCTCGGCCCACCATGAAGATGGCGAACCTCGACGGTGTACGTTGAGACGGGGGTTGTGGCACGTCGCATTGTCCGGGTTCACCATGTTAGATGATGAACCTTTGAGGGCGAGCGATCGTGTCAAACTGATTAATTTTGGAGGGCCCTCAGGCTACGCCGGCCTCGTATTTAAACGAAGGGCGGGCGATCTTGGCCCAAAGGGACCTTGCATGGCCTAAGCAGTCGGTTCCCTCGACCACCAGGACCATGGCTGCACTCTTCCACCTTGGATCGTCATGCGGATGCCGACCTTCGACGGTGTACGTTGTGCGGGGGAGGCGATCTCGTGCCTTAGTCCATCATGTTAGATGGTGAACTGTAGATGGCGATCGAGTCCTCCAGTTTCTTAAATAAGGAGGGAGATCGGGGAGACTTTCGTGGTCTCCTTCTCTTGATTAAAGCATGTAGAGACGGTCGCCGAAGTTGATCCAGGGGTCGGCTCGTATGAGCTCTCCAGCCTGTTTTGTGTTCGACTCGGATGATCGTGTATAGAAATTGGTAAGGGCTTTGGCTAGGCCAATAAGCTGTCCAACTTGCCTTCCTCGAACAATCTCCAGAGCTGTTTGAGGAGGTCGCGGCATTGGTTGGTGCTGTGGTCGGGACTCTTGTGGTAGGCACAATATTGATTGTTGTCCAGGTGACCGTGGTCCCTTATCGCCTTTGGCTTTTTGAGCTCTTCGTGCCCCTTGATGGCATAGAAAATATGTGCCGGAGTTCGATTGAACGTAAGGAGGAGATGGGCTTCCATGTCCTCGAAAGCCTTGAGATCTCCGGGTGGCTTGGCGATCGCCTTCTTTGCTTTGGCGATCGCTATCTTCTGGACAGGAGGTGGCGTTTCCTCGCCTAGGTGGAGGGTGAGTAGCCTTTGCCTGGCCAGAAAGTTGGCAGCTTTAGCGCGGAAGATCGCGTAAGTTTGGGGAATATCCTTGGAGAGATGTCTAAACATGGGAGAGTGTCCGTGGAATCCCCCCATGACCGAATAGAGAGCGAGCTCACATCGATGGGTTCGCCGGTGAGGATGATTTCGTCTACCCGGTCGATGTAATGTGGTTCCGACTGCCTTTCCCCGCTTGATTTTTATCACGCGGTGGGGGCCTTACAGTCAGCGACCTTCTTTGGCGAAGTATGACGAGAAGTCATTCGCCACTTTCTTAAAGGAGCTGATTGATCGTGGAGGTAGTGAGACGTACCACCTATGGGCCAGCTCGCCCAATGTTAACGGGAAGATCCGGCACTTGGTTGCATCAGATGCCCCACACCCAGTCATGTAGATTCGGAATTTACTCAGGTGGGTTTCGGGGTCCGATCTCCCCTCATATAGAGGTGTTTTGGGAGGAGCGATCGTTGGTTGTATGGGGGCAAGCTCGATGTGGACCGCGAGTGGCTCGGTCGGCCCGGCGATCTTTTTGCTGGTGCTTGCCCCAGTGTCCAAGAGTGCTTTCATCTCGTCGAGCTGGCGTTGTATGGCGGCCATCGCCGTGGCCTGACTGCTTGCGGCTCGGCGCTCGGAGCGGGAGCCGAGGCGATTGAGTACTGATCCCCTGGCGATCGGGGCGGGAGTCAGATGGCTGACCTGCGTTCGGCTGTGAGGTGGGTAGGCCGAACTCCTGGTGACGGATTCGGATTCCGTCTTTTCAAGGTTGGAAACAGAATGCCCCGGTCGCCAGGATGGGTCGCGCCCCAAGCGATCGAATATGGATCTGTCCGGTCGTGCGAGAGCCTTTCCTCGCAAAACGAGGATTTCTGACGATCGCTCGTTCAGTAGCCTGCGGAATTTCCATTTTCCCATGCGGCGGATGATCGAGGGAGTTATTGCAGGTGACGCACATGCTCTCCTTCGCTCCTCTAGGATGGCCATAGCCTCCTCGATCTGTTCCTCGGTTTGGAACTGGTCGAGTGAGAGGTTGGGGCCATCCCTCAGGTGCGGGATCGAGAGTCTCGCGTTGCTGCGGCTTCCCCCTGTCGTCGGCTGGGGTTCGGATTGGACCGGGATATGGTGTCCGGCGGTTCGGAGAGCGGCTTTCTTCGATGTACCGGCGGATGTCATGATTCTGAAGGTTTTCTTTGAAGTGCAGTGAGTGTCACTTCAAGTATATGCCCCGAGAACAGTGAGTGTTCTTCGGGACAGTAGAAATAAAAGTTTGAGGGTTAGGTGCCCTCCTTCTAGCGCCAATTGTTGCTACCCAAAATATTATCCGGAGATAGATATTGCTAGAATGGATGGGATAGCAAACAAATGCAAGAGCACTTCCGTGAGAAAGATAAATAACACAAGATTTGCCGGGGTTGTTAGTCCCGGGCTTGAATGCTCTCGCGAGATATTATTAATACCAATATTCGGGAATACAAGTACTAATGTAAGAATACAATTAAAATGAGTGTAAAGATTCTTGTTATCTTAGCTAGTAAGCGTGTAGATTGCCGGAAGAACCAGATTTGATGCTCTGTGAGTTCTTGTAACAAAGGAGATGAACAGTCGCGGCGGAGAGAGATCGACGGTCTCTCACGGCGAGTATTTAGCTGGATACTTGAGCTCCGAGGCTTATGAATCCCTTGGAATCTGTCTAGTGGAGACTTGCTGCTTCTGCCGATCATGTTCTGGACGAGAGATTCGGAGAGAGAAGTCCTGAGATGGATTCCGATGAGATATCCGGGAGCTTGATGATATGTATGTTCTACTGTATTTCCGTGAATGTATCGGAATGTGATAGAATGAGTTCTGAACGTAAGTCAAAATGAATTCGGAACCTTTTTCCAGTAGGAGGAGGTTCTCTATTTATAGGGCTTGGATACGTCGGGCGAACGCCTTTTATGCATTATAATAATCGGGCGATCGTCTTTTAGCACATGGGCCTGTCCCCTCAAAGTCTGCAGGAGTTCTTTGGCGATCAAGTATGCAGTCGATGGGAGCTTACACGCATCTGAGTTGTCATCACGGGTGGTCCCTACTGACAACTTTCGGCGCACGTGCTGGTAGGTGAGGTAGGTGACAGGCTGTGGTCAAAGGTCTTGTCTGTCAGCAAAAGATCTTGTCTGTTAGCGAAGATCTTGTCAGCGCTTTTGGTGGATCTGCACGTGGGTGCTGTTGTGAGATCCAATCCTCGATGACTTTGACGGGCGATCATCCCTGCTCGGGACGTAGGTCGATCGTCCGTAGCCGGATACTAGAGTCGGTCGCCAGCTACCAAATGGCGATCGCCTTGGGAGTCGATCGCAGAGTACCTGATGGTGGTCTGATATCTTCGATTAGGCGAGCTAGCCAAAGTTTGACTGGAGTTGACTTGATCGCTCGGCCTTATAGTCGATCGCCTGTCGGGATGAATAAATCGTGACACAACAGCGGGTTTTGGCTTTTTGAGCATACTATGACACGGGCCGTGTCATTTGACACGGGCCGTGTCACTTTTCGGTGGAAATATCATCTTTTGACATTTTTGAAAAATTTGTGTGGAAAAAGTGATTGTTTTAGCTTTATAAAAGAAGGATATGGGGCATGATATGAGATATGCTGAATTTGGGAGATAAGAGAGAGAGAAAAACAAAAGATTAAAGGGTTTTCATTCCAAAAAAGAAGGGATTTTGAAGAAATTCTTGAAGAACACTTCAAGAACATTTGAAGGCTCCAACCGGGATCGATCAAGACACACCACGAGTTTTATCTTCTTCCTATCTTTTCTTCATTTTGTTGTTTTTATTAGCATGAACATGATGATTATTAATCTTCCTTTCAATACCATGTCCGGCTAAACTCTTTAGATTCCGGGCATGGGAGTACATTGATTTGCTATGATTTTGAGGGATTGATAATTATATTTATCTAGTGTGATTTCTTTATCAAATACTTGGTTTGATTCATGTTTAGACACTTGATCAATGTTTTTACATATTGAACTTAATTGCTCATAATTCGAGAGAATAGGGCATTAATAGGTTTCGAGTATTTGATGTAGTAAATTACGAGATTGAGAAATCGGTGATGAACTATGATGATATCTAATCTTATGAACATATTTTGGAGTTAGATAATTTATAATAGACGGAGACGTTGTTATAGGTTGTTTAATCTACGTTTTAATGCATCTCGAGAGAGACTTTAGAATATTGTTGTAATCGTCGTTTTAGAAACGCACTTAGAACCTTTTGAAACCAATCCCGACTAAATTTAGTAATCAACGGAAACCTAGCCTTGGAATCTATCTTTCTAAACTCTTGCAATTCGTTTCCATCCGGATATTTTCAACCGTTTTCATTTATTGTGATTATTGTATGTTATTTCTTTAATCATCCATTTTACCCTTCGATCGTCTAGATAAAACCGGGAACACTATAATCTAATACTCAACACAATAAAAATATTTAGTCTCTGTGGAATACGACCTTGCTCGCCGCTTTCTACATATTTTCCATATACTTGCGGATTGTATAAAAATATAGCGAACAAAAATCCCGCCGGATCATGCTCTGTGGCGTAAGTACC
Organism: Orobanche coerulescens; assembly: GCA_033398695.1. Classification (NCBI taxonomy): domain Eukaryota; kingdom Viridiplantae; phylum Streptophyta; class Magnoliopsida; order Lamiales; family Orobanchaceae; genus Orobanche; species Orobanche coerulescens. The sequence continues at coordinate 125,843,536 of CM065812.1, read as the reverse complement.
TCTAACATCTGTAACGCCACCGGATTTCGGCTCAATGCATCAGCTACTACGTTAGCCTTACCCGTATGATAAAGTATCTCGAGGTCGTAATCTTTAATTAGCTCCAACCATCTACGCCGTCTCATGTTCAACTCTTTTTGACTGAAGATATACTTAAAACTCTTGTGATCCGTAAATATCTTACATGACGGCCCGTAGAGATAATGTCTCCAGATCTTTAAGGCGAAAACGACCGCAGCTAACTCCAAATCGTGCGTGGGGTAGTTCGCCTCATACGGTTTCAACTGGCGGGACGCATAAGCAATAACCCTATCTCTCTGCATCAAAACGCATCCGAGCCCGAGGCCCGAAGCATCACTATATACCACGAAATCTTCGTTCCCCAGAGGCAACGCTAACATGGGTGCGGTAGTTAGTCATCTCTTCAGCTCGTCAAAACTACTTTGTCTGTCTGCGGTCCACTCGAATTTCTATGTCTTCTGGAGCAACTGAGTGAGTGGTCTAGCAATCTTAGAAAATCCCTCAACAAATATACGGTAATAGCCAGCAAGTCCCAGAAAACTTCTCACTTCCTTCACATTCTTAGGCGGCTCCTAAGCCATCACTGCTTCTATCTTCTGCGGATCTACCCGAACTCCCTCCGCTGAGATCACGTGTCCGAGGAACATCACTTCTTTGAGCCAAAACTCACACTTAGAGAACTTTGCGTACAACTGCTCAGCTCTCGAAATGTCTAATACAATCCTGAGATGTAAGGCATGCTCCTCCCGACTCCGTGAATAGATAAGAATGTCATCGATAAAGACGACTACGAATTTGTCCAGATACTCAATAAAAACTTTGTTCATCAACTGCATGAACACTGCCGGGGCATTGGTTAGCCCGAAAGGCATAACCACAAACTCGTAATGGCCATATCTCGTCCGAAAGGCAGCTTTCGGTATATCGGTGTCCTGAATCCTCAACTGGTAGTAGCCCGATCGCAAATCAATCTTCGAAAAGACTGTCGCCCCCTGAAGCTGATCAAACAAGTCGTCAATCCGAGGCAAAGGGTATTTATTTTTTATGGTTAACTTGTTTAATTCTCGATAGTCGATGCATAAACGAAGTGATCCATCCTTCTTTTTAACAAAAAGTACAGGCGCACCCCAAGGCGATGCGCTCGGTCGAATGTACCCTTTATCTAACAACTCTCCCAACTGATTCTTCAATTCTAACATCTCCGACGGTGCCATACGGTACGGCGCTTGAGAAATAGTGGCCGCATTCGGCTCTAGATCAATAGGAAACTCCACCTCTCGCTGTGGTGGTAATCCCGACAAGTCATCCGGAAATACGTCGGGGTATTCACTAACAACTGGAATTGACGACAAATCAACTCCACCATCTTCTGCCTTCATAGCATAACACCAGTAGTCGACACAACCCTGGTTTAGAAGTTTCATCGCCTTCAAGGCGCTAATCACACTCCCCGATCTACCCAGCTTACAACCGACGAGAGTATGCTCGGTGCCATCCTCGGCCACTATCGAGATGGTACGAGTCCGATAGTTCATGATAGCACCGTGACGATCCAATCAATCATTCCCGAGGATCAAATCCTCACCCTTAATGTCTATAACAATGAGATTCGAGGGCGAATCCAGGATCCCGATCCTTACTGGGCAATCCCTAACTTCCCGGTCCCCAACCATACGATCCCCGCTGGGCGTACTCACTACAAACGGTTCACACTCAAACAAGCAGTCAAAACCAATACGACTCACACAATCCGATGCAATAAAGGAATGGGTAGCACCCGAATCAAAAAGCACTGAAACTGGATGAGGAAGGATCGGAGTGGTACCTGACGCCACCAGAACGTCTGCCTCTTCTGTGCGCCTCATCTGATGCAATCGGGGGTGAACTGAACCCGAACTCGATGCTGCACGGCGATCCGGGTGACCCCGACCCCTACCACGACCCGAACTCTGCGTAACATGAGTAGTTGGAGTACTGTGATCCCTCTGATCGGCAGTGGTAGTCGGAACTCTAGCGGCCCTGGTGGCCCTCTCACAATGAGCTGCCCGATGCCCGGTCTGCCCGCAAGTAAAGCAAGTAACTGGAGGAGAAGGGCAATCCTTCATCAAATGCTCATATTGGTTGCAGTTAAAACAAAACCTGCCACCAGAAGCAACGGATTGGACTGAACGATTACCCTGAGATCCCCCACCCTGATGAAACGGTCTCTTCCCAGGTGTAGGGGCAGACTGTGCTCTCGAAAATCGGCCACTCTTGCCGGCTGAAAAACTGCCAACCGTTTTCTGTTTCTTGGCCTCGGTACCCAATTCTGATTCTGGTGCGGCCATCTCGATCGCTAGAGCGCGATCCTGATACTCCTTCAAAGTGGCACACATGAGCGGTGCCATACTCAGCCTGATATGCGGCTTCATGCACATATTGAAGTAACGGATTTTATGAGCCTCCGTCCTCTCTCTCACGAAACCCAACTGCTGATTGTAAGTAATGATGGCTTGAGAAATAGGCACATCCTGAGGTGTAGCGGTGAAGAACTCCACAATTTTGCGCTCCTTAACTGGCGGTGGACAATATTCTGCTTCCATAGCAATCTTGAATTCCTCCCAAGTAGCTCGACGGTCTCTGGGCGCAACGGCCTCCCACCATTCCGCAGCTTCCCTATCCAGGAGGTACTGGGCAATATGTACCCTCCTGTCTTCGGGACAAGCTATGGCATCGAAGGTCCTGGACAACTGAAAGAGCCAATTCTCCCAACCGAGGGAGTCAGAAGATCCGTAGAAACGAGGTGGGTGCATCTTAGTCACCGTCTGAAGCCAGTTACTAGCTTCCTCTTCAGGTGTCTGGGGCAGATTATGGCGTCCACCCTGAGCTATCTGAGTAAGTTGGGCTACTAACTGCTGAAGTACGGCAGTAGCCCCGACGTCGACATTATTACCCGACGGCACTGAGTGAGAGGCTCAGTCCGCAGAGGACTGAGAAAGTGAGCCCTCTTCATTATCAGCACCCCGACCACGGCCTCGGCTGCGTCCCCTAGCTGGTCTACCACGACCTCTCAACATACTGAAGGAAAAATGAAAGGAACAAGATCAGAAAGATTCACAATTGACAAAATTGGTATCACAATTCACAATTCCGAACAACGCAAGAAAACGAATTACAGAAATATAAGAGTTCGAGGAGACTTACAGCCACGGGTCGCACGAAAAGACGGTATCATGATGATATTAGGCTCAACGACTGACTTTAATGATGCAACTGACAGACCCAAAAATTTACCGACAGCCTAGGTATTCAAAACCTAAGCTCCGATACCATAAATATAACACCCTAATTCACAAATGGGACATTACACGCCGTAGAACCCTCGTGAGATATACCAGGCTAACACATGACACATAACCACAATGAAATCCCAAAAGATGCACTCAAAAGTAAATAAGGTCGTGGCCTCGGCCAAAACATTTCAACGGAGTACATGAAACATAATGTAAATATCAATTCATTGCCCACGCAGGGGACTTAAACCAAGTTTAGAAGTGAACAGCCTAACTCTAGTACTCGACAAATGCAATGACAAAACATAAAGATACAGACTCGAGCCACATCATCAAGCCAGCCCATCCTTTGCGTGCATGTCCCGTGCCTGCTCCTCAGCTCTCCCGGTACCTGAAATGCATAAGACGCATTTCCCCTATTTAAGGGGTTAACATTCAAATAGCTAGTGCAAGTACACAATTACACAACATTATATACAAATACGGTTTTTATACAATCATCTCAATCAGAAATCATTTGCCATAAATATTCCGGAATACTACATTGCCAAACAACTCAGTTTCAATCATCACGATATCAGAAAATCACAACTGGTATCCCGTGGCCGTACCCCTTAGTATCGACCCCCAGACATCCCGTCGAACGCTCCGGGTGGGATACCACTTCCGCGGCCGTACCCCTTAGTATCGACCCCCAGACATCCCGTCGGACACTCCCGGTGGAAGTTCAACCACACACGCACCCAAGTTCACTTCCGCGGCCGTACCCCTTAGTATCGATCCCCAGACATCCCGTCGGACACTCTGGGTGGAAGGAACACAACTCACGCACCCGAAAACCACAATTCATCATTCATTTCGAAAACGCAACATACATAACGAAATGTAATACATGTACTTGCCTTGAATAAGATGAAACGAAGGAAACAACGAAGGAATAGGTTTCGGTCCGAACAATCCTCCCAAATCCGTTCCCAACACAATAACGGTATACAACAAGTCTCAATAATGCGGAAAGGTAAGAATTAATCCTAATTCTACCCGTTGGAACAATTTATCGGTCATTACGAAGTCCAAGATGGTTATAATCTAACAATGGAGAAACTACTAGGTTAAATTCGTTAAACTATAATGGAAACAAGGGATTTACGACTACACAATCGTAATCTAACAAGTCGTCAAAGCTAAATCGGATTAAAAGGAAGAATTATGCCAAAAATCCCGAAATCCCCAAAAACTAGGGTTCAATGATGTATACCTCGATTAGGACAGAGAATGATGATGATTAACCTTCCTTCGGACGCAATAATAAACCTTTAGAAGGTTTCTACGAATTGCACCGGACGAATCGCTCCAAATCGCTCAAAGGAAACTCATGTCGCGAGAAAGAAAGAAAAGGAATGAAATGAGGCGACTGAGGATAAGTCAGGAATTAAAAGGCCTGACAGCGCGTTACGTACGTTAACGCGGGCCGTTATGATGGTTACGTACGTAACCCAACACTGGTTAACGTACGTAACAAACAGCCTATACTAAAATGCGAAGGCCATAACGTACGTTATGGATCATGCATAACGTACATTATGCATGCAGCACTTCCCAGATCTGAACAGTACGTTCTACACAGTCGATACAACGACGAAACGCGACACAAGGATAGAACCAAAAGTGTAAATATGAGGTGTTCATAACAACGAAGCTGAGTGTTGAAAGAAAATGCACTTCTAACTACCGAGGAAATCCAAAATGCGACAAGGAGGGTAAAGACACCCTAAACTCGTAAGAAATTACAAAATGGCCCAAACATCCGAAAATTCAAGACAAGAGGTCGGATTAACTATCCGAAACTCACAACATGAGCAACTCATCCAAACGAACTCATAGAAATAGAGAAATAATGAAATCGAACGGATTTTACGAGAACCGAACATAGTTACAACAACATAAAATTCAAGATGAAAATATGGAAGAATGTCGACGAAACTCGTCCGGATGGAAAAACCCCAAGAACAAAGTAGATTCAGAATTCCAAAACAGTGCTAAGTGAGTTGTCCGAAACGAACATACACCAAAAATAGAAATTATCAAAAATAGAAAACATGGATATTACAAAAACCTGTTTAGACAAGGCTGGAGGAGGATGGGTGGATGAGCTTAGCTTGGTGCTATGGTCATACTGGACCACACCTAGATCATTAATGGGGGAAACACCCTTCAGTATGGTATACGGGTCCAAAGCCGTCATCCCGGCAGAGGTCGGAAATATGTCTCATCGGGTTTGGTGGTTCAACGAGGAGGAAAACGAAGAAATGATGAGGGAGGCGTTGGACACCATAGAAGAAAGAAGAGAAATGGCCGCAGCATGCACGGAAAGATACAAAAGCTTGACAAAAGCATCTCACGACAAAAGAGTAAGGAAGAGACAATTCCAAGTCGGCGATTTGGTGCTTAGGCGGGCTGATGCCCTCATAAAACCAGGAAAACTGGAGCCGAATTGGGAAGACCCTTACAAGGTAATCCAAATTTATGCAGGGGGAGCTTATGAGCTCGAGGATATGGAGGGACACCCCATCAAAAGACCTTGGAACATATGCCACATAAAAAAATATTTTGTATGAAGAAGTGTTGAGGAAAGCTTGTGGTGTTTTAATAAAAGTCTATTACAAAAAAAAAATCTCTCGATGTGTTGATCGAATAAAACTAGAAAGGACATCTGATCAGGTGAAATGCCTTCATATCCGAGCAAGGGTGAACCGCCCTATGACATTTGATCAGGTGAAATGCCTTCAGATCCGAGTAAGGGTGAACCTCCCTATGACATCTGATCAGGTGAAATGCCTTCAGATCCGAGTAAGGGTGAACTGCCCTATGACTTATGATCAGGTGAAATGCCTTCAGATCCGAGCAAGGGTGAACCGCCCTATGACATCTGATCAGGTGAAATACCTTCAGATCCGATTAAGGGTGAAACGCCCTATGACATCTGATCAGGTGAAATGCCTTCAGATCCGAGTAAGGGTGAACCTCCCTATGACATCTGATCAGGTGAAATGCCTTTAGATCCGAGTAAGGGTGAACCGCCCTATGACTTCTGATCAGGTGAAATGCCTTCAGATCCGAGCAAGGGTGAACCGCCCTATGACATCTGATCAGGTGAAATGCCTTCAGATCCGAGTAAGGGTGAACCGCCCTATGACATCTGGTCAGGTGAAATAAAAAAATAAGCGAGGGAGTCCGAATTATCCGAGCTACCTTAAACTCGATTTCTGACTAGGTGAAATACCCTCGATTTCAGGTAAAGGTAAACTACCCCGATCTATAAATAGCCTCAGGCTTAAAGTATGAGCCGATCTATAAAAAAGGATACTATCCAGACTATATCCCACTCGAGAGAATCGAGCTACCTTAAACTCCCAGGAGTTGTTCGAAGTATCCGACCTGTATTAAAGATCGGTGATAAGGTTAGGTTGAATCAACCTAAACCCACCAAGTCATTACAACTTGTAAAATCGAAGTGGTCGGTTTATATTTAAGGTGTTGCAAAATTTAAAATAATAAACAGCATCTGAGCTATAATAGGAAGAGGATTAAAAAGGGAGTGGCTTAGACTTCAAAGAAATTTGGAAGTAGTCATATTGTTTCAAATAGTTGAGATACATTGAGGTTACAGTTGACGCCGAGCCATATTAACTTTAAATAAGTAGTATGTAGAAGCAAGCTATGTTTTCATAAGCAAGTTACGTTAATAAGGCATATCACTATCGTACAGATCCAAACTATATTCAACTCAAAAGACTTTTCATTAAAAACAGCTGTGCCAGTACAATGAACAACAAAGAGAATAAATACATAATACTAATAAAGACTAAGCTACAGGCTCGGAAGATCGGGGGGCGACGAAGGAGAGGCATCAAGGTCGGTCCCAGTCGCATCTGGATTAGGAGTGCTGGCCTTGGCTGGCGATTTAGAAGGGATAGAAGGCAGCTCCAAATCCAGGCCGGATTCCTTTACAGACTCTCCAAGGGCATCCTCCCACCAGGCTGCCTCGGGAGATTCGTTCACATCACCAGACCAACCCGAAGTGACGGGAGCCCCGTCCAAAGCAGCATCCGGTCCAGCTCCCCTATGAATCCCAAAGCAGCTAGTTGTTCGCGGGCGCGAGTTAGAGCAAAATCAAATTGCATCGCGGCAGGAGCTAGCCTGACTAGATAAGCAGTGGAATTGTGATACCAGGCTAGGAGGGCAGAACGGTAAGCCTCTAGGAAAGAGTAACCGATGTTGCTGGTCAGAAATCGATGTCGACCATCCATTACTCCGCGCTCATAAGATGATCCCTCGGATCTAGCCTCGGGTAGTTGAGCTTCAAGCTGGGCGACCTTCTCTGATTCTGCTTTAGCCTGAGCTTCAAGTTGGGCGACCTTCTACAACTCTGCTTTAGCCTGGGCCTCGAGCTGAGTAATCTTCTCAGATTCGACCTTAGATTCCGTCAGCTGAGCCTCGAGCTGACCCACCTTCTCCGATTCTACCTGAAACTGGGCCTTTAAAAGTTTCAACTCTTGATTCAGCTGAACGTTAGCCATCCGAGCCCGTTCCAAAACCGTCTCTCGCTCGGAAATTTTCTTAAGGGCAACATCTAAGCGATATTCCCTCTCCTGAAGCTGAACAGAGAGATCGGACTTAGCCCCCAGGGCGGCCGCTAGATCGGCTGACATCTGGGTAAGCTGGGAAGAGGACGAAGTGCCGATCTTATGCTCTTCCACGAAGGTCACAAAAGTGGCGCAGAACTGCGCAAACAGAAAAAAAAAGAGAAGGAAAAAGTCACATCAGGACGTCAAAAGGTAATAATAAACATAAAAGTAGTAGAGAAGGGGAAAAAGGCAAGAAGAGGAGTACCTTCCCAAAATACATCATCATGGCATCAAAACGAGAATCCTTCGTGGCGTCTCGTAATGCCTGTATATCCCTAGCTGGGATCATAGAGCTGGAATACGGAAGAAACTTCTCCCACTCCTTGCAACGGAGAAAAGTCTCCATAACCGGACCAGGGGGACCTGCAGTCTTCGGCCGCTTAGAAACAAGGGAGATGGGGGAATGGGCCCTCTTGGTGACCTGAAGCTGCCGAGAGGAACTTGTAGGGCTCCGCTCAGTGGTCAAGGAAGGGGCCAGGTCGGAGGGGAGAGTCACCCCAACTTTGGAGCGGGATGAGAGCTTCTGCTTGGTCTTTGGCGAGCCCTCTGCCGTCTCCTTAGGGGGATTCATCGATTTGTGGACCTTCTCCTTCGTCGGTTCAGCCGGCTTGGAGGCATCGGACTGGCAGGTCCGCATGAAACGATCTACGAAAAGCAATACAATAGGTCAGTAAGATAGCCAAAAAACAGAATAACAAAGATTATACTATGGAAAGAGCCGTTAAAACTTACCAATATCAGGAATAGCTGGGTAAGGATTCTAGCTCAACCCACAATGGAATAGAAGGTCATGAAATTGCGTCAGCTGGAAAGCATTGTAAGGAATGGCATTCCATTCCCGAACCTTCTCGACCCACCCAGCTCGGATAGAACTGCGCCTGGGAATAGGAGCTTGGCTCGAAGTGGCTTGCATCCATTCCGTAGGGAAGCCCCAGGATTCAGCCGAAGGGAGCCGAAGAAAAAAGAAACGCGACCTCCAGTCCATCACATTGGAAGGGAGGTGGGTAAAGAAATGGGCATTGTTTCAGGAAGTCAAGTAAAAGGAGCCTTTAAAGATCTTTAGCCCGAAGCAAAAATAGAAAAAATCCATGTCGGGTTCCTCGTGTATATAATGATACAACATGAGAAAAGCGACCATATAACGAAAAGAATTGGGGGAAAACTGGTTGAGGGGGAGATTATATTTAACAGAGAGAGAAACAAGGAAGGGATGAAGAGGGAAGCGAAGACCACTGCTCACCTCATCCACGAACCAGGTAATATGATCTGGAGGAGGAGGATCAGGGGTGTCGCGAGCCTGGGGCGTGACAAATTCCCACCCCGGAGGAAGTCTAAGAAATTTTATAAAACTAGCCAACGCGGCTGGACTAGTCCTAGATAGAGGATGAGGAGGAAGAACTTGTGTAGCTCCTGCGACCGCTTGATACGGATCAGCTAAAAGGCCGGTCACGGTTACTTTACCCATAGGAGGAGGAGATGAGGGATCTACGATGACCAGAGGAATGCCGGAGGGTAGATTAGAAGGGATGTCGCATATCTCGGACCAATCTACATCACCTAGGGGTTCATCTCTGAGAAAAAGGGAGGAGCCCATAGCTCGCTCCGACTTACCCCCCGAATCCCCATCGGAAGAGGACAAACCTTCTAAAAAGGAGTCCACGGCCGATTGGCCGGAAAGATTCTAAGAATCAGAGGCAAACGACATAATAAAAGGAAGAAAAGGGAGAGGGAGAAGAAAGGAAAATATAGGTAACAAACAAAAAGAAAAAATAAAGAGGAATAGAGTACAGGGGTTTAGATAGATATACCCATGAGATTGGGTGGAAGAACGCCGGAGGAAGATAGTGAAAGCACCACCGGAGGCAGGAAACCAGGATCGCGGGTGTCGACGGAAAAACTCTCACACTAGTGTTTAGCAAAATAAAGAGCGAAAGTGGCTGAGGGAGTAGAGGATCTCTTTTTATAGGGAGGAAAGGCGAAAACAAAGAAGATAGCGGGCGATCTGGAGCGTCCGATGCCTTCTGTAAAAGAACGGCTTGGATCTGGCACCGCCTCATCCAACCTATAGCAGGCTGACACATGGACCTAGCCATAGATGCGACATTTGGGAGGCGAGGAAAGGAAAAGACGTTGATATAAAGGCGCACGAATCTCGAGGAACCTCGTTACCTGGGAACGGGAGCCCCAAAGACTACCGTATCGAGCTCGTCAGTTTATAAACAAATCATACTCTACTCGGTCTAACAGCTAGACTAGAGTAGGGGGGACTGGTTAATAGGACGACGAATGTACACTTCTTAAAAACCCGGTTTAAAGAAGACCAATATAAACCGGCGTATCGATCTTTGAATAAAGGAGGGGAGACCTAGACTAATGAAGTCCGACCTATGTCCTCAGACAAGAGGATGCCGACCTCAGAGGCCTCGCCGACCTATGACCTCAGCTAAGAGGGTGCCGACCTCGGAGGCCTCGCCGACCTACGAACTTGGATAAGAGTGTCCCGACCTAAGTGACCCTTTATAATATGAGTTGACCTACCAAGTCATACCCGGAGTCGGGAATCGCCGGGCTCATGAAGGTTGAACTCTCGAAAAAGTAAATCTCGACTCACCTGACAGAATCCTAGAGATTCGGGGACTGGAAGCCCATACTCCTCAATCCCGGATATCCAGGGATGGAAAATCGCAGCCTGAATTCCTGGATATCCGGGATCTTCCCTAAAAATCAGGGAAAAATCTTAAAGGATAGGCGGCTCTCCCTTCTATAAAAGGAGGGGGGGCTTTCCTTCAAAGGCTAAGCATAATTCTGAAATTACAGTATTTTTTAGAGAGGGAAAGGAATATACAAAGAAAGAGAGAGAAAGCAATACTTCACACATTCGGGTTTTCTTAGATAAACTTCTGAGATTAACCCGGTTCTTGGTGGCCGATCAGCTCGGTTACATCATAGAGATATATATGAAAATGCTCGATGAAATTTTATTACCCAAGTCATGTGACTCTAGACCACGGAGTGCGTTTGCAGTACAGTTGAAACGCTCACTTGACGGATCAAAACAATACGGGTGAATGTGGTATACCGGTATAAGTGATTACTTGATTGGAAGGGGATATAAGAACAATGAACTATGTCCCCAGGTGTTTATTAATAAAACAAGTTCCAGATTAGCAATTGTAGATGTATATGTCAATGATATGAACATAATCGATACTCTTGACGAATTAAGAGAAACCGAAGCTATCTAAAATCTGAATTTCAGATGAATGATCTAGGAAAACTCGGTCTTCTAGGCATTGAGATAAAACATCGAGCTAGTGGAATCCTCATCCACCCGTCTGCCTATGTCCAAAAGAAAATCAGGCTTTTTAATATGGACAAGGCACATCCGGTTAGCACTCCCATTATCGGTAGTAGTTTGGACTTGAAGAAAGATCTATTTCGTCTAAAGGAATGTGACGAAGAGCTTTTGGAAGACGAAATTCCCTATCTAAAGTGCAATATGTGCATTATTATACTTGGCTCAGTGTACTCGACCTAATATCGTTTTCTCAGTAAACTTGTTGGCTAAATTTTGTTATGAGCCCGCGCAACGTCATTGGAATGGTATCAAGAACATCTTTTGATACCTCAAAAGAACCATTGACTCGGGACTTTTCTTTCCCTATCAGGCTAACAAAACTGCCGATGAATGTGCAATCACTAAAGTAAGTGTATATGTAGATGAAACTACCCCGACGAATGTGTTGGTAGGATTTGCTGATGTTGGGTACATCTTGGACCCTTATAAAGATCGCGCCTGGATTGGTTATGCTTTTACCGTTGGGAAGATCAACTAAGCAAACCCTTATTGTTACCTCCTCGAATCACACTAAGATTATCGCTCTACATGAGGCGGTACACGAGTGTATATGGTTGAGAACCATTGTTATACATATTCGAGGTAACAGTGGACTAAGTAATGTCACTGATGCGCCCACATGCATATACGAAGATAATGCCGCTTGCATCGAACAGATGAAGCTTGGGTATATCAAGGGGGATAACACAAATCATATCTCTCCAAAGTTTTTCTGCAATCAGCAACAAGAGGCCTCCTCAACATCCAAGTTAAGAAAGTGAAGTCTGAGGAGTATGTGGCTGATTTATTCACTAAATCACTTCCCAAGGGCGTATTTGAAAAACATGTGAGAAATATCGGAATGCGTAGGATTTTCGAACTCCTGAGATCGTAGTGAAGATCAGATTGGTGTAACATCCTCAATCCGCTCAGGGATATTACACGCCGTAGAACCTATCCTCAAGGATCTACCAGGCTGGTAGCAAAAATCGAACATCTCAAAAATGCCTTTAAGGCTAAAATGACTCAGTAGACCGATTTGGTCTTTCAATAAATACACACAACTCAATCTCAATACATGCCCATGTAGGGGTCGAATACAACACACTCCCATATGACGGGGAAAGAACACTGCAGTGGAAAATAAAGTACAACTGAACCTGTACAACAACGTACGGGACCTCATGTGATTAGTATCGATCATCTTTCATAATCCTTCATCCCGACCCTGTGTTATGATCCCCAAAACCTGAATGAAAATACACACATCCACCCCCCGATTACTCGGGGGTTAGCAAAATCCCACTATTTTGCTAGTGCGAGTACAAAGTCCAAATACGAGTCATACAATTCAAGTTCCAAGAATAATAATGACCAGGAATCATAAAAGATTCAAACATAACGAAAAATACTTCCCGAGGCAAGAGTTGAGTAAAACTTCCAAAACCGAAAGATCACAATTCAAGAGAGACAATTTACAAAATGGCTTAATATGCCATCGGGAGTTTTAATAGAAAACAATTTAGGATTATCGAATCCTTCTCTTTCCAAAATCAACAGGAGTCACAGCACAAAGGTTTTGATTTCACAAATAGAAAACCAACAACAATTCACAGGGTTAAAACCCACCTCACGTGTCCTCGACGGACATAAAATCAACACAACATAACCCAAAACACATTTATAAAAGTGCACCACCATTAACCGTCGATCCACGCCTCTTTGGACCCCTAGCGAGACCCCGTCGGATCCAACCCGTAGTGGTTAAAAGGCAACACACATTTATAAAAATGCACCACAATTAATCGTCGATCCACGCCTCAGTGGACCCCTACCGAGACCCCGTCGGATCTAACCCGTAGTGGTTAAAAGCCAAACACATACACACCACAATTAACCGTCGATCCACGCCTCTGTGGACCCCTACCGAGACCCCGTCGGATCTAACCCATAATGGTTAAAAGCCAAACACATACACACCGCAATTAACCGTTGATCTACGCCTCTGTAGACCCCTACCGAGACCCCGTCGGATCTAACCCGTAGTGGTTAAAAGCCAAAATACACACACATAACATAGCACAACAAGGATATCCAAACAATTCACCCGGAGGCAACAAAAACTTAGCACGACGCAAACGTAAAATCATAACACACCGAAATGAGGCAATATATGTACACACGCATCATCAAGCGCAACATCAACACCAACATATCCATAGAGTTCACGTAATAATTTACGAAACACACCAATCACAAAAATACACACGGGTTTTGAAAGAGAGCCTTTAACGAGGCTAAACCGAATCTTTTGAATGTTCATTTCAAGCAACCAAACAAACACACATGGACGATCACCAATCATCATATCCACAAAACAAGAAATGTATGAACAAGGTACTTGCCTCAAATAATCACAAACGCGTAGAATCGACCGAAGTGAGGAGACCCGAACCGTCTACGAACCCGCCGACTCCGCCGAACGACAACCCGCGATAATAAACTACGAACGACAACAATAACAATGAAAATGAATTCCATAGCACGACCCAAAGCAGCTAAATTGAAGGAACAACGACAAAAGTTCAAGGGTCTCCCCCAAAATGGCCAAGAACACGAATCGACCGACCAAAACATGAAAACAAAATTCCAACCCGGAATATGGATATACAATCCATTGGATATGTTTAACAACAAGATCAAACACCAATCGATTCATCAAATCGGATGGAAAACAAAATCAAGAACAAAACTCCCCAAAAGGTCAACTCCAGAGAATCAAGAAAATACCTCATATTAATGACGAAGAACACGAATTGATATTGTTAATCCACACCAAGAACTTGAGGAGGATGATATCATTAAGATAAATCGCCAAAAATCGCCCCTAAATCGCCCAAAATGAGAGGAAGAAGAAGAGAGGAGAGGAAATGAAACCCTCTCCCAAAATCCCGCTGAAATAGGGCTAATCTGACTCGGGTGCCGCGGCCCGGATTGAGTGTGTCGTGGCCTGCGGCCAAAATTCGAGCAGCATCCAGTTTAGTGCTGCGGCCCAGCCAGCAGAGGGCCATGGCCCGCGGTACAGCCGCGCCAGGCTCATTGTGCGGTCTTAGCTATTTCGACCATAACTCCTTCTTTCGAACTCCGATTGACTCACCGTTTGAACCATTGGAAATCTAACTTGATGATCTATAATACTGAAAAGATTCAGAACTTTTGGAGTTTCCAAGAATTGATGGTGATTTTACAAAGTCGAACTTATATGTGGAAAAGTCGCTTAAGAACACGGAACTCAACAAAACGACACCGAAACGAACTCAGATGACAAAAAGTGTAGAATTAATCATTCTCGGAATGACGATATGGTCAAAATTTAGTCATTAAGATGGACTTCCACCAAAAAATAAAATTACCGGAAATCGAAATTGCGGATATTACATACTACCCTCCTTAAAAGAAGTTTCGTCCCGAAACTTAAAACAAGTACGGAGAGGCAATATCCCACCAGGAACATCTCAACGAGATACACAAGAACCACGTAACTTACGCCCATCGGTGAAACATTACAAGAAATGCAAAGAGACAAACATGCTCAACGAAAATCATCACAATGCCAGAAGCAGAGACATAATAAAACCAACAAGTGACGAACGTCATCAAACATATAGTGCAATCAAGTAAATTATCCGAACCATCACAAAATTGGAGGTACTTAATATCAGAAAACATGCACAGTCAAAAAACAGAAAATAAACACAAAACAATCCATAAGGACAACCACAAGCAATCCGGACTACGCCGAAATCTTCAAGAACCACACTAGGCATCTTTGTGTCCTTTCGGAGCAGAGACGCAGACTTGATCCCCAAATCTCTCAGCTACCGTATCGCAATGCACGGCTCGGTGACCCACCTAGCCACACTCGAAATAGCTGACTAACGGTGAATGACAATTCTGCACGGTACGAGATCAGGTAACAACAATCGGACAACCACGATTGAACAATAATGATCGAACAACAACGATCGAACAACAATGACCGAACAGCAATGATCAAACAATAACGATCGAACAACAACGATCGAAAAACAACGATCGAACAACAATGATCGGATGACAACGGTCGAACGACGACTCCGGAGTTCACATTTCAACTAAAGATATAAACAAAACTTGTAGAAACTAAAGGACGTTAATTTCGGACAAGGTTCACAAGAATCGAACCGAACTCGGAAAAGTCACAACGATAATCAGATTGATCCGAAACAAGGTCACAACCCGTTCGAACGATGGCAACCGAGATACCAAACAAGTCCAAAAAGTATCAACGAACACGAGCGAGTCGATATAATTGAGAAAGAGAAAATGCAGAAGTCCAAAAACAATCCGGGTATTACATTCGACCTCTTATAAAAGAAATGTCGTCCCCGCAACTCACAATAACGGAAACAAGGCAACAACACAAAAAGCAACTGACAGAAACATCTCCCCTGAGCCTCTTAGAGCCGATCCTGATATCTGTGCTGAAGCACTAACTCCGGAAGTCTCGGTAACCAATTCGCAAAACCGGATTTTGTGTCCCTCGAGTCCGCACTTGAAACGCGTTACTGGCGAGGAAGGACAATTTTACGTGCATGCCCCCGGCACATCACGGTTGAAACACCTCGGCCCGGCATACCGAATATACAAATGCTAGATACAATGGAATATAACATCGCAAAACAAAATACCGGAGATGCCAACTCAGCATAACATATCAACACATACAAAAATCACAACAACAACGACATCTTTCGATGATTACAACGGCCCGAACGATAACCTGTAATATCCGTACTATCTATTTTTGGTAATTTCTATTTTTGGTGTATGTTCGTTTCGGACGACTCGCTTGACATTATTTTGGGATTCTTAATCTAGTTTGTTCTTTAAGTTTTTCCATTTGGACGAGTTTCGGTGATGTTTTTATGTATTTTCGTCTTGAACTATGTTTTATCGCGTGTACGTTCGATTCTCATAAAACTCGTTCGATTTCACTATTTCTCTGTTCCCATAAGTTCGTATGGTTGAGTTGCTTATGTTGTGAGTTTTAGATTGTTAATCCGCCGTTGTATCGTGTTTCGGATGTTTGGGCCGTTTTGTAATTTCCTATAAGTTTAGGGAATTTGTCCCCCTTGTCGTATTTCAAGTCCCTCGGTAGTCGGAATCGTACATTTGGTTGAGAGAATTTGTTTGCGTGCTTTTGTTGCCTTGTCATGTCTCGTTGGTTGCTGGCATCTGTCAAGTTTTCGTATCGTTCGAGTCACATACAGTCTGGCCGAGTCCTGACTGTACTCTGTGCAGGAGCCATTAGCGCACGCTAACGTTTTTCCATAGCGTGCGCTATGAGGGTAAATCTAACACACGCTAGATTTATATTTTTACATGCGCTAATACGTCTGGGCAGAATACCCTGGAACTAGGCAGAAGGTTCAGTATTTCGGAACTGAACCAGATAGCATACGCTAATTGAGTGGTAACGTGCGTTAATTTCTAATGCTAGCGCACGCTATCTTGTATCTGCGTACGCTAACGGGAGGACAGAAGTCTCTGATTGTTTTCCCGCACCCCCAATAGTGCACGCTAATTCTTAGGGCGTAGCGTACGCTAAGCCTGTCCGATATATATAGGACACCAAGAGTCAACTTCGTCATTTTTCCATCCTCACATCTTCTCTTCGGATTTGGGCGATTCTAGATGAAGGATATAACCAATTTCGACCAATATTATCATCTACTAACATCCTTGCATTCCTTGAGCGAATTCATCAAGTCCTTAGCATCTTCCGCCACCCGAATCAAGGTAAGAATCCCTAAAACCCTTGTTTTGTGATTTTGGGGGAATTTTGAGGGTTTCTTGCGATTTGACCCTTTTCAATCCGATTTGTCATAGATTGCTACTAGACTTCAATTGTATACTTGTATTCCTTTGTGGTTATTGAGAATTTGTGGATTAAACTCCGATTTTTCCATTGTTCATCACTTATGCTCGATGATACCTAGTAATGTTCGACAAATTGTCCCATCGGGTAGAACTAGGAATAATCCCTACGTATTCACAATATTTATATTGGTTGTATATCGTTCTTGTGTTCGGAACGGATTTGTGAAGATTATTCAGACCGAAACCTTTCCTTTCACCGTTATCTTCACATCATGTTATCCAAGGCAAGTACATGTATTACATTTCATTGTGTGTGTACGGTTTTGATGCGAATGATGTATATTGTGTTATTCAATGAATGTGATTGTTGCTCTTCCACCCGGGGATGGCATATGTGGCCTCTGGGAGCCGATACTAATGGGTACGGCCACGGAAGTGGACTTGGGTGCGTGTGTTGATGTTCTTCCGCCCGGAGATGGTTCGGCGGGACCTCTGGGGGCCGATACTAATGGGTACGGCCGCGGAAGTGGTTTCTCACTCGGGGACGGTCCGACGGGGCCTCTGGGGGTCGATACTAATGGGTACGTCCGCGGGTTACCAAGCGTGGATAGTTGTGATGTGGGAACTTGATAACATACTGTTTTGGTGTAAATGTGATATTTCGGAATATTGACTTCAACTGTTTTTCTCAAATGGATTGCTTGTGTCAAATCGTGTATGTATAAATGTAGTGTAATTGTGTCCTTGAACTAGCTATTCAAATGCTAACCCCTTAAATGGGGGAAATGCGTCTTATGCATTTCAGGTACTGGTCGAGCCGAGGAGCTGGCACGGGATATGCATGCAAAGGATGGACCAGCATGATGATGAGGCTCGAGTCGTGTTTTATGTTTTACTATTACATTTATCTTGATGTTGGAGTTAGACTGAGTGTTTTATAAATTGGTTAAAGTCCCCTGCGTGGGCAATGGATTTATTGGAGTTACACTCTTCGATACTTGATTAAATTGTTTTGGCCGAGGCCACCGCCCTATTTTACTATGATGGTTATGTCTTTTGGGATTTCATATTCGGATTGTGTGTTATGTGTTAGCCTGGTAGACCTCATGAAGGTTCTACTGCGTGTAATGTCCCATTTGTGATTTGGGGTGTTACATTTATGGTATCGGAGCCATAGGTTATGAATACCTAGGCTGTCGATTAATTTTGGGTCTGTCAGTCGTGTCGTTAGAGTCATTTGTTGAGCCTAATATCATGGTGCTACCATCTCTTCGTGCGACCCGTGACTGTAAGTCTCCTCGAACTCTTATATTTCTGTAATTGGTTTCCTTGTGTTGTTTGGATTGTGAATTGTGGTACCGACTTTGCAATCTGTGAATTTTTTTGATCTTGTTCCTTTCATATCTTTTCTTCAGTATGTTGAGTGGTCGCGGTAGACCAGCTAGGGGACGCGGTCAAGGCCGTGGTCGGGGTGCTATTAATGAGGAAGTCTCACTTTCTCAGTCCTCTGCAGATTCGGCCTCACATTCAGTGCCGAGCACTCTACCTTTGAGCTCTGACGGCCAGCAGGATATGTCAGTCGGTCAGGATCTATCGTCAGGTAATAATGCCAACGCCGGGCTACTGCCGTACTTCAGCAGTTGGTAGCCCATCTTGCCCAGATAGCTCAGGGAGGACGCCAGAATCCGCCCCCGACTCCTAAGGAGGAAGCTAGTAAGTGGCTTCAGACGGTGACTAAGATGCACCTTCCTCGTTTCTCTGGATCTTCTGAGTCCCTCGGTTGGGAGAATTGGCTCTTTCAGTTGAGTAGGACTTTTGAGTCCGTAGTGTGTCCCGATGACATGAGGGTACATATTGCTCATTACCTCCTGGATAAGAAGCTGCGGAATGGTGGGAGGCTGTGGCACCTAGAGATAGTCGAGCAACTTGGCAAGAATTCAAGGCTGCTATAGAAGCAGAATATTTTCCGCCGCCAGTCAAAGAACGCAGGATTGTGGAGTTCTTCACTGACACACCTCAGGATGTGCCGATTTCTCAGGCCATTATCTCTTACAATCAACAGTTGGGGTTCGTGAGGGATCAGGTGGGGACTGAGGTCGGTAAAATCCGTTATTTCAATATGCGCATGAAGCCGCATATCACGCAGAGTATGGCACCGCTCATGTGTGCCACCTTGAAGGAATACCAGGATCGAGATGGCTATCCTGGAATCAGAGTCGGCTTCCGAAACTAAGAAGCAGAAGACTACTGGCAGTTTCTCAGCCGGTAAGAGTGGTCAGTTTTGGAGGTCTCGGTCTGCTCCTACATTTGGGAAGAGGCTGTTTCATTAGGCCGGTGGATCTCAGGGTAACCGTTCGGTCTAGTCTGTTGCATCTGGCGGTAGAGTTTGTTTTAATTGCAGTCAGTATGAGCACGTGATGAAGGATTGCCCATTTCCATTAGTTACTTGGTTTACTTGCGGACAGACCAGGCATCGGGCAGTTCATTGCGAGAGGGCCACCAGGGTCGCCAGAGCTCCCACTACCACCACCATTCAAAAGGAGTACAGTACTCCAGTTGCTCATGTTCCTCAGAGTTCGGGCCGTGGTAGGGGTCGAGGTCAGCCGGATCGCCATACTGCATCGAGTTCGGGCTCAGTTCACCCTCGATTGTATCAGATGAGGCCCACAGAGGAGGCAAACATTCTGGTGGCGTCAGGTACCACTCAGATCCTTTCTCATCCAGTTTCAGTGCTTTTTGATTCGGGTGCTACCCACTCTTTTATTGCTTCGGATTGTGTGAGTCGTATTGGTTTTGACTGCTTGTTCGAGTGTGAACCGTTTATAGTGGGTATGCCTAGCGGGGATCGTATGATTGGGGACCGGGAAGTTAGAGATTACCCAGTGAGGATCAGGAGCCGAGATTGGCCCTCGAATCACATTGTTATAGACCTTAAGGGTGAGGATTTGATCCTCGGGGACAATTGGTTGGATCGTCACGGTGCTATCATGAACTATCGGACTCGTACCATCTCGATAGTGGCCGAGGACGGCACCGAGAATACTCTCGTTGATTGTAAGCCGGGTAGATCGGGAAGTGTGATTAGTGCCTTGAAGGCGATGAAACTTCTGAACCAGGGTTGCGTCGGCTATGGAGTTGACATGTCTTCGATTCCAGTCGTTAGCGAGTACCCCGACATTTTTCCAGATGACTTGCCGGGATTACCACCCAGCGGGAGGTTGAGTTTCCTATTGATCTAGAGCCGAATGCGGCCCCTATTTCTCGATCGCCGTACCGTATGGAACCGTCGGAGATGTTAGAGTTGAAGAAACAGTTGGGAGAGTTGTTAGATAAAGGGTATATTCGACCGAGCACATCGCCCTGGGGTGCGCCTTTACTTTTTGTTAAGAAGAAAGATGGATCGCTTCGTTTATGCATCGATTATCGAGAATTAAACAAGTTAACCATCAAAAACAAGTACCCTTTGCCCAGGATCGACGATTTGTTTGATCGCTTCAGGGAGCGACAGTCTTCTCGAAGATTGATTTACGATCGGGCTACTACCAGTTGAGGATTCGGGACAGTGATATACCGAAAGCTGCTTTTCGGACGAGATATGGCCATTACGAGTTTGTGGTTATGCCTTTCGGGCTAACCAGTGCCCCAGCAGTGTTCATGAAGTTGATGAACAAAGTTTTTATTGAGTATCTGGACAAATTCGTAGTCGTCTTTATTGATGACATTCTTATCTATTCCTGGAGTTGGGAGGAGCACGCCTTACATGTCCAGATTGTGCTAGACATTTTGAGAGCTGAGCAGTTGTACGCGAAGTTCTCTAAGTATGAGTTTTGGCTCAAGGAAGTGACGTTCCTCGGGCATGTGATTTCAACGGAGGGAGTTCGGGTAGATCCGCAGAAGATAGAGGCAGTGATGGCATGGGAACCACCTAAGAATGTGATGGAGGTGAGGAGTTTTTTGGGACTTGCAGGCTATTACCGTAGATTTGTTGAGGGATTTTCTAAGGTCGCTAGACCACTCACTCAGTTACTCCAGAAGACTCAGAAGTTCGAGTGGACCGCAGATAGACAGGATAGTTTTGACGAGTTGAAGAGACGACTGACTACTGCACCCGTTTTAGCATTGCCTAAGGGGAACGAGGATTTCATGGTATATAGTGATGCTTCGGGCCTCGGGCTCGGATGTGTTTTGATGCAGAGAGATAGGGTTATTGCTTATGCGTCCCGACAGCTGAAACCTTACGAAGCAAATTACCCTACGCATGATTTAGAGTTAGCTGCAGTCGTCTTTGCTTTAAAAATCTGGAGGCATTATCTCTATGGGTCGTCGTGTAAGATTTACACGAATCACAAGAGTCTGAAGTATATCTTAAGTCAGAAAGAGTTGAACATGAGAGAGCGTAGGTCGTTGGAGCTAATTAAAGACTATGACCTCGAGATACTTTACCATCCGGGTAAGGCTAATGTAGTGGCCGATGCGTTGAGTCGGAAGCCGATAGCGTTACAGATGTTAGAGGTACTTACACCACAGATCCGGATCCAGTGGGATTTGATTTGTCAGAATATCGAGGTTTGGGTTCAGAGTGTTCAGGGTCAGTTATGTGCGTTAGAGATCACTTCGTCCTTGGTTGATGATAACAAAGCGAGGCAATATGATGATCCACTTTTAGTCCAGTTGAGAGAGGACGTGAAGAAGGGGAAAGCCCCTAGATTTGTGGTTCAGGATGATGGAGTTTTGAGATTTCGAGGCAGATTATGTGTACCTAGTGATATTGAGTTGAGACAGAAGATATTGAGTGAGGCTCATACTATACCTTACTCCATACATCCTTGTACGAGCAAAATATACAAGGATGTAAGGATTAACTACTGGTGGAGCAATTTGACGACAGACGTGAACGAGTTTGTATCGAAGTGTTTAACCTGTCAGCAGGTTAAGATTGAGCATCAGCGACCCGCGGGATTATTGCGACCACTCTCTGTTTCGGAGTGGAAGTGGGAGGACATTTCCATGGATTTTATTACCAGTATGCCTAGGACTCGGACTGGAATGAACATGATTTGGGTTATTGTCGATCGACTAACCAAATCAGCTCATTTTCTGGGTATTAAGGATACTTGGGGTGCGGAGAGACTAGCACAGGTATTCATTGCGGAGATCGTGAGGTTTCATGGGACTCCTAAGAGTATTGTTTCGGATCGTGATGGCCGGTTTATATCACATTTTTGGCAGGCTGTTCATCGAGCCTTGGGGACCGAGTTGAGACTGAGTACATCCTACCACCCTCAGACAGACGGACAGTCTGAGCGGACAATACAGACGCTGGAGGATATGTTGCGAGCCTGTGCTTTAGATTGGAATGATGATTGGGAGTCGCACTTGCCATTGATCGAGTTCACGTACAACAATAGTTGGCACGCCTCGATCAAAATGGCACCATTTGAGGCATTGTATGGTAGGAGGTGCAGATCTCCGTTGTGTTGGGATGATGCATCCGAGATAATTGGCACCGAGCCCGATATGGTAGTTGAGACGAGAGAGAAGATTTGCTCTGATTCGCGATAGGATGTTGACGACCCAAAGTCGACAGAAGTCTTATGCCGATACGCATCGCCGGCCATTGGAGTTTGAGGTGGGAGATCATGTGTTGCTTAAGGTGTCGCCGACACGAGGAGTTTACCGCTTTGGTCGGAAGGGTAAACTTAGTCCGAGATATATTGGACCATTCGAGATTCTAGAGAGAGTTGGAGAGCTTGCATATCGGTTAGGCTTGCCACCGTCCCTGAGCCACGTACATAACGTATTTCATGTTTCCCAGCTTAGGAAGTACGTACCGGACCCTAGCCATATTATTAATTTTGAAGATATCAAGTTGGGGCCCGACATTACCATCAATAAGAGGCCGATTCAGATCTTAGAGCGTCGGGTGAAGCAACTTCGGCACAAAACCATTCCTTTGGTTAAAGTGCAATGGTCGAGGCATGGATCCGAGGAAGCCACGTGGGAGATGGAAGAGAGTATGAGGTCGAGATACCCCGAGTTATTCGCGTTGTAAGTTTCGGGACGAAACTTATTTTTAGGGGGAGAGAATGTAATATTCGTACTTTCTATTTTTGGTAATTTCTATTTTTGGTCTATGTTCCTTTTGGACGACTCGTTTGACACTGTTTTGGGATTCTGAATCTAGTTTGTTCTTTGAGTTTTTCCATTTGGACGAGTTTCGGTGATGTTTTTATGTATTTTCGTCTTGAACTATGTTTTATCGCGTGTACGTTCGATTCTTGTAAAACTCGTTCGATTTCACTATTTATCTGTTCCCATAAGTTCGTATGGTTGAGTTTCTCATGTTGTGAGTTTCGGATTGTTAATCCGATGTTGTATCGTGATTTTCGGACGTTTGGTCCGTTTTATAATTTCCTATAAGTTTAGGGAATTTGCCCCCCCTTGTCGTATTTCAAGTTCTACGGTAGTCAGAATCGTACATTCAGTTGATATTTTGTTTGCGGGCTTTTGTTGTCTTGTCATGTCTCATTGGTTGCTGGCATCTGTCAAGTTTTCATGTCGTTCGTGTCGGATACAGTCTGGCCGAGTCCTGACTGTACTCTGTGCAGGAGACATTAGCGCACGCTAACGTTTTTCCGAAGCATGCGCTATGAGGGTAAATCTAACGCACGCTAGATTTATATTTTTATGTGCGCTAATACGTCTGGGCAGAATACCCTGGAACTCGGCAGAAGGTTCAGTATTTCAGAACTGAACCAGATAGGTACGCTAATTGAGTGGTAACGTGCACTAATTTCTAATGCTAGCGCACGCTATCTTGTATCTGAGTACGCTAACGGGAGGACAGAAGTCTCTGACTGTTTTCCCGCACCCCCGATAGCGCACGCTAATTCTTAGGGTGTAGCGTGCGCTAAGCCTGTCCGATATATATAGGACATCAACAGTCGACTTCGTCATTTTTCCATCCTCACATCTCCTATTCGACTTTGGGCGATTCTAGACGAAGGATATAACCAATTTCGACCAATATTATCATCTACTAACATCCCTGCATTCCTTGAACGAATTCATCAAGTCCTTAGCATCTTCCGCCACCCGAATCAAGGTAAGAATCCCTAAAACCCTTGTTTTGAGATTTTGGGGGAATTTGAGGGTTTCTTGTGATTTGACCCTTTTCAATCCGATTTGTCATAGATTACTACTAGACTTCAATTGTATACTTGTATTCCGTCGTGGTTCTTGAGGATTTGTGGATTAATCTCCGATTTTTCCATTGTTCATCACTTATACTCGATGATACCCTAGTAATGTTCGACAAATTGTCCCATCGGGTAGAACTATGAAGCATCCCTACGTATTCACAATATTGAGATTGGTTGTATATCATTCTTGTGTTAGGAACGGATTTGTGAAGATTATTCAGACCGAAACCTTTCCTTTCACCGTTATCTTCACATCGTGTTATCCAAGGCAAGTACATGTATTACATTTCATTGTGTGTGTACGGTTTTGATCCGAATGATGTAAATTCTGTTATTGAATGAATGTGATTGTTGCTCTTCCACCCGGGGATGGCATATGTGGCCTCTTGGGGCCGATACTAATGGGTACGGCCACGGAAGTGGACTTGGGTGCGTGTGTTGATGTTCTTCCACCCGGGGATGGTTCGACGGGACCTCTGGGGGCCGATACTAATGGGTACGGCCGCGGAAGTAGTTTCTCACCCGGGGATGGTCCGACGGGGCCTCTGGGGGTCGATACTAATGGGTACGGCTGCGGGTTACCAAGCGTAGATAGTTGTGATGTGGGAACTTGATAATATAGTGTTTTGGTGTAAATGTGATATTCCGGAATATTGACTTCAACTGTTTTTCTCAAATGGATTGCTTGTGTCGAATCGTGTATGTATATAATGTAGTGTAATTGTGTACTTGCACTAGCTATTCGAATGCTAACCCCTTAAATGGGGTAAATGCGTCTTATGCATTTCAGGTACTGGTCGAGCCGAGGAGCTGGCACGGGATATGCATGCAAAGGATGGACCAGCATGATGATGAGGCTCGAGTCGTGTTTTATGTTTTACTATTACATTTATCTTGATGTTGGAGTTAGACTGAGTGTTATAAATTGGTTAAAGTCCCCTGCGTGGGCAATGGATTTATTGGAGTTACACTCTTCAATACTTGATTAAATTGTTTTGGCCGAGGCCACGGCCCTATTTTACTATGATGGTTGTGTCTTTGGGATTTCATATTCGGATTGTGTGTTATGTGTTAGCCTGGTAGACCTCATGAAGGTTCTACGGCGTGTAATGTCCCATTTGTGATTTGGGGTGTTACATAACAAGCATACAATTACTAAACATCACGAAACAACCACGTATGTACACAATCATACAAACTCAAGTTCTAACAGCTCGCGCGGGTGCAATAACACGCAAATCACCACAAAGGCGACAACGTTCAATACCAACATCTCACCTCTCACAAAGGGATAACACAACAAATGCGTGGCAAATGACTCAACGTTCGCGCCACCAATTCAATCATACTCGGGAGCTAACATTCTAATGACAATGCGAACATCATACATACATTCCCAGACCGCAAATAGGAATGATAGGTAGAACCTTTCCTCAAGGATATACAAGCTGGTTGCAAAAATCGTACATCTCACAAATGCCTTTAAGTCTAAAATGACTCAGTAGACCGATTTGGTCTTTCAATAAATACACACAACTCAATCTCAATACATGCCCATGCAGGGGTCGAATACAACACATTCCCGTATAACGGGGAAAGAACACTGCAGTGGAAAATAAAGTACAACTGAACCAGTACAACAACGTACGGGACCTCATGTGATTAGTATCGATCATCTTTCATCATCCTTCATGCCGACCCTGTGTTATGCTCCCCAAAACCTGAATGCAAATATAGGCATCCACCCCCGATTACTCGGGGGTGAGCAAAATTCCAATATTTTGCTAGTGCAAGTACAAAGTGCAAATACGAGTCATACAATTCAAGTTCCAAGAATAATAATGACCAGGAATCATCAAAGATTCAAACATAACGAAAAATACTTCCCGAGGCAAGAGCTGAGTAAAACTTCCAAAACCAAAAGATCACAATTCAAGAGAAACAATTTACAAAATGATTTAATATGCCATCGGGAGTTTTAATAGAAAACAATTTAGGATTATCGAATCCTTCTCTTTCCAAAATCAACAGGAGTCACAGCCCAAAGGTTTTGATTTCACAAATAGAAAACCAACAACAATTCACAGGGTCAAAACCCACGTCACGTGTCCTCGACGGACATAAAATCAACACAACATAACCCAAAACACATTTATAAAAGTGCACCACCATTAACCGTCGATCCACGCCTCTGTGGACCCCTACCGAGACCCCGTCGGATCTAACTCGTAGTGGTTAAAAGGCAACACACATTTATAAAAATTCACCACAATTTACCGTCGATCCACGCCTCTGTGGACCCCTACCGATTTAATTTTTTCGAAAATTGATTTTTCTGGTCTTACCAAAATTTATGTTTGAGCTTTGTAATTTTTGACAGGACTTTCAAAAATTTGTCTTCCTGACAAGATTATATGATTTCAAACTGGTTTTGAAAATGTGATTGATGTACATACGCATTTAGTGCATAGTGCATATCATGGTGAAGTTATTAGTGTAACTCACAAACTGGATATCATATCGATGGTACGAGGAAAAGAGATCTGAACTCTAGTATGGTATTTTGGTTATCCATGGGTGATCGGTTGATTTATCGGATAAGAGAAATATGCTGCGTGATGTAGAATCATGCACAAGATGTAATTTTGGAACTCTGGATTTGGTAGAACCGGGACATATGTGCTATGTGATTTCATTGGTACGGTAGTAGCGCGATCTTACCATAGTGACTTTTGAATGATTTCTTTGTAAGTGTAGATTTTGGGATGGTAACCCCATGATGGTTGTTTTGGATATTGAGTGGTCATTCCCACTCCATGTATGATTGGAAATGTTCGTCGGTTTGTGATTGGTTGTTCGTATGCCGAGGGATATGTTCACCAGTCGGGTATGTTTATTGAGATTCACTATATGTAATCGGTGTGTCGTTTTGAGAACTTTATTCATTCGTATATCGGTTTCTGTGGTTTTGCGTTGATCGTGTTGGAGCATACCGTGTGAAGGTATTCTCGATTATCGTTGATTGTTTGATGGTAATATTGGAGGTTATCATGTTGATGATATTCTCAACTGCGGGTTGATCTTTGGATTGCTCGTGTTAGAGTTCATCATGTCGATGATATTCTCGGCCAAATTATTGGTTGATCATTGTTTGTGATTATGAGCATTCAGAATTTCATGTCGATGTTTCGGGATTTGTGGCATTGTTATGGGCAGTTGTTTCACAAATGTATCGTGCATTATTCATTTTTAGCAGATTGGGACTTGATTGTGTAATCAGGCAGACAGGATCTGACACAGATAGATTATTTCATCCGAAGAGGATATATTTTGTTGAGACTCATGGAATTTTGACCGTAAGCGTATTGAGGCTTTATAGTGTAGTCACTTGCTAGTATCTCAGGAGATCGTCGACTTTGTGCATTGTAAGTATGCTATTCGGTAATGATGATGATTGACCGTTGTTGTGATGGTTTCGGAATATTTTGGTTGAACAGTTTGTTTGTTTCTTTATGACGAATTGCAAGTTTCGAGGCTGAAACTTATTTTAAGTGGTGCAGTATGTAAGATCCGAAATTTCTACTACTGTTATTTAATGTTATTTTATCCGAGTTATGTTGTACAGCGTTGTTATTCCACTAAAACGACAACAGCATATTTTTCTTTAACTTTGTTTTCTTATTTTCAAAACTCAAGTCTTGGTCCTTGATTTTTGTCCCCTAAAAATGTGTTGACTCCTTAACTTATGGGTTGATTTGTCATGGATCAGATTTTAGGAGCTTTGAATGTTGAATTTATAATTTTTTAGTCTTTATTTTATAATTTTATATTGTAATAGTTGTAGGAATTTTGGCTATAAATAGCCCTCATTTTCATTTGTAAGGACACCTTGAAATTTATCAAAATTGTGAGTGTTTGTGTTAACAAACTTTCTTCTTATTTTGTTGAGTGTGTCTCCAAAATATAAATCGTGATTTCAATTCACTTATCGAGGCGTTAGAAATCTCGTGGCGTGTTTGAATCGCACCTTCCGGTTTGCTACGGCGCGTCACGTAGAGAGCTTGAAGTAAAATAATCATTTGCTTAATATTGGAACGATCTTGGGAACTAAAATCATACTAGCGATAGCGGTTACCATGGCACGTCGTGTGGGGGTCGCATCAGTAATACTCGTATTACGTACGTAATACACCCTGTATAACGTAGGTAACTCCATCCGTTGACTCATCTATCCACATCTGCGCCGAAAGCTGCCGACCACGGGCCCCACTGTCCGATTCCTCTTGTTACGTACGTTATGTACACTATATAACGTATGTAAGCTAACACATTTTACGTACGTAAGCTCCAAGGCTTAACGTACGTAATGGCTTTTATACTTAGCCAAAAATCCAACTGTTCCTGTCTGACGTCTCGACGTACAAAATACAAACATACGGCATACTGAATACACATACTGAATCCAAAAATATTCTCATACGGTATACCTGATATCCAAATCAGTTCAACCTGATACAGAAAATCCTCAATATAACTGTCAATCCAAAACGGTAACCACACCAGTATAACTGTCTCGGTTCTCAATTTATTTTATCCATACTGTATAGATACCAAACTATACAGTATACCTCAGATAAAATAACGCGAAAAATTTATTCTGAAAATTCGGGTATTACAATATCTTCCCATTTCCATTCCGGAACGGGAAGTGACTGCAACAACCTAGCCGGTCGCTGATGCTCGATTTTGACCTGCTGACAAGTCAAACATCTCGCTACAAACTGTGCGACCTCCTCCTTCATATCATTCCACCAGAAGTTCCTTCTCAAGTCCTTGTACATCTTACTCGAACCAGGATGAACGGAGTAAGGTGTAGCATGGGCCTCACGCAAAATACTCTGTCTCAACTCTGAGTCGTTCGGCACACAAAGCCGACTCTGGAATCTCAAAATACCATCCTCGTGAATCACAAACCCAGGAGACTTTCCCTTAAGAACGTTCTCTCGGATTTGAGTAATCATCGGATCCTCTAACTGCTTCAGCTTAATTTCATCGATCAAAGACGACGAAATCTCTAAGGCACAAAGTTGCCCGATGGCTCCCGCCAACAAAACCTCAACATCTAATTCGATCAAAGCCCGCCGAAGCTCAGACTGAGATGTAAGGATCTCAAGCGTTCGTAACACAACTGGTTTCCGACTCAAGGTGTCGGCCACGACGTTCGCCTTGCCCGAATGATAAAGGATTTCGAGATCATAATCCTTAATCAGCTCTAACCACCTCCTCTGCCTCATATTCAACTCCCGCTGAGTAAATATGTATTTCAGACTTTTATGATCGGTAAAAATCTGACATGCAGAGCCGAAAAGATAGTGACGCCAAATCTTGAGCGCAAAAACGACTGCCGCTAACTCCAAATCATGAGTAGGGTAGTTCAGCTCATACGGCCTCAACTGTCTCGACGCATAGGCAATGGTCTTGCTGTGCTGCATCAATACGCACCCAAGACCCTGACCCGAAGCATCGCTATAAATGGCAAAACCCTCGTTGCCACATGGCAACACCAAAAATGGGGCTGAAGTCAACGCTGCTTCAGTTCCTCAAAACTCAACTGCCTCTCGTCATTCCAGATGAACTTCTAGGATTTCTGGAGTAACTATGTAAGTGGCCGAGCTGGTTTCGAGAAACCCTCGACGAACCTACGATAGTAGCCAGCCAAGCCCAAGAAACTACGGATCTCCTTCACATTCTTAGGCGGCGCCGAATCCAACACTGCCTCAATCTTCTACGGATCCACACGAACCCCCTCGGCTGAAATCACGTGACCTAAAAACATCACTTCCTTCAGCCAGAACTCACATTTCGAGAACTTCGCATCGATTTGATCGGTCCTCAAAATGTCTAACACTACCCGCAAATGATGGGCATGCTCTTCCTCGTCCCTCGAATAAATAAGAATATCGTCAATGAAGACGACGACATACTTATCTAAATACTCGATAAAGACTTTGTTCATCAACTGCATGAACACCGCCGGCGCATTAGTTAACCCGAACGGCATAACTACAAACTCATAATGTCCGTATCTCGTCCGAAAAGTTGTTTTCGGCACATTGGACTCCCTCACCCGGAGCTGATAGTACCCCGATTTCAAATCAATCTTCGAGAATACCGCAGCTCCCTGCAACTTGTCGAACAAGTCATCAATTCTCGGCAAAGGATACTTGTTCTTGACGGTCACCTTGTTTAGTTCGCGATAGTCGATACATAAACGTAGTGAACCATCCTTCTTCCGCACAAACAGGACCGGTGCACCCCAAGGCGAGGTGCTCGGTCGAACATATCCCGACTCAAGAAGCTCACTCAACTGCTTCTTCAACTCGGACATCTCTGAAGGTGCCATGCGATAGGGCGCCTTCGAAATAGGAGCCGCGCCCGGCTCTAACTCTATATCAAACTCGACCTCATGATCCGGTGGCAATCCCGATAACTCGTCAGGAAATACATCAGGAAACTCACTAACGATTGGAATCGACGAAAGCTCGAATCCACCACTCTCCGCCTTCAGGGCGTAGCACCAATAACCAGTACACCCCTTTCGCAGGAGTCTCATAGACTTCAAGGCGTTAATAACTAACTTCTGGTTTCCCCTCTTTCGCCCCGCGAAAGAGTGCTCGGTGCCGTCCTTGGCTAACATAGTGATGATTGTCGTGCGGTAGTTCATAATCGCACCATGCCGCTCGAGCCAATCATCCCCAAGAATTAAATTCTCACCCTCGATACCCACAACAATAAGATTAGAGGGCCAAGCCCTCTCACAAATAAATACAGAACAGTCTCGAACCTCCTGATCACCAACGATCCTATCACCGCTAGGAAGCTTAACGATGAAGGGCTCACAAGGCGTCAAACAGTCGAGACTCAAACGGCGCACACAATCCAGATATATGAACGAATGCGTAGCACCAGAATCGAAAAGCACACTGACAGGATGAGAAAGAATATGAATGGTACCTGTCGCCATGGTAGCCGCTGGGTCATCGACTCTCCGCATCTCATAGACACGCGGGTGGGCTGAGCCGACACTGGAAGCTCCCCCCCTTAGCAGGCTGACCCCGTCTTCTCCCTGGACTAGCACTCGACGGAGATTCAGAAGCAAACGATCCTTGATTCACACTCGGTTCCCTAGGCGCTGGAATGGAAGTCTGGGCACCCACGATTCTCTCCCTCTCAGCACAGAAAGCCGTCTTGTGGCCCGGCTGGCCACACTGATTACATGTCAGCAAAGGACTCGGACAATTACCGATGTGGCTGGCCACAGTTAAAACACTTCACTTCCCGATAAGGGGCACTGGCAGCCCTGCGGGGAAACCCAGTAGATCGAGCTGGGCCACCGCCAGCGGAAAAGTTAGCAGACTGTAATTTCTGCTCACCCCCACCTTTGTGGCCCGAAAAATTCCCGGCAGACTTCTGCTTCTTGCTCTCGCGGGCCGCCTCACTCGCCGTCATAGACATATCGTAAGCAAGGGCCCTACTCTGATAATCCTTCAAGGTAGTACTGACGAGCCCCGACATATATTCCCGAATCGACAATTTCATCCGCCTGGAAAAATGGAAAATTTTGTCGCTCTCCTCGACAACTTGGGTCTTCACATAACCTAACTCCTTGTTAAAATCAGCAATAGCTTGAGATACGGGGATATCCCGTGGTTGAGCATCATAGAAAGCATGTACTCGAGCCTGTCTGACCGGCCACGGGCAATATTCGGTCTCCATCAATTCCTGAAATTCGGACCACGAAGCAACATGGACTTTGGGCCCAATGGCCTCCCACCAATCCGTAGCGTCCCCAGTGAGAAAGTATTGGGCAATAGGGACCTTACGGTCCTCGGGACAGTTGGTAGCAGTGAAGACTTTAGACATCTCCTTGATCCACCCTTCCCAGCCGATCGGGTCCGAAGCTCCCGAAAACTGAGGAGGATGCATCTTGATGACATCCTAAAGCCAGCGATCCGCTCCGCCCCGATTAGCGTGGGCCGGATCCGGGTTCTGAACCGCCTGAGCTATCGCCGCCATTTGATTCACCATTTGCTGCATAACGGCCGCAATACCAAGGCGCTGAGAGATAATCGTCCATAAGTCGGTCACCAAGGGTCGGTCGGCCAGGCGCCGAGAGATGATCGTATTGGATGTCGATCGCTCGGCATCGGGACTTGTCCTGGGACCTTCGGCTGGCCGATTCATGTTGTCTGCGGGGCTAAGGCTAGGCCGCCTGGTCGCCGGTCGGCAGTTCTGCCTCGGCTGCTCGACAGTGGATAGGTCGCCCGATCTCTGAGGCGATCGCCGGTCGGAAAGTGTAAATCTCGACACAACAATTGCCCCCCAGCTTCCTCCTATGTTGAAGACATGGGGCGAGGTGGTTCTTGCTAGCGATCGTGTAAGGATGAGGACGGGCGATCTTGCTGAGCTGACTTATGACTTCAGACTTGGGCTATCATGGTCGATTGGCTAGCTATCTTTCGGTCTTGTACCTGCAAAAAACAACATTGGCCGATCCCCTCTCGGAAACTTGATGGTTTCGCTTGTTTGAGGAATCGTGCACAGTCGCGGAATTCGATGGTCCGATTCCATGACCGTGTCTTGGTGCGCGAAGACATTGAGTGTCTCGTGACTCACTTTATTATGAGGGTCCTCTGTTAGGCTGCGCCTCTCCTCGTATTTAAACGAAGGGCGTGCGGTCTCGGTCTAGAGGAGTCCTTGCGCGGGGCAGCGTCGGATGAATCAACTCCACGCCCGCGTCTTGTTAGCTCTGCTTCCACCTCGGCCCACCATGAAGATGGCGAACCTCGACGGTGTACGTTGAGACGGGGGTTGTGGCACGTGTCCACTGATTAAATTTGGAGAGCCCTCAGACTACGCCGGCCTCGTATTTAAACGAAGGGCGGGCGATCTCGGCCGAAAGGGACCTTGCATGGCCGAAGCAGCCGGTTTCATCGACTACCAGGACCTTGGCTTTATGATGTGCGGTGGAGGCGATCTTATGCCTTAGTCCGTCATTTTAGATGCTGGACTGTAGAGGGCGATTGTGTCCTCCGGGTTGCTGATGATGTAGCGTGATGATCGGCGATCGGGCTGGAAGACTGTCGATCGTCGCTCGGCTGCCGATCGCTTTATTCGTAGGTTGATAACGGCGATTGGGCGGGAGATCGTCGTCCGGGCGCCGATCGCGCTGCTCACAGGCTAAGAAGGAACCTTTGCCTGGCCAGAAAATCTGCGGCTCTAGCCCGGAAGGCTGCGTAGGTTGTAGGTTGGGTCTTCGTGAGATGCCTGAACATAGGCGAAAAGCCCTGAAATCCTCCTAGGACCGCGTAGAGGGCGGTCTCATCGCTTTTGGGCTCGCCGTTGAGGATGATCACGTCTACCCGGTCGATGTAGTCTGAGTCGGACTCTTCTTCTCCCTACTTGATTTGCATCATGCGAAGGGGACCTTCTGGCCGGACGACCCTGGTGGCGAAGTACTCCGTGAAGACGTGCGCCAGCTGGTTAAAAGAGCCAATGGACCGAGGCGGCAACGAGGCGTACCACTTGTGGGCGAGGTCGTCCAGCGTCAGAGGGAACATTCGGCACCTGGTCGCGTCTGATGCCCCACACCCGGTCATGTAGATGTTGAACTTCCTCAGGTGCATCTGGGGGTCCGATCGCCCCTCGTACACGGGTGTTTGCGGGGGAGCGATCTTATGCTGCACGGGGGCGAGCTAGATGTCGATCGTGAGCGGCTCGCTTGGCCCGGCGATCGTCTTCTTGGCGCCTGCCCTGGATTCCAGGAGCGCCTTCATGTCGTCGAGTTGATGTTGCATCGCAGCCATCGCCGTGGCTTGGTCGCTTGTAGATCGGCTTTGGGAGAAGGAGCCGAGGCGATCGTGTACCGATCTCCGGACTCCGCTGCTGCCGGCCTTGGCTATTTGGCGAGGGGGAGCCAGACGGCTGGGCTGCCTTCTGGGAGTCGGGTAGGCCGAGCTCCTGGTGACGGACTCAAAATCCGTCATCTCGTAGCTGGGGCCGGACTGCCCCGGTTGCCAGGTCGGGTCACTGCCCAGGCGATCGAAGACAGAGGTGCCCCGGCTGGAGAGCGCCTCTTTTTGCGGACGGGAGCCTCCTGGCGATCGCTCGGCCAGTAACGCCTTGAGATTCCGCTTGGAATTCCGGCGGACGGCCGAGGGGGTGATAGCAGGAGGCGCGTCGAGAGCACTCCGTCGCTCCTGTAGGACGGCCAGGGCCCCTTCGATCTGTTCCTTGGTTCGGAATCGATCGAGCGAGAGGCATGGGCCGCCGTCCAGGGGCGGGATCGAGCGTCTTTGACCGCGGCGGCTACCCTCCACCATCGGCTGTGGCTCGGACTGGGACGGAACACGGCGTCTGGCCGGCTGGCCGGCGGCCTTCTTCGACGCGGAGGCGGAAGACATGATTTCTGAAAGATTTCTTTGAAGTGCAGTGAGTGTCACTTCAAGTATCTGCCCCGAGAACAGTGAGTGTTCTTCGGGACGGTAGGTATAAAAATTCGAGGGTTGGATGTCCTTCCTCTAGCGCCAATTGTTGTTGCCCAAAATATCTATCCGAAGATTAAATACTGCTGGAGACGGACAACAAACAACAATTTCGGGAGCACTTCCGAGAGGAGATAAATAATACAAGATTTGCCGGGTTTGTTACGCCCGGGCTTGAATGCTCTCGCGAGATGTTATTAATACAAATATTCGTGGATACAAGTATTAATGAGATAAATCTAAATACAATGAGTGTAAAAAGACTCTATTAATCCGGCTCTTGTGCGAAGCTCGGTGTTCTTCGTCCCTGCCGATCGTCTGCCTGATGAGAGAGGCCGGGAGAAGTAAGTACCGAAAGATAGCTGTTTCCAAGAGTTGGAGAAAGCCAAGTGCTGTGTGTTTTGCTTGTGAAATGCGAGAATGCCAGAGAGAGAGTCCAAGTGCAGGCTGCCTTCTTTATATAGGGGATGAGGTGCCTTGTCTCTTAGCGGGCGATCGTCTTTCGGCCATTAATATAATGGGGCGATCGTCCTAAAGGTCACGTGGGCAGTCTGCCAAAAGTCCAAGGCTACAGCCGGCAGCCAGCTGTGCGGTCCAATGAGGAGCCAGCACGCGTCCTAATCTTATCACAGGTGGTCCCACTTTGCTACTTTCGGCGGACTTGTCAGTAGGCGAGGTAGGTGACAGGCTGTGGTCACCAGTCTTGTCCGTCAGCTCCTTTTGCAGGTCTGAGGCCCTGTTGGTAGGTGAGGTAGGTGACAGGTCTGTCAGCGCCTTTTGTGGATCTGCACGTGCTGTCCTGTGGCTCGGCCTCGGCCGACTGGATGGCCATCGGCCCAGATCGTCATGAAGCGGTCGTTTCTAGCTGGACACCGAGGGTCGTCCTCGGCCAGTCACTGAGAGTCGGCACTGGTCGGTCACCAAGGGTCGGTCGGCAAGGCGCTGAGAGATGATCGTCCATAAGTCGGTCACCAAGGGTCGGTCGGCCAGGCGCCGAGAGATGATCGTATTGGATGTCGATCTCTCGGCACCGGGACTTGTCCTGGGACTTTCGGCTGGCCGATTCATGTTGTCTGCGGGGCTAAGGCTAGGCCACCTGGTCGCCGGTCGGCAGTTCTGCCTCGGCTGCTCGGCAGTGGCTAGGTCGCCCGATCTCCGAGGCGATCGCCGGTCGAAAAGTGTAAATCTCGACACAACAGTGTGGTTGAGGTCATGGCTCCCTGCGAAGAAAGGGGTGGAAGCCTTATGGTTTGACTAAATACTCACCCAAGGAAGAAGTAGAGTATGGCACAAATTTACATATTAACTATCAATGAACTCGTTTCATGAGATCATTCTTGATTTTATTATGTCCATGAGTCATGACGAGGGGGATGCCCCGAAGATAATATTCAAAAAATCAAAAATCTCGATGAAATTATGAGGGTGTGGCCTGATCAACCACCCACTTTGATGACATGTCATGAATCATAAAGTACGATGATGTCGAACCTCACTCAGTTGGACGAAATCAACATAGAGATGATTGACCTATAAGAGAAACATTCTAGGTAGAACTAGATTATTTGATAAAGAGACAAGTATTTTGTGTTGGTAGTGCTAACCTAACCAAGTGTAAAACTATATTCTAGGTATTTGGTGTAGGTAGTGCTATAAGAGAAACATTTCAGGTATAACTAGATTCTCTAGACCACGGAGTGCAATTGCAATTAGATTGAAACGCTCAACTTTACAGTTTTGAAGTAATCCCTAAGGATTCGCTATAACCTTCTAAGTGACTACTTGATTGGGAAGGGATATAAGAATGATAAACTGTGTTCCTACGTCTTCACAAATAAGTTCTGGATTCATGATCATCGCAATGTATGTCGATGACATTAACATAATCGGTATTCTTGATGAAATAAGAAAAACCATCGAATACTGAAAATCTGAGTTTAAGATGAAAGATATTGGGAAAACTCGGTTCTGTCGAGGCACTGACACAGAACATCGAGTTTGTGGAATTCAGTCCACCGGTCTGCTTATGTCCAGAAGATTCTCATGCACTTTAACATGGACAAGGTACACCCGACTAGCACTCCCATGATAGGTTGAACGTTTCGATGCATAGGAAAGAACCATTTCGTCAAAAGGAAAGTGTTGAAGAGCTTTGGTAGCTGAAATTCCGTACTTGAGTGCAATAGCGGATTATTGTACTTGGCTCAATATACACGACCTGATACCACTCCTCAGTTAATGCGCTGACTAGATTTAGTTCAGCATCTACGCAACATCAATGGAATAGTATCGAGAATATCTTCTGATACTTAAAAGAAACCATTTACTTAGACTATTCTTTCCCTACAAGCAGGCAAAGGAAACTGCTTACGAAAAGGCAAATGCTAAAGTAAATGTTGGTGCCGAAGCAACTACCACAAAGAATGTGTTAGTATAATTTGCTAATATTTTGGAAATAGACTAAGCAAACCCCTTTTGGCTACCTCCTCGAATCACGACAAGATTATTGTTGGCAGAATCATTTTGTGAGTATACATGATTAAGAACTATCATTCTACACTTATGAGGAACTAGCAGTTAATTACTACCACTGATGAGCATACTTACATTTATGAACATAATGTAACTTGTAAATCCTCTTGATTGATGGAATGATCATAATGGAAATATGTGAGATATAACGGAACATACTTACATATGTTTCACTTTTTTTCTTAGACCAAAGTTTATTTTTTCCACTGGGTTTTGTTACTTGGCAAGGTTTTTAACGAAGAAATGATATATGAATGTAAGCATTAGGGGGGAGCTGTAGATCTTTTCCAACTTCCAAGATCAATGTAAAGATCACAAGGTAATGATGATTTATAAAGAAACTTAATCACATGTGTTGTACTCTTTTATTTGACCAAGGTTTATTTTCTCCTACTGGATTTTGTTACTTGGCGAAGTTTCTAATGAGGCAACAACTACTTGATTGATGTACAAATCAGGGGGAGATGTAGACTTGAGGGGGAGTCTTACATCCACATCGTACATTATACTCTTTTCTTTCCAAGGATCTTTTTTCCCACAGGGTTTTTTATCACTTGGAAAGGTTTTTAACGAGGTTACAAGATGTACGATTTTAGGGATCGATGGAATGGTCACCTTAGTAGCGCTATGATTAATATAACGATCATATGAAAGGATAGATTCAAAGGACGAAGTGTAAACTTAATGTGTCTAGATGTTGTACTTTTTTTCCTACGATCAAGACACTTTTCCCACTAGGTTTTTGCTTGACGAGGTTTTAACGAGGCAACATGACATGCGTTTGTAGACTAGACACAAGGGGGAGTGTTAAAGTAATAATACCCAATGTGTACCTAGGTCTGTTATTTATGGGCTTTCCTAGTTAGGGTAGGATTAGGCCTGCTTGTAGGTAATCTCTCCTTATTTGAAGGGATGTTATCAATGAGAATATACAACTTTTGCCCTACTTTTCTGTCTCAGTTATTTTTCCTTCAACATATAATTAATTTTATTATTATTTATATTATTAATAATATTATATATATATATATATCTTATCAAAAATAAATAAATAATATTTTATATACAATAGTTATTATTGTAATTTTTTATTTAATTATTATTATTTATTATTTTTATTATTGTAATATAAATAATTATTTTAATTGTTCTATATATTATTTTCTAATAAAATTATTACTAGGAATATCTTATTGATATTAATTAATATAATTAGATACTATATAAAGTTATTATTATTAATATTAATCTAATTATTATTATTATTATTATTGTATTATATTATTGTATATTGTCATCTAATTTTATTATTATTATTAATACCAATATTTATCACTAGTATTATATATTATTTGTAGTTTTATTAATAATCTTATTACTATTATTGTTATGGATATCAATATTATCAATTGTATTATATATAACTTTTGTATTATTAATGTTATTATTATAATAACTATTATTGCTTTTGTTGTTGTGATATAACTAATTTTATTATTGTTGTATATATTGTTATGTGATATTATTATTCTTTATATTAATATTATCAATGATATTATATATAATTTATTATTGTAATATATATTATTATTATTATTATTCTAGATGTTACATATATTGTTATCTATATTATTATGATTATTACTATTATTATTCAGTCACTTCAGTTCAGTTCAGCAAATTTTAGTTCAGTTCATCATAGTTCAGTTCAATTCAGTTCAGCAAATTCACTTAAGTTCAGTTCAGAAAAATTCAGCTCAAAGAACATATCTTCAGTATGTAATCTTTCAACACTCATGGGTGGAGCTAAAGGTGTAATTGTATATGTCTAGTTGCTTCAACAAAATTCCGACAAGTAACAAAAAC
This sequence comes from Orobanche coerulescens, assembly GCA_033398695.1. Classification (NCBI taxonomy): domain Eukaryota; kingdom Viridiplantae; phylum Streptophyta; class Magnoliopsida; order Lamiales; family Orobanchaceae; genus Orobanche; species Orobanche coerulescens. Next base: position 125,804,152 of record CM065812.1, on the reverse strand, counting down.
TTTTAGGAAAATATCCTGATAGGAGGAAAAAGAGTACAATTTTATGACAATTGTATTAGATATGTCCATACTTACATAATCTTTATGTTGATCAATACAACTATATTTTCAAGTGATATTTACTTCGATCAATACGACTATGTTAGAATATTTTACGTCATGTCGATACTTTTTTATATTTACTTTGATCAATACACTCAAAAATGATTATCACTTTTATCACTGAGTTTCATAGGTCTAGTTACCTCGTCAAAAATATTGTCAAGTGATAAAAATCCAGTAGAAAAATAATCCCTGGTTAAGGGAAAGAGCGCTTATGTGGATGTAGAACTCCTGTTCAAGTCTATAACCCACATGATGTTTACACCCATTGAAGAGTTTAAAAAACGGTACATGTCATGTTATCTCATTAAAAACTTTGCCAAGTAAACTTGGTCAAAGGAAATAGTACAACACATGTGAGTAACTTTCTTTACAAAGCACTCATTCCTTGTGATATTTACATTGATCCTAGAAGTTGGAACAATTTATTTCCTAATGCTTACACTTATCAATGAAGCTTGAAAAACTTGTTCATATATCGTTGCCTTGTTCAAACCTTTGCCAAGTAACAAACTGTAATACCCATGTATTTTATGAGTGTTATTTTAGATGTATTTTGTGGTATTGTGGTTATTTGGGCCGTATGTATTGATGATTGACCTTGGTATGTTCATGGCTGATAATTATTGGGTTTTGTGATTCTCGGATTGTGCTCGTTTTGGCCGAACTTTTGCGAATATAATTCTGGAGAATAGCAGTTAGCGCACGCTAAGACTGTATGTCTAGCGCACGCTAACCAGGTTCGAGTAGCGCACGCTACTCTTGTGCAATAGCGTGCGTTAGGCCCGCAGGACAGTGAACTTTCTGGACTCTGGAAGGGGGCGTTAGCGTACGCTATGGAAGGACTAGCGTATGTTATTTCGATGTACCAGCGCATGTTACTTGTAGGATAGCGCGCGCTAGGATGTCAGGTCAGTGAGGGCAGTAACGTTTCTGGACTGCAGGTACTTGCAGGTAGCGCACGCTACTCTATGGAGTTAGCACGCGCTAGTGGCAATCGATAGTGCACGCTAACAGATGGTTTAGTGTACGCTACCGGAGTCTGACAAAAAGTTCTGGACTGCCTTTTCTTCAGCAGTGCACTGCCCTCAGCTCGTTAGCACACGCTCATCCTGTAGCCATAGCATGCGCTAATACCTCTCAGTATATATATGGGGGGCAGGTTCTAGAAATGTCATTTTTCACCTCTTCCTCTTCTCTTCGGCGGCTGGGCATGTGTGATCATTGGAGAGTGCAAATTTTAGTCGGATTTCTTCATCTAACAATAATTTTGAGCTCCTAACACCAAGTTATCAACATCTTATCAACTTTCACCGTCTAAATCAAGGTAAAACCGCTGGAACCCTAGTTCTTCATATTTTGGGGTTTTTGTTGAGATCTTTGATTCTAATCTATCCTAGCTCCGATTTGTGCTAGATTGTGATGTTGTAATCATAATCCTTCATTTTTCTCCAAGATTCACAGATTTAACCCTAAGTTACCTTTCATAGTTTGGGTTCGAGCTATGTTGCCTTCGTAGTGTTTGAATAAATGTCCCTAAGGGTAGAACTTAGGGTGAATCCTTCCGTTTCCATGGTGTTGTGTATTGATTTGGTATTTCGATGTGTTAGGATCGAATCGTTGAAGGAAGTTCGGACCGTACATTCATCCGTTCACCGTTTCTCGTGTCGTTCAAATTGAGGCAAGTACTTTGATTGTATTTAATATACTTCATGTGAATATGTAAAAATAGAATTTGTGCCAATTGTTGATTGAGTGTGTGTGAGCCGAGTAAAACCAGTGAGGGTCCACTGGGGTCTGGTAGGATGCGTTTCCCTACGGATCACTCGGTTGGGCTATACAACCAGGGAGAGCCTGACGAGGTCTCTTGGGGTGCGTATCTTGCGAGATGCGGGGCCAGTATAGCTCGGGAGGTTGTTTTGTGATGATGATTGTGATGTGGTATTCCGGAATATCTGTGATGACATTGTGATTTATGTTGATTATTCACTTGTTGTACATATTCTATAATCATTGTACTTGCACCGGCTTCTTGCTGACCCCTTCTGGGGTGGATATACTTTTTTGTATTTAGGTACAGGTCTAGTGGGAGGACTAGCACAGGGCGGGCACGAGCTTGGTGGGCAGCAGTGATATCGTCTGCTAATTTGAGTTGGTGTTTGTTTGGTCAAAGTCATGTTATGGTTTTGTACTCGCGCGGGTACTGTATATGTTGTATGTCGTGTCAGATTTGAAGGTTAATGATGTTGTTGTACTCCCGTTGAAATGGTTATGTTTTATGATCCTGCGGGATGATTTGGAATTTGGTATTGTGGTGTACAACTTATCAAGTTGAATTTGGTGTCTTTAATGGATGAATGTCCTAGTTTTGTTATCGTTTTAATGTATTTTTGTGTTGGTCTTAGCCTTGTAGATTCTCTAAAAAGAATCTACGGCGCTGTAATATCCCTGTAAATCACGGGGGTGTTACAGAATATGGTATCGGAGCCTAGGTTTATGGATACCTAGGCTGTCGGTGTTTTGGGTCTGTTAAATTGAGTCAGTTGTTGTCTACGATATCATTGGCATGCTACCACCCCGTGTTGCTTGTGCTGGAAGACTCTTCGGATGTTGGTTGTTTCTTTCCTTCGGAAATAATTACCTTAACATTGTGCAATCTATTATTGTAATCGTTTCCTTATTGAACCATTCTTATTCTTCAGTATGCCGAGAGGTAGAGCTATCCGTCAACGCAGTCGTGGTCGAGGCCATGGCAGAGTGGTAGTGTCTGAGTCCGAGAGGTCCGTTTCAGAATCGGCATCTCGTTCTGCGACTAGGTCAGACCCGATCCCTTCGGGAGGTTCAGATGGAGGCTCGGAGGCCGAAGTGCCTAACGTTCTTCAACAAGTCGTAATGCAAGTGCACCAATTGGCACAAGTGGTGCAGAATATTAATACTGGCAGGACGGTTGAGGATCGATGGCTTTAAGAAGTTATGAAGATGAACCCTCCCAGATTCGATGGTTCCGGTGATGCGAACAACTCGGATCATTGGTTAGTTGAGCTGGAGAAGATCTTTGACGGTATTGGTTGTCCTGAAGCCAAGAGTGTCCCGATTGCTCAATATCTGATAGTTGATGACGCTTCGGACTGGTGGCGAGCTGTTAAGCCCATGGACCGTGATGTCACTTGGGAAGAATTTAAAGAATTGATGAAAGCTCAGTATTGTCCAGCGCCGGTACAGTTAGAAAGAGTTAGTGAGTTCTTCAGAGCTCAACCCGAAGATGTTCCTATTTCTGAGGCAATCAAGACATACAACAAGCAGTTAGTGTATGTCCAAGATCGGGTTAAGGATGAGATAGACAAGATACTTCATTTCGACGCAAGGATAAAACCGGAGGTCCGAAAGTATATGGTGGGCCTTGGGTGTACTACTTTGAGAGAATAACAGGATAGATCACTTGCTTACGAGATGGTGTCAGTTCCGGTTCCTGCAGTTTCGAGCTTGAAGAAACCGAAATTTTCTGGTAGTTTTCGAGGCAGTGGATCGCGTAGGCCTCAATCTTCTGTGCAATCTTCTGTTGGTTCCCCTCAGCCTAGTGGAGGAGTGCCGAAAGTTTGTTTTAATTGTGGAAATCCGGGACAAATCAGTTCTCGTTGTACTTCTCGCCCCATTGATTGTTTTAAGTGTGGGAAGCAGGGTCATCGCACATTATATTGTGAGTCAGTGGGCAGAATCTTCTCTAAACAGTCTCCTACTCCGGCTGGCACAGTTACGGGTCAGCCAACTCCGAGTGTCGGACGCGGCAGTGGCAGAGGTAAAACCGAGCATAAGAATGCATCTAGCATTGGATCAGCCCCACCCCGATTGTATGAGATGAGGCGGACTGATGACGTAGGGACTGCCACTACATCAGGTATTATTTATATTTCCATGCACCCGGTAGATGTATTGTTTGATTCTGGAGCTACTCATTCTTTTATATCATTGACTTGTGTGAATCGTTTGGGCCTAGACGGTCTATCTACATGCGAACCTTTTATTGTTGGGCTGCCAAGTGGGGAAAGGATAGTTGGAGATCGAGAGATTGCCAATTGTCCTGTAACCATTGGCAGTAAAGATTGGTCATCCGATTTAATTGTGATCGATATGATGGGAGAGGATTTAATCCTCGGTGATGATTGGTTAAATCGGCATGGAGCGATAGTAGATTATCGTCAGAAAATAATTTCGATAGTCGCGCCGGATGGTACTGAACACGTTTTTGAAGGGCAGAAACCTAGTACTTCTGGGAAGATTATTCGAGCAATGAAGGCGATGAAATTATTGCGACAAGGTTGTACCAGTTATTGGTGTTACGCGTTGAAGTCGGAAGTTGGCGAGGTACAGTTGTCCTCTGTTCCAGTTATGAATGAATTTCCAGACGTATTTCCGGATGATTTGCCGGGATTGCCACCACATCGTGAAGTGGAGTTCGTCATCGAACTAGAGCCTAATGCGGCGCCAATACCCAAGGCACCGTACAGAATGGCCCCATCGGAAATGTTAGAATTGAAGAAACAATTGGGTGAATTGTTGGACAAAGGTTATATTCAGCCTAGTGTGTCTCCATGGGGTGCACCGGTATTGTTCGTAAGAAAGAAAGATGGGTCCTTACGGCTATATATTAACTATCGTGAGTTGAATAAACTCACTATCAAGAACAAGTATCCGTTACCAAGAATCGATGATTTATTTGACCAATTACAAGGGGCTACGGTTTTCTCCAAGATTGATTTGAGGTCAGGATATTACCAACTGCGAATTCGAGATTCGGATATCCCCAGGTCAGCATTTCGAACGAGGTATGGGGATTACGAATTCGTAGTTATGCCATTCGGTTTAACAAATGCTCTGCGAGCCTTTATGCAGCTTATGAACAAAACCTTTATCGAATATCTCGATAAATTTGTGGTGGAATTTATTGACGATATATTAATCTATTCCAAAAGTGAGACGGAGCATGCCGAACACTTGAGGATCGCGTTGAGTATTTTGAGGGCTGATAAGCTTTATGCTAAATTTTCTAAGTGCGAGTTCTGGCTTAGAGAAGTTTCTTTTCTGAGACACATCATCTCAGCCGATGGTATTCGAGTAGACCCTCAAAAGGTTGAAGCAGTCTTAGCTTGGGAGCCTCCACAGAATGTTAAGGAAGTTCGGAGTTTTCTGGGATTAGCGGGCTATTATCGTCGATTTGTCGAAGGATTCTCGAAAATTTCTCGACCGCTTACCCTATTATTGCAGAAGACACAGAAATTTGAGTGGAGTGATGAGTGTCAGAAGAGTTTTGACGAGTTGAAAAAGCGGTTGACTACGTCTCCGATCCTAGCCTTACCACAAGGAACGGAAGGCTTCGTTATTTATAGTGATGCTTCTAAACAAGGATTGGGATGTGTATTGATGCAAAATGAGAGAGTAGTGGCTTATGCATCTAGACAACTAAAGCCATACGATATGAATTATCCTACTCATGATCTTGAGTTAGCCGCTGTGGTGTTTGCGTTGAAAATTTGGAGGCATTACTTATATGCTTCTTCTTGTCGAGTGTATACGGATCATAAGAGCTTGAAGTATATATTCACGCAGAAGGAACTAAATATGCGTCAGCGGCGATGGTTGGAATTGCTTAAAGATTATGATCTTGACATTCTTTACCATCCAGGTAAAGCGAACGTCGTTGCCGATGCGTTAAGCCACAAGTCGGTCGTGTTGCAGAAGTTGGAACTACTTACCATTCAACCGAAGCTTAGACGAGAGTTGATTGATTTGGAAATTGAAGTTTGGCCTCACAGAACTCAAGGACAGTTGCGTTTCCTTGAGATTACGTCCTCCGTGATGGAAGATATTAAGTCCAAACAGTTAGATGATCTCTCAATTATGCAACTTCGGGAAGACAGTGTTAGAGGAAAAGCTCCTGGATTCTTAATCGATGAAGATGGAGTTCTTCGATTTCGAGGTAGAACTTGTGTACCTAATCGGGATGATCTCAAACAAGTGATTTTTAATGAAGCACATTCTACTCCATACTCGATTCATCTGGGTATGAGTAAAATGTATAAGGATTTGAAGAAAAATTTTTGGTGGCCGAACATGAAGAAAGATGTAACGGAGTTCGTGTTGAAATGCTTGACTTGTCAGCAGGTTAAAGCGGAGCATCAGAGACCTGCCGGTAAATTGCAACCGCTACCAATTCCGGAATGGAAGTGGGAAGATATAGCGATGGATTTTATTGTGGGAATGCCAAAGATGCGAACTGGAGTAAATATGATTTGGGTAATCGTTGATCGGCTAACCAAATCCGCACACTTTCTGGGCATTAGAGATACTTGGGGACCGGAGAGGTTGGCTCGGTTATTTATTGCGGAGATTGTGAGACTCCATGGTACCCCAAAAAGTATAGTGTCTGATCGCGATGGGCATTTTGTGTCGCATTTCTGACAAGCAGTACATCGAGCACTCGATACCAAACTGAATTTCGGCACCGCTTATCATCCCCAGATAGACGGACAGTCGGAGAGGACGATCCAAACGCTGGAAGACATGTTGAGGGATTGTGCGTTGGATTGTAAAGAAGATTAGGAGACTCATTTACCATTGATTGAATTTGCGTACAATAATAGTTGGCATAGTTCGATTGGGATGGCTCCATTTGAAGCATTATATGGAAGATGGTGTAGATCGCCAATCTGTTGGGACTAGCCGTATGAGTTACTTGGAGTAGAACCGGACTTGGTGGTTCAAACACGGGAAAAAGTCGCAATTATTCGGCAAAGATTGTTGACTGCTCAAAGTCGACAAAAGTCATATGCCGACGTTCGTTGTCGACCGTTAGAGTTCCAGGCGGGAGACCATGTGTTGTTGAAAGTATCGCCAACTTGTGCAGTTCTTCGGTTTGGTAAGAAGGGGAAACTTAGTCCTCGTTATATTGGCCCTTTCGAGATCCTGGACAAGGTAAGCTATGTAGCTTATCGACTAGCGTTACCTCCGACGCTTAGTCATGTTCATAATGTATTTCATGTTTCACAACTGCGTAAGTATGTTCCCGATCCCAGCCATGTTATTGATTATCAAGAGATTGAGATTAATGACGATGTTACGTATGAAGAACAACCGGTAACCATACTAGAGCGACGAGTGAAGCAATTGCGACGGAAAGTGATCCCGTTAGTAAAGGTCCAATGGTCTAAGCATGGAATTGAGGAGGCCACGTGGGAGACCGAGGATAGTATGCGTGCCCGATACCCCGAACTTTTCATATCTTAAGTTTCGGGACGAAACTTCTTTTTAGGGGGTAAGGGTGTAATACCCGTGTATTTTATGAGTGTTGTTTTAGATGTATTTTGTGGTATTGTGGTTATTTGGACCGTATGTATTGATGATTGACCTTGGTATGTTCATGGCTGATAATTATTGGGTTTTGTAAATCTCTGATTGTGCTCGTTTTGGCCGGACTTTTGCGAATTTAATTCTGGAGAATAGCAGTTAGCGCACGCTAAGACTGTATGTCTAGCGCACGCTAACCAGGTTCGAGTAGCGCACGCTACTCTTATGCAATAGCGTGCGTTAGGCCCGCTGGACAGTGAACTTTCTGGACTCTGGAAGGGGGCGTTAGCGTACGCTATGGAAGGACTAGCGTACGCTATTTCGATGTACCAGCCTATGTTACTTGTAGGATAGTGCGCGCTAGGATGTCAGGTCAATGAGGGCAGTAACGTTTCTGGACTGCAGGTACTTGCAGGTAGCGCACGCTACTCTATGGAGTTAGCGCGCGCTAGTGGAAATCGATAGCGCACGCTAACAGATGGTTTAGCGTACACTACCGGAGTCTGAAAAAAAGTTCTGGACTGCCTTTTCTTCAGCAGTGCACCGCCCTCAGCTCGTTAGCGTACGCTAAGCCTGTAGCCGTATCGTGCGCTAATACCTCCCAGAATATATATGGGGGGCAGGTTCTAGAAATGTCATTTTTCACCTCTTCCTCTTCTCTTCGGCGGCTGGGCATGCTTGATCATTGGAGAGTGCAGATTTTGGTCGGATTTCTTCATCCAACAATAATTTTGAGCTCCTAACACCAAGTTATCAACATCTTATCAACTTTCACCGTCCAAATCAAGGTAAAACCGCTGGAACCCTAGTTCTTCATATTTTGGGGGTTTTGTTGAGATCTTTGATTCTAATCTATCCTAGCTCCGATTTGTGCTAGATTGTGATGTTGTAATCATAATCCTTCATTTTTATCCAAGATTCACGGATTTAACACTAAGTTACCTTTCATAGTTTGGGTTCGAGCTATGTTCCCTTCGTAGTGTTTGAATAAATGTCCCTAAGGGTAGAACTTAGGGTGAATCCTTCCGTTTTCATGGTGTTGTGTTTTGATTCGGTATTTCGATATGTTAGGATCGAATCGTTGAAGGAAGTTCGGACCGTGCAATCATCCGTTCGCCATTTGAGGCAAGTACTTTGATTGTATTTAATGTACTTCGTGTGAATATGTAAAAATGGGATTTGTGCCAATTGTTGATTGAGTGTGTGTGAGCCGAGTTAAACCAGTGAGGGTCCCCTGGGGTCCGGTAGGCTGCGTTTCTCTACGGATCACTCGGTTGTGCTATACAACCAGGGAGAGCCTGACGAGGTCTCTTGGGGTGCGTATCTTGCGATATGCGGGGCCAGTATAGCTCGGGAGGTTGTTTTGTGATGATGATTGTGATGTGGTATTCCAGAATATCTGTGATGACACTGTGATTTATGTTGATTATTCACTTGTTGTACAAATTCTATAATCATTGTACTTGCACTGGCTTCTTGCTGACCCCTTCTGGGGTGGATATACTTTTGTGTATTCAGGTACAGGTCCAGTGGGAGGACTAGCACAGGGCGGGCACGAGCTTGGTGGGCAGCAGTGATATCGTGTGCTAATTTGAGTTGGTGGTTGTTTGGTCAAAGTCATGTTTTGGTTTTGTACTCGCGCGGTACTGTCTGTGTTGTATGTCGTGTCAGATTTGAAGGTTAATGATGTTGTTGTATTCCCGTTGAAATGGTTGTGTTTTATGATCCTACGGGATGATTTGTTATTTGGTATTGTGGTGTACAACTTATCAAGTTGAATTTGGTGTCTTTAATGGATGAATGTCCTAGTTTTGTTATCGTTTTAATGTATTTTTGCGTTGGTCTTAGCCTGGTAGATTCTCTAAAAAGAATCTACGGCGCTGTAATATCCCTGTAAATCACGGGGGTGTTACACAAACTTCAGTGGAAAAAATAAGTATCGCTCTTGTAATATCAAGATATTTTATTCTAAATATTCGAATATATAAAGCTACTCCTTGGAAAAAATAAGAAGAGAGTGAATGCCGAGACACCAAGAATTTTATTATGTTAAGGAGTAATTCTGAGCAGAATAATGGTTGGAGCATTTTTCGACTGCGTATATTTCTATTAGTGTATTTGGTTTTGGGAATATTCGAGAATTGAATGTGAGTGGTTCTTGCTGGAATTGTATATACCTAGATACTATCGTCAGTTAATTATATATTTTCGTATTGTTGTTCTACGATTGGAATCCATCAACGGTTTGAATAGTCTTTTTCCGAGAAAGTATTGCGCATTTAGGTCTACTTTGAAATATCACCACGGCCACTTGTGAAGCCTAGAAATTTTTAAAATTATAATAAAAATTTATGTTAGCTTTATAAAGGTTTAAACGGTGAGTCCACCTGAGTTCTGATGAAAAAGTTATCGTCCGAATAGTGAAGATTGTCCGGAGTGAAATTTATAAAAGTGCGATAAATAGTTCTGACATCATTTCGGCACTCATCTGTATTATTCTAGAACACTATCGATTTATCTTCGTATTTATATTGAATAACTCAAGGATTGAAGAGTCATTAACATAATCAAATAGAGAGAAAGAGGGAAAGAAAGAGAGAATGAAAGTGAGAAAAATCATGAGAGAGAAGTTCATCTACGCAGTAAATTTGCAGATACGAAAATTGAACCGTTGAATCTGTATAAAATTTTAACAAGATATTTGCAGTATGTTGAAGTACATTATGCACAGTGGAGATTAGATTTGGACATCCACTGTGTGAGTTATAGTCGAATATCCAGTAGGATTCCGTTTCCCGATCTGGATTGCAGTCTTGGTACTTGGATGGTTCCAGAAAATCTAGTTGTTTGATTGGTCTAAGTTTTGGATATGTTGTTCATCACATATGGAAGTATATTTTGAATGATGGAGATCATTATTGGTGAATTCTATCTCTCAATTTTATTTTTGGACATAAAGATGCTGGAAGTTGTTTCGTCAACTGTTGGGAATAGTGCCATAGGACATTCGATGTGCCTAGATTTGTAATTGTCACATTTAAATAAAGTTATTTGATATCATTTATTTCTCGTTGATTATTATAATGTGTGCATGTTTTAATATTATAATAATCGAATAGTAGTTATTCACGAATAATAAGATTATTCAAATGTCCCTGGTACAATCGCGTTGAGTAGATACTCAAGTGATTAATATACTAGTATAAGTTTGATTGATAATCATCGGATGATTATGCGTATGGTACAGATCAATCTTATGGGTATTGGTTGGGGAACTAATATTGGACATACCCGCGTTGAGATTAATGCATGGAAATGTCATAAATGAATATCAATATAACAGTATGTCAATAAATCCTTAAACCTGAGATTATCATAGAGTCCAACATGATAACTGCTATGCCGAAACATGGTGATCATAAATGTTAGCGATTGGGATTAGTGGGAGTCATGTAGAGGACAATGAATAATCAAGATGGGGATTTTTCCCTCTCTTTAGTGAGAGAGATATCTGCTGGGTCCCTCGATAAGTAGGACTGAAGGAAATGCATGACCATGCTCAAATGAAGAGTCATTTGATTCAATCAGTCTACTTAAGATCGAGAAAGCATTTGAACATAATAAGTATGACAATCTCCATAACTTAGTTCAAATATTATATCGCGTGACAAAAGCATTTGACACGTTAAATGATTTAATGGACTATTAACTTATATTATTTGGGTAATCATAATGTCTTACTAGAGGCCGCTTATAATTTATTATTTAATAACATATTAAATAATTGCCAACATAATATAAGCCTTTGGGTCGCACGTACGATAATTATAGACAAGCAGGAATAAATATCAACTGGGAATAATAAATATAATATTGGATATCATATTTATAAGAAGATTAAATAATAAGTAATATATAATATTGGATAATATATATTGTATCATTTAATAAGTTGAGGGGTAACTAAGCAAATAATAAATTCTTGAATCTAGGGATTACTTAGTATAAATAAGAGATCCATGACAAGGAGTTGTCATAAGAAATAAACATAAAATCCCCCCCCCCCCCCCCCCCAAGAAGAAAGGGAAAACCGACCTCCACCTCTTACTATAGGAGAACGAAGTTGATCATCTGATCTTCTTCCCTTAGTTGATCTTGATCAATAGTACAATCGTTCTAGTAAGGAATTTGTGTTGTACTATTTATCATTATTATTCGTAAGGATCTGGAAATCCAGCTTGTGGAATTGTTCGTGTGTGGATCACCCAAAGAGGAAGTAGATATTCATCTGCTTCTAGTTCGGATCTAAATATGTTCATCGGATTAAGGTAATTCGATGAACCCTTTAATCAAACAATTAAATTACTGCATGAGATCCTAAATTGGGTTTTCATATTAATTCTTCTGCTGCGTTTTAATCTTGATTTATGTATTCGATGCATGGAAAACCCAACAGTGGTATCGGAGCCAACTTGCAAGTAATTTAATTGTTTATGTAGAACGTGTTTATGTGTAAATTATGTTCTCGATTATGTTTATAAAATATAGATTTTATAAAATAATTTTTTTGATTTAATTGGATTAAATCGAATTGTCAAAAATCACTTTTCTGGACAGTTTTTGCAATAATATGCTCCAGAACTGTTCTGGAACAGATCTATTTCGAGACGGGTTGGGTCCGGGTCGGTTGGACCTGGACCCGCAGGTCGTTTTAATTAGCAAAAAGAGTTTTTCTAGGAGAGGAATTAGATCCCTTGACATTCGGAAACACCTGACCGATTTACCATGTGGTCTACCAGTTTGCTTATTGAATGGTACACAAATCTTTTATAAAAGGTATCAAATATGTTTTAAAATATAAAATAAAATCATTTTCGCGAGATATCTCGCGATTCGATCCCGTGTCACTGCCCTTGAGTTGTGCAAGTTACCATCTCGACTGGGACCTGTTTTCGTAGTTTTCACGGTAGTCCATTTCTTATAAGCGTGTTTTATAATAAAAGAAAATTTGGCAATAATAGTTGCAAAATGTTGCAACTGCTACCGCCGGGTTTCGACCCCGTGCGGATCCGTGGACAGAGCACGCAGCTAGCCATCTCGACTATTGTCCAGGATTGTTCATTTGATGACTCAGATTTTATTTATAGTCTGACTGTTAGACAGATTTTAATTTCTATAATTACATGCTTTTATTAATTATTTGATAATTATTTATGGTATGTGTATGGTGTATGACATGACCATAAATAGACTAGTGTGATTGGATACTTTATTTCCTTATGGGTTGGTTTTACGGCCTACGTAAATTATATTTGGTTTTACGACCTCCGAGTCGTCTATTTAAATTATTTAATTATTTTACGGCATGCGTGTCGTTTGCACCTATTGTAATTTAATTTACTAGTGTAGTGTTAGAATTCATTAATGTAACGAAGACAAGAAGGACGAGACGGACGGACTCGAGGAGCCAATTGAGCGCGTATGACGTTCTAAGGAGTTGGAAGATCAACGAAGACCAATTGCAACCTTTTAGATTGACCCTTGTGATTTTCATATTGGCTCATGGAAATCACATTAGGAATTATCGTCATACTATAAACGGTCCTATGCTTTTATTTTCATGTGATGTGATGTATGTTTAAATTTATGCATGTATGTGATGCTATTTACATTTAGATGTATGTTAGCAAACATAGACATTAACATAGATAAAAATCTGTCGTTAAAATTTTTAAATGCCGTTCATTTGAAAAATACCTATCAAGATTTCGATCATCTTGAGTGGGTCATGCCAAAGCTGGGTTCTCAAATTATCTTAGTAAGGTAGGATGGGTAATGGTGATACCTATGTGTTTTAATGAACTAAGAATTCAAAAGAGTTTTGAACCTTAAGGCATAAGATGAGATTATAACATGCTTAGGCATAAGATGCCAAATCCCATTAATATAATCTAAGAGTTACATATGATGTAATCGATAAAGAGTTATCCACCTAAAGTATCTCAATTCTAGGCGTCATGCCAAAGCTGAGTTTAGGATTGTGCAAAATGGGATCTTAGCCCACTAAAATTATAAATATTGTAAAATTGAGGGTACTTTATTTAGTGGGAGTATTTTTCGAGAAATAAAATAATGTGACTAAATACTTTGTATATTGGATTTTGTAGATAATATAGAATGGCATCAAACAACATGTCCACCATTTCACTGCGATCAGTCCTTGAGAAGGACAAGCTCAAAGAAAACGACAACAACTATCTGGATTGGATCCGGAGCTTGAGAATAGTTCTCAAGAAAGAAAGAAAGATGTATGTTCTTGAGGAAGATATTCCCGATGAGCCAGATGACAATGCAAACAAAGCAACAAAAGACAAATGGAAGAAATATTGTGCTGATTCCATTGATGTCAGTTGTCTTATGTTGGCTACCATTTGTCCAGAACTTCAGAAGAATCTGGAGGAAATGGAAGCTTATCAGCTAAATGCTCACCTCAAGGAAACTTCCTCGAAGGATGCTAGGCAAGAGAGGTATGCGACCTTTCAAGCCTTGTATGCTTTCAAGATGGTTGAGGGAATATCTGTCAGCACTCATGTACTCAAGATGAAAGGATATATTGATCATCTTGAGAGGCTTGGTTTTCCACTTTTTAAGGAGCACTCCACGGATGTGATCCTAAACTCATTGCCCGATAGTTTAAGTCAGTTCATTATGAACTATAATATAAATGAGATGGAGCAGTCCATTGCTGAGCTGCATGGAATGCTTAAAACAGCTGAGCAGAATATTAAGAAGAAACCAAGCCATGTGCTGATGGTCAGCAAAGGGAAGTCTTTTAAGAATAAAGGCTATGGCAAGGGTAAGGCAAAAGTTGCCAAATCTAAAGACTCTACTAAGCCATTTTTCAAGGCTAAAACACTCAAAGATGGAAATTGCCATCATTGCAATAAACTAGGACACTGGAAAAGAAATTGCAAGGTTTAATTGGAAGAGCTAAAGCGTACCAGGGGTAGTGAGACTACCATAGGTATATTTGTTATAGAAGTTAATTTATCTACTTCTAACTCCTGGGTATTGGATACTAGATGTGGCTCTCACATTTGTACAAATGTGCATGGGTTGAGAAGCAGCATAGAGCTGAAGAAAGGGGAAGTGGATCTAAGAGTCGGCAATGGAGCAAAAGAGTTGTTGCACTAGCCATAGGAACTTATGATCTAGTTTTACCCAATGCGCTTTTGTTAGTTTTGAACAATTGCTATTATGTTCCTGCTATGAATAGGAATATTATTTCAGTTTCTATATTAGATTGTGAAGGTTACAGTTTTCTTATTAAGATTAAGATTATTCGTATTTTCTTTAATGACTTGCTTTATGGTACTGCAAAGTTATATACTGGCCTTTACAATATTGATCTAGATGAGTCCGATACTTTAGAAGTCTATAACATTGCATCCAAGAAACCTAAGCTCAATGATTCTAATCCGACTTACTTGTGGCATTGTCGACTTGATCACATAAACGAGAAACGCATTTATAAACTCCATAATGATGGACTTTTAGACTCTTTTGACCATGAATCATATGGGAAATGCGAATCTTGTTTATTGGGCAAGATGACGAAGAATCCTTTCACCGGCCATGGAGAAAGGGCTAATGATCTATTAGGCCTAATACATATTGATGTATGCGGACCTCTTAGCACTTATGCCAGAGGCGGATACCAATACTTCATTATATTTACCGATGATTTTAGCCGATATGGATATGTTTATCTTATGAAGTATAAACATGATTCTTTTGAAATGTTCAAAATATTCCAGAATGAAGTACATAATCAACTTGGCAAGACAATTAAAGCCCTTCGATCATATTGAGGTGGCGAATACTTGATCCAAGAATTCTATGATCATCTTAGGAGTTGTGGAATTGTTTCACAACTTACTCCTCCCGGAACACCTAAGCATAACAGAGTGTCCGAGAGGAGGAATCAATCTTTATTAGATATGTTTCGATCCATGATGAGTGGAACAGAGCTTCCATTATCATTTTGGGGCCACGCCTTAGAAACAACAACATTCACCCTTAATCGCATCTAAAGCAGTTGAAAAGGCACCATTTGAGAAATGAGCTGGTAAGAGACCAAACATATCTTTTCTAAAGATCTGGGGTTGCGAAGCATTCGTAAGATGCCAAGTGTTTGACAAACTGGCAGCCATATCTGAAAGATGTTTATTTGTAGGATATGTTCGGAGTATGCCCTCGAATGCCACTCAGAGGATGTTGAGTGAGGGCATTTTACTTGTTATTATGTAAATCATTATCATAAGGCAATTGCTTGTTTCTTTATTTACTGGCAGTTAGTGGCATTCCTGACTCGTAAATATATATATAGAAAATAGTCCGTATATTTGGGATCAAAACATTCCACTCCTTATTGGATAAGGGAATCGGCACTGGAAAGGTTTATAGCTCAAATACTTAATCGTTCGCAAGTCGATGAAACTAGACTGGGCGTTAAGTTTATGTGAAGACTTGTATGACGTGTTCTTTGACATGGAAAGTGCCTGTCGAACACTAATGGTTAGTGGGAGCACACGTTATAGGTATGCTAAATGGATTAGTATACTCGAATCAACTCACCCTCGATTCGTCACACGGATTTCACTTCGGGACAGTCAATGACGGAATCGAAAGGTTGTGATAGGTATTCGTGAACCTTCGACTTGAGGATTTGGTAGGGATGTGCTTGTGACGTTAAGATTTTCATTAGAGTAGTTCGACCCAAAAAACCGAAAGGTGGGGGTCAACCTCGACGTGCATCTTGACGGGCAAGTAGCAGGTCCTACTAAATACCAGGATAGAATTCTTTCTCCTATTAGTGAATGGGTTACATGTCCTATGCGTTTATTGGCAGATGAGATCATAAGTCTTTAGCCAAAGCATTGGAGCTAGTTGTATTGGACACGAGAGCTCGATGATCTCGATTTGTATTAACTCATGCATAGCATCAAGTACAGATTAGGTTTGACTGACCGTGACCCTATAACTTGATTGGGACATTTGAAAGAAGGGTTTATACGTATACTGGTAATCACGACAGAATGGTTCTTGAATGATCCCAATCATTCGTTCTCAGTTGGGGTACAGTGTAGGCCGCCAGGCTGGCTAGGTGGTGCTACTACTTTTTGGTTCCTCCCATTGCTGACTGAGACGGACCTACCGAGTCGCTCAATAGGATTGACGACGGAATGAATCGAGCTGATTCTCTCATTATGAATATTAGATATTGAATATCTAATTTTGGGGACATTGGATGTCTAAATAGATTATTGGATAAATTAATTTACGGCCAAATGAATTTAATAAATTATTGGGTGACTAATTTAATTCGTAGATATAATTATTTTTTGAAGAAATTAATTATATTATTTTATATTTGATATGATTAATTAATTAGATTAATTAATTGATATAAATACATCGGAACAAAATTAGAGTTTATCTGTTTGGACTCTCGAAAGTCCGATACGAACCGAACTCATCCGATTTTTCATGATGGCCGCCCCCCCTTCCACCTACCTTCCACTTAGTCTTTGTTTCCATTTTATAAATGGAAGACAATGACTTTGTAGGGCAATCTCTCATGTGTGATGAGTTGTATCATGTGGGTTGATGTATAAAGAATGAGGAGAAGACTTACTCTCACATATTCACTTGGTTTCATCCGTAAGATTGGTGTAGAGAGAGAGAGAGAGAGAGAGAAAAAAAAAACATTTTCTCAAGGTCGTCTTCTTCTTCTTCTTCTTCTTCATTTCTTCTTGTTTTTCTTGGATAAAATTTAAGACATAAATTGAGAGATATAGATTGAACACTTAGAGTGTTATAATCTTGATTAGCAAGCTATTATAATCTTGTTCTTGCCGTATCCTTGGTGGATAACGAGGTTTAGTCGTTCTGGTAGTTTCTCCGGCGCGTGGCAAGTAGAGACGTGGTGCTTTCGGCGTTGGATCATTCAAGGGCTTGGAGCGGATTGGATTCGTGGAAAGCATTTAAAGCTTGAGGAATCGCTCAAGAGAAGAATACCATTTAATCAACGGACTTCAAGAGTATTATTTCGAATATTCCTTTGTTCATTTAATATTCGTATATACGTAGCTCGATCGATCCTCGTAGGGATTCAGATCGAGTTAATTTTCATTTTACCGCTTCCGCTAGGCCTTCGTTTTAGGCACCGAATCCCAACAGTGGTATCGGAGCGTAGGTCTTGCGATCGTATATACGATATTTAGCATTTGGAATGCTTGATTGGATGGTGTATGATTTGGAATCATAATCGTATTAATCGTTGATTTTCTATTGTTCATCTAAAAATTAATTTTCATGATTTTATGTTACAATATAAATCTATTTTTCTTTTGAAAAACTGATTTAATATGTAATATAAAGATTAGAAAAATATTATTTTGGGAATCGGGGCGAATAAACGAGCCGAAAACTTAAACGGACCGCGGCTTGGCCTGAGTCGGGAGTCGCCTCATGTCCCGTGCGGCGGATCACGATCACAGCCTCGCTCGGCAGCCGGCCGCTCGGCAGATGGATCGCGATCCAAAGCCGGTCTCCGCCGGCACTGGCGATGCCGGGCTTGGCCTGGCCGTGTTTTCGACTCTGTTTTTTATATTTCGTTCGGAAATTAATTTCCCACAAACTAAATTGGATTTAATTTGACTAAGATATAATTATGGTAATTTTATTCTTAGGAGAATTAATTTAATGAAATATTTTCTCGTCCGAAACAAATTAAAATTAACTATTGTTTGAATTAATTGGATTAATTCGTTTGGATGGATTAATTTATATTGATTGGATCAATATTTAGATTAATTATGAATGCCATTTATTTAATGTGTTTGATCCATTATTTTTGAATGGTGATGTGGTTCATGGACTTAGTTTTGAGTCGTTCGTTTTTATTCGATTGGGTTGTAAAGGCCGTTTTGAGCCTATTTATTTTACTAGAAATATTTGTATCTAGGATGCAATTTTTCAATGTAAAATTTATATGTAATGACGAAGACCGGAGGAAGATCCGTTCGAGAACACGAAGATTCAAGACCGAAGACTTGTAATTAGATTACGGAGTTTTTGATTCTAAGAACGGTCCATGAACTATATGTTGGTAGCAACTAGGTTGTGAATGTTTATTCATATTGTATGAATGCACAAACGCGCTTAAATGAATTAATGTACAAAGTGTAACATTAATCGCGAAAATTCTCCTACGACAAATTATTAAGTATATAAGGTTTCAAGGTTTTCCTTCCCTCCATCGAGCTTTCGGAAAATTGAAATCCAAACCGAATGTGTTATGCTTCCGAGTTATCAGGCTAGTTGTCCGGGGAGGATGGATAAATTACCGGGAGCGCATTGGATGGCTTCGGTTGGAGCAAATTTTATCCCTAGAAACCTGATAGGTTGTCGGATAATATTCAATTGTGAAACTGATTTGTATCGATGGTGTAAACTTAACTTGTTCACAAACCATAGAAACTGTATAGGTTGAGGGGAGTGAACAAGGGGAAAAAGAAGATTGAATCATCCATTAGATGGGTTAGTGTTGGACACTATTTTATAAAAATTAATAGACTAGAAACCTGCTTGGTTGCCCTCTATTAAAATTTATAAAGAACTCGATCACCAATATGAAGTAGAGCGAACGGTACTTCCGGATTTCACATGGGAGTTGTTATTCCGATAAAAATAGTGGGAGATGGGTTAAAGAATAGAAAAGACCATAATTCTATACTCAGATCATAATTGAACGAATAGAAAAGACCTTAATTCTATACTCAGATCATAATTGAACGAGTCACTAATTAATCTATCATACTTGATGCAAACGTAACTCTCAATCCGACAATGAACCCGCTCGCAATTCTACTCGAAAAGAACACCTAGATCGGACCTAACTTCACGGATTGGCTCCGCAATATGATGATAGTCCTCAGTATAGAGGCATTGGGATACGTCTTGGAGATGGATATTCTGGTACCTCCAGTGCGGACTAGAGCCAATCGGGAAGAGATTGAAAACCACGAAAAGAGGGTTAAGGATGATGTAAAAGTTCGTGCTTATATGATGGCTTCTATGTCTAATGAGCTTCAGAGAGCTCATGAGAAAATGACTTCTGCTAGGCAGATTTTATATCATTTAACCGAGCTTTATGGTGAGCATAGTCGAACTGCTATATATGAGATATCCAAGCAACTGTTCGGTTCAAGGATGAAGGAAGGTGATAAGGTTGGGGACTACATCCTCACAATGATATCTATGATCGAGAGATTGGAGGCTCTTTATTTTAAGATGGCTACTTCTCTGCAGACCGACCTTATCCTACAGTCTCTCCCTGATTCCTTCTCACATTTTTTTATGAACTTCAACTGCAATGAGATTGCATGCAACTTAGCAGGGCCAATAAACAAACTGGTGACCACTCAGTCTCAGATGAAGACTCCACGGATGAAGGAGTCTGCCCTTGTGATTTCTTCTGGATCTCAGAGTTCCAAGAATAAGAAGAAAAAGACCAAGAAGCGGACGGGACCACAAGTTAAGGGTAAGGGCAAGGCCCCGATGGTTACAAAGAGCAAGGAGAAGGACGCTTGTCTCAAATGCGGTGAGCTGGGCTACTGGAATAGATACTGTCCCATTCTTCATGGCACTTCAGGTACAGAACTTTGAGTTTTGGAAACAAATTGTTCTGTTATAGTATTTTCTACTTCTTGGATACCAGATTCTCGTACTAGTTCTCATATTTATACCGTGAATCAGGATCTGGAACAAAGTAGGAAGCTTGGAGCTGGGGAAGTGATGATTACTGTCGGAAGCAGGCATAGTGTCGAGGCAGCTGACATAGGATCATTTTTGTTTGGGTTTAGAATCCGACTTTGTTTTAACTTTAGAAGATGTACTTGTTTTGCCCAAGGGGCATAAGAACATTGTATCCATTCCGGTCATGGATCGGAAAGGCTTTTCATTTTTCATTGGTGATGGTTCCTACAAAAATTTATTTTAGAAATAAACTAGTGGGCACTGCTACATTGTTAAATGGACTGTATCATCTAAACCTCAGTAACAAAGTCGTTGTGAATACTATGACTAGGAAGCGTGGTAGGGATGAAACTAATCAAGTTTTGAAATGGCATATTAGACTTGGTCATGTTGGTCAGACCAAGGTTTACAAAATGGAAAAAGATGGACTTATGGGTCCATTGGGATCGGATCCCTTTCCTACTTGCGAATCTTGCCTTAAAGGCAAAATGACTAAGTCCCCCTTCACAGGGACTTTTGAACGAGCCGCTGATAAACTAGGATTAATCCATACCGACGTATGTGGTACTTTGAAAGTAGCACGTGATAGATATCAGTACTTCATTACGTTTACAGATGATCATACTAGGTATGGTTATGTATACTTAATGAAACATAAATCCGAGGCCTTTAAGAAATTCCAGGAATTTAAGGCCCTAGTCGAGAAACAAACTAGAAATCATATCAAAGCACTTCGATCGGACCGGGGTGGCAAGTATATGAGGATGGAGTTTGACGAGTTCCTTAAGAAACATGGAATAGTATCACAACTAACACCTCCATGTACTCCTCAGTTAAATAGTGTGTCAGAACGAAGGAACCGGACCTTGTTGAACATGGTCCATTATATGCTTGGCTATACTGACTTGCCGATTTACCTGTGGGGGTATGCACTCCTGACTGCTGCTTATATATTAAACAGATGTCCTTCCAAATCCGTTCCTAAAACTCCACATGAGATGTGGGAGGGCAGGAAACCAAGTCTTAATCACATTAGGATTTGGGGATGTCCCGCCTATATCAAGAAGACTAAAGTGGAAAAGTTGGAAGCGAGGTCCGCGAAGGGATGTTTCATTGGATTCCCAATTGGCACAATGGGTTATCTATTCTACATGCCCGAAGTTCGAAAGATCATTGTTACTTTGCATGCACAGTTCCTGGAGGATGAGTTCATTCAGGAAGGCGGAGCAGGTAGAAATATTTCTTTGGAATAATACAATGCAACTCCTCAGGAGACACCTGTGCAAGAAATTAGAACCAAACCTTCTGAAACACAAGTACAACCACCTCGTAGTTCTATTAGGGTGTCTCAATTACCTGAGAGGTATAGTTTTATGCACTTGGAGGAACTGGTTCTCCATGAGGTTCCAGGTGATAACTAAGAGACCGACCCGCGACCAATGACACAGCAATGGTGGATGTAGACTCCATGAAATAGACTGTAGCAATCTTCATGTAGTTGGGACCTTCGTTTTGACGAGGCAATCAAAGAGTTTGACTTCGTACAAAATGAAGAGGAACCTTGTGTATACAAGAGGGTTAGTGGGAGCAAGATCGCATTCTTAGTACTATATGTAGATGACATTCTACTAATAGGAAATGATGTGGGAATGCTCAGTGCTGTGAAAGCTTGGTTTTTGAGTAATTTCTTCATGAAAGACTTGGGAGAAGCAACCTATATTCTTGGTATTCGGCTCTATCGGGATAGAGCAAAGAGAATGATAGGTTTTTCCAAAGCCCTCTATATAAAGATCTTAAAGCGATTTAAGATGGATTATTCTAAAAGAGGGTTCCTATCGATGCGACATAGAATAAAACTCACCTTGAAGATGTATCCTTACAGTGAGGAACAATGAAAGAAAATGAGTAATATACCATATGCTTCGGCAGTGGGTAGCCTTACATATGCTTTATTGTGTACGAGACCAGATATTGCATATGCTGAGAGCATGGTAAGTAGGTTTCGGGCTAACCCAGTTAGGGAACATTAGACCGCCGTAAAGAACGTTCTCAAGTACTTTAGAAGGACTAGAGATCTGGTTCTAAAATATGGTGGTGGAGAACTGAATGATGGGCTTTACTGATTTAGACTTCCAAAGACAGAAAGATGACTCTATGTCTACTTCTGGCTACATTTTACTCTTAATGGAGGAGCAGTATCTTGGCATAGTGCCAAGTATAGCGCGACTGCTGATTCCACCTATTAGGCTGAGTATAAAGCGGCCTCGGAGGCCTCCAAAGGAAGGGTTAAGAAGTTATTGGGTAAACTTCACATGACACCATATGTTGCGCTTCCTGTTTTCGTTTTTATACGATAACAATAGAGCGGTAGCACAGGCCTAGGAGCCGAGTTTCATAATGGTACAAATACATATTGAGAGAGAGTATCATCTCATGAGAGAATTTGTTCGCAAAGGGATAGGATTGCAACTGGGAGAAAGACAGCAAGACATCCCAGACTTGGGAAATCGAGGAGACCGATGGCTACAAGAAGTGGCAAAGATGCAAGCGCCAAAATTCGATGGTTTTTCTGAGACACCAACATGGGACCACTGGTTGAAGGATCTGGAGAAAATATTCGACGGGATTAACTGCCCAGATGACCAAAGAGCCTCTATTGCCCAGTACCTTCTGACAGGGGAAGCGTCCGAGTGGTGGGAAGCCACCCGACCTATAGATCATGATGCCGATAGGGGAGAATTTAAATTGATGATGGAAGCTCAGTACTATCCCCGTCCGGTGAGGGAAGCTAAGGTTCGAGAGTTTTTCTCCGTGCAGCCTTCAGACGTGCCAGTATCTCAGGCGATTAAAATGTTCAATCAGCAGCTTGCGTTTGTTCGACACCTGGTCAGAACCGATGTAGAAATGATGATCCATTTTGGTATGAGAATGAAACCGGAGATACATAGGTACATGTCAGGTTTCGAATGCACCACTCTTCATCAGTATCAGGACAAAGAGTTCGTGTATGAAATAAAAGAAGCAGCGATGGAAAAGTTCACAGAATTCATAGTGTGTGGTATTGAGTGCAAGTGGGAGATTATTAGAGTATGCCCTCGAATGTCACTAAGAGCATGTTGAGTGAGGGCATTGTACTTGTTATTATGTAAATCATTATCATAAAGCAATTGTTTGTTTCTTTATTTACTGGCAGTTACTGGCATTCCTGACTCGTAAATATATATTGAGAAACTAGTTCGTGTATTTGGGAGGAAAATATTCCACTCCTTATTGGATAAGAGGATCGGCACTGAAAAGGTTTATAGCTCAAATAATTAATCATTTGCAAGTCGATGAAACTTGACTGGGCGTTAAGTTTATGTGAAGACTTGTATGATGTGTTCTTTGATATGGAAAGTGCCTGTCGAACACTAATGGTTAATGGGAGCACACGTTATAGGTTTGCTAATTGGATTAGTATACTTGAACCGCTCACCCTCGATTCGTCACACGGATTTCACTCCGGGACAGTCAATGACGGAATCAAAAGGTTGTGATAGGTGTTCGTGAACCTTCGACTTGAGGATTTGGTAGGGATGTGCTTGTGACGTTAAGATTTTCATTAGAGTAGTTCGACCCAGAAAACAGGAAGGTGGGGGTCAACCTCAACGTGCATCTTGACGGGCAAGTAGCAGGTCCTACTAAAAACCAAGATAGAATTCTTTCTCCTGTTAGTGAACGGGTTACATGTCCTATGCGGTTATTGGCAGATGAGATCATAAGTCTTTGGCCAAAGCATTGGAGCTAGTTGTATTGGATACACGAGAGCTCGATGATCTCAATTTACATTATCTCATGCATAGCGTCAAGTACAAATAGGGTTTGACTGACCGTGACCCTATAACTTGATCGAGACATTTGAAAGTAGGGTTTATACGTATACTGATATTCACGACAGAATGGTTCTTGAATGATCCCAATCATTCGTTCTCAGTTGGGGTACAGTGTAGGCCGTCAGGCTGGCTAGGTGGTGCTACTACTCTTTGGTTCCTCCCATTACGGACTGAGACGGACCTACCGAGTCGCGTAATAGGATTGACGACGGAACGAATCGACCTGATTCTCTCATTATGAATATTCAATATTGAATATCTAATTTTGGGGACATAGGATGTCTAAATTGATTTATTGGATAAATTAATTTACGGCCAAATAAATTAAATAAATTACTGGGTGATTAATTTAATTCGTAGATATAATTATTTCTTGGAGAAATTAATTATATTATTTTATATTTGATATGATTAATTAATTGGATTAATTAATTGATATAAATACATCAGAACGAAATTGGAGTTTATCTGTTTGGACTCTCGGGAAGACCGATACGAACCGAACTCATCCGATTTCTTCATGACGGCCGCCCCCCTTCCACCTACCTTCCACTTAGTCTTTGTTTCCATTTAATAAATGAAAAACAATGACTTTGTGGGGCAATCTCTCATGTGTGATGAGTTATATCATGTGGGTTGATGTACAAAGAATGAGGAGAAGACTTACTCTCACATATTCACTTGGTTTCATCCGTGAGATTGGTGTAGAGAGAGAGAGAGAGAGAAAAAAAAAACATTTTCCCAAGGTCTTATTCTTCTTCATTTCTTCTTGTTTTTCTTGGAGAAAATTCAAGACATAAATTGAGAGATATAGATTGAACACTTAGAGTGTTATAATCTTGATTAGCAAGCTCCTATAATCTTGTTCTAGCCGTATCCTTGGAGGATAATGAGGTTTAGTCATTTCGGTCGTTTCCCTAGCACGTGGCAAGTAGAGACGTGGTGCTTTCGGCGTTGGATCATTCAAGAGCTTGGAGCGGATTGGATTCATGGAAAGCATTTGAAGCTTGGGAAATCACTCAATAGAAGAACACCATTTAATCAACGGACTACAAGGGTATGATTTCTAATCTTCCTTTGTTCATTTAATATTCGTATACACATAGCTCGATCGATCCATGTAGAGATTAGGATCGAATTAATTTTCGTTTTACCGCTTCCACTGGCCCTTCGTTTTAGGCACCGAATCCCAACAGGATATCCTATCGAAACTAAAGGATATTACTTTTATAAGCCCGCAGAGAACAAAGTGTTTGTTGCTCGAAATGCTGTATTCACTAGTAGAAAAATGCCTTTAGGTAACACCCATAAAGTGTTCCCTAAAGAGTCTAAAGTGTTCCTATAGACCATAGGTAACACATTTTGGGTGTTACCTCTGCCCATGTTCCCTATTCTCTTAAGTAACACTTTTGATCAATTCCGGTAACACTTTAAAACGTGTTCTCCAAAGTCATCTTAAGAAACACCTTAGTAACACTTTAGAAATTTCTTAGGTAACACATTGGTAACACTTTCAGATTGTTTAAGGAACACTATTGTAACACTTTTGTAACACTTTTAAATGTATCCATTTTTTTTAAGTAACACTGTAAATACCTTAAAGAACACTTACGATTATATGGGTGCTAGCTTAGGTAACACCTTATTCATTATTAAGTAACACTTGCTATTATTATTATTATTCTGATTAATATTTTTCAATAATAAGAAAACTAGAAGAAACCATTTTTTCATATATAAATAACGAGAAAATATATTGATAAAACTCAAATAAATAATTCAATAACAATAAAACATAGATCATAGTATGTCAAACACATATCCAATAACTAAAAAAAAAATAACCTAATTGTTGTCTAATTTGTAACTTGTATAAAAAATAGCTCCCATATATCTTCAATTCGTTGTTGATATTAATGATGCTATTGTTGTTGTCTTGAACTTCCACATGCTTTCTTGAACGGGGTCGGCCTCTATGTATATGGCGTTCACAAGAGCAGGCAGCCCATCCAACAACTTTCTTGGGACCTCATCATTGATTAATTACATTTCATATTTCAGTAATGGAGTGACCTGACAATAGTAAACTGGATGAAATTGCCATTCAGTTGGTTTTTCTTCTGGAGCAGAGGCCGTACTTGGAACGTGCAGAGCATTAGGTGAGCTTGTCTCCAACAGCTGAGTAAATACAATATTTTGTCAGTGAAGAAATATAGCCTCTGGTGCTCCTACAAGTTTCCTATAACTAGCAGTGTGCTGACGGAACCACACAATTGCTTCGAGAACTTGTCCGCCATGCAGCAATAATGTTGACATTTTAAAATGCAGTTGATCTCAACCAGGCGTTGGCATTCTAGTTCATGGTCCGACCATCTGAGTAAAAATAATAAAACATAACAATATCTGGGGATCACCAACAGGAAGAAAGCAAACACAGAAAAAAGCATTTAGGTTATCAAGGACATGATATATCTGGTCCAAAAGATGGCAGCATGGTGCATTTCTGAGTGATAAGCTCTATTAATCAACTATATTACCATAAAGGACTCTCTAGTATCACAGGGAACCTTCAAAGGGTTTTATTAATTCCAAGATATGTTGCTCCTTTGGATAAAAAGTCAAAGTTTATTAAACTACGACGCAACATATGTCAAAGCGGATTAATGAAATTTTAGTTTACAGTAGTGATCAAAGAAGCACCTCTTACGGTGCATGCATGATATGCTAACTTGAGAGCTTCGAGCCAGTCTCTTCTAAATTCTGCATATATATCAACCTACCAGTTTATAAGGTCTAGATTGCATAAGACAAGACAAGAACCGAAAATCTCATTTCATTAGTACATAGAGAAATAAAAGACGAAAACTTCTTGAGATTTGCTTTATTTATAAAAATAGAGATTTTAATATTGTAAAATAAATCTTGAGGTTTGATCAAAGTCTTTACATCAGAAGGTTAAAATTGTATATTTTTATGAATGCAAATGAAGATTTTTGAAACTTCTTTTTGTATGAATGGGAAAAGTATAAGACCGAATGAAAACACAAGCTTTTTTTTTATATATAATTTTGAAAAATTTATGTTCTTTCCTTTTGAAGATTATACTATGTAATTGTTCTAAAAACTTCTGGAAAAGAAAAAAAAATTATATATAATAATATAAAAAGATTATATATAATAATATAGTCATACACACCTTTGATTCCCCCATCATCTCCGTGCCTAATTATTTAACAAAAAAACATACACGCTCGCCACTGATTAAATCACAGCATGATCATCCAAGTACGAAACCGCGACCGCAGCATGCAGAGAAGCTCCTATCGGAAGAACATCCTCGTCGATGACGAAATGGGGCGAGTGCCAGCCTTTGACAGACGTCATTGTCTCGTTTCTCGTCCCAATCATGAAGAATGCTGATGGGATTTTCTCGGCGTAGAAGCTGAAATCTTCCGCTCCCATCGGGTGGAGCTTCACGCTGTCCTCCCCAAGCAAGTTCTGTCCGATCCTTTTAGCGTGTTCGTAGATCGACGGATGGTTGATGGTTGGCAGATATGGTATCAGTTTACCCTCCATGAAGTCAACTACAGCAGAACATTGGTGCACTGCTGATTGAGTTTCTATCACCTGTAAAAAATATTAACAAAAAAAAAAAATTTATTCCATTTTGCAGTTCACCATTTATAAGCAAGAAGCATTTCAATAACTCCATGTACATTAATAGAAATATTGCGGTTATCCCCCATAAATATAAAATATAAAATCAAGCCTGAAACAGGTAGAGTGCTTTGTAAATTTCAGAAACCTATGATTTTTTTCGTAATTAGCACAAACCTCGGGTTTTTTACATAATAATTCCTAACTATTAGTATTAAACATTTACATAGCATTAGCATGTGTGACTCCATAAAACACTTATCAATGCACAGACGACTCAGAATGTCGAAAAATGACAACTTAGAGAAGGTTGAATATGTTGAGATTTTGATGTGACATAGCATTCGTTCAATCAACTTTTATTTCTTCTATATATTTACTGCCAGTACCCTTATTCAATGAACGGCACGTGCATACAATTATGACATCATCTTCTACGCATTATGCCATTCTTTTAGTTGTAACACCCCAAACTAGGCGGATATTACAGTGCCGTGGACCCCCGACTGGGACCCACCAGGCGAATGAAAATGAATGAATTACACAGGTAAATGTAGTGCCGAACCACATTACAACATCAATTACTCCGATGAGGAGTTTTATACAACACATCCAGGATAATACAGAATACATGTATATTTTATATGGAGATAAAATATACAACACTGAGCGAAATAAGTATTTAAGCGGAATGTCTGCAGCGGAATAAATGAAGAAAACATAAATGACTGAATAGACTGGGGCCCCCTACTAGTATCACTGGGACTCCTCGCCGTCACCGTGCTCTCCCCGTGCCTTAGCCCTGCCATGACACAAAGCAGTATCCCCAACGGGCCGGGCCATACGTAACAACAATCCTCAAGGGTTGAAAATACACAATCATGATATATCTGAAATTATAATTTATCCTGTCGAAACATACACAATCAAACATGCTATATGAATCGACTAATCAGTACGGCTCAAAGGAATGGCGCCACACTACGTCCGGGATGGAAATGTGTCCGTGCACAAGCCACCAACGATCAAACACGCGTGGTCTTGTACCTAATCAGTCTCACGAGCAATCGACTCGTGTGCACAGTCCAATGTGAGGCCACCAACCAACACACGACTATAATGTGCCCGACATGAAAATCCTACACATACCAACCGGCACGCCAGGATGACCCGGAATGCCACAATATGACAAAAGTGACAATGAAAATGAATAATGACTCACCAAGATTGAATGATGGTGAAATGAATGATAGCTCAATGAAATGATCGGAACCGTCGTTCCTTATGACTGAGGTGATTAATTGACAATGACGAGTTTTGATACGATTAATACAATGATGAATGAGTTATGATTATGAATGAACAACGACAAAAGGAATGAATATCCTTTTAACCGAGTAAGAATTAACTTACACAATACCGATGATGAATGTCCGTCCACGAACAACGTCCTAAATGAAATATCGGTCGCTCGAACAACCTTGAATAACACAATTACCAATAATCCGATCATTACGCAAATCAAAACGATCATAATCGACTCAAACATCGACACAACGATATCCGAGCTCGAATGAATCGAAACCAACTCCAAGATGAGTATTTCAAACCATCAAAACACTTACAAGGATATCAATAATCCATTAGGAATCCATAACTCATGATTACAACAACATCAATCGGAAAATCCCCAATTAACCGAAGTCAACCCCAAGGGTTCTTGAAATAATTCCGAAAATAACCATTAAATCCATAGGAATATGTTTATACAAGTTAGATAATCCATAACTAACATATTCCAATGATAATCCAAGCTTACACGAAGAAATCGGAAGGAAAACCCCAAAAATCCGAAATTCTAGATCCAAGAGATTAATACCTTTGATTCGATGTGATGAAGATGATGAAATGATGATCAATCCGAAAGATGAGCTTGAAGATGATGATTGATGATTACACCTCGAAGAATCCTCTCCGAATCGCTCGAAATCGCCCAAAACTACCGAAGGAATGAAATGAGATGAAAAATGACGAACTCTGACTAAACTGGCCCAATTTATACTCAGTCCAGGTTAGCGTGCGCTAGCCCTTGTGCATAGCGTGCGCTAACGTGTAATTTGGGTAGTCCAGTACCCACTGTCCGAACACGGTAGCGCGCGCTACGTACCTATTTGTAGCGTGCGCTACGGCCATACTACTAGCGTGCGCTAATATCCATTGTTAGCGTGCGCTAGCGAAATATTTGACGCCCGATCGGAGTCCGAAACCGTCGCCTCTCGATCGACTCGATAGCGTGCGCTACAACCTTAGTTTAGCGTGCGCTAATATATCGGTTGCGTACGCTAACAACAACACCTAGCGTGCGCTATGAAATAATCCAGTGCAGTCCAGTAGCCACTGGACTCAAACTGATCCGCCCTTAGCGCGCGCTACACCTCATATTAGCGTGCGCTACTTCAACCAACTAGCGCGCGCTACTTACCAATCGTAGCGTGCGCTACTAATAATCTCACCTGCAGTCCAGTACCTTCTGGACTGCAGCCAGGACAACGTTAGCGTGCGCTACAGCTGAGTGGTAGCGTGCGCTACCTATACCCCATTAGCGTACGCTAAAAGGAGTATGTAGCGTGCGCTACTCCTCACGCACAGCTCGCAACGAAATGACAATGTTGATAAACGCGGCACGAAACTCCAATCCGATTAGTGATGAATGACGAATGATACACGATACAATTACTCTGAATGATGAATACCATGACTGAATATGAGTGACAAATGATCAATAATGAGTGAAATTACTGAGTGATAATGACTGAATGATAAATTCTGTATGTTAATTTCTGAATTACAACCGGGTATTACATACACCCCCCTTAAAAGAGTTTCGTCCCCGAAACTAAGGGTCAAACAACTCGGGATAACTCTCCCGCATACTATCCTCGGTTTCCCAAGTAGCCTCTTCGACTCCGTGTCTAGACCACTGAATTTTAACCAAAGGAATCGTCTTATTCCTCAATTGTTTGATTCGCCGCTCTAAAACTCGTATAGGACGCTCCTCATATGAATGATCGTCGGCGATCTCGATTTCGTCGAATCAAGTATGTGACTCGGGTCGGCAACATACTTCCGCAGCTGAGAGACATGAAACACATTATGAATTCGGCTCAACGCCGGAGGTAAAGCCAATCGATAAGCTAACTCGCCTACTCGATCCAAAATCTCAAACGGTCCAATGAATCTCGGACTCAACTTCCCCTCTTCCCAAAACGGAAGATACCACGACTCGGGGATACCTTGACCAACACGTGGTCACCAAACCTCGAACTCTAATGGTCGGCGACGGTTATCTCGCATATGATTTCTCCGACTGAGTCATCAACAAACGACTCGATCAAAGCTACCTTCTCACGGGCGGCTATAAGCATATCGGGCTCGGTGCCGATTGATTCTGATAAGTCGTCCCAACACAACGGAGATCGACAACGACGACCATACAAGGCCTCGTAAGGTGCCATCTTGATCGAAGCATGCCAACTATTATTATACGTGAACTCGATCAATGGTAGTTGGGCTTCCCAATCGTCTTTCTGATCGAGGACGCATGCCCTCAACATGTCCTCTAATGTCTGAATGGTCCTCTCTGATTGTCCGTCAGGCTGAGGATGAAAAGCGGTACTGAGATTAAGCTGAGTTCCCATAGCACGATGAACTGATTTCCAAAAGTGCGACACAAACCGTCCGTCCCGATCGGAAACGATACTTTTAGGAGTACCGTGAAGTCTGACTATCTCTTTGATGAACAGTTGAGCAAGTCTCTTGGGACCCCACGTTTCCTTGATCTCCAGGAAATGAGCTGATTTGGTTAAGCGGTCCACGATCACCCAGATCGTGTTCATGCCACGACGACTCGTCGGCAAACTCGTGATGAAATCCATAGAAATGTCTTCCCACTTCCACTCGGGAATAGGAAGGGGTTTCACATACCCGCCGGCCGATGTTCAATCTTAACTTGTTGACAGTTAAGCATCTCGAAACAAATTCCGCGACTTCTCGCTTCATATTACTCCACCGTAATTTTGTTTCAAGTCCTTGTACATCTTGCTAGACCGGATGAACAGAATAAGGGGTAGCATGAGCTTCTCTCAAAATAGAGTTTTTCAACTCGTCAATCGCCGCAGACGCACAACCGATTCTTAAACCTCAAAAGTCCATCCTCGTGGACCACAAATCCGTGGGCTTTCCTGAGCCACATCCTCTCGGATGCGCAACAATGATGGGTCCGAACTGATTCTCTCGCATTTCCTCCTCGAGTGACGATGAAATCTCTAACATACAAAGTCGCCCTGAACTCGCTGAAGCCGACCTCGATCTCGGGTCTAAGGAATTCCCTGAAGCTCCTTTCGAATCGTTAAACGGGCAAGCATCTGCTCCTGAACGGACTTACGACTCAAGGCGTCGGCGACAACGTTCGCCTTGCCCGGGTGGTAGAGAATCTCGATATCATAATCTTTTATTAATTCCAACCACTGTCTCTGGCGCATATTTAACTCCTTCTGAGTAAATATATACTTTAAGCTCTTATGATCGGTGAATATCTGACAGGTAACGCCATAAAGATAATGACGCCAAATTTTCAAAGCGAACACCACGGCTGCTAGCTCCAGGTCGTGGGTCGGATAATTAATCTCGTAAGGTCTCAATTGCCGTGAAGCATAGGCAATAACCTTCCCGTTCTGCATAAGTACACATCCGAGACCCTGTCCGGACGCATCACTATAGACCACAAATCCTTCCGTCCCCTGCGGCAAGGAAAGTACAGGTGCTGACATTAACCGGCTCTTGAGTTCCTCAAAACTCCATTGACACGCGTCGGACCATGTGTATTTCTTATCCTTCCGCAAAAGGTTCGTTAAGGGTTGAGCGATTCGAGAAAATCCCTCTACAAATCGCCGATAATAACCCGCTAATCCAAGGAAACTTCGGATTTCCTTAACATTCTTCGGAGGTAGCCAATCTCGAATAGCCTCCGTCTTCTGAGGATCGACGCGAACTCCGTCTGATGAAATTACGTTTCCGAGAAACGTCACTTCGGACATCCAAAACTCACATTTGGAAAACTTCCCATAAAGTTGTTCTCGCCTCAACACGTCGAGAACTAGATGAAGGTGAGACTCGTGTTCCTCCCGGTCACGAGAATAAATCAAAATGTCATCGATGAAGACAACAACAAACCGATCCAAAAAGTCGATGAAGACCCGATTCATTAACTCCATGAATACCGCAGGTGCATTAGTCAATCCGAACGGCATAACCACAAATTCATAATGACCATAGCGCGTGCGAAACGCTGTTCTCGCGATATCCGACTCTCGAATCCGCAACTGATGATATCCAGATCTTAAGTCGATCTTGGAAAATACTGAAGCTCCCTGAAGTTGATCTAAGAGATCGTCAATACGGGGTAAGGGATACTTATTCTTGATCGTCACTCTGTTCAACTCCCGATAATCAATACATAAACGGAATGAACCATCCTTCTTCTTGACAAACAACACTGGTGCTCCCCACGGGGACGCACTCGGTCGGATATAACCTTTCTCGAACAACTCCTCAAGTTGGTTCTTTAATTCCTGCATTTCGGTCGGGGCCATCCGGTACGGTGCCTTCGATATCGGGTACGTACCAGGCTCCAACTCAATCGTGAATTCCACATCCCTCTGTGGAGGCAAGCCAGGTAACTCGTCTGGAAAAACATCGGCATATTCCCTCACCACCGGGATATCCATCAATATTACTGATGATTTCTCGGTTTTGGCCATATAGCACCAATAACCGACACATCCCTGATTGAGTAATCTTACTGCTTTCATCAAATTAATGACTTTACCAGAACAACCGGGATTACCTCCCTGAAACACACATTCAACTCCATCGTCTGAAATGATAGTGACCAAACGCTTTCGGACACTAATGATGGCATCATGACGATCCATCCAATCAATACCCAAGATGATGTCGTCCCTCGGTAAATCTACTACGATTAGGTCCGCTGGCCATACACGACCATGAAGTCAATCGGACATTCGAATCTCACGACTTAGATAATTCGTCTACCATCGGGTAGGCCAATGACATAAGGCTCACAACTAGTAGCACTTCCCGCACGTAGTCTACTCAAACATGACTCGGAAATGAATGAATGAGATGCACCGGTATCAAAAAGGGTACACACAAAGTTGAGATAGAATTTCGAGTGTACCCGAGATCATTCGGGCCTCGGGATCATCGGTCTTCTTCATCTCATAAATTCGGGGCTTGCCGGCCGCCGAACCGGACGCTCCCGTCTGATAGCTCTGCCCGCCTTTAGCTCCTGTCGTCTTGAACGACGCCGACCGAGTGGCTCGATTACGCACCTGAATAACACAGGGCTTGAGATGACGCCGGAGTGGGTTTAAAGTCCCTACGGCAAAACGGGCCCTATGCCCGGAATCCCCAGATTGTGGCACGTGATGATCGCTTCGGACATTTGGTGCTGAAATGACCCTGTTCCTCAAAGTTGAAACAGGTGATGGCCGAACTGGCCGCTCGCGACTGAGATTCCGCGGGTTTAGATGTCGTGGGAGGTCGCTCAGAAAAAGTATAGCCTGCCCGCGGTTTCTTGAAAGTGGCCTGACTCCCGTCAGACTGATTACGGTTCTTGGACTTCTTGCTAGCAGACGAAGGTTGCTGCTTAGCAATTTCCTTAGCCGTAAGCTCGTAAGTAAGAGCCTTCTCAATGAATTCGGCCAACGTGGTGCAATTATGATTAAGTAACTGAAGTCTCATACAGGGTTTCAGCCTCTTGCTGAAATACTTGATCTTGTCCGCTTCTGAGTGAATGATAGATGAGGCGAACGGAAGAAGTTCCTGAAATTTTTCGGCGATGGCGAGAACATCATCATCTGCCGAAAGGTCGGGAGTGAGTAATTCCGACAACTTGGCCTCCCTGAGTGGGGCCGGATAGTACCTCTCCATCATAAGAGTCTTGAACTAATCCCAAGTACATGTTCCGTCTGTGGGCTTCAACGATAACCACCATGAATGAGCGCTCTTACCGAGATAGTAAGCCGCAACTGAAACTTTATGCCCTTCAGGGCAATCCACCATAGCAAATAACTTCTCAAAATGCTCAAGCCAGTGAACAATATCCGCCGGCTCAGATGAGCCCTCAAAAGTAGGTGGTCATTTGAGAGATATCGCTAATGATATTGCTTACACCCCTCTCTTGCCTCTGAGGTGGCGGCGGAGGAGCCTGCTGATTTTGATTGATGGAGTTATGCATCGTCTCCATCAACTGAGCCATCTGGGTCATTTGGGCCATCATGCCCTGCATGAATGCGAGTGGGTCAACCCGGACACCCTCTGACTGAGCCGTGTCCCGGGTACGACTCCCCGATAGTGAATGATCGCGTCCAGTTGAGTGAGTGGCAGCATCACTGCTCGATGAGTTAGCATTATTCCTGGCATTTGCACGTGTATTCGCACGAGTTCTCGGGATTCGGCCCGCTCCACGACCTCGTCCTCCACGTCCTCTGCCAGCCCTTTCCATACTGAAGTGGAAAGTCATATGATGGTTATATATCTCGCATGAGTATCACATTATGATTACATTATGAAATGATGAAAATGAGCATACGCGCTCACATACAGCGATTACATGAATGATTAATTGACGTGACATGATTATCTGATAAAATTACTGAAATGATTATCTTGAACAATTTAACAAGATCGATGATATGATCTTCAAGATCAACAACTGAGTAATGAAATGAATTGAGTGATTAATGAGTTAACATTATCGACTTGATCACAATTGAAATTGATGAATGAGGATTGTTAACTGATGAATTATGAATGAATGATTATTGCCGTAAATTATACCATGGCATCGTAAATCTTACGCTTCTTGGTCCGATTGGCTCGGCATTTGCACAGTCACACGTGACGCGAAAGTCCAATGATACTAGTCCGATGACGATGATTTCAAATGAGACATGACTTGGAGGGTAGTATTCAAAACCACGCTCCGATACCAACTCGTAACACCCCAAACTAGGCGGATATTACGGTCCGTGGACCCCGACCAGGACCCACCGTGCGAATGAAAATGAATGAATTACAGGTAAATGTAGTACCGAACCACATTACAACATCAATTACTCCGATGAGGAGTTTTATACAACACATCCAGATAATACAATACATGTATATTTTATATGGAGATAAAATATACAACACCGAGCGAAATAAGTATTTAAGCGGAATGTCTGCAATGGAATAAATGAAGAAAACATAAATGATCGAATAGACTGGGCCCCTACTAGTATCACTGACTCTCGCCGTCACCGTGCTCTCCCGTGCCTTAGCCCCGCCATGACACGAAAAACAATATCCCCAACGGGCCGCCATACGTAACAACAATCCTCAAGGGTTGAAAATACACAATCATGATATATCGAAATTATAATTTATCCGCCGAAACATACGCAATCAAACATGCTATATGAATCGACTAATCAAGACGGCTCAAAGGAATGGCGCCACACTACGTCCGGATGGAAATGTGTCCGTGCACAAGCCACCAACGATCAAACACGCATGGTCTTGTACCTAATCGGCCTCACGAGCAATCGACTCGTGTGCACACCCAATGTGAGGCCACCAACCAACACACGACTATAATGTGCCCGACATGAAAATCCTACACATACCAACCGCACGCCAAGATGACCCTAATGCCACAATATGACAAAAGTGACAATGAAAATGAATAATGACTCACCAAGATTGAATGATGGTGAAATGAATGATAGCTCAATGAAATGATCGGAACCGCTGCTCCTTATGACTGAGGTGATTAATTGACAATGACGAGTTTTGATACGATTAATACAATGATGAATGAGTTATGATTATGAATGAACAACGACAAAAGGAATGAATATCCTTTTAACCGAGTAAGAATTAACTTACACAATACCGATGATGAATGTCCGTCCACGAACAACGTCCTAAATGAAATATCGGTCGCTTGAACAACCTTGAATAACACAATTACCAATAATCCGATCATTACGCAAATCAAAAACGATCATAATCGACTCTAACATCGACACAACGATATCCGAGCTCGAATGAATCGAAACCAACTCCAAGATGAGTATTTCAAACCATCAAAACACTTACAAGGATATCAATAATCCATTAGGAATCCATAACTCATGATTACAACAACATCAATCGGAAAATCTCCAATTAACCGAAGTCAACCCCAAGGGTTCTTGAAATAATTCCGAAAATAACCATTAAATCCGTAGGAATATGTTTATACAAGTTAGATAATCCATAACTAACATATTCCAATGATAATCCAAGCTTACACGAAGAAATCGGAAGGAAAACCCCAAAAATCCGAAATTCTAGATCCAAGAGATTAATACCTTTGATTCGATGTGATGAAGATGATGAAATGATGATCAATCCGAAAGATGAGCTTGAAGATGATGATTGATGATTACACCTCGAAGAATCCTCTCCGAATCGCTCGAAATCGCCCAAAACTACCGAAGGAATGAAATGAGATGAAAAATGACGAACTCTGACTAAAGCTGTCCAATTTATACTCGGTCCGAGTTAGCGTGCGCTAGCCCTTGTGCATAGCGTGCGCTAACGTGTAATTTGGGTAGTCCAGTACCCACTGTCCGAACACGGTAGCGCGCGCTACATACCTATTTGTAGCGTGCGCTACGGCCATACAACTAGCGTGCGCTAATATCCATTGTTAGCGTGCGCTAGCGAAATATTTGACGCCTTGATCGAGTCCGTAAAACCGTCTGCCCTCTGATCTGACCTCGATAGCGTGCGCTACAACCTTAGTTTAGCGTGCGCTAATATATCGGTTGCGTACGCTAACAACAACACCTAGCGTGCGCTATGAAATAATCCACTGCAGTCCAGTAGCCACTGGACTCAAACTGATCCGCCCTTAGCGCGCGCTACACCTCATATTAGCGTGCGCTACTTCAACCAACTAGCGCTACTTACCAATCGTGCGCGGCGCTACTAATAATCTCACCGCACCGGTACCTTCTGGATCGCAACAGACAACCTTAGCGTGCGCTACAGCTGAGTGGTAGCGTGCGCTACCTATACCCCATTAGCGTACGCTAAAAGGAGTATGTAGCGTGCGCTACTCCTCACGCACATCTCGCAACGAAATGACAATGATGATAAACGCGGCACGAAACTCCAATCCGATTAGTGATGAATGACGAATGATACACGATACAATTACTCTGAATGATGAATACCATGACTGAATATGAGTGACAAATGATCAATAATGAGTGAAATTACTGAGTGATAATGACTGAATGATAAATACTGAATGATAATTACTGAATTACAACCGGGTATTACATACACCCCCCTTAAAAGAGTTTCGTCCCCGAAACTAAGGGTCAAACAACTCGGGATAACTCTCCCGCATACTATCCTCGGTTTCCCAAGTAGCCTCTTCGACTCCGTGTCTAGACCACTGAATTTTAACCAAAGGAATCGTCTTATTCCTCAATTGTTTGATTCGCCGCTCTAAAACTCGTATAGGACGCTCCTCATATGAATGATCGTCGGCGATCTCGATTTCGAATCAAGTATGTGACTCGGTCGGCAACATACTTCCGCAGCTGAGAGACATGAAACACATTATGAATTCGGCTCAACGCCGGAGGTAAAGCCAATCGATAAGCTAACTCGCCTACTCGATCCAAAATCTCAAACGGTCCAATGAATCTCGGACTCAACTTCCCCCTCTTCCCAAAACGGAAGATACCACGACTCGGGGATACCTTGACCAACACGTGGTCACCAGCCTCGAACTCTAATGGTCGATTTACGGTTATCTCGCATATGATTTCCGACTGAAAGTGTCAACAAACGACTCCTGATCAAAGCTACCTTCTCACGGGCGGCTATAAGCATATCGGGCTCGGTGCCGATTGATTCTGATAAGTCGTCCCAACACAACGGAGATCGACAACGACGACCATACAAGGCCTCGTAAGGTGCCATCTTGATCGAAGCATGCCAACTATTATTATACGTGAACTCGATCAATGGTAGTTGGGCTTCCCAATCGTCTTTCTGATCGAGGACGCATGCCCTCAACATGTCCTCTAATGTCTGAATGGTCCTCTCTGATTGTCCGTCGGACTGAGGATGAAAAGCGGTACTGAGATTAAGCTGAGTTCCCATAGCACGATGAACTGATTTCCAAAAGTGCGACACAAACCGTCCGTCCCGATCGGAAACGATACTTTTAGGAGTACCGTGAAGTCTGACTATCTCTTTGATGAACAGTTGAGCAAGTCTCTTGGGACCCCACGTTTCCTTGATCTCCAGGAAATGAGCTGATTTGGTTAAGCGGTCCACGATCACCCAGATCGTGTTCATGCCACGACGACTCGTCGGCAAACTCGTGATGAAATCCATAGAAATGTCTTCCCACTTCCACTCGGGAATAAGAAGGGGTTTCAGCATACCCGCCGGTCGCTGATGTTCAATCTTAACTTGTTGACAGGTTAAGCATCTCGAAACAAATTCCGCGACTTCTCGCTTCATATTACTCCACCAGTAATTTTGTTTCAAGTCCTTGTACATCTTGCTAGACCCCGGATGAACAGAATAAGGGGTAGCATGAGCTTCTCTCAAAATAGAGTTTTTCAACTCGTCAATCGCCAGACGCACAACCGATTCTTAAACCTCAAAAGTCCATCCTCGTGGACCACAAATCCAGGGCTTTCCCTGAGCCACATCCTCTCGGATGCGCAACAATGATGGGTCCGAACTCGATTCTCTCGATTTCCTCCTCGAGTGACGATGAAATCTCTAACATACAAAGTCGCCCTCGAACTCGCTGGCTGCACTCGATCTCGGTCTAAGGAATTCTGTTGAAGCTCCTTCGAATCGTTAAACGGGCAAGCATCTGCTCCTGAACGGACTTACGACTCAAGGCGTCGGCGACAACGTTCGCCTTGCCCGGGTGGTAGAGAATCTCGATATCATAATCTTTTATTAATTCCAACCACTGTCTCTGGCGCATATTTAACTCCTTCTGAGTAAATATATACTTTAAGCTCTTATGATCGGTGAATATCTGACAGGTAACGCCATAAAGATAATGACGCCAAATTTTCAAAGCGAACACCACTACGCTAGCTCCAGGTCGTGGGTCGGATAATTAATCTCGTAAGGTCTCAATTGCCGTGAAGCATAGGCAATAACCTTCCCGTTCTGCATAAGTACACATCCGAGACCCTGTCCGGACGCATCACTATAGACCACAAATCCTTCCGTCCCCTGCGGCAAGGAAAGTACAGGTGCTGACATTAACCGGCTCTTGAGTTTCTCAAAACTCCGTTGACACGCGTCGGACCATGTGTATTTCTTATCCTTCCGCAAAAGGTTCGTTAAGGGTTGAGCGATTCGAGAAAATCCCTCTACAAATCGCCGATAATAACCCGCTAATCCGAGGAAACTTCGGATTTCCTTAACATTCTTCGGAGGTAGCCAATCTCGAATAGCCTCCGTCTTCTGAGGATCGACGCGAACTCCGTCTGATGAAATTACGTTTCCGAGAAACGCTACTGACATCCAAAACTCACATTTGGAAAACTTCCAATAAAGTTGTTCTCGCCTCAACACGTCGAGAACTAGATGAAGGTGAGACTCGTGTTCCTCCCGGTCAGGAGAATAAATCAAAATGTCATCGATGAAGACAACAACAAACCGATCCAAAAAGTCGATGAAGACCCGATTCATTAACTCCATGAATACCGCAGGTGCATTAGTCAATCCGAACGGCATAACCACAAATTCATAATGACCATAGCGCGTGCGAAACGCTGTTCTCGCGATATCCGACTCTCGAATCCGCAACTGATGATATCCAGATCTTAAGTCGATCTTGGAAAATACTGAAGCTCCCTGAAGTTGATCTAAGAGATCGTCAATACGGGGTAAGGAATACTTATTCTTGATCGTCACTCTGTTCAACTCCCGATAATCAATACATAAACGGAATGAACCATCCTTCTTCTTGACAAACAACACTGGTGCTCCCCACGGGGACGCACTCGGTCGGATATAACCTTTCTCGAACAATTCCTCAAGTTGGTTCTTTAATTCCTGCATTTCGGTCGGGGCCATCCGGTACGGTGCCTTCGATATTGGGTACGTACCAGGCTCCAACTCAATCGTGAATTCCACATCCCTCTGTGGAGGCAAGCCAGGTAACTCGTCTGGAAAAACATCGGCATATTCCCTCACCACCGGGATATCCGTCAATATTACTGATGATTTCTCGGTTTTGGCCATATAGCACCAATAACCGACACATCCCTGATTGAGTAATCTTACTGCTTTCATCAAATTAATGACTTTACCAGAACAGCCGGGATTACCTCCCTGAAACACACATTCAACTCCATCGTCTGAAATGATAGTGACCAAACGCTTTCGGACACTAATGATGGCATCATGACGATCCATCCAATCAATACCCAAGATGATGTCGTCCCTCGGTAAATCTACTACGATTAGGTCCGCTGGCCATACACGACCATGAAGCTGAATCGGACAATTCTGAATCTCACGACTTCCGATAATTCGTCTACCATCAGGTAGGCCAATGACATAAGGCTCACAACTAGTAGCACTTCCCAGACGTAGTCTACTCAAACATGACTCGGAAATGAATGAATGAGATGCACCAGTATCAAAAAGGGTACACACAGGTTGAGATAGAATTTCGAGTGTACCTGAGATCATTCGGGCCTCAGGATCATCGGTCTTCTTCATCTCATAAATTCGGGGCTTGCCGGCCCCCGAACCGGACGCTCCCGTCTGATAGCTCTTGGCTCCGCCTTTAGCTCCTGTCGTCTTGAACGACGCTGACTGAGTGGCCTGATTCTGCACCCCTGAATGACCTGGGGCTTGAGATGACGCCGGAGTGGGTTTAAAGTCCCTACGGCAAAAACGGGCCCTATGCCCAGCAATCCCACAGTTGTGGCACGTGACAGACTGCTTCGGACATTTGGTGCTGAAATGACCCTGTTCCTCACAGTTGAAACAGGTGATGGCCGAACTGGCCGCTCGCGACTGAGATTCCGCGGGTTTAGACGTCGTGGGAGGTCGCTCAGAAAAAGTAGAGCCCGCCCGCGGTTTCTTGAAAGTGGCCTGACTCCCGCCGATCGACACGGTTCTTGGACTTCTTGCTAGCGAGACGAAGGTTGCCGCTTAGCAATTTCCTTAGCCGTAAGCTCGTAAGTAAGAGCCTTCTCAATGAATTCGCCAACGTGGTGCAATTATGATTAACTGAAGTCTCATACAGGGTTTCAGCCTCTTGCTGAAATACTTGATCTTGTCCGCTTCTGAGTGAATGATAGATGAGGCGAACGGAAGAAGTTCCTGAAATTTTTCGGCGATGGCGAGAACATCATCATCCGCCGAAAGGTCGGGAGTGAGTAATTCCGACAACTTGGCCTCCCTGAGTGGGGCCGGATAGTACCTCTCCATCATAAGAGTCTTGAACTAATCCCAAGTACATGTTCCGTCTGTGGGCTTCAACGATAACCACCATGAATGAGCGCTCTTACCGAGATAGTAAGCCGCAACTGAAACTTTATGTCCTTCAGGGCAATCCACCATAGCAAATAACTTCTCAAAATGCTCAAGCCAGTGAACAATATCCGCTCGCCCGATGAGCCCTCAAAAGTAGGTGGTCGGCGAGAGATATCGCTAATGATATTGCTTACACCCTCTCTTGCCTCTCGAGGTGGCGGCGGAGGAGCTCGCGATTTTGATTGACGGAGTTATGCATCGTCTCCATCAACTGAGCCATCTGGGTCATTTGGGCCATCATGCCCTGCATGAATGCGAGTGGGTCAACCCGGACACCCTCTGACTGAGCCGTGTCCCGGGTACGACTCCCCGATAGTGAATGATCGCGTCCAGGTGAGTGAGTGGCAGCATCACTGCTCGATGAGTTAGCATTATTCCTGGCATTTGCACGTGTATTCGCACGAGTTCTCGGGATTCGGCCCGCTCCACGACCTCGTCCTCCACGTCCTCTGCCAGCCCTTTCCATACTGAAGTGGAAAGTCATATGATGGTTATATATCTCGCATGAGTATCACATTATGATTACATTATGAAATGATGAAAATGAGCATACGCGCTCACATACAGCGATTACATGAATGATTAATTGACGTGACATGATTATCTGATAAAATTACTGAAATGATTATCTTGAACAATTTAACAAGATCGATGATATGATCTTCAAGATCAACAACTGAGTAATGAAATGAATTGAGTGATTAATGAGTTAACATTATCGACTTGATCACAATTGAAATTGATGAATGAGGATTGTTAATCGATGAATTATGAATGAATGATTATTGCCAGAAATTATACCATGGCATCAGAAATCTTACAGTTCTTGGTCTGATTGGCTCGGCATTTGCACAGGTCACACGTGACGCGAAAGTCCAATGATACTAGTCCAATGACGATGATTTCAAATGAGACATGACTTGGAGGGTAGTATTCAAAACCACGCTCCGATACCAACTCTGTAACACCCCAAACTAGGCGGATATTACAGTGCCGTGGACCCCCGACTGGGACCCACCAAAGTAATGAAAATGAATGAATTACACAGTAAATGTAGTACCGAACCACATTACAACATCAATTACTCCGATGAGGAGTTTTATACAACACATCCAGGATAATACAGAATACATGTATATTTTATATGGAGATAAAATATACAACACTGAGCGAAATAAGTATTTAAGCGGAATGTCTGCAGCGGAATAAATGAAGAAAACATAAATGATCAATAGACTGGGCCCCTACTAGTATCACTGACTCGCCGTCACCGTGCTCTCCCGTGCCTTAGCCCCGCCATGACTGAAAGCAGATCCCCAACGGGCCGCCATACGTAACAACAATCCTCAAGGGTTGAAAATACACAATCATGA
This sequence comes from Orobanche coerulescens, assembly GCA_033398695.1. Lineage (NCBI taxonomy): Eukaryota > Viridiplantae > Streptophyta > Magnoliopsida > Lamiales > Orobanchaceae > Orobanche > Orobanche coerulescens. Next base: position 125,760,264 of record CM065812.1, on the reverse strand, counting down.
TATATCCGAAATTATAATTTATCCTGCCGAAACATACGCAATCAAACATGCTATATGAATCGACTAATCAAGACTCAAAGGAATGGCGCCACACTACGTCCGGGATGGAAATGTGTCCGTGCACAAGCCACCAACGATCAAACACGCGTGGTCTTGTACCTAATCGCCTCACGAGCAATCGACTCGTGTGCACACCCAATGTGAGGCCACCAACCAACACACGACTATAATGTGCCCGACATGAAAATCCTACACATACCAACCGCACGCCAAGATGACCCTAATGCCACAATATGACAAAAGTGACAATGAAAATGAATAATGACTCACCAAGATTGAATGATGGTGAAATGAATGATAGCTCAATGAAATGATCTAACCGCTGCTCCTTATGACTGAGGTGATTAATTGACAATGACGAGTTTTGTACGATTAATACAATGATGAATGAGTTATGATTATGAATGAACAACGACAAAAGGAATGAATATCCTTTTAACCGAGTAAGAATTAACTTACACAATACCGATGATGAATGTCCGTCCACGAACAACGTCCTAAATGAAATATCGGTCGCTTGAACAACCTTGAATAACACAATTACCAATAATCCGATCATTACGCAAATCAAAAACGATCATAATCGACTCAAACATCGACACAACGATATCCGAGCTCGAATGAATCGAAACCAACTCCAAGATGAGTATTTCAAACCATCAAAACACTTACAAGGATATCAATAATCCATTAGGAATCCATAACTCATGATTACAACAACATCAATCGGAAAATCCCCAATTAACCGAAGTCAACCCCAAGGGTTCTTGAAATAATTCCGAAAATAACCATTAAATCCGTAGGAATATGTTTATACAAGTTAGATAATCCAAAACTAACATATTCCAATGATAATCCAAGCTTACACGAAGAAATCAGAAGGAAAACCCCAAAAATCCGAAATTCTAGATCCAAGAGATTAATACCTTTGATTCGATGTGATGAAGATGATGAAATGATGATCAATCCGAAAGATGAGCTTGAAGATGATGATTGATGATTACACCTCGAAGAATCCTCTCCGAATCGCTCGAAATCGCCCAAAACTACCGAAGGAATGAAATGAGATGAAAAATGACGAACTCTGACTAAACTGTCCAATTTATACTCAGTCCAGGTTAGCGTGCGCTAGCCCTTGTGCATAGCGTGCGCTAACGTGTAATTTGGGTAGTCCAGTACCCACTGTCCGAACACGGTAGCGCGCGCTACATACCTATTTGTAGCGTGCGCTACGGCCATACAACTAGCGTGCGCTAATATCCATTGTTAGCGTGCGCTAGCGAAATATTTGACGCCCAGTACTGGAGTCCAGAAAACCGTCTGCCCTCTGATCTGACCTCGATAGCGTGCGCTACAACCTTAGTTTAGCGTGCGCTAATATATCGGTTGCGTACGCTAACAACAACACCTAGCGTGCGCTATGAAATAATCCAGTGCAGTCCAGTAGCCACTGGACTCAAACTGATCCGCCCTTAGCGCGCGCTACACCTCATATTAGCGTGCGCTACTTCAACCAACTAGCGCGCGCTACTTACCAATCGTAGCGTGCGCTACTAATAATCTCACCTGCAGTCCAGTACCTTCTGGACTGCAGCCAGGACAACCTTAGCGTGCGCTACAGCTGAGTGGTAGCGTGCGCTACCTATACCCCATTAGCGTACGCTAAAAGGAGTATGTAGCGTGCGCTACTCCTCACGCACATCTCGCAACGAAATGACAATGATGATAAACGCGGCACGAAACTCCAATCCGATTAGTGATGAATGACGAATGATACACGATACAATTACTCTGAATGATGAATACCATGACTGAATATGAGTGACAAATGATCAATAATGAGTGAAATTACTGAGTGATAATGACTGAATGATAAATACTGAATGATAATTACTGAATTACAACCGGGTATTACATTAGTGAACCGGACAAATAAATGAAAAAAAACATGGTATTCGGATAGAAGATCCCATGTGTCTCGGGACCATTGGAAAATTGGTAAGTACCTCTTTAATCCTTTGCTTAACATAGGAATAACTCTCCGAGCTCATGAACCGGAAAGTCCCACCAAATTCGACGGTCTCGGGGATTATATTTAACGCTTCACCACCTTGTACATATCCAACTGATACTACCTACATGACATATTAAATATAAAATTGTTTTAAAAAAAATTTTAATGATTTCTTTACCCACATAACAACAGTACACTTCAAAAACCGCTCAAGAGTCAAGACGAGAAACTTAACAAAAAATAAGAGAACAAACCAAAAACATAAATAAAAAAATTACCCTTGGCTCAAGGGGATCGGTTTCTCGTGAAACAATATGTTGGAGCGCGATAATCGCCATCGAGAGAGCTAAGATCTCTAGTTTTATGTGGGCTCGCAGCATGTCCCCCTTTACCTTGAATTGTAACATGAAACCTGGCCGACCCAGCCATCAATGGGCCCGGTTTAGAAATGAGAGTACGCGTGGGCATCTTTGGGTCAACATGTAAGCCAAACATAGCCTTAACTCCATTTAGAGCTCCATCTTTTATCATATAATAGGTACCGGCATAACCTTCTTCCGCAGGTTGGAAAACAAGTTTAACAGTACCCTTAAAAAGCACGAACAAATATATTACCCTCAATTTTCTCATACCGCAGTTAGCAATCTGTATTGAAGGAAATCACAAATTCGCATTATCTCATAACGATACCATAGCAATCACACATCCACTAAATCTGTGAAAATTGAGAAAATTTCACATTAACTGCGGTATGACATGGAAGTCTATATAGCTCTTGAAAGGCAATGACAGAAGGCCTTTACCTTGAAACCCATTGAGGTGTAACTTTTCTTTTCGAGACGCTCTCTTATTCTTCGACCTTCTTCCCTATAATATGTGTTTGCCAATTCTCCAAATGCAGTTTCACAAATCTGAGACATTTCAGATAGACTAGAATTCCCTAGGTTTTGCATTCAAAGAGAAGAGAAACTTATGATTATCAAACAAAAGCCTTTGATAGGAATACAATGCCTGCCGAGAGATTGATGAAGCTCCTCCTCATGATCTGATAAAAAAATGATAAATTTTTTCGAATCTACTTCTGTTCAATTGTGTCATCTGCAACGGAATTTAACAGATCAAGAGTTAAAAATTGCTAATATAAATAAGAGGAGATGACAGTTTCAGCAAAATATCCATTCCACAAAAAAGCAAAAGATGTGGAGACCAGAGCATCTAAGCAGTGAGCTTCTAAGCACCATTTTGCAACAAATTACTGAAAAATGTAGCGTAATTGATTCTCAAATGATATAGCCATTACGCCCGAAAAGCATATGATTTCAGTTGTGATGACATGCACAACAACCCAAAAGGACGCAACACGCAACATATTGAAAGAATAATCACTCATTCTTGTAAAAATTATAAGAAAAAACAACAAATGCATGCATTGATTAATTGAATCAAACAGAATTTCAATAGCATTACACCACTATCCATACCTTGAGTGTTACCTAATAAAAAAGTGTTACCTAGTGTTACTTATGCAGTCTCCAATTTCAATTATCAAAAGTATTACCTGCAGGGTGTTACCTAAAGTCATTTTTCTACTAGTGATTCTTAGAAAGGGAATTTATTTCCAAAAGAGACAGTAGGAGAAGAGTAATTCTCGAGGAAACTCGAGAACCACAAGAAGACATCGCTTCACCGATAGAAACCGAACAGGCTCAACAATCAGTTGAAGAGCCCATCCATGTAACACCCTCAAGATATTCGAGGTATATTACAGCGCCGTGAATCCCTATATGGGACCCACCAGGCTGAACAGCATCATACTCATCGACTCACATAAACGACAGAACAATACCATGTCATAAAGACGCAAAACAGAATAATCCACCCGGTTCAACCGGTCAATATAACATTATCATCCAACACAACATAATAAGCAACAATACAATCCGAACGAACAAGAACCCTTAAGTACTCGAGTACAACTATTAGTTCAAAACCACAAAAGATGAAAAGGTAAAAGACACTAAAACGTCACTCGTGCACAATCATCACGCACGGCCATCATCCGTGTACTGGTCCAGCGCCCGCTCGTCTCGATGAACCTGACCTGAAATTCATAAAACGAATTTCCCCAAAACGGGTCCCCAGAGGGGTTAGCAATTACGCTAGTACAAGTAACCAGATGAACAACTTACATCTTACACATATAGTAAATGCATGCAATAAAGAAAACCGTTCGAAAGCACTCATTTCCGGAAATGCCAATATCAAATCACATTTGTAAAATTCACCACAATTAATCGTCGATCCACACCTCCGTGGACCCCTACCGAGACCCCGTCGGATCTAACCCGTAGTGGTTAAAAGCAAAGCTCATCGATCCACACCTCCGTGGACCCCTACCGAGACCCCGTCGGATCTAACCCGTAGTGAGCATACACACACACACACAATTTTTCATACACTACTACTATGTCAAGATCGTAAGTTCATAAGGATACTTGCCTCGATTAAATAGACGATGACACGAACGGAACGGAAGAATCAAGCACAACCGCGAGGAACCGATGAAAATGAACCTAACGATTCGAATAGCACAATCACAACCACTTCTAAACGATTATGGAAATGGAATACACCCGGAAACCCGCCTACGATTCATGTATATTCATACAAAAATAACAACGAAGGCGGACCACAACCAAACCCTCTCGATTTCGCAAAACCATGAAAATATACCATGAATCCGTAGGAAAACTAATTATATCAACAAGATTAATCATATTCATCATGAATCCACCAACAAAACGGAACGAATCGGAAGGAAATCCCAAAACCCCCAAATTATCCAAAAGTAGGGTTCTAAGAGATTTACCGTGGATTAGGACGAAAGATTCGTGTTGTTGTTGATATAATACTCCAAGAACTCAAGAAGGATGTTGGATGAGATGATTGGAGGAATAAATCGCCAAGAGAATCGCTTCGGGATCGCCTTCGCCGCGGAGAGAGGAAGAAATGAGATTTTGTGATTATCTCGGTCAACTCCCTGGTTTATATAGTTGGGAGGAGTGTTAGCGCACGCTAAAACCTCAAGGTTAGCGTGCGCTAACGGGATAAGATTTCAAACCCTACCGTTAGCGTCCCGACCCAGAGTTTTTGCCGTTAGCGTACGCTACTCGAAACGTGGCGTGCGCTAATAACCTCTCTAGCGCGCGCTATCGACCAATAGCGTGCGCTACCCGAACATCACCGAGTCCAAGAGCCAAATGCCCAAAACTCAATCGACCCGTTAGCGTGCGCTACCATACAAGCGTAGCGTGCGCTAACTAGCATCGATTGAGTTCGTAGTAAACCGCCCAGATCGATACACTAGCGCGCGCCATCAACAACTTAACGTGCGCTAGTCTCCCGACATTAGCGTGCGCTAGACAAGATAGCGTGCGCTAATCCGATAGTCCAGAGGCCTGGGAGTTGAACTGCCACCCCCAGGGTTCACTCGCTAGCGCGCGCTACGAAGTAAACGTAGCGTGCGCTACAAAGGAACTTCTAGCGCGCGCTATGCAGAAAAAATTAGCGTGCGCTAGGTACAGAACATAAACGGTCCACTACATCAGAATACGAATGAAACATCAAGCGGAACACCTCAAAACGCATCATAGCATAGAATGAATCCACGGCAACCCCGAAACGGCGGTTCCGCACAACAATTACGAGAATCAGATCAAAAGATGACGAAAAAGTGACACTGAAGGATACACGAGGGTCACTATAATCGAGAATTACACCGGAAATACAATTACAAGGGAAAGAAAAAAATACGGATATTACATTCTACCCCTCTAAAAATAAGTTTCGTCCCGAAACTTAAGAAACAAACAACTCGGGGTACCTAGCACGCATGCTATCCTCGGTTTCCCAAGTTGCCTCCTCGACACCGTGTCTCGACCACTGCACCTTGACCAAAGGTATGGTCTTATGCCTCAATCGTTTCTCACGATGCTCCAAAATCTTCAAAGGGCGCTCTTCAAAAGTAACATCCTCGTCGACATCAATCTCACCATAATCGATGATGTGACTAGGATCCGGGACATATTTCCTCAACTGGGAAACATGGAAAACGCTATGAACATGACTCAAGGCCGGAGGTAACGCCAAACGGTATGCCAACCCACCTACTCGCTCGAGGATCTCAAAGGGGCCGATAAATCTCGGACTCAACTTCCCTTTCTTCCCGAAACGAAAAACTTCCTTCGTCGGCGACACCTTTAGCAAAACGTGGTCTCCCACCTCGAATTCCAAAGGTCGACGACGACGCCGCATACGACTCGCCGACTGGGCGCCAACATCCGTTCCCGAATTACTTCTATCTTCCGCCTCGTCTCTAAAACGACATCCGGCTCGGTCCCGACCAGATCGGACGCCTCATTCCAACAAATAGGTGATCGACATCGCCGCCCATAAAGTGCCTCATACGGTGCCATCCGAATCGACGTGCCAACCGTTGTTGTACGTGAATTCGATCCGCAAATGTTCCTCCCGATCCACTACTCCAATCGAGCAAGACAGCACGCAACAAGTCCTCGAACGTCCGGATAGTGCGTCCGATTGTCCATCCGATCGGGATGAAAAGAGGTACTCAAATGTAAACGGTACCCAACGCCTTATGCACCGCCCGCCGAAGTGCGATACAAAACGGCCGTCACGATCCGAAACAATAGACTTCGGAGTACCGTGAAGTCTCACAATCTGCGCGATAAACACACGAGCTAACTTCTCCGGGCCCCAAGTGTCCTTGATGCCCAGAAAATGTGCCGACTTGGTCAGGCGATCAACAATCACCCATACCATATTCATGCCCGACCTCGATCTCGGCAAACTCGTAACGAAATCCATCGATATATCTTCCCATTTCCATTCCGGAACGGGAAGTGACTGCAATAACCCAGCCGGTCGCTGATGCTCGATTTTGACCTACTGACAAGTCAAACATCTCGCTACAAACTGTGCGACCTCATCCTTCATATCATTCCACCAGAAATTTCTTCTCAGGTCCTTGTACATCTTACTTGAACCAGGATGAACGGAGTAAGGTGTAGCATGGGCCTCCTGTAAAATACTCTGTCTCAACTCTGAGTCGTTCGGCACACAAAGCCGACTCTGGAATCTCAAAACACCATCCTCGTGAATCACAAATCCAGGAGACTTTCCTTTAAGAACGTTCTCTCGGATTTGAGTAATCATCGGATCCTCTAACTGCTTCAGCTTAATTTCATCGATCAAAGACGACGAAATCTCTAAAGCACGAAGTTGCCCGACGGCTCCAGGCAACAAAACTTCAACATCTAACTCGATCAAAGCCCGCCGAAGCTCAGACTGAGACGTAAGGATCTCAAGCATTCGTAACGCAACCGGTTTCCGACTCAAGGAGTCGTCCACGACGTTCGCCTTGCCCGGATGATAAAGGATTTCGAGGTCATAATCCTTAATCAACTCTAACCACCTCCTCTGCCTCATATTCAACTCCCGCTGAGTAAATATGTATTTCAGACTTTTATGATCGGTAAAAATCTGACATGCAGAGCCGAACAGATGGTGCGCCAAATCTTGAGCGCAAAAACGACTGCCGCTAACTCCAAATCATGAGTAGGGTAGTTAAGCTCATACGGCTTCAACTGTCTCGACGCATAAGCAATGGTCTTGCCGTGCTGCATCAATACGCACCCAAGACCCTGACCCGAAGCATCGCTATAAACGGAAAAACCCTCGTTGCCACATGGCAACGCCAAAACCGGGGCTGAAGTCAAACGCTTCTTCAGTTCCTCAAAACTCGATCGCCTCGTCATTCCGCATTTAACTTCTCGGATTTGAGCAAGCTGCGTAAGTGGCCGAGCCGCCGAGAAACCCTCGGCGAACCTACGGTAGTAGCCACCAAACCCAAGAAACTATGGAGCTCCTTCACATTCTTGGCGGTGCCCAATCCAACACGGCCTCAATCTTCTCGGATCTACACGAACCCCCTACCAAATCACGTGACTTAAAAACATCACTTCCTTCAGCCAGAACTCACATTTCGAGAACTTTGCATAGAGTTGCTCGGTCCTCAAAATGTCTAATACTACCCGCAAATGATGGGTATGCTCTTCCTCATTCCTCGAATAAATAAGAATATCGTCAATAAAGACGACGACGCACTTATCCAAATACTCGATAAAAACTTTGTTCATCAACTGCATGAACACCGCCGGCGCATTAGTTAACCCGAAAGGCATGACTACGAACTCATAGTGTCCGTACCTCGTCCAAAGGTCGCTGCACATCGGACTCTCTCACCCGGAGCTGATAGTACCCCGATTTCAAATCAATTTTCGAGAATACCGCAGCTTCCTGCAACTGATCGAACAAGTCATCAATTCTCGGCAAAGGATACTTGTTCTTGATGGTCACCTTGTTTAGTTCGCGATAGTCGATACACAGACGTGGTGAACCATCCTTCTTCCGCACAAACAGGACCGGTGCGCCCCAGGCGAGGCGCTCGGTCGAACATACCCCGACTCAAGAAGCTCACTCAACTGCTTCTTCAAATCTGCCATCTCTGAAGGTGCCATGCGATAGGGCGCCTTCGAAATAGGAGCCGCGCCCGGCTCTAACTCTATAGCAAACTCAACCTCACGATCTGGTGGCAATCCCGGTAACTCGTCAGGAAATACATCAGGAAACTCATTAACGACTGGAATCGACGAAAGCTCGACTCCACCATCCTCCGCCTTCAAGGCATAGCACCAATAACCAGTACACCCCTTTCGCAGAAGACTCATCGCCTTCAAGGCATTAATGATGAATTTCTGATTTCCCCTCCTTCGCCCCACGAAGGAGTGCTCGGTGCCATCCTCGGCTAACATGGTGATGATCCTCGTGCGGTAGTTCATGATTGCGCCATGCCGCTCGAGTCAATCATCCCCGAGAATCAAATCCTCACCCTCAATATCCACAACAATAAAATTAGAGGGTCAAGTCCTCTCACAAATAAGTACAGAACAGTCTCGAACCTCCTGATCACCAACGATCCTATCACCGCTAGGAAGCTTAACGATGAAGGGTTCACAAGGCATCAAACAGTCGAGACTCAAACGGCGTACACAATCCAAAGATATGAACGAATGCGTAGCACCGGAATCGAAAAGCACACTGACAGATGAGAAAGAATATAAACGGTACTGCCGCCACGGTGAGCCTGGATCATCGGCTTTCCGCATCTCATAGACACGCGGGTGGGCTGAGCCTACACCGAAGCTCCCCCTTAGAGGGCTGACCCGACCTCTCCCGACTAGCACTCGGCGGGGATTGAGGAGCAAACGATCTCGATTCACACTTGGTTCCCTAGGCGGTGGAATGGAAGCCCGGCACCAAGAATTTTCTCCCTCTCGGCCAGAAGCACCTTGTGGCCCTACTGCCACACTGATTACACGTCAGCAAAGGGCTCAAACAAGTACGACTGATGTGGCCTGTACGACCACAATTGAAACACTTCACATCACGAAAAGGAGCACTGGTAGTTCCACGAGGACCCCCAGCGGAACGAGCTGCACCACCGCCGGCGGGGAAGTTAGCAGATTGGGATCTCTGCTGACCCCCACTCTTGTGGCCCGAAAAGTTCCCAGTGGACTTCTGCTTCTTACTCTCGCGGGCTGCCTCACTCGTCGTCACAGACATATCATAAGCAAGGGCCCTGCTCTGGTAATCTTTCAATGTAGTGCATACGAGCCCCGACATATAGTCCCGAATCGGCAACTTCATCCGTCTGGAGAAATGGAAAATTTTGTCACTCTCCTCGACAACTTGGGTCTTCACATAACCCAACGCCTTGTTAAAATCAGCAATAGCTTGAGCTACAGGGATATCCCGTGGTTGAGCATCATAAAAAGCATGTACCCGAGCCTGTCTGACTGGCCACGGGCAATATTCAGTCTCCATCAACTCTTGAAACTCAGCCCACGAAGCAGCATGGTCTTTGGGCCCAACGGCCTCCCACCAGTCCGTAGTGTCCCCTGTGAGAAAGTATTGAGCAATAGGGACTTTACGGTCCTCGGGACAGTTAGTGGCAACGAAGACCTTAGATATCTTCTTGATCCACCCTTCCCAGCCAATCGGGTCTGAAGCTCCCGAAAACTGAGGAGGATGCATCTTGATGACATCTTGGAGCCAACGGTCCGCTCCGCCCCGATTAGCATGGGCCTGATCCGGTTCAACCGCCCGAGCTATTGCCGCCATTTGGTTCACCATTTGTTGCATAACGGCCGCAATACCAAGATCGCACGCTCGAGAAGAAGCATGGCTATGCCGCGGCACGCTGGCCTCAAGATCGTGGACGTGGCCGCCCACCGGCTGCCCCACGTCCCCGGCCGCGTCCACGACCACGACCGCGACCACGACCTCTTCCAGCATCCATACTGGAGTTAAATAAGTAGCAAAAGCCATACGAGGATCAGTACAAGAAAAGAACAATCACAAGTCGAGAATCAAGGGTACGATACAAGGAATTAATGAACAGAAGAAGGAAAACTTACGGACACTGGTAGTATCGGAATCATGGCAGCGTAACGATGATGTGCAAAACAAAATACCACAAGACCCAATAAACCGACAAGCCTAGGTATCCATAAACCTAGAGCTCTGATACCATTTTCTGTAACACCCTCAAGATATTCGAGGTATATTACAGCGTCGTGAATCCCTATATGGGACCCACCAGGCTGAACAGCATCATACTCATCGACTCACATAAACGACAGAACAATACCATGTCATAAAGACGCAAAACAGAATAATCCACCCGGTTCAACCGGTCAATATAACATTATCATCCAACACAACATAATAAGCAACAATACAATCCGAACGAACAAGAACCCTTAAGTACTCGAGTACAACTATTAGTTCAAAAACCACAAAAGATGAAAAGGTAAAAGACACTAAAACGTCACTCGTGCACAATCATCACGCACGGTCATCATCCGTGTACTGGTCCAGCGCCCGCTCGTCTCGATGAACCTGACCTGAAATTCATAAAACGAATTTCCCCAAAACGGGTCCCCAGAGGGGTTAGCAATTACGCTAGTACAAATAACCAGATGAACAACTTACATCTTACACATATAGTAAATGCATGAAATAAAGAAAACCGTTCGAAAGCACTCATTTCCGGAAATGCCAATATCAAATCACATTTGTAAAATTCACCACAATTAACCGTCGATCCACACCTCCGTGGACCCCTACCGAGACCCCGTCGGATCTAACCCGTAGTGGTTAAAAGCAAAGCTCGTCGATCCACACCTCCGTGGACCCCTACCGAGACCCCGTCGGATCTAACCCGTAGTGAGCATACACACACACACAATTTTTCATACACTACTACTATGTCAAGATCGTAAGTTCATAAGGATACTTGCCTCGATTAAATAGACGATGACACGAACGGAACGGAAGAATCAAGCACAACCGCGAGGAACCGATGAAAATGAACCTAACGATTCGAATAGCACAATCACAACCACTTCTAAACGATTATGGAAATGGAATACACCCGGAAACCCGCCTACGATTCATGTATATTCATACAAAAATAACAACGAGGGCGGACCACAACCAAACCCTCTCGATTTAGCAAAACCATGAAAATATACCATGAATCCGTAGGAAAACTAATTATATCAACAAGATTAATCATATTCATCATGAATCCACCAACAAAACGGAACGAATCGGAAGGAAATCCCAAAACCCCCAAATCATCCAAAAGTAGGGTTCTAAGAGATTTAGCGTAGATTAGGACGAAAGATTCGTGTTGTTGTTGATATAATACTCCAAGAACTCAAGAAGGATGTTGGATGAAATGATTGGAGGAAGAAATCGCCAAGAGAATCGCTTCGGATCGCTTCGCCATGAGAGAGGAAGAAATGAGATTTTGTGATTACCTCGGTCAACTCCCTGGTTTATATAGCCAGGAGTGTTAGCGCACGCTAAAACCTCAAGGTTAGCGTGCGCTAACGGGATAAGATTTCAAACCCTACCGTTAGCGTCCCACCCGAGAGCTGTTTTGGCCGTTAGCGTCGCTACTCAAACGTAGCGTGCGCTAATAACCTCTCGGAGCGCGCTATCGACCAATAGCGTGCGCTAATCGAACATCACCGAGTCCGGAGCCAAATGCCCAAAACTCACTCGACCCGTTAGCGTGCGCTACCATACAAGCGTAGCGTGCGCTAACTAGCATCCGATTGAGTTCGTGAGTAAACCGCCCGATCGACAGTCACACTAGCGCGCGCCATCAACAACTTAACGTGCGCTAGTCTCCCGACATTAGCGTGCGCTAGACAAGATAGCGTGCGCTAATCCGAGTAGTCCGCAGGCACAGGAGTTGAACCGCCACCCTGGGGTTCACTCGCTAGCGCCGCCACGGTAAACGTAGCGTGCGCTACAAAGGAACTTCTAGCGCGCTATGCGTAAAAATTAGTGTGCGCTAGGTACGAACATAAACGGTCCACTACACCGAATTTAACGAAACATCAAACGGAACACCTCAAAACGCATCATAGCATAGAATGAATCCACGGCAACCCCGAAACGACGGTTCCGCACAACAATTACGAGAATCAGATCAAAAGATGACGGAAAAGTTACACTGAAGGATACACGAGGGTCACTACAATCGAGAATTACACCGGAAATACAATTACAAGGGAAAGAAAAAAATGTGGATATTACAATCCAAAGTACACAAGTCCCTCACAGATCTGATAGGATGCGACATGAACCTGAGAGATATGGTTATTTCGTAACAGAGGATGATGATGCATCGCTCATAGATGATGAGCCTAGTAGCTATACAGAAGCTGCTTCAAGACTAGAGTCCGAGGAATGGCTAGAATCCATGAAGTCATAGATGCAGTCCATGTATGGCAATCAAATTTGGAACTTGATAGATCCACCTGAGGGTGTTAAAACCATTGGGTGAAAATGGGTCTATAAAAAGAAGAAAGACATGGATGATAATCTGCAAGCCTATAAAGCTATACTAGTGGCAAAAGGTTATAGACATATTCATGGTGTTGGCTATGATGAGACTTTTTCGCCAGTAGTCATGCTTAAATCAATTAGAATCTTATTTGCCATTGTCGCATACTATGATTATGAAATATGGCAAATGGAAGTCAAAACAGCATTCCTTAATGGAAACTTACTCGGGAATGTGTACATGACACAACCTGAAGGTTTTGTTCATCCAGAAAATTCTAAAAAGGTTTGCAAGCTTCAAAGATCCATTTATGGGTTGAAGCAGGCTTCTCGGAGATGGAATCTTCATTTTGATGAAACTGTCAAAGAGTTTCGGTTCATTCAAAATGAAGATGGACCATGTGTGTTGACCACGCTGTCGTGACGCGCCAAAATTAGTTATTTTTATTTTCCTCGGCTTACTTCTACTAACTAGTAGTATCGGCAAGTAAGGGTCGATCCCACGGAGAACGGTAAATCAATTAGACTAATTAAGGATTAAATACTTTTAGCAATTAAAATAAAATAAAAACGAGGGGGGATTTCAGTTTCTAATCTTAACTAAAATAATTTGCATAAAATAAATTAAAATAAACAAAGGAAATAAAAATCGAAACTATCAATTAAAGGAATAATCTAGTCCTTAGCTCCGTTATCCACCGTTTCGAATTAATTCAAGTTTCAATGCAATGCTTATCTCTTCTCTAATCTCATGAACTCCTATTCTGAAGCCAACAGCAAGCTCTGTTGACCTCAATTATTTCTTAAGTTTATTCAATTAAAACAAGCTCTTTAATCGAACCTATATATATGGTGGATTCAAAACAAGCTCTTCAAATCTCGCTCGCTAGATGCATTAAAAACCAAAATAATGGAATAGGCAAGATATTAAGTTCATAAGCTCGACTTAAGGGATCTCGATTTTGTGTTACCCAATTGGGAAAAATTCAATTGTTTGCTACTTGTGAAATTAAAATTGCAACAATTACGGATTACAACTCAATTTCTAGCACAAGATAGAAAACTCCTAATCTAGTTGGCCAAACCAAATCAAGAAATTAAATGGCATAATCGTGAATTCAATAACACAAAAGTAATTCAAGAGAATTCGAGTTGAGAATACGCTACGGGATTAAAACATGAATAATTCGAATACGGTTTCAAACTTCACTAAGAACTAGAATAGAAAATTAGTCGGACATGTTGGCTTTAGAAAACAGCAATTTAATAATAAACATGAGAAGAAAGAAATTCAAACGGTATAGTCTTCTTCTTCGCACGTCGGAATCGGCTCGGTTGCTCCGGTGAAAAATCAGTTCGATCGTCCCTTGTATCTTCTTCTGCTCCAGCCGTGAGTTCTTCTCCTTCCAGCCGTGAATTTGCTGTTCCAAGGTGTCTTTTTATTCCAGCCCTCCTCCCTTTTATAATTATTCCTTATCTCCTAGTTTCCTTCTTTAATTAGGATTCCTTCCTTCTTGAGTTTTATTTTCCTTGGAGTCTTTCTTCCCAAATCTATTCCAATTCCTTTTTCCATCATATGGACCGATTTGTTGCCTTGTGGAACTGATTGGGCGATTTTTGAGTCGTTTCTTGGGCCCAAAGTAAGGTTATATTCGTAACAGGACTGGCACTGGGTCAGCGAACTGACACTGGGCCACCCAGTGTCGCACGATATTTTCTTCATTTGAGCCCCAAATCACCTTGGCTTGGTCCGTTTGATGATCCAAATTATTCCTTAAGCTTAAAAACTCCATCAAACACCTAAATTAAACAACAAATTGCCAAGTGAAGTAAATTGCATCCAAAATATAAATATATGTAAAATAACCAAGTGTGCCAACATAAAATCCATTAAAACCTTATAATTAACAATGATTTTAGCACACTATTTTCGTTCTATCAAATCTCCCCAAACTTAAACCAATGCTTGTCCTCAAGCATAGTTCGAGTGAAAGAAATTCAAGAAGCATGTATTGAAAAATCCAAGATGATAGTCATATTCAAGGGAGAATAAATAATCATGAACAAGTAAGAAGAAAAATAAAGTACCTCAACCAATCTCAACATCTTCATTGGCATCAAGTGAGAGAAAATTCAATGGCCTCACAAGGGGTCACTCTCGCTCAAGTAGATATAGGGATTATTAAGCAATCACTCACGTCAAAACATGGTGTGTCCTTACCATATACTCGCACAAAAATAAAATCTCCACTACGTAGAAGAACTCATGCATATAATCAAAAGGGCTTTTATGGTTGTAGCAGGGCTTTAGGTATGGGTAGGATAAAAAGGATAAATAAAAGATTCGTTGGTCGAGACTAATCATGAAATTAAGTGCATAACAAATCCTACAAACAATGAATCACCATTTCCTTGAGCACCCTTTTAGGCACATGTAATCGCATAGCCACGAAAGATTAGTTGAGGTCAGTGGCTTAACAACATTCGAGGGGGGTATTTTTACGGCCGCCCCCTATTTTTTTTTATATTTTTTTTTGTTTCGGCCTTTATTTTTTTCATCTTAATTTCAGCACTTTTTTTTTCACTTCACCACCCACTTTTTGATAATTCTTCGTCCTTCTCTCGTCTTGTTATACACCTAATTCACAACCGATCCTTGACCAAGGGTTCAAACGGATGAATTTTCACCAAAAAAACAGATAATGGCTAATAAAATGTGGTGGATCAAAGAATAAGGTTTAGGTCCAAATAGGCTTCTAATGATGAATATGTCGAGGTGGGAAAATATAAGCCAAGTGGGTTATTCCTAATTTGCCTTTATCACTTCACTGCATTAGAACACTAACATAGTCTTGACATGTATAACTGATTAAGTTCTAGCATGAACACAACACGTTTGATCCCACAAGAAGAAGTAGTGAGCATGTATATGTATAATTATTTATATATGTGTATATATATATTTTTCTCTATGGCTCAAAACTCACGAATAACAAGGGCTTGTGCCATGAATCCCTCACACTTTTATCCAAATTCAAAATCAAGACTAGTGAACTACCCTAATCAAAATCAAACTAGTCAATCATATTTATTTCCTATGTCAGGCCATACTTAAATCCCCAATATACGAACTTGATTCAATCACACAAATTTAGCTAAGGACGCAAATTAAATTCATCACAATTTCCAAATTCAACCAATCGTTCTGAATCCAACTTCCCCAAACTTAAAGTTAAGTACATACTCCAAATAAAAGAAGGAAAAATAAAGTATAGTAAAAGAAAGTCTATAATGGGAATCACCGGGCTAATGAGGAAGAAGGGCCTCTAGCTGCTCGGTCAAACGATCCACCTTGGCTTGAAGTGCGCGATGCCCCTCCTCAAGCTGCTCGATCCGACGCCTCAGCTCGGCCTCTGTAGCCGACTCTCCTGCTCGGCTTGCGCTCGCACCGGCTATCTGAGCCCTTGCCGCCGGGCTGTCTGAAGGAGTGGAAGGAAGGCTCTTGTGCAACATTTTTAAATTTATCTCCTCCTATGGCGAAGTGTGTGCGGTGTTTGGTAGAGCTATCATCTCACTTGCCGATATTCGCCACTTAAAAGTTCTTTCATTTTTTTTCTAAAATGCCCATTTTCGTAAGAAGATTTCTGTCTAGTTTTTCCACGCTGCCCGACTGAAACCGCTCAAATCAGCCCGCACGAGCTACGGTAGCGACCCAAATTTCCCCATTACAATTGGATTTTTCGAAATATCATACCCAATAAGCATCATCAATAAATCTTTAACATATTTCACCCTTTTTCTAAAAACCATCGCATAAATCATCCTCAGCTCAAAAATCTGCACCACATTCCGATTTGAGTATCTCCCGGTGACCGTGTATGCCATAAGTCATTGAACGTAACGGATCACCGGGTTTCGAATGGCGGTGGCCTTAGTTTTTCCCACAGCAAATGGACTGGCATCATTCGTAATCATTTGCCAAATATCATTTTCGGGTGGTATGTCATCTTCCTCCTCGGGTTCGGCAGTCAGCCCAAGTGCTCGGCCGAACTGCTCAACCCCCCATGTATACCCCTTACCATTCAAACGAAAATAAAAGGTCCCTTTCTTTTCAAAATCTCCTTTCCAAATTGAGCTAAAAAATTCATAAGTGAGATTCTCATAAACTTCCCAGTTCCCCTTTGCCAATCTCTCCCACCCCAGCACACTCAACAACGCCATAACATCATCATACAATCCCAATTGTCTCAAAATAATTTCATCAAGATAGACTGAGGGAATTACCTTTCGTTTCGTGAGTTTGCGGTAGCGTGTAACCTGTCCGGGGGAGCCAAAGGCGACATTATAATGGTTCGGTAGGCCGAGGAGACTCTTGCGCCTTTCTCTTACTGGAGGTAGAGCTGGGTTCCCGGTTTGCGTAGAGTCGTGCTGATGGTCGGTCTCCTTTTCATTTCCTCTTTCGTCTGTCGGTCGCGGCTCATTTTCAGAATTGTGTTCGGGTTGGGGTGGATGTTCCGAATCATTCCCCTCGACTGTTGTGGAACTCGATGTCTCTGCGCCATACCATGTAAGTAGCAACGGGGGCGGCGGTAACAATTGATAGATTAGCTCAGGGGCCGTATCGTCATTGGTGGCTGGTGGTGCGATCGACGAGGGCGGAGATGATGGTGGTGTGGGCTCGTATTTCAAGCCATGGCTCGGCGATGTCTGGATTTGTTCCCCCCTTTTTGAAGTTTGAACCGGCGGCCGCCGCTTCGGCTTTTTGGTGAGTGGTTCGTCGGTCGCTGGTCGGCCGACCCTTCGTTTTTCGGCCGTGGAGGGTTTTGTCGCGGGTGTTTCGGGCTCGGTGAGGTCATAGAAGGTCGGAGCCTTAGGGTTGTTCCTCCAACCGCCGCTACGAGTGATTCGATTCAGTGGCCGATTGACGTTCCTTGTCCCTTTTCCGGTCATGTTGGTCGGCGATGTCTGCAGAAAAGAGGGATGGATATGTTAGTTGGGAAGGACCGAGCGGGGGGATTGATCGCGCTGATATATGAGGGAGAAGGGGATGGAGTTGTTGTTTTTAGGAAAAATATTAATAAGTAAAAAGGAGTAATAAGGGAGGAATATTTTAAAAGAAGGCAATAAGCAGAAAAGGAAATAAGCAGGTAAAAGATTTTTTTGATTTAAAAAAAAATCATAAGAAAACTGACGAGTAAGAAAAAAAAGTGCGAAAAAAATAAATAAAAAAACAAATTGGGTTGCCTCCCAATAAGCGCTTTTTTTTTACGTCGTTGGCTCAACGAACTCCCTGTTTTATATTTCGGATGGGTCATCGAGTTTGAATTCTTCCATATTAGCCGTCGTAAATCCTTCGCGATAGGGTTTTAGGAGATGGCCGTTAACCTTGAAAATTTTTCGTGTCTTTAGACTTTGAACTTCAATCGCTCCATGAGGAAAAATATTGATAATTATAAATGGACCAATCCAGCGGGATCGCAACTTGCCCGGAAATAATTTGAGTCGAGAGTGGTAGAGTAGCACTTTTTCACCTACGACGAAGTCTTTCCTTATTATTTTTGAATCGTGGAACGCCCTTGTCTTTTCTTTGTAAATTGCTGCATTTTCGAACGCGTCGTTTCGTATCTCTTCCAATTCTTGCAATTGCAACTTCCGGTGGGTGCCTGATTCGTCAAAATTCATATTGCACTTCTTGATTGCCCAAAAGGCACGATGCTCGAGTTCGACGGGAAGATGGCAGGGTTTGCCATAAACCAAGCGATACGGTGACATGCCAATTGGTGTTTTATATGCCGTCCTATAGGCCCAGAGTGCGTCGTCGAGTCGTAAGCTCCAATTCTTCCGATTTGGTTGAACTATTTTCTCCAAGATTGCTTTTATTTCCTTATTGGATGTTTCGGCTTGCCCATTTGATTGCGGGTGATAGGAAGTGGACACCTTGTGCAAGACTCGATATTTCCTTAGGAGTGCCTCAATTATTCGATTTTTTAAATGCTTCCCCCGATCGCTTATTATAGCCCTTGGAATTCCGAATCTAGCGAAGATATTAGTTTTAATAAATTGGGCCACTACTTTAGAATCATTGGTCCGTGAGGCGGTCGCCTCCACCCATTTGGATACGTAATCCACGAAGAGTAAAATATAGAGATTCCCATATGAGGAGGGAAAGGGTCCCATGAAGTCCATGCCCCAGACGTCGAAGATTTCACAAACCAAGATAGGATTTTGAGGCATTTGATTGCATCGAGAAATATTACCCGTTCTTTGACAATTATCACATGTCTTGCAAAAATCATAAGCATCTCTAAATAGCGAAGGCCAATAAAAACCACTTTCCAAAACCTTATGCGCTGTCCTTCTTGAACTGAAGTGTCCTCCGCATGCATACGAGTGACAAAAAGAGAGAATTGAATGAAATTAAGCCTCTAGTACACATCTTCGAATCATTTGATGTGAACAATGCTTCCATAGATAAGGATCATCCCACACGTAGTATTTGGCATCACTTCTGAGTTTATCCCTCCTGGCCCGTGTCATTCCAGCAGGAAAAATATTGGCTACGAGAAAATTCACTAAATCGGCATACCATGGTGCTGCAGAGTCTGACACTGGGTCACCCAGTGTCGAACAGTCCTCCCAGTGTTGAGCGGCGGAATATAATTGTTCATCGGGGAAACTATCACACATAGGTTTCCCATCATTTTCAAAGACTAACCGGCTCAGGTGATCGGCCACCGAATATTCGGACCCTTTCTTATCCTTGATCTCCACGTTGAATTCTTGAAGAAGTAGGATCCATCGAATAAGTCTTGGTTTCGCCTCTTTTTTGGCTAACAAATATCGTAGGCAGCGTGATCTGAGAAAATAATGACCTTGGTCCCGAGTAGGTAGGAACGGAATTTTTCTAGTGCAAAGACCACGGCCAAAAACTTCTTCTCGGTTGTAGAATAATTCGCTTGGGTCGGGTCCACTGTTTTTGAGGCGTAATAAATTACATGGGGCGCTCTCCCCACTCTTTGGCCAAAGACAGCCCCTATCGCGTAGTCGCTTGCATCGCACATCAATTCGAATGGCAAATCCCAATTTGGTGGTTGAATTATGGGTGATGTTGTTAGCAATTGCTTCAACTTGTCAAAAGGCAGCCTTGCATTCGTCGTTCATGTTAAACTCTACTTCCTTCTGGAGAAGCTTTCATAAGGGCGCCGCTATTCTTGAAAAATCCTTGATGAACCTCCTATAAAAACCTGCATGGCCAAGAAAAGAACGTACTTCCCGCACCGTGGCGGGGTAAGGCAAAGCGGCAATAATATCAATTTTGGCTTTATCAACTTCAATTCCTTTTTCCGAGACTACATGCCCTAAAACAATTCCTTGTTTTACCATAAAATGGCATTTTTCCCAATTAAGTACGAGATTAGTTTCTACACAATGTTTTAAAATAAGGGTGAGATTTTCTAGGCATATATTGAATGAATCCCCATACACATTAAAATCATCCATGAATATTTCAATGATATTGCCTACGTACTCGGTAAAAATGCTTACCATACACCTTTGGAAGGTAGCGGGTGTGTTGCATAGTCCGAAGGGCATCCGTCGATAGGCGAATGTGCCGAAGGGGCAAGTGAATGTCGTCTTTTCTTGGTCTTCAGGTGCGATTGCAATTTGAAAGTATCCCGAAAACCCATCCAAGAAACAATAGTACGCATGTCCGGCAAGCCTTTCAATCATTTGATCTATAAATGGCAAGGGAAAATGATCTTTTCGGGTCATTGAGTTCAGCTTGCAGAAATCGATGCAGACCCTCCATCCAGTTTGTATACGACTAGGAACAAGTTCGCCTTCTTGATTCTCGACCACGGTAATTCCTGATTTATTTGGGACGACTTGCGTTGGGCTTACCCATGTGCTATCGGATGTTGGAAAGATCAGCCCTACATCGAGGAGCTTAAGAATCTCCTTTTTCACTACCTCCATCATTGGTGGATTCAACCTTCGTTGTGCTTCTCGTGTGGGCTTGGCGTCCTCCGTTAATAGGATTTGATGCATGCATAGGGCTGGACTAATCCCCTTGATGTCGGCTATAGTCCACCCAATGGCTTCCTTATATTCTTTGAGAACTTTTAGCAATGCCTTCTCTTGATTAGGACTTAGCTCGGCCGAGATAATGACGGGTAAGGTTTCGTCGGCTCCTAGGTGTGCATATTTTAAGTGTTGTGGCAAAGGTTTTAGCTCAAGCTCAGGTGCGTGCGTAATCGACGGCTCGATCTTCCGGCATTCCTCATTAAGTCGAATGAAGTTTGCTTCCCTTTTCGTTCTGATCGGTCCCGCCCCCTTCAAGGCACCTATGACTACGAGCAACTCTCTTGAAATTTCAAATGCTTCCTCATCGTTGGTTCCTACGTCCCTTGTGAGTGCTACTTCGAGTGCATCCCTGAAATTCAAATCAAGCACTTCCTCGACAAGAGGGTCAATCACGCTTAATGCAAAAAGAGAGCAATCTTCCTCAGGAAATTTCATAGCATCATAAATATTAAACCGTACAATTTGGTCATCAAATTCCATCGTGAGGGATCCCTCACGAACATCTATTTTGGTATTGGCCGTATTTAAAAATGGCCTTCCTGACAAAATAGGTGTGGAATTTGATGACTCATGTTGCATGTCGAGAAGATAGAAGTCGGCTGGAAATACGAGCTTGTTGACTTGGACAAGAACGTCCTCAATTACCCCTTCGGGATACACAAGGCTACGATCCGCCAATTGTATAATTATCCTTGTTTTCCGAAGAGTTCCTAGATTTAAGGAGGTGTATATAGAGTGTGGCATAACATTTATTGATGCTCCTAAATCTAGCATAGCTCGTTCAAAACCCGTATTTCCAATTCGACATGGAATAGCGAACATACCAGGATCTTCCCGTTTCGGTGGCAATTTCTTTTGGAATACAGCGGACACATTTTCTCCCATCATCACCTTCTCGTTCCCTTTTAGCCTCCATTTGCTGGTGCATAAGTCTTTAAGGAACTTTGCGTATTTTGGAATTTGTTGAACTGCGTCGAGTAAGGGAATATTGATCTCAACCTTTCGGAATACGTCGAGGATTTGCTTCTCTTTATTCACGATCGCTGCCTTTTTGACCCTAGATGGAAAAGGTAACTCGTTAGTCTCAAAAGGAGCAGTTTTGGACGAATTTACCCTGCTGTCCGGCAGTTCTGCACTGGGTGTCCCAGTGTTGATCTGTCCAGTGGATTTTTCCTCCTCGTTTTCAGCTTCCTCCGCCTTCTTAGGCTCCTTGAGCTGCTTCCCACTCCTTAGAGTTACAGCACTCACGTTCCTTGGGTTCGGTTCAGGTTGGGATGGCAATTTCCCACTATTTTGGTTCTCCATACGGCTCACAGTGGTGGCTAGTTGACTCATTTGATTTTCGAGAATTTTGATACTCGATTTAGTGTCATGCTGGAATTGCATAGTATTTGCAACAATGGTCTTCATCATTTTCTCCAAAGATGGTGTCGAATTTTCAGTGGGTTGCTTGTAGAATTGTCCCCTAGTTTGTGGAGGTGCCTCTAGTTGGTTTTTCCATCGAAAGTTAGGGTGATCCCTCCATCCTAGGTTGTATGTGTTTGAGTACGGATTGTTTTTCCTCCCATAAGAATTTTCGGTCCCAATTGCATTGGCGTGCGCCTCAATTTCATCAAGCAAAATCCGACAATTCTCCGTTGTATGCTCCGAGGTCTTGCAAAGACGACATGGTACGACTGGTGTGCTATTTCCTACAGCAAGTTTTCTAACAAAAGTGGTCAGCTCATTCAATTTTTCCTCAAGGGAAGAGTCATGGATCTCCTTCACCATCCTGATCGGTGCATCGCGACATCCAAATTGTTGTGAATTAGCCGCCATGTTGGATATGAGAGCCCTTGCCGCCGAAGGAGTTTTGTACACTAGATCTCCTCCACTTGCCGCATCTATCGTGTTCCACTCCATCGGATTAAGTCCTTCATAAAAATATTGAATAAGGAGCTGCTCGCTAATTTGATGTTGCGGGCATCGAGATACCAATTGTTTGAATCGTTCCCAATATTCGTGCAACGTTTCTCCGGTCATTTGCCTTGCACCACATATTTCTTTCCTTAGGTTGGCCGCTCGAGATGCTGGAAAATATTTTTGTAGAAATAAGATCTCCATCTCGTTCCACGTTGTGATGGTGGCCGACGGTAAATAAAATAACCAATCCTTAGCCGAATCTTTTAATGAGAATGGGAAGGCTCTAAGCTTGATTTGTTCT
Source organism: Orobanche coerulescens (assembly GCA_033398695.1). Lineage (NCBI taxonomy): Eukaryota > Viridiplantae > Streptophyta > Magnoliopsida > Lamiales > Orobanchaceae > Orobanche > Orobanche coerulescens. The sequence goes on along the minus strand of CM065812.1, from coordinate 125,736,898 downwards.
TCGGTGACACCGTTCGGCTTCATGCTTGAACAAACGACATGGAATTCCTTGAGATGTTTGTGTGGGTCCTCTCCTGATAGACCATGAAATGCAGGTAGCAAGTGAATCAATCCCGATTTTAGTTCAAATGTGTTGTTGTTGTCAATCGCCGGGATCGTGATGCACAGTGGTTGTTGAGGTAGCTCTGGGTTGGCTAATTGCTTCAGCGTCTTTTCAGCGTTATTTGTCATGACTCCAATTTCGTCGTCCGACTCACTCGGTGATGTTTCGAGGGAAAATGGTAAGTGCACGAGTGCTTCTTTGGCTTCTTTTGCTTTCTGCCTGAAAACACGATCTCGCTTGGTGATTTCTGGAAAATATTGTAAATTCTTATCTCCACGTGACCTTGTATTCATGCAAAACTTAAAAAAAACGGATTAATGCACAACTGACAATTAAAATGAATTTCCAGAACTGACACTGGGTGACCCAGTGTCGAAATTGCAGAAAGTTTTTAACCCAAAATAAGTAAAATTAATTTAACACCGTTCCCCGGCAACGGCGCCAAAATTTTGACCACGCTGTCGTGACGCGTCAAAATTAGTTATTTTTATTTTCCTCGGCTTACTTCTACTAACTAGTAGTATCGGCAAGTAAGGGTCGATCCCACGGAGAACGGTAAATCAATTAGACTAATTAAGGATTAAATACTTTTAGCAATTAAAATAAAATAAAAACAATGGGGGGATTTCGGTTTCTAATCTTAACTAAAATAATTTGCATAAAATAAATTAAAATAAACAAAGGAAATAAAAATCGAAAATATCAGTTAAAGGAATAATCTAGTCCTTAGCTCCGTTATCCACCGTTTCGAATTAATTCAAGTTTCAATGCAACGCTTATCTCTTCTCTAATCTCATGAACTCCTATTCCGAAGCCAACAACAAGCTCTGTTGACCTCAATTATTTCTTAAGTTTATTCAATTAAAACAAGCTCTTTAATCGAACCTATCTATGCGGTGGATTCAAAACAAGCTCTTCAAATCTCGCTCGCTAGATGCATTAAAAATCAAATTAATGGAATAGGCAAGATATTAAGTTCATAAGCTCGACTTAAGGGATCTCGATTTTGTGTTACCCAATTGGGAAAAATTCAATTGTTTGCTACTTGTGAAATTAAAATTGCAACAATTACGGATTACAACTCAATTTCTAGCACAAGACATAAAACTCCTAATCTAGTTGGACAAACCAAACCAAGAAATTAAATGGCATAATCGTGAATTCAATAACACAAAAGTAATTCAAGAGAATTCGAGTTGAGAATACGCTACGGGATTAAAACATGAATAATTCGAATACAGTTTCAAACTTCACTAAGAACTAGAATAGAAAATTAGCCGGACATGTTGGCTTTAGAAAACAGCAAATTAATAATAAACATGAGAAGAAAGAAATTCAAACGGTATAGCCTTCTTCTTCGCACGTCGGAATCGGCTCGGTTGCTCCGGTGAAAAATCGGTTCGGTCGTCCCTTGTATCTTCTTCTGCTCCAGCCGTGAGTTCTTCTCCTTCCAGTCGTGAATTTGCTGTTCCAAGGTGTCTTTTTATTCCAGCCCTCCTCCCTTTTATAATTATCCCTTATCTCCTAGTTTCCTTCTTTAATTAGGATTCCTTCCTTCTTGAATTTTATTTTCCTTGGAGTATTTCTTCCCAAACCTATTCCAATTCTTTTTTCCATCATATGGACCGATTTATTGCCTTGTGGAACTGATTGGGCAATTTTTGAGTCGTTTCTTGGGCCCAAAGTAAGGTTATATTCGTAACAGGACTGGCACTGGGTCAGTGAACTGACACTGGGCCACCCAGTATCGCACAATATTTTCTTCATTTAAGCCCCAAATCACCTTGGCTTGGTCCGTTTGATGATCCAAACTATTCCTTAAGCTTAAAAACTCCATCAAACACCTAAATTAAACAACAAATTGCCAAGTGAAGTAAATTGCATCCAAAATATAAATATATGGAAAATAACCAAGTGTGCCAACATAAAATCCATTAAAACCATATAATTAACAATGATTTTATCACACTATTTTCATTCTATCATGTGTACAATAAGATTAGTGGGAGCATAGTTGTTTTCTTAGTCGTATATGTAGATGACATATTACTCGTTGGAAATAACATTCCCACCTTACACACAGTCAAGACTTGGTTGGGAAGTTGTTTCTCAATGAAAGACTTAGGAGAAGCAGCTTACATTCTTGGGATAAAAATCTATAGAGATAGATCAAAGAGATTGATTGGTCTGAGTCAATGTACCTACATTAATAAAATATTGAAGAGGTTCAATATGCAAGACTCCAAAAGAGGACTCTTGCCAATGTCACATGGCATTCATCTGAGTGAGACTCAGAGTCCTTCGACTCCTGATGAGCGATCCCGCATGAGCAAGAAACCATACGCTTCGGCCATTGGATCAATTATGTATGTCATGATTTGTACTCGACCATATGTATCGTTTGCACTTAGCATGATAAGTCGATACCAATCGAATCTAGGTGAAAGTCACTGGACAGTAGTGAAAACTATCCTAAAGTACTTAAGAAGAATTAAGGATGATTTTCTAGTTTATGGAGGGGTGGGAAACGAGCTAGCTGTAAATGGTTACGCCGATGCAAGTTTCGAAACCGACAGAGATGATTTTAAATCGCAAACTGGTTATGTGTTTGTATTAAATGGAGGTGCTGTGAGTTGGAAGAGTTACAAGCAAAGCGCGGTTGCTGATTCTGTAACAGAAGCTGAGTACCTGGCAGCATCGGATGCAGCTAAGGAAGCTGTATGGATCAAGAAGTTCGTTACCAAACTAGGAGTGGTACCGACCATCCAGAGTCCCATAATCCTTTATTGTGACAATAATAGTGCTATTGCACAAGTTAAAGAGCCTAGTTCCTATCATAATTCCAAACATATACTCAGAAAATATCACCTAGTCAGAGAGATCGTCAGACGAGGAGATATTACAATATACAAAGTAAAAACAGAAGAGAATATTGCAGATCCACTTACCAAGCCTCTCTCACAGGGAAAGCATGTTGAGCATGCTAGAGCGATAGGACTAAAAGTCATGAATGAATGGTCCTAGTACAAGTGGGAGATTGTTGGGAATTGTGCCCTAAGACATTCAATGTGCCTAGATTTGTAATTGTCACATTTAAATAAAGTTATTTGATATCATTTATTTCTCGTTGATTATTATAATATATGCATGTTTTAATATTATAATAATCGAATAATAGTTATTCACGAATAATAATATTATTCAAATATCCCTGGTACAATCATGTTGAGTAGAGACTCAAGTGATTAATATACTAGTATAAGTTTGATTGATAATCATCGGATGATTATGCGTATGGTACGGATCAACCTTATGCGTATTGGTTGGAGAACTAATACTGTACAGACCCGCATTGAGATCACTGCATGGAAATGTCATAAGTGAATCTCAATATAACAGTATGTCAATAAATCCTTGAACCTGAGATTATCATAGAGTCCAACATGATAACTGCTATGCCTTGACGTAATCCAACGTCAACTGAAACATGATGATCATAAAGGTTAGCGATCGGGATTGGTGGAAGTCATGTAGAGGGCAATGAATAATCAAGATAGAGATTTGTCACACTCTTTAGTGAGAGAGATATCTATTGGGCCCCTCGATAAGTAGGACTGAAGGAAATGCATGGCCATGCTCAAATGAAGAGTCATTTGATACAATCAGTCTACTTAGATCGAGAAAGCATTTGAACATAATAAGTATGACAATCATCATGACTTAGTTCAAATATGATATCGCGTGACAAAGAGATTTGACACGTTAAAAGGTTTAATGGACTATTAACTTATATTATTTGGGTAATCATAATGTCTTGCTAGAGGCCGCTTATGATTTATTAATTAATATGGTATTAAATAATTGTCAACATAATATAAGCCTTTGGGTCGCACGTACGACAATTATAGACAAGCATGAATAAATATCAACTAGGAATAATAAATATAATATTGGATATTATATTTATAAGGAGATTAAATAATAAGTAATATATATAATATTGGATATTATATATATTGTATCATTTAATAAGATAAGGGGTCACTAAGCAAATACTAGATTCTTGAATCTAGGGATTACTTAGTATAAATAAGAGATCCATGACATGGAGTTGTCATAAGAAATCAACACAAAATCGCCTCCCCTCCCGTCCCAAGAAGAAAGGAAAAATCGGCCTCCGCCTCTTACTGTACGAGAACAAAGTCGGTCATCTGATCTTCTTCCCTTAGTTGATCTTGATCAATAGTACAATCCTTATAGTAAGGAATTTGTGTTGTATTATTTATCAATGTTATTCGTAAGGATCTAGCAATCCGGCTTGTGGAATTGTTCGTGTGTGGATCACCCAAAGAGGAAGGAGATATTTATCTGCTTCTAGTCCGAATATAGATCTGTTCGTCGGATTAAGGTAATTTGATTAACCCTTTAATCAAACAATTAAATTACTACATGAGATTCTAAATTGGATTTTTATATTAATTCTTCCGCTGCGTTTTACTCTTGATTTATGTATTCGATGCATGGAAAACCCAACATCAACATCATGCAAATCCAGGTATGATGTGTTGAACTCTCTTGTTAGGTTTTGTTAGGAGAATTTCCGAGTTCATAATCACTTTATACTTGATTAAGACATGATTTCATGACATGTATATTGGATTTAACCGAGTGTTGTTAGTATACGAGTCATGACGTTGATTTTTGTGAGAAATGAGTTTCAAATATGGAGATGATGATCAATATCTTCGTGATATGAACTTACATATGATTATGAAATCATAGATGGGGTTTTGGATGTTCAATTTGGTTTTTCTTTTGAAATATGTATTGAATTAGCGCGAATATATGCTTAGGGCTGGATGATCGAGATATGAATCGGAGTTCTCCTACTCAATTGAGTCGAAAGAATTGAGTATTTAATCGGGAAAATTATTGAAAAGGAGTTATCTCTCTTAATTGAGTCAAGGCAAGTACTCTTAATCACTTGTTTTATGAATTTCTTGCATTATTATGAACTGCGTCATGTGATTTTTTATGTGATGTGAGATGTCCACTTGGGGAAGGTTCGACGGGACCTTGAGGACCAGTATTTTTGGGACATATCAGAATGTGGTATTCTCATCCGGGAATGGTTCGACAGGACCCACGAAGACTTGACTAAGGGGCCTTGTCATGAGAATTACCTTCCAATATTAATGTGAAATCAAATATTTTTAAATGAAGGATTTATAATGCATGTGATTAAAGTACTTGTACGAGCAAATTCCAATTGCTTACCCCTTTGAGGGTGAACGTCTTTCATACGTTTCAGGTACAAGCAAGGCGAGGAGCAATCACAGGGGTGACACTGAGGCTGAAGGAATCCCAAGCAATACTAGAAGTCCGGGATGTTCGTGTTATCTTTAAGTACTTGTTTGTATGTCTTTGAAATTTTTCCTCTTTTGTAAAAGTCAGAACGTTCTGCAAAATAGTTTTCTTATTTGAAAATATTGTATTTATTCGGTTGACTGATTATGTATTTAGAGTTGTATTTGAATAATAATGTCTTTGTTGGTCGGGAGTTATGTTGTTGCATCATGTTTAGCTTGGCAAACACTAGTGAGAGGGTTCACGGCATCGTAATACATTTCGAAAGTCTCGAGGGTGTTATAGGTCTAAGGAAAAGAGTGCAACATATGAGAGTATGTTCTTTATATCTCACATACTTCCCTTTATGGTCCTTACATCGGTCGAGAGAATTGAAAGTTGTATTATTTTCAACAGTGGAAGTGGTTCATCATTGATAGTACTTATACCACCGGCCTCGCAGATGTGTATAACAATAGTCCTTAATCATATACACTCATGAATATATTCATGCAAAGCAATGATCTTGGCGTGATTTGAAGAGGTGACCACAAAATGTCTTCTTGGTTTATCTCCTAGATATAGTTATATTCTCAATCATAAATAGATAACCAACTTGATAATGATCTTTACGTGGATTAGATATATACACATCATCAATAAAATCAAACAATGCACCATTTGTGATTTTTGACAAGGGAGTAGTCTTTTCCCGCATGAAATTTACTTAAGTGATAGCCATTTCATTTGCAATTTTTTTTGCGTATATGTAGAGAAATGACAAACCAAGTCAGTGGTTACTTTTAGTTGTCGAGTATTATTCTAATGACAATGTGTTAGCGCTAAGCTAAATCTAACTGACATGTTATGAGAAAGTAATATATGTTCAAGTGTAGTACATAATGCACATATTTTACGTATATAGAGAATTCTAGCTCTTCACATATCTTCGTCATTTCTTTAGAAAAAATGGATCTTTTTTATATCCATTAATATGTTTGAATGGACTAGCCACCAAGATCCGGGTTGAACTACCTCATTGCTCATACACAAATCGGGTCACAAGGAGGGTTCCCAATGTGGACACTCCGACGCTCAAATCATAAATCATTTCAAGAGAGCTTAATCAATATAACATGAAATAGTGCAATTGTAGAGATGAAGGTTAGAATGAGGGATCCTTAGACCCTATATATAGGGCTCTCTTAATTTATCCACCAAGTAAGAGGTTACTTTAGTAAAAAATGACTTAACCTTCTAATATCAAAAAGTAGATAACGATGACACCTCCTTTCTTTGTAGGCATGTGATAATTATGTCGGGGAATATTTATAGAATATCAATACGTTGGGGAAACCTGACAGGACGATCTGACTAGATCGTCCAACTGTGTGGCGATAATCTATCCTGGTAGAGCTATATCTCGAGCTCTATGATCTGAGCTATACCCTAGAGTGGTTCATCTAGCTGGGTGGACCTGATAGGATCTTCATATATTTAGCCGAGTTTAGTAGTTCGATCTGATCCAGTGTTCCAAAATGAACCATAATAGACCAGGTAGGTATATTTTAGGTGATATCACTTAGTGCCCCTCACTTTTGTCGAGCGGAAGAGATCGAGCAGAGTATACTAAAGATGATTCTTCATAATCAACTCACAGACACGAAAGTTAAGGTACAGTGAAGTAGAACATGATAAGTCAAGATGCAGTCGATCGATTTATACTTTATGAGCACAGGAAATCCAACCTATAATAAATTTATACTTTTTCTCGATTAAGTTCAAGCTGTTATATGGCTGCAAAATAGATGGACGGAGGTGAAATATAATAAAGAGCCTATAGAGATACCATTTCATACTCAATGGTATAGGTCGATCGATCTTAAGGTCGAGGTGCTGATAGACCGAGCCGAGGTCAAGATGCTCGAAAGCTAATCTGAATCTACAATGATGAAAAGCTGAGCTTAGGCCACTAAGTTGAAAGGGCAAGACAAGGCCAAATTACGCAAGTTGAGGCGCAAACAGGCCGAACTCATGCCAAATAATAATCTCGTACAAAAGCACTTGCTCATCATGGTGGTACCAAGAGAAAGATCAGTCGTATTATAAGAATTCTTTTGAAACTCCTAGGATGTTTGTAAGTAACGATCGTGTCTTCGTAATGCACCAAAGAGAGTTATAAACAATGAGTTCGATATAGAACCATAAACTCCAGGCTATCCTGTAACACCCCCAAGTTATTCAGGGTATATTACAGCGCTGTGAGCCCCGCCGTGGGACCCACAAGGCTATTCATGCGCGGAACTGTAAAATTTGACCGAGAAGGTCTAGATACAACGAAAATAAGGACAATACAAATGGTATTCAAAACCATAATCAATGAAACCATAGACATCACAACACAATTCAATACCTCGGCAAACACAGGCCGGGACATCAAGAAAAATGGAAAACAATACTCGAGTATTCAATAACAATTCCAGTACAACAACACTGAATGGAAAACTCAAAACATAACCGGGAGAAAGACGCAGTATCACTCTTGCCCACCATCTTCATGTCGACCCGGTACCCGCCTGTCCGTTCTCCTGGAACCTGAAATACATAAAAAGTATTTCCCCAATAAAGGGGTTAGCCGTCGAATAGCTAGTGCAAGTATATCAAGTATGAAACACAATATTCCTCGACAATAAAGTAAATGTAACCGTCAATTCATCAATTCAAGACTAGTATTCCGGAATAACTAAATCTCATAGCGTCACATCAAGACGTGTATGGATGCCGTAGGAACGGTTCGTTCATATCATCCGTCAATACATGTATGAATGCCGTAGAAACGGTTCGTTCATATCATGCCATAAATACATGTATGAATGTCGTAGAAACGGTTCGTTCATATCATGTCATCAATATATCTATGAATGCCGTAGAAACGGTTCGTTCATATCATACCATCAATATTTCTTACTTTCAAAGTCGAGAACGTACAATCATAAATATATACTTGCCTTAATAACCGCTACCGAATACTCCGAAGAACATGGTTCAACCGGGAAGCTTCGAAACGCCCGATGCTATCGAAAGGAAAGATGACAACGAACGGAAGGGTTCAACTTGGTTTCTTCACAAGAAACTCGTCCCTAACAACATATAATCAATAAATCATCGATCATACGAGGAAGAATAATCGTAGAACGCCCGAAAACCCCTCTATGACATTTTACCGGACACCTTCAAGGCGTCGATCCAGAACTCGACCAAAACAACGAATCGATACGATCCAACCATGTAATAATAAAGTAAATGATATAATACATCTAAGTAATCATCAATCCATCATAATCCTAAGTTAAATCGGATAAAACGGATGAAATCAACCAAAATGCCCAAATTCCCCAAAACTAGATTTCTAGGAAATCTGACCTGATTCGGTAGATCGAAGGATGTTATAGGATGGATGATTGATGATATGAACTCCAAAACTTCATGGATTGATTGTCCAACAACATCTCTCCATGATTAACCAAGCTCCAGCCGCGGAAGAGAAGGAGAAGAAGGAGAAAAATGGCCAAAAACCCGACTGCACTGCCTTTAATAGGCTGACTGCACATTGTGCCGCGGCCCAGCCGAAGTGTGCCGCGGCACTGGGCCGAATCTGCCCCCAGTGATCGGCAGTGTGCCGCGGCCCTGCCGGCATGTGCCGCGGCACAGGGTACAGGCTGCTCGGCCAAATCTGGGAAATGAGAGTAACTTAGCTATTTCGACCATAACTCCCTCGTCTGGACTCCGATTGACTCACCGTTTGAACCATTGGAAAGCTAACTCGATTCTTTATAATATTGCAAAGATTCAGAATTTTTGGAGTTTCCAAAAATTAATGGTGATCTAACAAAGTCGAACTCATACGTGGAAAAGTCGCTAAAGAACACGGAATTCAACAGAACGACACCGAAACGAACTCGGATGACAAAAAGTGCAGAATAAAGTATTCCCAGAATGACGAAATGGTCCCAAGAAAGTCGTCAAAACGGACTTCCGCCAAAAAAGAAAAATTACCAGAAATCGAATTTGCGGATATTACATTCTACCCTCCTTAAAAGAAGTTTCGTCCCGAAACTTAAAACAACTAGGGAGAAGCAATATCCCGCCAGGAAAACTCAACGAGATACACAAGAAACGCGTAACTTACGCCCAACGGCGAAACGTTACAAGTAACACAACAATACATTACCCGAAGGTAATCCAAGCCAACACTGAAGTAAATACGAATCACAATGTCTGAAGGCTCCAACAGAAATACCAATACATCGCAATGGCTTGAAAGCCCCTCAACCGACGCTGTATATCACGATGGCCTGAAAGCCGAACAGCCCAAAGCTGTAACTCATCACAATACAGATCTCAAGGAAGCAAACCTGACTGTCGGACATACCCCTCGGCGTAAGAACAACCAGTCGCAAATCGTCGGACATATCCAATACAACATGGACTACGAACGACCAAACAATAAGGCTCAAGAGGGACATCACAGTACGCCCGATCCGGAAATGTGTCCGTTCACATGTCCACCCCGTATACGGAATCCAAAATATACGTGTGATAATGTACCTAATTAGCCTCACGAACTACGTATCGTGTACACGGTCCAATGCGGAAACATCCACGCATGACCATCGTGTGCCTGGCTAAAAATCCTACACATACACAATCGGCACGCAGACATGATTCCAGATATGCCACGATATAACATGACAACGAAACTCAAAGGATAACATACCCAATACGGATCATACGACTCACCAAGTGAACGATGACACACGAATACTGAAAGATCGACACGACCAACGATATTAAAAACAACCATCCTGGGATCAGAATCCCTAAGGACCGATTAACAAGGGCAATAATCACAACACAATAATTCGAGAAATCCTCAACCCTCAACGATCACAAAATTACCGAGTTCACAAGAATAATAGTGTGCTGCCTTGAGTCGGCCAACACGACAATAATAATTCAACGGATGGGAACTATCCTCGACAGTCCCAATTCAATACTTCGATTACCGTAGAATGGCCAATCAATAACAACGATACAACGGATGAGAATATTTTTGACAACGGATGGGAATTATCTTTGATAATCCCAATTCAATATATCGATTACCTTTAGAGCGGACAATCGATAACATTTATACAACGGATGTCTCGGCACCTTTAATCGGTTACCGATAATGAAGATGATAATCGAATACGTCAATGCCTTCAATCGGCCAAAACGACATCAATAGAAAAACATTGATATCAATAACGACGATTCAAAAAAAATATCTTGATGGAACATCAATCAATAATAACAATCGATACATCGATACCGCGAACCGGCTATCGACAAATATTACCAACAAGTATCGCAATGCCTAAAATCGGCCATTTACGAACAACAATAATATTTGGCATAATTTGTCGATGGGTGTCGTATCAAACAATCCCCTGATATCAGTACAATCATAAAGAGTCCAAGTCTCGAAATGATACACACATTCGTACACCTACACGATAACATTAATCTCATTGATTAGTACAAGTATAAAACTTGCCTCGATATCAATACAACGAACTGTTACCAATTCAGTTAATTTCGTCTACGAGTTCCTCAGTCCCGACCAAGCTAATTACGAACTCTTCAACCTCAACCGCAACACAACAGTCATAATCCATGATCAAACATCATATCACATTGTAAAACGAAGGATTAATAATCAATAGGTTCGATGACGACCAATATCAATATCACCAAACCACAAACTCAACCGCTTCACCATATCTCGACTAATCACAGTCTGAACAATCCACCTCAGACACTTACAAATCCTGTCCACAATATGAGTCAAAATATGATGATCATATCAGCAACCAATTCGGACCAATAATAAGGATCTAAATGTTCCAAACTCAATTCTTAAATACGAATTGACAAGGTTCCCTTCTCGTAAATCCATCGTTAAAATTTACTTATAACCGTCATCAATTCGAATCATCCGACTGGTTCAAAACAATAGATAATCATATTAAAAAGGTTATCAAACAATCCAATCATTCGACTTGAATATTTGCTCCATACGTATGGGCTTCCAAATTCAGAGATGAATAATAGTCTCATCAAACTCATAACCACATTCGTATTCCTATACGAATATTATTTCAAACACATAGTTTAGCTCTAGATATGAATATTCCATATTCATTTTCAAAACATCAACACTTCTTAAAAATTTTCATCACCTCGTATAATTCAAGAGTTCTTCAAGAACATGAAATATCCGAAATCACGTTCAGAACAACATATCCGAGGTATATATCTCCATGTTACCATTTTCTTCATCATGCCATTCATACAACCTCAAGAATCGCAACAAAACCATTATCATCATATGAAGAAGATCTCAATAATCATATCAACATCTGAAATCTCTTATTACAATTCCAATAAATCTCGTATAACATTATCACATGATACCATAATTGTAACACCCCAGATCCTCCTGGGAATATTACACGCCGTAAACCCTTCTCACAAGGATTTACCAGGCTAAGCACAATTTCCCACGTCATTTCAAAAATGCCAAAAAGACCGATGACGGTAATATTTTTAAAATACTAAAAAAAATTGATTTCCAAATACCCTCAAAACGATCAAGGCCAAAATGCCAAAAACTAAGTTTAGGGAATCAGTTTTACAAAATAAAATTCAGTTGGCAAAATACCAATAGCCATTTCAAAATACTCACGCAGCGGATAAAAGTACAGTCCAATTTATGCATTTACATTGAAATAAGACGAACATCAAAATACACGTTTCCCAACATACTCCCTCCCAAGTAGTAATCCTTAAAAAAAACGAACCACTATCAAAGGGATACGAGGATTACCTTGTATGGACGAACCACGAAGAAGAATAATTGAACTCCATTCCAAGAATCATCAAAACTTCAAGAACAATACTTAAATCCGAGCTCTCCAATCTTAATCTTGTTTAAGAAAATCATCTCTCAATATTTAGGAACTTCAAGTACTTCCCAAGGCTCTCTCTATTGACTGAAGGAAGGAGAATGGACAAAATGCCTCTCAGCACTCGTCTATCCTCTCTATAAAACACATCATTAGCGCGCGTTAGACCTTATATTTAGCGTGCGCTACAGGACTAGCGTGAGCTATCCTTCCTTGATAGCGTGCGCTATCGGGCAGTCCAGAAGCTACTACATTGCTTCAAAATTCATCTAACGTACGTAATGCCCATGCATTAGCGTACGCAAACAGGCGTTGACTTGCTACAGTGAAATGCTCAGTAGCGTGCGCTATTCCTCGACCTTAGCGCGCGCTAATCGTCGTTGACTTGCTACAGTATCGTGCCCCCATATGCCGAAAGCATCCGCGATTACCGGGATTCCCTTGACCGATATGGAATTAGCGTGCGCTAATCATACGGTTTTAGCGTGCGCTAGCTCTACACGACATACACTCGCTGGCCTTATCTGGACATGCGTCGAACATGGCCGGGTCCACCCGCCGAAAGCTAAGATTCCATTATTGGCGATCTGATGTTAGCGTGTGCTAACCAACATGAGTTAGCGTGCGCTAACTGAATATAAAAATCAACCTGGGCCTACCTGACGGCCACCTACCGGAAATAACCCAGCAAGTCGTTACGTACGTTAGGGGTCCTCCTTAGCGTACGTAACCGAACCTCTTAGCGTGCGCTAAGTATGCACCGTAGTGTACGCTAAGTATATATTTTAGTGCGCGCTAGGCATACCCTGTAGCGTGCGCTAACGTAGCTGTACTTAGCCATTTTCCGCTATTCTCGACCAACATCTCGACATACCAAACGATCATACGGCACAATGAATACATATACGCATTCAACAACATTGTCATACGTTCACATCATCCTCAAGCACAATTATCCATCAACGACATCCAACATATAAACGAACAAAAAATATATCCGAAAAAATCGGGGTATTACACTCTACCCCCCTTAAAAATAAGTTTCGTCCTCGAAACTTGCAATCACTCGCACAAACAACATTTCAACGGGAATTCAAATTCACCAAGAATTATCGAATAATCCGAACAACATACTTACAAGTCTGTGAAGTCGAAGATCTCCCGTGATACTAGCATGCGACTCCTAAACAAAGTCTCAACATAATACCGATACACACCAATATATCAATTAGCAATTTAACAAAATCTCAAGGAAGAGTTCACGTCCGTGACCACGGCCACGATTCTTCCTACATTCAGCCAACATTCTGAAGGGCACACATGTGCGTAAGTATAATCCAAATCGCACATTCTTGAAGTGACCAATTCCCAAGAATACCAAGCTATAACGAAACGATTAAGAAAAATACAAGAAGAGTGAGAGGACTTACAAGTACCGGTCGCACTGTGATGATGGCAGAGTAGTGATACTGTGGGCAAAAGACGACTCAATCGACCCAAAATACCGACAACCTAGGTATCCATAAACCTAAGCTCCGATACCATATTCTGTAACACCCCCAAGTTATTCAGGGTATATTACAGCGCCGTGTTCCCCGCCGTGGGACCCACAAGGCTATTCATGCGCGGAACTGTAAAATTTGACCGAGAAGGTCTAGATACAACGAAAATAAGGACAATACAAATGGTATTCAAAACCATAATCAATGAAACCATAGACATCACAACACAATTCAATACCTCGGCAAACACAGGCTGGGACATCAAGAAAAATGGAAAACAATACTCGAGTATTCAATAATCATTCCAGTACAACAACACTGAATGGAAAACCCAAAACATAACCGGGGGAAAGACACAGTATCACTCTTGCCCACCATCTTCATGCCGACCCGATACCCTTTGTCCGTTCTCCCGAACTCGAAATACATAAAACGTATTTCCCCATAAAGGGGTTAGCCGTCGAATAGCTAGTGCAAGTATATCAAGTATGAAACACAATACTCCTCGACAATAAAGTAAATGTAACCGTCAATTCATCAATTCAAGACTAGTATTCCGGAATAACTAAATCTCATAGTGTCACATCAAGACGTGTATGAATGCCGTAGGAACGGTTCGTTCATATCATCCGTCAATACATGTATGAATGCCGTAGAAACGGTTCGTTCATATCATGCCATAAATACATGTATGAATGCCGTAGAAACGGTTTGTTCATATCATGTCATCAATATATCTATGAATGCCGTAGAAACGGTTCGTTCATATCATACCATCAATATTTCTTACTTTCAAAGTCGAGAACGTACAATCATAAATATATACTTGCCTTAATAACCGCTACCGAATACTCCGAAGAACATGGTTCGACTGGGAAGCTTCAAAACGCCCGATGCTATCGAAAGGAAAGATGACAACGAACGGAAGGGTTCAACTTGGTTTCTTCACAAGAAACTCGTCCCTAACAACATATAATCAATAAATCATCGATCATACGAGGAAGAATAATCGTAGAACGCCCGAAAACCCCTCTATGACATTTTACCGGACACCTTCAAGGCGTCGATCCAGAACTCGACCAAAACAACGAATCGATACGATCCAACCATGTAATAATAAAGGAAATGATATAATACATCTAAATAATCATCAATCCATCATAATCCTAAGTTAAATCGGATAAAATGGATGAAATCAACCAAAATGCCCAAATTCCCCAAAACTAGATTTCTAGGAAATCTGACCTGATTTGGTAGATCGAAGGATGTTATAGGATGTATGATTGATGATATGAACTCCAAAACTTCATGGATTGATTGTCCAACAACATCTCTCCATGATTAACCAAGCTCCAGCCGCGGAAGAGAAGGAGAAGAAGGAGAAAAATGGCCAAAAACCCGACTGCAGGGTCTTAAATAGGCTGACTGCACAGTGTGCTGCGGCACTGGGCCGAATCTGCCCCCAATGATCGGCAGTGTGCCGCGGCCCTGCCGGCATGTGCCGCGGCACAGGGTACAGGCTGCTCGGCCAAATCTGGGAAATGAGAGTGACTTAGCTATTTCGACCATAACTCCCTCGTCTGGACTCCGATTGACTCATCGTTTGAACCATTGGAAAGCTAACTCGATGCTTTATAATATTGCAAAGATTCGGAATTTTTGGAGTTTCCAAAAATTAATGGTGATCTAACAAAGTCGAACTCATACGTGGAAAAGTCGCTAAAGACAGAATTCAACAGAACGACACCGAAACGAACTCGGATGACAAAAAGTGCAGAATAAAATATTCCCAGAATGACGAAACGGTCCGAAAAAAGTCGTCAAAATGGACTTCCGCCAAAAAATAAAAATTACCGGAAATCGAATTTGCGGATATTACATATCCAATAAACACACAAGAAATCCATTTCAAAAAAAGGCCATATCGGGCCAGGATGGGCCACATAAAGGCTCATATGAGGTCATGACTCATACAGGCAAAAAATAAATAGATCGAGATAAGGCCGAATCACAGAGGCCGATATATGGCCGCCATCTAGATAGACCGATCTAAGGCCGGAATATGAAAGGCTGAGTTAAGGCCGCAATTTGAAAGGATGAATCACATAGGCCGAGCGACCAAGATATAGATCGAACAATCTTGATAGTTGACTTGCAATAAGATGTTTGCAAAATGATTCCCAAGTATTCAATGTCTTTATTACATGGTTCAATACGATTTGGGTGAAGCTTGAACTGGCCATCACGTATTCTTAATCTTCATTACAAGGTTCAATACGGCTAGAAGCAGGTCGAGCTTTCCAGCATATATCTCCAATATCCATTATAGGGTTCAATACGATCGGGAGCAGCTCGAGCTTGTAACACCACCAACTCGATCAGGAATATTACAACACCGCATAACGGCAAGTTCAAACCACAAGATAAATAGACCAACAAGGTCGACCAATACAATAAAACTAGAATCTAAAGCAAAAATCAAAACAATACTCAAAATACTCAGTTGCAACCCATTTCCGTACAATGGACAAAATATAACAATGGAAATGTCAATACGAGGCTTGACCATACAGTGTCTAAATATATAACTCCCGTGTGATTAGTACCACAACTTGTCATCTTTATACCGATCATATGACTGTTCTCTCGAACTACGAGGTATGTGAAATGCATAAAAGGCATACATCCCCTGTACTGATTAGCACTAGAATCACTAGTGCAACTACATAGGTGTACAAGCTATACAAAAAGTATCTCATAAACATTAGCCATGAATTAAATATCGACAATCACTTATAAAGAACTCTGAAGATGCTCTCGTTTAGAAAATAGTTGAAAACCTTAAACACCTCAAGGCATAAGAAAACAATTTTTAAAGCATTTTAAGAAGTCTCGAGTGTCTTACAAGTGAAAAACCTTTAGGACATTAATTTACAAAACCATTTCAAAACCAATTAGGGTCTCGACCCAAAGCTCATTTCTCATCAAGACCATCACATAAATAATCCAAAATTCATACAGCGGGTCCAAAACCCATCATCACAAATCACAACATACACCCAAAAATTATCTCGGTCCTGCATTCACAAGCTATGCACCTCATAGATTTTGTCAGATCATTCCTGATTGGATAACTCATGGTCAATTCTGGTTCAAACTCGCGAGTAATGAATTCCAGAGGTCTCGTCAAAAACTATCTAACACCATAAAATAATGCACCACGATACATACTCACAAGCTATGAATACCACAAGACTCGCCAAGTCTTACCTGGTTAAACCTAGAACGACACAACTGAGTCCCAATTCGTACTCGTGAGTAATAAATCCTACAGGTCCCGTCAGATCCTACCTAGTTTAACAGAGCATCACAAAAATCCACATCACATAACACCAACAATCAGCAGTCACCATGAAACAACACATAATTTACACAAACCAACATAATATGCAAAAGATTAACACAATACACCTCACTGTGTATACACAATCCAATTCAAGAATTGCATAAAAATTTCCACGACAAGGAGCAATCAGAGGTATATTTAACACCATAGGTAATACTTACCATTCTATCACAATCAAATCACGTGAATTACAATTAGAGGAAATGTAACCACCACAAACCAACACATAAGTTTAATCTACAGAATACAAGTCATAACTTTAATCTCTGGAAGAAAATTTGGTGGTGTTTAGGGTTGTAAAATGTAGTCAAATCTTTAGTAAAGTATGAATGAGAGGTCTGATAACAGAAATCACCTATTGATAGTTCAATCCAATCTTTTACGTTAGTCTTGATGGTACATGGTGGTAGTTTTATTAGATTTTAGAGGTCCGAAGTTATCATTAAGTGGCATGTGTACACATATACTATTAAAAAATAAATTCTAAGATATTAATAATGCAAAACTTCATCAAGAAGGATTTTGGAGTCCTAGAACCAAAGAATCTTATAATACAGCAGATGGAAAGCTACAACGCAAACTCAGTTACAGCAAGGCATGGACAAATTCAAGAAGATACAACGCCTAGACATAGGCTCTTCATTTGGGAAATAGCTCAAGTTTCTATATCAAGATCCCATACATTAAGGATTTGTTTAGGATTAAAGAATATTTTGTTCTTAAAATAACATGAAAATGAGAAAGCATTGATATGATACGCCTTAATGGCGACATATTTTGAAGTTTGAAAGAGCATTTATTGACCGCTAAGAAAGGAAGACTGCATTTAATGCAAATGAGCAAGACACAAGAATGATAATTTTAATTCAAACTTCAAGCTGAGCATCAGAAACATCCGATCTCAACAACCAACAATATCTACATAAATGAACAACTATATTTCTCACATCTATATAAAATAAAATATAAAATATCGGAGAAAGCGATGCTTTTCTAATGATTTTCAAGCAGACAACGTACATTAATTCATGAAATTAAAAGCACGCATAAGTCCTCAATCTCGAGCAGCATTTCCATGATTCATAGCTAAAGAGGTAGGATTCCAACCATATTTTACAACACCCGAAGTTTATAGGCTGAAACTGCAGTTTAGAGTTTATAGGCTGAAACTGCAAGCTGAACATCAACTTGTGTGGGAAAGTGTTGGCTTTTAGAAGTCGACCACTGACATGTGTGATAGAGTGTTGTCTCAAATTGAGTCGAACACCAATATGTGTGAATGGTGTTGATTATGTTAAACAGTTGTATAATATAGTTGTTGTGTATCTATCAAGCTAGTGAATATCTCATGTATGGATCCAAGTAGATGTAGAAAAAGTAAGCTTCGAACCAATATAAATCTTGTGTACATTAATGTTTACTGTATTTACTACTTATTATCATATCATCACACACACAACAAACCATACTTGCAAAAGAGGACTTGTGGTTTTTACATATATACTTATCATGGTGCATATTGTAAGTAAACTAATAAAGAATTCTTAACACGATGTAGGTACTTTACATACAAGACCGCAAACAATTGTTGTATTTTGCCACTTTGACTCACTACAGTAAATATCTCAAGTCTTTCAGCAAAATAATTTAAAATAAAATCACTTTAGTTCATTCACCCCCTCTAAACAACTACTTTAAATCATATTGTGACCAATAAGTGCTATGAGAGCTATTGAGAATCAATCGTCTTGATTTCATTGAACTAGATCCATAAAATCAAGAAGTCAGTATATTTTGCAAAACCATTCATCATCATCTTATCTTAATGGATTCATCCACATGAGTAACAAAGTTCTCATGTTCTCTATTAATTAGTTTAATGACTCGGGAATCAGGATGAAAGCTTACATTGCTTCCGTGCAAGAGCAAATGATCTACATGATATATGAAGGACCCATCAAAATCATGAAGATCAATCCTGGTCTAAGAAAAGAAAGCCAACCCTCCGATGAGATGCTTGAGAAGCACGGGGACCAGGGGACCACAAATGACAGAAAGAGAGCAAACCTCGCATGAAATAATTCAAAATAACCACGAAATCCATCCGAATTACAAAATATGGAAAAGAGAACGTGCCATAAAAATCATAATATGTACAACGAGTCGCTGAAATTGAAAAAGTTTGAAAAACGCAAAATATGGATATTACAATATATTGGGCTCAAATTAAGTAAGACATATTTTGGCCCTGTTCTTTTGGACTTATTTTCCAGCTTTTGATTCGATTGATTCGATTCGATTCAATTAGTTCGATTTCATTTAGTTCAGTTTTTCTTATTCTTATTATTATTATTATTATTATATTAATAATAATAATACTAATCTTAATTATTATTGTTATTATTACTAATAATATTTACTATTATCGTTGTTGTTGTTGATTACTATTATTATTTACCATTATTATTAGTGTTGTTATTATTATTATTGTTATTTTATTAGAAACTCATAGGGTTTACAAGAAAATAGTGGGGAGCCGAGAAACAATCTGAGCCAAGAAATTAGTGTTGTTATTATTATTATTATTATTATTATTATTATTAATCTTAATAATTCTTATTGTTATTATTACTAATAATATTTACTATTATTAATAATATTTATTATTATCGTTGTTGTTGTTGATTACTATTATTATTATTTACCATTCTTATCAGTGTTATTATTATTATTGTTATTATTATTATAGTTATTATCGTTATTGTTATTAATATCATTAATATTATTATAATTTACCTTATCAAATAGATCTCAACTTATCATTTATATTTTATTATACTATTATTTTTATTATTATTATATTATATTTATTATTTTTATTTTTATCATTATTATTATTATTTACCCTTAATATATATTTCTGCCTGATTCGATTCGATCAGATCCATTCGGCCTGGATTCGAATCGATTCGATTCAAATTGATTCGATTCGATTCATTCGATTCAAAAGAATGTAGTCTTTCACTATACCTATATGAAAGCCCCTCTATCAATATTTTTCTATAATTTTGTGTTGTTTATTATTGCAATTACTCTTTGTCGCAACAATAACTATGTTTTATGAAAATATATTTTACCAAAAATATGATGTCCCTGGGATTTTTCCATAAATGAATTTAATAGAGTTTCATAAGAGGTGTTGTGGCGAATTTGAAAAACTGACTGATCGAACCGAATCAATTCGGACCATAAAAACCGAATTGAGAAACTCCAAAACCAAAAAGCACATATAAATTGAAATTGAACTGATTTGAGTTAAGTTTGAATTTGACGATCTCAAATCGAATCGAACTGAACCATATCGAATTAGTTTATAATTTTGTATGGTTATAAAGATATACAATGTTTGAAGTGAAACATAATATGTTCTTACAAAACTAATAAAAAAGCGCAATACAATTTTTATGCTTATAAATGATATAAATATGAAGGTCATGAATGTCTTGTTGCTCGAATCTTATAAAAGTTGCAACTTTTTTTTCTGTTAGTTTGCTGCCTTAAAATTGTATCTTTGTTGATTTAATAATACGTCCTTTTGTTTTCAAAAAAAAAAAAAAAAAAAAAAGGAGAGATAAACAACCGAGCAGGTGATTAGTTAGAATTTTGTCATTGTTGGTAGAGGATGGTATAGGGCATGTTTAACACCGATTAGATAATGTAAATTGAAATAAATTCAACTGAAACTGAGCTGAAAAATATAATTTAGGGTTCAAGTTTGGATATTTTAAAATCCAGACTAAAACTGAACCAAACTAGGGACGGCCATCGGGTCACTTCGGGTCGGGGAATGCTATCCCCGCCCCCGATCTCCGAACCCGAAACTAATTCCCGAACCCGCCCCGATCCCCGAACGGTGATTATTTAACTCCCCCATCCCCGCCCCGAACGAGAACGGGGATCCCCGCGGGGAATCGAGGAATTTTAATTTTTCTACTAATAAAATATAAATTATGAATAATATTTTCTAATATAAATTAACATGATAAATTATAATATTTAATACTTATTTGAATTTAATATAATATTTTAAACCTTAATTTGAATTTATATTTATTTATACTACTGATAATAGGCAAAACTAATATTATTATAATTAAATTATATCATAATTTCTGTACTTTAAATTAATGACTGAATAAAAAATTTAGAATGATTACATTACATATATATTTTTAATAATTTATTTGATATACATATAAAAAAATAATATTTTCACTAAAAATAGGGTTTGGGGAGCAGGGTTCGGAGATGGGGTCGGGGAGACACTAATCCCCGACCTCGCCGCCATCCCCGAATTTTTTATATATTTGTCCCCGATCCCCGTCCCGTACCCGAAAAAATCCCCGAATCGGATCGAGGTCGGGCCGGGCGGGGCGGGGAAAACGGCACCCTTCCAGTCCCAGCGTCTGGAAGGGTGGTATTATACCAGCGCCTACGTGGCGCTGATGTGGCGCCTACTAGGCGCTGATGTGGTATATTTTAATATAAAAAATAGTAGGGGTGATACAAAAACACCCCTACTATCAAAATCTTACTACATATTCCACATCCGGTACAACCCCTACAAAGCATGGTGTAGATAGTAGGGGTGTTTTTGTATCACCTGTAATATCCGCATTTTTTCCCTTCTCTTATTATTCTCTTTTTAGTACATCTTCGTTTTTGGCGACTCGCTTGTAACCGTATCGACATTTGAGGATATTTAATATTGAACTTTTTGTCGTTCGAGCTTGATTCGGACTCGTTTTACTCGATTTGATGTTTCATGTTGTTATTTCTAATGTTATCGTAATCGTCATTTGGAACCGCCGTTTCGGGGTTGCCAAAGATCCATCTCGTGTTATTATGGGCGTTGTGAGCTTTTGTTTGGTGTTTCGACCATGTGTCGTACATTCCGGATGCTTGGGCCATTTTGTAAATTTTTCCCAAACTTTTGGGGAAAATTTCGTTTGTTGATTGTTTTTCCGAACCTTTGAGTAGTCGGGAATATATTTTTCCTTCGGCATTTAAGTTCGTCGTTCCAGGCCCCTAACGTCCGTACCATCGTGAATTGTTCACCGTTGTATTTCGATTCTTTTTCGGTACCTCCCTCTTTCATTCCTGGCCTGTACTCCACAGAAAGGAATGTTACGTACGTAACACCCTTTTGGTTACGTACGTAACGTCCTAGTGAAATTCGAGCCATTGCACTGCTTTGGTTACGTCGTAACACCCTTCCTGCCACGCATTTAACGCCCCTAGTGGATATCGATTGGCGATTACGCTTTTTGGTTACGTACGTAAGGCCCTTATGGCTTACGTACGTAATACGGCTTACGTACGTTAGCATGTGGTGGCTAACGTACGTAACGAGGCCTGGGTTTATAAACCCAGGTGTTGACCGATTTCGGCCATTTCCACTCCTTCTCCTCCCCATCCGGCTCCTAGGCGATCTTCTTGGCATTTCCGTCGATTTGAAGCTTTGTAACCCCGAGCTATCATCTTCTTCGAGTTTTTGGAGTATATTATCAACCTCTAATCGTATTCTTCATCATCATTCAAGGTAAACTCCTAAAAACCTTGTTTTGGGTAAATTGAAGGGGTTTTCATGTTTTGTCCGATTTGTTTTGTATGTTAGATTAACTCATGATGTACATGATTAATCTCGTCGGTTTTGTTGGTTTCCCTACGGATTCATGGTATATTTTGTAGTAAGTTTGTAATCGAGAGGGTTTGGTTATGGTTCGCCCTCGTCGTTGTTCCTATGCGAGTATACATGAATCGTAGGCGGGTTTTCGGGTGTATTCCATTCCCGTATTCATTTAGGATTGGTTGTGATTGTGTTCTTCGTATCGCTAGGTTCGTGATTATCGGCTCCTATCGGTCACCGGTGTTTTTCCTTCCGTTCGTTGCGTCGCTTATTATTCAAGGCAAGTATTCTTGGAAACCCTTATGCTTAACGTGAAATGGTAATGTATATTGTGTGTGCTTTACTCACCTCAGGAGGGTCTGACGGGGCCTCGAGGGAATCTATGGCTTCGTCCTGGATTCATGAGTTTGATTCGCTAGCCAGCTCGGGAGGGTCCTTAGAGGCCTCGAGTAGGATTCGTGGCTTCGTCCCGGTCCTAGGTGACGTGTGGTGCTTGGTTTGTTTTATGAATGTGGCCAGCTCGGGAGGGTCCTTAGAGGCCTCGAGTGGGATTCGTGGCTTCGTCCCGATCCTAGACAAATTAATTGTGACTGTTTGTTTCCGGAAAAGACATGTCTGATTTGATTTTTGAAATGATATTGGTGCATGTACTATGAAACGTGTAAGCGATTGGTTTGCCTTGAATACTTGTACTAGCGTAATTGCTAACCCCTTTGGGGACCCGTTTTGGGGAAATTCTTGTTATGGATTTCAGGTTATGATTATCCGGACGAGCGAGCACCGGGACAGTACGAGGATGTTGGCCAGGGTCGTTGACATGTGCATTTGGGTCTTCTTATGTCTCTTGTCTATTTCGATATGGTTGTTGTCCACTTTTGAAACTTATAAATGGTACTCGAGAGTACTTAGGTTTTTAATTTCAAACTCCGTATCAGACATCGTAATATTGTTACAATCGGTTGATACTTATTCGCCGGTTGCTCCGGGTGTATCTTTTATGTAATATCATTTAAATGTGTGTCCACGCTAACCGAGGTGGTTAGTCGAGTAGAGTTTCCTTGTTTGTAGCCTGGTGGGTCCCAGGTAGGGGTCCACGGCGCTGTAATATACTCCGAATATCTCGGGGTGTTACAGAAATGGTATCGGAGCTCTAGGTTTATGGATACCTAGGCTTGTTGGTTATTTGGGTCTAGTCGTGTTTTGTTTTGCACATTGTCACACCGCCAAAGATCCCAGACTTCCAAAGGCTCGTAAGTTTTCTTATTCGGCTCTTTTGTTTCTTGCATTGTATTTCCACTCTTGAATCGTAGTTGCTTTTCCTCCCTTACTCATCATCAATATACTTCTGTTATCTCTTAACATCAGTATGGATGCCGGAGTAAACCGTGGTCGTGGTCGTGGTCGTGGTCGTGGACGCGGCCGAGGACGTGGGGCAGCCGGTGGGGCGGCCACGTCGCATTCTTCGGGAGCCGGCAGTACCGGCGACCGCCACAGTCATGCTTCTTCTCAGGAGCGCGCCGATCTTGGTATTGCGGCTGTTATGCAGCAAATGGTTAACCAGATGGCGGATATATCTCAGGTGGTCCAGAACCCCGATCAGGCCCATGATAATCGGGGCGGAGCGGATCGCTGGCTTCAGGATGTCATCAAGATGCATCCTCCTCAGTTTTCGGGAGCTTCGGACCCAATCGGATGGGAAGGGTGGATCAAGGAGATATCCAAGGTCTTCACTGCTACCAACTGTCCCGAGGACCGTAAGGTCCCTATTGCTCAATACTTTCTCACGGGAGATGATACGGATTGGTGGGAGGCCGTTGGTCCCAAAGATCATGTTGCTTCATGGGCCGAATTTCAAGAATTGATGGAGACCGAATATTGTCCGTGGCCGGTCAGACAGGCTCGAGTGCATGCTTTCTACGATGCTCAACCACGGGATATTCCCGTATCCCAAGCTATTGCCGATTTTAACAAGGAGTTGGGTTATGTGAAGACCCAAGTTGTCGAAGAGAGCGACAAAATTTTCCATTTTTCCAGGAGGATGAAACTGTCCATTCGGGACTATATGCAGGCTCGTCTGTACTACCTTAAAGGATTATCAGAGGCGAGCTCTTGCGTATGATATGTCGGTGACGGCTAGCGATTTGGCTCGGGAGAGCAAGAAGCAGAAGTCGGTCGGAAATTTTTCTGGTCCCAAGAGTGGAGGCCAGCGAAATCTCAGCCGCAAATATTTCTACGGCGGTTCGGCTCGTTTTCTAGGAGCTTGAGTGCCGCGAACCGTCGTCCGGACCCTGGATGATTTAACCGTGGCAAGCCGTGCCACGTGAACCGGATTGTCTTCGTCCACCTTTGACTTGTCATACTTGTGGTCGGTCGGGCCACAAAGCTTCTTTTTGCGAGAAGCTCAGACAGCTTTCATGGCGCCGTTCTTCTCACCCGGACCTATGGAGCCGAGCGTGAACCAGGGCTCATTTGCTCCGCCGCCTCCACCGAGTGTCGGCCGAGGTAGGGGTCGGGGTCAACCCGCTAGAGGAGGAGCTTCCAGTGTCGGCTCCGCCCAGCCGCGTATATACGAGATGAGGAGGGCCGATGACCCGGCAGCTACCGTGGCGACAGGTACCGTTCGTATCCATTCTCATCCTGTCGGTGTACTTTTTGATTCGGGTGCTACGCATTCATTCATTTCTCTAGAGTGTGTACGCCGTTTAAGTCTCGACTGCTTGTCACCTTGCGAGCCTTTCATCGTTAAACTTCCTAGCGGTGATAGAATTGTCGGTGATCGAGAAGTCCGGGACTGTTCTGTGATTATTTGTGAGAGGGCTTGGCTCTCTAATCTTATTGTCGTGGGTATCGAGGGTGAGGATTTGATTCTCGGGGATGATTGGCTCGAGCGGCATGGCGCGATCATGAACTACCGCACGAGAATCATCACTATGTTAGCCGAGGACGGCACCGAACACTCTTTCGCAGGGCGAAAGAGGGGAAACCAGAAGTTCGTTATTAATGCCTTAAAGGCGATGAGTCTCCTGCGAAAGGGGTGTACTGGTTATTGGTGCTATGCCTTGAAGGCGGAGAATGGTGGGGTCGAGCTTTCGTCGATTCCAGTCGTTAGTAAGTTTCGATGTTTTTCCTGACGAGTTACCGGGATTGCCACCGGATCGTGAGGTTGAGTTTGTTATAGAATTAGAGCCGGGCGCGGCCTCGATTTCAAGGCGCCGTATCGCATGGCACCTTCAGAGATGTCGAGTTGAAGAAGCGGTTGAGTGAGCTTCTTGAGTCGGGTACGTTCGGCCGAGCGCCTCGCCTTGGGGCGCCGTCCTCTGTTTGTGCGGAAGAAGGATGGTTCACTACGTTTGTGTATCGACTATCGCGAACTAAACAAAGTGACCATCAAGAACAAGTATCCTTTGCCGAGGATTGATGACCTGTTCGATCAGTTGTAGGGAGCTGCGGTATTCTCGAAGATTGATTTGAAATCGGGGTACTATCAGCTCCGGGTGAGGGAGTCCGACGTGCCAAAAATGGCTTTTCGGACGAGATACGGACATTATGAGTTTGTAGTTATGCCTTTAGGGTTAACTAATGCGCTGGCGGTGTTCATGCAGTTGATGAACAAAGTCTTTATCGAGTATTTGGATAAGTGTGTCGTCGTCTTCATTGACGATATTCTTATCTATTCGAGGAACGAGGAAGAGCATGCCCATCATTTGTGGGTAGTGTTAGACATTTTGAGGACCGAGCAACTCTATGCAAAGTTCTCGAAATATGAGTTCTGGCTGAAAGAAGTGATGTTTTTGGGTCATGTGATTTCAGCCGAGGGTGTTCGTGTGGATCCGCAGAAGATTGAGGCAGTGTTGGATTGGGCATCGCCCACAAATGTGAAGGAGGTCCGTAGTTTCTTGGGTTTGGCTGGCTACTACCGCAGGTTCGTCGAGGGTTTCTCAAAACTAGCTCGACCACTTACACACTTGCTCCATAAATCCGAGAAGTTCGTCTGGACCGATGAGAGGCAGTCGAGTTTCGAGGAGCTGAAGAAGCGTTTGACTTCAGCCCCGGTTTTGGCATTGCCATGTGGCAACGAGGGATTCGCCGTTTATAGCGATGCTTCGGGTCAGGGTCTTGGGTGCGTATTGATGCAGAACGGCAAGACCATTGCCTATGCGTCGAGACAGTTGAGACCGTATGAGCTTAACTACCCTACTCACGATTTGGAGTTAGCGGCGGTTGTCTTTGCACTCAAGATTTGGCGTCACTATCTTTTCGGCTCTGCATGTCAGATTTTTACCGATCATAAAAGTCTGAAATACATATTTACTCAGCGGGAGTTGAATATGAGGCAGAGGAGGTGGTTAGAGTTGATTAAGGATTACGACCTCGAAATCCTTTATCATCCGGGCAAGGCGAACGTCATGGCCGACGCCTTGAGTCGGAAACCGATTGCGTTGCGAACGCTTGAGGTCCTTACGTCTCAGCCTGAGCTTCGGCGGGCTTTGATTGAGTTCAATGTCGAGGTATTGTTGTCGGGGGCTGTCGGGCAACTTTGTGCTTTGGAGGTTTCGTCGTCTTTGATCGATGAAATTAAGCTGAAGCAGTTAGAGGATCCGATGATTACTCAAATCCGAGAGAACGTTCTTAAGGGGAAGTCTCCTGGGTTTGTAATTCATGAGGATGGCATTTTGAGATTCCAGAGTCGGCTTTGTGTACCGAACGACTCAGAGTTGAGGCAGAGTATTTTGCGCGAGGCCCATGCTACGCCTTACTCCGTTCATCCTGGTTCGAGTAAGATGTATAAGGACCTGAGGAGGAAGTACTCCGAAGTCTATCGTTTCGGATCATGATGGCCGTTTTGTATCACACTTTTGGCAGGCGGTGCATAAGGCGTTGGGTACCTGTTTTCATTTGAGTACCTCTTTTCATCCCCAGTCAGATGGACAGTCGGAACGCACTATCCAGACGTTCGAGGATATGCTGCGTGCTTGTGCTCTCGATTGGAGTAGTGACTGGGAGGAACATTTGCCACTAATCGAATTCACGTACAACAATAGTTGGCACGCGTCGATTCGGATGGCACCGTATGAGGCACTCTACGGGCGGCGTTGTCGATCGCCGATTTGTTGGAATGAGGCATCCGACTTAGTCGGGACCGAACCGGATATCGTGTTAGAGACGAGGCGGAAGATAGAATTAATCCGAGAACAGATGTTGACTGCCCAGAGTCAACAGAAGTCATATGCCGATGTCCGTCGTCGACCTTTAGAATTCGAGGTGGGAGACCACGTTTTGCTGAAGGTGTCGCCGACGAGAGGAGTTTTCCGTTTCGGGAAGAAGGGGAAGTTGAGTCCGAGATTTATTGGACCCTTCGAGATTCTCGAGCGAGTCGGTGGGTTAGCATACCGTTTGGCATTACCCCCGGCCCTGAGTCATGTTCATAGCGTTTTTCATGTTTCCCAGCTGAGGAAATATGTCCCGGACCCTAGTCACGTCATCGATTATGATGAGATTGACGTCGCCGAGGATATTACTTTTGAGGAGCGTCCTTTGAAGATTTTAGAGCATCGGGAGAAACGACTGAGGCATAAGACCATTCCCTTGGTCAAAGTGCAGTGGTCGAGACATGGTGTCGAGGAGGCGACTTGGGAAACCGAGGATAACATGCGTGCTAAGTATCCCGAGTTGTTTATTTCTTAAGTTTCGGGACGAAACTTGTTTTTAGAGGGGTAGAATGTAATATCCGCATTTTTTCCCTTCTCTTATTATTCTCTTTTTAGTACATCTTCGTTTTTGGCGACTCGCTTGTAACCATATCGACATTTTGAGGATATTTAATATTGAACTTTTTGTCGTTCGAGCTTGATTCGGACTCGTTTTACTCGATTTGATGTTTCATGTTGTTATTTCTAATGTTATCGTAATCGTCATTTGGAACCGTCGTTTCGGGGTTGCCAAAGATCCATCTCGTGTTATTATGGGCGTTGTGAGCTTTTGTTTGGTGTTTCGACCATGTGTCGTACATTCCGGATGTTTGGGCCGTTTTGTAAATTTTTCCCAAACTTTTGGGGAAAATTTCGTTTGTTGATTGTTTTTCCGAACCTTTGAGTAGTCGGGAATATATTTTTCCTTCGGCATTTAAGTTCGTCGTTCCAGGCCCCTAACGTCCGTACCATTGTGAATTGTTCACCGTTGTATTTCGATTCTTTTTCGGTACCTCCCTCTTTCATTCCTGGCCTGTACTCCACAGAAAGGAATGTTACGTACGTAACACCCTTTTGGTTACGTACGTAACGTCCTAGTGAAATTGATTGTGCAATTACGCTTTTTGGTTACGTCGTAACACCCTTCTCGATTACGTACGTAACGCCCTAGTGGATATCGCCAGCGATTCTCGCTTTTTGGTTACGTCGTAAGGCCCTTATGGCTTACGTACGTAATACGGCTTACGTACGTTAGCATGTGGTGGCTAACGTACGTAACGAGGCCTGGGTTTATAAACCCAGGGGTTGACCGATTTCGGCCATTTCCACTCCTTCTTCTCCCCATCCGGCTCCTAGGCGATCTTCTTGGCATTTCCGGCGATTTGAAGCTTTGTAACTCCGAGCTATCATCTTCTTCGAGTTTTTGGAGTATATTATCAACCTCTAATCGTGTTCTTCATCATCATTCAAGGTAAACTCCTAAAAACCTTGTTTTGGGTAAATTGAAGGGGTTTTCATGTTTTGTCCGATTCATTCCGTATGTTAGATTAACTCATGATGTACATGATTAATCTCGTCGGTTTTGTTGGTTTCCCTACGGATTCATGGTATATTTTGTAGTAAGTTTGTAATCGAGAGGGTTTGGTTGTGGTCCGCCCTCGTCGTTGTTCCTATGCGAGTATACATGAATCGTAGGCGGGTTTTCGGGTGTATTCCATTCCCGTATTCATTTAGGATTGGTTGTGATTGTGTTCTTCGTATCGCTAGGTTCGTGATTATCGGCTCTTATCGGTCACCGGTGTTTTTCCTTCCGTTCGTTGCGTCGCTTATTATTCAAGGCAAGTATTCTTGGAAACCCTTATGCTTAACGTGAAATGGTAATGTATATTGTGTGTGCTTTACTCACCTCGGGAGGGTCCGACGGGGCCTCGAGGGAATCTATGGCTTCGTCCTGGATTCATGAGTTTGATTCGCTAGCCAGCTCGGGAGGGTCCTTAGAGGCCTCGAGTGGGATTCGTGGCTTCGTCCCGGTCCTAGGTGACGTGTGGTGCTTGGTTTGTTTTATGAATGTGGCCAGCTCGGGAGGGTCCTTAGAGGCCTCGAGTGGGATTCGTGGCTTCGTCCCGATCCTAGACAAATTAATTGTGACTGTTTGTTTCCGGAAAAGACATGTCTGATTTGATTTTTGAAATGATATTGGTGCATGTACTATGAAACGTGTAAGCGATTGGTTTGCCTTGAATACTTGTACTAGCGTAATTGCTAATCCCTTTGGGGACCCGTTTTGGGGAAATTCTTGTTATGGATTTCAGGTTATGATTATCCGGACGAGCGAGCACCGGGACAGTACGAGGATGTTGGCCAGGGTCGTTGACATGTGCATTTGGGTCTTCTTATGTCTCTTGTCTATTTCGATATGGTTGTTGTCCACTTTTGAAACTTATAAATGGTACTCGAGAGTACTTAGGTTTTTCATTTCAAACTCCGTATTGTATTACTGTAATATTGTTACACTGTCGGTTGATACTTATTCGCCGGTTGCTCCGGGTGTATCTTTTATGTAATATCATTTAAATGTGTGTCCACGCTAACCGAGGTGGTTAGTCGAGTAGAGTTTCCTTGTTTGTAGCCTGGTGGGTCCCAGGTAGGGGTCCACGGCGCTGTAATATACTCCGAATATCTCGGGGTGTTACATCACCCTACTATTTTTTTATATTAAAATATACCACATCAGCGCCTAGTAGGCGCCACATCAGTGTCACGTAGGCGCTGGTATACTACCACCCTTCCCGACGTTGGGACTGAAAGGGTTCCGGCAGGGAAAATGCCTATCCCTAAACCAAACCGAAGTGAACTCTTTAGTTTGTGTTGAGGTCGGGGTTCTCTAGATCTTATCTCGATCGAAACCAAAAACATCCTTATTGCTGCTGATCGACTTTTATAGTATTGTTATCTTTTCTAGGTTGTTAAACTTACCAATCGATTCGGATTGATGTTATCATTTCCAGCTCGTTAAACTTATCTGTTCGTGTTCAGCTTAATCATTAATGCTTAGTTGGACTTATTCATCGCATGGCAAATATGCCAACCCCTACTAAATAAATTGATTAACAAGGCATTTAGATGAGGCCTAATTGCCAAAATCATGGGTAACAAACTACAAAACACTAAAGTTTGTCCCCCATTATTTATGTTTTCTTGGGCCCGAGTCTGTCCAATTGCTGTATATGTCGTGATTTCGAACTGTAAACAAACAACAATCTGAGGGGACCGACCATATTACAAACATTGTATAGCCCACCATGGATCTACTTTGTTTGGTTTTCAATTCATGTAGACACTTGCTAATATGAGAATGCTGCCAAATATGGATTCCACATTCTAGTATTTGTTAGACCTTGTGTGTATTGTAATGAATGTGTTGGAAATATTTGTGTTAAATAGAGTTTGACATGTTTTTTTTGTCCTCTCAAAGGCCTTAATGGACTAGAGATGGGCCAAGCCCACACGCGCGCCGAGCCGGGCCGTGGACACGAGACGCGAGGTTCGCGAGGTTCGCAAAGTAGCCGCAGTTCGCACACCGCATCGATCGCGAGGAGCTGAGGAGCCTTTATTTTTAGCGGAGCTCGGGTTCAGTCGGGTCGGACTGACCCGAATCGGATACGGATCTGGAAGGTTCCAGAACTGAGTTTGCTTGGTGGACAAATTGGGCCTGAAAAAACCCTAGCCATTTTTTTTGTGCTTCCCTAGGGTTCTGCAACTATAAATACAGCTTCATAGGAGCCGTATTCATCATCCGAAATCTGCAGCCTCCTCTCTCTCATTTTCTTTCTTTGAGTTTCCAAGTAGTCGCCTTTGCATTTATCGCTCCTTCCATTGCTGTTGGAACAAGAATAAAGCTGCATCAAATTCTGGGGTTCTACGCTGAAGCTTACAGCCGTTGAAGCGCGTAAAAACCTTTAAGGACATGAGTTTCTCCGTGCGGTTTTCTTCAACTAAGAGATCCAAGAAACAAGTTAGTTTTTTACATATTTGTTGTGCATTCAATTTCGTCCCTCAACCGGGCAGTCTGCTTCTCTCCCCCTTTCTTACAATCGGATCTGATCGTGAAGGATCATTCCGGTTTTGGTTGACAAACTCGGTAATATAATAATAACAAAATTATTTAGTATTTGAGACTAATCTATTTTCTATCCTCCATATTGATTGCTTTTAATAATTATATAATTCGATATTAGTTCTCAATACTAATTACTGGATTGTGTGTCCATCTAGTCAAATTTTCAACATTCTTAAAGGTCACTACACCAAAAACAGGATTTTGTGACATTGAAACTCGCTGAATTTGTGACTGTCAATGACAGTCACAATTTTATGACTGTCAATAACATTCACAAAGACCAAACAGTGGTAAATCCAAATACTTGTGACTGTTAATGACTATCACAAGTGTTCTTCACAAATCCAAATATTTGTGACTGTCTTGAGCAGTCATAAACTTTTTCAGTTTTATGTATAAATACATTTTGGCAAACCCTACGCTAGTATAAAAATGTATTTTAATTAAGTATTTTCAGCTGGCTGACTTATCGTCTGTAGGAAAATAAGAAAACCTAGCAACACTTTCACTATCGGACGAGTCTTCCTCCCCCCCTCCTTACGCCGCTGCAGTATAGAAATTCAATTCCTACTAATTATCGTCTGTAGGAAAATAAGAAAACCTAACAACACTTCTATCGTTCTAATAAAGCAAACATCATAGTCTGTGACTCTCCGTCAATTGTTCATCTTCAACAAATGTTCAATAGTCATTGTCAGCTTCTCTTACATCGCTAATCATCTGTGACCATAGCTACCTTATTTTTAACAGGTTTGTAAGAATTTCTTTGATTTGGATTTACAATGTGAAAAATACATCATTTCTAGTGGAGTTTTGGGGCGGAGAGTGAAGAGAGACCAGACTTAATTGGGCGGGGCTTTTGGGAAAACTCTCTGTAATTAACTGAACAATATGATAAATTTAATTTCTATTGGTTGAGCTTTGATGTTGTATCTGGAGTTGGGGCCGTCGTGGTTTAATTAGTTGGGCCAGTGTATAATTGCACGCACACCACCTGTTCGATGATATGCCTTAGTATGATGAATCTGAACTAAGAATTAGAAAGTGAAAAATTGTTGAGGCTACATGCTACTGTAGTGTTTTTGTGATGACCGAGACGAATCAGAATGGGTTCTATTGGCTCAAGCTGATCTGAAAGCACTTGTGAATGAGATCATGTCAATTCGATCAAAAAACTTACTTCATATGGTTCCCATGGACATTCTTTCAAGAGCATTTAAAGTTATAGATCATCAAATTCACGGGCAGAAGGACTGTCTATTGATGATAGTGAAAACGTAAGTTTGCGTTCTTTGCCTTCACATGCTGGTAACCATGCTTTGTTTTCATGTAAAGCTGAACTCTGTCAATATTGAATGACTGGACTCCTGTGTCTGGGAGGATTTAATGAAATGCATTCTGGTTCAAACAGGCCTTCTGTTGAGTTGTTGAATATCTCTGCCGTGAGTAGACAAAGTTCCAGGAAACTGATTTGTTTGGTGCATATCCCAATAACATGCTCATCTTTATTTGGCCTTTTTGCAATGTGGACATGTTTCAAACACATCCGGGAAAGATGAACTTGTAATTTCCTGAAACGTATTTAATATTTTGTGTTATTTATTTTTTAAAAGAATTATAATTTAACACGTGTCCGATTAACCCTAGAGTCAGTAACCATTGATGTACTATCGAAAAAAGATTTGGTGTCATGGAATTTCATCAGTTGATTTGTTAAGATGTTAGTAATAACTAATATGGCTAGAAGTAGGCAAGTTCGGGCGTTGATAGCTTAAATGACCAGACTTCTTTTCAGAACTTGGAGCGTATGTATATATTTAAAATGAATGTAAGGTCGAAGTTATCTGTTGATGGGAGAGTTTCTAGAGTAATGCTTTGAAGACTGTATTATTATTTTAGTAGACTTTAAAAACTACAAAAATACTTTGAAGCTGCATCTTGTTTCCTCTCCTTTTTATTCTTAGGTACTGGTCTGTAGATTTGCCAAAATGTCAAATTCACGAGCAACTTTTTATGGCTCACGGTGTATTTGGTGGGATCAAGCCTTAGAATCTGAAATGCTGCAGGAACCTCTAGTTTCACCCAGTAGTGATGCTTGAACCTAGAAAAATTACTGGTTTCTTCTTCAAGGAATTTTGATTCAGTCTTCCATGCATTGTTGATCTATTACTGGTTTCTACATAAAACTTGCGTATATTCTATCCTCTTTTCAAAAACACTCAATAGGAGACCTCCGGCGGTGATTTAGGATGTTCTCCGGCCGTCTTCTTTGTCTGGCAACTATGCGCTATTCTTCGTAGGTCGTCTCTCTCTCTCTCTCTCCTCTCTAATCTTAGAACCTTAGATCTTCAGGAAAGAAGCTTTCAGCTTTTCGCCCTGTTGTTTGAGCTTCTAATTTTCTAATTCTCACTACTACTTGTTAGGTTGATTTAGTTTTCTTCCTCGAGAAAAGCTTTTTCGCGGTTATTAAACTATTAGTGACTTCAATGTAAGTCTTACTAATGCATCAAACGTACTGCAGTATGGCAGGTTCGGCACTAGAAGGATCGCAATATGATGCTCGTCACTTTGATGCGAAGATGAATGAAGTGTGAGTTCTTTTATGGCTTTTAATTTTTGCTCAACCTATTGATTTCAGTAACTGATCATGGTAATGTTTGAAGCATCAGTTCTTTATGTGTTAAATTTTCTAATGCAGGCTTCAAGTCAATGGAGAATTCTTTACTTCGTTTGATGAGGTTCACGACAGTTTTGATGCTATGGGCCTGCTGGAAAACCTTCTTAGAGGCATATATGCCTATGGTATGCTTGCAGTAATATTGATTTAATTTTAATAACTAAAAACCCTACTCGTTAATTTATTTCATGCCATGTTTTAGACAAGTAAGAATGATTAATTAAAATTTAGAGTTATAACAAGGAACATGGATTCAACTTACTTGACTACTTAATGCCCTTGTCTCTTCTCATTCATTTCCTGTGATGTTGTCATCTTTTTTTTTTCATATAGGTTTTGAGAAGCCATCAGCCATCCAGCAGAGAGGCATTGTCCCATTCTGCAGGGGGCTTGATGTTATTCAGCAAGCTCAATCTGGAACTGGGAAACTGCTACTTTCTGTTCTGGCATTTTGCAGCAGCTTGATTATGGCATAACTCAGTGTCAGGCCTTCGTTTTGGCACCCACTAGAGAGCTCGCTCAGCAGATTGAGAAGGTTATGCGTGCACTTGGTGACTACCTTGGTGTCAAGGTTCATGCTTGTGTTGGTGGGACCAGTGTTCCTGAGGACCAGAGGATTCTTTCCGCTGGGGTTCATGTTGTTGTTGGAACCCCTGGTCGTGTGTTTGACATGCTGCGGAGGCAGTCCCTTCATTCGGACTACATTAAAATGTTTGTCCTGGACGAGGCCGATGAGATGCTGTCACGTGGTTTTAAGGATGATGTATATATCTTTTTACGCCACCTTTTGTGTATTAGGTTATCCAATTTGAGCATGTTTACAGTTTACACATTCTTATATTTGCTAGAAGATTGAGCATTTTTTCCTTTTTTTAGTATTTTAATTTTTGAAATCTAGATTTTAAAAGGGCTTAAGAAAAAATGCATGCCCTTATATTTTTCCTCATTTATTTTGTTGCCCCCTTAGTAAAAATAACCATTTTCGTTTTATTGTTGTCGATTGGATCTTTGTTTGGGCTTCTAAATTTTCTGGGATGAGGATAATAAGGTGCTTTTATGTTGTACACGATTTAGTCTGTGCATTGTTTGATAGCCTCTTGCCTCTTTGGATTGTCTTTCCCAAAATCACGGAACAAAAGTTTAATGCTTGTGCGCACTATCGAATGGCTTCCGATTTTGGCTCTTCTGTGACATCTTTTGCTCTGCTTATACCTCACGGATATTAAAGTTCATTTCAACCCATGTTCTTATTAAAGATATTATTTCAACCAAGGTCATTGCTCAAGGAGATGTAGTTCCAACTCTGAAAGGCGAAAAAGTACACGGGCGCAACATTCAAGACCATGAAAGCAAAATTAGTGTTGTAAGTGTGGAGAATGACGAGAATGATACTCAATTATATTTAGGTAGCCAATGTTGTGCCACCACGATTGGGGAAGTTGTTGGTGGGTTCGTGGTATGGCCTAAATATTTCCTCGAAGAAATATAATTTAACTTGAATTTTTGGACTTGTAATATTTTGTGAACTTGGAAGTATTTTAGGTTTATGAACTTGTAATTTGTGGACTTAGTAGTACTTTGAATTTATTTATGAACTCGTAGTAATTTGTGGACTCGATAATACCTTGGGTTTGTAAGGATTTGCAGTGTTTTGATTTTTGTGGAATATTGGGAAAAATATTAGGTGGTCTTTTCTTGGTTAACACCTCTTATTTCTTTTTTTTTAATTCTTTTTTTAAATTTGTGACTGCCTTAAACAGTAACAAACTTTAATATTGTGAAAATTCTACTTTTTGACAGTTTCATATATGTGATTGTCATGGACAGTCACAATATTAAATTTTATGACTTCTTTAAACTGTCACAAATAGAGTAATTTGGGACTGTTTATAACAATCACAAATTGTGTTTGTGACTACCATATAAAGTGGCCTTGGAAAGTCATAAAATTGAATGTTTATGACTTTTTTGTCACTGTTCGTGACAGTCACAAAGAATTTTGTGACAGTTGATTCTGTGACATTTATTTGTGACTGTTTTTGCCACTTGTGACTGTTTTTGGCTGTCACAAAATCGTGATTCTGGTGTAGTGGGTTTTTATTATTAAATCGTGTTTAAAGGAACAATCAAATGGACACTGAAATCTCATCCGCGAATTTCCGTCTAATGAACCAAGAGTTTGCCCGGCTTGACCGATTCGATGGACAGAACTACACCCGCTGGGATGATAAGGTCAAGTTCATGCTTGTTGTGCTGAAACTTGGCTATGTCCTGGACCCAGAACTTGCACCAATTCCTGTTGATCCAATTCCCGAAGCGGGAAGGGCTATGGATCCAAAAGAGATTTCAGATCTGGAAAAGCTAAGGGCTCTGCGTAGAGAGTATGAGGAACTGTGTGTTGGCCACATCAAGAATTCCTTGTCTGGTCGCCTCTATGATCAGTACGCGTCGGTCACAGATCCACAGGAGCTTTGGAAAGCTTTGGAACTCAAGTACAAGGCACATGAGGAAGGTACTAATAAGTACCTTGTGTCCAAGTATGTAGAGTTTTAAATGGTTGATGACAAACCCATTATGGATCAAGTGCATGAACTCCAGGTTATGGTCAACAAACTGAACTCGCTTTCCATCCCTTTGCCGGAACTCTTCCAGGTTGGTGTGATTATCACAAAACTGCCACCCTCCTGGAAAGCGTTCTCTAAGAGGATGATGCACAAATCCGAGGACTACTCCTTGCATGATCTGTTGAAGCACCTCCGCATTGAGAAGGAGACTCGCAACAGGGACAAGCGTGGTAAAGTTGGATCGAGTGTCCATCACGTGTCAGCTGGGGGTTCTGGAAATAAGGGCAAATCTGGGGGACAAAACCGAAAGAACTTTGGGCCCAAGAAACCTAACTTCAAGAATCCTGGTAATCAACAACAAAAGAACCATATCTCAAAGCCTAAGAGGTCCGGAGCATGCCACGTCTGCGGAAAGACTGGCCATTATGCACGCAAATGTAAAGATCGCAAATATGGTCCGGTGGTACATGTTGTCGAGGATGTTACAAATATGGTAGCAAGTGTGAACCTTGGAGATGTGTTCATGATCTCTTCTCTGACACGAGAAATAGCGAGTCAAGGGTGGTTCATTGATACGAGAGCCACCATGCATGTCTGTGGACAACGAACTCGCTTCCGCACTTACTATCCAGCAGCTCCAGGGACGGTTGTGGTTTGTGCGGATGGCCACAAAGTTGATGTTTTAGGAAGAGGAGATGTTTTCTTGAAGTTCATAAGTGGTTGTTGGGTTACCCTTCGTGATGTTTTACATGTTCCTGCCATCACGAAGGGATTGGTTTCTACGGACAAGTTTGACAAAGCCGGGTTTAAGATGGAGCTCGAGAATGGCAAGATTGAGATCACTAAAAATGGGCAGTATGTGGGAAAGGCGGATAACTGTAAGGGTATGTACCGTATCTACCTTAGTGATAAGGATAGTAAGAGTAGTTCAGATGTTTGTATTGTGTCTGATATTGCAAACTTTGATGTGTTTGATGGAAATGTTGCTAATGAAATAAGTTTTTCTGGTTACTTTGTTTATTCAATTTCTTTATGGCATAAACGATTAGCACACACAAATGTTAAAAATATTGAAAAGATGCAATCTAAAGGGATGGTAAAATATGACGCAAAAGTTTTTGAAAAATGTGAAATGTGTGTAAAATCAAAGTTTACTAAGAAACCATTTCCATCAGTAAAGAGAAACACATCATTACTTGAGTTGATTCATAGTGATTTATGTGAATTTAATAGAATACTTACTCGAGGAGGAAAAAGGTATTTCATCACATTTTGTGATGACTTTAGTCGATATCTATATGTTTATCTGCTGGGGTCAAAAGATGAAGCTTTCGATGCATTTAAACGATATAAAGCTGAAGTCGAAAATCAACTCGAAAGACACATTAAAATTCTTTGCTCAGATAGAGGCGGAGAATATTTCAACACGGAGTTTGATACATTCTGTGAAGAGAATGGTATCAAACATGAACGAACCGCACCATATATCCCTCAACAGAATGGTTTGGCTGAGAGAAATAACCAAACTTTAACTGAGATGGTAAATTGCATGTTGAACCAATCGGGTCTGCCAAACAATATGTGGGGGGAAGCACTATTGACTGCTTGCTACATTCACAATAGGATCACTAGTCGTGTGATCCCTACAACTCCATATGAGTTGTGGAAAGGAAGAAAACCTAACCTAGACTATTTGAGAGTGTGGGGGTGTGTTGCTTATTATCGGACTCCCGATCCTAAGCGATCCAAATTGGGAGCACGAGCTATGAAGAGTGTGTTCATTGGATATGCTCATAATAGCAAGGCTTACCGATTATTGGATATTGAATCAGGTGTTGTTGTAGAATCCAGAGATGTGGAATTCTTCGAGGATAAGTTTTCTAGAGATGATGAAAACCCTAATCCCAAAACACCTCCAAGTACTTCTTGAGAAATACACCCACCTCCGGTTGTAGAGAAACCAAGGAGAGGTACTAGAATTAGAAAAGAGAAAACCTTTGGAGAAGATTTTTTCTCTTATTTGGTTGAAGGAAATCAAAAGAAAGTGACGAGAGAGGTCATTTCTGACATTAACTTGGATGATAATCCTAAGACCTTCAATGAAGCCATGTCATCAAGAGATGCTCCTCTGTGGAAGGAAGCCGTCGATGATGAAATGGATTCAATTATGGGTGGAACTTGGGAGTTAGTTGATCTAACCAAGGGAAAGAGACCCATAAGATCCAAATGGATTTTCAAGAGAAAGTTTCATCGAGATGGACCCATATCAGCCTATAAAGCAAGATTAGTTGCCAAGGGATACAGGCAGTGAGAAGGTATCGATTATTTTGATACATATGCTCATGTTTCTAGAATTAGTTCTATTAGAACTCTTATAGCAATCTCGGCATTGAAAGGTCTATACATTCATCAAATGGATGTGAAGTCAGCCTTTCTGAATGGATATCTCAACGAGGAGATATATTTGGAGCAACCTGAAGGTTTCGTGATACCTGGATAGGAAAACAAAGTGTGTAGACTTATTAAATCCCTGTACGGTTTGAAACAAGCTCCTAAACAGTGGCATGTGAGATTTGACACCACTATAATTGCATTTGGATTTCAACACAATAGTGCTGACAGGTGTATTTATTCTAAATACACAACCGAATACACTGTCATTATCTGTCTTTATGTCTATGATATGTTGATCATTGGAACTCACCTATAAGGTATTCTTGAGATGAAGAAATACCTATCCTCGAACTTTAAAATGAAAGATCTAATAGAATTCGATACCATTCTTGGTATCAAAGTGAAAAGGACAAGTAGTCAGATTTCTCTATGTCAATCTCATTACATAGAGAAAATACTGACAAAGTTTCAACACTTGAATATTAAGGAATTCAACACTCCTTTTAATTCTAGTGTAAAACTTAATGTGAACTCTGGTCGGGCAGTGGCTCAACTAGAAAATGCAAGTGCAATCGGTAGCATGATGTATGCCACACACTGTACTCGACCTGACATCGCTTTTGCTGTAAGCAAATTAAGTCAGTACACTGTCAATCCCGATACGGAGCACTGAAAGGCAGTGGGCAGAGTATTAGGGTACCTGAAAAGGACGAGTACTCTTGAGTTGACTTACACATCATCTTCTGGAATACTAGAAGGTTATTTCGATGCCAGCTGGATAGATCACAAGAGTGATTCTAAATCCACAAGTGGATGGATTTATACTCTTGCTGGAGGAGCTATTTCTTGGGCGATCAAGAAACAGACATGTATAGCTCACTTAACGATGGAGTTGATTAGCAGACATGTATAGCCCACTTAGCCGCAGCAGGCAAAGAGGCAGAGTGGATTAGAGATCTACTATTGGATATCCGTCTGTGAGATACTCCTATGTCGTGTATTCCCATATATTGTGACAGTGAGGCCATACTGTCAGCAATATACAATACCGTACATAATGGGAAGTCTAGACATATTGGTCTACGACACAATTTTGTGAGACATCTTATTGATAATGGTACCATCAAAGTTGTCTATCTCAAGACGAGTAGGAACTTGGCAGATCCGTTTACCAAACCTCTGACGAGAGATTTGGTTACATCTACTGCGAGAGTCATGTGTCTAAAACCACAATCGAATCATTAGTGATGGAAACCCAAATTTACATTAATGCTCATAATTCTCAAGTTTAAAGAGTAATAACGAAGTCAATAATGATAGAAGGTATTATCAAATAATGATAGATCCATGTGAGGTAGGATAGTACGTTGTTGCCGAGAACGAGGTTGAGGTGAGGCTCTTAACAAATTATGGAGACATCTATGAAACAAAGATATTGTAAAACTTTGCCTATATGACCTAGAGGTGGTGCCGCCTCAAATGAAGACTAGTGGTTTGTCTTCTAGAGGGTCATGAAAAGGATTTTAGCGCATGGCCAAATTAGCGCTCAGAGAGAATGCAAAGCTGACATGTGATGTCTGGGGGTAAACCGGAGAGGTCAAAAGGTTATTGGTTTAAGCCTATAAGGATCCCATTGAATCGGTCTCTTCTTGTTTATTCTCATAATGCTGGGGTTTAATCTTCGTGACACCAAAGTGACATCATTTATCTGAGTGAAAGGAAACTTGCCAACCTTGTGGGGGATTATTGGAAATATTTATGCTAAATGGAGTTTGGCATGTTTCCTTTGTTCCACATTGGAAGGAATAAGAAACAAAAGGTAGTTTATAAGGTCTTTTCTCTAGTTAGGCTCTCAAAAGCCTTAGTGGACTAGAGATGGGCCAAGCCCACACGCGTGCTGAGCCGGGCCGTGGACGCGAGATGCGAGGTTCGCGAAGTGACGCGTTGTAGGCACACTTTGCATTTCGCATGCCGCATCGATCGCGAGGAGCTGGGGATCCTTTATTTTTAACGGAACTCGGGTTCAGTCGGGTCGGACTGACCCGAATCGGATACGGATCTGGAAGGTTCCAGAACTGGGTTTGCTTGGTGGACAAGTTGGGTTTGAAAAAATTCTAGCCATTTTTTTGGTGCTTCCCTAGGGTTCTGCAACTATAAATACAGCTCCATATGAGCCGTATTCATCATCCGAAATCTGCAGCCTCCTCTCTCTCATTTTTCTTCTTTAAATTTCTAAGTAGTCGCCTTTGCATTTATCGCTCCTTCCATTGCTGTTGGAACGACGATAAAGCTGCATCAAATCCTTGGGTTCTACGCTGAAGCTTACAGCCGTTGAAGCGCGTAAAAACCTGTAAGGACAAGAATTTCTCCGTGCGGTTTTCTTCAACTAAGAGATCCAAGAAACAGGTTGGTTTTTTATATATTTGTTGTGCATTCAATTTTGTCCCTCAACCGGACAGTCTGCTTCTCTCCCCTTTTCTTACAATCGGATCTGATCGTGAAGGATCATTCCGGTTTTGGTTGATAAACTCGGTAATATAATAATAACAAAATTATTTAGTATTTGAGACTAATCTATTTTCTACCCTCCATATTGTTTGCTTTTAATAATTATATAATTCGGTATTAGTTCTCAATACTAATTACCGGATTGTGTGTCCATCTTGTTAAATTTTCAACAGAATGTACTCTCGAGCTAACTTTTAGATATTAGCTCTACAAAAACTCATTATGTGTCGGGGCATCAAATTACCCGAATTAATTGTTGATGGAAGACTATGCCGACCGGGACCCCGGCCACTTGAATTGACATGCTCAACGTGAGGGCGACTGTTAAGAGCTTGTGTTTTGTAAGCAAATCGAAATGTAGTTTGAATTTACATGTTAGTCGCGGTTATAGTATAATACTAGTATAAAGCTCATGTAATACACAAGAATTATGAAATAAATGCATCTTTAAATTTTATAACATAAAAATCGTAATTATATATGTATACATATATTTTATATTTTTAAGAAAATAAATATATCTCAACCTCCGTATATAATGAAGATATTTTATTAATCGAAAGATGATATTCCACAAAAATTTACCACATGAACAAAAGCACATAAAAAATCCAAAAATAATATATATATATATATATATATTAGAGATAGGTCACGCGTGGAGATAAAATGACCGCCGGCGTTATGTCTTGAAAAAGAAACCACATGCTGCTGGCTCTCGATCAGCCGATGGTGACTGTTGGCAGCATCGTATCTAAAAAGATTGTTTCCAGCATTGATTTTATTTTTAAAAATCTTTTTAAATTTTCAAAAAATAAATATTTTTTATGAAATATTCAAATATCATTTAAATTTTATATTTTTGTAAATTTTCTCTTAACAATATCTATTATATATAAAGCTTATCTCCCTTAATTTAATGTGCAAGGGGGGTTGTGCACAAAAATTAGTACTGTACAACTAATGCATTGCACACCAAAAATAATTTCGTTTTTTTATAAACTCACGAATTTACATCTACATATTATACTCCAAGGAATACAAACAATCGTGTAATGATGGAG
This sequence comes from Orobanche coerulescens, assembly GCA_033398695.1. Classification (NCBI taxonomy): domain Eukaryota; kingdom Viridiplantae; phylum Streptophyta; class Magnoliopsida; order Lamiales; family Orobanchaceae; genus Orobanche; species Orobanche coerulescens. The sequence continues at coordinate 125,693,327 of CM065812.1, read as the reverse complement.
TGAACACAAAAGGGTTCCTGGAACCATGCTCTCATAATTGATGAATATGAAGTGTTGCTGAAGTATTAATGCTTGAAGCACTATATAAACCATCCAAAGACGAGAAAACAACATAGCAAAAAACCATATCAGTTTTGCAGTTTGCCATATAAGCCTCCTGTTACGTTTTTCATAATTAATGAATATGAAGTGTTGCTGAAGTATTAATGCTTGAAGTATTATATAAACCATCCAAAGACGAGAAAACAACATAGCAAAAAACCATACCAGTTTTGCAGTTTGCCATATAAGCCTCCTGTTACGTTTTCTATTTATATGTATGTTGTTACCCAAAATATTATCCAAAGATAGTATTGCTGGAATGATCGAGTAACAAACAAATGCGAGAACACTTCCGTGAGAAAATAGATAACACAAGATTTGCCGGGGTTGTTAATCCCGGGCTTGAATGCTCTCGCGAGATGTTATTAATAAATATACTGTCGAGTACAAATATTAATGTTAGAATCTAATACAAGGAGTGTAAAGACTTCTAGTTATCTAGGCTTTAGAGCGCGTAGATTGCCGGAAGAACCAGATAGATGAATCTGTGAGTTCTTGCTTGGGATATATGATGAATGTGTATGAATATCACTATGAATGTGTTAGTGGTTGCCAAAAGAGCTTTTGATTCTCTCTTTGGTGTGTATTTTGCACTTAATTCGTAGTAGAATTCGCCTCCTCTGGCCGCAGCAGTGAGTCCTCTATTTATAGGGGACAAGGTAGTTGGGATCCCTCAGGCGATCGCGGGCGATCGCCGTTTTCTATATTAAAATAAACGGCCGATCGTCCCGTCATGTGGGCCTGTTCCCTTGAGGTCCGAGGTTGCAGTTGGAGGCCAGCTGGGTGAACCAATGGGAAGCCAGCACGCGTTGCGAGTCGCTGTCCGAGGAGGGCCCACTTCGTACCTTTCGGCGGCCTTGTCGGTAGGTGTGGTAGGTAACAGGCTGGGGTCAATGATCCTATCTGTCGGTATCCTTTGAAGATCCGCGGGTGGGCCACCGTCTAAGATTCGGTCTTCGACGACTTTGACGGATGCTGGATCCACACGTAGCATGAGACGATCGCCTCTGGTCCGTTCATTAAAGACGATCGCCAGATACCAAAAGACGATCGTTGGTTACCAAAAGACGATCGCCGCATTATGCTGAACTCTAGGCGTTTGTCCGGAGTATGTCTTTCATGGTTGGCTTTTCTGATCGTGATGTCGATCGCCTATCGAGGCGTATTAACCGCCGCACAACAATTGCCCCCCAGCTCGTCTTGATGTTGAAAACACGGGGTGAGGTGGCACTGTTGGCGATCGCCAATGTTTAAACGATCAGCCGACCTGAATTCAAATATGGACGACCTTCTTTCGCGTTGGGATCAGCGGGAAAAGAAGGCGGGCTCTCCAGAAATGGCAGGGACACGCGTCGTGCCGCTGTTGGGGGAATCCGACGGTTTGTCAGATCTGTCGGCTGGCCTGCCCTCAAAAAGACGCGAATGCGGGATTCGAGGGCCGCATTTATTGCGTCCCCACGTGACGGTTGCGAACCAGCCCCCGAGGTTTCTCCTATTTGCAATTAGGCCCTCGTCTACATCTATAAAAAGGGTAGGGCTTCTTCTCCTTCACTTTTTTACGCGTCCTTCGTATCCATAGCCGAATTTCTACAGAAATTTCTGGAGCTTGTTGTGCCGACCGTCTTCCTTTCTTTAGGTAAGAAACCCAATTCTTCGTTCTCCCTTAATTTTTTGAGAATATGTCGGGAGGATCTAAGGTCTTCGAGGTCGGAAGCACTTCTGCGGCCGCGGCTTCGCCGGACCGGGAGGGAATTCCTGTGGGAATCCCCGTGGAAACGGCCGTAGAGGCTATTCGTGCGGGGATTGCACCCGCAGAGCTTCAGGAGCTTTTCAACGAGGTCATAGTGGCGGGATCTGCGGCGGCGGAGGAGCGAGATACGTCGCCGGTGGAGGAAGACGAACTGATGCGCTGGTCTTGGGAAAAAGATAGCGTCTCCGGCCCCGTCTATACGGCTTTTGCTAGACTTATGGAGGGGATTTCCGGGCCCTGCCCGGAGTTTGATTTCGAGGCTTACTCCGCCGCTCATCCCTACGTTCATGTGAAGCGGACGGAGTTTCGGGCTGCTGACCCGTCTCAATGGACTCTTGGTCAGATTCAAATTTCGGCGACCTGGAAGGACATGACCCGCTGGAGGGCCAAATATCATATCCCCTCTGATGTGTCATTGCACGTGCCCTCCGAGAACGAACGTGCCGACCAACCTCCCGAGGGTATGGTCGCCATCAACGAAATGACCCTGGCTGCCGGACTGCGGTTTCCCTTGCCGTTCGCCGTTTCGTATCTGCTGATCGCCTGGAATTTGGCGCCTCTTCAGTTGACGCCGAACGCCTGGCTGCAAATTATCAGCACATTGACATTGTTTGGTGGTCACAGGTTGTTTCGCTTGCCTTCTGCGCTGGAGATGAATTATCTCTTTAAGCTGACTGTGCAGAAGGGATCGATCGGCGGTTACCATATCCAAGGTCGCCAGGGTAGGGTGGTCATTGGGGTGCCGAGCAAGGCTCGGGGCGACCTGACAAAGTGGTGCTGGGTTGGTGGTGCCTGGAGGTCGGCATCGAGCGAACCGCCGGAGGAGTTGGATATCCCCACCAGTTTTCGGGAGGGGAATCCAAGTAAGGGTTTCCATTCTCCCTTTATTTGGATACTCCTTGGACTGATCTAATTTATTTCCCTTCTTGCAGGATCCCTTGTTCCATCGATCGACGATCTCCCCTTTGATTTCTCGATCGTCTGGGAGCGGATTCGCGCATTGCCGGATTCCTATAAAGACGTTCAGTCAGTCAGCCACGAATCTCACCGGTTGGGAGCTCGACTGTTTCGCTTCCTTCGCCACCTGAAGGCCCCTGGTATGACTTTTCATCTACTCTCTTCTGCGAGGCGATCGTCTCCAAGAGATCGCCATGTCTAAGTAAGTGTCTAACTTGTTTGAGTTTCTTCTTTGGCAGATATTTATTTTCCCCGTATCGCCGAGCTACCGCAGGAGATTGCCATGTCTAATCCCGGTTTTATCGGTCGCCTTCATCTGGGAAAGAAAACGGGTCGCATTGCTGCGACGTCGTCTCGCTCTGCCCCTGTGGTGAAGCCCGCTGCGGTGCCGGTCGCCGAACCGGAATCTCAAGGTGAGGAACAACTTCAGCGCAACCGCAAGAGGCGGAGGCCGGAGGGGTCCCTTCCGTCGGCTGAGGCGGATTTAGCTATTTTGGAGCCGCCGATCGCCGCTCCCCCTGTTTCTTCCGTTCCGATGGCGGAGGGATCTGGTCCCAGGCCATCGGCATCAAGCTCCAGGACATCTGTCGGCTTTTTGAAAAGGACGGCGATCGCTGACGCCGAGACTCCTCGGGGAAAGCCCTTTTTCGGCCGTGATCCAGAGCTGGTCAACAGGTGAGAATGGTTTGAACCTTCCGAGCTAGGCGTTCTGAGTAAGGTTTAGGCTAACTCCTTGGTTTCCTTGGTTTGCGCTGCAGGGTTCGTCTTGCCGATCCGGACGTTGCTCCCATGGTGCTGGACTTTCTGTCGAGCAAGGCTCCGCAACAGTCTCTCGAAGTCCCTGCTTACGTTCGCCAGGCTATCACCTCTCTGCCCAAGGCTTGGACGACCGATCTCGATGCGATCTCTCGTCGGCGATCTGGAGACGCCATGCAGGCGACCGTTGCCCTGGCTCTTCAGACGGCGACGATGGCCGTCCAATCTGCTAGGGATTTTGAGGGGCGACCCTCCACTGCTCATCTCCATCGCGACCTCGAGGCCGCCCGGAACAAAAATATCGAGGATGTTAACCGGATCCGGTCTATGGAGAAGGAGTATGAGGAGACGGCCAAAAGGGCTAAGCAGGACGTGGATAGATTGATGCAGGAGCTGATCCGCTCCAAGGAGGCTGCCGATCGGTCCCATGATGAGGAGAAAGAAACTCGCCAGAAACTCGCGGCGTCGCAGGAGGAGGCGGTCGGACTGAAGGCGATGGTTGATCGGCTCAGCGGTGAGCTGGACGTGGCGAGGAAGGAGCTGGAGAAGGCCCACTGTGAAAATGCCGCCAAGGTTGCCGAGCTGGCGGAGGCTGAGAAAACGGCCGTGGAGTTGAAGGGCCAACTGAAGGCGATCGAGACCGATCCCTACCAAAGTGTGGCGCTCGCCGGCGAGTTCGCCTACTACTTGGCCTATGCTGATGCTGTTCGAGCCGCAAAGAAGGCAGGGATCGAGATCGGTCCCTTGATGGAGAGCTTCAAATCCTACGCCCTCGCGAATCCTCTGCACCCGGAGTTCTCCTTGCCGATCCTTGACTTAGCCGACTTCGGGATCGACTTGAGTTGGTATACGGGAAAACTCATTCATCCCGAGGCCGAAGCCGATCCGCAAGCCGAGGGCGAAGACCAGCAGGCGGGGCCTTGAGAGGCATTTTTGTTTTTCCTCCATAACTTGTACCTTTTGTTGTAATGCCTTCGGGCCTCGTAATGTATGAAGCTTGTGTTATGAATAAAATACTCCTTTTTTCATACTGCGTAATGTATTACATGCGATCGCCTTTGATTGTTTGCGTGCAATTTTTACGAGTACGTGTATATTTGCTTTCGACTTTTTGTTCGTCCGGCCGATTGTCTGAGTGTTGAAAGCATTGACATGTTTTGAATCGGAATTCTTACTTGTAATTTTCGTCGGACGACCCCGATCGCCCTGCATGTTTTTGAGCGAAGCCGATCGAGTGTGGTTCCTCTTTGTTCGATCGTATTTGAGATTAGCTCGACCTATCCGCCCTTGTTTTTGTTCACTTATTGTAAGTAAGGAAATAAAGACTAGTCTGTCTCGCGAGCTATCTTCATTTTGCCGATTACAAGAGTCATGTGTGGTTGGGGTGTTCGATGGACCGATCTCCCCAATCGTGTCTTCGTGTGCGAGGATATTGTGTATCCCGCGACTCACTTTTGTGAGGGTCCTCCAGCAGCTACGCCGCCTTGTGTTAAAACGAAAGGCGGGCGATCTCGGCCTGGAGGAGTCCTTGCGCGAGTGTTGTCGGCTTATTCGACACCACGTCCGCGGCTTGTCACTGCTTCCACCTCGGCCCGCCATGAAGATGGCGATCCTCGACGGTGTACGTTGAGACGGGGGTAACGGCACGTCGCATTGTTCGGGTTCACCATGTTAGATGATGTACCTTGAGGACGTGCGATCGTGCCTACCGATTATTTTGGAGGGTCCTTGGCCACGCCGGCCTCGTATTTAAGCGAAGGGCGGGCGATCTCAGCCCAAAGGAACCTTGCATGGGCGAAGTTGTCGGTTCCATCGACCTCCGTGACCATGGCCGCATTAATTTTACCTAGGATCGTCGTGATCGCCGATCGTCGGCGATATGCGATATGCCTGGTGGGGCGATCGCCATAATAGATGGGATAGGAAAAATCTCATTATATTCCTTGTACATCATTGAAATTGAATACAAATTTATCACCGATAGTATTTTTTCGTATGCACGGCGTTCAGGTATTGGTCCGAGTACCGTCAGATGTTCCATTCGTAGGCTCCTTTAGTTAGCCATCTGGATACTCTGAAAGGTCCCTCCCAGTTCGGACCAAAAACGCCTGTGTGGGTTTGGATCTTCTTAAGGACGAGATCGCCCACTTGAAATCTTCTTTCTCTGACCTTTGAATTGAATAACTTCTCGGCTCTCCTTTTGTGGATTGTGTTCTTCATTTCTGAGGTCACCCGTCTTTCTTCGAGCATGTCTAGGTCGATTCGTCGGGCTACATTGTTGTCGGTCGTCATCTCCTGTTCGGTTCGATGGCTGAGGACGGCGATCTCTGAAGGAATCACCGCTTCTGTTCCGAAGGTAAGGGCGAACGGGGTTTCGCCAGTTGAATTGCGGGTCGTCGTTCGATAGGACCACAAAACGTCTGGGAGCTCGCTCGCCCATCGTCCTTGCCTGGATTCGAGTCGTGCTTTGATCGTGTGTTTGAGGATCTTATTCACTGCCTCTACCTGCCCGTTCGTCTGAGGGTGATAGGGCGCTGAGAATAACCTTTTGATTCCCCACTTTTCACAGAATTGCATGACTTCTAAGCCGTCGAACTGTTTCCCGTTGTCGGAGATGATGGCCTGGGGCAGACCGAATCGGCATACGATGTTTTTCCATATAAACTTGATCACTTGCTCTTGGCCGATCTTGTTGAGCGGTTCGGCCTCAGCCCATTTGGTGAAATAATCGACCCCAACGATGGCGAACTTACAGCCCCCTGGAGCCGTCGGCAAGTGACCTATTAGGTCGATGCCCCATTGCGCAAATAGCCAAGGGCTATACATGGAGGTGAGCTGTTCGGGTGATAGTTTAATGTTGGGGCCCATTATCTGACATCTATGACACGATCTGGCATAAGCGATTGCATCTTTCCGAAGTGATGGCCAGAAAAATCCTTGTCTGGTTGTCTTATGGATGAGGGCTCGCCCGCCCGCGTGGTTTCCACAAATCCCGTCATGGATCTCAGCTAAAACGAGCCGACCTTCCTCCGGTGTAATACACTTGAGGAGGGGAAGGCTGAAGGCTCGCTTGTAAAGCCGATCGTCCAATAGGGTATACCTGGTCGCACGAAGCCGGAGTTGGCGAGCTTTAACACGGTCGTCAGGGACCATTCCGTCCTTTAAGTATTTGATGAACGGAGTCATCCAATTCTCTTCGACGATGGCAACCGTGGTAACCAAATTCCTGTCGATCGCCGGCCTTGCTGACTTTGTGATTTGGATATTGGAGAAGTCGGCTGCCCCGTCCGATGATGCTAGCTTGGAAAGAGCATCGGCCTGGGAATTGTGCTCTCTCGGGACTTGTTCGATTAGCACTTCTTCAAATTTTGTGCACATTTCGGCGACCAGCTCTTGGTATTTGACCATCTGTTCGCCGCGTGCCTCATATTCTCCCTTGACTTGGTTTACGACCAAAAGGGAGTCCATGAAGATATGGAGGCGACGAACATCCAGGGCGAGGGCTAGATCAAGCCCGCCTACCAAAGCTTCGTATTCAGCTTCATTGTTGGTCGCACGAAAACCGAAACGCACAGCATTTGTGAAACTCTGACCGTCGGGGCTAATGAGGACAATCCCGCCTCGCTCGCATTGGTCGCCGAGCCATCCACGTATAATTTCAGCAGGCGGACTGGCCTGACTGTGAGGGAACGTTAATTCCACCATGAAGTCCGCCAGAGCTTGGCCTTTGATCGCCGTGCGAGGAACGTAAGTAATACCGTATTGGGCGATCTCCAGTGACCACTTGAGGAGTCGCCCGTTGGTGTCCGGTCGGTGCAGGACTTGTCTTAGAGGTAGAGTTGTTAGGACCTCCACTTGGTGATCGAAGAAGTAAGCCCTCAGCTTACGTACACTCATGACAAGGGCATAGGCGATCTTCTCCAATGGTGTATAACGTGCCTCAGCGTCGTGGAGCGCCTGGCTAACATAGTAGATCGGCAAGTGGGCTTGCCCCTCTGCTCGCACCAGAACGGCACTCAGCGCGACCTCCGAGGCCGCCAAGTAAAGGAATAATTTTTCCTCGGGGATCGGCTTTGCCAGGATCTGGGGGTTAGATAGATATTCCTTTATTTTGGCGAATGCTGTCTGGCTTTCTTTCGTCCACGCGAACTTCTTGTTCTTGATGGTCGCGAAGAAAGGCTTGCTTTTATCGCCGAGCCGTGATATGAAACGGTTGAGGGCGGCTAGACAACCGGTGAGGCGTTGCACCTGCTTGATGTTTCGCGGTTCCTGCATGTCAAGGATCGCCTGTATCTTGGTGGGGTTCGCCTCGATCCCCCTTTGGCTCACTATGTGCCCCAGGAACTTCCCGGAGCCCACCCCGAAGTTGCATTTCTTGGGGTTCAGCTTCATGTTAAATTTCTCAAGGATGGCGAACGTCTCGGCGAGATCGTTGAGGTGATCTTCCTTCTTGAGGATTTTGACTACGATATCGTCAATGTAGACCTCCATGGTCTTGCCGATCTGATCGGCGAACATTCTGTTGACTAATCGCTGGTAGGTCGCCCCCGCGTTTTTCAAGCCGAACGGCATTCTGACCCAAAAGTATATGTCTTTTTCTGTGTGGAAAGAGGTGTGTTTTATGTCTTCCTCCGCCATTGGGATTTGATGATATCCGGCGAAGGCATCCATAAACGACATCATTTCGCAACCTGCCGTGCTATCGACCAGGTGATCGATATGAGGCATCGGGAAGTGATCTTTTGGACATGCCGCGTTGAGGTCGGTGAAGTCAATGCATAATCTCCAGGAGCCAGTTGGTTTTTTGATGAGCACCGCGTTGGCGACCCACTGTGGTTCGTCTGTGGCTATTCCGATCAATTTGTTGTTGAGTAACTTCTGGACTTCTATGTCGAGTGCCGCGTATTTCTCGGGACCGAACTTCCTACGCTTCTTGTGAACAGGCTTCATCGCCCGGTCGATCTTCAGATAATGGCAAGCGTGTTCCGGACTTATGCCAACCATATCTTGATGCGACCAGGCAAAGACTCCGATGTTCCTACGTAGCAAGTTGATCAGATCTCCCTTTAATTCGTGGTCGATGTTTGCGTCGATCTGTACTTCCCGTTCGGGGTGATCCGGATCCATCGCAATGCTTTCCAACTCTTCGACAGGGACGGTCGCCTCTCGTTTGGTACGATCTCCGGACCCGGTCCTTGGATCGATGTCGAGACTCGGCTCGAAACCGATCCTTGGCTCGATGTCGTCCGTAAATTGATGAGAGATGGCGTCCCCTGAGTCGGGTTGGTACGATGCGTTAGGCTCGTCGATCTTCATGGGTTGATCGTCGGTCGCTTCAATGTTACATATAGTATGGGAAGTATTGAAAGAAGTAACAACATAGGAGTAATTCAAACATCTCTTTGCCATTAGCTGATCTCTTTTTACAGTACCGACCGTCCCATCGGCAGTGGGGAATTTGATACAGTAAAAGAAAGATGAGGCGACCGCCTCAAAGGTTTCCAAAAAGGTGCGACCTAGGAACCCATTATAGATGCTGGGCCTATATATGATTACAAAGCTTTGGTTCCTAGTAATTCTAACCTTGGGATCATAAAAGCATACTAGCTCAACGGAGAGCTTGATCTTCCCGTAGGCTTGGACTGTGTTGTCGCCGAACCCTTGGAGCACGGTGTCGAAAGGCTTGATGAATTTGATTAAGTTGCCGAGTTGGTCTAGGGCGGATTTGAATATGATGTTGCAGAAACTCCCATTGTCGACCAACACGCGATCGACCGTCTTCCCGAGGATGCAAGCGGAGATCACTAGTGCATCCTCTTTGGGACATTGCACTCCTTCCCTGTCCTTGTTGGAAAAGGTGATGAGCGCGTCTCTAGAGATGGTCGGCTCTGGAGGTACTACAACATGGATTTCGGCGAATGCCCTCAGCTCGGCCTTTCGCTTCCTGTTCGACATGGTGGAAACCGGGGAAAGACCCCCAAGGTTTCCACCTCCTGCTTGAAGCATGTTGATCCGATCGCCAGAGTTGATCGGTGGGACCGAATCATCAGAGTACTCCGGCTCATGCTCGATTCTGGCGACCGGATTGGGAGGAGTTCTCTCGTGTTGTCGGCGTTCGCGCCCTCCGACCCTTTCCGTCCTTGGCTCCGGCTTGGTGACCAAGTTGTCCAGTTTGCCTTCCTCAAGCGATCGCGAGTCATGCGAGGAGGTCGCGGCATTGGCTAGTGTTGTGGCCGGGACTCTTATGATAGGCACAGAATTTGCTACGGTCTAGGTGACCGTGGTCCCTTATTGGCTTTGGCTTGGAAAGCCACTCGCGACCCTTGATCGCGTTGAAGATGTGGGCCGGAGATAAGTTGAGGTTGTGAAGAAGGTGGACCTCTACATCCTCAAAGGCTTTGAACTCCCCAGACGGCTTGGCGATCGCCTTTCTGGGCTTGGCGACCGCCTTCTTCTGGACATGGGAAGGTGCTTTTCCTTCTTCGGATGGTCCCTCTTCTAAGCGGAGTGAGAGCATCCTTTGTCTGGCCAGGAAACCGGCGGATTTGTTGCGGAAGATCGAGTAGGTCGGGGGGATATCTTTTGTGAGGTGTCTGAACATGGGCGAACGTCCGTGGAATCCGCTCATAACTGAGTTGAGAGCGATCTCGTCGCTGACGGGCTCACCGGTGAGGACTATATCGTCTACCCGGTTGATGTAATCCTCATCCGATTCATCCTTCCCCTGCCTGATTTTCATCATGCGGTGGGGACCTTCCGGGCGAGCGACTTTGGCGGCGAAGTACGACGTGAAGTCGTTCGCTAGCTTCTCAAAGCAATTGATTGATCGAGATGGTAGTGAGGTGTACCATCTGTGGGCGAGATCGCCCAGAGTTAACGGGAACATACGACATTTCGTCGCATCTGAAGCTCCGCATGCGGTCATGTAGATCCGGAATTTGCTTAAGTGGGTTTCCGGATCCGATCTCCCCTCGTATAGAGGTGTTTGTGGGGGATTGATCATTGGTTGGACTGGGGCGAGCTCGATCTGAGTCGCGAGTGGTTCGCTTGACCCAACGATTGGTCTCCTGGCGCTTGCCCCATTTTCCAGGAGCGCCTTCACCTCGTCCAGCTGGCATTGCATGGCGGCGATCGCCGTCGCCTGACTGCTTGCCGACTGGCTCTCAGAGCGTGAACCAAGGCGATCGTGTACCGATCCCCTAGCCCCGTGGTGAATGACGAGCTCCCTGCCAGTGGGTTCCTTCCTTGGGCGAGCAGGGGCTCGCTGACCGACCTGTCTCTTGGGAGTCGGATATGCCGAACTCCTGGTAAAGGATTCAGATACCGATGTCTCCCGACTGGGGCCTGAGTGCCCAAGTCGCCATGAGGGATCGCTCCCTAGGCGGCTGAAGACAGAATCATCCCGCCTTACGAGAGCCTTCCCCTGCGGCTCGGGGCTTTCTGTCGATTTCTCAACACAGATCCCCTTGAGCTTCCGTTTGCTTGCCCGGCGGTTAGCTGACGGGGTGATGGTGGGCGAATAGCGGACCCTCTGCCGTTCCCTGAGGATAGCTATAGCCTCCTCAATCTGTTCCGATGTCTGGAACTGATCGAGTGAGAGGCTAGAACCGTCCCTCGGGGGCGGGAGTGAGAGCCTAGCGTCGCCACGGTCGCCTTCCGCCGTGGGCTGGGATTCGGTCCTCGCCGGAATAAGATTTCCGGCAGATCTCAGGGTGGCCCTCTTGGAGGTTGTTGCTGATGTCATTTTCTGAAGGTTTTTCTGTTGAAGAACAGTGAGTGTTTCTTCAAGTATATGTCCGGAGAACAATGAGTGTTCTTCGAGACGGTAGGAATAAAAATGAAGGTTTAGTCCCCTTCCTCTAGCGCCAATTGTTGTTACCCAAAATATTATCCGAAGATAGTATTGCTGGAATGATCGAGTAACAAACAAATGCGAGAACACTTCCGTGAGAAAATAGATAACACAAGATTTGCCGGGGTTGTTAAATCCGGGCTTGAATGCTCTCGCGAGATGTTATTAATAAATATACTGTCGAGTACAAATATTAATGTTAGAATCTAATACAAGGAGTGTAAAGACTTCTAGTTATCTAGGCTTTAGAGCGCGTAGATTGCCGGAAGAACCAGATAGATGAATCTGTGAGTTCTTGCTTGGGATATATGATGAATGTGTATGAATATCACTATGAATGTGTTAGTGGTTGCCAAAAGAGCTTTTGATTCTCTCTTTGGTGTGTATTTTGCACTTAATTCGTAGTAGAATTCGCCTCCTCCGCCGCAGCAGTGAGTCCTCTATTTATAGGGGACAAGGTAGTTGGGATCCCTCAGGCGATCGCGGGCGATCGCCGTTTTCTATATTAAAATAAACGGCCGATCGTCCCGTCACGTGGGCCTGTTCCCTTGAGGTCCGAGGTTGCAGTTGGAGGCCAGCTGGGTGAACCAATGGGAAGCCAGCACGCGTTGCGAGTCGCTGTCCGAGGAGGGCCCACTTCGTACCTTTCGGCGGCCTTGTCGGTAGGTGTGGTAGGTGACAGGCTGGGGTCAATGATCCTATCTGTCGGTATCCTTTGAAGATCCGCGGGTGGGCCACCGTCTAAGATTCGGTCTTCGACGACTTTGACGGATGCTGGATCCACACGTGGCATGAGACGATCGCCTCTGGTCCGTTCATTAAAGACGATCGCCAGATACCAAAAGACGATCGCTGGTTACCAAAAGACGATCGCCGCATTATGCTGAACTCTAGGCGTTTGTCCGGAGTATGTCTTTCATGGTTGGCTTTTCTGATCGTGATGTCGATCGCCTATCGAGGCGTATTAACCGCCGCACAACAATGTAGATAAGAGGTTGTCACTACTTTTTAATCTTGGCCTACATTTTCGAATATGGAGTTAAAAACTTGCTGTGGTATTCTTTAAAGATGTTTGTTTGTGCTTCTGACATTAAAGGGTTTAATGTTTGTATGGATTTAAAGACTTGTTGTGGTATTCTTTCGAATATGGAGATCTGTGATTTGATGTTACTTTCTTTTCTTTATTCATTAAAAAATACAGAAACTAAATTGAATGATTTTGAGTAGAAACATTAAAGGGTTTGATGTTGTGTTTGATTATTTCGGGTAAGGAGTTACAACGACGGTAGTTTGTGTGTGAAGCTGTGTTCGTGTTTGGTGGTTGATCTACAAAACCAGAGAAAATGATGGATGGGAGGCGGATGTTTTTAGGATAGTGATAAAAATTAGATGTATATCTTGGAATGGATTGGATCCCATCTTACCCGAATTTTTTTACCCCATTAGTTTTAGGTTTTAATCTGTTGGACTGGATCCAGCCGTAGCAAAACAATCTCAAAACACAATGAATTGGTGTCAATAATCAACCGGTTGGTGTTTGCTAAAAGAAATGAAAGAAAATGGATTGAAATAAAATGATTGTTATAAAGTGTACAACTCATGAAAAGCTAATGAATGATTATATGCATGTAATAATGGGAATCTTATGTGAATACTGAGTCGGACATCCAGCAGTTGATAAATTTGACACATACATACATTCATCAATGCATACATAAACACGTATCACGTATGTATGCAGACACATAGGTACGATATTGGTATACATTGAATAAAGAAGCTGGAAAATATTATAGATACAGCATGGCTGCATGGGTATTTTGCTTTATAGGTGGCATTCTTCAATGGAAATTTACCTCATATTAATGATTTACATAATCAATATGCACGATTTCTCTCTATCTCATGATGATGCTACTAATAGTCTCCTACAATATAATAGAGACTCTTCATGTCCATTCCTTTTGTATTATTCACTTTTACTTTTTGCTTGGGGGATGGTAAGTTGGTAACCGTTGTGAATTAAAAACGAAATCATATCGTAGTTTCAAGATTGCATAAAATTGTAGAATGTTAAAACAAAAGTTGTTAGTATTTAAAGATTACATGTGAAGAGACCCTTTTAAACGTAACATCTTAGAAAAAGTCTTTTTACATGTACTCTTTTAATGCGAATAAACTAATTTAAGTACTGGAAACTTAATTAGTACCGACCATTACACTATGAATATTTAGATGCAATGGGTGCAACGCACGGGTTGATAAAACATTACACTATGAATATTTAAAATAAATACAGTACATTACATATAACTAATTACATAGACTAAAAGAATTCTACACGGAAAAAGTGTACATGTGAAAAGACTATTTTAATTGTAACTTTTAATGTAAATAAACTAATTTAAATACAAAAGTTATGATAACATCACAATTAAATCCTATAAAATAAATACAATACAAATTCTCTAATAGGCATCTAAATATCGTCATATGCTCATTCAAGCATCTGCAACCAATGCTCATTCAAGCGTCTGCAACCAAAGACCGTGCATCGCACGAGTTGGATCAAGCCTCGTATTTCATATTTTTATGCAGATTTTAAAATAAATGAGGATACCTTTTTAAAATGAGAGGATACATTGCTTTTAGCAAATTTATTATCCGATATGTTTTTTCTATCGACATTGATAGAAATGAGGGTATTAATTGATTAATAAAATCCTAGCTCGCATTGACATGTTAATTGATTGACCTGAATTTTATATAATTAGAAATTTTCAATGAATCCTGGTGTTATGGGTTAATTATTTAATTTTACGTAGTGCACTTTTCAACTTTTAATATATTATTTATTAGTTTAAAAATAAACTTTCTTAATAATACTTTTTGTTGACGTCTGATTTGGTCAACGTCACGTGTGCTGATCTGGACGAATGGATCGAAGCCATGTAGAAAATAATAAGAGGGACGTATAAACAGAATTAAAAATATTGGATCATTAAACGTTTATTGATGATCTTGATAAAGAGTAGAACCGGGCCGAAAATATTTTGGCCGGTCCGTACAGTTGGTGCTTGTTATTTACAAGTCTTATCCTTTTCTTTCTCTTTCCTTTTTATCTCTCTTTTTTCTCTCTCTATCTCTGTCTCTCCATATATGTCCCTTTTTTTTCTCCTCTTTCTGGCGTATATATAGGTGTTTCCAGCCATTCATGAGAGGACAGTAGGACGATTGGGGTGAATATGCTGATGACATGTGTCGCGATGGAGGTGACTCCTTTGACACGTGTCGTCTTCTTAAGTGTGCTTTGTGTATGGAGATGACAACTCTCACTTACCGTCCTGTCTGCCTGTTCTTCGGGCTTTCGATGTTTATCTGTTATGACCGACAATGAGGTCGGCCCTTCAGCCTCCTGCTACTCTGGTCGGCCTTATTCGTGATTATGGTGTTTTCATATAAGTGCCTTTCGGCCTTTACAGTCGGATTCGGAGTCGGCTCTAAGGTCTGCCAGTCGGCCCTTTGTGCGGGCAAAGCGATCAAGTTTATGCCGGTCGCCGGGATCGGCTCGGCCGTTCGGACGCCTTGGCGCTTAGGTGGACGCCAAGGCGGATCGACTACCAACAAGGGCCCCGAGTCGTGGTCGTCGGGTTGGCAGTCTTGGAATCGTCTCAGTTGAGGTCGGTCCGATTGGAGGTGGATAAGATCCTTTGAAGGGTCATATCTTCGAGAGTCGCATCGATTTGACTTCGGGATCTCCAAGAGTCACAGCGAGGGGGACGCGTGGCGGGATGTAATTCGTCGCGGTGTCTCACGCGTTCTTAATTCTTGCGATGATTATGAATCGCCGCTTTAGTAATTAATGCCCCTGTCTCCTCCTATAAATATAAAGTGTATTCTTCTTCATTGCTTCCTTCGCCATTTTTACTGCAGAGAGAGATCTTTTTCCGGCAATTTTTCTTCTTTTCGGGTTTCGCAGACTTCCCCGGTAAGCTTGCTCTTCCTCCTCTTTTTTCTTATTTTACGATGTCGGAGCGGAGGAATACGGCGGAGGAGGCGGTTGTGTCCCCAGATCGTACGGGAGTGGCAGATTTGTCGATAGGTGATGCTCCCGTTGACTGGAGCGACGAGAATGGAGGCGAGGTCGCAAGGTCGCCGGATTCGGGGGAGACCTTGTCTGGAGGAGGTGGGGGGCAGTCTTCTCAGGCGGCCGATCAGGAGGACAAGGCCGAGTAGACTTTTTGTTTTATTCCATGCATGGCCTGCGTGCCACTCTTCCTTGATTTTTGTATGGAACTTATTTCGAGTGAATACGATCTTTTTATGGCTTTTGTTGCCTTTTTGTGTTTGGGCTCTACGGGTCAGACCGCCGTTTTTTCTGCCGGATGGGCCGATCTTATAAGGTGCCGAGGCGAGCTCGGACTTTCGATGCGGGTGGACCGGTCTCATAAGGTGCCGAGGCGAGCTCGGACTTTCAGTCTGGGTGGACCGGTCTTATAAGGTGCCGCGAGCTCGGACTTTCGGTGCGGGTGGACCGGTCTTATAAGGTGCGGCGAGCTCGGACTTTCGATGCGGAGTGGACCGGTCTTATAAGGTGCGAGACGAGCTCGGACTTTCAGTGGGTGGACCGGTCTTATAAGGTGCCGAGGCAAGCTCGGACTTTCGGTGCAGGTGGGCCGGTCTTATAAGGTGCCGAGGCGAGCTCGGACTTTCGATCGGGTGGACCGGTCTTATAAGGTGCCGAGGCGAGCTCGGACTTTCAGGCCGGGTGGGCCGGTCTTATAAGGTGCGGCGAGCTCGGACTTTCGATCTTGAGTGGGCCGGTCTTATAAGGTGCGGCGAGCTCGGACTTTCGGTCTGGGTGGACCGGTCTTATAAGGTGCGAGGCGAGCTCGGACTTTCGGTCAGGTGGACCGGTCTTATAAGGTGCCGAGGCGAGCTCGGACTTTCAGTGCCGGGTGGACCGGTCTTATAAGGTGCCGAGGCGAGCTCGGACTTTCAGTGCCGGGTGGACCGGTCTTATAAGGTGCCGAGGCGATCTCGGACTTTCAGTGCCGGGTGGACCGGTCTTATAAGGTGCCGAGGCGAGCTCGGACTTTCAGTGCCGGGTGGACCGGTCTTATAAGGTGCCGAGGCGAGCTCGGACTTTCAGCGCCGGGTGGACCGGTCTTATAAGGTGCCGAGGCGAGCTCGGACTTTCAGTGCCGGGTGGACCGGTCTTATATTCTTGGTGAAATCAATATCCTAATAAAGATCATAATATCACAAGATATTTACCTCTTGAAGCGTAGTGGTTGGAACTTTTGATCTCTTCCTCGAAACCTGGGGCCGAGGCGAACTCGGTCTTATAGTGCCGGAGGAGCCGGTCATTCGAGGTGCCGAGGCGAACTCGGTCTTATGGTGCCGGAGGAGCCGGTCATTCAAGGTGCCGAGGCGAACTCGGTCTTATGGTGCCGGAGGAGCCGGTCATTCGAGGTGCTGAGGTGAACTCGGTCTTATAGTGCCGGAGGAGCCATCATTCGAGGTGCCGAGGCGAACTCGGTCTTACGGTCTGGTGGAGCCGGTATTTCGTGGTGCCGAGGCGAACTCGGTCTTATCGTGCCGGAGGAGCCGGTCATTCGAGGTGCCGAGGCGAACTCGGTCTTATGGTGCCGAGGAGCCATTATTCGAGGTGCCGAGGTGAACTCGGTCTTATAGTGCATTTTGTTTCCGAGGTGAACATAAAATCAAATTTTATTATCGCACTAATGGCATTCAACAAATGAATTGACCCTTGGTCACTTACATATTCTAGCTAGCAACCTCCGTTACTGACGGCTTTCTTCTGGATTCAGGAGGTCCCGTATCGGGCCCCAAAGGCTTATTTTAACAATGAGGTCATTAGCACGAAACTCGATAATCCTCGGATGTTTCGTAGAATACGTTCCGCCTTTGGGCGACGAGGTCCAAGTTCTCGGGTCATATTGACCTTGTTCTTTGAAACGACTTCTCCTATGGGTGTATCCCAATTTCGACCGGGTCATCGTAGAACGCCCGGGATTCTTCTTGGGTCGGCCGTCGCGAGACGGCGGTGACTCGGTCGGGCCCCTCTTTTCTTACAGATTACTCGGCTCATTTTAGTTTCACCGGATTTTCCCCTTTTCACGGCTTTTTCATCACTTGGAGTTTTGAGTCTCGGTGGCCTCCTAACGATCACTGTCGGGTGATTATGGGAAACCTCCTTTATGGATTACTTTTGCTTTGACTTCCACCTGGCAAGGGCCGCCACCGCTTTTCTAACACATGGCTCAATACTCGGAGATGCTTTCAGAGTGGTCCATCACCATTCGGATTACGGGACCTCGCGGGTGGAGGGGAGTTCCGAAGGAGTTTTCAGATGTTGCAGTGTATGTTGACTGCAACTTTAATTTGAAGGACACGAGGACTCTTTGAGACCTTCCCTGGAATTTTGAGCGACGCTCAATATCCTTCAAATTATGACCTCTAAGGGGTCAGCCGAGCCGAGCAGGAGCCCGTGATCACGATGGCTCCTGTGCTTTCAACTTCATATTACGATGATTCCTATGCTTTCGACTCGTAGTTACGATGATTCCTATGCTTTCATCTTACCATCCCTTGGTGGGCGTGGTTTTTTCCGGATGAACACAAGGTGTGTCAAAATGCTCCGCCATCAGACTGTTTTTCAAAACATCTGCGTGCTGATCGCAGTTTGGCGCGAAGCCGTGTTCGTCCTGTACACACTAAGAATAGTCCGATACGTCCCTGCATGATAGAGAACTTCTTAGCGTGTATACCTCATAACGGTGTCCTCCATCGCATAACGGGCCCTTTGGACGGGCCTGATGGTAATTCGTCACTTGTGGTTAGAGATGGAGAATCCTATACTTAACAAGAAATCTTTTCAAGAAAAGCATAGGATTGGCTTGCAATATGAACGAGAAAAGCATGGGTTGTGGTGGTTTCCGCCGTAGCGGAGGTTCAAGCCGCACCCCTTCCTCTAGCGCCAATCTGTTGACGTCTGATTTGGTCAACGTCACGTGTGCTGATCTGGACGAATGGATCGAAGCCACGTAGAAAATAATAAGAGGGACGTATAAACAGAATTAAAAATATTGGATCATTAAACGTTTATTGATGATCTTGATAAAGAGTAGAACCGGGCCGAAAATATTTTGGCCGGTCCGTACAGTTGGTGCTTGTTATTTACAAGTCTTATCCTTTTCTTTCTCTTTCTTTTTTATCTCTCTTTTTTCTCTCTCTATCTCTGTCTCTCCATATATGTCCCTTTTTTTTCTCCTCTTTCTGGCGTATATATAGGTGTTTCCAGCCATTCATGAGAGGACAGTAGGACGATTGGGGTGAATATGCTGATGACATGTGTCGCGATAGAGGTGACTCCTTTGACACGTGTCGTCTTCTTAAGTGTGCTTTGTGTATGGAGATGACAACTCTCACTTACCGTCCTGTCTGCTCTTCTGGCTTTGATGTTTATCTGTTATGACCGACAATGAGGTCGGCCCTTGACCTCCCGCTACTGCAGTCGGCCTTATTCGTGATTATGGTGTTTTCATATAGGGTCTGCTCGGCCTTTCTGGTCCAGATTCCGGGTCGGCTCTAAGGTCTCTGCCCGGTCCGGCCCTTTGTGCGAACCCGAGAAACGATCAAGTTTATGCCCGGTCTGACTTCGGGATCGGCTCAGCCGTTCGGACGCCCGAGGCGCTTAGGTGGACGCCAAGGCGGATCGACTACCAACACTTTTATTTTAGTCGAATGAATTATGTAGTTTTCTTAATTGCAATATTTATAATACTAATATCAGTTATGGGGTGATTTATGACATACATTTGCTTCCTTGACAAGGATAAATTTTAATTACTTGTTTCATAAATATATGGGTCGAATCGAATTGCTCCAATTAAATATTACTTGACAATTTGATCGTAGATATTATCTATCTATATATATATATATAAATGAGTTCCGTGGCATAAACGAGAGCATTAATGTCTCTATACAAATAAATCAACTCAATTGTATATAAAGGCATTAAAGGCATTAATCTATCTTATGATAGTTAAATATATAGATTCATCAAGTCTCTTTCAAGTTTTCATGGGTCATATGACTTACCATTTGTCTAAAAAACCGTCATATTAATCACCTTTAAATGCTAGGAATGAAACTACGATCACCAAACCTTTTCAAGTTACCATGACAGCTCCTTTCACTTGCTCACCATTAAATGTATCAATTTATTATTAATGTTCATTGGATCCTAGCATGGTGAAATAGTGCTTCAACACAATGACAACCACACATTATTTCCTCCATTTGCTTTTATAAAACCCAACATCTCCTTTTTACACACACCAACCTAACATCTTTCTCTTCTCTTTCTCAAAATCATTGGTGATCTAAATTATTTATTGCTTAGAACTGCTTTAATTCGTGAGAGGATTTTGGTGCTAACATCCAAACTATATATCAGTGAGTTTTCATATGATTTCATATATTGATTTTTATGCATGTTTTTTATTTACGATTTGAGGTTTATTGTTCTAGGTATCTTCATGGAAGAAGTGGTGGTGCTGTGGTGGATACCAATAGGAAGATGGATAATTTTTTTGGTAACATTTTCTTCATCCTTTATATATGTGTTTTCTATGTGTATTTCTTTTTCTTCATATTTGTTAATAATTTCGTGACCTAATTTTATTTAACAAATTTGTTCTTGATATCCATATCGATGATCTTTATCAATGTTCTTAATTCTTTCTTTTAGGTTCAGTGGATAAATCGTTGAGGTAATTATTTATTTAGTTATTATTATTATTATTATTATTATTATTATTATATTTTTATGTAAAAACAGGATTGCTTTAGTATATTTGAGAAAATCTAACTTTTTTTCTTCTTAATTTTTTAAATAATTTAAATTTGTGTGTATAATTTTGTAAAAAGTTTTAGAATTTATGGATTTTCTCTATTTTTCTAAACATGATACGAATTTGTGTGGGTGTATATAAACATTTATTCTTATTAAAATATACACTTTTTATTTATATTATACAAAATCATAAAATGATGAGGTTATATCAATATATACCTGTAAACAGTTGTATATAAAGTTATATGTAAAAAAATTTAGAAAATTTGTATATAAAAATCTTATCTTTTTGTCTTAAGAAAAATTGGTACGACACAAAATATGATTTGTTGTATGCCCATAAAAAAATTATACTTATATCAATGTATACCTGGAATATCTAAATGCTGTTTTTTAAGCAATATGATACTGTATATATTTTGTAACAATATGTAAATATGATTACATTTTTATACAAGTAACTTTTTACTAATTTGTAATGTTTTGAACAAATAATATAAGGAGGGAGTATATAAATAGATTTTATCCAAAAATGGGTAAAAATCTGTATACAAATCTCGAGATAAAATGTCGTGTTAGATAACTTTTTATTGTAACTCATATTTAGTTATGATTATTACAAAATAAGGATAACTCATATTTAAATACTCTTGAGAACCACAAATCTCATGATAGAATGACGTGTTAGATACATCTTTTAGATATTAATTGAATCAGGTAAGTCGAAATCACATAATAACTGAGGACTAAAAGAGTACACAAGAGGTTAAGATTTAGGTACAATATTGCAAAACAAGAATAACTCATATTTAAATACTACGGGATAACCATATATCTCGAGATATAATGTCGTGTTAGCTATACTATTTTAGAACTTATTGAATAAGTAAGCCGAAGTCACATAATAGTTGATGACTAAAAGAGTATACAAGAACAAGAGCTTGAAGAATTAGGTATGATTATTACAAAAAAGGATATATAACTCATACTCGAGCGATACTATATATATACTTTTTCTAAATGAAGAGTTATATCGCTATTAGTATTGTCTAAGATTATTGCATGAAAATTAATATTTGAGGTATTGGACAAAATCTTGCTTAAACTAAGAGCTCAGGGAATAAACTGACGTTTCAAAGTTGTGAGTTATAACTTTGTTGAGATGTATTGTCTATCAGAAGATAACGGACTGTAATGAGTAAACTGATGCATTTAAATGTTGTATACAAAAGAAATTAACGTATCAACATAACCGGAATACTTTTTACCCGAAATACAAGTATGATTTAATCATGGTGAACAAAGCCCGTGCATCGCACGAGCCATGGTGCCTCGTATACATAAAAGAATTTTATGTTGTTTTTGTTTCGTCAATAAATGCATCTCATGTTCATGCACCATGAACACTAAAAACTATAACTAGACACTCCTCTGAGAATTTGTAGAATATTCGTTTGTATTTTTATCCAACCAATATTACTTTCCATCTACATCACTATATATATAAAAAAGATAATTCAATATCAATGTCCGACACTTTAGCTGTTAACTTAAGAAAAAGGCCGATGGATGGTTATTGTCGTTGGCTAAGTTGTGGTTTAACTGACTGTTGGAAAAAGCTAGAAAATTAAATAAGAAATTTAATTTTGTAAAGTTTTTATTTGATTGTTCATTAAAAGACAAAATAATGTATTTTGTGAGTGGAAAAGAATCCCACACTTAACAAAAACAAAGCGAATGAAAGATCTTATAAGTGTGAGCAATTAAATAACCATTAATAACATGTGGTAGTGCCATGTGGATGTGAGGTGGAGGTGGGGTGGCAAATCTATGCCAATTTTCACTCTCACATCGCCGTTCGCCGGTGTTGCTACCGGCGACAACGGCGTCCGGCGTCCGGCTCCGGCTCCGGCTTAGAGGCTTTAGTGGCGCTTCGTAGGCGAGTCCGACGAGTCCGGCGAAACGGCGCGGTCCGCGGGTTTCTCGCGGCGATTCTCGCCAACGGTTGTGCCTCTTCAATTGGTGGTTATTTTTGCTGCTTAAATGAAAAGTCATGTCTCTTCATTTGGTGGTTATTTTTGCTGCTTAAATGAAAAGCCATGTCATTTCGAAACGAACGGTTGTTTAGCCAACGGTCATGTCGTTTGAACGAAATGGTGCTCCCTTTCGCGAATAGGTATGATTTATTTATAAAACCGAGTTCGGTTTCATAAGTGAATACAGATTTTCGAATCACCTATTCTCTTTTCTTGAATACTTATAATCCAGAAAAATTATTCTTGCCTATTTTTGGATTTCACTTTGTCTTAGTGCAGTCCGAAATTAAGGCTTGTCGTATCCTGCGGTATTCTTGTTTGTGACCTTAAGACACATTTCGGGGTGCAAGAAATACTATAAGGAAAGCGCTTCCATGCGTGATTCAAGCCTCGACGTCTTTAACTTTGAAGAATTTTCTAACACTGACGATAACACTCCTTGTCATCTGGAAGGTTTTACCTCGTTATCGACCACTTCTCAAGGCGTCGTAGGCTAAATATCTGACGAGTCATCGGCTAATATGAGACACTTTAGTCAAGTGAGTTGTGTTCTTTAACTTAGGGTTGGAGATAATTTAGCCGATAAAAAGTAAGTTTTCGGCTAAATTGTGACATTTCGCTGTTCTATATCTGCAATTCACATTGCAGATAATCCATACTCTTCCCAACACTCAGAAAAACTAAAAGAAAAGGGAGAAACAGTAGAACTATATTCGGGTTGAGTTTAAAAAATTATATATACATATATATATATATATATATCATGATGGAAAAGAGTTGGATTAAAAAAGTGGAATTCAAGAGTTATGGCTGGAATGAGTGAGGTTATGCGATTTGTGAAGGACCATGACAATGATAATACAACATGTTACAGTGAGTGCAGTAAAAGTAAATATCACTGTGGGCATTTGAAAAAAAATAGCTTCACAGTGATTAGCATCACTTATTCTGCATGATCATGGATAGTACAATGGTAGCACATCCAATGATTCCACAAGAAGGTTGGTTGACAACGTGTTTGGTTATTATGACAGGGACATCGGCTAAGCTTAACCCGACAACAAGGTAGTCGTCGGCTAAAATATAGACAACATCCCTCGACATCGCGTGGTGGTCGTCGGCTAAACCCTAAACGACGAATATCAACTGCAGCCGAAGGTCATGCGTTTTTACCGACAACATGGTTGTTTAGCTGATAATTTATATCTTATGATTTTTGGCTTTTCAAGTACTTGTAACTATCTCTTGTTAGGCCTATAAAAAGGCAATCCACTTGACTTGTAAAGACATGCTTGAAGAAATACAGTTCTACTTCTTGCTCTCTCTTTCTCTCTAATATATCTTATATTATAGTAGTATATTTCTAATATGTTATCAGCACGATAGTCCAAATAAAGCTAGACGGTCTTCCACTATTAAGTTTTTGTTACATCATGTCGAGCTTTACCAAACTTGAATTTGAAGATCCTATTGTGAAAAATCCACTTGAACTTTGGAAAAATTTAAAAGATATGTAAGACTGTGATTCTTCCAAAAGCTCGCTATGATTGGATGCAATTGAGGCTTGAAGATTTTAAAACTGTCAGTGAAACAATGAGAAGAAAATATTACTGATGGGGATATGCTAGAAAAAACTTATTCAACTTTTCATGCCTCAAATGTACTCCTTCAGCAACAATATCGTGAAAAAGGCTTTAAGAAATAAACTTGATAAAAAATAATAAGCTTTTGATGTAGAATCACCAGTCTCTCCCAACTGGCTCTAGCTTTTTTCCTGAAGTGAATGCGGCAACATATAACTTTGGGCATAGATGTGGTAGTGAACCTGGTTGTGGGTATAATTATGGGCGAGGACGCGGTCGAGAAAATCAAGTCAGAAACAATCATTTTCTCAAACAAGGAAAAGTGAATTTCAATGAGAAGTTGGAGAAAAATAATGAGAAAGTGGAGAAAGATAAAGAGGGACAGAGTAATTTTGAGAACATTTGCTACAGATGCGGCATGAAGGGTCATTGGTCGCGTACCTGCCGTACGCCAAAGCATTTAATTGAGCTGTACCAAGCATCCCAGAAGGGAAAAGGAGAAACTGTTGAAGCAAATTTGAACTTTCAAAGTGATAAATTGAGTATAATTTTACAGACATGACACATTTAGATGTGTCCGATTTTTATGAAATTCCAGAAAGAAGCGGCAATATGAATGATACAAATATTGTCTAAATTTCTTGTTAAGAACTGCTTTGTCTGCCCGATTATTGTTATCACTACGATTAAATTACTAATTATGTGTACTTCTAGTAATAAAGTGATATGAATATTTCTCATTCTCGTATTGGACATCGCATGACTGGAGATACTTGCCTCGTAGATATCCCAACTACTCACACTATTCTTAAAGATAAAAAATATTTTATTTCACTACAAAAAATAAGGGTAATGTCCATACAATTACGGAAGTACAAATATCATGGAAGAGCTAATTTATTGTCGCCTAGATGAACAAAGTTCGTTGTAAGTGATGCCTTATTATCTCCTAGTTCACAAAGAAACTTATTAAGTTTTAAAGCTATTTGCAAAAATAGAAATCATGTTGAGAGAGTAAGTCAAGAAAATAAAGAATTTCTTTATATTATATGAATTAGTTCGAGTGAGAAGTACGTTAAGGAACAATTACCTGTCTTTTCTTCTAGATTATATTATACAAATATACGTGATATTGAGGTAAATGTTATCGTAATCCAGAAGTCTACTGATAAAAATAATTTTCTTATTTAGCATGACCGGTTGGGACATGTGGGATCATTTGTGATGCGTAGAATTATTAAAAATTCATATTGTCATCCACTAAAAAACCATAAGATTTTTCAATCGAATGAATTCTCTTGTGTTGCTTGTTCTCAGGGAAAATTGATTATTGAACATTCTCCAGCTAAGATTGGAGTTTAATCTCCTAAAATTTTAGAATGTATTCGGGGAGAGATATGTGGGCCCATTCACCCATCATGTGGACCATTTAATGTTTTATGGTTTCGGTTGATGCACCAACTAGATGGTCACATATGTGCTGATTATCTTCTCGTAACCTGGTGTTTGCAAGACATCTTGTACAAATAATTCGATTGAGAGCACAATTTCCAGACTATAATATGGAACTATTCATTTAGATAATGCTGGAGAATTAATATCACAGGCGTTTAATGAATATTGTATGTTAATTGGAAATAATGTTGAACATCTTGTAGCTCATGTTCTTACATAAAATGGTCTTGGATAATCATTTATTAAATGCCCTACTTCAGTGTAGGAAATGTTATTCTGCCTGCAGCGCTTTCATGCATCATACCTACAAGTTATCATGAATATTCTCCCTTGCAATTGGCTTCCGGAAGTGAGATTAATATTTCCCATTTAGAACATTCGGGTATGCGATATATGTCCCAACTGCTCTACCGAAACGTACAAAGATGGGTCCCCAGAGAAGATAGAGAATATATACCGGTTATGAACTTCGTCGGTAATAAAATATCTTGAACCATTAACAGGTGATATGTTTTCAGCAAGATTTGCTGATTGTTATTTTTATGAAACAATTTTCCCAAGATTAGGTGGAGAGAATAAGATTTACCCAAGGTCAGTGGGATAAAACAAACAGCTGGAAAGAGAAATTACATGGAATGCAAACCAGCTACCTTATGCATTCACTCACATAAGTAGAGTGAATAAGTCATATATACCAGATGAAAATACTCCTGCGAAAATTGAAGTTCCTGAAGGACAAATTACAAAAGCAAATGAATTTGGACCTCGTCTGAACCATGGCAGACCAGTGGTTACAAAGATAAAAATCCTTGAAAAAGAAAAGGAGCAAAAACTCAAGATTCCCAAATAGAAGAAATAAAATCTCCTGAAGAGTTATGTGACATGATAGACGAAACCCCAGAAAATGATCAGGTACCTGAAAATGTTGATAGAAAAGAGATCTCAATAAATTATGTTGTCACATAAAAACGGTGGAACTGAAATGAAAGCGAGGATCTTGAACCAAAAACTATCGAAGAATATCGACGTAGAGATGATTGGCCAAAATGGAAGAAAATCATAGAAAATAGTTGAGCTCACTTGTAAAGCATAAAGTTTTTGGACCTCCGCACCCCTGAAGAGACAAAAACTGTTGGGCATAAATGGGTATTTATGCGGAAAAAAATGATAAAAATAAAATCATAAGACGCAAAGCACGTCTTGTTGCTAAAAGATTTTTGCAAAGACCGGGCATTGACTATGAGGAAACATATTCTCCAGCAAAGGATGCTACAATATTTCGTTGTCTTATCAGTCTGGTAGTAATTAAAAAATTAAAAATGCAATTGATGGATGTTGTTATAGCTTATTTGTATGGTTCCATCGAGAAAGATATTTATATGAGAATCCTTGAAGGATTTCGAATGCCTGAAGCATGTAAGTAATATTCTCGGAATCTTTATTCAATTAATTTATAAAAATCCTTATATGAATTAAAACAATCTGTTCGAATGTGGTATAATAGAATAAGCGGATATTTGGCGAGGGAACAATACAAGAATAATCTTATTTGTCCATGTGTTTTTATAAAGAAGACTGAATCTTCATTTTCTATAGTTGCTGCGTATGTTTATGATTTAAATATTATTGGAACTTCTAAAGAACTCTAGAAAAGGGTTAATTACATGAAAGCATGTGAAATAAAAGACCTTGAAAAACTAACTTTGTCTTGTACTGCAAATTGAACATCTAGCTGATGAAATTTTCGAACATCAGTCAACATATACAGAAAAGATCTTAAAACATTTTACTATGGACAAATCACATTCATTCAGTACTCCAATTGTTGTTCGGTCGCTCGACGAAAAAATGGATGTTTTTCGACCTTGAGAGAAAAATGAAGATATACTTGGTCCTAAAGTACCATATCTTAGTGCTACCGATGCATTGATGTGTCTAGCTAATAATACATGGGTCGATATAGCATTTTCTGTAAATCTATATCAAGGCATAATTGTGCTCCTACTTGAAGACAACGGTATGGAGTTAAACATGTACTTTGATATCTTTGAGGCACAATTGATATGAGATTGTTTTATTCTAAAAATCCAAATCATTAGTAACTGGTTATGCAGGTGCATGATATTTATCTGATCCTCATAAGGCTATGTCACAAACAGGTTACTTGATTACTTATGGGGATACAGCCATATCATGGCGTTCTGTAAAACAATATTTGGTTGCTACATCTTCTAATCATGCACAAATAGTTGCAATTCTTGAAACTGATCGAGAATATGTTTGGTTAAAGTCAATTTGTAAGCATATCCGAGAATCATATGGCATGAATTATGACAAGATAATTCCGATGGTACTTTTTGAGGATAATACAGCATGCATCGATCAACTAAAGGAAGGTTATATTAAAGGCGATAAAACAATGCATATTTCGTCAAAGTTCTTCTTCACACATGACCTTCAAAAGAATGGAGAAATTGATGTTCAACAAATACGTTGAAGTGACAATATTTCGGATCTATTTACAAAGTCATTACCCCCAAAAGGTTTTAAAAAGTTGGTGCATAAGATTGGAATGCGTCTATTCAAAGACTTGAAGTAATTTTTAAAATCGATGTACTCTTTTTTCTTTACTAGGATTTTTTCCAAAATGTTTTTTTTCCTAGAAAGGTCTTTAATAAGGCACGATTATCGAAAGATAGACATTCAAGGAGATTGTTACAAATATGGATGTCTCTTTGTGTACAAGTCTCATGATGTATATAGAACTTTCTAGTTCAAACCTTTAATCTTTCAAATTCTTATAACTTATGACTTTTGGCTTTTCAAGTACTTGTAACTATCTCTTACTAGGCCTATAAATAAGCACTCCACTTTACTTATAAGGACATGCTTGAAAATATATAATTCTACTTCTTTGTCTCTAATATATCTTATATTATAGTAGTATATTTCTAATAATTTGTATATAATACTTTATGTTGGCTTCTTATTATTGTCATCCGAAACGACAACATAAAACTGATAGTTTCAAAAACAAAAAAAGTCCCACAACTAAAGTAAACATATTTTTTTTTCATTTTTTTCACTCCATATTTTTTTCACATTCTCAATTATTTTCTCCTTCATTCTCTAAAATACACTCACAAAAAATTTCCATTGACACATTCTTTATAATATCCGTACTTTTTACCTTCATATTTTCCAACTTTTCTAATTCATTCGTACTCGATGTGACGCTTACCACCTTGTATATCGTTACATATTTGTCAGAACAGTTAGAAATTGAGACATTAATTGATGATTGTGTTGGATGCGTTGTTATGATTGAATAATGTATACCTTGTTGTATAGTTGTCGTGTGCATCGAGACGCTTGAGCAGTCCTGCAAATTCATGAATGTTATGCACATTATGTTCAGCACTAATGTACGTTAATGTCGACCTTAACGTACGTTAACCCTAGTTATAGCATACGTAAACATACCTAAGGTTTGAGGCAGAAGCCTCTGATGGCACACTTGCGTGGGCTACCTGTAGAGCATAGCGTACGTTAACGGCCCTTACGTATGCTAAGTCTCCACACAGCGTACGTAATGTTACTCCAAACAGCATACGTAATGCTACCTATTCCATCGAGGCAGTGGAACCTGTGGATTTCGTTGCGTACGTAACTTGGTCAGCTAACGTATGTTATGTGTTTAACATACGTAATCAGGTAAGCGTTGCGTACGTAACGATGCATCAGTTTACATAAGCTGGCTGCAACCCTTATTTCGCCGGTTTTCTTCTTTTTATCTTCCTCGGTGGCCAGCGGTGATTTTGAGGATTCTAAGGCGAAACTCCGACCAAACATCATCCTTTCACACCAATTTCAATGTCCTAGCATAGATTAAACTCCCCTCGACCTTCTCTTACCACCCGAATCAAGGTAAAATTCTTAAAACCTTGGTTTTTGAGATTTGGGGGGTTTGTTATAATTTCGTCCTTCTAATCCAATTTAGATTAGATTGATGTTAGATTATGATTGTGTAATTGTAATCCCTTAATTTCCTTGAAGTTTTGTGGATTAAATTCCGTGATTTCCACTATTGGTTGATTATAGTCGATTATGCCCTCATAATGTCGGATGAATGGTTCTAACGGGTAGGACTTACGGTAATTCCTTATGTTTGCGTAGTGTTGTAGTTGATTGAGTATCGTTGTGTGTTAGGAAGTAAATTTTGGAGAGAGTTCGTGTAACACCCCCGATATATTCGGGAATATTACAGCGCCGTAAATCCTTTACATAAGAATTTACAAGGCTGAATAAATGAAATGACAATAACAGATACCAACTTATGAAATCACTGAAATAAAATACAACCATCTGGTTCCATACCGAGAATACAAATATCCAATGAAGAGTTATTAATGCATCAATAAAATCCAAACATCATAAAATGACGACGTACTCGAGTACTTATTGAAATCACCAACAAACAACAGACAATAAAACCCGGCCGGAACATCACTCTGCACCCTCGTCGTCATGCATCTCCAGTGGTTGTTTCCCCGCTCTCCTGGATCCTGAACATACACAAATGTTCACCCCCAAAGGGGTTAGCACAACGATGCTAGTACAAGTACAATAATCATACAACAGTGATATAATCAACAATTATATCATAACAAGTTTCTCCAACGAAAAATATACACAACACATCATATCATAACAGTTTCAACATACTGATGGTATTCCAACGATCCAGCGCACACAGCTATAGATTCCCATGATGATCCCGTCGGACCAACATATGGTGGAACTACCTGTCCAACGATCCAGCGCACACAGCTATAGATTCCCATGATGATTCCCGTAGGATCAACGCATGGTGGACATATAATCACAACACATTTACACAATACAATCACATCATAATGGTCATAATATAAACAATTCTAGTTAGAGTACTTGCCTCGGTTCGTTGACAAGAATAAAACTTCCACGAATATCAAAATACTCGAAGGTCGTCCCCTTCGATCAATCACGTGTTAAGCTCGAACCTTAACAAAAGAAATAGCATAGAATTCATCTCATGCCGTACGAACGTCTAATAATTCAAAAATTACGGTAGGAAGTCCTTAATATGCAATCTGTCTGGATCGCTTAACGCACGCTACGAATCCTATGTAGCGTACGTTAATGCTACTCGTTAGCGCATGCAGTACACACAGTGTAGCGTACGCTAACCAGGCATGGTCATTGCCTCACGGATCAGCCGACTGACTCGCCTGATGACTTAACGCACGCTAAGTTCCAAACGTGGTGTACGTTAAACGTACTCGATAGCGCACGCTAATTCACGTAGCTTAGTGCACGCTAAGCGTGCATGGCAGTTCACTGGAGGGCAGCAGATTATACAAATGGTGATGAAGTAAGCGAATTCCTTATTGATTAATGTTTGTTATCCGACTTCATGTTATGTTCATAACCTTTATGAATGATCTCATGGATAATAACAACTTCGAGGTGCAAGTATACGTATAATCATCATAACACCATAATCCGTCTTGATTACAATTCTCATACAAAGTTTGGTGATCTCCGGTTGATGTATCAGATTCTACTATCATTATACACATTCAGGCTTCATCTTGAGGTGAACTAACAATTCCAACTTATACGAAAGAATATTTCCTAAGATGATTCTTCCTTTAAGTTCTTATAACCAAAAATAATATCACCTCCAATTCATGATCACAAAGATAACATAAATCATACGGATTGCTAACTTCAGAATGTTTCTCTCATCATTTGAAGTACTAGGATTCCAACTTCACGGTTCCAACAATAATATCGTAATCGTAGACATTCCAATCTTCTAAACATGATGTTTTTAAATAATTCACTAATGAAATTCAATAGTTCATTAACATGATCATTTAATTCCTTAGGATCCCAATCTAAGGTTGGAGATGGATTGAACATACCTTAATATGCCGAAATTACTGAACCGTAAGGTAAGATCCGACTCCGGTTGGTTATATGCCACTTCAAGGTGTTACTTCTCTTCAATGATCACTCACAAGTAATAACCAATTTTCAAGGATCAAGAAGATGTGTTCTAAGTGTGTTAGAAGGATAATTATTGCTCTCTGACCTCTCAAGAATGAAGAATGGACGAAGGAAATGTAAGCCAAAATGGGTTGTTGTCTCATTTATAATATTCTGCACTTTAGCTAATTAGCGCACGCTACAATACATCATTAGCGCATGCTAATAAACATTGACTCCAAATCTGTCCAGGTTCGTCCGCGGGAATCTTATCCGTACCCATGTGCCGGCTGGCGCATGTGCTAGCCGCCCAGCTCAATAATTCAGTGTCTAGCGCACGCAACTCCTACAAACGTAGCGTGCACTAGTAGTAGCCGATAGCGCGTGTTAAGCTACATTCTTAGCGTGCGCTATCACGAGTTTGCATGAGAAAATTTGCATGTTGCTATACTTATGTACAAAGATGCCATTGCAAGAAATGTGATACTCCAATAATCAAGACTACAAATACGAATAATACAGGGTTCGAATACAGATGAAATACACAGTAATAAATCCAGATATTACATACACTCCTACTAAAAAGGAGTTTCGTCCCGAAACTCAATACGAAAATAACTCGGGATCTCTGGACTTCATGCCATCTTCCGTTTCCCATGTGGCTTCTTCACTCCGTGACGTGACCATTGAACTTTGACCAAAACGATTGGTTTGTTCCTCAACTGCTTAACTCGACTCTCGAGTATCTTGACCGGTCTTTCTTCAAATGTCCCATCATGAGCGACTTCTATCTTGCCGAAATCAATGACATGACTAGGATCTGGTATATATTTCCGTAACTGGGATACATGGAACACGTTATGAACATGGCACAATGACGGTGGCAATGCCAATCTGTATGCCAACTCTCCAACTCTCTCAAGGATCTCGAACGGTCCGACATATCTAGAACTCAGCTTTCCCCTTCTTCCAAAACGGAAGATTCCCCGAGTAGGAGAAACCTTTAAAAGTACGTGGTCTCCAATATTGAACTCCAATGGGCGACGACGTACGTCTGCATAAGATTTCTGGCGACTCTGGGCGGTCAACAGCCTTTCACGAATCAAGGCTATCTTCTATCGAGTCTGTATGATCAAGTCTGGTTCTGTCCCGATCAAGTCTGATGAATCGTCCCAACATAAGGGTGATCTACATCTCCTCCCGTATAATGCCTCAAACGGTGCCATCATAATGGAAGCATGCCAACTATTGTTGTAGGTAAATTCAATCAACGGTAGATGAACTTCCCAATCAGTTGACCAATCTAAGGCACAAGCCCTCAGCATATCTTCCACCATTTGAATAGTCCTATCGGATTGTCCATCATTCTGCAGGTGATAAGCTGTGCTGAAGTTCAATTCGGTTCCCAAGGCCTTATGAACTGCTTTCCGAAAGTGAGACAGAAAACGGCCGTCTCGATCAGAAACAATGGTCTTCGGCGTAACATGCAATCGAACTATCTCCGAAATAAATACTCGTGCCAACCTCTCTGGTCCCCACGTGTCCTTAATGCCTAGAAAGTGAGCTGATTTGGTTAAACGATCAACTATCACCCAAATCATGTTCATTCCTGTCTTGGTTCTCGGCATACTAGTGATAAAGTCCATCGATATGTCCTCCCACTTCCATTCAGGAATCGGGAGCGGATTCAACATTCCGACAGGCCGTTGATGCTCGATCTTAACCTACGGACAAGTCAAGCATTTCGAAACATAGTCCGCTACATCTTTCTTCATGTTGCCCCACCAGAAATTCTGCTTCAAGTCCTTATACATCTTACTGGTTCCCGGGTGGATAGAATAGGGCGAATTGTGAGCTTCCTTCATAATTGTATGTTTCAGAACATCGATATTGGGAACGCAGAGTCGGTTCTGAAATCTCAAAACTACTTCATCATGAATTACGAATCCGGGGGCCTTCCCCTTGATCACTTCATCACGTAACCGAATCATCAGAGGATCATCTGCCTGTCTAGATTTGATTTCTTCGGTTAATGATGAAGTTATTTCCATCACGCACAGTTGTCCTTGGACTCTTTGTAACCACACTTCAATTTCTTCTCGAATCATCTCTCGTTGAATGCTAAGTTGGGAGGTCAGCGTCTCCAGCATCTGAATAGAAACAGGCTTGCGGCTGAGTGCATCGGCCACTACATTCGCTTTGCCTGGATGATACAAAATCTCCAAGTCATAGTCCTTAATCAGTTCTAACCATCTTCTTTGCCGCATGTTCAACTCTTTATGAATGAAGATGTATTTGAGACTCTTGTGATCCGTAAAGATCTGACAGTGAGTCCCGTACAGATAATGCCTCCAGATCTTTAAAGCATAAATTATTGCTGCCAGCTCTAAATCATGTGTTGGGTAATTCATTTCATAAGGTTTCAGCTGTCGTGAAGCATAAGCGATCACCTTATCATTCTGCATCAATATGCATCCGAGTCCTTGGTTCGAAGCATCACTGTAAACTATGAATCCTCCAGTCTCCTGTGGAAGTGATAAAATTGGTGCTGTCGTCAATCTCTTCTTCAATTCATCAAAACTAGTCTGACACGACTCATTCCACTCAAACTTTTGAGTTTTCTGCAGGAGTCGAGTAAGTGGGCGGGAGATTTTGAAAAACCCTTCCACGAACCGACGATAATACCCAGCAAGTCCTAAGAAACTTCGGACTTCTTTCACGTTCTTTGGAGGCTTCCAATCCAAAACCGCTTCGATCTTCTGAGGATCTACTCGGACTCCTTCAGCTGATACCACATGACCGAGGAACATTACTTCTTTTAGCCACAATTCACACTTAGAGAGTTTGGCGTACAGTCGTTCGTTTCTCAAAAGTTCTAACACAATCCGCAAATGTTGCGCATGTTTTTCTGGGCTATTAGAATACACCAGAATGTCATCAATGAACAAGACCACAAATTTATCCAAATATTCGATGAACACTCGGTTCATCAACTGCATGAATACAACAGGTGTATTATAGTGAGACCAAACGGCATCACTACAAACTCATAGTGTCCGTAGCGAGTTCTGAATGCTGACTTTGGAACATCAGATTTCTTAATCCTCAGCTGATGGTATCCTGATCTCAGATCGATTTTAGAAAATACTGTTGCTCCTTGCAACTGGTCAAATAAATCATCAATCCGTGGCAACGGATATTTATTCTTAATCGTCATCTTGTTCAGTTCTCGATAATTGATACGATCAAGCGATCCATCCTTCTTTGGACAAAAGAATGGCGCTCCCGGGCGGCAGCTTGTTGGATATAGCCTTTGTCCAGTAACTCCTCCAGCTGCTTTTTCAGTTCATACATCTCAGTAGGTGCCATACGATGCGGCGCCTTAGAAATTGGTGTAGCTCCGTGTTCCAGTTCAATGGTAAATTCTATATCCCTTCGTGGAGGTAGTCCAGGTAACTCGTCAGGAAATACATCTGGAAATTCGTTAACAACAGGAATGGATGAAAGTTCCACAATTTCGTCTTCTTTCTTCATTGCATAGCACCAGTATCCTGTACAGCCCTATTTCAACAATTGGACAGCTTTCATCGCCTTGATCAACTTTCCTGAGCTTCCTGGTTTCCATCTCTCAAACAGTACTTCGAAACCATCGTCAGCTATCAGCGAAATATTTCTCCTTCGGTAGTTTACAATAGCTCCATATCGATTAAGCTAATCATCTCCGAGTATCAGGTCGTCTCCTTGCATTTCTATCACAATCAGATTTGAGAGCCATTCCCTACCCCCAAATGACACAGGGAAATCTCTAGTCTCTAAGTTCCCAACAATCCTCTCTCCACTCGGTAAACCAACAACATAAGGTTCACAAGTATGAAAACCAGAAATATTCAAACGATTTACACAAGACAAGGATATAAAAGAATGCGTAGCTGCTGTATCGAATAAAACGCTAGCCCGGGAAAGGATGCGGGCGATTACGATGCGGCAGCGACATCTTGATCGTCTGCCCTCCTCATCTCGTACAGACGTGGGGGAACAGATCTGGCACTCGATGTCCCCTTTCGGTCCCATTGTCCTCTCCCTCGTCCGCGGCCAAAATTTTGAGGCATTTGAACACTTTGCTGCGTCTGTTGGATACTAGCTTCCTTCTGAACTGGCTGCGATGAACGGGTTCCATTGTACTTGGTGGCATCCTTGCAAAACGTCGCACGGTGCCCTTCTTGTCCGCAATCAAAACATGTAACTGGAGTGCGCAAACAATCACGCCAAAGGTGGCCTGGGCGACCATAGTTAAAGCACTTCCTAGCTGTATCCGTCGTAGCTGACATTGTTCCGAAATTCTTTCCGCTCTTAGATGGGTGCGGAGGTTTCTTGAAAGAATGAAAAGAAGACTGGGCCTTGCGGGGCCCACTGCTCTTGTGCTCTGTAAAAGTACCAGAGACTTTCTATTTCTTCGACTCCATAAACTTCTTCATTGCTGCTTCTTTAATTTCGTACACCAACGCCTTATCTTGGTATTGACGGAGGGTGGTACATTCAAAACCGGACATGTACCTCTGGATTTCTGGATTCATCCTCATTTCAAATTAAATCATCATCTCTGCATCTGTTCTGACCAGATGTCGAACAAATGCTAACTGCTGGTTAAACGTCTTAATTATCTAGGATACGGGTTCGTCTGATGGCTGAGCGGAGAAAAACTCCCGAACTTTGGCTTCCCTCACAGGACGAGGGCAGTACTGAGCTTCCATCATCATTTTAAATTCTGTCCAATCAGCATTATGATATGCAGGTCGGATAGCTTCCCACCACTCGGATGCTTCCCCTATCAGAAAGTACTGGGCAATAGGAGCTCTCCTGTCGTCTGAGCAATTAATTCCAGCAAAAATTTTCTCCAATTCCTTCAACCAATGATCCCAAGTGGGAGTCTCGGAAAAGCCGTCAAATTTGGGTGGTTGCATCTTTGCTACTTCTTGCAACCATCGGTCACCTCGATTTCCCATTTCTGGGATCCTTTGCTGTCCATCTCCGTGCTGAAATCCCACCGCCACCTGCATTCGGTCCACGACATGAGCGAACTGAGTCATCTGATTCACCACTTGACGAAGGATTCTGACAGTACAAGAGTTCGGTTCGTTATTGATGGATCGTTGCGGCTACTTTGAGCTATGACTGGCCTGATTAGAAGGCGACGCCTCCCTTTCAGCATTCCTTCGTCCACGTCCACGACCGCGACCACGTCCACGTCCGCCTCTCAACATACTGTAAGCATAAATACTCAATATACAGGAAACAACATCGTTCTAATGTTCAAGTATAAAGAGGTACAACATGTAAAGAACGAGATAGAGTTTTGGAACTTACAACCACCGTTCGCATGAAGACTTAAGCAGTGCAGTGATGTCATTCACGGCCGGTTACCTCAAAAGACGTAATTGACCCCTATTTTAACCCAATGGCCAAGATATCCATAATCTTAGCTCTGATACCATATTCTGTAACACCCCCGATATATTCGGGAATATTACAGCGCCGTAAATCCTTTACATAAGAATTTACAAGGCTGAATAAATGAAATGACAATAACAGATACCAACTTATGAAATCACTAAAATAAAATACAACCGTCTGGTTCCATACCGAGAATACAAATATCCAATGAAGAGTTATTAATGCATCAATAAAATCCAAACATCATAAATTGACGACGTACTCGAGTACTTATTGAAATCACCAACAAACAACAGACAATAAAACCCGGCCGGAACATCACTCTGCACCCTCGTCGTCATGCATCTCCAGTGGTTGTTTCCCCGCTCTCTTGGATCCTGAACATACACAAATGTTCACCCCCGAAGAGGTTAGCACAACGATGCTAGTACAAGTACAATAATCATACAACAGTGATATAATCAACAATTATATCATAACAAGTTTCTCCAACGAAAAATATCCACAACACATATCATATCATAACAGTTTCAACATACTGATGGTATTCCAACGATCCAGCGCACACAGCTATAGATTCCCATGATGATCCCGTCGGACCAACACATGGTGGAACTACCTGTCCAACGATCCAGCGCACACAGCTATAGATTCCCATGTTGATTCCCGTCGGATCAACGCATGGTGGACATATAATTACAATACATTTACACAATACAATCACATCATAACGGTCATAATATAAACAATTCTAGTTAGAGTACTTGCCTCGGTTCGTTGACAAGAATAAAACTTCCACGAATATCAAAATACTCGAAGGTCATCCCCTTCGATCAATCACGTGTTAAGCTCGAACCTTAACAAAAGAAATAGCATAGAATTCATCTCATGCCGTACGAACGTCTAATAATTCAAAAATTACGGTAGGAAGTCCTTAATATGCAATCTGTCTGGATTGCTTAACGCACGCTACGAATCCTATATAGCGTACGTTAATGCTACTCGTTAGCGCACGCAGTACACACAGTCTAGCGTACGCTAACCAGGCATGGTCAGTGCCTCACTGATCAGCCGACTGACTCGCCTGATGACTTAACGCACGCTAAGTTCCAAACGTGGCGTACGTTAAACGTACTCGATAGCGCACGTTAATTCATGTAGCTTAGCGCACGCTAAGCGTGCATGGCAGTTCACTGGAGGGCAGCAGATTATACAAATGGTGATGAAGTAAGCGAATTCCTCATTGATTAATGCTTGTTATCCGACTTCATGTTATGTTCATCACCTTTATGAATGATCTCATGGATAATAACAACTTCGAGGTGCAAGTATACGTATAATCATCATAACACCATAATCCGTCTTGATTACAATTCTCATGCAAAGTTTGGTGATCTCCGGTTGATGTATCAGATTCTACTATCATTATACACATTCAGGCTTCATCTTGAGGTGAACTAACAATTCCAACTTATACGAAAGAATATTTCCTAAGATGATTCTTCCTTTAAGTTCTTATAACCAAAAATAATATCACCTCCAATTCATGATCACAAAGATAACATAAATCATACGGATTGCTAACTTCAGAATGTTTCTCTCATCATTTGAAGTACTAGGATTCCAACTTCAAGGTTCCAACAATAATATCGTAATCATAGACATTCCAATTTTCTAAACATGATGTTGTTGAATAATTCACTAATGAAATTCAATATCTCATTAACATGATCATTTAATTCCTTAGGATCCAAATCTAAGGTTGGAGATGGATTGAACATACCTTAATATGCCGAAATTACTGAACCGTAAGGTAAGATCCGACTCCGGTTGGTTATATGCCACTCCAAGGTGTTACTTCTCTTCAATGATCACTCACAAGTAATAACCAATTTTCAAGGATCAAGAAGATGTGTTCTAAGTGTGTTAGAAGGATAATTATTGCTCTCTGGCCTCTCAAGAATGAAGAATGAACGAAGGAAATGTAAGCCAAAACGGGTTGTTGTCTCATCTATAATATTCTGCACTTTACCTAATTAGCGCACGCTACAATACATAATTAGCGCACGCTAATAAGCGTTGACTCCAAATCTGTCCAGGTTCATCCGCGGGAATCTTATTCGGACCCATGTGCCGGCTGGCACATGTGCTAGCCGCCCAGCTCAATAATTCAGTGTCTAGCGCACGCAACTCCTACAAACGTAGCGTGCGTTAGTAATATCCGATAGCGTGCGTTAAGCTACATTCTTAGCGTGCGCTATCACGAGTTTGCATGAGAAAATTTGCATGTTGCTATACTTATGTACAAAGATGCCATTGCAAGAAATGTGATACTCCAATAATCAAGACTACAAATCCGAATAATACAGGGTTCGAATACAGATGAAATACACAGTAATAAATCTGGATATTACAGTTCGAACTGAAGTCCTCTCCATTTACCGTTTCACATCGTAATAACCAAGGCAAGTACATGTATTACATTGTGGTATGTATTATGTGAATTCGAAATGATTGATGTTTTGTGAAAAACGTAAGTGTGTGTGTTGTTCTTCCACCTGTTGATAGTTCGACAGAACCTCTAGGTATCTATGCTAAGGGCGCTGGATCGCAGAAGTGGTCTCCTACCTGGGGACGGTTCGACAGGACCTTTGGGAGCTGATGCTAAGGGGAAAGGCCACGGGTTACCAAGTGTGGTTTTCGTGATGATGATACGTGATGACATGATTTTCTTGATCATGATGTTTTCAATGAAAGTTGATATTTCGAAATATTATTTCTTTTAAATATTTTAAAAATGTGAAAGTGATGTTGGTTTGTATTTATATATAATGTGGTGTAATTGTGTATTTGCACTAGCCATTCCAATGCTAACCACTTAAATGGGGAAATGTATTTTATGCACTTCAGGTGTTGGACAACACGAGGAACACGAACGGGAAGCGCACACGAAGGATGACTAATCATGATGTTACGAGGCTCGAGTCTTGGGAGTTTACTTACAAAGATGTCTTGGTTATTTGTTAGAGTCAGTTAAGTAGTCATTTACTATTTTAAGGCTATCGTCGAAGTCTCATGCGTGGGCATTGGATTAATGTTATATTTTGTCTCACGTTATTCTAGTCAAAACGTTTTGGCCGAGGCCACGGCCTAACTTTTGTTATTACATATTTTATGTTTATGTGTTATGTATGGTTATGTGACTGTTTAGCCTGGTGGACCTTCTGAGAGGTTCTACGGCGTGTAATGGCCCTTGAGTTACTTGGGGTGTTACATTTGTGGTATCAAAGCTTAGGTTGTGAATACTTAGGCTGTCGGTCAAGTTGGGTCTATCAGTGAGTCGTAAGAGTCAGTTGTCGATCTTAACATCATCATGTTATCATATTTCCGTGCGACATGTGGTTGTACTTCTCCTCGAACTGTTATGCTTCTATACTTTTCCTTATGTGAGTTAGAATCGTGAATTGAGGTACTTGGCACTGTAAATTGTGAACTGTGCTGATCTTGTTTCATTTACTTTCTTATTTCTTCAGTATGTTGAGAGGTCATGGTAGACTAGCTCGAGGACACGTCCAAGGCCATAGAAGTGGTGCAACCAATGGTTCGGCATTGTATACGGTGTCGAATACTCTGTCTTTGAATTCTGACGGACATCAGCGCTTTTCCGCTAGCCAGGACCAATCGTCGGGTAATAACACCGACACTGCAGCTACCGCTATTCTTCAGCAGTTGGTAGCCTAATTAGCTAAGATAGCTCATGGTGGGTGTTGTTACCCAAAATATTATCCGGAGATGATATGCTGGAATGGACGAGTAACAAACAAAGTGCGAGAGCACGTCCGTGGGGAAATAAATAACACAAGATTTGTCGGGGTTGTTAGTCCCGGGATTGAATGCTCTCGCGAGATGTTATTAATATGAATACTAGTGAGTACAGATATTAATGTTAGAGTACAATTACAATGAATGTAAAGACTCTAATTATCTTAGCCATCGAGTGCTGTAGATTGCCGGAAGAACCAGAGTTGAAGTTCTGTGAGTTCTTGTTACAAAGATAGAGAGTTCTCTGTATAGTTTGCTTTTGGTGTTCTGTGTTTATGTTGTGATACTGTGTTTTTGTTCACGATTTTCACTGTCCTTTGGCCACTGCTGGAGGCCTTCTATTTATAGAGGAAGAGATTGCTAGGTTCTCCCTGTCCATCGTGGGTGACCGCCGTTTCCTATATTAAAATAAGGTGGGCGATCGTCCCAGCACGTGGGACTGTTTCCTTAAAGTCCGCGGCTGCTGCTGGCAGCCAGAGGCGCGAACCAAAGAGGAGACGGCAGGTGCCTTTTCTCGCTGTCCTGGGCGGTCCCACCTTAGGTCCTTTCGGCGGGCCTGTCGGTTGGTGAGGCCGTCCCTATCACGGACAGCTGCTGATGGGCTGGAGTAGGACCTGTTCTTGCGGCGCCTTTTGCAGATCTGCACGTGGGTCTTCACCCAAGATTCGGTCTTTAAAGACTTTGACGGGTGTCGGATTCATACGTGGCATGGGATGATCATCTCCAGTCGGCCATTAGAGGTGATCGCCAGATGCCAATAGACGATCGCCTTGGACGTCGACCACGAGGCGCTTGCCCATCATCTGTCTTCTTTAGCTAGCTCCTGACCATTATGCCGATCGCCATCGAGGCGTATAAATCGCCGCACAACAATTGCCCCCCAGCTCGCTCCGATGTCGAAGATGTGGGGTGAGGTGGCACTGCTGGCGATTGCCTGTTTTAGACGAGTGACTCATCTATTTATGACAAGGACGATCGTCGCCTGGACGAACTTGTTTTGAATTCGGACGATCTCCTTAGGCGTTGGAAATAGCGAGAAGTGGAGGCGGGCTTTCGAAACGTCACTGGGACAAGCGTCGCGCTCCCGTTGGGGGAGTCCGATGTTTTTTGTCAGACTTGTCGCCTGGCGTGCCCTCGAAACGACGCGTACGCGGGTTTCGAGGGTTTTATTTAATGTGTCTTCCCGACGGTTGCACTTCAGCCCCCGGGATTCCGCCTATTTTCACAGAGGTCCCTGCTCTCGCCTATAAAAGGGCTAGAGCTACTGGAGTTTAGATCTTTATGCGACCTTGTCTTTAGACGAAGACTTTGTCGAAATTCCTTGAAGCTTCTTGCGCCGATCGACATTTTCTCTAGGTAAGAACAAAAATTCTCTTCCCCATTTTCTCTTCGAACATGTCTGGAGGAGGATCCAATGTGTATGAGGCTGGTAGCTCTTCTGCCGCCACGACTTCTCCTGCCCGGGAAGAAACCTCTGTGGATCTTCACATGGAGACGGCCGTCGAGGCCATTCGTGCGGGGATTGCTCCCGCGGAGGTTGAAGAGCTTTTCAACGAGGCTGACATGGCGAGGTCGGCGGCGGGGCAGAAGGGCTCGCCGGTAGACGAGGATGAGGCGCTGTGGATATATTGGGAGCAGAATAGTGCGTTCGGCAAGGCCTTTATGGAATTTGCCGGACTTATGGAGAGGTTGGCCGGACCACGGCCTCAGTTTGACTTCGGTGCATACTCGGTCGCCCACCCCTATGAGCGCGTGAAGCGGATGTCATTCCGGGCCGCGGACCGCTCCCCATGGACCCTCGGTCAGATCCGTAGTTCGGCGACCAGGAAGGACTTGAGTCTCTGGAGGGCGAAGTTCCATATCCCTTCTGATGTCTCATTGTATGTGCCTTCGGAGAACGAATGCGCCGACCAACCTCCCGAGGGTATGGTCGCCGTTAACAAACTGATCCTCGAGGCTGGTTTGCGGTTCCCATTGCCGTTCGCCATGTCATACCTGCTGACCGCCTGGAATGTGGCGCCGCTCC
Source organism: Orobanche coerulescens (assembly GCA_033398695.1). NCBI lineage: Eukaryota > Viridiplantae > Streptophyta > Magnoliopsida > Lamiales > Orobanchaceae > Orobanche > Orobanche coerulescens. Next base: position 125,650,617 of record CM065812.1, on the reverse strand, counting down.
AATTGATGCCGAACGCCTGGCTGCAGATTATTAGTACCTTGACACTTTTTGGCGGTCATCGGCTGTTCCGTATACCTTCTGCGTTATAAATGAACTACCTCATCAAGCTGACTGCGCAGAAGGGTTCAATTGGTGGCTATCACATTCAGGGTCGCATAGGTAGGGTGGTCCTCGGGGTGCCGAACAAAGTTCGGGGCGACCTGGCAAAATGGTGCTGGGTTGGCGGAGCGTGGAGGTCGGCGGAGAGCGATAAACCAGAGGATGAGTTGGATATCCCCACCAGCTTTCAGGAGAGGAATCTGAGTAAGGGTTTTAACTCTCCCTTTGTTCGGATACACCTTGAACTGATCTAATTTGGTTTCCTTTTTGCAGGCTCCCATGTTCCAGCGATCGACGACCTTCCATTTGACTTCTTGATCATCTGGGAGCGAATCCGTGGTCTGCCAGACAACTACATCGACACTCGCACGGTCAACAATGAAGCTCATTGGTTGGGCGCTCGGTTGTTTCGCTTCCCTCGCCACCTGAAGGTTCCAGGTATGAATGTTTACTATCTCTTTTCTGCTTGACGATCGTATGATTGAAAGAGATGTCTAACTTGGTTGAATTTTCTTCTTTGACAGGGATCCACTTTCCCCACTACTCCGAGCCCCCAAGAGAGATTATAATGTCGAACCCCGGCCTTATGAGCCGTCTCCTCCAAGGGAAGAAGGCGGGTCGTGCCCCTGCAACGACGTCCCATCCTATCCCCGAGGAGAGACCTATCATCGCGCCGGTCGTCGAGCCAGAGGCTCGGGATGAGGAGCAGCTCCAGTGCAACCACAAGAGGCGGAGGCCGGAGGAGCCCCTGCCCACTGTTGCTGCGGAGGCGTCCATTGTGGTGCTGCCGGTTGCCGCGCCTCCTATTTCTGCCGTTCCAATGGCGGAGGGGTCTACGCCCTCGGAGACCTTCCTAAAGACTGCGGCGATCGCTGAAGCCGAGACTCCGCGGGGCAAGCCCTATTTCGGCCGCGACCCTGAGAAGGTCGCAAGGTAAGACTAGTTTGATATTTCTGAGTTAGGCTACTTGTGTAGGGTGCATACTAACTCCTTCGTTTTTTTTTGTTGCAGGGTCCGCCTTGCCGATCCGAGCACCTCGCCGATGTTGCTGGATTTTCTGGCGAGCAAGTCCCTGCGCGAGCCTATCGACGTCCCTTCCTACATCTCCCGGGCCATCTCCTCACTTCCGAAGGCTTGAACGACCGACTTGGACACGATTGCGCGCCGGCGGTCTGGAGATGCCATGCAGGCGACACTTGCCCTGACCCTACAAGTGGCGACGATGGCCGCTCAAGCTATTAAAGATTGTGAGGGGCAGCCCTCTACTGCTCGCCTTCACTCAGACCTTGAGGCAGGTCGGAACCAGAATTCCGAGTTTTCCGATAGGATCGTGGCCATGGAGAAGGAGTATACTGAGACGGCTAAGCGAGCTTAACAAGATCTTGACCGGATGAGGCAGGATCTCGACCGGTCCCAAGCGGTGGTCGATAGGATGCGTGACCAGATGACGGAGGCTCGTCGGTTGCATGCAGCCTCGCAGGAGGAGGTGACCGGGCTGAAGGCGGTGGTGGATCGGCTAAATGGCATGCTGGAGTCGTCGAAGGGGGAACTGGCTGCCAAGGTAGCTGAGCTCAAGGATACGGACAAGACAGCCGCGGGGTTGAAGGAGAAGTTCGAGGCGATCGAGACCGATACCTACCTCAGCGTGGAGTACGTCGGCGAGTTCGCATATTACATGGCTTACGCCGACGCCATCCGTGCTGCCAAGAAGGGAGGGCTCGAGGTCGGCCCTCTGATCGAAAACTTCAAAGCCTACGTGATCGAGCATCCCTTGCAGCCGGACTTCTCTCTGCCGAACCTTGACCTCACCGACCTTGGGATCTATCTGAGCTGGTATCCGTCGCCGGACAAACTTGTTTATCCTGAAGCCGGTGAGGAAGCGTGCGTCGATCGATCTGCTGGAGGCGAAGGCCAGGTGGGGGTGGCCTGAGTGAACCCGCTGTTATGATGTTTTTCTTTCCTTGAAATTTCCAGTTTCTTCTTGTTTTGCCTTCGGGCGTGTATGTACAAACCATTTGAATGGAATAAAATACGTTTTTTACATCTGACTCTTTATTTGTACGGTCGCCTCTCTGAATGTTTGCATACGAATTTACACAAGTGTTTACACAATTACACCTGATGCCTTGTTTGTATGATCGTCTGTCTGAATGTTCCGTATCATTTCGACTTTGCACAATTGTTTGGAGATCGACCGTTGTATGAATAGATCCGAATGTATAGGTACACTTAAATTCTTACTTATAAATTTCTTGAACAAAACCAATCGTCATGTGTGTATTTAAACAAAGCCGCATCGTGTGTGGTTTCTTCCTCCCGATCGCATGTATAAATAGCTCCGTTTTGCCCCTTTTTTTTGTTTACTTAGCGAAAGTAAGGGAACGAAAATAATACTTTTGGTGAGCTACCTTTAGTTTGTTTCTTGCGATCTTCAGTTTTGTTGATTCCTGGAGGGAGGCTGATTGTTTCGACGTTGAGGAACCGTGCACGGTGGCGGAGTTCGATGGACCGACCTCCATGATCGTGTCTTGTGCGCGAGGGACATTCCACATGTTGGTCTGTCTCGTGACTCACTTTGTTGTGAGGGTCCCCCGTTAGGCTGCGCCCGCCTCGTATTTAAACGAAAGGCGAGCGGTCTGGGTCTGGAGGATTCCTTGCACGGGGCGTCGTCGGATTAATCAACTCCACGTCCGCGGCTTGTTAGCACTTTTCTACCTCGGATCGTCATGTTAGATGGAAATTCTCGACGGTATACATTGTGACTGTGGTAGGGACGTGTCGCCTTGTCGGGGTCCATCATGCTAGATGATGAACCTTTGAGGGCGGACGAGCGTGTCCACAGATTTGTTTGGAGGGTTCTTCGGCTACGCCCGCCTCGTATTTAAACGAAAGGCGAGTGATCGCAGCCCAATGGAACCTTGCATGGATGAAGCTGTCGGTTCCATCGACCTCCAGGACCATGGCTGCACTTTTCTACCACGGATCGCCATGTTGAATGACGATCCTCGACGGTATATGTTGTGCTTGGAGGGGCGATCGCTTGCATAGGTCCGTTAGGTTAGATGACGACCTCTTGTAGGGCGAGCGAGTCGTCCTCTTTTTATTTATTTGTTTTGTCGAGGTGAATTAGAGGATCGAAGGATCTCATTAAACTCTTTGTACATTGGGTAATTGAATACAGAGTTTTTATTGATAATATTTCTTCAAATGCATGGCGTACCACGGATATTGGTCCGGAGTGCCGTCTGGGTGTTGGAGTTCGTAGTCTCCTCTAGTCAGCCATTTAGATACCCTGAAGGGCCCCTCCCAATTTGGGCCAAACACTACCGTGTGAGTCTGGACCTTTTTGAGGACTAGGTCGCCCACTTGGAATCGCCTTTCCTTGACCTTCGAAATGAAGAATTTCTCGGATTTCCTTTTGTGGATCGTGTTCTTCATTTCCGAGGTCAGTCTCCATTCTTCGAGCATATCTAAGGCGATCCGTCGGGCTATATCATTATCTGTCGTCATTTCTTGTTCAGTTCGGTGGCTGAGGACGGCGATCTCTGAAGGGATCACCACTTCTGTTCCGAAGGCGAGGGCGAACGGGGTCTCTCCGGTTGAGTTTCGGGTCGTCGTTTGGTAGGACAACAAAACATCCGGGAGCTCGCTCGCCCATCGTCCTTGTTTGGATTCGAGTCGTGCTTTGTTCGTGTGTTTGAGGATCTTGTTTACAGCCTCTACCTATCCATTCGTATGAGGGTGGTAAGGGGCCGAGAACAACTTTTTGATTCCCCATTTCTCGCAGAATTGCATGACTTCCAAGCCGTCGAACTACTTTCCGTTGTCGGAAATGATAGCCTGGGATAGACCGAACCGGCATATGATGTTCTTCCAAATAAACTTGATTACTTGTTCTTGGCCGATCTTGTTGAGTGGCTCGCCTCAGCCCATTTCGTAAAATAATCGACCCCCACGATGGCAAATTTACATCCCCCTGGCACCGTCGGCAAGGGACCAATGAGGTCGATGCCCCATTGGGCGAATGGCCATGGGCTGTACATAGAAGTGAGCTGCTCGGGGGAGAGCTTGATGTTCAGGCCCATCACTTGACACTTGTGACATGATCGGGCGTAGGTGATCGCGTCTTTTTGTAGTGTAGGCCAGAAAAAACCTTACCTGGTCGTCTTGTGGATGATAGCTCACCCCCCCAGCGTGATTTCCACAGATCCCATCATGGATCTTGGCTAAAACGAGTCGGCCTTCCTCCGGCATAATGCACTTGAGAAGAGGAAGGCTGAAAGCTCGCTTATAAAGCCGGTCGTCCAATAGGGTGTATCTGGTTGCACGGAGCTGAAGTTGGCGAGCTTTGATACGATCGGTCCCGTCCTTCAAGTATTTAATAAACGGAGTCATCCAGTTCTCTTCGGCGATGGAAACTGTGGTAATCAGGCTTCTGTCGATCGCCGGCTTTGTTGATTTTGTGATTTGGATAATATGCCGCCCCATCTGATGATGCTAGTTTGGATAGGGCATCGGCTTGGGAGTTGTGCTCTCTCGGGACTTGTTCGATCAGCACTTCTTCAAACTTTGTGCACATTTCGGCGACCAATTCTTGGTATTTTATCATTTGTTCGCCGCGCGCCTCATATTCTTCCTTGACTTGGTTCACGACCAAGAGGGAGTCCATGGAGATGTGGAGGCGACGAACGTCCAGGGCGAGTGCTAGATCGAGCCCGCCTACCAAGGCTTCGTACTCGGCTTCATTGTTGGTCACATGGAACCCGAAATGCACAGCATTTGTGAAACTTTGGCCGTCGGGGCTGATGAGGACAATCCCTGACCCTGCTCGTGAGTTGGTCGCCGAGCCATCCACGTACAATTTCCAAGCAGGGCGGCCGACTTGGGTCGGACTGGGTGGGAACGTTAATTCTACCACGAAGTCCGCCAGAGCTTGGCCTTTGATCACTGTGCGAGGAGCGTACGTGATACCGTATTGGGCGATCTCCATCGACCACTTGAGGAGTCGCCCGTTGGTGTCTGGCCGGTGCAGAACTTGCCTTAAGGGGAGAGTCGTCAGAACCTCTACTTGGTGTTCGAAGAAGTAGGCCCTCAGCTTGCGAACACTCATGACTAATGCGTAGGCGATCTTCTCCAGAGGCGTGTAATGAGTTTCCGTGTCATGGAGCGCTTGACTAATGAAATAGATCGGCAAGTGGGTTTGCCCCTCTGCTCGTACTAAAACGGCACTCAGCGCGACCTCCGAGGCCGCCAGGTAAAGGAATAGCTTTTCCTCGGGGATCGGCTTCGCCAAGATTTCGGGGTTAGACAAATACTCCTTGATTTTGGCGAACGCTATTTGACTCTCCTTTGTCAATACAGACTTCTTGTTCTTTATAGTCGCGAAGAATGGCTTGCTTTTATATGCGAGCCGAGAAATGAAACGGTTAAGGGCAGCTAGACAACCTGTGAGGCGTTGCACCTGTTTGACATTCCGTGGCTCCTGCATGCCGAGGATCGCCTGGATCTTGGTGGGGTTTGCCTCGATCCCTCTTTGGCTCACGATGTGCCCCAGGAACTTTCCGGAGCTTACCCCGAAGTTGCATTTCTTGGGGTTCAGCTTCATGTTGAACTTCTCGAGGATGGCGAACGTCTCGACAAGGTCATTGAGGTGATCTTCCTTTTTGAGGCTCTTGACTACGATGTCGTCAATGTAGACCTCCATGGTCTTGCCAATCTGGTTGGCGAACATCCCGTTGACTAGCCGTTGGTAGGTCGCCCCCGCATTCTTCAGACCGAACGGTATTCGGACCCAAAAGTACATGTCTTTTTTAGTATGGAACGACGTGTGTTTTATGTCTTTCTCCGCCATTGGGATCTGGTGGTACCCGTCTAAGGCATCCATGAACGACATCATTTCGCAACCTGCCGTGCTATCGACCAAGTGGTCAATATGAGGTATCGGAAAGTGGTCTTTTGGACATGCCACGTTGAGGTCGGTGAAGTCGATGCATAACCTCCAGGAGTTGCTAGGATTTTTGACGAGCACCGCGTTGGCTACCCATTGTGGCTCGTCTGTAGCTACTCCGATTAGTTTGTTGTCGAGTAGTTTTTTGACTTCTATGTCGAGCGCTGCGTACTTCTCAGGACCGAATTTCCTACATTTCTGGTGAACAGGCTTCCTTGTAGGGTCGATCTTTAGATAGTGGCAAGCATGCTCAGGACTTATGCCGACCATATCTTGATGCGACTAGGCAAAGACTCCGATGTTCTTACGTAGTAAAATGATCAGATCATCCTTTAACTCGAGGCTGACGCTTGTGCTGATCTGTACTTCCCGCTCTGGGCGAGCCGGATCTATCGTTATACTTGTTGGGATTCGGTTATTAAAATCGAATTATGCAGCGGAAAATAAACCGGTCCAATCGGATAAAATCAAACCCCAAAAATGGACTGATCAAGCATCATATAAACGAATATAAATAACGAGGAATAAAATCCAAGAATACTTACCCTCGTAGTCCTTTGATAATATAATCTTCGAAAAAAAAACCCGAGCAAGCCTTTTCTCGATTACCGACACGAACATGAATCTAATTCGTTGTAGCTTGTTGAATGATCCAACACCGAAAATGCCAAATGTCTCTACGTTATCACGCGTCGTATATTGATCGGAAAAATAAAATATCAATTAGTTCTCAAAGAACACGGCTAGGAATTGATACGGTATTTTTCTTCTCTTCTCTTCTTCCTTTTCTTTCTCTCAAAAATGAACAAGAAATTGAAAGAAAAATTTTCTCCCTCCTATTAAGTTACTCACGGCTGAAACTTCAACTCTTTTGTGGTGAGTTATGGTATGATTTTATAACATGATTGAAAAGATACTAAAGATCAAAATTCTCATGTTATCTTTTGTCTTCATGTACAAAAACAACTCAAACTCACCCCACACCACATCATGACAACTAAAGAAAGTATCATGCAAGGTGGGAGGAAAATGAGGGGAGGCGGCCCACTAGATTTTAGGTGAGAAAACGAGCCGAGCCACTCGGTTCATGTACTGGACATTCGCGTGTCTAGTCCGTTAAATACACTTCGTTTTATCCCAAATGTATTTATACTTAATTAATTAATCCAATTAATTAATTTTATCAAATACAAAATTATAATAATATATTTCCAAGAAATAATTATTTATGAATTAAATTAATTACCCAGTAATTAATTTCAATTCACTAGACCGCATGATTTATCAAACAAATCAAATTAGATATCTAATATCCAATATTAATGAAGAGATAATAAATATATATTTATCCATCAAATATCCTTGTGCGCGACTCCGTAGGTCCGTCTTAGTCGGCAATAGGAGGAACCAAGGAGTACGGGTAACACTTAGCCAGTCTAGTGCTTCGTACCGTAACCCAACTAAGAACGAATGATCGGATCATTCCAAAACCATTATGTCGTGAATATCGTATACGTATAAACTCTTCAATCATATGTCCCGGTCAAGTATTAGGGTCACGGTAAAGTCAAACCCTACTGTAACTTGACTCTATGCTTTCTGTTAATGCAAACTGAGATCATCGAGCTCTCGTGTATCAAATACAACTAGCTCTAAATGCTTTGGCCAGAGACTTATAATCTCATTTGCTATTAACCGCATAGGACATTTACCTGCTCACTTACAGGAAAAAGAATTTTATCTTAGTATTCAGTAGAGACTGCTACTTGCCCATTAAGTTGCATTTCGAGGTTGACCCCACCCACCGGCGATTGGATCGAACTACTCTAATGACTGACTGAATGTCACAAGCACATCTCCTACTGAAACCTCAAGTCAAAGGTCCATGTATACCTATCACAACCTTTCGATCCAGTCATTGACAAACCCTGAGTGATATCCATGTGACCGAATCGAGGTGAGTCGTGTTCGAGTACACTAATTTCATTAGCATACCTATAACGTGTGCTTCCACTAACTCTTAGTGAAGACCGGCACTCTACATGTCAAAGTACACATTATACAAGTCTTGTCTAAACTTATTGCCCAGTTAAGTTTTATCCACTTGCGAATGAGTTAAGCATTCGAGCTCTAAACACTTCCAGTGCCTATCTCCTTATCTCCATAAGGAGTAGAATATTTGCTCTCAAATGCTAGGACTATTATTCTATATATCAAATCACAATGCCAGTGATATACAATAATATAGAAATAATTATTACCTTATTAAATATTCATAATTACAATACAAATACTCTCACTCTCTCATCGTCTCAGTGGCATTCGAGGGCATATCCCTAACAATATTTTCCAACTCTTCAATGGGGACGGTTGCTTCTCGTTTGGAACGATTTCCGGACTCGATCCTTGGATCGATGTTGAGACTTGGCTCGAAACCGATCCTTGGCTCAATGTCGCCCGTCAATAGATGTGAGATGCCGTCCTCTGAATCGAGCTGGTACGAGGTGCTTGGTTCGTCGATCTCCATCGGTTGATTGTCGATCGTCTCAATGTTATAAATAGTATGGGAAGTGTTGAAAGAAGTTACGACACAGGAGTAATTCAAACATTTCTTAGCCATTAGCTGGTCTCCTTTTATAGTACCGACCGTCCCGTCGGCGGTGGGGAATTTGATACAGTAAAAGAAAGAAGAGGCGACCGCCTCGAAGGTTTCTAGAAATGGGCGACCTAGGAAGCCATTACAGATGTTGGTCCTATCTATGATTATAAAATTGAAGTTCCTAGTGATCCTAACCTTGGGATCGTAATAGCATATTAGCTCGACAGAGAGCTTGATCCTTCCATAGGCTTGGACCGTGTTGTCGCCGAACCCTTGAAGCACGGTATCGAATGGCTTGATGAACTTGGTCAGGTTGCCGAGCTAGTCAAGAGCGGATTTGAATATGATATTGCAAGTGATACACCATTGTCGACCAGCACACGATCGACCATTTTCCCAAGGATACATGCAGAGATTACCAATGCATCCTCTTTGGGGCACTGCACTCCCTCCCTATCCTTGTTGGAGAAGGTGATGAGCGCGTATCTGGAGATGGTCAGCTCTGGGGGTACCACGACATGGACCCAGGCGAACGCCCTCAATTCGGACATCCGCTTTCTGTTCGACATGGTGGAAATTGGGGAAAGGCCTTCGAGGTTTCCACCTCCCGACTGAAGCATATTGATCCGGCCGTCGGGGTTGATTGGAGGGATTGATTCGTCTAAGTACTCCAGCTCGTTCTGCTCGATCCTGGTGATCGGGTTGGGAGGGATTCCATCGTTCTATCGATGATCGCGCCTCCCGGTCCTTTCTGCCCGAGGTTCTGGCTTGGTAACCAAGTTATCCAACTTGACTTCCTCAAACAGTCTCCAGAGTTGTCTGAGGAGGTCGCGGCACTGGCTGGTGTTATGGCCGGGACTCTTATGGTAGGAACAAAATTTGTTGCGGTCTAGATGACCGTTGTCCTTTATCGGCTTCGGTTTGCTAAGCCACTCGCGTCCCTTGATCGCGTTGAAAATGTGGGTCGGAGATATATTGAGGTTGCGGAGGATGTGAACCTCCACATCCTCGAAGGCTTTAAATTCACCGGGCGGCTTTGCGACCGCCTTTCTGGGCTTGGCGACCGCCTTTCTCGGGATGGAATATGGCGCCTTGCCTTCCCGGTAGATCCTTCACCTAAGCAAAGAGTGAGCATCCTCTGCCTAGACAGAAAATCAGCGGCCCTAACGCGGAAGATCGCGTAGGTCGGGGGGATGTCCTTCGTGAGGTGCCTGAACATGGGTGAATGGCCATAGAATCCCCCTAGGACCGAGTAAAGAGCGAGCTCGTCGCTAATGGGCTCGCCGGTGAGGACTATTTCGTCCACCAGATTGATGTATTCTTCGTCAGGCTCGTCTTTCCCCTGCCTGATCTTCATCATGCGGTGGGGGCCTTCTGGCTGAGCAACTTTGGCGGCGAAATATGACGTGAAGTCGTTCGCCAGTTTCTCAAAACAGTTGATCGAGCGTGGTGGCAGTGAGATGTACCACCTATGGGCAAGATCGCCCAATGTCAATGGGAACATTCGGCACTTCGTCGCGTCCGATGCCCCACATCCGGTCATGTAAATCCGGAACTTGCTCAAATGGGTCTCAAGATCCGATCTCCCCTCATATAGAGGTGTTTGAGGAGGAGTGATCTTCGGTTGAACATGTGTGAGCTCGATCTGGGCCGCGAGCGGTTCACTCGGTCCGGCGATCGATCTCTTAGCGCCTGCCCCAGTTTCTAGGAGCGTCTTCATTTCGTCGAGCTGGCGCTGCATGGCGGCCATCGCCGTAGCCTGACTGCTCGCGGATTGGCTCTCGGAGCGGGAGCCGAGGCGATCGTGTACAGATCTTTTGGACCCATGGTAGGTGAAGAGTTCTCCGCCACCGAGCTCAATTCTTGGGCGAGTGGGAGCCCGTTGGCCGGCCTGTGTTCTGGGAGTCGGGTATGCCGAACTCCTGGTGACGGATTCGGACTCCGATGTCTCCCGACTGGGGCCCGAATGCCCGGGTCGCCATGAGGGATCACTCCCTAGGCGGCTGAAGACGGAATCGTCCCGCCTGACGAGCGCCTTTTCTTGCGGCTCGGGGCTTTCTGACGATTTCTCGACATATAGCCCCTTGAGTTTCCGCTTGCCCGCACGGCAGATGGCGGAGGGAGTAATGGTGGGCGAGTCGCATGCCCTCCGTCGCTCCCTGAGGATGGCCATAGTCTCCTCATCTGTTCCGCGGTTTGGAACTGATCGAGTGTGAGGCTGGGGCCATCACTCGGGGGCGAGAGTGAGAGCCTAGCGTCGCTGCGGTCTCCTTCCGCCGTAGGTTGGGATTCGGCCTGGGCCGGAATAAGATGTCCGGCATATCGCAGGTTGGCTCTTTCTGAGGTCGTGGCAGACGTTATGTTTCTCAAGGTTTTTCTTTGAAGAACGGTGAGTGTTTCTTCAAGTATATGCCCCGGAGAATAGTGAGTGTTCTTCGAGACGGTCGGAATAAAAAATAAAGGTTAAGATTCGCCCTTCTTCTAGCGCCAATTCTTGTTACCCAAAATATTATCCAGAGATGATATGCTGGAATGGACGAGTAACAAACAAAGTGCCAGAGCACGTCCGTGGGGAAATAAATAACACAAGATTTGCCGGGGTTGATAGTCCCGGACTTGAATGCTCTCACGAGATGTTATTAATATGAATACTAGTGAGTTCAGATATTAATGTTAGAGTACAATTATAATGAGTGTAAATACTGTAATTATCTTAGATATCGAGTGCTGTAGATTGCCAGAAGAACCAGATTTGAAGCTCTATGAGTTCTTGTTACAAAGATGGAGAGTTCTCTGTATAGTTTGCTTTTGGCGTTCTGTGTTTATGTTGTGATACTGTGTTTTTGTTCACGATTTTCACTGTCCATTGTCCACTGCTAGGGGCCTTCTATTTATAGGGGAAGAGATTGCTAGGTTCTCCCTGTCCATCGCGGGCGACCGCCGTTTCCTATATTAAAATAAGGTGGGCGATCGTCCCAGCACGTGGGGCTGTTTTCTTAAAGTCCGTGGATGCTGCTGGCAGCCAGAGGCGTGAACCAATGAGGAGGCGGCAGGTGCCTTTTCTCGCTGTCCTGGGCGGTCCCACCTTAGGTCCTTTCGGCGGGCCTGTCGGTTGGTGAGGCCATCCCTATCACGGACAGCTGCTGATGGGCTGGAGTAGGACCTGTTCTTGCGACTCCTTTTGCGGATCTGCACTTGGGTCTTTACCCAAGATTCGGTCTTCGAAGACTTTGACGGGCGTCGGATTCATACGTTGCACGGGACGATCGTCTCCAATCGGCCATTAGAGGCGATCGCCAGATGCTAATAGACGATCGCCTTGGACGTCGACCGCTAGGCGCTTGCCCATCATCTGTCTTCTTTAGCTAGTTCCTGACCATTATGCCGATCGCCATCGAGGCGTATAAATCGCCGCACAACAGTGGGCACTAGAATCCACCCCCGACTGTGGAAGACGACACCAGCAAATGGCTTCAGAATGTGATAAAGATTCACCCTCCTCGTTTTGCTGGTTCGACCGATCCCTTGAGATGGGCGAACTGCTCTTCCAGTTAGGCAGGGCTTTTGATATTGTGGCTTGCCTAGAGGGTAAGAGGGTGCCTATTGTCCAATACCTTCTGGATAAGGAAGCCGCTGATTGGTGGGAGGCAGTAGAACCTAGAGATCGCATAGCTACCTGGGATGAGTTCAAAACTGCCATGGATGCGGAATATTGTCTTCCGTCAGTTCAAGAGTGCAGTTGTCGAGTTCTTTACAGCTATACTACAGGACCTGCCGATATCCCAGGCTATTATCACCTACAATCTGTAGTTGAGCTATGTGAGAGACCAAGTGAGAACTGAGGCAGATAAGATTCGTTATTTCAACCTGTGCATGAAGCCGCATAACCGATAGAGTATGGCACCTCTCATGTGTACTACGTTGAAGGAATATCAGTATCGTGCTTTGGCGATCGAGATGGATGTTCCAGAATTAGAGCTGAGCTCCGAATCTAAGAAATAAAAGACTACTGGCAACTTCTCACCCAGTAAAGGTAGTAGATTTCTTAAGTCACAATCTACCCCTGCATTGGGGGGAGACCGTTTCATCATGCCGGTAGCCCTCGTAGTAACCGTTCGGTTCAGCCTTCTGTATCCGGTGGTAGAGTTTGTTTTAATTACAGCCAGAGTGAGCATATAGCGAGAAAATGCCCGCTTCCACCGATTACCTATTATTCGTGCGGACAGAGTGGGCATCGTACAATTCATTGCGAGACAGTTGCCAAAATAGCTAGATCTCCGCTGGCAACTACAACATTAAACGAGATAAGTATCAACCAGAAGACCTCGGTTTCTCATACTGTGATGAATTCGGGTCGTGGTAGGGGTCGGGGTCAACCTAACCGTCATGGAGTGTCGATCTTGGGATCAGCACATCCCCTTCTATATCACATGAGACGCACAGAGGAGATAGGTGCTCTAGTGACATCAAGTACCACTCAGATCCTTTCTCATCTAGTTTCGGTGTTATTTGATTCAGGTGCTACCCATTCATTTATTGCATTGGACTGTATACGTCTCATTGGTATTGATTGTTTATTTGAGTGTGAGCTGTTTGTAGTGGGTTTGCTAGTGGGGATTGTATGGTTAGGAATTGAAAAGTCAGAGACTGTCCAGTGAGGACCGAAAATCAGGATTGGCCTTCGAATCTCATTGTTGTAGATTTAAAAGGCGAGGATTTGATCCTCAGGTACGATTAGATGAACCGTCATGGTGCTATCATGAACTATCGGGCTCGCACTATCTCAATAATGGGTGAGGATGGCACCGAACATACTCTTGTGGGTTGTAAAGCGGGTAGATCGGGTAGCGTGAACAGCGCCTTGAAGGCGATGAAACTCCTGAATCAGGATTGTGTAGGCTACTGGTGGTATGCCTTGATTTTAATCGTTAATGGATATCCCGATGTATTTCCGGACGACTTATCGGGATTACCACCTCAGCGGGAAGTCAAGTCTCCTATTGATCTAGATCTGAATGCAGCTCTTATTTATCGGGCATCGTATCATATGGCACCATCAGAGATGTTGGAGTTGAAGAAACAATTGGGAGAGTTGTTAGATAAGAGGTATATTCGGCCGAGCGTGTAACCTTGGGGCGCATCAGTCCTATTCGTTAAGAAGAAAGATGGATCGCTTCGTTTATGTGTCGACTATCAAGAATTAAACAAGCTAACCATGAAAAATAAATACCCTTTGCCCCGGATTGACGACTTGTTTGATCAGTTTCAGGGAGCGACAGTCTTCTCGAAGATTGATCTATGGTCGGGCTATTATAAGTTTAGGATTCGGAATACCGATATACCGAAGGCTGCCTTTCGGATGAGAAACGGTCATTACGAGTTTGTGGTTATGCCTTTCGGGCTAATCACCGCCCCAGCAGTGTTCATGTAGTTGATAAACAAGGTGTTTATCGAATATCTGGACAAATTCATGGTTGTCTTTATTGACGATATTCTTATCTATTCCCGAAATCAAGAAGAGCATGCCGAGCACCTTCGTATAGTGTTAGACATTTTAGAGCTGATTATATATATGCGAAGTTTTCCAAATGTGAGTTTTGGCTCGGGGAAGTGATGTTCCTTGGGCATGTGATCTCGACTGAGGGAGTTCGGGTTGATCCGCAGAAGATAGAGGCAGTACTATCATGGGAACCACCTAAGAATGTGAAAGAAGTGAGGAGTTTTGTAGGACTAGTTGGGTATTACCGTAGATTTCTTAAGGGATTTTGTAAGATCGCCCGACCACTCACGCAGTTACTTTAGAAAACTCAGAAATTTGAGTGGAACGTTGATAGGCAGAATAGCTTTGATGAGTTGAAGAGGCGTTTGGATACCGCACCAGTTCTAGCCCTACCTCAGGGGACCGATAATTTTGTGTAGTACAATGATTCTTCGGGACATGGACTTGGATGTGTTTTAATGCAGAGGGATAGAGTGATTGCTTATGCGTCGCGACAGTTGAAACCGTATGAGGCAAATTATCCTACTCATGATTTGGAGTTAGCTGAAGTAACTTGGAGACATTACCTTTACAACGCATCATGTAATATCTATATAGACCATAAAGTCTGAAGTATATTTTTAGCCAGAAAGAGTTAAATATGACGCAACGTAGATGGTTAGAGTTAATCAAGGATTATGACCTTGAAATCCGTTACCATCCTGGAAAGGTGAAAGTTGTTGCAGATGCATTGAGTTGTAAACCGATATCATTGTAGATGTTAGAGGTACTTACGCCTCAAAGGAGGATCCGACAAGACTTAATTGGTTAGGACATCGAGGCTTGGCTTCAAAGGATTCAGGGTTAGTTATGTGTATTAGAAATTATTTCATCCTTGATCGATGACATCAAAGCGAAGTAGTTCGAGGACCCATATTTTGTTCAATTGAGGGAGGATATGGATAGGGGAAATCCCCTGGATTTGTGATTTGGGATGACGGAGTCTTGAGGTTTCGGGGAAGATTATGTGAGTTGAGATAGAAAATTTTGAGACAAGCTCATATTACACCTTATTCCATACATTTGGGTACAAGTAAAATATACAAGGATGTAAGGAGTAACTTTTGGTGTAGTAACTTAAAGAAGGATGTTAGTGAGTTTGTGTCGAAATATTTGACCTGTCAGCAGGTTAAGGTCAAGCATCAGCGACCCACGGGGTTACTGCGTCCACTTCCTATTCCAGAGTGGAAGTGGGGGATATTTCTATGGATTTCATTACTAGCATCCCTAGGAGTCGGACCGGAATGAACATAATTTGGGTAATTATCGATCGACAAACTAAATCGGCATATTTTCTGGGTATTAAGGATATTTGGGGCCCTGAGAGACTAGCCCGAGTGTTTATTGCAGAAAATCGTGAGATTGCATGGGACTCCTAAGAGCATTATTTCTGATCGAGATGGTCGATTCATATCACATTTCTGGAAGGCCTCGGACTAGCATCGAGACTTGGGGACTGGGTTGAGACTCGGTATATCATACCATCCCCAGACAGACGGACAGTCAGAGAGGACGATTCAGACAATTGAGGATATGTTGAGAGCCTGTGCCCTGGACTGAAAGAACGATTGAGAGTCGCATCTACCGCTGATCGAGTTTATATACAATAATAATTGACACACATCGATTAAGATGACCCTATTTGAGGCTTTATACGGGAGACGGTGTAGACTGCCACTTTGTTGGGATGATGCATCCAAATTGATTTGTACTGAACCAGATTTACTAGTTGAGACGAGAGAAAAGATCTCATTGATTCATGATAGATTATTGACTACTCAAAGTCGGCAGGAGTCATATGCCGATACACATCGTCGCCCATTAGAGTTTGAGTTTGGGGTCCATGTGTTGCTGAAGGCATCCCCGACCCAGGGAGTTTACCGCTTCGGTCGGAAGGGTAAACTTAGTCCGAGATGCATATGACCTTTTATGATTTAGAACGAGTCATAGATATTGCATATCGATTAGGTATGCCGCCGTCTTTGAGACACGTACATAGCATATTTCATGTCTGGCCGCGATGTCGAGACGCGTCAAAATTAGATATTTATAAAGTTTCTTGACTCACTTATAATAAATAGTAGCATTTGCAAGTAAGGGTCGAACCCACGGGGAACAGATGAATTAATTGTACTTAGTGAGTTGAATATTTTGAGAAACAAAAATAGTAGTACTAAATAAATAATAGTGCTAAAAATAATAATACTAAATATAATAAAGAGGGGGTTTTGGTTGGTTTAAAGTAAACAAGACAAAATAAAATAATAAGCAAATAAAAATAGGAAGTAAAAATTAATAAGGAAAACGATTGTGATTGATGTCCAGTTCTTAGTTCCGTTATCCCCCGTTCTAATTTAATTTATGAATTAATGCAGTACTTTATCTTTCCTTAATTCCTAATGAACTCCTACTCTGAAGTCAACAACAAGCTCTGTTGACCCCAATCGTTTCTTAAGTTTATTTGATCAAAACAAGCTCTTCAATTAAACCTATCTAGACGAAGGATTCAAAACAAGCTCTTCAAATCTTGTTCGTTAGATGCATTAGGAACCAAAACGATGGAAATATACAAGATATTGAGTTCACAAACTCGACCCAAGGAATCTTGATTTTGTGTTACCCAACTGACAAAAATCAATTGTTGCTACTTGTGATTTAGAATTATAACGATTATGTATTATAACCCTAAATCTACCAAAATATATAAAAACCTCAATTTAGTTGATCGTGCCAATTAAAGTAAATTATATCATAAATAAGTCTACTCAATAACACAAAAATAATTCAAAGAAATTAAGTCAAGAATATGCTACGGAATTAAGACATAAATACTATAGATACGGGTTCAAACATGCCTAAGAACTGGAAAAAATAAATTAGCCGGACATGATGGCTAAATAAAGCATAGATTAATAATGATTAGGAATAGAAATTAAAAAACAGAAAGTAATTATATCTACTGCTCTTCAGTCGATGTGTTCTATTATTCCAAATTGCTCTTTGCCTTTTGTTTGCCTACCTCGGGAGCCGCGAGATGTGTTGAGAGTATTGCTGCTGATGATAATGACGGACATGATGGCTAAATAAAGCGAGTTTGGATTCTCTCCATTTAATGGAGAGGATTGGAGGGGATGGGGATCCTCCATTTTCCACACATACATCCATGCGAGTGTGTGAATTGGAGGGTCCAGATTGAATTGGACCCTCAAGAAATAGAGAGGATCCCCGTTCAAATAAAGCATAGATTAATAATGATTAGGAATAGAAATTAAAAAACAGAAAGTAATTGTATCTCCTGCTCTTCAGCCGACGTGTTCTATTCTTCCAAATTGCTCTTTGCCTTTTGTTTGCCTACCTAGGGAGCCGCGAGATGTGTTGAGAGTACTTCGGCCGCTTTTTCCTGGTAGGAGTAGGACTCTTTTTCTTTTATTCTCCTTCGGCCGAAGTATTCTAGTAGGATTCTTCCTCTTCTTATGTATTTTATTTCGGACAAACTCTTCTTGAATTGGGAATTTTATTTATTTATCTATCCAGTAATTATTTCGATTTCTTTTTTTTTATAAATTCCTGAGATAATGAGTAAAATCAACTAGTGATAAAATTACCTTAATAAATCAAATAGGTAGAAAACCATCAAGTTGTGTTAAACTAAATATAATATAATTATGCATTTCGCACATATAATTATGCAATATTTTCTACCGATCAATATCTCTCAGTTGAGGAAATACGTATCGGACCCTAGTCATATTATTGATTTCAAAGAGATTGAGTTAGACCCCGATATCACCTTTGAAGAGAAGCCGATTCAGATTTTGGAACGTCGGATAAAACAGCTTAGGCACAAAACCATTCTTTTGGTTAAGATTCAATGGTTAAGACATGGAGTGGAAGAGGCCACACGAGAGACGGAAGAGAGCATGAAGTCAAGACACCATGAATTGTTCACTTTATAAGTTTCAGGACGAAACTTCTTTTTAGAGGGAAGAATGTAATATCCGTACTTTTTACCTTCGTATTTTCCAACTTTTGTAATTCATTCATACTCGTTGTGATGTTTATCACATTGTATATCATTATCTCTTCGTCAGAATCGTTAGTAATTGAGCCATTAATTGATGATTGTGTTGGATGAGTTGTTATGATTAAATAATCGTATACCTCATTATATAGTTGTCGTGTAAATCGAGACAGTTGTATACCTCGTTTCATAGCGTATGTTAACGGCCCTTATGTACGCTAAGTCTCCAGACAGCTTATGTAATGCTACTACAGACAGCGTACGTAATGCTACCTATTGAATCGAGGCAGTGGACTCTATGAATTTCATTGCGTACGTAACATGGTCAGATAACGTACGTTATGTGCTTAATGTACATAATCGGTTAAGCGATTCATACGTAACGATGCATCCATTTACATAAACGGGCTGCAACCCTTATTTCATCAGTTTTTTTCTTTTTCTCTTTCTTGGTGGCTAGTGGCGATTTTAAGGATTCTAAGGTGCAACTCCGACCAAATATCATCCTTTCACACATATTTCTAAGTCCTAGCACGGATTAAACTCCCCTCGATCTTCTCTTACCGCTTGGATCAAGATAAAATTCTTAGAATCCTAGTGTTTGGCATTTTGAGTGTTTTGCTATGATTTTGTCCTTCTAATCCGATTTAGTTTAGATTGATGTTAGATTATGATTTTGTAATCGTAATCCCTTGATTTCCTTGAAGTTTTGGGGATTAAATTGCGTGATTTCCACCGTTGGTTGATTATAGTCGATTATGCCCTCGTAGTGTTCGATGAATGGTTCTAACGGGTAGAACTTAGGGTAATTCCTTATGTTTCCATAGTGTTGTAGTTGATTGAGTAGATTAGGAACAAAATTTTGGAGAGAGTTCGAGCCGAAGTCCTCTACGTTCACCATTTCACATCGTAATAACCAAGACAAGTACATGTATTATATTGTGTTATGTATTATGTGAATTCGACATGAATGATGTTTTGTGACAAATGTAAGTGTGATGGGACGGTTCGACGGAACCTCTGGGGATCTATGCTAAGGGCGCTAGATCACGGAAGTGGTTTCCCACCTGGAAACGGTTCGAAGGGACCTCTGGGGGCTGATGCTAAGGGGCACGACGGCGAGTTACCAAGTGTGGTTTTCGTGATGATGATACGTTATGACATGATTTTCTTGATAATGATGTTTTCGATGAAAGTTGACTTTCCGGAATATTCTTTTTCTTAAATGTTTTCAAAATGTGAAAGTGATGTTGGATTGTATTTGTATATAATTTGGTGTAATTATGTACTTGCACTAGCCATTCGAATGATAACCCCTTAAATGGGATAAATACATTTTATGCATTTCAGGTGTTGCACAACACGGGGAGTAGGCACGATAAGCGCACGCGAAGGATGACCAATCATGATGTTACGAGGCTTGAGTCTTGGGAGTTTACTTCTAAAGATGTCTTGGTTTTTTGTCAGAGTCGGTTAAGTAGTCATTTACTATTTTAAGGATATCGTCGAAGTCCCCTGCGTGGGCATTGAATTAATATTATATTTTGTCTCACGTTATTCTAGTCAAAATATTTTGGCCGAGGCCACGGCCTAACTTATGTTATTACATATTTTATGTTTATGTGGTATGTATGGTTATGTGACTGTTTAGCCTGGTAGACCTTCTGAGAGGTTCTACGGCGTGTAACGACCGATATTTCTCTTTTTCTATTTATAATAATGTCGTCTTATTTTTCAGCAGGTCGTAGGCTGCCAGACGTCGGAGCTCCGATAATCGATCAACTTTTTTTCCTGCCGACTGTGGAATTGTTCTCCGTTGGATCATCAACTGCCAACTGACGGAGCTCCAGCGGTCGGCCAGCTTCTTTTTTTTTTGGTGGGCCGCCAGTCCCCTTTTGGACTGTTGTTTTCCAATAGACCGCCGGCCTATGTGCCAACAACTTTTCTTATCTATATGTTTCCTATAATTTTAATTTAGTTATGGTACCACTAACGTGCCATTATGACACGAGTTATTTCTAGTGTCTCTCTCTCTCTCTCTCTATCTATATATATATATATATATATATATATATATATAGAGAGAGAGAGAGAGATCACATGAAAATAATATGTTGACTAAGAAATAAGAATTAATTTAAACATTGATCTTTATGTAATCTACTGTCTAAATTAACTTACACATACAATATATGTATTTTATGTATCAAAATAACAGTACATTAAAATTATGCATTATATATCGATGCATTAAATAATTTGTTCTGCGTAGAAGCTTTTGGTCATTCATTTAATCAAATTTATGAATCAAAATCATTCACATTTCTTTATTAAGTCCCATCATAAATCTAATCTCTCTCTCTCTCTCTCTCTCTCTCTCTCTCTCTCTCTCTCTCTATAGATTGGTTCAGGTATGAAAGGTAAATTTCGTAGGAAATAGGAATAAATTTGGGCCTTTGATTGAGTTAGATCAATGGTTGAGATCTATACTCAGTTGTGCTACGTGTTTGTGCTTTGTGTGCTATGCGATTCGAAATATATAAACTAAGTGGGGTTGTGCTACATGTTTATGCTGTTTGTGCTACGATGCGATGGATGATGTGCTAGACTTAACCTATTTAAAATATGTGCTACGAAATAATGAAATATATGCTAAACTCATATATTTAAAATCTGTGCAGCATAATAATTCTGGTTGTGCTACACACATATGATAGATGTGCTAGACGGACGTATCTTTTCCTATATTCCTAAATTATAGATACCATTGATTTAACTAGTTTTAATGATCCAGATTAAATGCATGAAATGAGGAAAATATTTTTTTCCATATATTTGGTGATCAATTTATCAAATGAGGAATCAATCATTAATTAAGAAACAATCAAAATATTCACATAGATCGGAACATTCATCACATGCAATCAAGAGCTGAAAAGTATTCTTATTTCTCAAAATAAATCTGATTTTCATATTATCCCTTTCGTGTATATATATGGTGGATCAAATGAGAATGACTTTTTGGGTAAGAAATAAGAATAAATCTGAATCATTGATCCTTGTGTGATATCCGGTCCAAAGTGGCTTATGCACGCAGTATATGCATTTGTGCATTAAAATTGTAATGTATTAACACTATGCATTATATGTATCAAAATATCGATGCACTAAAATATTACATTCCACATATGTTTTTGGGAGAATAAATTTAGACCATCTATTTAATCAAGATATATAGATCAAATTCATTCTTATTTCTTAACTTAAATTTCATTCTTACCAGAACGAATCCATATATATATATATATATTGTTATAAAAACACCATGAAAGTGACGTTTCAATTACCCTTTTATTTTTATATAGTGTGAATGACTATTATGCCCCTGATGTAATTATGTAATTACGATTGTGCCATTTGAAGTTTTCCTATAAATAGGGCTTCAGTTATTAATGAAAAACACACCTGAGAATCATTCTCTAATTTCTCTCTATTATTTCGATTTTATAACACGTTATCAGCACGACTCTAACCAAATGAGTAATATGACGAGAGTATGCTCTACAGTTGCATCGTATAGATGATCCTCTATATCAGAAATCGAATTATTGCAAATAACTAAACATCAAGCTCTCAAATTGAAGATTCTCGTATCTCAATTTCTCTCCAGTACAAACAACACCTCCAATCATCTTTATGTCTACTTTCTCGCACACATTTGCTTAGAAAGCTCAGCAAATCAT
This sequence comes from Orobanche coerulescens, assembly GCA_033398695.1. NCBI lineage: Eukaryota > Viridiplantae > Streptophyta > Magnoliopsida > Lamiales > Orobanchaceae > Orobanche > Orobanche coerulescens. The sequence continues at coordinate 125,628,669 of CM065812.1, read as the reverse complement.
CAAACATGAAGTTGGTGATTAATAACAATACCAAATCCACATTGCCATTCTCTCTTTAAAGAAAAGAACCGAATGGAAAAAGAAACCAAAATTATCCTAAATCATCCTAAAAACCAACATACACTGCCTAACCCCAATTATAATCAGAGCACGAGTTACGAACCCGCTGGAGATCCATCACCAGCATACATTTAGTCCTCAACCCGCTGTTTGGGAACCACTTTGGAGATCCGAATCGACTACCAAGCCGAACCTCAGCCCGTTGGACGAAAATCAGGCTGCCAAAACCCTCTCTGAACAGAAACTCAGACCAATGACCCGAAATTAGAACATCACCATCGCCTTCGTCCTTCCGACCGTGCGACTCGCATCTCCGCTCGGTCCGCCGCAACCGCAACCATCTACACTGGTCTCCACTTCCATCTGTATGTGCGGGTGTGTTATGTGTGTGCTCGGGCGTGATTCAGAACATAAGGGAATGAGGGAAACTGAACTGCCATCACTCTCATCGCCTCACTGCGTGGTACATGAGGTACTTGTGTGTGTGTGTATGTGTATCTAAATGTCGTTGTGTTTAACTGGAGAAAGGTAAGAAGAAGAATGAAGAAGAATAAAAAAAAAGGAGTCACGGGAAGAGAAAGAAAAATAATATAATATATAAATTATAAAATAATAGAATAAAACCAAAAAAAAATGGTTGGATTCACAGGTGGTTCGCGGTTGTTGTAATATCCGCCATTTCGGATTTCGGTAATTTTCTTTTTCCGGCGGAGGTCCATTTCGACGACTCGCTTAGGACCGTTTCATCATTCTGAGAATGATTAATTCTGCACTTTTTGTCATCCGAGTTCGTTTCGATATTGTTTTGTCGAGTTCCGTGTTTCTTAACGAGTTTTCCGCACTCGAGTTCGATTCTCGTGAATTTCGTTTGAAATTACTGTTTCGAGTTTCCCGTAAGTCCATTTAACTTTGTCAGACATGTTGTGAACTTCGGTTTGGTTATTCAATCCCGTATCGTGATTTTCGGACGTTTTGGGCCGTTTTCGTAATTTCCCAAAGTTTGGGGTAATTACTTCGGTTGTCGAATTTCGAGCCTTCGGGTGGTCGGAATCGTGTGTTCTCTTAGCTCTTAGATTCGTCTTTGTGAGTACTTCGTAACCATATCTTCGATTCGTATTCAGGTTTGGGTTTCGGGGTCATTGGGATCGTCGTTGTGGTTCTTCATTTTGTGCCTGGAGGCCGGCCGGACACAGGCGAAACGGCCCCGAAACGGCGCCGCTGAAGCGGCGTGTCTCGGCCGGTCGCCAGATCGGCAACTGTCGAGACACGGCCGAGACACATGGCGCCGGTCTGCCGGCGGTCGCGCGTGTCCGGCAGGCGTATAAATATGGCTGAGCAGTCGTTTTTTTTCACTCGTTTCATTTCCTATCCTTCCTGTCCGCGGCTGGAGTCTTTGGGAAGTCAAAGACATGTTGTTATACTATGAATCCACGAAGTTTTGGAGTCCATATCATCGATTGGTCATCACGTAACATCCTTCAATCCAGCGAATCAAGGCAAGTTTTCTTAAAATCTAGTTTTGGGGATTTTGTTCGATTTGTCCGTTTAATCTGTTTTAACTCAGAATAGTGATGGATTTATGATTGTTAAACAATATTATGTCGAATTTCTTGCTATTCCACGGTTGAATCGCCTAGGATTCGTCGTTTTATTGAGTATTTTATCGACGCCTTGAAGGGGTTCGATAAAATGTCGCAAAGAGGATTCGAGCGTTCTACGATTATTCTTCCTCGTTCGTTCGTTAATTTACTGATGGTATGATGTTAGGGTGAGATTTCTCACAAAGAACTCGAGTCGGAACCCTTCCGTTCGTCGTTTTCTTCAAGATTTTCGACCGTGGGTGTATTCATTGTCTTCGCCGGAGAATCGTAGGTGTTCGAGGTGTCCCGACTGAGCTGTGATTGTAGGAGTGTCCGGTATCGATTATCGAGGCAAGTATCTTGCCCATACATTACGTTTTTTGTGGATATAATGCTTGCTAAGTGTCGATATGTGCTAAATAAATATCTATAACTATTTTTCAAAAGAATCGGCATATTTACCATCATGGTTTTCGTAAAGGTGAACCGTGTGTGTCGGGAATTAATATGCTTAGTTGGATATGTGTGCTAGTGACGAGTATAGGATCACCTTACTTTCGTGTGATGTCATTATGTTTGATTATGGCGTCGGTAAATGTAAAGTGTAATTCTCTTGTGAAATTATGTGCTTGGAGTCACGTGGTTATGGATGAATATGTGAGTTTGTGTGATATTGGTTGTGTCGTTCGGTGCTATTGAGATCTTGTGCTCCCTTGTGAATTGATATAGTTCTGGGTCGTGAGTACGTGTTGGATAATGTGGCCATTCTAGCAAGGTACCTCGACTATATATATTTTGTGTGTTTGACCTTTGAGAGTTGTGGTTTTGTAATCTGTGAGTTGTTACTCTTCCACCTGGGGATGGCATGTGGCCTCTGGGGTCCGATACTAATGGGTACGGCTACGGAAGTGGACTTGGGTGCATGTGTTGATGTTCTTCCACCTGGGGACGGTTCGACGGGACCTCTGGGGGCCGATACTAATGGGTACGGCCGCGGAAGTGGTTTCCCACCTAGGGACGGTCCGACGGGGCCTCTGGGGGCCGATACTAATGGGTACGGCCACGGGTTACCAAGTGTGGTTTCTGTGATATTGATGTTGGTGTTTTGATGATTAATTGTGATACATCCGGAGTATCACAATGCTTTACGCTCGGGGTCGAGATACATTATATATCGAGTCTTGGTGTTTGGCTAGAATGACATAAGAATAACGTGTTATGTGTAATGTGTCCTTGTAAGTGAATTGCAGTGGTTGATCGGGTCGTAGGCCCTGTGTTTTGCGACCGAAATGGTCGGGCCGTGGACCCCGTGTTTTGTTAACGGATTTGTATTTTGGAAAATGAACTTTGGAGCTGTGACCCTAAATGGCTTTCGAGGAATTAAGAACTTTTCAATTTCTAATGTTTTCAAAACTCCCGAGATTTGGAAATATTTTCAAAGTGATTACTTGCTTCGTTTCTACTTTCAAGACTTGAACTATTTTTAACTAAATATATCTCGGGAAGTCTTTCATGTATTCTCGGAATGTGTTGTGTATGGCTCGTATTTGCACTTTATACTTGCATTAGCAAAACAGTGGAGTTTTGCTAACCCCCGAGTAATCGAGGGGTGGATATCTGTATTGTGTCCAGGTACATGCAGGTTTTCGGGAGCAAGACATAGGATCGGTACGAGAAATGATGAAAGACGAATGATACTAATCACACGAAGGCCAGTTTTGGGTTCAGTTAGTCGAAGTCCATTGTATTGTCTTTTTCGCTGCCGTATTGTCTATGTTTTGAAGTATTTTACCCTTGCGTGGGTATGAGTCTGGATAAGGTTATGTATTCTTGATTTTTAAGACAGTGACAAAAGACCAAATCGGTCTAATGGTTCGTGATTTTGCCGTGTCGGCATGTAATGTATTATGTTGTTTCGATGTTTAGCCTGGCGGATCCTCACGGAGAGGGTCTGCGGCGTGTAATATTCCCGGTTAGATTCTGGGGGTGTTACAGTTCTGAAATGAGAAAAGGAAAACAAACATAATAAATAAAATATTCTTTTAACCTCAATTTTCGTTTTACTTACATATAAAAAGCATATACTATCAGAATTAATTTTTGTTGATACCATCGTGATCGGTTTAACGAGACCTTCAATTTGACACTAATATTGATATGAGTATTAACTCTTTTCATATATGTCATTATTTAAATATATGAATTAATATCCAACTCCGGAAATCGCAAAGATTTATACATATCATTATGTTTGCTATTAACGGCAGTCGATATTTCGACCTATACCTTGACAATGACTATTTTGCGGAATTGATTGGACGATCCTGCTCTGGTAGAAGCAGTTAATTATTTTGCAGTTTAAATTATGTCTCTTACTTATCTCAAAGTGGTGGCTTCAAACCACACATTTACTGAGCTTACTTTCTGTGATTACAATACCTCCCATGTGATGAGTCCAATTATCACAAGATGGATGGTTTTACATATGAAATTTATATATTATATATCACCATCGTGGTTGGTTATACCACAAGAATGGTTCATAGATCCTGCTCTCGAATAAGCAGTTGATAAAAATAAATCCTACTCTGGAGAAGTAGTTGATCGATTATCCAAATCCTGCTCTCGAATAAGCAGTTGATAAAAATAAATCCTACTCTAGAGAAGTAGTTGATCGATTATCCAAATCCTGCTCTCGAATAAGCAGTTGATAAAAATAAATCCTACTCTAGAGAAGTAGTTGATCGATTATCCAAATCCTGCTCTCGAATAAGCAGTTGATAAAAATAAATCCTACTCTAGAGAAGTAGTTGATCGATTATCCTGCTCTCGAATAAGCAGTTGAAAGAAATAAATCCTACTCTAGAGAAGTAGTTGATCGATTATCTAAATCCTGCTCTGAAGAAGCAGTTGAAAGAAATAAATCCTACTCTGAAGAAGTAGTTGATCAATGATTCAAATCATGCTCTCGAAGAAGAAGCAGTTGATGGAAATAATATCCGATCTCCATAATTATTAAACACGAACGGAGAAAATTGAGCAAGTGATACCATAAGCTATCACCGATTAATTAAATAAAATCCCATGCAAACTGCATGGTGGGATCATTTGACAAGTGATATGAAAAACTATCACTGGAAAATAATTGCTCAATAAATCCCATGTTGATTATAATACATGGTGGGGTCATTAAAATCATATTGACATGAAAATGCTTATTGAGAAGCATATATCACATATTCATGAAAATAATGTATTTGCATAAAAGAAAAAGATGATCTTATTATTACTCTGGAAGAAACACATAGTAGTCGAAGTGAAAATATCGAAACTAGCTGAAGAGCAGTAAACACTCGACAATATGAAACGCGAAAAAGAAAATACATATGAAACCCATAAAAAGAGAAGGGGTGCATCTCGAGAGTATAAAACTCCGTAACTCTGCCACCCCTTGTCATCAGGGTTTATAATGAAAGATCTAAAAGATCTAAAATTCTTTTTCGTTTGGCGTCAATACTCTATGGCTGATGAGCCTTGACTTCCAAATTCTTAACTGAAATATATGCCTGAAACTTTATAAGTAGATCAGCAACAGTGTTAGCACATATTATTATATCTCGTGATGGCTGAGATATAAACTTGTGATCTACTCCTTGATCCAGAAAGGCAAGCAAATCGCTGAAGAAATTATTAATATTCAACAAACCTATAGGTTTGGTATGGAAGTCCCGCTCAGCCCATGACGTGATGTTGAATATCTCATTGAGTGTGCCATATCCACCTGGAAGAACAATAAAGGCATCACTATTATTCACCACATACATCAAACTATCATGCACAGACTGTGTTTGAAGCATCAACCCAGTTGAACCCCCTATACTACTGGTTCTAACTGTGGGATAGTGTAAGGCACTTGTTACTCTTATTCTCCCATTTTGTGCAGCCTCTAAAAGATAACCTAAAAAATCTATAATTACTCCCACCATACAATATATCGATTTTGTATTTTTCTAATTCTTTTACGAATTGATATGCCATATCTATATGCTGGATATGACCTATCAGTTTGCATCCACCTAAAATACATATAGTTTTAATTAGATGAGATCTATATGAGGATTCTGAGAACTCCATCTTTCTACACTAGACTTTCAAAATACTTTTTATGAGAGATACATTTTCTGATTTGTGGATCCCAAATTTAAAGAAGAAACTTCTTTCTAAACGACAAATGACTTTACTATTTTCATTGAAAAAGGAGCGGCATATAAAACATTACTTTTGACAAAATTACAAAAGAAAACAAAAGATATGATATTATATTTTTCAATGAAAATGACGTTACCGATCGGCAGCTGAGCAATTTAAATATTGAAAAACAATATTCATCAACTTGCATTATTTTTTCTATTACCTTATACCAACTTTGATAGAGGGGACTTACAAACTCGATCTTTTGAGATTAATTTTTCATGACTATAACATTCCCGTTCATCCTTAAATTGTATCCACAAAGCCATTAGTTCATGATGAACGTATCCACTCGGATGTGCATCAAGAATCTGTTGAATATCATGATCCATAGATTCCTTACTCAATCCATCCTTGATAAATGCTATTTTATCTTCTCGATTTTTGGATACAAACCCCACAGATTTGCATCGTGTGTCAAATGTCCACCGAGCACATTTATAGCACCTACCTAATCTTTTTTGCTCTGCGTTTCTTTGCAAAACTACTCTTACCTGTACCTGACATATACTTAAATGAATTTGAAAATTCGCCAGATAGTCGAACTTGTGCTTCGATCAACCATCGAATATCTTCTGGGATGCCATTTCTCATTAGCACCCTTAATCTTTCGAGTCGAGTTCGATAAATTCTTTTTATGATATTCACTGAAAGAGATGGATAATATTTACGAAGATTCGAAAGCATTGAATCCATTATGATATTCAGACCCTCAGTATGGGTGAATTTTGTGAATACAATGATAATCTATTTATAGATTGGAATTACGCGTATGAGATTTGACTCCGCGTCCTGAAGCGTATGAACTACGGCTCTATATATTTGAATAATGAACATAATATGACATGTGGGAGCGGCGACTCCATGTTGAAAATGATGTGCAATAATGGCACTGAAAAATGATGTGATATGTCGGTAAAATATCTATATGGTGATATAGACACATCATCTTCAAATATTTGTTCTCGATTAATATCACTACTAGCCAATATTGGGAATAAATCCCTAATAAATTTGGAATATATTAAGGGGGAGTATGGGCCCACTTCCTCTACATGTGAACTACTAGATATTATGGATCCACTAGATAGTCACATGTTTATATGACTCGTAATCAGAAATTTACGAGATAATTTGCTCACGGTTTGAGCATATATTCCAGATCAGATTAAGCTAGTAATATATCCCAAATAAACTTGAATAGATCCCAGAAAAGATCAAAATATGCGCATACAAGTGGGATATCAATTGGCATACTATTTGAAGTTTTCCAGCCAATATCGAGAACATAATATACAAACTCCCATGACTGAAGATGAATAGTGAGATACTGGCATACGAGTTTGGTGCTCAAGAAATCTCTTAGCATGTGGGGGAGTATTGATAGTTGGAAATATGTGAAATGCATCACAATATATCCTCACAACTCAAATATGAACTTGAAGTTCAAAGATGCATGACATATTATTAATCTTTGGTACCAACTACAATTGCTTTGATAAATACATACTAATTCCCCGAATATGAATCAAAGCAAATGATAAAAGGAGGCATATACTTTTGAGAAGTATATAGACATGACCACAATGTGTAATTCCAATGGATGATTGATAATGAGATATCTCGGCAAATTATGTTGCCATGGGGAAGTAAAAGTGTCGACACAATATAGCGCTATGAACGAAATGAGAATAACAATGATTGGAAAGAGGATATTGATAAATGATATGAGGATATCCATGACTGTGAAATATGGATATTGGAAATGAGGATATTAAAATCCATGATTTGTGAAAATGAGGATATTGAAATCCAGCGAAATTGAAATATATGCCTTATAATAAAATGAAACATATGGGCTTACTGAAAGTGACTCGTAAGGAGATTTTGAACATATTATCAGTGCGTGCAGTCACTCAAAATAAAGCGTTGTGAACGAAAATTATCTGTTGTACTCTTTTCCTTGACTGAGGTTTTATCCCACTGGGTTTTCCCAGCAAGGTTTTTAACAAGGCAGCTTAATCACAACTAATATGGAATCTCCAAAAGAGATTTGGAACATATTGCAAAGAATATGAGTTCGATATTACAAACTGCACTGAAGATGATACTCATACTAATTCCTGGAGGATCATTGAAATGCCTGGGGCATATTTGTATAAAATACGCGTTGCACTCTTTTTCCCTTGACTGAGGTTTTGTCCCATTGGGTTTTCCTAGCAAGGTTTTTAACGAGGCAACTGGAATGGCGTATTAGTATGAATAATGTACTCTTTTTCCTTCATTAGGATTTTTCCCATTGTGTTTTTCCTAATAAGGTTTTAACGAGGCATATTCATGGCATAATGAGGAACACTACAAAGATCAAGATTATTTCTCAAAGCTTGAAAATAAGAGTTGTTGTACTCTTTATCCTTCAATCAAGTTTTTCCCACTGGGTTTTCTTGACAAGGTTTTAATGAGGCAACACGTGGATACTCCAACAACGAATGGTATACATGAAAGATTCACTCAGTTTTTGTCCCACGAGGTTTTACTGAGGCGGCACAAGAATATTCATACAAGAACTATCGAGATAAGGGGGAGCAAATTTACGAGATCACCGATTGCTGAAGTTTTATCCCACAGGGTTTTCCTAGCAACATTATGATGTAACATGATATGATTGCCACAAGCTCCAGTACAAATTGTTTGAAAGTTTTTCTCCCATTGAGTTTTTCTTCAAACTAGTTCAGCAAATATATTTGTAAATAGTCATTCAAGGGGGAGTGTTATAAAAACACCATGAAAGTGACATTTCAATTATCCTTTTGTTTTTTTATAGGGTGAATTACTATTATGCCCCTGATGTAATTATGTAATTACGATTGTGCCATCTGAAGTTTTCCTATAAATAGGGCTTCAGTTATTAATGAAAAACACATCTGAGAATCATTCTCTAATTTCTCTCTCTATTATTTCGATTTTATAACATATATATATATATATATAGAGAGAGAGAGAGTGTGTTAGCGTGTAACTACAAAAAAAAAATTAGCATGTGAGTATGAATTTGTACCCATTTAAATATAACAATATTCATTTTTGTCCGGAGTTTAACAATTTCCATACTAAAATTCTCATATTTAATTTTTACCCGAAGATATTAGAGCGACCCATTTATATTCAAATCACCTATTTTAGGTGATTCGGAAATAACTAGGTGACTCAATAGGGGACTCAAATTTATTTAGGTGACTAAGATGTATTTAGGTGACTCCAATAGGTGACACGGATGTAATTATGTGATTTGGACTTACTTTAGGTGACTCCGAAGTAATTTAGGTGATTCGAATAGGAGACACGAATGTATACTAGGTGACTGGCATGTAATTAAGTAACCCGAACAGGTGATTCGAATGCAATTTAAATACTGACTCGAATGTACTTTGTGTTAATCTACTGAGTGGCTCGAATATCTTACTCGAATAGATAACTCGAATATCTTCAAGTAAATCTCAAATCTAACAAATTAAATATGAAAAATATCGTTGTTAAACTTGGGAAAAAAAGGAAGAGTACTTTTATAGTTAAGTAGGTATTATACATTTTTCCAAAAACAGCAGGAGACAATTAATTAATTTATTAAACAAGTGGACAGCATATTCGTTCTTTTTATTAGTGAGGCACCCACAGCCATTGCAAATTTGCAACAGCTGCAATGTTTTCCTTTGGATTAGGCATAAAAATCTGGGTGCAATCATTTGGGAGGCATAAAAATCTGGGTGCAATCATTAGGGAAAAATTTAAAGTGCAATGGTAATGAGATGAAATTATTAAATTCACAAGATCCATTGCAGTGGAAATATCATGACTCAACTTTAGAGTTATTTACAAAAGAGGTGTACTTAGAAAATATATTTACCAAAATGATGTTCATTCAAACATAATTATCAAAAGAGTGTTGTTTTTTATTTAAGTAGGTTTTAATTATTTTTTTACTGCTTTTTTACTGACTTTTTTAACTGCTTTTTTTACTTCCTTTTTTTACTCTTTTTTAAACTGTTTTTTTTGCTGTTTTTTTAACTATTTTTACATCTATATGTTAATTATTGATGTAATTTTATTTTTTATGGGACTTTGTGATTATTTTGTAGTATCTCATATCAATAATAATATAATTTTATGATTTTTATAAAAAAGTAGTGATAAATGATATGATGATCAAATAAAAATATTTATATATTCGTCTTTTGATTGTGGTAGTGTAGTAAATAATATAATTATCAAATAAAAATAACTGTACATTTATTTATCTGATTGTGGTAGTATAGTGAATAATATAATAATTAAGGATCAAAAAATATTTCTATATTTATTCAGTATTAATATTTCAAAAAAAAAAAAAGTTGACGTCGACGGGCCGGGCCGAGCCCGCCCCGGGCGGGCCATGGGCCTAATATTTTTGTCCCAACCCGACCCAGATTTGGTCCGCCCGTTTATCGTGTGGCCCGTTTGGGCCGAGACCCTCCGTTTGCCAGGTCTAACGAAACGAAATGGACACCAAAGAAAGAAAAAAGACAAACCTTTGAGGAATTTGCAGGCAAAGTGGTCACCACCGAAAAGGATGTCCGTCTAAACCACGGTATATAAAGGCAAATTTTAGAAAATTTATTCGTTAATTGGTATGACTACATCTCTCATTTCTTTGTTTTTTTTGCAGATAAAGATCGGTTATCGGCTCAAGATATTCAGAAAAAATTAGGAATGTTACTTTTGTCTTTTCATTTGGTAAATAACTCGTTGGTTTAGTACCTAAAAACTTTGTGATGATGTTGATTTTAATTTTTTATTGTTAGCATTGTTCAAATAATTATTGTGATTGTCATATAATACATAATAAAATAATGATAAAAAAGCAGTAAAAACAGTAAAAATACAGTGAAAAAATTTTAAAAAAAGAGTAAAAACAGTAAAAAAAAGTAAAAGAAAAAACAGTTTAAAAAAGAGTAAAAAGGCCGTAAAAAAAGCAGTAAAAAATGTCACTAAAAAGCAGAAAAAATACCAATTAAAACCTACTTAAATACAAAACAATACCCTTTTGATAATTATATTTGAGCGTACACCATTTTAGTAAATGTTTTCAAAGTACACCTTTTTGTAAATAACTCCTCAACTTCACTCCTTTTCTTGTTATATATTTTGAAAAGTTTTAAATATACTCACATATATATCATAACTATAAATATATTCATTATTCTATTGATGATTAAAATCATTTGTTACATATTCAATAATAAATATAAATATAAATATAGTACTCATGTGAATATAGTATGAATTTTATTCCTAGAAGTTTTTTTTGTCCATTATGAATTTATCTTCTTTTACTTGTGGGGGTTTTAGTTCGGATTTGTGACTTAGCATCAAATATTTTTCAGATCTATCCGCTTTCAAGTAGTGTCATATGAAAATTGGTCCTTAGGGGTTGTTTGGTCGAGAGAAATGGGAGGAGAGAAATGGAAATGGAAATGAATTCTCTTGTTTGGTAGGTAAGGGAAATGGAAATGGAAATGGATTTGAATTCCCGAGAATTGATCCCTTTGTATTTTTCAGAGAATTGACTTCTCTGTTTTTTTTCAGAGAATTGACTTCTCTGTTTTTTTTCAGAGAATTGATTTCTCTGTAAGGGCCACCACCACCACCGACCACCACCACCGCCGCCGCCACCACCGACCACCGCCGCCGCCGCCACCACCGACCACCGCCACCACCACCACCACCGACCACCGCCACCACCACCGCCGCCACCGCCACCACCACCACCACCGACCACCACCGACCACCGCTGCCACCACCACCGATCAGCACCGTCGCCGCCACCACCATCGCCACCACCACCACCCCGCCACCACCACCGCCACCACCACCACCACCGTCGCCACCATCGACCACCGCCACCGACCAAGAGAAATGATTCTCTGTTGCATTTCTCTGTTGAATTCTCTGTGCTACCAAACAGGATAGTCAATTCCTATTCTCCTGACCAATTCTCTTTCTCTGCAATCATTTCTCTGGAATCATTTCTCTGTAATTCCATTCTCTGTACCAAACGCACCCTTAAAGTTGCTAGAAATTCAATCTCGACATGGTCGAAACTCTCATATGCTAATCGTGTGTGTGTGTGTGTGTGTGTGTATATATATATATATATATATATATGTGTGTGTGTGTGTGTGTGTGTGTGATTGTTAGTGTTGAAGCACAACTCCACATTGGATAATTATAAGTCTCGCATTTAATATATAAAAATTTTGGACTACTCCTTTCGTGGTCAATTGATTTTAAGATGGAACCCTAGACAATAACATGATATTGGAGCAGACTCTCTGTACGTGCGAGCTCAACGACCCACGATGTTCTAGCTCCACACCATTCAAATTAAAAAAGTGCATGTTGTAAGTCTTGACTCCGAAAGGACTTATTGAAGCATTAGTTACACACCGAATCATTACAAATCTTGCATTTAATATACAAAATTCATGATCTTCGGCTAACCCATGATCATTAAACCCTAATTTTAACGGTTAGATAGAAAGTTAGACAAATCTTCTCGCTTTAGATTTATATTTTCACGTATTCGTGATTCACTCTTTTTATCTTATTTAATTTAATATATGTGGATTGTTGTCAACATCTTTTCACACTAAAGAAATTAGATCTGTCAATTCATTCGTGTCGTGTTCGTGTACCAAAAGTCCAAACCTATACACGACACTAAATGAATTCGTGGCATATCGTGTCGTGTACCGCGCAAATTCGTGTCGTTTCGTGTCGTATTTTCGTGTCAGGCACATAATATAAATTAAATATTAAAATATTATAAAAATAATAATTTTAATATTATAATATTATTTTATATAGGTTATAGTAGACGAAATGAAACGAATAGCAACGAAAACACGAATGTTTATACGAAATTTATGAAAGGTCACAATTATATTTTTAAATTTTAAAGTTTAGTGTAAACAAAATTCATAAAATATATATTTTTATTAAATTAAATATAAAATATTATATTATATTTATTTATTTATTTCGTGTACCTCGTGTCGTGTCATGTACCTAAATGGTAAACACAAACACGACACTAAATCTAGGTCGTGTGCATTCGTGTTCGTGTATTTCGTGTCGTGTACTCAAAATGCAAAGTCAAATACTAAATTTTCGTGTCGTTATCGTCTTGTATGGTAAATTGCGGAGTCTAAAGGAAATCGTTGCTTTTTTTTTTTTTTTTTAGAATAAAAAAACAGAAGATCCATTTGAGGGCCCTGCATAGATATGAACGAATACCGAGCCTCTCCTGGATGAACTGTAAATCCCAATAGTATTTTCATATATTAAAAATAAATCTATCTTTTTTTGCTTCAAAAAAAAAAAGAAAAGAACTATTTTGGTTATGCTACTGGGCTTACGTAGGGTTGACGAGGATATCTCGTAATAGGAGGAATGATAGGGATACACTTCTCCAACCACACTTCATTCACACCCGTACTTTATGAGGTTGTACCATATGATTTACATATAAAATAATTACAATAATATTATAATAAATTTTATTTGTAAAGCATACGGTACAATCCCATAAAACACGGATGTGTATGTGTGTGGTTGGAGAAGTGTGTCCCTGTTATTTTTCTATATAATTAGACCATGTCACACCATTTTAGTGTCACATCACCATATAAATATAAATTGTAAATTTAATTAAGAGTAGTGCTATGGGTACAACAAGGGGCTCCCAAATTGGGATCCGGATCTGGCACAGTATAGCACAATGCTGTGCACCAATTCTATTATTGGATCACACATGCCCATACACCTACTCTTGTGGATGTGTATAATGCAATGGCAAGAGGATGACCCTCCTGTACTCCACCATATCCCCACCCCCAAATTGTTCCCGATGATGATGTGGAAGGCTGACTAGGCTGTCCAATTCACCCTCTTTTTTTTTTTTTAATTCCTTTGAACTTAATTTTTATTTTGGCGCTCAAACAAATACAAAACAGTCCATAACACATTTTCCTGTTTCTTTGCATGAGAAACACTACGCTTTTTTTTTGTATAAAAAACCCTAGATAGCAGATGCGCGCACGAAAGTGAAGATCGCGGTGAGTACAAACAAGCTCGAGCATCCAGTCAGGTTAGTACTAACCAACGAATCGAATACGATTTTTTTGTTGGAACATTTTGTTCCATACATAAATTAAAAGTGTTTTGATGATTAATGTTGATAAGCAAAACAAAACAACAAAGAGACGAAAGCGTGAAGGAATCGAAGTGCAAAGTGGAAAATCTCAAAGCTAACGTGCGTAACAAGGGTATGTTAACGTCGTAATATTGGCAAGCTAACGACGTAATAGAGGTTGTATAACGTCGTAAAGGAGTTCATCCAAGTGAGCGTTGGAGAAGTCAAAGTCGTGGCGTCTACAACGGATATATGGCGTCGGCGGTGGCGTAGTGATAACGTCGTAACAAAGGGAAGGCTAACGTCGTAACTCAAAATGACGAATCTCACCGGATCAAATCGACTAGGCTAACGTCGTAACCGGGGAAGGTTAACGTCGTAATGAAGCTTACGTCGTAATATGAATGAGATAGCGTACGTAATGCGGTGTGCGGCAGACTAACGGCTAGTTTGAGGATGAAGCCTATAAATACCATCCCTATGGTATTGTTTGAGTACAACAACCTTGAGCAAATTGTCTATACTTGTGATATTATTACACACATTCTTGTTGTTGATATTGAGCTTAATTGTAAGTGTTTGAGTGAGAATTCACGAAAACATACACGAGTGGTAAAAGAAAAGATACGATTGGATTCGGTGTTATTAGGATCAAGGATCCGGCATTATTAGAATCGCAATCGATATCTAAGTGAGGTTTATCTAGTACCCATAGAAAGCTAGAGCGGTTGATTCCTTGTCCGATAGAAAAGGAAAACGGTTTAACTTGGACCGACGCAAAGACAAGTACGAGTGGTTTATCACGGACCAATACAAGACGTGATTGTAAACGGTTATACCTCGACCGATAGAAGAGAGGCGTAGAGGTTTTTATCTTGATCCTATAGAAAAAGATACCGAGAGAGGACGTAGGCTCGTTTATAGCCGAACCTCTATAAATCCTCGTGTCCTTTTTTTTTTTCGCACCTTTTATTTACGCTTCCGCAAACGGCGCAATATCCGAATCGGTACCCAACAATTGGTATCGGAGCAGTACTCCAATTCGCGGCTTAACATCCGAGGAGAAAAAGATCCAATGGCGTTTCAATTCTCTCCAGTCGAAGGCCTTGCTCTCAACCGACCACCATTCTTTGATGGCTCAAATTATTTGACGTGGAAGAAGAAGATGTCGATATTCATCCGAGCATACGACATCGAAATTTGGAAGATTATTTGCCTTGGCCCGAAAGTTCCTATCAAATCCGACGGTACGCTCAAATCTTTCGAAGAATACGACGATGCCGATTGGAAAAATGACCATCTAAATTGTAAGGCTACTCAACTCCTATTTTGTGCCTTAAATCCGGAAGAGGTCAATCGAATCTCATCGTGTGAGAGTGCGAAAGAAATATGGAAAATTCTTGAAATCACACACGAAGGGACGACTCAAGTCAAGGAGACGAAGATAAATATGCTTCTCCATGACTACGAGTTATTCATGATGAAGGGTGACGAGTCCATCACCAATATGCTCGACCGATTCTCGGTCATCACCAATGGACTAGCTTCGTTTGGCAAACCATTATCTAGTAGTGAAAAAGTCAAGAAAATCTTAAGATCACTACCTAGCGAATGGGACGGCACCGTGACCGCAATTATGGAATCCAAAGATCTCAACACACTCGATTTTAGCGCCCTCGTTGGTTCGCTAATTAATTATGAGATCGTGTTAAAATCACGAAGTGTCAAGCCGAAACCGAAAGAAAAATCGTTAGCCATGAAGGCTAAGATATCGAGGAAGAAAGAAGAAATCCCGGTGGAGGAAAGCGACGAAGAAGCGGCATATTATGCCAAGAATATTAATAAATTCCAAACCTTATTAAACCGGAGGAAGAAGGATATCTCGAGCGAAACGAAGAAGTTCGACAACTCCTGTCGACAATGTGGTAAACCAGGCCACTTTGCTAAAAATTGCCGTGTCAAACCCAAGAAGGAGGTTCTCGTAGCAACATGGAGCGATGAAGATGAAGACGATGATTTCATCAATCAAAATAATCTCGCTCTCATGGCCCGGAGTTCGTTCGACGATGGCGTCGAAAGTCGAGTTAGTACATCCTCCCGTGACTAACTTTTTGATGCATTTGAATTACTTCATACGGATTTTCAAAATGCATTATCGGAAATTAAATCCCTTAAGTCTAAAATTAAATCTTTGGAAATTGAAAATTCTAAAATTATCGAAAAGGGAAAATTTGTCGAAATCGATCATTCAAAGTGTATTGAAAATGAAAATATTTTGAAGAATGATCTCGCTAAAATCCAAACCGAGCTTAAATCTTTGACAAAGAAATTCTCGTGCGGACGAAATTTGAACAAATGCTTGGTGTTCAAAAATTTACTTTGAATAAAGAGGGGTTAGGATTCAAACCACGTTCAAAAGCGAATCCGTTAATTTTAAAATACCCCATTGCGAAAAGTGTTTGAAAATCGGGCATCATATTTCAAGTTGCAAAAGCCGAAGCGGACGATAAAAATTAAGAAAATTTGGGTTCCTAAAGGAACAATGGTTTCAAATACCGTCTATGTTTCCAAACAAAACCAACTATAGGTTGGATCCCCAAAAATTGATTTTTGTATTTTACTCGGGGAGTATTTTTTTAAAAAGGAGATAATATTTTCGGGAGTTTTTACCCTTTATGCATTTATTTATCATAAATTAGTATCATGCATATTTTATATTTTGGTATTATTTCAATTGATATTTTATCCACTTTTTGATGAATACAAAAAGGGGAGAGATAGGAGAATGGAGAAATAAGTCGAAAATGTGATTAACCGTGAAAGGGGAGAAAAATCAAGAAAATCGATTGCATTCAAAGAGAATTAGAAAAACGAAGGAGTTGAAGAAAAATGAGGAGAGGTCGAAAAGACGATATTAATTCGAAAAATTCAAAAAGTTAAAGGTAAGGAGAAAGAAGGAGTCGAAAAAGTAATGGGAGAAGATTCTAACGAAACGGAAAAAGTCGAAAACTTTGGTCTGTAAAGATATACATATATTTGTATTTTTGCAGGAAAATCCCATTGTCGGAGTGTTGTTTTGTAATCATCAAAAAGGGGGAGATTGTTGGAACATTTTGTTCCATACATAAATTAAAAGTGTTTTGATGATTAATGTTGATAAGCAAAACAAAACAACAAAGAGACGAAGCAAAGCATCGAAGGAATCGAAGTGCAAAAAGCTGGAAAATCTCAAAGCTAACGTACGTAACAAGGGTATGTTAATGTACGTAATATTGGCAAGCTAACGTACGTAATAGAGGTTGTATAACGTACGTAAAGGAGTTCATCCAAGTGAACGTTGGAGAAGTCAAAGTCAGCAAAGCATACAACGGATATATGACGTCAGCAGTGACGTAGTGATAACGTACGTAACAAAGGGAAGGCTAACGTACGTAACTCAAAATGACGAATCTCACTGGACTGAAACTGGACTAGGCTAACGTACGTAACCAGGGAAGGTTAACGTACGTAATGAAGCTTACGTACGTAATATGAATGAGATAGCGTACGTAATGCAGTGTGCAGCAGCTAACGGCTAGTTTGAGGATGAAGCCTATAAATACCATCCCTATGGTATTGTTTGAGTACAACAACCTTGAGCAAATTGTCTATACTTGTGATATTATTACACACATTCTTGTTGTTGATATTGAGCTTAATTGTAAGTGTTTGAGTGAGAATTCACGAAAACATACACGAGTGGTAAAAGAAAAGATACGATTGGATTCGGTGTTATTAGGATCAAGGATCCGGCATTATTAGAATCGCAATCGATATCTAAGTGAGGTTTATCTAGTACCCATAGAAAGCTAGAGCGGTTGATTCCTTGTCCGATAGAAAAGGAAAACGGTTTAACTTGGACCGACGCAAAGACAAGTACGAGTGGTTTATCACGGACCAATAGAAGACGTGATTGTAAACGGTTATACCTCGACCGATAGAAGAGAGGCGTAGAGGTTTTTATCTTGATCCTATAGAAAAAGATACCAAGAGAGGACGTAGGCTCGTTTATAGCCGAACCTCTATAAATCCTCGTGTCCTTTTTTTTTTCGCACCTTTTATTTACGCTTCCGCAAACGGCGCAATATCCGAATCGGTACCCAACATTTTTTTCTTGGGCAGGTACAAAATGAGGTAGCATATCTGATGCGGAAGATACAATAATATGGAACGAATCTGCGTCGGGGACTTATACGTGTCAGTCAGCGTATAAGGCTCTACAAAATAGGTACGCTGGAAATTCGCAGAGGGTTGCGCCTTGGGCTTGGATTTGGAAGATGAAGTGCAGCCATAAGCTACAGCATTTCTTGTGGCTTGTAGTCCAGAACCGTCTACCCACAAACCACTTACGGAAGGCCAGAAAAATAAGTGAATCAGGGGCATGTTACCAATGCAACTGCACAGACGAATCAGTGCTACATATCCTAAGACATTGTAAGACGGCGCG
The DNA here is from genome assembly GCA_033398695.1 of Orobanche coerulescens. Classification (NCBI taxonomy): domain Eukaryota; kingdom Viridiplantae; phylum Streptophyta; class Magnoliopsida; order Lamiales; family Orobanchaceae; genus Orobanche; species Orobanche coerulescens. Next base: position 125,610,062 of record CM065812.1, on the reverse strand, counting down.
TGATTTATGGCATCGCGTACTCTCAGTAGAACAATTAATAGAGTTCGATCGTATCCCATATGCCGAATGGATTAAATGCAACCTGCTTAAACTGCAGTTTGAGTGCAAGCTGGTTCAAAATGTGGATTGGGCTTGGGTGTTCATATCTGCCATCTGGGAGTTGTGGAAGTTAAGAAATTCGGGCGTCTTTCGAGGTTCTGTGCATACCTTGCAACATATAATTTTCAAAGTTAAGCAGCTGGGAATGGATTTACAAACATCTCTGGGCGCCAAGTCGAACTCTGTGCACATCCCAAGGTGGCAAAGACCAAACCTAGGGTGGGTAAAATTAAACGTGGATGGTGGCTGCATTACATCCACAAATCGAGGCGCTCTGGGAGGTTTAGTTCGAGGAGAAGCAGGAGAATGGTTATGGGGATTTACAAAAGTTGTTATGTGTCCTACTGTCAACGAAAGTGAGCTGCTAGCCTTGAAGACTGGACTGGGTCTGGCTTGGGAACGCAGGATTCCACAGCTGGAAGTTGAATCGGACCCGTGGGAAGCGATTGAGCTACTGCATAACGAGAATATTGCCAACCACCCGCTGCAAGAACTGATCCAAGAATGCAGAGAACTACTCCATAAGCCTTGGAATTTAAAGTTAAAATGGGTTGCACGGACTAGGAATACAGCTGCGGACAAGATGGCTAAGTTAAGCCACACGACTGGAAGCGAAGACGTGTTCTGGGACACTCCACCGGCTTCTATTTTGTCAATTCTAGATTATGATTTAGTTTAAATCACTGTAATGTCGTTTCTTTACCAAAAAAAAAAACCCCTACCTGTTAAACAATGAACATGATAAACAAAATTTGTAAGGACTGAAATAATATTTGTAGGTAATTTATAATCGGCTGATGGGTTTTAATAAAAAATCAAATTAGATATTTACAGAATATAAAAGTTTGACATGGTTTGCCTTAGTATGAGTAATTATGCTCATTGGTTTAAATATAAGCTTGCCATGGATTGCCTAAGTTTGAGTAAAGACAGAGCAAAGTTTTTTTTTTGGATGGGGTGGAATTTCCATCAATCTTATTATTTATATTATTCTTTTTTTTTTGTATATTTGATGTTGCTCAATGGAAGATGAGGTGCCGACACTACTACAAATCTGGGCTTAGGAGATGCTGCTTGCATAGCGCTTTTTCAAAAATGCTATGCAAGTAAGGCACTTAGACAGCGCTTCACGAGAAAAGCGCTATCCAAGTTATTATCATAATTTTTAAAAATAAATTGAAAATAAAAAAAATACTTCAATAGCGTTTATTTTGAAAACGCTATATTAGTTTTTATCTTCAACAGCGTTTCCAACAGCGCAATGCTAGTTAGCAATTTTTAAGTAACATTTTGATTTTTTATTAGTTTCTAATGCTACAATAGCGCTTTCAAAAGCGTTTTTGAAGTCCACATATCCTAACTAAATTTGTGAACCCTCATTTCTCATTTCACTCTTTTTCCTCTCGTCTTACTCTATCCTCTTCTCTCTCTCTCTCAAATCTTCTTGGCAACATCTCAAAATATGCAGGAAACACAGGCACACAATCGGTAAGAGGCACACACACAAACACCAATATACACACCAATCGTGCAAACACTAAATCGGCCATATAGACCCGCTGCGAACTAGGCGGCTCAGGCGGTGGCGAGGTTTCAGCGTGCTGCAGCACGGAGGTGCTGGTGCTGGTGCGGGCTCGGCTTCCCGGTTCCCGAGGTGAGTTCGGTTCTGAGTTCGGGTAAAGTACGGTGTTAGGGGTTTATGGATTTGGGATTCTGTGTTGATACAAATTAGGTCATGGTTCTGAGTCGGACGAACTCGGATGGAGATCTGAGTTCGATCGGGATTTAATTTGTTGTTTTCTGAGGTCCGATTCGGGCTATGATGTTTGTGTTCCGCCGTGGCCATGGTTTGCCGAGAACAAGCCGTTATATTTTTGTGATTGTTTTTCTCCTTTTTTATAAACTCCTCTACCAATAATATAATATACATATATATATATATATATATATATTGGTTGCTGGTTGGGGATGGGTGAGGGTGATTCATGATTGCAATATGTAGAAAGCGGTACATTTCTCTTTAGCAGGTTTTCTCTTTTTGGATCCTTAGCTTTTTATTGTTCGAGTTTTGGATTGTATACCCCCCTCTTATGCATCAAGACTATTGATATACTAATATTTATTAAAAATGATTTAACAGCTTGATATCTTGTGATGGTAAAAGGGAAAATAGATCTTGCTGAACCTGTTTTGTATAGAGAGTTTCTATGGCAGGAAGGTCACACTGCTTTTGCAACCAAGGAGGAGGCAGATACCGCGGTACTTTTTCTGGCTATGCAAGACAACTATAATTCGAAGTATTCAGAACGGATAGCAAATTTTGAAATCTAACTTGGTGCATGTTAGTATATTTGAAGAGTGGTCTAAAGTTGAAATCAGTGTGCTATGAAGTATCACTTTCTTTTTGTTGAAAAAGACGAAAAGCAAAATTGCCTGTGTGCCATTGTTTCTCAATTAATGATATGGACAAAGTATGCTTTGGGATTTGTAACCTAAAGAATTAGAAGTCAACTACGTTTTCATATCACAAGGGATTCTAATCTTGAGATTTTTTGTTGCTAATTTGAATAAGTTCCACATTTACTGTGACAAACTAGTAAGATGCCAAGTACATTTTGATGTGGGTATAAAGTGCAAAAAAGAATGTCCTTACACGTGCATCATGGTATTTGTTTTTTCCCAACTTATTGTGCCCACTTTCCAACCTTCGTTGTTTAGTCGTTATTAGTTTGTAATAGCTTCAGGTTTGATGTTATCTAGCATTTTTCCCCTTTCTATTAGTGGTTTGTATGTATTGCAAATAATCCAAGTCGTGTCTGGAATTCTGGTTCAATATTTTAATATTCTTTTATGCAGTTTTCCTTAAAATGAACAATTGATTTGGCTTTGTTATTATCATTGGATCCTACAGGTTTGAGAATTTTTCCACCATTTGGCAAAGTTGATTACGTATGAACCATGTATGTTCTTGATATTACATAGTATGTTCTTGCTATTACATAGGATATTATTTGTTGAACAGTGTATTAGTATCTCTACACTTGACACTGAATTCACATAGCAACACCGAGGGCCACTATTTAGAATATTACAAACCTATTAATTAGGGTAATTGAAGCAAGCTTCTTATTTGAATGTTGTTGTACATTTGTCAGGAGAACATCGTGGAAAGCTTTAAGGAACTAAAGATATTGTTTAAGGATATGTTTTTATTATGATCCTCAGTATTAATTCATGCATCTTCCTAAAGTGGGGCTATAATGATGGTATATCTCGCTTGTCGGTGTCAATTATCATCACGAGAGAAGTTTCAGGAAGGAGGATGTGCTCAAATGGTATTACTTTCAGTATTGGTTTCGTGATGGACTAAACTACTTAGTTTATATATAGCATGTTCCTCGTATAATGCCATAGCCCAGTCAGGTGTATTTTAACTCTTGTTACTTGCTCGGGATTTTTTGGCTATTTCTTATATTCTTGTCTTATGTGATTTCCTATAACCGATTATTTGCGGTTGTGGCTAACACTCTTTTCGGTCTACGTATAAATTTTTGGATGGTCATTGCTACAAGGTTTCTTCTTGGAAGTTTGAATGGTGTACTTGGAACAATAAAGGTATCTCTAAATGCTACTCCCTGAAACTTCTCTTTACACTTTTACGAGTTACTATTCTTGTCGTAACACTTGTATTATTTCACTGAAATGGGATGGGATTGTTTTTTATGTAGTCAGCCTTATTATGTAAATGAGTTAATAGTCAATATTGTTTACGATAAGGACCTGACAATGTCAATACTTATTAGCATGCATGCTTTTATCTTCTTTACCTTTCTGTTAATCCGTTTTGTTTGTAATCATAGTTCAAACTGATAGTTATATGTATATTAGATATCAAGCGAGACTATAAATAACGACAAGTGAGCTGTTCTCCAGGTCCTCGGCTCATGTTCACATCTTGCTAGTTGATGCATTTGCTTCAGATTTTTCTCTGGCAATGTTTGCTTTTTCAAGAATTTATCTTTGACTACTTATGTTTCGCCAGTCAAATGCATGCTTATGTAGGGAAGCCTTCCGTGGAGGGGAAAATCTACCATAAATTCGACATCTAATAAAGGAATCAACAATGCCGCGACTGACTCTGCAGTTCAAGTACTTGGTCTTACTTAGAAGCATGATGATCTAGTTTAGTCTATGTTTATGCTTTATGTTTTCTTGTATCCCTGCCAGAGCTAATCCCCTGTACTTGTACTAGACACCAGAACATGTTCCCTGTAGTAGACACCAAATAAATTAATGAAGTTAATCTTTGTGATTTATATTAATTACATCAAAGAAATTTGGATTGTGCATTTTGTCTATTTTTATTGTATTTATGAATTTTTTGGAATATTACTGGTAAAAACAAAATGCATAATAACAATGAAATTTTAAAAAATATCACTTAGAAAATGTTTTTTTAAGTGCTATTGAAGTAATATTATATATTAAATATCCTACTTGCATAGCACATACCAAAGTGCTATTTAAGCGATGCACTTAGAAACCACATACTTATATAGCGCTTTAAAAAATGTTATCTAAGTATGCTACTTGCATAGCTCTAAAAAAAACGCTATGCAAGTCATATGCACTTGCATAGCGGCGCCTTACATAGCGCTCAAAAGCGCTATGTAAGTGCAAAAAAGAGCGCTATGCAAGTGCAAATCTGTAGTAGTGCGAGTGATTACGTAAATATGGAGTTGAATGAAGCTAATGATTGCAATGAAGTGTTGGGAAAAACGGCCTCAAAGATCCCCAACAACCCTCCCAAAGAACAATAATAGAGAAAAATAAATAACACAAGAATATACGTGGAAACTCCAAACCGGAGAAAATACTACTATGCGATAAATTTTTACAATCACATAAATTTTCTCTCGCTCAACCCCAAACCAACTTCCGCACTACTGCAACAACTCTTTGACTAACTCACACATTTCTCCCAACTCTCTACTAGAGAATACAAGAAAGGAATTTAAGAAGAATCAAATACAAAGAGAAGTAGTGCATTTGATTTTGGTGCACTTGGAATAAAGACCCAATGCCTCCTTATATAGCATTAGGAAGCCTCCAACTCTTTTCTTGTTTCTAATGTGGGATGACTTCTTTTATTGGAGTAGGAAGCCTCCCACTCTTTGTGCTCTTTCAATGTCGGATAAGTCTCTCTTTTATTTTACAACAAAATCCCAACATGAAGCAGATACAAGAATACACGTGGAAGACAAAGTCAATGAGCCTAAGGTTGGGATGTTGTTTAACTCTAATGATGGACTCTTTGATTTCTATTTAAGCTATAGCAAGAAAGTTGGTTTCGCAGTTTGCAAGAGAAATTGTTGTAAAGACGAAAATGGAGAGGTTATATATGTTACTATCACTTGCACACGTGAAAGAAAAGCTCAGACAAAGAAGTAACAAGCAAGTTAATATGCCTTCAGTATAAAAAACAAATTGTAGAGCTAGGATTAGTGCTGTCCAAATAAATCAAGATTTTGTAGATGTAATAGGGTAATGCAACCACATGCGAAGATGAGACTTGAGTTGAATGATAGGGTTGATATTCAAATGAAAAAAAGCTTCAACTCATTTGTAGTTGAGGGCGGGGGGCATGAGAACTTTACGTTTCAGAAGAAGGATTGTAAAAATTATATTGATAGAGTCCAACGTTTAAGGCTTTGGGAGGGAGATGCAACTGCAATCACAATTATTTAAAAATGCAAGCTGATAATTCATACTTCTTATACATGATGGATTTGTATGATGAGTGTCGAGTTAAAAATGTGTTTTGGGCTAATGCAAGAAGTCGGGCAGCATTTACGGAGTTTGGAGATGTTGTCACATTTGATACAACTTACTTGACAAACAAGTACGACATGCCATTTACTCCTTTTGTAGGAGTTAATCACCATGGACAATCAGTGTTGTGGGGTGTTGGAGCACTATTGGTCGGTATCACCATTTGGAGATAGAGTTGTGAAACTCTTTTGCGTTGCAGAAGCGATTTAAGTAAAGTGCAGAAAATAAATCGACACAAGGATTTATAGAGGTTCGGCTATTAACGAAGCCTACGTTCTCTCTCGCTACCTTTTTCAATAGGATGAAGATCAACCTCTGCACCTCTCTTCTATCGGTCGAGAAATAACCGTTACAAACTTGTCTTCAATCGGTCCAAGTTAAACCGTACAATCTCTCTTCTATCGGTCGAGATATTACCGCTTGTACTTGTCTTTGTGTCGGTCCAAGTTAAACCGTTTTCCTTTTCTATTGGACAAGGAATCAACCACTCTAACTTTCTATAGGTACTAGATAAGGAAAATGCTACAACCACATAAAAAGTTTCACAAAATGAGCCACAAAATGATGTGTCAGATAGGGATTGGTGGAATGAGAGAGAAACTGTAGTAAAATTAACCAATCATTGCTTGCCCCGTCATTTTGTGAAGAATTTTGTGGATATTTTTATGTGGGTGTATCACTCCTCACTAGATAAACCTCACTTAGATATCGATTGCGATTCTAACAATACCGGATCCTTGATCCTAATAACACCGAATCTAATCGTATCTTTTCTTTTTCCTCTCGTGTATGTGTTGAATGTATAAACACTCAAACTATCAATATAAGCACAACAACAAGAATGTGTATAATAATCTCTGATCAATTTATCGAATGCTTTGCTTCGTTGTTGTGTCTTCAATACCATAGGAAGTGGTATTTATAGGCTCCAAAGCCTCAACTAGCCGTTAGTTCCCTGACTCTTCATTACGTACGTTATTGCATCCCTTTTACGTACGCTAGATTATTTACGTACGTTAACTTCTAAATGTTACGTACATTATCCTCTCCACAAAATAGTCCAGTGGCGTCTGTCTCACGTACGTTAGCAACTCCCCATTACGTACGTTATTCATTTGTCAACATATTCGTTGCTTGCTGATCTATGCCATGATGTCATCTTCAACGTTCTTCTTGTTTGAATACTGAAACATCATATTACGTACGTTATACCAATATTCTTACGTACGTTATATTGCCAACATTGCGTACTCTATGCAATATATATTGTTGGGTATCGGGTCGTATAATGGCTAAAGACATGAATAGTTATACACGCGGATTAAACGAATATAACTATTACAATTATATTCTACGGGATAGGGATTAAGGATTACAGGCCAACTAATAAACCTATAATAAAAACCAATATAATTATTGATATAAACCCCCAAGAACAAGCTGACCAAAAGGAGTACTATCGTCCAGAACAAATCTGTAAATCACAAAGATCCGATTAAGTTAGCCGAGATAACGATAATAATGATCGGAAATACACCAAGCAATTAAGGCAACAAAATGCAGTATATATATATAACACACACACACACACATATATATATATGGAATAATACCGAAAATATATATAACAAATATATATTATATCTATAGTATACTGCAGATATATATTTATATATATAATAAATATATAATATATATATGTATATACTCCAGAAAATATATATAAAACAAATATATATGTATAATATATTGCACAAATTCATCAAGAAAAAGCAATACAAATGGATAGGCCTGTCGAACGGTTCGGTTCCAGTTAACCGGACCGAAAAAATCGGTTAACCGGAACCATTTTAGCCAAAAAGATGGAACCGTAAAACGGACCATTTTACACTTTCGGTTAACCGGAACCGCACCCAACGTAAAAACCATTTTTTTTCTTGTTAGTTGCCTGTAACAGTAACAGGCAGCACCTATAATTCCATACTAGCCTTGGCTGCGGACGACTGACGTTTCGACAGGCCTAGTCCAGTGGAGTGGAGAGTCTGGACTGGAAGTGGTTGGGTAGGGAGGTAAAAAAAAATTAGTAAAATTATTAATTAATAAATAATAGTTATTAATTTTGTACGGTTCTCGGTTAAACCGAAACCGTTTTACCCACGAAACCCCTAACCGAAAACTGACCCGGGAACCGTGCGGTTCCGGTTCGGTTCCGATTCTAACCGGGAACCGAGAACCATTTAGACAGCCTTATAAATGGAGATAAATAAAGTTCAGGAAACCCCCTTTGTTGAAAGAGATACTTAGGCTCAGATCTTCCGAACCCTTTGCAATTTGACACCAAGAAAGTTCGTTTCCACAGAGGACGAACACCAAACCACCGCCGGCCGGCACAACAGCCCGGTAGCATCGTCACCAACCCAGAAAAGCTCAGAAAACTCAGGAAATAATCCCGATCTCACTCAAAGATATCACCACACAGATATCACTCTCGTTTTAACTCGGATTCTCAAGGAACAAATCGTGTTTCTTCTTCTCGGTGTGTGAAACTCCAACCCCGGCCACGATATATATACTCATAGGGAGGGAATCGGATGTCACGGGATTCTATTGTGATATTCAATCGCTCACGGTGGAGAGGAGGAAGGAGAATCGAGAACAAAGTCGACGATTTGACCGAGAGAGAAAAAACTCACGGGAGAGAAGAAGAGAAAGGGGGAGACGGGGTGAGTGGAGGCGGAGAGTAGAAATGAGGGAGATAGGGTTAGGGTTAGATATTTATAAGGGAGATCGGACGGTCCAGATTCGGAGTAGGAAATAAATCTGGATCGGACGGCTCCCATTCAACAGGGCTGCCAAATGGGCTGGGCCAGCACTTAAGTGATATGGGCCGACTTATATAAAAAAGGGGAGATTTAGTTTCTGGGCCGGTTGGGCCAAATACTAACATATATAGCGTGCGTTATCCATGCAGTTTGGGCAGCTTTTTGCGTCTTCGTCTCCTCCGATGTTTTGCTTCGCCTCTTTGTTGTTTTGTTTTGTTTATTAACTTAATCATCAAAACTCTATTAATGAACGTATGAAATAAAATATTCCAACATGGGGTTGTGGACTAATTTCAAATGAAGATGTCCCGACATTCACATGGTTATTTCGATCTTGGCTTGTATGCATGCATGGCATTGCCCCTGGTGCAATAATTACAGATCAAGATAAAGCAATGAAAAAGTCTATTGAGAGTGTGTTCCCTAATGCACGACATCGGTGGTGCCTGTGACACATCATGAAAAAACTTCCTGAAAAATTAAGTACGCATAGAGATTATAAAGCCATCAATTTGGCATAAAATCAGCAGTGTATTATTCAATAACAATTGCAGAATTTGAAGACAATTGGTAAATGTTCGTTACGAGGTATAATCTTGAAGACAATGAATGGTTACATCGGTTGTATGATGAAAGAAGTCGTTGGTTGCCTGCGTTTATAAAGGACACTTTTTGGGCTGGGATGTCAACCACACAAAGAAGTGAGAGCATGAACGCATTTTTTGATGGCTATGTTAACTCAAAAACATCCTTAAAATAGTTTGTGGAACAATATGAAAGCGCCTTAAGAAGTAAAGTCAAAAAAGAAAATGATGAAGATTTACAATCTCTCAATTCATGGGTCCCTTGCATAACTCACTATGAGATGGAGAAGCAATTCCAAAGGGAATACATAACAGCAAGTTTAGAGAGATCCAGCAAGAGTTAAGAGGAAAGATCCACTGTACCTGTTCTCTAATGACGGGAGATGTCGGTGAGGTTATTAAATATGAAATTGGTGAAGATATGTATCTATTGGAAAAACAATCCGACTTGTTAATTTTAAACTTTGCTTTTTAAAAGATGCCAATGAAGTAGAATGCAGTTGTAGGTTGTTTCAATTTAGGGGGATACTTTGTAGGCATGCCCTTATGGTGTTAATCGATAGAAAGGTCTACCAAATTCTGGAGAAGTATATCTTAAAGAGATGGAGCAAATTAGAGAAGGGAAGCCATACTAAAATCAAGATTGGTTATAATGGTTGGTCCTTGAAACTCGAGTCGCCACTGTGGAAGGGTTTCTACGACGGTTTTGGAACCGTCGTAAAATTCACCATCGTAGAAAGTGGGCATATTTTACGACGGTTTTAAAACCGTAGTAAAAATTCACATTTTACATCGGTTCTTCCAAAACCGTCATAAAACATATACATTTTACATCGGTTCTTTTTAAAACCGATGTAAAAATATCCACAATTTACATCGGTTTTGCAAAGAACCGATGTAAAACGTCTTATGTTTTATGAAGGTTTTGGCAACCCGAATCCTCCCAGGCCCGACCTGAACCCGCACCTAAAATAACAATATATTGCACTTTGTCACCATTAGGATTCAAACCCTCGATCTTGGGGTTGGGGAGTCAAGTCCAAACCACTAGATTATAGTTATTTGTTTGAACAATTTATATTTATGTTATATTTAAATACATTTTGCTCTCCATTTTTTAAATAAAAATAAAAAAAATCAGTTTTATTCTTGTTTGTATTATTTTGAAAAAATGATATTTTTAGTTTGTTTTTTATTTTTTATTTCTTTTATATTTTAAAGAATCATCATAAATAAAAAATACATATTTTTAGAAAAAGAATTTTATGACACTTTTAGAAAAATCGATTTAAATTTAACCCCTTTTATTTTTACATCGGTTATTCCAAAACCAATGAAAAAAATATTAATTTTACATCAGTTTTGGAATAACTGTTGTAAATTTACCGTATTTTTAATTTTACACCCGTTATTCTAAAATCAATGTAAATTTACTATTTTTACATCGATTTTGAAATAACCAATGTAAATTTACCGTATTTTTAATTTACATTAGTCAATTTTATTCTTTTGTTTGTATTATTTTGAAAAAAACTATTTTTATTTTTTTATTTCATTCCTTTTATATTTTAAAGAATCATGTTAAATAAAAATACATATTTTCAAAAAAGGATTTTATAACGGTTTTAGAAAAACTGATGTAAAATTTACCCATATTTATTTTTATTACAAAACCGATGTAAAAAGTATTAATTTTACATCGGTTTTGGAATAACTAATATAAATTTATCGTATTTTTAAATTTTACATTAGTTATTCTAAAATCGATGTAAAATTAATACTTTTTTACATTGGTTTTGGAATAACTGATGTAAATTTACCATATTTAAAATTTTACATCGGTTATGATGTAGAAAAAATAATAATTTTACATCAGTTACTTGAACAATCAATGTAAAAATATAACAATTTTACATCGGTTATTTTAACAACCGATGTAAAAAATGGTCATTTTAATTTTTACATCGGTTTTAGTTGACCACCGATGTAAATTTGCTGTATTTTAAAATTTTACATCGGTTACTTGAACAACTGATCGGTAAAAAATATGGCATAATTCTATGTGTTAATTGCATGATTTTGTTATCTTTAATTTAGCACAACTTGCTAATTTTCTACCTATTTTATTTATGAATGCAATTTGCCTCACCGTTGAAATTTATTAATTATTTTAGGTAATTCGATTATTTTTTGAAGTCGGAGCATAATTCAATTAGCTGAAGTCGGTTCGGGCCCCGTAACTAAAAAGTATCAATCAGCCTGTAAAATGGCTTGAGCCAAGAAAGAAATAAAGTTTCCAGTCCAAGAAGAGTCCCAGTCGAAATAAAAGACAGAAGAAAAAGAGTCTTACTCAAAGAAGTGTTCGGCCGAGAGTCATATTCAAGAACAAAGTCGGCCGAAAAGTCCTGGAGGAAAGAAAAAAAAAAAAAAAAAAAAAAAACACTTGTTAAGACTTATAAAAAAGGACCAGCCATCATTACCAACCCACCCCATTAACATATACACGACAATAAGGCTAAGAGAGAGAGAAGGGTAGGAGCAAGAATAAAAATAAGGGTGGTGCACCCCCTTAAACACCTTGACCCCACCGTCCATCTCATCACTTTCTTTCAACAATAATAATGTTAATACCCCATAAATACCTCACTTTCGTGTTAGTTTATAAGTGCTTCTTTTTTTTAAACAAATTCATTTCAGCATTCAAACCTAATAAAATGTACAAAAAACTGATATCTGTAAATTGAGTATTTTTTAAATTTTAACGTTAATTCTAATCTAACTACTAACCACTTGTATTTTATTATTTTTTAAATTTTAACATTAATTCTAATCTAACTACTAACTACTTGTATTTTATTATTTTTTAAATTTTAACATTAATTCTAATCTAACTACTAACCACTTGTATTTTATTATTTTTTAAATTTTAACATTAATTCTAATCTAACTACTAACCACTTGTATTTTATTATTTTATAAATTTTAACATTAATTCTAATCTAACTACTAACCACTTGTATTTTGTTATAAAAAAAGATAACTTACATTAATCAAACAAAATAATACAAATACGGTAAATCTTTGAGAGAGATCGGGAGAGAGAGAACAGGAGAGAGAGAGAGAGAGTCACTTGGGAAAAAAAATTTTGTTTTCAAAAAACAGTAGCTGAATTATATTTATTTCATTCTGAACCTTTTTTTTTCATTCTTGTTTGGGACTGTAGTTTTTTTAAAAAAATTATATTTATTTTTCAATCGGTTTTTTTTTTATAATTTTAGTTTTATAACTATTTATTTTTATTATAATTTGTAGTGTTTATCAAAAAGATGTCGAGTTTGTACGGAAAAGACTCAGATGAAGGCAATGAGTTCTCTATGAGGATATCACCATTTTTTACCGACCAGGTATAAATACTTATCGTGATACTAATTTTTTTTGGTCATCGTAATGTTTACTAATATTTTTGAATTTTAGGTGTTCGATTTATTTTTCAGATTTTTCATCGTAATATTAAATGATTGTTGAAGGAAAAATAACTTGAGACAAGAAAGTAGGGCAAAGTGTTGTATTATTCCATCATTGAGATCCCTTAAATAGGATGAAGTACATACAAACAGGCCTCAGCCAAATCCTATCTAGGAAAGCCCATAAACTAACAGACTTAGGCACACAATCGGGGAAGAAGATGACCGATCGGGACCGATCGGGCGGTGGTGACCTGGTGCGACGTGCGGCGGCGGCGGGCTAGGTTTTGCAGAAAAATTTCGATTTTTCGTTTTTTTTTTTTTTTTTCAGAATTTTGCGGGAGAGTTTTTTTTCTTGCTCAACGGAGCCGCCTTCGATGTTGTAGTCTATGGCGGTTTTGTCGTCTGCAAGCTGCTTCCCACCATATATAAGCCTTTGCTGCACAGGAGGAATTCCTTCTTTCTCCTCAACCCGTTCCTTGATCCGTTCAATGGTATCGAAAGGCTCAATATCAATTTCGATTTCTTTTCCTGTGAGGGTTTTCACGAAAATCTGCATCTCTTTTGGTTCTTCCCCCGCTTGAATTCTACGTCGTGCGCTTCTTAAATTCTGGGCTCGAAATTCGAATAACGTTACGAAAGTGGGGAATATGGTTCAGATTTAGGGGGAAAATTGGGGTTTGGCAGGTTGTCGGCGATTCTTGGTTCGCAGATTGAAGGTCGTAGGCTGCCATGGATTTAGGATTCTGCCGTGGAAAGGGATGACGGCGGCGGCCAGGGGCTAGGGTTTCTGGGAAAATCCGATTTTTCCCTTTTTTTTCAGAAATTCAGATGGAATTTTGCAGAAAATCGGTAGGAAAAAAATTTCGTGCTCAGCCGGGAACTACGTGCTGATAACGTGTTGAAGGGAAAATAACTTGAGACAAGAAAGTAGGGCAAAGTGTTGTATTATTCCATCATTGAGATCCCTTAAATAGGGTGAAGTACATACAAACAGGCCTCAGCCAAATCCTATCTAGGAAAGCCCATAAACTAACAGACTTAGGCACACAATGGGTATTATTCCTTTAACAATGATATTATTTTTGGGCTCATATTTTTATTTTTATGTATTCATTTATATTTTTATAATAACATATAAAAAATCTATATGGTATTAATATTTATTAATTTAAAATAAATAAGTAATCATTTACCTAAATATTTAATCATTAAATAATATAGAAATACATGTATTAATTAATTAATATTTATTGATTAAAAATAAATTAGTAATTAATCATTATCTACAACCCTAGGTTTGTAGGGGTGTTTTTTTAGTAAAAGGGGGTGTTTATTTAGCCACCCCCTAAAAATAAGGGTTATGTTAACTAGACTCCCCTACGAACCCTCCCTCCTCCCCCCGCAAAACCCTCTCTCTCTCTAATAATTCCCCTCTACGAACCCCTCCCTACGGAACCCCACCCGGCAAAACCCTCTCTCTCTATAATAATTGCATAGGACCCACTATTTATTTTTTATTTGTGTAGTGGCACCGAAAGTGAGGTTGATGGAGGGGTTTTTGTGTAGTGACCTCTTTTTTATTTGTTTTCTTTTTTGCATATGTATTATTATATATAGGTATATGTATTATATATATATATGGGAAAAGATGGAGAAGTGGTGCAGAACGAGAGAAAAAAAAACACGGAGAGAAAGAAGGTGAAGCAGAGGAAGGGGACTTCGGTGTTGAAGTACTACATATTTCGACAAACATATTTCGCAAACACTACAAGCGGAGATTCTTGGTTTCGAAATATGGCGGATGCATCACCATTTTACACGGAAGAGGTACTAAATTTTACACTATTACACATATTACGTTCAATATTACATGCAAAAATATTTACAATATATATATATTTCAAAGACAAAAAAAAGTTGAAAAAAAAGTTGTAACAAAAAAGAATTTTTTTTAAAAAAAGTTGTAATAAAAAGTTATTTTAAAAAAAGTTGTAACAAATAAAAATATTTTTTTGTTTGGTTCGATTAATTTTTTTTGTTATATTTAGTACGGGTAGTCACGGTTTGGTTTGCTTAATTTTTTGTAAAAGTTGTAATGTATTTTCAGGTGTTCAGTTCTCCCGAGCAACTAACTGATTGGGTGCAAAATATAGCTCGAGGGATCGGTTTTGTTATTGTTAAAACCAAATCAGAGAAGGTGTATTTGTACGAAATCAATTATGGGTGTTCAAAAGGTAGGAAGTATGAACGTGAAGGTTTAGAAGATGAAATTCAACGGCAAACCAGTACCTCTAAAACCGATTGTCCATTCAAATTAGTGGCAAAATATTCTAAAACACAACTTTTTTGGAGGTTGAGGGTGAAGTGTGATAGGCATAATCATGATTTTGCAGAGTCGTTGCATGGTTTCCCATATGCAATGCGATTAAAGGATGATGAGTTCAGTTTGGTGCAACAATTGACAGAGTATCACGTACCACCACGTCATATACTTTTGTCAATAAAGGAGCGTAATTCGGATAACGTGTCTAGCGTTAGAACTATATATAACGCACAAAATAAGATATGTGGAGCCATAATAGCTGATAGAACTCCAATCCAAGTCCTTTTGTCACATTTGATGCGTTTAGGTTATACTTATTACCCGAGGGTAAATGAGGTCACCGATGAGCTTGAGGAACTATTTTTTGTTCACCCCACGTCATATGCGTTATGGTGTACATTCCCAGAAATCATGCTAATGGACTCCACATACAACACCACGTTGTTTAAATTGCCATTTTTTGAAATTGTTGGAGTTACTTCAACAAACAAAACATTTTCAATGGCGTTTTGCTTTTTAGACAAAGAAAA
Organism: Orobanche coerulescens; assembly: GCA_033398695.1. Classification (NCBI taxonomy): domain Eukaryota; kingdom Viridiplantae; phylum Streptophyta; class Magnoliopsida; order Lamiales; family Orobanchaceae; genus Orobanche; species Orobanche coerulescens. Next base: position 125,594,405 of record CM065812.1, on the reverse strand, counting down.
AGGACCTAATTTTCAATGGGTATTGCAATGCGTGAAGGAGGTGATAGACAAAGAATATTACCCGCGTGTTATCATCACTGACAGAGATTTAGCGTTGGTTGGGGCATGCAGAGAAGAATTCCCGAATGCTAACAAATTACTTTGTTGATGGCATATTTCACAAAATGTGCTTCAGTATTGCAGAAATAGATGCAGTACGATAAAAGAGTATGAGTCCATTAAAGGAACATGGGATTGGATGGTTAAAGCTCCGACACGCGCCATATTCAAGTATTATTATGAACACCTACAACAGTTATTGGTCGAACATGCAGGTACTTACTTATTAATTCATTGTTTTTATTATTTAATAAATAAGTACCCGAATGACTTTTTATTAATTCATTGTTTTTTCCAGATATTTTTTCGTATCTGAATAACTGGCTGCAAGGTTATTCAGACACGTTTCTCTCGTTTATTACCGATCAATATCGCAACTACGGCGAGTCAACAACATGCAGAGTTGAGAGTCAACACGCGTTGTTGAAATTATACTTGGGCACCACACAGTCCAACTTAGACACGTTGTTGAGTTCGATCGATAAGATTATCATTGCGCAAGAAACTGCGATAAAAGAAACTTTTAATAGAAGCAAAAACGAGAAAATACATAAATGTTATATACCACTATTTGCAGAATTGTGGTATAAAGTTTCCAATTATGCTTTGGAACTTATTTTCGAAGAACTCCAACGGTCGATCACCCCAGAAGAATATGGCCATCAGTTTCGGTCAATTTATTGTGATACCCGTACTTTTTATTGACTGTTTGTCCTTACCGTTCTTCCTGTTTTGTCGCTACGTAAACTCTTTGTGATGTATTCGGCGTTGATCTAGAGTTTCATGCCTTGTTTGGATCATGATCGTGCTGTTTAGACTTTTCGGAAGTGTTCTGGGTCAGGGAGGTAGCGCACGCTAGGCCGATGCTAACGCACGCTAAATATGCGTGAGTAGCGCACGCTAGTTTTGAGCCTTAGCGCGCGCTAACGGACTGAGTCGACAGAGGCAGTGAGGTTTCAGACTTTCTGGACTAACAGGTAACGCACGCTAGGCAGCGGCTAGCGTACGTTATATGTGTTGCGTAGCGCACGCTAGTGCTCAGTGTTAACGCACGCTAGCGGACTGAGACAGTGAACTGAGATTTTGGCAGGACACCAGTTAGCGCACGCTAGAGATGTTTTGTAGCACGCGCTAACGTCTTATGACAGTAGCCATTGGACTACCAAGTGACCCGTTAGCACACGCTAATATTGAGGCGTAGCGTGCGCTAGACTGGGACAGTATATAAGGGGACAGTCAACCCCTGCACTTGTCATTTCACATCATTTCCACTTTTTCCGATCGGGAGAGCTCGGGAGAGGTGATTTGGGGCGATTTGAGGCAGTCCTTCTTCAAATATCGTCATCTTGGGTTGGATAACAAGGATTATGCAACATCTAATACATTTCTATCCTCCAAATCAAGGTAAAATCCTTAGAACCCTATTTTTGGGAATTTTGGGGTTTTTCTTAGATTCGTTCGATTTATCTGGTTTGATGCTTGAAAATCTTGAGATTATGATATATCTACCCCGTATACATGCTTTTCCTACGATTTTATAAATTTTATTGTGCCGTATTCGGACTTGTGAGGGTTTGGGTGACTTTCCAAACTCTAGTTGTTCACCCTTGTATTTTCATGAATCGTAGACGGGTTTCGGGAGTTTTTTCGTGTAGTTTGAGTATGGATTATTGATTATCATATCCCTTACGAATCGTTTAGGTACCGGAAGTGCGTTCTTGGACCTACCGAACTCATACTCTTTTCCATTCGATTTCTCGAAGTCTCAAAGGCAATTATATAATTATGATTGTACGTTCTCGATTTTGAAAGTAAGATATATTAATGGAATGATTATTTATATCCACCCTGGGGGGGAGACGGGTCCCCTGAGGGTTTCATAGCCTCTTGGTGCGATTCCACGGATGATATGAATGAACCACTCTGGGGCGGGCCGACAGGTCCCCTGAGGGTTCCGTAGCCTCTTGGTGCAGTTCCACGGTATTCATATATGTATTGATGTGATGCTATGAGATTTAGTTATTCCGGAATACTAGTCTTGAATTGATGAATTGACGGTTACATTTACTTTATTGTCGATGAGTATTGTGTTTCATACTTGATATACTTGCACTAGCTATTCGACGGCTAACCCCTTTATGGGAGAAATACTTTTTATGTATTTCAGGTTCCAAGAGAGCGGACAGGCAGGTATTGGGTCGGCATGAAGATGGTGGGCAAGTGTGATACTGTGTCTTTTCTCCGGTTATGTCCTGAGTTTTCCATTCAGTGTTGTTGTACTGGAATGGTAATTGAATACTCGAGTATTGTTTTCCATCTTCCTTGATGTTCCGGCCTGTGTGCCGAGGTTTTGATTTTGTACTGTGATGTATTTGGATACATTAGACATGGTTTAAATACCCTTTGTATCGTCTTTCATTTCATTGTATTTGTACCTTCTCGGTCAAGTTTTATAGTTCCGCGTATGATTAGCCTTGTGGGTCCCTCGGTGGGGTTCACGGCGCTGTAATATACCCTGAATAACTTGGGGGTGTTACAGAATATGGTATCAGAGCTTAGGTTTATGGATACCTAGGCTGTCGGTCTTTTGGGTCGATTGAGTCATTGTTTATCTACAGTATCACTACTTTGCCATCATCACAGTGCGGCCGGTACTTATAAGTCCTATTACTCTTCTTATGTTTTCTTAACCGCTTTGCTTTTAGTTTGATATTCTTGAGAATTGGTCACTTCGAGGACGTGCGATTTGGATTGTACTTACGTACTTTGTGTATCCTTTAGAATGTCTGCAGACAAGGGGACAGAGACGAGACCGTGGTCGCGGACGCGGAAAGATATTTTCAAATTGCTAATTGCGATATTGTTGTGTATCAGTATTGTGTTGAGACTTTGTTTGGGAGTCGCATGCTAGTATCATGTATTTATTATTCTGAAACTCACCCAATAGGTAATACGAGTAACCCGTTTTCGGGTAATTCATGAATTCGTGTAACCCGAATCACGTTCGGGTTACTCGTGCATCCGTTTCGGGTAATACGTGTAACCGATTCTGCTCGGATAATTGGCCAATACGTGTAATACTAGATTTATGAATTTTTCGGGCTACTCGAATCTAATAAATGTCACATGAACGGGTTACCCAATTAATATTCGAATAACACCAATTCGAATCACACGGATCATTTTCGGGTTACCCGATTACTATTCGAGTAATGTTATTCGTGTCACACGAATCATTTTTGTGTAAATGAATTCGTGTCATACGGCTATTAATATTTTTAGCACGAATTCAAAAAAATCGAGTGACCGAATTCAAACACGAATTCAAAAATTCGTGTAACCCAATACAAGTGTGAACCCGAATTGTTGTGTAATCCGAACACCCTCGTGTAACCCGTATTAACCGAATTCGGTCGATCCTTACTGTGTAAGTCGAATTCGGGTTACACGAATTTCTATTACGTGTTACCCGATTGTCAATCTTCCTCAATATTGTATATTTTTTAGGTTGACTGTAAAATATGTTACTCGAAATTATAACAAATGACTCGAATTTATACAAGTAAAGGTCAATTTCGACAATTTGGGTATCAAAAGAGTTGTTACTAAACTTGGGGCAGAAAAAGATATTACTATATGGAAAAGGGCAAAACAAGTTTTCTCCTCTTCTTGGTATCTAGGATTCTCGAAATCAATGCACTAATTATTTTGGTCATCCCAACATGTTTCAAGGGTCTGACCACACAGAATATCTTGTTTCATTGGAGCACTCATAGGTTCCACTCTAGCTTCTATTTATTTATACCATAAACTCAACCTCTAGTATATGGGAAAAAGTTAAAGAGAACCTATACTATGGATAATACTTGACTAAGTTATGTTTGGTTCTCTTGAACTTTTTTTAAAAAAAAAAATTTATTTGTAAATTTTGAGCAATCAACCAATTAAAACACTAGCTAAGAATTATTAAATCATTCAACCCCCATTCTTTACTAATAATCCAATTCCTAAAATTCTTGCTCCTCTTAAACTCAATCAACATTCTACAGAAGAGATATGTAATTACATTCAGTGTTAGATGACCCTTCATCGGTTTTCCCTCGGAGACCACCAGTCACTCGTATGGCTCCCAAAGGAGAGAAGATGATTCACCATTCCCCTCTCTCGATTTCCTAATCGTAAGACTTTTTCTACACTCTAAATCTTTCCAAACGAAGTTCGAATTTTAGGAAAATAATTGATATTTCAAATTCATATGAACTTTTCCACACTCTCTCATATGACATCAGCACCAAAATTGACTTTTGTCCTTAAATATAAATACAAATTTTCAGTAGTTCAAGTTTTGTCCTTCGCCGTAAAATATGAAAATAGGGACCCAAATGTTTATATGGCATCTAAAAAGGTTATCAGATGTAAATCACCCATATATATATATATATTTATATATATCAGATTTTTCTTTATGTTGATACTCTCTTGTGTTCCAAGATCGAAAAAACCATGTGAATATTGGGACATCTTCATTTGAAATTAGTCCACAACCCAACAACACTGATTGTCTATGGTGATTAACTCCTACACAAGGAGAAAATGGCATGTCGAACTTGTTTGTTGTAATATCCTAGAATTTCAGTATAAATTTTTCGCGTTATTTTACCCGAGTTGTAATGCACGATGTGCAGAATATTACAGTATGGATAAAATAAAATAGGACTGAGACAAATGTGTTGGAATAATTATCGTACTTGGTTGAAAATTGCATTTAAGGATATATTGTATAAGGGTATCATATGAGAATGTATTGGAACGAGTATATGTATTCAGTATGTCGCGTGTACATATTCGGTATGTTGAGACGTCAGGCAGGAGGAGCTATATTTGGCTAAGTGCAGAAGCTGTTACGTACGTTAAGCTGAGGAGCTTACATATGTTAAGTTGGTAAGTGTAACGTACGTTATGTATCATGCATTACATACGTTAAAACACCATATGAGATACAGTCGTCTGATCAAAGGGCTTTGTCATTGCAAGCATAGCGTAAGTTAAGCGTAGGAGCTTACGTATGTTAAGACATAGTTGTAACTTACGTTACGTTGAGTATATAATGTACGTTATGAAGAGAATCGGACAGGGCCCGGTGTCGGCAACTTTCGGCACAGATGTGGACAGAAGAGTCAAAGTAAGGATTTATGTATGTTAAGGATAACCATTACCTACATTAAACGAGTATGTTACTTTAGCAAGTCAACTGCTATATTACGTACACTATGGCATGGACATTACGTACGTAATACATAAGACGAAATGAGGCAGTGAGCTCTGAATGCTGATTACGTATGCTATACTATGCAGGACATGTAGCGTATGTTAGGAGGTCTTACGTACGTTAGTGGTTGGTGTTAACGTATGTAACGAGCTGTGTAGATTATATAATAAGGATCTGTCTTTCATTTCTTCACGAGAAGAAACAGATTTTCCTCCCCAAACTTCGTCCCTCTTCACTTCTAAGCTCATTCCAGACCCTTATACATTGGTTAAGACCATGATGGTTTGATTTAAATCTTGGAGTTTGGAATCCTTCATGTCCTTGAGGTGTTTGATGGTGTTGTTCATCTTTTTGAGGTATGTTAGGTAACTCTTCTCTTTAACTTCAGATTTTGAGGTTGTTGTTGATGTTCTCTTCACATGATGATGGCTATGGTGGTGGTGTTGTGATTCTTGAGGTTATGTGAGTTGTATGTTGAAAAATATGATGATATATGTCTTCGATTATATTGTTATGAACATGATTATGGAATCATGATGTTATTGGTGTTCTTGGTATATATCACATCGAAGGGGAATATGTGATAGGATATATAATTGTTATGTGTTAAAGTAACGGATCATATGATTAAATAACATATTGGACTATGTTGTCTTGATTATCATGAGCATGTCGATATTACTTAAACATGGTTGGATTGATTCATGTCCTTGAGAATTCCTTGAAGTAAATATGGTGATTATGATGAGTTTTTGTTAAGGTGTTTATGTTTTTGGATATGAACATGGAATGTTGATATATAGAAAAAGTGATGATGATTGTTGGTGTCAAGAGACAAGTAATGTGAGTGGTGATATGATTTTCGTATGATCTTGATGATATACGAATTTTGATTATGAACTTGACAAGAGTATCATCCTTCTTTAGGTATATGGGTTCATACGAGTTGAATGATCGGATGATTGAATTATTTGATAATATTAAGTATAGTGTTGGTATGAGTTTGATGAATATGAACAATGGGTAAAACATATCATGTTTAATTTAAGGTTGAATTCGTAATAGAGTATGTTGTGTCTTGTTATCGGGATAAGTTGATATGGTTGTCAGATTGTGGAATCTTATTGTGGTTATGAATTCGTAATTGATTGATTTGGGTTGTTCGGATTTGTGTTTAATCGAGATATTGTGGGACCATTGTGTTGTTGATTGGTTATATTGATTGTTAATTATGATTATCGAGTTGCGACTTGTATCATGGATATGAGTTCGTATTTGTTGAGTCGAATGAATTGGTTTTGTTTATAAGTATCGTTTAACCTTTGAGTTTGATTGGTTGGCTATGTTGGCTATTGATTGCTATCGGATTGTTATTAATTGATTACTTCAATAGGTTGTCATTGATTAGAACCGTGCCTTGCGGTCGTGTTAGAGGATGCTCGTGAATTGCATTGGTCAGGGCCGAGGAGCTCGTAGATGAGGGCAAGAAACTTGGTAACGGCTTCATCATCGTCCTGTCGGTATCAAGGCAAGTTTATACTTGCTTTGTTTATAATACTTAATGAATGGTTTCGATTTCATTTCATTTATAATTCGTATAGCAATGACTGTATATAAGAATTATGGAGATGAAGTTTATATGTTGTGTTTTGGTCTTGATGCTTAATCATAAGGTATATGATTTACATATGTCAAGATGTATAACTGAGCGTTGGGAATACAGTTGGTAACGGCGAAGATATAAATTCTACAGTCTAAGGTATGCGGTTTCATCAAGTATCGAGGTATGTTACGATAAATGAAGTTCTGGTTATTCTGAATGGTACCGTGATAGAATGAGATTGGACGGTTATGTAGGTATAGTCAAGAGTTGGATATTGTTGGTGATAACCGAGAAGGCAAATTCTAGCAAATTCCTTAGTATCTATTTTATCTTGTTGTTTTGAATATGATTGGAGTCGAAAGACTATTGTGATTGGACCTATGTGTTGAGGGATAAGACCTAAATGGCACCCACATTCCGGAGTATTCCTGTGTAGATGCTTCTGTGACCCTTGGTTGTGACGTTGGGGTATTTTGTGATTGTATGTGATGTGTTGAGGGATAAGACCTAAATGGCACCCACGTTCCTGAGTATTCCTGTGTAGATGCTTCTGTGACCCTTGGTTGTGACGTTGGGGTTATTGTAATTGATACATAATTGATTATTGGTGATTTATCTATTTTCATATATTGTTGGTATTTGACTAGATTGGCACTTGATTATTAGAGTTGAGATTTGATGGTGTTAACCAATGGGTATGATTGGACTGGTCGAATGCTGGGTATCGTGTGCTTATGAGTTATGATGATGTTTTGAGAATTTTTGGTACTTTTTGAATACAATACAGATGGTTGTAGTTTAGTTCATTCGTCATTTGAGAATGCGAAATGTGGATTATGGTAAGGATCGATTTGGTATTGATTGCTATGGGTTGGTAAGGTTATGACGGTAAGATTACATTGGTATCATCACTACAAAAAATACAGTATTTACCGACTCCAGTAACCGGCGTTGGTATTTCTGACATTTAACGACACCGTTACCGACCCCCGTGGATTTGGACGATCCCCGACGGCTTTAATGATGCCATTTCGCGGGTGTCTTCCCGCGAATTTTGCCGACGCCAGTACCGACGACCTTCAGCGTCGGAAATATGCCGACGGCACGTTTGCCATATTTAAATGGCATGATTATTTTACACAATTATGCGACTCACCTGAATTAATGACGTCCTCCCCGCCGTCGGTATTTGTCAAATTTAACAATACCTTTACCGACGCCAAACGATCTGTCAAATTTAACAAGGCCATTACCGACGGCCCGTTGGTGTCGGTAAATTTTAATACATACTCTGCCCTCTGCGTGTTCTAATTCACTCCTAAAAAACGCCTCTCTCCCCGGCGACCTAAAATCCCCAAAATCTATCTGCTGCCGTGTATCGGAGCAAGATTCTACTCGGCATCCATCTGGGTGAGTCTCTCTCTCTCTCTTTCTCAATTTTCAGAAGAAAATGGTTTTATGTAATCCCTGAAAGTTTTGTGATTTGTGACTTTCTCTTTCTAGATTTGTGACTTCACTGAAAGTTTCGGTCGTACAACTCATTTTCGTCAGCAGGGACATAGAGCTGCTACGCCCCAGGTGCAATTGTTTTCTCCTTTCTCAATTTTATCATTTCTGTGCGGTTCTATATTTTTTGGGGTGTATGCTAACTTCAACCGAATATAGAACAGAAGGAAGAAGCGAAAAAATTCCTCATCTACAATCAATTTAGAAGCATATTTGCATTCATGACTCATGAAGTATGAATATATGACTACAGTATGTTTGCTAATTAATCAAACCTGGTATTTAAGGCAAATATACTGTAGACTGTACATATAAGTTCATAAATTCTTGGTGTAGATCATATAGACTGTAGACTGTACATTTAAGGCAAATAACACCATGAAGTATGAACATATAACACCAGTCACAAATTCTTGAGCTTTTTAGGCAAATAAGTTCTATCTAGAGAGGTAGGTAATAGAGCATAAGTTCTTTTACCAGCTGCCCGTGAAGTGACATTGAGATTGATAGGAAATCAAAAAATAGGGGCAACCAAGGTAACTAAGAAAGTGAAAATGCTAAAAGAAAATGATTCCAGTGAGATTTTATATTCCTCTAGAGCAGCAAAAGAAAGTATAAGTTAAACCTATCCTAAAACGAAATAATTAGAAGTAGAAGGCAATATCATTCTGAAATTTAGTGTCAACTTGCGAAGATCAAGATTTACTAATCAAGTGCTAGGAAAGAATTTTTTTATCATGTAGGATAAGTTGCAAACTACGTATGATTTGCAAAAAAATCACGCTCTTACCTTGATATAACAAGTTCACAAAATGATGCGAACAGAGCTAGCAAATGCGAACGTCTATGAATATTCTCCTCGGAGATACCGTCCCTCAAGTTATGATGCAAAGGAAGAAATGATGCTGTTTCCATCTATGATGATGTTTTGAGAATTTTTAGTACTGTTTGAATACAATATAGATAGTTGTAGTTGAGTTCATTCGTCATTTGAGAATGCGAAATGTGGATTGTGGCAAGGATCGATTTGGTATTGATTGCTATGAGTTGGTAAGGTTATGACGGTAAGATGAAATTCGTAGTATTCTTACTTTGTGATTACATTGGTATGTAATTATTTATGATGATGTGATCATTATCATTGTTTAGTATTGTGCCTGACCCCGTCGTGGGCTTTATTTTTAGGTACTCGGAGATCAAGCTAGTAGCGATCGTGAAGGGATGAGCTTCTCGGGTGATACTGGCTATGGCATTATTTTGGGAACCGAGTATTTGATTGTTTATTTTATTCCGATGCAAACGTATATTTTGAACTGTGTTTATACCTGCTGCGTGTGTATTTTAAGATGGGCTTCGGTATTTTTATCAACTCGTGTATATCTTTAAAATGGTTTTCTGGGTACTTTTTAAACTTGGGTTTATTTCGTTAAACCTTTTTCCCTAAACTATTTTATCGGTATGTATAAGTGGTGGCTTAATGTACATTTTGAAACTGTTGAGTTTTGGTGTTTTCGCCTTGTACTTTCAAATGGTATTTTAGGACGGTATTTGGAAAATAGATTTTCGGAGACTATTTGAGTATTTGTAAAATATTACCGTCTTGTCCCTTTTATCGTGTTGAAATGATTGTGAATATGATTTTTAGCCTTGTGGGTTCCGGTGCGGGGCCCACGGCGCTGTAATATCCCCAGTTGGTTTTGGGGGTGTTACAGAAGATGGTATCGGAGCATTTGGGTTTCGTAAAACCCGGGCATGTGTGTTATGTGTCTCTACCGGTGCGGTAGTAGCGCGACTTTTGAAAATTATTTTTCTGACTTTTGAGTCAAATCGAATTTTGGAGTTTCCAATTTTGAAATATTTTCAAATTGCTATATTTGCAATGTTGTTGTGTGTTGGTATTGTGTTGAGGCTTCGTATGGGAGTCGTATGCTAGTATCACGGGAGATCATCGGCTTCAGACACCTGCAAGTATACTGTTTTGGTTATTCGCTTGCGGTGACGATTGATTGCTTTCGTGATGAGTTTGGAAATTTTGGGTTGATCTGCTGTTTGTGACATGATTGCAAGTTTCGAGGACGAAACTTGTTTTTAAGAGGTGTAGTATGTAATATCCTGGAATTTCAGTATAAATTTTTCGCATTATTTTACCCGAGTTATAATACACAGTGCAGGATATTACAGTATGGATAACAAAATTTAAGGACTGAGACAACTGTGTTGGAATAATTGTCGTACTTGGTTGACAATTGCATTTGAGGATATCGTGTATCAGGGTATCATATGAGAATGTATTGGAACGAGTATATGTATTCAGTTTGTCGCGTGTACGTATTCGGTATGTTGAGACGACAAGCAGGAGCAACTATATTTGGCTAAGTGCAGAATCCGTTACATGCGTTAAGCTGAGGAGCTTACATATGTTAAGTTGGTAAGTGTAACGTACGTTATGTATCATGCATTACGTACGTTAAAACACCAGGTGAGATACAGTCGTCTGATCAGGGGACTTTGTCAATGCAAGCATAGCATAAGTTAAGCGTAGGAGCTTACGTATGTTAAGACACAGCCATAACGTGCGTTACATTGAGTATATAACGTACGTTATGAAGAGAATTGGACAAGGCCCGGTGTCGGCAACTTTTGGTGCAGATGTGGACAGGCGAGTCAACTTAAGAATTTACATACGTTAAAGATAACCAGTATGTACGTTAAATGAGTATGTTACTGTAGCAAGTCAACAGCTATATTATGTACGCTATGGCATGTACATTACGTACGTAATACAGGAGACAAAATGAGATAGTGAGCTCTGGATGCTGATTAGGTACGCTATACAGGACATGTAGCGTACGTTAGGAGGTCTTACGCACGTTAGTGTTGGCGTTAACGTACGTAACGAGCTGTGCAGATTATATAATAAGGATCGGTCTTTCATTTCTTCATGAGAAGAAACAGATTTTCCTCCCCAAACTTCGTCCCTCTTCACTTCTAAGCTCATTCCAGACCCTTATACATTGGTTAAGACCATGATGGTTTGATTTGAAGCTTGGAGTTTGGAATCCTTGATGTCCTTGAGGTGTTTGATGGTGTTGTTCATCATCTTGAGGTATGTTGGGTAACTCTTATCTTTAACTTCGGATTTTGAGGTTGTTGTTGATGTTTTCTTCGCATGATAATGGCTATGGTGGTGGTGTTGTGAATCTTGAGGTTATGTTAGTTGTATGTGTAGTACCCGTACTTTCTGTAAATTTTCTGTTCTGGTGCTCCTGTATTTTAACACTCATTGTAAGTGTTTAGTGAGTTGATGTTGATCTTGGAGTTCATATTATTTGGAATTTACTTCTTCTTGTTCGGATCGTTGATGCATTAGATTTTTGATGCGATTTTATCACTTGGGCATGAGGAGTAGCGCACGCTATGCTCCCTTCATAGCGCACGCTATTTGAGTACTGATAGCGCACGCTATCTGTCAGCAGTAGCGCACGCTACTAGTGTATTTGAGGTAGACAGTCCAGAAAGGTACTGGACTGGAATTGGGATTCGTAGCGCACGTTATGTGTTGAAGATAGTGCACGCTAGCTGTATTAGTAGCGCACGCTAATCAACGCAAGTAGCACACGCTAAGCCTTGAGCATGGCAGAGGACAGTAGGTTCTGGACTCTAATTTCTGGGCACCAACTATCAGGTAGCGCGCGTTAACACTCGGTTAACATACGCTAAGAGTAAGGCATTAGCGCACGCTACAATATACGTAGCGAACGCTAACGATGCAGGCAGAGGCCACTGGAATACCCGGTGAACCCGTTAGCACGCGCTATTCTTAGAAATTAGCGCATGCTAAGCGGCCTTTTGTATAAATAGGACATTTCCGCGCCAATTCGTCATTTTTCCATTTCTTCTCCTCATTTGGGCGACTTTGGGCGATTTTGGGCGATTTGTGAAGATCTCCACGAGATATCATCATCCATCTATATCTTCAAGCTTCTAGTTTGAATTATTCAACATCTAATCTTCTCCACCACTCCAAATTGAGGTAAACTTTGCTTGACCTTAGATTTTCGGGATTTGGGGGTTTTCTTTCCGATCTCTTCAATTCAACTTGTTATTGTGGAATATGTCGAGTATGAATTATCTACCTTGGATACATGTTTTCCGACGGATTTATTGGTATATTTCTGGAATTATTGAGTATTTGGGATGGTTGATTGTGATTCACCATCTAAGAGTTTTATTGCCAGAATACATATATCGTGGGTAGTAATTTCGGAGAGATTCCAACTTATTTTCATACCGATAGATTATTGATAGGTGATTACGAACTTGTCTAGGTTCGGAGTTGTCTATTCCTTCAACCTTGGTACCTTGTTGTCCGTACCCTTTTCTCTCATCCAGACAAGTGATTCTTGAGAAAGTTATATTCTTAAATGTGAAAAGTAATGCATATGAGTGTGCGAGTTATATTCGTTCACTTCGAGAGGGCCTAACGAGGCCGAGGAGGGATCCGCGCATTGTCGGATCCGCGAACGTTGGGTTAGCCACTCCGAGATGGCCTGATGGGGCCGGGAAGGGATTTACGCATTGTCGGTCCACGGTTAATCAGGGAGAAATTGTCACTATTGAGATACATTTGGATAATTGCATTTTCCGAAAAATCATTATCGTGGCTTTGGATTTGGTGCATGTGCTTTTACGTGTAAGATGTGACGTTTCACTTGTAATACTTGCTCTAACCCCTCTCGTGTGGGTAAAACTCTCTTTTGGTATTTCAGGTCCGAGGGATCCAAACGAGCGAGCACCGGGGTGGTACGATGATGAAGGCGAGGTGTGATACTATGGCTAGTCGTGTTCTATTTATTTTGAGCATTGTCCCTTTTGACCGTTTTATCCTTGTATTAATAAATGGTACTCGAGTCCTCTAGGAATTCCTTTCCCGGTTGATGTATAACTTTCTTGTATTTCCTTGTGATCTTGGATGTTGTTTGGTTTGAGCTTCCTTGTCTGTCTCGGATTCATTGATCCCGGTGTGGATATTGTGAAATGGGATGTGTTATGTGTAAAAACATTAGCCTAGTGGGTCCCAGGCAGGGATCCACGGTGCTATAATATTCTCCGCACATATCGGGGGTGTTACAGTATGTGGTATCGGAGCATAGGTTTATGGATACCTAGGCTGTCGGTCTGTTGGGCTAATTGTACTGTTCCGAGAGCACAGTATCATCGCGCTGCCGTCATTTCGTACGATCGGTACTCGAAAGTTTCTTATGTTCTTTATCCTCTTTATTTCCTCATTGCAATTCGACTACGTGACATGAGAAATCCATATCCATGATAGGAATGTTACGAGTTATACTTATGAGTTTACTTCCCCTTTTTCTCTTTAGAATGTCAACTTGTAGAGGACGTGGATGCGGCCGTGGTCGTGGCCGAGGGTGTGTCGCATCCGATGGGGCGGCCATGTCCCTCAGCTCTGCAGAAGGCTCAGCTACGCCTAATTTGTCGGACTCGATTCAACCTAGCACCGGTAGTCATCAGGAGCCGTCGGACAGTTTGGGAACTTCCACAGGAAGTCACCCGGATGTGGGCGTTGCCACTATACTGCAACAAGTGGCAAATCAAATGGCTCTTTTAACCCAGGCGATTCAACTCAATCAACCACCTCCTGCAACCGATACTGGGGCAGAGAAATGGTTACAAGATGTGATCCGTATGCGCCCTCCCCAATTTATTGGTGCAAATGATCCGATCGGCTGGGAAGATTGGATTAATGAGATGAACAAAGTTTTCATGGCCGTAAATTGTCCAGAGGCATGTAGACATTTGCCCAGTATTTTCTAACAAGGGATGCGGCTAGTTGGTGGCAAGCAGTCGCACCTCAGGATCGTGTGGTTTCATGGGACGAGTTTAAGAAATTGATGGAGGCCGAGTTTTGCCCGTGGCCTGTTCAGGAGGCCAGGATTCGAGCCTTTTACGAGGCTAAACCTCAGGATATCCCTGTATCTCAGGCAATCGTTGAATACAACCATCAGCTGAATCATATGAAGAGCCAGGTGAAGGAAGAGAGATAAAATCCGTCACTTTGACATACGTATGAAGCCGAGAGTTCGACACTATATGTCGGGATTCAATTGCACCACCCTGAAGGAGTATCAAGACAAAGCATTGGCATAGGATATGTCCTTCACTAATACCGAAATAGCAAGTGAGAGTAAGAAGCAGAAGACCTACGCAAAATTTTCTCGTTGTAGAGGTGGCAACCAACGGGGGTCCCAGTCGGCAAATTATCCAGTCAGAGGGTCTTCCCGTGCGTCGGGAAGTAAATGGAATATCAGAGCTGGTACTAGTTTGTCCAATCGGGTCGTGACATGTTTTAATTGTGGCCAACAACGTCATCTTAATCGTGATTGCAGTCTACCCATTTGAAGTGTTATATTTGCGGCCAGGAAGGCCACAGAGCTATGTATTGTACGGAAGAGGAAAAGACATTTGGGGCTCAAGCATCAGTTCCTACTCTGGGAGAACCGAGTGTTAATCAGAAATCATCCATGGGTCATCCATCCCAGAGTTACGGTCGGGGCAAAGGTCGAGGTCAGTCCGTTAAAGGGGGAGCCCCCAGTGCTGGTTTGGTACAACCTCGTGTCTACGAGATAGGAGAACTGAAGATCCAGAGGATACCGTGGCCACAGGTATCGTTTATCCTTTGTCTCATCCAGTTAGAGTGCTTTTTGATTCCGGTGCTTCTCATTCGTTCATCTCTTTGGATTATGTGCGTCGATTAAATATTGAGTGTTTGTCTGCTTGTTAGTCTTTTGTGGTTAAATTGCCCAGCGGGGATAGAATCGTGGGGAACGAGGAAGTGAGAGACTGCCCGGTGTTAATTGCGGAGAAAGTGTGGCGTTCGAGTTTGATCTCCGTGGATATCGTTGATGAAGATTTAATCCTCGGAGACAACTAGTTTGATAGATACGGAGCAGTAATGAATTATCGCATGAAGGTCATATCGATATTGGCCGAAGACGGTACCGATCATTCATTTACGGGGTATAAGAGGGGATGTCAGAAATTCACAATTAGCGCCATGAAGGTGTCAAAGCTTATTAGAGAAGGCTGTGTTGGGTATTGGTGTTATGCCGTGAAAGTAGAGGATAGGAAAGTCGAACCTTCCTCGATTCCTATAGTAAATGAATTCCCAGATCTTTTTCCAGATGATTTACCGGGACTACCACTAGAGCGTGAGGTTGAGTTTACAATTGATTTAGAATAAAGTGCAACACCGATTTCTAAGGCACCGTACCGTAGGGCACCTTCAGAAATGCAGGAATTGAAAAGACAGTTGGGAGAATTGTTGGATAAGGGGATATATTAGACCTAGCGCTTCACCTTGGGGTGCGCCGGTCTTGTTCGTAAGAAATAAATATGGTTCGCTATGTTTGTGTATCGATTATCGGGAGCTAAACAAGTGACCATTAAGAATAAATACCCTTTTACGCGTATCGATGATTTGTTTGATCAATTACAGGGAGCTGCGGTGTTCTCGAAAATCGACCTGAGGTCTGGGTACTATCATCTTCGGATAAAGGAATTCGACACTCCTAAAACCGCTTTCTGTACAAGTTACGGGCATTATGAGCTTGTGGTTATGCCTTTTGGATTAACCAACGCACCGACGATATTTATGCAGTTGATGAATAAGATATTTATAGAGCATCTTGATAATTGTGTAGTCGTTTTCATCAATGATATTCTCGTCTATTCTCGTGATGAGGAAAACGCTCGGCATTTGCGATTAGTGTTTGAAATTTTGAGGACTCAGCATTTCTATGCAAACTTTTCTAAGTGTGAATTCTGGTTGAGGGAAGTCATGTTTCTCGGGCATGTGATTTCAGCAGAAGGGTCCGAGTAGATCCCCAGAAGATTGAGGCAGTGTTAGATTGGGCACCGCCTAAGAACGTGAAAGAAGTTCGTAGCTTTTTGGGTCTGGCTGGGTACTATCGAAGGTTCGTCGAGGGTTTATCTAAACTAACTCGACCACTTACTCAATTACTCCGGAAGTCCGAAAAGTTTGAATGGAATAAAGAGAGACATCAGAGTTTCATAGAGCTGAAAAAGCGTTTGACTACCGCGCCGGTTTTAGCCCTGCCCCAGGGAATCGGTGGGTATTCAGTTTATTGTGACGCATCAAGTCAAGGACTTGGGTGCGTACTCTTGCAGCATGATAAGACTATCGCCTATGCTTCACGAAAACTTAAACCGTATGAATTGAATTATCCCACCCATGATTTGGAGTTAGCTGCCATAGTGTTTGCATTGAAAATCTGGAGTCACTATTTGTACGGTTCTTCATGTAGAATTTATACCGACCACAAGAGCCTAAAGTATATTTTTAGCCAAAAAGAACTGAATATGAGACAACGTCATTGGTTGAAGTTGATAAAGGATTATGACTTGGAGATACTTTACCATCTAGAAAAGGCCAACATTGTAGCTGACGCGTTGAGCCGGAAATCAGTATCACTTCAAATGCTTGAGGTCCTCACACCTCAAGTGAAGATCAGACAAGAGTTGATTGAGCAGGGAGTCGAAGTATGGATCCAGCGAATTCAGGGACAAATGTGTACTCTTGAGATTACTTCGTCCTTCGTCGATGACATCAAGGAGAAATAGGGAAATGACCCCATGTTCGTCCAACTGAAGGTGGATGTGGAGAAAGAGAAAGCCCCTGGTTTTATGATTCACGAGGATAGTATTTTGAGATTTCAAGGTGGGCTTTGTGTTTCGAATGACACTGAGTTGAGACAAAGAGTACTCCGAGAAGCCCATGCTACACCTTACTCAAACCATCCTAGGACGAGTAAGATGTACAGAGATATTAAGAGAAATTTTTGGTGGAATAATATGAAGAGAGATGTCATCGAGTTTTTATCAAGGTGTTTGACATGTCAACAAGTTAAAATTTAACATCAACGACCAGTAGGGCTGTTGAAGACTCTCCCTATTCCCTAATGGAAGTGAGAAGATATTACCATGGACTTCATTACTGGGATGCCGAGGACTAAGACTGGAATGAATATCATTTGGGTCATTGTTGATCGATTGACCAAGTCGGCACATTTTCTTGGCATTAAGGATACTTGGGGACCGGAGCTATTGTCCTGGATATTTATATCGGAGATCGTGAGATTACACGGTACGCCCAAGTCTATTGTTGCCGATCGAGATGGTCGTTTTGTGTTGCATTTTTGGAGATCGGTCCATCAGGCTTTGGGCACCGAGTTGAGGTTGAGTACTTCTTTCCATCCGCAGTCTGATGTTCAGACTGAGCGGACGATCCGGACATTGGAAGATATGTTGCAGGCGTGTGCCCTGGACTGGAGTAGTGACTGGGAAATGCACCTGCCATTGATCGAGTTCACTTACAATAATAGTTGGCATGCGTCGGCCAAAATGACACCTTTCGAGGCATTATACGGTAGACAATGTAGATCCCCGCTTTATTGGGATGAAGCTTCATATTTAGTCGGGACGGAGCCCGATATGTTGATGGAAACCAAAGAGAAGATCTTTATCATCTGAGATAGATTGTTGACTGCGCAGAGTCGACAAAAATCCTATGCTGACACTCGTCGTCGGCCCTTAGAATTTGATGTGGGAGATCATGTCCTACTCAAGGTATCACCGAAGAGAGGATTCTACAGGTTCGGGAAGAAGGGCAAGCTTAGCCCAAGGTATATTGGACCATTTGAGATTCTCGACAGAGTTGGTGAGTTGGCCTATCGGTTGGCGTTACCTACAGCCCTTAGCCACATTCACAATGTATTTCACGTTTCTCAGCTGAGAAGGTATGTCCCAGACCCGAGCCATATCATTGATTATGGGGATATCGAGATATCAGATGACGTCACATTTGAAGAGAAACCAGTGAAGGTCCTGGAGCATCGTATAAAGCAACTCCGGCACAAAACCATTATGTTGGTTAAAGTACAGTGGTCGAGGTACGGAGTTAAGGAAGAAACGTGGGAAATCGAAGAGAGCATGCGTGCTAGATACCCAGAGCTATTCATTTCTTAAGTTTCGGGACGAAACTTTATTTTAGAGGGGAAGGATGTAGTACCCGTAGTTTTTGTAAATTTTCCGTTCTGGTGCTCGTGTATTTTAACACTCATTGTAAGTGTTTAGTGAGTTGATGTTAATCTTGGAGTTCATATTATTTGGAGTTTACTTCTTCTTATTCGGATTGTTGCTACATTGGATTTTTGATGCGATTATATCACCTGTGCGTGAGGAGTAGGGCACGCGACGCTCGCTTCATAGCACACGCTATTTGAGTACTGATAGCGCATGCTATCTGTCAGCAGTAGCGCACGCTACTAGTGTATTTGAGGTAGACAGTCCAGAAAGGTACTGGACTGGAATTGGGATTCGTAGCGCATGCTATGTGTTGAAGATAGCGCACGCTAGATATATTAGTAACGCAAGCTAATCAATGCAAGTAGCACGCGCTAAGGCTTGAGCATGGCAGAGGACAGTAGGTTATAGACTCCAATTTCTGGGCACCAACTATTAGGTAGCGCACGTTAACACTCGATTAACATACGCTAAGAGTAAGGCATTAGCGCACAATACAATATACGTAGCACATGCTAACGATGCAGGCAGAGGCCCCTGGACTACCCGGTGAACCCGTTAGCACACGCTATTCTCAGAAATTAGCGCACGCTAAGCGGCCTTTTGTATAAATAGGACATTTCCGCCCTAATTCGTCATTTTTTCATTTCTTCTCCTCCCTTGGGCGACTTTGGGCGATTTTGGGCGATTTGTGAAGATCTCCATGAGATATCATCATTCATCTATATCTTCAAGCTTCTAGTTTGGATTATTCAACGTCTAATCTTCTCCACCACTCCAAATTGAGGTAAACTTCGCTTGACCCTAAATTTTCGGGATTTGGGGATTTTCTTTCCGATCTCTTCGATTCGACTTGTTATTATGGTGGAATATGTCGAGTATGAATTATTTACCTGGGATACATATTTTCCTACGGATTTATTGGTATATTTCCGGAATTTGGGATGGTTGATTATGATTCACCATCTAAGAGTTTTATTGCCGGAATACATGTATCGTGGGTAGTAATTTCGGAGGGATTCCAACTTATTTTCATACCGATGGATTATTGATAGGTGATTACGAACTTGTGTAGGTTCGGAGTTTTCGATTCCTTCAACCTTGGTACCTTGTTGTTCATACCTTTTTCTCTCATCCAGTCAAGTGATTCTTGTGAATGTTATATTCTTAAATGTGAAAAGTAATGCATATGAGTGTGAGAGTTATATTTGTTCACTCCGAGAGGGCCTGACGAGGCCGAGGAGGGATCCGCGCATTGTCGGGTCCACGAACGTTGGGTTAGCCACTCCGAGATGGCCTGACGGGGCTGAGGAGGGATTCGCGCATTGTCGGGTCCACGGTTAATCAGGGAGAAATTGTCACTATTGAAATATATATGGATAATTGCATTTTCCAGAAAATCATTATCGTAGCTTTGGATTTGGTGCATGTGCTTTTACTTGTGAGATGTGACGTTTCACTTGTAATACTTGCTCTAACCCCTCTCGTGTGGGGAAAACTCTCTTTTGGTATTTCAGGTCCGAGGGATCCAAACGAGCGAGCATCGGGGAGGTATGATGATGAAGGCGAGGCGTGATATTGTGGCTAGTCGTGTTCTCTTTATTTTGAGCATTGTCCCTTGTGACCGTTTAATCCTTGTATTAATAAATGGTACTCGAATCCTCTAGGAATTCCTTTCCCGGTTGATGTATAACTTTCTTGTATTTCCTTGTTATCTTGGATGTTGTTTGGTTTGAGCTTCCTTGTATGTCTCAGATTCATTGATCCCGGTGTAAATATTGTGAAATGGGATGTGTTATGTGTAAAAAATTAGCTTAGTGGGTCCCAGGCAGGGATTCACGACGCTGTAATATTCTCCGAAAATCTCGAGGGTGTTACAATATGTTGAAGAATATGATGATATATGCCTTCGATTATGTTGCTTGTTATGAACATAATTATGGAATCATGATGTTATTAGTGTTCTTGGTATATATCACATCGAAGGGGAATATGTGATAGGATATATAATGGTTTATGTGTTAAATTTACGGATCATATGATTAAATAACATATTGGACTATGTTGTCTTGATTATCATGAGTATGTTGATATTACTTAAACATGGTTGGATTGATTAATGTCCTTGAGAATTCCTTGAAGTAAATATGGTGATTATGATGAGTTTTTGCTAAGGTGTTTATGTTTTTGGATATGAACATGGAATGTTGATATTTAGAACAAGTGATGATGATTGTTGGTGTCACGAGACAAGTCATGTGAGTGGTGATATGATTTTCGTATGATCTTGATGATATACGAATTTTGATTAAGTATCATCCTTCTTTGAGTATATGCGTTCATACGAGTTGAATGATCGGATGATTGAATTATTTGATAATCTTAAGTATAGTGTTGGTATGAGGTTGATGAATATGAACAAGGGGTAAAATATATCATGTTGAATTTAAGGTTGAATTCATAATAGAGTATGTTGTGTCTTGTTATCGGGATAAGTTGATATGGTTGTGGGATTGTGGAATCGTGGTTATAGATTCGTGATCGATTTATTTGGGTTGTTCGGATTTGTGTTTAATCGAGATATTGTTGGACCGTTGGGTTGTTGATCGGTTATATTGATTGTTAATTATGATTATCGAGTTGCGGCTTGTATCGTGGATATGAGTTCGTATTTGTTGGGTCGGATTAATTAGTTTTGTATATAAGTATCGTTGAACCTTTGAGATTGATTGGTTGGCTATGTTGACTATTGATTGTTATCGGATTTTTGTTAATTGATTACTTCAATAGGTTGTGATAATTGATCATTGATTAGAATCGTGCCTTGCGGTCGTGTTCGAGGATGTTCGTGAATTGCATTGGTCAGGACCGAGGAGCTCGTAGACGAAGGCAAGAAACTTGGTAACGGCTTCATCATCGCCCTGTCGGTATCGAGGCAAGTTTATACTTTCTTTGTTTACAATACTTAATGAATGGTTTCAGTTTTATTTCATTTACAATTCGTATAGCAATGACTGTATATAAGAATTGTGGAGATGAAGTTTATATGTTGTGTATTGGTCTTGGTGCTTAATCATAAGGTACATGATTTACATATGTCAAGATGTATAACTGAGCGTTGGGAATACAGTTGGTAACGACGAAGAAATAAATTCTATAGTCTAAGGTATGCGGTTTCATCAAGTATCGAGGTATGTTACGATAAATGAAGTTCTGGTTATTCTAAATGGTTCCGTGATAGAATGAGATTGGATGGTTATGTAGGTATAGTCAAGAGTTGGATATTGTTGGTGATAATCAAGAAGGCCAATTCTAGCAAATTCCTTAGTATATGTTTTATCTTGTTGTTTTGAATATGATTGGAGTCGAAAGACTATTGTGATTGGGCCGATGTGTTGAGGGATAAGACCTAAATGGCACCCACGTTCCGGAGTATTCCTGTGTAGATGCTTCCGTGACCCTTGGTTGCGACCTTGGGGTATTTTGTGATTGTATGTGATGTGGTGAGGGATAAGACCTAAATGGCACCCACGTTTGGGAGTATTCCTGTATAGATGCTTCCGTGATCCTTGGTTGCGACCTTGGTGTTATTGTAATTGATAGATATAATTGATTATTTGTGATTTATCTGTTTTCATATATTGTTGGTACTTGACTAGATTGACACTCGATTATTATAGTTGGGAATTGATGGTGTTAACCAATAGGTATGATTGGACTGGCCGAATGCTGGGTATTGTGTGCTTATGAGTTATGATGATGTTTTGAGAATTTTTAGTACTGTTTGAATACAATATAGATGGTTGTAGTTGAGTTCACTACTACAAAAACAAATTAACAATGTTCGAGCCCTCTAACGGTTTTCGAACTCATTAAAATACATTGTTAAATTTAACAAGAACATTGTTAAATTTAGAATTTAACAGCGGTTTTTATACAACCGCCGTTAAATTAATTTTTTTTTTAATTTTTTTTTTAACAGCGGTTGTATAAGAACCACTGTTAAAACTTTTGAAATAAAAAAATCAATTGCCCATGCTCACATCCCGCCCCTGCCTGCCCCGCCCACCCGCACATCGCGCCCAGCCCGCGACCTGTAAATGTATATTTTTTATGCATTTTTGCTGCTCATGGGATTCGAACCTGTGACCTCCATAAGATAGAGGTGGGTATCAAACCGCTGAGCTGAAGTCAATTTCTGTTATTTTTATTCTTTATTTGATATAAGTGTAGAACAAATCATATATATGTATATATATAGTCATGCTGAAAATAAAAATTTTATAATGTACATAAAAAATAAATATGTTATATTATATACTATAATGTACATTCTTTTATTATATCTACTAAAATTATAATACATTATATAATGAAAATTATAGAGAAAATATAGAGAAAATTCTTATTCATTCAATAGTGTCGAAATATAGTCTTACAAGCATATATATATATACCCTAGGAAAGCTCTCGTTAACAATACACAATTAAATAAGAAGCACAAAAACTTTTAAAAATTTGCAATTAGGTCCCGAAAAATAGAAAAACACAAAATTGAGGGCTAAACATTATTTTTTGGCCAAAAAACAACATACCTCACCGCAGCGGTGACTCTTGCTCAATGAGCCGATTCCAATAAGAAAAGGCTAAGTTCATCCCAAAAATCACAAACAAATATTTTTCAAATATTTCAAAAACGCACCCACTCTAAATATCAAATAGCAATCTCGTCCACTACATCAAATGTATATATATAATTATATAATGAATTTAATCATGCTGAAAATTAAACAGCAATCTCGTACAATGAATATTAATAAAAAACTATTAAAAAAATGTTAATACACTTAACAAACGGTTCTAAAAAAACTGTTGTTAAAAAAAAACAAATTAAAGCGGTTCTACAAATAACCGCTGTTAAATGTGCAGTTTAACAGCGGTTGTTTGTAACAACCGCTGTTAAGTGTGTGTGTGTTTTTTTTTGAAACACTTAACAACGGTTCTACAAATAACTGTTGTTAAATGTGAAGTTTACCAGCGGTTGTTTGTAACAACCGCTGTTAAGTGTTTTTTTTTTGAAACACTTAACAGCGGTTCTACAAATAACCGCTGTTAAATGTGCAGTTTAACAGCGGTTGTTTGTAACAACTGCTGTTAAGTGTGTATGTTTTTTTAACAGCGGTTATTTAATAACCGCTGTTAAACTGCACATTTAACAACGGTTTTTTATAACCGCTGTTAAATTGCTATTTTAACAGTGGTTTTTTAAAGAACCGCTGTTAATTTATTACACATATTTACGGGTATGCCACCGCATCATTTTAACAGCGGTTTTTGAACAACCGCTGTTAAAATGGCGCTGTTAAATACCACTTTTGTAGTAATGGTTCATTCGTCATTTGAGAATACGAAGGCGATCGCCCTTTGGCATTTGGCGATCGACTCTAGTGTCCGGCTAAGGACGGTCGACCTACGCCCCGAGCAGAGATGATCGCCCGTCAAAGTCATCGAGGACTGGATCTCAGAACAGCACCCACGTGCAGATCCACAAAAGGCGCTGACAGACAAGATCTTCACTGACAGACAAGATCTTTTGCTGACAGACAAGACCTTTGACCACAGCCTGTCACCTACCGGCAGGCGCGCCGAAAGTTGTCAGTGGGACCACCCGTGACAGCAACTCAGGATGCGTGCATGCTTCTCATTGGACCGCGCGGTTGACTGCCAGCAACTCCTGCAGACTTAAAGGAGACAAGCCCATGTGCTAAAAGACGATCGCCCGATTATTATAATACATAAAAGGCGATCGCCCGGCATATCCAAGTCCTATAAATAGAGAGCCTCCTCCTACTGGAAAAAGGTTCGAAATTCATTTCACCAACAGTTGAGAACTCGTTCACTAACGTTCCGAAAGGTTCAGAACTCATTCCGAATTCATTCACGAAAATACAAAAGAACATACATACCATCAAGCTCCTTGCTTTCTCGCCGGAATCAATCTCAGGACTTCTCTCTCCGAATCTCTCATTCAGAAGACGATCGGCAGAGGCAGCAAGTCTCCACTAGACAGATTCCAAGAGATTCATAAGCCCAAGAGCCCAAGCATCCAGCTAAATACTCACCGTGAGAGACTGTCGATTTCTCACCGCCGCGACTGTTCATCTCCTTTGTTACAAGAACTCACAGAGCATCAAATCTGGTTCTTCCGGCAATCTACACGCTCACTAGCTAAGATAACAAGAATCTTTACACTCATTGTAATTGTATTCTTACATTAGTACTTGTATCCCCGAATATTAGTATTAATAATATCTCGCGAGAGCATTCAAGCCCGGGACTAACAACCCCGGCAAATCTTGTGTTATTTATCTTTGTCACGGAAGTGCTCTTGCATTTGTTTGCTATCCATCTATTCCAGCAATATCTATCTCCGGATAATATTTTGGGTAGCAACAATTGGCGCTAGAAGAAGGGAGATCTAACCCTCAAATTTTTATTCCTACCGTCCCGAAGAACACTCACTATTCTCGGGGCATATACTTGAAGTGACACTCACTGCGCTTCAAAGAAAACATTCAGAATCATGACATCCGCCGGTACATCGAAGAAATCCGCTCTCCGAACCGCCGGACACCATATCCCGGTTCAGTCCGAACCCCAGCCAACGACAGGGGGAAGCCACAGCAACGCGAGACTCTCGATCCCGCATCCGAGAGATGGCCCCAACCTCTCACTCGATCGGGCCTGCATCGAGGAATGATCGAGGAGGCTATGGCCATCCTAGAGGAGCGACGGAGAGCATGCGCGTCGCCCGCAATAACTCCCTCGATCGTCCGCCGCATGGGAAAACGGAAATTCAACGGGCTACTGACCGAGCGATCGTCAGAAAGCCCCAATTCGCGAGAAAAAGCTCTCGCACGACCAGACGGATCCATATTCAATCGCTTGAGGCGCGACCCATCCTGGCGATCGGGGCATTCAGTTTCCAACCACGAAAAGACGGAATCCGAATCCATCACCAGGAATTCGGCCTACCCACCTCACAGCCGAACGCAGGTCAGCCATCTGACTCCCGCCCCGATCGCCAGGGGATCAGTACTCAATCGCCTCGGCTCCCGCTCCGAGCGCCGAGCCGCTAGCAGTCAGGCCACGGCGATGGCCGCCATACAATGCCAACTCGACGAGATGAAAGCACTCTTGGGCACTGGGGCAAGCACCAGCAAAAAGATCACCGGGCCGACCGAGCCACTCGCGGTCCACATCGAGCTTGCCCCCATACAACCAACGATCACTCCTCCCAAAACACCTCTGTATGAGGGGAGATCGGACCCCGAAACCCACCTGAGTAAATTCTGAATCTACATGACTGGGTGTGGGGCATCTGATGCAACCAAGTGCCGGATCTTCCAATTAACATTGGGCGATCTGGCCCATAGGTGGTACGTCTCACTACCACCACGATCAATCACCTCCTTTAAGAAACTGGCGAATGACTTCACGTCATACTTTGCCAACATGGTCGCCAGACCAGAAGGCCCCCACCGCGTGATGAAAATCAGGCAGGGGAAAGACGAAACCAACGCAGATTACATTGACCGAGTAGACGAAATCATCCTCACCGGTGAACCCATCAGTGACGAGCTCACTCTCTATTCGGTCATGGGGGGATTCTACGGTCATTCTCCCATGTTTAGACATCTCTCCAAGGATATTCCCCCAACTTACGCGATCTTCCGCGCTAAAGCTGCCAACTTTCTGACCAGGCAAAGGCTACTCACCCTCCACCTAGGCGAGGAAACGCCACCTCCTGTCCAGAAGACGACGATCGCCAAAGTAAAGAAGGCGATCGCCAAGCCACCCGGAGATCTCAAGGCCTTCGAGGACATGGAAGCCCATCTCCTCCATACGTTCAACCGAACTCCGGCACATATTTTCTATGCCATCAAGGGGCACGAAAAGCTCAAAAAGCCAAAGGCGATAAGAGACCACGGTCACCTGGACAACAATCAATATTGTGCCTACCATAAGAGTCCCGGCCACAGCACCAACCAATGTCGCGACCTCCTCAAACAGCTCTAGAGATTGTTCGAGGAAGGCAAGTTGGACAGCTTATTGGCCTAGCCAAAGCCCCTACCAATCTCTATACACGATCGTCCGAGTCGAACACAAAACAAGCTGGAAAGCTCATACGAGCCGACCCCTGGATCAACCTCGGCGACCGTCTCTACATGCTTCAATCAAGAGAAGGGGACCTCGGAAGTCTCCCCGATCTCCCTCCTTATTTAAGAAACTGGAGGATCCGCTCGCCATCTACAGTTCACCATCTAACATGATGGACTAAGGCACGAGATCGCCTCCCCCGCACAACGTACACCGTCGAAGGTCGGCATCTACATGATGATCCAAGGTGGAAGAGTGAAGCCATGGTCCTGGTGGTCGATGGAACCAACTGCTTAGGCCATGCAAGGTCCCTTTGGGCCAAGATCGCCCGCCCTTCGTTTAAATACGAGGCCGGCGTAGTTTGAGGGCCCTCCAAAATTAATCAGTGTACACGATCGCTCGCCCTCAAAGGTTCATAATCTAACGTGGTGAACCCGAACAATGCGATGTGCCACAACCCCCGTCTCAACGTACACCGTCGAGGTTCGCCATCTTCATGGTGGGCCGAGGTGGAAGCAGAGCTAAACAAGCCGCGGGCGTGGAGTTGAATCATCCGACGCTGCCCCGCGCAAGGACTCCACTAGACCGAGACCGCACGCCCTTCGTTTAAATACGAGGCGAGGCGCAGCCTAACAGAGGACCCTCATAATAAAGTGAGTCACGAGACACTCAATGTCTTCGCGCATCAAGACATGATCAAGGATTCGGTCCATCGAACTCCGCGATCGTGCACGGTTCCTCAAGACGGACGACCGTCCTCGAGGATTCAACAAAGTTGAAGACCGCTCACTCAACGAGTTATTTTCATCCCCTTACTTCCACTAAGTGAATAAAAACAAGGGGGAAGAGTGCGGACTACCTATACGACGATCGCCCCTATTCAACCACATACGGAGGTCGTCAATTTTCAGATGTTGTGCAGTGATCGAATTTGTTGTAAAAGTTATCTTTATGAGTTTGTCAATTCATTTGGAACTACCCTCGCAACGATCTCTCCTCACACATTTGTACAAAGTCAAACAAAGACTCAAAAATAACAATCATTCAAGTAATCGAAGATAATCAAACATTCAGTTCATTGCTTGAAAAGATCAGAGTACATGGTCGCCCGAAGGCCTAAATGCTACAAAAGAAAGCTACAAATTACAAGGAAATAAGCTAAAACATCAAAAATGAAGTGCCTCAGGCCCCTGCCTGGCCTTCGCCATCAGCATCCGATGCGGTCCCCTCATCTTCCGGAGCGTCGGGATGAGCAAGATTGGCCGGAGACGGATACCAGCTCAAATCCACGCCGATGTCCGCAAGGTCCAAGATCGGCAAGGAGAAAGCTGGATGGAGAGGATGCTCCAACGCATATGCCTTGAAGTTCTCAGCTAGAGGCCCGACCTCCAAACCTCCCTTCTTAGCTGCTCGGATCGAGTCGGCGAACGCCAAATAATAGGCGAACTCGCTGACAAACTCCAAGTTTTGAAAGGGATCAGCCTTGGTCGCCTCCACCTCTCCTTTCAGCTTCGCCATCGCCTGTTGCGACCCCTGGAGCTCGGCCTCCCTCGCAGCAACCTTCTCTTTCGACTCCGCCAGCTCGCTGGTCAACCGAGCGATCATCACCTTCTGGCGATCGACCTCATCCTCAGCAACCTTCTGCGCCCGGACGGCATTCAGCATCTGGTCCCGAAATCGGTCGACGGCCAGACGAGACAACTCAGTTTCTTTCTTCGCCAGCTCAAGCTCGTGGCTCGCCCGCCTGGCCGCCTCCAGAGAGTCCTCCATCGCCACGATCTTATCAGCAAACTCGGCGTTCTCTTTACGAGTCGCCTCGAGATCCGCCTGCAGGCGAATAGTGGAAGGTCGCCCCTCAAACTCCTGCGCTGCCTGGACAGCCATGGTCGCCGTCTGGAGAGAAAGGGCGAGAACAGCCTGCATCGAACTCCCCAATCGCTGACGAGCGATCGCATCCAGATCGGTCGTCCAGGCCTTCGGCAGAGCAGAAGCACCCTTGCTAACGTATGGAGGAATGTCACAAGACTGGCGAGGAGATCGGCTCGCTAGGAAATCCACGACCATCGGCGGGCAAGACGGATCTATGCGACGGATCCTACATCAATACAACAAAGTTAATACAACTCTACGCAATTGCAAGTTTCAACACAAAAATGCAATCTACCTCTCAGGCTTCTCGGGGTCCCGACCGAAATACGGTTTCCCTCGAGGGGTCTCAGCATCCGCGATCGCCATCTCCCGCATGAAAGCCGCAGAGGGCGGCTCATTCTCCGGAGCGACAATGGTGATCGGAGGCGCGTCGATCGTCACTTCATTGCCAGGGGCAGGAACCGAAGTTTCATCCGGCCTCGGCCTTTTACGATTCGCTCGAAGCCCCTCCTCCGGAACTCCCTCCTCAGCCACGATCGTCTCCACGCGAGGTTCCGCCTCCGGAACAATTGGCAACGCAACAGGTGGGGCCCGAGACGACCTCTTGTGGCGGAGACGACCTAGAACTCCAGGATTCGACATGGCGATCTCCAGCGGGGGCTCCAAGAAGCGAGGAAAGCGAACCTCTGCAGTTAAGACGGTCGATCAACAGTCAGACACTTTCCTCAAGTAAGGCGATCGCCTAAAAGTGAAGGTCACAGAAACTCATACCTGGCACCGAGAGATGTCTCGGGAAACAGAATAGCCGAGCCGACAACCAACGACTCTCCTTATTAATCAGGTTAACGTCAAGGTCGTCGTCCGACAAGCTCCTTATCCGCTCCCAGACAACCAGGAAGTCAAAAGGCAGCTCCTCGACCGCCGGAATGTGAAAACCTGCAAAACCGAAATCAAATTAGATCAGTCCAAAACGCATCCGAACGAAGGGAGAGTCTAAACCCTTACCGGGATTCCTCTCCCGAAACTCAGTGGGGATCTCCAGCTCGCCCGAAGGATTGTCGCTCGCGGAAGCCCTCCACTTGCCGGCGACCCAGAACCACTTCGTTTGATCGCCCCGCATCTTATTCGGGACTCCGTGAATTACCCGACCAGATCGGCCCTGAATATGGTAACCGCCGACCGACCCTTTCTGAGCCGTCAGCTTGAACAAATGGTTCATCTCCAATGGCGATGGGAGGCGGTACAGGCGGTGACCGCCGAAAAGGGTGAGAGTGCACATAATTTGGAGCCAAGCGTTCGGCGTTAGCTGAAGTGGCGCCACATTCCAAGCGGCCAGCAGATGGGAGACAGCAAAAGATAGAGGGAAGCGCAGCCCGACCTCCATAATCGCCTCATTCACGGCGACCATACCCATCGGAGGCTGATCGGCTCGCTCATTCTCCGCCGGCGCGAACATGTCCACATCTGAAGGAACATGGAACCTCGTCCTCCAGACGGCCAGATCTTTCCTGGTCGTCGAGCTCCGGAATTGGCCAAGCGACCACCCAGATCGCTACGCAACCCGGTACTGCGACCGTTTGGGAAGCTGATAAGGGTAGGCGACCGAATATCCCCGGAAATCGAATCTCGGAGTCGGACCGGCCAACTTCTCCATTATCTCAGCAAAAGCCTTATAGGCCCGGCCGAAAGCACTATGCTGCTCCTAGTAGGCCCTAATCGCCAGATCTCTCTCTATCTGCGATCGTCTTTCTTCAGCAACCGCCTCCTTAGCAACATCGGCTTCATTAAATAAAGCCTCGACTTCAGCAGGGTCGATTCCGGCCTGAATAGCCTCTGCGGCCGTCTCCAGGTGGAAGTCGGAAGAAAGTCCTCCTCGGACAGTCGATGTCCTGGCGGCCGAACTGGTACCCACTCCATGTGATGATGACGTGCCGGCCATTCTCAAAGACAGAAAAGGAGAAAAGGATTTTTTCTTACCCGAAGGTGAAATCGAACGACGATGGCACTAAGATCTTCAGAAAATTCTTCAGCAAGCCCTTCTTTCTCCAGTAAGTAGGGGTGGCATTTCGGAACCGAAAATTCAAAACCAAACCGAAAAATTTTGAAAAAAGAACCGAAGAACCGAAACCAAAGAAGACTGAACCGAAAAATAGAAAAACAGAACCGAACCGAATTGGTTTGGTTTGGTTCTCGGTTCGGGGTCGGACAGAGCCGAACCGAACCGAAATGGACCGAAGTCAAAGTCACATACTAAAATGACATCTTTTTATGAGTTTTATGTGTTTGAGATTTTAATGTAATTTGTTTTTTCTTTTTTAAGACCCTCATGGATTCAAGGAGGACCGACAATATGCTCGTGTAATTCGTAATTCACCTAATTTAGGTTTAGAGAATGATCTATTGTGATTTGTGATTGTTATATCTTTTGAGATATTTGTAAATTGCTGTGCAAGTCTACCTCTTGAGTGTATATATATATATAACTTTTGTTGGCTTGTAGTTATATATAACTTATTCTATTGAATATAATATTTGAATTTATATTTTGAAGAATCGTAAAAACATCAAACCAAACTAAAACCGAACCGAATATTTATAAAACCGAATTTAACCGAACCGAACTTCAAAAAGAACCGAACCAAACCAAAACCGAATATTTGGTTCGGTTATTGGTTTCGGTCAAAAACCGAACCGAATGGAACCGAGTCCACCCCTACCAGTAAGTGCGCGTGAGGATGAAGACTGCAGCACTGTGCCCTTTTATAGGAGAAGGCAGGGACTCGTTTGCAATAAGGGAAAATCTCAGGGGTCGGATCTCAAACGACGCATTTATTGACTCCCTCGAGACCCGCGTACGCGTCTTTTCAAGGATGCGTCAGCCGAGGAGTCATTAATGACCGTTGGTATCCTCCAATAGAAGCCCGACACGTGCGCGGAGACTTTTCCACGCCCATTGCCATTTCCCGCACAGTTTAGCGGCAAACCAGGTCGTCCGAACCCAGAGTATATCGTCTCAAAGACGATCGCCAGTTCAGTTAAACAGAGAATCGCTCGTCAAAAGTTCAGCGATCGCCAAGAGAACCACCTCACCCCACGTTTCCAACGTAGGAGCGAGCTGGGGGGCAATTGTTGTGTCAAGATTTATCCATCCCGACAGGCGATCGACTATAAGGCCGAGCGACCAAGTCAACTCCAGTCAAACTATGGCTAGCTCGCCTAATCGAAGATATCAGACCACCATCAGGTACCTAGCGATCAACTCCCAAGGCGATCGCCCTTTGGCATCTGGCGATCGACTCTAGTGTCCGGCTATGGACGATCGACATTGTAACACCCCCAAAACCGTATGGGAATATTACACGCCGTAAACCCTTTCCGCAAGGATCTACCAGGCTAAACGTCCATAAACAACCAAATGCTTGCCCGTCCAGGGTCAAATGATATAATAATACAGACCGTCAAGGTCACTTACACATAAACACACAGACCGATGAGGTCACACAACTCTATCAACAGGACTGACTAACAACATTACCCACACAGGGGTCGAAATACAATACAGCGGAAGACTGAATCAACTCTAACAATACAACTAAACTCTACCAACTCTCAACTCTTGATTAGTATCGCAGCTCGTCATCCCCTTGTGCCAATCCTGTGACTGCTCCCCTGAACCTGCATGTACCGGACGCAGATCAGACATCCACCCCGAATACTGGGGTTAGTAAAACTGCATTGTTTTACTAGTGCAAGTATCAAACCATACGATATGTAACAAGCAAATAGCAACTTCGAAATTAATTCGTAAATCCATTATCAAAATTTTCCCTAGAAGTTTTAGAATTTCGAACTCATGTAAGAGATATTTGAAAAGGAACACATCATCTCGGGGATTTTTAAAGCAGAAAATCTTTTGGACCTCGAGTCCCAATTTACAAAACCTTTTCGTAAACAATAGGGCCTTAGCCCGATTCTCGTTTCAAAGCATACTAAATAATATATCATTA
Source organism: Orobanche coerulescens (assembly GCA_033398695.1). Taxonomy (NCBI): domain Eukaryota; kingdom Viridiplantae; phylum Streptophyta; class Magnoliopsida; order Lamiales; family Orobanchaceae; genus Orobanche; species Orobanche coerulescens. The sequence goes on along the minus strand of CM065812.1, from coordinate 125,561,770 downwards.
TGCGTCCGAGATCAATATTTAAAATGTTACCCGAACAATCACTGCTACACGATCACTGTTCACATCATGTACCGAACTCCGGAGGCCTCGACGGACCTTACCCGGACTACACACATTGTTCGTACACATCATGTACCGAACTCCGGAGGCCTCAACGGACCCTACCCGGCTACAACACACACTGTTCGTACACATCATGTACCGAACTCCGGAGGCCTCAACGGACCCTACCCGGCTACATAATCGTTCGTACACATCATGTACCGAACTCCAGAGGTCTCGTCAGACCCTACCTGGATCACACACCTTGTCCGTACACGTCATGTACCGGACTCCAGAGGCCTCGTCAGACCCTACCTGGTTCACACACTTTGTTCGTACACATCATGTACCGAACTCCAGAGGCCTCGTCAGACCCTACCTGGATCACACACACATCGACTCGACACAATTCATAATCATTAAATGTCAAGTCATTCCACATTACGCCGAATGTACAATCAAGCAAGTAAACTAAAACAACACAAACATCATGATCATCACAACGACTCTTAACCAACACAACACACATTCGGTACACAATACATTGAAGAAACACGTGTACAACCATCTCATATGTACATCGCAATCCTGCACAAATGGCACAACGCCTAACACGTATACCAATATATCACTATTATCACAAAGCCTTCAAATTTCGGAAAACACAACCAACTCAAACGGAACATATTTACGGAGGCAAGCAAAATCGTTATACATATCATACGTAATTACTATTCACAAGATACAAGTCGTATAATAAGATACTTGCCTTAATAACCGCTACCAAACGCTCCGAAGAACACGGTTCGACCGGGAAGCTCGGACCCCGAAGAAGACAATGAACGAAAGGGTTCCGACTCGAGTTCTTCACAAGAATTCGACCCTAACAACATATAATCAATAAATCATCGATCATACGAGGAAGAATAATCGTAGAACGCCCGAAAACCCCTCTATGACATTTTACCGGACACCTTCAAGGCGTCGATCAAGAACTCGACCAAAATAGCGAATCGATACGATCCAACCATGGAATAACAAGGGAAATGATATAATACATCTAAATAATCATCAATCCATCACAATCCTAAGTTAAATCGGATTAAACGGACGAAATCGAACAAAATACCCAAAATCCCCAAAATTAGATTTCTAGAAAATCTGACCTGATTCGCTCGATCAAAGGATGTTATAGGATGGATGATTGATGATATGAACTCCAAGACTTCATGGATTTATTGAACAACAACATCTCTCCATGATAGAAACAACCCCAATGCGGAAGAGAAGTAGAAGAAGGAGAAAAATGGCGAAAAAACGATCACTGGCCTTAAATAGCCGACAGACTCGACCGTGTCCGCCGACACGGCCGTGGCGCGCAATGGCCGGGACTCGACCGTGTCCTGCTAGACACGGTCGCGGCGCGAGGGGCCTTCCGATAGTGACCCGTCCGACAATGACTTTCTCGACCGTGTCCTGGAACACGGCCAAGGCCGGGCGGCGGTTCGACCTATCCTAAGAGTTCGACTCGGCCGTGCTGCACGACACGGCCGGGTCCTCGAGGCGAGACTCCGGCATTTCCGGACGAGTACGGCACGGGCCGTGTCGGACGACACGGCCGAGTTCGGCCGGCGTGATCGCCAATAACGAGCGGGTGAGCTAAAACGACCATAACTCTCTCGTCCGATTGACTCACCGCTTGAACCATTGGAAAGCTAACTCGATGCTCTATAATATTGAAAAGATTCAGAATTTTTGGAGTTACCAAAAATTAATGGTGATCTAACAAAGTCGAACTCATACTTAGAAAAGTCGCTTAGTAATCCCAGATTCAACAAAACGACACCGAAACCCGAACTCGAATACAAATCAAGATACGGTTACGAAGTACTCACAAAGACGAATCTAAGAGCTAGTAGAACACACGATTCCGACCACCCGAAGGCTCGAAATTCGACAACGGAAGGTAATTACCCCAAACTTTGGGAAATTACGAAAATGGCCCAAATGCCCGAAAATCACCATACGACAACGAATAATCAAACCGAAGCTCACAACACGTATAACAACGTTAAATGAACTTACGAAAAACCCCAAACGACAGTTTCGAACGAGATTCGCAAGAACCGAACTCAATCGCGGAAAAGTTGCTAAAAAGCACGGAACTCAACAAAGCAGCACCGAAACGAACTCGGATGACAAAAAGTGCAGAATTAAATATTCTCCGAATGACGAAACGGTCAAAAGCGAGTCGTAAAAACGGACTTCGGCCGAAAAAAAGAAATTTACCGAAAATCGAAAATTTGCATATATTACATTCTACCCTCCTTAAAAGAAGTTTCGTCCCGAAACTTAAAACAAGTAGGGGGAAGAAATATTCCGCCAGGAAAAACTCAACAAGATACACAAGAATGAGTAACTAACGCCCAACGGCGAAATGTTACAAACAACGCAAAGGAATATACGGCGTGAAAACACGCTCCACGGCAACCAACACAACGTCGCCGTTAGGGATATAATAAAACCAACAAATGACAAGCGTCATCAAACGGATAATATAGCCAAGTCAATTATCCGACAATCACAAAACACAACGAACGAAAATCAATATGATTGACCAACCCAACGGTACATCAATCAAAACGCGAGCCAACCGCTGAACAAATACGGAATCCCACCGCCCAAGGGTTGGAAGATCGAAAACGAGACTAATTTACCGAACTTAAGTGAATTAGGAAGGAGCCTGAATGCTCAACAATCACGAAACGAGAACAAAACCGAACAAACAAACGATCGAACCACAATGATCGAGACAACAAAAATCGAACAATCATGTTCGAAACACGAAGGATAAGAAAATTCAAACAACAACTCCCAGGATGATCTGGTGAGAACAACAAGACGTGCATTCCCATAAGATCCACAGGAAAGGGAATAGCGATTGAAAAGTCACAACGACAAATGAGTTATTCCAAAACAATACCACACTCGTTCGATCAACAAAAGCAAGGGGCAGACAAGCTCGTAAATGTCAACGAACATAATGAGTCGACAGAGTCGAAACACAAGAGTTCCAAATCCGATCCACTTCGAATAAAAGAACTAATAGAACCAGATGAGGTCACTCCCGAACAAGGTTCACAAGAATCGAATCGAACCCAAAAAGTCACATCGGTAACTGATCGACCCACAACAAGATCACAGCTTCTTTCAACGATGAAACCGAAATACGTAACAAGTTCATAAAGTATCAACGAACACGACGAGTCGATAGACTGAGAAAGAGGAAATGCGTAAGTCAAAACGATACAGCATTACATTCGACCTCTTATAAAAGAAATGTCGCTCGCAACTCACAACAACCGGAGTAAGGTGACAACACAAAAAGCAAACGACGTAAATATCTCCCATGGGCCTCGAGATCCGATCCTCATATCTATATCGAAGTTCGCGCCCAAAGACTCGGAACCCAACTCGCAAAATCGATCCTGTGTCTCTCGGGTCCACACTTGAAAAGCGCATCGCGAGAAGGACAATTGGCACGTACATGCCCCCGCACAATACGCTCAAATGCCTCACCGGCATATCGAAAATACGATGCTAGATACAATGGAACATAACACCGTAAAACAACATACCGAGATGCCAACTCAAAGATAATAAAGAATCATAACACATATCATATACAACGATTACCATCGTAAAGTAATACACACATAAACACTACAACAACGACAATGATCGTTCGGCGACATCAACGGCCCGAACGATAATCGACATAATTACAAACATTATGAAACAATCACACATGTACACAAACGTACAAACCCAAACTTCAACATCTCACACTCGTGCGACAACACGCAAATCGCCACGAGGCGATAAACAAGAAACACCGGTTCACACCTCTCACAGAGGGCTAGTACAAAGAAATGCGTGGCAACGCCGACGTTCATGGCACCAATTCGATCATACTGGAGCAAACATCATAACGACAACGTGAACATCATACATACATACCCGGCCCTCAAACGGGAATGGATAGGTTTTTAAAACGAAAACCTCTTTTTGAAAATAATTTTGGAAACACCGATTGATCTTGAGTATCACCCTTCAAAAAAAGTACAATCGTGAAACATCGTTATCGAGAATTTGGAAAACTATTTCGCATTCGATAAAAATGAGGACACTTTCTTTTCGTGAAAACTTTCGAAATATTCGACCCTCGGGTCTAAGTAAAAGTGTTTATAAAACATTGAAAAATATCTCAAAACATTTTGGTCCTCGAGGTAGAAGAATTCGAAACATATCGTGGCACCTTGGAAGTACCATGAGAAAACAATTCATTTTAAACGTACGTCTCAAATTTATTTCTAGGATACTCAAGATTTTCAAAGATAATTCAATGGGCTAGAATGCCCAAAATCTCGTAATTACACGGAACATTATAGCGTTGTGGGTCCCGCGCACGAACCCACCAGATAAAACTATTTACAAAAACGCCAAAAGGGCCGATGACGGTAATATTTCAAAACTCACAAAAGCCATTTACAAAATACTAAATACCGTCATAAGAATTTCGCCAAAACGATCAAGGCCATAATGTCAAAACTCGGTTAAGGGAATCGATTTTCAAAATAAAACTCAGTCGCCGATACCTTTTCGAAATCCATCAAGGTTTACAACTTCCACACCATACCACACCACCCGGCGGTTCAAAGATAAAACAATAATGTGCCCAGTTCTATACACATACTATATGCCACAAGTACTAAACACAATTACATTACACAATACTGTAAAGAAAATCATGCACCGCAATTAACTCACTAAGATAAAATCGAGATACACAGGTACTTCGCATAAAAGAGGAGACTTACATCCACAGTCGCACGGAGGTGACGGCCGCCCACGATACCAATCTCGTCCGACAACATAACCGACACGTTGTGACTACGCACAACTCAACTTGTCACCCGATGACTCAAACGACATGACAACACATTACTCGACAAATCACGACTTGACTCGACCCGACACCTAGGTTTCCGCAACCTAAGCTCGATACCATAAATGTAACACCCCCAAAACCGTATGGGAATATTACACGCCATAAACCCTTTCCGCAAGGATCTACCAGCAACGTCCATAAACAACCAAATGCTTGCCCGTCCAGGGTCAAACGATATAATAATACTGCATCAAGGTCACTTACACATAAACACACGCATCGATGAGGTCACACAACTCTATCAACAGGATCGACTAACAACATTACCCACACAGGGTCGAAATACAATACATCTAAGACCGAATCAACTCTAACAATACAACTAAACTCTACCAACTCTCAACTCTTGATTAGTATCGCACTCGTCATCCCCTTGTGCCAATCCCGTGATCGCTCCCGAACTCGCATGTACCGGACGCAGTATCAGACATCCACCCCCGAATACTGGGGTTAGTAAAACTCCACCGCTTTACTAGTGCAAGTATCAAACCATACGAAATGTAACAAGCAAATAGCAACTACGAATTTAATACGGAAATCCATTATCAAAATGTTCCCGAGAAGTTTTAGAATTTCGAACTCAAGTAAGAGATATTTGAAAAGGAACACATCATCTCGGGGATTTTTAAAGCAGAAAATCTTTTGGACCTCGAGTCCCAATTTACAAAACCTTTTCGTAAACAATAGGGCCTTAGCCCGATTCTCGTTTCAAAGCATACTAAATAATATATCACTATGCGTCCGAGATCCATATTTAAAATGTTACCCGAACAATCACTGCTACACGATCACTGTTCACATCATGTACCGAACTCCGGAGGCCTCGACGGACCTTACCCGGACTACACACATTGTTCGTACACATCATGTACCGAACTCCGAAGGCCTCAACGGACCCTACCCGGCTACAACACACACTGTTCGTACACATCATGTACCGAACTCCGGAGGCCTCAACGGACCCTACCCGGCTACAGAATCGTTCGTACACATCATGTACCGAACTCCAGAGGTCTCGTCAGACCCTACCTGGATCACACACCTTGTCCGTACACGTCATGTACCGCACTCCAGAGGCCTCATCAGACCCTACCTGGTTCACACACTTTGTTCGTACACATCATGTACCGAACTCCAGAGGCCTCGTCAGACCCTACCTGGATCACACACACATCGACTCGACACAATTCATAATCATTAAATGTCAAGTCATTCCACATTACGCCGAATGTACAATCAAGCAAGTAAACTAAAACAACACAAACATCATGATCATCACAACGACTCTTAACCAACACAACACACATTCGGTACACAATACATTGAAGAAACACGTGTACAACCATCTCATATGTACATCGCAATCCTGCACAAATGGCACAACGCCTAACACGTATACCAATATATCACTATTATCACAAAGCCTTCAAATTTCTGAAAACACAACCAACTCAAACGGAACATATTTACGGAGGCAAGCAAAATCGTTATACATATCATACGTAATTACTATTCACAAGATACAAGTCGTATAATAAGATACTTGCCTTAATAACCGCTACCAAACGCTCCGAAGAACACGGTTCGACCGGGAAGCTCGGACCCCGAAGAAGACAACGAACGAAAGGGTTCCGACTCGAGTTCTTCACAAGAATTCGACCCTAACAACATATAATCAATAAATCATCGATCATACGAGGAAGAATAATCGTAGAACGCCCGAAAACCCCTCTATGACATTTTATCGGACACCTTCAAGGCGTCGATCAAGAACTCGACCAAAATAACGAATCGATACGATCCAACCATGGAATAACAAGGGAAATGATATAATACATCTAAATAATCATCAATCCATCACAATCCTAAGTTAAATCGGATTAAACGGACGAAATCGAACAAAATACCCAAAATCCCCAAAATTAGATTTCTAGAAAATCTGACCTGATTCGCTCGATCAAAGGATGTTATAGGATGGATGATTGATGATATGAACTCTAAGACTTCATGGATTTATTGAACAACAACATCTCTCCATGATAGAAACAACCCCAGCCGCGGAAGAGAAGTAGAAGAAGGAGAAAAATGGCGAAAAACGATCATTGGGCCTTAAATAGCCGACAGACTCGACCGTGTCCGCCCGACACGGCCGTGGCGCGCACTGTCGGGACTCGACCGTGTCCTGCTAGACACGGCCGCGCGCCGAGGGGCCTTCCGATAGTGACTCCGTCCGACAGCCGACTCAAGATTTACTCGACCGTGTCCCGAACACGGCCGCGCCCGCGCTTGCCTCGCCTATCCTAAGAGTTCGACTCGGCCGTGCTGCATTTACACGGCCGGATCTCGAGGCGAGACTCCGCATTTCCGGACGAGTACGGCACGGGCCGCGGTCGACGACACGGCCGAGTTCGGCCGGCAAGGATCGCCAATAACGAGCGGGTGAGCTAAAACGACCATAACTCTCTCGTCCGACTCGATTGACTCACCGCTTGAACCATTGGAAAGCTAACTCGATGCTCTATAATATTGCAAAGATTCAGAATTTTTGGAGTTACCAAAAATTAATGGTGATCTAACAAAGTCGAACTCATACTTAGAAAAGTCGTTTAGTAATCCTGAATTCAACAAAACGACACCGAAACCCGAACCTGAATACGAACCGAAGATATGGTTACGAAGTACTCACAAAGACGAATCTAAGAGCTAGTAGAACACACGATTCAGACCACCCGAAGGCTCGAAATTCGACAATGGAAGGTAATTACCCCAAACTTTGGGAAATTACGAAAATGGCCCAAATGCCCGAAAATCACCATACGACAACGAATAATCAAACCTAAGCTCACAACACGTATAACAACGTTAAATGAACTTACGAAAAACCCCAAACGACAGTTTCGAACGAGATTCGCAAGAACCGAACTCAAGCGCGGAAAAGTCGCTAAAAAGCACAGAACTCAACAAAGCAGCACCGAAAAGAACTCAGATGACAAAAAGTGCAGAATTAAATATTCTCCGAATGACGAAACGGTCAAAAGCGAGTCGTCAAAACGGAATTCGGCCGAAAAAAAAAGAAATTTACCGAAAATCGAAAATTTGCATATATTACAGACATACGCCCCGAGCAGAGATGATCGCCCGTCAAAGTCATCGAGGACTGGATCTCAGAACAGCACCCACGTGCAGATCCACAAAAGGCGCCGATGCATAAGATCTTCACCGATGCATAAGATCTTTTGCTGACAGACAAGATCTTTGACCACATCCTGTCACCTACCGGCAGGCGCGCCGAAAGTTGTCAGTGGGACCACCCGTGACAAAGAACTCGGGACGCGTGTGCTTCTATCGACTGCGGCTGATCGCCCGCAACTCCTGCAGACTTTAAGGAGACAAGCCCATGTGCTAAAAGACGATCGCCCGATTATTATAATACAGAAAAGGCGATCGCCCGGCATATCCAACTCCTATAAATAGAGAGCCTCCTCCTACTGGAAAAAGGTTCGGAATTCATTTCACCAACAGTTGAGAACTCGTTCACTTACGTTCCGAAAGGTTCGTAACTCATTCCGAATTCATTCACGGAAATACAAAGGAACATACATACCATCAAGCTCCTTGCTTTCTCGCCGGAATCCATCTCGTGACTTCTCTCTCCGAATCTCTCGTCCAAGACGATCGGCAGAGGCAGCAAGTCTCCACTAGACAGATTCCAAGAAATTCATAATCCCAGAGCCCAAGCATCCATTTAAATACTCGCCGTGAGAGACTGCCGATCTCTCACCGCCGCGATCGCTCATCTCCTTTGTTACAAGAACTCACAGAGCATCAAATCTGGTTCTTCCGGCAATCTACACGCTTACTAGCTAAGATAACAAGAATCTTTACACTCATTGTAATTGTATTCTTACATTAGTACTTGTATCCCCGAATATTAGTATTAATAATATCTCGCGAGAGCATTCAAGCCCGGGACTAACAACCCCGGAAAATCTTGTGTTATTTATCTTTCTCACGGAAGTGCTCTTGCATTTGTTTGCTATCCATCCATTCCAGCAATATCTATCTCCGGATAATATTTTGGGTAGCAACAGAAGGGATGAGCTCCCCAGGTAATACTGGTTATGTCACTATTTTGTGAACCGAGTATTTGACTGGTTGTTTTATTCTGCTGCAAACGTATATTTTGAACTGTGTTTATACTGTTGCGTGTGTATTTTAAGATGGCTTTTGGTATTTTTATCAACTCGCGTATATCTTTAAAATTGCCTTCTGGGTATTTTGTAAACTTGGGTTTATTTCGTTAAACCTTTTTTCTAAACTATTTTAACGGTACGTATAAGTGGTGGCTTAACGTACATTTTGAAACTGTTAGGTTTTGGCGTTTTCACATTGTACTTTCAAATGGTATTTTATGACGGTATTTGGAAAATAGATTTTTGGAGATTATTTGAGTATTTACAAAATATTATCGTCTTGGCCTTTTTAGCGTGTTGAAACGATTGTGAATATAATTTTTAGCTTTGTGGATTCCGATGTGGGGCCTACGGCGCAGTAGTATCCCCGGTTGGTTTGGGGGGTGTTACATTTGTTAAGTAAGTTATATCAACTATGACAACATCAGCAAACTCTTTAAATGCTGCCCGGCTTCTTGCATCATCCCAAAACATATTTTTAACTCGACCCTCATCATCCAAATCTATCATGTAGAAGAAGTCTGAAATATCATCTTGCATTTTAAAAAATAATTGTGGATTGCAGTTGCATCTCCCTCCCCAAGCCTTAAACGTCGAATTCTATCAATATAATTTCTACAATTCTGCTCCTGAAACGTCAAGTTCTCGTGCCCCCGCCCTCAATTATAAATGAGTTGAAGCTTTTGTTCATTTGAATACCAGCCCTATCATTCAACTCAAGTCTCCTCTTCACATGTGGTTGCATTATCCTATTACATCTATAAAATCTTGATTTGTTTGGACGGAGTCCATGGTTATGGTTGAGCATCACAAATGTGATTTTCCACTTTTCATTGGGACAAACAATAGCACTAATCTTGGCTCTACAATTAGTTTTTGATACTGGATGCATATTAACTTGCTTGTTACTTCTTTGTCGAGCTTTTCCTTCACTTACGCAAGTGATAATTACATATCTAACCTCACCATTTTCGTCTTTACGACAACTCCTCTTGCAAATTGCGAAACCAACTTTCTTGCTATAGCTTAAATAGAAGTCAAAGAGTCCATCATTAGAGTTAAACAACATCCCAACCTTAGGCTCATCGAGTGTCTTCCACATGTATTCTTGTATCGGCTTCATTGCAATCATTAGCTTCATTCAATTCCATATTTACGTAATCACTCAGTACCTCGTCTTCCATTGAGCAACCTAATGAATTCAAAAATACATCAAATATACAAAAAAATGAATAATATAAATAATAAGATTGATGGAAATCCCCCCCCCCCCCAACCCAACCCCAAAAAAAAAAAGCTTTGCTCTGTCTTTACTCAAACTGAGGCAATCCATGGCAAGCTTATATTTAAACCAATGAGCATAATTACTCATACTAAGGCAATCCATGTCAAACTTTTACATTTTGGAAATACTTAATTTGATTTTTTATTAAAACCCATCAGCCGATTATAAATTACCTACAAATATTATTTCAATCCTTACAAATTTTGTCTATCATGTTCATTGTTTAACTTTCTCTATGCCTCATTTTGTATTTGCCCATGTAAAAAAATTCATATTCGATTCGTTGTTTAGTACTAACCTGATTGAGGATTCTCGAGCTTGTTTGTACTCACCGCGGTCTTCACTTTCGTGCGCGTATCTGCTATCTAGGGTTTTTTACACACAAAAAAAAAGAGTAGGAGTTTTTCACGCAAAGAAACATGAGAATGTGTTCTTTGCTGTTTTGTATTTGTTTCAGCGCCAAAATAAAAATTAATTTCATGTTAAAGTAAATATATATGTGTGTCTTAGTCTACAGGCTTATGGACTTCTCCCAGTTAGTGTAGAGTCAGACCTGTTAGAATGTTCCAGAAATGTAATCTCTCCCTGTTTAAAGGAACCCTATCAATGAGCATGGATCTATCTTCTGCCCTAATTCTTGTCTTAGTTACGTTTACTAAACACGTTATCAGCACGTAATCTAACAAACTGAGTAAGAAAAAAATCGTCCGTACATTCTGAAAATAAAAATATTTTTTTTCGAAAACCCTAGATGCAGCCCAACGGCCGTCCGTCAGCCGCCACCACACCGATCAATCCTGTCCGCGACCCAGAACAGAAGTTGCGCCTCCGACCTAATCTGTGCAACTCGCCGCCTACCATGTGCTGCGTCCAACGACAATAGCCAGACTAGGTCCGAACTTAATGCTCGGATCTCCAGCCCCCTGCGTCTCGTCACCAAAAAAAGGATAAAAGAACAAAAGAATCCAATTTTTTCGGAACCCTAATTTCTCGACGGCATCTTTCCCGCACTTCCCGCTGCTGTCGCTGCAAATCCGCCATCACCTTCCGATCCAAGCCGCGCCGTCGCCCCAGCTCCATTCGTGAGCCCTACGCAACACCGAGCCGAACCGCGCGAACTAGAACCTGTGGCTCAACCTGAGCCGCGACCAGTCCGCGTCCCAATCTGTTTCTGCAGACCCGATCGCCCGCCGACCTCCACTCAACTACCTGAGATCGATTGCACGCCTACATCTAATTTGCTGCTCGACTCCATATCAGACATTCGTACCAATAGACCAAAGAATAAAAGATAGATTGTGTTTTCCAATTTCAATCTGATGCCGACGGGAATTTGGAAGGATGGACTTCTTCCTTTTTCTTATTAAATATTCAGTTTCATTAATTCTCTTTTGTGTGATTACAATTTAACCTTTTTATTTTTTTTATGTCCGACAAGAAATCAAGAATTTTTACTGGCGATCCAAACGACGATTGGAATGAGGAATATAGTATCATTCAAGAAAAATTGATGGTATGCCCTAGGAAAAAATTGTGTCTTTCCTGCAAGGTAATTCGTATAACTATACTATCTGCTAATGGTGCTACTTTACATACTTTAATTAGTTTAATTATACATATTATCATTTATAATTATTTAAATAGTGCTTAAATTAAATCTAATGAATTACTTAAATAATTGAGTTAAAAGTAATTCACGTGAACTAATTATAATTGCGCCATAAGACTTAGATTTCATGTCTAGGACTTATTTGATTGCACAATGTGTATATAGATATATAATAGGATTATATGTCTATATTTATAAATATACATATATTTTGCACGCACCTATAGATATTGCATGCAATTAGGCTATATAGTTATTAATGCATAATTTCTACTGCCTACCAGATACCATGATAACGAAACTTCATGTGTATTCCTAATCGTATCGAAATCATGACTATATCTTGGTTCTAAACAAGATAATCCCATTATTGAATAATTTATCATGGACGAACTCATGATTACGTGAAATGTATTCGCTTCCTTCTCTTGTTTACGAATATGGCTAATCCAACTCATTCGAAATTCAGCATCTTGGACTCAGAAGGACTTGGGTGCCATAAATGAGATTCTGGTTTTAACACGTTAGCGCCACACTTTCTATTCATATAGACGACGAACTGTTTTAAAAGGTGAAAGAAAGCTCGCTGATGTTCTTAGGCGAAATCTCGACCCCAACGAACTGTGGGATGCCCTTAAGGGCCATTTCGAGGATACTATTTCTCGAGTTGGTCGTATAGTGAGATGAAATCCACTTGCTTCATTATAACGAGTCAACAATTTAAATAAAGATAAGCTCCGCCTTAAGGTGCGTCTTATTTTTTTGTGAAAATAAACTCACAAACGACGACATGATCCATAAATTTTTTTCCAATTTCCCTACTTAAGCACTTATACTAGCAAATCAGTATAATATGGAGTACGATTATACCAGACCTGCAGGGATGAAGCAAATTCCCGAGGCCAGTAATGGCAAAATGAAATGTGGAAATAACCCCGACGAAAAGGGGACTGGACGTGCCAATTCCAAACCACATGGAACGAACTCTCATGGTGGAAAGGGATGTGGCAGTCGTAGATGTGGTCGTGGTCATGGAGGTTCTTCCAATCTTCTAAAGTAGCGAGAAGAGATGATGCTCCTGGCTCCCTAGAAACGAGTTGATTCCTAATATGAGATTGCTGCCATTGGTATAGGAACTATCGTGCAAGCAAATATTTCACAGCCAGTTAGAAGAGATAGTGAGGTTTCAATGAATAGGAGACTCACTATATAGAGGAAGGCGACCATGACATGACCCCCAATTCACTTTCACATTTACCGGTGGCAGTATTGCACCATACGTGCCAAAGTCATTAGACGCCCCTCCTCTATGACTAATTTTATCGGTAGACGTTTTGCTAATTTTCAGTAATGGTCTGATGTATTTTGGTTTCGAACAAGGTATATTTTTGCTTACGTATACAAGTGATTAACTTTATTCGAAGTACCGAATATTTTTCCTATGCTTATGGTTCATAGTTTTCATTACTCATGTTCTCGTTTGATGAATAAATCCAGGAACACTCAAGTGATAGGCTAATGGTAATAGCCTATAACGTATCAATGACTATGATGATTGGATCATTCTAGTTCATCCAAGGACACGGAACCCCCAGTTCTTGATGCCTAACGGCATTGTTTTACAGTCACCGACACTCTATGTGCATTGAGAGTGACTAACTCGAACCTTACAAAGCTTCAAGGATATACGTGGCCACAACTTTCATGTTGAAACCCGTTGTGAGAATGGAATAGAGTACCTCTATATCACCTCTAATAAGTGCGGCCGAAAGCGCATCTTAGTGAAACTTACGAGTCAATCAAGTGGATTGTACGTCAATGTGATTAGGATTGTTGAATCCTATGCGATTACCTATAACGAACTTTGGGACGTGACTCGTACAGGCTTTGGCATGACCGATTGGGGCATCCAGGTCATGACATGATGATCTGCACAGACATTCTTTTCTCTCGCGTGCAAAGTAGAAGCAGACAACGAACCTACATAACGAACTTTGTTGGTGTTACTCAAGCTATGTCATCCAAAGCATCGGAGACATCCACCAGTTCTACACGTTTGACACTGTCGAATGCACATCGTCTCTTCTGCAAAGCCTGTGCTTTAGCCAAAATAGGAGCGAGACCGTCATATGCTAAAGATGTGAAAATTTCATTCTTACATAGGATTCAAATAGATATTTGTGGACCGATTCAACCAGAGTGCAGACCATTTAGATGTTTTATGGTTCTGGTTGATGCTTTGATATGCTCGCCACATGTCGCCCTCTTGTCCACTAAAAATGATGCTTTTGCAAAGCTTCTAGCACGAATTATCTTTCTAAGGGTTCACCACCCTGACCACCATGTTCGGTCTGTAAGACTTGATAATGCTGGAGAGTTCACATCTAAAGTACTTGATGAATACTGCATATCTATCGGGAGTAACGAAAAGCATTCCATCTCCCACGAGCATACGCAAAATGGTCTCGTGGAGGCAACCATCGAACGAATTAGATGGTAGCCCAGGCATTGGTTATGCACACCAATTTGCCTATTTCTGTCTGGGGTTATGTAGTCTTGCATGCAACTTTACTTATTCGCTCATTTTAGACCCTCTGCTGCCAAGCGATTTATGCATACCAGTTGGTAATTGGATAAGCCCTGATTTTTACATTTTGGACTCAGACGAACTTGAGTGCTAATTGTGCATATTTGGTTATATAGTATTGTGCCTTATGCACCCCACAGTGCATGGGTCTTTAGAGATGATTTAGTAGTTACATATACGAATTCCCAATGGTTATTCGCTATTTAGAACCTTCGACAGGTGATCTCTTTACCCCTCGATTGTGGATTGTCACTTTGATGAGACAACCTTCCCGTCATTAGGGGGAGTAGAGAAGACAAACTTTCTCACGGAACAACATAAATTGTCATAGTGTGTCCCTACTTTGTCTCGTATTCATCCCCGTATTTTGCTATGTGATAGTGAAAATTCTCGATCTTCAGAACGTAGCAGATTCGATGCCTGATGCGTTTACTGATATCGTGAAAGTGACGAGATAATATATACCAGCTGCAACCTGTAAGGTTGAAAGTCCTCGGTAAGAGGCGCAACACCGACTAATCGAGTGCTGCCATCACACATGGTGGATGTGTGATTTAGGTCATAGCTCCCTAAAGGAATAGGTGGAAGCTATATGGTTCGACTTAAAACTCACCTAAGAAGGAGGTAGAGTAAGGCACAAACTTATATATTAGTCATCAATGAACTCGATTCATGAGATCATACTTGATTTTACTATGTCCATGAGTCATGATTAGGGGGACGCCCCGAAGATTGATATGATTCAGAAAATCAAGAAATCTCGATGAATTACGAGAGTGTGGACTGATCATCCGCCCACTTTGATGATCTATCGTTGCTCAAAGCACAGAGCAAGACGATGTCGAACCTCGCTCTGTTGTATGATATCAACATTGAGTTGATTGGCCTTAAAGGATAAATCATTCTACGCAGAACTAGATTCTTTGATAAAAGACATGTAATTGATAGGTAGTGCTAACCTCACCAAGTATAAATCCTGTAGGACATAAAATAAACCTTTGTCACTAAGCATAATGAGAAGAATGAAGTTCTGAAGTACAAGGCTCGAAGGTTCTCATTAATGCCGTGGAATTGACTGAGGAGACGTACTCTCCCCTAGCAACTTCATTAGCTTAGTAATTTCCGAAAGACAGGAAATGCAGCTCAGAAATGTGGTTAGTGATATCTCTATGAGGATCTTAATATAGAGATATATATGAAATTACTCGATGGCATTTCATTACCCAAGTCAAGTGACTCTAGACCACGGGGTGCATTTGCAGTACGGTTGAAACGCTCACTTTATGGATTAAATAAATCCGGCCAGATGTGGTATACCCACCTAAGTGACTACTTTATTGGAAGGGGATATAAGAACGACGAATTGTACCTACGTGTTTATTTAGAAAACAAGTTCCGGATTAGCGATTGTAGCTGTATATGTCGACGATATGAACATAATCGGTACTCTTGGTGAATTAAGAGAAACCGCAGCTATCGAAAATCCAGATTTGAGATGATGATCTGGGACGACTCGGTCTTATCTAGGCATTGAGCTAGAACATCGAGCTAGTGGAATCTCATCTACCCGTCAGCCTATGTCCAGAAGAAAATCAGGCTTTTTAACATGGACAAGGCACATACGGTTAGCACTCACATGATCGGTCGTAGTTTGGATATGAAGAAATATCCATTTCGTCCGAAGGAATGTGACGAAGAGCTTTTGGGAGACGAAATTTCATATCTAAAGTGCAATAGGTGCATTATTGTACTTGGCTCAGTATACTCGACCTGATATAGCCTTCTCAGTGAACTTGTTGGCTAAATATAGTTCTGAGCCCACACAATGTCGTTGGAATGGTATCAAAAATATCTTTTGATACCTCAAAGGAACCATTGACTCGAGACTTTTCTTTCCCTATCAGACTAACGAAACTGCCGATGAATGCGCAACCACTAAAATAAGTGTGAATGCCGAGGAAACTACCCCGACGAATGTATTGGTAGGATTTGCTGGTGTTGGTTACATCTTGGACCCATATAAAGATCGCTCCCAGATTAGTTATGCTTTTACCATTTGGAACACCGCGATATATGGAGATCAACTAAGCAAACCCTTGTTGCTACCTCATCGAATCACGCTAAGATTATCGCTCTACATGAGGCGGTACGCGAGTGTATATGATTGAGAACCATCGTTATACATATTCGAGGTAACAGTGGACTATGTAATGTCACTGATGCGCCCACATGCATATACGAAAATAATGCCGCTTGCATCGAACAAATGAAGCTTGGGTATATCAAGGGGCATAATACGAAACATATCTCTCCAAAGTTTTTTTGCAATCAGCAACAACGGACCCTCCTCAACATCCAAGTTAAGCAAGTGAAGTATGAGGAGAATGTGGCTGATTTATTCACTAAAATCATTGCCCAAGCCCATGGGAATGCGTCGGATTTTCGAACTCCCGAGATCGAAGTAAGGATCTGTTGGGAGGGTGAGGTATAACGAATTTTACCCACCAGTGTTGTACTCTTTTCTTTGACCAACATTTATTTTGTCCCAATGGGTTTTGTTACTTGGAAGTTTCTAACGAGGCAACAACACATGCATTGTTTTTCAGATATCTTGATTGACGAACTAATCAGGGGGAGATGTAGATTTGAGGGGGAGTCTTACATCCACATCGCAAGTTACACTCTTTTCCTTAACCGAGGATTCTTTTTTCCCACTAGGTTTTTATCACTTGGAAAGATTTTAACGGGGTAACTAGAGGTTTAGCTCATTGATCGACGAACTGATCACGTTCTTGAGCATATTGATCGACGAAATGATCAATAGAGGTTTTTCTTAACGAAATTAGCGTAACCTATATGTCTGGATGTTGTACTCTTTTTCCTACGATCAAGGCATTTTTTCCATGTGGTTTTTGCTTGACGATGTTTTAACGAGACAACTTGACATGCGTTGAAGACTCGACACAAGGGGGAGTGTTAGAGTAAATACACATGTGTGCCTTCGGGGCTGTTTACCAAACTTGTCTGTCTGGGTAAATTGTGTCTGTCTGGTTAAATTTGTCTGTCTCGGTAAATATATCTGTCTGGGTAAATTGATGCCGTTGTTTACTTTTTCATCTGAATAAACTGTCTGAATAACATAAATGACTGATTTACCCTTGAATATGAATTATAAACTGTTTTATAAATTGTTGTTTATTTTTTAAGCAATATAAATGATATAATCCAAAAATCAAAACATAAATTCATAAAGTACTTAAAAATCCAATTTCAAACACAAAAAAAGTCAAGTTCAATCACAAAGTAGCCAAATTCAAACACAAAGTAGACAAATTTAAATATTATTGAAAAATCAAGTTTGACTCATCTTCTAGATATATATTATTTAAATTTAAACAAAATATTATACATAAATGATTCAATTTTGTATGTAAGTAATATATAAAATATTTAATACGTATATAAATAATACGTATAATTTACAATATATATTTATATATAGAAATATTTAAATATATAAGAACATATATAATAAATATTATACATATGAATAAATGTTAATATATAAGTAATATATAATATTTATTTATATATTCATAATATATATGATATTTTGTAGATACAAAAGTTTATTTATACAATAATATATAGTAACAAATATTATATATAAATTAATAATGTATATTATTTATATATGAATAATATATATTACATTCATTTATATTAAGACCTAAATTTTTATATTGTATATATAAATGAGTATATATAATGGGAACAAGAGATTCATTTTTTTGTCCTAAATTATTTATATTGTATATATAAATGTGTGGTTTTCAATTAGGGGTAGGAGAGTCATTTTCTTATCTTAATGGGGACAACACCCCTTTTCATGCTTAATGAATAAGCCATTTTTGTTTTCCCGGATAAGCCATTGAGCCACAAGTAAACGCCTCCAAACGTCTGAGCGAATAAGACATTTTACCCATTAAGCTGATTTAGTCACAAGTAAACAGTCCCTTAGTCTACAGGCTTATGGGTTTCTCCCAGTTAGTGTAGGGCTAGGCCTGTTAGAATGTTCCAGAATATATAATTTCTCCCTATTTAAAGGGACCCTATCAATAAAAATGGATACATCTTCTGCCTTAATTCTTATCTTATTTACGTTTACTACAACATTTCAAAGGAATAAAAAAAAGAGGGAGGGTGAATTGGACAGCCTAGTCAGCCTTCCACATCATCATCGGGACTCATAAAGTAGAGCAGGGAAAAAAGGAAAAGAATAGAGAGAATTTGGACAGGGAATAATGCTACACACACATATAAATTCATACACAAATGCACACTCCTGCTTTGCAGGGGTTGTACCCATGCGTAGTAACGGTTGTACCCTACATAACCCCTACTACCTATAAAGCAGGGTACAATCCCCACTACGCAGGGTACAACTCTACAAGCAGGAGTGTGCATTTATATGTGCATTTGTGTGTGTGTAGCAGTTTTGTTTGGACGGATGCCTAATCACCATGCCACGATGGATTTGAGTGGATTTTGGGAGATTCTTGATGTACGGATAGCATTTTTGTTTAAATAATATTAATATATCAATACTTTGTATACAGTAAAACCTCGATAAATAAATATGATCAGGACAGGAAAAAAAATATTCATTTAGCGAAATTATTCAAATATCGAAAGAAAATTTGAACATGTTATAAAGAGTTGGGACCGGAGAAAATTATTGATTTGACAAGATTATTCATTTATCGAACATTCATTTATCGATGTTTAACTGTAATAGATTTACTTTATAGAATAGACGTTGATATCCCACTAATAATTTAGTACATTTTGACAATAAAGACGAAATTAAAATAATCTAAGAGAAAATTAGAATAATCCGTTTTTGTTTTTTTATAGGTTAAATAATCAATTTATTTATCTTACTGGTCGTCTTGCCACTGCTATTATTTTGATCATATCCAAAAATAAAACAAATTAAATAAAAGGAACGTTAGCTCATTGTTCATACAGTACGTTTACTTATCAACCAAATTCCAATTTAATTGATGATTTACACGGCTGATATCAGAAATCGAATTAGAACAACTGAACTATGTATCTAATCGATTTTCTTACTATTGCTATTAATTTTTGTTTTTCTTTTTGGTAGTTTACTGCTATTAATTTTATTTGCTCATATTCAAATTAAAAAAACATCGAATGACGTTAGCTCATAAAATGCATAATAGTTACAATCAAATCTAAATGGGATATTAAACTATATTAATTGGTCTTAAATCATATTCATTAGATTTTAAGCTATGATTATCGTAAGTAATTATGATAAATGTATGATGAAGATTAAAAAATAAAAAGTATTGATAGTGAATGTATGAAAGAGATTACAAAATATATATTTGTTTAATTTGATTGTTTAAAGTGATAAGCGTAAACTTTATAAATGGACAAAAGAAGAAATAAACGTAAAGATTTGAACGAAAAGAGCATATAATAGAAATTTATATAGTTAAAATATTTTTACTACCTATAGTTATATACAATAACACTAAAGTAGTTACAAAGAGATAAATATATTTTATTGTTGTAGTAAAAGTAAACAAGACAAGAATTGGGGCAGAAGATGTATACATTTTCATTGATGGAGTCCCTTTAAATAGGGCGAGATTACATATTCCGGACATTCTAACAGGACAAGTCCTACTCTAATTAGGAGAAACTCATTAACATGAAGATTAAGGCACACACTGTGTATTTACTTTAACACTCCCCCTTGTGCCGAGTCTTCAACGCATGTCAAGTTGTCTCGTTAAAACCTCACCAAGCAAAAACCACATGGGAAAAATGCCTTGATTGTAGGAAAAAGAGTACAACATCCACACATATAGGTTATGCTAATTTCGTTAAGCCAAAACCTCTATTGATCATTTCTTCGATCAATGTGCTCAAGAACGTGATCAGTTCGTCGATCAATGAGCTAAAGGTCTAGTTACCTCCAGGGGCGGAGGCCTTTAGGGGCCTTTAGGGGCCAAGGCCCCTGGGCTTTTTTTGCAAATAAGTAATAGATATATTACCCTAAAGAGTAAACCCACAACACTAATATTACCCTAAAGCCCACAACACATCATCCTTCTTCCAGAAGTGAGAATCCATTCGTCGGTCGTCGGCCTTCTTCTAAGTTCTGACTGTAGTGAGCAAAACTCCATCGATTTGGCTTCGCAATCGCACCAGCACAGACAACGGCCATCGATTCTCCGTGAGTCCGACTCCATTCCAGGCTTCCAGCTTAAGATCGAAGGATTTGAAGCCTCCAGCAGACTAGCAAAAAGAAGACGGCCATCGATTGATTCGATTCAGTTTTGCCCTCTACTCTTTCACTCTTTGTCTCTTTACTCGTTTGTTTTAATACTTGATAGTTCAATTGATTTAAAATGTGATAAAATTATTAATTTTATTTGATATGTAGATCAGTAGATGAAGAAAACTCAATCTACCATTCATGGGTTTTTTAAAAGAAAACATGTTAGTTCTTCTTCTCAAGATACAGAAGAGACAACAAATCGAGATGATAATACCCCTTCACCTAGTGTTCCGATTACCGAAAACCCTTGCAGAAAAGCTCAAATGAATAGTAATGATATTGATCTTAGTGAATTAGAAGGAGGAATTATGTCCATGGTTGGTGAGGACTAGAAGAGACCACTTTTGATCTTATTTATCGAGTAATTAGTCTGTTACTTACTTTCTCAGTTTCTACCGCGACAACCGAGAGATCATTTTCAGCAATTAAGGATATGGAGTAAAATAGAAGATGAGTTTCTAGATGTTGATGTTGATGTTGATGTCTTCTAGATAATTGTAGTACTGCCTCTTAGCTTTCCAAATCCACCTGAATCGTCTCAATCGGATATCGGACGTGAAAGTTATGATAAAAATACGAACATGTATCGTATCTGAAATTCCAACGCATGCTTTCAATTGTATCGCATCTTCAGTTAGGCTTATTGCTTGGAATGATAACATCAACACTTTTAATCTAACATGTGACGGCTTCAATAACACAAATTATATGTTATTATATTTATGATCACCGGTCTGATTAAAATGATTTTGCACGAGCATTGTTAATGAATTCTTTATCGCATTTGCTCGTGATCTTGTTATTGGTCCCACAGGAATGTATAGTTCTTCTGACTGATTGACTGCTTCTTGATTCACATCATTCCCTCCATACTCAAAAGGATTCGTCCTCGAATCTGAAAATTCAAAAGGGCTTAAGTCAGCAACATTGAAGGTAGCAGAAACATTATATTTATCAGGTAGATCCACTTTGTAGGCATTATCATTGACGCGTTCTAAAATTTGAAATGGTCCGTCTCCCCTTGGCATCAATTTAGACTTCCTTTGTGCGGGAAACCTCTCTTTCCTTAAGTGAATCCAAACCTACCACCGGTTCAAAGAATACTTGCTTCCGTCCCTTATTCTTTATTCGGACATTATGTTCGCTATGCTTTTTTAATTTGTTCTCGAACTTTTGCGTGCGATTGTTTGATCATTTCAGCCTTTTTCTTGCCATCGATACTCCCCATGACATCAATAGGAATAGGCAACAAGTCTAAATGAGTAATCGGATTAAACCCAAATACAATGTCAAATGGAGAAAATGTAGTGGTAGAAAGAACTGCTTGTAAGCAAATTCAATGAACGGTAAAGATGTTTCCCAATTTTTCAAGTTCTTGTTAACAACAATTCGTAACAATTGACCAAGTGTTCGGTTAACTACCTCGCTTGTCCATCACTTGGGGATGACAAGTTGTCGAATAAAGTAATTTTGTTCCCGATTCGCCACAAAACTTTCCAAAAATGGCTAAGAAATTTAGTATCCCGATCGGACACTATACTTTTGGCATTCCATGTAAACGGACAATTTCTTTGAATAATAAATTTGCAATATGAGTGGCATCGTCGCTTTGTGACATGCAATGAAATGTGCCATTTTGCTAAATCTATCAACAACGACAAATATCGAATCACATCGATTTTACCTTTGGTAACCCCAACACAAAGTCCATAGAAAGATCAACCCAAGGCTCGTTAGGAACGGGAGTGGCATGTACAAACCAAGTGGTAAAACTCGTGATTTTGCCCTTCGACAAATAAAGCATGAATTGACAATTTTATAAACATCATGTTTCATATTAGGCCAAAAGAAGTGTTCATGCAATATTTCAAAAGTTTTGGCAATTCCAAATGTCCCATTAATCCCCACTATGTGCTTCCCTTACTAACAACTCCCGTGTCGAACAAAAAGGAATGCAAAGTTTATTTTCACGGAATAAAAATCCATCATCCCGATAAAATTTATCCACGCTTTTGTCTCGCAAGATATGTTTCGCCAAAATCTTTATCTCCCACGTAAGATCCTTTCAAGAGCTCAAATCCCAACAATTTACAAGAAAGCGTATTAAGTAATACATACCTTCTCGACAATGCATCGGCAACGATGTTCTCCTTACCTTGTTTATACTTGATGATGTAAGGAAACGATTCGATCTCCTCTAACCATTTGGCATGTCTTTTACTCAACTTATTTTGTCCCTTGAGATGCTTCAATGATTCATGATCCGTGTGAATCATGAACTCCTTAGTCCATAAGTAGTGTTGCCACGTACGTAAAGCTCTAACCAAAACATACAATTCTTTATCATATGTAGGATAGTTCAACATCGCTCCTCCAAGTTTTTCGCTAAAGTAAGCAATCGGCCTCTTTCCCTGCATTAATACTGCTCCAATTCCTACTCCTGAAGCATCACACTCAACTTCAAAAGTGTTAGAAAAATCTGGTAATGCTAACACAGGTGCGCTGCATAATTTATCCTTTAATGTGTTAAAGGCATTTTCTTGATCATCACCCCAATGAAATTTAGCATGTTTCTTTACAAGTTCATTTAACGGGGCAGCAATCGTGCTAAAATCTTTAACAAAGCATCGATAAAAACCTGCTAAACCGTGAAAACTTCTTACCTCAGTTGCATTAGTCGGTCTAGGCCATTCACGTATGGACCTTATCTTTTATTCATCAACTTTTATGCCGTCAATACTAACGACATACCCAAGGAATATAATCTCACTCATGCAAAAAGTACATTTCTTAAGACTAGCATATAATTGTTCCTTTTTCAAGGTAATTAAAACCAATCTTAAATGTTCAACGTGTTCGTCTGTACTCTTGCTATAAATGAGAATATCATCAAAGTATACGACAACAAATTTTCCAATATAAGCACGCAAAACATGATTCATTAGCCGCATAAAAGTGCTCGGTGCATTTGTAAGACCAAAAGGCATTACCAACCATTCATATAATCCGTATTTAGTTTTAAAGGCCGTTTTCCATTCATCCCCTTCTTTCATACGAATTTGGTGATAACCTTTCATTAAATCAATTTTACTAAACACGCGCGAACCATGTAATTCGTCCAACATATCATCTAACCTTGGAATTGGATGTCGATACTTTATCGTGATATTGTTCACCGCTCGGCAGTCAGTGCACATTCTCCAAGTCCCGTCTTTCTTTGGTACGACAATTATCGGAATGGCACAAGGACTCAAACTTTCTCGGATATACCCAATACTTAATAACTCCTCGACTTGCCGCTGAATCTCCTTAGTTTCTTCAGGATTATTTGGGTATGCTGGTCGGTTTGGAATGACGGCTCCTGGCACAAAGTCGATTTGGTACTCGATCCCTCTTTTTGGTGGCAAACCAGGTGGTAGCTCTTCCGAAAAAACATCATTGAAGTCCTGCAATAGAATTTTTATAGTACTCGGAACATTCCGGTTTTTATCATCATCAAGAGTGCAAATTCGTTTGGTAAGAAGTAAGTATACGGGTTGCCCCTCCTCAACTTCTTTAACGACTTCCTTTGCACTTATAAATAAACATTTTTTTGATTTTTTATTTTTTTCTTTTTCTTTCTTTTCTTTTTCTTTTTCTCTTTGTTTTTCTTTTTTCTTTTCTTTTTCTTTTTCCTTTTCTCTCTTTTTCTTTTCCTTTTTCTTTTTGGTTTTATTTTTCTTTTTCCTTTTCTTTTTCTTTTTCTTCAACTTCTTTTTGGAGTCGAATTTGATCTTCATGGACTTGTATTTTCGTCATGGGAACTAATGTGATTTTCCTCCCATCTTTCTCAAATGAGTAACGATTCTTCTTCCCGCTAAGTGGGGCATCTCGATCGTAATGCCATGGTCTCCCCAATAAAATATGGCAAGCGTGCATTGGTACAACGTCACATAGGATATCATCATGGTATTTTCCAATTGTGATGGTTATGAGTACCTGTTTATTCACCCGAACCTCTCCGCAATCATTTAGCCAATGAAGTCTATAAGGCTTAGGATGTCGCCTTGTTGGTAATTCTAACCCCTCGACTAGCATCGCACTAGCCACATTGGTGCAACTTCCGTTATCAATGATCACACTACAATTTTTATTTTTCACAAAACATCTAGTGTGAAAAAGATTTTCTCGTTGTTCGTTATCGTTGCTCTCTTCCTCCTTTGCCTTCACATTCAACACCCTCCTAATGATAAGTGCGGGTGCGAATTCTAGCTCCCCTTCATCACTTTCTTCTTTCACTTCTTCCTCATCTTCATCATCCATTTCATATTCTCCGTCCTCCCTAAGTATCATTGCTCGTTTATTAGTGCATTGGGATGCAATGTGTCCTCGCCCGTGGCATCGAAAACACTTGATGTCCCTGTTTCTCGTGTTTGTATTTTCTATGGATGTAGATTTGACTTCGGGTTTTGTTCGACTAGTACTCCCCACCTCAAACTTCCCCTTCATAGTGCTTTTATCAAAACTGCCCTTGGATACGTCTCGATTTCCCGTTTGAGGCTTCCAAGGAGTTGTGTACCCCGTGGAGTAAGTATTGTTGCCTCCCTTTCGCAAATTCCTCTCAATTTTGATCGCTGCATATACCATGTCCTCGAACTCAACATAATATTGTTTATCAACTTCTTTAGAGATTTCCGCCCTCATGCCATGTAGAAATCTCACCATTGTGGCCTCCCTCGACTCCCTCACATCGGCCCGGATCATTAACATCTCCATTTCCTTTCGAAAATCTTCTATGCTCCTTGAACCTTGTTTTAAGGATTGAAGGCGAGAAAATAGTTCCTTATGATAATAATTAGGAACAAATCTTCTACGCATTACAATCTTTAATTCCTCCCAACTATTAATTGGCCTCTCTCCATTCCTCCTTCTATCCGTCACAAGATGGTCCCACCAAATGTCAGATACTCGGAAAATTCGGTTATTGCTAACCTCATTTTCTTAGTACTAGCATAGTTGTGGCAGTCAAATATAGTTTCCAACTTCCTCTCCCAGTCAAGGTATGTGTCGGGATCACTCGGCCCTTCGAAGGCTGGGATTTTCATTTTTATATTTCCCATACTTCGGTCTTCCTCGTTTCGTCTTTCCCTTTCATACCGTCTACCTTGTTCTCTCCAACCTCCTCGACCACTTCCTCCTCGATTTTGGTAAGTTCCATCCTCAGAGAATGTTTCATCCTCGTACTCTCTATATGATATGGGACTCGGATTCCTTCTTCTACGGTGATGCTCATCCTCTTTATTTTTTTGTAAATTTTTGATCGCTTCTTCTTGTCGATCTTGTCCTTAAATTAATTGGGTGAGCATTTCTTGTATGTTCTGAAGGGCTTCGTTTCCTTCATTTTTCTCAATATCGGATTTCGACATTTTTTTTTTGCTCTTTTTTTTTTTGCTTTTCTTTTTTTTTTTGCCCTTTTTTTTTGCTTTTTTTTTGGCTTTTTTTTTTCCTTTTTTTTATTTATTTTTTTGCCCTTTTTTTTTGACACACACACACAAATTAGTCCTCACAAGATCCTCACGCATATCGCTCGATCACTCAACGCTCGTGTATCACTCTTTTTTTTTCCTTTTTTTTTGCACTGTTCTTGCCTTTAATCACTCGGCTTTATATAAATGTCCCACAACTCACAAGGTGATTATATAGGCTAGTATTGTGACAAGTATTTAATTTTACAGGGGCGGTAATCCGCACTCCAGCTTTATATTTATTTTATATTTTACTGTGGTGATAGAACCGACCTTCGTGATAGATATGTATATGTATATATATATATATATATATATTCACTGTGGTGGTAGAACCGACCTTCGTGATAGATATGTATATGTATATATATTTACTGTGGTGGTAGAACCGACTTTCGTGATAGATATGTATATGTATATATATTCACTGTGGTGGTAGAACCGACCTTTGTGATAAATAGGTATATTTATATATATAGGTATTTTTTTTATACTTTTTTTTTGTATACTTTTTTTTTGTATACTTTTTTTGCATATATTTTTTTGTATACTTTTTTTTTGTATACTTTTTTTTGTATACTTTTTTTTTTATATTAAGAAGACGGAAGGTTTAGAAGATAGAAAGAAAGAATAGGATGGTAAGATAAGAAGATTATGAAAATGAAGGAAAATAGATACCACTTAGTAATGGAAAAAACCGAGCTCTGATACCAACTGATGCGACCCCCACACGACGTGCCGTGGTAACCGCTATCGCTAGTATGATTTTAGTTCCCAAGATCGTTCCAATATTAAGCAAATGATTGTTTTACTTCAAGCCCTCTACGTGACGCGTCGTAGCAAACCGGAAGGTGCAATTCAAACACGCCACGAGGTTTCTAACGCCTCGATAAGTGAATTGAAATCACGATTTATATTTTGGAGACACACTCAACAAAATAAGAAAAAAGTTGTTAACACAAACACTCACAATTTTGATAAATTTCAAGGTGTCCTTACAAATGAAAATGAGGGCTATTTATAGCCAAAATTCCTACAACTATTACAATATAAAATTATAAAATAAAGACTAAAAAATTATAAATTCAACATTCAAAGCTCCTAAAATCTGATCCATGACAAATCAACCCATAAGTTAAGGAGTCAACACATTTTTAGGGGACAAAAATCAAGGACCAAGACTTGAGTTTTGAAAATAAGAAAACAAAGTTAAAGAAAAATATGCTGTTGTCGTTTTAGTGGAATAACAGATCCTAGACTTCGGATTTTTATGTTCATGTCTTCTAGATAATTGTAGTAATGCCTCTTAACTTTCCAAATCCACCTGAATCGTCTCAATCGGACATCGGACGTGAAAGTTATGATAAAAATACCAACATGTATCGTATCTGAAATTCCAACGCTTGCTTTCAATTGTATCGCATCTTCAGTTAGGCTTATTGCTTGGAATGATGACATCAACACTTTTAATCTAACATGTGACGGCTTTAATAACACAAATTAATATGTTATTATATTTATGATCACCGGTCTGATTAAAATGATTTTGCACGAGCATTGTTAATGAATTCTTTATCGCATTTGCTCGTGATCTTGTTATTGGTCCCACAGGAATGTATAGTTCTTCTTCTGACTGACTGAATTCTTCTTGATTCACATCAATTATACTGTAGCAAGTCAATATACGTATTACGTACGCAACGGAATAAGTGTTACGTACGTTACGGAGTAGCCGGTCGAGTCGTGGCCGAGATGACCTGGATGGCCGAGCATGGTCGGCAGTGACTCGTAAGGATGGCCGATCGCGGTCGGCAGTGACTCGCAGGGATGGCTAGGACTGGCCGATTACGTACGTAAGGCAGTGGCCGGTTACGTCCGTAAGGGCCAGTTACGTACGTAAGCCATCTACCGGTTACGTACGTAAGGATGCCGAACGAACTGGGCAGTAAGGTCAGCCGCGAACGGCTACGTACGTAAGGACCCGCCGGTTACGTACGTAATGGTCCGGCAGGTTCCGCCTATTTAAGGCCTGAACCGGGTCACTTCGGCATTTTTCATTTTTTCTTCATTTTTTCGCGATTCCTTCAGCAAAAGTGGATAGATTTGAGTAAGATCATCATGTAACAACATGTTTTGGAAGTTGGAATCATGGATTAACATCATCTTCCACCCGGATCGAAGGTAAGAACACCTAAACACTTGGTTTTGGATATTTTTGAGGTTTAGTGATGTTTTGGCCGATTTGATTCGTTTTAACTCAGATTATTGATGGAACCTTGTTGTATTCTTGAGATTATGCATTATTCTTGAAGTTTTGTGGAACAAATTCGAGTATTTCTATGAATAAACGATTGAATTGGACTATGCCTTCAAAGTGTTCGATGAAATGTCTCAATGAGTAGAACTTGGAAAATTCTACACGTTTTCGTATGAATGGTGATGGAATTGATATTGTTGTGATGATTCTTGGTATTTACGAGAATTTTATTAAAGGAAGATAATGAATTGGTGATCAAATGATTCGATTATGTTGTTATGATTATGGAATCGTAGTATTCTCGATGTTCTTGGTGGTTTGTTGCGATTCATGATGTTATGAGAAGTATATATGTTTAAGAACATGATTATATACACCTTGAATTATAATTAAGGGTTGTTTAGATGTTAGAAACATCGGGTTATGTTGTTTTATGGATTATGAACGTGAATTTGGATAATTCGTGTTCTTGAAGAAATCTTGAGTTACATGTTATGATTTTGGAAGGATTTCGGATAATTTTGGAATGTGATTATTCACGATAATAATCGGTAAATAGTTTTCTATGAATTTACAAGTATGAACAAGAAGGTGTTTTGTCTTCATATTTGGAGTTGAAGTTGGAATAGAATATGTTATAAAATCCTTAATGTCGAGATGAATTGATCATTGATTTGATGAATACGTTTTAAAGTGTTGGTGTTTTGGATATGAATATGGAATATTCACATTTAGAACTAAGTTATGTATTTTGGTACAATATTCGTATAGGAATACGAATATGATTCCGGATTTGATAAGATTATGACTCACTTTTGAGTTTGAGAATTCATAGGTATTTAACAAGTGTTCAAATCGAATAATGGAATTATTTGAAACTCTTGGAATATGGTTATCTATATTATTGAATTAATCGGATCGTCCGGATTGATGATGATAATTGGTAATTGGTTTCTATTATGAATTTACAAGGAGGAAACTTGTAATTGTTTTTAAGATTGAATTTGGAATCGGTAATGTTAGACCCTTGTTGGTTTAAATAGATTATGGATATGATATTCGGATTGTGGAATCGTATTGTGGTTTTGAATTCATGATCGATTGATTTGGTTGTTCGGATTTGTGTTTAATCGGGATATTGTAGAACCGTTGTGCTTATTGATCGGTTATTGATTGTTATTTGTGATCATCGAGTTACGACTTGTATCGTGGATATGAGTTCGTATTTGTTGAGTTGTATTATTTGGTTTTAGGTATATGATCGGGGTTTCATTGAACCGTTGAGTTTTTTGGTTGGGTATGTCGGTTATTGATTTTTATCGAATGTGTGTTAATCGGTTATTGCAATAGGTTGATATGTTTTGATCATGGTTTATGACTGTTGTGCTGCGGTTGAGGTCGAAGAGTTCGTAGATTGCTTTTGGTCGGGGCTGAGGAGCTCGTAGACAAAGGCAATGGATTTTGGTAACGGCTTCGTGGTATCGGTATCGAGGCAAGTTTATACTTGTTCAGTTTATAATATTTGATGAATGGTTTCGTTTTCATTTCATTTATAATTCGTATAGCAATGTTGTTAGAAATGTAAGTTGTCGGATAATGAGTTGTATATCGTGCCCTGGTTTGTATTAAATCATAAGGTATATGATTTAATTGTGTTCAGGGAAGACGTGAGTTATCTTTGGTCAAGGATATAGAATATCAGATATCGAGGATAGTTATCGTGATGACATAAGTATCGGGATAAAGATTTATTGGTATTGAATGGATGGTACCTTATTTGAGATTATTTGTATAACTGTGTATTCATTCAGGGATGTTGTTCGTGGAAAGGATGTTGTCTTCGGCTTTGAGGTAATTTATGTATTGTTCAGTTATGAGATAATTATTATGTTGAGTTGTTGTATATGTTGTGTGTTGAGGCTTCGTATATTGAGATTCGTACTGGTTGTTCGTTGAGGGATGTTGATCCCAGGACTATTGTTGGTATTAATGGTTGTGTTGATCGTCTCATTGGGGGATGTTGATGGATATGGTCCTCGGCTTTGAGGTAATCTAAGTATTTGTTCAGTCATGTGGATAATTAGTATGTTGAGTTGTTGTATATGTTGAGGTTTCGTGTAATGAGTTTCGTATCGGTTATTCGTTGAGGGATGTTGATCCCAGGACTGTTGCATTGAGATCGTAGATCATGTTGGTCATTCATTTGGGGATGATGATCCAAGGATTGATGTTTTGGATATTGATTAGTCGTGTCGACTTTTCATTGTCAGTCTATTGTTCACTTCGGTGAGTCTTTTAAATCCTTATTGGATATGTGTTTCTTTGAGTTTCGTTGTCATGTTGCATCGTGACATATCTGGAGTCATATCTGCGTGCCGATTGGTTATTGTGTAGGATTTTTAGCCGGGCACATGATGGTTATGTGTTGATATTTCCACATTGAACCGTGCACACGAGACGTAGTTCGTGAGGCTAATTAGGTACAAGACCACACGTGTATGTGATCAATACCCGGGGTGGCTTGTGCACGGACACATTTCCGTATCGGGCGTACTATGACTTCCATCTTTGAGCCATATTGTTTGGTCGTTCATCCTCCATTCATGGTTGAGTATGTTCGACGGTTTGCGACTGGTTGTTCATACGCCCGAGGGGTATGTTTCGACAGTCGAGGTTATTTTCTTGAGATCCTTTGTTGATCATTTGGAGTTTACCTTATTGATGGTATTCTCGGTTATTGTTGATCCTTTGTTGATCGTGTCGGAGTTATCATGTTGATGGTATTCTCGGTTATTGTTGATCCTTTATTGATCGTGTCGGAGTTATCATGTTTATGGTACTCTCGGTTATCATTGATCCTTTGTTGGTCGTATTGGAGTTATCATGTCGATGATATTCTCAGTCGATGTATTGGTTGATCATTGTTATTGATCATATGAGCATTCAGACTGTACGTCGATGTTTCGGGATTTGTATTCATTGTCATGTGGTAGTTGATCTACATATATGTTGGGTACTATTGGTTTATAAGGTTGAGTTTTGATTGTGTAATCCGATGGACAGGATTTGGCACGGATGAATTATTTCATGATTATGAGTGATGATGATGTTTTGAGGATTGTTGGTATTTTTGGAATTCAATACAGATAATTGTTGTTAAGTTCATTTCGTCATTCGAGGATGCGAAATGTGGATTATGGTAAGGATTGGATTATTATGAATTGGTAAGGTTATAATGATAAGATTACTTTGGTAGTATTCTTACAGTATTATTACATTGGTATGTAATTATTTATGATGATGTGATCGATATCATTATTGAGTATTGTGGCTGACCCCGTCGTGGGCTTTATTTTTAGGTACTCGGAGATCGAGCTAGTAGAGGTCGTGAAGGGATGAGCTTCCCGATGTGATACTGGCTGTGGCTTGTTTTCGGAGAATTGAGTATTCTATTCCGGTCATTTATTTCCGCTGCAAATGTGTATTTTGAAATGCATTTATCCGCTGCGTGTGTATATTTCAAAATGGCTTTTCGGTATATTTATCCGCTGCGTGTGTATATTTCAAAATGGTTTTTCGGTATTTTTACCAGTGTGTGTATTTTAAAAGGGCCTTTTTGGCATTTTGCAAACTTGGGATTATTTCGTTAAACCTTTTTCTAAACTATTTTATCGGTACGTTTAAGTGGTGGCTTAACGTACATTTCGAACTGTCGAGTTCAAATGGTATTTTATGATGGTATTTGAGAACTATGTTTTTGGAAAATATTTCGGTATTTGCAAAATATTACCGTCATCAGTCTTTTGGCGTTGTTAAACGTTTTTGAAATGGTTTTGTAAACGGTTTTTAGCCTGGTGGGTTCCGGCGCGGGACCCACGACGCTGTAATATCCCGGATAGTTTTGGGGGTGTTACAGAAGATGGTATCGGAGCTTGGGTTTTGTCAAACCCAGGCATGTGTGTTATGTGGCTCTACCGGTACGGTAGTAGCGTGGCTTTTGGAAATGAGTTTTTCTGACTTTTGAGTCGAACTGATTTTTGGAGTTTCCAAAATTTTTGAGATTCTTTTCAAATTGCTATTTGTGATATTGGTGTGTGTTGGTTGTGTTGAGACTTCGTGTGGGAGTCGTGTGCTAGTATCACGGGAGATCATGAGCTTCACACACCTGTAAGTATATTGGTTTGGTTATTTCGCTTATGGCGACACTTGATTGTTTTTTGATGAGTTGGAAAATTTTGGATTTATCTGTTTTTGGTGACTGGTTGCAAGTTTCGAGGACGAAACTTATTTTAAGGGGGTAGTATGTAATACCCGAATTTTCAGTATAAATTTTTCGCATTATTTTATCTGAGGTATACTGTATAGTTTGGTATCTATACAGTATGGATAAAATAAATTGAGAACCGAGACAGTTATACTGGTGTGGTTACCGTTTTGGATTCGATGCTATATTGAGGATTTTCTCAGATCGAGTTGAACTGATTTGGATATCGTATACCGTATGAGAATATTTTCGATTCAGATGTGTATTCAGTATGCCGTATGTTTGTATTTTGTACGTCGAGACGTCGGACAGGAACAGTTGGATTTTTGGCTAAGTATAAAAGCCATTACATACGTTAAGCCTTGGAGCTTACGTACGTAAAATGTGTTAGCTTACGTACGTTATATAGTGTACATAACATACGTAACAAGAGGAATCGGACAGTGGGGCCCGTGGTCGGCAGCTTTCGGCGCAGATGTGGACAGATGAGTCAATGTATGGAGTTACGTACGTTATACAGGGTGTATTACGTACGTAATACGAGTATTATACTATAGCAAGTCAACGTACGTATTACATACGCAACGGAATAAGTGTTACGTACGTTACGGAGTAGCCGGTCGAGTCGTGGCCGAGATGACCTGGATGGCCGAGCATGGTCGGCAGTGACTCGTAAGGATGGCCGATCGCGGTCGGCAGTGACTCGCAGGGATGGCTAGGACTGGCCGATTACGTACGTAAGGCAGTGGCCGGTTACGGCCGTAAGGGCCAGTTACGTACGTAAGCCATCTGCCGGTTACGTACGTAAGGATGCCGAATGAACTGGGCAGTAGGGTCGGCCGCGGCCGGCTACGTACGTAAGGACCCGCCGGTTACGTACGTAATGGTCCGGCGGGTTCCGCCTATTTAAGGCCTGGACCGGGTCACTTCGGCATTTTTCATCTTTTCTTCATTTTTTCGCGATTCCTTCAGCAAAAGTGGATGGATTTGAGTAAGATCATCATGTAACAACATGTTTTGGAAGTTGGAATCATGGATTAACATCATCTTCCACCCGGATCGAAGGTAAGAACACCTAAACACTTGGTTTTGGATATTTTTGAGGTTTCTTGATGTTTTGGCCGATTTGATTCGTTTTAACTCAGATTATTGATGGAACCTTGTTGTATTCTTGAGATTATGCATTATTCTTGAAGTTTTGTGGAACAAATTCGAGTATTTCTCCGAATAAATGATTGAATTGGACTATGCCTTCAAAGTGTTCGATGAAATGTCTCAATGAGTAGAACTTGGAAAATTCTACACGTTTTCGTATGAATGGTGATGGAATTGATATTGTTGTGATGATTCTTGGTATTTACGAGAATTTTATTAAAGGAAGATAATGAATTGGTGATCAAATGATTCGATTATGTTGTTATGATTATGGAATCGTAGTATTCTCGATGTTCTTGGTGGTTTGTTGCGATTCATGATGTTATGAGAAGTATATATGTTTAAGAATATGATTATATACACCTTGAATTATAATTAAGGGTTGTTTAGATGTTAGAAACATCGGGTTATGTTGTTTTATGGATTATGAACGTGAATTTGGATAATTCGTGTTCTTGAAGAACTCTTGAGTTACATGTTATGATTTTGGAAGGATTTCGGATAATTTTGGAATGTGATTATTCACGATAATAATCGGTAAATAGTTTTCTATGAATTTACAAGTATGAACAAGAAGGAGTTTTGTCTTCATATTTGGAGTTGAAGTTGGAATCGAATATGTTATAAAATCCTTAATGTCGAGATGAATTGATCATTGATTTGATGAATACGTTTTAAAGTGTTGGTGTTTTGGATATGAATATGGAATATTCACATTTAGAACTAAGTTATGTATTTTGGTACAATATTCGTATAGGAATACGAATATGATTCCGGATTTGATAAGATTATGACTCACTTTTGAGTTTGAGAATTCATAGGTATTTAACAAGTGTTCAAATCGAATAATGGAATTATTTGAAACTCTTGGAATATGGTTATCTATATTGTTGAATTAATCGGATCGTCCGGATTGATGATGATAATTGGTAATCGGTTTCTATTATGAATTTACAAGGAGGAAACTTGTAATTGTTTTTAAGATTGAATTTGGAATTGGTAATGTTAGACCCTTGTTGGTTTAAATAGATTATGGATATGATATTCGGATTGTGGAATCGTATTGTGGTTTTGAATTCATGATCGATTGATTTGGTTGTTCGGATTTGTGTTTAATCGGGATATTGTAGAACCGTTGTGCTTGTTGATCGGTTATTGATTGTTATTTGTGATCATCGAGTTACGACTTGTATCGTGGATATGAGTTCGTATTTGTTGAGTTGGATTATTTGGTTTTAGGTATATGATCGGGGTTTCATTGAACCGTTGAGTTTGTTGGTTGGGTATGTCGGTTATTGATTTTTATCGAATGTGTGTTAATCGGTTATTGCAATAGGTTGATATGTTTTGATCATGGTTTATGACCGTTGTGCTGCAGTTGAGGTCGAAGAGTTCGTAGATTGCTTTTGGTCGGGGCTGAGGAGCTCGTAGACAAAGGCAATGGATTTTGGTAACGGCTTCGTGGTATCGGTATCGAGGCAAGTTTATACTTGTTCAGTTTATAATATTTGATGAATGGTTTTGTTTTCATTTCATTTATAATTCCTATAGCAATGTTGTTAGAAATGTAAGTTGTCGGATAATGAGTTGTATATCGTGCCCTGGTTTGTATTAAATCATAAGGTATATGATTTAATTGTGTTCAGGGAAGACGTGAGTTATCTTTGGTCAAGGATATAGAATATCGGATATCGAGGATAGTTATCGTGATGACATAAGTATCGGGATAAAGATTTATTGGTATTGAATGGATGGTACCTTATTTGAGATTATTTGTATAACTGTGTATTCGTTCAGGGATGTTGTTCGTGGAAAGGATGTTGTCTTCGGCTTTGAGGTAATTTATGTATTGTTCAGTTATGAGATAATTATTATGTTGAGTTATTGTATATGTTGTGTGTTGAGGCTTCGTATATTGAGATTCGTACTGGTTGTTCGTTGAGGGATGTTGATCCCAGGACTATTGTTGGTATTAATGGTTGTGTTGATCGTCTCATTGGGGGATGTTGATGGATATGGTCCTCGGCTTTGAGGTAATCTAAGTATTTGTTCAGTCATGTGGATAATTAGTATGTTGAGTTGTTGTATATGTTGAGGTTTCGTGTAATGAGTTTCGTATCGGTTATTCGTTGAGGGATGTTGATCCCAGGACTGTTGCATTGAGATCGTAGATCATGTTGGTCATTCATTTGGGGATGATGATCCCATGATTGATGTTTTGGATATTGATTAGTCGTGTCGACTTTTCATTGTTAGTCTGTTGTTGTTCACTTCGGTGAGTCTTTTAAATCCTTATTGGATATGTGTTTCTTTGAGTTTCGTTGTCATGTTGCATCGTGACATATCTGGAGTCATATCTGCGTGCCGATTGGTTATTGTGTAGGATTTTTAGCCGGGCACATGATGGTTATGTGTTGATATTTCCACATTGAACCGTGCACACGAGACTTAGTTCGTGAGGCTAATTAGGTACAAGACCACACGTGTATGTGATCAATACCCGGGGTGGCTTGTGCACGGACATATTTCCGGATCGGGCGTACTATGACTTCCATCTTTGAGCCATATTGTTTGGTCGTTCATCCTCCATTCATGGTTGAGTATGTTCGACGGTTTGCGACTGGTTGTTCATACGCCAGAGGGATATGTTTCGACAGTCGAGGTTATTTTCTTGAGATCCTTTGTTGATCATTTGGAGTTTACCTTATTGATGGTATTCTCGGTTATTGTTGATCCTTTGTTGATCGTGTCGGAGTTATCATGTTGATGGTATTCTCGGTTATTGTTGATCCTTTGTTGATCGTGTCGGAGTTATCATGTTTATGGTACTCTCGGTTATCATTGATCCTTTGTTGGTCGTATTGGAGTTATCATGTCTATGATATTCTCAGTCGATGTATTGGTTGATCATTGTTATTGATCATAGGAGCATTCGGACTGTACGTCGATATTTCGGGATTTGTATTCATTGTCATGTGGTAGTTGATCTACATATATGTTGGGTACTATTGGTTTATAAGGTTGAGTTTTGATTGTGTAATTCGAT
Source organism: Orobanche coerulescens (assembly GCA_033398695.1). NCBI lineage: Eukaryota > Viridiplantae > Streptophyta > Magnoliopsida > Lamiales > Orobanchaceae > Orobanche > Orobanche coerulescens. The sequence continues at coordinate 125,524,438 of CM065812.1, read as the reverse complement.
GGACAGGATTTGGCACGGATGAATTATTTCATGATTATGAGTGATGATGATGTTTTGAGGATTGTTGGTATTTTTGGAATTCAATACAGATAATTGTTGTTAAGTTCATTTCGTCATTCGAGAATGCGAAATGTGGATTATGGTAAGGATTAGATTATTATGAATTGGTAAGGTTATAATGATAAGATTACGTTGGTAGTATTCTTACAGTATTATTACATTGGTATGTAATTATTTATGATGATGTGATCGATATCATTATTGAGTATTGTGGCTGACCCCGTCGTGGGCTTTATTTTTAGGTACTCGGAGATCGAGCTAGTAGAGGTCGTGAAGGGATGAGCTTCCCCATGTGATACTGGCTGTGGCTTGTTTTCGGAGAATTGAGTATTCTATTCCGGTCATTTATTTCCGCTGCAAATGTGTATTTTGAAATGCATTTATCCGCTGCGTGTGTATATTTCAAAATGGCTTTTCGGTATCTTTATCCACTGCGTGTGTATATTTCAAAATGGTTTTCCGGTATTTTTACCAGTGTGTGTATTTTAAAAGGGCCTTTTTGGCATTTTGCAAACTTGGGATTATTTCGTTAAACCTTTTTCTAAACTATTTTATCGGTACGTTTAAGTGGTGGCTTAACGTACATTTCGAACTGTCGAGTTCAAATGGTATTTTATGATGGTATTTGAGAACTATGTTTTTGGAAAATATTTCGGTATTTGCAAAATATTACCGTCATCAGTCTTTTGGCGTTTTTAAACATTTTTGAAATGGTTTTGTAAATGGCTTTTAGCCTGGTGGGTTCCGGCGCGGGACCCACGTCGCTGTAATATCCCGGATGGTTTTGGGGGTGTTACAGATATATCGATGGATTTCATTACGAGTTTGCCGAGATCGAGGTCGGGCATGAATATGGTATGGGTGATTGTTGATCGTCTGACCAAGTCGGCACATTTTCTGGGCATCAAGGACACTTGGGGCCCAGAGAAGTTAGCTCGTGTGTTTATCGCGCAGATTGTGAGGCTTCACGGTACTCCGAAGTCTATCGTTTCGGATCGTGATGGCCGTTTTGTATCGCACTTCTGGCAGGCGGTGCATAAGGGGTTGGGTACCCGTTTGCATTTGAGTACCTCTTTTCATCCCCAGTCAGATGGACAGTCGGAATGCACTATCCAGACGTCCGAGGATTTGTTGCGTGCTTGTGCTCTCGATTGGAGTAGTGACTGGGAGGAGCTTTTACCATTGATCGAATTCACGTACAACAATAGTTGGCATGCGTCGATTCGGATGGCACCGTATGAGGCACTTTATGGGCGGCGATGTCGATCACCGATTTGTTGGAATGAGGCATCTGATTTGGTCGGGACCGAGCCGGATGTCGTTTTAGAGACTAGGCGGAAGATAGAATTAATTTGGGAATGGATGTTGACTGCCCAGAGTCGACATAAGTTGTATGCCGACGTCCGTCGTCGACCTTTGGAATTCGAGGTGGGAGACCACGTTTTGCTAAAGGTGTCGCCGACGAAGGGAGTTTTTCGTTTCGGGAAGAAAGGGAAGTTGAGTCCGAGATTTATTGGACCCTTTTAGATTCTCGAGCGAGTCGGTGGGTTGGCATACCGTTGGGCGTTACCTACGGCCTTGAGTCATGTTCATAGCGTTTTTCATGTTTTCCAGCTGAGGAAATATGTCCCGGATCCTAGTCACGTCATCGATTATGGTGAGATTGATGTCGCCGAGGATATTACTTTTGAGGAGCGTCATTTGAAGATTTTGGAGCATCGTGAGAAACGACTGAGGCATAAAACCATTCCTTTGGTCAAGGTGCAGTGGTCGAGACACGGTGTCGAGGAGGCAACATGGGAAACCGAGGATAGCATGCGTGCTAGCTACCCTGAGTTGTTTGATTCTCAAGTTTCGGGACGAAACTTATTTTTAGAGGGGTAGAATGTAATATCCACATTTTTTCTTTCCCTTGTATTTTCATTTGCGGTATATTTCTCAATCGTAGTGACCCTCGTGTACCCTTCAGTGTATCTTTCCCGTCATCTATTGACCTGATTCTCGTTATTGTTGTACGGAACTGCTGTTTCGGGGTTGCCATGGATCCATTTTATGTTTTGATGCGTTTTGAGATGTTCCATTTGATGTTTCGTTCATATTCCGGTGTTTGGACGGTTTATATTCCGTATCTAGCGCACGCTAAATTTTCTGCATAGCGCACGCTAGAGGTCCCTTAGTAGCGCACGCTACGTTTACTTCGTAGCGCGCGCTAGCGAGTTAGCCCTGGGAGTGGCAGTTTTGTTCCCAGCCCTCTGGACTATCGGATTAGCGCACGCTACTTTGTCTAGCGCACGCTAATGTCGGGAGACTAGCGCACGTTAAGTTGTTCGCGCGCTAAGCGAATCGCCCAAAGATCGATGCTTACTACCGAACTCGGCCGTGTCCTAGTAGTGCACGCTACGTTTGTATGATAGCGTACGCTAACGGGTCAGGTGAGTTTTGGGCAGTTAGCTTCTGGACTCGGCTGATGTCCAGGTAGTGCACGCTATTGGTCGATAGCGCGCGCTACCGAGAAGTTATTAGCGCACGCTACGTTTCGAGTAGCGCACGCTAACGGCCAGGAATCTGGCTACTGGACTGGGATGCTAACTGTATGGATTGGAATTTTACCCCGTTAGCGCACGCTAACCTTGAGTAATTAGCGCGCGCTAACACTCCCTGGCTATATAAACCAGGGAGTTGACCGAGATAAAAGTATTTTCTCATTTCTTCCTCCTCTCCGCGGCTAAGGCGATTCCGGGCGATTTTCTTGGCGATTTATTCCTCCAATCATCTCATCCAAGTTCTTCCTTGAGTTCTTGGTGTATTATAACAACATCATCACGGATCTTTCATCATAATCCAAGGCAAATCTCTTAGAACCCTAGTTTTGGGTAATTTGGGGGTTTTGGGATTTTCTTCCGATTCTTTCCATTTTGTTGGTGGATTCATGATGAATATGATTAATCTTGTTGATATCATTAGTTTTCCTACGGATTCATGGTATATTTTCATAGCTTTGCGAAATCGGGAGGGTTTGGTTGTGGTCCGCCCTCGTTGTTATTTTTTTTATACGAATATACATGAATCGTAGGCGGGTTTTCGGGTGTATTCCATTTCCATAATCGTTTAGGAGTGGTTGTGATTGTGTTATTCGAATAGTTAGGTTCATTTCGTCGATTCCTCGCGGTCGTGCTTGATTCTTCCGTTCCGTTCGTGTCACCGTCTTTAATTCTAGGCAAGTACCCTTATGAACTTATAATCTTAACGTATTAGTATTGCATGAGAATTGTGTGTGTGTGTGTGTGTGTGTGTGTGTGTGTGTGTGTATGCTCACTATGGGTTAGATCCGACGGGGTCTCGGTAGGGGTCCACGGATGGGTGGATCCGCGAGCTTGCTTTTAACCACTATGGGTTAGATCCGATGGGGTCTCGGTAGGGGTCCACGGAGGGGTGGATCCACGGTTAATTGTGGTGCATTTTTACAAATGTGAATTGATATTGGCATTTCCGGAAATGAGTATTTTGGAACTATGTTTTCTTGATTGCATGCATTTACTATATGTATAAGATGTAAGTTGTTCATTTGGTTACTTGTAATAGCATAATTGCTAACCCCTTTGGGGACCCGTTTTGGGGAAATTCGTTTTATGAATTTCAGGTCAGGTTCATCGAGACGAGCGGGCGCTGGACCAGTATGCGGATGATGGCCGTGCGTGATGATTGTGCACGAGTGGTGTCTTATTGCCTTTTATCTTTTTACCTTTTGTGGTCTTTAAACTAATAGAAGTACTCGAGTACTTAAGAATTTTTACTCGTCTGGATTATATTGTTGTTTATTATATTTGTGTCGGATTATGGTGTTATGTTTGACCGGTTGAACCGGGTGGATTATTTTGTTTGGCGTATTTATGACGAGGTGTTATTCTGTTGTTTCTGTGAGTCGATGAGTATGATGTTTGTTCAGCCTGGTGGGTCCCATATAGGGATTCACGGCGCTGTAATATACCTCGAATATCTTGGGGGTGTTACAAAACGTTGGGGATTCTTATACAACATGGATACCTAATCGTTTCTAAATACCGATGCACATATAGTGCGTAACTAAATTTGCACAATTGGCACTCAAGTCCAGCTATGTACAAAATACAAAAATCAGGCTATCCAGTTACCAACTGGTACACATAAATTAATTGGTTAGCAGAGGGTCTAAGAATGAATGGTTTAAGTAAAGTTGCATGCAATATTGCATAATTCCAGGCAAAGATATGCAAATTTGTGTGCATAACCGATGACATAATTACGGATAATATACTTTTGGCCCAGGAACTGATTCACAACCTCCACGTCTCGGACATTCATGGTGTCCCTAACCTTGCGCTGAAGCTTGATATGACTAAGGCGTATGATAGGGTTCACTGGCATTTTTTACATGAGGTCCTGGTGAGGATGGGTTTCCCGACTAGATGGATTCTGTTCATCTGTCACTGTGTCGAGAGTTGCACGTTCTCCATTTTGGTGAATGGCAGCCCGGCCGGATATTTTGCCTCTAGTCGGGGTTTGCATAAGGGCGACCCCATTTCTCCATCGCTCTTCGTGCTTACTGCCAATTATTTATCGCGCTGCTTGGATCGATTCATTCGTGACCATCCTTTGATGATGTATAGGACTGCCGGACAGCCTTTCCTCATCCCGCACCTCTCCTATGCCGATGACATCATTATATTCACACATGATGTGGATGATGGTCTTGTTGACCTTATGCGACTCCTGGATCACTATTCCATGGCCTCTGGGCAGATGGTTAGCATCCAGAAGAGCACTTTTATCCTCGCTCCGAAGCACGCGCCTCGTTGGCATCAGAGAGTTTATAATCTTACTAGTTTCTGCCATGGTGATCTCCCCATCACATATCTTGGTGCACCCCTTTACAAAGGCTTTATGAGACGAGAGCTCTTTGCTGGGGTGAAGCAACGGCTATTGGATAGGATATCTGGTTGGTCCCATCGCCACCTTGCTTTGGGGGGTCTCTTGGCTCTTATTAAGAGCACTCTCTGCACTATTGCTCTGCACCTTCTTCAAGTATTGAACCCACCCCAGTATGTTATCCAGGAGCTCGAGCAGATTATGGCGTGCTACTTCTGGGGTGCTGTCGGTCCTAAGAGGAAGACGCATTGGGTCCACTGGTGGCAGATCTGTCGCCCGATCTCCGAGGGAGGCCTAGGGATTCGATGCCTCTCGGATATGACGTGAGCCTTTAGTTATAAGCTCTGGTGGCATCTTCGCGCGGGCACATCTTTGTGGGCGCAGTTTATGCTCCGCAAATACTGCTTCGCTGGCCCTTATACGCCTATGCATACTGTTCTTGAAGCTCATGCCAGCCGCCCTTGGTGCCATCTCCTCTGCGTGGGTATCAAAGCTCAGGAGTTCATTTCTTGGACTCTCGAAAGGGCAGCGGGGAGGTCAGTTTTTGGGACGACACTTGGATTGGGAATATGCCTATTTCGTCTTATTGTTAGATTACTGGTAGACCCCATCTTAGGATTAATGATCTCTGGGTTGTTGGGAGTTGGGACAGGGGTAGACTCGAGTCCATTGTGGGTGAGGATTTACCCCTCAGTTCATACAGGATATTCTTGCGACTCCCATTTCCGAGGAGGATTCGGATAGCATGTGCTGGAATCTTACATCATCAGGTGCCTTCTCATTGTCGTCAGCTTGGTCTCACATCAGGGTGAAGGATCAGGCTAATCTCATTTTTGGGGCCATTTGGAGTACCTTACTCACACCTACTTTATCGGTGTTCATTGGCGACTTCTACTGCGACGGATTCCGACTGATGATGTCTTACAGAGGAGGGGCATTTCCTTGGCCTCCAGATGCTCATGTTGTACCCTAACCCTACCCATACCTACCATACTGAGACCCTTCCCCACCTTTTCTTGGAGAGTGACGTGGCTCGTGACGTGTGGGAGTTCTTTGGTGTATGGACTCATTTATCCTTACCTCATACTGATAATATCTTTGAGCTCCTGAGTTTTTTCTCACATGGCACACACTTTAGGCACACAACTTTCATTATTCCTTGTCTGATCCTTTAGTTCATCTGGACGGAGAGGAATAGTGTAAAGCATAGGGCGGTTACTTTTCTTGCTTCTCATATTATTGTGCAGGTGGAGCGCCATGTTTCATTACTAGCTGTTGCAGGGCTTATTTCTTCATAGTTCTGGGTGGGGTGCTCGCCTCCTGACCATTTCCAGCGATCTACTCCCTCTCCTGCCCAGACTCATTGCCCCGTTCTGGTGGTTTGGCTTCGACCCGAGTCCCCTTGGATCAAGCTGAACACGGATGGCTCCTTTGATAGAGATACTCAGATTGCTGGTGGTGGGGGTCTGATTAGAGATCATCATGGAGAGCTACTCCTTGCTTTCCACTCCTCTTTTCATGCCTCTTCGAGCTTTGATGCAGAGATCCAGGCACTTGCTGTTGGACTGATTTTGGCTTCCCAGAGATCGAGATATGTCTGGATTGAGCTTGATACTGTTGCTGTGGTGACCCGGCTTTTATCTGGACATCGGGGCTATTGTCAGGTTCGACACACCCTTATGCATATCCGAAACATTCTCTGAGACATTCAGTACAGAGTCACTCACATTTTTTGGGAGGGCAATAGGTCGGCTGATTATCTCTCTGAGCTCGGCATGTCGTCCCTCGGTATTCAGACTTATACATATAATACTGCTCCTCCGTTTCTCCTTTATCTTATACGGATGGACCAACTTGGCTACCCTTCTTTTAGATTTAGGTATTATTTTATCACTTGATTTATAGCTATGAGCCCGCACATTAGCCCACTTTTTCTTAGTGGTGCACCTTCTATTTCTCTAGCGGGCTGCTGGCATTTTAGTTTCTAGGACCCGGTTTATGGCCCACTTTTGGTCATAATTCGGATGTGATTTTTACCTATTGGTCCGCACATTAGCCCACGCCTTTAGTGGTGCACCTTGTATTTCTTTAGCGGGCCGTAGGCACTTCGTTTTTTAGATTTAGGATCCGGATTATGGTCCATTTTTGCTCATAATTCGGGGCTGTTTGCTTGTACTCTCGATATTTTCTTTATTTCATAGGTTGGTGGGTCCCGCCTCAACCCCCGTCCATAATGGATGTTTTTTCTTAAAAAAAACGATGACATAATTACCATACATATTCTTTCGACGGTGGTTTATTTGAGACCATTTGCATATGCACATGGGAAAAGATGTTATTCATTGATCTCTATCATGCAATAAACATCAAGTAGTTTTTGATGTTAACTCTCCAACATCATCGAGTCATTTAGATGTGATGAGGAATGTGAGCCCTTATAGGTTATCTTGGAAGTTCGCAACAATTTGAGTGGAGAAGAGAGCGACATGTGACCAGCATGTCGGAGAATCCATCAGAACCATAAAATACATAAATGGTCCGCATATTAGGTGGATGGATCCACAAATATCTCCTTATATTCAGCGTAAGAATTGAATGCTTGCTTTTGTTTCTTCAGTGTAGAAAGGTCTCGCTCCTACTTTGATTAGAGAGTAGGCTTTGCAAAAATGAGTGGTGCGCATTTGATATGCATCCGGTTCTTTGGATGATATAACAAGATTAACATCAACATTGTTCTTTATGTCGAGTTGTTGCCACCTTTTCGCTCGAAAAGAAATGATGTTTGTACAAGTTCTTTAGTATATAGATCATTATACTTCGACCAGGATGAACTAGTCTATCGTGCCAGAAGCCTATATGAGTCTATGTCCCAAAGTACATTATTGGTGACAACATATGATTTTTTTATAAACCTAGTAATAGTGAGGTACAGTCCACTAGATTGACTCATGAGTTATTCTAAAATGAGTATACGTCCACATTCATTAGAATTAATAAAAGAAACTCTATTCCATTCTCACAGTGAGTTTCAACATGAAAACTATTGCTTCGTCTATTATTGAATCTAAGTAAGGTATGAAGGGCTCTAGGTGCATACAGAGTATCGGTAACTTGTAATTGAGTTCTATTTAGGCATCAAAAATTGAGCATTACCTCGCCCTTTGATGAGTTGGGAGCACCCAATCATCGTAGTTACCAAGGTTTGGCAGACGACTTATTTGATGAATAGAAGACAAATTCTAAGAACATTCAAGTTCTCCTCGATTAATTCCTTAGAACAGAGTAAAATTTCGAACCATAAGCATTCAAGAATTATTCGGTACTTCGAAATAAAGCTAAGAATCTAACGTAAGCAATATTAATATCTTGTTCGTGAAACAACGTTGCATCACACCATTATTAAAAAGAAAACACCAACACTGTAATTTTCCATTTTTCCGTTATATTACTCAAATGATTCGAATATCGTCATATCGTAATCGTTTTAGTATTAATGATTGTAATGTTGTGATAATAAAATTGAATTTATAATAATATTCATAGTTCGCACTAAATGATTTATAGATATTGTAATCGAGGATTTTACTTTTCTTTTTGGCTAACTTTTTAGTGTTTAACGTACGCTACAATATGACCTTAATGTACGCTATATGTGTGATGTTATGTACGTAAGACCCTACTCTTAACGTACGTAATATAGCTTATCAGACAGCATCTCGTCTTTCGGCGGGTGTTACCAGGCGTGAGCGGGGGATGGTGATCCGATTGTGACAGACTAGTCAACGGCCATTACGTACGTAATGGCTAAGTGTTAGCATACGTAATATACATGAGCTTTACATATGTTATTTTGGCAACATACGTAATAGTGCATGTGCTTTGAGGCAGTAACCTCTGGAGGCTCGTTGCGTATGTAACATCGGCAGGATTATGTACGTAATGTGCGTAACGTACGCTATGAGTTGGCAATAGCGTACGTAATGATAAACACGGATTATAAAGGCAAGGCTTGTCTTTCATTTATGCACGAAGCAAACTCAACTTTGCCCTCTAAAAATCGATCCCCTGCCTTGCTAAATCAATTTTTTCCACTCTCATCTTGTGTTGGAGCTCCGTCACTTGGATTGAAGCTTGATGATTAAAAGTTTGGAGTGTGTTCTTGGAGTTTTGGTGCTATTCTTCATTTTCTTGAGGTTGGTTATCTAAACTCATGTTGTTTTCATACTATTGATGATGTTAACGAGGAGTGATTCATAAAGTGTTAGATTAATCAAGTATAACATGATAGCTATTAGAATTATGAACAAACTAAGTGAAGAACATGACAATATTGTTAAGTATTACCTCTTGAATGATTGAAGAAGTTGTAGAATAACATGTTTGATATTAATTCTTAGGAAACTATGATAAAAAACGGATGATTAAGGGTTTATGAGTATGTTCTTAATGCTAGTAGAATCCTATGATGTTATAACCATACAGTTTAGAGGGTTTAACAAAACTCCTTGGGAAGAACTTGATGAATATTGAAGAATAGAATGATGTTCTTAAAGTTTCAGAAATTTTAAATGATATAATTATGTTTTGAGCAAATTCTTTAGGAGATAGTAATGGATTATGAAGAACACAAATATAACCTTTATATATTGAAAGTTAATCGGATATTTTGATGACTTAAGAATGTGTTAATCATCGTATTCATAGGTTGATAGTGTTCTTGGAAAAATTATGATGATTAGTGATGAAAATGTCATAATAATATGAGTGGTCGAATTCTATGGCGATAATCCTTTTTGTAATGAATAATGTAAATATTGTAGAACCTTAAGAACTTGGTAAATACAATTCTTAAAAATGAATTTGGTGTATTGAAATTCGTTAATGAAACTATGGAATGTTCATTAGGATAGGATGAACTATACGAGTAATATTTCGGGTATCGTTTCCTATGAATTGATATCATTATTGTATGAATGTGTTGTTGAATGAGTTACGTTTCATTCAAGGTTGCTTGTTCGAGTGAGTATTTTTAGTCGAGAATACCATCCGTTCGTTCGAAAAAGGACTATTCATCTATGGAATTGAGGCAAGTTATCTTGCTTGGTTATAATGATGATTGAATTCTTGTGAACAATATACGTTTCGTGTATATGTAATACTCTATGAATCTATGATTCATGATGTTGTGTTGTTCTTGACCGTATTACCGTTTTTTGGCGGGATTGTATTCCCAAGTTAATCGCCTTTGATACCGTTGGTCTCGTTGAGTATTGTTGTCATTTCGATGAGTTCTCTTGATTCTTGGATGAATGTCTAATTTATTGAGTTTCGTTTTCATGTTACATCGTGACATCTTTGGAGCCATATTGGCGTGCCGATTGGTTATGTGTAGTATTTTTAGTCGGGCACATGATGGTCATGCGTGGATGTTTCCGCATAGAACCGTGCACATGAGACGTAGTTCGCGAGTCTAATTAGGTACGTCGTCCCATGTATATTTTGGATTATGTATATGGGGTGGACATGTGCACGGACACATTTCCAGATCGGGTGTACTGTGACATCCGTCTTGAGCCATGTGATTGGTCATTCCTATTTCATATACGATTGGATATGTCTGACAGTTTGATAATGATTGTTCATATGCTCGAGGGGTATGTTCAGTGATCGGTTGTTTCTTTGCGATCTTGTATATATATGAATTATATATTGTCATGAGAATTATTATTCATGTATAGCTCACCCTGTGGTTTTGGAGAAATACTTATGTTGTATTTCAGGGCGAGTCCAGGGCCAGGCACGGGAAGAGCACGATGACGGCGAAGGGTATTGAAGTATGCTAGTTTGGGGGTCCTGAGTCTTTTGATTGGTCGGTTGTGTCTAAACTGTGTAATTTCATTTTTCCATTTTTATATAAAATCCGGACGATTGTATTATTATTATTTTAGGCATATTCCATCTCCATATGGTTTATACTGGATTTGGGTCTTGTGTACTGTTACAGACGTTGTTGCATTCTGTATAAATTCCTAATTGGGGTTATGATTATTATATTGTGGTTTGGTACCACATCTATGTGATGATTAAAATTATATTTTGATATCGTCTGGTGGGTCCCGGTGTGGGGTCCACGACACTGTAATAGCCGCCAGATTTGGGGTGTTACAGAAAATGGTATCGGGGAGTCGTTTTCTTTTCTTTGAGTCGTTGTGGATTGAACTAGTATCAAGAAACCTGCGCATCACGTGTGACCTGTGCAAGCGCCTGACCCCGCGAGTTTAAATGGTATGTTACTTATGCGCCATGGTTTAATTACTGGCAAACTGTGAATAGCGGAATTGATCTTTTATTGATCTTGATATCCCGAGAAAAATTTGGATTAATTATGTGATTGAAATTGTTTCGACTTAATGTCGGGTGAGATTTTATGGAGCACTTGTGATGCCAATAATTCATGATGAATTATTCTTCCTGAACTTGTAATTTCATTATTGCTTAGCGTGAATTGTGATAAGACCGTAAAGACGGTCGTGAACTATGCTTATGATTATTGTTTGATTTCTTTTAGTATTGATAGAAATTCGAGGGGTCGTGGTAGGGGGGCGAGGCCACGGAAGGGGCCGAATCCCGAGGCCATGAGTTAATACCCAATCGAATGTGGGACAAAGTTCAACAGGCAGTGACTCGCCTTCTGAGAACCAGTATCACCACACCAATTGACACGAGGGTGCGCGCATTGACCCTTATGTTGTTATGCATGTCATGATGAACCAAATGACCTGGATGGGTCAAATGATGGAAGTGATACAGAGAGCTGCTACTACTGGCCAGCAGCAGGGACAGTAGCCTCCGTCTCTGGTGCACGGCAGGATCGTGAGTCGGATCATTAGCGACATATCGCGATAGCGACCTCCGACCTTTGAAGGCTCCTCTGAGCCTGCTGATATTGTACACTGGATAGAGCATTTCAAGAAGCTGTTCGAGATGGTGGGATGCCCAGAAGAGAATTGAGTCTCCGTGGCGGCTTACTACCTTAGTAAGAGCGCCCATACTTGGTGGCTTTCAGTGAGGCCAGCTGACGGCGTGAGTACTTGGGAGGAATTCAAGAACCTCATGTTGGATCGGTACTATCCTGACCCTCTATGTGAAGCCAAATTGTCAGAGTTGCTGAACCCCGATCCATCTGAGGACGAGGATGTATTAGCGATTGCCGATAAATTCCAGGCACTTCTTCCGTTCACTACGTCGATTGTTCGGACGGAAGTGGATAAGATAAAATATTTCCTTAAGAGGCTTAAACCCTGGATGAGGATGCAGTTGCTTAACCACCACTGTACGACCCTATCGGAGTTCATCGACAAAGCTATGGAATACAAACTTACTGCGAAGGAGATTTGCAAGAAGTAGAGGTGGTATGTGGGCCGGTCGCAGAACAGCCCGACACGCTTAAAAACCGGCCCGGACCGGCCCGTTTACTATTTAGCCCGGACCGGCCCGTGTACATTTAGGTTATGTGGGCCTTAGGGACCTTCGTTTTAGAGGCCCGGCCCAGACCGGCCCGAGCCCGCCTAAAACCGCTGGCCCGGCACGGACCGGCCCGAGCCCGTGTTAGCCCGTGAACCGGGAAGGCCCGATCCGTTTAGCCCGTCTAAAGACCGTGAACTGGGAATGCCCAATAGGGTTTTTTATTTCTTTCCTATCAATTTATAGCCTGAAAAAGGTACAAAATTCAGTTTTCATTTAGTAAATCACATCTTATTATGTCCAAGAGGCATGCAGTAGTGAGAGTACATTTCAACATTCTATGTCCACTAACATTTCACACCCGACAATAGTCCGATGCACTATAGGAGCACTTCGCAATTGTAACACCCCCAAGTTATTCAGGGTATATTACAGCGCCGTGAGCCCCGCCGTGGGACCCACAAGGCTAAACATACGCGGAACTATGAAACTTGACCGAGAAGGTCTACATACAATGGAATGAAGGACAATACAAATGGTATTAAAAACCATAACCAATGAAACCATATACATCACCACACAAATCAATACCTCGGCAACACAGGCCGGAACATCAAGGAAACTGAAAATACAATACTCGAGTATTTAAAATCCATTCCAGTACAACAACACTGAATGGAGGAATCCAAAAAGATAACCGGAGACAAGACACAGTATCACACTTGCCCATCATCTTCATGCCGACCCGATACCTGCCTGTCCGATCTCCTGGAACCTGAAATACATAAAAAGTATTTCCTCCATAAAGGGGTTAGCCGTCGAATAGCTAGTACAAGTATATCAAGTATGAAATACAATACTCCTCGACAATAAAGTAAATGTAACCGTCAATTCATCAATTCAAGACTAGTATTCCGGAATAACTAAAATCTCAAGACGTATGTGAATGCCGTAGAAACGGTTCGTTCATATCATACGCCGTTACATGTAGGAATGCCGTCAAAACGGTTCGTTCGTTACATGCCAATAATACATATATGAATGCCGTAAAAACGGTTCGTTCATAATATGCCATCAATATATCTACGAATGCCGTAAAAACGGTTCGTTCATATCATACCATCAATACCTCTTACCTTCAAAGTCGAGAACGTACAATCATAAATGTATACTTGCCTTTGAGACATCGAGAAATCGAACGGAGGAAGGGTATGAGTTCGGTAGGTCTAAGAACGCGCTTCCGGCACCTAAACGATTCGCAAGGAAATGACAATTAATTATCTATACTCAAATCACACGAAGAGACTCCCGAAACTCGTCTACGATTCAAGAAAATACACGGGTGAACAACTAAAGGTTGGGAAATCGCCCAAACTCCCACAAGTCCGAAAACGGCACAACCCAACTCGTAAAATCGTAAGAAAAACACGCATACGGCATAGATATATCATAATCTCAAGGTTCTCAAGCTTCAAACCGGATAAATCGGACGAATCTACGAAAACCCCCAAAATCCAACACAATATTCAAAGTGTTCTTGAATAATCTTTCAATAATCCGATGAATACTCAAACGTGTCCATAATCATGCGTATATCACTTCATACACCATGATTTTAACATCCAAAACATCATTACCCAATACAAAATCGAAATCCAAGATGTTGAAGAAATTACCTCTTGAAGATCCAAGCACTATGATTCAAGAATACGCGATAGCTTGATGATCCGAGCTTCCCACCAAATGAAAATGATAAAAATTCAATACTCAAGAGGTAGATGATGCAAAGTTCTCTCCCCAAGCTCTCTCTCGTGTGGGTTGAAGAAAATGGAGAAATGATCGGATTTTGCTAAAAAAACGTAATTATACGCTTGATCGCATCGTGTCGCGGCTCACCAAAGTGTGCCGCGGCACAGGTACTGCATTTTTGCCGAACTGAAAATGAGAGTGACTTAGATATTTCGACCATAACTCCCTCGTCTGGACTCCGATTGACTCACCGTTTGAACCATTAGAAAGCTAACTCGATGCTTTATAATATTGAAAAGATTCAGAATTTTTGGAGTTTCCAAAAATTAATGGTGATTTAACAAAGTCGAACTCATACGTGGAAAAGTCGCTAAAGAACACGGAATTCAACGGAACGATACCGAAACGAACTCGGATGACAAAAAGTATAGAATTAATCATTCTCAGGAAGACGAAAAGGTCCCAAGCAAGTCGTCAAAACGGACTTTCGCCAACAAAGAAAAATTACCGGAAATTGAATTTGCGGATATTACATTCTACCCTCCTTAAAAGAAGTTTCGTCCCGAAACTTAAAATAACTAGGGAGAAGCAATATCCCGCCAGGAAAACTCAACGAGATACACAAGAAACGCGTAACCCAACGGAGAAACGTTACAAGTAACACAACAATACATTACCCGAAGGTAACCCAAGCCAACACTGAGGTAAATACGAATCACAATTTCTGAAGGCTCCAACAGAAATACCAATACATCGCAATGGCTTGAAAGCCCCTCAACCAAAGTCAGATATCACGATGGCTCGAAAGCCGAATCACCCAAAGTCAGAATCATCACAATACAGATCTCAAAGAAGCAAACCTGACTGTCGGACATACCCCTCGGCGTATGAACAACCAATCGCAAATTGTCGGACATATCCAATACAACATGGACTACGAACGACCAAACAATAAGGCTCAAGAGGGAACATCACAGTACGCCCGATCCGGAAATGTGTCCGTGCACATGTCCACCCCGTATACGGAATCCAGAATATACGTGTGACAATGTACCTAACTAGCCTCACGAACTACGTCTCGTGTGCACGGTCCAATGCGGAAACATCCACGCATGACCATCGTGTGCCCGGCTAAAAAAAATCCTACACATAACCAATCGGCACGCAGATATGATTATAGATATGCCACGATACAACATGACCGCGAAACTCAAAGGATAACATATCCAATATGAATCACGCGACTCACCAAGTGAACGATGACGCACGAATAATGAAAGATCGACACGACCAACAATATCCAACATAACCATCCTGGGATCAAAATCCCTAAGGATCGATTAACACGAGCAATAATCACAACACAACAATTCGGAAAATCCTCAACCCTCAACGATCACAAAACTACCGAGTTCACAAGAATAATAGTGTGCTGCCTTGAGTCGGCCAACACGACAATAATAATTCAACGGATGGGAACTATCCTCGACAGTCCCAATTCAATACTTCGATTACCGTAGAATGGCCAATCGATAACAACGATACAACAGATGAGAATATTTTTGACAACGGATGGGAATTATCTTTGATAATCCCAATTCAATATATCGATTACCTTTAGAGCAGACGATCAATAACAATTATACAACGGATGTCTCGGCACCTTTAATCGGTTACCGATAACGAAGATGATAATCGAATACGTCAATGCCTTCAATCGGCCAAAACGACATCAATAGAAAAACACTGATATCAATAACGACGATTCACAAAAAATATCTTGATGGAACATCAATCAATAATAACAATCGATATGTCGATACCGCGAACCGGCTATCGACAAATATTACCAACAAGTATCGCAATGCCTTAAATCGGCCATTTACGAACAACAATAATATTTGGCATAATTTTTCGACGGGTGTCGTATCAAACAATCCCCTGATATCAATACAATCATAAAGAGGCCGAGTCTCGAAATGATATACACATTCGTACACCTACACGATAACATTAATCTCATTGATTAGTACAAGTATAAAACTTGCCTCGATATCAATACAACGAACTGTTACCAATTCAGTTGATTTCGTCTTACGAGTTCCTCAGTCCCGACCAATGTAATCTAAGAATTCTTCAACCTCAACCGCAACACAACAGTCATAATCCATGATCAAACATCATGTCTTATTGTAAAACGAAGGATTAATAATCAACAGGTTCGATGACGACCAATATCAACACCACCAAACCAAAAACTCAACCGTTTCACCATATCTCGACTAATCACAGTCTGAACAATCCAACTCAGACACTTACAAATCCTGTCCACAATACGAGTCGAAATATGATGATCATATCAGAAACCAATTCGGACCAATAATAAGGGTCTAAATGTTCCAAACTCAATTCTTAAATACGAATTGACAAGGTTCCCTTCTCGTAAATCCATCGTTAAAATTTACTTATGATCGTCATCAATTCGAATCATCCGACTGGTTCAAAACAATAGATAATCATATTAAAAAGGTTATCAAACAATCCAATCATTCGATTTGAATATTTGCTCCATACGTATGGGCTTCCAAATTCAGAGATGAATAATAGTCTCATCAAACTCATAATCACATTCGTATTCCTATACGAATATTATTTCCAACACATAGTTTAGCTCTAGAGATGAATATTCCATATTCATTTTCAAAACACCAACACTTCTTAAAAATTTTCGTCACCTCGTATAATTCAAGAGTTCTTCAAGAACATGAAATATCCGAAATCACGTTCAGAACAACATATCCGAGGTATATATCTCCATGTTACCATTTTCTTCATCATGTCATTCATACAACCTCAAGAATCGCAACAAAACCCTTATCATCATATGAAGAAGATCTCAATAATCATATCAACATCCGAAATCTCTTATTACAATTCCAATAAATCTCGTATAACATTATCAAATGATACTATAATTGTAACACCCCAGATCCTCCTGGGAATATTACACGCTGTAAATCCTTCTCACAAGGATTTACCAGGCTAAGCACAATTTTCCACGTCATTTCAAAAATGCCAAAAAGACCGATGACGGTAATATTTTTCAAATACTAAAAAAATCATTTTCCAAATACCGTCAAAACGATCAAGGCTAAAATGCCAAAAACTCAGTTTAGGGAATCAGTTTTACAAAATAAAATTTAGTTGGCAAAATACCAAAAGCAATTTCAAAATACTCACGCAGCGGATAAAAGTACAGTCCAATATATGCATTTACATTGAAATAAAAACGAACATCAAAATACACGATTCCCAACATGGTCCCTCCCAAGTAGTAATCCTTTAAAAACGAACCACTATCAAAGGGATACAAGGATTACCTTGTATGGACGAACCACGAAGAAGAATAATTGAACTTCATTCCAAGAATCATCAAAACTTCAAGAACAATACTTAAATCCGAGCTCTCCATCTTAATCTTGTTTAAGAGAATCATCTCTCAATGTTTAGGAACTTCAAGTACTTCCCAAGGCTCTCTCTATTGACTGAAAGAAGGAGAATGGACAAAATGCCTCTCAGCACTCGTCTATCCCCTCTATAAAACACATCACTAGCGCGCGCTAGACCTTATATTTAGCGTGCGCTATAGAACTAGCGTGCGCTATCCTTCCTTGATAGCGTGCGCTATCGGGAAGTCCAGAAGCTACTGCATTGCTTCGAAATTCATCTAACGTACGTAATGCCCATGCATTAACGTACGCAAATAGGCGTTGACTTGCTACAGTGAAATGCTCAGTAGCGTGCGCTATTCCTCGACCTTAGCGCGCTAATCGTCGTTGACCCGACAACCTGTACCTTCCCTGAATATGTCCGGTCCTACACGCCCGAAAGCAACCAATAAAGCCAATATTCCCGTTGATGATCTCAAATTAGCGTGCGTTAATCGCCGATAATAAGGGCCTGGCCTACCTGTCGGCCACTTTACGGACCTTATCCAGAATACCTTACGTACGTTAGGGGTCCTCCTTAGCGTACGTAACTCAAACCTCTTAGCGTGCGCTAAGTATGCACCGTGGCGTACGCTAAGTATATATGTCTTAGCGTGCGCTAGGCATACCTTGTAGCGTGCGCTAACGTGGCTGTACTTAGCCATTTTCCGCTATTCTCGACAAACATCTCGACATACCAAACGATTGTACGGCACAATGAATACATAAACGCATTCAATAACATTGTCATACGTTCACATCATCCTCAAGAACAATTATCCATCAACAACATCCAACATATAAACGAAAAAAAATATATCCGAAAAATCGGGGTATTACACTCTACCCCCCTTAAAAATAAGTTTCGTCCTCGAAACTTGCAATCACTCGCACAAACAACATTTTAACGGAAATTTAAATTCACCAAGAATTATCGAATAATCCGAACAACATACTTACAAGTCTGCGAAGTCGAAGATCTCCCGTGATACTAGCATGCGACTCCTAAACAAAGTCTCAACATAATACCGATACACACCATTATCGCAATTAGCAACTTAACAAAATCTCAAGGAAGAGTTCACGTCCGTGACCACGGCCATGATTCTTCCTACTTTCAGCCAACATTCTGAAGGGCACATACGTGCGTAAGTATAATCCGAATCGCACATTCTCGAAGTGACCAAATCCCAAGAATACCAAGCTATAAACGAAACGATTAAGAAAAATACAAGAAGAGTGAGAGGACTTACAAGTACCGGTCGCACTGTGATGATGGCAGAGTAGTGATATTGTGGGCAAATGCCGGCTCAATCGACCCAAAAGACCGACAGCCTAGGTATCCATAAACCTAATCTCTGATACCATATTGTGTAACACCCCCAAGTTATTCAGGGTATATTACAACGCCGTGAGCCCCGCCGTGGGACCCACAAGGCTAAACATACGCGGAAATATGAAACTTGACCGAGAAGGTCTACATACAATGGAATGAAGGACAATACAAATGGTATTAAAAACCATAACCAATGAAACCATATACATCACCACACAAATCAATACCTCGGCAACACAGGCCGGAACATCAAGGAAACTGAAAATACAATACTCGAGTATTTAAAATCCATTCCAGTACAACAACACTGAATGGAGGAATCCAAAAAGATAACCGGAGACAAGACACAGTATCACACTTGCCCATCATCTTCATGCCGACCCGATACCTGCCTGTCCGATCTCCTGGAACCTGAAATACATAAAAAGTATTTCCCCCATAAAGGGGTTAGCCGTCGAATAGCTAGTGCAAGTATATCAAGTATGAAATACAATACTCCTCGACAATAAAGTAAATGTAACCGTCAATTCATCAATTCAAGACTAGTATTCCGGAATAACTAAAATCTCAAGACGTATGTGAATGCCGTAGAAACGGTTCGTTCATATCATACGCCGTTACATGTAGGAATGCCGTCAAAACGGTTCGTTCGTTACATGCCAATAATATATCTACGAATGCCGTAAAAACGGTTCGTTCATAATATGCCATCAATATATCTATCAATGCCGTAAAAACGGTTCGTTCATATCATACCATCAATACCTCTTACTTTCAAAGTCGAGAACGTACAATCATAAATGTATACTTGCCTTTGAGACATCGAGAAATCGATCGGAGGAAGGGTATGAGTTCGGTAGGTCCAAGAACGCGCTTCCGACACCTAAACGATTCGCAAGGAAATGACAATTAATTATCTATACTCAAATCACACGAAGAGACTCCCGAAACTCGTCTACGATTCAAGAAAATACACGGGTGAACAACTAAAGGTTGGGAAATCGCCCAAACTCCCACTAGTCCGAAAACGGCACAACCCAACCCGTAAAATCGTAAGAAAAACACGCATACGGCATAGATATATCATAATCTCAAGGTTCTCAAGCTTCAAACCGGATAAATCGGACGAATCTACGAAAACCCCCAAAATCCAACACAATATTCAAAGTGTTCTTGAATAATCTTTCAATAATCCGATGAATACTCAAACGTGTCCATAATCATGCGTATATCACTTCATACACCATGATTTTAACATCCAAAACATCATTACCCAATACAAAATCAAAATCCAAGATGTTGAAGAAATTACCTCTTGAAGATCCAAGCACTATGATTCGAAGAATACGCGATAGCTTGATGATCCGAGCTTCCCCACCAAATGAAAATGATAAAAATTCAATACTCAAGAGGTAGATGATGCAAAGTTCTCTCCCAAGCTCTCTCGTGTGGGTTGAAGAAAATGGAGAAATGATAGGATTTTGCTAAAAACGTAATTATACAGATTGATCGCATCGTGTGCCGCGGCTCACCAAAGTGTGCCGCGTACAGGTATGACGGTTTTGGCCGAATCTGGAAAATGAGAGTGACTTAGATATTTCGACCATAACTCCCTCGTCTGGACTCCGATTGACTCACCGTTTGAACCATTAGAAAGATAACTCGATGCTTTATAATATTGCAAAGATTCAGAATTTTTGGAGTTTCCAAAAATTAATGGTGATTTAACAAAGTCGAACTCATACGTGGAAAAGTCGCTAAAGAACACGGAATTCAACGGAACGATACCGAAACGAACTCGGATGACAAAAAGTGTAGAATTAATCATTCTCAGGAAGACGAAACGGTCCCAAGCAAGTCGCCAAAACGGACTTTCACCAACAAAGAAAAATTACCGTAAATTGAATTTGCGGATATTACAGCAATTAACTTGAAGAGGAGTAAAATGAGAGAGAGGGGGGGGGGGGGAGAGAGAGAGAGTTGTTCTTTCTTTATAATAAAGTTCAAGTTCATTTTGTTGGCCCTTGTAATAAAATTTCTGTCTTACAATGAAGAAAAAAAAATGTTCAACCCGGCCCGGCCCGTGAACAGCCCTGCCCGGCCCATAAACACAATGGGATGTGGGCCGGGCTGGGCCTTATGTTTGTAAAAAAAGACCGGCCCGGCCCGTCCTGCCAAAAAAGAAGGACCGGCACGGCCCGACCCTTAAATGGAGTTGGCTTTAGCAGCCCGGCCCAGACCGGCCCGGGCCCGGCCCGAATACCACCTCTAGCAAGAAGCAGTCATAGTCCTCCAATAAGAGATCCAGGAACCAAACCCAGACACACAGTAACCGGGGGACGTTCAGAAAGCCCTAGTCGGTGCCGAATCCTTCTGAGCGGCCATCTGCGGCGTCGAGGCCGGTAGGAATGCACTCTTGAGCAGTCAGCTCATCTATTGTGTGATATAATTGCGGAGATCAGGGACACATTAGCTCCAAATGCCCGAATCCGTCCATTGCATGCCATACTTGTGGGAAGAATGAGAACCGTGCTCGTTATTACAGGGGTGGACCGGGACGTGCTCCAGTAGCCTCTCATGCTCCAGTTCAGTCTTCTGTTCAGGACCGTGTACCTCCGTCCGCTTCCTATTAGACTACCAGGGCGAACATAGGGATGGGTCATGGATATCAACGTGGTACATGTAGTACTGGAGCTGCAAAACCCAGAGTCTACGAGATGAAGAAGGCCGATGATCCCAAAGCCAGCATGATTGCAGGCACTCTTGAGTTTTACTCTCATCCCGTTTATGTTCTTTTTTATACTGGTGCTTCGCACTCCTTTTTATCTGCTTTTTGTTTGAGTCGTTTACAATTAGATCATGTTACTGATTATGAACCTTATGTGATTGTTCTACCTGATGGTAGAAGAATTGTTGGGAATCGTGAAGTGCAGAACTGCCCGATTCGCATGAACGATGGTGAGTGGTTGTCAGACTTGATTGTGGTTGATTTACCTAAAGATGATGTGATCTTGGGTATCGATTAGATGGATCATCATGATGCCATACTTAGCATCCGCAAGCGGATAGTGACCATCACAAATGATGATGGCATGGAGTGAATTTTCTAGGGTGATAATCCCAGTCATTTCGGGAGAGTCATCAGCACAATGAAAGCAGTAGAACTGCTTAATCAAGAATGTGTTGGTTATTGGTGCTACGTGACCGAGACAGTGGATCGATCAATTGAATTGGCCAATATTTCGATGGTCCGAGACTACCCAGATATCTTTCCGGATGAGTTGTCGGGTTTACCCCCACATCGTGAGGTAGAGTTCACCATTGAGTTGGAGCTAGGGACGTCCCTGCTTTTGAAAGCACCGTATCGCATGGCTCCAACCGAGATGCAGGAGTTGAAGAGTCGGTTTGAGGAATTAACCGAGAAGGGTTACATTCGGCCTAGTGCGTGTAGGTCACAAGTCGTCCAGGAATAAGTCTAGAGGGGGGGTGAATAGACTTATTGAAACTCTTAAACTCTTTTTCTCAAAGAGTAAGTTTCTTCAGCTGATAGATAAACAAATTACTTGGAATCGTTTGTTCTTAATATGTGCGGAAGTCAGCTGATGACGAATACAAAACAACTGATGAAACACTTAATAATGAATGCAGCAGCTAAAGTATGATGTTATAAAACAGTAAAATACGCAGGCAATTATAGTGGTCTCAGAGGTGGGGTAATCCTCTACTAATCCACTTTTCTCCAAACCAGTTGGAGATGAATTCACTATAATTTTCAACCAGTGATAAATATTACAGTGATTCAACCAACTACAATAGCTTCCAACCAGTGGAAATCCGTGTCGTTGTAACACACTTGACTGCCTTGCACCTCTTGATCCTCGATCCTTGGATGCCTTTACAGTCTCGAACTTCGACCAGTGAAGTACCCCGAACTCAGGATTTAAGACACGAGTTTTTGTCTTCTCCAACTAAGAGCTTCTTCAAGTATGAACTTTTGAGAACCGCTCTTTTCATGATGCTATAGTTTGCTTTAGATTGCTTGAATGCTTTGATTGCTTTGATCGCTTGAGAATATGATAGCACCGGTAGTTGCTCAGCTTCAAATCTTTGGATATATATAGGTCACGATCTCTGAGCAATTCCTTCATAGCCGTTGCAAATCTTTTCAACAAATCCGTCCGTTGGAGAGGTATACTTCATTGTTTTCTTTCTGAACGTTGCAAGGCTGGATTCCCATATTTTAATCCATCTTTCGACCGTTGTGAAGACTTTGCATGTGAGGCGCCGAATCTTTTGGATATAATAAGATTAAAGTCTTCAAGGTGGGTCTGGATGAATTATTTAATTCATATCCTTTGCGGGAATCTCTCCAATTTATCTCTTCACGTTGCATGTGACTTTCCGTAATATTTGACTTTTCAACGCATGCTGACGTGGACTTGGAGTACTTGGCTGATCTCGAGTAGGCTAATGTAAGTTAACTTCTCTGCAGTCTGGATCTCTCTGATGGTGACTGTTTGGAACTCGCCTGATCAGATGACTTGTCTGAGGTTACTTGACTGCAGTCTGGTCAAACATCCCTGATGATTTTTGTTGACCAGATCTTCTCTGACTCAACTCCGTTGTACCTCTCTGATGAACTCAGCTGTTCTTGAGTACTTAGCCAATTTTTAGCCTAACTTATTTTGGCCTATAGAAGATACTCATTTGGTTCTTCTTTACATTTTGCCAAGTTTTACACTTAACATAATTTGGCCTATGGAAGATACTCATTTGGTTCTTCCTTACATTTTTGCCAAGTAATAAGTATTTGAATTTATATTAATGACAACATCAAAATCTAACAAGTATTCCTAACAGTGCGTCCCCTTAGAGAGCTCCAGTGCTATTTGTACGAAAGAAGGAAGGATCCCTGCGTTTATGTATTGACCACCGAGAATTGAACCAGGTAACAATCAAGAACAAATATCCGTTGCCTCGTATTGATGATTTGTTTGATCAACTCCAAGGCGCTGCTGTATTTTCCAAGATTGACTTAAGATCTGGGTATCATCAGTTAAGGATCCGAGAGTCATTTCAAAGATAGCTTTTCGTACCCGTTATGGGCATTATGAGTTCGTAGTGATGCCGTTTGGTTTGACTAACGCACTGGCAGTGTTCATAGAATTGATTAATCAAGTTTTCATTGATTACCTGGATCGTTTTGTAGTCGTTTTTATAGACGACATTCTAGTTTACTCTCGTGACCATGAGAAGAACGAGTGTCACCTATGTCAGGTTCTCGATGCGCTTAGGCGGGAACAACTCAATGGAAATTTTTCCAAATGCGAGTTCTGGATGTCTGAGGTCACGTTCCTTGGGCATGTGATATCGGCGGATGTGGTTAAAGTGGACCCACAGAAGATAGAATCTATTCGGAACTGGCTACCTCCGAAGAACGCAAAAGAAGTCCATAGTTTGCTCGGCCTGGCAAGCTATTACAGACGGTTTGTGGAAGGCTTTTCCAAGATTGCTCAATCACTGACTAACCTATTGAGGAAAGATAAGAAGTATTCATGGTCAGAGGCCTTTCAACAATGCTTTGACAAACTCAAAGGTCGGTTGATTTCGTCACCCGTCTTAGTCTTACCACAAAGAACCAAAGGATTCGTGGCACATAGTGACGCGTCGAGACAGGGCCTGGGATGTGTACTAATGCAGAATGGGAAAGTGATTGCTATGCGTCAAGACAGTTAGGACCATATGAGGTCAACTATCTGACCCACAACTTAGAGCTAGAAGCCATGGTATTTGCTTTGAAGATTTGGCGCCACTACTTGTACGGAGTCACCTGTCAGATTTTTACCGATCAAAAGTCTGAAATATATTTTCACCCAAAAAGAGTTGAACATGAGGCAGAGAAGGTGGTTGGATCTGATCAAGGATTACGACATTGAGATCCTACCATCCGAGAAAGGTAAATGTAGTTGCAGATGCCCTGAGTCGCAAGATAGTGCAGGAACAGATGCTTTCCAGGTTGACAGTTCTGAAGGAATTACAGCTAGAGTTTATGAGGCCAGAGATTGAGATCTGGTTACAGCGTGTTCAGGTATAACTTTGCACACTTGATATTTTGTCGTCCTTTGACGATATTATTAGAGCGAAACAGGTGACGGGCCCATTCTTATCTCGAATTCGGGGAGAAGTAGATCAGGAGAAAGACCCTGGATTTGTGATCTACAAGGATGGACTGATACGTTTCAAGAATCGAGTATGTGTGCCGGCGGATGAAGAGTTGAGGAACACTATTCTAAAGGAGGCCCATGCTACCCCATATTTCATTCACCCGGGGTCGAGTAAAATGTATATGGATTTGAAGCTATGTTATTGGTGGGGTAACAAGTAATGGGAAGTTGCAGAATTCGTTTTGAGATGTTTGACCTATCAACAGGTCAAGATTAAACATCAACGACCAGTAGGTGTGCTAAAACCACTCCCGATTCCTGAATGGAAATGGGAGGACATATCGATGGATTTTATCACTAGTTTGCCGACGAGTCGTCGAGGTATGAATACGATCTGGGTGATTGTGGATCGTCTGACCAAATCAGCCCACTTCTTGGATATTAAGGACACGTGGGGTCCCGAGAGGTTGGCCTATCTATTCATTAAAGAGATTGTAAGGTCGCATGGTACCCCCAAGAGTATTGTATCAGATCGTGACAGACGGTTCGTGTCGCATTTCTGGAAGGCAATTCATCGTGTGATGGGTACACAGTTGAACTTCAGTATGATATTTCATCCTCAGACTGACGGTGGGTCTGAGAGGACTATTCAAACTCCGGAGGATATGTTGAGGGCATGTGCTCTCGATTGGAAAGACGATTGGGAAACCCAACTACCTTTGGTAGAATTCACCTATAATAACAGTTGGCATGCTTCGATTAAAATGGCTTTTTATGAGGCATTGTATGGCCGTCATTGTATCCGTCATTGTACGTCCCCTTGTTGTTGGGACGACTTGTCTGAATCCTTGGTACGGGACCTGATATGTTGTTAGCAGCTCGTGAGAAGATTGCCCTGATTAAGAGTCGTCTGTTAATGGCTCAGAGCTGACAAAAATCATATGCAGACAACCGTCGACGGCCGTTCGAGTTCGAGGTTAGTGATCATGTGCTAGTTAAAGTGTCTCCTACTCGAGGTGTTTTCCATTTTGGGAAGAGAGGCAAGATGAGTCCGAGATATATCGGGCCGTTCGAGGTTTTGGAACGAGTAGGCAATCTGGCCTACCGTCTGGCGTTGCCACCGGATTCAAATGTGTTTCATGTTTCCCAGTTGAGGAAGTATGTTGCTTATCCGAGCCATATTATTCAGTTCGAAGAGGTCGAGATAGCCGATGATCATTCATATGAGGAACGTCCTGTGCTGATACTCGAGAGAAGGATTAAAAAGTTAAGGAACAAGATGATTTCCCTATTGAAGATTTAGTTCTCGAGGCACGGAATCAAGGAGGCGACGTGGGAAACTGAGTATAACATGCAGGAGAGATATCCCGGGTTGTTTACCCCTTAGTTTCGGGGACGAAACTATTTTAAGGGGGAGTATGTAATATCCGGTGGTAATTTTCTATTTTTCCATTTTATTACTCAAATGATTCGAATATCGTTGTATCGTAATCGCTTTTAGGATTAATGATTGTGATGTTGTGATAATAAAATTGGATTTATAATAATATTCATTGTTCGCACTAGATGATTGATAGATATTGTAATGGAGGATTTTACTTTTATCTTTGGCTAACTTTTTAGTGCTTAACGTACGCTACAATATGACATTAACATACGCTATACGTGTGATGTTACGTACGTAATACCCTACTCTTAACGTACGTAATATGGCTTATCAGATAGCATCTCGCCTTTCGATGGGTGGGACCAGGCGTGAGTGGGGGATGGTGATCCGATCGTGACAGCCTAGTCAACGGCCATTACGTATGTAATGGCTAAGTGTTAGCGTACCTAATATACGTGAGCTTTACGTATGTTATTTGGGCAATGTACGTAATAGTGCATGTGTTTTGAGGCAGTAGCCTCTGGAGGATCGTTACATATGTAACATTGGCAGGATTACGTACGTAATGAACGTAACGTACGCTATGAGTTGGCGATAGTATACGTAATGATAAACACGGATTATAAAGTCAAGGCTTGTCTTTCATTTCTGCAAGAACCAAACTCAACTTCTCCCTCTAAAAATTGATCCCCTGCCTTGCTAAATCAATATTTTCCACTCCCATCTTGTGTTGGAGTTTTGTCACTTGGATTGAAGCTTGGTGATTATAAGTTTGGAGTGTGTTCTTGGAGTTTTGGTGCTATTCTTCATTTTCTTGAGGTTGGTTATCTAAACTCATGTTGTTTTCATATTATTGATGATGTTAGCAAGGAGTAACTCATATAGTGTTAGATTAATCAAGTATAACATGATAGTTATTGGAATTACGAACAAACTAAGTGAAGAACATGACAATATTGTTAAGTATTACCTCTTGAATGATTGAAGAAGTTGTAGAATAACATGTTTGATATTAATTCTTAGGAAACTATGATAAAAACCGGATGATTAAGGGTTTATGAGTATGTTCTTAATACTAGTAGAATCCTATGATATTATAACCATACATTTTAGAGGGTTTAATAAAACTCCTTGGGAATAACTTGATGAATATCGAAGAATAGAATGATGTTCTTAAAGTTTCAGAAATTTTAAATGATATAATTATGTTTTGAGCAAATTCTTTAGGAGATAGTAATAGATTATGAAGAACACAAATATAACCTTTATATATTCAAAGTTAATCGGATATTTTGATGACTTAAGAATGTGTTAATCATCATATTCATAGGTTGATAGTGTTCTTGGAAAAATTATGATGATTAGTGATGACAATGTCATAATAGTATGAGTGGTCGAATTCTATGGCAATAATCCTTTTTGTAATGAATAATGTAAATATTGTAGAATCTTAAGAACTTGGTATACGATTCTTAAAAATGAATTTGGTGTATTGAAATTTGTTAATGAAACTATGGAATGTTCATTGGGATAGGATGAACCATACGAGCAATATTTCGGGTATCGTTTCCTAGAAATTGATATCATTATTGTATGAATGTGTTGTTGAATGAGTTACGTTTCATTCAAGATTGCTTGTTCAAGTGAGTATTATTAGTCGAGAAAATCATCCGTTTGTTCGTTCGAAGAAGGACTATTCGTATACGGAATTGAGGCAAGTTATCTTGCTTGGTTATAATGATGATTGAATTCTTCTGAACATTATACGTTTTGTGTATATGTAATACTCTATGAATCTATGATTCATGCTGTGGTGCTGTTCTTGACCGTATTACTATTTTGTGGCGGGATTGTATTCCCAAGTTTATCGCCTTTGATACCGTTGGTCTCGTTGAGCATTGTTGTCACTTCAGTGAGTTCTCTCGATTCTTGGATGAATGTGTAATTTATTGAGTTACGTTGTCATGTTGCATCATGACATCTCTGGAGTCATATCTGCGTGCCGATTGTTTATGTAGGATTTTTAGCCGGGCACATGATGGTCATGCGTGGATGTTTCCGCATTGGACCGTGCACACGAGACGTAGTTCGTGAGGCAAATTAGGTACATCGTCCCATGTATATTCTGGATTCCGTATACGGGGTGGACATGTGCACGGACATATTTTCGGATCGAGCATACTGTGATGTCCATCTTGAGCCATGTAATTGGTCGTTCATATTCCATATATGATTGGATATGTCCGACAGTTTGATAATGATTGTTCATACGCCCGAGGGGTATGTTCAGTGATCGGTTGTTTCTCTGAGATCTTGTATATATATGAATTGTATATTGTCATGAGAATTATTATTCATGTATAGCTCACCCTGAGGTTTTGGGCGGAATACTTTTGTTGTATTTCAGGGCGAGTCCAGGGCAAGGCACGCGAAGAGCACGTAGTTCGGAGGGTCCGAGTCTTTTGATTGGTCGGTTGTGTCTAAATTGTGTAATTTCACTTTTCCATTTTTATATAAAATCCGGACGATTGTATTATTATTTTAGGTATATTCCATCTCTGTATAGTTTATACCAGATTTGGGTCTTGTGTACTGTTACAGATGTTGTTGCATTCTGTAAAAACTCCTAATTGGGGTTATAATTATTACATTGTGGTTCGGTACCACATATATGGGATGATTAAAATTATGTTTTGATATCGCCTGGTGGGTCCCGGTATGGTGCAAACACAGTCGTCGTGAGGCAACTATACCAAATGTAAATGAGAAAGTAAACATAATAATAGGATTCAACATAAAAGGGGTGCCCTATTGACTGTGTCTCGTATGGCTCATTTCGACGATTGGTGACTGTGAAATTGACATAGGGGGACTTGTCTAGATCATGTTCCTCCATACAGTGAGTTTTCCTTTCTTTGGACTCCCTATATTTCTTGTAGTGAGATGCGACTTGCTTACTCGCATGGTAGTTCTTGTACCATGTCGAACATCTCCACAACGATAGCACGGTTCATCGCTAAATCGAGTCTTAGGGGCGATAGGATGGGTAGATGCTTTTTGATTTCCTTAGCTCGTAGAGCCGGGAGCATCTAGTCTTCTCATTACATTGGAAGAACCCCCACGTCCTCGACCAAGTTCTTGATCATTGTGCCATTTACCATGTTGTGGTTCGGGTTGCCATGATCAGTCCCCTGTACGTTGGGGTTCTTTCCACATTTTACTTTGCCATAATTAGCCTCGGGAATTTTCTTTGTCCCAGCAGGCCTGGCATTGTTGCTCACTAACACTTCATTATACCTCTCAGCCACTTGCAGTAGGTTGATGAGCTTGCTGAAGTAGTGATGTGTTTGTTATCATAGTCTAGCATATACTGGTTCGCTAATATAAGGGCCGAAGTAGGAAAGGTGGAAAAGGTTTTCTGAATCATATCATTTTCTATGATGTCCTTCCCACAGAAATTTAGGCGTGCCTTGAGACAGAGCATATCTTTGTTGAAATCGTTGATCCGTTTATAATCAAGCAAGCAGATTTCATTCCACTGCACGGTCAACTCTGGGAGCAAAGTGTTGTGAATATTCCTAAATCGGCCCTTAAGGGCGTCTCACAGTCCTTTGGGGGATTTTAAATGCAGATATTCCCATCTCAGGCTCGGGTCGATGTGCCGCCTAAGAAACATTAATGACTAGCTTTGTGTCAGACGGTGCTTCGTCTGCACTATCAAAGACTGTAGCATTATAGTCATCAGCGACAAATGTGGTCTTGACATCATACACCCATCCATGGTACTCAAGCCCTTTTGAGTCCAAGATATTAAATTTGAGACGAGTTGGATCAACTATCTTGGTACAAGAAAAAGAAAAATGACTTTTCACAGTTTACCATGAGTGCTTTTCATGATAAAATTTTCAATAATGAGGAGTGATATTATTTTTTCGAATCAAGGTATGGTCAAATTACTTTCGATGCTATTGAGGATTACCCATGAAGTTACTTTATCATGGTTTGATTTATAATATATAGCAGAAAATATATAATTAAAGTCTACTACTCATGAAGCCTACTTACATGCGATATCTGTATATGCGTGTAAAATATATGTATATTTATAGATATAAATATATAATCCTAAAAATATATCTATACACATAATATGCAATCAAATAGGTTTCTTATGACCCAATATATATTAATTCATGTGAGTTACTTTTAATTTAATTTGCTTTAATCAATTTACTTTGATTTAACTAGGGGTATTAATACATCATGCTTTAATTGGTTTGACTAAGCATAAATAAAATTCTAAAATATAAATAAGCAACAAAAGGGATTAAAGCATGTAAAATTGCACACGTTGTAAATTGTAGGGTTATTCGGATTGTGTAGCTTACAGGAATGACAAAATTCTTTCCTAGGGCATACCATCAATTTGTTTGGATGAAAATATATTCCTCGTTCCATTCGCAGTGTGGAAAGTACCTCCTTCAATCTTTCTGAGATAAAACTGTTCTTCGTCCCGCTCGCCATCGAGATCGTCAAGCTCATTCCAATATATGAAAGAAAATAAGGATTAAATTTGTATATTGTAAAGATAATATCATAATCTAATTGCAGTTGTATTAATAAGAGTGAAAAAAAAGAAGTCGTCCTTTTCTTATGCAACTTGGGATCGGTTTACTCTGCGCCGATCGGAATTGGACTGGCAGGGCGTGAATCGGCGGACAGAGCTGGCCGATGATTGTAACTAGTATAGAGCAGATTGGGGTTGGCAGCGGGTTGTGGAGCGATCGTCGCTTGGACATAATTTGCTGCGACGGTGGTGTTATGAAGAGAAAGGTCGGTTGTGTTTGCGGATCGGGAAAGAAGGTCGGCGTGGGTTGGAGGTCCGACCTGCGGTTGGTGAATCACGCGGTGTCGCGGTGGTAGGCGGCCGAATTGATTCGCAATTAGGGTTTCAGCTAGGGGAGGCTTGCTGGATGCAGCGGACCGGAGGCCAGGGGCTGGGCTGCATCAGAGGTAGGGCTGATGGTCGGCGGCAGGATTGTTGAAGAAGGTGATGGTTGAAGAGGACGAAGTCATCAACTAGGGTTTAAACAAAATTGGATTGTTTTTTTCTTTTTCTTTTTCGAATTTTCGTTTTTTCGGGTCATGTTTTCTTGAGGATTTTTAGAAAATGGACGAAAAAAAAAATTTCTTGCTCATTTGGGGACTATGTGTTGAAGGAAAATAACTGAGACGGAAAAGTAGGACAAAATGTGTATATTCTCATTGATAACATCCCTTTAAATAGGGAGAGATTACATACAAGAAGGCCTAATTCTACCCTAACTAGGAAAGACCATAAATAACAGACCTAGGCAAACATTAGATATTATTACTTTAACATAATATTAATTTTAAAATCGAACTGAACTGAATCGAATTTTACTCAACTGAACTAGAATGAAATTAAACCCAAAAGAACAAAGCCTAAATGAATTAACCAAAGCAATAATCACATTGACTTAATAAAAGTAGTCAAATGAAGCAACATTTATGTTATGCTCTTTTCCCTACGATCGAAATTTTTTCCACTGAATTTACTTTATAAAGCCTTGATGAGGCAACAAAATACATAATTAACTTAACACAAGAAGAAGTGTTTAAAGAAAAAATATTTTTTGTGGCTTCGTCTAATTAATTCGGCATTTACTTAAATATTTTGATGGACTAGAATATGTCTGAATGTAGTCATGTATTTCACTCAATATATAAGAATACCACTAGTGAGAATACTATCATATTTTGTCCTACTACTTACTTTTTACAATTTTCATTCAACAGTTAAATTATTCTGCATACTACTTATCTTTTATACGTTTCATTCAACAGTTAAATTATTCTGCATTATTTTGTCCTACTACTTTATCTTTTACAAGTTTCATTCAACAGTTTAATTATTCTGCATTTATATTTAGTAGAGTTTTTTTTTTTTTTTTTAAAAAAAAAATCCCCCCACCCCTTTCCCTTACAATGAGAATCGAACCCAGGACCTCTAAGTCTCTGGAAGGCTCCCCAACTACTAAGTCATTCGATATTCTCTTTATATTTAGTAGAGTTAATACTACGATGAGCAAAATATGGTATTACCATCATAATCTTTGTCATCGGTCATTGTCACGCCTCACGACGTAAGGATATAAATAGTATATTTTCTATTTACTCAGTCTCATTTAAAAAATGAATTTTAATTGAACTATGTTTGAGGAGAAAGTAAAAGACAGCAAATCAATTGTATTGATAACAATGAATAGAGGGACCTTTATATAGGCATTACAATGAGAGTCCTTCCATACATAGGATTCCTAGTTAAGGTAAGACATCTAACAGGATCCTACTACTTATGGAAGAGTCTAGAACCTTCCATAACTCTATCCCCTACAACCAGTATTAGGTAAAACACCAATACGGGAAGGATTTCCCGGAACACTCCCCCTGTGTCGAACACTAATACTAACATGGTGCACAAGGTGTTGCCTCGGTAAAAACTTTCCAAGTCAAATAAAACCCCGTGGGAAAAACAAAGACTTGGTGAGGAAAAAGAGCACAACGCACCAACTACAAATGACAAAAGTATACTCCCCCTGAGGTATACATAACAGCTCATTCCGTCGAGCTATCATTAGTTGAGCTCGGATAATCGACACATGCCGATGCTTCTCACATGTTTCTCAAATGTAGATTTCGGCAGAGACTTAGTGAACAAGTCTGCGATATTCTCATCGGAACTCACTTGTTTCACTTCGATATTCAGCAATTTCTGCTGCTGCTGATTCTAAAAGAACTTCGGCGCAATATGCTTGGTATTGTCACCCTTAATGAAACCTAACTTAATCTGCTCAATGCATGCCGTATTGTCCTCAAAGATGCAAGTAGGGTTGCTGTAGTGGGATCTAATCCACACGTTCCTCGTATATGGTCTATGACTGACTGGAGCCAAATGCACTCCCTTACGGATTCGTGCAATGCAATTATCTCTGCATGGTTCGAGGAAGTAGCAACCAGGGTCTGCTTGGTAGATCGCCAAGATATTGCCGTATTCCCAATGGTGAACACATAACCAGTTTGGGAACGTCCTTTATGCGGGTCAGAGAAATAACCGGCATCAGCAAATCCAACTAGCGTGTCGTTAGGATTCTCTGCATAAGGGGTAAGCTTGCTCGCATTAGCATTTCTGGTAGTCAAGCTACCATGCTTAGCTGCAATATCAGAGGAAGATCGACGGTCGGTATGCATCGTCTTAACCTCAACAATTCCTTTCGAAATATCGCTCTCTTTTGCGTAGGGAAAGAACAATCCAAGGTCACTGGATCCTTTCAAGTATCGAAAGATGTGTTTTACTCCATTCCAATGCCTTATCATGGGAGCGGAGCTAAATCTCGCTAACAGATTCACAGAGAATGCGATGTCTGGACGAGTACATTGAGCCAGATACAACAACGCACCGATTGCGCTAAGGTATGGTATTTCTGCTCCAAGGACCTCTTCATCTTCCTCTTTGCGACGAAACGGATCCTTGTTCATTTCCAGACTTCGAACAATCATGGGGGTAGCAAGAGGATGTGCCTTGTCCATACTAAATCGCCTGAGCATTTTGTGGACATAGGCAGACTGATGAATGAGTATGTCATCATCTCGATGTTCTAGCTCTAAGCCCAAGCAGAATCGAGTCCTCCCCAGATCTTTCATCTCGAATTCGGATTTAAGGTAGCGGGCCGTTTCATTGACCTCATCTATGGTACCAATAACATTCATGTCATCTACATAGACGGCTAAAATCACGAATCCTGCATCTGTTCTTTTCACGAAAATGCATGGACAGATGTCACTGTTCTCGTATCCCTTCCCAACCAAGTATTCACGTAGGCGGTTGTACCACATCCTTCCGGATTGTTTCAACCCATACAGTGAATGACGCAATTTCACGGCGTAAGTGCTCCGTGGTTTAGAGCTACTTGATTTGGGCAATGAAATCCCTTCGGGGACTTTCATATAGATATCCGTATCTAGATCCCTATAAAGATATGCTGTAACCACATCCATAAGCTGCATGTTCAGTTTTTCGGACACTACCAAACTGACTAAGTAGCGGAAAGTAATGATGTCCATAACGGGAGAATACGTCTCCTCGTAGTCAATGCCAGGGCGCTGCGAGAAGCCTTGGGCAACTAGTCTCGCTTTGTAACGCATGACCTCATCCTTATCATTGCATTTACGAACAAAGACCCACTTATGTCTAACTGGTTTAACGCCCACGGGTATTGGCTCGATACGGCCAAATACCTCACGTTTAGCCATTGAGTCTAGTTCAGCATGCATTGCATCTTTCCATTTCGGCCAATCGGCTCGTTGTTGACATTCAGCAACCGAGCGCGGCTCAGCATCGTCATCTTCAATAATATCTTGAGCGACGGAGTAGGCAAAAGCATCATCGACTAGCGTGGACGACCTGTCCAATAGTACATATTCACTCATACATTGCATCAAGATTTCTTTATTCTCCGACATCAACAAAGTTTCCGACGCGTCCGTCGATTGTTCCATTGTTGATTCGAGGACATATCCGTAGTCAGAGATAATCTCGTGTGACGGAGTCACTGTGTCGATGACGAGAGGATTTTGTGCCTCCGTTCCTCTTCTCTTTCGAGGTTTGGTATCCTTTCTACCCACTGGCCTCCCCCTCTTTCGAGAAGGGATAAGAGCAGCCGAAACAGCCGTCCCACCACTAAGGTTGATGCCGGGGGCATCATTCCTTTGGGCGGCTGAACCTTGCCCTATAACTGGGACTTCTAACCTTGCAGGAACATTCGCAGCGGGAATGGTAGATCTTGTCACTTTCGCAGTATCAGTAAAGCTGTCGGGCATCGAATCCGCAACTTTTTGAAGACTGAGAATACGTTTTACTTATAGCTCGGATTGAGCTGTGCGGGGATCTTGATGAGGCAAGGAGGGAGCACACCATACAATTTCCTGGTGTTTAACTGGAATCGTTCGATTCCTCTCTCCCCCTAACGACGGGAAGTTTGTCTCATCAAAGTGACAATCTGAAAATCTTGCAGTAAACAGATCTCCTGTCAAAGGTTCCAAATAGCGGACAATTTTAGGCGATTCATAGCCAACATATATACCTAATCGTCTTTGCGGACCCATTTTAGTACGCTGTGGAGGCGCAATTGGCACATAGATTGCACAACCAAAAATGCGTAAGTGTGAAATATCAGGCTCATATCTAGTTACCAACTGGTACGCACTAAACGGTTGATTGGCAGTGGGTCGAAAGCGAATAAGTATAGCCGCATGCAAAATTGCATAACCCCAGGCAGAAATCGGCAAGTTGGTGCACAATACCAATGCTCGGGCGATAAGCTGTAACCGCTTAATCATAGCCTTGGCAAGGCCATTCTGCGAATGAACATAGGGGACGGGATGTTCAACTTCAATCCCAATCGACATGCAATAGTCGTCAAAAGAATTTGACGTAAACTCTCCAGCATTGTCCAATCTTAATGACGAGATTGGAAAGTCGGGCTGGTTAGCCCGTAACTTGATGATTTGTGCTAGGAGTTTAGCAAATGCAGCATTTCTTGTGGATAGCAGAGCGACGTGTGACCATCGCGTCGATGCATCAACCAGAACCATAAAATATCTGAATGGTCCGCACTCTAGCTGAATAGGTCCACATATGTCCCCTTGAATTCTTTGTAAGAAGCGAATGTTTTGTGTTGAGTCTTTAGCAAAGGACGGAGAGGGTATCAACTTTGCTAGTGAACAGGCTTTGCAAAACGATTTATAGGCATTAGAAATTGCCACGGAAGCCTAGGGATTTACAAGAGATGCACCGTCAACCTTATCAGGGCGTGCGATCTTTAGTCCCGGTGATACGGTATCAAGCTCAATCATATCAATGCCGATATCGAGTGGTGCTTTCAATCGTTTTCTGGACTTGAAAAACGGATGACCATGTGAGTTTTTCAAAATGCGAATCATCATGTCGCGTCCAGGGTGACCGAGTCGGTCATGCCATAGTTGGTATGCTTCGGAATCACACAGTTCGTGACTCACAGCATAGGATTCAATAACCCTTATTGTAGTCTGGTATAAACCACTACTTAGACTCATTAGTTTCTCGAGAACGCGGCGTCTTCCGCATTCTGCCAGAGTAACACACAAAAATTCTGTCTCATTCTCACAATGTGTATCAAGGTGATAACCGTTGGCACGGATGTCCCTAAAACTTAGCAAGGTTCGGTTTGCTCTTGGGGCATAGAGAGCATTTGTGACATTAATATGCATACTGTAATACCCGAGATTTCTGATGTGTAATTGAACCTTGTGATATTGTATTTGTTGTATTTTGATCTGAGTATTATTCTCCGTATTTCATGATCCGGTGTTGTTGAGCGCATGATTGCATGATTGTGTTCAATATTGTGATTTTGCACTTGTAGTGCACGCTATCGACTAGGCGTAGCGTACGCTAATTTGGGTTTAGTAGCGCACGGTATATATGAACCTTAGCGCGCGCTATACGTAGTCAGCATGATTGAGACGTGTTGGTAGGTGAGATCAGGCCGCGGATCTTGGTCGGATTATGTCAG
The DNA here is from genome assembly GCA_033398695.1 of Orobanche coerulescens. Lineage (NCBI taxonomy): Eukaryota > Viridiplantae > Streptophyta > Magnoliopsida > Lamiales > Orobanchaceae > Orobanche > Orobanche coerulescens. Next base: position 125,487,251 of record CM065812.1, on the reverse strand, counting down.
GATGAACCTGGACGGCTTTCGTGAAAATCCAAGTCAACGCGGTAGTGCACGCTAATGATATGAGGATAGCGCACGCTAAATGCTGAGTACAGTGAAGTCAGTAAGTTTCGTATAGCCGTTAGCGCACGCTATGAGTATGGACTAGCGCGCGCTAATAACCATTTTCTATATATAGGACATCACCCTTTTTCATTTTTTCAGCTTTCATCACTTTCCAAACCCGAATTCTGAGACATAGAGAGTCACTCTCTCCATCCTAAACCCTTCATACCATCATCCTATCCCGAATTGAAGATTGTAGATCATTGTAGGTTGGTGTTCAAGCTCTCGGTGTTGGATTTCTTCAAGTTCCTTCGTGTTCTCGCTACTTTGAGGTAGGTGATTCTTCACCAATATTAGTAGTATTCTGAAGGATGTTTTGATCATGATTTGGGATTATCTAGTCAGTTAAATTCGTAAGTAGTCGAACATCATGTGTTAGAAGGATATTTTCGATGTTTCGGTACTTCTTCATCGTATAAACCATTGAACCTTTTAGTGTTTGAACTCCTAGCATATTCATGAAGCTGCAAACCGATTGTGACCAGTATATGGAGATTATCAAGTTCTCAAGTCTTTACATAATGGAATCATACGTTTTGGGGACATGAAATGGATTGAACTTAAGATATTTCTTGAAGATCAAGATGAATTATGGTGTTGTGACGATTATACATATCCTTGAAGTTCGTAGTCGTTTAATCCGTAACGATCTTTCACAAACCGTATGAACATAGTATGCACGGAGATGACATGTTTTATCACTGAAGATTTCATGAGTTTCATCACCATTAGATCAGTTTTACGCAATAGTAAAGCGCCATGCACGAGTAGCGCGCCGAAGATGTATATATTAACGTGCGCTATCGGGAATGAATAACGTGCGCTACGTTTGGTGCGTAACGTCGTTATGTCATCAAAGTAGTCGATCAACGGTCAGAGAGGACTGCCGGTACATAAGTTAGCGTACGCTAGACTTCGTCGTTTACATACGCTAACGGGCAGGCTTAGCGCACGTTACGTAGAGTACGTAGCGTACGCTAAGTAGTTCAGGCAGATTACATTTTTAGAGCTTTTGGCCATAGACCGGGTTGTTAGACATTCATACGACATAAGATAAATTCTATATTATTTCTTTTGTTAAGGTTCGAGCTTGCTACGTTGATCGAAGGAGACGGCCTTCGAGTGTGTTGAGATTCATTGGAGTGATTTGTTCTTGCCATCTTTGAGGCAAGTATCGTATTTTAAGCTTATTGATATTGTATTGTTGATCGTGTGTTCGATTTATTCGTGTTGTTGATCATGAGATTATATTCTTCGAGTTGTCATGATATTTACGTCGATGAACATGTTGATTTGCATATGTGTATGCATAATGGTATTGTTTGTGTTGTAAATGATCCGAGGGGATCATGAAGATCTATGCTGAGGGCGCTGGATCGAATGTCCACCATGCGTTGGTCCGACGGGATCATCATGGGGATCTATGCTGAGGGCGCTCGATCGTTGGACGGGTTTTCCACCATGCGTTGGTCCGACGGGATCATCATGGGATCTATACCGAGGGCGCTGGATCGTTGGATTACCCTGTATTGTATTGATGGAATCGTGAGGATTCACATCGTTGGATTCCGATGACGGAACTCCGTTTTGTATGTTTTATAATGCATTGATGAAATTTGTATTGTGATACTTGTACTAGCATCGTTTTGCTAACCCCTTCGGGGGTGGACATTTGTTTTGATGTTCAGGTAGCCGAGGAGCGGGAGGCGACCCACGATCTGGCATGACGATGAAATGGCTCAGTGATGTGGTTGATGTTTGTTGTTTTTGTGATTTGTCTTCTTGGTTCATTTTCAGTACTCGAAGACGCGTGTCTTATTAATATCATTTCGATATGGTTGTATTAATTAACTCAATGGATCAGTTGGAACCGGTTTTGTAACTTGAAATTTGTGGTATTGTTAGATTGTAATCACATTTCTTTTAGTTAGCCTTCTAAATCCTTACTTAAAGGGTTTACGGCGCTGTAATTATTCTGAATATCTCGGGGTGTTACAGAATATGGTATCGGAGCTAAAATTCATGGATATCTTGGCAGTCGGGTTTTAGTTGGGTCTGTTTACATTATTTACGTGTCGTTTGTAACATCACTGCTGAGCCAGCATCGTCGTGTGGACCGTGGTTGTAAGTTTCCTAATCTCAGTTACTACCATTTTATTTAATTCCTTTTTGTGAATATTGATGGACTTTCTTTTAGAAAAATTGCCCTGGATATTGAGTATTTGTGTTTACAGTATGTTGAGGGGAGGTCGTGGACGCGGACGCGGTCGTGGACGCGGACGTGGAAATGCGAGACAGGAAGATTCGGTGTCTACCCCATAAATAACCGCTAGTCGAACAGATTCCCATTCTGGAGGACAGCAGGAATCAGCAAATAATAATGCAGATCCTAACATGCCGGGAGTGCTTCAACAGGTGGTTGCCCAGATAAACCAGTTTGCTCAGGTTGTTGATCGCATGCAGACAACGATGGGACAACAGCATAACAAGGATAACCGGGGAGACAAATGGCTTACTGAAGTGGTCAAATTGCATCCTCCAAAATTTGACGGTTCTACTGAGACGCTCTCTTGGGATCACTGGTTGAAGGAGTTAGAGAAGATCTTTGCAGGGATTAACCGTCCTAACGACAGAAAGGTTCCGATCGCCCAATATCTTCTGACTGGGGAGGCTTTCGACTGGTGGGAGGCCATTCGACCAAAGGAGCATAATGTTGACTGGACGGAGTTCAAATTGATGATGGAAGTGCAATATTGTCCTCGCCCAGTTAGAGAGGCCCGAGTCCGGGAATTTTTCTCACCACAAAATTTAGAGGCATCTGTGACAGATGTGATTAAGACTTTTAATCACCAGCTGACCTATGTGCGCCACTTGGTCAGGACCGAGGTGGAGAGGATTTTCCATTTCGACATGCGGATGAAGCCGGAAATTCAGCAGTATATGTCCGGATTTGAATGTACCACCTTGCGACAGTATTAGGATAAGGCTCTGGCCTATGATATGAAAGAGGCGGCAGTAGAAAAGTTAACGAAAGCAAAGAAGCAGAAAGTGTCTGGCAATTTCACGGAGAATAGAGTAGTGGGCCCCGCAAGGGCCAGTCCTTATTTCATTCGTCCAGGAGGCCTCCACATCCTTCTCGAGGTGGAAAGAAGTTCCGGGCAGCACCAACCGTTTCAGACGCAGGGAAGAAATGTTATAACTGTGGCAAAACAGGGCATGTTCGACGTGATTGTTTTGCACCTGCTGTGACCTGTTTCGAGTGTGGACAGGAAGGACATCGCGCAACATTCTGCGGAATGGCGACTAGATCATTTGGTACTCGTACTCCAGCGCCAGTTCTGAAAGAGATAAGTGTGAACCAGACACAGCAGAGTGGATTTCAGCAGCAGAATGTTGGGAAGAGAGAGACATCCAGTGCTGGGTCCGTTCCTACGCGCCTGTACGAGATGAGGAAATCTGACGATCAGAACACTGTTGTTGCATCAGGTACGATTCAGATCCTTTTGCAACCAGTTAGTGTCCTATTCGATTCAGGAGCTACACATTATTTCATATCATTGAACTGTATTAATCGTTTAAAAATCTCGTGTTTATTTGATTGTGAACCTTATGTTGTGGGTTTGCCGAGCAGAGAGAAAATTGTGGGAACCCTAGAAACTAGAGATTTTCCAGTGTCTATAGGAGGGAGAGATTGGCCATCGAATCTTATTGTAGTTGACATCCATGGTGACGATTTAATTCTCGGAGACGATTGGCTCAACCGTTATGGAGCTATTCTGAATTACCGAAAGAGGGTCATTTCTATCATTGCTGATGATGGATCTGAACACTTATTCAGAGGATGGAGACCGGGAAGCTCGGGAAAATTAATCAAGGCGATGAAAGCAGTGAAATTACTGAAGTAGGGATGTCATGGAATTTGGTGCTATGCCATGAAGAAAGAAGAAGGAGTAGAACTCTCATCTATTCCAGTTGTGAATGAATTTTCAGATGTATTCCCTGACGAACTACCTGGGTTACCTCCGCAGAGAGAAGTGGAGTTCACTATCGAATTAGAGCCTGGATCCGTTCCTATTTCCAGAGCACCATACCGCATGGCGCCAACCGAGATGTATGAACTAAAGAAGCAACTGGAGGAATTATTGCAGAAGGGTTACATTCAACCTAGCGTTTCTCCTTGGGGAGCACCCGTTCTCTTTGTCCGAAAGAAAGATGGATCCCTCCGATTATGTATTGATTACAGGGAGCTAAACAAGGTGACGATCAAGAACAAGTATCCTATACCTCGGATCGACGACTTGTTTGATCAACTGCAAGGGGCAAGGATATTCTCAAAGATTTACTTGCGATCAGGATATCATCAGTTGAGAATTAAGGAATCGGATATACCAAAATCTACTTTCAGGTCCCGGTACGGGCACTATGAATTCGTGGTGATGCCATTCGGACTTACCAATGCTCCTGCGGTATTTATGCAATTGATGAATAGGGTATTCTTAGAATACCTAGACAAGTTTGTGGTCGTTTTCATTGATGACATCTTGATCTATTCGAAAGACACAGAGGAGCATACCGAGCATTTACGTGTGGTTTTGAGCACCTTGAGAAATGAACAGCTTTATGCGAAGCTTTCCAAATGCGAGTTTTGGCTTAGGGAAGTAACCTTCCTTGGGCATGTGATATCAGCTGATGGGGTTCAGGTGGACCCGAAGAAAGTCGAAGCAATCTTGGAATGGGAATCTCCTAATAACGTGAAAGAAGTCTGAAGCTTCTTAGGACTTGCTGGATATTATCGCCGTTTTGTAGAGGGATTTTCCAAAATTGCTCCTCCACTCACCCAGCTGTTACAAAAAACTCAAAAGTTCACGTGGGATGAGAAATGCCAGGCTGGTTTTGATGAACTTAAGAAGAGATTGACTACAGCACCTATATTAGCATTACCAGATGGAACTGATGGATTCATGGTATACAGCGACGCTTCAAATCAGGGTCTGGGATGTGTGTTGATGCAAAAGGATAAGGTGATTGCCTATGCTTCTCGGCAATTAAAACTGTACGAAGTTAATTACCCGAATCACGATCTGAAGTTAGCAGCTGTGGTCTTTTCCTTGAAAATTTGGCGACATTATTTATACGGCACTCATTGTCATATCTTTACAGATTATAAAAGCCTCAAGTACATTTTCAGTCAGAAAGAATTAAACATGAGGCAGAGAAGGTGGCTGGAATTGATCAAGGATTACAACTTGGAAATTCTCTATCATTCGGGTAAAGCAAACATAGTAGCCGATGCATTGAGCCGTGAACCTGTTTCTCTTCGAGTGTTGGAAGCACTTATGTCCCAAACCAGCATTCAACGAGAACTGATCCGCGAAAGGATTGAAGTATGGTCACCAGAAATCTAAGGGCAACTATATGTGATGGAACTGACTTCGTCCCTAGTCAAGGAAATCAAATCTAAGCAGTTGAACGATTCTCGGATCCTTCGGTTATGTGACGAAGTAAAGAAAGGAAAAGCCCCAGGATTCGTGATAAAATATGATGGAGTTCTGAGATTTCAAAGTTGACTTTGCGTTCCCGATGATGATGATTTGAGACGGACAATTTTGAAGGAAGCTCACAGCGCTCCCTATTCTATTCACCCAGGCAGCAGTAAGATGTATAAGGATATAAAACAAAACTTCTGGTGGGGAAATATGAAGAAGGACATAGTAGAGTACGTTTCGAAGTGTTTGACTTGTCAGCAGGTTAAGATTGAACATCAGCGACCTGACGGAATGTTAAAACCGCTTCCGATTCCTGAGTGGGAGTGGGAGGATATCTCGATGGATTTCATCACCAATATGCCAAGGACCAAGACGGGAATGAACATGATTTGGGTTATATTTGATCGACTAACCAAGTCGGCTCATTTCCTAGGAATTAAAGACACGTGGGGACCAGAGAAATTGGCACGAGTATTTATTGCAGAGATAGTCAGATTGCATGGGACGCCGAAGACCATTATTTCAGATCGAGATGGTCGCTTCGTGTCGCACTTCTGGAAGGACGTTCACAGGGCTTTGGGGACCAAGCTGAACTTTAGCACGGCTTATCATCCCCAAACGGACGGTCAGTCCGAAAGGACTATACAAACAGTAGAAGACATGCTGAGAGCTTGTGCTTTGGATTGGTCAACTGATTGGGAAGTTCACTTGCCATTGATTGAATTCACCTACAACAATAGTTGGCATGGTTCTATTAAGATGGCACCATTTGAAGCTTTGTACGAGAGAAGATGTCGATCACCCCTGTGCTGGGATGATTCTTCGGACTTGATCGGGACGGAACCGGAATTGATAGTTCAGACTCAAGAGAAGAGAGCTTTGATTCGGGAAAGACTGTTGACTGCCCAGAGTTGACAGAAGTCTTATGCTGATGTGCGTCGTCGCCCCCTAGAGTTCAAGATTTTGGACCACGTACTATTGAAGGTGTCTCCTACACGAGGAATTTTACGTTTTGGGAGGAAAGGTAAGCTAAGTCCGAGATATATCAGACCATTTGAGATCCTCGAGAGAGTTGGGGATTTAGCATACAGGTTGGCCTTACCGCCATCGCTGAGTCACGTTCACAGTGTGTTTCACGTATCCCAATTGCGGAAGTATGTACCAGACCCCAGTCACATCATTGATTTCGATGAAATCGAGATAGCTAATGATGGTACCTTCGAAGAAAGACCAATCAAGATACTTGAAAGTCGGGTCAAACAATTGAGGAATAAACCAATACACTTGGTTAAAGTACAATGGTCACGACACGGAGCTGAAGAGGCCACTTGGGAAATGGAGGACAGTATGAAGACTAAATATTCGGAGTTGTTTTCATCTTAAGTTTCGGGACTAAACTTCTTTTTAGGGAGAAAGGATGTAATACCCGAGATATCTGATGTGTAATTAAACCTTGTGATATTGTATTTATTGTATTTTGATCTGAGTATTATTCTCCGTATTTCATGATCCGGTGTTGTTGAGCACATGATTGCATGATTGTGTTCAATATTGTGATTTTGCACTTGTAGCGCACGCTATCGACTAGGCGTAGCGTACGCTAATTTGGGTTTAGTAGCGCACGCTATATATGAACCTTAGCGCGTGCTATACATAGTCAGCATGATTGAGACGTGTTGGTAGGTGATATCAGGCCGCGAATCTTGGTCGGATTATGTCGGGATGAACCTGGACGGCTTTCGGGAAAAGCCAAGTCAACGCGGTAGCGCACGCTAATGATATGAGGATAGCGCACGCTAAATGCTGAGTACAATGAAGTCAGTAAGTTTCGTATAGCCCTTAGCGCACGCTATGAGTATGGACTAGCGCGCGCTAATACCCATTTTCTATATATAGGACAGCACCCTTTTTCATTTTTTCAGCTTTCATCACTTTCCAAACCCGAATTCTGAGACATAGAGAGTCACTCTCTCCATCATAAACCCTTCATACCATCATCCTAGCCCGAATTGAAGATTGTAGATCATTGGAGGTTGGTGTTCAAGCTCTCGGTGTTGGATTTCTTCAAGTTCCTTCGTGTTCTCGCTACTTTGAGGTAGGTGATTCTTCACCAATATTAGTAGTATTCTGAAGGATGTTTTGATCATGATTTGGGATTATCTAGTCAGTTAAATTCGTAAGTAGTCGAACATCATGTGTTAGAAGGATATTTTCGATGTTTCGGTACTTCTTCATCGTATAAACCATTGAACCTTTTAGTGTTTGAACTCCTAGCATATTCATGAAGCTGCAAACCGATTGTGACCAGTATATGGAGATTATCAAGTTCTTAAGTCTTTACATAATGGAATCATACGTTTTGGGGACATAAAATGGATTGAACTTAAGATATTTCTTGAAGATCAAGATGAATTATGGTGTTGTGACGATTATACATATCCTTGAAGTTCGTAGTCGTTTAATCCATAAAGATCTTTCACAAACCGTATGAACATAGTATGCACGGAGATGACATGTTTTATCACTGAAGATTTCATGAGTTTCATCACCATTAGATCAGTTTTCTGCCGAATAGTAAACTGCCATGCACAGGTAGCGCACGCTAAGATGTATATATTAACGTGCGCTATCGGGAATGAATAACGTACGCTACGTTTGGTACGTAACGTACGTTATGTCATCAGCGAGTCGATCGGTGGTCGAGAGGAATTTGTCGGTACATAAGTTAGCGTCGCTGAACTTCGTCGTTCACGTCTGTGCAGGCAGGCTTAGCGCACGTTACGTAGAGTACGTAGCGTATGCTAATTAGTTCAGGCATATTACATTTTTTGGGCTTTCGGCCGTAGACCGGGTTGTTAGACATTCGTACGACATAAGATAAATTCTATATTATTTCTTTTGTTAAGGTTCGAGCTTGCTACATTGATCGAAGGAGACGGCCTTCGAGTGTGTTAAGATTCGTTGGAGTGATTTGTTCTTGCCATGTTTGAGGCAAGTATCGTATTTTAAGCTTATTGATATTGTATTGTTGATCGTGTGTTCGATTTATTCGTGTTGTTGATCATGAGATTATATTCTTTGAGTTGTCATGATATTTACGTCGATGAACGTGTTGATTTGCATATGTGTATGCATAATGGTATTGTTTGTGTTGTAAATGATCCGAGGGGATCATGAGGATCTATGCTGAGGGCGCTGGATCGAATGTCCACCTTGCGTTGGTCCGACGGGATCATCATGGGGATCTATGCTGAGGGCGTTGGATCGTTGGATGGGTTTTCCACCATGCGTTGGTCCGACGGGATCATCATGGGGATCTATACCGAGGGCGCTGGATCGTTGGATTACCCTGTATTGTATTGATGGAATCGTGAGGATTCACATCGTTGGATTCCGATGACGGAACTCCGTTTTGTATGTTTTATAATGCATTGATGAAATTTGTATTGTGATACTTGTACTAGCATCGTTTTGCTAACCCCTTAGGGGGTGGACATTTGTTTTGATGTTCAGGTAGCCGAGGAGCGGGGAGGCAGCCACAGTACCGGCATGACGATGAAATGGCTCAGTGATGTGGTTGATATTTGTTGTTTTTGTTATTTGTCTTCTTGGTTCATTTTCAGTACTCGAGTACGCGTGTCTTATTAATATCATTTCGATATGGTTGTATTAATTAACTCAATGGATCAGTTGGAACCGGTTTTGTAACTTGAAATTTGTGGTATTGTTGGATTGTAATCACATTTCTTTTAATTAGCCTTGTAAATCCTTACTTAAAGGGTTTACGGCGTTGTAATTATTCCGAATATCTCGGGGTGTTACACGTACCATTAGGTAGCAAGAAATAAGCAGGTCCCCTCCCTTGAATTACTTGGGAGGAACCAATCATTTTTGTCACTGAGGATATATATGGCACAATATCCTTGAATAATTGCCTATTCCGAAGAATAGTGTGGGTTGTTCCACTATCAGCAAGGCACTCAATTTCGCCACGAGACATCTACAATAAGACATGAAACTCGATTAGTTTTATTATTAAAGACATAGCGAAACTCATTAACTTCGAGTTTGGGGAAATTCGACCAAGTCGGTTAGGATCAAAGTTAGCACAATCGCTGGAAATAATTTCCGTGCAGCTTGACCTTTGTTCACTAAAACAGCAATAACTTCTTCGTTAAGAGGGCTATGGATGAACGGTCAGTTGTTCTGGAAACTAGACTTCCGTATCTTTCTCTTCATAGGTCGTGCTCTTTCTGGATCATTAAACTTAGATCTCAGTGCTCGTTTCAAGTTGCTATTTTGGTATTTCCCTATTGTTGAGTGATAGAGCAAGGTTGAAGCCTTTTTCAAAGGCATTATTGTTGATACAATACTATGGTAATATGGCCATAGGAGCGTTTAAACACTTCAAAACGCATCTTGGCATTCGATTTATAACTCGGCTAATGATCCTTTCGGTAACTCCAACTTGGTAGACTTGCAGAGAAAGTAGGAATGTCGGTACAGCTAAGGCTGTTTAAAAACCACTGATTCCATTTAACTTTCAAAGCATAAACAAATACCAAGGAGGATGCGTCTAGTCTTGATCAAAATTTTTGATGAAATCCACCAATGTATCAATTTAACCAAGCAATTCATTTACTGAGCAATTGTTTTGTGATAAACCAAACATGCTTTCGAAGGGAAAAATAAAATTCGTTTTTGCACAATCACAGCAATTAAAAGAATTTTATTCATCATGGCCAACTTTATTACATTCATGAAAATCCAAAGTAGTTCTCGAAAACTAGAAACAAGACAAAACATAACCAAAGCGTAAAACTAGTCAAAATACAATGATCTAGTCAAAGTCGGCAATATCCATATGTTGGTCTTTGTCCTCAATGGTGAGAGGAGGGATCTCAGTCGGGATCTCAGTATGGTTCACCTCCATGTTCTCATTATCTTCTTCCATGTAATTTGACTCTTGAGCCAAGTACTGTTTGTAGTGCTTGTAGTAAGCTTGGATGTTCTTTGGCGCCTTGCAATTGCGGTAAGTATGCTTCTTCGATCCGCAAGTATAGCAATTCCGGCCTTCCTTTGGAGTGGTTCCATTCCCGGCGGCAGGAGGCGGTCCACGTGGTTGGGTTCCACTAGGTCCCGTGGCCGAGCCACCTTGCCTCTTCCACACATTGGAACGACGACCTCGTCTTTTCCCTTGCTTGCTCGAGTCATGCACCCGTGGTGCTTGCAAAAACAGAGTAGCATTGCCTTTTCTATTTTGTCGTGGTGCCTTCCTGTAGGTAGCCTGATTCACTTCCGGAATCGGCTTCATACCAGCTGGGCGCGCATTGTTATTGAGAATAATCTCATGGTGCCTTTCTTTTTTCGCGAGTTGGGAGATAAGATCACTAAAATTTTTAATTCTCCCTTCCTCATAGGCAACGCGCAGCTGATGAGCAATTACACTTGCTCCCACGGGAAACGTGTTAAGAGTCTTCTCGATCAAATCTTGATCAGACTTCTTGACACCACAAAAACCAAGATCAGCGCGAAGATCAAGGATGGCTTGGTTATAGGCCTCCACATTCACATAATCCAAAAATCGGATTTGCTCCCACTGAAGTTGCAATTCGGGGAAGCGCTGATCATGCACATTATTAAATCATTGTTCGAGTGTATCCCATAGTTCTTTGGGGGTTTGCAAATTCATATAACACTTTTTCAACAACGGATGTATATGTCTACGCAAGTACATCAGTGCATTAGCCTTGGTTTCCTCGCTCGGTTCTTGAGCGGTAGGCTCGTTAGAGGGAAAGATGGTGGTGGTAAATCTCTTACCAACGAATGTCAAGCGAACGTCTGAGACCCACCTATGGTACTCCTTACCAGCATGGTCAAGGATGTCGAACTCCGGATGAACATTGGAGCTTTGTGCCATCTACAAGATATAAACAAGAGGAAGTTAGTCTTGTTGGATTTTCAGTGATAATGTAAACGGTCACAATCGATGCTTTTAAAAGCGTGTAACATAACCGTTACTCGATTTACTTCCCTTAATTGTTGTTTAGTAAAGTCGACAAAAAACGGCGATATCAGATTGCACCCAGATACGTGGTGTATGCAACAACCACAAGTATCGACTTTCAACGATTCCGTGACTCCCCCAGGACCGTCACACAATTTTCTTCGACATGCAGAGATATCGACTTCTCTCGCGGTCTCATCCACCGCAAAGTAGCATGGGAGATAAAGAACCCAAGAACCCATGTCCCCAAAAGAAAAATTCCCAAAATGAGAGAATTGAAATAGGGACAAGTCAGATAGTTACCTCGATTATAAAATTAGGCACGTGCTGAATTTGTGGTGTGCTTCGATCTACCGGTTGGTACTCGATGCGACGGCGTAAAACCGGAGGTGCAATTTTGGCGGCTTCCGAAGATAAGTTGATGTTCGGGTTTTGGTCCGAGAGTCAGAACCGGGTCGGACTTGGCTGGGCTGGAGCTGGCCGGCGGTGGTGGTCGGCGGCGGCCAGTGATGTTCCGATTTGGGGATCGGCGCGTGGCGGCAATGTGGTGGGTTTTAAGCGTCAGTAGTGTGGCCAGTCTTGGCGGCGGTTGTCTTTGGCGCTCATGGCGCGGTACTCGGCGGCGGTAGCGGCAGCATGGCAAGCAGTGGCGCTGCAGACGGCGATCAGCGGCGGCGGCAAGTCTTTGGCGCGGTTAAGCGCGTCAGTAGCTGGCGGCCAGCTATCTTTGGCGCGCTTAGCGGCCAGTCTTGGCGCAGTCTTTGGCAGCGGCAGCGGTGACAGTGTGGTGCTCGCGTGGCAGCGGTGGCTGGCGCGGTGGCAAAGGCAGCGCGGCGGTGGTGGCAGTGGTTAATTGCATGGCGTGGCAGCGAGCGGCGGTGGAGGGCTGGCCGATTTTTTCTTCTTTTTTTTCATTCGAGCTACGTGCTGATAACGTGTTTGAGGAGAAAGTAAAAGACAGCAAATCAATTGTATTGATAACAATGAATAGAGGGACCTTTATATAGGCATTACAATGAGAGTCCTTCCATACATAGGATTCCTAGTTAAGGTAAGACATCTAACAAGATCCTACTACTTATGGAAGAGTCTAGAACCTTCCATAACTCTATCCCCTACAACCAGTATTAGGTAAGACACCAATACGGAAAGGATTTCCCGGAACAAAGTACAATTTTTTTTAATTTTAGTCATTTTAGTAAATGTGTAATTTGTTTTAACTATAAGTTTTCATTTATTTTTTAAATTTTTTATCCAATTAATGAACTAATACTATAATTTATGTAATGAAAAACTTTGATTTTAAAAAAATTATATAAATTTTAATTAAATATTCAAATTTTATTTTAAAATATACCGATAAAATCATATTTTAAATACATACTTCAAATGAATAGGAGGGTGTACTACTTTATTTGAAGCCTACACTACATGAAAGTAGTGGTGGCATTTCGGAACCGAAAATCCAAAACCGAACCGAAAAAACCCGAAAAAAGAACCGAAAAACCGAAACCGAAGAAGACCAAACCGAAAAACAAAAAAAAGCGAGCAGGCAAGAACTAATTTGGTTCGGTTCTCGGTCGAGTAAGCGGAACCGAACCGAACCGAAATGGACCGAAGTCAAATTTCAACATACTAAAATGACTTTGTTTTTGTGATTTGGTGTGTTTCGAATTTTAGTATAATTCGTTTTCCTTTTGTAAGACCCTCATGGGTCCAAGAAGAACCGATAATATGCTCATGAATTTGTGATTCAATTAATTTAGGTTGAGAGAATGAAATTTCTTGTGATTCGATTGTTATATATTTTGAGATATTTGGAAATTCCTATGCAACTCTAGCTTTTATCTTGAACATATATATAACTCTTGTTGGCTTGTTGTTATATATAACTTATTCTATTGCATATAATATTTGAATTTATATTGTGAAGAACCGAAAAAACATCAAATCAAATCGAAACCGAACCGAATATTTATAAAACCGAACTTAACCGAATCGAACTTCAAAAAGAACCGAACCAAACCGAAACTGAATATTTGGTTCGACTCTCGGTTTCGGTCAAAAACCGAACCGAATGGAACCGAGTCCACCCCTACATGAAAGTACTTTGTTGTATGAATGAAAGATGCCTGAACAACTGCAAATCATACTCGTAGAAAACAAATTAATTACTATTATATTAATGTATATAAATAAAACAGAATCTCCATTATTAGAAATTCGTATGCAATTGTATTAAATAGATTTTCTTAAAGATATACGAGTATAAAGCTATAACTAAATAATAATAAATATGGATAAAACTAATTATATTAATTAAAATAAAATCTGCAAAACTAAAAAATATTTTAATGTACCAAATACTACATTGGTCGCCCAAATTATTTCTACCTTTTTTCAGGTACGCCTCTCAAATTTGTTCATATACTCCATTTGTCCCGCTTAAAGCTTGACAGAAGGTGTATTTTTGGTATATTTTAAGTAATGATTGGTGTAAGTAATGAATATAAATGTATGGTGGAGATTAAAAAGTAAAAAGTGTTGATGGTGAGTATGTGGTGGAGATTAAAAAGTAAAAGTTGGTTGTTTGATTTGATGGTATAAAGGTGATAAATGTAGAAATTTTAACAGGATAAAAAAGGGGATAAGTGTAAAGCTTTGAGTGGGAGGAAGAGAATATTTTTTATAGATATTAATTAATTTCATATTAAATTAATATGTGATATCTTCTCCACATACATTATATTACACAATAATAATAAATATGTGATGAAAATTAAGTGATATAATTATGATGTGAATGTGTGAGAATTATAATTATAAAAATTCAAAAGGAATGAAATAAAACATATACTTCTGAACTTTTAAATGGAACATGAAGTTGTGCACTAAGTTTTCATTTGTATATATCACTCAATACTTTGCTGTGTATTAAGTTGGGGGTCTTCACAGAAACAATCTCTTTATTGTAATAAGTAGGGGCATGATCTGTATACAGATTAATCTGCTCAGATTATATTCTAAACGGGATTTAATGATTAGAAAAATGATTTATAGACCTACATAATAGACCTACAAATAGGCCTACCACTATGATTAGTGAAGTTAAAAATTTGATTGTTTAATATAAAGAGAGAGAAAAAGTGTTTTAAACTTGTTAAAATGTGAATGGTGTAAACCTATTTATAAATCTATTATATAGGTCTATATATCATAACTCTAATGATTAGGTTTGGACCTTTGGTTGAGTTTGGTTTTTATACGTGCGTGATCATCATGTTTCCCTCGGCTTTCCCATCTCAAATCCATTTCTTACGTGTCTCTCTTTTGATTGGCTGGAAACATGCTGTTTCTTTTGACGACCGCCGGACATAATATCCTACAGAATGGACATGCCACTACAAACATTTTATATCCTTAATTGGTCAAACCCCTTTAATCTCATTACTAAATTTTGAATTCACTATTGTATGGTCCACATACGTTGAACAACTCAAAAACATGTAATGTGAGTGACAACATTAATTCCTAATTTTTTATTCTTACTCTCGGATGGTTACATGAATTAAAAATGTTAATAAATCAATTTGAATGCAGAACATGAACCATAAAAATTGAAGAATTAAGAATATTTACAATAAATTATCTAAAAAAGGAATATTTAAAAATAATAAAAATAATTCATAAAAGAGCGGGAAGGAACCCTAGAAAAAATAAAAAAAGAATAGCCTAGAACCTTGGAAAGAAGTGGATGAAAAGTTTACATAAAACAAAATGTAAAAAAGTAGAAAAAATATAAACTGAGAAATTCTGAAAAAATAAAAGAAATAACACATATTCTTTTACATATTCACTCCAAGTTGGCCCCCTAAATTATTTTTTCTGAAAATACATGGGTTAATATTTAATATTTATATAATTTAACATTCAATATTGTGCTTGACCTATATAACAATGTTGTGTGTTAATTTTAGTGATAAATTTTAGTTACTTTTTGGTTCTAGAATTATGGACAACAAGTTAATAAAAAATTGATTGATAAATAAAGTTCTAAACTCGAAACAGTACAACTTAAGATTTATAAACCAGTGATATAGACATGACACACTTTTTTTTTTTTGCTCCTTCATAATCAAAACTAGAAAACTAACTAGTAGAAGATGATCCAGGACTCTGAGTCCCTCTGGTCAATCATAAACTGGGGTAACACCTGCTGTGGCGGCTCAGTCCAAAAACAAAGACCCTCAACCGTGTGTCCCAATTTAGCCAACGAATCAGTGCAAGAGTTCCATCCCCGCCTAACATGATGAAATTCAATGTCCCAAGTGCTTCGAAAAAGCCCACGACAATCCTCCAAAATACTATGCCATGGATGCTCACCCGTATTCCGATCAATCACCAATTTATATACCACTTCCGAGTCAATTTCCACAACAACCCGACGAGGTCGACGTTCCCAAGCCCGGCGCAACCCCTCTCTAAGCCCAAGGAGTTCAACTAGATTAATCCCAACACTCTTAAGTTTAATAGAGAAACCCCAGAGCCACACCATCTCTCATTAAGCCACCTCATGCGCAACTTGCATCACAAGCCATCACACTTGCATCACAATTCAATTTAAGCCATGACGCAGACGGCCTACTCCATTTAATCACCTGAACAACTCGATCTTTCCGCACTTTCTAAGCTGGAGTAGCAGCAATAATATCAACAATCAGTTGCTTAGTGCGATAGAGAAAAACAGCTATAGGCAAAGAACGTCCTTCGAAAATCCATACATTCCGAGCTCGCCAAACATTCCAAATCGCCGCCACAAAGACCACCGCCCAAGGTGCATCTGGGATAAGAATATTTTGAAATTCCAATTTCCTGATATTAGCACAAAGCCAAGCCTTACTGCCAATCCCCAAGAATTTATCTCAATCATCATTGTGGATCAGAGAGCGCCAAAGTCTGCTAGAATCACTGCATGTGCGCAGCATATGTGCAACAGACTCATCATGGTGCCCGCAGCGACTGCATATACCAGATTCCATGATATGCCGTCGATACAGTAATAGGTTTGTGGGGAGTCTTCCTTGCCATGCAAGCCACGAGAAAAAATGGATCTTTGAAGGTCCACGAACTCGCCAAATCCAAGAGAAGTCACCCCGTGCCGATTTTCTATTCTCCATATTAATCCCAAGAGCTTGGTACGCACCACTGCAACTAAACCGACCCGTACCCGAGCTAAGAAATATGAGCCTATCCAAGCACAAATTTGAGATAGGCATAGGATGTGTTCGAATCCTTCTTCGTACCAAATCTGGAAGACTCGTCGCAAGTCCCTCCAAATTCCACCCATCATCGCAATTCCACACATCCCCAACCTTCAAATTTTGGTCACATTCCATTATATTGCCCTCCACAAGATCCGAAACCACTTCCTTATCAAGCCATTTATCATACCAGAAAGAAATTTGACTACCATCCCCAATTCTCCATCCAAAGAAATTCCTCGGAGCTTTATAGCTCAACACCACTCCCTTGAATGCATTCAACTCTGATCCCTTGAGGTTGTATAGTCCAATATCGAAGCTCCTTTAAGAAATCGGTTTCGACAAACATCTCTCCAAACACCTCTTTCACCCATCAAAATATTTCATCCTTCTTTAGCCAGAAGGGCAATGTTGGCTCGCCTAGTTGTTCTCAAACCCAAACCACTAATCCTCTTTGTAGTCGTCACTTTATCCCACCCCACAAGGTGGAGTTTCCTTTTAGTAATATCCGAGCTCCAAAGGAAACTGCGGTTAAGTTTGTGTAATTGATTACAAGTACCTGTAGGTAACCAGTGCGCTTGCATAACATGATTCGGCATAGTCGAAGAAACTTCTTGTATAAGAGTCGCTCTACCTGCCATAGAAAGAAGCTGGGCTTTCCAAGAAGACTGTCTCGCCGCAACTTTATCAACAAGCTCCCTGAAGGTGTGGGAACCATCTCTCCCATGGATAAGAGGGACGCCTAAGTATTTCCCCAGTGTTGTATTATACTGAAACTAAGAATATCACTGACAGCTCTTTTTCCACTGAGTCCACTATCTCTTGAGAAGAAAAACCGAGACTTTGGCTGACTCAACTTAAGCCCATAAGCTTCACAAAACTCATGTAGAAGATATGACAATCTCTCAACACAGAGAACAAAAAGGTAAGGCGATAAGGGATCTCCCTGTCGAAGTCCACATGAAGGCGTCAGTGGCTCCAAAGGCTCCCCATTCCACAAAATTCTTGGTTTTGATGTCCTAACACAAAACATAATCAATTTTCTCAATTTTTCAGTAAACCCAAAAAAACCAAGTGTTTTGTCCACAAAAGTCCAGCTGACCTTGTCATAGGCCTTCTCAAGATCCAGTTTAACCACCATAGAACCATCTTTACATTTTTTATTGGCCTTAAGCACATGTAAGAGTTCCTGGATAGCCCTGATGTTATCATGCGTACCTCTCCCCATAATGAAACTACTTTGAGTAGGGCCAATAATCTGAGGCATAATACTCCTCAGACGTGCAGTGATCGCTTTAGTAATTATCTTGTAGGTCATATTACACAGTGTAATCGGTCTGAACTTGGCTATTGTATATGGATCCGCTTCATTGGGAATGAGGCAAATATAAGATTCACCAGTATTTTCATCAAAATTGCCTTCAGCAAAGGCGTTATTCACCAAATCTAAAAGTCCATCCCTCACATCCAACCAGAAATGTTGATAAAACAAGGCTTGGAAACCATCCGGTCCAGGCGCCTTGTTAGGATGAAAACTCCACAAAACAGCTCGCAACTCTTTAAAATCTAATGGGGCCGATAGAACATCCCCATCAAATCGTTCAATCACTGCTTGATATTTGGAGAGTCCAAGCTTTCTACCTGTAAAAGAATTAACCCCAAAGAGAATGTTATAGAAATGCACCACCTGTACCTTGAGGATATCAAGATCAGTACACCAAAAATCATCAATTTTGAGGGTGGAAATGATGTTTCTACGTCGGCGCTGTAAGGTCGACATATGAAAGAATTTTGTATTCTTGTCTCCCTCTTTGATTCACTGCACCCATGACTTTTGTCTCCAAATAATTTCCTCCTGCCTCAGTGTCATATTGAGCTTAGTAATTAGCTCGGTTTCCAGGTGCTGTAAAATAGAGTTAGGAGATTCGCCAATTGCTTTTTGGATACAATCAATCCGTGCGAGGAGTAGTTGTTTACGATGGAAGATTACCAAAACTGTCTCTATTCCACTTCTTGAGAATCTCAAGAAGAGATGAAATGGCGTCGCCAAGCCCTAAATAATTATTAAGGTGGCTCCTCACAACTTCAACACAATTGGAATCAATAAGCCATGCAAACTCAAAACGAAACGGTTTGACACGTGGAGGATCCGGTCCCTGGCACAGTGTTAGGATCAGGTGATGATCCGAATAAATACAAGGGAGATAAATTGTGATCCCATTCGGAAAAGTGTGTCTCGAAGCAAGATTAATCAAAGTTCTATCCAATCTCTCCATAATATGTGCCCTCCCTCTTCGGCCATTACACCATGTGAATCTGGTACCTTGCGCATCCAAGTCTAACAAACCACAATCCTCAACATGTTGACAGAATCGCTGACACCTGGCGAAGGATTGAGAATTCCCACCTCTCTTCTCATTCATATACATGATCTCATTGAAATCACCAGTAACCATCCAAGGGTGTTGATGACTACCACTGTACTGATGGAGTTGTGACCAAAGCCTGGCTTTTTCCGAACCTGTCGGTTTAGAATACACTGCCGATAGTCGCCAAACCTGCTGTGAACGACCACCCACAATATAATGTATGCATTGATCATCAAGGTTCACAATTTCAACATCCATGTCAGAGTCATACAACATCCACAGACCACCAGATAAACCATGGGACGGGGATACCACACTACCAGAAAAACCCATAGACCGAATAATATTGTTTGAAGCCTCTAAACCTGCTCTAGTCTCAAAAGTAAGACGAAAATCTTCATTTTGCACACCACGCACATTCCATGTCATAATACGTAGAAACGACGTCATAGATAACAACTTACTGGATGATATTGTCGAAGTTCATCTGGTCTGCAACTGACCCAAAATCCGAAGTTCTAGAGCTGTCAGTTCCACCTTCAGGAGGTGAAGACTCAGTAGACGGGTGTTGAGGTATGTGATCACGCCTCCGAGTTCTTGCCCTATCCTTAATACGAAGGTCTCGAGATCCTTTATTGGACGCCTCCGCTAAAGTTGGAAATTCATTCTCCTTTCCTTCATCCCTAAGAACAGCAAAAGGGTTTTCAGCCACCTGCACAGATTTGCCCTTTTCTCGCACAGCTTGTGAATTACTCACATTTCTAAGTGGACACACTACATGAGGCTTCTGCGCAGATTTCGTGTCCAACTTAGCTGGAGTGGGCGTCTTTGCTTTAACACTAGGATTTGGTGTAGTGCCAGTCTGATGTGTTCCCTTTCCCTCTAAAGTTCGGTTAGGAGCAGACTTCTTGTTAGGGTTTTGATTCAACATCTTGACTGGTTTCCGTGTGAGAAGCATCCAAGGACCGAAACCCTCCTCACCATCCTGTTTATCCTCACCTATAGTGGTATCAGATTGTGTCTGTGGGACATTGTTTTCCCACTCCATCTCCATAGCTGTCGTCTGTGTAGCCCTCTTAGGCACTTCGTCTCAGTATGATCAGCCATCCCACAAGAATAGCATAGGGTTTGAAGGTTTTCATACATCACTCGGTACACAGTCCCGTTCAACTTGATTCCAAATTGTGTAACACCCCGACATATTCGGAATAATTACAGCGTCGTAAACCCTTTAAGCAAGAATTTACAAGGCTAATTAGAATAAATATAAATATAATACAACAGTACCATAATCTCTCAAAACACAAAACCGATTTCAACAGATCAAATGAGTTCATTAATACAACCATCTCGAAATATTAATAAAACACACGTACTCGAGTACTGAAAATAATCCAATAGGTAAGTCACAATAATAATAAACATCACTGAGCCCCTTCATCGTCACGTTGGTACTGTGGCTGTTTTCCCGCTCCTCGGCTACCTGAACATCAAAACAAATGTCCACCCCCGAAGGGGTTAGCAAAACGATGCTAGTACAAGTATCATATTAAACAAATCGAATATGCAACAACATTGCATAACAAAATACACAACATGGACTTCCGCTACCGGAATTCAACAATGTGAATCCACAAGATTCCATTAACATAATATGGGTATTCCAATGATCCAGTGCCCTCAGCATAGATCCCAAGATGATCCCTTCGGACCAACACGAGGTGGAAAAACCCGTCCAATGATCCAGCGCCCTCAGCATAGATCCCACGATGATCCCGTCGGACCAACACCAGGTGGACATCCGATCCAGCGCCCTCAGCATAGATCGCACAACATACACAAACACAACCCATGCATACATATATGCAAAATCGCTATGTCCATCAACATGAACATATAAACACTCGATAACGAATATCATACAATTCAACGAAATAAATCCCATGATCAACAACATGAATAAATCACATGCATGCTCAAAATACCAACATTAACAAATTATGATACTTGCCTTAGAATGGCGATAAGGGTTGTTACTACGAAGAAGAAATCTTCAACCAGCTCGAAGAACTCTCACTCGATCAATCCACCAAAACCCAAACCTTCAACGAATAATAACACCGGTATAACTAACGGTTCCGGATAATCGGTTTAATCATCAAGAACATCAAAAAGAGATTGATATACTCAAACATATGAGCTTACTACGCTGCCCTATATCAATTCGGATTTGAATGAACATTAGGATACTAACTCGACAAAAACACGTAGTATCCTACCTAAGATCAAATGTATCATACGGTCGGATTCTTCAATACATCACAGGATAATTCTTCTTACAATGATTCTAATCATGTTCTTCATTTATCCAAACCAATCAATATATCGAAATTACTCCGTAGAACACCGCAAGAACTTGATTACTAGGTTCACTTGATACATCATCTTCATCTTCAAGAAAAATATCCTAAGTTCAATTCATTCAATGTCCCAATACGTATAATTCCATTATGTAATACATAAGAACTTGATAATCTCTATAAACTGGCCATAATCGATTTTGTAGCTTCATGATTGTGCTTAGGAGTTCAAACACTACAAGGTTCAATGTTCTATACGATGAAGAAGTACAGAAACATCGAATATATCCTTCTAACAATATGATGATCGACCACGCACGAATTTAACTGACTAGATAATCTTAAAACATGTTCAAAACATCCTTAAGAATACTTAATCCAGTTGGTGAAGAATCACCTACCTCAAAATAGTGAAGAACAAGGAGGAACTTGAAGAAATTCAACACCAAGAGCTTGAACACCAATCTCCAATGGTCTAAAATCTTCAAACTCGAGCTAGGATGATGATATGAGAGGTTTAGGATGGAGAGAGTGACTCTCTAAGTCTCAGAAATCGAGTATGGGAAGTGGTGAAATCTGAAAAATGAAGAAGGGTGCTGTCCCATATATAGAAAATGGTTATTAACGCGCGCTACGGCTCTATCCCTAGCGTGCGCTAACGGGCTTGCAGCCTACTTACTCTGACGGGTCTCGGCATATCGTACGCTAAACAGCCTTACGTGCGCTAAAATCAACAATTAGCGTACGTTAACAAATATTATTAGCATGCGCTAATGGCTGAACGAAAGTTCACTAACCTCACTGTACTAGACTTAGCGTGCGCCAGCCTCATAACATTAGCGTGCGCTAAGCACCGTTGACTCGAATTTTCCAAAAGCCGTCCAGATTCATCCCGACATGTCCCGACCAAAATCCGCGACTGATCTCACCTACCACCCTGTCTTAATCAAGTTGACTACGTGTAGCACGCGCTACAACTCATACCTAGCGTGCACTAGCTAACTCAATTAGCGTGCGTTACTGCTACGATGTTAACGTGCGCTACAAGTGCACAAAAATGCAAGTATGAACAACATGCATGAAATCATACGCTCAACAACACAGGATCATGAAATACGGAGGAAATTACTCAGATCAAAATGAAATAAATACGGTATCACGAGGTTCAAATACACATCAGAAATCTCGGGTATTACGTACCCTCTCCCTAAAAAGAAGTTTCGTCCTGAAACTTAAGATGAAAACAACTCTGGATATCTATCCTTCATACTGTCCTCCATTTCCCAAGTGGCCTCTTCAGCTCCGTGACGTGACCATTGTACTTTAACCAAGGGTATTGGTTTATTCCTCAATTTTTTGATCCGACTCTCAAGTATCTTGATTGGTTTCTCCTCGAACGATCCATCATTAGCCATCTCGATCTCGCCGAAATCAATGATATGACTGGGATCTGGTACATACTTCCGTAACTGGGATATATGAAACACATCGTGAACGTGACTCAGCGATGGCGGTAAGGCCAACCTGTATGCTAAATCCCCCAACTCTCTCGAGGATCACAAATGGTCCGATATATCTCGGACTCAGCTTTCCTTTCCTTCCAAAACGGAAAATTCCCCGGGTTGGAGAAACCTTCAACAGCACGTGATCCCCAATCTCAAACTCCAACGGGCGACGGCGCACATCTGCATAAGACTTCTATCGACTCTAGGCAGTCAACAACCGTTCCCGAATTAGAGCTACCTTCTCTTGAGTCTGAACTATCAACTCTGGTTCCGTCCCAATCAAGTCAGAAGAATCATCCCAACACAGGGACGATCTACATCTTCTTCCGTACAACGCTTCAAACGGTGCCATCTTAGTGAAAGCATGTCAACTATTATTGTAGGTGAATTCAATCAAGGGCAAATGAACCTCCTAGTCGGTTGACCAGTCTAAGGCACAAGCTCTAAGCATGTCTTCTACTGTTTGAATAGTCCTTTCGGACTGACCGTCCGTCTGAGGATGATAAGCCGTGCTAAAGTTCAGTTCGGTTCCCAAAGCCCTGTGAACTGCCTTCCAAAAGTGCGTCTGACGACCATCTCGATCCGAAATAATGGTCTTCGGTGTACCATGCAATCGGACTATCTCTGAAATAAATACTCGCGCCAATTTCTCGGGTCCCCAAGTGTCTTTAATTCCTAGGAAATGAGCCAACTTGGTTAGTCGATCAACTACAACCCAAATCATGTTCATTCCCGTCTTGGTCCTTGGCATATTGGTCATGAAATCCATCGATATATCCTCCCACTTCCACTCAGGGATCGGAAGTGGCTTCAACATTCCGGCAGGTCGCTGATGTTCAATCTTAACCTGTTGACAAGTCAAACACTTCGAAACGTATTCTGCTATGTCCTTCTTCATATTTCCCCACCAGAAGTTTTGTTTTGGATCCTTATACATCTTACTGCTGCCCGGGTGAATAGAATAGGGCGCGTTGTAATCTTCTTTCAGAATTGTCTGTCTCAAAACATCATCATCGGGAATGCAAAGTCGACTCTGAAGTCTCAGAACTCCATCATCCTGCATCATGAATCCTGGGGCCTTTCCTTTGTTCACTTCGTCACATAATCGAAGAATCAGAGAATCATCCAATTGCTTAGATTTGATTTCTTCCACCAACGACGAAGTTAGTTCTATCACACACAGTTGCCCTTGGACTCCCTGCGAACACACTTCGATTCCTTCGCGGATCAGTTCTCGTCGAATGCTGGTTTGGGACATGAGCGCTTCCAACACTCGAAGAGAAACAGGTTTTCGACTCAGTGCATCAGCTACCACGTTTGCTTTGCCTGGATGATAGAGGATTTCCAAATCGTAATCCTTGATCAATTCCAGCCACCTTCTCTGCCTCATGTTTAATTCCTTCTGACTGAATATATACTTGAGGCTCTTATGATCTGTAAAAATCTGACAATGAGTGCCGTATAAATAATGTCGCCAAATTTATAGAGCAAAGACTACAACTGCTAACTCCAGATCATGAGTCGGGTAATTAACTTCATATGGTTTCAACTGTCGAGAGGCATAGGCAATCACCCTATCCTTTTGCATCAATACACATCCCAAACCCTGATTTGAAGCATCTCTGTATACCATGAATGCATCAGTTCCATCTGGTAACGCTAGTATAGGCGCTGTCGTCAGTCTCCTCTTAAGTTCATTAGCCTGGCATTTCTCATTCCACACGAATATCTGAGTCTTATGCAACAGCTGAGTGAGCGGACGAGCAATTTTGGAAAATCCCTCTACAAAACGGCGATAATATCCAGCAAGTCCTAAGAAGCTTTGGACTTCTTTCACGTTATTAGGAGATTCCCATTCCAAGATTGCTTCGACTTTCTTCAGGTCCACCTGAACTCCGTCAGCTGATATCACATGCCCAAGGAAGGTCACTTCCCTAAGCCAAAACTCGCATTTGGAAAGTTTCGCATAAAGCTGTTCATTCCTCAAGGTGCTCAAAACAACATGCAAATGCTCAGCATGCTCCTTGGGGTCTTTCGAATAGATCAAGATGTCATCAATGAAAACGACCACAAACTTATCTAGATATTCTAAGAATACCCGATTCATCAATTGCATAAATACCACAGGAGCATTGGTAAGTCCGAATGGCATTACCACAAATTCATAGTGTCCGTACTGGGATCTGAAAGCAGATTTCGGTATGTCCGATTCCTTAATTCTCAACTGATGGTAACCTGATCGCAGATCGATCTTAGAGAATACTCTGGCCCCCTGCAGTTGGTCAAACAAGTCGTCGATCCGAGGTATAGGATACTTGTTCTTGATCATCACCTTGTTTAGCTCCCTGTAATCAATACATAATCGGAGGGATCCATCTTTCTTCCGGACAAAGAGAACGGGCGCTCCCCAAGGAGAAACGCTAGGTTGAATGTAACCCTTCTGCAATAATTCCTCCAGTTGCTTCTTTAGTTCATACATATCGGTTGGCGCCATAC
Organism: Orobanche coerulescens; assembly: GCA_033398695.1. Taxonomy (NCBI): domain Eukaryota; kingdom Viridiplantae; phylum Streptophyta; class Magnoliopsida; order Lamiales; family Orobanchaceae; genus Orobanche; species Orobanche coerulescens. The sequence goes on along the minus strand of CM065812.1, from coordinate 125,461,665 downwards.
GGTATGGTGCTCTGGAAATAGGAGCGGCTCCAGGCTCTAATTCAATATTGAACTCTACTTCTCTCCGCGAAGGTAACCCAGGTAGTTCGTCAGGGAATACATCTGAGAATTCGTTCACAACTGGAATAGATGAGAGCTATACTCCTTCTTCTTTCTTCATGGCATAGCACCAAAATCCGTGACATCCCTGCTTCAGTAATTTCACTGCTTTCATAGCTTTGATCAATTTTCCCGAGTTTCCAGGTCTCCATCCTTTGAATAGATGTTCAGATCCGTCATCAGCAATGATAGAAATGACTCTCTTTCGGTAATTCAAAATAGCTCCATAACGGTTGAGCCAATCGTCTCCGAGAATTAAATCGTCACTATGGATGTCGACTACAATAAGATTCGATGGCCAATCTTTCCCTCCTATAGATACTGGAAAATCTCTAGTTTATAGGGTTCCCACAATTCTCTCTCCACTCGGCAACCTACAACATAAGGCTCATAATCAAATAAACACGAGATTTTCAAACGATTAACACAATTCAATGATATGAAAGAATGTGTAGCCCCTGAATCGAATAAGACACTAACTGGTTGCAAAAGAATCTGAATCGTACCTGATGCAACAACAGTGTTCTGATCGTCAGATTTCCTCATCTCGTACAGGCGCGGAGGAACGGACCCAGCACTGGATGTCTCTCTCTTCCCAACATTCTGTTGCTGAAACCCACTCTGCTGTGTCTAGTTCACACTTATGTCTTTCGGAACTGGCGCTGGAGTGCGAGTACCAAATGATCTAGTCACATTTCCGCAAAAATTCGCACAGTGCCCTTCTTGCCCACATTCAAAACAAGTCACAGAAGGAACAGGACAATCACGTCGAATATGACCTGCTCGACCACAATTATAGCACTTCTTTGATGCATCCGAAACTGTTGATGTTGTCCGGAACTTCTTTCCACCTCGAGAAGAATGTGGAGGTTTCCTAGATGAATAAAATGAAGACTGGCCCTTGCGGGGCCCACCACTCTTGTTTTCCGAGAAGTTGTTGGACACTTTCTGCTTCTTTACCTCCATCAATTTCTCCACCGCTGCCTCTTTCATGTCATAGGCCAGCGCTTTGTCTTGATATTGTCGCAACGTAGTACACTCGAATCCGGACATGTACTGCTGAATCTCCGGCTTCATCCGCATATCGAAATGAAAAATCTTCTCCACCTCCGTTCTGACCAAGTGTCGCACACAAGTCAGCTGATGATTAAAAGTCTTGATTATGTCTGTCACAGATGCTTCCGAACTCTGCGGTGAGAAAAACTCTCGAATTTTAGCCTCTCAAACTGGATGAGGACAATATTGTGCTTCCATCATTAGTTTGAATTCCATCCAGTCAGCATTACGATTCTCAGGTCGAATAGCTTCCCACCATTCAAAAGCCTCCCCAGTCAGAAAATACTGGGCAATAGGAACTTTGTGGTCCTCGGGACAATTAATCCCCACAAATATCTTCTCTAACTCCTTCAGCCAATGATCCCAAGTAAGTGCCTCAGCAGAACCGTCAAATTTTGGCGGGTGCAATTTGACCACCTCAGTAAGCCATCTGTCTCCCCGATTATCCTCGTTATGCTGCTGTCCCATTGCCGTATGCATACGGTCAACTACCTGAGCGAACTGGTTTATCTGGGCAACCACCTGTTGAAGCACTCCCGGCATGTTAGGATTTGCGTTGTCATTCGCGGATCCTTGTTGTCCTCCAGAATGGGAGTCGGTTCGACTAGCCGATAATTTTGGGGTAGTCGCTGAATCCTCCTGTCTCACATTACCACGTCCGCATCCACGACCGCATCCGCGTCCACGTCCTCCCCTCAACATACTGTAAACACGATTACTCAATATCCAGGGCAAAATTTTCAAAAATAAAGCCCGTCAATATTCACAAAACAGAAATTAAATACAACGGTAGTATAAGAGATTAGGAGACTTACAACCATGGTCCACATGACGACGCTGGCTGAACAGTGATGTTACGAATGACCCGTAAATCAAATAACGTAAGCAGACCCAAAAACCCGACTGCCAAGATATCCATGAATCTTAGCTTCGATACCATATTCTGTAACACCCCGAGATATTCGGAATAATTACAGCGCCGTAAACCCTTTAAGTAAGGATTTACAAGGCTAATTAGAAGAAATGTAAATATAATACAACAGTACCATAATCTCTCAAAACACAAAACCGGTTTCAACAGATCAAATGAGTTCATTAATACAACCATCTCGAAATATTAATAAAACACACGTACTCGAGTACTGAAAATAATCCAAAAGACAAGTCACAATAATAATAAACATCATTGAGCCCCTTCATCGTCACGTCGGTACTGTGGCTGTTTTCCCGCTCCTCGGCTACCTGAACATCAAAACAAATGTCCGCCCCCGAAGGGGTTAGCAAAACGATGCTAGTACAAGTATCATATTAAATAGATCGAATATGCAACAACATTGCATAACAAAATACACAACACGGACTTCCGCTACCGGAATCCAACAATGTGAATCTACAAGATTCCATTAACACAATATGGGTATTCCAATGATCCAGCGCCCTCAGCATAGATCCCAAGATGATCCCGTCGGACCAACACGAGGTGTAAAAACCCGTCCAATGATCCAGCGCCCTCAGCATAGATCCCAAGATGATCCCGTCGGACCAACACGAGGTGGACATCCGATCCAGCGTCCTGAGCATAGATCGCACAACATACAAAAACACAACTCATGCATACATATATGCAAAATCGCTATGTCCATCAACATGAACATATAAACACTCGATAACGAATATCATACAATTCAACGAAATAAATCCCATGATCAACAACATGAATAAATCACATGCATGCTCAAAATACAAACATTAACAAATTACGATACTTGCCTTAGAATGGCGATAAGGGTTGTTACTACGAAGAAGAAATCTTCAACCAGCTCGAAGAACTCTCACTCGATCAATCCACCAAAACCCGAACCTTCAACGAATAATAACACCGGTATAACTAACGGTTCTGGATAATCGGTTTAATCATCAAGAACATCAAAAAGAGCTTGATATACTCAAACATATGAGCTTACTACGCTGCCCTATATCAATTCAGATTTGAATCAACATTAGGATACTAACTCGACAAAAACACGCAGTATCCTACCTAAGATCAAATGTATCCTACGGTCGGATTCTTTAATACATCACAGGATAATTCTTCTTACAATGATTCTAATCATGTTCTTCATTTATCCAAACCAATAAATATATCGAAATTACTCCGTAGAACACTGCAAGAACTTGATTACTAGGTTCACTTGACACATCATCTTCATCTTTAAGAAAAATATCCTAAGTTCAATTCATTCAATGTCCCAATACGTATAATTCCATTATGTAATACATAAGAACTTGATAATCTCCATAAACTGGCCATAATCGATTTTGTAGCTTCATGATTGTGCTTAGGAGTTCAAACACTACAAGGTTCAATGTTCTATATGATGAAGAAGTACCGAAACATCGAAAATATCTTTCTAACAATATGATGATCGACCACGCACGAATTTAACTGACTAGATAATCTTAAAACATGTTCAAAACATCCTTAAGAATACTTAATCTAGTTGGTGAAGAATCACCTACCTCAAAATAGTGAAGAACAAGGAGGAACTTGAAGAAATTCAACACCGAGAGCTTGAACACCAATCTCCAATGGTCTAAAATATTCAAACTCGAGCTAGGATGATGATATGAGAGGTTTAGGATGGAGAGAGTGACTCTCTAAGTCTCAGAAATCGAGTATGGGAAGTGGTGAAATCTGAAAAATGCAGAAGGGCGCTGTCCTATATATAGAAAATGGTTATTAGCGCGCGCTACTGCTCTGTCACTAGCGTGCGCTAACGGGCTTGCAGGCTACTGACTTTGACGGGTCTCGGCATAGCGTACTGTTGTTGCCCGAAATATTATCCGAAGATAGATATTGCTGGAATGGTCGAGCAACAGCAAATTGCGAGAGCACGTCCGAGGGAATGGAAAAACACAAGATTTGCCGGGTTTGTTAGGCCCAAACTTGAATGCTCTCGCGAGATGTTATTAATAAGAATACGTTTGAGTACAAATGTTAATGTAAGAATCTAATTACAATGAGTGTAAAAGATTCTATGTATCTAGCTGTTGAGTGCTTGCCAGAAGAACTAGAGTTGCTATGAGTTCTTGAACTGCTGGGAGTTCTGGTTTTCGTCTCTGCCGACCGTCTTTCGTGGAAGAGGTGCTGAGAGAGAAGTATGTTCGAAGTGTATAGTTTTGCCAAGAGTGAAAAGCCAGATAAAGTCATGTATGAGTTGAGCTTCTGAACTGGACGTGAACCCTTTTCCAAGTGTAGGCAGCCTTCTATTTATAGGAGCTGAGATGCTCTGTTTTCTATCGGGCGATCGCCTTTCACGTAATATAATAAGGGGCGATCGTTTTTATGTCTCATGGGCTGTCTGCATTAAAGTCTGCGGCTGCTGCTGGCAGCCAGCTGTGCGGTCCAATGAGGAGCCTGCACACATCCTAAGTTGCTGTCACGGGCGGTCCCACTGTACACCTTTCGGCGGGTCTGTCGGTTGGTGAAAAGATGCTGACAGGCTGTGGTCAACAATCCATGTTCTGCGGTGCCTTTTCCGGATCTGCATGTGGGACTCTGTCCTGAGCTTCGTCCTTTGCCGACTAGGCGGGCGATGGCTTTGCGTGGCATGAGGCGGTCGTCATTTGGTCGGTCACCAGGGGTCGATCGCCAAGTACCGAGAGACGATCGCCTTAGATGTCGATCGCTCGGCACCGGGACTTGTCCTGGGACCTTCGGTCGGCCAATCTGCCTTGGCTGATGGGCTCTGGCTCGGTCGCCCGGTCTCTGTGTCAATCGCCTGGTGAGATGTATAAATCTCGACACAACAATTTCCCCCCAGCTTGCTCTGATGTTGAAGACACGGGGTGAGCTGGTTCTTGCTGGCGATCATTGAAGATAAAGACGGGCGATCCGTTGAGCGGACTTTGGTCTCGGACTTGAGCGATCTAGTCGATTGGCTGGCTATCTTCGGTCTTGTACTTGCAATAAACAATTTTGCCGATCCCTCGTAGAAACTTGATAGTTTCATCGTTGAGGAACCGTGCACAGTCGCGGAGTTTCGATGGACCGACCTCCATGACCATGTCTTGCGCGCGAGCGACATTGTGTGTCTCGTGACTCATTTTATTGTGAGGGTCCTCCGTTAGGATGCGCCTCGCCTCGTATTTAAACGAAAGGCGTGCGGTCTTGGTCTGGAGAAGTCCTTGCGTGGGGCGTCGTTGGATTAATCGACTCCACGTCCGCGACTTATTAGCTCTTTTCTACCTCGGATCGTCATGTTAGATGGCAATACTCGATGGTATACGTTGAGATGGGGGTAGTGACGCATCGCATTGTCCGTGAAGGATCCACCATGCTAAGTGACGGACCTTCGAGGGCGGGCGATCGTGTCCACTGATTAGTTTGGAGGGTCCTTCGACTGCCTCGTATTCAAACGAAGGGCGAGCGATCTCAGCCCAAAGGAACCTTGCATGGCCTAAGCAGTTGGTTCCATCGACCACCAGGACCATGGCTTCACTATTCCACCTCAGATCGTCATGTCAAATGCCGACCTTTGACGGTGTACGTTGTGCGGGGGAGGCGATCTCGTGCCTTAGTCCGACATGTTAGATGATGAACTGTAGATGGAGAGCGAGTCCTCCAGTTTCAGAGATGTTGCTTGATAATGGCGATCGGGTTGGAAGACTGGTGATCGTCGTTCGGTCGTCGATCGCGTTGCTTTATAGGTTCAAAAGTAACCTTTGCCTGGCCAGAAAATCTGCGGCTTTGGTGCAGAAGATCGCGTAGGTCGAGGGGAGGTCCTTCGTAAGATGTCTGAACATAGGCGAAAGACCATGGAATCCCCCCAGGACCGAGTAGAGGGCGATCTCATCGCTTACGGGCTCGCCGTTGAGGATGATCTCATCTACCCGGTCGATGTAGTCTGCGTCGGACTCTTCTTCCTCTTGCCCGATCTGCATCATGCGATGGGGACCTTCCGTCCGAGCGACCTTGGCAGCGAAGTACGCTGTGAAGTCATTCGCCAGTTGGTCAAAGGAATTGACGGATCGCTGCGGCAATGAGACGTGCCATCTATGGGCCAGGTCGCCCAGCGTTAGCGGGAACATTCGGCACCTGGTCGCGTCTGATGCCCCACACCCGGTCATGTAGATCCGGAACTTGCTCAGGTGAGTATTGGGATCCTACCTTCCCTCGTACAGAGGTGTTTGCAGAGGAGCGATCCTTCGTTGCACGGGAGCGAGCTCGATATGGACCGCGAGTGGCTCGCTCGTCCCGGCGATCACTCTTTTGGCGCCTGCCCCAAATTCTAGGAGCGCCTTCATGTCGTCGAGCTGGCGTTGCATCGCGGCCATCGCTGTAGCTTGGTCGCTCGTGGCTCGGCTTTCGGAGCGGGAGCCGAGGCGATCGTGTATCGATCTCCTGACTCCGCAGTCGCCGACCTCGGTTCTTTGGAGAGGAGGAGCCAGATGGCTGGCCTGCCTTCTGGGAGTCGGATACGCCGAACTCCTGGTGACGGACTCGAGCTCCGTCGTCTCGTGGATAGGGCCGGACTGCCCCGGTCGCCATGATGGTTCACTTCCCAGGCGACTGAAAACAGAGGTGTCCCGGCTTGCGAGCGCCTCTTCTTGCGAATGCGAGCCTCCTGGCGATCGCTCGGTCAGTAACCCCTTGAACTTCCATTTGGTCACGCGGCGGATGGCCGAGGGGGTTATAGCGGGCGGCGCATCGAAAGCTCTCCATCGCTCCCGTAGGATGGAAAGGGCTCCTTCGATCTATTCCGCGGTTTGGAACTGATCGAGCGAGAGGCTTGGGCCGTCCCTTGGGGGTGGGATCGAGAGTCTCGGACCGCGGCGGCTACCCTTCGCCATAGGCTGTAGCTCGGATTGAGACGGAATGAGGCATCTGGCGGATCGGCCAGCGGCTTTCTTCGATGCCGAGGCAGAAGTCATGATTCTGAAAGATTTTCTCTGAAGAACAGTGAGTGTTTCTTCAGGTATATGCCCCAGAGAACAGTGAGTGTTCTTCGAGACGGTAGGAATAAAAATGAGAGTTAAGATGCCCTCCCTATAGCGCCCATTGTTGTTGTCCGAAATATTATCCGAAGATAGATATTGCTGGAATGGTCGAGCAACAGCAAATTGCGAGAGCACATCCGAGGGAATGGAAAAACACAAGATTTGCCGGGTTTGTTAGGCCCGGGCTTGAATGCTCTCGCGAGATGTTATTAATAAGAATACATTTGAGTACAAATATTAATGTAAGAATCTAATTACAATGAGTGTAAAAGATTCTATGTATCTAGCTGTTGAGTGCTTGCCGGAAGAACTAGAGTTGCTCTGAGTTCTTGAACTGCTGGGAGTTCTGGTTTTCGTCTCTGTCGACCGTCTTTCGTGGAAGAGGTGCTGAGAGAGAAGTATGTCCAAAGTGTATAGTTTCGCCAAGAGTGAAAAGCCAGATAAAGCCAAGTATGAGTTGAGCTTCTGAACTGGACGTGAACCCTTTTCCAAGTGTAGGCAACCTTCTATTTATAGGAGCTGAGATGCTCTGTTTTCTGTCAGGCGATCGCCTTTCACGTAATATTATAAGGGGCGATCGTCTTTATGTCACATGGGCTGTCTGCCTTAAAAGTCTGCGGCTGCTGCTGGCAGCCAGCTGTGCGGTCCAATGAGGAGCCTGCACGCGTCCTGAGTTGCTATCACGGGCGGTCCCACTGTACACCTTTTGGCGGGTCTGTCGGTTGGTGAAAAGATGCTGACAGGCTGTGGTCAACGATCCATGTTCTGCGGCACCTTTTCCGGATCTGCATGTAGGACTCTGTCCTGAGCTTCGTCCTTTGCCGACTAGGCGGGCGATGGCTTTGCGTGGCATGAGGCGGTCATCATTTGGTCGGTCACCAGGGGTCGATCGCCAAGTACTGAGAGACGATCGCCTTAGATGTCGATCGCTCGGCACCGGGACTTGTCCTGGGACCTTCGGTCGGCCAATATGCCTTGGATGATGGGCTCTGGCTCAGTCGCCCGGTCTCTGTGTCGATCGCCTAGTGAGATGTATAAATCTCGACACAACACGTACGCTAAATAGCCTTACGTGCGCTAAAATCAACAATTAGCGTACGTTAACAACTATTATTAGTGTGCGCTAACGACTGAACGAAAGTTCACTGACCCCACTGTACTAGACTTAGCGTGCGCCAGCCTCATAACATTAGCGTACGCTAAGCACCGTTGACTCGACTTTTCCAAAATCCGTCCAGATTCATCCCGACATGTCCCGACCAAAATCCGCGACTGATCTCACCTACCACCCTGTCTTAATCAAGTTGACTACGTGTAGTGCGCGCTACAACTCATACGTAGCGTGCGCTAGCTAACTCAATTAGCGCGCGTTAATGCTACGATGTTAGCGTGCGCTACAAGTGCACATAAATGCAAGTATGAACGACATGCATGAAATCATACGCTCAACAGCACAGGATCATGAAATACGGAGGAAAATACTCAGATCAAAATGAAATAAATACAGTATCACGAGGTTCAGATACACATCAGAAATCTCGGGTATTACAAATTATAGGGGTCTTATGAGATCAACTTGCATGCATAAACGTGCATATCGCCCACGCATCATCCAGAAAGTTTTAGCATCCGCCTTGACTGGTTCTCCCAACCCCTTAGCAATCTGATGTAAGATAAATTCCCGGTAAAATTAAGGCAGTAGGCGGTTAATCCTAACCCAAGTTATCGCCGTATCAACCTTGAAGGTCTCCAGGTCGAAATCCGCAAACCATTTCCGGATAGCAATAAACTGTCCGGCAATTTGCCACGGGCCCGAGGTGAGTATCTCCTCCCGTTTCTGACCGTCAAGTTCCTTGAGTATGAAAAGGTTATTGCCCACATCGAGGAGGTCATACTCTCCAGTAAGGTTCCATAGTTTTTTCAATCGCAATCGCAAGATCTCCACATTCCATGGCCTGCCCGGTACCTTGAGAATAATTGCATCTTTCCATTCACTGTTAATGGTGTTTAGTAATTCCGGTTCAATAATTAGTTCAGGCATACTACGTTCCCCATCTGAGACATGTAGTTTCACTTGATCAATCTCCGGTGATTCAATGCTATTATTCGAGCCGAGCGAGCTCGAGTACCTGAAGCTGGAGCTCGACTCGATTCTTATCGAGCCGAGAGCTCGACTCAATTCTTATCGAGTCGAGAGCTCGACTCGATTCTTATCGAGCCGAGAGCTCGACTCAATTCTTATCGAGTCGAGAGCTCGACTCGATTCTTATCGAGCCGAGAGCTCGACTCGATAACATTGTCTAGTAGCACAACTTGCAATCGACTAGAAAATGAACCTACCGGATCGAGTCGAGCCTAACGAGTCTCATTGGATTATAAGAAAAAATTATTTATCGAACCTAGGACTCCAGCTCGAGCCGTATCATCAGTAAATCGAATACTTGACGAGCTCGAGATCGAATTGTCTAGCCATATGACTCGAGTCTTAACAAGTCGAGTTGTCGAGTCGAGTTGAGCTCACAAACAACTTGGCTCCCATAAAAGTTCTACCAACCACATTTAGTCCACTCAATATTTGGACTCAATATGGGTCAAAAATACAATTTTGAATCCACCCCTAAATTCCGACACATGATATAAATTTTGAAGAATCTTGCTGGTCATCCTTTCTCGAATCTACTAAATGAGTGCAAGCACTAGGCCTGTGACTTTTCGGTTTCAGAGAGAAAAATACAGGAATCAGAACCAAACCGTATAGTTTTTTTGCATTTCGGTTTTGCCAGTTTTTTTGGTCTGAACCGACTCAGAACCGAACCGCATAGGAACCGAACTGAACCGGAACCGATTTTATATGATTCGGACAGAATATATTATATTATATTTTATTTAATTAAGAATATATTATATTATATTATATTATATTAATTATGTTTAATAAGAATATATTATATTATATTATATTATATTCCGAGGGTCATTTCCCAGTTCGGTGCGGTTCGGACGGCTCCTTGCGGTTCGGATCAGTTCCTCTTTAAAACGAATAAGAACCGCGAACCGAACCAAATACTAACAATACGAACCGAACCGGAAAAAAATTTGTTGCTAAGAACGGAACCGAACCTTCGTTCCGATGCGGTTCGGATCAATTCCGCAGTTTCCGGTTTCAAAAGTTCCAGCCCTAGCAAGCACCCCACCCACATACCATGGGGGATTAAGACTCTGTTCCTTTCAATTTAATTTCAGCACTTTTTAGTTTAGTACACTCCGATTCGGAAAAATTTAATTCACGTCAGGTCAGTTTAATACATAATTCTTTTATTATTATTAATGTCGTTGTAATATATTTATTATTGTTTTATATATCTATAATATTAATTATTTGTTATTATTATTCAAAGTAACATTATCAAAGTATTATAAATAATAATTATTTTATTAACCTTATTATTATATTAATAGTTTGTTGTACATATTATTATTATTATTATTTATATTAACTATTAATATTATTATACATAATTTTTAATTATTAATATTTTGTGATGGATTGTTTTTATTTTAATATATAATTACTATTATTATTGTTATATATATTGTTATCCAATATTATTATTATTATTTGAAATTAATATTATCATTAATCTTATAACTTTATTATTGTTGATTATATTATTATTATTATTTTCTTATTGTTATATATATAATTATATTTCTGTTGCATATATATTGTTATCTAAAATTTTATTATTTTTATTAGGCTAAAATGCTCCTGGGGTCCCTTAACTTAATTTCAGATAACGATTTAGTCCTTTATATTTTTTTTGTCCCAAATAAGTCCTTTATCTTTCAAATTTTAAGCAAGGTTAACCTTTTCCGTTGGTCTCCATTAATTGTTGTCCATGTGGCTGTTAAGTTGTCTACATGGCTATAAACATACATGCGTGAAGGAATTTGAAGTCCAGGTGGCACTAACGCTTCCTCACTGAGTCTAGGGTTTATTAGAGGAATTTGAAGTCCACCTCTACGCGCTGCTCCAATGGCAAAACCCGCTCATGGTCGCCCGGTGTCTCCATCGGGCTCAGATTCTCGCTCGTGGATGGAGAATATATGTGTAATAAGAGTATCCAATAAAAACAAACACATTTAAGAGAACTTCAATGAGGGCTTATTCTCATTAAATTCAGGATTAGTGTCTCCCTGCGATCGGATAATGTGCCTTACCAAACTTTCACACCCATCTCAGTAAAAAAACTTAACTGTTCACACTACTCTAATTTAACAAAACTATAACCTTCTTCATACACATTTTTTGTGCTTACTGAGGCGGTAAGCCAAAAGCAGAGTAGATAATATCATATTTCTTTTCCCTCATCATCTTGTTCAACAGTCCCTACTTTTGTTCAAAACAACACCAAGGTCTCGAAGCTCCTCAAATGCATGCATAGTTTCGGCATCAAATCCTCCAGCGAACTGCACGGTCGTTTTCATGTACATACCATTATAATATGAGTAACTCCAACAAAAGATGCATATATGAGTGTGATGTATGAAATTGTGGTGTTATTTTAGGTTTCACAACCTGATGAATTCGGAAGGCAAATGACGCCCTGAAGTAACATATAATCTAAAGAAGAATCTTTTTCCGATACTTCTCCCTTGGACTGAAGTTCCGATACGTGTATATATATATATATATATATAGAGAGAGAGAGAGAGAGAGAGTTGTGTCGTGTTGTGTGGAGGCGGCTTCTCCTGCCATTCCTTCTGTCTTGGCGTTTTTTGTTCCTTCCTCAATTTTGCAGTGAACTAGTGGTTGACGATGACGAAGAAGCAGCTCAACGACGACACATATTCTCAGTCGCATATATATATATATATATATATATATATATATATATATAGAGAGAGAGAGAGAGAGAGAGAGAGAGAGAGAGAGTGAGAGAGAGAGAGAGACGTAGCATCTGATTTGGCATCAACTTCACCAATTTGACAGCCACTTGGACAACAGTTAACGACGTCAACAAAAAAGCATAACCAAGGCTAACCTTGCTTAAAATTTGAAAGATAAAGGACTTAGTTGGGACAAAAAAAAGATAAAGGACTAAATCGTTATATAAAATTAAGTTAAGGGACCTCAGAAATATTTTAGCCTTTTTATTATTACTATTATAATTGTTTAATTTACTTCAGTGCAGTTAAATTCACTTCAATTCAGTAAACTCTAATTTAGAGGCTGTTTACTTTTTTTCCATTAATACCTGAATGGATTAAGCTGTCTGAGTGGATGAATCTGTCTGATTTGAAAAAATATCCTGTTGTTTCTTTCTTTTCTAAATGAACTATCTGAATGACAGAAATGACTATTTTACCCCTCAATATGAATTAAGTCCTTTTTGATAAAGGACAGATTGAGCATTTTAGTTTATATAATCAATTTAAATTATATAACATAATATTTATTTAATTTATATTATAATAAATATTAATAAATCATATTATAATTATCAGGTATATTTAAATAATCAGATAATATTTTATAACTATATTAAGTTATATTTTAATATATATATATATATAGTTATATTAATTTTTTAATAGTCAATATAAAAAAATCAATTTAAATAATATAACATAATATATATATTTTAATTTATATTATAATATATATTCATAAATCATATTATAATTTTCAGATATATTTAAATAATCAGACAATATTTTTATAATATATTAAGTTATATTTTAATATATATATAGTTATATTAATTTTTTAATGTTCAATATAAAAAATCAATTTAAATAATATAACATAATATATATTTTAATTTATATTATAAGATATATTCATAAATTATATTATAATTTTCAGATATATTTAAATAATTAGACAATAGTTTTATAAATATATTAAGTTATATTTTAGTATATAGTTATATTATTTTTTAATAGTTAATATAAAAAAAATCAATTTATATAATATAACATAATATATATTTTAATTTATATTATAATATATATTCATAAATCATATTATAATTTTTAGGTATATGTAAATAACTGCACAATATTTTTATAAATATATTAAGTTATATTTTATTATATATAGTTATATTAATTTTTTAAATAGTCAATATAAAAATCAATTTATATAATATAAAATAATATATATTTTAATTTATATTATAATATATTTATATTCATAAATTATATTATAATTTTCAGGTATATTTAAATAATCAGACAATATCTTTATAAATATATTAAGTTATATTTTATTATATATAGTTATATTCATTTTTTAATAGTTAATATAAAAAAATCAATTTATATAATATAAAATAATATATATTTTAATTTATATTATAATATATTTATATTCATAAATCATATTATAATTTTCAGGTATATTTAAATAATCAGACAATATTTTTATAAATATATTAAATTATATTTTAATATATATATTTATATTAATTTTTTTATCAATAAATAGTTTATATTTTATGAATTTTAAATGTATAATATTAATATATATTTTAAATTTATATTATATATACTCAATTATAATTAAGATTATATGATAATTTATACTATATATACTCAATTCTTTTATTATTAAAGAGGTAATTTTGGTATATTTAAATATTTCGTCTTAATGGTAAGGACACCCAAAAGTTCTTAATGAAAAAGACATTATTAAGATCATTAAGTAAAATTAAACAACAAAATATACCGATCGATTAAGTTCGACAAGATGTTCGATAAAGTAAAAGAAATGCGCCTTAGTTAAGTTCAACTAATTTTAGCGAGAAAGAACAGAGCTAGGTCCCATGATAATAATTGTAGAGTTAAATAGTATGGGAGGAATTTGGGTTGCGCCATTTTTAGGGCATGTGTGGTCTATATTCTGAATATTGAATTTGCATTTTTAATCTGAATATTTATTAATTATAAAACTCAAATTTAAAATTTTCAAGTACTCAACTAACAAATTCTTATATATAATATATCTACTTTATATCATATCATCTCCCACTTTCATCTTTTTATATTTAAAATAAAACTACTTCTCTTTCTCTCCTCCTTTTATATTTAAAGAATATAATTACATTTATCTTTTTCTCTTTTTATATAGAAAACATAACTATTTTTCTCTCCCTTTTATTTTTAAACCGTACAACTAAATACTATATAATAATATATCGGCTGTTTTTCAAAAATAAGTTTACATCTACACTTAAGACTTCTGAATTCTAAAGTAAACAATGATGATTTGTAATCACAAGATTCTCAATACCGCAAATTTCGATTACTAAAATTCTAAATCACATCTCATTCTAGAGTAAACATCTCATTAGGGGTTCTTCCTTTATTCATTAAAGCAATTTTAGTGGAAAATTTTGGAGAGGTTTAATATTGCGAGGTATAAGGATACAAATAGACATTACCTCTCGTGTTGAGGTGTTACTCTGTTCTTTTGGACTGAATGAATCTGAATCAATCAATCAATTGAAGTGAATCGAATCAATTGATGAATCAATCAACTGGATGGATTCGAATCAATCGAATCAAATATATATTAATAGTAAATAATAATATAATAATAATAATAAATGTTGAAAATCAGGCCTTCTCCCCAACACTGCTCAAGCCTGGACGGAACCTTCGGGAATGTCCTACACATATTCAACAAATTTGCCTGACATGACGTATCGTGTCAGTCAACCCAGGTCAGACAAATCAAACAAATCTCATTAATAGAATCAGATAAATTCAGAAAACAAGGTTATCACCGAATATTCAACATCGTTTTCTTTTATCAGCACATAGACTCCCAAGGTCGCAACCAAGTGTCACGGAAGTATCTACATAGGAATACTCCGGACGTGGGTACCATTCAGGTTTTATCCCGCAACACAGTTCCGCAAGATATATCAACATATAAACTCCCAAGGCCGCAACCAAGGGTCACGGAAGTATCTATACAGGAATACTCCGGACGAGATAGATAATACGAGCACCATTCCATAGACAGTAATATATGCAATATTCTGAAATTTTAAGACGTAAGGTCCGAGCAAGATTCACTTGCCTCAAATCCAACGAGAGTTACTCCCTTGATAACACAATGGCTCGAACGACCACACCCGAAAGCTCAACCTATTACATGTTCGTCGATTAACACCTTATGGTAACAATGATGACTAACGACAATTTCCCCCCGTCTCGTTAAGATTATAAACCTAGTTGTTCATGTCGCCGGAATCGAAATTCTCTGTTTTTAACCATAATGCATATTACTAAATTCCTCGGTTCGCCATTTCACAATTTATCATCTCGTTGATCAATGTTCTAATACAACACTCCTACGTCGTGATTATGGCCCAAGGCCACCATAATTATATCACTAATTTTAGTTTAAATTACTAGAATGGAACGATTAAGCACTAATTCTCTGAAATCTTAACATGCTTGAATACTTATCCAAATCGATAGTTGTTAGTTAGTTCACCAAGGAATTATTAACGTTTTTACGATGTGGTAATAGGGTTATAATTGAAATCTTCAACAAGATGATTCTAAGGTGTTGGTGACTAACAACTCGGTTATGAGTTCCCATCTAACTACGAGTACTACCATCACCCATTCCAATTACTATCAAGATAGGCATCAATTAACAATTGTGATAGTTTTCACCATTCCGATCATTATCGAAAGTTCTAAACTACCCAAGGCATCTGAAAATTTAGTATGACTCGTACAACAACACTGAAATGAGTTCAAGATTCGATAAACTTACCTTAATTGACCAAAAGAGGATGAAGAACGACGAAGGACGATGAAGAATGAGATGGTAGCACCTTCAAAACCTCCTCCGGAGCTTGCTCAACTCACTCCAACAGGATAACACATGATTAGGGAAGCTAGAATAGACTTAGGGAAGGTGGAGGATAGTATAAAAGAGCAAGGGGTGAGTTTTGGGTCAGAAGAAATGAAATGGAGGGTGTCCTTTTATAAATTCTGAATGGCTTTATGTACGTTAGGCTAGAAGCTTTACGTACGTAAGCCATGTTACGTACGTTATTGCTGAAAGCTTAACGTACGTAAGGAAAACTCAGAACTAACTAGACTAAATCACACACATCGTTACGTACGTAACGAAAGTCGGCTAACGTATGTAACACCCGTTGACTTGCCTATCGCTATCGCGCCGAAAGTTGGTCTGACAATGCACCATCCGACGAATATTCCCTATCCGAAGACCAAAGACCACGTTACGTACGTAAGGTATTATCTTTAGCATACGTAATGTCACACACTTAGCGTACGTAATACATAGCTTATAACGTACGTAAGGTTCAGTTTGTTCACTAAGTTATTATCACATTGATTCCTTATAACGTGACTCCCTCTCAATCTCATCGAGTAATCTCTCGGTTAACAAGACGTTGGCCACCATCATATTCGCACCGATAATTGCCCAACGACATCAAGGTATGTCACCGACAAATCATCACTCATCACACAATCACACTACAAGAATAACATGTGTGGACAAGCTTTATTCATGATAATACAGTACAAACATATCATTCAACATACATTTATTGTGACGGAGTACATTTATTTATTACATAGTAGAAATATAAATGATCGCTTAACTTGAAACATCATGTAATACTGGTTGTATTACATACCATCCCCCTTAAAAATAGTTTCATCACGAAAATAATAAAATAACTCGGGATGACTCTCCATCATGCTCGACTCGGTCTCCCAAGTCGCTTCTTCTATGCCATGGTGCGACCATTGAACTTTTACAAGAGGTATGGCCTTATTCCTTAGTGTCTTTACGCGTCGATCCAAAATTGCGGTTGGGACTTCTCTAAAGGTAACATCATTAGAAATCTCTACCTCATCAAAATTAATCTTTTGACTTAGGTCGTACACGTATTTCCTCAGCTAGGAAATGTGGAAGCCATTATGCACTTCGTCTAATGAAGGTGGCAACGCCAGTCGATAAGCGAGTTTACCAACTCGGTCCAGTATTTCGAACGGGCCAATAAATCTCGGGCTCAATTTGCCTTTCTGGCCGAAGCGCCGAACACCCCGCATCGGCGATACTTTGACCCAAACATGGTCCCCGACCATAAATTCCAACGGTCGTTGGCGGTTCATAGCATATGACTTTTAGCGGCTCTGAGCTGCCAACATGTGTTTTCGAATGATGGAAATATTCTTAATAGATTCCTGGATCAGATCCAACTCGGTAGCGACGACATCGGACATGTCATCCCAACACAGAGGAGACTTGCACCTCCTACCGTATAAGGCCTCGAAGGGTGCCATGCCTATGCTTGCATGCCAGCTGTTGTTGTATGAAAACTCCGCCAAGCAGAGGTGTCTGGCCCAATCCTTACCCCAATTGAGTATAAACGCTCTTAATATATCCTCCAGGGTCTGTATAGTATGTTCTGTCTGTCCATTTGTTTGAGGGTGATAGCCGTGCTGAAATGTAACTGAGTACCTATAGCCTTGTGGATAGCCTTCCAGAAGCGGGACACGTATCTAGTGTCTCTATCTGATATGATTACCGAGGGAACGCCATGTAGTCTCCCTACTTCCCGGATAAAGATGGCAGCCAGCTTCTATGTCCCAGTGGTCTCCTGAATTGGAATGAAATGTGCCGACTTCGTCAGTCGGTCTACAACGACCCATATTGTGTCTTTTCCTCCCGCCGTCATTAGTAACTTGGTGACAAAATCTATTGATATGCTCTCCCATTTCCATTCCGGAATGGGTAAGGGCTGCATGATTCCGGCCGGCCTGCGGTGTTCAATCTTCACCTATTGACATGTCATACATCGAGCAACGAACCTCGCTACCTCCTGTTTCATGTTCTTCCACCAGAAGCTCTTCCGCAGATCCTTATACATTTTGCTCGCCCCGGGATGTATCGAATAGGGAGTAGAATGAGCTTCCTTGAGTATAGTTTGTTTAAGCTCGGCATTCGGTGGAATATAAATTTTGTTCTTAAACCTCACCAAGTTCCCTTGGATCCTGTAGTCTGAAATAATCCCCCCTTCGGCCCTTGCGCCGATCTCACGAAGTTCCGGGTCTTCCATTTGTGCCTGGCATATCTCGTCCAGCAAGGATGAATGAATGTTGATTGAGCACAACTGTCCCTGGCGGTGTTGTATCCATACTTCAATGCCATTTCTCCTTAGATCTTGCTGCAATTCCGACTGTATCGTTAAACTGGATAGTGTCATCTCCTGTGTAGTTTTCTGACTCAGTGCATCTGCTACGACGTTGGCCTTTCCAGGGTGATATAAAATCTCCACATCGTAATCCTTGATCAGCTCCAGCCAACGCCTCTGTCTCATGTTTAACTCCCTCTGGGTGAAAATATATTTGAAACTCTTGTGGTCTGTAAAAATCTTACAGGTAACCCCATAAAGGTTGTGTATCCAAATCTTAAGGGCGTGGACCACTGCAGCCAGTTCCAAATCGTGCGTCGGATAGTTCACCTCATATGGCTTAAGTTGACGAGAGGCGTATGCAATAACTCTGTCATTTTGCATGAATAAACATCCAAGTCCATTCTTAGACGCATCGGTGTATATTACGAATCCTTCCGTGCCCTGCGGTAGTATCAGTATTGGCGCAGTAGTCAGCTTCCTCTTCAGTTCGTCGAAGCTCTCCTGACAATCTGTTGTCCAGACAAACTTGGTACTTTTCCTTAGTAGATTCGTCAACGCCCGAGCAATACAAGAAAAAGCTTCGACAAACCATCGATAATATCCTGCCAATCCCAGGAAACTCCTCACTTCCTTGACATTTCTTGGTGATTCCAAACTCATAACTGTCTCGATCTTCTGGGGGTCCACCTTAATGCCTTCTGCTAAAATTACATGTTCCAAAAAGGTCATCTCCGGCATCCAGAACTCGCATTTAGAAAGTTTGGCATAAAGTTGGTGTTGCCTCAAAACACTCAACACCTGCCTCAAGTGTTCCTCATGCTCCTGTCGGCTCCGGGAATAGATCAAAATGTCGTCAATGAAAACTACCACACACTTATCGAGAAATTCTATCAGAACCTTATTCATCAATTCCATGAAAATGGCTGGGGCATTAGTCAAGCCAAACGACACCACCATATACTCGTAGTGTCCGTAATGCGGTCTTTGGAATATCCTCATCTCGAATTCTCAATTGGTGATATCCAGAACGTAAATCGATCTTTGAAAACACGGTCGCTCCCTATAGTG
The DNA here is from genome assembly GCA_033398695.1 of Orobanche coerulescens. Taxonomy (NCBI): domain Eukaryota; kingdom Viridiplantae; phylum Streptophyta; class Magnoliopsida; order Lamiales; family Orobanchaceae; genus Orobanche; species Orobanche coerulescens. The sequence goes on along the minus strand of CM065812.1, from coordinate 125,442,238 downwards.
GGTCCAGTAACTCATCAATCCTCGGAAGCGGGTTACGGTTCTTAATAGTGACTTTATTTAGTTCTCTGTAATCGATACACAGGCACAGGGAGTTGTCTTTTTTCTTCACAAAAAGGACCGGCGCACCCCATGGCGAAGTGCTCGGACGAACGAGCCCGTTCCTTAGCAATTCTTCGAGTTGTAAATTTAATTCCTTTATCTCGGCTGGTGCCATCCTGTATGGTGCCTTGGAGATAGGCGTCATTCCTGGCTCAAGTTCAATCGAGAGATCGACCTCCCGTCGTGGCGGCAATCCTAGTAATTCATCGTGAAAAACATCCGGAAATTCGCTCACCGTGGGAATATTAGCAACCGACAGTTGTGATGTGTCCTCCTGAAGAATATATCACAAATAATACGTTCTCCGATCGTCACAAAATACTCCTGCTGTAAGGAGACTGAGGGACCCCTTAGTACTAAAGTGTTCTCGGCCTCTGATTATGTGAGTGGCACCGTCAGGAGTTGTAACGGAAACTGTCAGGTGATAGGTGTCTAATACCGTCCTGTGCATTATCATCCAGTCCATACCCAAAATAACATCTTCGTTCTGGAGTGGAAAAACCATGAGATCTGCTGTCCAGCCCTGATTATCGATGCGGATCAGGCAGTTTTGAACTTCCAAATTACCCCCCACCCTGCTACCCTCGGGTAGCTTAATAGTAAAAGATTCACAAGGTACACAAGGAAGATTCAAACAGTTAACACATTCCACAGATATGAACGAATGGGTCGCTCCAGTATCAAACAGTACATGAACAGGCTGGGAATTAATAAGAAGTGTACCTGAGACAGCAGGTGTAGTCTGGTTATCAGTAGCCCTTAGTTCGAACACGCGGGATAGAAGTGTCCCCGAGAAGGGTGCAGTGCCTCCCCCGTGCCCACGTCCTCTTCCAGCACCATATGGAGGAGTTTGGTAAGGTGGGGATCGATAGTCGGACATGGAGGATGCTCTGGATGTCTGAATCGAGCCTTGCTGACTCTGAGGAGCTGAAATTGGTGTAGGTTTGATCCATGAATAGTAGCGAGACATGTGCCCACCCTTTCTGCATGAAAAACACTTTGTAGACGCCTTACAATACTGACTCATGGTATGCCCTACTATGCCACAATTGAAACAGCTCCGGCGAGAGGGTCCGTCAGATGTTCCTTTCTATTGGGACGAAGCTGCAATTTTAGAGGAGAACCCAATTCCTGAGTTCATTCTGCTGGTGCTCCCGGACTGATTAGATGTCTTCTGCTTCTTATGGTTATGCCTGACATCCGAACTGACAACCGTACCGGCGTATGCTGTGACCACGTCCTCATATGCCCTCGGAGTGGTGCAGTGAAACCCGACCGCATAACATTGAACATCTTCCAGCAACTATTGAGCAAGGTGGCAAATTCATTGATCTTCCGATGGAACCATCTGTGCAACATAGCTTAGTTCGGTCCTGTAAGCTCGAATGATTTCTGATTCTTCGTAAGTTACGAGGTCCTCGCATCAAGAAACTCTGCGCTGAAAGCCCGAGCCGACTGGGCGATTGCCTCTCAATAATTTGGAAAACTCACTCCATCCGACTACTCTGTCCTCTGGCTTATAGGTCCTCCACCATCGGGCTTCAGTGTCGTGGAGCTGGTTGATTCCGAGCGGTACCTTTCGGTTCCCTGGGCAACCGATCACCTCAAAGGCAGTCTCCATCTCGGAGATCCAATCATCCACGTACTTATCCCCTTATCCATCGAATAATGGCGGTCTGGCCTTCAGCATCTCTCCCAGCCAACGGTCTTTCCCAATGTTCTCTTCTATGTCAATGACCGGTACTCGTTCCGCCCGGTTGACCTGAGCAATCCCCATAGCAATGGCCTGGGCGAGTGTCTGGATGAAGGCTGGATCAAATCCCCCATTGTTCTGATTTTCCGCCTCCTGTTCGTTCTGATTAACAGGCGGTGGCTGATTTCCGGCTGGGCTAGTTTCACCGGTGTTCCTGTCTTCCTATTGATTCATAGCGGAACCCTGGGCAGCGTTTAAATTCCTTCTAGCTCCACGACGTGCCATTAGTGATGATTGTTCGATCTAGAAGTTTAGTACAAAAAGTCTCTGAGTTTTTACTGAATTCAAACATTTTACCTGATTCTCAAGAGTTTACGTGTTTTTTTTACCTCGACATTCCTCGAGGAGTTACGGTCGCCAGGAGTGTTGGACTTTTGATTGTAAAATGTTTTCAAAATATTTTGATACAACTTTCCATGTGAGTTTTCGTCTCTGATACCATTTTCTGTAACGCCCCAAAATAAACCGGATGCCACAGTGCCGTGAATCCCGTGCGGGACCCACAAGGCGAATTTTAAAAGAGGTTTTAAAAAAATTTATTCAACAAGTAGTTTGCGGAAATGTTCTAATGAAAGTGTTCGTACAACCGAAATACAAAAGGTAATAATGTCCGTTCATACGGTTATTACACAACGTGGATTATTCAAATATAGTTTAAGAAATTAACAGGCCTTCTCCCCAACACTGCTCAAGCCTGACCGGAACTTTCGGGAATGTCCTGCACATATTCAACAAATTTGCCTGACACGACGTATCGTGTCAGTCAACCCAGGTCAGACAAATCAAACCAATTTCATTAATAGAATTAGATAAATTCAGAAAACAAGGTTATCACCGAATATTCAACGTCGTTTTCTTTTATCAGCACATAGACTCCCATGGTCGCAACCAAGGGTGACGGAAGTATCTACACAGGAATACTCTGAATGTGGGTACCATTCAGGTTTTATCCCGCAACACAGTTCCGCAAGATATATCAACATATAAACTCCCAAGGCCGTATCCAAGGGTCACGGAATATCAACATATAAACTCCTATCCCGTTAAGATTATAAACCTGGTTGTTCATGTCACTGGAATCGAAATTCTCTGTTTTTGACCATAATGCATATTACTAAATTCCTCGGTTCGCCATTTCACAATTTATCATCTCGTTGATCAATGTTCTAATACAACACTCCTACGTCGTGATTATGGCCCAAGGCCACCGTAATTACATCACTAATTTTAGTTTAAATTACTAGAATGGAACAATTAAGCACTAATTCTCTAAAATCTTAACATGCTTGAATACCTATCCAAATCGATAGTTGTTAGTTAGTTCACCAAGGAATTATTAACGTTTTTACGATGTGGTAATAGGGTTATAATTAAAATCTTCAACAAGATGATTCTAAGGTGTTGGTGACTAACAATTCGGTTATGAGTTCCCATCCAACTACGAGTACTACCATCACCCATTCCAATTACTAGCAAGATAGGCATCAATTAAAAATTGTGATAGTTTTCACCGTTCCGATCATTATCGAATGTTCTAAACTACCCAAGGCATCCGGAAATTTAGTATGACTCATATAACAACACTGAAATGAGTTCAAGATTCGATAAACTTACCTTAATTGACCAAAAGAGGATGAAGAACGACGAAGGACGACGAAGAATGAGATGGTAGCACCTTCAAAACCTCCTCCGGAGCTTGCTCAACTCACTGCAACAGGATAACACGTGATTAGGGAAGCTAAAATTGACTTAGGGAAGGTGGATGATAGTATACAAGAGCAATGGGTGAGTTTTGGGTCGGAAGAAATGAAAGGGAGGGTGTCATTTTATAAATTCGGAATGGCTTTACGTATGTTAGGGCAGAAGCTTTATGTACGTAAGCCATGTTACGTACGTTATTGGTGACAACTTAATGTACATAAGGAAAACTCAGAACTAACTGGACTAAATCACACACATCGTTACGTACGTAACGAAAGTCGGCTAACGTACGTAACACCCGTTGACTTGCCTATCGCTATCGTGCCGAAAGTCAGTCTGACAATGTTGTAGGTCACAAGTCGTCCAGGAATAAGTCTAGAGGGGGGGTGAATAGACTTATTGAAACTCTTAAACTCTTTTTCTCAAAGAGTAAGTTTCTTCAGCTGATGAATAAACAAATGACTTGGAGTCGTTTGTTCTTAATACGTGCGGAAATCAGCTGATGGCGAATACAAAACAACTAATGAAACACTTAATGATGAATGCAGCAGTTAAGGTATGATGTTATAAAATAGTAAAGAACGCAGGCAATTATAGTGGTCTCAGAAGTGTGGTAATCCTCTACTAATCCACTTTTCTCCAAACCAGTTGGAGATGAATTCACTATAATTCTCAACCAGTGATAAATATTACAGTGATTCAACCACACTACAACAGCTTCCAACCAGTGGAAATCCGTGCCGTTGTAACACACTTGACTGCCTTGCACCTCTTGATCCTCGATCCTTGGATGCCTTTACAGTCTCTTAACTTCAACCAGTGAAGTACCCCGAACTCAGGATTTAAGACACGAGTTATTGTGTTCTCCAACTAAGAGCTTCTTCAAGTATGAACTTTTTAGAACCGCTCTTTTCACGATGCTGTATTTCGCTTTTAGATAGCTTGAATGCTTTGATCACTTGAAAGTATGTTCGCACCGTGTATTTTTGTGTTGTGTGCTCAGCTTCAAATCTTCGGATATATATAGGTCACGATCTCTGAGCTTTTCCTTCATAGCCGTTGCAAATCTTTTCAACAAATCCGTCCGTTGGAGAGGTAGACTTCATTGTTTTCTTTTTTGAATGTTGCAAGGCTAGATTCCCATATTTTAATTTATCTTCCGACCGTTGTGAAGACTCTACATGTGATGCGCCGAATCTTTTGAATATAAAACGATTAAAGTCTTCAAGGTGGGTCTGGATGAATTATTTTAATTCATATCTTTTGCGGGAATCACTCCAATTTGTCTCTTCACGTTGCATGTGACTTTCCGTAATATTTTACTTTTCAACGCATGCTGACGTGGACTTGGAGTACTTGGCTGATCTTGACTAGGCTGATGTGCAGTTAACTTCTCTGCAGTCTGGACCTCTCTGATGTTCATTGTTTAGGACTTGTCTGATCAGATGACTTGTCTGAGGTGCCTTGACTGCAGTCTGGTCAAACATCTATGATAAATTTTTGTTGACCAGAACTACTCTGACTTGAATCGGCTGTACCTCTCTGATGAACTTAGCTAATCTTCAGTACTTAGCCGATTTTCATCCTAACTTATTTTTGGCCTATAGAAGATACTCATTTGGTTCTTCCTTACATTTTTGCCAAATAATAAACATTTGAATTTATACTGATGACATCATCAAAATCTAACAAGTATTCCTAACAAATTCCCCCTATTTTGATGATGGCAAAACTTAAGGAAATATTCAAATGAACAAGTCTGCACTTGAGTGCAAGACACAAACTAAAGTCAGTCTAATTTTTGAGACAACTGGGAATTGTCATTCAAAAGACTGTTATAAAGTTTTTCTGTTGATTACAAGTACATGGCTTGAATAGAATAAGTACAGAAAAATTAATCAATTACAATTACATCCAAAATCTATCTGCCCCTTCCTCTGCGAACAGTTTGCTTGGGAGGTCTAAATAGTTTTACACCGATTGGTTTACTTTTGATAGGTACAAGACCATATTTCCTCCTTATGACTAGGGCAGCAAAGTCTTGGTCTTCTTTTGAAGAGAACTTGTGCTCTTCACATAGCTTTCTAATTTCTTCTTGAAGCTCTAGCTCGTCAAGCTCATTATCCAAACGGGTCGGCGCTTCCACTGTTCTGAATGGAGGAATCATAAGATAAGCATTCCATTTGGCTGCATATTTAAGCATTATCTTCCACAGAGTAGGCCATCTAGCATCCATGTAGTTGATGAATGACTACTGGGGCGAGCATTCTTTATCTAGAAGAATCTCCCAGAGGTAGAACTGCTCTGTGAATTGTTTCTTGGCATCTGCCGAATTGTTCATGAATTCTGTTTGTAACAATTCTTCAACATGCCACAACTGTTTGCCTTCCCATTCGAATCTTTGTTCATCTTCCTCTCTTGTTCTTCTCTTCTTCTCCAGAGACTGCTTCTCCACAGACTGCTCTTTAGGTTGGCTGGGGGCAGATATCTCCTTTCTTTTCAGACTTGATGGTCCTCCTTCAATTTGGAGAATATCTTGCCTCTTTTTTGTTCTTAGCTCTTTCCTTATTTCTCCTTGAGTACTTCCTTCCCCCTGAATTCTATCTTCCCCCTTTTTGCCAGCATCAACTAAAGTAGTCAACTGCTGCTCTATTCTACACATCCAGTCAGACATGCCAAATGACATTCTGTTGTTGGTTGGGGGAGGAGGCTGAGGTACTTCCCTCTGAAGAAACGTGTCAATCTTTGCATTGATGGATTGGAGGTCAGGAGTGACCTGAGATGCCAGCAGCTCTCCAATGGTATCCTTCACTATCTGCCTTATCAGCTCAGTCACCGCAGGTGAGATTTGAGCTGGTGGAGAGTGCTCGCCTGAGCCTTCTGCAAATGAAGCACTGGACTGCAGGCTCCTATCTGCAGCTGGTACTCCAGATGGGGTCTTTTCTGGGGTCCCTGATCTGGAGCCCTCAGCCAACCCGGCGTCTAGGCTGGTATACCGGGCAGGCGCCCCAGTCCTATCTGCAGCCTCTTGTATTGGCTCTTGCTCCGGCTCCCTTTCTCCTTCTTCCTTCTCTTGCTCTTTCTCCTGCTCTTCCTCCTTTTCTTCTTCAATATTTTCTTTTTCTTTCTCAGCTCCGTGATCTCCTCCTTCATCTTTATCATCATCCTCATCATCATCATTATTATCATCATCATTTTTCCGATCTTTTTCTCCTTCATTCTCATCATCTTTTTTACCTTCATCATCATCCTTATCTCCTTCATCATCCTCCTGTGCTACTTCTTCACCTTCTTCAGCTCCTTCATCAATTAACTCTTCTGTTTTCTCAATTTCCTTAGAATTTTTTTCAACTAAAATCTTTTCTTCTTCTCTTCTCTCTTCGTGCTCTTCTTCCTCGTCATTTATGACAATGACTTCCTCATTTTCTTCTCCATTTACCTCTTCAATTCTAATTTCTCTCTCTTCTTCTTCCTCCTTCTCCTCTTCTCCAAAGGAACCATAAAAAATACTGAACATAATGGAATGGATGAATTGGTCCATGTTGGTTTTAAAATGAGACATGAACCAATTCTCCTGGAGGATTAAAACTACATCTGATTCTTCACAAAAATGAATCAGTACCTCCTCTGTGGCTTGAGGATATTCCCAACCACTGGTTTCAATGTAAGTTTGAAGATTTGTAAATGACACTGATTTGGAAAACTTCCACTCTTCAAAAATATTGACAAAAGAGTGTTTTAAGGCTTGTGGTTTAACAAGCTGTAATTGTTAAATGGACAGGTTGAAAACATTATTTTCCAGTAGGTTAAATGGGTAATTGAGTCTCCAGGCTGCCTGGAGCAGGCTGGTCTTCCAGGTGAGTAGGTGACCTGGCTGCAGGACTGGCGTAGTGATCTGACTGCTCCTCCTGACTAAACTACAGTTGCCTAGGCCTCTTGGGAGAGGGTTCTGGAGATGACTGCATGATCGATGGTTCTCCAGGGGCTGGTCCCCTTCTCTTGAATCGGACATCTATGGGAGTGTTGTCTGACTCGGAGTCTGACTCAGCTGCAGTTGGGTTGTCTTCTGTAGGCTTGTCCAACTCGTCTGATAAATCGTATCTGGGGTAGGTCCTTGTGTCAGACAGTTCTTTCAACATCTGGGCTGCTCTCCTTGTGCCTCCCAGTTTTCTCAACGTCTCTTGGTCAAGATGACCAAGCCTCTTATTGATGTGAAAGGTGTCAGTACTCCCCTTTGCCACACCCATCTTTTCCAGCATCCAACTCAGCTGCGTTCCAAACGCCAGCTTGGTTTTAAATCTCTTCTCATCAACAAGCCATTCAGTTTTGTTGACTTCGCGAACAAGTTGCCTAAAAATGTAATCCGCCCAATCAATCTCTTCATCTTGAATCAGTGCTCCCAGCACTGTGAACTTTGCCGATGACAGTTGGTCGTAACTGCCAGCCATTCCCATGATGATTTTGTTGGTAATATCCAACGCATATCGATAGACCTTCTTTATTTTGCTCCTTTTAGCAGTAAGTTTCAGCTTCGTCGGTTGGTCAATCGCCTTGATTTTCTTCCAGGTTTCGGCTGCTGGCTGTTTGAGTGCCTCGACGGGTATGCTGCGGTGCCTCATACTAAAGGCTATACGAATCGAATCCGGCGAAATGTCGACTTGTCTTCCGCCAACTGTGCTCCGAATGCCTCCTTGAATCACATATGCTTCGCGATAGAAAGCGATGATGTCTTCCTTGTAGAGGTGCTTTGGGCTGATGTCCAGGAATGGGTAGATCCTATTGTATTTCATCGAATGGATTAAGTCAAGCACGTCGTAATTCTCCAGATTTGTTTCCAACAAGCCCTCGAAATCAACGACCAGAGAGAAGATAATCTGGTCCTTGACCGCCTTCATGTTAACGCCTTCGAAGTACGATTCCATTTCTGCAAACAAAGGTTTTTTAGTGTATTTGGAGTTCAAGAATTTTGCTCTGTAAATCTAGGGTTTCTGGTAAGCGTAAAAGGTAAAGTGAAGAGGTTTTCGTCCTTATAAAGAAGATGAAAAGACGTTGGATTAAAATATTATTTATTTTGAAATGGTGGTACGCCTTTTGAGATTCTATTTAAATTTCAAATTTGAAAGCGGTGGTCCAGGCTTTAATTTTGAAATTTAACGGTTGGTTTTAATTGGCCACCGTGGAGGTCGATTTATCAAGTGATCGCCATGTGTATTTAAATTGCCATTTGTGAACCGCTTGTGAACCAAAATTAATATAATATTATTATACATAAGGCAGATAACAATTAAATATTCAAAGGTCGGTTGGGTTTAGAAAACTTAGCTGGTTTGACTGTTGACTGTTGACCGCTCTGCATCAGGTGAGTTGACTTCATGGACTTCTCGCCTGAGATTCTGATCAGCTAGGTTCCTTTGTCCGTCCTTCGTCCACTTGCCTGCATCAGCTAGGATCTGATTTCTTTAGTCAGCTGGGTCCGTCCTTCCTCTGAGATGCTTCACCTTGCTTCCGTACTAGATTCCCAATCTAGTAATTCAAGATCTCTGCTCAGCTCCAAAAACCTTTCTTCTGACAAATGTTTGGTAAAGATGTCAGCTATTTGGTAGTCTGTGCTGACTCTTTCAACTCTAACTCTTTTGTTAAGCACGTGCTCTCTGATGAAGTGGTGCTTAACATCAATGTGCTTGGTCCTCGAATGCAAAACCGGATTGTTGGTTATTGCAATAGCACTATTGTTGTCACACCACATAGGAACTTCATTGGCAATGATATTATAATCACTCAGCTGTTGTCTGATCCATAAGATTTGGGCACAACAGCTACCTGCAGCTAGGTATTCTGACTCAGTGGTGGAGATATAGTTAGAAACCTGCTTCTTGCTAAACCAGGATATCAGTCTGGTTCCTAGGAATTGGCACGTTCCACTAGTGCTTTTCCTATTGATTTTGCACCCTACGAAATCTGCATCTGAATATCCTGACAGCTCGAAGTTATCATCCTTGGGGTACCATAGTCCAACATTGACTGTAGACTTAAGGTACTTTATTATCCTCTTGGCTGCATCTAGGTGTGATTGCTTCAGCTTGGACTGAAATCGCGCACAAACTCCTACGGCATAGGATATGTCTGGCCTGCTTGCAGTGAGGTAAAGCAATGATCCAATGAGTCCTCTATAGTGGGTTGAGTCCACTGATATGCCTCCCTAATCTGCATCTAAGTGAGTACTTGTGCTCATAGGAATTCTTGCTGGCTTGGCTGATTCCATTCCAAATCTCTTGATCAGGTCTTTGGTATACTTAGCTTGGTTGATGAAAATTCCATTTTCCATCTGCTTAACTTGTAGTCCGAGAAAGAAGTTAAGCTTTCCCATCATACTCATCGCAAATTCTCCTTGCATGAGGTTGGAGAATTTCTCACATAACTCTGGATTGGTTCATCCACATATATCTGGACTATCAATATGTGGCCTTCGTGCTCCACTCTGAATAGGGTCTTGTCCACCTTTCCTTTGCAAAAACCATTTTTCTCAAGAAATATAGACAATGTTTCATACCACGCTCTAGGTGCTTGCTTAAGTCCATAGAGAGCCTTCAACAGCTTGTAGACTTTGTCTCCTTTGACAAAACTTGGGGGTTGCTCTACATAGACTTCTTCTTCTAGGATGCCATTTAGAAAAGCACTCTTTACATCCATCTGATAGACTTCAAAATCTTTGAATGCAGCATATGCGAGGAATAGTCTGATGGCTTCTAATCTTGCAACGGGTGCATAGGTTTCATCAAAATCTATTCCTTCACACTGTGCATACCCTTTTGCTACAAGTCTGGCCTTATTCCTAACAACAGCTCCGTCTTCATCACTCTTGTTTTTGTACACCCATTTGGTGCCAATAACCTTCTTGTGATCTGGTCTGTCTGTTAGTTCCCAAACTTTGTTTCTTTCCATCTGCTCCAGTTCTTCTTGCATGGCATTTATCCAAGAATAATCTTCCAGGGCTTGTTCTGTTGTCTTGGGTTCAATATGTGACATAGAGCATGAGAACATAGCCATTCGTGCAGGTAGAGTTGACTGTCTTGTCTTAACTCCATCAGTCAGCTTCCCGATGATTTGCTGGATTGGATGATCTTTGAGCCACTTGGGGATATCGTCTTCTGCTGGGTCTGTTCCCCCTGTTGGATTGCTCGGGTGGATTTCTGCATCAGCTGGGTTCTGGTCTCCTTGGTCTGCAGCTGGATCAGCTACCGTCTTGTCATCTGCAGCTTGGGTCTGATTTGCAGATGAGTCTTTATCAGCTACAGCTGGGTCTTCATCAGCGGCAACTGGATCAGATCGGTTTGGTGATCCTATCTGATATGCAGTAGGGTCTTCAGCAGCTACAGTTAGATCTTCAGGCTGGTCTGCAGGTGAGTCCACCATTCCAGTGTCATGTACAATGACTTCTTCAAGGGTTGCTGTTTTGAGCTTGTTCTCAATTAACTCAACTTGCTTCCTGTACTCAACAGTAGATTCATCAAAAACAACATGGGGTGTTTCCTCCACAACTAAGGTTCTTTTGTTAAATACTCTATATGCCTTGCTTCTTTGTGAGTATCCCATAAAGAGACCGTCATCAGTTTTAGCATCAAAGGCATTTAGTTGTGTTTTACCGTTGTTGTGGACGAAACACTTACAACCAAAAATATGAAAATAAGCAACTGTAGGAGTTCTATTATTCCAAACCTCATAGGGAGTTTTTCCATGTCTCCCTACTATCATACTCCTGTTCTGAGTATGACAAGCTGTGTTGACAGCTTCAGCCCAGAACCTCTTGGGCAGGTCCGCTTCTGCAATCATGGACCTTGCTACTTCCTTCAGGGTTCTGTTTCTTCTTTCAGCAACGCCACTCTGCTGGGGAGTCCTGGGTGCAGAGAGCTCATGCTGGATCCCATTCTGATCGCTGTAATCAGTGATTGCGTTGTTGAGAAACTCTCCTCCTCTATCTGATCTGATCTTGATAATGGATAGGGATTTCTCATTCTGGATCCTTCTCAGCAGCTCAGGTAGCTTGGTCAAGGTTTCACTTTTCTTATACAAGAAGATAATCCAAGTGTACCTTGAATAATCATCTACTACAACAAGTGCATGCTTCCGGCCACTCAGAGTCCTTGGCTTGATAGGATCAAATAGATCCATGTGGAATAGATCTAATATCCTTGTTGTGAGAGTTGTAGGCTGGACTGGCTTGAATGATGCTCTGGTCTGCTTTCCTTTCTGACATGCATCACAAAGCGCTTCCTTCTTGAATGCTTCATTTGGAAGTCCTCTGACCAGCTTTTGAGAACTAATCTTGTTGATGGCTTTGAAGTTCAGGTGACATAGTCTTTTGTGCCACAGCCATCCGTTCTCAGCTACTGTCTTGGATAGAAAATAGGAGTTAAGTGTTCCTATGTTCCAATCTATCATGTAGACATCTCTCCTTCTGAATCCTTGTAGCTTCACTTCTCCAGATAAGATATCTATCACCATACATTTCCAAATGGTGAAGACTACTAGATTCTTTTCGTCGCAAAACTGGCTTATGCTCAGGAGGTTGTACTTGAGCCCTTTGACATAATGAACTTTGGATATTACAATATTTCCTCGGTGCAGCTCTCCAAAGCCTTTTGTTTGTCCTCTAGAGCTATCTCCAAAGGTTACATCAGGACCTCTTTCTTTGGTGTATTTGGACAGCATCTTTTTGTTCCCGGTCATGTGCCTTGAGCATCCAGAATCTACAAACCATTCTTCACCTCCAAAGTTTGAATTTGCGGAGATGTGGTTGTAGTCCTTCCACCTTTTCTGCAATCAAACAAGCAGAGATTTAGGTACCCAAATCTGTGTGGGTCCTCTTGGGTCAGTTGGTTTCCTGGAGAGTTGATTTCTCCTTGGATTATAGAAATTGTTATTATTATTACCCTTATAAGGTGTGTAAGGTCGAGGTCTAAATCTCCTGTTGGGATTGTATACCGGATATTCCTCAAAATATTGATAGTGTGGGCCATTTCTAAATCTTGGCTGAGACCATTTATTAAACCTTTGAGGTCTCCACACTTGTTCATTTTGGAAATTAGGATAACCTTGAGGTTTCCATATGCCCCTCCCATTTTGAAATCTGTTTTTAGGGAGTTGTTAATAATAGTGGGCATGTTGTCTGGGCTGCTGCTTTTGCCTGGGCCATTGCCTAGTCACTTGTCTAGGTGGCTGCCTTGTGTAACCTGACTGCAGCCTAGACATGTGACTTGGCTGTTGCCTGTTTTTAAATATTAGTTTATATGTAGGCTCAACAGTCGAGACAATTGTTTCTCCCTTGACGAAAGTAGTTTTAGAACTAGAGGGAGTGTGAGGATCATATCCAAGGCCTGATCTGGAATATAGTGGCCTTTTATTGGTACACAATTCTTCCAGAGTTGAAGATGCCTTCAGGGAGGTTATTTCATGGGCCTGAGTCTTATTTGCCTGAGTCATCTTAGTAAATTCAGCTTTGACATGAGCAAGTGCAGCTGATTTTTCTTTAAGTAAGACAGTTAATCAGTTTATCTCAGCTGTATTAACATCAACCTGGTTTTTCAAGTCAGCTGCAGTTATCTCAACCTTATTCAATTCTAGGCTGAGTTTTTCAAAATCATTTTTCAGCTGCCTATTCTCATCTTGCAGCTGAGTCTTCTCTGCTGATACAGCTTGGTGTGCAGATTTGAGTGTTTCAAAATCTTTAAATAGCTGATTTACAGATTCGTGCAGATCCATATCTTGTGACATGGCTGAACTATTATTTGAACCAGAGGGTTTAGAAGTTACCTCTTCATCAGCTAGGTTGGCCATCAGGCAGTCATACTCTTCATCATCATCAGAAAAGAATCCGCTGCTAGATTCTACATGCTCCTGGTCTTCTCCGATGAGGGCCTTTCTTCTATCTTCTTTTTTGCCCACCTCCTTCTTGCTCTCGTCCTTCTTGAGATCAGGACAGTCGATTTAGATGTGTCCTGTCTTGTGACAATTGTAGCACTCCACCTTCCAGCTTCCAGCTTTCTGGTTCCTTCTGGGATTCTCCTTATAATTTTTCTTGTATTTGGATTAGTTTTTCCGGAAGTTGCTGAACCTTTGCATAATAAACGCCATTTCTTCCTCAAAATCTAATGGATTTGGAGGCTTTACATCAGATAAGCTCTTGGCGGGGGACTCGGCTGCAAAGGCTATTCCCTTCTCTGCAGGTTCAGTTGAGCATGAACTTGGAAGCTCGAACTCATAAGCCTTTAGATCAGAGAACAGCTCTTGGATCTTTATGTTATTGAGATCCTTGGACTCTCTCATGGCCACTGCCTTCATATTCCATTATGGATTGAGAGATCTTAGAACCTTCAGTGCCATTTCCCTATTGCCATAAGATTTGCCGAGGGAGTTGATTTCATTGATAATCTCAGTGAACCTTGTGTCCACTTGGTCTATAGATTCGCCATTCTTCATTTTGAAGTTTTCAAATTTTTGAATAGCAATTGACAACTTGTTTTCCTTGATCAGCTCCGTTCCCTCACACATTAAGGCTAATGTGTCCCAGATTTCTTTGGCATTCTTGCAGTTCTTGATCTTGACCATGGTGGATTTATCAAGAGTTTGGTATAGCACATCTCTGGCCCGGTTATCAAGATTGGCCAGCTTTCTTTCTTCGGGAGTCAGCTCTGTCCTCTTCTTTGGGATCTTCTCTGGCTTCCCTGCTGCGATCTCCTCTGCAGTGTTGTCCTTCTCGAAGATGAATGGACCATCCTCTATGATGCACCACATATCATCATGGATTGAAGATAAGTGTGCCTGCATCTTTATCTTCCAAAGATCATACTCGTCAACTGAAAACACAGGGAGTCTAGAATGCATGTGTTCCATTATAAACTGAGAGTAAAGATATATCTCTGTTATAGATCTGGTTCGTGAGATAAATGAACCAACAGCTCTGATACCACTTGTAGGTCACAAGTCGTCCAGGAATAAGTCTAGAGGGGGGTGAATAGACTTATTGAAACTCTTAAACTCTTTTTCTCAAAGAGTAAGTTTCTTCAGCTGATGGATAAACAAATGACTTGGAGTCGTTTGTTCTTAATACGTGCGGAAATCAGCTGATGACGAATACAAAAGAACTAATGAAACACTTAATGATGAATGCAGCAGTTAAGGTATGATGCTATAAAACAGTAAAGAACGCGGGCAATTATAGTGGTCTCAGAGGTGGGGTAATCCTCTACTAATCCACTTTTATCCAAACCAGTTGGAGATGAATTCACTATAATTCTCAACCAGTGATAAATATTACAGTGATTCAACCACACTAAAACAACTTCCAACCAGTGGAAATCCGTGCCGTTGTAACAGACTTGACTGCCTTGCACCTCTTGATCCTCGATCCTTGGATGCCTTTACAGTCTCTTAACTTCAACCAGTGAAGTACCCCGAACTCAGGATTTAAGACACGAGTTATTGTCTTCTCCAACTAAGAGCTTCTTCAAGTATGAACTTTTTAGAACCGCTCTTTTCACGATGCTGTATTTCGCTTTTAGATAGCTTGAATGCTTTGATCGCTTGAAAGTATGTTCGCACCGTGTATTGTTGTGTTGTGTGCTCAGCTTCAAATCTTCGGATATATATAGGTCACGATCTCTGATATTTTCATTCATAGCCGTTGCAAATCTTTTCAACAAATCCGTCCGTTGGAGAGGTAGACTTCATTGTTTTCTTTTTTGAACGTTGCAAGGCTGGATTCCCATATTTTAATCTATCTTCCGACCGTTGTGAAGACTCTGCATGTGATGCGCCGAATCTTTTGAATATAAAACGATTAAAGTCTTCAAGGTGGGTATGGATGAATTATTTTAATTCATATCTTTTGCGGGAATCACTCCAATTTGTCTCTTCACGTTGCATGTGACTTTCTGTAATATTTGACTTTTCAACGCATGCTGACGTGGACTTGGAGTACTTGGCTGATCTTGACTAGGCTGATGTGCAGTTAACTTCTCTGCAGTCTGGACCTCTCTGATGTTCATTGTTTAGGACTTGTCTGATCAGATGACTTGTCTGAGGTGCCTTAACTGCAGTCTGGTCAAACATCTCTGATAAATTTTTGTTGACCAGAACTACTCTGATCTTCAATGGAGGTATATTGGTTCTTTATGCACAATTGATTTATCTCCTCCTGAAGTGCTTCATCATCCAACTTTCCATAATGGAGGGTCCTGTGGTCCTGTATTTTTTCTTTTCAAGGTACTCGAAGTTCCAGCCTCAGGAAAATGAAAGATTGTGGGAGGTGTAACTGAATTTCTGGGGACAACTGTTCGTGCCTCCTCCATTCTCTTGGTTCTCATCTCTCCTTCCCCCTTTTTGCAAGCATCAAGAATATTTGCCAGCTGCTCCTCTACCCTCTGCATAATGTCTGACATGCCAAGAGGCATCCTTGAAAATGAAGGTGGTGGAGAGGGTTCCTTTTGTTGAGAAGTGAGTCCATTTTTTCATTAAGGGACAGCAGGTGAGGTTTTACTTCGGTTTCCAGGAGTTTTGCAACTGTTTCATCAACCACAGATTTGATCAGCTCAGTGATGTTAGGAGGCAGTTAGACTTCAGGTGCTTTTTCATGAGTAGTGTTTTCGGCTGAATACTCCTTTGCAGCTGACCTCCGAGCATTAGATTTTTCAAGTGATATCCTCCTGTCAGCTGCTTCTTGATCAGATGGTGTTTTTTCTGGCTCCCCTGATTCATCATCTTCTGTGGGTTGTGCTGAGATGGAAGCCTGATCAGGTGCACCCTTATCATGGTCCTCATCATCCTTCTATTCTTAATTCTTTCCTTCTCCTCCATTCTTTCCTTTTTCTTATTCTTCTTTTTCTTCTTCTTTCTATTCTTATTTAACTTCTTTTTCTCCTTCGCTGTCATCCACTTTCTCTTTTTCTATTTCTTTTTCTTTTTCCTTCTCTTCCTCCTCAACTTCTTTCTTCTTTTCAACTTCATTTCCTACTTCTTATTTCACTTCTCCTTCTCCTCCAGCAATGTTCTCCATCATCAAACGTTTTTCCTTGTGCTATTCCCTCCATTATAAGCAGGATGAATTGGTCCATGTGTGTTTTGAAATTTTGTAAGAACCAATTCTCATCAAGTAGCAAACTCATATCAGTCTCTTTATAGAATACCTGAATGAGTTGATCAATAGCGAGGGGTGGTCACATCCATCACTTTCTGCCATCTCATTAAGAGTATTGAACTTAAGATCCTTCAATCTCTTCCAATCCTTATAAGCAATAAAAAATGAAATCTTGCTGATGTGCTGCTTAACTGACCTGAACGTGGATGAGGTTGAAAGGATTGTTTTCCCTGAAGTTGAAGCTGTAGAGCACTTCAGGTTCCTCAAGGACTTCATCAGATTCTTCTTCTTCTGGGGTACTTGGAACTACAGGCAATGGTTCAGGAACCATTTCTTCATATGGAATGATGATCAGTTCCTTGGACTGATCTGCAGGTGCCATGAGCACAGGTGTTTCAGGTGCAACTGATGATACTTATGGTGCATGTTCTTATGAAGATTATTCGGACCGAAACCTTTTTCTTTCACAATTTCTTTCACGTCATATTATTCAAGGCAAATACATGTATTACATTCCATTATGTGTGTTACGGATTTGATATGATTATGAACTGTGATACCGTGTGTGTGTGTTGATGTTATTCCACCCAGGGACGGTCCGACGGGGCCTCTGGGGGCTGATACTAATGGGTACAGTCGCAGAAGTGGTTTCCCACCCAGGGACAGTCCGACGGGGCCTCTGGGGGTCGATACTAATGAGTACGGCCGCGAGTTATCAAGTATGGATGTTATTGTGATGAAATGAGTTGATGTACTGTTTATGAAAATGATGTTTAACGCAAAAACGATATTTCAGAATATGATTTTCAACTGCTTTCTAAATGAGACGACTGTGTTGGATCGTATCTGTATATAATGTAGTGTAATTGTGTACTTGCACTAGCTATTCGAATGCTAACCCCTTAAATGGGGGAAATACGGCTTATGCATTTCAGGTATCGGGCGACCCGAGGAGCCGGCACGGAACACGCCTGCAATGGATGGCCCAACATGATGATGTGGCTCGAGTCGGTGTTATTTTTTTATTATGTTTATTCAGTTATTGGTTGATGTAGTTGAGTAAACGTATGATTGGTTAATGATGTCGTTGAAGTCCCCTGCATGGGAATTGAATACATTTCACTCTCTGTTTCGTTGGTATTGAAAATATTTTGACCGAGGCCACATCCCGAGTTATTATTATTAATGTGTCTTATGGGATTTCTTTTGTGGATTATGTGTCATATGTTAGCCTGGTAGACCTTGTGAAGGTTCTACGGCATGTAATGTCCCTTATGAGATTTGGGGTGTTACAGAATAATACTTTGGGAACTAGCTCTTCACGATGCTATATAGTGCTTAGTTTGCGTTGTTTGCTTGTAAGTATTGTTCGCATCATACTTATGCTCAATCTTTATTTAGATATTTATAGTAATTTTTGAGCTTCTTCATAGCCGTTGCATCTTGTAACAATTCCGTCCGTTGGAGAGTGGACTTCATTGTTTATCTATTCATCAAGGCTTTGTTTCTTTCTTCAAATCTAACCGCTTGAAGATGTATTCTTTCGTTGCGCCTCTTTTCTTGATTACTATAATTAGAAAGTCTTCAGGGCATGAATCTCTAGGAATAAAACATTCCTTACTCCGGGAATCAATCACTTTGTCCATTGGCTTTTGCGTCTGCATGTGTTTAGCCATTAATATTGTTGACTTTTCAATGCTTGGTGACGTGGACAGTTGATTTCCAAAAACTTGGTTGATATATCATATGATAAAAGCTCATATGATGTTGCCTTGGTCAAACCTGCTTGATATGTTGGTCAACCCTGGCTGATGTTCTGCCTGGATAAAAGCTGTTTGATATCTTGTCTTTTAGAAAGTTGGCTTATACTCCCTTGGTCAACCCTCAGCTGATATCATCCTTCGACCAAACCTCGCCTGATAAAAACTCGCATAATATTATGTCTGTCCAAGCTCAGCTGATATTTCCTTTGACCAAACTCGCCTGATAAAAACTCGCCTGATATTTTATTGGTCAAACCTATATGTTATCTTCCGTTGACCAAACCCCAACTGACTTATTCTATACTTAGCTAAATTTCTACTTGATCAACATGATCAATACTTAGCCTAATCTTTTTAAAGCCTATAGAAGATACTCATTTGGTTCTTCTTTACAATGCTAAGTACATACATTTGAAATAATCATGAATACAGGGATGACATCATCAAAATATAAAATAATATTCCTAACAAATTCCCCCTATCTTGATGATGGCAAAACTTAATGATCAAATGTAATCAAATGCAGATAAGTAAAGTACTGTAATGTAAAGACTAAGTCTGTTTGAGACAACTAGTGGTTTTCATTCAAGTCGAATGTTATAAACTTATGATCTTCAGGATTACAGTATAGTCTTTTGTAAGTGAAATGAAAAATTACAAGTAAAATGAAAAATTACAAGTAAATTTACAAGTGATTTATAGTGAAAAACTTAGAATCTCCCTCTTTCTCTTCCTATTCCTCTGGTCCTTCCTGGAGGGAGAGACCTCAGCGGTTTTGCTCCAATGGGCTTTTGTACCATGGGATAAGTCTATGCTTCTTCTTGACTATGGAGGATGCAAATTTCTGATCTTCAATGGAGGTATATTTGTTCTTTATGCACAATTGATTTATCTCCTCCTGAAGTACTTCATCATCCAACTTTCCATAATGGAGGGTCCTGTGGTCCTGTATTTTTTCTTTTCAAGGTACTCGAAGTTCCAGCCTCAGGAAAATGAAAGATTGTGGGAGGTGCAACTGAATTTCTGGGGACAAATGTTAGTGCCTCCTCCAGTCTCTTGGTTCTCATCTCTCCTTCCCCCTTTTTGCAAGCATCAAGAATCTTTGCCAGCTGCTCCTCTACCCTCTGCATAAAGTCTGATATGCCAATAGGCATCCTTGAAAATGAAGCTGGTGGAGAGGGTTCCTTTTGTTGAGAAGTGAGTCCATTTTGTCATTGAGGTACAGCAGGTGAGGTTTTACTTCGGTTGCCAAGAGTTTTGCAACTGTTTCATCAACCATAGATTTGATCAGCTTAGTGATGTTAGGAGGCAGTTAGACTCCAGGTGCCTTTTCATGAGTAATGTTTTCTGCTGAATACTCCTTTGCAGCTGACCTCCGAGCATTAGATTTTTCAAGTGATATCCTCCTGTCAGCTGCTTCTTGATCAGATGGTGTTTTTTCTGGTTCCCCTGATTCATCATCTGTTGTGGGCTGTGCTGAGCTGGAAGCCTGATCAGGTGCACCCTGATCATGGTCCTCATCATCCTTCTCTTCTTAATTCTTTCCTCCTCCTCCATTCTTTTCTTTTTCTTATTTTTCTTTTTCTTCTTCTTTCTCTTCTTATTCAACTTCTTTTTCTCCTTCGCTGTCATCCACTTTCTCTTTTTATACTTCTTTTTCTTTTTATTTTTCCTTCTCTTCCTCCTCAACTTCTTTCTTCATTTCCTACTTCTTATTTTACTTCTCCTCCTCCTCCTGCAATTTTCTCCATCATCAAACGTTTTTCCTTGGGCTATTCCCTCCATTATAAGCAGGATGAATTGGTCCATGTGTGTTTTGAAATTTTGTAAGAACCAATTCTCATCAAGTAGCAAACTCATATAAGTCTCTTTACAGAATACCTGAATGAGTTGCTCAACAGCGAGGGGGTGGTCACGTCCATCCCTTTCTGCCATCTCCTTAAGAGTATTGAAGCTAAGAGCCTTCAATCTCTTCCAATCCTTATAAGAAACAAAAAATGAAATCTTGCTGATGTGCTGCTTAACTGACATGAACGTGGATGAGGTTGAAAGTATTGTTTTCCATGGATTTGAAGCTGTAGTGCACTTCAGGTTCCTCAAGGACTTCCTCAGATTCTTCTTCTTTTGGGGTACTTGGAAGTACAGGTAATGGTTCTGGAACCATTTCTTCATCTGGAATGATGATCAGTTCCTTGGACTGATCTGCAGGTGCCATGAGGATAGGTGTTGCAGGTTCCACTGAAGATACTTCTGGTGCATGTTCTTATGAAGATTATTCGGACCGAAACCTTTTCCTTTCACCATTTCTTTCACGTCATATTATTCAAGGCAAGTACATGTATTACATTTCGTTATGTGTGTTACGGATTCAATACGATTATGAACTATGATACCGTGTGTGTGTTGATGTTCTTCCACCCAGGGACGGTCCGACGGGTCCTCTGGGGCCGATACTAATGGGTACGGTCGCAGAAGTGGTTTCCCACCCAGGGACAGTCCAACGGGGCCTCTGGGGTCGATACTAATGAGTACGGCCATGAGTTATCAAGTATGGATGTTATTGTGATGAAATGAGTTGATGTAATGTTTATGAAAATGATGTTTAACGCAAATATGATATTTCGGAATATGATTTTCAACTGCTTTCTAAATGAGACGACTGTGTTGGATCGTATCTGTATATAATATAGTGTAATTGTGTACTTGCACTAGCTATTCGAATGCTAACCCCTTAAATGGGGGAAATACGTCTTATGCATTTCAGGTATCGGGCGAGCTGAGGAGCCGGCACTGAACACGCATGCAATGGATGGCCCAACATGATGATAAGGCTCGAGTTGGTGTTATTTTTTATTATGTTTATTCAGTTATTGGTTGATGAAGTTGAGTAAACTTATAATTGGTTAATGAAGTCGTTGAAGTCCCCTACGTGGGCATTAGATACATTTCACTCTCTGTTTCATTGGTATTGAACTAAACTATTTTGACCGAGACCACAACCCTACTTATTATTATTAATGTGTCTTATGGGATTTATTTTGTGGATTATGTGTCACATGTTAGCCTGGTAGACCTTGTGAAGGTCCTACGGCGTGTAATGTCCCTTATGAGATTTTGGGTGTTATAGAATATTACTTTGGGAAGTAGCTCTTCACGATGCTATATATTGCTTAGTTAGCGTTGTTTGCTTGTAAGTATTATTCGCATCATACTTCTGCTCAATCTTTATTTAGATATTTATAGTAATTTTTGAGCTTCTTCATAGCCGTTGCATCTTGTAACAATTCCGTCCATTGGAGAGTGGACCTCATTGTTTATCTATTCTTCAAGGCTTTGTTTTTTTCTTCAAATCTAACCGTTTGAAGATGTATTCTTTTGTTGCGCCTCTTTTCTTGATTACTATAATTAGAAAGTCTTCAGTGCGCGAATCTCTAGGAATAAAACATTCCTTATTCCGGGAATCAATCACTTTGTCCATTGGCTTTTGCGTCTGCATGTGTTTAGCCGTTATTGTTGACTTTTCAATGTTTGGTGACATGGACAGTTGATATCCGAAAACTTGGCTGATACATCATATGATAAAAGCTCGTCTGATGTTGCCTTGGTCAAACCTGCTTGATATGTTGGTCAATCCTGGCTGATGTTCTGCCTGGATAAAAGCTATTTGATATCTTGTCTTTTAGAAAGTTGGCTTATATTCCCTTGGTCAACCCTCAGCTGATATCATCCTTTGACCAAACCTCGTCTGATAAAAACTCGCATGATATTATGTCTGTACAAGCTCAGCTGATATTTCCTTTGACTGAAACTCGCCTAATAAAAACTCACCTGATATTTTATTGGTCAAACCTATCTGTTATCTTGCGTTGACCAAACCTCAGCTGATAATAGACTTGTTCTATACTTAGCTAAATTTCTACTTGATCAACATGATCAATACTTAGCCTAATCTTTTAAAAGCCTATAGAAGATACTCATTTGGTTCTTCTTTACAATGCTAAGTACATACATTTGAAATAATAATGTATACAGGGATGACATCATCAAAATATAAAATAATATTCCTAACAAATTCCCCTATCTTGATGATGGCAAAACTTAATGATCAAATGTAACATTACGCCACAAATGGCCTTCAGCAACGTTTATTTCAATGTTACAAGCAAAAGTGTTCGCATAGATGCCTTAAAATTGATCTATGCTAACACTTTTTTTTATCGTTACACTTGATAGTAATCAGTGTTGCCATAGTATCTATGGTAACACCAAATTAGGTGTTACCGTTGATCTTTAAAAAAAGCGTTACAAGGGAAGAAAAAAATAGGCGGAAAATAAGGAAAAACTTGTAAAAATTGCAACGACTCAATTTTTCTAATAGTATTTTATGAATATATTTTTAAAATAAGGAAAACCTGTAAAAGTTTAAAGTAAACTAACATTTTGTAAAATATTTGCAGAACTTAAAAGCTGAAATTGAGATGACTTGAATGAAAAATGCTTGATGCTTATGAATAGATCCTATCTAGCACTTGGTTCTCGAATCCTACAATTTAAATAGGAGTATATATAAATATTAAATTCTCATAAGAAAACATAAATTTTATGAAACTAACATAAAAATTAAGTATAAAATGATAGGACTTGATTTAATTTAAAGAGTTATGGGACCAGATCTGAAAAAAATATTATAATTGATTGGGGTCAAATTAAAAAAAATTAAAAATGTATGGACAAAAATGAAATTCTCGTCAAAATGATAGGGATATAATATCCCTATCGCCATTGCCCTCATCTCACTCTCTCCCACTCCATCTCTGCCCGACCGCGAGAAATTTATTTTTCTTCCAACACATCATTAGTCCGACGATGAAGTACCATCGGTTCTCCACCATCGATCGGAGCGTCGATTGCGCTCAACATAGTTCAAAGACCAGTCTCCAGCGGAAGAAAAGGAGCCAAGGTCTCCGACCGGCCCAGCGGAGGTGCGAGGAAGGGCATCATCGCGGCAGTTGTGTTTGAGTTGGGGCTTCTACACAACGGTTTCGATAGGAGCTTCTCCTCACGATTATTGGAGCTTGTTTAATGATATCAATTAGGTATAAACCCTATTTTTAATTTTGGAGCTTGTTTTTTTAGGTTTCATTTTGTATAAAACCTATTTTTAATTTTGCGTTTCTTGTATTTTTTGTGAGTTTTTTGGCTTTATTTTTATGTGTAAATTTACCTCTCTTGGATGTTTAATTTCATTATCCCTTGTGAAATTAACAAGCTACAATGTGGTTAATTATTAAGGACAACATCGGGAAGGACTTGTCTGGTGTTTGCCTTCATGTTTATTTCAACGAGCCTCTGTCCTCATTGCAGAAATGCTTCGAAGACTTGGAATATTCGTATCTTGTCGACCGAGCATTGGAATGTGGAAAGCAGGCCAGGTCCTTACCTGTTATTTTTCTCTATTTCTTAAAAGGGTGATATATCGATACATATGATTAAGATAGTTGATTTTTATTGAGCTAAGATTTATGCTTGTTTAGCATTAATTTTGGATTGCATTTAATTCTCATTGACCACTCTGTTTTTTGGTGTTCATTAATATGTCATTTGACTTGTCTTGAGTTTGGACTAACAAGTGAGGTTATTTATAGGTAAGAACATTTATATCCAAATTAGGCCTAAATATCACAACTGATAGTTTTTTGATTTGGTAGGTTAGGCTTTGACGTGTATGAGTTACAACTAAAAATAATAAATTTCTTTTTGCAGGGGAATGATTTGATGAGGATTCTAAATATAGCAGCATTTGCAGTATCTGGTTATGCGTCAACAGAAGGCGACAATGCAAACCCTTCAATCCTCTCCTTGGGGAAACTTATGAGGCTGGTTATCCTGATAAGGGCTTAAGATTCTTTTCCGAAAAGGTTGCTCTATTGTCATTCACAAAAATTCATTACATTAATGATTATTCTTTTGGTGAACTCGTTGGTTGTTGCGGTGAACTCGCAGCTGAATCAGCTAACAGAGAATTATTATGTGTTTCTTGCAAGTAAGGTGGACAAGATAGCTGATGCACTAGTCACTTTTGTTTCTCAAGCCAGTTTGATGCATCAGGATCAGAAAGTGTATAATCAGGCGTTTGTGCATTCTCTTCAGGATGCGAAAGAGAATATCAAACTTCCACAAGGTGGTCTTGAAGGTTCATCATCGGGAGGGTTGGGTTTCACTCCAACAGTCAAGAAACTAAGCCCACAGATTCTTATCAATCGGTGCCACAATGCTGAAAGTCTATCGGATGTGGAGAAGGACAAACTGAAGGATGATGTTAAGGATTACCTTACTGCAACTAATTGAGTCAGTCTTGCAAACCTGTTGACTTGGACCACCTTTCAGAAGAAAATTTATGAACGAAACAAATTTATGTTTTGCTACGAATGCTTAACTAGCTCACTTTTTTACCCAAGCCTAGCTAAGGAAATCTAATTCTATTTCAGATGCATGTTGCTGTTTTCATTAGCTTGTCAGATGGTCTCCCTTTTCGTATTTATCATTTTTTCATGTCAGTGCAGTAAGTGATGGTCATTGTTGACAAAGTTCTTCTTTTCTAATGTGGAACTTCTACAGGAATCTGGCAAGGATAGTCAAGAGAAGAAAAAGAATCACATAATGGGACTGCTAGTTGCAGTTACTAATTGTGAACCTCAATATTTGATTCGTTTGCTCCAGGTCAATTAAATGTACTTATTTGATGTTTCATTTGGTTCATGTAACATATTAGTAACATGGTTAGTACATTATATGTAGACCAAATTGCGAATTGGTTTGGCCGAACAAACACTCTTGGTAGCTCTGGGTCATGCTGCCGTATACTCTGAGAAGCATTCTTCTCCTCGTGCAAAGGTTGATAATCCTCTTGAAGAAGTAAGTTATTACACCCGTTAAATTGATTCCCTCAGTATTAGGCTTGTGGCCATTTTCCTGGAACCAATTTTTTTTTATTTGTTATTTGTAGCATTTGTGAATATACTTGGTGCTGCATTTCAGTATTTTGTCAACATAAAAAATGATGCAAAACAGAAAATAAAAACAATGGTGTGTTTTACTTATTGGTATAATAGACGCAAAGGAAGATTATCTTTACTTCATATATCTAAATTAAAGTGTTACCAACTACCATTTTACATGTATGAGAATGACGAAATTAAATTTGTGATCGTACCTCTTTTTGTCCTGACTCTTCATTTTTTTTAGTTTTGATAGACTTTTATGATTTTTATATCAAATAGCACATACACGAGTTTGTACTTTGTTTGATTATATTAAATATTTTGAAATTTATTACAGCACTGCACTTGCTGACTAAGGCTAGATATGAAAGATGAACACTGGATGGAGACTGTAAAATTTTTACTGAGAAAAGTCCAAATTCTTTAAGTAATTCATATTTCAGTTTTTTATAAATTAAAGATTCATATCAAGGCCCTCTCCAGATTTCTTTGTAATCAGTTCTGGTGCTGTGCAAATTGCAACGAATAATTCCATGTAGCTACCAAGAATTCCATGTAAATATTGGAAGATTAATTTGATTAATTAATATAGACAAAAAAATTTCCAAACTCTAGCAAAGAGACAAAAATGTGACCTTGGTTACAGTTGAGTAGATGTTTAAATTCCGGGAGCTGTTTTTTGCTTTTTAATTTTTATGCGCCCCTAAAATGGCTAGGTTTATTTGCTTTCTAGGGTCGTGTCAAGGGCCATGATTCAAGAACTGTTCGATACTGATTATTGTCAATTTAATCACCGTAAAGGCCTCATCTATCATTGTGATATCAATCATTTTCTAGTAATTTAGTGAATTTGGAACCATGCTAGGACAAAGTCTCATATCTTGCATGACTGGAGAGATCCGTAGTCTAAGCTTTTTTCTTGTTCAATGATCACATCAGAATGGTGAAAAATAATGTGATTCAGAATAGGTCCTTGGGTTTTTAGGCCATTAAGGTATAGATTTATCTCATACCTTGTCCCACTGGTTGGTTTTGTTTTTATTTTACTCTACCCTTAACCTTTCTTTACTGCCTGGCAGGCTGCAAAGATCGTCAAACAAGTTTATTCTGTAATTCCAATTTATGATAAAATAATTCCTGCTCTTCTATCCGGTGGTGTGTGGAATCTGCCAAAGACATGTGCCTTTGCACCTGGTATTCCAGTTGGACCCATGTTGGCTAAACCAACTAATGGAGTGTCTGAAATTGTGGACAAGTTTCAAGACATGGAGTACACATGTGAATACAAGTATGATGGAGAACGAGCTCAGGTAATATTACCTAATAAAAGTAGTATGCTGAAAATTTTAAGGCGTGGAATGAAGGGTACTTTACTTTATAACTTTGTATGTGGATCTATTATATGGAGAATGGCTCAGTGGAGATATACAGTAGAAATGCAGAGAGGAACACTGGAAAGTTTCCGGATGTTGTTGCTACTATCACAAAGTATTTAGTGAATAACTGTAGGTCAGAGTTTCAACTTTTGATGTCTAATTCTCAAATTTCTGTAATCTAGTACACTGTGGTCTTATTAATTTAAGTTTCCAGCATAATGATTCGGAAAGATTTTAGCGAGATGTCTAGAATACTGATATTTTTTTATTATTCGTTGTTATTTAATTATAAGGGAGGCAACTTCCTTTATTTGTGGCATATTATTTTGCTGAGAGATTCCTCCCTCTATGCTGACATTTTCTTTTGGGCTTGTTGAGTGATATGTTATTTCTTCTTGTCAAGAGTTACTAATGTTTTGCATCTAAGTGCAGGCTAAGAAACCCTTCTGTGACATCTTTTGTTCTTGACTGTGAACTTGTTGCATACGACCGTGAGAAACAGAGAATCCAACCTTTTCAGGTGAAGACATTGTCATAATTCACTTCCTACTTGAATAAAAAATTATCTTGTGGTAATTCATTTTATAATTTTTACCTTTTTTTTGCATAATGGATTTGCTACTTTTCTCCATGACAAGCAATTGAAACCATGCCACAGTTGTATTGGTTGCCACTAGCCAGAATAATGATTCTAACTGTTGTATAATCTAATTTTGGATAGTATTTTGAGTCCTATATAATGCTTTAGCAAGCAAATTGTTAAATAACCATAACAAATATGAAAAAAAATTATCAAGACTTCCTCCTCAATGTGCTTGAGATACACCCCGCTTCATTCGGCTAAAGGGCCTCAAATCACTTGGCGCCTTTTAAAACATTGCACGCTCCCTTACCATATCCGAATCGAAGGCTTATAATGTGGATACTTTGGGTAGGGTGGTGTGGATATATATCAACGTGTGTCAGTTGGGCTCACACGTTCAAAGAGCATGTTCTGGCCCCATCTTTAAGTCTCTGGGTTCTGTCTCAAAACCAATTGGCAATTAGAGGAGTATCCGAGTATATTGGAGGCAGAACTTATATTTACTTATTGTGGGATTAATGCTCCAATTAGAGGTAAGGACAATGACTGTAATACCTCTCAAAACACTGGTCGGCCTATAGATTCTAGCATCTGTTGTTTGACTAAAATATGCGAGGTTGTGGATTTTCTGCTATATTTTGTTCAGATCTGTTGAAAATGTTATACTATTACATATCTTTAAATTTTGGATTAGCTTTCTCATTGCATCTATTTTGAATTATTATTCTGTAACTTGGATATACTTTGTTTGAATTTATTTATCATAATATATATTTTGGTGAAAAAGTATTCTTGTGTGCTCTCTTTTATTGCTTGTGATGAATACTTTCTGGTTACAGGTGTTTTACGCTCTAATCAGACTTAACTGCAAAGATTCGGGCTCAACTTCAATAGGAGATGGATGAGAAACTTGACCAAAAAGTTCGAGAGATGATGAAAAAATTGGCTGGCCAGAATACGGATTTAATTCTTTCTTAGTATTTATGTTATCTTTTGCATTGTTTTCGGATTGTGATGGTATTAACGCGATGGTACTGTTAGCTTTTGGATGGTACTAATGTTAGGCGTATTTTTATACGCTTATTTATCATTATTCTTTATCCATTTTGTGTCTAAACCTGCATAAATGAGCCTTTAAAGCACTATTCTTTTATGTTTGGCAGGAAATTGGAGTCCGGAAGCTCGAACGATGAAAAACGGGCGAAAACGGAAAATTTTGGCCTGGGGCCGCGGCACGTACCAAGTGAGCCGCGGCACACGAAGGTGACCTGAAAGTGCCGAACCAATTGTACTGTGAGCCGCGGCACAAGGATGCTGAGCCGCGGCCCAGGAAGAAAAACGCGCGCCCAGGCATCTACGCTGAACAGCGTGATCCGCGGCACAGATTAAGTGAGCCGCGGCCCACGGGGCGGTTTTGATAGAAATTACCGTGATTCTGGGTCGTTTTTTGAGCAGTTTTCGACCCAATCCCCGGACGCGTTTTGGAGGCTGATAGTAGTTATAAATAAGGGTTTAAGGTCTGAAAAGAGGGAATCATCAAATCATTGGAGGATCGATTATCATAATAGAAGAGAAGCAGAAACCACCAAGGAGCAAAGAGCGGAAGCTAGAGAATGGAGGAATCCGAGCTCTTCAACTGCGTTTGATCTTTATGCTTTCTTTAATTATTTCTGTACTTTTATTTTTTAGCATGTCAGGCTAAAACTCTGTTCTAGGATTTTGATGAAACCGAGGCTTTGACGAATTTGCTTTTGATTATCTATATAATTCTCTTTTCTATTGAGTTTTCCCAATTGTTTTTAATGCTTTCAATTGTGTGGCCTATAATTGAATTGTTTTAATTACGCAACTCGGATCGGGAGAGGAGAGTTGGTGAGGAAATATTGGTGAGAACCATTTTATCCTGTGAGATAGGAATATACTCATAGGAACTACGTGGCCTTTTCGAAGTTTCCGTGCCTTTTGCTATTGTCGAATTAATTCACCTAGGGATAGAGTGTATTATTCGCCTTAGAAAAATCTACTGACATCGGGAGAGGCAGTAGAGTACTTTAGCAACCTTCGCATTCAATAAATTGGGAAATCATTAACTTCAGATAATCGAGAGTAAATTCGGATAAACCGAGGTGGATTAACAAACCTAGATTTATTCATTATTTGATTTTCTTTCTTCAATCAATCGTCTTTACTATTTATTCTTTATTGATTTTCTTTAATTAGTACTTGCAACTCAACTTTCGATAGTTCAAATAAAATTAGAATACATATAAATCGGTAATTAGTAAGTCAGTCCTCGTGGGAACGATATCTTACTCATCATTTTATTACTTGTCTACGATAACGTGCACTTGCGTTAAACGAAAATCGGCAACAAGTTTTTGGCGCCGTTGCCGGGGACTGATTATTTTTACTAATATCGATTTCAGTATTTCTAGTCTTAGTTTGAATATTTTTTTATTATTTTCGTGTAATTCTATTTATTTGTTTTTCCTTGCAGGAATTTCCGGTTAGTGCATGAGAAAATTCGGTAACGAAGGCCTACTACCTTTGGATACCGAACTCGAGCGCACTCTTCGGAGAAGCAAGAAGGAGAAACGTGAGCTACCGACAACAGTCACCATGGCCGATAATACCGAAAATCACGGAGGGGATAATCTTGTGCAGCAAGCTCAACCGGCATTAGCACTCCGCGATTACGCTATGCCAGAAATAAATGCAAACTTTTTGGGGATTCGGCGTCCAACCATCCAAGCCAACAACTTCGAAATCAAGCCGGCTATTATTCAGATGGTGCAAGCAAGCCAGTTTTGTGGACTGGCGAACGATGACCCCAACGCTCACATCGCGTCGTTTCTCGAGATTTATGACACCTTCAAAAATAACGATGTCACCGATGATGCTATTCGTCTACGGCTTTTCCATTTCTCTTTTAGGGACAAAGCCAAATTTTGGTTGAATTCTTTACCGCCGAGTTCTATCACGACTTGGGCGGAATTAGCGCAAGCCTTCCTAGCTAAATTCTTCCCACCATCAAAGACGGCAAGATTGAGGAACAAAATTACCACCTTCGGGCAATTTGATATGGAGTCGCTTCACGAAGCTTGGGAGCGATATAAAGATTTATTACGGAGATGCCCACACCACGGCTTACTGGACTGGCTACAGATCCAAACGTTCTATAACGGATTGAATGCTTCCACACGCACTCTTGTTGATGCAGCCGCCGGAGGAGCGTTAATGGTAAAAACGATGGCCGAAGCACACTCTTTATTGGAAGCGATGGCCGCAAATGCTTATCAGTGGCCTTCTGAACGAGTAATCCTGAAGCGAGTCATGGAAATCTCAAATAACGATCCGATCTCTACATTATCAGCACAAGTCGCCGCCTTGACTCAGCAACTTCAAGCCTTTTCACATGCTCCTTCCCCCATTACCATTGAATCATGTAATTGGTGTAACGGATCTCATCCTAGCGCGGAATGCCAAGTGGGAAATCCGTTCGAGCAACATCCGATGGAACAAGCTCAGTTTGTGGGGAACGGGAATTGACAAAACAATCCGTACACCAACACTTATAATCAAGGGTGGCGAAATCACCAAAGTTTTTCGTGGAGGAACGGGCAAGCTTTAAAACCTCAACAAGCTCAATTCGCGCAGCCCCCACAGCAGCCCCCTCAATCACCAAAGGTATCCTTGGAAGATGCTCTTGCTCAATTGGCGGCTAACACGAGCCAATTCATGACCCGCACTGAGACTACCCTTCAAAATCATTCTGCCTCCATCCGAAACTTAGAAGCACAAATGGGGAAGATTGCAAGTCTATTGTCCTCTCGACCTCAAGGTGCATTGCCCAGTGCAACCGAAATGAACCCCAAGGAAAATGTGCAAGCAATCGAACTACGAAGTGGAGAGGAGTTGAAAGTGCAGCCTATCAATAACAAGGACAAAATCGAGCAAAGTGAGAAAGAAAAGGACGAGGAGACCAAGCCAAAGGCAGTCTCAACTACTCATCCCACTCCTCAAATTCCATTCCCATAACACCTGCAAAAGCAAAAATTGTAAGCAATTTTCCAAGTTTCTTGACGTCTTCAAGAAACTGCATATCAACATTCCATTTGCTGACGCCTTGGAACAAATGCCGAGTTACGTGAAATTCATGAAAGAAATCTTGTCAAACAAAAGAAAGCTCGAGGAGTATGAGACAGTCGCATTGACGGAGGAGTGCAGCGCTATCCTACAGAAGAAGCTCCCACCTAAATTGAGAGATCCGGGAAGCTTTACTATTCCTTGCATCATTGGGAATTCGTCTTTTGAAAGAGCCCTATGCGATCTCGGAGCCAGCATAAACCTTATGCCCCTTTCTATTTTCAAAAAGCTGGATATTGGGGAAGCCAAGCCGACGACTGTCTCTTTGCAATTAGCCGATAGATCGATAAAATATCCGACGGGAGTAATAAAGGACGTCTTAATCAAGGTTGATAAATTCATCTTTCCGGCCGATTTCATTGTGCTCGACATGGAGGAGGACCACGACATCCCAATTATCTTGGTAAGACCATTCTTGGCAACCAGCCGAACTTTGATCGATGTGGAAAAAGGGAAGCTTACTCTACGAGTTCAAGAGGAGCAAGTAACGTTCAATATCTTTCGATCCTTAAAATATCCGACTGATGCTGAAAATTGTTTCCAAGTTGACGTCATTGACTCGTGTGTAAGTAGAGCCTTTCGAGAGAATTATACATCCGATCCACTGGAGTCCGTTTTGATTGGGTCTGCTTCCGAATTAAATTCAGAGCATGTAGTCTACGTACGACACATGGATGCCTCCCCACCAATTTTCATTCGTCAACCATGTGAGGAGCTCGGAGGTTCATTAACTCGACCCGTCCCATCAATCGAGAGACCTCCAAAGTTGGAACTCAAGAAGCTGCCGTCGCATTTAAAATATGCATTTTTGGGCCCCGACGATTCCTTGCCAGTCATTCTTTCGGCCACTTTAGCGGGGGATCAAGAGGAGAAATTATTGAGAGTTTTGAGGGAAACAAATCTGCTCTTGGATGGTCTATTACGGATATTAAGGGGATCAGCCCGTCCATTTGCATGCACAAGATTTTGATGGAGGAAGACTACAAACCATCCGTGGAGCATCAACGCCGTTTAAATCCAAATATGAAAGAGGTGGTAAAAGTCGAGGTTTTAAAACTCCTCGACGCAGGTATGATCTTTCCTATATCTGATAGCAAGTGGGTAAGTCCGGTCCAAGTTGTGTCAAAGAAGGGTGGGATAACGGTTATTCAAAATGATAATAATGAATTAATTCCCACTAGGATTGTCACGGGGTGGCGTATGTACATAGATTATAGGAAATTAAATAAAGCCACTAGAAAAGACCATTTCACCTTACCTTTTATTGATCAAATGTTAGATATATTAGCCGGACACGATTTCTATTGCTTTCTTGATGGTTATTCTGGGTATAATCAGATTTATATAGCCCCAGAAGACCAAGAGAAAACGACGTTTACATGTCCTTACGGCATTTTCGCTTATAGGCGCATGCCTTTTGTATTATGTAATGCACCGGCTACTTTTCAACGGTGTATGATGGCTATTTTTTCTGACATGGTAGAGCATTGCATTGAGATTTTTATGGATGATTTTTCTATTTTCGGCGATTCGTTTGATATTTGTTTGCAAAATTTGCAGAAAGTCCTAAAAAGATGCGAAGAAACAAATTTGGTCTTGAACTAAGAGAAGTGCCATTTTATGGTTCAGGAGGGCATTGTACTTGGACACCGAATATCCTCTCATGGAATTGAAGTCGACCGGGCCAAAATTGAAACAATCGAGAAGATGCCTCCGCCTACCTCGGTAAAAGGCATAAGGAGTTTTTTGGGACACGCCGGTTTTTACTGCTGGTTTATTAAGGATTTTTCGAAGATCACGAAGCCGTTGTGCAATCTGCTCATGAAGGATGTTCCGTTTGATTTTGACGAGTCGTGTAAAGAAAGTTTCGATTTATTTCTAAGCACTGGACCAGTGATAGTCGCTCCAGACTGGGACCTTCCGTTCGAGTTAATGTGTGATGCGAGTGATTTTGCCATTGGGGCTGTTTTGGGGCAGAGACGAGGGAAAGTGTTCCACATCGTGTATTATGCGAGCCGAACACTTGACGACGCCCAAAGAAATTATGCCACAACGGAAAAAGAATTGTTGGCGGTGATCTTTGCATTTGATAAATTTCGGGCGTATTTATTGGGGATGAAAGTGGTAGTGTGGACCGACCATTCAGCAATAAAATACCTTTTGGAGAAGAAGAATGCTAAACCAAGGTTGATTTGGTGGGTGCTTCTCCTTCAAGAATTCAACTTGGAAATTTGGGACAAAAAGGGGACTGAGAATGTTATAGCCGATCACCTTTCGTGGTTAGAGAGTCCCCTTTAGAAGGGAGAAAGTCATCCACAAATCATGGAAACCTTTCCCGACGAACACTCTACAAGTTGGGTTCGCAACAAGCGCCTTGGTATGCTGATCTAGTGAACTATTTGGCGAGCAAAACAATTCCAAATTACCTCTCACACCATCAAAATAAGAAGCTAATTTCAGATGCCAAGTATTATTTGTGGGACGATCCTTTTCTGTTCAAAAGAGGCCCTGATCAAATCATTCGCAGATGTGTTCCGGACGAGGAAATCCACAGTGTGCTGAATCATTGTCATGCATCACCCTATGGTGGACATTTTAGTGGAAATAGAACAGCGGCAAAGGTCTTACAATGGGGGCTCTATTGGCCGTCATTATTCAAAGATGCTCACTCCTTTGTGTCCACGTGTGATCGGTGTCAGCGGACGGGAAACATCTCAAGGTGACATGAAATGCCTCTGAACACCATACTTGAGGTTGAATTGTTTGACGTATGGGGGATCGACTTCATGGGCCCCTTTCCTCCATCAAACAAGAATCTCTATATTTTGGTAGCCGTGGACTACGTCTCAAAGTAGGTCGAAGCGGCGGCACTACCAACGAATGGGTCCAATGTCGTAATCAAATTTATAAAAAAATATATTTTCACGCGTTTTGGGACTCCACATTCTATTATCAGTGATGGTGGTTCACACTTCGACAACAAATTCCTTGATGCGGTCTTGAGAAAATATGGAGTCACTCATCGTGTTGCTACAGCCTACCATCCTCAGACGAGCGATCAAGTCGAGATATTAAATCGAGAGCTGAAGTGGATCTTAGAAAAAATACTCAGCTCGTCTCGAAAAGATTGGTCTTTTAAACTCGATGATGCACTTTGGGCGTACCGCACTGCGTATAAAACACCTATCGAGATGTCACCTTATACAGATTGGTTTATGGGAAAAGTTGTCATTTGCCCGTAGAAATGGAACATCGTGCTTACTGGGCGATAAAGAAATTAAATTTTGATCTTAAATCTGCGGGTGAAAAGCGTTGTTTGCAGCTGAACGAGTTGGAGGAAATTCGCCACGATGCATACGAAAATGCAAAGCTTTATAAGGAGCGGACAAAGATTTGGCATGATAAGCACATCAGACAGCGAGAGTTCGTCCCAGGCCAAGAAGTGTTGTTGTTTAATTCTCGCTTAAGGTTATTCCCCGGGAAATTGCGTTCACGATGGTCGGGACCGTTTACCGTAGTTCAAGTGTTCCCACACGGTGCAGTGGAAGTACAAAAAGATGACCGTAAATTCAAAGTTAATGGATAGCGGTTGAAGGCCTACCTGGGAAATCCAATAGACGCGCAGAAGACGAGCGTCATCTTATCCACTGCCAGATGAATGCTAAAAAAAAGTCCGGCTGAAGACTATAAACTTAGCGCTTCTCGGGAGGCAACCCGAGTATTAGTTGTAGATTTTTTGTGTTTCAGTATTTTCTTGCATTTTTGGATCTTTATTTTTCTTCATTTTAGCTTGGATATGCTTATCTCTCACGCTCTTGATGTTTTCTGTTGAAAATTTTGTGCAGAAATCACCCCAGGGAAAGAATTCATGCCTGAGCCGCGGCACAAGGATAGTGAGCCGAGGCACACACCAGTTGAAGGAAAAAGGTTAAACCTCCTGTACTCTGTGCCACGGCACAACCTTACTGAGCCGCAGCACACCAGGTCCCTGAGCCGCGGCACATATGTACTGAGCCGCGGCACACCAAATGTCCATGATCACCCAGGAGGCTGTACTCCGTGCCGCGGCACGGACCAAATGAGCCGCGGCACACTAACACGATGAGCCGCGGCACGCGTAGATTGAGCTGCGGCACTCGGCGACATTATAAAAAGTCCCAGGCAGACTGTACTATGGGCTGCGGCTCACTTAAGCTGTGCCGCGGCCCCCGTCGCAAATGGGAACACCCAGCATTCTTGCATATACTTGATCGGCCGAACCCAGGTAAGCCTTATCCCCCTTCTGCACGCGGCACTCGGACGATTCAATTCAATTTTCCATCTTCTTGCAATCCTTCAATCAAAGCAAGGTAATTCACAATCTCTTAATCCTCATTGCTACATGACTTGAAAAGTGAAGTATTATTCATTCGATGGTAAATATGTAGTTAGTGTTTCATCATGGTTGAGTTGGGATATGAAATTTTTGATTAGTTATCGATGGAAATTGTTGATTGGTGATGTTCTTTGTCGGTTGTCATGGCTATATATCTATGTTGTTATTTTTGGGGAGTTGGATTTAGCCATTAAAATTCTTGTTCTTCATTTAAATTTATGCATACCAAGTGTTTGATGAATTGCATCAATGAAAAATTTAGCCAGAAAGCATTTTCAAACTATATGCAACAAATTATTTTATCGGACTACATTGTCTTCCAACCCTTACATCATGTTTAAACTTGATAGCTCATCCTTAATTTCCTCTTTGATGATGCAAGCTCATTCATTCACGATCCGCATGTTGTAGTCGATGAGCGAGCAGGCTTGCCGGACGAGGCCGGCACCAGTTCATGAGTGGACACTAGGGGAGTACTTGACCTTTTCTTTTCTTGCATATTACATTTTGTGTACATTGAGGTCAATGTACGTCCTAAGTTGGGGGGGGGGGTTTACTTTTTGTTGCTGTACTTATTCGTTGCACTTTTCATTATTTTTCGTTATTATTGATGCTAGCCTTGCTTGTCTTGCTTTTATTTGCATTCGTAAATTTTTCGTGCTTCCTTGTGTAAAACTGATGTTACGATACTGATTTCTCTTGGAAGAAACAGTTGAGTTTTAGTCGAGTTGCAGTCAGCGATATCTGTTTCCGTTGAGTATTCATTTAGGTCCGAAATTTCTTCGTTTTTATAGAAATTTTAGCGTATAAAAGAGGAGACATACGTGTTTTAAAATCGCCGTCTATACGTTTGGTTACACTTTTTGTGTAGCTAGTTGTCCAGTAACATGAGTCGTGTTGGCACTTAATTTGAGTTTAGAGTCGGATAGTTTTTCCCAAGAAAAAGTCGAGATATTATTTGTTCTATGATGGGAAGTCTAGTAACCGGGGGTATTCACGTGACCCGTTGTTTACTCTCGCATAAAACGACGACTCTGATTAGACTAGTGGTGTAGAGATTTCGCATGTGCCGATGACGGGAAGCCTAGTAAACGGGGGTATTCGCGTGACCCGTTGTTTACTCTTGCGTAAAACAGCGACCTTGAATCGGACAAGCGGGAATAGCTATTCGAGTTGTTTCTCCGCTGTGGAGGGGAACTTAGTAACTAGAAGCATCCATGTGCCCTATGAGTGTCTTTTACGTCAAACGGTTCCCCAATACATGAGAATGGAATTCCACTCTAGGATTATCCCGATGAAACATCCCGAGATCCGAACCTAGTGGTCAACTCGAATCATCTTATTGAGCATATATAAGGGAATACTGTCCGAGGGTTATTTTTGATGACGAAACTCTTGAAATTTTTGCCACTAGACTGTGGGACTGGGCGAGCTGGCTTGTTTATTTTTAACCCTTCATAATGACGGTCGGTTAAACTCACGCTTGTTAATCTTTGAGCTTGATTCTCTTCATGCACGATTGATTAGGACTGAAATTGGTTACTTTGTGGAATCTGTGTCCTGGATGTGACTCACTATTACGATACTTGTATTATTCTTTGAGGATTTCAGGGTAGTATTGATTAAATTGAGCACTATGGAGTTGCACGATCATTCACGATATTCTTTTATTTATAATCAATTCTTTTTGCTTGAGGACAAGCAAAGGCTCAAGTTTGGGGGTATTTGTTAGGCGTATTTTTATACGCTTATTTATCATTATTCTTTATCCATTTTGTGTCTAAACCTGCATAAATGAGCCTTTAAAGCACTATTCGTTTATGTTTGGCAGGAAATTGGAGTCCGGAAGCTCGAACAATGAAAAACGGGCGAAAACGGCAAATTTTGGCCTGGGGCCGCGGCACGTACCAAGTGAGCCGCGACACACGAAGGTGACCTGAAAGTGCCGAACCAACTGTACTGTGAGCCGCGGCACAAGGATGCTGAGCCGCGGCCCAGGAAGAAAAATGCGCGCCCAGGCAACTGCGCTGAACAGCGTGAGCCGCGGCACAGATTATGTGAGCCGCGGCCCATGGGGTGGTTTTGATAGAAATTGCCGCGATTCTGGGCCGTTTTTGGAGCAGTTTTCGACCCAATCCCCGGACGCGTTTTGGAGGCTGATAGTAGTTATAAATAAGGGTTTAAGGTTTGAAAAGAGGGAATCATCAAATCATTGGAGGATCGATTATCATAATAGAAGAGAAGCAGAAACCACCAAGGAGCAAAGAGCGGAAGCTAGAGAATGGAGGAATCCGAGCTCTTCAACTGCGTTTGATCTTTATGCTTTCTTTAATTATTTCTGTACTTTTATTTTTTAGCATGTCAGGCTAAAACCCTGTTCTAGGATTTTGATGAAACCGAGGCTTTGACGAATTTGCTTTTGATTATCTATATAATTCCCTTTTCTATTGAGTTTTCCCAATTGTCTTTAATGCTTTCAATTGTGTGGCTTATAATTGAATTGTTTTAATTACGCAACTCGAATCGGGAGAGGAGAGTTGGTGAGGAAATATTGGTGAGAACCGTTTTATCCTGTGAGATAGGAATATACTCATAGGAACTACGTGGCCTTTTTGAAGATTCCGTGCCTTATGCCTATTGTCGAATTAATTCACCTAGGGATAGAGTGTATTATTCGCCTTAGAAAAATCTACTGACCTCGGGAGAGGCGGTAGAGTACTTTAGCAACCTTCGCCTTCAATAAATTGGGAAATCATTAACTTCAGATAATCGAGAGTAAATTCGGATAAACTGAGGTGGATTCACAATCCTATATTTATTAATTATTTGATTTTCTTTCTTCAATCAATCCTCTTTACTATTTATTATTTATTGATTTTCTTTAATTAGTACTTGCAACTCAACTTTCGACAGTTCAAATTAAATTTGAATACATATAAATCGGTAATTAGTAAGTCAGTCCTCGTGGGAACGATATCTTACTCATCATTTTATTACTTGTCTACGATAACGTGCACTTACGTTAAACGAAAATCCGCAACAACTAAATTAGTTATTCTATGGTACTTCTTAAGTTAGATTTCGACTAGTTTATTTATGTTGAATGATGATGATGTCGTGGTTTATTTGGATGGCTTGAAAAGTCTTGCTTATGTAAAACTTTGACAGGTTATTTGATTATGGTTTATTTGAATAGTTTTATTATGGTTTAAACTATTACAACCCAAAAAAGTGTTCACAAAATAAATATTACAATAATGGAAAAGGTTGTTGCCAAAATAAAAATGTGTTTCAGCAGCTGGTGTTACAGTAAGGATTAGTGGTGTTGCCATTGGTCTACAGTAACACGTTTATGGGTGTTGCTAGAGAGATATTGGTGTTGCTACAGAGGTAAAAAGTGTAGGCATTGGGGTCTGTAGCAACACATTTTCCCTGTGTTACCATAAAGTTAAAAAGTGTTGGCATAGACCCCTATGGTAGCGGCCGTTTTTGTAACACCACCAAATTTCGAAAAAGTGTTACCGTAGCATGTTTTTTTGCTTTCAGTAACACTTTTTACCCCTTTGAGCACATTTTTTTGGGTATTGCTGAAGGCCATTTATGGCGTAGTGTAATCAAATGCAGATAAGTAAAGTACTGTAATGTAAAGACTAAGTCTGTTTGAGACAACTAGTGGTTGTCATTCAAGTCGAATGTTATAAATTTATGATCTTCAGGATTACAGTATAGTCTTTTGTAAGTGAAATGAAAAATTACAAGTAAAATGAAAAATTACAAGTAAATTTACAAGTGATTGATAGTGAAAAACTTAGAATCTCCCTCTTCCTCTTCCTATTACTCTGGTCCTTCCTGGAGGGAGAGACCTCAGCGGTTTTGCTCCAATGGGCTTCTGTACCAATGGGATAAGTCTATGCTTCTTCTTAACTATGGAGGATGCAAATTTCTGATCTTCAATAGAGGTATATTTGTTCTTTATGCACAATTGATTTATCTCCTCCTGAAGTGCTTCATCATCCAACTTTCCATGAATGTTAAATGGAGGGTCCCGTGGTCCTGTATTTTTTCTTTTCAAGGTACTCGAAGTTCTAGCCTCAGGAAAGTGAAAGATTGTGGGAGGTGCAACTGAATTTCTGGGGACAACTGTTAGTGCCTCCTCCATTCGCTTGGTTCTCATCTCTCCTTCCCCCTTTTTTCAAGCATCAAGAATCTTTGCCAGTTGCTCCTCTACCCTCTGCATAAAGTCTGGCATGCCAAGAGGCATCCTTGAAAATGAAGGTGGTGGAAAGGGTTCCTTTTTGTTGAGAAGTGAGTCCATTTTGTCATTGAGGGACATCAGGTGAGGTTTTACTTTGGTTTCCAGGAGTTTTGCAACTGTTTCATAAACCATAGATTTGATCACCTCAGTGATGCTAGGAGGCAGTTGGACTTCAGGTGCCTTTTCATGAGTAGTGTTTTCTGCTGAGTTCTCCTCTGCAGCTGACCTCCGAGCATTAGATTTTTCAGATGATATCCTCCTGTCAGCTGCTTCTTGATCAGATGGTGTTTTTTCTGGCTCCCCTGATTCATCATCTGTTGTGGTACATCTTTGGTAGGCTTTGATCAGTGCACCACGATCATGGTCCTCATCATCCTTCTCTTCTTAATTCTTTCCTTCTCCTCCATTATTTTCTTTTTATTATTCTTCTTTTTTTCTTCTTTATCTTCTTATTAAACTTCTTTTTCTCCTTCGCTGTCATCCACTTTCTTTTTTTCTACTTTTTTTTCTTTTTATTTTTCCTTCTCTTCCTCCTCAACTTCTTTCTTCTTTTCAACTTCATTTCTTACTTCTTATTTCACTTCTCCTTCTCCTCCAACAATGTTCTCCATCATCAAACGTTTTTCCTTGGGCTATTCCCTCCATTATAAGCAGGATGAATTGGTCCATGTGTGTTTTGAAATTTTGTAAGAACCAATTCTCATCAAGTAGCAAAGTCATACAGTCTCTTTACAGAATACCTGAATGAGTTGCTCAACAGTGAGGGGGTGGTCACGTCCATCCCTTTCTGCCATCTCCTTAAGAGTATTGAAGCTAAGAGGCTTCAATCTCTTCCAATCCTTATAAGCAACAAAAAATGAAATCTTGTTGATGTGCTGCTTAACTGACATGAACGTGGATGAGGTTGAAAGGATTGTTTTCCCTGAGGTTGAAGCTGTAGTGCACTTCAGGTTCCTCAAGGACTTCCTTAGATTCTTCTTCTACTTCTGGGGTACTTGGAAGTACAGGCAATGGTTCTGGAACCATTTCTTCATCTGGAATGATGATAAGTTCCTTGGACTGATTTGAGGTTCCATGAGGACAGGTGTTGGAGGTGCAACTGAAAATAGTTCTGGTGCATGTTCTTCAGGTGCAATATGGTCTGAAAGTTTAGGAAATGACCCACAGAGCTTTTTTGTCTTTTGATGGGTTCAGGTGAGGAAGGTCGACTAGTCTAATTTTTTGGGAACTTATTCATTCTAAAAATCTTAGCAATTGGAAGATCATCACTGTCTTCAGGTGCGGTTAGAAGAGTAGTTGTGGGAACAGGTGGTATGAAATCATCTGCAGGTGGCTTTCCAGGTATGTCAGCTGCAGTTGTGGTTGGGGATGGCAGAATCTCCTCTGCAGTTTTCTCAGCTGGGATTAAAGCTATTGGAATATCAGCTGTGGTTGGGGCAGGTGTGATCTCAAGTGAGGCTTTCTCAGCTGCAGATGAGACTTCAGCTGTGTTTTTGTTAGCTGCAACTGATTCTTCTGAGTCTGAGGGTCCTTTATACGAGGATGTTCCAGCTTTTGTCCTCGCAAGAATTTCAGCTGCTCTGGGCTTGTTCTCTTTATATTTTTCTTTTGCAGCTTGGTCCAGGTGACCAAGTCTTTTGCTGATATGGAAGTTTTCCATCTTGTCTCTGTCCTTTCCAAGGAACTCCATAATGTAACTGATTTGGGTTCCAAAGGCGAACTTCTGCCCAAACTTTTTGTTGTCATTGTCCCAGCTCGCCTAATTTACTTCACGGACTAATTGCTTGTAAATATGGTCAGGCCAATTAATCCTCTGCTGCTGAATCAATGATCCCAGAACTATGTATTTGGAGGAAGATAACTGGTCAAAGCTTCCTGCCATTCCCATCACAATTTTGTTTGTGATGCCAAGCATGTGTCGGTATTCTTTCTTCAGATCAGACTTCCAAGCGGTGAATTTCATCTTCATCGGTTGGTCCGCCATCCTTATCTCGTACCAAATGTCAATTGGGCTTTGTTTGAGGGCTTCGACAGTAATGCCCCGGTTTTCCAATTTGAATACATCTATAATGGTTTGTTTGGTTATGAAAATGGGCTCTCTGGAGATAGAGCTTTCAATGCCCCTTTCTCTGACTTGGGCCTCCTTGTAAAAATAGATGACAATCTCCTTGAACAACTGTGTCAGGTTAATGTCCAAGAAATGGTAAATCCCGGTCTTTTTCATCCTATGAATCAGTTGCGCCATCGTCGTGGTGTTGTTGGCCTCCAGTAGACCGACAAAGTCTACGACTATACTGAAGATGATCCGCTCCTTCACCATCCTTAGGTTTACGTTCTTGAAATAGGTAGCAGTTTCCATTTCTACAAATTTTTCAAGCTTTTAGTGTAGTGAATATTCAGAAAGTTTTTCTGCTTTGAAAACTAGGGTTCTATAGCTTGAAGATGATAAGGTTTTTGTGAGATGATTTTGATCGTCTTAAATAGCCACTTGAAGAGTCGTTTTTAAATTTAGTAATTAAATAAAGATGTGGTGGTTTGAGTGATTGATTGGATATCGTGATGTAGATGTGGAGTTGTGGTGATCGTGTGTTTTTATCCACGTGTAATAAAAATGAGTATTTAAAGAATTAGAGAACTTAGTTGTTTGACTTTTTGACTTCTGTTGCTTTAGATCCTCGTCTGCTCTGATCAGGTGGTTTTTCATCGTTTGTCCTGATCAGGTAATTTTCCATCTTCTGGTCTGATCAGGTGGCTTTTCACCGTCTGGTCTTCAGGTGGCTTTTCACCGTCTTGTCTGATCAGGTGATATGTCTTGTCTGCTTCTAATCAGGTGACTCTTCTCGTCTGGGTTCTGATAAGCTAACTGCTCTTCTTCATCAGCTACAATTTTGATTCCCAATCTAATAGACCAAGTTCCCTACTTAGTTCAAGGAATCTTTCTTCAGGCAGAGGCTTTGTGAATATGTCAGCTATTTGATACTCCATGCTGACTCTTTCTATTTGAACTCTCTTATTGATCACATGGTCTCTGATGAAATGGTGTTTGACATCAATGTGCTTTGTCCTGGAATGAAGCATTGGATTGTTGGTGATGGAAATTGCACTTGTACTATCACACCAAATTGGGACTTCATTTGGAATAATGCTGTAGTCCCTCAACTGTTGTCTGATCCACATAATTTGAGCACAATAGCTACCTACAGCTAGGTATTCTGACTCAATTTTGGACATTGAATTTGATGTTTACTTCTTGCTAAACCATGAGATCAGCTTTGTTCCAAGGAAGTGGCATGTTCCACTAGTGCTCTTCTTGTTGATTTCACGGCCTGCAAATTCAGCATCTGAATATCCTGATAGTTCAAAGTTATCATCTTTGGGGTAACATAATCCAACATTGATTGTGGAGTTTAGGTATCTGATAATCCTCTTAGCTGCTTCCTGGTGGTATTGCTTTGGCTTGGACTGGAATCTTGCACATACTCTAACTGCATATGATATATATGGTCTGCTTGCAGTTAGGTATAATAAAGATCCAATTAATCCTCTGTAATGGGTTGGATCTACTGGAATGCCTCCATCATCTGCATCAATGTGTAGAGATATGCTCATTGGTACTCTTAGGGGTTTGGCTGTTTCCATGCCAAATCTGTTGATCAGCTCCTTTGTGTACTTTGAATAGTTGATGAAGATTTCTGTATCAACTTGTTTAACTTGCAAACCAAGAAATAAACTTAGTTTTCCCATCATGCTCATTTAAAATTCTCCTTGCACCAGTTTAGAGATTTTTTCACATAATTCTGGATTTGTTGATCCAAAAATAATATCATCCACATATATTTGGACGAGTAATATGTGGTCTTCATGTTATGAGTTTTGATGAAATATTTGATGAATTTGTTTGAGGAGGAAGGAATTGTATAGCCGGCGTTAATTGAAAGATTAACGTGGTATGGCATTGATAACTACTGTTGTGTTGAGTTGTGTTTGATGAATTTGTTTAGATTATGGATAGAATAAAGAAAGCGTTGGGGAAGAAGTCGACAAAGTCAACCACTCCCGATTCGGGGGGAAGTTTGGCATCCTCTAGTAAGGCGGATCACGCTACACTATACATATCTCAGAGTAGCGTTCTTGCCCGGCAGATACTAGAAGCTACCGGCATGAACGCTGACGATTTTTTTAGGGCGACAGATGAGCCCGTTGCACTAGCGCGACGTTTATCCTTTCAGACACCACGGCCGACCCCGTCACAGACGGAGACTCGTATGCCTCCCATCTACCGACCCACGTCTAGCCCTCACACATCAGGAGATGTACGGAGTTCCTCGTCCGCGGTGCCCCACGGTCCGCCGCCGACTCTATTCATGCCTCTGATGGTTCCGACTATTCCAGAGGTCGATGAGACGGGAGTCCGAGTTCCCATTCGATTGATTAGCCCTGACGAGGCGTACGTCTACGAGTCTTGGCCAGACAACATGTGTCGGCAGAGTTGTCGGGTTTCGAAGACAAAATTGTACGAGGAGATAGAGAGGGAGAAGGAGAAGGGGAAAAATGTAGTCGAGAAGGAGAAGAAAAAGAAGAAGACTCGTGGC
Source organism: Orobanche coerulescens (assembly GCA_033398695.1). Classification (NCBI taxonomy): domain Eukaryota; kingdom Viridiplantae; phylum Streptophyta; class Magnoliopsida; order Lamiales; family Orobanchaceae; genus Orobanche; species Orobanche coerulescens. The sequence continues at coordinate 125,397,462 of CM065812.1, read as the reverse complement.
CCAGCAAAGGGTCTGGCGCTCGACTCGTACGTAAGTAAGCATGGCCGTTACGAGATTCTTCTAGACAGACACGGCCGGCCGGTGATGTCTTCTGACGCTACGACGTCATATAGCCGTAATGTTGGCTTTGTCATTCGGGACAGAGTCCCCGGTTTGTGGCCCGATTGGGGGGACGTGCCACAGTGCGTGAAGGATGCTTTGAACAATGTTATGTCGGTAAGTTAATAAATATTTAATAAGTGTTTTTCAATCAACACGTAGTTCTTCAAAATGCAATATGTGATGTTTTTAAATTATTGCGTATTTATGCTGTTCATAGGTGTGGTTTGTCATTCCCGACTCTCTACTACGTACTTGGTGTGACGAGGTGCAGTCTACCAAGTAAGTCATTTTAATATATTTTGTATCTACATTGTTTGCGTAATTTTTTTTCTTACGAATAATATATGTTGTGCAACGTGTGTTGTATGTACAAATCTTGGAAAAATGAGATGCACATGTTCTGGACAGCCTGGGGTGATACCCGAGAGGCTACCTAGGAAGAATAAAAGTTCCGGGAGTACGAGTGGAAGTGGCTACACGCCCATTTTCGCGACCCGGAGTTCATGGTATGACTAAAATACCCTCATTTCATTCTTTCTTTTTCAGTTTTTATTTTTTTTGAATTCTAAATACAAACTAGATTTTTTTAAATTAATGTTTCAGAATTTAAAAAAATACTTGAAGTTCCGATTTTTTTAAATTAGAAAAAATCGGAACTTCAGGTATTTTTTTTTTAAATTTTGGAATATTATTAATATTAAAAAATCGGAATTTTTTATTCAAAAGTGGAAATAAAAAAATTTATAAACTCTCGATATTATTTATAAATTGTTTTAATAAAAATAAAAGCTAGAATATTATTTTCCATAAAATAATAAAAATCTGAATATTGTATTTTATTTATTAAAAAAACTGATAGTATTTAATAAAAATTAATAATATTTCAGTTTTTATTTTCTTGAATTCTAAATATAAACTCGATTCTAAATAATATTTTTTTGAAGGCGACTAGCTTGACCAACACGACCAATCGTGCTGGTCTGACTGACTATCACAGTCTGGGTTCCCGGTCGTTAGCTAGATTTGCGCACGAGGCCATTTCTTCTGATTCGTTGGACGCATTTGCCTATGTGACTCAGAAAGCATATCCGAACCGTCCCGAGGAGCATGTAAGTCTTTTTTTATTTTATTTTGGTAATAAAATAAATACCTTTGTATCATACTTTTATTGATATTGAAATATTTATTTTCATATTAACTTAGGAGCGTATGCGGGAGGAGTCTCAGAGGATGCTTGCTGAGATTGCTCAGGAGCAGTATCTGGACTTTGCGGATACCGATCTCGATTCTGCCATTGGACAGATCGATCAGGCTGATCCTTATGTTCGCGCTAGGGTGTGGGGTACCGTCTACCCTCCTAGAGGTAATCGGTACCGCACTAAGATGATGGGAGCCGAGGGTCACCATGTATTGAAAGATACCCCCGGGCTTCCAGCGCCCTCGCGGGCGGGATGCACGGACTGCCTATCTCGAGGAGCAGTTGAGGGCGGAGAGGTAGCTCCGAGATGAGAATGAAAGGAGGACTCAGACGCGGTTACATGAGAGGGAGCAGAGGACTGAGTCGCTGTTAGAGAGTTTCCAGAGACAGCAGCAGTCCATGATGGACTATATGATGAAGCTGACTCAGACCATTACTCAGGCTGGACTGCAGGCACCTGCTCCACCCCCTTCTCTCTTCGGACAGACCCCATCTTCACAGCCTCGTGACGAGGATCTAGGGGATGGTGGTAATCCTTCTACTACTACATTTCGACATTTAGATGATTTTGGTAGTGGATTGTAGTTGTGTTGTTGTAGTACTCTTGTATATTTATATTTGTGTTACAATTGTGTGAGTGATTTTGTTGATTCTACTAGTATGTTGATGAGATTAATGTTCTTGAATGTGTTGTGCATTGTGTTGTATATAATGTTGGGCATATTATTGATGGTATTAGTTGAATGTTTTGTGCGTTGATTGTTGTTGATAATGGGAGCTGGTGTACAAAAATTGCAGGTGCAAAAAATACAGGTTTTGGGATCCCAAAATCTGAATTAATTTTTTTTATATTAGGTTTGAGCTGACGACTTTCCAAAGGTCGTCGGCTAAAGTAATTTTTTTTTTATCAAAAAAGTTTTAGCCGACGACATTTAAAACCGTCGTCGGCTAAAGTGTCTTTCTTTTTAAAAAGAGGTTTTAGCCAAGGACATATGTAAAGGTCGTCGGCTAAAGTTTATTTTTTTTATTTTTTTATAATCAGGTTTTAGCCGACGACATTTGAAAAGGTCGTCGGCTAAAGTGTTTTCTTTTTTTATCAACAGGTTTTAGCCGACGACCTTGTCGAGTGTTAGGCGTATTTTTATACGCTTATTTATCATTATTTTATATCAATTTTTAGTCTAAACCTGTATAAATGAGCTTTTAATGCACTATCTTTGTATGTTTTGTAGGAAATTGGAGTCCAGAAGCTCGAACGGCGAAAAACGGGCCAAAACGACAATTTTTGGCCTGGGGCCGCGACACGAACCAAATGAGCCGCGGCACACGAAGGTGACTAGCAAGCGCCGAGCGAACTGTACTGTGAGCCACGGCACAAAGATGCTGATCCGCGGCCCATGAGGAAAAATAGGCGCCCAGGCATGGGGCGCTGAACGTTGGGGCCGCGGCACAGATTAAGTGAGCCGCGGCCCACGGGGCGGTTATGTTAATTTTGCCACGTTTCTGAGCCATTTCTGAAGCCCTTTTTCGACCCAATCCCCGGACGCGTTTTGGAGGCTAATGATAGTTATAAATAGGGATTTAAGGTCTCAAAAGTGGGAAGAATCGAAGGATCGAGGAATCAAGAGAATCAGGGAATCGAGAAGAAGCAGAAACACCAAGGAGCAGAGAGCGGAAGACAGAGAACGGAGGAATCCAAGTTTTTCGTCTGCGTTTGATTTCTATGCTTTCTTTAATTCTTTTTGTATTTATATTTTCTAGCATGTCAGGCTAGAACCCTAGTCTAGGATTTGGATGAAACCGAGGTTTTGATGAATTAACTTTTGATTATCGATTCAATTCCCTTTTCTATTGAGTTTTCCCCAATTGTTCTTAATGCTTTCAAGTGTGTGGCCTATAATTGAATTGTTTTGTTTACGCAACTCGAATCGGGAGAGGAGAGTTGGTAGGAAATAATTGGTGAGAATCGTTTTATCTTGTGAGATAGGAATATACTCATAGGAATTACGTGGCCTTTCTGAAGTTTTCGTGCTTCTCGCCTATTGTCGAATTAATCCACCTAGGAATAAAGTGTATTATTCGCCTTAGATAATTCTATTGACATTGGGAGAGGCGGTAGAGTATTTTAGCGACATTCGCCTTCAATAAAATGGGAAATCATTAAATTCATATAATCAAGAGTAATTCGGATAAACCGAGGTGGATTCACAATCCTAGATTAGTTCCTTATTTGATTTTCTTCCTTTGAATAATTGAGTTTACTATTTCTTTGCTTTTATTAATTTTCCTTAATTATTATTTGCACCTAAAATTTCGACAGTTCAAATAAAATTAGAATACGCATAAATCGGTAATTAGTAAGTCAGTCCTCGTGGGAACGATATCTTATTCATCTCTTTATTACTTGTTTACGACAACGTGCACTTGCGTTCACCGAATTTCGCAACAAATTTTTGGCGCCGTTGCCGGGGATAGATTATTTTACTAATATCGATTTTAGTATTTCTATTCTTAGTTTGAACAATTTTTTTTATTTTTGTGTAATTCTTATTATTTGTTTTCCTTTCAGGAATTTCTGGTTAGTGCATGAGAAAATTCGGTAACGAAGGCCTACTACCTTTGGATACCGAACTCGAGTGCACTCTTCGGAAAAGCAAGAAGGAGAAACGTGAGCTACCGACTAAAGACACCATGGCCGAGAACACGGAAAATCATGGAGGAGAAAATCCTATGCAGCAAGTTCAACCGGCATTGGCACTCCGTGATTATGCCATGCCACAAATCAATGCAAACTTTTCGGGTATTCGGCGTCCAACCATCCAAGCGAACAACTTCGAGATCAAGCCGGCTATTATTCAGATGGTACAAGCAAGCCAATTTTGTGGACTGGCGAACGACGATCCCAACGGACATATCGCTTCATTTCTCGAGATTTATGACACCTTCAAGAATAATGGTGTCACCGATGATGCTATTCGTCTGCGGATTTTCCCTTTCTCTTTGAGGGACAAAGCCAAATTTTGGTTAAATTCATTACCACCGGGCTCTATCACGACTTGGGCAGAATTAGCGCAAGCCTTTCTGGCTAAGTTCTTTCCACCATCGAAGACAGCGAGATTAAGGAACGAGATTACTACTTTCGGGCAATTTGATATGGAGTCGCTTCATGAAGCTTGTGAGCGATACAAAGATTTGCTAAGGAGATGCCCACATCATGGCCTACCGGACTGGCTACAAATTCAGACATTTTATAACGGATTGAGTGCTTCTACACGCACTCCTGTTGATGCAGCTGCTGGAGGAGCGTTAATGGGAAAGACTATGGCGGAAGCTCATTCTCTATTGGAAGCGATGGCTGCAAACGCTTATCAATGGCCTTCCGAACGTGTGAACCCGAAACGAGTGATGGAAATCTCCGATAATGATCCAATATCTATGCTATCGGCTCAAGTTGCCGCCTTGACTCAGCAACTTCAAGATTTTTCACATTCTCCTTCCCCCGTTACCACTGAATCATGCAATTGGTGCAACGGATCTCACCCTAGTGCGGAATGTCAAATTGGAAATCCTTTCAAGCAACATCTGATGGAACAAGCTCAGTTTGTGGGGAACGGGAATCGACAGAATAATCCGTATTCCAACACATACAATCCGGGGTGGCGAAATCACCCTAACTTTTCGTGGGAAAATGGACAAAACGGAAGCCAACCTCAGTTTGCTCAACACCAACAGCAACCCCCGCCCGCTCCAAAGATCTCTTTAGAGGAGGCAATGGCGAAGTTAGCAGCAAATACGAATCAGTTCATGACCCGTACGGAAGCAACCTTGCAAAACCATTCTGCCTCTATTCGCAACTTGGAAGTACAATTGGTTCAAATAGCAAATGTGTTAACAGCCCGCCCTGAGGGTACCTTGCCAACTACAACCGAGACGAACCCCAGAGAGAGTATAAATGCCATTAGTTTGAGAAGCGGGAAGGAAGTGTGTGAGCAGCCTGGGCAGAACAAAAAGAGAGGTGATGATGAGGAAAATAAAAATTAGGCGACTGAGGAATCACAAATGTCTAGACCCTCGAAATTGTTTCCGGATAATCCGACAGCCTATGTGCCTCTCGTCCCGTTTCCACAACGTCTGCAAAAGCAAAAATTGGACAAGCAGTTCTCTAAGTTTCTTGACGTTTTCAAGAAACTACATATAAATATTCCATTTGCTGATGCCTTGGAACAAATGCCGAGCTATGTGAAGTTTATGAAGGAAATCTTATCTAACAAAAGGAAGCTCAAGGAATATGAAATGGTGGCACTGACGGAAGAGTGCAGCGCAATTTTGCAGAGAAAGCTCCCGCCTAAATTGAAGGACCCAGGAAGCTTCACTATACCGTGCACTATTGGGAACTTGTCTTTTGATAGAGCATTATGTGACCTCGGTGCTAACGTTAATCTCATGCCTCTTTCTATTTTCAAGAAGCTAGGAATTGGGGAAGCGAAACCTACTACGGTCTCTTTACAACTAGCCGATAGATCAATCAAGTACCCGAGAGGGGTAATCGAAGATGTCTTGGTCAAGGTTGATAAATTCATTTTCAATGCTGATTTCATTATACTTGATATGGAAGAAGACCATGATATTCCGATTATCTTGGGTAGACCATTCTTAGCCACCGGAAGGACCCTTATTGATGTTCAGGAGGGTAAATTAATACTTCGTGTTAAAGATGAGTAAGTCACGTTCAAAGTGTTTCGATCTCTCCCGTGTCCAAGCAAGGTCGAGAAGTGTTCACAAATTGATATCTTTGAGAAAGACACACACCAGGAGAGTTGCCGGTCGAAATCTTCAGAATCCGCTTTAGCTGGTCCAACGTCTAAGATAAATGAAGAACGAATCGTGTATCATAAGCATTTGAATATGTCGTCTTCAACATCCGTTCATCCACCATCGAAAAATTCTCATGCTATCATATGTTTGCCCGTGGAGTTGAAAATTAAGCCGGATGTCAAACGAGTACGAAGTTAACTGCAAAATGGGTGTTTTGGGAGGCTACTTTTGTTAAAGCCGTCTCGCAAAGAACGTTGGATATCCAAAGCAAAAGTCGAACGGTTGAAATTTAATGGTCAACAATTTAAATCACGTAATAATGGTTCGATGGAATGTGCGGAGTCCAAATGGTCTTTGCGAAATGCGAATTGATCTTCAAAAAGTCCGGCTGAAGACTATAAAGTTAGCGCTTCTCGGGAGGCAACCCGAGTATTAGTTCTAGAATTTATTTTTTCAGTGTTTTCATGCATTTTAGAGTCTTTATTTTTCGTCATTTTTGCTTTGATTTGCTTATCCCTCTCGTTCTAAGTGTTCTCCTTTGAAAATTCTGTGTAGGAATATCCCCAGGGGAAAATTTAACCCTGAGCCGTGGCACAAGGATAGTGAGCCGCGGCACACACAAGTCGAAAAATGGGGCTAAACTTCCTGTACTCTGTGCCGCGGCACGAACTTACTGAGCCGCGGCACCCATATGTTGAGCCGCGGCACAGGGCAGCATCACAAAAAGACCCAGGTAGGCTGTACTCTGGGCCGCGGCTCACTTAAGCTGTGCCGCGGCCCCTGCTGCGAAATTGAACTGCACAGGCTTGCTTTATAACATCGATCGGCCGGCACACCAGGTACATTTTCTTCTCTTTCTGCGTGCGGCACTCGGACGATCCCATTCAATTTTTCTTCTTCTTGCATTTCTTCAATCCAAGCAAGGTAATTCTCAATCTCTTAATCCTAATTGCTACATGACTTGAAAAGTAAAGTATTATTATTCATCAAATCTTGAATATGTTGTTAGTTTTTCAAAGTTCTATCAAACTTTGAGTTGGGATATGAAATTTTTGATTGATTATTGATGGTATTTGTTGATTATCTATGGAGTGTTAATGTTGTTTGTCGTGTGTCATGACCATATCGATTGATGTTGTTGTTTTTGGGGATTAGATTTAACCATTAAAATTCTTGTTCTTCATTTAAACTTATGCACACCAAGTGTTTGATGAAATGCGTCAATGAATTTTTTTTTGAACCAAACGTTCTGAAACTATGTGCAACGAATTTGTTTATGGTTTACATTGTACCCCAACCCTTACGTCAAGTTTAAATGTGAAAGCTCAACTTTAATTTTCTCTCACGACGGTGCAAGCTCGTTCAACTCTATATTCACATTTTGCATACCTTAAGTCAAGTGGTGTCGTTTTCCTTAAAGCTTACGTAATTTCCGGTGTTTTTCTTTTCAGGGAACTCGCCATGGCTAGAAAAAGGAAGGTTAGCACAAGGGCTAGGACACAATCGTCCCCCACAAGAGGGGAGACTTCACAAAGCCGAGCCGAGTTGGAGTCTCACCAATTCTCTGACCCGGAAATTCACAAAATATTCAATGAAAAAAATCCGGCCTCGACCATTAATCCCGGAGTGGGGATTCACACCCTCCCCCCAGGACGGTGAGCTTCTGACTATGATTGACGAGATGGGATGGGCTCGTTTCGCTGCGCCTCCCGAGCCGGCTGTGATCTCTATCGTACAGGATTTTTATGCTAGCGCTCTGTTGAAGCATATTCGGGCAGGGCAGATGATGGCACAATCAGATACTCGGACTCAGGTCGTCGTCTGAGGTCATACTGTGGATTTTTCGGTGGCTGCTATTCGGAGATTATATGAGCTGCCAGTGGTGGATGAGACGGCATTTATGCAGAGTATGAGTAGCCTCACGAGAGAGGCTCTGCTTGAGACACTTACACAGCCCGGTTCCGTCTGGGAGACGCGCGCCCCAGGTTCTTCCGCCTTTTATTTTAAGAGCCCGCGCCTCAGTCGGCTCGGGAGGGCCTGGTTATACTTCCTCTACGCACGAGTTGATCCTACCTTGCAGATTCGCTCAATCTTACTCTCTCGTGCCCAACTGCTATATGCTATTACATCCGGGCTCAGATTCGATGTGGCCCCTCATCTGGTCCGATCTATCCTTCAGTGCATTCAAGGAGGGGCCAAGACGGGGCTGAAGCACCCCTCTCTCATTTGCGCTCTTTGCCGCCAGTCGGGCATGACTTGGTCGGATGATGAGCCGATGCTAGCACCCCAGGATCCGATTGATCATCGCATCATTTCTCACTTTGACCAGTGGGGTGGAGCGCCGGCACATGCTCGGGGACGAGGATTTCTTCTTGATGAGGCACATGAGCAGTCCCCCGAGCCTCTTCTTCTGACTCATGAGCAGGCAGAGTCCAGCCCGCCGCCCGAGAGAGAGCACCTGCAGGCGATGTTTGACGGCCTGAGAGAGGAGATGAGGAGAGATAGAGCGAGCGACCTAGCCGCTATGAGAGAGAAGATGCGGACAGAGAGAGAGCATCCTCGCAGCTGTTCGGGAGGAGAAAAGAGAACAGGCCCTCCGGGCCAATCGACGTGCGGAGAGGCGCCTGGCGGCGAGGGATGCTTACCATCAGGAGTACCTTTCTGTGTATACGTGCCACATACTGCACCCAGACGGGCCCTTCATCCCACCAGTCACGCCATCCACACCACCTTCCTCGCCGGACGAGGCCGGCGCCAGTTCATGAGCGGATATTAGGGGAGTACTTGACCTTTTCTCTTATTGCATATTTCTATCTATGTCCATTGAGGTCAATGTACGTCCTAAGTTTGGGGGGGGGGGGGGTTTACTTTTAGTTTCTTTTTACTTATTCGTTTGCATTTTTATTCGTTGCATTTTTCGTTATTTTTCGTTATTTTTGACGCTAGACTTGCTTGTCGTGATATTATTTACATTCGTGAATTTTTCGTGCTTCTTTGTGTAAAACTGATATTACGATACTGATTTCTCTTTGAAGAAACGGTTGACTTTTGGTCGAGTTGCAGTCAGCGATATCTGTTTCCGTTGAGTATTCATTCAGGTCCGAATTTTTTTTTCGTTTTTGTAGAAATCTTAGCAGATAAGAAAGGAGACATACGTGTTTTCAAATCACCGTCTATACATTTGGTTACATTTTTCGTGTAGCTAGTTGTCCAGTAACATGAGTCTTGTTGGCACTTAAATTGAGTTTAGAGTCGGACAGTTTTTCCCAAAAAGTCGAGAATTTTTACATGTTCTATGATGGGAAGTCTAGTAACTGGGGGTATTCACGTGACCCGTTGTTTACTCTCGCGTAAAACGACAACCTTGAATAGACTAATGGTTTAGAAATAGCGCATTACCGATGATGGGAAGCCTAGTAACCGGGGGTATTCACGTGACCCGTTGTTTACTCTCGCGTAAAACAGCAACCTTGACATGCGGGAATCGCTATTCGAGTTTTTTCTCCACTGTAGAGGGGGACTTAGTAACTAGAAGCATCCATGTGCCCCATGAGTGTCTTTTACGTCAAACGGTTCCCCAATACATGAGAATGGAATTCCACCCTAGGATTATCCCGATGAAACATCCCGAGATCCGAACCTAGTGGTTAACTCGAATCTTTATTATGATCATACATAAGGGAATGCTGTCTGAAGATTATTTTCGACGATGAAACTCTTGAATTTTTGCCACTTGACTGTGGGACTGGGCGAGTTGGCTTGTTTACTCTAACCCTTCGTATTGGCGGTCGGTTAAATTCACGCTTGTTAATCTTTGAGCTTGATTTTCATCATGAACGATCGATTAGCACTAAAAATGGTTACTTTGTGGAATCAGTGTCCTTGATGTGACTCACTCTTACGATACTCGTATTATTCTTTGAGATTTTCAGGGGTAGTATTGATTAAGTTGAGCACTATGGATTGGACGATCATTCACGATATTTTTTATTTGAAAATTGATTTTTTCTTGAGGACAAGCAAAGGCTCAAGTTTGGGGGTGTTTGTTAGGCGTATTTTTATACGCTTATTTATCATTATTTCATATCCATTTTTAGTCTAAACCTGCATAAATGAGCTTTTAATGCATTATCTTTGTATGTTTTGTAGGAAATTGGAGTTCGGAAGCTCGAACGGCGAAAAACGGGCCAAAACGACAATTTTTGGCCTGGGGCCGCGGCACGAACCAAATGAGCCGCGGCACACGAAGGTGACTAGCAAGCGCCGAGCGAACTGTACTGTGAGCCACGGCACAAGGATGCTGAGCCGCGGCCCATGAGGAAAAATAGGCGCCCAAGCATGGGGCGCTGAACGTTGGGGCCGCGGCACATATTAAGTGAGCCGCGGACCACGGGGTGGTTATGTTAATTTTGCCGCGTTTACGAGCCGTTTCTGAAGCCCTTTTTCGACCCAATCCCCGGACGCGTTTTGGAGGCTAATGATAGTTATAAATAGGGATTTAAGGTCTCAAAAGTGGGAAGAATCGAAGGATCGAGGAATCAAGAGAATCAAGGAATCGAGAAAAATCTGAAACACCAAGGAGCAGAGAGCGGAAGACAGAGAACGGAGGAATCCAAATTCTTCGTCTGCGTTTGATTTCTATGCTTTCTTTAATTCTTTTTGTATTTATATTTTCTAGCATGTCAGGCTAGAACCCTAGTCTAGGATTTGGATAAAACTGAGGTTTTGATGAATTAACTTTTGATTATCGATTCAATTCCCTTTTCTATTGAGTTTTCCCCAATTGTTCTTAATGCTTTCAATTATGTGGCCTATAATTGAATTGTTTTGTTTACGCAAATCGAATCGGGAGAGGAGAGTTGGTAGGAAATAATTGGTGAGAATCGTTTTATCTTGTGAGATAGGAATATACTCATAGGAATTACGTGGCCTTTCTGAAGTTTTCGCGCTTTTCGTCTATTGTCGAATTAATCCACCTAGGAATAGAGTGTATTATTCGCCTTAGATAATTCTATTGACCTCGGGAGAGGCGGTAGAGTATTTTAGCGACCTTCGCCTTCAATAAATTGGGAAATATTTAAATTCATATAATCAAGAGTAATTCGGATAAACCGAGGTGGATTCACAATCCTAGATTAGTTCATTATTTGATTTTCTTCCTTTGAATAATTGAGTTTACTATTTCTTTGCTTTTATTAATTTTCCTTAATTATTACTTGCACCTAAAATTTCGACAGTTCAAATAAAATTAGAATACGCATAAATCGGTAATTAGTATGTCAGTCCTCGTGGGAACGATATCTTACTCATCTCTTTATTACTTGTTTATGACAACGTGCACTTGCGTTCACCGAATTTCGCAACATCGAGGTGGTCGGCTAAACTTTGAACTTTAGTCGACGACTAACAAAAAAGTTGTCGGCTAAACCTTGGTCGACGAATATCGGCCGACGGTTTTTTAGCCGACGAATGGGGGGATTAGCCGACGAAAATAACCTTTAGCCGGTGACTTTAAGTCATCCGCTAAACCCCGATATTGGTAGTGCATAGCAACGCACGCTAAGACTCGAGCAGGGCAGAGGACAGTAGGTTCTGGACTCCAATTTCTGGACACCAACTCCCAGGTAGTGCACGCTAACTTTCGGCTAGCGCACGCTAAAGGAAGGCGATTAGCGCACGCAATGGTTTTACCTAATGCACGCTAACGAAGCTGGCAGAAGCCACTGGACTACCCGGTGACCCCACTAGCGCACGCTAATATTGAGGCGTAGCGTGCGCTAGACTAGGCGCAGTATATATTGGACAGTTGACTTGCACTCGTCATTATTTTCATCTTTTCACATTTCCGATCGGGAGCAGCGGGATTTGAGCAATTCGGGGAGTTTGGAGGCGATCCTTCTTCAGATATCAACATCTGTGGTTGGAGAACAAAGATTTCACAACATTTAATCCATTCTATCTTCCAAATCAAGGTAAAAATCCTTAGAACCCTAATTTTTGGAATTTTGGGGTTTTTCTTAGATTCGTCCGATTTATGTGTTTTGGAGCTTGATAACCTTGATATTATGACGTATCTACCCCGTATACATGTTTTCCCTACGATTTTACAGATTGGTTTGTGCCTTGTTCGGACTTGTGAGGGTTTGGGTGATTTTTCCAACCTCTAGTTGTTTACCCTTGTAGTTTCGTGAATCGTAGACGGGTTTCGGGAGTTTCTTCGTGATTTATGCGTATGGATTATTGATTATCATATCCCTTGCGAATCGTTTAGGTACCGGAAGTGCATTCTTGGACCTACCGAACTCATATTCTTTTCCATTCGATTTCTCGATGTCTCAAAGGCAAGTATATATTTATGAATGTACATTCTCGATTTGAAAGTAAGATATATGAATGGCATAATTATTTATATCCACTCTGGAACGGGCAGACGGGTCCTCTGAGGGTTTCGTAGCCTCTGGTGCGATTCCACGGGTAATATGAGTTAACCACTCTGGGACGGACCGACGGGTCCTCTGAGGGTTCCGTAGCCTCTGGTGCGGTTCGACGGTTGATCATGTATGTATTGATGTGATGCTATGAGATTTAGTTATTCCGGAATACTAGTCTTGAAATGATGAATTGACGGTTACCTTTACTTTATTGTCGAGAAGTATTGTATTTCATATTCGATATACTTGCACTAGCTATTCGACGGCTAACCCATTTATGGGGGAAATACTTTTTATGTATTTCAGGTCCCAAGAGAGCGGACAGGCAGGTATCGGGTAGGCATGAAGATGATGGGCAAGCATGATACTGTGTCTTATCTCCGGTTATATTTTATGTTCCTCCATTCAGTGTTGTTGTACTGTAATGGTTATTGAATACTCGAGTGTTGTTTTTCAGTTTCCCTGATGTTCCAGCCTGTGTTGCCGAGGTATTGTTCTTGTGTTGTGATGTATTAGGATACATTGGATATGGTTTGATTACCCTTTGTATTGTTCTTCATTTCATTGTATGTAGACCTTATCGGTCAAGATTTGTAGTACCGCGTATGATTAGCCTTGTGGGTCCCACGGCGGGGCTCACGGCGCTGTAATATACCCTGAATAACTTGGGGGCGTCACATCAACAACGACGAAATCTCCAAAGCGCAAAGTTGCCCGACATCTCCTGGCAATAGAATCTCAACACTCAACTCGATCAAATCCCGCTGAAGCTCAGATCGAGAAGTAAGGATCTCAAGCGTCCGCAACGCAACCGGTTTCTGGCTCAAGGCGTCTGCCACGACGTTTGCCTTGCCCGGATGATAAAGGATTCCGAGGTCATAATCCTTAATCAACTCCAACCACCTCCTCTGCCTCATATTCAACTCCCGCTGAGTAAATATGTACTTCAGACTTTTATGATTGGTCATGCAGAGCTAAAAAGATAGTAACGCCAAATCTTGAGCGCAAAAACAACTGCCACTAACTCCAAATTGTGAGTAGGGTAGTTGAGCTCATACGGCCTCAACTGCCTCGATGCATACGCAATAGTCTTTCCGTGCTGCATCAACACGCACCCAAGACCCTGACCCGAAGCATCGCTATAAATAGCACAACCCTCGTTGCCACACGTCAATGCTAAATTGGGGCTGTAGTCATACGCCTCTTCATATCCTCAAAATTCGACTGTCTTTCGTCTTTCCAGACGAACTTCTCATATTTCTGAAGCAACTGCGTAAGTGGTCGAGCCAGTTTTGGGAACCCCTCAACGAACCTACAATAATAGCCAGCCAAACCCAAGAAACTACGGACCTCTTTCACATTCTTAGGCGGTGCCCAATCTACACTGCCTCAATCTTCTGTGGATCCACACGGACCCCCTCGGCTGAAATCACGTGACCCATAAACATCAACTCCTTCAGCCAGAACTCACATTTCGAGAACTTCGCATAGAGTCGTTCGGTCCTCAAAATGTCTAACACCACACGCAGATGATACGCATGCTCCTACTCATTCTTCGAATAGATAAGGATTATCGTCAATGAAGACGACGGCACACTTATCCAAATACTCTATGAAAACTTAGTTCATCAACTTCATGAATACTGCCGGTGCATTGGATAGCCCAAAGGGCATAACCACAAACTCATAATGTCCGTATCTCGTCCAAAAAGCTGTTTTCGGAATATCAGACTCATTCACCCGAAGCTGATAGTACCCCGATCTCAAGCCAATCTTCGAGAATACCGCAGCTCCCTGCAACTGATCAAACAAGTCATCAATCCTCAGCAAGGGGTACTTGTTCTTGATGGTCACCTTGTTTAGCTCGCGGTAGTGGATACATAAATGCAGTGAACCATCCGTCTTCCGCAAAACATAACTGGTGCGCCCCATGGTGAAGCGCTCGGTCGAATATACCCTGACTCAAGAAGCTCACTCAGCTGCTTCTTCAACTCGGCCATGTCTGAAGGTGCCATGCGATACGGTGCCTTCGAAATCGTAGCCGCACCCGGCTCTAACTCGATAGCGAACTCTACCTCACTGTCTGATGGCAACCCCGATAACTCATCAGGAAAGACATCAGGGAACTCATTAATGATTGGAATCGAATAAAACTTTACCCCACCATCCTCCACCTTCAAGGCGTAACACCAGTAACCGGTACACCTCTTCTGCAGGAGTCTCATCGCCTTCAAGGCGTTAATCACGAACTTATGGTTTCCCCTCTTTCGCCCCGCGAAAGAGTGCTCGGTGCTGTCCTCGGCTAACATGGTGACAATTCTCGTGTTGTAGTTCATGATTTCACCATGCTGCTCGAGCTAATCATCCCCGAGAATCAAATCCTCACCCTCAATACTCACAATAATAAGATTAGAGAGCCAAGCCCTCTCACAAATAAACACAGAACAGTCTCGGACCTCCTGATCACCAACGATCCTATCACCGCTAGGAAGCTTAACGATGAAACGCTCACAAGGCGTCAAACAGTCGAGACTCAAACGGCGCACACACTCTAGAGAGATGAATGAATGTGTAGCACCCGAATCAAAAAGCACACTGACAGGATGAGACTGGATATGAACGGTACATGTGGCCACAGTGGCTGCTGGATCATCGGCCCTCCTCATCTCATAAACACGCGAATGGGCAGAGCCGACACTAGAAGCTCCCCCTCTAGCGAGCTGACCCTGACCTCTTCCTCGACTGGCATTCGGCGGATACTGAGAAGCAAATGACCCTTGGTTCACACTTGGTTCCCTAGGCGCTGGGAAGGAAGCCTGGGCACCAAGAGTTCTCTCTCTCTCAGCACAGAAAGCAGCCTTGTGGCCCGGCTGGCCACACCGATTACACGTCAGCAAAGGACTCAGACAAGTTCGACTGACGTGGCCCAGTCGGCCATAGTTAAAACACTTCACATCACAGGAAGGATTACTGGCAGCCCCGCAAAAACCCCCAGTAGAACGAGTTGGACCACCACCAGCGGGAAAGTTTACAGACTGAGATTTCTGCTGACCTCCACCCTTGTGTCCCGAAAAATTTCCGACAGACTGCAGTTTCTTGCTCTCACGAGCTGCCTCACTGGCCGTCAAAGAAATATCGTATGCAAGAGCTCTACTCTGATAATCCTTCAAGGTGGTGCAGGCGAGCCCAGACATGTAGTCACGAATATTCAGTTTCATCCATCTAGAAAAGTGGAAAATCTTGTCGCTCTCCTCTCTAACTTGGGCCTTCACCAAGCCCAACTCCCGATTGTAATCAGCAATAGCCTGGGAAACAGGAATATCCCGAAGCTGAGCATCATAGAAAGCATAGACTCGAGCCTGTTTAACTGGACACGGGCAATATTCGGTCTCCATCAGGTCTTTGAACTCGACACATGAAGCAACATGGTCCTTAGGCTCAACAGCCTCCCACCAGTCGGTAGCGTCCCCAATGAGAAAGTATTGGGCAATAGGGACCTTGCTATCCTCGGGACAGTTGGTGGCAACAAAGACCTTGGATATCTCCTTAATCCACCCCTCCCAACCAATCGGGTCTAAAGCCCCCGAAAACTGAGGAGGATGCATCTTGATGACATCCTGAAGCCAAAATTTGCTCTGCCCCGAGTAGCATGGGCCAGAGTCGGGTTCTGAACCGCCTGAGACATCACAACCATTTGGTTGACCATTTGTTGCATCACAGCTGCAACACCAAGATCAGCGCCACCACCGGTTGTGCCCTTCTGAGTAGCACTATGGCTCTGATGACCATCAATACTTCCAGCCCCAGAATTATGTGACGTGGCCACCTCACTGGCTGCCCCACGTCCCCGACCGCATCTACGACCACGGCCGCGACCCCTACCTCGGCCTCTCCCAGCATCCATACTGAAGATAAGAGGTAGCAATTGTAATTCGATGGTAAGTACGAGAGGAAAAACAGTCACAATTCAAGAATCGAAAGTACGATACAAGGAAACAAGGAATCGAGTAAGGAATACTTACGAGCCTTTGGAAAATCGAGATGATGGCAGCGGGGTGACGATGTGCAAAACAAAACACAACTAGACCCAATTAACCGACAAGCCTAGGTATCCATAAATCTAGTGCTCTGATATCATTATCTGTAACACCCCCAATATATTCAGGGAATATTACAGCCGTGGACCCCTATATGGGACCGACCAGTCTAATTAAGAAATACCGCTCGTCTAACTATATTGGTTAGCGAGAAAACACACATCACCAGAACGGAAATGAATGAAACGCCTGGTATAACCGGCAAAACAAACATCACTGACAATCATGAATAACATATAATAATACAAACCATAATCCCAGTAGAAATGTCTAAGTACTCGAAAGTACTTTCTATAAGTTCACAAATTTAAAGAAAACAACCGCATTAAAAAGGACAACGAAAATAAAGAGACTCAATTGCACACGTCATCAACACTGGCCAGCATCCTCGTACTACTCCAGTGCCCGATCGTCTGGCTGAACATGACCTGAAATTCATAACAAGAATTTCCCCAAAACGGATCCCCAAAGGGGTTAGCAATTACGCTAGTACAAGTAACCAAATGAACAACTTACACCTTACACATATAGTCAAAGCATGCAAAAGAGAAAACATCAATTTGAAACACATATTTCTGGATATGCCATAACCCAAAACACATTTATAAAATGCACCACAATTAACCGTCGATCCACGTCTCTGTGGACCCCTACCGAGACCCCCGTCGGATCTAACCCGTAGTGGTTAAAAGCAAAGCTCATCGATCCACGCCTTTGTGGACCCCTACCAAGACCCCGTCGGATCTAAACCTTAGTGAGCATATACACACATGTTACTCAAGCAATACTACCATGTTAAGAGTGTAAGTTCGTAAGTGTACTTGCCTCGATATTACGACGAAAAGACGGAAGGAACAATCGTGGTTGTGAGAAATTGGACGCACCGAACCTAGACGATTCGTCAAACACCGTCACAACCAATTCGACAAGAATAACAATAACGGAGTACACCCAAAACCCACCTACGTTTCATGTAAGTTCGTACAATACAACGACGAGGACGGATCGCAACCGAACCCTCTCGATTTCACAAATACCACGAAACTTACCATGATTGTAGGGAAAACAAGAATACCACTAAGATTAATCATATACATCATGGATTAATCAACGATACGGAACGAAACGGACGAAAACTCAAAACCCCCCAAATTTATCAAAACTAAGGTTCTAGGAGACTATCTCAGATTAAAGATGAAGAACAAGTGTTGGTGTTGTTAATCTACACCAAGAACTCAAGAAGAAAGATGGCTAGGAGTTGTAATACTTCGAATCGCCGGAGATCGCCCAAGAATCGGAGAGAGAGAAAGAAATGAAAAAGTGCCAAATCTGGGTCAACTCTCTGGTATTTATAACCAGGGAGTTTAGCGTGCGTTAAGGGCTAGAGATTAGCGTGCGCTACCCAGTCAAAAATAGGCCAAAACCTACGGTGTTGGCCCGTTAGCGTGCACTACCAGGAAATAGCGTGCGCTAACGGCCCCTCGGTAGCGCGCGCTATCGGGCCATAGCGTGTGCTACCTAGGCACCAGGCCGAGTCCAGAAATAATCTGCCTAGTACTGGACTGCCGGATTAACGCGCGCTACCGGACACCCAGTGCGCGCTAAGCCTAGACAATAGCGTGCGCTAGAATACATTCTTAGCGTGCGCTAAGCTGCTCGTCCAGAGAGCAGAGAGCAGAAACAACTCACTGCCACTGCTGTGCTCGAGTCGCTAGCGCGCGCTACGAAACATATGTGGCATGCGCTACTAAGCGATGCTAGCATGCGCTATACAACAACGATAGCATGCGCTAACGAGTGCAGACAGCAGCACAGACAGCACTCAAGGATGGAAAACAGCGAATTCCATCTCGGATAAAAACAATGCGCATCCGACACCAAACAACGGGCCGAAGAAGACACACGAACAACAAGATCGAGTCAGAACCAAAGCGCTGAAAGAAAACACGATTCCGAATACCCGAGGGGTCGGAAAACTACAACGTTAGTAATCACCCCAAAACTTCGAGAAATTACAGAACGGCCCAAAACATCCGAAACACACGATACATGATCGAAACAACAAACGAAAGCTCACATCATGCATAACAACATGAGACGGAGGTCAACTAATCAATCAAATAACAGCTAACATGGATTGCTAAGCAGGCCATATTCTTCAAACCTCTAATAGACAAAAAGCTCAAATTTCAAGATTTCGCAAGAGTAGAGGTTTGGGTCCAAAAAACATTTTTAATCATCATCTCATAATCAAACACCCTAATTAATAGTTAACTTACCTGATTACTCCAAGCCATTTAAATCCATCAAACTTCTAATTTTATCCTAAACTTCAAACTCCTAAACACACCATAGTTGTTTAAGTAATCACATTTACATTTTGGTCCATTATATTCTAGACTTTTGGAAACCTATGACATGATTGGTTGGATGAAATAGAATTTGATAAAAAATGAATGAATTTGAAAACGGAGTGATGATACAAGTATAACCAACCATTCATGTATTTTGGTATGCCAAATGACATGAATGTAATAGTTTTTAGTTTTGTACATCGTTAATAATGATTATATTATTTATATTAATTTTATTTTTTATTTATATAGTTATATGTTTTATTACTAAAATATAACTATAAAATCTATTTTATATTAATTTATTTTAGGTTATAATTGTCGGAATGATCTATTTATTTTCTGTTTGACAATCATATTGAGGCACGGTTTTGAGTGGGTCCGATAACGAGTTAATGTCTGGACTTGGTCGGAGTGCGTAGTACTTCGAAAGAGCTTTCAAAAATATGTAACACCACTTAAAATGGTTGAGGTAGGCCTCCTTTGCAATGGTTGTGGGACTTTGTACCACATTGAAAAAGTATAGAAAGATATGTAGGCATATATGCCCACATGTACAAATTCTTGTTCACGACAACAAGTGGAGACATGAGACTCGACGTATGACTAAGTGGTCCTTGTGCGCATACACACACATGCCACTGTCGTCTGTCCGTTCGTGTCAGCTCGCTCCGGTCAGGTGTTCACTATATTTTTAACTCCCTCAAGTGTACGGGTTTTCATAGAATAGTGGCGAGCAAGGTTGAATTTCCACAGGGATTAATCGAATTATTATATCAAATATTGGATTATAGTCTTCTTAATTTTATCTAGACGACTGAAAAGTTGGGTTTTATATTAAGTTAAATTCTAAAATGGTAAAATAAAATAAAAATAATGATACTAAATTCAATAAGTTGCACTAATCGAATCAAAGAGAAGTAAGGGTTCTAAAAGATAGATTCCATAGCTAGGTTTCCGTCGATTGCTAGGTTTAATCCGAATTGATTTCAATAGAGTTCTATATGTCTTCCCAAAATGATAATCACAATAGTATCTAAAGTCCCTCTCTCGAGATGCATTAAAACATAGATTACACAACCTATAATGACGTCTCCATCTATTATAGATTATTTAACTCCAAAAAATTCATAAGATCACAAATCATCATAGTTCATCACCGATTTCTTAACCTCGTGATTAATTATGTTAAATACTCGAAACCTATTAACGCCCTCTTCTCTCGAATTATGAGCTACTAAGTTAAACATGTAAAAACATTGATGAAGTGTTATAAAATGAATTATAACCAAGTATTTAAAAATCACAATAGATATATAAATAATCATCAATCCTTTAAAACCATAGCAATTCAACGTACTCCATGCCCGGAATCTAACAAGTTAGCCGGACATGGTGAAAGAACAAAGATCAATCATCATAATGTTTACCATGTTCAAACCAAATACAACAACACAAGTAAAAAGGTAGGAAGAAGATAAAATTCGTATGATTTCTTGAGTGGTCTTGAATCCCCCTTTGAAGTGTCCTTCCTCTTTCTTCAAGTGTTCTTGGTGTGTTTCTCTATTAATTTCTCTCCAAATCCTCCCTTATGATCTTTTATGCCTTGATGATCTCCTATTTGTAGTGTTTCTCAACTCCAAGACTCTTTTTTTCCTTAGAGATGTTAAACGGGCTAGCCCTAGCGGGCTTCGGGCTAAACGGTTCGCGCCAAAAAAGTCCGACTTTAAGAGGGCTAGGAAATTTCGGCCGTAACCCTAACCCTAGCGACTTCGGGCAAGTCTACTTTTTTTTCAAAATATCCACAATAGACTTACCACTCTAGACACAAATCAAACTCATAACCAAAATTATAAATCTAATTATCTAGAAATAGTTGCATTACATAGATAAATTCTTAAATTTAAATGTCCATAAACTAAAAAGTAACTCGATCATGATCCTCAAAACACAAAGCGAGCATCATCCTCAAAAAATGATTTCAAGAATCATCCTCATCTTTGGTCACCGTTGATTCCACCTCGGACAAAGTATCATCTTCACATTCTTCTTAATCTAAAAAAAAATAACAATGAATTCCTTCATTAACTATATATTATTGATGAAAAAAGTGGCAATAAAGTTTTCTCTATAGTTCAAGAAGAATAAAACGTGGCATGCCATTATGTATTATGTTGTGTCACGATTTATTCATCCCGACAGGCGATCGACTATAAGGCCGAGCGACCAAGTCAACTCCAGTCAAACCCTGACTAGCTCGCCAAGTCGAAGATATCAAACCACCATCAGGTACCTGGCGATCGACTCCCAGGGCGATCGCCCTTTGGCGTGGCGATCTGCTCTACTAACCGGCTAAGGGCAATCGACTGCGCCCGGCAGAGATGATCGCCGTCTAAGTCATCGAGGTGGATCTCGAAAAGCACCCACGTGCGAGATCCATAAAAGGCGCCGACAAGATCTTTTGCTAATCGACAAGATCTTTGACCAAAGCTCATCACCTACCCCACCTACCGGCATGTGCGCCGAAAGTTGTCGATAGGGCCGCATGTGACTAGCTCGGGACGCGTGTAAGCTCCCCATTGGACCGAGTAGTTGGCGCCAACAACTCCTGCGAGGCTTTGAAGGGACAGCCCATGTGCTAAAGACGATCGCCCGATTATTATATTACGGTAAAGCGATCGCCGCGTATCAAGCCACATAAATAGAGAACCTCCTCCTACTGGAAAAAGGTTCTCGGTTGAACTCATCCACTACAGTTCCGAATTCATTCGACTCACGCTCAGAGCTCATTCTCTCACATTCCGATACATCCACGGAAATACTGAAGAACACACACATATCATCAAGCTCCCGGCTATCTCACCGGAATCCATCTCAGGACTTCTCTCTCCAAATCTCTCGTCCAGAAGACGACCGACAGAAGCAGCAAGTCTCCACTAGACAGATTCCAAGGGATTCATAAGCCCAGAAGCCCAAACACCCAGCTAAATACTCGCCGTGAGAGGCGGTCGATCTCTCACCGCCGCGACTTTTCATCACCTTTGTTACAAGAACTCACAGAGCATCAAATCTGGTTCTTCCGGCAATCTACACGCTCACTAGCTAAGATAACAAGAAACTTTACACTCATTGTAATTGTATTCTTACATTAGTACTTGTATCCCCGAATATCGGTATTAATAATATCTCGCGAGAGCATTCAAGCCCGGGACTAACAACCCCGGCAAATCTTGTGTTATTTATCTTTCTCACGGAAGTGCTCTTGCATTTGTTTGCTATCCCATCCATTCCAGCAATATCTATCTCCGGATAATATTTTGGGTAGCAACAATTGGCGCTAGAAGGAGGGTAAAACTGACGCAGATTACATCGACCGGGTAGACGAAATCATCCTCACCGGCGGACCCGTCAGTGATGAGCTCGCTCTCTACTCGGTCATGGGGGGATTCCACGGTCACTCTCCCATGTTCAGACATCTCTCCAAGGATATTCCCCCAACTTACACGATCTTCCGCGCTAAAGCTGCCAACTTCCTGGCCAGGCAAAGGCTACTCACCCTCCGCTTAGACGAGGAAACGCCACCTCTTGCCCAGAAGATAGCGATCGCCAAAGCAAAGAAGGCGATCGCCAAGACACCCGGAGATCTCCAGGCTTTCGAGGACATGGAAGCCCATCTCCTCCATACGTTCAATGTAACTCCGGCACATATTTTCTATGCCGTCGGAGGCACGAAGAGCTCAAAAAGCCAAAGGCGATAAGGGACCACGGTCACACGGACAACAATCAATATTGTGCCTACCACAAAAGTCCAGACATGGCACCAACAATTGCCGCGACCTCCTCAAACGACTCTGGAGATTGTTCGAGGAGGGCAAGTTAGACGACTTATTGGTTTAGCGAAACCCCGCCTATCTCTATAGACGATCAGTAAGTCGAACGCAAAACAGGCTGGGAAGCTCATACGAGCCGACCCCTGGATCAACCTCGGCGACCGTCTCTATATGCTTCAATCAAGAGAGGGAGACCACGGAAGTCATCCCGATCTCCCTCCTTATTCAAGAAACCGGAGGACTCGATCGCCATCTACAGTTCACCATATAACATGATGGACTAAGGCACGAGATCGCCTCCCCCGCACAACGTACACCGTCGAAGATCGACGTCTACATGACGATCGAGGTGAAAGAGTGCGGCCATGGTCACAGTGGTCGATGGAACCGATCGCTTAGGCCGTGCAAGGTCCCTTTAGGCCAAGATCGCCCGCCCTTCGTTTAAATACGAGGCCGGCGTAGTCTGAGGGCCCTCCAAAATAAATCAGTGGACACGATCGCTCGCCCTCAAAGGTTCATCATCTAACATGGTGAACCGGACAATGCGACGTGCCACAACCCCGTCTCAACGTGCCGTCAAGGTCGGCCATCTCCATGGTCGGCGAGGTGGAAGCGAAAGCTAACAAGCCGCGGGCGCGAGTTGATTCATCCGACGCCCGCGCAAGGACTCCTCTAGGCGAGACCGCACGCCCTTCGTTTAAATACGAGGCGGCGCGCACTAACGGAGGACCCTCATAATAAAGTGAGTCACGAGACACTCAATGTCATCGCGCATCAAGACATGATCAAGGAGTCGGTCCATCGAACTCCGCGATCGTGCACGGTTCCTCAAGATGGACGACGTCCCGAGGATTCGACAAAGTTAAAGACCGCTCACTCAAGGAATTATTTTCATCCCCTTACTTCCACTAAGTGAATAAAAACAAGGGGCAAGAAGAGTGCGGACTACCTACACGACGATCGTCGCTATTCAACCACATACGGAGATCGTCATTTTTTCGGATGTAGTGCGCGATCGAACTTGTTGTAAAAAGTTGTCTTATGAGTTTATCAATTCATTTGGAACTACCTCGCAACGATCTCTCCTCACACATTTGTACAAAGTCAAACAAAGACTTAAAAATAACCATTCATTCAAGTGATAAGTCGAAAGACAAATGCTCATTTCATTACTTGAAAAATAGAGTACATGATCGCCCGAAGGCCTAAGTGCTACAAAAAGAAAGCTACAAAGAAAGTAAGCTAAAAACATCCAAGGAAGCGCCTCGAGGCCCTGTAGGGCCTTCGCCATCGGCATTCGGCGCGGTCCCCTCATCTTAGGAGCATCGGGATGAGCAAGGCTGCAGAGACGGATACCGGCTCAAATCCACGCCGATGTCCGCCAGGTCCAAGATCGGCAAGGAGAAAGCCGAATTGAGAGGATGCTCCAATGCATATGACTTGAACTTCTCGGCAAGAGGACCGACCTCCAAGCCTCCCTTCTTAGCCGCTCGGATCGAGTCGGCGAACGCCAAGTAATAGGCGAACTCGCTGACATACTCCAAGTTATGGAAGGGATCGGCCTTGGTCGCCTCAACCTCTCCTCTCAGCTCGGCCATCGCCTGTTGCGATCCACAGGCTCGGCCTCCTCGCGGCAACCTTCTCTTTCGCCTCACCGGCTCGCTCATCAGCCGAGCGATCGTCACCTTCTGGCGATCGGCCTCCTCCTCAGCAACATTCCTCGCCTGGACGGCACTCTGCATCTGGTCCCGAAACCGGTCGACCGCCATTCGGAATTTCTCAGTCTCCTTCTTCTCTAGCTCAAGCTCATGGCTCGCCCGCTTGGCCGCCTCCAAGGAGTCCTTCTCCATCGCTGCGATCTTGTCAGCAAACTCGGCATTCTCTTTCCGAGCCGCCTCAAGATCCTCCTGAAGGCGAATAGTAGAGGGCCGCCCCTCAAACTCCTGAGCAGCCTGGACGGCCATGGTCGCCGTCTGAAGAGAAAGGGCGACAACAGCATCCATCGAACTCGACGATCGCAGCCGGGCGATCGCATCCAAATCAGTTGTCCACGCCTTCGGCAAAGCAGAAGCAGCCTTGCTCACATAGGGAGGAATGTCGCAGGAATGGCGAGGAGATCGACTCGCCAGGAAATCCACGACCATCGGTGGACAAGACGGGTCTGCGCGACGGATCCTGCACCAAAACACCAAGGTTAATACAACTCCTACGCAGAGGTAATTGTCAACACAGAAATGCTATCTACCTCTCAGCCTTCTCGGGATCCCGACCGAAAAACGGTTTCCCTCGAGGAGTTTCCGCATCCGCGATCGCCGTCTCCGCGAAAAGCCGCAGAGGCGGCTCGCTCCGAGCAACGATGGTGATCGGAGGCGCGGCGATCGGCACTTCATCGCCGGGCGAAGCGAAGTTTCTTGCGGCCTCGGCCTCTTGCGGTCGCCCGAAGCCCCTCCTCCGAATTTCCTCCTCAACCTCGACTGCTCCACGCGAGGCTCCGGCTCAAGCGAGGCTCCGCCTCGGAACTATAGGCAATGCAACGGGTGGAACCCGAGTCGACCTCTTCGCCTTGAGACGGCCTAGGACTCCTGGGTTCGACATAGCGATCTCCATGGAGGCTCAAAAGCGAGAAGCGAACCTCTGCGATTAAAGACGATCGACTAACGGTCGACAAGGTATCTTCAAATAAGGCGATCGCTAGAAATTGAAGGTCGCATAAAGTCATACACTGCACCGCGAGATGTCTCGGGAAGCGGAATAGTCGAGCCGACAACCGGCGACTCTCCTTGTTGATCCGAGTGGCGTCTAGGTCGTCGTCAGACAAGCTCCTAATTCGCTCCCAAACAACGAGGAAGTCGAAAGGCGGCTCCTCGATCGCCGAATATGAAAGCCTGCAAAGCAATCAAATTAGATCGGTCCAAAACGCATCCAAACGAAGGAGAGTCTAAACCCTTAAGGATTTCTCTCCCGAAATTGATGGGGATCTCGGTTCGCACTGTGGGGTTGTCGCTCGAAGCTCTCCACTTGCGGCGACCAGAACCACTTCGTCCCGATCGCCCGTATCTTATTCGAACTCCATGAATCACCCGGCCGGATCGGCCTTGAATATGGTAACCCGACCAACCCTCTATGAGCCGTCGGTTTAAACAAATGGTTCATCTCCAACGGCGACGGGAGGCAGTACAGCGGTGACCGCCGAATAGGGTGAAAGTGCATATGATTTGGAGCCGGGCGTTCGGCGTCACCAAGTGGCGCCACATTCCAAGCGGCCAACAGATGGGAGACCGCAAGGACAGAGGGAAGCGCAAACCGGCCTCCATAACGGCCTCACTCACTGCGACCATACCCATCGGAGGCTGGTCGGCTCGTTCATTCTCGCGGCGCGAACATGTCCACATCCGAAGGAACATGGAATCTTGTCCTCCGAGACGGCGGATCTCTCCGGACGTCGAGCTCCATTTGGCGAGCGACCACAACGATCGGCTGCGGCACGATCTGCGACCGCTTGGGAGCACATAGGGATAAGCGACCGAATATCCCCTGAAATCGAATCGCGGAGTAGGACCGCCAATCTATCCATTATTTCAGCAAAGGCCCTATAGGCCCGTCCAAAATCACTATGTTGCTCCCGAGAAGCCCCGATCGCGGATCTCTCTCGATCTGCGATCGTCTCTCCTCGGCGGCCGACTCCCTAGCAACATCGGCCTCATTGAACAAAGCCTCAACTTCAGTAGGGTCGATTCCGGCTCGAATGGCTTCACCGCCGTCTCAGTGGAAGACGGAAGAAGTTTCTCCCAGGCGGCCCGATGTCCGTGGCGGGAACTAGTTCCGCTCCAAACGACGATGAGGTTAGGCCATTTTCGAGTTAGAAAGGAAGAGAAGGATTTTTCTTACCTAAAGTGAAATCGATCGACGATCGGCGCTTAGATCTTCGAAAATTCGGCGGCAGGACCTTCTTTCTCCAATGCGTACGTGTGAGTAAGGCTGCGGCCCGCGCCCCCTTTTATAGGAAAGCGGGACCCGATTGCAATAAAGGAAAACCTCGGGGTCGGATCTCAAGCAGCGCGCAGTTGGCCCCCTCGAGACCGCGTCTGCAGCGTCTTTTCGAGGACGCGTCGGAGGAGTCATTAATGACCGTTGGCGTCCTCAATAGGAGCCCGACGCGTGCGAGAGACTTTTCAACGCCGTTGTTTTTTCCTTGTGATTCGGCCAACCAGTCGTCAAATCCGAGTATATCAGCTCAAAGACGATCGCGATTCCATTAAACACGAAGTCGCTCGTCAATAGTTCGGCGATCGCCAGAGAGCCACCTCACCCCACGTTTCCAACGTATGAGCGAGGCTGGGGCAATTGTTGTGTCACGATTTATTCATCCCGACAGCGATCGACTATAAGGCCGAGCGACCAAGTCAACTCGGTCAAACCACGACTAGCTCGCCAAGTCGAAGATATCAAACCACCATCAGTGCACAGCGATCGACTCCCGGGCGATCGCCCTTTGCGGTGGCGTCTGCTCTACTAACCGGCTAAGGGCAATCGACTGCGCCCGGCGAATGATCGCCCGTCTAAGTCATCGAGGTGGATCTCGGAAAAGCACCCACGTGCGAGATCCATAAAGCGCCGACAAGATCTTTTGCTAGCGACAAGATCTTTGACCAAAGCCTGTCACCTACCCCACCTACCGGCATGTGCGCCGAAAGTTGTCAGTAGGGCCGCATGTGACTAGCTCAGGACGCGTGTAAGCTCCCCATTGGACCGAGTAGTTGACTGCCAACAACTCCTGCAGGCTTTGAAGGGACAGGCAGACGATCGCCCGATTATTATATTACAGTAAAGGCGATCGCCCGGCGTATCCAAGCCCTATAAATAGAGAACCTCCTCCTACTGGAAAAAGGTTCTCGGTTCAGAACTCATCCACTACAGTTCCGAATTCATTCTGACTCACGCTCAGAGCTCATTCTCTCACATTCCGATACATCCACGGAAATACTGAAGAACACACACATATCATCAAGCTCCCGGCTATCTCACCGGAATCCATCTCAGGACTTCTCTCTCCAAATCTCTCGTCCAGAAGACGACCGGCAGAAGCAGCAAGTCTCCACTAGACAGATTCCAAGGGATTCATAAGCCCAGAAGCCCAAACACCCAGCTAAATACTCGCCGTGAGAGGCGGCCGATCTCTCACCGCCGCGACTTTTCATCACCTTTGTTACAAGAACTCACAGAGCATCAAATCTGGTTCTTCCGGCAATCTACACGCTCACTAGCTAAGATAACAAGAAACTTTACACTCATTGTAATTGTATTCTTACATTAGTACTTGTATCCCCGAATATCGGTATTAATAATATCTCGCGAGAGCATTCAAGCCCGGGACTAACAACCCCGGCAAATCTTGTGTTATTTATCTTTCTCACGGAAGTGCTCTTGCATTTGTTTGCTATCCCATCCATTCCAGCAATATCTATCTCCGGATAATATTTTGGGTAGCAACATATTACTTGAAAAATTAGTAATGAATAAAATAAGACTATAAAGGCATTATTACCTTTAAGAAAACTTTGCAACCAACTACGGGTACAAATAATAGCTTATACATGATTACCAAGTAGCCAACTCCTATAATTAGTGAGAACACGGCCCCTATGCTAAATGCCGATTCAGATGCCACGATGGTGATCGGAATAATAAAATATCACATGCCATATGCAATAATGCAGGCCATCACTCCTTATTATCTTTCCAAAATGACAAAACATCTAAATTTGGATAATATTTAAACTCAAGTGGCGGCACATCCAAATATTGATCCAGTGCGGAATTCTTATTTTGGCTAGTTGATGTTGTGCTCTGCCAGTCTCGTAAAACCTAAAAAAAGAAAACAATTTGGGATTGGGACAACTAAATTTACATCATTAAAATGAGTAAAACATTTAAAAGAAACTAAAAACTTACATCATACAAGTTAAAATCAGCAACTGGTTCTTTTTCTTTCCCATCTACTGAAGGCATACCAGACGATAAATTTGTAGAGTTTCGTGAGCTACTTTCACTTGGTTGAGCAGATGATATCCACTTCGTATACTCACCAAAAAGCATTTGCAAGTTTCTTATAATATTACCAATCTTATCTTCGCAAGTATGTGGATCAAGTTGGGTGTAACAATATTTTATCATTCCCGATTTTGCCCGAGGAACAAGTGCAGCCCTAAATGCAAGCACCATGCTATAGTCACTCCAATAATTATCAAATTTTTCTTTCATTTTCAAAGATGTACCCTTAATATCTTCATCTTCACTCTCCACAATTTGTTTCAAAAGACACTCTATTTTCCAAATTAGTATGAAATATAAGTTTGAAGTTGGATAAGATGTCCCAGAAAATAAATTTGTGATCAAATAAAAAGGGCGCAAGAATTCACACATTTTCTCTCCCCTTTTCCACTCTTCACTTGTGGGAGCAAATTTCTAGTTCCTATCATTCCATTCAGACTACCAAAAGCACGCTTATATTTAATTGCACTTTCAAGAATAGCCAAAGTAGAATTCCATCTAGTATCTACATCTAGCGCAAACCAACTTTAGTGTCAATGCCCCCCACTTGACTAACACACTTAATAAAATTTATCTTTCTCCCCTCTGATGCCTTAACATACTTGATACTATCTCTTATTTTGTTTAAAGCTTCATTAGCCAATTTCAAGCCATCTTGAACAATAAGGTTCAGGATATGGGCACAACATCTTACATGAAAAAATTGACCTTCACATAAAAGACTATTTTGAAATGAAAGCTTCTCCTTCAAAATATTTTGCATAGAATCATTAGACGAAGCATTATCCAAAGTAAGAGAATATTTTTTTATCAATACCCTATTCTTTTAAACAGTCATGTACCTTAATTGCCAAATCAAACCCAGTATGTAGAGGCTCCATCTTACAAAAAGAGATAATCTTACTATTTAATTTCCAGTTAGAATCAACAAAGTGTACCGTCACGCAAATATATCATCACCGGTAATAGCTGTCCAACAATCAGATGTCAAGTATATTCTACTAGGACTATCACACAGAACAGACTTTAACTTTTCCTTTTCAACACGATACATCTCACATAAATCAAATGTGGCGATTAACCAGCTAATATTTTTCACATCATGATTCAAGTACTTCAATAACTCTCTTATCCATTTGTATTCAACAAAATAAAGTGGAAGATCATGTGCAATAATTGCCTTAGACAATAGCTCACGCACATGATTTAGATCAATCTTCCTAGACCTTAATTTGCCTTCAATGTCCAGCATCATACAACCCACATTTTTAAATTTTGGATTTAGATTACCCTTACACTTATGTGTATGGCGTATAAGGGTAGGAGGACCATAACTCGATCCAGTCCAAGCATAAGTTTTGTCACAAAACTTGCATTTCATTCTACCATTAATCAGCTTATCAAGATTTTCCCATACCTTGGAAGTATTTGTTCTACGCTTTTTTGATGGCTGTTGTTCAGAGGTCTCATTAGAATGGCGAGTACCAGAGTCCAATATTTCTAGCTCATCATCACCAAAGACATTGTTAGACTTATTACGAAATACTTGACTTTCAGAATCCATGTTTACAATTACTGCAAAAAAAAATGTGGAAATGGAACTAATCAAAACGGCCTGGCCAGAAGCAAAATGGCCTGCCGGCCTGGGCAGAAGCAAAACGGCCTGCTGGCCTGGGCAGAATCAAATCGAGACAAACAAATACACCCACACAGGAGAATTGACAAACAAACCGGGCAGAATCAAATCGGGACAAACACATACACACACAGGAGAATTGACAAACAAATACACTTTGAGAATAAGCTAATATTTGAAATCATGGACTCGAATACTCACTTAGAAAGGTTGTTGGACGACAGCGAGTTCATGAGACTGACATGCGACGTTGACTGCAATTTGCGACGTGCGATGATGAGGCGAGTTGAAGGAGATCCGAGAGGAAGCCAGGAAGGATCGACTGAGTGTGGGAGAGGGAGTTAGACTTACGGATTTGCAGCAACACCGACTTCCTGTTCAGCAGCGACGGCTGACGAGTCAAGACAAATAACGGAAGAAGATGGTGAGGGAGGGAGAGGGAGACAGTGCGGGTTGCGGCCTATGTAATGGAAAGACTAAAGAGAAAATATAGGTTAGGGCATAGGTTATTAATATTAATAATATTAACTTTAAATTATAATTTTTAAAGCTGGCCTGGTGGGTCAACCCGATAGCCCAGGCAGGCCGCCCGTTTAGCCCGCGGGCTAATCGGTCCGGGCCAAAAAGGCCTGGATTTCAACGGGCTGTGAACTAACGGCCATAACCATGTTTTTTAGCAGGTTAAACGGGCTGGCCCGGCGGGCCCAAGCCTCTTTAACATCTCTACTTTTCCTTATAGTCCAAAAATCTCCACGCACAAAAGTCCCAAAAATTAATCCAAAGTAGGTAGGATTGGCCAAATGGTCCAAAAAGGCATTTGTCCATGTCCGACAACATGGGCTATGTCAAATGACATGGGTCGTGTCATACTAGTCTAGAAACGGAAAAACTGCTGGAACATGCCACGACCATGTCATTTGACACGGCCCATGTTGTGGTGTCCGTTTTAGCTCCATTTCTTGAGCTCTTTCTCCCGTTCGTGCATTGCTTGATATGTGTCGGGGATTGGGACTTCATTAATGCTTGATAATAGTCTTAAAAAACACATATAAAAACAACAAAACATACCCAAACATAATTGAGTCAAACAAACACAATTTAAGCACAAACAACATAATTCTACACATTTTAGAATAATAAAATTTGGAAAAACACTGTACAAACATGTGTAAAAATGAGTGTGAACAAAATCCCCAAACTTGAACTTTGATCGTCCCTAGCAATGCACTTAAAATAAACCTCCTAAGGGAACTCAACCCTTAACACACCTCAAAAGACTATTTTCAACATTCATCAATACGCCTCAAGTAATGAATAAGTCGAGTTCTTTAACATTTTCAATATTCGGGGTGCTTCCTTAACATTATAGCCAATACTTGGAAAATATAAACCTCACTGGTTAAGTATATTCACTCACTCTCAAAGTATATAAAGGAACGTGTATACGTTCAGAACTCATTCAGTGAAATAAGAATCCCCATAAGCTTGTCAATCGTCTACATCTCTACCACCATTTTGTGCATGCAAATTTGTGAATCAAAGGGAAAGGAATGCATCTGCTAAAAATTAATATCAAAGGGATGTCAAAGGGAAAGGAATGCATCAATTTTGCATTTTCGCACAGTGAAATATTCCATCTAAACAATATTAGCTAGAGCTAGATATGGTTCAGGAACAAATTCAATAAGTGTTTTAATCAGCTCTTCTGGTGTTGTTGCAACGACTATGATTCGTTTAGCACGCTCTGAAATAAAACCTTTTTTGGAAGAGTAGTTGATGAATGATAGTAAACCATCAAAGAAACCATTGACATTTAGCAAACCTATTGGTTTGTTATGAACATTTAGCTGAGATCTGGTAACCATATGAAAAGTTCCTCAACCACCCGGAAGGGAGATAAAGGCAACGACATTATTTATCATGTGAGTTATGCGGTCTTGCATATTCACAGTTCTGAACTCATCTTCAATGGTTGCCCCAGTGATTTTACTTTCAACTAGAGATTTTAGAATGATTCCCAACACTTTTACTCCTTCCATATAGGTAGAAGCAGCAGCAAGTCCCATCAATCATAGACTTCATCCTCCATAAACTGGGGAGATCACAGTCCCTACTATGATATCCGACACAATATTCCGATAGGGAATTTCAACGAAAAAAGTGGGCCTACATGGCCAAAAATGAAAATACAACCACACCCACGAGCTTTGCTCGGGTAATACATAATGACAATGACTGACAAACTGGAGAACACTCCAAATGACTGATCAACATGAACAACTCGGACTAGTATCGCTCGAATGCCTCGTCGCCATCATCATGCCCCTGTATCTCAACTCTCTCCTCGCAAGCACCTAAAACATGAAAACATGTTCCACCCCCACGAGGTCAGTCATCCAGATAATGAACATCAAATACATGTATAACATGATATGCATCCAAAGGTGGAATGAAATGGTACAATGATAATAATAATATGAGATGCTCACAAACCAAGGTAAGAACTGAGCATTCATGAAATACTATGCCCATGGCATACTATTAATACATGTTTGATAGGTTAGAATGTAAATGCCCAACAGCGAATCATAATTATAGAACACCACAATGAATTATACTAATGTGAATTAAATCAGAACTGAATGAATTATGAATCACAATGCCTGAAGGCTCCAATGAAATTACCAAGACATCACAAAGGCCTGAAAGCCACTCAGTCGAAGCTGTCAATTATCACAATCACCTAAAACCAAAATAGCTCGAAGCTGTATCAATGAGGGCCAAAGCCACGGCATGAAGCCGTATCACAAATAAGGGCCGAATCCACGGCACGAAGCCGTATCACAATAAGGGCTGAAGCCACGGCACGAAGCCGTATCACAATGAGAACATCCAATGGTCGTGACCTACTGAACTGTAGGTGTTGGGAAACCAACCGCGAAGGTTCAAGCCCCAAACTTACCCATAATGAGATCACCCAGTGACCGTGACCTACTGAGTTGTAGGTGTTGGGAAACCAACCGCGAAGGTTCAAGCCCCAAGCTTACCCATACTGAGATCATAAACATGACTGTGACCTACTGAGTTGTAGGTGTTGGGAAACCAACCGCGAAGGTTCAAGCCCCAAGCTTACCCAACGAGCACTAGCCGAGACCAGCCTCCAAAACACAACTAATCACAAACGGCAACGATCCCAAAATTATCGAATTCACGAGAATGATAGTGTGCTGCCTTGAGTCGGCCAACACGACAACAATGACTCCCGGATGTGCACCGTCCTCGGCGGTCCCAATTCAATACCTCGATTACCTTTGAATGGTCAATCGATGACAATGATGTAGCGGATGATTCAATACCTCGGATGCCTTAGAGTGGCCAACCGATAACAATGATCCCATGAATGATTGAACATTTTGATTGCCTTAGGACGGCCAATCGATAATAATGATCCAACGAATGATTGAGCACCTAGATTGCCTTAGAACGGCCAATAGATAATAATGATCCAACCAATGATTGAGCACCTCGGTTGACTTAGAACGGCCAATCGATAACAATGATACAACGAATGATTGAGCACCTCGATTGCCTTAGAACGGCCAATCGATAACAATGATACAATGAATGACTCGACACCTTTAATCGGCTACTGACGGCGAAGATAAGAATGAATACGACAATGCCTTCAATCGGCCAATGCAACATGAATGACACGACGCCAACATTAATAACAATAATTAACCGATATCTTAGATCGACATCAATATTAACAACAACAATCGATAAATCGATACCGCGAACCGGTGATCGATAATAACATTAACAACGAGTATCTCAATGCCTTACCGGCCATTAATGAACAATAGTAAACATTTGTCATAATTGCCGAAAAGTATCGTATCAAATGATCCCTTTAATATCAATGAATTCATGAAGAGACTAAGTCTCGGAATGATACAGCACATTCATACACATATATGATAACATTAATCTCATTGACTAGTACAAGTAGAAAACTTGCCTCAACCGAAGGCAATGAAATCCTTCCACGAACTACGAATGGCGTCCTCCGATAAACACAAGTACTCGAACAACCTTGAATGAAATACAATTCATTCAATAACACAATATCAATCGAAATTAACAAAACGACCGAAGGAAACTCTTTGAGACATTTAATCGAACACTAAATGTTCAAAGTTCCTCAAGAACCTAAGAATCATCAATCGGGTTGAACGAATCGAAGATATGGATATAAAATCCATAGAACACGATTAGTAATGTTTACTAGCATCAACCGATTCATCAAATTCGGACGAACAACGAAAATCAAGAAGAAATCCCGAAAATCAAATCCTAGGAGATTTCAAGAAATCACCTCGATCCGACGAAGAACAAGGATTTGATGTTGATATAATCGACAAGAATACTCAAAAATGCTTAGAAATCGAGTGGAATCGACCAAAAACTCCACTCCCCGATTTTCCCATCGCCAGCCGCCATCCGGGTGAAGAAATGAGGTAAAAATGAGGTCTGGCCGGTCACAGGCCTATATATGGCCGACAGAATTACGGCCGTAACCAGCATTCGTCGAGATTCTGCCCAGCACCTGCCGATCACTTACGGCCGTAACTGACACCCCCTTACGGCCAGAATCGCATTCGTCCCCAATTCCTCGCCGATCACTTACGGCCGTAGAATCGCACCTTACAGCAGTAACTCGGCCAAAGCAAGACTGCTCCAAATCAGGCGGCCGTGACATGGCCATGGCCACTTCCGACGGCTCGAACAATGCCGAAACCCAAACCTAAATATGAATCGAAGATACGGTTACGAAGTACTCACAAAGACGAATTCAAGCACCAAGAGAACACACGGTTCCGACCACCCGAAGGCTTGAAATTCGACAACGGAAAGTAATTACTCCAAACTTTGGGAAATTACGAAAATGGCCCAAAACGTCCGAAATACACGATACATGATCGAAACACCAAGCCAAAGCTCGCAATATGAATAATAACATTAAATGAACTTACTAGAAACTCGAAACAACAGTTTAGGACGAGATTCGCAAGAATCGAACTCAAGTGCGGAAAAGCCGTTTAAGAATACAGAACTCAACAAAACGATACCGAGACGAACTCAGATGACAAAATGTTCAGAATCAAATATTCTCGTAATAACGAAATGGTCACAACAGAGTCTATAATATGGACTTCCGCCAAAAAAAGAAAATTACCGAAAAATCGAAATTGCGGATATTACATACCTCCCTCCTTAAAAGGAGTTTTGTCCCGAAACTTAAAACAAGTAGGAAGAAGCAATATCCCACCAGGAAAACTCAACGAGATACACCAGAACTGAAAACTCGCTTCTCATCAGCATCGGATGCCCATACAAACACTGATTCACACCTCCAAAGAAAAACAGCAATGCACATATAGTCCTCGGGACCATATCAATCGCACGCCCAAGTCCCCATGACTTGATGTCTCGAATCACAATGAAAAATTACCCATATTATCACGAAATCTTGGGTACAATACAGAAGGAAATAAAATCACATCAAATGACTCAAATCTCAAGATTCTCAGATACGATCATTATAAAATAGATCAACAATAAATGATCCACAACCACGATACATTATTACGGATTGAGTTACACAGTCATTCGAAAAACAAGGCTACATCTCAAATGTACCCAGCATCGATATCTTCCATGTCATCGATCTCCTCGGTCCGATCGATTCAACGTAGACCCAAATTTGAACTCACCGCTCAATATGATCCCGGAAGGTCACAAGAACAGGAATGATCACAATGAATGATAGTGAATCGAAATCCAACAAGGATCAAGAATGACTCAACGAGGTTAAATGATAACGTAATGAGTGATAACTCAAATGAAATGATTGGAACCGTTGTTCCTCGTGAATTGAATGATTAGTTTGATGATTACAAGTCTCAACATGATTGATATATGATGAATGAACGACACTGAAATGAATGATTATACTATTACCGAGCAAGAATTAACTTGTTCAAAACTGGTGATGAATGTCCTTACCTCTGGCTCTCGAAGCCTGATAGGACCCCTTGGATGATACACGGGCTGGAGTGACAAAGTCTATCGAGGTCTGCGAGCTCTCTCGAGACCTACTAGCATTAGAAATCCTGCAGTATCTCTGAAGGTGTCCCTGGCGCCCACAAAAAAAACAAACAATGGCCTGCATCGAGCACCGGGTACTGCGATGTCCTATTGTATCACAGTTAAAGCAAACAACAGTCGAACTTGTCGTCTTAGATGAAGATGCTTTCTCAGCATGAAGACGACTTGAAGACGACCTCTTGGACGTCGGATCCCGATGTCCTTCAGAACGAACCGGAATCCTAGTCATCCCACCGGAAGAAACTGAAGGGTGCTTCCGAGCAAGCTACTTAATCAAAAGCTCTGCTCCAAGAGCCTTCTCGATGAACTCACTAAGCGAATTACAATTGTGATTGAACAACTGCATCCTCAACTGCGGATTTAGCCTCTTGCTAAAATATTTGATCTTATTCGCCTCAGTATGGATAACTGACGAAGCAAACTGAAGTAGTCCCTGAAACTTCTCAGCAATGACAATAACACCCTCGTCCTCAACGGGTTCAGGGTTCAAAACCTCTGAGGAGCCGGATAATACGTCTCTAACATGAGAGTCTTGAACTCACTCCAAACACAATCGCGATCGGTGGGTTTCATAGAAAGCCACCACGAATAAGCGCCCTTACTCAAGTAGTAAGCTGTCGAAGAGTTTATCAAAATGCTCATGCCAATGAACAATATCAGCTGGTTCTGATGAACCCTCAAAAGTAGGCGGCCTCTGACGAGAGATATCGCCAATAATATGA
The DNA here is from genome assembly GCA_033398695.1 of Orobanche coerulescens. Classification (NCBI taxonomy): domain Eukaryota; kingdom Viridiplantae; phylum Streptophyta; class Magnoliopsida; order Lamiales; family Orobanchaceae; genus Orobanche; species Orobanche coerulescens. The sequence continues at coordinate 125,360,055 of CM065812.1, read as the reverse complement.
CTCACTCCTCCAGTCTGTCCATGAAACAGCACCTGGAATCCATGCTGTGGTGGACCACGAACCATCGAGGTCTGCATGGTCTCCATCAGACGCGTCATCTGAGTCATCTGGGCCATCATGCCCTGCATGCATATGAATGGGTCCAACCGAACACCTTCCGATTGAGCTGCTTCTCGGGTACGACTCCCTGACAGTGAATGATTATCTAACAGTGAATGAGTAGCATCGGTAACTATTGAACCAATGTTATACCTCGCGTTTGCGTGGTCATGCACACGAGATCCCGAGTTTCGGCCTGCACCGCGGCCTCTTCCCATGCGTCCCCTGACAACTCAATCCATACTGAAGCAGTAAAGTCACATGATAATTATAGATCCCGCATGAAGATCGCATTATGATTATGTGACGGAATGATAACAATGAGCATACACGCTTTAACATAATGAATGCATTAATAATGCAATAAAATGATCGTCGACATGATGCCGGAATATGATAACATCTCATGAAAGATCAAGTGAGGTGACATGATTATCGGATGAAATTCCTGAAATGATTATCTTGAATACGTTAACAAGATTGATAGTTCGATCCACAAGATCAACAACTGAGCAATGAGATTGACTGAGTGATTAAAGAATTAACATGATCGACAAGATAAAAAATGATGATTGAGGATTATTAACTGATGAATGAGTTGATCTTTAACGCTTACACATGTCATACGTGCTCCAAAAAGAATTAGTCATGAATCAATCATAACACTAATATCACATATAGGTTTCAACAAAACATGTATAATTAATGACATAATGACATAAGAGAATCGAGTCCTTACACAGGTCATACGAATCTTCGAGGTCTCACGATACTAGTCTCAATTGACGACAACTTGATGAGTGAATGACTCATGCAGTCGCACAAATATTACGACTCACAAAACCCGACTGTCCAGATTGTCCTAACCTGACAGTCCCACTACTACCGCGTCGGTAGAGCCACATAACTCACATATCAGGATATCTCACAACCCAAAGCTCTGATACCATCTTCTGTAACACCCCCAAATCCTATTGGGTCATTACAGTGCCGTGGATCCCACGCCAGGAGATCCACCAGGTGAACATGACTAAATTACATCAAATTAGCTAACAAGGGAGATCACAGTCCCTACTATGATATCCGACACAATATTGCGATAGGGAATTTCAACGACAAAAGTGGGCCTACATGGCCAAAAATGAAAATACAACCACAGCCACGAGCTTTGCTCGGGTAATACATAATGACAATGACTGACAAACTAGAGAACACTCCAACTGACTGACCAACATGAACAACTCGGACTAGTATCGCTCGAATTCCTTGTCGCCATCATCATGCCCCTGTGTCTCAACTCTCTCCTATCAAGCACCTAAAACATGAAAACATATTCCGCCCCCACGGGGTCAGTCATCCAGATAATGAACATCAAATACATGTATAACATGATATGCATACAAAGGCGGAATGAAACGGTACAATGATAATAATAATACGAGATGCTCACAAACCAAGGTAAGAACTGAGCATTCGTGAAATACTATGCCCACGGCATACTATTAATACATGTTCGACAGGTTGGAACGTAAATGCCTAACGGCGAATCATAATTATAGAACACCACAATGAATTATACGAATATGAATTAAATAAGAACTGAATGAGTTATGAATCACAATGCCCGAAGGCTCCAATGAAATTACCAAGACATCACAAAGGCCTGAAAGCCACTCAGCCAAAGCTGTCAATTATCACAATCATCTAATACCAAAACAGCCCGAAGCTGTGTGAATGAGGGCTGAAGCCACGGCACGAAGTCGTATCACAAATAAGGGCCGAAGCCACGACATGAAGCCGTATCACAATAAGGGCCAAAGCCACAGCACGAATCCGTATCACAATGAGACCATTCAATGGTCGTGACCTACTGAACTGTAGGTGTTGGGAAACCAACCGTGAAGGTTCAAGCCCCAAACTTACCCATAATGAGATCACCCAGTGACCGTGACCTACTGAGTTGTAGGTGTTGGGAAACCAACCGCGAAGGTTCAAGCCCCAAGCTTACTCATAATGAGATCATAAACATGACTGTGACCTACTAAGTTGTAGGTGTTGGGAAACCAACCGCGAAGTTTCAAGCCCCAAGCTTACCCAACGAGCACTAGCCGAGACTAGCCTCCAAAACATAACTAATCACAAACAGCAATGATCCCAAAATTATCGAATTCACGAGAATGATAGTGTGCTGCCTTGAGTCGGCCAACACGACAACAATGACTCCCGGATGGGCACTGTCCTCGGCGGTCCCAATTCAATACCTCGATTACCTTAGAATGGTCAATTGATAACAATGATGCAGCGAATGATTTAATACCTCGGATGCCTTAGAGTGGCCAATCGATAACAATGATCCCATGAATGATTGAACATTTTGATTGCCTTATAGCGGCCAATCGATAATAATGATCCAACGAATGATTGATCACCTCGATTGCCTTAGAACAGCCAATCGATAACAATGATACAACGAATGATTGAGCACCTCGATTGCCTTAGAACGACCAATCGATAATAATGATACAATGAATGATTGAGCACCTCTATTGCCTTAGAACGGACAATCGATAACAATGATACAATGAATGCCTCGGCACCTTTAATCGGCTACCGACGGCGAAGAAGAGAACGAATACGACAATGCCTTCAATCGGCCAATACAACATGAAAGACAGGATGCCAACATTAATAACAATAATTACAACAATATCTTAGATCGACATCAATATTAACAACAACAATCGATACATCGATACCGCGAACCGGTGATCGATAATAACATTAACAACGAGTATCTTAATGCCTTACCGACCATTAATGAACAATAGTAAACATTTGGCATAATTGCCGAAAAGTATCGTATCGAATGATCCCTTTAATATCAATGAATTCATGAAGAGACTAAGTCTCGGAATGATACAACACATTCATACACATATATGATAACATTAATCTCATTTACTAGTACAAGTAGAAAACTTGCCTCAATCGAAGGCGATGAAATCCTTCCACGAACAACGAACGACATCCTCCGATAAACACAAGTACTCGAACAACCTTGAATGAAATACAATTCATTCAATAACACAATATCAATCGAAATCAACACAACGACCGAAGGAAACTCTTTGAGACATTTAATCGAACACTAAATGTTCAAAGTTCCTCAAGAACCTAAGAATCATCAATCAGGTTGAACGAATCGAAGATATGGATATACAATCCATAGAACATGATTCATAATGTTTACTAGCATCAATCGATTCATCAAATTCGGACGAACAACAAAAATCAAGAAGAAATCCCGAAAATCAAATTGTAGGAGATTTCAAGAAATTACCTCGATCTGACGAAGAACAAGGATTTGATGTTGATATAATCGACAAGAATCCTCAAAAACGCTTATAAATCGAGTGGAATCGACCAAAAACTCCACTCCCTAATTTTCCCGTTTCCAGCCGCCACCCGGGTGAAGAAATGAGGTAAAAATGAGGTCTGGCCGGTCACAGGCCTATATATGGCCGACAGAGTTACGGCCGTAACCGGCAGGGCCTTACGGCCGTAACCGGCAGGGCCTTACGGCCGTAACCGGCATTCGTCGAGATTCTGCCCAGCACCTGCCGATCACTTACGGCCGTAACTATGTGCCGATCAATTACGGCCGTAACCGACACCTTACGGCCATAACTCGGCCAGGACAGTACCTGCTCCAAACTGTGTGGTCGTGACTCGGTCGTGGCCACTTCCGACGGCCCGGACAACGCCGAAACCCGAACCTGAATATGAATCGAAGATACAGTTATGAAGTACTCGCAAAGACGAATCCGAGCGCTAAGAGAACACACGATTCCGACCACCCGAAGGCTTGAAATTCGACAACGGAAAGTAATTACCCCAAACTTTGGGAAATTACGAAACTGGCCCAAAACGTCCGAAATACACGATACACGATCGAAACACCAAACCAAAGCTCGCAACATGAATAATAACATTAAATGAACTTACGAGAAACTCAAAACAACAGTTTCGGATGAGATTCGCAAGAATCGAACTCAAGTGCGGAAAAACCGTTTAAGAACACGGAACTCAACAAAATGATACCGAGACGAACTCGAATGACAAAAAGTGCAGAATTAAATATTCTAGGAATAACGAACTGGTCACAACAGAGTTACTAAGATGGACTTACGCCAAAAAATAAAATTACCAGAAAATCGAAATTGTGGATATTACATTGAAAGTGACATGTTCATCTTGCACTCTAAGAATTAGCTTTCCTCCATAGACGTCAAAAAGAGCATGTCCGGTTGCAAGAAATGGGTGTCCCAAGATGATAGGAATATCCTGATCTTCCTTCGTGTCAAGGATGATAAAATCTGCTGGAAATATGAATTTATCCACCTTGATTAGTTTTGGGATTCCGGATACAAAATTGAGTACGCAGCGGAAAAATAAAACTTAATATAAAGAATTCCAAACCGGACTGATCAAGTAACGTATATACAAAAAATAAATTGACGAAGGCAAAGGATCAAAGTCCCATACCTTTGAAGCATTTGATATTATCTTCGTAAGTTGATGATGTTCACGAACCCGAGCACGAATCCCTTCGTCCCAAACACCGAAAGCACGATATCTCTACTTCACACACGTCGGAAGTTGCCCAGAAAAATCAACAGCAATCCGTTCTTGATGGAACACGGCTATGAGTTACTATAGAAATTTTTCTCTCTATTTTTCTTATTTGTATTTCACCTCAAATATGATGAACAACTTGGAAGAAAATTTTTCTCTCTCCCTATCTCTTTACCTCACGGCCCAAGCTTCAAAAAATGGTGGAGTGGTGTGATTATGTGTTATCATTTATCACATGACAAGATCCCACCTTATGGCATTATGTGTTGACTATAACATGGTGGGATCACATGAAAGATAATGTGACAACATAATGAAACCACCAAGAAAAAGAGGGGGAGGGGCGGCCCATGTTGAGATGGGAGGAAACGAGCCGAGTCACTTGGCTCGTGTATCGGACGTTCGTCAAACGACTCCGTTAAAAACACTCTGTTTTATCTCTAATGTATTATACTAATTCATTCATCCAACTAATTAACTATATCAATACATATATATTTCTCTAAGAAATATTATTTATGAATTAAATTAATTACCCAGTAACTTAATTTCAATTCGTAAGACCACTATTTCATTTATCCAATAAATCATAATTAGATATCCAATATCTAATATTAATAGAGAGATGATAAATTCATATTTATCCATCAACGATCCTGATGCGCGACTCTGTAGGTCTGTCTCAACCGGCATTGCGAGTAACCAATGAGTGCAGACAGCGCTTAGCCAGTCGAGCGGGCCGCACTGTATAACCTCGACTGAGAACGAATGGAGGGATCATTCCAGAACCATTATATCGTGAATAACATATACGTATAGACCCTTCATCAGATCCAGGTCAAGTCTTCGGGTCACGGTAAAGTTAAACCCTATTGTTGACTAGACACTATACATGTGTAAATGCAAATCAAGACCGACTGATTAATAGTGTATCCAATATGACTAGATCAGAATGCTTTGGCCAAAGACTTATGATCTTATTTGCCATTAACCGTATATGACATGCACCTGCTCACTAATAGGAGATAGAATCCTTTCTTGGCGTACAGTAAAGACTGCTGCCTACCCGTATAGTCCGCATTACGAGGTTGACCCATCGATTAAGCAAATGAGTCTAACTACTCTAATGACAAACTAAACGTCACAGGTACATCTCTTACTGAACCCTCAAGTCAAAGGTCCACGTATACTATCACAACCTTTCTATTCGTCATCGACTCTCCAAGAGTGAATACGGTGTGACTGAATCAAGTATGAGTCGTGTTCGAGTATACTGGTCCCACCAATATACTTATAACTATGATATCAAGACATGCACACGTCCTAGCATTAGTTATATCGACTTGCGAATGGTTTACGTAAATAAACTTTGAACACTTCCAATGCATTTTCTCTTATCCGATAACAAGGGTGTAATGTTTGCTCCTATTTACATGGACTTCACTTCAATGTTTACCAAATAAAAAATGCATTTGAAATACAATAAACAGTGAATGAATCATATTGCCTTTTATTGATAATTCCACAATTACAAGTACAATGCCCATTATCTCTCATCCCCTGAGTGGCATTCGAGGGCATATTCCTAACAATCTCCCACTTGCACTCAATGCCATACATCATGGTATCCAATACCCATGTTCTTCAGATATCTTTCCAAGACAGCCTGAGATAATGGCTTAGCCAGCGGGTCAGAGACATTGTCTTCTGAGTCTACTCTTTGCAACGAAACATATCATTTTTCAACCATCTCTCGAACGATGTGATACTTTCTCTCTATATGCACTACGCCATAGATGGCCTACGGCAACGGATTTTGTTAGTGTTGCGCACAAAAATGTTGTAGTAGCTCTAAACTTTTTACCAGCTGCATCATTGCTTTTTTGATGTTGCTGTATATGTTTACAAAGTGTTGCCTTAGTAGCAAAGTGTTACATGCTATAACATTTTATGACACAGTGTTACCGTAGATGTACTATTTTAAAAAAAACTTCATATTTTTTATGTAAAATTAAAATTAAATAATCTTTTACTTGAGAACTAATTAATTTTGATTGAAGTGGAGTATGACATTTATTCAGAAGTAATACTTTTTAATTTAGATTTGATATGAACAAATTAAAAAAACTATAATATTTATAAAATTAAAAATTAAAAAAATAATTTAAAATAATTATCTGGATAGAATAAAAGGTGCCAATAATTATGTCTCCATGTAGAGGTGGGAAGAAATACCGAAATACCGTCTTTATCATACCGAAGATTTATAAAAAATATTGAAATTTTCGGTATACCGTAACTTCCGGTACGATAAGGTCACTACGCCATAAGTGTTCATAGGTGTAATATCCGCAATTTTCGATTTCCGGTAATTTATTTTTTTTCTTTTTTTCAGCGGAAGTCCGTTTTGATGACTCACTCATGACCGTTTCATTATTCTGAGAATGATTAATTCTACACTTTTTGACATCCGAGTTCGTTTCAGTGTCGTTTTGTTGAGTTCCGTGCTTTTTAGCGATTTTTCCGCACTTGAGTTCGATTCTTGCGATCTCACGAAATCATTGCTTTCGAGTTTCCCGTAAGTTCGTTTAACTTTGTTATACGTGTTGTGAACTTCAGTTTGGTTATTCGATCACGTATCGTGATTTTCGGGCGTTTTGGGCCATTTTGTAATTTACCCAAAGTTACGGGTATCCGTATCTGTAATTGTTGTCTCGACCCGTTTCTTGGTCGCGTATGACTAATTATGGTATTATGTTTTCATTCCGGGTCGTTGATGTTGTCCTCGAACTTTTCGTCGTGTTCGCCCGCGGCGCTGAAATTCGAGTCGCCGAGCCCTCGTGTTCGAGCACCGCCGACGGCTATGGATCGCCGACGATTGCGGCACCGGCCGGACGGCGGTGCGGCAGAACCGGCGTAGCGCACGCCACGGCCGGGCTGCGCGCGCTAACCGGCAGTGTAGCGACGCCACGGGCCGCCTAACGCACACTATCGGTCCGACAAATGGAGTCCCGGGTTCTCGAATCGGCCAGCTCGGTGTAGCGCATGCTATCAGCCGGGCATTGCGCACGCCACGACCGAAGGTAGCGCGCGCTACGGCCGGAAGGCCGCGCACGCTACTGGCCGAGCGCTTCAGTCCAAAGAGGTCATCGATTGCGGCACAGGCCGATAGCGCACGCTAGCTCGGGCACTTAGCGCGCGCTAGTCCGGCCAAGATAAATGTGACAGAGCAACACATTTCATCTGCTTTTCATTTCCTACCTTTCTCTTCCGCGGGCCGAGACTTAGAGATCGTGGAGCCATGTTGTTTGACAACAAATCCATGAAGTTATTGAGTTCATAACATCAACCGATCATCCGTTATCATCCTTTGATCCAGCGAATCAAGGTAATCTTCCTTAGAACCCTAATTTCGTGAATTTGGGGGCTTTTGCATTTTTTTCCGATTCGTTCCGTGTTGTTGATTAAATCATGATGGGTAATATTAATCTTGGTAGTATTCTTGTGTTTAACATCATTTAATCCATTGTTCTTCGTCGAATCGAAGTATATTTCTTGATTTCCTTCGAGTTGACTTTTTGGGGGATTTGTCCTCGATCTCGTTTTTCATCCGTTTTTGATGGATCGATTATGGTTAAATGATGTTGTTAAACATATTCTATGGATTGTATATCCATATTTCAACTTGGAATTCCATTTTTGGGTTTTGACGGAACGAATCGTGTTCTTGGCCGTTTTGGGGGAAACGCTTGAACTTTCGTCATTCGTTCTTTGAATTCAACGGATTTAAGTCGTGTTAGGGAATTCATTTCATTGTTGTTATTGTCCTTCGTAGTTTATGAATGCGAGTTGGGGATCGGTGGAGTCGGCGGGTTCGTAGTCGGTTCGTGTCAACCTAATTCGGTCGATTCTTCGCGTTGTTCTTATTCTAGGCAAGTACCTTGTCCATACTTTTCTTGTTTTGTGGATATGATGATTGGTGATCGTCTTGGTGTGTTTGTTTGTTTGTTTGAAATGAGTTTTCAAATGATTTGGTTAGCCTTGTTAAAGGCCCTCTTTCAAAACCGCGTGTGTTTTGTGATTGATGTGTTTCATGAATGAGTATGTGACTCCTGTGGATATGTTTGGTGTTGATGATGCACTTGGTGTTGCGTGTGGATGTATATTGTTTCATTTCGGTGCATTGTGGTTTGACGTGGTGTTTTGCTAAGTGTTTGACGTCTCTGGGTGAATTGTTTGGATATCCTTGGTGTGATATCTTAATTGCGCATGATTGATTCGCTAGCCAGCTCGGGAGGGTCCGACGGGATCACGGAGTGGGATTCGTGGCTTCGTCCCTGTCCTAGGCGACGTGTGGTGCTTGAGTATTTCGCTAGCCAGCTCGGGGGGTCCGACGGGATCACGGGGTGGGATTTGTGGCTTCATCCCGGTCCTAGGCGATGCGAGTACATGTTTTGTGAATGTGTTTGCTCACCTCGGGAGGGTCCGACGGGACCACGGAGGGAATTCCAATGGCTTCGACCTGGGTTCACGAGTGAAACTTTACCGCAACGTGTGTATATTTTGTGATTGTTTTTTCGCTCACCTCAGGAGGGTCCGATGGGATCACGGAGGGAATTCCATTGGCTTCGACCTGGATTCACGAGTGCGGTTGCTTATGTTTTGTGAATGTGTTTGCTCACCTCGGGAGGGTTCGACGGGGCCACGGAGGGAATTCCATTGGCTTCGACCTGGATTCACGAGTGAAACTTCACGGGTGCGTGTGTGTTTTATGTCCGTCGAGGACGCATGACGTGGGTTTTTAACCTTATGTATTATGGTTGGTTTTATTTGCGAAAACAAAACCTTTGAGCTGTGACCCTGTTGATTTTTTGAAAGCGAAGGATTCGGTAATCCTAAATTGTTTCCTATTAAAACTCTCAAGGCAATTCAAACTGCTTTATAAATTGTTTTCCTTGATTTGTGACCTTTCGGTTTTAGAATGTTTTACCAAACTCTTGCCTCGGGAAGTACTTTCGTCACGTTTGGATTTTTAAGGATGCCTGGTTATTGTTATTCTTGGAACTTGAATTATATGTCTCGTATTTTTGCACTTGTACTTGCACTAGCAAAACAGTGGAGTTTGCTAACCCCGAGTATTCGGGGTGGATGTCTATTTTTGCATTCAGTTTTGGAGTATAGCACGTGGTCGGCACGAAGTATCATGAACAATGAACGATACTAATCACACGAGGATCCATTCTTTGTCGTATTGGTCTAGTTGTATTTTCTTTTCCGCCGCAGATATTTTTTTCCGTTGTGCAGGTGTGGTCAGATTTTGACCCTGCAGGCATGAGTTGTATTTGAGTTGTATGTATTTTTGAAAGACCAAATCGGTCTACTGAGTCATTTTAGCCTTAAAGGCGATGTTTGATTTTAGTTATCAGCCTGGTAGATCCTCGAGGAGAGGGTCTACGGCGTGTAATATCCCTAAGCGGATTGGGGGTGTTACAGAATGGTATCAGAGCTTAGGTTGTGGAAACCTAGGCTGTCGGGTCAGTGGTGTCTGTTGAGTTTTCTCTCGTCAGATTTTATCTGACTAAGTCATGTCGCGACGCGTCGTCTGAGTTTGTTGGTCGTGATTAGTATCATGGGGCGATCATCATCTTCGTGCGACCTGTGGCTGCAAGTCTCCCTTCTTTGTGTTGTGCCTCGTGTGACACGAGCTATTCGTTTGATTTTGTGTTAGGTGATGGAACCTTCATGTAGATTCTTGGTTTCGTGATGCGTTCGTGTGATTCTCTTATTTCGTTTGTATGAGGAGTGTTGTCATTATTTATGTCTTTTTGACTGTGATAATTGACTGTTTGTCTTCCCGGTAAAAGACATGTATTGTCTTGACTTTGTGCGATTTGAGGCATATATTATAATATGTTTAAACGAATATTATTACATGAGCATTTTTGGGCATTCTAGCCCATTGAATTATTTTTGAAAACCTTGAGTATCTTAGAAAATAAATTTCGAGACGTACTTTTAAAATGAATCGTTTTCTCGTGGTACTTCCAAGGTGCCACAATATGTTTCCAAATTCTTCTACCTCGAGGACCAAAATGTTTTGAGATATTTTCAATGTTTTAGAAACACTTATACTTAGACCCGAGGGTCGGATATTTCTGAAAGTTTTCACAAGAAGGAAAGTGTCCTCGTTTTATCAAACGCAAGATGGTTTTCAAAGTCTCGACAATGATTTTTGTTTAACTTTTTGTAAAATGATACTCAAGATCAACCGGTGTTTCCAAACTGTTTTCATAAGGTGGTTTTCGTTTTTAAAACCCATCATTTCCTGCTTGTGGTCGGGGAAGGTGTGATGACGATCTTTAATGTTGTCATTTCGTGGTGGCTTGCGTGTTATCGCACCTGTGTGAGTTGTTAAAGCTTGGGTTTGTACGTTTGTGTACATGTATGATTGTTTCATGATGTTCGTAATTATGTACTGGTTCTCGTTCGGGCCGTTGAGGTCGCCGAACGATACCATCGTTGTTGTAGTGTTTGTGTGTGTATTACTTTACGATGGTAATTGTTGTATATGATATGTGTTATGATTCCTTGTTGTGCTGAGTTGGCATCTCCGGTTTGTTGTTTTGTGATGTTACGTTCCATTGTATCTAGCGTTTGTATTTTCGGTATGCCGAGCTGAGGCATTTCAACCGTGATGTGTCGGGGGAATGTACGTGCAAATTGTCCTTCTCGTCAGTAACACATTTCGAGTGTGGACTCGAGGGACACCGAATTCAGTTTTGCGAATTGGCTACCGAGACTTTCGGAATTCGCGCTTCAGCACAGACATCAGGATCGGTTCTGAGAGGCCCATGGGAGATTTTTCTATCGGTTGCTTTTTGTGTTGTTACCTTGTTTCCGTTATTGTGAGTTACGGGGACGACCTTCTTTTATAAGAGGTCGAATGTAATACCCGTATTGTTTTTGGACTTCTGCATTCCCTGTTTCTCAGGTCTATTGACTCGATCGTGTTCGTTGATACTTTCTGAACTTGTTCTGTATTTCAGTTTCATCGTTCGAACGAACTGTGATCTTGTTTTGGGTCGATCTGGTATCGCTGTGACTTTTCCGAGTTCGGTTCGATTTTTGTGAACCTTGTTCTAAGCAACATCTTTTGGTTCTAGTAGTTCTTTTATTCGTAGTGGATCGGATTTTGAACTTCTGTATTCTCGACTCTGTCGACTCTTTTATGTTCGTTGACATTTTCTGAGCTTGTCCTGCCCCTTGCTTTTGTTGATCGAACGAGTGTGGTATTGTTTCGGAATAACTCGTTTGTCGTTGTGACTTTTCAATCACTATTCCCTTTCCTGTGGATCTTATGGGAATGCATGTCTTGTTGTTCTCACCAGATCATCCTGGGAGTTGTTTTTTGAATTTTATTATCCTTCGTGTTTCGGACATGATTGTTCGATTTTTGTTGTCTCGATCATTGTGGTTCGATCGTTTGATTGTTCGGTTTTTATTGATCTCGTTCCGTGATTGGTGAACGTTCAGGCTCCATCGTAATCCCCTTCAGTTCGGGAAATTAGTCTCGTTTTCGATCTTCCAACCCTTAGGCGGTGGAATTCCGTATTTGTTCAGCGTTTGGCTCGCGTTTTCATTGATGAACCGTTGGGTTGGTCAATCGTATTGATTTTCGTTCGTGTGTTTTGTGACTGTTCGGATAATCGACTTGATTGTACTATCTGTTTTTGGACGCTTGTCACTTGTTGGTTTTATTATATCCCTAACGGCGACGTTGTGTTGGTCGTCGTGGAGCGTGTTTTCACACCATATATTCCGTTGTGTTGTTTGTAACGTTTCGCCGTTGGGCGTTAGTTATGCGTTTCTTACGTATCTCGTTGAGTTTTCTTGGTGGGATATTGCTTCTCCCTACTTGTTTTAAGTTTCGGGACGAAACTTCTTTTAAGGAGGGTAGAATGTAATATCCGCAATTTTCGATTTCCGGTAATTTGTTTTTTTTTCAGCGGAAGTCCGTTTTGATGACTCGCTCATGACCGTTTCATTATTCTGAGAATGATTAATTCTACACTTTTTGACATCCGAGTTCGTTTCGGTGTCGTTTTGTTGAGTTCCGTGCTTTTTAGCGACTTTTCCGCACTTGAGTTCGATTCTTGCGAATCTCGGTCGAAACTGCTGTTTTGAGTTTCCTGTAAGTTCGTTTAACTTTTTTATACGTGTTGTGAACTTCAGTGGTTATTCGATCGCATATCATGATTTTCGGGCGTTTTGGGCCATTTTGTAATTTACCCAAAGTTGCGGGTATCCGTATATGTAATTGTAGTCTCGACCGGTTTCTTGGTCGCGTATGACTAATTATGGTATTATGTTTTCATTCCGGGTCGTTGTTGTTGTCCGCGAACTTTTCGTCGTGTTCGTTCCGTGTGTTTTCGGAAATTCGAGTCGTCGAGCCCTGGTGTTCGAGCACTGGCCGGACGGTTGCGGGACTGGCCGGACGATTGCGGGCACCGGCCGGACGGGTGCGGCAGGAACCGGCGTAGCGCACGCTACGGCCGGAAGGCTGCGCGCGCTAACCGGCAGGTGTAGCGCACGCTACCGGCTGGCCTAACGCACGCTATCGGGTCTGGACAGTGGAGTCCTGGGGTTCTGGAATCGGTCGGCGGCAGTAGCGACGCCATCGCCGGGCATTGCGACGCTACAACCGGGCAGCGCGCGCGCTATGGCTTAAGGCCGCGACGCCACTGCCGAAAGCGCTTCAGTCCAAGAGGTCATCGATTGCGGCTCGGGCCGATAAGCACGCTAGCTCGGCGACTAGCGCGCGCTAGTCCGGCCTAAAGATAAATGTGACAGAGCAACACATTTCATCTCGTTTTCATTTCCTACCTTTCTCTTCCGCAGCTGGAGACTTAGAGATCGTGGAGCCATGTTGTTTGACAACAAATCCATGAAGTTATTGAGTTCATAACATCAACCGATCATCCGTTATCATCCTTTGATCCAGCGAATCAAGGTAATCCTCCTTAGAACCCTAATTTCGTGAATTTGGGGGTTTTTGCATTTTTGTCCGATTCGTTCCGTGTTGTTGATTAAATCATGATGGGTATGATTAATCTTGGTAGTATTCTTGTGTTTAACATCATTTAATCCATTGTTCTTCGTCGAATCGAAGTATATTTCTTGATTTCCTTCGAGTTGACTTTTTGGGGGATTTGTCCTCGATCTCGTTTTTCATCCGTTTTTGATGGATCGATTGTGGTTAAATGATGTTGTTAAACATATTCTATGGATCATATATCCATATTTCCACTTGGAATTCCATTTTCGGGTTTTGATGGAACGAATCGTGTTCTTGGCCGTTTTGGGGGGAAACGCTTGAACTTTCGTCATTCGTTCTTTGAATTCAACGGCTTTAAGTCGTGTTAGGGAATTCATTTCATTGTTGTTATTGTCCTTCGTAGTTTATGAATGCGAGTTGGCGATCGGTGGAGTCGGCGGGTGCGTAGTCGGTTCGTGTCAACCTACTTCGGTCGATTCTTCGCGTTGTTCTTATTCGAGGCAAGTACCTTGTCCATACTTTTCTTGTTTTGTGGATATGATGATTGGTGATCGTCTTGGGGTGTTTGTTTGTTTGAAATGAGTTTTCAAAAGATTTGGTTAGCCTTGTTAAAGGCCCTCTTTCAAAACCGCGTGTGTTTTATGATTGATGTGTTTCATGAATGAGTATGTGACTCCTGTGTATATGTTTGGTGTTGATGATGCACTTGGTGTTGCGTGTGGATGTATATTGTTTCATTTCGGTGCATTGTGGTTTGACGTGGTGTTTTGCTAAGTGTTTGACGTCTCTGGGTGAATTGTTTGGATATCCTTGGTGTGATATGTTAATTGCGCATGATTGATTCGCTAGCCAGCTCGGGAGGGTCCGACGGGATCACGGAGTGGGATTCGTGGCTTCGTCCCGGTCCTAGGCGACGTGTGGTGCTTGAGTATTTCGCTAGCCAGCTCGGGGGGTCCGACGGGATCACGGGGTGGGATTTGTGGCTTCGTCCCGGTCCTAGGCGATGCGAGTACATGTTTTGTGAATGTGTTTGCTCACCTCGGGAGGGTCCGACGGGACCACGGAGGGAATTCCAATGGCTTCGACCTGGGTTCACGAGTGAAACTTCACCGCTACGTGTGTATATTTTGTGATTGTTTTTCGCTCACCTCGGGAGGGTCCGATGGGATCACGGAGGGAATTCCATTGGCTTCGACCTGGATTCACGAGTGCGGTTGCTTATGTTTTGTGAATATGTTTGCTCACCTCGGGAGGGTTCGACGGGGCCACGGAGGGAATTCCATTGGCTTCGACCTGGATTCACGAGTGAAACTTCACGGGTGCGTGTGTGTTTTATGTCCGTCGAGGACGCATGACGTGGGTTTTTAACCTTATGTATTATGGTTGGTTTTATTTGCGAAAACAAAACCTTTGAGCTGTGACCCTGTTGATTTTTTGAAAGCGAAGGATTCGGTAATCCTAAATTGTTTCCTATTAAAACTCTCGAAGGCAATTCAAACTGTTTTATAAATTGTTTTCCCTTGATTTGTGACCTTTCGGTTTTAGAATGTTTTACCAAACTCTTGCCTCGGGAAGTACTTTCGTCACGTTTGGATTTTTAAGGATGCCTGGTTATTGTTATTCTTGGAACTTGAATTATATGTCTCGTATTTTTGCACTTGTACTTGCACTAGCAAAACAGTGGAGTTTTGCTAACCCCCGAGTATTCGGGGGGTGGATGTCTATTTTTGCATTCAGGTTTTGGAGTATAGCACAGGGTCGGCACGAAGGATGATGAAAAATGAACGATACTAATCACACGAGGATCCATTGCTGTCGTATTGGTCTAGTTGTATTTTCTTTTCCGCTGCAGTATATTTTTTTCCAGTTGTACGGGTGTGGCTGTATTTTGACCCCTGCGTGGGCATGAGTTGTATTTGAGTTGTATGTATTTTTGAAAGACCAAATCGGTCTACTGAGTCATTTTAGCCTTAAAGGCGATGTTTGATTTTAGTTATCAGCCTGGTAGATCCTCGAGGAGAGGGTCTACGGCGTGTAATATCCCTAAGCGGATTGGGGGTGTTACAGAATGGTATTAGAGCTTAGGTTGTGGAAACCTAGGCTGTCGGGTCAGTGGTGTCTGTTGAGTTTTCTCTCGTCAGATTTTGTGTGACTAAGTCGTGTCGCGACGCGTCGTCTGAGTTTGTTGGTCGTGATTAGTATCGTGGGGCGATCATCATCTTCGTGCGACCTGTGGCTGCAAGTCTCCCTTCTTTGTGTTGTGCCTCGTGTGACACGAGCTATTCGTTTGATTTTGTGTTAGGTGATGGAACCTTCATGTAGATTCTTGGTTTCGTGATGCGTTCGTGTGATTCTCTTATTTCGTTTGTATGAGGAGTGTTGTCATTATTTATGTCTTTTTTACTGTGATAATTGACTGTTTGTCTTCCCGGTAAAAGACATGTATTGTCTTGACTTTGTGCGATTTGAGGCATATATTATAATATGTTTAAACGAATATTGTTACATGAGCATTTTTGGGCATTCTAGCCCATTGAATTATTTTTGAAAACCTTGAGTATCTTAGAAAATAAATTTCGAGACGTACTTTTAAAATGAATCGTTTTCTCGTGGTACTTCCAAGGTGCCACAATATGTTTCCAAATTCTTCTACCTCGAGGACCAAAATGTTTTGAGATATTTTCAATGTTTTAGAAACACTTATACTTAGACCCGAGGGTCGGATATTTCTGAAAGTTTTCACAAGAAGGAAAGTGTCCTCGTTTTATCAAACGCAAGATGGTTTTCAAAGTCTCGACAATGATTTTTGTTTAACTTTTTGTAAAATGATACTCAAGATCAACCGGTGTTTCCAAACTGTTTTCATAAGGTGGTTTTCATTTTTAAAACCCATCATTTCCTGCTTGTGGTCGGGGAAGGTGTGATGACGATCTTTAATGTTGTCATTTCGTGGTGGCTTGCGTGTTATCGCACCTGTGTGAGTTGTTAAAGCTTGGGTTTGTACGTTTGTGTACATGTATGATTGTTTCATGATGTTCGTAATTATGTACTGGTTCTCGTTCGGGCCGTTGAGGTCGCCGAACGATACCATCGTTGTTGTAGTGTTTGTGTGTGTATTACTTTACGATGGTAATTGTTGTATATGATATGTGTTATGATTCCTTGTTGTGCTGAGTTGGCATCTCCGGTTTGTTGTTTTGTGATGTTACGTTCCATTGTATCTAACGTTTGTATTTTCGGTATGCCGAGCTGAGGCATTTCAACCGTGATGTGTCGGGGGAATGTACGTGCAAATTGTCCTTCTGGTCAGTAACACATTTCGAGTGTGGACTCGAGGGACACCGAATTCAGTTTTGCGAATTGGCTACCGAGACTTTCGGAATTCGCGCTTCAGCACAGACATCAGGATCGGTTCTGAGAGGCCCATGGGAGATTTTTCTATCGGTTGCTTTTTGTGTTGTTACCTTGTTTCCGTTATTGTGAGTTACGGGGACGACCTTCTTTTATAAGAGGTCGAATGTAATACCCGTATTGTTTTTGGACTTCTGCATTCCCTGTTTCTCAGGTCTATTGACTCGATCGTGTTCGTTGATACTTTCTGAACTTGTTCTGTATTTCAGTTTCATCGTTCGAACGAACTGTGATCTTGTTTTGGGTCGATCTGGTATCGCTGTGACTTTTCCGAGTTCGGTTCGATTTTTGTGAACCTTGTTCGGAAGCAACATCTTTTGGTTCTAGTAGTTCTTTTATTCGTAGTGGATCGGATTTTGAACTTCTGTATTCTCGACTCTGTCGACTCTTTTATGTTCGTTGACATTTTCTGAGCTTGTCCTGCCCCTTGCTTTTGTTGATCGAACGAGTGTGGTATTGTTTCGGAATAACTCGTTTGTCGTTGTGACTTTTCAATCACTATTCCCTTTCCTGTGGATCTTATGGGAATGCATGTCTTGTTGTTCTCACCAGATCATCCTGGGAGTTGTTTTTTGAATTTTATTATCCTTCGTGTTTCAGACATGATTGTTCGATTTTTGTTGTCTCGATCATTGTGGTTCGATCGTTTGATTGTTCGGTTTTTATTGATCTCGTTCCGTGATTGGTGAACGTTCAGGCTCCATCGTAATCCCCTTCAGTTCGGGAAATTAGTCTCGTTTTCGATCTTCCAACCCTTAGGCGGTGGAATTCCGTATTTGTTCAGCGTTTGGCTCGCGTTTTCATTGATGAACCGTTGGGTTGGTCAATCGTATTGATTTTCGTTCGTGTGTTTTGTGACTGTTCGGATAATCGACTTGATTGTACTATCTGTTTGTTGACGCTTGTCACTTGTTGGTTTTATTATATCCCTAACGGCGACGTTGTGTTGGTCGTCGTGGAGCGTGTTTTCACACCATATATTCCGTTGTGTTGTTTGTAACGTTTCGCCGTTGGGCGTTAGTTATGCGTTTCTTACGTATCTCGTTGAGTTTTCTTGGTGGGATATTGCTTCTCCCTACTTGTTTTAAGTTTCGGGACGAAACTTCTTTTAAGGAGGGTAGAATGTAATATCCGCAATTTTCGATTTCCGGTAATTTGTTTTTTTTTTTTTCAGCGGAAGTCCGTTTTGATGACTCGCACATGACCGTTTCATTATTCTGAGAATGATTAATTCTACACTTTTTGACATCCGAGTTCGTTTCGGTGTCGTTTTGTTGAGTTCCGTGCTTTTTAGCGACTTTTCCGCACTTGAGTTCGATTCTTGCGAATCTCGGTCGAAACTGCTGTTTTGAGTTTCCCGTAAGTTCGTTTAACTTTTTTATACGTGTTGTGAACTTCAGTGGTTATTCGATCGCATATCGTGATTTTCGGGCGTTTTGGGCCATTTTGTAATTTACCCAAAGTTACGGGTATCCGTATATGTAATTGTAGTCTCGACCGGTTTCTTGGTCGCGTATGACTAATTATGGTATTATGTTTTCATTCCGGGTCGTTGTTGTTGTCCGCGAACTTTTCGTCGTGTTCGTTCCATGTGTTTTCGGAAATTCGAGTCGTCGAGCCCTGGTGTTCGAGCACTGGCCGGACGGTTGCGGGACTGGCCGGACGATTGCGGGCACCGGCCGGACGGGTGCGGCAGGAACCGGCGAGCACGCCACGGCCGGAAGGCTGCGCGCTAACCGGGCAGTGGAGCGCACGCTACCGGGCCGCCTAACGCACGTTATCGGTGCAGACAGTGGAGTCACGGGTTCGAATCGGTCAGCTCGGCGGGTAGCGCACGCCATCGCCGGGCATTGCGCACGCTAACCGGCAGTAGCGCGCGCTATGGCGAAGGCTGCGACGCTACCGCCGAAAGCGATCTAGTCCAGTAGGTCACTGGATTGCGGCCTGGGCCGATAGCGCACGCTAGCTCGGCAGCCTAGCGCGCGCTAGTCCGGCCCAGTATAAATGTGACAGAGCAGTCACATTTCATCTCGTTTTTCATTTCCTACCTTTCTCTTCCGCAGCTGGAGACTTAGAGATCGTGGAGCCATGTTGTTTGACAACAAATCCATGAAGTTATTGAGTTCATAACATCAACCGATCATCCGTTATCATCCTTTGATCCAGCGAATCAAGGTAATCCTCCTTAGAACCCTAATTTCGTGAATTTGGGGGTTTTTGCATTTTTGTCCGATTCGTTCCGTGTTGTTGATTAAATCATGATGGGTATGATTAATCTTGGTAGTATTCTTGTGTTTAACATCATTTAATCCATTGTTCTTCGTCGAATCGAAGTATATTTCTTGATTTCCTTCGAGTTGACTTTTTGGGGGATTTGTCCTCGATCTCGTTTTTCATCCGTTTTTGATGGATCGATTGTGGTTAAATGATGTTGTTAAACATATTCTATGGATCATATATCCATATTTCCACTTGGAATTCCATTTTCGGGTTTTGATGGAACGAATCGTGTTCTTGGCCGTTTTGGGGGGAAACGCTTGAACTTTCGTCATTCGTTCTTTGAATTCAACGGCTTTAAGTCATGTTAGGGAATTCATTTCATTGTTGTTATTGTCCTTCGTAGTTTATGAATGCGAGTTGGCGATCGGTGGAGTCGGCGGGTGCGTAGTCGGTTCGTGTCAACCTACTTCGGTCGATTCTTCGCGTTGTTCTTATTCGAGGCAAGTACCTTGTCCATACTTTTCTTGTTTTGTGGATATGATGATTGGTGATCGTCTTGGGGTGTTTGTTTGTTTGAAATGAGTTTTCAAAAGATTTGGTTAGCCTTGTTAAAGGCCCTCTTTCAAAACCGCGTGTGTTTTATGATTGATGTGTTTCATGAATGAGTATGTGACTCCTGTGTATATGTTTGGTGTTGATGATGCACTTGGTGTTGCGTGTGGATGTATATTGTTTCATTTCGGTGCATTGTGGTTTGACGTGGTGTTTTGCTAAGTGTTTGACGTCTCTGGGTGAATTGTTTGGATATCCTTGGTGTGATATGTTAATTGCGCATGATTGATTCGCTAGCCAGCTCGGGAGGGTCCGACGGGATCACGGAGTGGGATTCGTGGCTTCGTCCCAGTCCTAGGCGACGTGTGGTGCTTGAGTATTTCGCTAGCCAGCTCGGGGGGTCTGACGGGATCACGGGGTGGGATTTGTGGCTTCGTCCCGGTCCTAGGCGATGCGAGTACATGTTTTGTGAATGTGTTTGCTCACCTCGGGAGGGTCCGACGGGACCACGGAGGGAATTCCAGTGGCTTCGACCTGGGTTCACGAGTGAAACTTCACCGCTACGTGTGTATATTTTGTGATTGTTTTTTCGCTCACCTCGGGAGGGTCCGATGGGATCACGGAGGGAATTCCATTGGCTTCGACCTGGATTCACGAGTGCGGTTGCTTATGTTTTGTGAATATGTTTGCTCACCTCGGGAGGGTTCGACGGGGCCACGGAGGGAATTCCATTGGCTTCGACCTGGATTCACGAGTGAAACTTCACGGGTGCGTGTGTGTTTTATGTCCGTCGAGGACGCATGACGTGGGTTTTTAACCTTGTGTATTATGGTTGGTTTTATTTGCGAAAACAAAACATTTGGCTTGTTACCCTGTTGATTTTTTGAAAGCGAAGGATTCGGTAATCCTAAATTGTTTCCTATTAAAACTCTCGAAGGCAATTCAAACTGTTTTATAAATTGTTTTCCCTTGATTTGTGACCTTTCGGTTTTAGAATGTTTTACCAAACTCTTGCCTCGGGAAGTACTTTCGTCACGTTTGGATTTTTAAGGATTCCTGGTTATTGTTATTCTTGGAACTTGAATTGTATGACTCGTATTTTTGCACTTGTACTTGCACTAGCAAAACAGTGGAGTTTTGCTAACCCCCGAGTATTCGGGGGTGGATGTCTATTTTTGCATTCAGGTTTTGGAGTATAGCACAGGGTCGGCACGAAGGATGATGAAAAATGAACGATAATAATCACACGAGGATCCGTTGCTGTCGTATTGGTCTAGTTGTATTTTCTTTTCCGCTGCAGTATATTTTTTTCCCGTTGTACGGGTGTGGCTGTATTTTGACCCCTGCGTGGGCATGAGTTGTATTTGAGTTGTATGTATTTTTGAAAGACCAAATCGGTCTACTGAGTCATTTTAGCCTTAAAGGCGATGTTTGATTTTAGTTATCAGCCTGGTAGATCCTCGAGGAGAGGGTCTACGGCGTGTAATATCCCTAAGCGGATTGGGGGTGTTACAATAGGCAATGCTTTTAGCTAGTGTTGCCACCAAAGCATTTCAATAGATTGCTGATTTTTGATCTTTTGAAGCACTGCTGAAATAGTATTGCACTAGATATATATTTTGTGTAGCGAGATAAAAATGGTGTTGCGCGACGTGCAACACCTGTGATGGTGTTGCATTATATCTAATTTTTTAATAATTTTTTTAAGTTATTGTCAAAAAAATACAATGAAATGAAATTTAAATTTTGATAATTTTTTACTTCTAAATTTTGATATATAACATATGATAAATTTGATTTAAATTATTTATATTTAATATAAATACTTATTATATTTTATAATTTTATAATTAAAAATTATAAAAAAAATTTATAATTAAAAATTATAAAAATTTTTTATAATTATTAAAGTTTAATATATAATATAATATAAATATAACTTATATATATTTAAACTATTTAATATAAATACACATTATAATTTTTTATATTAAAATTTCAAAATTTTAAATTATAATAAATAATACAATTCTTTTTAAAAAATTGAAATGCATGGGAGTGAAAAATTATGTAGTAGATCGAGTCAATCAGGCTTGACTATTTTCTCCCAAAATGAAATTATACTTCACTTTGCATTCCCCCTTTAAAATCATATTTTTGAATTTTATAAATAAAAAACGTGATCATTTTTCTATAACTATTAAAGTTGAATATGTTATCAAAAAAATATATATAATGAAATTTAAATTATGATTTATTTCTTACCTTTAAAATAAGATATATAATATGTTATAAATTTTCATTCATATTGCAAATATTTTAATATATATATATATATATACATACCATATATTTTAATATTTAAATTTTAAAAATTTTAATTGACAAATTTTAATTATCATTTCTACCAAGTTGTAACCCTATTATTTTTCCTCTCGTCATTTCTCATTTCAGTATTTCCTTTCCTCACTCCCTCTCACTTCCCCCGTTCCTCTCCTCTCCGTCGTCGTTTCCCACCTCATTTGATTTTTCTACTCACTGAAGCTGAAGATGAAGCCGTCGCCGCCGATTTTAACCAGCTGATTTTTCTCCTCCCCGTCTCCCTCTAAAGCTGAAACCGCGCTGCCGATTTAACCAACTCTGCCGCCGGGGCCAATTTTAACTAGATCCACCGCACCAATTTAGGGTTAGCCCGAAACCGCTAGAGCTAGTTCACATCTAGACTTTGTTGCTGTAATTTCACAAGTAGTCGCCATTGGTTGCTCCATGTTCTCTCTATGGCAACCACACAAATTAAAAATTGCAACTTTTATCCGCTAATTATATATATATATAAAAAATGAGTATACCAACACATGTTCAAATAAAATTCAGAAAATTCTCATAAAAATAACATGATTTTCACTTACACATGTTTGAGAGGACTGGTAAGGTTACTGGCAGCGAGCGGAAGGAAAAAAATAGGCGAACGTGTTTGAGGGCTTCTTCTTTAATGTTTTTTTTTTTCTATTATTTTCTCTCGGGTAAAATGTCTAGTTCACATCTCGTGTACGTTTTTATTAATGTATGTGTAACTTTAGCTGTATGCTTTCAGGTTATGCAGTTGAGGATTTGTTCGCTGTCAAGAGCTACGATGCGTTACTTTTAGATTTTAATGCTGGTAAGGTTTTATAAATTAGTAGGCAATGGGCTTGATTTGCAAATCAGAATGATTACGAGATAGAGCAGTCTCTGCTTTACGTCTTTTTTGTAGGTATATATGTTGCAACTTCCATTTCTCATATTCAAAGCGGTAAACGTAACATACTTTTGGTTTCATAAATTCAGATGCACAGGAGAAGAAACAGTGGAGAAGAAGGTCCAAGAAGAAGTAGATGCACAGGTGAATAAGAAGGTGTAGGAGAACCCAAGCATGAACATCAATTTTGTGGAACTTTATCCCACAATATCAAGTGATAACGACAACGACACTCCTATTACCGGAGGAGATGCTACATCTTAGATTTTATGTTTTTTAAGTACTGTATTTCATGATTCTTGGTCGTTGTATTTAAGTTGTTTAACTATTTTCGTTACGTACTTTAAGACTTATAACTCTATGTGCTGGGTTATATATTATGGTGGATGGATGGTGTGAAGGGTCTTTATTTTGGTGGTTAGACTTATAACTATATGGTGTGGAGGGGCTTTATTTGGTTAGATATTTTGGATGGATGGATGGTATGGGTTGTGTTTGAATGGATGGATTCTGAATTGTAATGGAGTGGTAATTAATATAAACAAATATTTCTTGTCAATTTTTTTTTTGTGAAATTGTTGCAGTAGGTGGTACATAGTGTTGCAGTTACTTACGAAAAAGATGTTGCAGAAACTTAAAAAGTGTTGCAACAGGGTTCTCTAATAGGTATGGGCCCCACATCGAACCCCACATGGGCCCACGACCCATAGGTAGAGCCCCACATGTGGGCCCCATCTGTGGGCCTCTACTTTTACAGAAAATTGACCTCTGCTGCAACACTTGTTTAATGTTGCTGCAGACTATATTTAACGATGCCTTGCAGTCTTATGGTAATCAAAGGAGTGGTGTTGCAGTAGGTAACAGAAGTGTTGCTATAGGGACCTAAGACAGCGGTGAAAAGTGCAACACCAAAAAAGTGTTGCCGTTTTGATTTTCTTATCTGCAGCAATGTTTTTTTTGTTTCTTGCAACATTTTATAGGAGTTGCCGTAGGCCATCTATGGTGTAGTGATGCTTGGTGTTGTGTTGAGCCCTTGGCTCCATGGCTTGGGCGACAGCTCCATCATTATCACAGAATAGTGATATAGGCAGCTCCGCATTAGGCACCACTTGAAGTTCTTGCATAAACTTTCGCATCCAAAATGCTTCCTTGCTAGCCTCTGAGGCATCTTGGTACTCTGCCTGGCAGGTGGAATCTATAGTAGCGCTTTGCTTGGAGCTTCTCCAAGATACTGCTTCTCCATTGAGAGTAAACAAATACCAGATGTCAACTTAGAGTCGTCATTGTCTCCTTGAAATCAGAATCGGTGAATCCAACCACCTTCAGTTCTCCACCACCGTAAGTAAGAACCATATCTCTAGTTCTTCTTAAGTACTTAAGAATGTTCTTGATGGCATTCTAGTGTTCCCTTCCCGGGTTTGCTTGAAAACGACTTACCACACTAACATCATAGGCTAGGTCCGATCTCGTGCACAGCATAGCGTACATGAGGCTACCCACTGCCGAGGCATAGGGTACCTTACTCATATCTCTTTTGTCTTCCTCACTTTGAGGACACCTTTTCTTGGTGAGATGAATTATATGTCGCATGGAAAAGAACCCTCTTTTAGAATCATCCATCTTGAATCTTCTTAGCATCTTATCTATATAGATGGCTTGGGAAAGTCCTATCATTCTTTGTGGTCTATCTCTGTAAAGACGGATCCCTAGAATAAAGGAAGCTTCCCCCAAGTCTTTCATGGAGAACGTTTTAGAAAGCCAAGCTTTCACAGTGCTGAGCATTGCTACGTTATTTCTTATAAGCAGAATATCATATACTAAGAACGCAATGTTGCTCCGACTGACCTTTTTGTAAACACATGGATCCTCCTCATTTTACATGAAATCAAAGTTCTTCGAGAAGCTTGCTTCATCCCATAAATGGCTCGTTGCATCTTACACACCTTATAAATATTAGTTTTGTACACAAAACCCTTATGATGTTTCATATAGATTTCCTCCACGAGGTATCCATTTAGAAAAGCCTTTTTGACGTCCATTTGCCATATTTCATAATCGTAATGGGCAGCAATGGCAAGCATCATGCGAATCGACTTGATCATAGCTACGGGCGAGAAGGTATCATGATAATCGATCCCTTCCCTTTGGGTATAACCCTTTGCCACAAGCTTGGCCTTATAGGCGTCAACCTTGCCATCCCTATCAGTCTTTCTCTTATAGATCCATTTACTTTCAATAGGCTTCATGCCAGTTGGTAAATCTACTAGAGTCCAGACCTGATTGGCATGCATTGAGTCTCTCTCAGCTTCTATAGCTTCTTGCCATTTATCGCATTCCACATCCACTATCGGTTGGTCATAGGTGACAGGATCGTCCTGACGGCTATCAGGTACATCGTGGAGACCCAATTTATCGACATATGTGTATCCATACCTCTCAGGTAAGTGAGACACCCAATCGGACCTCCAAAGTGGAGGTTGTGTTATAATAGGTTCGGTTCATGATCCCTGATCAGATCTCCTCAGGACTTTCATTGTGCTCTTCCAAAGAGACATTTCTAACTGAGCCACCTTCCTGAATGAAATCATCCTCAAGGAAGTGTGCTTGTAAATACACGACAACCCTATGGTCTTCTGGTATGTAAAATAGATAACCCATCGAGTCCTCTGGGTATCCAATGAAATGTCCCTTGACAGACCTCGCTTTTATTTTGTCCACCTTAGCCTTCTTGACATAGGCTGGACATCCCCAAATCCTTATGTGATTAAGACTTTGTTTCTTACCCTTCCACATGTCATGCGGAGTGATAGGAACGGATTTGGAAGGACATCTATTAAGGATATGGGCAGCGGGAAGTAAGGCGTACCCCCACAGGTAAATTGGTAAATCAGTGTAATTCAACATGGAGCGTAACATGTCCAACAAAGTCCGATTTCTCCTTTCTAAAACACCATTTAATTGTGGGGTTCTTGGTGGCGTGAATTGTGAAACTATTCCATGTTCCTTAAGGAACTCATCAAACTCAGTGCTCATATACTCGCTCGGTTCGGCTGAAGTGCCTTGATATGACATCCAGTCTGTTTTTCAACGAGGGCCTTAAATTCCTTGAATTTAGTAAAGGATTCGAATTTCTGTTTCATTAAGTACATAATACCATACCTAGTATGATCATATGTGAAAGTTATGAAATATTGATATCGTATCAGGCTGCTTCTAAAGCACCACAAACATTGGTATGTACCAACCTAAGTTTTTCAGCAGCCTTTTCAAACTGTGAAGGGGGACTTAGTCATCTTGCCTCTAACGCAGGATTCACATGTTGGATAGGATTCTACACCCAATGGACTTAAAAGTCCATCTTTCTCCATTTTGTGAATCTTGGTCTGACCAACGTGACCAAGTCTAAGGTGCCACTTAAGAACTTGATTAGTATCATGCCTGCCACGTTTCCTAGTTAAAGTGTTCACTGCTGATTTATTTTGCAAGTTCAGATGATATAAACCATTCAACAATGTAGTAATAATTTGATTTCGAAAATAAATTGTACAATACCATTGCCAATGAAGAAAAAAAATCCTTTCCGACTGGAACGGATACAATGTTTTTATGACCCTTGGGAAAAATTAGTACTTCATCTAATGTCAAAATACAGATTTCAAACCCAGTAGGAGTGATCCAATATCGGTTGCCTCGACACTTTGTCCGCTTCCGACAGTGATCATCACTTCCTCAGCTTCAAGATGCCGACTTCGTTCCAGATCCTGATTCATAGTACAAATATGAGAAGTAGCATTTGAATCCAGAATCTATGAAGCAGAATATACAGTAGCGGAATAATTGGTTTCAAAAATAATAATTTCCGTATATGATGCGCCATTGATCTTGGCACAAGTCCTATGCCAGTGGCCCAGCTAACCGCATTCAAGACATTTGTCCGTAGATTTTGGACCGCCTACCTTCTGAACCTTTAGGGCATTGCCATTGCCTTTTTGCACTCCTTTCTTGGGATTATACTGCTCGTAGGTCTTTTTCTTCTTGTTCTTAGACCTTCGAAGCCCAGAATAAATCACAAGAGCAGCCTCCCTCGGCTTAGTCTTCATGTTAGACTATGCCGTCACCAGTTTGTTCATAGCCCAGCTAATGTACACGAAATTTCATTACAGTTGCAATTTATTACAAACTGCGTGAAGGAGTCAGGTAGAGATTGAAGGATGAGGTCAATTTGGAGGGATAAATCTATGTGAAAGTTGAGCACCTCGAGCCTCTCAATCAAAGAGATAATCTTGAGGACGTGGTCTCCCACGTTCTCCCCTTCCTTTACCCTAGCACTAAATAACTGCTTCGATTCATATCTAGCAGTCCTATTGTGCTCTCCATAAAGCTCGATCAAGTGTGCGAGAGTCTGCCTAGCAGAAGTCATTTTCTCGTGCGCTCTCTCCAGCTCATTAGTCATTGATCCCATCATAAAACCACGGACCAGCACATCATCCTTGACCCATTTTTTATGGACGTCAATTTCTTCCTGATTACCCCTAGTCCGGACTGGAGTCGGTAGAATGTCCGCCTCTAAGACGTATCCCAGAGACTCCATGCTGAGTACAATCATCAGATTCCATAACCAGTCAACAAAGTTGGGGCCAGTTAGGAGATTCTTTTCAAGTAGTATTGCAAGTGGGTTCTTTGCAATTTTTAGAGAGATATTATTTCGTTTCTCTGCGTTGATTTAGACAAGATTTAATTAGTGACTTGTTTTATTATGACCGAGTATAGAATTTAAGGGCTTGTATAATTCTTGTCTCAGCTCCCACTAATTTTATCGGAATTACACACTCCCATGTTATAACCCGGAAGTTATGGTTAGATCGACTTAGTCGTGATCAAGTTCTTTACAAATTTTAACAGACGCAACCTGTCAGGTTTCTTGCTTATTAATTTCTGTAAAGTGGTGTCCAACACCAACCGTCCAACGGATGATTCGATCTTCTTTTACCCCTAGTCTTCATGCCCTCAACCAATCAGGTTTCTTGGCAATCCAGACTATCTAAGCTGTTGACCATCAATGTCTATCAGTCTGACTATTGAATCTCTCCCGGCAACCTATCAGGTTTATAGGGGCGAAATTTATCACCAACCGAAGGCATCTAATGCACTCAAGAATTTACCAAACTCTACCAAATGTACTACCCGGATAACTCGGAAGCATAGCACACCGACTCGGGTATCAATTTTCTACGAGTTTGATGGAGGTTAGGAAACCTCGTAACCTTTTCAAACTTAGTCTATTTGATTGTCGGGAGAATTCCGCAATTAATGTTACACTTTGCACATTAATTCAATTATGAGCGGTTTGTGTTTGTCAATCATTCAAAATGAAAAACAGTAAATAGCAACCTAGTTACTACCAACATGCAGTTCATGGACCATTCCTAGAACAAAAACATCGTAATCTAATTACATGTCTTCGGTCTTGAATCTTCATCTTCTCGAACGGATCTTCCTCCGGTCTTCGTCATTACATATAAATTTTACATTTAAAAAAACTGCATCATATACAAATTTTTCTAGTAAAATAAATAGGCTCAAAACGGCCTTTACAACCCAATCGAATATAACCGAACGATTCAAAACTAGGTCCATGAACCACATCCTCATTCAAAAAGCATTCATACAACAAATACTAAATAAATGGATTGCAAATTAAATATATTCATCCAATCAACATATATAATCTACTATTAAATAGAATTGATCCAATCAATTCTCACAATCGGTAATATGAAAACGTTCAAAGTAATTTGGTCAATCACATATATTCCACTTAATTAATTTTCCCTTACAAAATGAGATATCATATATCATTTTAATCATATTAGATCCAATTTAAAAATTGGGAATTAATTTTTAGGAATACACGAAGAAAATGAGCCCGAAACAAGATGAAGGGGGCTTGACCGCGGTCCGAACAGTCTGGACCTCGGTCCGAACTGCCTGGACTGCTCGGCAGGGCCAGCACCAGGCCCGGACCACGATCCCAAGGGCTGGACCGCACGGCAGCCCCCCTGGCACTGTTTCGTGAGCCGTCCAATAGCAATACGGGCCTCGATTTCCGATCGAATATCCAATATCCATATTTTTCAGCATTCATATCTTCAATATAAACTATATTTCCAAGAAATTAAAGATTTATATTTATACATAAATTTATGAAAAAGTAACAACAACGAATGAATAAACATATACCAAGATTATGACAAAAATGATTCCAAATCATTCACCATACTATCAAGCATTCCAAATGCAAAAATAATTCGTATATACGATATCATTGACCTCGTTCCGATAACACTGTTGGGATTCCAGATACAAAATCGAGTACGCAGCGGAAAAATAAAACTCAATATAAAGATTCCCAAACAAGATCGATCAAGTAACGTATATACGAAAAATAAATTGACGAAGACAAATGATCAAAGTCCCATACCTTTGAAGCCTTTGATAATATCTTCGTAAGTTGATGATGTTCACGAACCCGAGCACGAGCACGAAATCCCTTTGTCCAAAACACCGAAAGCACGATGTCTCTACTTCACACATGTCAGAAGTTGCCCGGAAAAATCTACAGCAATCCGTTCTTGATGGAACACGGCTAGGAATTACTATATGAATTTTTCTCTCTATTTTTCTTATTTGTATTTCACCTCAAAGATGGTAAACAACTGTAACACCCCCAGAATACATCCGGAAATGTTACACGCCATAGGACCTTCTCACAAGGATCTACAAGGCTAAACTCTACTAGATTACACAATGATTGACCGACCGGGGTCAATCTAAATACAACGCAGGCCGACAAGGTCATTAAACAATTCAGAAACAAATTAACTTTACATCTCAATGACAAAAATAAACTTGAACACAGAAAAGAATGACAACTCAATTTAATAAATAAAAACTACACCCATGCAAGGGTGAATACTCGAACGATAGAGAAATACCGACCAAAATGAAACAAAAGAAAAGACTCTAACTCTGGTGTAATTAGTATCATTGTCCTCCATCTCCTTCCCAGCCAATCCTGTGACTGCTCCTGAGCTGCCAAAACCTGAGCGCATAACAGGCACCCACCCCCCGAAAACTCGGGAGTTAGCAAACTGGAATTTTGCTAGTGCAAGTACACAATATACAAGATATACGAATAATAACAACACAAAACTCAACAGTCGTGAAACCTTAGCACAAACCACACATTCTCATAGTCAACACAGGATAACATCACATACACAAGGTGAAAGATAATCACATTGTCATATTCTCTGTATGGAACATAACACCAATGAAACTTTAAACGAGCCCAAGGAGTCAGAAAAATCCCTTTTTATAAAAGGAAAAGTATTTTGATTAGAAAGTTTGAAAACTTTAATATTGACTCGGGCCATCTTGGGGTTTTGAAAATCAAATGGAAATACTTTTAGAAAATACTTCAAAAGCTCTCGGGTCCTTGACCCAACATGTGTAAAAACAATTTGTAAGAAAACCATTACAACGTTATTCGTGGTCCTCGACCCAAATGATAAAACACTATCACAAGCGAATCATTTCAACATCTCACGGGGTTCTCGTCCCAATCCAAATAATATCATCACGAGATCAAATCTCAACATCCCACGGGGTCCTAGACTCAATACACAGAATAATCAACACAGTACAATCAAAGGCACAGCCTCTCATTCGAAAAATCTTGCTCAAGACCCCTGATTAATTAACCCTCGGAGATCTCGTCAAATATCCTTGGTTAATTAACCCTGATACCAACATTTAAAACAAGTTGGAACGAACTTTCAGAAATACGAATCGCGGTCTACATCAAGACCAACTTTTAAAAACGAGTTGCAAGAACTTTGAGGTACGAAAATCATTTGAAAAATGGGGTCTTAGCTATCACTCAAATATCCGTTACCAATAAGCCTGCCAGGCGCCTCCCTTGCAAACCTATGTACCGGTGTTCACTCCACTATATTGGCCGCCCATTGCACATGTCACCTCGCTGGCGTTCACTCCCATAGGAGCCGCCCCTTGCTCGCGCATTAAGTAACACCGGTGTTCACCAATCATAAGGAGCCGCCCATTGCAGCGTACACCAGGCCGGAGTGCACGCCCCACCCTCAGAGGTACCCGGATATGACGTCTCTCATAACAAGTATTCACATTATTACTATTACCAAGCACATAATCAACCGTTGCAACAATTATCAACTCAGTTCATCACTTCACATAATTTATTCGCCAGTACGTAACTACGCAAAACAAACAATAACTCACACGTTATTCATCAAGACTTAACACATTAAGCCTTCAACACTACCAATCAATACTACATATATTATATCCCTATGTCGTAACTCAGCCGAAAATACAAATATTACCATATTACCTCTATGAATACTATACGTACTTTAATCTAAGTTGAGTACGTCGACTAATATTGGTATTAATCACCCAACATTTATCTCCATATGTATATATATATACACATATCTATACGTATATCCACATATATATATTTAATGTATATACAGATATTCGTAACATGATTCATATAATTCAGCAACAGTGATTTCACGTAATTATAATTCGTATATCAAGGTACTTGCCTTGGTAATCTCTCGCGAATACTCCGGAAATACAGTTGATTGGAACAATCCGGAACTCCAAAGGAAACGACGATCGGAAAGGCTCAACACTGGATTATCGTAGGAAATTCGTCCTTAATATCCTATCATAAAATAAGCAATCAATCACACGAGGAAAAGCATAGAAAGATGGCCGAACCCTAACTGTTCTCTTCGTAACGTACGTTACACACCTACGTAACGTACGTTACGTCTGCACGTTAGCGCACGTAAGCTACAAAGATTAACGCACGCTAAGCATGCATTGGACAGTTCTTCTCAGTTCAGACGACTGCCTTGCCTGAGGGTATAACATACGTAAGGCATAGAGCTTAAAGTACGTTATATTCACACATATTATACTCATGTGAATTAGAATGATCATATGGTGTTGATGTCTACGAATTCCAGGTTAATCCTCCCATCATAAGACTTACTCCAAATCTCGATTATAGATTCTTAAAGGTAGTTCGGAAAATCTGAGGTTGTTATCAACATTAAGTCTATGATCATTATGGAAACACCATACAATACGGTTTATTAATCTCAGAAAACTTACCTTACTTGATCATCATAACAAGAATCGAACTATAATGTTCTAAACTCGGGTAACTAAAGCATGAACATTCCAACTTCCCAAAACATGATGTTCGGATAAAAAATCATCTATGGAGCTTAATAATCCCGGTGGTATGTTCATAACATCCTTAAGAACACGAATTCAAGGTTGAGGTAGCATTAACATATCTTAATATGAAAGAAACGCAGAGACAAGAGGTAGCATCCAACTCCGATTGCTTGAATGCCAATCCAAGATGTTTCATAACTTAAATGATCGAGTCTATGTGATCTATAGGTGTTTTAGATGTAATAACCGGATTTATTACTGTGTATTTCATCTGTACTTTGAACCCTGTATTATTTTGGGAATGATGATATTGATATTGGAGTATGATCATTATCGTATTTGTATCCTTATTCATGGGTGTGGCAACATATAAATTTCCTCCATGCATATACGTGATAACGTACGTTAAGAGTGTAACTTAACGTACGTAATCTGTTAATATTAACGTACGCTACGGATGAAGCGTAGCGTACGTAATGCGGTCTATTATTGGGTGGGCCGGCTAGCACATGGAGTACATGGTGGTGGGCTCGACCAAGATACCCTCCAGATTCGCACGGCATGAATCTGGACACCTTTTTAAGTCAACGGCTTAGCGTACGTTATGAACATTGTGTAGCGTACGCAAACTATAGGGGTTACGTACGTAACGTGTTTAGTATAGCGTACGTAATGAAGTTCAGAAATCAGACAGTGAACTATTTTGGGCGGTAACGTACGTTATGATGTGGCCCTAGCGTACGTAACACTCAGAAAGTTATAAAAGGAGCAGCACCCCAATTCATTTCAACTCGTCCTTTTGCTCCTAAACATCATCATATTCGTCCCCAGAAGATTCCCAGCCTCTTTTAAACACCTTTATATCAATAGTTACTGAATCATTGAGCTTGTATGACACTACTTGATCATTGAAGACAACTTATATTGGACTTTGGAGTAGAAATCATCACGAGTCAGCGTTGAAGCAACCGGAGTTGGATTTTTACTTAGAGTCTCAGTATTATCTTCCTCTTAAGGTATGTTATACTACTTCCAATCTTGAAGTTATGTTGATTAAGACGATATGATTGCATTACCAAGATCAGTAGATCACTTTGACGACGTATGCGACCTAGTATCATATTAAAACTATAATGATCGAACTATTATGGTGTAGAACACCGTAGTTGAACCTGGTTATGCCATAGATGAGGATAGTGAATTATTAACCGTATCAAATGTTATCGTCATGTTGATTGTAAACTGAGTGTCAATTTCCACTTTTACCAATGGATTTTGAAAAGAATCATCATAGTTGTAATCTTGCTTGCATAGATGGAATAAGTAGTTCGCCATCAGTATAAGCCTGGATTTAATGACGATATTAGATCAATTACATCAACCTTAGACCAACCGAACCTTGTATGAGTATTTCGATCAAGATTGAAAATAGTATTACAATGATATCCGTATCCTTGAAATTGAAGATATTAATCCGGAGATCATTCATGAGTATGATATATATATTTGAAGGTATATTAGATTACTCACTAAGAATTTCGTAATACTTCGTCACTAATCGAGCCAGTCATCCGTCTAGTGAGAAACTGACATGCATGATTAACGTACGTTAAGTTTGGTTACTAACGTACGTTATATGACGTTGTTAACGTACGCTACGTTCGGTACGTAACGCACGTTACACTATCAGACGACTGACCAGAGAGGAACTGTTGGTATATGTTTAGCGTACGCTATACTTCATAGTTTACGTACGCTAACGAATAAGTTTAACGTACGTTACAGAGGACATGTAACGTACGTTATTCAGGTCAGACAGATTTCGTTTTATAGACTCTCAACCGTAATTCGGATTGTTAGATGTTCGTTCGACCTAAGATGGATTCCCTGTTATTTCTCTTATTTAAGGTTCGAACTTTGCTACGTGATTGATCGAGAGGGACAACCTTCGAGCGTTCCGTTCTCGTGGAAGTATTGTTCTTGTCTTCGAACCGAGGCAAGTATTCTAATTAGAAATGTTTATATTATGACAATGTGATTGTATCGTGTAAATATGTTGTGATTATATGTCCACCATGTGTTGATCCGACGGGAATCATCATGGGAATCTATAGCTGTGTGCGCTGGATCGTTGGACAGGTAGTTCCACCATGTGTTGGTCCGATGGGATCATCATGGGAATCTATAGCTGTGTCTTTGGATCGTTGGAATACCATCGGTATGTTGAAACTGTTATGATATGATATGTGTTGTGGATATTCTCGTTGGAGAACCTTGTATGATATAATTGTTGATTATATCACCGTATGATTATTGTACTTGTACTAGCATCGTTGTGCTAACCCCTTCGGGGTGAACATTTTGTTTGTTCAGATCCGGGAGAGCGGGAAACAACCACCGGAAATGCATGACGACGAGGGTGCAAAGTGATGTTCCTAGGGTTTACTGTCTGTTATTTGTTGAATATTTCAATAAGTACTCGAGTACGTCGTCCGTTTATAATGTTGGGATTTTAATGATGTAATAAATTTTCATTGGATATTTGTATTTCGATTTTTGAACCAGACGGTTGTATTTTACTTCAGTAATTTCTTAAAGCGATATCTGTTATTGTCTTTTCTTTTAATCAGCATTGTAAACCCTTATGTAAAGGATTTACGGCGCTGTAATATTCCTGAATATATCGGGGGTGTTACAGAATATGGTATCGGAGCTAAGATTATGGATATCTTGGCCGTTGGGTTAAAGTAGGGGTCATTTATGTCTTTTGAGGTAACCGGCCGTGAATGACATCACCGCACTGCCTACGTCTTCGTGCGAACGGTGGTTGTAAGTTCCTAAACTCTATCTCATTCTTTACATGTTGTGTCTCTTTATACTTGAACATTAGAACAATGTTGTTTCCTGTATATTAAGTACTTGTACTTACAGTATGTTGAGAGGCGGACGTGGACGTGGTCGCGGTCGTGGACGCGGACGGAGGAATGCTGAAAGGGAGGCGTCGCCTTCTAATCAGGCTAGTCATAGCTCAAAGTAGCCGCGGCAATCCATCAACAACGAACCGAACTGGTGTACCGAAATCCTCCGTCAAGTCGTGAACTGATGACTCGGGCGCACGTGTCGTGGACCGAATGCAAGTGGCGGCAGGAATTCGGCAGGAGATGGACAACAAAGGATTCCATAAATGGGAAATCGAGGTGACCGATGGTTACAAGAGGTGGCAAAGATGCAACCACCCAAATTTGACGGCTTTTCCGAGACTCCCACTTGGGACCATTGGTTGAAGGAACTGGAGAAAATTTTTGGCCGGAATTAATTGCCCAAATGACAGAGAACTCCTATTGCCCAAGATTTCTCGACAGGAGAAGCATCCGAGTGGTGGGAAGCTATCCGACCCGTAGATCATGATGCCGATTGGGCGGAATTTAAAATGATGATGGAGGCTCGTATTGCCTCGTCCCGTGAGGGAAGCCAAAATTCGAGAATTTTTCTCCGCTCACCATCGGATGAACCCGTATCCTGCATTTATCAAGACGTTTAATCAGCAATTAGCATTTGTTCGACATTTGGTCAGAACAGATGCAGAGATGATGATTCATTTTGAAATGAGAATGAAACCAGAAATCCAGAGGTACATGTCCGGTTTTGAATGTACCACTCTCCGCCAATACCAGGATAAGGCGTTGGCGTATGAAATTAAAGAAGCAGCAATGGAGAAGTTTATGGAGTCGAAGAAACAGAAAGTCTCTGGTACTTTTACAGAGCATAAAAGCAGTGGGCCCCGCAAGGCCCAGACTTCTTTTTCTTTCAAGAAACCTCCGCACCCATCCAAGAACGGAAAGAATTACGGATCAGTGTCAGCCACGACGGATACAACTAGGAAGTGTTTTAATTGTGGTCGCCCAGGCCACCTTTGGCGCGATTGTTTGCGCACCCCAGTTACATGCTTTGATCGGACAGAAGGGCACCGTGCGGCGTTCGCAAGGACGCCACCAAATACAAAGGAACCCGTTCGTCACACGATTCGGAAGGAAGCTAGTATTCAACAGACGCAGAAAGTGTTCGATGCCTCAAAATTTTGGCCGTGGACGAGGCGGAGGACAATGGGACCAAAAGAGAGCATCGAGTGCCGGATCTGCTCCCACGCCCGTATGAGATGAGAAGGACAGACGATCGTGATGCCGCCGCCGCATCGTGCATCGGCCCGATTCTTTCCCAACCAGCTAGCGTTTTATTCGATACAGAGCTACGCATTCTTTTATCTCTTTGTCTTGTGTAAATCGTTTGAATATTTCTGGTTTTCATACTTGTGAACCTTATGTTGTTGGTTTACCGAGTGGAGAGAGAATTGTTGGGAACTTAGAGACTAGAGATTTTCCTGTATTATTTGGGGGTAAGAAATGGCTCTCAAACCTAATTGTGATAGAAATGCAAGGAGATGACCTAATACTCGGAGACGATTGGCTTAATCGATATGGAGCAATTGTAAATTACCGAAGGAGGAATATTTCGCTAATCGCCGATGATGGCTCCGAAGTACTGTTTGAAGGATGGAAACCAGGAAGCTCAGGAAAGTTGATCAAAGCAATGAAAGCTGTCAAGTTGTTGAAACAGGGCTGTATCGGGTACTGGTGTTATGCAATGAAGAAAGAAGATGAAATTGTGGAACTTTCATCCATTCCTATTGTGAACGAATTTCCAGATGTATTTCCTGACGAGTTGCCTGGACTACCTCCACGACGGGAAGTAGAATTCACGATTGAGCTAGAACCCGGAGCTACACCAATTTCTAAGGCACCGTATCGCATGGCACCCACGGAGATGTACGAACTGAAGAAGCAACTGGAAGAATTACTGGACAAAGGCTACATTCAGCCAAGCGTTTCACCACGGGAGCCCAGTTCTTTTGTTCGAAAGAAGGATGGATCGCCTGACTGTATTGATTACCGAGAGTGAACAAGATGACGATTAAGAACAAGTATCCGTTGCCACGGATTGATGATCTGTTTGACGATTGCAAGGAGCGGCAGTGTTTTCAAAAATCGATCTAAGATCAGGATACCATCAGCTGAGGATTAAGGAATCTGATGTTCCAAAGTCAGCATTCAGAACTCGCTACGGACACTATGAGTTTATAGTGATGCCATTTGGACTCACTAATGCGCCTGCTGTATTCATGCAGTTGATGAACCGAGTGTTCATCGAATATTTGGATAAATTTGTGGTCGTGTTCATTGATGATATTCTGGTATATTCTAAGAATCCGGAAGAACATGCGCAACATTTGCGGATTGTATTGGAACTTTTGAGAAGCGAGCAATTGTACGCCAAACTTTCCAAGTGTGAATTCTGGCTAAAAGAAGTAATGTTCCTCGGCCATGTGGTGTCAGCTGAAGGAGTCCGAGTAGATCCTCAGAAGATCGAAGCAATTATGGATTGGAAGCCTCCAAAGAATGTAAAAGAAGTCCGAAGTTTCTTAGGACTCGCTGGGTATTATCGTCGGTTCGTGGAAGGGTTTTCCAAAATTTCCCGCCCACTTACTCGACTCCTTCAGAAAACTCAAAAGTTTGAATGGAATGAGTTGTGTCAGGTTAGCTTTGATGAATTGAAGAAGAGACTGACGACGGCACCGATTCTATCACTTCCGCAGGGAACTGGAGGATTTATAGTTTACAGTGGTGCTTCGAACCAAGGACTTGGGTGCGTATTGATTCAGAATGATAAGGTGATCGCTTATGCGTCGCGACAGCTGAAACCTTATGAAGTAAACTACCCAACACATGATTTGGAGCTAGCAGCAGTGGTTTTTGCTTTGAAGATCTGGAGGCATTATCTGTACGGGACTCACTGTCAGATCTTTACGGATCATAAGAGTCTCAAGTACATATTCAGTCAGAAAGAGTTGAACATGCGGCAAAGAAGATGGTTAGAGCTGATCAAGGACTATGACTTGGAGATTTTATATCATCCAGCAAAGCGAATGTAGTGGCCGATGCACTTAGCCGCAAGGTCGTCTCTATTCGATGCCGGAGACACCGACCTCCCAACTTAGCCTTCAACGAAATGATTCGTGAAGGAATCGAAGTGTGGTTACAAAGAGTCCAAGGACAAGCGCGTGATGGAGATAACTTCATCATTAATCAAGAAATCAAATCCAGACAGCGGATGATCCTCTCGATGATTCGGTGCGTGATGAAGTAATCAAGGGAAAGGCCCCGGATTCCTAATTCACGATGATGGAATTTTGAAATTTCGTAACCGACTCTGCGTTCGATATCGATATTCTGAAACAGATGATTATGAAGGAAGCTCACAGTTCACCCTATTCTATCCACCCAGGCACCAGTAAAATGTATAAGGACTTGAAGCAAAATTTCTGGTGGGGCAACATGAAGAAAGATGTAGCGGACTATATTTCGAAATGCTTGACTTGTCAGCAGGTTAAGATCGAGCATCAACGGCCTGCCGGAATGTTGAAGCCACTCCCGATTCCTGAATGGAAGTGGGAGGACATATCGATGGACTTTATCACTAATATGCCGAGAACCAGGACAGGAATGAACATGATTTGGGTAATAGTTGATCGTTTAACCAAATCAGCTCATTTTCTAGGCATTAAGGATACATGGGGACCAGAGAAGTTGGCACGAGTATTTATTTCGGAGATAGTTCGATTACATGGTACACCGAAGACTATTATTTCTGATCGAGACGGCCGTTTTGTGTCTCACTTTTGGAAAGCAGTTCATAAGGCCTTGGGGACCGAATTGAACTTCAGTACAGCTTATCACCCGCAGACTGACGGACAATCGGAAAGAACTATACAAACGGTGGAAGACATGCTAAGGGCCTGCGCCCTAGATTGGTCAACTGATTGGGAAATTCATCTACCGTTGATTGAATTTACCTACAACAATAGTTCGAATGCTTCCATTAAGATGGCACCATTTGAGGCATTATACGGGAGGAGATGCAGATCACCCCTATGCTGGGACGATTCATCGGACTTGATCGGAACAGAACCAGAGTTGATCGTACAGACTCGAGAGAAGATAGCCTTGATTCGTGAAAGGCTGTTGACCGCCCAGAGTCGCCAGAAATCTTACGCAGACGTACGTCGTCGCCCTTTGGAGTTCAGTATTGGAGACCACGTACTTTTAAAGGTTTCACCTACTCGGGGGATATTCCGTTTCGGAAGGAAAGGAAAGCTAAGTCCGAGATATATCGGACCATTTGAGATCCTTGAGAGAGTTGGAGAGTTGGCGTATAGATTAGCATTGCCACCGTCATTGTGCCATGTACATAACGTGTTCCACGTATCCCAATTACGGAGGTATATACCAGATCCCAGTCATATCATTGATTTCGGCGAGATCGAAGTCGCGCAGGATGGGACGTTTGAAGAAAGACCGGTCAAGATACTCGAAAGTCGAGTTAAGCAGTTGAGAAACAAACCCATCGTTTTAGTCAAAGTTCAATGGTCACGCCATGGAGTGGAAGAAGCCACATGGGAAACGGAAGATGGCATGAAGTCTAGATATCCCGAGTTATTTTCGTCTTGAGTTTCGGGACGAAACTCCTTTTTAGTAGGAGAGTATGTAATAACCGGATTTATTACTGTGTATTTCATCTGTACTTTGAACCCTGTATTATTTTGGGAATGATGATATTGATATTGGAGTATGATCATTATCGTATTTGTATCCTTATTCATGGGTGTGGCAACATATAAATTTCCTCCATGCATATACGTGATAACGTACGTTAAGAGTGTAACTTAACGCATTTAAATCATTAATATTAACGTGCGCTACGGATGAAGCGTAGCGCACGTAATGCGGTCTATTATTGGGTGGGCGGCTAGCACATGGAGTACATGGTGGTGGGCTCGACCAAGATACCCTCCGTTCGCACGGCATGAATCGACACCTTTAAGTCAACGGCTTAGCGTACGTTATGAACATTGTGTAGCGTCGCAAACTATAGGGGTTACGACGTAACGCCGTTTAGTATAGCGTCGTAATGAAGTTCGAAATCGAGCTGAACTATTTTGGCGGTAACGTACGTTATGATGTGGCCCTAGCGTACGTAACACTCAGAAAGTTATAAAAGGAGCAGCACCCCAATTCATTTCAACTCGTCCTTTTGCTCCTAAACATCATCATATTCGTCCCCAGAAGATTCCCAGCCTCTTTTAAACACCTTTATATCAATAGTTACTGAATCATTGAGATTGTATGACACTACTTGATCATTGAAGACAACTTATATTGGACTTTGGAGTAGAAATCATCACGAGTCAGCGTTGAAGCAACCGGAGTTGGATTTTTACTTAGAGTCTCAGTATTATCTTCCTCTTAAGGTATGTTATACTACTTCCAATCTTGAAGTTATGTTGATTAAGACGATATGATTGCATTACCAAGATCAGTAGATCACTTTGACGACGTATGCGACCTAGTATCATATTTAAACTATAATGATCGAACTATTATGGTGTAGAACACCGTAGTTGAACCTGGTTATGCCATAGATGAGGATAGTGAATTATTAACCGTATCAAATGTTATCGTCATGTTGATTGTAAACTGAGTGTCAATTTCCACTTTTACCAATGGATTTTGAAAAGAATCATCATAGTTGTAATCTTGCTTGCATAGATGGAATAAGTAGTTCGCCATCAGTATAAGCCTGGATTTAATGACGATATTAGATCAATTACATCAACCTTAGACCAACCGAACCTTGTATGAGTATTTCGATCAAGATTGAAAATAGTATTACAATGATATCCGTATCCTTGAAATTGAAGATATTAATCAGGAGATCATTCATGAGTATGATATATATATTTGAAGGTATATTAGATTACTCACTAAGAATTTCGTAATACTTCGTCACTAATCGAGCGATCATCCGTCTAGTGAGAAATCGACATGCATGATTAACGTCGTTAAGTTTGGTTACTAACGTCGTTATATGACGTTGTTAACGTGCGCTACGTTGATGCGTAACGCACGGTACACTATCAGACGACTGACCAGACAGGACCGGTTGGTAGATGGTTAGCGTACGCTATACGTCATAGTTTACGTACGCTAACGAATAAGTTTAACGTACGTTACAGAGGACATGTAACGTACGTTATTCAGGTCAGACAGATTTCGTTTTATAGACTCTCAACCGTAATTCGGATTGTTAGATGTTCGTTCGACCTAAGATGGATTCCCTGTTATTTCTCTTATTTAAGGTTCGAACTTTGCTACGTGATTGATCGAGAGGGACAACCTTCGAGCGTTCCGTTCTCGTGGAAGTATTGTTCTTGTCTTCGAACCGAGGCAAGTATTCTAATTAGAAATGTTTATATTATGACAATGTGATTGTATCGTGTAAATATGTTGTGATTATATGTCCACCATGTGTTGATCCGACGGGAATCATCATGGGAATCTATAGCTGTGTGCGCTGGATCGTTGGACAGGTAGTTCCACCATGTGTTGGTCCGATGGGATCATCATGGGAATCTATAGCTGTGTGCGCTGGATCGTTGGAATACCATCAGTATGTTGAAACTGTTATGATATGATATGTGTTGTGGATATTCTCGTTGGAGAACCTTGTATGATATAATTGTTGATTATATCACTGTGTATGATTATTGTACTTGTACTAGCATCGTTGTGCTAACCCCTTCGGGGGTGAACATTTTGTTTGTTCAGGATCGAGGAGAGCGGGGAAACAACCACTGGAAATGCATGACGACGAGGGTGCAAAGTGATGTTCCGGCCGAGTTTACTGTCTGTTATTTGTTGAATATTTCAATAAGTACTCGAGTACGTCGTCCGTTTATAATGTTGTGATTTTAATGATGTAATAAATTTTCATTGGATATTTGTATTTCGATTTTTGAACCAGACGGTTGTATTTTACTTCAGTAATTTCTTAAAGCGATATCTGTTATTGTCTTTTCTTTTAATCAGCCTTGTAAACCCTTATGTAAAGGATTTACGGCGCTGTAATATTCCTGAATATATCGGGGGTGTTACATTAGAGGGCTGGATACTCTCTAGAAATGAAGGAAAAGGAAGTACAAGTGAAAGGGACGAAGTGAAATGAAATGGGGTGTTGTCCATATATATAATATCTTGAGCTTTACGTACGTTAGCCTTAGCCATTTACGTACGTAATCGACTTAGCACA
Organism: Orobanche coerulescens; assembly: GCA_033398695.1. Lineage (NCBI taxonomy): Eukaryota > Viridiplantae > Streptophyta > Magnoliopsida > Lamiales > Orobanchaceae > Orobanche > Orobanche coerulescens. Next base: position 125,317,348 of record CM065812.1, on the reverse strand, counting down.
CGCTACCATTCGTTCTTAGCATACGCTATCGTTCACTGATAGCTTACTGTCTCGTTCTGTACTAGCTTACGTACGTTACACCCTATGCATTACGTACGTAAGATACACACATTAGCGTACGCTAGTTACAAACCTTAGCGTACGTTAACACCCGTTGACCCCAAAACTGTCCAGGTTCATCCGCGGAAATCTTTCCAAGCCCACCACCAGCCGTCCATGTGCTAGCCAGCCTGTTCAATTATTGACCTCCTTATGTATGCTACGTTTAGCTCGTAGCGTACGCTATCTCCAGTTCGTAACGTACGTTACGCTTACCTGTTAGCGTGCGTTACGACGTAGTTGCATGTGAAGGATTAAAAGTTGATATTATCATGCATGAGGATACGAATACGGAAACGATCGTACTTCGATTATTGATAGCACAAATTCAGGTAATACAGGGTTCAAATAAGGACGAAAATACCAAACAATTTATCCGGATATTACATACTATCCCTCTTAAAAGAAGTTTCGTCCCGAAACTTAAAGTAGAGTGGTGGAACAACCAAGGAAAAATAACCACTTGCTCAGCCCCAAAACATCACGAGCAATGCGCGAATGCAAGGTTCTAAAAATACAATGATTGGACCTAGAAAGTATCTGGTACGTGAATTGAGGCGATAATTTACATGTGGACATGAGAAGTTAGAGTGGAGAAGTAAAAGCTCCTAGAATTAAGGAAAATCACAAACGGCTCAGACGTACTGAAATCGCGTGTCGAGCTCGAGCAAACGTATTCAAGTTCATAACACATTGGAAATGTTAACCGCATGAGTGGGAACAAATAGTTTCGAACAAATTTTGCAAGGATTACGTTAGGATGTGGATTGACCACAATAATTCACGGAGTCTAACAAATCGGTTCTGAAATTTGCTCGAATGACGGTAGGTTCAGTAGAACATGATAGTTTAAAATTGTCAAGAGGATCGCAGATGAATCACCAACAATGAAAGTCTCCCAACACCGAAAATACTAAGAAGAGTACGGATAATACGTCCCCCCGTACTAAGAAGACAATTCAGTCCCGAAACTTAAAACAGCAGGAGTTGGAAACGAAAAGCAATTAAAATGAAAAACGATCAAAGTCACAATTGTTGGAAACAGCAACGACTAGAACATAGTACAAAATCTTCATTCGCCTATGTTAGGCTCTTTAGCAGAAGACATAAGGTCTCGGGACATTCTCCGGCCACTTGCTCTGCTCACCAACAGAGTAGCATTCTTTGTCAATTCGGAAATTATCTCACAATGTTTCTCCCAATGGCCTTCACACCCACACCGATAACAGGTCAAGAGTGGGGAGGGACAGTTTACATGGATATGTCCCGTACAGTTGCAGTTGAATCACACTCTCTTCTTACAGGGAGTCACCGATGCTGTCTTGGGATTCCCAATGCTCATTCTCGACCGCGAAGACGACGCATTCGAATGACGTGGGGGTTTGAGAACCTTAGTCTCTTCACCGCCCAAAAATTTTCCAGATGTCCTCGGTCTCTTTTCTCCGCTCGTTGGCTCGGTCACTGAGGAGGTTTCATAGGATGTCGTCTGATCTTGATATTCCTTCACCATAACATGAATCGTCATCGTACGAACCACCTCACCGCTTCCGCTTCCATTATCACGTCTACGTCCGCCAAGGCTCGTCATGCTAATGCAGATAGTACCGTTTATTGTTGTCACATAGTCGGTTGTACGGTGTACCACAATTATCAACACAAGGTTTAATTAGCATCCTTAGAATAACGGTAATATCGTAAAGCACGAAATTTTCTGAAGTCAATTTCCAGTCCTTCGTCTAGGACGATCATTATGCATATGCTTTTAATGAAAAAGAATTTTTGAAACAAAAGCCGAGTCACGTTGTGCTCAAAACTTGTAAATACTGTCCTTTATTTTGGAAGAGGAAGTTTATACAATGACTCTAAAAATTTATTTACGAGTAATGCCTACAAGAAAATTGAAAATCGAATTGTAACTACTTTGAAATATTTCAAAAGTGTTGAGTCCCAAATACCACAATTTTGAAAAATCCTTCCTCTTCTACCAAAATGTTTATTCGAAAGAATTTTTTGCCAAAATACGTGACCATTCGACATGACTACATTAAATCATGAGGTTTACAATGTTTGGAAAATTTCAAAACACTACTTTAAAATGTTCGTAATTCGGCCCGGAAATATTACATGCCGGGGATTCTGCGCCGGAACCTACCAGGCTAAAAACCATTTACAAAACCATTTTAAAATATGCCAAAAAAGCCGATGACGGTAGCATTTTCCAAAACTTACAAAATCATTTGTAAAATATCAAATACCGTCATAAAAATACAGTTAAAACGTGCAAGACTAAAATGCCAAAACTCGGTTTAGGGAATCGGTCTTATGAGATAACAATTCAGTTTGCAAAATACCAAGAGTCATTTCAAAACACTCACGCAGCGGATAAAATTAACACTCAAAGATTTTTTCTACTGAAATACAGAAACCGATAAATATGTTCGACTTCCGAAATATACTACGTAACCATTCTCACTCGAACCGTATACGCAGGTGATATCATAAAACAATATAATCTCTAATAAGTTCAAACCCTTGGTTCACGTTAAGCACAATAAAATCAAATACGTATACAAGGGGACTTACGATTCGGGAGGCTTACCATCATGGATTGCTTGAAGATGATGTTGGAACCACGAGACTAATCACAACTCTGACGCGTGCAACTTACACAAGACATGGACTTTGTAACACCCCCAAGTTATTCAGGGAATATTACAGCGCCGTAAGCCCCGCCATGGGGCCCACAAGGCTAAACATACGCGGAACTGTAAACTTTGACCGAGAAGGTCTACACATAATGGAATGAAAACAATACAAAGGTATTCAAAAACATAACCAATGTATTCACAGACATCACAACACGAATCAATACTTCGGCAAACACAGGCCGGAACATCAAAGAAAATGGAAAACAATACTCGAGTATTCAATGGCCAATCCAGTACAACAACACTGAACGGAAAACTCATAACATGACTGAAAGAAAGACACAGTATCACACTTGCCCACCATCTTCATGCCGACCCGATACCTGCCTGTCCGTCCTCCTGGAACCTGAAATACATGAAACGTATTTCCCCCATAAAGGGGTTAGCCGTCGAATAGCTAGTGCAAGTATATCAATATGAAACACAATACTCCTTGACAATAAAGTAAATGTAACCGTCAATTCATCAATTCAAGACTAGTATTCCGGAATAACTAAAATCTCATAGTGCCACATTAAGACGTATGTGAATGCCGTAGAAACGGTTCGTTCATATCATACGCCGATACATATGTGAATGCCGTAGAAACGGTTCGTTCATATCATACGCCGATACATGTATGAATGCCGTAGAAACGGTTCGTTCATTACATGCCATTAATACATATATGAATGCCGTAAAAACGGTTCGTTCATAATATGCCATCAATATATCTATGAATGCCGTAAAAACGGTTCGTTCATATCATACCATCAATATTTCTTACTTTCAAAGTCGAGAACGTACAATCATAAATGTATACTTGCCTTTGAGACATCGAGAAATCGAACGGAGGAAAGGTATGAGTTCGGTAGGTCCAAGAACGCGCTTCCGGCACCTAAACGATTCACAAGGAATATGACAATTAATTATCTATACTCAAATTACATGAAGAGACTCCCGAAACTCGTCTACGATTCAAGAAAATACACGGGTGAACAACTGAAGGTTGGAAAATCGCCCAAACTCCCACAAGTCCGAAAACGGCACAATCCAACCCGTAAAATCGTAAGAAAACACGCATACGATATAGATATATCATAATCTCAAGGTTCTCAAGCTTCAATCGGATAAATCAGACGAATCTACGAAAACCCCCCAAAATCCAACACAAAATTCAAAGTGTTCTTGATAATCTTTCAATAATCCGATGAATACTCAAACATGTCCATAATCATGCATATATCACTTCATACTCCATGATTTTATCATCCAAAACGTCAATACCCATACAAAATCGAGAAATCAAGATGTTGAAGAAATTACCTCTTGAATATCCAAGCTCTATGATCCAAGGAATACGTGTTAGATCGACTATCTGGGCTTCCCAACCGAATGAAAATGGTAAAAATCCAACACACAAGTGATAGATGTGAGAAAACTCTTCCCCTCAAACTCTCTCTCTCGCAGGTGGAAGAAGAAAATGGTGAAATGAGCTGCATCTCGCTCAAAAATCACAATTTATGCAGTTGACCGCATTGTGTGCCGCGGCTCAGCCCAGGTGTGCCGCGGCACAGGCCTAAAAATTGCTCCCAGGGTTCGGCAGTGTGCCGCGGCTCTGCTGGAGTGCGCCGCGGCACCGGGTACAGTCGGTTTTTGGCTGAGGATGCAACACAAGTGTGTCACGGCTCAGCCTAGGTGTGCCGCGGCAGTGACTCGGCAGTGTGCCGCGGCCCTGCCGGCATGTGCCGCGGCACCCGGTACAGTCCGCTCGGCCAGGTTTAGGAAATGTGTGTGCCGCGGCGCACACTCCTTGTGCCGCGGCTCACACCCCCCTCGGGTCCTAAAATGATGAAAAATGACCCGGGAAGAGAATAAAAGCAATAGGACTCAATATCTGGGCAACAATAACACGAAATAGAAGTACGGAAACCCCAAAACGGTGGTTCCAAGCAATGATTACAAGGGTTCGCCCAACAAATCACAATTCGAAGAAAATGAAGAGGTTTGAAATGACATGACTATCGACCGTGTATTACAGACTTGACCCAACGGACTAGGTTTTTCGCAAACCTAAGCTCTGATACCATAAATGTAACACCCCCAAATACATCCGGAAATGTTACACGCCGTAGGCCCTTCTCACAAGGATCTACAAGGTTAAACTCTACTAGACTACACAATGATTGACCGAACGGGGTCAATCTAAATACAACACAGACCGACAAGGTCATTAAACAATTCAGAAACAAATGAACTTTACTTCTCAATGACAAAAATAAACTTGAACACATAAAAGAATGACAACTCAATTTAATAAATGAAAACTACACCCATTCAAGGGTGAATACTCGAACGATAGAGAAATACCGACCAAAATGAAAAAAAAGAAAAGACTGTGACTCTGGTGTGATTAGTATCATTGTCCTCCATCTCCTTCCCAGCCAATCTTGTGACTGCTCCCGAGCTGCCAAAACCTGAGCGCATAACAGGTACCCACCCCCCGAAAACTCGGGGGTTAGCAAACTGGAATTTTACTAGTGCAAGTACATAATATACAAGATATACGAATAATAACAACACAAAACTCAACAGTCGTGAAACCTTAACACAAACCACACATTCTCATAGTCAACATAGGATAGCATTACATACACAAGGTGAAAGATAATCACATTGTCATATTCTCTGTATGGAACATAACACCAATGAAACTTTAAACGAGCCCAAGGAGTCAGAAAAATCCCTTTTTATAAAAGGAAAAGTATTTTGATAAGAAAGTTTGAAAACATTAATATTGACTCGGGCCATCTTGGGGTTTTGAAAATCAAATGGAAATACTTTTAGAAAATACTTCAAAAGGTCTCGGGTCCTTGACCCAACATGTGGAAAAACAATTTGCAAGAAAACCATTACAACGTTATTCGGGGTCCTCGACCCAAATGATAAAACACTATCACAAACGAATCATTTCAACATCTCATGGGGTTCTCGGCCCAATCTAAATAATATCATCACGAGATCAAATCTCAATATCCCACGGGGTCCTCGACTCAATACACAGAATAATCAACACAGTACAATCAAAGGCACAGCCTCTCATTCGACAAATCCTGCTCAAGACCCCTGATTAATTAACCCTCGGAGATCTCGTCAAGTATCCTTGGTTAATTAACCCTGATACCAACATTTAAAACAAGTTGGAATGAACTTTCAGAAATATGAATCACGGTCTACATCAAGACCAACTTTTAAAAACGAGTTGCAAGAACTTTGAGGTATGCAAATCATTTGAAAAATGGGGTCTTAGCTATCACTCAAATATCCGTTACCAATAAGCCTGCCAGGCGCCTCCCTTGCACACCTGTGTACCGGCGTTCACTCCACTATATTAGCCGCCCATTGCACATGTCACCGCGCTGGCGTTCACTCCACTATATTAGCCGCCCCTTGCTCGCGCATTAAGTAACACCAGTGTTCACCAATCATATGGAGCCGCTCATTGCAGCGTACACCAGGCCGGAGTGCACGCCCTGCCCTCAGAGGTACCCGGATATGACATCTCTCATAACAAGTATTCACATTATTACTATTACCAAGCACATAATCAACCGTTTCAACAATTATCAACTCAGTTCATCACTTCACATAATTTATTCGCCAGTACGTAACTACGCAAAACAAACAATAACTCGCACGTTATTCATCAAGACTTTAACACATTAAGCCTTCAACACTACCAATCAATGCTACATATATTATATCCCTATATCGTAACTCAGCCGAAAATACAAACATTACCATATTACCTCTATAAATAATATACGTACTTTAATCTAAGTTGAGTACGTCGACTAATATTGGTATTAATCACCCAACATTTATCTCCATATGTATATATATATATACACATATATCTATACGTATATCCACACATATATATATAAGGTATATACAGATATTCGTAACATGATTCATACAATTCAGCAACAGTGATTTCACGTAATTATAATTCATATATCAAGGTACTTGCCTTGGTAATCTCTCGCGAATACTTCGGAAATACAGTTGATTGGAACAATCCGGAACTCCAAAGGAAATGACGATCGGAAAGGATGAACATTGGATTATCGTAGGAAATTCGTCCTTAATATCCTATCATAAAATAAGCAATCAATCACACGAGGAAAAGCATAGAAAGATGGCCAAACCCTAACTGTTCTCTTCGTAACGTACGTTACACACCTACGTAACGTACGTTACGTCTGCACGTTAGCGCACGTAAGCTACAAAGATTAACGCATGCTAAGCATGCATTGGACAGTTCTTCTCAGTTCAGACGACTGCCTTGCCTGAGGGTATAACGTACGTAAGGCATAGAGCTTAACGTACGTTATATTCACACATATAATACTCATGTGAATCAGAATGATCATGTGGTGTTGATGTCTACGAATTCCTGGTTAATCCTCCCATCATAAAACTTACTCTAAATCTCGATTATAGATTCTTAAAGGTAGTTCGGAAAATCTGAGGTAGTTATCAACATTAAGTCTATGATCATTATGGAAACACCATACAATACGGTTTATTAATCTCAGAAAACTTACCTTACTTGATCATCATAACAATAATCGAACTATAATGTTCTAAACTCGGGTAACTAAAGCATGAACATTCTAACTTCCAAAAACATGATGTTCGGATAAAAAATCATCTATGGAGCTTAATAATCCCGGTGGTATGTTCATAACATCCTTAAGAACACGAATTCAAGGTTGAGGTAGCATTAACATACCTTAATATGAAAGAAACGCAGAGACAAGAGGTAGCATCCAACTCCGATTGCTTGAATGCCAATCCAAGATGTTTTGTAACTTAAATGATCAAGTCTATGTGATCTATAGGTGTTTTAGAGGGCTGGAGACTCTCTATAAATGAAGAAAAACGAAGTACAAGTGAAAGGGACGAAGTGAAATGAAATGGGGTGTTGTCCATATATATAATATCTTGAGCTTTACGTACGTTAGCCTTAGCCATTTACGTACGTAATCGACTTAGCGCACGCTACCATTCGTTCTTAGTGTACGCTATCGTTCACTGATAGCTTACTATCTCGTTCTGTACTAGCTTACGTATGTTACACCCTATGTATTACGTACGTAAGATACACACATTAGCGTACGATAGTTACAAACCTTAGCGTACGTTAACACCCGTTAACCCCAAAACTGACCAGGTTCATCCGCGGGAATCTTTCCGAGCCCACCACAAGCCGTCCATGTGCTAGCCAGCCTGTTCAATTATTGACCTCCTTACGTACGCTACGTTTAGCTCGTAGCGTACGCTATCTCCAGTTCGTAACGTACGTTATGCTTACCTGTTAGCATGCGTTACGACGTAGTTGCAGGTGAAGGATTAAAAGTTGATATTATCATGCATGAGGATACAAATACGAAAACGATCGTACTTCGATTATTGATAGCACAAATTCAGGTAATACAGGGTTCAAATACGGACGAAAATACCCAACAATTTATCCGGATATTACAACAACTTGGAAGAAAAATTTTCTCTCTCCCTCTCTCTTTACCTCACGACCTAAGCTTCAAAAAAATGGTGGAGTGGTGTGATTATGTATTATCATTTTATCACATGACAAAATCCCACCTTATGGCATTATGTGTTGACTATAACATGGTGGAATCACATGAAAGATAATGTGACAACACAATGAAACCACCAAGAAAACGAGGGGGAGGGTGGCCCATGTGGAGATGGGAGGAAACGAGTCGAGTCACTCGGCTCATGTACCGGACGTTCGTCAAACGACTCCGATAAAAACACTCCATTTTATCTCCAATATATTTATACTAATTAATTAATACAATTAATTAATTATATCAAATACATATATATATTTCTCTAAGAAATATTAATTATGAATTAAATTAATTACCCAGTAACTTGATTTCAATTCATAAGACCGCTATGTGATTTATCCAATAAATCATAATTAGATATCCAATATCTAATATTAATAGAGAGATGATAAACTCATATTTATCCGTCAACGATCCTGATGCGCGACTCTGTAGGTCCGTCTCAGCCGGCATTGGGAGAAACCAATGAGTGCGGACAGCGCTTAGCCAGCCTAGCGGGCCGCACTGTATAACCCCGACTGAGAACGAATGAAGGGATCATTCCAGAATTATTATGTCGTGAATACCATATACGTATATCCCTTCATCAAATGTCCCGGTCAAGTCTTCAGGTCGCGGTAAAGTCAAACCCTACTGTTGACTAGACATTATACATGTGTTAATGCAAATCAAGACCGACTCATTACTAGTGTATCCAATACGACTAGATCAGAATGCTTTGGCCAAAGACTTATGATCTTATTTGCCATTAACCGTATAGGACATTCGCCTGCTCACTAACCGGAGATATAATCCTTTATTGACAAACAATGAAGACTACTGCCTGCCCGTGTAATCCGCACTTCGAGGTTGACCCAGCGATTAAGCAAATGAGTCTAACTACTCTAATGACAAACTAAACGTCACATGCACATCTCTTACTGAACCCTCAAGTCAAAGGTCCACGTATACTATCACAACCTTTTGATTCGTCATCGACTCACCAAGAGTGAATACCGTGTGGCTGAATCAAGTATGAGTCGTGTTCGAATATACTGGTCCCACCAATATACTTATAACTATGCTATCAAGACATTCACACGTCCTAACATCAGTTATACAAGTCTTACTCAAACTTAATGCCCATTTAAGTTTATCGACTTGCGAACGGTTTACGTAAATAAACTTTAAACACTTCCAGTGCATTTTCTCTTATCCGATAACGAGAGTGGAATGTTTGCTCTTATTTACACCGACTTCACTTCAATGTTTACCAAATCAAGAATGCATTTGAAATACAATAAACAGTGAATGAATCATATTACCTTTTATTGATAATTCCATAATTATAAGTACAATGCCCATTCTCTCTCATCCCCTGAGTGGCATTCGAGGGCATATTCCTGACAATTAGTACATCTTCTAATATCCCCCATGGATATTTGATTGACTGATTGACTAATTGTAGTGAAACTGTTGTTGCTTTTGCTTCTCCCAAGTTCAGTTTTTCAAAAATTGACAGGGGATCAAATTGATACTTGCCCCTAAATCACAAAGAGCTTTGCCAATATTCACTTCACCAATTGTGCACGGAATGGTAAAAGTTCCCGCATCTTTTAGTTGGGTGGCAACTTCTTTTGTAGTATTGCGCTGCATTCCTCTGTTAACATGAAAGAATATCTTTCATAAATTTGGCATAGCTTGGCATTTGTGCTAGAGCATTGGCAAAAGGTATGTTGATGTGTAGCTTTTTGAAAATTTCCAAAAATTTACCAAATTGCGCATCAAACTTGTGATTCTTCAGCCATTAAGGAAACGGGATTGATGGAACATAAGATTTGACAGCAACTTGACCTTTTTGAGATGAAGGTCCTGATTCAGATTCTTTTTCCGGTTCTTGAGTTTGTTTATCATTTTGTTTTTATAGATGATTTTCTATAGTAATTCCGGGCAACTGCACTCCACTTCTTGTTGTGATAGCCCGGACATTCTCCCTTGGATTTACCTTGGTATTGCTAGGTAACATGCCTTGGTATCTTTCTGGAAGAGTTTTGGCCATTTGGCCAACTTGTTTCTCCAGATTTTTAATTGAAGCATCATTGTGTTGTTGATACTTTAGTTGTTGTTTGGCTAGATTCGTGATTGCTTCTTCCCACTCGGGCTTCTTTTCTTGATGCGTTAGATTCAACACATTTTTGTTGTTTGCATAAGAAAAGTTGGGATGATTTTTGTACCCTGAATTGTATGTTGGCCCGTAAGGATTGTATGCTTGCCTTTAGAAATTCTGAGCATAGGCCACTTGTTCTGGTGGTGGGAATGACTGCTCCTGTTGTACTAAGGGACACATAGTGCTGTTATTAGTTGCTCCACAAATTTCACATGAAAGAGCTAAAACTTGTGGAGTTTGCACCGTCTTCAACAGATTGAGGAAGAGACATGTCTTCAACTTTCTTTGATAAAGCTTCAAGTTCGCCAACATAAGTGTATAATAATCCACTTCAAAAACACCATTTGGTTTCTTTTGGATATTTTTGTCCGGCCATCTTGTACTTTGTTCACTTATAACCTCAAAAAGATTATAAGCCTCTCTCATAGTTTTGTTGCCAAGTGAACCATTTGATGATGAATCGACATTGGCTCGGGATATAGGTAAGAGTCCAGAATAGAAGTAATTGACTTGTGCTCCCAAATTAAAGCCATGGTTAGGACATTTTCGTAGCATATCCTTGTATCTCTCCCATGCTTCGTGAAATGACTCCGAATCTGGTTGACAAAATGTAGAGATTTCATATTTGAGTTTCGTCACTTTAATTGGTGGAAATTATTTAGTGGTGAATTTCTGAACAAGTTCGGGGCAATTTGTTATGCTTCGTGGTGCCAAGTATCCATACACTCTCTTGCTCGGTCCTTCAAAGTGTGTACAAAAAGTCTCATTTTGATCGCCTCATCATTTACATGTGGATACTTGATTCATAAATCTCCACAGAATGGTTAATATGAAGATATGGATTCTCGTCGGTTATCCTATAGAATAAGTTGTTGTTGGAGAAAAGATTTCTGAGATCCGGTCAAATTTGAAAATCATCTATTTCAAATGGTGGATAGATCACACTTGCTTGCACGCTAAATGATGGGGAGTTCATGAATTCCCAAAAGAGCATGTTGTCTTCATCTATTTCCGGCATAATATGATATTGTTGATGTTGAATGTTTTGAGCAGTTTTGAGTATTAGGTATTCCCCTTACCGGAGGAATTTTTTCATTGTCATTTCCCTCGAGGATACATGGATTTGATTCGTCTGCCATTGATGGTGAGGAAATAATGCTCGTTTTTTGTTCTCTTCGGCTTCTTATGAATGTGGCTTCAATCTCAGGATCTAGTGAAACTAAATCGCGATTATACTTCCTTTGCATAGACAAAAGAATCAAGAAAGAAAAAGTTGTATCTATAACAAAAGTCAATAATGTAATATTTCAAAGTAACACTAATACATTTCTCGTCTACGGCGCCAAAAACTTGACACGGGTTTGGTGTAGCTTATCGCAAGTGCACGATATCGCATCAAGTAGTAAGTGGACTTTTGAGTCCGGGTAATCGATCCCACAGGGAATTATGATTATTGATTGATTTGTACACTATTATCCTATTGTTAAAGTTAATAAGGATGAATGGAAGCACACAATTTAAAAGATGAGTCGAAAATTGCAAGCAATTGAAATTTTAGTTCAAATAATTATAAAGAAGTAAATGATTGTACTAATAATAGTATTACAGGATGTAAAATGAAATAGGGATTATAAACTCAATTTATCATTAGTTATAGAAGATGCCAATGAGATCATAAGATATATTACTTATTATGTTGTGTAGATTCAATTTTCCTTAAAAAGACGGTTCCTCTTTCGAATATCAAAACACCCCTTATATATTGAATCAATCTACTATATTTCTATGTTGATTGGATTCAATACATAGCATTAGGTTTTATAAAAATAACTCAACGAATCATCTAAGGTTTAGAGATATATTTCTATCCTCTAGAAGAACTTAGAGTGAAAATCATTTGATCTAATCATCATACTTTCTTTCATAATATATGAAGACCATAAATATCGTCATTTCTTGGCCAAATAAATAAATATTATAAAACAATTTAAATCACACACAATAAAAAGTAATCGATAATAGATTTTTATACAAACTTAAATAACATGACAAATCTTGTTTATAATCCCAACTAGGAGAACTTAGCCCATGAAGACTTCATTCAACATATTACATGAACTAGTAACCATGATTAGTTGAAAAAGGGAAAGAATTGATACCAACTCCCTTTAAATAAAGGAGAAAGAAGCAATTGACTCCCCACGTAGCATATGGTTCAAAACTCTTACATAATATCTCAAGAACACAAGTGTGTTCTTCACACAAAATGAAAAATTACAATTACTGCACTTATAAAATGAAAGATATAAGATATGGAAGATGATTATGGAATGGATCAAAGGGTCTATTTGTACACCCAAGGTCATCTAATAGCTCCAGAACTTCAGCATTACCACATCAAATTAGATCAAGACAAACCACCCACTCCATATAGGTCCAAAAGTGTGAAAGATATGATAAGATCACACAATCTGTCAAAAGTTACGGCCGTAACATTAGAGGGTTACAGCCGTAACATACAAATCATACGGCCGTAACTTTGTCATTTATGGCCATCACCAAGCTTAGGCTTTTGATTCTTTTGCTTGCTGTGTTGTACGGCCGTAACAACAGCTGTACGGCCGTAAGAAGTTTTTAAACTTCATTTTTAGCCCAAAATTTCTTTGACTCTTGCGTTTTAGCCCCACTTCGGATGATAACTTTTGATACGTAACTCTGATTTGGAATCCAGAAAGACTTCTGAACTCGTCTAGTGAAGTTCTACAACATGAATACATAAAACTCATCAAAGAGAATCTTTTATAAAATTGTTATTCCTTGAGTAATTCAATAATTCAATCCGATTAAGGCTAAATTTACATCTTCATCCCATAAAAATAAATTATTGAAAACTAATTAATTAGATGCAAAAAAGAGTAGACAAGCTCATAATTATGGGTGAAATATATCAATACTTATCATGTATAAGGGTACAAAACTGACACTTATCACAACTGTTGGGAAAAATAATGTTGTTTTGACAATTACCAAACAACAAGCATCATACAACAAGACTAGTGTCTCGAAGATATTCATACAACAAAGTATAGAAGCTGTCCTAAAACAAATCATACAGCATCATTTCCATACAGCAGCAGGCTAAGATATCCTACAGAATTGCAAACGCAGCATATTGGATACATCATACATGATGTAAGTATTAAGATCTTCAACACTTATCCAACAGGACTGAAGACCGTTGGAAAGAAATCTACTTTACTAGCTAAAGTCAAGCCCCGTTTTGAAAATAAATATTTAAATACTGAAGGGATAAAGTCATTAAATACCACCAGACAGAGATCTTCAATCAAGGAGCAAAAACCAGATCTTGTCTATCAACACATTGGAACAGACTATTGGCTCAACGGATCTATTAGCTCAATGGATCTATTCTCAACAGATCTATTCCGATGCTATTTATTCCCCAGAGTTTGAAGATCAAATAGACAACTCTTAACGTAGAACAAATACACGAGCATATACGAATACTCATAAGATCAAGATTTGAAAACCGAGATATACTGAGACTCCATGAGATCTTTTTAAGAACAGTATATCGAGAGCAAACATATTTCTTCAAAGCATACTGCCTATCCTGAGAGAAGAAATACAAAATGCTCAAACCCTTGAACAACACATCATCAGCTCAAAGCTCAAGAAAGTCAAGTTGTTGTTCAACCCGTGATCTTACATTGAAGAAAACCATCAGCCTTGTGTGGACTGAGAAAGCCTTGCTTTTCCTGAACTGTGTGTGACATATCTGAATTGAAGAGATGAAGCTTCGGAACTGTGTGTGAAGAAGCTAGTCAAGTGAAATCTTTAACCAATCTGTGTGAACGGTTGAAAGAGACGGTCTTTGTATCAATCTGTGTGAACCATACAAGGATAGATTTGATTATAAATACATAGTTGTGTACACAGTATTTATAATAAACATTTTCACTCCTATGTGGAGGACCAGTGGACGTAGAGGGGTTTACCTCGAACCACTTTAAATCTTGTGTTATTTACCTTTTTTAATTTATTGTTTTCATTACTGTGATTATTTTAAGTATACACTGCAAATTATCTTTAACAAGACTTCTGCTACGCACTCTAATTTGTAAAACCCACAACTTGTTGCTTAAACACTTTCCAAGCTGTATTCTGTATACTTGGTGGCCAACAAGTGGTATCGGAGCGGTTGATTCTAAAAAGAATCAGTCGTATTTTTGACCGAATTAGATCCTAAAATCACTTATTTTTGTAAAAGAGTCTATTTCTTTCCTATATTCTCATATGGATACATCAATGATCAATAAAGTTCCTATGTTTTCTATTAACGAGTTTGACGATTGGAGAATTAGGATGGAGGCTCATCTTGCAGCAATGCACGAAGAGATGATTTTTGTTATACAGGATGGCCCCATAAAGATTATGAAGGTAAATCTGGCCCCAAGGATTGAAGGCCAAGCTCATGCCGAGATGATTGAGAAAGAGCGCGAACAGTGGACCTCAGATGATCGGAAACGCGCCAACCTCGACAATGTTGCAAAGAATGCGCAATTTGTCACTCTTGACAAAGGCACGTTCTCTAAGGTAAAGAGCTGTAAATCAGCCAAGGATATCTGGGATAAACTCAAGTTAATTTGGGAGGGAACTAAGCTCTCAAAAGAAAACAAAATTTCAAAATTAACTCGGCAATTTGAATCTTTTGAAATGAAACCAACTGAAACACTTGAGGAACTTGACCTCAGATTCACTGGCATTGTTGGTGAACTTGAAGCGTTGGGCAAAATTTACACACAAAAGGAGAAGAATTTAAAAAAATTCCGATCTCTCCCTCCCCGATGGGACATTAAGACCACAGCTATGCGTGTGTCGTGCAATCTTAATTAAATATATACTTTTGATCTCTTTTCTGACCTCAAAGCATTTGAGTATGATATAGACAGGAGAGAGAAAGCTGAAGAATCACCTACAAGGACTACAACGTTAGCCTATTGGGATTCGGTGCCTAAAACGAAGGCCCAGTGGAAGCGGTAAAACGAAAATTAATTTGATCCGAATCCCTACAAGGATCGATCAAGCTATGTATATACGAATATATAAACGAAATCACAAGAGATATTAGAAATTCACCCTTGTAGTTCGTTGATTAAATGGATTCCTTCTCTTGATCTATTCCCCAAGCTTTAGTTGTTCTCCACGAATCCAATCCGCTCCAAGCTCTTGGATGATCCAACGCCGAAAGGCCGCATCTTTACTTGCCACGCACCGGAGAAACGAGCAAAACGACTAAACCTCGTTATCCTCCAAGGATACGGCTAGAACAAGGTTATAGAAGCTATGCAACTCAAGATTACAACACTCTAAGTGTTTAATCTAGTATCTCTCTATCTCACAAATATTTTTCTCCAAGAAAAACTTATGAAAAGAAGTGAAGATGATGATGAATTGTAATATCCAGGAAATTTAAATTAATTTTGGTGGTATTGATTACAATTTTCTATTATTATTAATTATTATAACTTTCATTTTTTTATTTAATTAACTGCTAAATTAAGAACGGGGTGGAGATATTAGATCAAAGTATTGGTAAGTTACTGATGGTTGGTGTTGTCTTACGCATTATGTATTAGTTGCATAATTGAACTAGAGGACGGAATAATAGATCCGAGATTGATCCATTTTCTCGGATAATTTTTAATCGGACCTCATTACATCAAATACCCAACCACCAATATATATATATATATTAGCCGCTCCCTCACGTTCTTCTCATTCTCCCCACCAAACCCTAACCACCAACAACCATCCTCCTTTTCTTCTCGACGACAGCGATATACTGACGGGATGATAATGATTGGAGACATGGATGGGCGAGAGTCGTTGGATCTGAGGAGCACATACGGATGCCGCATATGGCGCTGACTGCGATTTTGAGGTTTCTAGGATGGGTTGTTAGGCGGGTCAGGGCTGTGGAAGTTCGATTGGGCTGTTCGGGCCTTGAGCTTTCCGGCGGGCAAATGGATTCAGATTGGCACGCCGGAGTGATCGGAGGCCAGCTGTTGGTGTGTGTGTTTCCGGTAGTGTGTGTGTGTGTAAATAGACAGCTGTGTACTGTGTGTGTCCGATTGTGGGAGTGTGATTTGTGTGTATTATATATATATATATATGTTTACATGTGTGTTTGTGTGCAAGTTTGCAAGTATGGGTCTCTGTGAGTCAGTGTGTGCCTGTTATACGTCTTTGTGTGTGCGTGTTTTGTGTGTGCGTGTGTGTATAAGCATGTGAGTTTGTATGTTTGAGGCATTATGAGTGCTAATGTGTGTGTGTGTTTTGTAAGTATATGTGTGCGTGTGTTTGTAAATTTTTGTGTGTGTATGTCAGTACTGGTGTGCGTTATGTGTGTATATATATATATATATATATATATATATATATATATATATATATATATATATATATATAAGTAATTGCGGTGGTGTATGTGTTCGTGTTGAAATTATTGATGGGGAAGACGTTGACATAGATGGAGATGTTTGATAATTTGGTCAATGTGCGGATTGGTCTAATTAGACCCACGGAACGAGTCCGAGTTCGGAGTTTGTGTTCGGATCAATAATTGAGATATGGATCCGGGTTGAGTATCATTGATAGTTTGATTCGATCGATAAATTAAGGACTCAATGGAGGTATTATATTATCCAATTATTTTCCTTATAATTATAAGATATTAAATTGAATCCTTATATTAAATTGTCTATTATGTATTTATATTAAATGATGGGATTTCAATAGATCGATCGGGTGAGCCATGTTCGTCGGAGCTTTCGGCATAAATTATCGAGGCAAGTATTCTTGTCTATACGATTTATATTGTGTGAATCGAGGTTGCATATGAAATTTTGTTGGTTTGTGCATTTTTGCCGATTGTGCCTTATGTGAATTATCGTAGTTGTTATGTGGTTAAGTGAGGTTAGTGTTGGTTCATTGCTTGTCATAGAGATAAGTCAATAGAGACGTAGTGTCGGGTAGATAGTACACTTAGACATGTGTTATAATGTTTTCGTGATCACCGGGTTGTGTGGGTTGAGTTTTGTGTTATGAGTTGGGTTCGTCGTGATGGTTGTCCGGTTGTTATACCGTTGATGTGTGGAGATGCGTTAGGATTGATAGGCTGTAGTATAACTAAGTCGGTCGTAGTTATGCGTCGGATAAATGGCCAGTGGATTATATATATATATATATATATATATATATATATTGTGACTAACAATCGAGACTTGCAGTTTTGTAACGTGTGTGTGTTGTTGTTCTTCCACCCGGGGATAGTCCGACGGGGCCTCTGGGGGCCGATACTAAGGGGTACGGCCGCGGAAGTGGTTTTCCACCTGGGGACGGTTCGACGGGACCTCTGGCGTCGATGCTAAGGGGCACGGCCATGGGTTACCAAGTGTGGTTTTTGTGAGATTGATGTTGATGATTTTCGATATTTGTGATATGTCCGGAATATCACGACGTTTTTCTCGATGTTGAGTTACATTATATATAGGGTCTTGGTACTTGGTTAGAACGGCACTAGGATATGTGTCGTAAGTGTTTAGCTATTTGATTGTGAGGTTTTGGCATTGGAAAACAAACCTTGATATTGTTCCCGTGTATTTTAGTTTGAAAAGGGTTTTGGGCTGAGATCCCTATGGTTGTATAAAGGTTATTTGTGGGAAATGACTTGGGCCGAGACCCAAATGTTTTTAAATGATTTCGTAATTAAGGACGTGAGGTCCAGTAGGATTTACTATTAATGAAAATGTTTGTTACATAAAAGAGATTTGGGCCGAGACCCTATTGTTTTTTTTTGAAAGGTTTTATCTTGGATTTGAAGGCCCAAAAGAATTTCTGTTGTTTTCTAAAACCCCCGAGTTGATATATATTATTTTCATAGACTTGAGTTGTACCTTAAATATTGAAAACCTCTCGGGAATTTTTTTTACGACTGTTGTTATTTTAATGTAACTGAGATTGACGTGATATATTTTATATAGACTGAATACTTGTACTAGCCATTCAAATGCTAATCCCTTAAATGGGGGAAATGCGTATCATGCATTTCAGGCGTGCTTAGTTCGTTGGAGCAACCACAGGGACGTCACAGGAGAAGACGAGTCGCGATACTAATCAAGAGTTAAGAGTCCAGTTTGATGTTGTTGTATTGTTGAGTTATTTTCAGTCTTCTGCTGTATTGTATTTTGACCCCTGCGTAGGTATGTACAAAAAATGAGTTTATTTTTGGGTTGATTTAATCACGAGACTTCATTGTTTAATGTAATTAATATTTGACCTTATCGGTCTGTGTAAGTCGTTTGATCTCGGTCGGTCAAACGTTGTTCGTATCATGGTTGTTAGCCTGGTAGATCCTTATGGGAAAAGGGTCTACGGCGTGTAATATTCCCGGTGGTCTCTGGGGTGTTACATTTATGGTATCAGAGCTTAGGTTGTGGAAACCTAGGTTGTCGGGTCGAGTCAAGTCATGTTTTGTCGAGTCTTGCTTTTTGCGTCGTCCGAGTTGTCAGTTAACAAGTAGACTTGTGCATTGTCATATCATGTCATTTGTGTTGTCCTTAAGAGAGATATTAGGGCGACCTAATGTGTCAGGTCGTCTGGTGAAGTGGGCGGTAGAAATGGGGGAGTACGACATGGAGTATCAGCCGAGAACGGCGATTAAAGCTCAGGCCCTAGCAGACTTTATCCAAGAGGGGGCCATGCCATCGCCACCAGAAGGACAGTGGCTGTTACATGTGGATGGATCGGCAACAACCAGTGGTTCTGGGGCAGGGATAATCCTTACTACCCCGGAAGGTGAGCAATTAGAGTATGCCATAAAATTCGATTTCAGGGCATCTAACAACGAGGCCGAATATGAAGCCCTGGTTAAGGGAATGCAGCTGGGAATAGACTTGGGCGCGCGACGACTCATTGCTTACTCTGATTCCCAACTGGTCACACAACAGGTAGAAGGAAAATTTGAGATAAATGAAGATCGGATGAATAAGTATGTAGAGGAAGTGAAAGAGGCTGCCAAAAAACTAGGGGAATGGAAGTTAATCCATATCCCTAGGGCGGAAAATGCAAAAGCTGATTACCTAGCAAAAATGGGAAGCTCCTTAGTGGATTGCCGCTCGCGAATGATGATCAGGAGCGGCCGGAGTAGCATCATGAAACAGGTGATGGAGGTGAACGAGATAGCAGATTGGCGAACTCCTTTGTTGGCATACCTAAGAAGGGCAGAACTACCCAAGGAGAGTCAAGAAAGAATGAAAATTGTGCGAAGAGCAGCGAGGTTCTGTTGCATTAATGATGAGCAATACAAGAGGTCCTACCTCGGTCCATACCTACGATGCGTTTCGGAAGAAGAAGGGCGAAGTATATTGGAAGAAATCCATGAAGGTGTCTTTGCGGAGACCATACCAAAGGAAGAGCGCTGATTAGCAAAACGCTAAGGGCTGGTTTTTTTTGGCCGACCATGAGCAAGAGAGCAGTGGAAATGGTTAGGCGATGCCAAAAATGTCAAGTGCACGCACCCTTAATTCACATCCCAGCCGAGGATATGATCGCCATGGGAGCACCCTGTCCATTCGCTAAATGGGGAATTGATATCATGGGGCAGTTTACACCTGGCTCGAGAGGAATAAAGTTCTTAGTAGTAGCCATAGACTACTTCAGCAAGTGGGTAGAGGCCGAGCCCGTGGCCACCATAACCGAGCAAAGAATCATAAGTTTTCTGTTTAACAACATTTGCTGCAGGTACGGAGCGCTCCAGATACTCATCTCAGATAATGGAACCCAATTCAATGGGAAGAGAACCCAGTCCTGGTGCGAGGGTATGCATATCAAGCAAAGGTTCGCTGCGGTTGCTCACCCGCAAGCTAATGGGCAAGTGGAGGTAACTAACAGAACAATCTTGCAGGGGATAAAAACCCGCTTAGACAAAGTTGGAGGAGGATGGGTGGATGAACTTAGCTCGGTACTATGGTCGTACAGGACCACACCTAGATCGTCAACAGGAGAAACACCCTTCAGTATGGTATACGGGTCCGAAGCCATCATCCCCGCAGAAGTCGGAGAAATGTCCCACCGGGCTCGATGGTTCAACGAGGTGGAGAACAAGGAAATAATGAAAGAGGCGTTAGATAGCATAGAAGAAAGAAGGGAAGCGGCGGCAGCACGAACTGAAAGATACAAAAGCTTGACAAAAGCATCTCATGACAAAAGAGTCAGGAAGAGACAGTTCCAGGTCGGTGATTTGGTGCTTAGGCGGCGATGCCCTCGAAAAACAGGAAAGCTGGAGCCCAGGCCCAGGAAGGCCCTTACAAGGTAATCCGAATTTATGCGGGGGGAGCTTACGAGCTTGAGGATATGGAAGGGCACCTCATCAAAAGACCTTGGAACATATGTCACATAAAAAAGTATTTTGTGTGAAGAGGTGTGGAAAAAAGCTTATGTTGTTTTAATAAAAGTCTATTACAAAAATATATCTCTCTGAATGTGTTGATCAAGTAAAACTAGAAATAACATCTGATCAGGCGAAACGCCTTCAGATCCGAGTAAGGGTGAACCGCCCTCTGACATCTGATCAGGCCAAACGCCTCCAGATCCGAGTAAGGGTGAACCGCCCTCTGACATCTGATCAGGCGAAACGCCTCCAGATCCGAGTAAGGGTGAACCGCCCTCTAACATCTGATCAGGCGAAACGCCTTCAGATCCGAGTAAGGGTGAACCGCCCTCTGACATCTGAACAGGCGAAACGCCTTCAGATCCGAGTAAGGGTGAACCGCCCTCGACATCGATCGGGCGACGCCTCCGGATCCGAGTAAGGGTGAACCGCCCTCGACATCGATCGGCGAAACGCCTTGGATCCGAGTAAGGGTGAACCGCCCTCGACATCCGAGCAGCGAAACGCCTCGGATCCGAGTAAGGGTGAACCGCCCTCGACATCGATCGGGCGAAATGCCTCCCGGATCCGAGTAAGGGTGAACCGCCCTCGACATCGATCGGGTAAACGCCTCCAGATCCGAGTAAGGGTGAACCGCCCTCTGACATCTGATCAGCCGAAATGCCTCCAGATCCGAGTAAGGGTGAACCGCCCTATGAAGCTATGACTAAGGGAAATACCCAACCTACACTAAAGATCGGTGAGAAAGTTAAGTCAAAATGGTCGGGTTACATTTAAGATATTTCGAAATTTAATAGTCGGGACTATACTAAGAAAAAAGCCGGGCCATGTCGGAAAGTAATCATATCAAATCAAACAGGCACAAGATACATCAAGGTTACAATCAACACCGAACTATATCAACTTGTCATACAAAGCACATCACTATCATACAAACCCCAAGTATATTCAACTCAAAAAGTTGTCATTCAAAATATTTGTGCAAGTCTGATAAAAAGAAAAGGGGAAAAGGAAACAGAAGAAAATATATATACATGTCTACACTAAACTACAGGCTCTGAAGACGGAGGAGGCAACGGAGGAGAAGCATCACGGTCGGTCCCAACCACCTCCGGATTAGGAGTGCAGGCCTTAACAGGTGAGCTAGGTGGAGTAGAAGGCAGCTCCAAATCCAGGCCAGATTGCTTTATGGACTCCTCAAGGGCGTCCTTCCACCAAGACGCCTCCGGAGATTCTTCCACATCCCCGGACCAACCCAAAGAAACGGGAGCCCCGTCCAATGCAGCATCCCGATCCAGCTTGCCCGTAAAACCCAAAGAAGCTAGCTGCTCACGAGCACGAGTTAGAGCAAAATCAAAATATTGTGTCGCGGCAGGGGCTAGCTTAACCAGGAAAGCGGTAGAATTGTGATACCGGGCCAGGAGGGCGGAACGGTAGGCCTCCAGGAAAGAGTGACCAACGTCACTAGTCAGAAATCGACGTCGTCCATCCGTCGCCCCACGCTCATAAGACGATCCCTCGGATCTAGCCTCGGCTAGTTGAGCTTCCAGCTGGGTCACCTTTTCCGATTCCGCTCTATCTTGAGCTTAGAGTTGGGTGACCTTATCCAACTCAGCCTTAGCCCGAGCCTCAAGTTGAGCTATCCTCTCGGATTCGGCCCTAGCTTCCGACAACTGAGCCTCGAGTTGGCCCACCTTCTCTGTTTCAGCTGTAGACAGGGTCTTCCAAACTTTCAGCTCTTGGTTCAGCTGAACATTAGCCATCTGAGCCCGTTCTAAAACCGCCTCCCGCTCAGAACTTTTCTTAAGGGCAGCATCTAATCGATACTCCCTCTCCTGAAGCTGATCCGAGAGATCGGAATTAGCCGACAGGGCGGCCTCCAGGTCGGCTTGCATCTAGGTGAGCTGGGAGGAAGACGTAGCGCCGAGCTTATGATCCTCTGCGAAGGTCACAAAGGTGGCGAAGAACTGCACAAGAAAGCAAGTTATATCAGGTCGGCAGAGAGGTAATAATAAAGTTGAAAATAATCAAAAAGGGGGGAAGGCAAAAGAGGTTAATACCT
Organism: Orobanche coerulescens; assembly: GCA_033398695.1. Lineage (NCBI taxonomy): Eukaryota > Viridiplantae > Streptophyta > Magnoliopsida > Lamiales > Orobanchaceae > Orobanche > Orobanche coerulescens. The sequence continues at coordinate 125,294,217 of CM065812.1, read as the reverse complement.
TCCCAATCATGGCATCAAAGCGAGGATCCTCCGCGGCATCTCGTAATACCAGCTTATCCTTAGCCGGGACCATGGAGCTGAAATAGGGAAGAAATCTCTCAAACTCCTTGCATCGGAGAAGAGTCTCCATAGACGGACCTGGGGGACCCGCGGTCTTCGGACGTTTGGAAGCAGGGGATCTAGGATAAGAGGCCCTCTGAGTGACCTGAAGCTGCCGAGACGAGCTCGCAGGGCTTCGTCCGGTGGTCAAGGTAGGAGCCAGGTCGGAGGGGAGAGTTACCCCAGACTTGGGGCGAGAAGGGAGCTTCCGTTTAGTTTTGGATGAGCCCTCTGCCCTCTCCTTGGGGGGATTCGTCGACTTAGGAACCTTCTCTTTTATTGGTTCAGCCGGCTTGGAGGCATCCGACTGGCAGGTCCGCATGAACCGATCTACAAAAAATAATACAAACGGTCAGGGAAATAGCTAAAATGCAAAATAACAAATATCTGGAAAAAATATATAAAGCCTACCGATGTCAGGGATAGCCGGGTAGGGATTCGAGCTCAGCCCACAATGGAACTGAAGATCATGGAATTGCGTCAGCTGGAAAGCATTATAGGGAATGGCATTCCATTCCCGAACTTTCTCGACCCACGCAGCCCGGTTGGAATTGCGCCTAGGAATAGGATCCTGGCTCGGAGTAGCCTGTGTCCATTCTGTAGGAAAGCCCCAAGAATCAGATGTAGGGAGCTGAAGGAAAAAGAAGCGGGACCTCCAGTCCTTCACATTGGAAGGGAGGTGGGTGAAGAAATGGGCGTTGTTTCGGGAAGTCAAGTAAAAGGAGCCTTTAAAACTCTTTAGCCCAAAACAAAAATAGAAAAAGCCCAGGTCGGGTTCCTCATGTATGCGTAATGACACGGACGAGAAAACCAACCATGTGTAGCGACGAGTTAGGAGAAAACTGGTTGAGGGGAAGATTGTATTTAACGGAGAGAGAGACAAGGAAGGGATGGGGTGGAAAGCGAAGACCACTGCTCACCTGATCCACAAACCAGGTAATATGCCCCGGGGGAGGATGATCAGGGGTGTCGCTAGCCTGAGGTGTGACAAATTCCCACCCTGGGGGAAGTCTAAGAAATCTTATAAAACTAGCCAACGCGGCTGGGCTAGTCCTCGATAGAGGATGGGGAGGAAGAACTCGAGTCGCTCCTACAACTGTCTGATATGGATCGGCTAAGAGGCCGGTCACAGTTACCTCGTCCATAGGAGGAGGGGAGGGAGGATCTACAATGATTAGGGGGATGCCAGAGGGAGGGATGTCACCTAGCTCGGACCAGTCTACATCACCTAAGGGCTCATCCCTAAGACAGAGGGAGGAACCAGTAGCTCGCCCCGACCTACCCTCTGAATCCCCACCAGAAGAGGAAAGACCTTCTAAAAAAGAGTTCACGACCAATTCACCGGAAATATTTTGAGAATCCGAAGCAGACGACATAATAAAAGGAAGAAAAGGGAGGAAGAAGAAAAGGAAAATATCTGTAAAACAAATCAAAAAACTAAAGAGATGTTTAGATGAACATACCCATGGGATTGGGTGGAAGATCGCCGGAGAAAGGTAGAGCAAGCGCGTCGCCGGAGACAGATAGCTGTGATCGCTAGTGTCGCCTGAGAATTTTCGCACCAGAGGTTGAGGATATAAAAATGCAGAAATGACAAAGGAAGAAGAAGACCTCCTTTTATAGGAGGGAGGGGCGAAAACCAAGAAGGATAGGGACGATCTGGAGCGTCCGATGCCCTATTCGAAAGAGCGGCTGGGATTTGGCACCATCTTATCCGACCTATAGTAGGTCGACACCTGGATTTGACCATCGACGCGACGTTTGGGAGGCGGGGAAAGGAAAAGACAGGTTATTATAGCGCACGAAGTCTGAAGAGCCTCGTTATCTGGGAACGGGAGTCCCAAGGATTATTGCTTCAAGGTCGTCCGATTATAAACAAATCTTACTCTACTCGGTCTTACAGCTCGACTAGAGTAGGGGGACTGGTTGATAGGACGCCGAATGTACGCTCCCTGAAAACCTGGTTTAAAATATGGACCAATAAAAGTCCGACCTAGGTTCTTAGATAAGGGGATGACAACCTCAAGGTCCTTTAGAAGGTCGCCGACCTCTGAGGCCCCACTTAGCTGTAACGTCTGTTAGAAGGGCACCGACCTCGGAGGCCCCGCTGACCTATGATATCTGATAAAAGGTCGCCGACCTCGGAGGCCCCGCTTAACTGTGACATCTATTAGAAGGGCGCCAACCTCGGAGGCCCCGCTGACCTATGATATCTGATAAAAAGTTGCCGACCTCAAAGGTCTCTCGACCTACTGATTTGAATAAGAATGAGCCGACCTAAAACCACCGAACTCAGGAAGGTCGAACTCTTGGGAAAGAAGATCCTGACTCACCTGACAGAATCCCTAAGATCCAGGGATTGAGATCCCATACCTTGCAATCCCGGAAATCCAGGGATGAAAAATTGCAGCCTGAATCCCTGGATATCCGGGATTTTCTCTGGAAATCAGGGAAAATCTTAGACAACAAGGCACCCTCCTCCTATAAAAGGGAGAGAGGGGGTTTCTAAAAAGACAAAACACTCTGAGAATATAGCATATTTTAGAGAGAGAAAGAAAAGAGAATACTTCATATATTTTGGGTTTTCTTAGCTAAACTTCTAAGATTAACCCGGTTCTTGGTGACCGATCAGCTCAGTTACATCAGGGTCGAACTACTCTAATGAAAATCTTGACGTCACAAGCACATCCCTACTAAATCCTCAAGTCGAAGGTTCACGAATACCTATCACAGCCTTTCGATTCCGTCATTGACTGTCCCGGAGTGAAATCCGTGTGACGAATCGAGGGTGAGTCGGTTCGAGTATACTAATCCAATTAGCATACCTATAACGTGTGCTCCCACTAACCATTAGTGTTCGACAGGCACTCTCCATATCAAAGAACACGTCATACAAGTCTTTACATAAACTTATCGCCCCAGTCAAGTTTCATCGACTTGCGAACGATTAGGTATTTAAGCTATAAACCTTTCCAGTGCCAACCCCCTTATCTAATAAGGAGTAGAACATTTTGCTCTCAAATACACGGACTAGTTTCTATATGTATATTTACGAGTTAGGAATGCCAGTAACTACCAGTAAATAATGAAATATTTATTGCCTTATATTAATAATTTACATAATTACAAGTATAATGCCCTCACTCAACATCCTCTGAGTGGCATTCGAGGACATACTCCTAACAAGCCGATGTATCCAACAGAAGGCATAGCATGCCCAGCTCATCAAAGCCTACCCACAAAAGTGCTGACAGCGACGATGACATCCTGTCACAAGATGAAATGGCGCTCCTCATGCATAAGTTCAAGAAGTTCATCAAGCAGTCAGGAAAGACTCCATACATGCCCAATCCTGTTCACAAGGTAAGTACCGAGGACATTATGCAAATAAATGTCCTCATCCTAAAGTTCAAAGGTTGCCGGAAGCCGAGCAACAAAAAAAATGAAAGAAGACGTGTTTGAAAAAACAAGCTCAAGGCCCTGATTGGGAAATCCGTGCCGTTGTAACACACTTGACTGCCTTGCACCTCTTGATCCTCGATCCTTGGATGCCTTTACAGTCTCTAACTTCAACCAGTGAAGTACCCCGAACTCACGATTATAGACATGAGTTTTTGTCTTCTCCAACTAAGAGCTTCTTCAAGTATGAACTTTTAGAACCGCTCTTTTCACGATGCTGTATTTTGCTTTTAGATTGCATGAAAGCTTTGATCGCTTGAAAGTATGTTCGCACCGTGTATTGTTGTGTATGTGTGTTCTTGCTCAGCTTCAAATCTTCAGATATATATAGGTCACGATCTCTGAGATTTTCCTCATAGGCGTTGCAAATCTGTAACAAATCAGTCCGTTGGAGGGATACTTCTTTGTTTATTCTTTCTGAACGTTGCAAGGCTGGATTCCCATTATTTTAATCTATCTTCCGACCGTTGTGAAGACTCTGCATGTGATGCGCCGAATCTTTTGAATATAAAACATTTAAAGTCTTCAAGGTGGGTCTGGATGAATTATTTAATTCATATCTTTTGTGGGAATCACTCCAATTTGTCTCTTCACGTTGCATGTGACTTTCCGTAATTCTTGACTTTTCAATGCATGCTGACGTGGACTTGGAGTACTTGGCTGATCTCGACTAGGCTGATGTGCAGTTAACTTCTCTGCAGTCTGGACCTCTCTGATGTTCACTGTTTAGGACTTGTCTGATCAGATGACTTGTCTGAGGTATCTTGACTGCAGTCTGGTCAAACATCTCTGATAAATTTTGTTGACCAGAACTACTCTGACTTGACTCGGCTGTACCTCTCTGATGAACTTAGCTGATATTTAGTACTTCGCCGATTTTCAGCCTAACTTATTTTTGGCCTATAGAAGATACTCATTTGGTTCTTCTTTACATTTTGCCAAGTTTTACACTTGACATATTTGGCCTATGGAAGATACTCATTTGGTTCTTCCTTACATTATTGCCAAGTAATAAACATTTGAATTTATACTGATGACATCATCAAAATCTAACAAGTATTCCTAACAAATTCCCCCTATTTTGATGATGGAAAAACTTTAAACAAGTAATCAAATGTACAAGTCTGCACTTCGGTGCAAGACACAAACTCAAAATCAGTCTTGTTTTTGAGACAACTGGGAATTGTCATTCAAAAGACTGTTATAAGGTTTTTCTGTTGATTACAAGTACATGGCTTGAATAGAATAAATACAGAAAAATTAATCAATTACAAAAGTTACAATTACATCCACAAACTATCTGCCCCTTCCTCTGCGAACAGTTTGCTTGGGAGGTCTAAATAGTTTTGCACCGATTGGTCTACTTTTGATGGGTGCAAGACCATATTTCCTACTTATGACTAGGGCAGCAAAGTCTTGGTCTTCTTTTGAATAGAACTTGTGCTCTTCACATAGCTTTCTAATTTCTTCTTGAAGTTCTAGCTCGTCAAGCTCATTATCCAAACGGGTCGGCGCTTCCACTGCTCTGAATGGAGGAATCATAGGATAGGCATTCCATTTGGCTGCATATTTAAGCAAGATCTTCCACAGAGTAGGTCATCTAGCATCCATGTAGTTGATGAATGACTGTTGGGGCGAGCATTCTTTATCTAGAAGAATCTCCCAGAGGTAGAACTGCTCTGTGTATTGTTTCTTGGCATCCGCCCAATTGTTCATGAATTCTGGTGGTAAGAATTCTTCAACATACCACAACTGTTTGCCTTCCCATTCGAATCTATGTTCATCTTTCTCTCTTGTTCTTCTCTTCTTCTCCACAGACTGCTTCTCCACAGACTACTCTTCAGGTTGGCTGGGGGCAGATATCTCCTTTCTTTTCAGACTTGATGGTCCTTCTTCAATTTGGAAAATATCTTGCCTCTTCTTTGATCTTATCTCTTTCCTTATTTCTCCTTGAGTACTTCCTTCCCCCTGTATTCTATCTTCCCCCTTTTTGCCAGCATCAACTAAAGTAGTCAACTGCTGCTCTATTCTACACATCCAGTCAGACATGCCAAATGGCATTCTGTTGTTGGTAGGGGGAGGAGGCTGAGGTACTTCCCTCTGCAGCAAAGTGTCAATCTTTGCATTGATGTATTGGAGGTCGGGAGTGACCTGAGATGCCAGCAGCTCTTCAATGGTATCCTTCACTATCTGCCTTATCAGCTCAGTCACCGCAGGTGAGATCTGAGCTGGTGGAGAGTGCTCACCTGAGCCTTCTGCAACTGATCCACTAGACTGCAGGGTCCTATCTGCAGCCGGTACTCCAGATGGGGTCTTTTCAGGGGTCCCTGATCTGGAGTCCTCAGCCAACTCTTCATCTAGGCTGGTATACCGGGCAGGCACCCCAGTCCTATCTGCAGCCTCTTGTATTGGCTCTTGCTCCGGCTCCCTTTCTCCTTCTTCCTTCTCTTGTTCTTTCTCCTGCTCTTCCTCCTTTTCTTCTTCAATATTTTCTTTTTCTTTCTAAGCTCCTTGATCTCCTCCTTCATCTTTATCATCATCCTCATTATCATCATTATTATCATCCGCTTTCCCATCTTTTTCTCCTTCATCCTCATCACCTTCATCATTATCCTTCTTTTCTTCATCATCTTCCTGTTCTACTTCTTCCCCTTGTTCTTCTTCAACATCAATCAACTTTTCTTTTTTCTCAACTTCCTCAGATTGTTTTTCAACTAAAATCTTTTCTTCTTCTTTTTTCTGCTCTTCTTCTTCGTCGTCTAAAACAATAACTTCTTCTTCTCCATCTACCTCTTCAATCCTAATTTCTCTATCATCTTCCTCCTCATCCACTTTTCCAAATGAACCATCAAAAATACTATACATAATGGAATGGATGAATTGGTCCATGTTGGTTTTAAAATGAGACATGAACCAATTCTCCTGGAGGATTAAAACTAAGTCTGATTCTTTACAAAATTGAATCAGTACATCCTCTGTGGCTTGGGGATATCCCCAACCACTAGTTTCAATATAAGACTGAAGTTATGTAAATGACAGTGATTTGAAAAACTTCCACTCTTCAAAAAATATTGACAAAAGAGTGTTTTAAGGCTTGTGGTTTAACAAGCTGTAATTGTTCAATGGACAGGTTGAAAACATTATTTTCCAGCAGGTTAAATGTGTAATTAGCTTCAGGGATTGAGATGATTAAACCTGCTTCTTCTTCCTCTGGAATGTAAGCTGGAGTGAGATGACCACAATCGAGTTTCAGTGCACAGGCGGTGGTCTTCAGTGAGTAGGTGACACTGGTTGCGGGGTAGCATGATGATCTGACTGCTCTTCCTCACTAAACAGCAGTCGTCTGGTCCTCTTGGGAGAGGGTTCTGGGGATGACTGCATGATGGATGGTTCTCCAGGGGCTGGTCCCCTTCTCTTGAATCGGACAGCTATTGGAGTGTTGTCTGACTCGGAGTCGACTCGATTGATTGGGTTTTAAGTGCAGTCGGTCCGACTACTTTGATGAATGATATCTGGGGTAAGTCCTTGTGTCAGGCAGCTCCTTCAACATCTGAGCTGCTCTTCTGTTATTCCCTAACTTCCTCAAGGTCTCTTGGTTCAGATGACCAAGTCTTTTGTTGGTGTGGAAGGGGTCAGTACTTCCCTTCGCCATACCTGTCTTCTGAAGGATCTAACTCAGCTGCGTTCCAAACGCCAGGTTGGATCTGAATCTATTTTCATCAGAAAGCCATTCGGCTTTGTTGACTTCTCGAACTAGCTGCCTAAAGATATAGTCAGCCCAATCAATTTCCTCATCCTGAATCAGTGCTCCCAGCACCATGAACTTTGCCGACGACAGTTGGTCGTAACTGCCGGCCATACCCATGATGATTTTGTTGGTTATATCCAACGCAAAACGATAGACCTTCTTAATCTCACTCCTTTTAGCGGTGAGTTTCAGCTTTTCCGGCTGATTGTCCGCCTTGATTTTCTTCTAGGTTTCGGCTGCTGACTATTTGAGAGATTCGACAGCTATGCCGTGGTGTTTCATACCAAAAACTGTACGAATCGACTCCCGCGATATGTCGACTTGTCTTCCACCAACAGTGCACCGAATTCCATCCTGAATCAAATGGGCCACGCGGTAGAACGCGATAACATCTTCCTTGTACAAATGTTGAGGGCTGATATCCAGGAATGGGTAGATCCCATTTAGCTTCATCGCACGGATTAGGTCAAGCACATCGTAATTCTCCAGATTTGCTTCCAACAGGCCTTCGAAATCAATGACCAAAGAGAAGATAATCTGGTCCTTGACCGCCTTCATGTTAACGCCTTCGAAACACGATTCCATTTCTGCAAACAAAGGATTTTTAGTGTATTTGGAGTTCAAGAATTTTTGCTCTGTAAATCTAAGGTTTCTGGTAAGCGTAAAAGGTAAATTGAAAAGGTTTTCGTCCTTATAAAGAAGATGAAAAGACGTTGGATTAAATTAATATTTCTTTTGAAACGGTGGTACGCCTTTTGAGATTTTATTTAAATTTCAAATTTGAAACGGTGGTCCAGGTTTTTATTTTGAAATTTGACGGTTGGTTTTAATTGGCCACCGTGGAGGTCAATTTATCAAGTGATTGCCACGTGTATTTAAAATGCCACTTGTGAATCAAAAATTAATATATTTAAATGCCACTTGTGGACCAAAATTAATATAATATTATTATACATATGGCAGAATATTCAGAGGTCGGTTGAGTTTAGAAAACTTAGCTGGTTTGACTGTTGACCGCTCTGCATCAGGTGAGTTGACTTCATGGACTTCTCGCCTGAGATTCTGATGAGCTGGGTTCCTTTGTCCGTCCTTCGTCCTCTTCTCTGCATCAGCTAGGATATGATTTCTTTAATCAGCTGGGTCCGTCCTTCCTCTGAGATGCTTCAGCTTGCTTCTGTACTAGGTTCCCAATCTAGTAGACCAAGATCTCTGCTCAGCTCCAAAAACCTTTCTTCTGGCAAAGGTTTGGTAAAGATGTCAGCTATTTGGTAGTCTGTGCTGACTCTTTCAACTCTAACTCTTTTGTTAAGCACATGGTCTTTGATGAAGTGGTGTTTAACATCAATGTGCTTCGTCCTCGAATGCAAAACCGGATTGTTGGTTATTGCAATAGCATTATTGTTGTCACACCAGATAGGGACTTCATTGGCAATGATATTGTAATCCCTCAGCTGTTGTCTGATCCATAAGATTTGGGCACAACAGCTACCTGCAACTAGGTATTCTGACTATGTGGTGGAGATAGAGTTAGAAACCTGCTTCTTGCTAAACCAGGATATCAGTCTGGTTCCTAGGAATTGGCACGTTCCACTAGTGCTTTTCCTATTAGTTTTGCAACCTGTGAAATCTGCATCTGAGTATCCTGACAGCTCAAAGTTGTCATCCTTAGGATACCATAGTCCAACGTTGACTCTAGACTTAAGGTATTTTATTATCCACTTGGCTGCATCTAGGTGTGATTGCTTCGGCTTGGACTGGAATCGCGCACAAACTCATACGGCATAGGATATGTCTGGCCTGCTTGCAGTGAGGTAAAGCAATGATCCAATGAGTCCTCTGTAGTGGGTTGAGTCCACTGATATGCCTCCCTCATCTGCATCTAAGTGAGTACTTGTGCTCATAGGGATTCTTGTTGGCTTGGCTGATTCCATTTCAAATATCTTGATCAGATCTTTGGTATACTTAGCTTGGTTGATGAAAATTCCATTTTCCATCTGCTTAACTTGTAGTCTGAGAACGAAGTTAAGCTTTCCCATCATACTCATCTCAAATTTTCCTTGCATGAGGTTGGAGAATTTCTCACATAACTCTGGATTGGTTGAGCCGAATATGATGTCATCTACATATATCTGGACTATTAATATGTGGCCTTCGTACTCCACTCTGAATAGGGTCTTGTCCACCTTTCCTTTGCAAAAACCATTCTTCTCAAGGAATACAGACAATGTTTCATACCATGCTCTTGGTGCTTGCTTAAGTCCATAGAGAGCCTTCAACAACTTGTGGACTTTGTCTCCTTTGACAAAACCTGGGGGTTGCTCTACATAGACTTCTTCTTCTAGGATGCCATTAAGAAAAGCACTCTTTACATCCATCTGATAGACTTCAAAATCTTTGAATGCAGCATATGCGAGGAATAATCTGATGGCCTCTAATCTTGCAACGGGTGCATAGGTTTCATCAAAATCTATTCCTTCACACTGTGCATAACCTTTTGCTACAAGTCTGGCCTTATTCCTAACAACAGTTCCGTCTTCATCACTCTTATTTTTGTACACCCATTTGGTGCCAATAACCTTCTTGTGATCAGGTCTGTCGGTTAGTTCCCAAACTTTGTTCCTTTCCATCTGCTCCAGTTCCCCTTGCATGGCATTTATCCAAGAATAATCTTCCAAAGCTTGTTCGGTTGTTTTAGGTTCTATCTGTGACATAAAGCATGAGAACATAGCCATTCCTGCGGGTAGAGTTGACTGTCTTGTCTTAACTCCATCAGTCAGCTTCCCGATGATTTGCTGGATTGGATGGTCTTTGAGCCACTTGGGGAGGTCGTCTTCTGCTGGGTCTGTTCCCCCTTTTGAATTGCTCTGGTGGATTTCTGCATTAGCTGGGTTCTGGTCTACAACTGGATCAGCTACCGTCTCATCATCTACAGGTTTGGTCTGATCTGCAGATGAGTCTTTATCAGCTACAGCTGGGTCTTCATCAGCAGCAACTGGATCAGATAGGTTTGGTGATCCTGTCTGATCTGCATTTGGGTCTTCAGCAGCTACAGTTGGATCTTCAGGCTGGTCTGCAGGTGAGTCCACCATTCCAGTGTCATGTACAATGACTTCTTCAAGGGATGCTGATTTGAGCTTATTCTCAATTAGCTCAACTTGCTTCCTGTACTCAACAGTAGATTCATCAAAAACAACACGGGGTGTTTCTTCCACAACTAAGGTTCTTTTGTTAAATACTCTATATGCCTTGCTTCTTTGTAAGTATTCCATAAAGAGACCATCATCAGTTTTAGCATCAAAGGCATTTAGTTGTGTTTTACCGTTGTTGTGGATGAAACACTTACAACCAAAAATGTGAAAGTAAGCAACAGTAGGGGTTCTATTGTTCCAAACCTCATAGGGAGTTTTGCCATGTCTCCCTACTATCATACTCCTGTTCTGAGTGTGGCAAGCTGTGTTGACAGCTTCAGTCCAGAATCTCTTGGGCAGGTCCGCTTCTGCAATCATGGACCTGGCTACTTCCTTCAGGGTTCTGTTTCTTCTTTCAGCAACGCCATTCTGCTGGGGAGTCCTGGCTGCAGAGAGCTCATGCTGGACCCATTCTGATCGCTGTAATTAGTGATCGCCTTGTTGAGAAACTCTCCTCCTCTATCTGATCTGATCTTGATGATGGATAGGGATTTCTCATTCTGGATCCTTCTCAGCAGCTCAGGTAGCTTGGTCAAGGTTTCACTTTTCTTATACAAGAAGATAATCCAAGTGTACCTTGAATAATCATCTTCTACAACAAGTGCATGCTTTCGGCCGCTCAGAGTCCTTAGCTTGATAGGACCAAATAGATCCATGTGGAGTAGATCTAAGATCCTTTTTGTGAGAGTTGTAGGTTGGACTGGCTTGAATGATGCTCTGGTCTGCTTTCCTTTCTGACATGCATCACAAAGCACTTCCTTCTTGAATGCTTCATCTGGAAGTCCTCTGACCAGCTTCTGAGAACTAATCTTGTTGATGGCTTTGAAGTTCAGGTGACATAGTCTTTTGTGCCACAGCCATCCGTTCTCAGCTACTGTCTTGGATAGAAAACAGGAGTTAGGTGTTCCTGTGTTCCAATCTATCATGTAGACATCTCTCCTTCTGAATCCTTGTAGCTTCACTTCTCCAGATAGGATATCTATCACCAAGCATTTCCAAATGGTGAAGACTACTAGATTCTTCTCATCGCAAAACTGGCTTATGCTCAGGAGGTTGTACTTGAGTCCTTTGACATAATGAACTTTGGATATTACAATATTTCCTCGGTGCAGCTCTCCAAAGCCCTTTGTTTGTCATCTAGAGCTATCTCCAAAGGTTACATCAGGACCTCTTTCTTTGGTGTATTTGGATAGCATCTTCTTGTTCCCGGTCATGTGCCTTGAGCATCCAGAATCTACAAACCATTCTTCACCTCCAAAGTTTGAATTTGTGGAGATGTGGTTGTAGTCCTTCCACCTTTTCTGCAATCAAACAAGCAGAGATTTAGGTACCGAAATCTGTGTGGGTCCTCTCGGGTTAGCTGGTTTCCTGGAGAATTGATTTCTCCTTGGATTGTGAAAGTTGTTATCATTATAACCCTTATAAGGTGTGTAAGGTTGAGGTCTGAATCTCCTGTTGGGATTGTATACCGGATATTCCTCAAAATATTGATAGTATGGGCCATTTCTAAATCTTGGCTGAGAGCATTTATTAAATCTTTGAGGTCTCCACACTTGTTCATTTTGGAAATTAGGATAACCTTGAGGTTTCCATCTGCCCCTCCCATTTTGAAATCTGTTTTTAGGGAGTTGTTGATAATAGTGGGCATGTTATGCAGTTTCTTTGCTTTTGCACAGGCCATTACCTAGTCGCTTGTCTAGGTGGTGCCTTGTGTAACTTTTGCGGCTAGACATGTGACTTTATTTGCCTATTTTTAAATATCGGTTTATACGTAGGCTCGTGATCGAGACAATTGTTTCTCCCTTGATAAAAGTAGTTTTAGAACTAGAGGGAGTGTGAGGATCATATCCAAGGCCTGATCTGGAATATAGTGGCCTTTTATTGGTACACAATTCTTTCAGGGTTGAAGACGCCTTCAGGGAGGTTATTTCCTGCGCCTGAGTCTTATTTGCCTGAGTCAGCTTAGTAAATTCGGCTTTGACATGAGCAAGTGCAGCTGATTTGTCTTTAAGTAAGACAGTTAATCAGTTTATCTCAGTTGTATTAACATCAGCCTGGTTTTTCAAGTCAGCTGCAGTTATCTCAACCTTATTCAATTCTAGGCTGAGTTTTTCAAAATTATTTTTCAGCTGCCTATTCTCATCTCGCAGCTGAGTCTTCTCTGCTGATACAGCTTGGTGTGCAGATTTAAGTGTCTCAAAATCTTTAAATAGCTTATTTACAGATTCGTGCAGATCCATATCTTGTGACATGGCTGAACTATTATTTGAACCAGAGGGTTTTGATGTTACCTCTTCATCAGCTAAGTTGGCCATCAGGCAGTCATACTCTTCATCATCATCAGAAAAGAATCTACTGCTTGATTCTACATGCTCCTGATCTTCTCCGATGAGGGCCTTCCTTCTGTCTTCTTTTCTGCCCACCTCCTTCTTGCTCTCGTCCTTCTTGAGATCAGGACAATCGATTTGGATGTGTCCTGTCTTGTGAAAATTGTAGCACTCTACTTTCCAGCTTCCAGCTTTCAGGTTCCTTCTGGGATTTTCCTTATAATTTTTCTTGTATTTGGATTAGTTTTTCCGGAAGTTGCTGAACCTTTGCATAATAAATGCCATTTCTTCCTCAAAATCTAATGAATTTGGAGGCTTTACATCAGATAATCTCTTGGCGGGGGACTCGGCTGCAAAGGCTATTCCCTTCTCTGCAGGCTCAGTTGAGGATGAACTTGGAAGCTCGAACTCATAAGCCTTCAGATCAGAGAACAACTCTTGGATCTTTATTTTATTAAGATCCTTGGACTCTCTCATGGCCACTGCCTTCATACTCCATTCTGGATTTAGAGATCTTAGAACCTTCAGTGCCATTTCCCTGTTGCCATAGGTTTTGCCGAGGGAGTTGATCTCATTGATAATCTCAGTGAACCTTGTGTCCACTTGGTCTATGGATTCACCATTCTTCATTTTGAAGTTGTCAAATTTTTGAATAGCAATTGACAACTTGTTTTCCTTGATCAGCTCCGTTCCTTCACACATTAGGGCTAATGTGTCCCAGATTTCTTTGGCATTCTTGCAATTCTTGATCTTGACCATGGTGGATTTGTCAAGAGTTTGATATAGCACATCTCTGGCCCGGTTGTCAAGATTAGCCAGTTTTCTTTCTTCGGGAGTCAGCTATGTCCTCTTCTTTGGGATCTTCTCTGGCTTCCGTGCTGCGATCTCCTCTGCAGTGTTGTCCTTCTCGAAGATGAATGGACCATCCTCTATGATGCACCACATGTCATCATGGATTGAAGATAAATGTGCCTTCATCCTTATCTTCCAAAGATCATACTCGTCAACTGAAAACACAGGGAGTTTAGAATGCATGTGTTCCATTATAAAATGAGAGTAAATATATATCTCAGATATAGATCTGGTTCGTGAAATAAATGAACCAACCTCTCTGATACCACATGTAGGTCACAAGTCGTCTAGGAATAAGTCTAGAGGGGGGGGTGAATAGACTTATTGAAAATTTAGACTCTTTTTCTCAAAGGGTGAGTTTCTTCAGCTGATAGGTAAACAAATGACTTGGAGTCGTTTGTTCTTAATACGTGCGGAAGTTAGCTGATGACGAATACAAAACAACTAGTGAAACACTTAACGATGAATGCAGCAGTTAAGATATGATGTTATGAAATAGTAAAGTACGCAGACAATTATAGTGGTCTCAGAGGTGGGGTAATCCTCTACTAATCCACTTTTCTCCAAACCAGTTGGAGATGAATTCACTATAATTCTCAACCAGTGATAAATATTAAAGTGATTCAACCAAACTACAACAGCTTCCAACCAGTGGAAATCCGTGCCGTTGTAACACACTTGACTGCCTTGCACCTCTTGATCCTCGATCCTTGGATGCCTTTACAGTCTCTAACTTCAACCAGTGAAGTACCCCGAACTCACGATTATAGACACGAGTTTTTGTCTTCTCCAACTAAGAGCTTCTTCAAGTATGAACTTTTAGAACCGCTCTTTTCACGATGCTGTATTTTGCTTTTAGATTGCTTGAAAGCTTTGATCGCTTGAAAGTATGTTCGCACCGTGTATTGTTGTGTATGTGTGTTCTTGCTCAGCTTCAAATCTTCAGATATATATAGGTCACGATCTCTGAGCTTTTCCTCATAGCCGTTGCAAATCTGTAACAAATCAGTCCGTTGGAGGGAGACTTCTTTGTTTATTCTTTCTGAACGTTGCAAGGCTGGATTCCCATTATTTTAATCTATCTTCCGACCGTTGTGAAGACTCTGCATGTGATGCGCCGAATCTTTTGAATATAAAACGTTTAAAGTCTTCAAGGTGGGTCTGGATGAATTATTTAATTAATATCTTTTGCGGGAATCACTCCAATTTGTCTCTTCACGTTGCATGTGACTTTCCGTAATTCTTGACTTTTCAACGCATGCTGACGTGGACTTGGAGTACTTGGCTGATCTCGACTAGGCTGATGTGCAGTTAACTTCTCTGCAGTCTGGACCTCTCTGATGTTCACTGTTTAGGACTTGTCTGATCAGATGACTTGTCTAAGGTATCTTGACTGCAGTCTGGTCAAACATCTCTGATAAATTTTTGTTGACCAGAACTACTCTGACTTGACTCGGCTGTACCTCTCTGATGAACTTAGATGATATTTAGTACTTAGCCGATTTTCAGCCTAACTTATTTTTGGCCTATAGAAGATACTCATGTGGTTCTTCTTTACATTTTGCCAAGTTTTACACTTAACATATTTGGCCTATGGAAGATACTCATTTGGTTCTTCCTTACATTATTGCCAAGTAATAAACATTTGAATTTATACTTATGACATCATCAAAATATAACAAGTATTCCTAACAACGCCTTGAGTCGTAAGTCCGTTCAGGAGCAGATGCTTGCCCGATTAACAGTTCAGAAGGAGCTCCAGCAAGAATTTCTTAGACCCGAGATCGAGGTCTGATTTCGTGAAGTTCGGGAGACGACTTTGTATCTTTGGAGATTTCATCACCACTGGAAGAGGCAATCAGAGAGAATCATGGTTCAGACCCATCACTGTTGCGCATCCGTGAGGATGTGGCACAGGGGAAAGCCCCTGGATTCGTGGTCCACGAGGATGGACTTTTGAGATTTAAGAATCGGTTGTGTGTACCGGCTAATGACGAGTTGAAAAACTCGATTTTGAGAGAAGCTCATGCTATCCTTTATTTTGTTCATCCGGGGTCTAGCAAGATGTACAAGGACTTGAAACAAAATTACTGGTGGAGTAATATGAAGCGAGAGATCGTGGAATTAGTTTTGAGATGCTTAACCTGTCAGCAAGTCAAGATAAAACATCAGCGACCGGCGGGTATGCTGAAACCTCTCCCTATTCCAGAATGGGAGTGGGAGGATATTTCAATACACTTCATCACGAGTTTGCCGACGAGTCGTCGTGGCATGAACACAATCTGGGTAATTGTGGATCGCTTAACTAAATCAGCTTAATTCCTTGAGATTAAGGATACGTGGGGTCCCGAGAGACTTGCCTAGTTAATTATCAAAGAGATAGTGAGACTGCACGGTACTCCTAAGAGTATCGTTTCTGATCGTGATGGGCGATTCGTGTCTCATTTTTGGAAATCAGTTCATCGTGCTATGGGAACTCAGCTTAATCTCAGTACAACTTTTCATCCTCAGTCCGACGGACAATCAGAGAGGACTATTCAGACTTTGGAGGACATTCAGGGCATGTGTCCTCGATTGGAAAGACGATTGGGAAGCCCAACTACCATTGATCGAGTTCACGTATAATAATAGTTGGCATGCTTCGATTAAGATGGCACCTTACGAAGCCTTGTACGGTCGTCGTTGTTGATCTCCTTTGTGTTGGGATGACTTATCAGAATCAATTGGCACCGAGCCCGATATGCTTATAGCCGTACGTGAGAAGGTATCTTTGATCAGGAGTCGTTTGTTGACCGCTCAGAGTCGACAGAGACCATATGCAGAAAATCATCGTCGACCACTAGAGTTCGAGATGGGTGACCACGTGTTGGTCAAGGTATCCCCAAGTCGAGGTATTTTCCATTTCGGAAAAAACGGGGGAAGTTGAGTCCGAGATTTATTGGACCGTTTGAGATTTTGGAACGAGTAGGCGAGCTAGCTTATCGATTGGCCTTACCTCCGGTGTTGAGCCGAATTCATAATGTGTTTCACGTCTCTCAGCTACGGAAGTAAGTTGCCGACCCGAGTCATATACTCCAATTCGATGAAATCAAGATCGCGGATGATTATTCGTATGAGGAGCGTCCCATACGAGTCTTAGAGCGGCGAATCAAACAGTTGAGGAATAAGGCGATTCCTTTGGTTAAAATTCAGTGGTCTAGACACGGAGTCGAAGAGGCTACTTGGGAAACTGAGGATAATATGCGGGCGAGTTATCCCGAGTTGTTTGACCCTTAGTTTCAGGGACGAAACTCTTTTAAGGGGGGTGTATGTAATACCCGGTTGTAATTCAGTCATTATCATTCAATAATTCTATTCGGTAATTGTCACTATGTAACTTTTCACTCGTCATAATCATTCATCCGTGTTCACCGTTCGGAATAACTTCGAGTTTTGTATCGATATTGTTCATTGTTTCAACCTTACTCGGAAATCGAGACAAGAGTATTATCTTGATCGTGTGAATTGATTCATTAGTCGATGTTGACGTTGGAGTTCATGTCATTTCTAATCTTCTCATTGTTCGAATTGTGTTTTGTTGGGCGAACCTTTGTAATCATTCTTTGGAACCACCGTTTTGGGGTTTCCGTACTTCCATTTCGTGTTATTGTTTCTCAAATACTGATTCCTATTGCTTTTATTCTCTTCCCGGATCATTTTTCATCATTTTATGACCCTAGGGGGGTGTGGGCCACAGCACAAGGAGTGTGCGCCGCGGCACACACATTGCCCAGTTTTTGGCCGAGCAGCCTGTACTGTGGGCCGCGGCACACTCGTCCGGGCCGCGGCACACTCGTGTTGCAACTTATCGGCCAAACCTTCTGTACTGTGAGCCGCGGCACACTGCTAAGTCACTGCCGCGGCACACTCGTCCGGGCCGCGGCACACTGCCGATCACTGGGGGCATTTTAGGCCCTGTGCCGTGGCACACTTCGGCCGGGCCACGGCACACAGGGCAGTCAACTCTATAATTGCAGTTTTTGTGCGGATCAACTCACTTTTTTTTTTCATTTCTTCACTTTGGTACGAGAGAGAGAGGCTTGAGGGGGAGGTTTTCCTTCATCTATCACTTGAGTGTGTGATTTTCTTCATCTCCTTTCAATCATGAAGCCCAGATAGTCGATCTAACGCGTGTTCTTCGGATCAAAGTGCTTGGATCTTCAAGAGGTAATTTCTTCCACATCTTGGATTTCAATTTTGTGTTGAGATATGATGTTTTGGATGTTAAGATCATGTTGTATGAAGTGATATATGTTTGATGATTCATTGGATTATTGAAGGATTATTCAAGAACACTTTGAATATTGAGTTGGATTTGGGGGTTTTCGATTAATCGTTGTTGTAATCACGATTTTGGATATTCATAATGGATTATTGATCGTATTGAAGATGTTTTGTTGGTTTGAAACACTTCTTGGGGATTTGATGTTGGTATTTTTGAGGTTTGGTTATAAACAATCGAAGTTGGGCCACAAAGTGTTCGATATAATGCCCCAATGAACTTGGTTTAATCGTATCGACGTTTTGAGCTTGTTATATTCGTGTTTGATTCGTATATTGAACGGATTGTTGATAATTGTATTATTCAAGGTTGTTCGAGCGACTGACATCTCAATTAGGACGTTGCTCGTGGAATGATAATTGTCACCGGTGTTGTGTAAGTTAATTCTTACTCGGTTAAAAGGATATTCATTCCTTTTATTGTTGTTCATTCATAATCATAGCTCATTCATCATTGTATTAACCGTATCAAAACTTGTCATTGTCAATTAATCACTTCAGTCACAAGGAACGACGGTTCCAATCTTTTCATTGGGCTGTCATTCATTTCACTATCATTTCATCTCGGTGAGTCATTATTCATTTTCGATGTCACTTTTGTTATATCGTGGCATTCCAGGTCATACTGGCGTGCCGGTTGGTATGTGTAGGATTTTCATGTCGGGCACATTTAAGTCGTGTGTTGATTGTTGGCCTCACATTGGACTGTGCACACGATTCGATTGCTTCGTGAGACTAATTAGGTACAAGACCACACGTGTATTCGATCGATACTCGTTGGTGGCTTGTGCACGGACACATTTCCATCCCGGGCCTAGTGTGGCGCCACCCTTTGAGCCGTACTGTTAGTTGATTCATACAGCATGTTTGATTGCGTATGTTTTCAACAAGATTGGGTTATAATCTAACCGATTCATTTTGATCGAACTTGTGGTTTATACAACATATATATGATTGTGTTTATTCAACTCTTGAGGATTGTTGTTATGGCCCGGCCCGTTTGGGGATTTTGTTTTCAGGTCATGGCAAGGCAAAAGCCCGGGAGTAGCACGTTGACGGCGAGGAGTCCCGGTGATACTAGTAGGGGGCCCCGTTCTTTTCAGTTATTCATGTTGTTGTCATTTATTTTCCGCTGTAGATTTTCATTTGGATACTCCGTTTCATTCAGTGTTGTGTATTTTATCTTCATATAAAATACACTAGTATTCGGTATTGTCCTGGTGTGTTGTACTTAAACTCCTCATCGGAGTAGTTGGTAATATAATGTGGTTCGGTACTACAATTATATTATTTAATTCATCAGTTTTCATTCGCCTGGTGGGTCCCAGTCGGGGATCCAAAGCACTGTAATATCCACCTAGTTTGGGGTGTTACATCAAGAACATCAGGACCGAAGAAGTTGTGCTCACAGGAAGCAGATCAGGTAACATGTATATTGCTGACTCGATGCCTATGAGCTCCGCAATTCCTTGTTTTGTTGCCAAAGGCACTGCAGATCTAAGCTGGCTATGGCATAAATTGATGTCTCACGTCAATTTCAAGACGATCAACAAGCTCGCTCGATAGGGAATGGTTATAGGTTTGCCCGATGTGTCATTCAAAAAGGACAGTGTTTGTGGACCCTGTCAGAAAGGCAAATAAATTCAAACTACCCTAAAAGCAAATCCTACCTTTCCACTCACAGAATTCTAGAAATGCTACACATGGATCTCTACGGTCCTGTAGACCCGGTAAGTTTGGGAGGTAAGAAATACTATCTCGTTATTGTTGATTATTTTTCCAGGTATGCTTGGACAATCTTCCTGAGCAAGAAGAAGGAAACCACATCAAAACTGCCCGAGCACCTGAAGAAACTTCAAACTGAAAAAGGGTTGAGTATGTTGTCCATTCATTCCGACAGAGGTACCGAATTCACTAACCGTTTTATAGAACAGTACTGTTCGGAAAATGGGATACAGCACGAATACTCAGCTGCCCGTACACCTCAACAAAATGGTGTCGCCGAGCGAAAGAACAGGACGCTAAAAGAAGCAACAAGGACCATGATTGCCGCGAGTAAGTTGCACAGCGTTTCTGGGGCGAAGCCACCAATACAACGTGCTATACACAAAACCGGTGTATCATCAACAAACACCATAACAAAACAGCATACGAGGTATGGAACAACAAAACTCCATTAGTTTCGTACTTTCACATTTTTGGATGCAGATGTTATGTTTTGAACAACGGAAAGGATCAACTTAGAACCTTCGATGAGAAATAGGATGAAGGGATATTTGTAGGATATTCCTATATCAGCAAAGCTTACAGGATCTTTAATAAACGGAAGCTGACAATTGAGGAATCAGTACATGTAGTGTTTGACGAACCTCACCATGATCCTAAAGGAGTAATAGATCTTACTCAGAATATCCAACAGCTCACCATTAATGACCCTCCAACTCCTATAGAACCTGTTGTTAACTTAGAAATCAACCCCACAACTGTAAGAACAGAGGTAGTTGAAGATGATGCTGTACAAGTTGAAGTTGAAACTACAGCAACCCAAGATACAGTACGGGACGTCGAATTAGAACCCGATAGAAGATGGTTGAAAGATCACCCACAAGAGTTGATCATTGGAAACATTGATGCTGGAGTTTCAACTCTTAGGAGAATACAGAGTACACAAGGAAATGTACTATGTGCGCAAGAAGAACCCGAATCTGAGATATCTCCATTTCCTGCATGGAAGTCTCTATCTGAACTTAGAAGACTTAACATGTGCACTGTCGTTGTATTCTTAGCTCAATCTGAACATGTTTCCACCAAAGAAGTTCTAGACAATTCTCATTAGATTACATCTATGGAAGAAGAGCTTAATGGTTTCGAAAGAAACAATGTATGGTATCTAGTACCCAGACCTACGCATTAATCCATAATTGGAACAAAATGGGTATTTAGAAGCAAGAAGGATGGAAATGGACTCATTATCAGAAACAAATCCCATCTAGTCTCATAAGGCTACAGACAGGAAGAAGGCATAGACTACGATGAAACTTTTGCCCTTGTTGCCAGACTAGAAGCCATTAGGATATTTTTAGCCTTTGCCGCCCATAAGAGCTTTATTGTTTATCAAATGGACGTCAAGAGTGCATTCCTGAATGGAGAACTTTCTGAAGAAGTCTATGTTGAACAACCACCAGGGTTTGTCAACACTGAAGGTGGAAACCTTGTATACAAGCTAAGGAAAGCACTGTATGGACTTAAGCAAGCACCTAGAGCGTGGTATGAGACCCTGTCCCTGTATCTAACTGATAATGGATTCGATAAAGGTGATGTGGACAAGACTTTGTTTAAGATACAAGAAGGTGATGACCTTCTAATGGTTTAAATATACGTGGATGATATTATTTTTGGTTCAACTAACCTTGCTTTATGTCAAAGGTTCTCTCATCTCATACAAAGTAAATTTGAAATTCGTATGATAGGAGAACTTAGTTATTTTCTAGGATTATAGATAAAGCAGTTGCCTACAGGAATCTTCATCAATCAAGAAAAATACAGTAAGTAGCTTCTCAACAAGTTTGGAATGAATAATTCCAAATCCTCATCAACCCCCATGAGCACTTCCGTGCAAATTAGTGCTAACGAAGCTGGAAAGCCGGTTGATCAATCACTCTACACGAAGCTAATTGGCCCACTCTTGTACCTAACGGCTAGTAGGCCCGATATCCAGTTTGCTGTAAGAGTGTATGCGTGATATCAAGTAGCACCTAAAGAATCACATTTCACAACAGCAAAATGAATCCTGAAGTACGTAAAAGGAACAATCGATGTAGGACTATGCTATCCTAAGGAAGGCGGATTCGATTTGGTTGGCTACAGCGACTCGGATCTCAGAGGTTGCAAGCTAGATAGGAAGAGTACAAGCGGTACTTGTCACTTTCTTGGACCTAGACTTGTATCTTGGTTCAGTAAGAAGCAATTGGCAAACTCACTTTCCACAGCTGAATCAGAATACTATGCTGCTGGTAGTTGCTGTATCCAGATCATTTGGATGGTCAATGAAACACCCATCGTGTGCGACAGCACGAGTGCAATTGCAATAACGCATAATCCTGTTTTGCACTCGCGCACTAAGCATATTCATATGAAGCATCACTTCATTCGGAATCATGTTGAGAACAAAGATTTTCGGATAGAGAAAATTCATACAGATATCCAGTTAGCTGACATCTTTACCAAACCTCTCAGCACATCTAGATTCTGTATGTTTCGACAAGAATTGGGAATGTTACAGCCTGACTCCCTGTAAGTTTTTAATGTTTTTACTCAACAATTGAGGGGGAATGCTGTAAGACCCATGAATACAGTATTCACCGTTAATTATATGTGCACTCAGACATTCCGAACAGCACTGTAGGAACAAAGAGACATATAATTATCCTACAGATGGCGTGTGCAATAATTATGGGGGAATACAGTATGACCCATGAATACAACATTAATCCTTAAGTTGTTGTATGAAATTAAATCCCGTATGTACCTTTTAAGGGGGAACGCTGTATGTTCGCGGATACAACACATACTATGGGAAAATCAAATAATATTATATTTATATGTTATTCATTTTAAAACAATTTTTAGTCCATGTGGCCTGTTCTTATACCAAATGTCTTTGCATTTAAAGCTCTACATGACATCTGGACTATTTACTTCAAATGCCGCGATGTTTCAAATTGTTTAATATTCTCAAACCGCCATTTTGGGCAAATAAGGGAAGTCGAAATGACAGATATGGGACCCAGTTTAGTTTTAAAATCGGATGGATAAGATGTACCTGTTACGCTCAGTCCATCCTGTTCATTCATTTAAATGATGGTTCACATCCCTTAAATCTGACCGTTCACTGTCCAAAAACCCTAATTCTTCCCACCGCCCATTATAAAAGGACTGTTCTTGCTCTTCGTTGACTCTTTATGCTGTCTGCAAATTGAACGAGTCTTTGAGCAAACAGACTACATCTTTCACTGTAATTTTCTGCATTTTCTTTGCAAATCTCTTACTTTTTCTTCAGATCTTACGATGGCATCTACACAGACTTCATCCCCTACTCTCAAGAAGACCGCCACCATCATCGACGGGCGGATCTTTGCCATATCTGTAGTTATTGAGCATTTTCAAGTTGAAGCCGACGATGTTGAATCCATGGAGTTCATCGTCACAAGAGTTCGTCAACAAGGCCTTTATCGCCTTGGTAGCCAAACTGTTGAGCGCTACGACGAAAAGATGGTTGAGGAATTCTACCTCAACGCCTCTGTCGGTTTCCTCTCTCTTGCACAAGGAGGAAACATATCTGACATTTATACCACCGTTCGCGGAGTGGAGATCCGCATCGACCAAGACCTGCTTCAGAATCTTTACAGGCTGCCTGCAGATGGCCTGTCTTTGGAAGAACTTGAGCATTTTGGGTCTCAAGAAATCCTCACCTCATACTTGGGATTATTCACTGGTTCTGCATCGAACGTGATTGTTCATGCATCTACCCAGAAGAAAATTTTTTGTCTAGCTTTCATTTATTTACACGATTTTTGTTTCCGTGTTATTGAAAACAGGACAGGTGCTTTTGAGATGTGCACCAATCGGAGATTCAGAATGATGGTCGCCATCATGTCTGGTGAAAAAGTTAACTGGTGCCAAATCATTCTCAAAAGATTGCAGGAATAAGTCTCTAAACCTGCCACTCAAAAGAAATCCTTTGGTCTAATCCTTTATAACATTATGACCAAATGCGGTGTGCCGCAAGCCAAAGGAGCGAAGAAAATCCATCAAGGCAAATACATTGGAGGGAGCAGACCCACCGTGTTAAACAAACAGAGGCTAATTGTTGATAGGCCCTTTGTCCGAACATTGCCGCTCTCTGCCGACCCAAGAGACGTTACTTCAAAGTCCGGGAGCGAGGAGACTTCAAAGAAAAGAAAGAGATCTCACAGCAAAACTCCTATTGCTGCCGAGAAGCCGAAAAGGAAGTTAAGGAATCTTTCTCAAGCCAAACCATTGGCGCAACCCATTGAATCACACCCCCAGGGCGCAACCCCTGTGGAAGAGATAACTGCTACTGTTCAAACGGTGGATCCAGATCCATTGGCGGCAACGACAGATGCACAGTTATCAGCCAACCTTGAAGGCTTTGGTGAGCCGGCTGCCCCTTTAGAGCTAACAGCCACATCTCCTGTAAGGGATTCCTCACTCGTAAAGGATCCATCTCCCCACAGGGAACCAACCCCTGTTCATATTCCTTCTCCGATACAGGCCCCCATACCTGTAGCGGATCCCAATCCTACAGTAGACCCATATACTATATGGAGCCCCTCCCCTGACACTGTAATCCATAAAAACTTGTTGTCAGTACAAATCTAACAGGCGTACGAGCAATTCGTACAGTGGAAATCATACAGGGCCGCCCCTTATGTAACTTTGGACAACTAGCAGGAGTGGGAGGAGGAAGAAAAGTTTGTTATGGAGGTGACAGATTTTCCAATTGAAGTCCTAATCCAATGGGACAACCTTTGCTGCAAAGAGTTAATCTCGAGCCATCTCATGGACAAAGTCGATGCTCGATTAAAAAGGGAAATCTGTATCCGAAGAGGCAATTCCCATTAGTCCAAAATCATACAGCGACTCAGACGACGATGACGACGCCTTCTAGGCTAGTTTGAGAATGAGTCGTGAAGAAGCTAACAGAGAGAAATTATCCAGAATCAAACAGCAACAGGGAGAAGGGACCTCATCCCAACAACAGCCCCCTCCCAGACAGCAAGGAACTGTTCCAGACAGCGAGGAATCAGTCGCTTCTATCACTGAAGATCAAACAGTTTCTCAACAGGCATCTGAGCCTGTCGTCGACCAACCCGATGATCAAACCCATGCCATCCCGCAAGAGGTATCAGTCCCTCTACTGTAGCAGGCGGAAACTGAGAGACAACAGGAGGAATCAGTCCCTTCTGTACCTTTGTCTACAGAAACCATTCCGCAACAGGAGGAA
Organism: Orobanche coerulescens; assembly: GCA_033398695.1. Classification (NCBI taxonomy): domain Eukaryota; kingdom Viridiplantae; phylum Streptophyta; class Magnoliopsida; order Lamiales; family Orobanchaceae; genus Orobanche; species Orobanche coerulescens. The sequence goes on along the minus strand of CM065812.1, from coordinate 125,269,197 downwards.
TCAGTCCCCCTGTAGCCGATCAAGCCGAACAGCCGCAAGTTGCAACAACAACTTATGCCCCCAAAAATCCAACAGCGGAATCCGATGAAGGTTTCTTACCCGAGGATGAACCGCAACGACCGCGAAACCATGTAGTCATCAGACAGCTCAATGGAGCTGAAGAAGAAAAGCCTAGCTCTCCATCCAGACATGAGCAACTTCATGCTCTTGGTCTTCAAACTGTTTTCATACAGGATGCTGTGAATGCTCTACATACTGTTGAAAAGGAAATAAATTGGTTGCATGAGATTGCCATCGATGAAATGATGGGTGTAAGAAGAGAAGTATCCAAAGTGGAAGAACCCTTCCGCATTATACCCACCGTCTTACGGCAAGCTCTGAACCAACTCCAACGGCGCCAGGAGCAGATCATATTGGAAGAACAGGCCAAGCTTCTCATATATGAGGCCAATACTGCGTCAGCCCTTATTGAAACTGGCTCCCAGCTCCGAGGACATGACAAAAAGATTCAAGATATGTCGCAGGTGCTCAACTCCCTTGTTGAGAAATTCTCAAGCTTCGAGACCAAACAGGACAATGCTATGAAGATCCTCGAACATCTTTATGAGAAGGTCTCTTACCTTGATGAGGCCAAAAAGGGGGAAGAGGCTAGGGAAGCTGCAAAAAGATTAAGGCTTGAGCAAGAAAAGATGATGGAAGTTGCATTTGGAGATAGCATTTCTATTGTAATATCTCGATTATCATCTCCTGCTCGCACTGTTAGGATACAGGGAGCTCGTCTAGTATTCCATGACCCTAAAATTCCTTGGAAAAACTTCATGCAGAAGCCGCAAATAATAAATCTCCCGTCTAACCGACAGCCAACAATCGACGAGATAAAGGATTGGAGGAAGAATGAACTGTTAAGATACTTTGTAGTTCTTATCAGGGAATCGTCCATATTCAACAGTTGTAAGATGCTACAGGAAGCTGCCGAGGAATTCAAAAAGAGTTTGGACGAAGGAACACTCCCCCATACAGCAAAATATGAAATCCAAACACAAGAATGGAGATCTGGTTACCCACCTGGAAGACTGGATCCTTGTTTTTGATAAATCATCTGAAGGAAGAGCTATCTACCAAAATCGAAACAGGGATGCCTTGCAAAACTAGTGGAAGGGAACCAAGAATGATCCGAAAAGGCCTTGGAGACATGCTGGCTACAGGAGTTATCTTGTAGGATCCTGTATTATATTTTATTTTGTGAACAACAAAAAATTTGTATCTTTATTTTTGCCTAACATTGTAATATTTGCTCTACTTCAATAAAATATATTTTGTCTTGAAAGATTACAACTCGTAATCAACTGTGTTACTGTATCATTACGAAATGAATTTATTTTCTGCAATAAACAAGTATGAAGCTTGTATAGTATTAAAGCTGTAAGAACTTGTCTGCGAACAGTTCATAGGTTAAGTTGTATTCAATTAGATTACACTGTAAAATTGTGCCTGTGCGCCAATCATAAGGTTAAATTGTAATACGCTCTCCTGTTAGATGATATCTTTTAGAACTTGCCTACGAGCAGTTCATATTTTTAGATTAAGTGCCAAAGGCCAGAACATTCGACAGAAGACCAATAAGACAACCTCCCTTTAAAGATGTTTAAAAGGTTTTGGCATCATGTTTTTTTTTTGGGTTTTGGCATCATCAAGAAGTTTTGGCAACTATCAAAGATGTTGCAAAGAAGATTTGGCAATTATCAAAAAGGGGGAAATGGTTGGGAAAACAATATTGTTTTGACAATTACCAAACAGCAAGATCATACAGCAAGACTGGTGTCTCGAAGATATTCATACAGCAAAGTATGGAAGTTGTCCTGAAAAAAATCATACAGCATCAATTCCATACAGCAGCAGTCTAAGATATCCTACAGCATTGCAAACGCAACATATTGGATACAGCATACATGCTGTAAGTATTAAGATCTTCAACACTTATCCAACAGGACGGAAGACCGTTGGAAAGTAATCTACTTTACTAGCTAAAGTCAAGCCCCGTTTTGAAAAGAAGTATTTAAATACTGAAGGGATAAAGTATTTAAATACCATCAGACAGAGATCTTCAATCAAGGAGCAAAAAACGGATCTTGTATATCAACATGTTGGAATAGACTATTGGCTCAATAGATCTATTAGCTAAATGGATCTATTTTCAACGGATCTATTCAGAAGCTATTTATCCCCCAAAATTTGAAGATCAAATAGACAACTATGAACATAGAACAAATACACGATCAATATCTGAAAACCGAGATATACTGAGACACCACGAGATCTTATTAAGAACAGTATATCGAGAGCAAACATATTTCTTCAAAGCATAGTCCCTATCCTAAGAGAAGAAATACAAAGTGCTCAAACCCTTGAACAACACATCATCAGCTCAAAGCTCAAGAAAGTCAAGTTGTTGTTCAACCCGTGATCTTACATTGAAGAAAACCATCAGCCCTGTGTGGACTGAGAAAGCCTTGCTTTTCCTGAACTGTGTGTGACGGATTTTCATTGAAGAGACGAAGCTTCGGAATTGTGTGTGAGCGGTTGAAAGCAACGGTCTTTATATCAATCTGTGTGAATGATACAAGGATAGGTTTGATTATAAATACGTAGTTGTGTACGTAGTATTTATAATAAACATTTTCACTCTTGTGTGGAGGACCAGTGGACGTAGATGGGTTTACCTCGAACCACTTTAAATCTTGTGTTATTTACCTTCTGCAATTTATTGTTTTCATTACTGTGATTATTTTAAGTATACACTGCAAATTATCTTTAACAAGACTTCCGCTACGCACTCTAATTTGTAAAACGCACAGCTTGTTGCTTAAACACTTTTCAAGCTGTATTCTTTATACTTAGTGGCCAACAAACCCCGAACTTGAACTCTTGCTAGTCCCGAGCAAGACCATTTATTTTTCGCACACAACATAAATAAAAAAATAAGGCACACAAATTTAAGAAAAATAATTATATATATATATATATATATATATATATATATATATAGAGAGAGAGAGAGAGAGAGAGAGAGAAATCAAATGCCATTATTACACAACAACCAGCTTTATATAGCAGATAGAAATGAATCAAGATTTAAAATAAATCTACTCTTGATATTGAGGTTAAAACTCGGTTTAATTTGTAATTTCCAAAATGCAAGGTTTTCCCCCAAAAGGTTGACTATTTCCTTTCCCACCCGTGACACACGATTCCCTTAATTGGTTGTACTCGATCACTTTCCGACTCAATTTTAAGGAGAATTTCATCGGCATCATCAAATATTGTGATAGTTCACCAAATTTAGTGTATTAAAATTCAGCGACCAAGTAATTCAAATCTTCTCATAATCTACATCCCTTTTATTTAAGCAATACAAAATAATGCAATGTCCCAAATCGTAAAACTTTCTAATTAGTCCGTGTAGAAAGTGTTCAGTCGACGACTCCCAAGCTCTTCACCCAGGGCATCAGGTTAAAAACCCTTAAAGACTTAATAACTCGAACTAAAAAGGAAAGAAAATAGCGACACGAACAACATTAGATTTTTTCTTTTTTCTTTTTTTAGGGAATCGAGTTTTCGCAGAAAGGTGAAGATCTTGGGAGTCGTCGACTGAACACTTGCTACACGGACTAATTAGAAAGTTTGACGATTTGGGACGTTGCATTATTTTGAAATATATAATTTTAACTGGCTAAATTGATTTAAGAAACTTGTATATAGCTAACTTATTGGTGTTATGGCAAGATCTAGAAATCACTCAAAAAGGATAAACAAAATAAATATATATGTACACAAACTAATCCAACCGAACATTACACCTCACAAGAAGAACAAAAATAAATTCAAACAAACAAACCAATCACACCAAAATCAAAATTTTAGAGAAACCACACAAATTCAAAAACAAATAACCAAATATTTCAAAACACACCACCCCCAAACATAAAGTAACAATTATCCTCAGTTTTTGTAAAAATGAAAATCTAAGGAGAAAAATGGAGTACTCCCTGAAATTTAGCCTTGTGATCCTCCGGGTGCATCGTCAGGGATGTTTTGATAGCGAAAAAGCTTCTCAAAGCATTTCTCCGCTCTTATTTGCCGCTCGATTATTTCATTTTGGCTCTTTACTATCTCTGCATGGGACGTATCTATTCCCAGAACTCTCTACAACAAATCTCTCTCAAACGGCGTGTTGTTATCCCTAGCACTATCATCAGCATCCCAATCCGGCTCACTATTGGCATCCCCCTCCGGCTCCACGTGTGCCCGCTTACTTCTCAACTGCGTACTGTGAATAATAGTGCTTCTGATGTTGAGATGGTCCCCGTGTGTTAATATATCGCCTCCTGCCGGAATTTTAACTTTTTGACTTCTGCAAATACCTGTAATAAGGCAGGGGTACGACTTTTTTGTCTTGTAGGTACTGTGCCGGAATAATGGCTAATGGTGTTATAAATGTGAATTCCCAAATTCATTTTCACTCCTCGGCGGATAGTGTAGATACCTCTCAGATGGCCGATAGAAACCGTAGTCAGAGTCGATGTTGGGTAAATGATCCCGGCGGCCCATATCCATAAGAACCATCCATCATCTATGAGGTCCGACTGATTGTACCGGGGTTTGATGATCCAGATATTGTCATGCAACTCACTCACAAGTTCCCATTGTAGCACCCTTTCATCGATCGTATTCTTATTAGGCAATGTGGAAATGGCAACAGCGTTAGTTGTATCTAACCCCAAATATTTGTTGATCACTTCCAATGAAAAATTTTTAACTTTCCCATTCACCGTTGTCTAATGATACGTGGGCGACCCCTCCTGTCCAATTGATTTGTTGAATGTTTTGTAGAAGTTGAGGGTTAGAGTGGGGTTACCGTTTGGAAGATCAGATACGAACTTCTCCCACCCATTGTCGAAGAATTTCTGGATGAATGGTGTCGTGGTAGTGCCGCGGTCTGGTTGTCCAATGAAATCTTCCATTCGAAAAAGCCTCTCCTTGATTCACCCTATATTTTGTGATTTTTGAGGTGGTGCCGGCTCTTGAGAGGAAGAACCGACCTTTTCTTTTCCTTTTGTAGACTTCCTCGATGCCATCCCTGAAATTATCACAAACAAATACCATTGATATATTTAGCAAATTGCTTTCGTTCGAACTACTATAATGATCAAGTACAATAATCAAAAACACAAAAAAAATTCAAAGATTTTCGTTGTGGCATTTCGTCGGCCACCTTGAGTTCATTGTTATTTAACAAGTTTTTCAACATAATCTAACTCAAATTCTCCAATTCATCACAAACCTTAGAACCAGCAATCCATAAATTCTCTAATATCAACAAAATTAACAATTATCCATGTCCAAAAATCAAAGAAACTTAACAAAGAAAGGCCGATCCAAAGAAAGTCCGAAGAGTCTCCTTACGCTGCCATTGATGGTTTTATTAAAAACAAATAATTTAGATGCGCTTGAGGAAAGTCCGAAGAGTCTCCTTACGCTGCCATTGATGGTTTTATTAAAAACAACAAGAAAAATTACCGAAATAACAATACATAAATTGTGAATAGATGCGCGTCAAGAGGTCAAAAGAAACTCCTTAAGCTGCCAACATTTTCATAATTTTTATTACATCCACTAAATAGTAAAAACAACAAGACTGAAAAGGGATATCAAAGGGAAATGAATGCATCAATTTTGCATTTTCGCACAGTGAAATCTTTCACACAAAAAATATTATCTAGAGCTGGATCTGGCTCAGGAACAAATTTACTAAGTTTTTTAATCATCTCTTCTGGTGTTGTTGCAACGACTATGATTCATTTAGCACGCTCTGAAATAAAACCTTTTTCAGAAGAGTAGTTGACGAACGACAGTAAACCATCGAAGAAACCATTAACATTTAGCAGACATATTAGTTTATTATGAACATTTAGCTGAGATCTGGTAACCATATAAAAATTTCCTCAAGAGTGCCAAAACCACCCGTAAGGGTGATAAAGCCATCGGCATTATTCATCATGTGAGTTATGCGGTCTTGCATATTCACAGTTGTGAACGCATATCCATTGGTTGCCCCGGTGATTTTACTTTCAGCTAGAGATATTGGAATGATTCCCAACACTTTTACACCTTCCATATAGGCAGAAACAGTAGTGCGTCCCATCAATCCTATACTGTAACACCCCGAGATATTTAGAATAATTACAGAGTCGTAACCTTTTTATAAGAATTTACAAGGCTAAAATTTAAGAAATGCGAAAATAAAACAAAACTACCACTGAAATTTAGAATTCAATAACCAGTTCAAATGAATCCTTTATTACAAGCGTCTCAAAACATCAACAGGACACGCGTGCTCGAGTACTAAAAATCAAACCAGAAAGACAAATCAATATAAATAACATCACTGAGCCCCTTCGTCATCATGGGTGCTTTGGTTGCTTCCCCGCTCCTAGGCTACCTGAACATCAAAACAAATGTCCACTCCCGAAGGGGTTAGCAAAACAATGCTAGTACAAGTATCGTAATACATAAAATCGGATATGCAACAACAATGCATAACAATATACACACTACGGACTTCCACTACCGGAATCCAATGATGCGAATCCACATGATTCCATCAACACAACATGGGTATTCCAATGATCCAGCGCCCTCAGCATAGATCCCAAGATGATTCCATCGGACCAACACGAGGTGGAAAAACCCGTCCAATGATCCAGCACCCTCAGCATAGATCCCAAGATGATCCCATCGGACCAACACGAGATGGACATCTGATCCAGTGCCCTCAGCATAGATCGCTCGATCCCTTCGGATCAACATAACATACACAAACACAACTATGCATACACATATGCAAAAAATCGAGATGTCTATCAACATGAACATACAAGTAATCGATAACGAATATCATGACAATTCAACGGAAATGATCTCATGCTCAACAACATGAATAAACAGTATGCATGATCAAAATCACCAATATTAACAAATTTCAAAAATACGATACTTGCCTCAGGAATGGCGATAAGGATTGCTACTACGAATAGGCTTCAACTCGCTCGAAGAATTCTCACTCGATCACCTCACCAAAATCCAAACCTTCATCGAACAATAATACCGGTATAACTAACGGTTCCGGATTATCGTTCTAATCATCAAACGAATCACCAAAAGGCATGTTATACCTTATCATGGCAATCGAACTAATATGCCCCAACTTATTCGATTGAATCGACACTACGTTATTCGACCGAGCAACAATCTCATAGAATACTATCCAAGTTCGAACACATCTTTTTGGTCGAATGATACAATATGAAATGAAATTCAACTTAGAAGGATTCTAATCATATTCTAACATAACAAGATAGCAAAAACACTTCGACGAATCATCATAAGAACTTATTCACTAGGTTCATCGTGATTATCATATCCTTCTAGGAATTAACCTTAAGCTCAATCCATTAACTTGTCCAACGAAATGCTCGATAATATAATTCCTAAGAACTTAGATAATCTCCAAAAACTTGTTATAATTGGGTTCATAATCTCAGGATTCTATATTCAAGAGTCTAATCACTATAAGGTTCGTTCAACATGTTCAACAACAAAAGAGAACCGAAGCATAACCGAATTTATTCTTCTAAAACCATGATGTACGACTCCTCACGAATATAACTGATTTGGTAAACTTAGAACAGGTCCAAAACATCAGAGAGAACATGCTAAACCAGTTGGTGAAGGATCACTTACCTCAATATAGTGACGAACAACGAAGAACTTGAAGAAGCTCAACACCGTAAGCTTGAACACCAATCCACAAAGGTCTATGATCTTCAAAATCAAACTAGGACGATGATATGGGAGTTATATTGTGCTGGATAGTCCTGAGATGGCAAAAAACGAAGATGGAGTGGGAAAGAAATGAAATGGGGGTGAATAGTTATAAATAGAATTCTAACCATTACGTACGTTACCTATACTCCATTACGTACGTAAAAGCCTTAACGTACGCTATACTCGATCCTTAGCATACGTTAACGTCTGGCCAAAGCTCACTGACCTGATTCTGGCATTCGCTTACGTACATTATCATACAGCTTACGTACGTAACCTATAACACCCCCAGATCCGACCGGGAATATTACAGCGCCGTGGGCCCCGAGATGGAACCCACAAGGCTGAAAGAAATTTTCGCAAACATTTACAAAACGCCCAAGAGGCTAACGACGGTATTATCTATTAAAACCATTCGAAGATTTATAAAACTCGTTTATCAAACCGTCGTAAAAACTCATTTGAAACCACAAGGCCCGAAATGCCAAGACTCAACAGTTTAAGTACATACGTTAAGCTATCGCTTACACGTGCGAGAATAGATTTAGAGAACGATCGCCAAGGTAACCTAAGTTACCAAATACCAAAAGACCATTTAAAAATACTCACGCGGCGGAAAAGACAAACGATTAAAATACTCTAGCAATGGAATACAACAACTGAGCAAGCTCAATACACAAATACATGTTCTAGCCGGTATCCTCAGGAAGCTCATCTCTCCACGACCGCTACAAGCTTGATAATCCAAGAACCTAAAAGAAAGCCCACGACGGGTCACCATAATATCCAACAATGATAACCATCACATCACGTCAATAATTACATATCAATGGAAATACTAAGTAAGAATACGACCAATGTAATCTTACCGTCTTAACTTTACGAAAATCCACAATTCGTATCCTTAACATCACCATGAGATAATACCAAAATATCATGCGGTATCTCAAAAATACACAAGGTTCTCAAAAACATTATCATAACTTGCGATACGGAAATTATACGAACTCTGGCCAATTCAATCCATCGGATGACGTCGACAATTTCAATACGAAAATCGATTGTCCATCAAAGACAAGTATCAAGGAAATACGGAACATACCTCAAGATACGAAATACCATTTCCATCACGTCAGTCTAATCCGAGATCAGATCCACACAACATACGGACATGGTCCTAACACAAGACCTACAAATGCATACTCATATGACAACGTCAATATGATCACAACAATAATGACAATGTATACTTATGGCAAATCCATAATATACATATGCACAACAACAATACATGGCAATCCGATGATCCAGCGTTCACTGCCTAGATCCCCCGATGATCCCGTCAGACCAACCCGAGGTGGAAAACCCGTCCGATGATCCAGGGGAAGCTAGCATAGATCCCCCGATGATCCCGTCGGACCAACACGAGGTGGACATATGACAACAATACACAACTGCACAAAGCAGCAGACACAATACACGACAACAACAATGCACAAACGCATGACAACAACGATACGAATGTATCATGACATAATCGACACAAATGATAAAATAGATTAGAGTACTTGCCCCGAGTCCTTCGAGAATGATCTCAATGTCTAAACCATCACGAACCATTATCCTCAATACTCGACGGTCCAAAGTATCACGAATTACAGATAATTCATATCTCCGTCTTTATCACAATATATCCTCGATATACCAATAACAAAAGTAAATCATATACATTATGATTCAGATTCCCAAAACTCGAATACGATTTATAATCTCAAATCTCCTGTGATTACGATTATAAACATTGCTATACGAATTATACACGAATGAAACAGAAACCATTCATTAAATATTATGAACTGAGCAAGTAATAACTTACCTCGATACCGATGAAGCTGTTACCAATTCCATTTCTGTCATCTACAAGTCCCTCGGTCCCGACCAAAGCAATTCACGAACATACTCAAGCTCGACCGCAACACACGGTTGTAATCACCGATCAATATTCTCAACCTATTACAGTAATCGATAGACAACAAGTTCGATAACAATCAACAATCGATAAAACCAATTCACAAACCCAACGGCTCGACAATATCTCGATTAAACACTAGTCGAATTAATCCTACTCAAACCGTACGAATTTACAACCACAACACGAAAATATCACTTTACGGCTTCTTAGCGCACGTTAATCACCTAACGTGGCGTGCGCTAAGTTGCTCCCGTTAGCGCGCTAGGCGATAACGTAGCGTGCGCTAATGCCGATGATGCATGTTTTTGGATACCGATCTACTTATGGCGATTTCAAGAACACCAAGTGATTCTGAATCATGTTCAAAGCTATCAAAACAACGAAATCCGATATCCTTTAACATATAAACAATCATCCAACTTATAATCCAAGTTCTATATCCATATATCATCTTTCTTAATATTAATACACGAAACGTCAAAAACGTAACCACACTTCCTTAATCTTCCATTACAAAGAGTAATCATCTACAATAACATCAACATCCGAAACTGAGGAGAAGGATTAATCCACTTATCTCAAGAAAGCGAAGCGACACAATCTAAATCACAAGAATCATATTAATATCATCATACTCCGGTATACCATCTCATAATCATGCTTGTCAAACTTGTTTATGTAATAATCATCAACATTCAATCCAAAACGAAATCCAAAGATGAAAAGTGATTACCTTTATGAAGGAATGGATTGATTTCCAAGGTTGAATCCATTTCCAAGAATCACCAATGATTTCAAGAACAAAGCTTTAATCCATGATTTCCATCTTTAATCTTGTTAAAGATCACCACCTCACCGTGCTTGGGAACCTCAAGAACCTCCCAAAGCTCTCTCTATCGACTGAAAGTGAAAGAATGGACGAAATGCTTCATAATACCCGTCTGTCCCTTATATAGACTGCATTACTAGCGTGCGCTAACTGACCTTTGTTAGCGTGCGCTATCGTAGTCCAGAGACTACTGTCTGGCTTCGTACATGAGCTTACGTACGTAATGCCCATGCATTAGCGTACGTAATTTACACTCTCTAGCGTACGCAAGTCCTTGCGTTTAGCGTGCGCTAACATTAGTTGACTCGTTTGTCTGTATGCTCCGAACACGGGTCCACACGCCGACAGCTCTGACTAGGATAAGATTCCTTTTTGTCCCAATATACAGTTAGCGTGCGCTAATCAACATGCATTAGCGTGCGCTAACACTACATTACAACATCCGTTGACTTATCAGAACGTGCGCCGAAAGCAGTCGGGTCCACACGCAGATTCCTTTCGATGCATGCGCACTAGCGTACGCTAACCTATAAACGTAGCGTGCGCTAATCCTGCACGATAGCGTGCGCTACTCATGATTATTAGCGTGCGCTAATAATGTTACACTTAGCCATTTTCAGCTATTCTTTTCCAACGTCTCAACATACAGAATACGAACATACGGCATACTGAATACATATACTTCTTACATCGATTGTCGACCAAGTACGACAATTATACAAATACAGATGTCTCGGTCCTTTAATTATTTTACCCATACTGTACAGATTCCATGCTGTACAACATAACTCGGATAACATTAAACAATAGTAATAGAAATTCCGGATATTACATACTACACCACTTAAAATAAGTTTCGTCCTCGAAACTTGCAATCCGTCATAAAAACAAATAAACCGTTCAACCAAAATATCCCAAAATAATCACAACGATGAATCATCATTATTACCGAATAACTAAAATAGCATACTTACATGTGGCCAAGTCGACGATCTTCTAAGATACTAGCAAGTGACTTTACTGAAAAGCCTCAACACGCTTACAATAACAATTCCATAAGTCCCAACCAGATATATTATCGGCAAATGAAATAATCTATCCGTGTTAGATCTTGTGCTGATCGCACAATCAAATCCCAATCGATACAAATCAATAATACGATACATCGTGAAACAAGCGCCCAACACAATGGCAACGAATCCCGAAATATCAACACAAAATCAACGCTCGGATGATCACCGGAATGATCAACCCATAAATTAATCGAGAATATCATTGACATGATGAACTCTAATATGACCAATCCAAAGGTCGAAACGCAATCGAGAATATCATCACCATGATAAACTCCAACACGGTCAACACGGAACCACGGAAGCAGGATATACGAAAGAATAGCATTCTCAAAGCGACAAACCAATCACATACGGTGGATCTCAATAAAAAAACCTGACAGTCGAACATACTCCTAGGTAAACGAACAAACAATCAGAACCCGACGAAAAAATCCAATCATACATGGAGTGGGAACGACCACTCAATATCAAAACCCACCAAAGATGGGGTCACCCTCCCCAAATCTATACTTACAAAGAAATCATTCAAAATTCACTATGATAAAATCGCGCTAATACCGTACCAATGGAATCACATAACACACATGTCCGGTTTCATAAAATCCATGATTCCAAAATTACATCACGTGCATGAATCTACAACACGCAACATATCTCTCTCATTCAATAGATCAACCGATCATCCTGGATAACCAAAGCGCCATACTAAAGTTCGAATCTCTTTTCCTCGTACCATACTGATGTCTTATCCAGTTCGTGAATCTCATTTAGAACTTCACCACGATATGCATTATGCATTAAATGCGTATGTACCTCGATCACATTTTCAAAACCAGTTTGAAATCATATATTCTTGTCACGAAGACAATTTTGAAAGTTCTTTCAAAAATTTCAAAACTAAAAACATAAATTTTCGTAAGACTACGAAATTAATTTTTGAAAAATTAAAGCGGCTCGCAAATGCCAAGTGTTCGATAACGCTTCCTTCGAATCCACACGATTTCGAAGTTTTAAAAATGAAAACTATGCAAATGATTGACCGCATCTATACTCCTGTATACCAATTCGACTCGTCACAAATTCCACTGACATTCCATTGGAAAACCACACGATAGAGTTTCAAAATCTCAATAAATAAACTCCGACCAAAACTCCTTTATCCACATATGGCTCACAACGTCGACCATATCCCATTCTGGATCACCTCAACTATGTTATGACAAAATATTGAAACAAATCAACACAGCGAAAGGCTTCCCGAGAAGTTTCATTTGAACAAGTAAAGCAAAACCTCGAAAGGCGGAAATAAAATCGATAAACGATTGGTAAAATATTTTATTAATCTCGGGAGTTTTAGAAAACAAAAAAGCCTTTTGAAATATTAGGGTCTCAGCCCGTATCTCGTTCCGCATTACAAGGAGTTTAAAAAGTAGGAAACTCTTTTTCGGACCCCAAGTCCTGAGTTATAAAACAATTTCAAAAATCTATTGGGTCTCGGCCCAAAAATCATTTACGGTAAAACATTCATTTTGAAAAGTACCATTTTCAAATGCTCAAAAGCAGTTTCATGTATTTCCAAAATGACTTAACATGACTACATGTTCTTCTCAACAATTCCCAGTCCTTCTCCCGAATACACAATTCTGTTCCAAAACTTAACCGACATATTGATTTTCCAAAATCATAGCTTCTCGAGATCATCAATCCTGTCCCAAATCTGTCAACTTATACCGTAACGCATGATATCTGCTGAATCTCAAAACATATCAACTTAGAACGGCAATAAATCTTAATGAAATTCAAAAATCCAATTACTTACAGATCGTGAAGCCGACGATTCCCCGTGATACTGGCACATGCCTCGACTCTAGAAATTACTCGACATGGATATTTTCAAAACACACATTTTGCAAACTCAGTGCAACTCGAGAACACAACACAACTTTATCTGAAGAAACACGTTAACACCATTTGAAAAAGTTACAACAATCCCGATTACCACCGGTAAATCACATAACGCACAAGCCCGAGTGAACAACAAAAACCCAGAGCTCAAACACTTGTCAACCGACAACTCGAATGACACGACAAAAGCACGACCCAACTCGACCCAAATGCCTAGGTTTTCTCAACCTAAGCTCCGATACCATATTCTGTAACACCCCCAGATCCGACCGGGAATATTACAGCGCCGTGGGCCCCGAGATGGAACCCACAAGGCTGAAAGAAATTTTCGCAAACATTTACAAAACGCCCAAGAGGCTAACGACGGTATTATCTATTAAAACCATTCGAAGATTTATAAAACTCGTTTATCAAACCGTCGTAAAAACTCATTTGAAACCACAAGGCCCGAAATGCCAAGACTCAACAGTTTAAGTACATACGTTAAGCTATCGCTTACACGTACCGACAGAATAGATTTAGAGAACGATCGCCAAGGTAACCTAAGTTACCAAATACCAAAAGACCATTTAAAAATACTCACGCAGCGGAAAAAGACAAACGATTAAAATACTCTAGCAGCGGAATACAACAACTGAACAGAAGCTCAATACACAAATACATGTTCTAGCCAGTATCCTCCGGGAAGCTCATCTTTCCACGACCGCTACAAGCTTGATAATCCAAGAACCTAGAAAGAAAGCCCACGACGGGGTCAGCCATAATATCCAACAATGATAACCATCACATCACGTCAATAATTACATATCAATGGAAATACTAAGTAAGAATACGACCAATGTAATCTTACCGTCTTAACTTTACGAAAATCCACAATTCGTATCCTTAACATCACCATGAGATAATACCAAAATATCTGTACGGTATCTCAACAATACCCAAGGTTCTCAAAAACATTATCATAACTTGCGATACGGAAATTATATGAACTCTGGCCAATTCAATCCATCGGATGACGTCGACAATTTCAATACGAAAATCGATTGTCCATCAAAGACAAGTATCAAGGAAATACGGAACATACCTCAAGATACGAAATACCATTTCCATCACGTCAGTCTAATCCGAGATCAGATCCACACAACATACGGACATGGTCCTAACACAAGACCTACAAATGCATACTCATATGACAACGTCAATATGATCACAACAATAATGACAATGTATACTTATGGCAAATCCATAATATACATATGCACAACAACAATACATGGCAATCCGATGATCCAAAGCGTTCCGCCTAGATCCCCGATGATCCGTCGGACCAACCCGAGGTGGAAAACCCGTCCGATGATCAGCGCACGCTAGCATAGATCCCCGATGATCCGTCGGACCAACACGAGGTGGACATATGACAACAATACACAATCGCACAAAACAAGCAACACAATACACGACAACAACAATGCACAAACGCATGACAACAACGATACGAATGTATCATGACATAATCGACAAAATGATAAAATAGATTAGAGTACTTGCCCGAGTCCTTCGAGAATGATCTCAATGTCTAAACCATCACGAACCATTATCCTCAATACTCGGCGGTCCAAAGTATCACGAATTACGGATAATTCATATCTCCGTCTTTATCACAATATATCCTCGATATACGATAACAAAAGTAAATCATATACATTATGATTCGATTCCCAAAACTCGAATACGATTTATAATCTCAAATCTCCTGTGATTACGATTATAAACATTGCTATCTGAATTATACGAATGAAACGGAAACCATTCATTAAATATTATGAATTGAGCAAGTAATAACTTACCTCGATACCGATGAAGCTGTTACCAATTCCATTTCCGTCATCTACAAGTCCCTCGGTCCCGACCAAAGCAATTCACGAACATACTCGAGCTCGACCGCAACACACGGTTGTAATCACCGATCAATATTCTCAACCTATTGCAGTAATCGATAGACAACAAGTTCGATAACAATCAACAATCGATAAAACCAATTCACAAACCCAACGGCTCGACAATATCTCGATTAAACACTAGTCGAATTAATCCTACTCAAACCAGCACGAATTTACAACCACAACACGAAAATACTGCACTTTGTGGCTTCTTAGCGCACGTTAATCACCTAACGTAGCGTGCGCTAAGTTGCTCCCGTTAGCGCGCGCTAGGCGATGGCGTAGCGTGCGCTAATCTTTGAACGGATGCATGTTTTTGAATACCGATCAACTTATGGCGATTTCAAGAACACCAAGTGATTGAATCATGTTCAAAGCTATCAAAACAACGAAATCCGATATCCTTTAACATATAAACAATCATCCAACTTATAATCCAAGTTCTATATCCATATATCATCTTTCTTAATATTAATACGAAGCGTCAAGAACGTAACCACACTTCCTTAATCTTCCATTACAAAGAGTAATCATCTACAATAACATCAACATCCGAAGCGAGGAGAAGGATTAATCCACTTATCTCAAGAAAGCGAGCGACACAATCTAAATCACAAGAATCATATTAGTATCATCATACTCCGGTATACCATCTCATAATCATGCTTGTCAAACTTGTTTATGTAATAATCATCAACATTCAATCCAAAACGAAATCCAAAGATGAAAAGTGATTACCTTTATGAAGGAATGGATTGATTTCCAAGGTTGAATCCATTTCCAAGAATCACCAATGATTTCAAGAACAAAGCTTTAATCCATGATTTCCATCTTTAATCTTGTTAAAGATCACCACCTCACCGTGATTGGGAACCTCAAGAACCTCCCAAAGCTCTCTCTATCGATGAAAGTGAAAGAATGGACGAAATGCTTCATAATACCCGTCTGTCCCTTATATAGATCGCATTACTAGCGTGCGCTAACATCTCATGTTTAGCGTGCGCTAAGGCTTTAGCGTGCGCTAATCGACCTTTGTTAGCGTGCGCTATCGTAGTCCGAGACTACATGCGGCTTCGTACATGAGCTTACGTCGTAATGCCCATGCATTAGCGTCGTAATTTACACTCTCTAGCGTCGCAAGTCCTTGCGTTTAGCGTGCGCTAACATTAGTTGACTCGTTTGTCTGTATGCTCCGAACACGGGTCCACACGCCGGCTCACGACTAGGATAAGATTCCTTTTTGTCCCAATATACGATTAGCGTCGCTAATCAACATGCATTAGCGTGCGCTAACACTACATTACAACATCCGTTGACTTATCGAACGTGCGCGAGCGGTCGGGTCCACACGCAGATTCCTTCCGATGCATGCGCACTAGCGTCGCTAACCTATAAACGTGGCGTGCGCTAATCACGCGATAGCGTGCGCTACTCATGATTATTAGCGTGCGCTAATAATGTTACACTTAGCCATTTTCAGCTATTCTTTTCCAACGTCTCAACATACAGAATACGAACATACGGCATACTGAATACATATACTTCTTACATCCAATTGTCGACCAAGTACGACAATTATACAAATACAGATGTCTCGGTCCTTTAATTATTTTACCCATACTGTACAGTTTCCATGCTGTACAACATAACTCGGATAACATTAAACAATAGTAATAGAAATTTCGGATATTACATAACCTATACACTTAGCGTATGTTAACAACACATCCTAACATACGTTAAGCCAAGTTGACTTGCTGAGTTGGAAAGCCGTCCAGGTTCACGCGGAGTATCTCACATATTTTCTCCCAGTCCCCACACGCTGACCCTTGTCTGATCTTGAATTGACTGAAGATTACGTACGTTAAGCTTAAGCTATAACGTACATTATATTACCATCGTATTGTACGTTAAAATCATCATCTAGCGCATGTTATGACGTGCAGAACCATGCATGCGAAAATGTTGGAAATACAAAAACGTAGGTATACGAATACGGGAAACCAATCTTCGATTAATAATGCCACAAAGTCG
Organism: Orobanche coerulescens; assembly: GCA_033398695.1. NCBI lineage: Eukaryota > Viridiplantae > Streptophyta > Magnoliopsida > Lamiales > Orobanchaceae > Orobanche > Orobanche coerulescens. The sequence goes on along the minus strand of CM065812.1, from coordinate 125,251,557 downwards.
AATGCGACAATTTCGAAAACAGGATAAATATACAATAATTATCTGGGCATTACATACTACCCCTCTAAAAAGAAGTTTCGGCCCGAAAATTAAAACGAAAAAAAAATCTGAGTATCTCAACTTCATACTATCTTCAGTCTCCTAAGTTGCTTCTTCGACTCCATGTCGGGACCACTGAAATTTAACTAAAGAGATCGGTTTATTCCTCAACTGTTTGACCCGACTCTCGAGTATCTTGATCGGATTTTCTTTGAACGAACCGTCATTAGCTACTTCAATCTCTCCAAAATCGATGATATGACTAGGATCCGGTACATATTTCCGTAATTGGGATATGTGGAATACATTATGAACATGACTCAACTATGGCGGTAAGGCCAACCTATACGCCAGCTCCCCAACTCTTTCAAGGATTTCGAATGGTCCGATATATCTCGGACTCAGCTTCCCTTTCTTCCCAAAATGGAAAATTTCCCGAGTAGGAGAAACCTTCAGTAGCACATAGTCCCCAATTACAAACTCTAACGGGCGATGCCGCACATCTGCATAAGACTTCTGTCGACTCTGGGCAGTCAACAGCCTTTCACGAATCAGAGCTACTTTCTCTTGAGTCTGAATTATCAACTCTGGTTTAGTTCCGATCAAATCAGAAGAATCATCCCAACACATGGGCGATCTGCTTCTTCTCCCGTACAATGTTTCAAATGGTGCCATCTTAATGGAAGCATGCCAACTATTGTTGTAGGTAAATTCGATCAACGGCAAATGAATCTCCCAATCGGTTTACTAATCCAAGGCACAAGATCTTAGCATAACTTCTACTATTTGTATAGTCCTTTCGGACTGTCCGTCCGTCTGAGGATGATAAGTTGTGCTAAAGTTCAGCTCGATTCCCAAGGCCTTGTGAACTGCCTTCCAAAAGTGTGACACAAAGCGACCATCCCGGTCCGAAATAATGGTCTTCGGCGTACGATGCAATCAGACTATCTCTGCAATAAACACCCATGCCAATTTATCGGGTCCCCAAGTATCCTTAATACCTAGGAAGTGATCCGACTTGGTTAGTCGATCAACTATTACCCAAATCATGTCCATCCCTGTCCTGGTCCTCGGCATATTGGTGATAAAGTCCATCGATATATCCTCCCACTTCCATTCAAGGATCGGAAGTGGTTTCAACATTCCAGCCGGTCGTTGATGTTAAATCTTAACCTGTTGACAAGTTAAGCACTTCAAGATGTATTCCGCCATGTCCTTCTTCATATTTCCCCACCAGAAATTTTGTTTTAGATCCTTATACATCTTACTGGTGCCTGGATGAATAGAAAAGGGCGTGCTGTGGGCTTCCTTCATGATGGTCTGCTTCGAAACATCGTCGTCGGGGACGCAAAGTCGACTTTGGAATCTTAGAACTCTATTATCCTATATCACAAATCCGGGGGCCTTTCCTTTGTTCACTTCATCACGTAACCGAAAAATCAGAGAATCATCCAACTGTTTAGGTTTGATTTCTTGAATTATTAATGAAGTTAATTCCATCATACATAGCTGCCCTTGGACTCTTTGCGACCATACTTCAATTCCTTCGTGAATCAGTTCTCGTTGAATGTTGGATTGGGACATAAGTGCTTCCAACACTAAAAACGAAACAGGTTTGCAGCTCAGTGCATCAGCTACCATGTTCACTTTGCCTGGGTGATAAAGAATCTCCAGGTCGTAATCTTTGATCAATTCCAGCCATCTCTTATGCCTCATGTTTAATTCCTTCTGACTGAAAATATACTTGAGACTCTTATGATCTGTGAATATTTGACAATCAATGCCATATAGATAATGTCGCCAAATCTTCAGGGCAAAGACGACAGCTGCTAACTCTAAATCATGAGTCGGGTAGTTAACCTTGTATGGTTTCAACTGTCGAGAGGCATAAGCAATCACTCTATCCTTCTGCATCAACACGCAACCCAGACCCTGATTTGAAGCATCGCTGTATACCATGAATCCATCGGTCCCATCTGGTAGTGCTAGTACTTGAGCCGTTGTCAGTCTTTTCTTAAGTTCATCAAAGCTAGTCTAACACTTCTCATCCTACATGAATTTTTGAGTCTTCTGCAACAACTGAGTAAGTGGACGAGCAATTTTGGAAAATCCTTCCACAAAACGGCGATAATATCCAGCAAGTCCTAAGAAACTTCGGACTTCCTTCACGTTCTTAGGAGATTCCCACTCCAAGATTGCCTCAACTTTCTTCGGGTCCACCTAAACTCCATCGGACAATATCACGTGCCCAAGGAACGTTACTTCCTTAAGCCAGAACTCGCATTTAGAAAGTTTCGCATAAAGCTGTTCATTCCTCAAAGTATTTAAAACGATACACAAATGCTCTGCATGCTCTTCTGGATCCTTCGAATAAATCAAGATGTCATCGATGAAAACGACCACGAATTTATCCAAGTATTCTAAGAATACCCGATTCATCAATTGCTTAAACATCGCAGGAGCATTAGTAAGTCCGAATGGCATCACCACAAATTCATAGTGCCCATACCGGGATCTGAAAGCTAATTTTGGTATATCTGATTCCTTAATTCTCAACTGATGGTATCCTGATCTCAAGTCGATCTTCGAGAATACCGTTGCCCCCTGCAGTTGATCAAATAAGTCGTCGATCTGAGGTAGTGGGTACTTATTCTTGATCGTCACCTTGTTTATCTCCCTGTATCAATACACAATCGGAGGGATCCATCCTTCTTTCGGACAAAAAGAACGGGTGCTCCCCAATGGGAAACGCTAGGTTGAATGTAGCCCTTCTACAACAATTCGTCAAGCTATTTCTTTAAATCGTACATCTCATTTGGTGCCATACGGTATGGTGCTCTGGAAATAGGTGTGGCTCCTGGTTCCAATTCAATATTAAACTCTATAGCCCTTCACGGAGGTAATTCGGGTAGTTCGTCAGGCAATACGTCAGAGAATTCGTTCGCCACTAGAATATATGAGAGCTCTACTCCTTCTTCCTTTTTCATAGCATAACACCAAAACCCGTGACAACCCTGTTTTAGCAACTTAACCGCTTTCATGGCTTTGATTACTTTCCCTGAGCTTCCTGGTCTCCATCCTTCGAATAAGTGTTCAGACCCGCCATTAGCAATAATCGAAACAACTCTCTTCCGATAATTCAAAATAGCCCCATAGCGGTTGAGCCAACCATCTCCAAGAATTAAATCGTCACCATGGATGTCGACCACAATAAGATTTGACGGCCAATTTCTCCCTCCTATAGACACAGGAAAGTCCCTAGCTTCTAGAGTTCCCACAATCCTCTATCCACTCGGAAAGCCCACAACATAAGGCTCACAATCATGTAAACACGCGATTTTCAAACGATTAACACATTTCAAAGATACGAAAGAATGTGTAGCTCCTGAATCGAATAAGACACTAACTGGTTGCAAAAGGATCTGAATCGTACCTGATCAGTGTTCTGATCATCTGATCTCCTCATCTCATAAAGGCGTGGAGGAACTGACCCAGCACTAGATGCCTCTCGTTTCCCGACATTTTGCTGTTGAAAACCACTTTGCTGTGTCAGGTTCACACTTGTCTCCTTCGGAACTTGTGCTGGAGTGCGAGTACCCATTGATCTAGTCACATTTCCACAACAAGTCGCACGATGTCCTTCCTGCCCACATTTAAAACAGGTCATGGAAGGAGCGAAGCAATCACGCCGAACATGCCCTGCTCAACCACATTTATAACATTTCTTTGATGCATCTGAAACCGTTGATGTTGTCCAGAACTTCTTTCCACCTCGAGAAGGATACGAAGGTTTCCTGGATGAATGAAAAGAGGACTGGCCCTTGTGGGGCCCACTACTCTTGTTCTCAGTGAAGTTTCCAGACACTTTCTGCTTCTTTGCTTCCGCCAATTTCTCCACCGTTGTCACTTTCATCTTGTATGCCAGTGCTTTGTCCTGATACTGTCGCAGAGTAGTACATTCAATTCCGGACATATATTGCTGAATCTCCGGCATCCGCATGTCAAAATGGAAAATCTTTCCCACCTCGGTCCTGACCAAATGTCGCATACAGGTCAGCTGGTGATTAAAAGTCTTAATTATGTCCGTCACATACGCCTCCAGATTCTGCGGTGAGAAAAACGCTCGGACTCTACCCTCTCTAACTGGACGAGGACAATATTGTGCTTCCATCATTAATTCGAATTCTGTCTAGTCTGCATGGTGATCCTCAGGTCAAATGGCCTCCGACCAGTCGAAAGATTCCCCAGTAGAAAATACTGAGTGATCGGAACTTTTCGGTCATCGGGGAAGTTGATTCCCACAAATATCTTTTCCAATTCCTTCAGCCAGTGATCCCAAATAGGCATCTCTGCAGAACCGTCAAATTTTGGTGGGTGCAATTTGACCACTTCCGTAAGCCACTTCTCTCCCCGATTATCCTCGTTGCGCTGCTGGCCCATCATCGTCTGCATGCGTTCAACCACCTGAGCAAACTGGGTCATCTGAGCGACCAGTTGTTGAAGCACTCCCGCCATGTTAGGATTTGCGTCATCATTTACTGATTCATGTTGTCCTCCAAAATGGGAATCTGTTTGATTAATTGATACATCTGGGATAGATGATGAATCTTCCTATCTCGCATTACCACGTCCGCATCCACGACTGCGTCCGCGTCCACGACCTCCTCTCAACATACTGTAAACACAAATACTCAATATCCAGGGCAAAAACTTTTAAAATAAAATCCGTCAATATCCACAAAACACAAAATAAATAAAACGGTAGTATATTAGATTAGAAAACTTACAACCACGTTCCACATGACGACGCTGGCTGTGCAGTGATTTTACAACGGCCCATAAATTAAATGATGTAAACAGACCTAACTAAAACCCGACTGCCAAGATATCCATGAATCTTAGCTCCGATATCATATTATGTAGCACCCCGAGATATACGGAATAATTACAGCACCGTAAATCCTTTTTATAAGAATTTACAAGGCTAAAATTTAAGAAATGCGAAAATAAAACAAAACTACAACTGAAATTTAGAATTCAATAACCAGTTCAAATGAATCCATTATTACAAGCGTCTCAAATCATCAACAGGACACGCGTACTCGAGTACTAAAAATCAAACCAGAAAGACAAAGCAATATAAATAACATCACTTAGCCCCTTCGTCATCTTGTCGGTACTGTGGTTGCTTCCCCGCTCCTCGACTACCTGAACATCAAAACAAATGTCCATCCCCGAAGGGGTTAGCAAAATGATTCTAATACAAGTATCGTAATACATAAAATTGAATATGCAACAACGATGCATAACAAAATACACAATACGGACTTCCGCTACCGGAATCCAACGATGCGAATCCACATGATTCCATCAACACGACATGGGTATTCCAATGATCCAGCGCCCTCAGCATAGATCCCAAGATGATCCCGTCGGACCAACACGAGGTGGACATCTGATCCAGCGCCCTCAGCATAGATCGCTCGATCCCTTCGGATCAACACAACATACACAAACATAGCTATGTATACACATATGCAAAACATCGAGATGTCCATCAACATGAACATACAAGTAATCGATAACGAATATCATGACAATTCAACGGAAATGATCTCATGCTCAACAACATGAATAAACAGTATGCATGATCAAAATCACCAATATTAACAAATTTCAAAATACGATACTTGCCTCGGGAATAGCGATAAGGATTGCTACTACGTATAGGCTTCAACCCGCTCGAAGAATTCTCACTCGATTAGCTCACCAAAATCCAAACCTTCATCGAACAATAATACTGGTATAACTAACGGTTCCGGATAATCGTTCTAATCATCAAACGAATCATCAAAAGGCATGTTATACCCTATCATGGCAATTGAACTAATCTGCTCCAAGTCATTCGGTTGAATAGACACTACGCTATTCGGCCGAGCAACAATCTCATAGAATACTATCCAAGTTCAAGCACATCTTTTCGGTCGAATGATACAATATGAAATGAAATTCAACTTAGGAGGATTCTAATCATATTCTTCCATAACAAGATATCGAAAACACTTCTACGAATCATCATAAGAACTTATTCACTAGGTTCATCTTGATTATCATCTCCTTCTAGGAATTAACCTTAAGCTCAATCCATTAACTTCTCCAACGAAATGCTCGATCATATAATTCCTAAGAAATTAGATAATCTCCGAAAACTTATTATAATTGGGTTCATAATCTCAGGATGCTATATTCAAGAGTCTAATCACTATAAGGTTCGTTCAACATGTTCAACAACAAAAGAGAACTGAAGCATAACCGAATTTATTCTTCTAAAACCATGATGTACGACTACTCATGAATATAACTGATTTGGTAAACTTAGAACAGGTCCAAAACATCACTGAGAACTTGCTAAACCAGTTGGTGAAGGATCACATACCTCAATATAGTGACGAACAATGAAGAACTTGAAGAAACTCAACACCATAAGCTTGAACACCAATCCACAAGGGTCTATGATCTTCAAAATCACGCTAGGACGATGATATGGGAGTTATATTGTGCTGGATAGTCCTCAGATGGCGAAAAACGAAGATGGAGTGGGGAAGAAATTAAATGGGGGTTAAGGGTTATAAATAGAATTCTAACCATTACGTACGTTACCTATACTCCATTATGTACATAAAAGCCTTAGCGTACGCTATACTCGATCCTTAGCATACATTAACGTTTGGCCAAAGCTCACTGACCTAATTCTGGCATTCGCTTACGTACGTTATCATACAACTTACGTACGTAACCTATACACTTAGCGTATGTTAACAACACATCCTAACATATGTTAAGCCAAGTTGACTTGCTGAGTTGGAAAGCCGTCCAGGTTCACGTGGAATATCTCACATATCTTCTCTTAGTCCCCACACGCCGACCCTTGTCTGATCTTGAATTGACTGAAGATTACGTACGTTAAGCTTAAGCTATAATGTACGTTATATTACCATCGTAACGTACATTAAAATCATCATCTAGCGCACGTTATTGTTAGGGTTGTATACGTCAAAGCATACTTTATACTTGTATTACCTAATTTTTCGGTCTTTATCTATGAGAATATTTAATTCATTTATCACATGTTTTGCATATTTTTCACGCTATGGTTATGCAAATGTAGTCTAAATTACTTTATATTGTTGATAATGTGGTGTGTCGTGTCACATAGAAGATCACATTAATTTTCCGATATAATAATAAAGGTCGAGTGGTATACTTATGTATAATATATTAATTAATTAAAAACTGTCAGTAGCTTAAATTAATTAATGGACATGGAATATCTAAAACACGGGAAATAATTAATTCAAAAAGGATCCCAATTTCGTAATTTGGGATTTTGGTAGGAAGTGCAATATCAACTTTTTAGTGGACTAAGTTGATATTAATAGTCATTATATTAGGAAGAGTTCTAATATAGGAAGATGACATCTATTAAGCGTCCTTACCATATCCTCCTTAAGGTCCCTAGAGTAGCCCAAAACACCTATAAATAGGACAATATGGGAGGCCGATTTTTACTGATTTATTGATCAAGAATTTCGTTTTTTTTCTTTGTGTTTAATTGTGGATCTTGACTTGTGTCTTGGATTCCACAATTTAGCTAACACAATATTTTTCTAAAATACATAAATATTCAGAAAAATGGAGAGGAAAAATTTGTAAGGAATTTCTTGGAGATATAGTGGTTCGGCCGATCTCATAAGCTGTCCAAGTAGTCTGGTAGATTGTTGCCCACAGGACATCCGGACGTAGGCGGGATATACTCTAGAAGATCTTGAGGTAGAAATACAAGAAGATCGGAGAGGAACACGAATAAGAGACAAATCGACCAAAAGGGAATTTCTACCACTTCGCGTCAAAGGTATAAATTACCAACTCCCATGCGTAAATATGTTTATCTAATTGTTTATTAATCTGTTTAGTTAATTAATTGAGAAGCCTAAATAGATCCGGTTTTTCTGTTGGTTAGTTTATAAAACCTTTCATTAAATAATTTCCACCAACTTGCTTCCGCTGCGTTTTATATTCCAACAATTGGTATCGGAGCCAGGTTTTTAGGTTCTTTTCAATTTAATTAATTTGATGATTAATATGCTAGCAATTAAATATTCATATAATATGATTTTTTGGAATATTTTGCTAGAATTTGTCTTGTAGGAAAATATGATCCAATTATCATGGCTATGTGATGTTTTATTTATTTACGTGTTTTGGTAATTTTGGCCGTTTTTGAGGCATGTATAAGTTTTTCCCGTGAGAAAATCCACGGGTAGAATATGATTTATTTTTCTTGTAATTTGATGTAAAATCGATGTACTTTATTTCGAATAAAATTTGTAATCGAATTGGAACACTCAAAGTACGAAAGAGAAAGAAGTCCGGCGTGAAGAGGAGACCCGATCAGACGAACCGACCGAGACCAGCAGGGAGCCGATCAGCACTCGGCCAACAGCTGCTCTCGGCCGCGGCAAGCTGGGCAGCTCGGGCAGTGGGGCAGCAGGTCGGGCAGCGGCCAGCGGGTCAAGTTGTCCGGCTCGGGTCAGCCAATTCGTTTTTCCGCGAGATGCTTGAAGCAGTGGGAGCAAACGAGCCGAAGATTTTCTCATTATTCAAAACGAGTAATAAAAGCCATGATAATTGGATTTAATCATCCAATTTTATTATTTGTTGGTTTTTATTGTTTTGATGTATGGTATGTATGGATGTATGCGTGATATGTTTCCTTGCATGTTAGGACGAGAAAATTAAAAACCTTAATTTTTTAAAATAACCAAGTGATTTTAAATGATTTTTCAAAATCAAATTGGCCTCCATAATTGGTTTAGATTGTGAAATAATTAGCATGCGCGTTGACATTAGAGTCTTCCTCCACATTGGATGTGCTAATTATTGGCTCACTGGTTTTAAACTTCAAATTTGATAACAAAAAGGTGAATATTATTTTTTATGATAGGACCTCTCCATCTGTAGGACTATTATCATTAAATAATATTCTAAGGTTTGTTAAATTATGGTGTTCACTTAGGTATATTGATTAATAAACTCCCCATCAGAGGCTATGTTAATTAAATACATGGCCAAGAGGAACCAACTATTAATTTTACTTGTCAAAAGGCATCTTGGCTAGATAGTAAAATTAAAGACGTTAAAATCTACTTGAAAATATACGTGTAAACGTCCACACTATCATGGCTTGCATGTGCGGTTTTTCAAGGTGTTGGTTGATTGTATATATATTGTTTTAAGGTTTTTCAATATATTTTGCATCGAATTATGAGATGAATGGTGTTTTTAATTTTATTCTCAGATGTCTTTCAATCTACTAGCTGTTATTCTCAAAGAAAACAAACTTTATGGCACTAACTTTGCTGACTGGAAAAGAAATCTTGATATTGTCTTGACTGCCGAGGGGCATAAATTTGTTTTAACTGAGGAGAGCCCTTTGAAACCAGAAACGGATGCCACTCCTAAAGACTTGGCTGAATTCCGGAAATGGAAAAAGTCTGATGAGATGGCTCGCTGTTACATTTTGGCTTCATTGACAAACATATTGCAGCATCAGCATCAGACGATGGGCTCGGCCACGGAAATGATGAAAAATCTCACTGAGATATTTGGTCATCAGAACCGGGCGGCTACGCAAAATGCGATGAGGGTTTTGATGACAACCCAAATGTCTGAGGGTTCCCCAGTAAGGGATCACGTTCTTAATATGATGTCTCATTTGAACGAACTGAGCATATTGGGGGCCACTATCGATGCGGAGTCGCAGGTCGATATTATCTTGGGCAGTTTACCAAGAAGCTTTGAGCATTTCCGCCTTAACTACAACATGAATCGTAGGACTTACACATTGGCGGAACTTCTGACAGAGCTTCAGTCTGCCGAAGCTCTCTTCAAACAAGGTTATTATCAAATTCTTGCGGCAACCGGTGCTACTTCTTCAAAACCCAAATGGGGAAAGAAGAAAAAGCAGGTTGGCCAGAAGCAAGTGGCAACCTTCAAAGCTAAGGGAAAGGCTCCTCAGTCAAAGGCTCCTGAACGCGCTGTCGAGACGCGTCAAAATTAGATATTTATAAAGATTCCTTGACTCACTTATACTAAATAGTAGTATTGGCATGTAATGGTCGAACCCACGATGTAACACCCCCAAAATATCCCGAGGTATTACAGTGCCGTGAATCCCACGTGGGACCCACAAGGCTAGTTAGAAAATAGACATTTTAAGAAAATCGTGATAAAACCTTAAATTCAAGGGTTACATGACAAGAAACGAAAGATTTAAGGAAAAATGTAATTCGGAGAATTATTACACAACACATGTTTCCAAGGAAAATAATTTATTCCAATTTAAGCAACGGCTAGAGATAATTCCAACACCGCTCAAGTCTGACCGGACCCCTCGGGAATGTCCTGCACATGATGAACAATTTTACCTGGTATGACGGGTCATACCAGGTTGCCAGGGTCAGAGAATGCATTTCAAATAATAACTACTAACAACAATATGTGACATTTTTACAATCACCGTATCTAGCAATCACAAGGAATATTTCATCATTCAACCGACGTGTCTTCCTCTTTATCACATAAACCCCCAAGGTCGCAACCAAGGGTCACGGAAGTATCCACACGGAATACCCGGAACATAGGTGCCCAATTCGGGTCTTACCCCTAACACATTTCCACACGGGTACCATACGGGTTTTATCCCCAACACATCGGCCCATTTATAACATCTTTAGAGAAAGACAACGTCGGCTTTTATCAAAATGGCACGTACACACATACGGTATAACATTGATATTAGAAATTCACGAGCAAGATTTCACTTGCACCGTGATCCGATAGTAGGTGCTTTATGATAACGAAGTCCCCACGCCCGCTCGAGCTTAACCTAGCCACGAGACATCCGATTAACACTTCGTACGGATCATAATGAATAAAACTAGTCTCCCTTTCCTAACCGGATTCCTAGTGTAGTTTTAATTGTCGGTATGAGTATCGTTTCCAAGTTTTCAAGTGTCGTTTATCTCGTTTAATCTTATAGCTAACATTAGGTATATCGATTTACTCAAGAAGATAATCCTACCATTCTTCGGTTGTCAACAAATTATTATGGTGAAATCGAATCTTATGCTTTCTAATACAATTCTATATTCCGAATACTACAATCGACGGATTTTATTGCACAACCAATATTAATTATACTATCGAATTACTTCCTAGTTTGCTAAGTGTCAAAAATTACAAGGTGAGGGTGACTACGAACAATGGAACATACGGTGACGGATTACTACGAATTTCCCCACAATTGATTCGTCAAACTTTACATTCCTAGTGATGATTTGAAGTGAAATTTCGTTTGCATGAAACGAAACATATAAGAAACGGAATTTCTCGTTACTACAATTCATCCGACAAGATTGTCTACAAAGTTTAGCAAAATCTAACCCATACCCGCAATATAACAAGTATTAACTAAGAAAACATCGAAGATATAACTTGAGGATTGGTGGCTTACCTTTTTGGAAGAAAATAGTGAAGATAGTTGACGGATTCACAAGAACTACGAGGAGAGCGAAGTGACTTGAGCGACTTGGATAATCTTCACCGGAGCTCAAGAATCCACCTCCTTAATGTTAATTCAAGTGTTTAAGGCTTAAGAACCGGGTATAGGGCTAGGAATTTCTCCAAGGGTGGTAGTTTTGTGGTGTTGGGTCGTGCAAATGAAGAAGGGAGTTATCATTTTATAAAACTGGATTTTGATAACGTACGTTAACAATAAGAGTGTTACGTACGTAAGGTGTATTACGTGCATGTAATAGCGATGACAACGTCGTAAAGAACTAAGCGCCGAAATGTGCACAAGTGTTACGTACGTTAATTTTGGGACATTACGTACGTAACAAGCAGTTGACTCGTTTGTCATCTAGCCCGCCAAAGTAGCCCCGTCGTGTCAAAAGAAAGATTCGGTGGAGACCGACCCACCCGTTACGTCGTAATATGGTGCCTTAACGTCGTAACCATTGAAATTTAGCGTCGTTAGGCATGGGTTATAGCGCGCGTTAGGCGAATTTTTAGCCTCAACCACATTCTAACCATTTCGGTGACCATCCCTTCCGCTCGTCAACAATTATCGGGAACAAGGCGTTGGCCACCGTCATATTCGCACCGACGATCGTCCCACGGCATCAAGGTGCGTCACCCCCGTTTCATTCACATCGTACAATTATATAGCACTCAATAGAATACATAAATAGAAATGACGTCACATTACCAAACATTCACACGGTACAAAGTAATCAAGCATGGAATACCGAGGTATTACATATCACCCCTCTTAAAATAGTTTCGTCACGAAACTTAAGAAAATAACTCGGGATGACTCTCCTTCATGCTCGACTCGGTTTCCCAAGTCGCCTCTTACATGCCGTGGTGCGACCACGAATCTTCACGAGGGGTATGGCTTTATTTCTTAACATCTTCACACGCCGATCCGAATGGCGATCGGTATCTCCCTAAAGGTAGCGTCATGGAAATTTCCACTTCTTGAAATTGAGCGTGTGGCTCGGGTCATAGACATACTTTCTTAAGCGGGAGACGTGAAAAACATTATGCACTCCATCTAGATGCGGCGGTAGAGCTAATCGATACGCGAGTTTCCCTACCGGTCCAATATCTCAAACAGGACCTATAAATCTCGGGCTTAACTTGCCTTTCTGGCGAAACGCCGAATACCTCGCATAGGTGATACTTTGACCCAAACATGATCCCGACCGTAAATTCTAGCAGTGCTGTCGGTTTTCGGCATAAGATTTCTGCCGGCTCTGTGCGGCCAGCATGTGTTTCCGAACTACAGAGATCTTCTTAATGGACTCCTGGATAAGATCCAACTCGGTAACCGCGGTGTCGGAGGCATCATCCCAGCATAACGGTGACTTGCATCTTCGCCCATACAGGGCCTCAAATGGTGCCATGCCTATGCTTGCATGCCAGCTGTTGTTGTACGAGAACTCCACTAACCCCAAATGTCTAGCCCAATCCTTTCCCCAATCGAGAACGCATGCCCTCAACATATCTTCCAAGGTTTGAATCGTCAGCTCAGTCCATCTGTCTGGGGATGATAAGCCGTGCTAAAGTGTATCTGTGTCCCCATAGCTTTATGGACAGCTTTCCAAAACGAGATACATATCGGGTGTCCCTATCCGAAATGATGGACGAGGGAACACCATGTAGCCTTACGATTTCTCTGATGAAAATGACAGCCAGCTGCTCTGTCCCGGTTGTCTCTTGAATAGGAATGAAATGTGCTGACTTTGTCAATCGATCAACAATGACCCAAATCGTATCCTTTCCTCCCACCGCCGTAGGTAGCTTAGTGACAAAGTCCATTGATATGCTCTCCCATTTCCACTCCGGGATGGGTAGGGGTTGCATAATTCCAGCTGGTCTGCGGTGTTCGATCTTCACTTGTTGGCATGTCATACATCGGGCGACGAACCTAGCAACCTCCCACTTCATGTTCTTCCACCAAAAACTCTGTCTTAGATCCTTGTACATCTTGCTTGCTCCGGGGTGAATAGAATAAGGGGTGGAGTGCGCCTCCTTCAATATAGTTTGCTTCAGTCCGTCATTCGGTGGAATACATATCCTGTTCTTGAACCTCACCAGATCACCCTGAATCTTATAGTCGGAAACATCCCCTTTCTCGATTCTTTCACCAATCGCACGTAATTCAGGATCTTCCATCTGTGCTAGGCGTATCTCGTCTAGTAAGGACGAAAGTGTTGGGAATAGTGCCCTAGGACATTCGATGTGCCTAGATTTGTAATTGTCACATTTAAATAAAGTTATTTGATATCATTTATTTCTCGTTGATTATTATAATGTGTGCATGTTTTAATATTATAATAATCGAATAATAGTTATTCACGAATAATAAGATTATTCAAATGTCCCTGGTAAAATCGCGTTGAGTAGAGACTCAAGTGATTAATATACTAGTATAAGTTTGATTGATAATCATCGGATGATTATGCGTATGGTACGGATCAATCTTATGGGTATTGGTTGGAGAACTAATACTGGACCGACCCGCATTGAGATCACTGCATGGAAATGTCATAAGTGAATCTCAATACGGTATGTCAATAAATCCTTGAACTGAGATTATCATAGAGTCCAACATGATAATCTGCTATGCCTTGACGTAATCAGCGTCATACGAAACATGGTGATCATAAAGGTTAGCGATCGGGATTAGTGGGAGTCATGTAGAGGGCAATGAATAATCAAGATGGGGATTTGTCCCTCTCTTAAGTGAGAGAGATATCTGCTGGGCCCCTCGATAAGTAGGATGAAGGAAATGCATGGCCATGCTCAAATGAAGAGTCATTTGATTGATCATCTACTTAAGATCGAAAGCATTTGAACATAAATAAGTATGACAGACTCCATGACTTAGTTCAAATATGATATCGCGTGACAAAGGGATTTGACACGTTAAAAGGTTTAATGGACTATTAACTTATATTATTTGGGTAATCATAATGTCTTGCTAGAGGCCGCTTATGATTTATTATTTAATAAGGTATTAAATAATTGCCAACATAATATAAGCCTTTTGGGTCACACATACGACAATTATAGACAAGTAGGAATAAATATCAACAGGGAATAATAAATATAATATTGGATATTATATTTATAAGGAGATTAAATAATAAGTAATATATATAATATTGGATATTATATATATTGTATTATTTAATAAGTTGAGGGGCAACTAAGCAAATACTAGATTATTGAATCTAGGGTTTACTTAGTATATATATATAAGGTCTTGGACAAGGAGTTGTTATGAGAATACAAGACCTAAAAATCGGCCCTTCAAGGAGAAGAAAAATCGGCCATCTACATCATATTGTAGGAGAACGGAGTCGATCATCCCTCTTCCCTTAGTTGATCTTGATCAATAGTACAATCCTTCTAGTAAGGAATTTGTGTTGTACTATTTATCAATATTATTAAATGAGATCTAGCAATCCGGCTTGTGGAATTGTTCGTGTGTGGATCACCAAAAGAGGAAGGAGATATTCATCTGCTTCTAGTCCGGATCTACAATTGTTCAATCGGATTAAGGTAATTCGATTAACTCTTTAGTTAAACAATTAAATTACTGCATGAGATCCTAAATTGGGTTTTCACATTTATTGTTCCGCTGCGTTTTTACTCCGATTATTCTGTATTCGATACATAGAAAACCCAACAGAAAGTATATTGATTGAGCATAATCGTCCTTGCCTACGTTGTACCCATACTTCGGTGTTGCTTCTCCTGATCTCTTGCTGTAGTTCGGGCTGAACTGTTATGCTGGATACCATCATCTCTTGTGTAGTTCTCCGACTAAGAGCATCAGCTACCACGTTGGCTTTTCCGGGATGATAGGAAATTTCCACATCGTAGTCCTTGATTAGCTCCAACCAACGCCTCTGTCTCATGTTTAGTTCTCTTTGCGTGAAGATATATTTCAAACTTTTATGATCCGTGAAAACCTTGCAAGTAACTCCGTAAAGATAGTGCCTCCAAATCTTGAGGGCATGCACCACCGCGGCTAGCTCCAAGTCATGTGTCGGGTAATTTACTTGCGGCTTCGGTTGTCGGGATGCGTACGCAACGACTCTGCCATTACGCATGAAGACACATCCTAGTCCATGCTTGGATGCATCCGTATATATAATGAATCCTTACATACCTTGTGGTAACACTAGTCTTGAGGCGATGGTTAACCTACTCTTGAGCTCGTCAAGCTCTTACGCGATCTGCATCCATACAAATTTGGTGCTCTTTCTCGGTAGGTTTGTTAACGGTCGGGCGATACAGAAAAAGCCTCGGCGAATCTTCGATAGTATCCCGCCAATCTAGGAAGCTCCTAACCTCCTTGACATTCTTCGGTGGTTCCCAACTCGTTATTGTCTCGATCTTTTGTGGATCGACCTTGACACCTTCTCTTTGAAACAACATGTCGAGAAAATTTACTTAGGCATCCGAGTCGCACTTGGACAGTTTCGCATAAAGTTGGTGTTGTCTTAACACGCCCAGCACTTGCCTCAAATGTTCCTCGTGTTCCTGTCGGCTTCGAGAATATATCAGGATGTCGTCAATAAAAACCACCACGCATTTATCGAGGAAATCAATCAAAACTCTATTCATCAGTTCCATGAAAACGGCTGGGGCATTAGTCAACCCGAATGATACCACGATGTATTCGTAATGCCCATACCTCGACCGAAATGCAGTCTTGGGTATATCTTCCTCCCGAATTCTCAATTGGTGATATCCGGACCGTAAATCGATCTTTGAAAACACGACTGCCCCTTGTAACTGATCCAAGAGGTCGTCAATCCTTGGTAGCGGATAACGATTCTTGATAGTAACCTTATTCAGCTCCCTGTAGTCGATGCACAAGCGTAGAGAGTTATCTTTCTTCTTAACGAAAAGTGCCGGCGCGCCCCACGGCGAGGTGCTTGGGCGGATCAGCCCTTTCTCCAATGATTTTCGAGCCGTATCTTTAATTCCTTCATCTCGGCGGTGCCATTACGTAAGGAGCTTTGGAAATAGGTCTCGTTCGGTTCGAGTTCAATGGCGAGGTCAACTTCTCGGTGCGGTGGCCACAGTAGTTCATCGGGAAAAACATCCGGAAACTCATTCACCAGGAATGTTTGTGATTGCAAGTTGTGAAGTGTCCTCTCGAAGAACATAACACCGGTAGTATTCATTTCGAGAGGCTGCAGAGGATCGATGCGATAATCTTTGAGAGAACCTTTTGTACTAAAATGTTCACGTCCGTGATGACATGTGTGGTACCATCATGAGCCGAAATGGAGATAGTCGGTGGTAGGTATCCAAGATCGTTACGCAATGGCATCCAGTCCATACCTAATATGATATCTTCATTCGGAGAGGGAAGACCATAAGATTAGCGGCCCGGTGTGATCGTTGATGCGATCCAAGCAGTCTCGAACCTTTGATCGCGCATAATCTACTACCCTCGGGTAGTTTTACGATAAAGGGTTCACAAGGTACACAAACAAGTTTTAAGCGTTCAACACATTCCACGGATATAAACGAATGGGTGGCTCGGTATCAAATAGTACATGCACCGGGTGAGAGTTAACAAGAAGAGTACTGAAATAGGTGGCGCAGTGACCATCCGTAGCCCTCGGCTCAAACACACGAGGCAGCGGCTCGAGAGAAGGACGAGGTACCTCCGCCGCGCCCACGGCCTCGTCCGGCACCGTGCGGTGGTGGTTGGTTACAGTGGAATGGAGCTCGGTAGGCTGAAACTTGACGGGCGTCTGGGGATTGCCTGAGCCTTGTTGACTTGGTTGCGAATTTGGGCTCACGAGTGGAATTGGCCCGGCAATAACGAGACATGTGTCCACTCTTTCCGCAAGTGAAACATTTGGTAGCCGTCTTCGACACCGATCCTTAGTATGCCGGTCATGCCACAATTGAAAGCAGTCCCTACGGTAAGGCCGATCGGATACACCCTTTCGTTGGTACGAAACCGCCGACTTAAAAGAAGATGCGGGCCCGAATTCGTTTTGTTGTTGCTCCCAGGCTGATCGATGTCTTACGCTTCTTGAGTTATGCCCGATGTCGGTGTTAACAATCTGTCTGGCATATCTTTGTGACTACGTCCTCGTATGCTCTCGGGGTAGTGCGGTGAAATCCGGCGGCATAGCGTTGTACATCCTCCGGTAACCTCATGCAAGATGGCATATTCGTTGATCTTGATGGAACCATCCAGGAGATGTAACTTAGCTCGGTTCGGTATGCCGGATGATCTCTGCATCTTGGCATGTTACGTGGGCGGCCTTGAAAAAGTCTCGTGCGCGGCCGGTTCGGGCTGATGCAGGGACGGTACTCGCTCCGTAGTAGTCGGGCAAATTCGGTCCACCCGACCACTCGGTCCTCGGCTGTAAGTCCTCCACCATCGTGCGGCGGTGTCACGAAGTTGATTAATTCCGGCGGCACCTTTACATTTCTGGGCATCCGATCACTTGGCGGTCTCCATTTCAGAAATCCGATCGTCACGTGTTTCTCTCTGTCCCATCAAATAATGAAGGCCTAGCCTTGACATCTCCCAACCATCGATCCCTTCTGCGTTTTCTTCCACATTGATGACCGGTATCCGTTCCGCTTTGATTGACTGAGCAATTCCCATGGCGATAGCCTTTGAGCAAGGAACTGAACAAAGTTGGATCCATGCCTCCCGGGTTGTTGCTCTGGCGTTCCGCCTCTGATCATTTTGATTAAGCGGTGGCGGTGGCCCTGACGAGGATGGGTCTCGCGGTGTTCCCGTCCTCATTGTGGTTCGCGGCGGAACCACAGCGTCATTCACCACCCTTCTAGCTCCTCGGCGTGCCATCACTAACGGTATTAATCTAAAGCCGGTTCACGCATGGTTTATAATTAAATGTTGCACAAAATAAAAACACACACATATCACTTACTTGCATTCCCATGAGGAGCTTCGATCGCTTGGGGTGTTGGACTTTGAAAAGAATTAGGACAAAGTTTATTCAAACCAGAGTTTCGCTCGATACCATTTTCTCGTAACACCCCAAAATATCCCGAGGTATTACGGTGCCGTGAATCCACGTGGGACCCACAAGGCTAGTTAGAAAATAGAAAATTTAAGAAAATCGTGAAAAAACCTTAAATTCAAGGGTTACAAGACAAGAAACGAAAGATTTAAGGAAAAATGTAATTCGGAGAATTATTACACAACACATGTTTCCAAGGAAAATAATTTATTCCAATTTAAGCAACGGCTAGAGATAATTCCAACACCGCTCAAGTCGGAGGACCCCTGGAATGTCCTGCACATGATGAACAATTTTACAGTATGACGGGTCATACCGGAGTTGCAATCGAGAATGCATTTCAAATAATAACTACTAACAACAATATGTGACATTTTTACAATCACCGTATCTAGCAATCACAAGGAATATTTCATCATTCAACCGACGTGTCTTCCTCTTTATCACATAAACCCCCAAGGTCGCAACCAAGGGTCACGGAAGTATCCACACGGGAATACCCCGGAACATAGGTGCCCAATTCGGGTCTTACCCCTAAGACATTTCCACACGGGTACCATACGGGTTTTATCCCCAACACATCGGCCCATTTATAACATCTTTAGAGAAAGACAACGTCGGTTTTTATCAAAATGGCACGTACACACATACGGTATAACATTGATATTAGAAATTCACGAGCAAGATTTCACTTGCAGTGATCCGATAGTAGGTGCTTTATGATAACGAAGTCCCCACGCCCGCTCGAGCTTAACCTAGCCACGAGACATCCGATTAACACTTACGGATCATAATGAATAAAACTAGTCTCCCTTTCCTAACCGGATTCCTAGTGTAGTTTTAATTGTCGGTATGAGTATCGTTTCCAAGTTTTCAAGTGTCGTTTATCTCGTTTAATCTTATAGCTAACATTAGGTATATCGATTTACTCAAGAAGATAATCCTACCATTCTTCGGTTGTCAACAAATTATTATGGTGAAATCGAATCTTATGCTTTCTAATACAATTCTATATTCCGAATACTACAATCGACGGATTTTATTGCACAACCAATATTAATTATACTATCGAATTACTTCCTAGTTTGCTAAGTGTCAAAAATTACAAGGTGAGGGTGACTACGAACAATGGAACATACGGTGACGGATTACTACGAATTTCCCCACAATTGATTCGTCAAACTTTACATTCCTAGTGATGATTTGAAGTGAAATTTCGTTTGCATGAAACGAAACATATAAGAAACGGAATTTTCGTTACTACAATTCATCCGACAAGATTGTCTACAAAGTTTAGCAAAATCTAACCCATACCCGCAATATAACAAGTATTAACTAAGAAAACATCGAAGATATAACTTGAGGATTGGTGGCTTACCTTTTTGGAAGAAAATAGTGAAGATAGTTGACGGATTCACAAGAACTACGAGGAGAACGAGAAGTGACTTGAACGACTTGGATAATCTTCGCGGAGCTCAAGAATCCACCTCCTTAATGTTAATTCACGTGGTGAAGGCTTAAGTACCGGGGATAGGGCTCGGAATGTCTCCAAGGGTGGTAGTGTTGTGGTGTTTGGTCATGCAAATGAAGAAGGGAGTTATCATTTTATAAAGCTGGTGTTTGATAACGTCGTTAACAATAAGAGTGTTACGTCGTAAGGTGTATTACGTGCGTAACGGTCGATGACAACGTCGTAAAGAACTAAGCGCGAAATGTGCACAAGTGTTACGTCGTTAATTTTGGGACATTACGTGCGTAACAAGCGATTGACTCGTTTGTCATCTAGCCCGCGAAAGTAGCCCGTCCGTGTCAAAAGAAAGATTGGTGGAGACCGACCCACCCGTTACGTACGTAATATGGCTGCCTTAACGTACGTAACCATTGAAATTTAGCGTACGTTAGGCATGGGTTATAGCGCGCGTTAGACAGAATTTTTAGCCTCAACCACATTCTAACCATTTCGGGTGACCATCCCTTCCGCTCGTCAACAATTATCGGGGAACAAGACGTTGGCCACCGTCATATTCGCACCGACGATCGTCCCACGGCATCAAGGTGCGTCACCCCCGTTTCATTCACATCGTACAATTATATAGCACTCAATAGAATACATAAATAGAAATGACGTCACATTACCAAACATTCACACAGTACAAAGTAATCAAGCATGGAATACCGGAGGTATTACACACGAGGAACAGTTGAATTAATTAACTTATCGAGTTGAATATTTTTGAGGAACAAAAAATAGTAGTACTAAATTAATAATAGTGCTAAAATAATAATACTAGATATAATAAGGGGGGGGGGTTGGTTTAAAGTAAACAAACTAAAATAACAAGTAAGCAAATAAAAAGAAGTAAAATTTTAGTAAGTAAAAACGATTGTGATTAATAGCCAGCTCCTAGTTCTGTTATCCCCCGTTCTAATTTAATTTATGAATTAATGCAGCACTTTATCTTTCCTTAATTCCTAATGAACTCCTACTCCGAAGTCAACAACAAGATCTGTCAACCCCAATCGTTTCTTAAGTTTATTTAATCAAACCAGGCTCTTCAATTAAACCTATCTAGACGAAAGATTCAAAACAAGCTCTTCAAATCTTGTTCATTATATGCATTAGGAACCAAAACGATGGAAATAGACAAGATATTGAGTTCACAAGCTCGACCCAAGGGATCTTGATTTTGTGTTACCCAATTGATAAAAATCAATTGTTGCTACTTGTGATCTAGAACTATAACGATTACGTATTATAACCCTAGATCTAGCAATAGATATAAAAACCTCAATTAAGTTGGCCAAACTAATCAAAGTGAATTATAGCATGAATAAATCTACTCAATGACATAAAGATAATTCACGAGAAATAAGTCAAGAATATGCTACGGGATTAAAACATAAATAATACAGATACGAGTTCAAACATCCCTAAGAACTGGAATAGATAAATTAGCCGGACATGTTAGATTTAGAAAACATCAAATTAATAGTAGACATGAGAAGAAAGAAATTCAAACGGTGTAGTCTTCTTCCTCGCGCGTCGGTGGCTCGGCTCGGTGCTCCTTTTTTTTCCTCTCCTGTCCAGCCGTGAAGATGATGCTCCTCGTGTTCCAGCGTGAAGATGATGATGCTGATGATGATGATGATTTAATAATCTCAGCCCCTTCTTTTATAATACTCCTGTATCTCTTAGTTTCCTTCTTTAATTGGATTTCTTTCCTTCTTATCCTTCTTGAGTTTTTATTCTTTTGGAGTCTTTCCTTCCCTAGTTAAAATTCTTTATCCAGCCTAGGGAACCGATTTTCATCTTATGGGACCAATTGGGACGGATTGGAGTCGTTTCTTGGGTCCCAAGTAAGATTATTTTCGGAACAGGGCCGACACTGGGTCACCGAACTAACACTGGGACACCCAGTGTCGCACAACAGTTTCTTCATTAAAGCCCTAATCACCTTGGCATGGTCCGTTTGATGGACCAAACTATTCCTTAAGCTTAAAACTCTATCAAACACCTAAATTAAACAAAAAATTGCCAAGTGAAGTAAATTGCATTCAAAATATAAATAGGTAGAAAATAACCATTTGTGCCAACATAAAATTCAGTAAAACCTTATAATTAACAATGATTTTAGCACACTATTTTCATCCTATCAAATCTCCCCAAATTAAACCAATGCTTGTCCTCAATCATAAAAATATCGAAAGATTTAAAAAAATTTAAAAAATTTCGCCCTAGAAGACGCTCCATAAAACTTTAAACAAGAAATATTTGAATATAAATCTCATCGCTATCATCAATATCATACCAAATCCCATCCATCGAACCACTTTTTCGAGAAATACGAGACATCTAAGTCATACAAGTAAAGAGATCTATTCATTGATAAGAAAAAGAAAAAACATTACTGAGTATTGGATTGATGATAAAGTAGAATCCTGGGCCGTGCAAGGTAAGTGGATTGATAAGACAGAAGGAGAATTCTTGGTTCAGATATCCACCTTAACGACAGAAAAAAGGATTGATCAAATTCTATTGAGCCTGGCTCATAGTGATCATTTATCAAAAAATGACTTTGGTTATCAAATGATTGAACAACCGGGAAAAAATTACTTACGATACTTAGTTGACATTCATAAAAAGTATCTATTGAATTATGAGTTCAATACATCCTGTTTAGCAGAAAGACGGGTATTCCTTGCTCATTATCAGACAATCACTTATTTACAAACTTCGTGTGGGACTAATACTTTGAATTTACCATCTCATGTAAAACCCTTTTCGCTCCGTTTAGCCTTATCCCCCTCTAGGACTAATACTTTGAATTTACCATCTCATGCTTTTCACCATTTTAGTGATAGGTGCTCTAGGAACTGGACGATCCTATTTGGTCAAATACCTAGCGACAAACTCCTATCTTCCTTTCATTACGGTATTTATGAACAAGTTCCCGTATCAAAAGTCTCATTTTGATGAGAATATTGAGGATAATTACGCTATTGGTGGTAGTGACGATATTGATTATATTGACGAGATTGCTGATAGTTATGATATCGATTGTAACCTTGTTGATACGGAGCTGTAACTGATAACTAAGGATCTTATGTGTGAAGAACTAGACCTATTTGATATCACCTTTCAATTATCAGTAGCAAAAGCAATGTCTCCTTGCATAATATGGATTCCAAACATTCATGATCTGACTGTGAATGAGTTAAAGTACTTATCCTTCGGTCTATTTCTCTCTGAAAGATGTTCCACTAGAAATATTATTGTTATTGCTTCGACTCATATTCCCCACCAAGTGGATCCCTCTCTACTAGCTCCGAATAAATTTAATACGTGCATTAAGATACGAAAGCTTATTATTCCACAACAACGAAAGCACATTTTCAATCTTTCATATAGTAGGGGATTTCACTTGGAAAGGAAAATGTTCCATACTAATGGATTCGGTTCCATGGGTTACAATGCAAGAGAGCTTGGAGCATTTATCAATGAGGCCCTATCGGGCCCCAGCGGGGGGTGGGGGGGCTTGCATGACGGGCTATTAGCTCAGTGGTAGAGCGCGCTCTTGATAATTGCATTGGTGTGCCTGAGCTGTGAGGGCTCTCAACCCCATGGATAGTTCAATGTGCTCATCGTCAGCATGGAATACTCCTCCTCCAAACCAAACCTCTCCTCAGGATGATAGATGGAGCGATTTGGGTGAGATCCAATGTAGATCCAACTTTCAATTCACTCGTGGGATCCGGGTGGTCCGGGAGGGATCACCAAGGCTCCTCTCTTCTCGAGAATCCATACATCACATCCCACCCATCAGTGTATAGACCTCAAGCACAGGTTTAGGTTCGGCCTCAATGGGAAAATAAAATGGAGCACCTAGCATCTTCACAGACCAAAAAACTACGAGATTATCCCAGAATGAAGTGGTGACGGAGGGATCGTACCATTCGAGCCTTTTTTTTCATGCTTTTCCCGGAGGTCTGGAGAAAGCTGCAATAGGATTTCCCTAATCCTCACTTCCAGAAAGGAAGAGTGTGAATTTTTTTTCCTTTCTGCAGGGACCAGGAGATTGGATCTGGCCGTAAGAAGATGGTATAAATAACTCACTTCTTGGTCTTCGACTGCCTCAGTCACTACGAGCACCCCCGATCAGTGCAATGATTTACTTCACGAGCGAGGTCTCTAGTTCAAGTCCAGGATGGCCCAGCTGCGTCAGGGAAAAGAATAGAAGAAATATCTGACTACTTGATGCATGCTCCACTTGGCTCGGGGGGGGGGGGGGATATAGCTCAGTTGGTAGAGATCCGCTCTTGCAATTGGGTTGTTGCGATTACGGGTACTTCATTCAACGACCCAAAAATTCACAAATATTTGCTTAAAATAAAAGTTCAAATTCCCCAATCTCCCCAAACTTAAAAGTTTGATTGTCCTCAAGTAATTTAGAATGAGTTGGATCGAAGCGATAACAAAAGTAGTAATATGATTTGCACCGCCTTGAAATATTCAACATTCATTAACTCAAACAGTGGTGTAATACACGCCTTTTCTGCATAATTAAAAACATGTTTTGCATAGGCAATTAATGAAAGTTACATAGAATTATCACACAAAAAAACGCAATCCTATTAAATAGTTCCAAGAAGAGAAGTATGGTAAAAAAAATTCCAACTTATGATAAAGACTTTAATCATCTCCCCAAACTTATTACTTCAATTGGTTGTTTATTGATAGGGACTTACGCGAACGCACTATCCACAAGCTTCATCATATTTCGTAGGTGATAGCTTTCACACCGTTATTTGCTAACGTGTAGCTCTTTTCACCAACACTTTTTTTTTTCGTGTGAGACGGCAGCTACGCACCAAGAATGGGTTAGTCCTTTATTTTCCGTTGTTACTTTTTTCACAACATTTTAGGACCCCCAAAATTAGGCAGCTGTTGCTGCTCAACACCTCTCCCTTTTTTTCAACTAACCTCCTTGCATGCGGTAGCCCCAAAAAATTCAACGACCAACGAAATTTTAAGAAAAGGTATACAACCAAGTATAAATCACAAGTGAAATTTTAATAATACTTCCTTCTTGGCTTTTCTAATAGTTTTGCTATTTTTATGCCTTTAATTCACAGAAAAATCCCATTAACGACCACACAAAACCAAATAATTTCCACAGAAAGGCGAAACTAAAAACCACATATTGAGCTAATTCCAACTAATAGTCCAAACGAGCAATTGATACTAAATACTATTATGCTTTTCACCAACTGTTCGCAATTATTATAAATTAAAAATCAAAGTACGGGGAAACACAATTTTAGAGACAACATGATAAATATTTATAAATTATTATAAAGGACAATTATTATAAATTAAAAATCAAAGTTCGGGGAAACACAATTTTAGAGACAACATGATAAATATTAAAAAAATAAGGCACAAATCAAGTTCGGAAAAGGAAAAGAGTTCACCGTGCTAGTGCGGTGTGTTAGTGTGGAGAGAAAGTAGGCTTTCTTGTAAATTCTCACACTGGGACATATTATCAGCACTGGGCCATCTAGTGTTATTTTTCTGCACAATACTCGACCTCCCCAAACTTGATCCAAAGTCCATTGTTGCTGGCCAACCATATATCCAAGACTCTCTGTTACCTGCGGAAAACGAAAAGAAATAAATGAAAATTCGATTTGGTTCTACAACTAAAAAAATAAAAATAAATAAACACTAGGTTGCCTCCCAGCTAGCGTATTTTCAGTCGTTGGCTCGACTAGAACTTCCCTTTTTAAAGAATGCACCAAGGAGGTTTTGGTATAGGTCTTAAAGCAAGTACATACACCATTATTTTTGTTCTTTTGCACCACTTCCACCCATTAGTGCAAAGATTTCTAATTACACTCATACTCTTTATACAGGGACCATGTAATAGAGAAAAGTTCAGTCTTGGTATGATCTCATAGAGCACATATGTATTATTGATCTCGTCAATCAAGAGTACTTCTTCAACCTCGTC
The DNA here is from genome assembly GCA_033398695.1 of Orobanche coerulescens. NCBI lineage: Eukaryota > Viridiplantae > Streptophyta > Magnoliopsida > Lamiales > Orobanchaceae > Orobanche > Orobanche coerulescens. The sequence continues at coordinate 125,225,342 of CM065812.1, read as the reverse complement.
GCTCAAAATTCGCTTAATTGCATTGCTGGATGGTATATGGATTTCCACTTTATGAGACACATCTAAATCTTAATTTTCCTTGTTGTCTGTTGCAGCCTTCTTTATCCTGGAAGGAAAAGGTATGCTCGCAACGCCAATATGAGAAGAATTAGACATTATTACTTTGCTGCCCGACAGTTCAGCAATGGGTGCCTGTTTGACACTAGGTGACTCAGTGCCGGTTTGGACAGCAGATTTCCCTTTCTCGCCTTCATCGTTCAGATTTTCCTCGGTTTTTTGGGGATTCCCCAGCCGTGTACCACTTCTCAAGGTGATGGCACTAACGTTCCTAGGATTTACCTCCGATGGGGAGGGTAGTTTCCCACTATTTTGGCTCTCCAATCGACTCACTGAGGTAGCAAGTTGGCTTATTTGATTTTCAATATTTTTAATTCTCGAATGAGTGTCGTGCTGAAATCGACTCATGTTCTGCTGCAACTGCATCTTGTTCAAAGTGAGTGCTTTCATCATCTCTTCGAGTGAGGAACTCGAATTTTCCGATGGTTGCTTGTAAAATTGGCCCTTATTCTGCAAAGGCTCCTCTTGCTGCGATTTCCAATTAAAATTGGGATGATCTCTCCATCCTGGATCATATGTCTTAGAGTATGGATCATATTTCCTTCCATAAAAATTTTCAATACCGACCGCATTGGCATGTGCCTCGATCTCATCTAATAATATCTTGCAATGCTCAGTGGTGTGCTCCGTAGTTTGGCAAATTCGTCACAGTATGACCTGCGAGTTTCCTACAGCAAGTTTTCTGACAAAGGAGGTTAATTCGGTCAGCTTATCCTCAATAGACGAGTCATGTACCTCCTAATTCGGCGCCAACATTTTGACTGTGCTGTCGAGATGCGTCAAAATTAGATATTTATAAAGATTCCTTGACTCACTTATACTAAATAGTAGTATTGGCAAGTAAGGGTCGAACCCACGAGGAACGGTTGAATAAATTAAACTTATCGAGTTGAATATTTTTGAGAAACAAAAAAATAGTAGTACTAAATAAATAATAGTGCTAAAATAATAATACTAGATATCATAAAGAGGGGGGGTGGTTGGTTTAAAGTAAACAAACTAAAATAACAAGTAGGCAAATAAAAAGAAGTAAAATTTTAGTAAGGAAAAACGATTGTGATTAATAGTCAGTTCTTAGTTCTATTATCCCCCGTTCTAATTTAATTTATGAATTAATGCAGCACTTTATCTTTCCTTAATTCCTAATGAACTCCTACTCCGAAGTCAATAACAAGCTCTGTTAACTCCAATCATTTCTTAAGTTTATTTAATCAAAACAAGCTCTTCAATTAAACCTATCTAGACGAAGGATTCTAAACAAGCTCTTCAAATCTTGTTCATTAGATGCATTAAAAACCAAAACGATGGAAATAGACAAGATATTGAGTTCACGAGCTCGACCCAAGGGATCTTGATTTTGTGTAACCCAACTGATAAAAATCAATTGTTGCTACTTGTGATCTAGAACTATAAAGATTACGTATTATAACCCTAGATCTAGAAATATATATAAAAACCCCAATTAAGTTGGCCAAACTAATCAAAGTGAATTATAGCATGAATAAATCTACTCAATAACATAAAGATTATTCACGAGAAATAAGTTAAGAATATGATACGGGATTAAAACATAAATAATACAGATACGAGTTCAAACATCCCTAAGAACTGGAATAGATAAATTTGCCGGACATGTTGGATTTAGAAAACATCAAATGAATAGTAGACATGAGAAGAAAGAAACTCAAACGGTGTAGTCTTCTTTCTCGCGCGTCGGTGGCTCGGCTCGGTGCTCCTTCTTTTTCCTCTCCTGTCCAGCAGTGAAGATAATGCTCCTCGTGTTCTAGTGTGAAGATGCTGCTGCTGCTGATGATGATTTAATAATCTCAGCCCCTTCTTTTATAATACTCCCTTATTTCTTAGTTTCCTTCTTTAATTAGATCTCTTTCCTTCTTATCCTTCTTAATTTTTTATTCTTTTGGAGTCTTTCCTTCCCTAGTCAATTAAAATTCCTTCTCCAGCCTAGGGAACCGATTTTCACCTTATGGAACCAATTGGGATGGATTGGAGTCGTTTATTGGGTCCCAAGTAAGATTATTTTCGGAACAGGGCCGACACTGGGTCACCGAACTGACACTGGGCCGCCGAACTGACACTGGGCCGCCCAGTGTCGCACATCAGTTTCTTCATTAAAGCCCTAATCACCTTGGCATGGTCCGTTTGATGGACCAAACTATTCCTTAAGCTTTAAAACACCTAAATTAAACAACAAATTGCCAAGTGAAGTAAATTGCATTCAAAATATAAATAGGTATAAAATAACCAAGTGTGCCTACATAAAATCCATTAAAACCTTATAATTAATAATGATTTTAGCACACTATTTTCGTTCTATCAGCTCCTCAGCCGGAAGCGAAGAAAAAGCCGAAGGGCAAGTGCTTCAATTGTGGTATGAAAGGACATTTCAAGAGTGACTGCCCTAAAAAAGGTACGTCTCATGCACTAGTAGTCAAAACATATTTGGCTGCATGTTCTATCACTTCGTGGATAGTGGATTCGGGCTCCACTGATCATGTTTGTTATGACTCGCAGGGGTTCCAAGTAACCAAGGTACTTAGTGCGGATGAGATTACAATAAGCTGGGGCGACTATTCTAGGATGAAGGTTATTACAGTGGGAGTCTTGCAGCTAAAAGTTGATGATAGGATTTTAGTTCTTAATAATGTATTATTGGTACCCGATTTTAGAATGAATTTGATTTCAGTTTCTAAATTGCGTCGTGATAGATATTCAGTTTCTTTTGAAGATAATGCAATTATTAAAAGAAACGGTGAATGTGTTTGCACGAGTACTTATAGTGAAGAACTTTATATCATTAATGCTGCACCAGCTCCCTTGCATACTTATAAATCACTTAATTCTTTGACTAATCCTAATAAAAGAAAAGAATCTTCTAGCATAAATCCAACATATTTGTGGCATTTACGATTGGGCATTATTAACCTTAGAAGGATTCAAAGATTGGTGAGTGATGGCCCAATGGATTCGCTCCAAGTTGAGTCATTTCCAACCTGCGAATCCTGTCTAGAAGGTAAAATGACTAAAAGGGCTTTTCAAAGCAAAGGAAATCGTGCACAAAATGTGTTGGAATTGGTTCATACCGATGTATGTGGTCCAATGAACATCCAGGCTAAGGGTGATTTCGAATACTTCATCCCGTTTATAGATGATTATTCGAGATATGGATACATCTATTTGATGTGACGTAAGTCTGAATCTTTTGATAAGTTCAAAGAATTCAAGGCTGAAACGGAGAAGCGTCATGGGCAGAGAATCAAGTCACTACGATCTGATCGTGGTGGCGAATACCTTAGTGGAGAGTTTTTGGATTTCTTGGCACATGCTTCCCAGCTCACAGCGCCTGGTACACCACAATAAAATGGTGTTGCTGAACGAAGGAATCGTACTTTATTAGAGATGGTTAGGTCAATGATGAGTTATTATGATTTGCCTATTTTGTTTTGGGGATACGCCTTGGAAACAACGGCGTACATTCTAAACTTGGTGCCCTCGAAATCAGTTCCAAAAACACCCACAAAACTGTGGAATGGGCGCAAGCCCAGTCTAGGACATGTTCGGATTCACTACACCAGATCAGGAATTTAGTAACACTTCATTTTTAGCCATAGTAATGTTTATAAATGTTACTAACCATAAACATTACTATAACAACTAAAAACGTTCCTATAATTTCTATTAATAATTTTAATAATTCGGACTCCCCATTATACACCCGTACCCCCTATTTTTCTCACTCTCTTTTTTTTGACAACACTCGCACCCCCCCCCCCCCTGCTCTCAAAAAAACAAAGCCAAACCCACTGAACTCGACGATTCATGGGATTTTCAGCTGAAATTCTGTGAATCAACACTTCAACTAGTGAATGAATCCATCATATTCAAAACCCTAAAACCGAATTCGCAAACATCAGAAGATTCCGACTGTGCCGAGTGGAAGGGCTGCGCTCAATTTTATCTCTAAAATTTGAAGAATCAAGGTTAGTGTTGGAGGTATAAACCCTAGCTAGTGATGATGATAACTATATGGTGTTAATTCTTGATTTTGTCCACAAATTATCTTAACCTAGAAATCGATTTTGTTCATGAATTTTATTTTCATATGAGATTTTGTACTGTCAGCCTAATTTATGTTCATAGGTTATTTTTATTAATTGGGTTGTAGCCAATTTTGCTGCAAATTTGGAGCTTTACGAAACCAAAGTATACTTGTAATAATAAACCAGGACAGACTCGTGAGATTGCTGTTTTTCTATGTACTATTGCACTGGGAACTTGTTTGTTCTTGAGTTAGTGACTGGCTAGCTAGAGTTATATCCGTATACATATAGCTATGGATGTGAATGCATGAATATTGGTAGATGTTGTGGTAAGGTTCTAACTTTTTTTTTGTTGTGTGGTTTTTTTGTCTGGTTGTAGAATATCCGAACTGTGTGACAAAGGTTGTATGGTTATTGAAGATAGGTCTAGTCCTGGGTATAGAACAGGAGTAGATAATTTTATTAAGTTTGCATATAGTAACAGACTTAGGGACATGCCTTTTTGTATCTGTCCTTGTCGTCGTTGTCGTAATAGGAAATCATTGAGTTTTGCCCTGGTGAGACATGATTTACTAGTAAATGGAATACTTAGTACTTATGTTATTTGGTCACTACATGGAGAGACGTCGACACATATGCAGAGATCAGCATATGTAACTCAGGAAAATGTAGAACATATAGTTGTAGAAGAAGAAACCTTAGAGAAGGAGATCGTAGAAGAGATCCATGGAGATGATGGTTGTAGGTTAAATGAGTTTGTAGACAAAGCATTTGGGGTATATGAAGGGTTAAATGAGGATGTCAATGTAGATGATTCAGAGAATCCCTTTATTCAGGAGCCTAACCTAGGAAAGAAACACGAGAAGTACAAAAAATTAGCAAAAGAGAAAATTTATCCTACATGTGAGAATGGCACGACAACCCTTTCTGTCATTGTAGAATTGCATCATGTAAAGAAAAGGTTCGGATGGTTAGGAAATAGTGTTACATACCTTTTGGGATTACTAAGAAAATGGTTCCCGGAGGGTACCAAATTCCCTACAAAATACACGGTAATGAAGGAGATGTTGAAGGATATGGGAATGAAGGAGGAGAACATTCATGCATGCGTTAACCACTGTGTGTTGTTCTAAAAAGATCTTAAGGATGAGGTAGAATGTCCGAGTTGTGGAGCATCCAGGTACAATTTCGCTTCTTTAAACATCTTAATCTTTTTGAATATCTACTTCTTATTTATTTTCTTTGTTCTTTATGGTATTTACTTTAATTCAAGACTTGAGTAAACTCCCAATCTTGTTTCCTTCATATCGTTCAAATTCAAAGAAGGGAAAGATGGAGTTCAAGTACCAACAAAAGAGCCTGCATTAGTTCTCCGACATTTCCCACTTCCTGAGAGACTTCAAATATTTTACACTGTGTCTTGGATTGCTGAAGACTTTACATGGCATGATCGAGCAGAAGTTTCTGTTGAGTATATGCGGCACCCAGTAGACTCTCCACAATGGCAGAATATGAAACTAAAGTGGCCTGAGTTTGCAAAGGAGTCGAGGAATGTGTGGCTTGGCATTTCTACTGATGGTTTCAATCCTTGCGGCATCCAGTGCGCAAGTTATAGTTGTTGGCCAGTCATCTTGGTACCATACAATCTGCCGCCATCACTGTGTATGAAGCCAGAGTTTCAGATCATGTCGCTTCTAATACCAGGACCTAAGCAACCAGGTCAAGACATCTGTGTTTTTCTTCAACCATTGATAGATGACTTGAATAAACTGTGGAAAGGAGTTGACGCGGTAGATATGCACAAGAAAGAGTCATTTAAGTTGACGGTAATCCTAATGTGGGGTATACATGATTTACCTGCATATGATAATGTTTCGGGTTGTTCAGTTCACGGTTACAAAGCATGTCCTGGATGTGGTGATGAGACTGAAAGTAATTGGTTACATCATTCAAGAAAGATCGTGTACAGAAATTTCCAAAGAGTTTTGAAGTCGACTCATCCTTTCAGGAAAGACAAACACTTAGGTCTGAAAACAGTGGAAACTAATTTGGCACCAGCTAGATTAAGTGGAAAGGAAGTTTTGATAAAGACCAGCGGTCTCCATTATCTTCCTGGTAAGCTTACCAGAGATGGGAAGAAGAGAAAGCGTGATTTTTATGAAGTTTATGATGATGAACCTGATTCAACAACTAAAGCTTTTTATAAAAGGTCGAAACTGTTTGATATTTCAACGTGGGCTTATAATCCTTATCGTCACTGTCTCGATGCAATGCACTGTGAGAAGAATTTTATTGAACATCTACTAGATGCTGTTCTGAACATAAAGAAGAAATCAAAAGATAGTGTCAATGCACGGGAAGATATGAGGGCTCTGGATATTTAAAAAGATCAGTGGATCATTACAGATCCTGATACAAAGAAAAAGGTACATCCTCGTGCTCCTTATGTTTTGACCCCGGAGGAGAGAAAAAACTTTCTTCATATATTAAAAAGCATCAAGTTTCCTACTGGCTTTTGTTCAGATCTTGGAAACAATGTTACGATTGAACCTCCTGGTCTGCATTCTTTGAAGTCGCATGACTATCATGTCCTTATGGAGGATTTGTTGCCAGTGCTAATTCAACATGCTTTCCCACGCTACCTAGACCTTCGCAGGGCTTTTCAACAGATTAGTTTATTTTTTAGAATCTTGTGCTCGAAGGTTCTGATTAAAACTGAAGTACAACAGGCCAAATTCATGGTCGTTGAGGCCATGTGTGTCCTTGAAGCGTATTTTCCACCTTCTTTCTTCGTTATCAACATCCATTTGGTGGTGCATCTCGCTGATGAAGCTTTAACTTGCGGACCAGCTAGATACCGATGGATGTACCCTTTTGAAAGGTAATACTTCATACTTCGTTAGAAATATTTAGTTTCATCCATTCTTGTTTTTCTACTGTAAATAATGTTATCTTGAACAATGCATTGGGTTTTAAAATTGTTCGCTTTATTTCCTGAAAATACTAGTACAGATCTTATTAATGGTAATATGATTCAATGATTTTTCCTTGATTTGTAATGTGTTATATAGTTACTTTGATGATCTGTAGTTACTTCACTCATTTATTTCACTTATTTGTTATGGAGGGCGATGAAGAGTTTTAAGAACATACCGAGCAACAACCGTTTCGTGGAAGGTAATATCAAAGAATCCCAACTTGTAGCTGAAGGAGTGGTCTATGCAATTGAACACGTGGCAAACTCAAAGGATGGGAATCATAAAGCTACACGAGAAGCGTTCTTAGATGCTGATTCTGAGTACATTGACAAAGGCCCTCTAGGGTATGGAGATAAGTTCGTGACTCTGACTGCTGTACAGTTGATACAAATAACCAGATTGGTACTCTTTCGCCGTGAAATAGAGGGTCTCGCAGGCTACTATGCGTGAGTTTTTGTTATATGTTCAAATTAACTGTAGTAATTTGTTCTTATGTTTCAGTTCAAATATATGTAACTGGTTTGCAGTGAATACTGCGATGAATTATCTCCAAGCACCGTCACTGAAGTAGAGCGGCAAACGGAATTCATAACCTAGTTGTACAAAAAGGTACTATGATCAGATATAGCAAATAAAGTTATAGCAAAAGTTACTCAATTTACTTTTTTCTTATTTGCATTGACACTTTTGAGAACTTTAATGCTTACAGTTAGAGAAAGAGCACAAAATGGACTCCAAATTATGGCGTTACGTAAAAGGGTCGGTTAGAGCCAAAGAATTTAACAAGTACAGGGTCAATGGTTTTACCTGTGTACCCAAGTCCCATGAGTTAAATTGCGTTACATAAGACAGTGGTGTTTGCATGGAAGCAACTACAACATATAGGGCAAGTCGTGAAGATAAGAATCTCGTTGATGATGTGACAAAGTGGTATGGCATGGTGAAACATATCTTGGAGCTTGACTACACTGACTTTAAAGAGGTGGTGTTTTAATGCGACTGGGTGAAGGTAGAGAGCAGAAGCCGTGGGTGTAAATTCAGTTCTGATGGCAACCTTGTATTGGTTAACTTGAACAATTTCAGGCGATCAAATAATTACCTTGATGAACCTGCCATACTTGACTTTGATGCCCATCAAGTGTTCTATTCGACAGATTTGAAGGATCCTGAATGGTCTATTGTAATGCACTCAAAGAAGCGTCTCACTGTACAAGCTGATGACATATTGATGCCTAAATTCGAAGAATTTCAGTCGATATTTGATGATGAACCACATTTGAAAGACCTGCTAAAACTGCGCAAGCGTTAAGAATGTTTGCTTCTGTTGTAATTATGTTTGAACCTTAGTTTAGCCTTTTTGCAATGGGATTAAACTGGTACCAGTTGTGCTTCTACTTTGCACCTTAATTAGTTTGTTACTGGTGTTGTAAAATGTGATTTTTGGCTCATGATGCGTTGTTGCTTTGCTTAGTGGTCCTTACGTACTATTAGTCATGTGTGATTGCCTAGTATTTTTAACTATTAAGCATTTTTATCTGGTACTAATACTTCATTTCATCTAGTGCAGGACAATGGCACAGCAGCAAAGCACAAGTTATGTTCGAAGAGTACAACTTCGCAGCAAGATGGGTCTACCTCTTCTTCAGCAGCTCCAAAGACTCTAGTTAAACTAAATATTGCTGGTTTGCCCACAGGACCCAATGCTTCCAAATTTATGACTCAGGCGGGGGAGCTCATAAGAAGGAATATCCCTATTATCCATGCAAACTGGAGAATCGTGCCGCAAAAGTATAAAGATGATGTTTGGACTGCTTTGATGGTATTTTTCCTAATTCTCGCATTGGTTTCATTTGTATGATTTTACTACTAGTGATGGTATATTGTACTTGTGTTTATTAAGATAAACGTCTAACTTGCTTATATAGGGGGAATATGAATTCGAGGTCGAACATGTTCGCTCTACTATAGAAATCAAATTTCCAAAATGCTTCAGGAGATATAAGTCTGACTTAAGGAATTACTACATTAAAAATAAACCTCGGAAAAAAGTGACGAACAGGAGATCTACATCAGAAATGGAGGGGTCTGAAGAACAATTGGAGGGGTCTGAAGAGCTGGATGAGGAGAACGAAGAAGACGAAGAAACTGAACCTGAACCTGATCTCACTCCAGAAGAATGGGATGCTGCCAGATTAAAAGTTCCAGATGGGATGAATAAAATTGTTTGGGAAGAGTTTATTGACAATGAGCGTAAAGATGAGACGATTGCTAAGTGTAAAAAGAATGCACAAAGTCGCTCTAAATCAACTATCCTTCATACACTTGGGCAACAATCGTACAGTACCAAGGCATATAAACTTGTAAGTAATTTTGGTAATCTAAAACATAAAATTTTCTAGCATACTTTGTTTTTAATATGACAAACCATTCTTGTAAGACAATTCAGAGGTCAAAGTTGTACCCGACAATACTACGGACATGTGGCTATTGGGACACCAATGTAAGGGTGGGACTGTTCATCCCAGTGCGGTCGGGGCATATGTAAGGGCACTCTCTTTCTTACTATCTTAGTAACGTGCATAACAATGCACTTATTTGAATTTAGTCTAGTTAGGTTTGTTTGCTAGAACCAATTCTGAAATTTGAAACTGCAGGAGAAAGTCGCACAAGCTAAACAGAAGTGCATTGAAAATGGAGAAAGTTTTAGTGTTCTAGTTTCACCGACACTGGAAGAAGTGTTTGAACGTACCTGACAATATGGGATTCGTGGGTACTCATCTAGTGTGTCAAAGAAGCAGGCAGAGATGGTAGCAATCAACAAAATCGGCTCTTAAAAGAAAAGATACCAAAGTGAGGAAAGATTGAACACAATTGAAGGGGTCGTTGGTACGTTGGTTAGTACAATGGCTACAGTTCAAGGTCAAGTGGGGTTAGTGAATAATACATTCGATGTAAGTTTTGATAATCATGTGTGTCTGCCTTTGTCCACTTTAGATGCAAGATTTAATATATAATGGTCGTTTTTGTTCTTGTTCACAGATGTTAATGGATTGGTTGAAGAAACAGGGAGGAGGTGATACCCCCGTCGACACTCCTAGCCCAGAGAAAGGGTCTACTTTTTTTACTGGTGTTCAAAAGGGTCGTGTGCAGGTGAAAGAGAAACAGGCCAGTGTAAATATTAATAGAGTGGAGTCAACAAATAGGGTCCAGTCTGAGCAAGTTGAGCTGCTCAACAATATGGGTAAGGTTGTAGCATCTGGTGTTATTGATGGTGGTGGTGTAGTTCATGGTAGAAAGGTAAAGAAGAATGAGAGGAAGGTCTACATCGAGGAAGTGTTTGACCAAAAAGCGTTAATCTGGGATGGCCCTCAGGGAGATGATTGGGTCTCCTTAAGTCAGATACCAGTGCCTACTTGGTTGGTGTGGAGTGAGGAGAGACTCCGACCTTCCGAGGAATAAAGAATATCAAGCAACAGACTTTTTGGTGTTGTGATTAATGATTAGTGTTCTTTTTTTGTTGCTAAAACACGACAGATGCTAGTGTTCTTTTTTTTTGCGTGTTTTGAACACTTGAAAAATTCTACAGTATTTTGATGATTCGCCTTCACTGTAGGTTCATTGGACAAACATGCATTTGTCTAAACTATTTATAATTGCTTTTAGTAGTTGTTCTAATCACTTGATAATATATATATATATATATGTATTTTGTCGATTTGATGGAAAACACCATTGTGCAGGTTGAAAATATATATATATATAGGTGCAGAAATTGAAATTTTAGGGACACTGTATTAGGAACGTTTATAGGCGTTCCTAAAATTAACAGCAACGTCTATATCTGTCGCTAATAGGCCATTTTGGTGTAGTGATTTGGGGTTCACCAGCACACGTGCTGAATAAGGAAGCTGATAAGTTGGCATCTCGTATAGAAGTAAGAGTGTTTGTAGGATATCTGAAGGGAACGAAGGGTGGCTTATTCTACAGTCCTAAAGACCAGAAGGTCATTGTTAGCACCAATGCCCGGTTCTTAGAGGAGGACTATGTGATAAGCCACAAGCCTAGGAGCGAGGTCATTCTAGAAGAACTTAGGGGCGAGATTTCGACAATACCAATTGTGCAAACACCTAGTGTACCACGTATCGACACTATTGTGAATACGCAAACCAAGGACATGCCTCGTCATAGTGGGAGGGTTGTTCGTGAACCTGAACATTTCATCGACGTGGGAGCATCTTCGGACCAATCCCCGGACCAGGATGAAATGGATCCATGTACGTACAAACAGGCAGTTCAAGACAAGGATGCTGAATCCTGGAAAACAGCAATGGAATCTGAAATGGGATCTATGGATTCTAATCAAGCGTGGGAGCTAGTAGAGCTACCCAATGGGGTAAAACCCATTGGAAGTAAGTGGGTCTACAAGCGTAAGAGAGGATCGAAAGGTAAGGTTGAAACCTTCAAAGCAAGGCTTGTTGCGAAAGGTTACACTCAGAAGGAGGACATCGACTAAGATGAGACCTTTTCGCCAGTAGCCATGCTTAAATCGATCCGGATTCTCTTAGCTATAGCTGTGCATTTGGATATACAGATTTGGCATATGGATGTCAAGACTGCGTTTTTGAATGGGAGTCTTGATAAGGAAATCTATATGTGCCAACCTGAGGGATTCATTGCTGAAGAAGAGGAGCACTTAGTGTGCAAGCTTAAGAGAGCCATTTGTGGTCTTAAGCAAGCATCAGGGTCTTGGAACATGCGATTTGATGAAGTCATTCAATCGTATGGTTTTGAACAGTGTCCTAGTGAGGTTTGTGTATACAAAAAGTGCGATGGATACATGCTGATGTTTCTTGTACTATACGTAGATGATATACTTCTAATTGGAAACAATGTAAAGGTATTATCAGACGTAAGGGTATGGCTATCTGAGCAGTTCGATATGAAGGATTTGGGAGAAGCTGGGCACATCCTTGGTATTAAGATCTTTCGAGATCGCAAGAAAAGGATGTTGTGCTTATCTTAGGCATCCTATATCGATACGGTGCTAAAGCGGTTCAGCATGGAGAATTCCAAGAAAGGTTTCTTACCTTACAGACATGGAATTCAGCTATCTAAGGCTATGTATCCTAAGACACAGAAGGAGATAGATGACATGAAGCTGGTCCCTTATGCTTCGGCAGTGGGAAGCCTCATGTATGCTATGATTTGCACTAGGCCTGATATTTGTCATGCTGTAGGTATGGTGGCGAGATATTAGTCGAACCCAGGACTAGGACATTGGATTGTTGTCAAGCATATACTCAAGTACCTGAGAAGGACTAGGGAGCATATGCTTGTATATCAATTAGATACACTTTGTCCTCTGGGTTACACTGACCCAGATTTCAGTGCGGACAAAGAAAAGTCGAAATCAACTTCCGGATATGTTTTCACTTTGGGAGGTGGAGCCATTAGTTGGAGGAGTGTGAAGCATAAATGCATAGTAGACTCTACCATGGAAGCCGAGTATGTAGCAGCCTCAGAGGCAGCTAAAGAGGCGGTATGGATCAAGTACTTCCTAAAGGATTTGGGTGTGATTCCTAATTTGCCTAAGAGTATTACACTGTAATGTGATAATACCGGTGCTGTTGCAAATTCGAAGGAACCACGGGCCCACAAAGCAAGTAAACATATCAAGCGCAAATATCATATCATTCGATATTTTGTGAAGAGAGGAAAGATTGTTGTCTCCAAGATAGCATCTGAAGACAACCTAGCTGATCTTTTCACGAAAGGATTGCCCTCAAAGTCATTTGAAGGGCATGTGGAAGGAATGGGGTTGAGATGTATGGCAGCATTGCTTTGAGTATAAGTGGGAGATATATAGACATAGTCTAGATAGTATACTTCAAAAGCATGCTTTGAGTATAAGTGGGAGATTGTTAGGGTTGTATATGTCAAAGCATACTTTATGCTTGTATTATCTAATTTCTCGGTCTTTATCTATGAGAATATTTAATTCATTTATCACATATTTTGCATATTTATTCACGCTATGGTTATGCAAATGTAGTCTAAATTACTTTATATTGTAGATAATGTGGTGTGTCGTGTCACACAGAAGATCACATTATCGGTTCCTTATATAGTAATATTTAGTTCACAACCTATATACCATTAGACCGTTATGTGAGAGGTTGTAGTATATGCTTGAGATTGGTTGGTCTTGACCATTAGCATATATTAGCGTATTCGGTATATGTTGAATAGGATCGAAGTGAGATAGATTCTTCTGTACTGACTATAAGAAGAACGTACATCTCGGACAATTATTATTTCTTAATTCTAGTGATTAATATTTAATTATATATTTAATATTTATTGCTTTGATTTATCATGGGTAAGAGCTACAATGATTGACTCAATATGCTCGATATTTTGGGCAATATTATTATTTATATGATAATTAATATTATAGCTATAAATCGTGTCCCGACCAGTCAGGATGATCATGTCCCTTGAGGCACTCGAAAGGATTAATATATTAAACCCTGCAGGTGGAATTAATTTTTCGATATAATAATAAGGGTCGAGTGGTATACTCATGTATAATATATTAATTAATTAATTAAAAGCTGTTAGTAGCTTAAATTAATTAATGGACATGGAATATCTTAAACACGGGAAATAATTAATTAAAAAAGAAGCCCAATTTTGTAATTTGGGATTTTGGTAGGAAGTGCAATATCAACTTTTTAGTGGACTAAGTTGATATTAATAGAGCCATTATATTAGGAAGAGTTCTAATATAGGAAGATGACATCTATTAAGAGTCCTTACCATATCCTCCTTAAGGTCCCTAGAGTAGCCCAAAACACCTATAAATAGGACAATATGGGAGGCCGGTTTTTACTGATTTATTGATCAAGAATTTCGTTTTTTTCCTTTGTGTTTAATTGTGGATCATTACTTGTGTCTTAGATTCCATAATTTATCTAACACAATATTTTTCTAAAATACATAAATATTCAGAAGAATAGAGAGGAAAAAATTGTAAGGAATTTCTTGGAGATATAGTGGTTCGGCCGATCCCATAAGCTGTTCAAGTAGTCCGGTAGATTGTTGCCCACACGACATCCAGACGTAGGCAGGATATACTCTAGAAGATCTTGAGGTAGAAATACAAGAAGATCGGAGAGGAACACGAAGAGGAGACAAATCGACCAAAAGGGAATTTCTACCACTTCGCGTCAAATGCATAAATTACCAACTCCCATGCGTAAATATATTTATTTAATTATTTATTAATCTGTTTAGTTAATTAATTGACAAGCCTAAATAGATCCGGTTTTCTGTTGGTTAGTTTATAAAACCTTTCATTAAATAATTTCCACCAACTTGCTTCAGCTGCGTTTTATATTCCAACAGTTATGACGTGCAGAACCATGCATGCAAAATGTTGGAAATACAAAAACGTAGGGATACGAATACGGGAAACCAATCTTCGATTAATAACGCCACAAAGTCGAATGCGACAAGTTCGAAAACAGGATAAATATACAATAATTATCCGGGCATTACATATACTTCCTCCTCCGTAAACTATAGGAATGCATTTTTCTCCTAAGGTACAACCCAAGTCGTAGGATGCTTCAGTAAAGCAACCCTCTGTACCATGACTAGCTCCACCTAAAATACATATGGATTTAAATCTTTGTGCGGAAGATGGCGATTCCATTTTCTTTAAAGAAAGTTATTTGAGAGAGAGAATGAGAGAAATTCAAGTTTGAGGGATGCAGAAAAGAAACAAGTGCAATGTTTATTTATAGATGCAAAATAAAGTTAAAATATTTATCAATTTGTGACTGCGTTAATTGCGCTTCATCTACTCAATAGAATAATGAATGCATTTATTGCGTATCACATTTTTTATTCAGAAAATCTGACAAAATGATAAAAATTAAAGATACTTACATGTATGTATAGTAGTTGTGATTGTGGCTCACATCTTCCTCTGATTTTACATTCAGAAACGACTTAAACCTCTTCTATGAGTTGGGGAGAAGCTTCCCATCCAATTTTCTTACAAATTGACAAACAGGGTCTTTTAACGTCAGATTCCCAAGACGTTGTTCATATTCTGGTTTGGATTTGTTCCACCAACATCGAATCCTGTAATGTACGAGTCCATTAGGATGTGTGTGAAGAGAAATTTTTGAATTTCTACTTTTACAACTTCCTTCATGTTTGGATTCAAACGGCATTGATGCTCAATCGAATGCTTGCAATCATATTCCAGTGGAATTTTGTGCATGCAAATAGAGGGACTTATTCCTCTAATGTCCGCAATAGTCCATCCCATAACACTTCTATGATTCCTCAATACCTGTTATAGTTATTAAGGATGAATGGAAACACACAATTTAAAAGTTGAGTTGAAAATTGCAAGGAATTGAAATTATAGTTCAAATAATTATAAACAAGCAAATGATTGTACTAATAATAGGATTATAAGATGTAAAATGAAATAGTAGGGATTACAAACTCAGTTTATCATTAGTTATAGAAGATGCCAATGAGATCATAAGATGTATTACTTATTATGTTGTGTATATTCGATTTTTCTTAAAAAGACTGTTCCTCTTTCGAATGTCAAAAAACCCCTTATATATTGAATCAATCTACTATATTTCTATATTTATTGGATTCAATACATAGCATTAGGTTTTATGAAAATAACTCAAAGAATAATCTAAGGTTTAGAGGTATATTTCTATCCTCTAGAAGAACTTAGACTGAACATCATTTGATCTATTCAACATACTTTCTTACAAAATATATGATGACCATAAATATCGTCATTTATTGACCAAATAAATAAAGATTATAAAACAATGAAAATCACACACAATAAAAAGTAATCCATAATAGATTTTTATATAAACTTAAATAACATGACAAATCTTGTTTATAATCCCAACTAGGAGAACTTAGTTCATGAAGGCTTTATTCAATATCTTACATGAACTAGTAACCATGATTAGTTGAAAAAGGGAAAGAATTGATGAAATGTACGGACGTATCATATGTCATATGGCCATAGTGAACAACGAAAATAAGGGTTTGAAGAAGGCTTCCCTGTTGTGGAAGATGATGCTTAGCTTAAGCCTTTTTTTGGACCTGCAAGAAAAATAAGTTTGCAAACAACAAAAGAAAACATATATACCCTGAAGTATAACACAAATAATTTAGATGCGCTTCAGGAAAGTCCAAAGAGTCGTTTTACGCTGCCACCGATGGTTTTATTAAAAACAACAAAAAAATTACCAAAATAATAATACATAAATTGTGAACAGATGTGCGTCAATAGGTCAAAAGAAACTCCTTAAGCTGCCATCATTTTCATAATTTTTATTACATCCGCTAAAAAGTAAAAACAACAACAAGACTGAAAAGGCATAAAAGGAATGCATCATTTTTGCATTTTCGCAAAGTGAAATCTTCCATCCAAACAATATTAGCTAGAGTTGGATCTGGTTCAGGAACCAATTCAATAAGTTTTTTAATCAGTTCTTCTGGTGTTGTTGCAATGACCATGATTCGTTTAGCACGCTCTGAAATAAAACCATTTTCAGAAGAGTAGTTGATGAACGATAGTAAAACATTGACATTTAGTAGACCTATTGGTTTATTATGAACATTTAGCTGAGATCTGGTAACCATATGTAAAAGTTCCTCAAGAGTGCCAAAACCACCCATAAGGGTGATAAAGGCATCGGCATTATTCATCATGTGAGTTATGCGGTCTTGCATATTCATAGTTCTGAACTCGTCTCCAATGATTTGCCCCGGTGATTTTACTTTCAGCTAGAGATTGTGGAATGATTCCCAACACTTTTACTCCTTCCATATAGGCAGAAGCAGCAGCGCGTCCCATCAATACTAGACTTCCTCCTCCATAGACTATATGAATGCATTTTTTCTCCCAAGGTACGACCCAAGTTGTGGGCTGCTTTAGTAAAGCAAGCACCTGTACCATGATTAGCTCCACTAAAAATGTAGATGGAGTTAAATCTTTTTGCGGAAGATGGCAATTCTATTTTTTTGAAAAGAAATATATCAGAGAGAATGAGAGATATGCAAGTTTGACGGATGCAGAAAAGAAACAAGTGCAGTATTTATTTATAGATGGAAAATAAAGTTAAAATATTTATCAAATCTATGACTGCGTTAATTGCGCTACACCTACTCAATAGAATAATGAATGCATTTATTGCGTATCACATTTATTCAAAAAATCTGACAGAACGACAAAGATTAAAGATACTTACGTGTATTTACAGTAGTTGTGATGTGGCTCACATCTTCCTCTAGTTTTACATTCAGAAATAGCTTTAACATCTTCTATGAGTCGAGGAGAAGCTTCCCATCTAATTTTCCTACAAATTGACAAACAAGGTCTTTTAACGTTAGATTCTGAAGACGTTGTTCATATTCTGGTTTGGATTTGTTCCTCCAACATCGAATCATGTAATGTACAAGTCCATTAGTATCTGTGTCAAGAGAAATTTTTGCATTTTTGTTTTTACAACTTCCTTCATGTTTGGATTCAAACGGCATTTATGCTCAGTCGAAGGCTTGCAGTCATATTCCATTAGAATTTTGTGCGTGCATATAGAGGGACTTATTCCTCTAATGTCCGCAATAGTCCACCCAATAGCTCTTCTATGATTCCTCAATACCCTTAGCAATTTCCCTTCTTCAAGTTCTGTCAATATGTTAGATATGATTACGTAAGTGTAGAGGAAATGCCCAAGAAGCATATCTCAAATGTGTGGGTAGAGGTTTAGGATCAAGTGTTGGAGCTTTTTGTAAAGAATGAGGGGTTTAATGGAGCTTGTATCCAATTCTTCGAAGTGTGAATGTCTTCTGAAAGGTGGTAATGCTTCCAAATAGTTAATAATTTGGACCAAATGATATTCCTCTTCCTTGTTGGTCAAAGAATCTGCAATACATGTCTCAAAAGGATCTTTTGATAGAATCCTCTCTAATGACCCAGTCACCATGGCATCAATTGCATCAATTCTTAGACAAGAGTCGTCTGTGGGATGATGATTCAAATATTTTTGGATATTGAAAGTGACATGTTCATATTGCACTCTTAGAATTAGCTTTCCCTCATAGATGTAAATAAGAGCACATCCGGTTGTAAGAATGGGTGTCCCAAGATAATAGGAATATCCTGATCTTCCTCCATGTCAAGGATGATTAAATCTGTTGAAAATATGAATTTATCAACCTTGATTAGTACATCTTCTAATATCCCTCGTGGATATTTAATTGACCGATCGGCTAATTGCAGTGAAACTGTTGTTGCTTTTGCTTCTCCCAAGTTTAGTTTTTTTAAAATTGATAGGGGCATCAAATTGATACTTGCCCCTAAATCAAAAAGAGCTTTGCTAATATTCACTTAACCAATTGAGCACGGGATTGTAAAAGTTCCTGGATCTTTTAGCGTGTGTGGCAACTTCTTTTGTAGTATTGCTCCTAAATCACAAAGTGCTTTGCCAATATTCACTTAACCAATTGATGCGTAGATTTTTAAAATTTTCCAAAAATTTAACGAATTGTGCATGAAGCTTGTGTTTCTTCAACCATTGAGGAAACGGGATTGGTGGAACATAAGATTTAACAGCAACTTGACCTTCTTGAGATGAAGGTCCTGATTCAAATTCTTTTTCCGGTTCTTGAGTTTGTTCTATAGTAATTTCGGGCAACTGCACTCCACTTCTTGTTGTGATAGCCTGGACATTCTCGCTTGGATTTACCTCGATATTGCTAGGTAACATGTCGTGGTATCTTTCTGAAAGAATTTTGGCCATTTGGCCAACTTGTATTTCCAGATATTTAGAAGCATCATTGCGTTGTTGATACTTCAGTTGTTGATCGGCTAGCTTCGTGATTGTTTTTTACCACCGAGGCTTCTTTTCTTGATACGTTTAATTCAAAACATTGTTGTTGTTTGCCTAATAAAAGTTGAGATGATTTTTGTACCCTGGATTGCATGTCGGCCCGTAAGGATTGTATGGTTGCCTTTGGAAATTCTGATCATAAGCCACTTATTCTGGTGGTGGGAATGACTGTTCCTGTTGCACTAAGGGACACATAGTGCTGTTATGAGTTTCTCCACAGATTTCACATGAAAGAGCTAAAACTTGTGGACCGTCTGTAACACACCCAATTCTCTAAGGGACATTACACGCCATAGAACCTTCATCAAGGTCCACCAGGCTAGGACATTCACACAATTTACAATAACCCCACAATGACAACATTAATAATGTAAATAAGGCTGTGGCCTCGGCCAAAACATTTTAGATTAAATGCAGGAAAACAGAAAGTAAATGAATCCATTGCCAACGTGGGGTATCTTTAAAACAGAAAAACGTTTACTCAACTGACTCCGACGGACAACATAAACATAATAAAATGAACCACCAGACTTGAGCCTCATAACATCATGCCTGACCATCCTCTTCATGTGTTACCCGTGCTGGCTCCTCAGTTCGCCCGATACCTTAAATGCATAAAACGCATTTCCCCCATTTAAGGGGTTAGCATTCGAATAACTAGTGCAAGTACATAATTACATGACATTATATACAGATATGATTCAACAATATCATCACATTTAGAAAACATTTTAGTAAACAATATTTTGGAATACCACATTTGCATCAAAACATCATTATCGTGAAAATCATGTCATCAAATCTCAACACCATGATAATCCACACTTGGTAACCCATGTCCGTACTAATTAGTATCGACCCCTAGAGGTCCCGTCGGACCTCCCCAGGTGGGAACCACTTCTGCAGCCGTACCCATTAGTATCGGTCCCCATAGGTCCCGTCGAAACGTCCCCGGGTGGAAGAACAACAACACACACATGTTGTCACAATTCATCATTCATGTCGAACTCATAACACACATAACATAATGTAATACATGTACTTGCCTTGATGAAATACCACGTTAGAAAATGCTGAACGGGAGGGACTTCCGTCCGAATATTCTTCAAAAATTCACTCCTATCACATAACAGCATACAAGCAACCACGACATTCCAGAAACGTAAGAATTCATCCTAAATTCTACCCTTTTGGACAAATCCTTAAACACTACGAGGTCATAATCGATCTTAATCTATTAACAGTGAAAATATCAAGACCTATTACACAAAACATCAAGGAAACATGGGATTATGATTACACAATCATAATCTAACAACCATCCAAGCTAAATCGGACTAGAAATACAAAATCATCACAAAACCCCCAAAAACCCCAATCACTGGGGTTCTAGCAAAAATACCTTGATTAGGACGGTGGAAGATGTTTTAATGATTCTAAATCCTTGTTGGAAACTCGAAAATATAGATAGGTCCGATCTCTCTTGTTCAGACCGTCGCAAATCGCCAAGGGAGAGAAGAAGGAGATGAAAAATGGCGAAATTAGGACTGAAGTCCGCTTATATAGGTGAATATCGTTACGTACTCAATGCCATAAGCATTACATATTTTAACATTTTAACGTACATTAGGGCACCTGTATTGCATATGCAACGAAGCCCACAGAGGTGACTGCCTCGATGGACAGAATACATTACTTACGTTGCATGGCAAGTTTGACGTACGTAATAGCTACTAGCGTACGCTATGTTTTGATATTAACGTACGTAATAGAATGTCCAATGCTTACTGACCTGTGCCCAAGTATCTTTACGTATGTTGAGAAGTTAAAATAATGTACATAATAATTCTTTACATACGTTATATCCTGTAGATAGCGTACGCAAGGATGACTCCAGTGACTACTGGCCCAACTACACAAATGAGATAACGTACGCTACATATTAAGCATAACGTACGGAATGCTCCGTAACCAGCAGTACTATTCTAACCAAAAGTGACATGACGAGACATACAAATATTCATCCAATATGATACATTCAAATACGAACAATAATAAATAGCTCAAGAATCACGATAATAGAATGAGTACAATATACAATATTAAATACGCAAAAATTCGTATCGAGTACCGATAGATCAGAACAGTTGGGATAAATGGAAATTAAAAGTGTGGATATTACATTCTCTCCCTCTAAAAAGAAGTTTCGTCTCGAAACATACAAATTGAATAATTCGGGGTATCCCACCTTCATATTACCTTCCGTTTTCCAAGTAGCCTCTTCCTTTCCATGCCTCGACCATTGCACTTTAACCAAAGGAATGGTTTTGTGCCTAAGTTGCTTTACCCGATGTAACACCCCCAGGATATCCGAGGTATATTACAGCGCCGTGAATCTCTATATGGGACCCACCAGGCTGAACGAGCATCATACTCATCGACTCACAGAAACAACAGAAAAATACCTCGTCATAAAGACGCCCAACAAAATAATCCACCCGGTTCAACCGGTCAAACATAACACCATAATCCATCATAAACATAATAAACTACAATACAATCCCGACGAGTAAAAATTCTTAAGTACTCGAGTACTTCTATTAGTTTAAAAACCACAAAAGGTAAAAAGATAGAAAGCAATAAGACACCACTCGTGCACAGTCATCACGCACGGCCATCATCCATATCTTGGTCCAAAGACCGCTCGTCTCGATGAACCTGACCTGAAATTCATAAAACGAATTTCCCTGAAACGGGTCCCCAGAGGGGTTAGCAATTACGCTAGTACAAGTAACCAAATGAACGACTTACATCGTACACATATAGTAATGCATGCAATCAAGAAAACATAGTTCCAAAACACTCATTTCCGGAAATGCCATAATCAAATCACATTTGTAAAATGCACCACAATTAACCGTCGATCCACGTCTCTGTGGACCCCTACCGAGACCCCGTCGGATCTAACCCGTAGTGGTTAAAAGCAAGCTCGTCGATCCACGTCTCTGTGGACCCCTACCGAGACCCCTTCGGATCTAACCCGTAGTGAGCATACACACACACACACCATTTCTCACACAATACTATTATGTCAAGAATGTAAGTTCATAATGGTACTTGCCTCGGTTAATAGACGGTGATACAAACGGAAAGGAAGAATCGAACACGACCGCGAGGAACCGGCGGAAATGAACCTAACGATTCGAATAACACAATCACAACCAATTCTAAATGAATACGGAATTGGAAAACACTCAAAAACCCGCCTACGATTCATGTATATTCGAATAAAATAATAACGAGGGCGGACCACAACCAAACCCTCCAGATTTCGCAAAACTATGAAAATATACCATGAATCCGTAGGAAAACTAATGATATCAACAAGATGAATCATATTCATCTTGAATCCAACAACAAAACGGAACGGATCATAAGAAAATCCCAAAACCCCCAAATTATCCAAAAGTAGGGTTCTAAGAGATTTTACCTTGATTTGACGATGAACAATGAATGATTAGTGATAGGTTGATGATATGAAGCTTGAATACACTTCTACAATGGTGTTTGGGAGAAAATCGGGCGAAACCTAGCTCTCCAGATCGTTCCCGTCGCGAAGAGGAGTGAGAGAAGTGAGAAATGAGGAAAAATACGGCTGCTGTCAGTTTATATACTGGCCGGTGTTACGACCGTAACATCCATAACATACGGCCGTAACATATGAACATTACGGCCGTAACTCACCTGCCTTACGGCCGTAACTGTTCCAGGAATGAAACTAGGAAAATTTGACGAATGACACATACGGCCGTATCAAGAACACCATTACGGTCGTATCAATACTTACGGCCGTAACTCAAACATGATACGCCCGTAACTCAGGACTGGACCAGGAGGCAAGAAACGAAGCATTGTTACGGCCGTATGAAGGAATCTTATGGCCGTAACTCTCGATTATTACGGCCATAACATATACGGCTTACGGCCGTAACATGGCCTGTGACAGCAGGCCATAGTCTGAAACACTACCTGACGAGGAGATGATCGGAAATAGAACAAAAAAATAACAAGGTGTATCCACGACCAATGGATACACTCACCACGGATTTAAGTTAGAAACCAAAACGTTATGATGAAGCATGATTCCGAATACCCGAAGGCTCAGGAACAACAGGGATAACAAGAGTACCCTAAACTTAGGGAAAATTACGAAACAGCCCAAACGTCCAAAAATCGCGATACAACACCGGATTAACAAACCGAAACTCACAACATGAATAACTCAACTATACGAACTCGTGAAACCAAATAAAATACAAAAGCGAATGGGTTCTACGAGAAACGGACGTCCATGCCATAATACATGACATAAAACAGAATAATATTAATACATCTCCGAAACTCGTCAAAATGGAGAAAATCCAAGAATAAAATAGATTCAAAATATCGATAAGGTTACAGGCGAGTCACTAAAAAACAAAAATTAACCAGAATGGGAATATCGGGAAAAGGAAAAAAATGCAGATATTACATTCTACCCCACTAAAAATAAGTTTCGTCCCGAAACTTAAGAAACAAACAACTCGGGGTACTTAGCATGCATGCTATCCTCGGTTTCCCAGGTCGCCTCCTCGACACCATGCCTCGACCACTGCACCTTGACCAAGGGAATGGTTTTATGTCTCAGTCGTTTCTCGCGATGCTCAAAAATCTTCAACGGACGTTCTTCAAAAGTAACATCCTCGGCGACATCAATCTCCCCATAATCGATGACGTGACTAGGATCCGGGACATATTTCCTCAGCTAGGAAACATGAAAAACGCTATGAACATGACTCAAGGCCGGAGGTAACGCCAAACGGTATGCCAACCCACCGACTCGCTCGAGAATCTCAAAGGGTCCAATAAATCTCGGACTCAACTTCCCTTTCTTCCCGAAACGAAAAACTCCCTTCATCGGCGACACCTTTAGCAAAATGTGGTCTCCCACCTCGAATTCCAAAGGTCGACGACGGACATCGGCATACGACTTCTGTCGACTCTGGGCGGTCAACATCCGTTCTCGAATTAATTCTATCTTCTGCCTCGTCTCCAAAATGACATCCGGCTCGGTCCCGACCAAATCGGACGTCTCATTCCAACAAATCGGTGATCGACAACGCCGCCCGTAGAGCGCCTCATACGGTGCCATCCAGATCGATGCGTGCCAACTATTGTTGTACGTGAATTCGATCAATGGCAAATGCTCCTCCCAGTTGCTACTCCAGTCGAGAGCACAAGCACGCAACATATCCTCAAACGTCTGGATAGTGCGTTCCGATTGTCCATCTGACTGAGGATAAAAAGAGGTACTCAAACGCAACTGAGTACCCAACGCCTTATGCACCACTTGCCAGAAATGCGATACAAAACGGCCATCACGATCCGAAACAATAGACTTCGGAGTACCGTGAAGCCTCACAATCTATGCAATAAACACACGAGCCAACTTCTCCGGGCCCCAAGTATCCTTGATGCCCAGAAAATGTGCCGACTTGGTCAGGCGATCAACAATTACCCAAACCATATTCATGCCCGATCTCGATATCGGCAGACTCGTAATGAAGTCCATAGATATGTCTTTCCATTTCCATTCCGGTACGGGAAGTGACTGTAATAACCCGGCTGGTCGTTGATGCTCGATTTTGACCTGCTGGCAAGTCAAACATCTCGCTACAAACTGTGCGACCTCCTCTTTCATATCATTCCACCAGAAATTCCTCCTCAGGTCCTTGTACATCTTACTTGAACCAGGATGAATGGAGTAAGGCGCAGCATGGGCCTGCCGCAAAATACTCTGTCTCAACTCTGAGTCGTTCGGCACACAAAGCCGACTCTGGAATCTCAAAATACCATCCTCGTGAATCACAAACCCAGGAGACTTTCCCTTAAGAACGTTCTCTCGGATTTGAGTAATCATCGGGTCCTCTAACTGCTTCAGCTTAATTTCGTCGATCAAAGATGACGAAATCTCTAAAGCACAAAGTTGCCCGACAGCTCCACGCAACAAAACCTCAATATATAACTCGATCAAAGCCCGTCGAAGCTCAGACTGAGAAGTAAGGATCTCAAGCGTTCGCAGCGCAACTAGTTTCCGACTCAAGGCGTCGGCCACGACGTTCGCCTTGCCCGGATGATAAAGGATTTCGAGGTCATAATCCTTAATCAGCTCTAACCACCTCCTCTGCCTCATATTCAACTCCCGCTGAGTAAATATGTATTTCAGGCTTTTATGATCGGTAAAAATCTGACATGCAGAGCCGAAAAGATAGTGACGCCAAATCTTGAGTGCAAAAACAACTGCTGCTAACTCCAAAACGTGAGTAGGGTAGTTAAGCTCATACGGCCTCAACTGTCTCAATGCATATGCAATGGTCTTGCCGTGCTGCATCAATACACACCCAAGACCCTGACCCGAAGCATCACTGTAAACGGCAAAACCCTCGTTGCCATATGGCAACGTCAAAACTGGGGCTGAAGTCAAACGCTTCTTCAGTTCCTCAAAACTCGACTGCCTCTCGTCATTCCAGACGAACTTCTTGGATTTCTGGAGCAACTGCGTGAGTGGCCGAGCTAGTTTCGATAATCCCTCGACGAACCTACGATAGTAGCCAGCCAAACCCAAGAAACTACGGAGCTCTCTCACATTCTTGGGCGGTGCCCAATCCAACACCGCCTCGATCTTCTGCGGATCTACACGAACCCCCTACGAAATCACGTGACCTAGAAACATCACTTCCTTCAGCCAGAACTCACATTTCGAGAACTTCGCATAGAGTTGCTCGGTCCTCAAAATGTCTAACACTACCCGCAAATGATGGGCATGCTCTTCCTCGTTCCTCGAATAAATAAGAATATCGTCAATGAAAACGACGACACACTTATCCAAATACTCGATAAAGACTTTGTTCATCAACTGCATGAACACCGCCGGTGCATTAGTTAACCCGAAAAGCATAACTACAAACTCATAATGTCCGTATCTTGTCCGAAAAGCTGTTTTCGGCACATCGGACTCCCTCACTCGGAGCTGATAGTACCCCGATTTCAAATCAATCTTCGAGAATGCCGCAGCTCCCTGCAACTGGTCAAACAAGTCATCAATTCTCGGCAAAGGATACTTGTTCTTGATGGTTACCTTGTTTAATTCGCGATAGTCGATACACAAACGTAGTGAACGATCCTTCTTCCGCACAAACAGGACCGGTGCGCCCCAAGGTGAGGCACTCGATTGAACATATCCCGACTCAAGAAGCTCGCTCAACTGCTTCTTCAACTTTGACATCTCTGAAGGTGCCATGCGATACGGCGGCTTAGAAATCGGAGCCGCGCCCGGCTCTAACTCTATAGCAAACTCAACCTCATGGTCCGATGGCAATCCCGGCAACTCGTCAGGAAACACATCAGGAAACTCACTAACGATTGGAATCGACGAAAGCTCGACTCCACCACTCTCCGCCTTCAAGGCGTAGCACCAAAATCCAGTACACCCCTTTCGCAGGAGTCTCATCGCCTTCAAGGCGTTAATAACGAACTTCTGGTTTCCCCTCTTTCGCCCCGCGAAAGAGTGTTCGGTGCCGTCCTAGGCTAACATAGTGATGATTCTCGTGCGGTAGTTTATGATCGCACCATGCCGCTTGAGCCAATCATCCCCAAGAGTCAAAGCCTCACCCTCGATACCCACAACAATAAGATTAGAGGGCCAAACCCTCTCACAAATAAGCACAGAACAGTCTAGAACCTCTTGATCGCCAACGATCCTATCACCGCTAGGAAGCTTAACGATGAAGGGCTCACAAGGCGTCAAACAGTCGAGATTCAAACGGCGCACACACTCTAGAGATATGAACGAATGCGTAGCACCAGAATCAAAAAGCACACTGACAGGATGAGAAAGAATATGAACGGTACCTGTCGCCACGGTAGCCGCTGGGTCATCGGCTCTCCGCATATCATAGACACGCGGTGGGTGGCCGAGCCGACGGAAGCTCCCCCCTTAGAGGGCTGACCCCGACCTCTCCCCCGACTAGCACTCGGCGGAGATTGAGGAGCAAACGATCCCTGATTCACACTTGGTTCCCTAGGCGCTGGAATGGAAGCCCGGGCACCAAGGATTTTCTCCCTCTCAGCACAGAAAGCAGCCTTGTGACCCGGCTGGCCACACTGATTACACGTCAGCAAAGGGCTCAAACAAATACGACTGACGTGGCCTATTCGGCCACAATTGAAATACTTCATATCACGGAAAGGAGCACTGGTAGTTCCACGAGGACCCCCAGCGGAACAAGCTGGACCACCTCCGGCGGGGAAGTTAGCAGATTGGGATTTCTGCTGACCCCCACCCTTGTGGCCCGAAAAATTCCCGGCGGACTTCTGCTTCTTGCTCTCGCGGGCCGCCTCGCTAGCTGTCACTGACATATCGTAAGCAAGGGCCCTACTCTGATAATCCTTCAAGGTAGTACAGACGAGCCCCGACATATAGTCCCGAATCGACAATTTCATCCGTCTGGAAAAATGGAAAATTTTGTCGCTCTCCTCGACAACTTGGGTCTTCACATAACCCAACTCCTTATTAAAATCGGCAATAGCTTGAGATACGGGGATATCCCGTGGTTGAGCATCATAGAAAGCATGTACTCGAGCACATCGTCTCGGCCACGGGCAATATTCGGTCTCCATCAATCCTTGAAATTCGGCCCACGAAGCAACATGATCCTTGGGCCCAACGGCCTCCCACTAATCTGTGGCGTCCCCAGTGAGAAAGTATTGAGCAATAGGGACTTTACGGTCCTCGGGACAGTTGGTAGCAGTGAAGACTTTAGATATCTCCTTGATCCACCCTTCCCAGCCGATCGGGTCTGAAGCTCCCGAAAACTGAGGAGGATGCATCTTGATGACATCTTGGAGCCAATGGTCCGCTCCGCCCCGATTAGCATGGGCCTGATCCGGGTTCTGAACCGCCTGAGCTATCGCCGCCATTTGGTTCACCATTTGCTGCATAACAGCCGCAATACCAAGGTCGGCGCGCTCCTGAGAAGAAGCATGACTGTGACGGTCGTCTTGCTGCCGCTCTCGAAGATCGCGACGTGGCCGCCCCACCGGCCGCCCCACGTCCCGGCCGCATCCACGACCACGACCACGACCTCTTCCAGCATCCATACTGGAGTTAAATAAGTAGCAAAAGCCATACGATGGTAAGTACAAGAAAAGAACAATCACAAATAGAGAATCAAAGGTACAATACAAGAGTATAAGGAACAGAGGAAGGAAAACTTACGGGCACTGGTAGTACCGGAATCATGGCAGCGTGACGATGATGTGCAAAACAAAACACAACCAGACCCAATAAACCGACAAGCCTAGGTATCCATAAACCTAGTGCGCTCTGATACTATTTTCTGTAACACCCCCAGGATATCCGAGGCATATTACAGCGCCGTGAATCCCTATATGGGACCCACCAGGCTGAACGAGCATCATACTCATCGACTCACATAAACAACAGAAAATACCTTGTCATAAAGATGCCCAACAAAATAATCCACCCGGTTCAACCGGTCAAACATAACACCATAATCCATCATAAACATAATAAACTACAATACAATCCCAACGAGTAAAAATTCTTAAGTACTCGAGTACTTCTATTAGTTTAAAAACCACAAAAGGTAAAAAGATAGAAAGCAATAAGACACCACTCGTGCACAATCATCACGCACGGCCATCATCCGCATACTGGTCCAGCACCCGCTCGTCTCGATGAACCTGACCTGAAATTCATAAAACGAATTTCCCCAAAACGGGTCCCCAGAGGGGTTAGCAATTACGCTAGTACAAGTAACCAAATGAACGACTTACATCTTACACATATAGTAATACATGCAATCAAGAAAATATAGTTCCAAAACACTCATTTCCGGAAATGCCATAATCAAATCACATTTGTAAAATGCACCACAATTAACCGTCGATCCACGTCTCTGTGGACCCCTACCGAGACCCCGTCGGATCTAACCCGTAGTGGTTAAAAGCAAGCTCGTCGATCCACGTCTCTGTGGACCCCTACCGAGACCTCGTCGGATCTAACCCGTAGTGAGCATACACACACACACACCATTTCTCACACAATACTATTATGTCAAGAATGTAAGTTCATAACGGTACTTGACTCGGTTAATAGACGGTGATACGAACGGAAAGGAAGAATCGAACACGACCGCGAGGAACCGGTGGAAATGAACCTAACGATTCGAATAACACAATCACAACCAATTCTAAACGAATACGGAATTGGAAAACACTCAAAAACCCGCCTACAATTCATGTATATTCGAATAAAATAATAATGAGGGCGGACTGATAAGTGGTAATTTTACCACATTTTTCTAGGATTTTATACTAGGTTTTTATCTCGTTTCGTGATTAATGTGCTCGTATTTGGCTTATTTATGATTAGTCGAGCCGTATTACGCGTTTGGGTTGGTTTTAGTGTGTTTGCAGGTTTTTAGAGCCAAAAGGACCCAAAACGAGACAAAGGACCGAGAGTCGAGACAAACGGACGGAAGAAACGGATTTTTGCAAGAGACGGACGAACCTATCGGGCCAGCCTATCGGCCGATAGGTGCGTCCGAAAGGTGTTCCTGCCCTATCAAGTGAAGTCGACCGACGAACCAACTATCGGCCCAGCCTATCGGCCGATAGGTGCGGCCGATAGGCTGCTCAGCGGGTTCTCGTATTTTGACGGATTATGACTCTTTTGGATAGTTTTTTGTTTCCTAGATTAGGGCTAATCGGGAGTTTAACTCCCATAGGCTATATACACCCCCTCCTAGACCTAGTTTTACGATCTTTCATCATTCTTTTTCATCCTTTACCATCTGGAGCATAATTTTATATCTTTTTGGCAAGATTAATTCCTTGGAGACGAGACTTTGTGAAGGAAGCAATTATTATTATTTTTCTACTTTTTCGGAGATTGAAGACTCAGAGTTCATCCGTAAGGGTTGTAATCTCTCTTTTCATATTAATAATATGCATTCTCCATCAATTTCTTGTTTAATTTCAATTATGTCTGGCTAAATTCATTGATTGATTCTAGGGTTGGTAATTTTAATTGATGTTCACATGATGTTCCTTTGATTACCTTTTTACCTTTCATCCTAGGCTTGTGATCAAGATGTGTTAAATCTCATGCTAGATTAAAGGGCCCTTAATCGATACATGTTAGCTAATTGATTTTACCCGGAAGGATTAATTAATTAGTGGAAATACTTGATGCACAATATGATTTGATCTTAAGACCTTAGTGGAGTAAGATAAATCATAGATAAATAAGTTGACGCTTTTTAAGTGATTTAAATTCTTTGAGCCCTCGCGGGAAAAAGGTTTAAATTAACTATCTTTCTAGGTTATCTTGATCGGAATTCTAGATCGGCTGAGTGATTATTTCTAGGATTGAATTAAAATTTTGGGAAAAGGAATCAAGTGAATGGATTGTGTGAACTCAATTAGATGATACTACCCTAGGATCAATTAGCTTTCAACTTGTGATTTTATCTTGCTAATTTGTTTATTTGCTTGATTTAGATAATTCATCTTTTATTTAATTTTTATTTTTCGATTTTTGAAGTAGATAATTAGAAACAAACCAAATTTTCGGATTCCTAAATAGCAGTCAAATTTTGAGTAGAGTTATTTCCTTTATTTTCGACATATCAATTCCCTTGGGTTCGACAGCTTGGAAATACTTCGAGGTTTTACAAATTTTAAAATTGATCGGATTTGAAAACCATACTACGCGAATTTCTAGCGATCAATTTTTGGCGCCGTTGCCGGGGAATTGATAGAAAACTTAAGGGGATAATTCGAAAAAGAAGAGATTGTTACTTTAGGTTGTTTACTATTATTATTAATTTTCGATCTCGTTTCCTCACATCTTGTTTTCTCTTCCTTGTAGGCGGTGCATGATCACAAGATCCCAAGGAAAGGACTTATTTCCTTTGGATCCGGAAATCGAGAAGTCTTTGAGGAGGAAGAAGCAAGAAGCGAGAACCGAGACTATTTCTATACCTTTCGTTGATACCATGGCCGGCATTGTTGACCCACCACGAGAACTCGCTCGTCCCGAGAAGATCCCTTTGAATGCCCGCTTTCGACCTAAGCTGGACGATTATCAAGAAGGAGGTTGGGGAAAGATTGAGGCCAACAACTTCGAGCTTAAGCCGTCCCTCATCGCTACGGTGAAGTCTCAAACATACGGAGGAGGAGTTAATGAAGATCCAAACGCTCATCTTGAGTCGTTTTTGGACATATGTGCCACCATCAAGCAAAACGGAGTGCCTCTGGATGTCATTAAGCTCCGCCTATTCCGGTTCTCCTTAGAAGACGATGCGCTAGATTGGTACAAGAGCCTAGATCGGAAGGAAATTGGTACTTGGAGAGAGATGACTCGGTTGTTCTTACGATTCTATCCTCCTCGAAGGTGCAAAAACAAATCAACGATATCTTGCAATTCGAGCAATATGAGGATGAATACTTATACGAGGCATGGATCCGATTTAAGAAGCTACTTCGCAAATGCCTGACATGGAATTGACAAGGAGGAAATCTATATTCGGTTTTATCGGGGTTTGACGAGGAAGGCTAGAAGAGAGTTGGACTATTCATCGAAAGGGGGATTTCTTGCTAACGATTATGAAGAGGCCAAGAATCTCATCGAGCTAGCGGTCAACAATGATTACGAGGAGGTGACCGATAGGAAGATGACGAGAAGAAAGGTCCCATCCGGTGACGAGGACGCCTACGGTGATTTGAAGGCAAAATTTGAAAGACAACAAAAAGAGCTTGAGATACTAAGAAAGAAGACTTTGGGAGTCAATGCAGTTTTTGAAGAGCTAAACGAGCCTATTGCAATTGAAGAGGATGCAAATTACGTGCAAGGAGGAAACTTCCGGCAAGGGGGAAATAGGGGGAACTATTATCCGAACAATCGAAACCACCCTAATTTCTCCTATGCCAACCCGAACAATGCTCTTCAACCACCAGCGGGATTTAACGTGAAAAACGGGGTTATTCAAGAGCCGATTGCTAAGAAACCGATGGAAGAGATGTTGGAACGGTTAAAGGCAAGTCAAAAAATTTTATTTATAAAGCAGACAAGAGGTTCGGGGCTCTCGAGCATAGTGTGACATCTATTGGAAACTCAGTGATAGCCTTGACAAAGCAGATGTCGATGGTGGAGACCCAAATGGGTCAAATGGCGAACGCCCAAGCCGGATTTCATAAGCCGGGCCATTTTCCGAGCAGTACCGAGACCAACCCGAAGACGCAACAATGCAACGCAATCGAGCTTCGGAGTGGGACAAGGTACAGTAATCATGGGGCTGAAATTGAGGAATCTGGAAACAAGGATGTACTAGGAACGGGAGCCGAGAACGAGAAGGAAGATGAAACGCAGCAGGCCCATCGGTCAAGACTATCGGCCGATAGGCCCACCCGATACCCAGACAGAATGCCAGCAGTTGAGCCTATCGACCCCCCTATCGGTCGAAAGGCTCATGTAGGTTCGAATGTGAAGGATTTTAAGGTAAAAGCTCCATTTCCACAGCGATTGGCCAAGTCGAGACATGATGAAAAGCTTCAACGATTTATCGACATGTTTCAAAAGGTGAATATCAACATTCCACTTCTAGACGATTTGAGAGACATGCCGGGGTACGTTAAATTCTTGAAAGACGCTGTGGCAAGCAAGAGGAAGTTGGCAAAGTTTGAAACAATAAATTTGACAGAGGAGTGTAGCGCTATCATTCAAAACAAGCTCCCGCTCAAGCAGAAGGATCCGGGACGTTTTACTTTTACATGCATGATTGGCGACCAAACGTTCCGTAATGTGTTGTGTGATCTCGGGGCAAGCATCAATCTTATGCCTCTATCCATCTTTAAGAGGTTGAAGATTGGGGAGATGAAGCCGACTACCATTTCTCTACTCATGGCGGACCGGTCGATCTCTTATCCGAGGGGAGTTGTGGAGGATGTGTTCGTTAGAGTCCAACACTTAGTCTTCCCAGCCGATTTCATAGTTCTTGATATGCCCGAGGACGAGAATCAACCATTGATCTTTGGGAGACCGTTTCTAGCGACGGGGAGAGCACTTATCGACGTTCAAGAGGGTGATCTTACCTTCCGGGTTAATGATCAAAATCTGAAAATTTCCATCTATGACGCGATGAAGAAGCCCGAGGATGCGCCCGAGGAATGTTATGCAATTGAGTCTATTATGCCACCCCCGACCGACTTGTTGGAGCATTGCATTTCACAATCCATTTACTCACATTCCGATGCTGAAGAAATTTACGAGGATTTGCCAATGTATGTTCGAATGTTGGAGGCGAACGAGTTTCGATCTAATGAGAGGGACGTATGCTATCTTGATGTCAACAAACCTGTTCAAGGGGGAGTTGTCGTTGAGGACCGATCGATCGAGGTGCCGAAGTTAGAACTTAAGCCGTTGCCGGATCACTTACAATATTGCTTCTTGGGCGAGAACGAGTCCTATCCCGTGATAGTTTCTTCTTCTCTCGGACCTACTAACTTGGAGAAGCTATTACGGGTGCTGCGAAAACACAAAGGGGCGATTGGATGGACGATTTCGGACATTAAGGGAATAAGCCCTTCTATTTGTATGCACCGGATTTTTCTAGAAGACGATCATAAGCCGAGGGTGCAACTGCAACGAAGATTAAATCCAGCAATGCAAGAGGTTGTGAGAAAAGAGGTGCTCAAATTATTAGATGCCGGGATGATATATGCGATTTTCGATAGTGAGTGGGTGAGTCCTACTCAAGTCGTCTCTAAGAAAGGGGGTATGACCGTGATCAAGGACGAGAAAGATGAATTAATCGCGACAAGGCTAGTCACGGGATGGAGAGTTTGTATCGACTACCGGCTACTTAATGCGGCGACGAGGAAGGATCATTTTCCACTTCCATTCATTGATCAAATGCTAGATCGTTTGGCCGGATACGAGTATTATTGTTTTTTGGACGGGTATTCGGGGTACAATCAAATTTCTATTGCTCCGGAAGACCAACACAAGACCGCTTTTACGTGCCCTTATGGGGTATTCGCTTACCGGAGGATGCCGTTTGGCTTGTGCAACGCACCCGCAACTTTTCAAAGGTGCATGATGGCCATCTTTCACGGATTAGTCGAGAACATAATGGAGGTATTTATGGATGATTTTTCAGTTTTTGGTTCATCTTTCGACCATTGCTTGAAAAATTTATCTTTGGTACTTGCCCGGTGTGAGGAGACGAACCTTGTTCTAAATTGGGAGAAATGTCACTTCATGGTGCAAGAGGGAGTAGTGCTGGGGCATAAAGTATCTTCGGAAGGATTGGAGGTTGATCGAGCGAAGGTGGTTGCTATCGAGAAATTACCGCCTCCAACCAATGTTAAATCGATCTGAAGCTTCCTAGGCCATGCGGGGTTCTATAGACGGTTCATTAAGGATTTCTCAAAAATCACGAAGCCGTTATGTTCCTTGCTCGAGAAAGACGCGAAATTTCATTTTGATGATGATTGCTTAAGGGCGTTTGAGACATTGAAATGAGCCTTAATTTCGACGCCGGTCTTGATCACTCCGGATTGGGGTGCACCATTCGAGTTGATGTGCGACGCGAGCGATTGGGCCGTTGGGGCCGTTTTGGGTCAAAAACGGGATAAGCTTTTCCGGGTAATTTATTATGCGAGTAAGACGATGGATTCGGCCCAAATGAACTACACCACGACGGAAAAAGAGCTGCTCGTTGTGGTCTATGCATTCGACAAATTCCGACCTTACCTAGTGGGCACTCACACTATTGTTCATACCGATCACGCAGCGATTCGCTATCTATTTGCCAAGAAGGATTCGAAGCTGAGATTAGTGAGATGGATACTCCTTCTACAAGAGTTCGACATGGAGATCCGGGATAGGAAGGGGTGCGAGAATGTTGTTGCCGATCACCTTTCCCGTCTCGAGAAGCCGGTTGAGGGAGAAGATTCGAGGGTCGAAATAAAGGAGAACTTTCCGGACGAGCATATCCTAGCCTTGGCCGACGATACACCATGATACGCGGACTATGTTAATTTCCTTGCTATCAAGCATGTTCCAATGGGTCTTTCTTCTCATCAAAGAAAGAAATTCTTCCATGACGTTAAATTCTACTATTGGGAAGACCCTATTCTTTATCGGAGGTGCGCGGACGGGATTATTCGCATGTGTGTTCGACAAAGCGAATGGCAAAGGATAATTGAAGAATGCCATAGTGTACCGAGTGGGGGTCATTTTGCAGCGAATCGAACGGCCATGAAGGTGTACCAATGTGGTTTCTATTGGCCTTCTATTCATAAAGATTGCCAAGCTTTTGTGAAACATTGCGATAGATGCCAACGATTGGGGAACATAGCAAAAAGAGACGAGATGCCGCAACACACTATTATGGAAGTAGAGTTGTTTGACGTATGGGGTATCGATTTTATGGGTCCGTTCGCAAAATCACGAGGCTATTCGTATATTTTACTTGTGGTCGACT
This sequence comes from Orobanche coerulescens, assembly GCA_033398695.1. Classification (NCBI taxonomy): domain Eukaryota; kingdom Viridiplantae; phylum Streptophyta; class Magnoliopsida; order Lamiales; family Orobanchaceae; genus Orobanche; species Orobanche coerulescens. Next base: position 125,189,625 of record CM065812.1, on the reverse strand, counting down.
ACGTGTCGAGATGGGTTGAGGCGATGCCGACGATTACGAACGATTCGAAAGTGGTGATTAAATTTCTTAATAAGAACATCTTGACTCGTTTCGGGACTCCACGAGCTTTGTTGAGTGACGGGGGGAGCCACTTTAATAATAGGTGGTTAGGAACCCTTCTTGCAAAATATGGAGTTAAACATAAGATTACGTCCGCCTATCATCCACAAGCTAATGGACAAGCCGAGCTCGGCAATCGGGAGATCAAACAAATTTTAGAGAAGACGGTCACGAACAAGAAGGACTGGGCTAAATATCTAGATGATGCACTTTGGGCTTATCGGACCGCGTATAAGACTCCAATTGGAATGTCTCCATACCAGCTCGTCTTTGGGAAATCCTGTCATTTACCGGTGGAGCTGGAAGTTAAAGCGTATTGGGCCACTAGACGGATTAAATTCGAATTTCTTGAAGCTAGTGGATCAAGAAGAGAGAAGCTGCTGGAAATCGACGAATGGAGAAACGAGGCTTTCGAAAATGCAAGGATTTACAAGGAAAGAGCGAAAAAGTTTCACGATGATCGCATTCGGAAGAAGGACTTCGTCCCGGGAGACGAAGTGCTCGTTTTCAATTCTCGGCTTCGTCTATTTCCGGGGAAGTTGATGTCAAAGTGGACTGGTCCATACACCGTCTTTCAAGTAAATCAAAACGGATCATGTGTCGTGATGAAAGAAGATGGGAACAAGTTTATTGTGAACGGACATCGGATGAAGCACTATTTCAAGCCCTTGCACCACGAAGAGAAGTATGTTACTTACCTCGAAGACCCGGAATGAATGAGGTATAGTCTAGCTAAAGACGTTAAACGTAGCACTTGTTGGGAGGTAACCCAACGTATGTATATTAGTTCGTTTTATTCGTTTGTTTTTGATTTTTCGTTTGCGTGATTTTTTTTAGTTTCTAGTTTCGTAGTAGCTTTGTTAGTTTTGTTAAGTTCTAATCCATGCACGCCGAGTTTTGGATACTTGCAGGTCTTTAATCGCCATATCCAAGCAAAAACGGGACCAAGTAAGCGAAATAGAAAAAGTTGAAAAAAAATTTGAGACAGACGAGCCTATCGGCCGATAGGCCCGGCCGATAGGCTGAGGAAAATTAAAAAACTTACATGTTACAAGCAGTGGTCGATAGGCAGACCACATCGACCGATATCCCGCCCGATATGAGGTACGTAAGTTTCAGTAGTTCCTATCGGACCAGCCTATCGGCCGATAGGCCTGCCCGATAAAACATACCCGGCCCAGTATCCGCTTCGACCCGGTTGATTAATACCCCCTTTTATACACTTCTCCCACCCGTTTTTCACACACACACACACACACCTATCGGACGATAGAACGAAAGGGGCGATTTTTTCTATTGTTCTTCCTTCAAAACTCGATCAAGGTACTTAATTTCGACACTTAATCCTCTTGTTTTTCAATTCTATACATGTTTTGAAGCACTTTGACGGATTCTTTTTGGAGTTTTGATGAATTTCGAATTGGGGATCCACTTTTTGGGGGCTTTTGTTAGACTTGGATGTTCTTTGAATTTTATGCCCGATTGTTGATAGAATCTTGATGGAAACATGTTATCTATGCTTGACTGTTCATGGGTACTTCGAATTGGGGGATTAATTGATGAAATTGAACGAATTTTGAAAAAAACCCCAAATTGGAAGAACCCTAATTTCGAATTTGTTGAAATTGGGTAAATTTGTTGAATTGAATTGTTAATTGGGATCGATATGAGTTGAATTGTTGATGAATTAGATTTGATTGGAGAGAATTTGTCCTAATATGATCGAAGTGTGTAGTTTTGTTATTGTGGGTTATGATTCTAATCCTTTGAATATGAAATCGGGGAGTCGAAGTTTGGGGGAGGTTGTGTGATTTGTTGATCGTAGTATATGGCTGTCGGGACTATGATTTTGATGTTTATTGGACATTATAGGGCTCTTAGTTAATATTGTGGGATTATTGGATTATGTCGACACTCGTTGAATGTTTGCATTATGAGTTACTTATTGGATATTGATTGGATGGTTGTTTTGTAGGAACTTTGAAATGGCTGGAAATCAAAGCAAGAAGTCGAAGCCGAGTAAGGCCGGAAAGTCTAAGGCAACCACAGAGAAGGAAAAGGCTCCGACGAAGGTAGTGCCGGCTATTCCGATCCCGGCTGCACTCGACCCGAAGAAGTTCAAGCTAAGATTGACTGGATCTGAGTCTAAAAGAAGGTGGTTGCACCTTATTGGAATGTCACACAAGCATTGCCGATTTTTGCATGAGGAGACGGCTCGGGGTATGGGTATATACGATGATATTATGTTACTATCAAGGCAGTGCGGGTTTGAGCAAATTTTTCGGGCAAACTATCTCGCTTACCACGTGCTCACCGTGGAGTTTCTATCCACGCTTGAGGTTTTTAGGGAGCACGGGACTCCGGCATCTATTCGCTTCAACCTCGACAACACAGAAAGGGAGCTCTCGGCCGACGAAGTTAATGCCATTATCAACGGGGCCGAGGACGGGTCATTCCAGCAGGGCGATCATGCCAAAGAAAACTTAGAGCTGTGGTCCAAGATGATTTACCGCAGGGAAGAGACGCTTCTCATTTATAATCCGACGTATGCCAAGGCCTCCTCGATCAGGAACCCAGTTCTCCGTTATATCCACCGTCTGTTCACCTCGACGATTTTGAGCCGTACCGACTCGGGGACGTGCTTGTCCACTGATCTTCAGCTTTTATGGTCGGCCTTGAACGGTAGGCGGAAGCACGCCGGATGTTTTCTGATTGAGCACATGGAGAAACAAGCCCAACTGACCGGGAAGCAGAGGATTGGGATTGGGGCGTTCGTGACCCCTATCGCGGAGCATCTCGGGGTGCGCATTAGAGGAGAGCCGGTGTCCCGAGACATCTATTTGGATAAACCGACACTGCAGAGGCAAGAGATGCTTGCCTTCACCGAGGGGTTCGACTGGAAATTGCACGGTCGGAACAAAACCGTATCCCTCTTCCAACTCCCCTCTCCGACCTTGACCTCTGTGATGGGCGATGCGTCCGATGTATATGCGAGGTGGAGTATGAGCTCTGAGGCTCATTTGGCACTTATCCGACCGTTGGATGCGTCTCGTAAAAGACAACGCCGGGAGGTGACCATTGATGAGCCGTTCTTGGAGGAAGCCGAGGAGGAGCTGGATGATATACCCGAGGGGGGTAGCCGTGACGAGATTCCCACCGGTGGAGGTAGTAGTTTTCAGATGAGAGCTCCGGATTTTGAGGCTTTTGAGTCGAGATTTTTTGAGAGAGAGAGAGAGATGCACGAAGAGAGTATGCAGGCGCAAGACAATTATCATTTGCGAGTATGCGTTCTTTGACAACCGAGTTTGGTTCTTTGGGAACTCGGCTGGGCGAGGTTGAGACTCGGGTGGGTGTTGTTGCCACTCGGGTCAATGAGTTGTACGAGCTCGTGGAGAAACGAGCCGAAGAGGACAGAGTGTGGCGACAAGAGGAGATTTCTTGGAGGGAGCAAGAGAGGAAGAGGCAGGAAGATAGGTGGGCCCAGGAGGACCACTACAACCAAATGGTACATGAGATGTACCACTTTGCTCCTTTCCCCGATTCACATGCCCGCTATGATCCGAGCTCGCCGACAAACCTGCCATTTCCGCCACAGTGATCAGGTACTCCGTTAACAAAGCCACTCCTTTCTCTTTTCAAACTTATTCCTCCTTTGGGATGCGAAATAAGTTTGGGGGGGGGGAGAAGTGCGGCTTTGTTAATTTCTTTACGTGTGAGTACCTTGTATGCCTTGTATCATTATTTACTTGTGTTGGTGCCCGTTGTTTTTATTTGTGCTTATCATATTGGTGTTGCGTGGTTTTGGCTTTTGTTGCTTAGTTTTTAGATTTTGATGTTCATTTTCGTTTGGTGTGTTTGCTAGTTTCTATTTTTTTAGGTCGTAGTAGTGTTTTGCTTTCGTGTTTGCTTTTATTTGCTTTTCGTTGTTCGCTTTTTAGATTTTGGTCTACTTTGCGTAAAAAAAAATTTTAGATAGCCTTGCTTGTCTTAGTTTTTCTTTATTCGTGAATTTTTCGTGCTTCTATTTGTGTGATACCGATGTTACGACACTGTTTTTCTTTCTGAAGAAACGGTCGAGTTTTAGTCGAGTTGTAGTCAGTTATTTCTGTTTTGCATAGTATTCATTTAGGTCCAAAATTTTTCGTGATTGTAGAGGTCTTGGCAGATAAGAGACGATACATACTTGTTTTAAAATCACCATCAATACGTTTGGTTACATCTTCCGGATAGTGAGTCATACTATTTCTTTAGTCGTGTTGGCACTTAGATTGAGTTTAGAGTCGGTCAGTTTTTCCCAACAATCGAGATAATGTTGTTCTATGAAGGGAAGTCTAGTAACCGGGGGCATTCGCGTGACCCGTTGTTTACCCTCGCGTAAAACGACGACTCTGATTAGACTAGTGAATTAGATATTTCACATGTGCCGATGATAGGGAACCTAGTAACCGGGGGTATTCGCGTGACCCGCTGTTTGTTCTCGCGCAAAACGGCGACCTTGATTCGGACATGCGGAAATTATATATTCGAGTTGTTTCTCCGCTGTAGACGGGAACTTAGTAACTAGAAGCATCCATGTGCCCCATGAGTGTCTTTTACGTCAAACGGTTTCCTAATACATGAGAATGGAAGTTCCACCCTAGGATTACCCCGATGAAACATCCCGAGATCCTAACCTAGTGGTCAACTCGAATCAAATTCTTGAACATATATATAAGGGAATACTGTCCGAGGTTTATTTGTTATGAAACTCGTGAAAATTGTGCCACTAGACTGTGTAACGGGACGAACTAGCTTGTTTATTTTAGCCTTTCATATTGACGGTCGATTTGTCTCACGTTTTGTTAATCTTTGAGCTGGATTTTCTTCATGAACGAATGATTAGGACTGAACTTGACTACTTTGCGGAATCATTATTCTGAGTGCAGCTCGCTTTTACGACACTCGGATTATTTAGAGAGAATTACAGGATAGTATTGATTAGGTTGAACACTATGAGTTGCACGATGATTCACGACTTTCTTTTTCTTTTCTTTTTGTTGTTCGGGACGAACAAGGCTTATGTTTGGGGGGGTTTGATAAGTGGTAATTTTACCACATTTTTCTAGGATTTTATACTAGGTTTTTATCTCGTTTCGTGATTAATGTGCTCGTATTTGGCTTATTTATGATTAGGCGAGCCGTATTACGCATTTGGGTTGGTTTTAGTGTGTTTGCAGGTTTTTAGAGCCAAAAGGACCCAAAACGAGACAAAGGACCGAGAGTCGAGACAAACGGACGGAAGAAACGGATTTTTGCAAGAGACAGACGAACCTATCGGGCCAGCCTATCGGCCGATAGGTGCGTCCGAAAGGTGTTCCTGCCCTATCAAGTGAAGTCGACCGACGAACCAACTATCGGCCCAGCCTATCGGCCGATAGGTGCGGCCGATAGGTGCGGCCGATAGGCTGCTCAGCGGGTTCTCGTATTTTGACGGATTATGACTCTTTTGGATAGTTTTTTGTTTCCTAGATTAGGGTTAATCGGGAGTTTAACTCCCATAGGCTATATACACCCCCTCCTAGACCTAGTTTTACGATCTTTCATCATTCTTTTTCATCCTTTATCATCTGGAGCATAATTTTATATCTTTTTGGCAAGATTAATTCCTTGGAGACGAGACTTTGTGAAGGAAGCAATTATTATTATTTTTCTACTTTTTCGGAGATTGAAGACTCAGAGTTCATCCGTAAGGGTTGTAATCTCTCTTTTCATATTAATAATATGCATTCTCCATCAATTTCTTGTTTAATTTAAATTATGTCTGGCTAAATTCATTGATTGATTCTAGGGTTAGTAATTTTAATTGATGTTCACATGATGTTCCTTTGATTACCTTTTTACCTTTCATCCTAGGCTTGTGATCAAGATGTGTTAAATCTCATGCTAGATTAAAGGGCCCTTAATCGATGCATGTTAGCTAATTGATTTTACCCGGAAGGATTAATTAATTAGTGGAAATACTTGATGCACAATATGATTTGATCTTAAGACCTAAGTGGAGTAAGATAAATCATAGATAAATAAGTTGACGCTTTTTAAGTGATTTAAATTCTTTGAGCCCTGGCGGGAAAAAGGTTTAAATTAACTATCTTTCTAGGTTACCTTGATCGGAATTCTAGATCGGCTGAGTGATTATTTCTAGGATTGAATTAAAATTTGGGGAAAAGGAATCAAGTGAATGGATTGTGTGAACTCAATTAGATGATACTACCCTAGGATCAATTAGCTTTCAACTTGTGATTTTATCTTGCTAATTTTTTTATTTGCTTGATTTAGATAATTCATCTTTTATTTAATTTTTATTTTTCGATTTTTGAAGTAGATAATTAGAAACAAACCAAATTTTCGTATTCCTAAATAGCAGTCAAATTTTGAGTAGAGTTATTTCCTTTATTTTCGACATATCAATTCCCTTGGGTTCGACACCTTGGAAATACTTCGAGGTTTTACAAATTTTAAAATTGATCGGATTTGAAAACCATACTACGCGAATCCCAGCGATCACGGACCACAACCAAACCCTCCCGATTTCACAAAACTATGAAAATATACCATGAATCCGTAGGAAAACTAATGATATCAACAAGATGAATCATATTCATCTTGAATCCAACAACAAAACGGAACGGATCGGAAGAAAATCCCAAAACCCCCAAATTATCCAAAAGTAGGGTTCTAAGAGATTTTACCTTGATTTGAGGATGAACAATGAATGATTAGTGATAGGTTGATGATATGAAGCTTGAATACACTTCTACAATGGTGTTTGGGAGAAAATCGGGCGAAACCTAGCTCTCCAGATCGTTCCCGTCGCGAAGAGGAGTGAGAGAAGTGAGAAATGAGGAAAAATACGGCTGTTGTCAGTTTATATACTAGCCGGTGTTACGGCCGTAACATCCATAACATACGGCCGTAACATATGAACATTACGGCCGTAACTCACCTGCCTTACGGCCGTAACTGTTCCAGGAATGAAACTGGGCAAATTTGACGAATGACACATACGTCCGTATCAAGAACACCATTACGGCCGTATCAATACTTACGGCCGTAACTCAAACATGATACGCCCGTAACTCAGGACTGGACCAGGAGGCAAGAAACGAAGCATTGTTACGGCCGTATGAAGGAAGCTTACGGCCATAACTCTCGATTATTACGGCCGTAACATATACGGCTTATGGTCGTAACATGGCCTGTGACAGCAGGCCATAGTCTGAAACACTACCTGACGAGGAGATGATCGGAAATAGAACAAAAAAATAACAAGGTGTATCCACGACCAACGGATACACTCACCACGGATTTAAGTTAGAAACCAAAACGTTACGATGAAGCGTGATTCCGAATACCCGAAGGCTCAGGAACAACAGGGATAACAAGAGTACCCTAAACTTAGGGAAAATTACGAAACAGCCCAAACATCCAAAAATCGCGATACAACGCCGGATTAACAAACTGAAACTCACAACATGAATAACTCAACAATACGAACTCGTGAAACCAAAGAAAATACAAAAGCGAACGGGTTCTACGAGAAACGGACGTCCATGCCATAATATATGACATAAAACAGAATAATATTAGTACATCTCCGAAACTCATCAAGATGGAGAAACTCCAAGAATAAAATAGATTCAAAATATCGATAAGGTTACAGGCGAGTCGCTAAAAAACAAAAATTCACCAGAATGGGAATATCGGGAAAAGAAGAAAAATGCAGATATTACACCTGATGCTCCAAAATCTGAATCGGTCTCTCCTCAAATTTGATGTCGGGTCCCACTTCAATCTCTCCAAAATCAATAACATGGCTAGGATCCGGTACATACTTTCTGAGCTGGGAGACAGAAATATGTTATGCGCGTGACTCAAGGACGGCGGCAGACCCAACCGATATGCAATATCTCCAACTCGCTCTAAAATCTCGAAAGGTCCAATATACCTCGGACTAAGTTTACCCTTCCGACCGAAGCGGTAAACTCCTCGACTCCACGATACCTTCAGTAATACATGGTCTCCAACCTCGAACTCTAATGGCCGACGACGCGTCTCGGCATAGGACTTCTGTCGACTCTGAGCCGTTAATAGCCTATCACGAATCAAGGCAATCTTCTCTCTCGTCTCAACTACTATATCCGGTTCGGTACCAATCAATTCAGATGCATCATCCCAACACAACGGTGTTCTGCACCTCTTTCCGTACAAAGCCTCAAATGGTGCCATTCTAGTCGAGGCATGCCAACTATTGTTGTACGTAAACTCGATCAACGGCATGTGGGACTCCCAATCATCTTTCCAGTCTAAGGCACAGGCTCTCAACATATCCTCAAGTGTTTGAATCGTCCGTTCTGACTGTCCGTCTGTCTGGGGATGGTAGGATATACTGAGTCTCAACTCGGTCCCCAAAGTTCGATGTACAACCTGCCAAAAATGTGATACAAATCGACCATCTCGATCAGAAATAATACTCTTAAAAGTCCCATGCAACCTCACGATCTCTGCAATGAACACCCGAGCTAGTCTCTCCGGTCCCCACGTATCCTTAATACCCAGAAATGAGCAGATTTGGTTAGTTGATCGACAATGACCCAAATCATGTTCACTCCGGTCCGAGTCCTAGGCATGCTAGTAATGAAATCCATAGAAATATCCTCCCACTTCCACTCCAGAATAGGAAGCGGTCGTAATAACCCTCCGGGTCACTGATGCTCGATCTTAACCTGCTGACAGGTCAAACACTTCGATACAAACTCGCGAACGTCCGTCTCAAGTTACTCCACCATAAATTACTCCTTACATCCTTGTACATTTTACTTGTACCAGGATGTATGGAATAAGGTATAGTCTGAACTTCTCTCAAAATTTTCTATCTCAACTCAACATCACATGGTACACACAATCTTCCGCAAAATATCAAAATTTCGTCCTCCTGTATTACAAACCCATTGGCTTTCTCTTTTTTCACATCCTCCCTCAACTGAACTAAAAATGGGTCATCATACTGCCTCGCCTTGGTATCATCAATGAAACATGAAGTGATTTCTAACGCACACAACTGACCCTGAACTCTCTGAAGCAAAACTTCGATATTCTGATAAATTAAATCCTGATGGATCTTGCTTTGAGGCATAAGTACTTCTAACATCTGAAGAGCCAACGGCTTACGACTCAATGCATCCGCTACTACATTGGCCTTGCCCGGATGGTAAAAAATCTCAAGATCGTTGTCCTTGATTAATTATAGCCACCTGCGTCGCCTCATGTTCACTTCTTTTTGGCTGAAGATATACTTCAGACTGTTGTGGTTCGTGTAAATGTTACACGACGATCCGTAGAGATAATGCCTCTAAATTTTTAAAGCGAAAACAACTGCAGCTAATTCGAAATCATTAGTGGGATAATTTGATTCATATGGTTTTAACTGTCGAGACGCATAAGCAATAACCCTATCTATCTTCATCGAAACACATCCAAGTCCGAGGCCTGAAGCATCACTATAAACCACAAAATCATCGTTACTGGTGCGATAGTCAACCGCCTCTTCAACTCCTTGAAACTATTCTGTCTATCCGTGTTCCCCTCGAGTTTCTGAGTTTTCTGAAGCAACTGCGTAAGTGATCGAGCAATCCTGGAAAATCCTTTGACTAACCTACGGTAGTAACCCGCAAGTTTTAGGAAACTCCTCACTTCCTTCACACTCTTAGGTGGCTCACACGCCAATACTGCCTCTATCTTCTGTGGGTCAACCCGAACTCCTTCCACTGATATCACATGCCCGAGGAATGTTACTTCCTTGAGCCAAAACTCACATTTGGAAAAGTTCATATACAACTGCTCAGTCTCAAAATGTCTAGCACAATATGAAGATGTACAGCGTGCTCCTTCTGACTCCAGGAATAGATAAGAATGTCATCATAAAAATGACTACAGATTTGTCTAGATATTCGATAAAAACCTTGTTCATCAACTGCATGAACACTGCTGGGGCATTGGTTAGCCCGAAAGGCATAAGCACAAACTCGTAATGGCTATATCTCGTCTAAAAGGCAGCTTTCGGTATATCACTATCCCGAATGCTCAACTGATAATAACCCGACCTAAATCAATCTTCGAGAAGACTGTCGCACCCTGAAGCTAGTCAAACAAGTCATCAATCCGGGGCAAAGGGTATTTATTTTTGATGGTTAGCCTATTTAATTCTCGATAGTCGATGCATAAACAAAGCGATCCATCTTTTTTTTTAAAAGAAAAGTAATGGCGCACCCTAGAGTGATGCACTCGATCGAATGTACCCTTTATCTAGGAATTCACCCAACTGTTTCTTCAATTCTAACATCTCTGATGGTGCCATACGATATGGATCCCGAGAAACAGGAGCCGAATTCGGCTCTAGATCAATATGAAACTCGACTTCCCGCTACGATGGAGATCCTGGTAAGTCATCTGGAAATACATCCGGATATTCATTAACGATTGGGATCGATGACATCTTAACACCACCATATTCTGCCTTCAAAGCATAGCACCAATAGCCTACGCAACCTTGGTTCAGGAGTTTCATCGCCTTCAAGGCGTTGATCATACTCCCTGATCTACCCGGTTTACAGCCCACAAGAGTATGTTCGGTGCCATCCTCAACCACTATCGAGATAGTACGAGTGTGATAGTCTATGATAGCGCCGTGACGATTTAGCCAATCATACCCGAGGATCAAATACTCACCCTATAAGTCTACAACAATGAGGTTCCAGGGTCAATCCTGGTTCCCGATCCTCACTGGGCAGTCTCTGACTTCCTGGTTCCCAACCATACGATCCCCACTAGGCATACCCACTACGAACGGCTCACACTCAAATAAACAGTCAATACCAATATAACATACATAATCCCATGCAATAAAAGAATGAGTAGAACCCGAATCAAATAGCACCGAAACTGGATAAGAAAGGATCTGAGTGGTACCTGATGCCACCAGAATGTCTGTCTCCTCTGTGCGTCTCATCTGGTATAGACGGGGGTGTACTGATCCCGAACTCGACACTACACAGTGGTCCAGATGACCTGACCCATACCACGGCCCGAACTCTGAGGGGTCTGAGCAACTGGGGTCCTCTGATCAACACTAAGATCCTTCTGTGCTGTACTGGATGTCGGGCTCTGGCTGCTTGGCATCCCTCTCACAATGAGTTGCACGATGCCCACTCTACCAACATGATAAATAGTTAACCAACAGAAATGGGCAATCCTTCACCATATGCTCACTTTAACTGCAGTTAAAACAAACCCTGCCGCCAGGTATAGTAGATTGACCTGAGCGGTTACCATGAGAGCCTCTTGCTTGATGAAATGACCTTTTCCCAGACACGGAGGCAGATTTCGACTTCAAAAACCGACTACCCTTACCGGCTGAGAAATTGCCAGTAGTTTTCTGCTTCTTAGCCTCGGAATAACTCTGAAACTGCCAACTCAATCGCTAAAGCACGATCCTGGTATTCTTTTAATGTAGCACACATGATTGGCGCCATGATCTCTCTGATATGCGTCTTCATGCGCATATTAACGTAGTAAATCTTATCGGCCTTGGTTCTCACTTGATCCTTCACATAGCCCAACTGCTGATTATAGGTAATGATAGCCTGGGATATCGGTACATCCTGGGGTGTAGCGGTAACTCGACAATCTATGGCCTCGAACCAGTGGTGGACGCCTCCATAGCGGTCTTAAACTCCTCCCAAGTGGATACACGGTCTGTGGCGCCACTGACTCCCACCACTCCGCAGCTTCCTTATCCAGGAGGTATTGAGCAATAGGTACCCTCCTGTCATCAGGATAAGCTACGGCATCGAAAGTCCTTCCCAACTGAAAGAGCTAATTCTGCCAACCTAAGGACTCAGTAGAACAAGCAAAACGAGGAGGGTACATCTTTGTTACTTTCTAAAGCCATTTGCTGGCTTCGTCTTCCACAGTCGGGGGTGGATTCTAGCACCCACCTTGAGCTATCTGAGCCAATTGAGCTACCAACTGCTGAAGTATAACAGTAGCTCCTGCATCGGTGTTATTACCCTAGGGTTGTGTTGCAGCACTATTGGTCGGTATCGCCATTTGGAGATAGAGTTCTGAAACTCTTTTGCGTTGCGGAAGCGATTTAAGTAAAGTATAGAAAATAAATCGACACAAGGATTTATAGAGGTTCGGCTATTAACGAAGCCTGTGTCCTCTCTCGGTATCTTTTTCAATACAATGAAGATCAACCTCTGCACCTCTCTTCTATTGGTCGAGGGATAAACATTACAAACTTGTCTTCTATGGTCCAAGTTAAATCGTACAATCTCTGTTCTATCGGTCGAGATATTACCGCTTGTACTTGTATTTGTGTCGGTCCAAGTTAAACCGTTTTACTTTTCTATTGGACAAGGAATCAACCACCCTAGCTTTATATGGGTACTATATAAACCTCACTTAGATATCGATTGCGATTCTAACAATGTCGGATCCTTGATCCTAATAACACCGAATCCAATCGTATTTTTTCTTTTACCTCTCGTGTATGTGTTGAATGTATAAACACTCAAACTATCAATATAAGCTCAATATTACAACAACAATAGAATATATATGAATATCAGATCAATGACTTGATTACTTGAAGTTGTTGTATGATGAATGCCATTAGAAGTGGTATTTATAGGCTCCAATGCCTCAACTAGCCGTTAGCCTTCTGACACTTCATTACGTACGCTATCACTCCCCTGTTACGTACGTTACCATTATTACGTACGTTAATATCAACTTGTTACGAATGTTACACTTCATGCAAATCAGTCCAGTGACTTCTATCTTGATCATTACGTACGTTACCAACTCCCCATTACGTATGTTATTCATTGTCAACATATTCGTTGCTTGCTGATCTATGCCATGAAGTCATCTCCTACATTCATCTCGTTTGAATACTGAAACAATTAGTTACGTACGTTATCATAATACTCTAACGTACGTTAAACTTAGCATATTACGTACGTTATGCTATGAATATAGCGTACATTATCTTCCTTCAGTCCAGCTTTTTGCGACTTCGATTTGTTCGTTGTTTTGCTTCGCCTCTTTGTTTGTTTTGTTTATCAACTTAATCATCAAAACTCTATTAATGAATGTATGGAATAATATATTCCAACAATCTCCCCCTTTTTTGATGATTACAAAACAACATCTTGAATGGGATAAAACCTGCAAAATACAATATATATATATATATATATATTGTACGGAACAAAGTTTTTGACATTGATCATTTCGTTAGTTTCACCCATCTTTTCTTTTTCTGTCATTTTCGACTTCTTCGTTTCTCATTTTTCAACTCCTTCGTTTATCCCCCTTTTTGTATACTTTATTTTCTTCTTCTTTTTTGGGATATTACTTTTCTTTTCTCCCCGTCAACTATTTTCTATTTTCCCATTCAACTCCTTTCTCTCCCTTTTTGTATTCAGCAAAACGTGTAAATAATATGAGCGAATAAAAATACCAATTGATGTATATAAAAAAAATATGCATGAAACGGGTATAACTCCCCGTGAAAAAAATATCCGTTTTAAAAAAAATACTCCCCCTGACAAATATATCCGTTTTAAAAAAATACTCCCCCTCAGTAAAATATCAATTGTTAAAAATTAATTCTTGGGGACCCAACCGATAGTTGGTTTTTCATTCAAAACATAGACGATATTCGGAATAATAGTTTCTTTGGGAATCCAAATCTCTTTAACTTTTATCGTCCGTCTTGGGCTTCTGCAATTCGAAATGTGGTGCCCAATTTTCAAATATTTTTCGCATCGGGTTATTTTCAAATTTACGGATTTATTTTTGAAATTTTGTTTGAATCCTATCCCCTGTTTATTCAACGTGTATTTTTGAACGCACAGCATTTGTTGAAATTTATCATTTCCGCATGAAATTTCTTCGTCAAAGTTTTAAGTTCATCTTGAACTTTTAAAAGATCATCCTTTAAAATATTTTCGTTTTCAACGCATTTAAAATGATCGGTCTCGACAAATTTTCCCTTTTCAAGAATTTTGGAATTTTTAATTTCCAATGATTTATTTTTAGATTTAAGGGATTTCATCTCGGATAAAGCATTTTGAATATCGGTATGCAATAATTCAAATGCTTCAAATAACTCGTCATGAGAGGATGTACTTACTTGACTTACGACGTCACTATCGTCGAATGAGCTTCGTGCCATGAGAGCGAGATTATTTTGATTGCTAAAATCATCATCTTCGTCTTCATCGCTCCATGTTGCAACTAGAACTTCTTTCTTGGGTTTTGCTCGGCAATTCTTTGCAAAATGGCCTAGTTTACCACATAATCGACAATTGTTGTCGAATTTCTTAGATTCACCCGAGATGTCTTTCTTTATCCGGTTTAATAAGGTTTGGAACTTATTAATATTCTTGGCATAATATGCCGATTCTTCGTCGCTTTCATCAACCAGGATTTCTTCTCTTTTTGACATCTTAGCCTTCAAGGCTATTGATATTTCCTTCGGCTTCGGTTTAGCATTCCGAGATTTTAGGACAATCTCGTAGTTTGTAAGTGAACCAATGAGAGCACTAAAATCAAGATTGTTTAGATCTTTAGATTCCATTATCGCCGTAACCGTGCTGTCCCATTCAACAGGTAGTGATCTTAAGATTTTCTTGACTTTCTCACTACATGATAATGGTTTACCGAACGAATCTAGTCCATTGATGATGACCGCAAATCGATCGAGCATGTTGGTGATGGACTCGTCACACTTCATCATGAATAACTTGTAGTCATGGAGAAGCATATTGATCTTTATCTCCTTGACTTGAGTTTTCCCTTCGTGTGTGATTTCAAGAATTTTCCATATTTCTTTAGCATATTCACACGATGAGATACGATTGACCTCTTTTGGATTTAAGGCACAATATAGAAATTGAGTAGCCTTACAATTTAGATGGTCGTTCTTCCAATCCTCGTCATTATATTCTTCGAAACTCTTAAGAGATCCGTCAGGTTTGATTGGAACTTTCGGGCCAAGGTAAATGATCTTCCAAATCTCTATATCATAGGCATGAATAAAGATCGACATCTTTTTCTTCCATGTCATATAATTTGATCCATCAAAGAATGGTGGTCGGTTCAAAGCAAGACCTTCGACCGGAGCAAATTGGAACGCCATTTGGATCTTCTCCTTGGATGTTAAGCCGCTTATTGGAGGTACCGCTCCGATACCAATTGTTAGAGCACTATTGGTCAGTATCGCCATTTGGAAATAGAGTTGTGAAACTCTATTGCGTTGCGGAAGTGATTTAAGTAAAGTGCAAAAAATAAATCGACACAAGGATTTATAGAGGTTCGGCTATTAACGAAGCCTACGTCCTCTCTCGGTATCATTTTCAATAGGATGAAGATCAACCTATGCACCTCTCTTCTGTCGGTCGAGGGATAACCGTTACAAACTTGTCTTGTATTGGTCCAAGTTAAACCATACAATCTCTATTCTATCGGTCGAGATATTACCGCTTGTACTTGTCTTTGTGTCGGTCCAAGTTAAACCATTTTCCTTTTCTATTGGACAAGGAATCAACCACTCTAGCTTTCTATGGGTACTAGATAAACCTCACTTAGATATCGATTGCGATTCTAACAATGTCGGATCCTCAATCCTAATAACACCGAATCCAATCGTATCTTTTCTTTTACCTCTCTTGTATGTGTTGAATGTATAAACACTCAAACTATCAATATAAGCTCAATATTACAACAACAATAGAATGTATATGAATATCAGATCAATTACTTGATTACTTGAAGTTGTTGTATGATGAATACCATTAGAAGTGGTATTTATAGTCTCCAAAGCCTCAACTAGCCGTTAGCCTTCTGACGCTTCATTACGTACGCTCTCACTCCTCCATTACGTACGTTACCATTATACGTACGTTAATATCAACTTGTTACATACATTACACTTCATGCAAATCAGTCCAGTGGCTTCTGTCTTGATCATTACGTACGTTAGCAACTCCCCATTACGTACGTTATTCATTATCAACATATCCGTTGCTTGCTAATATATGCCATGACGTCATCTCCAACGTTCATCTCGTTTGAATACTAAAACACTTAGTTACGTACGCTATTATAATGCTCTAACGTACGTTAAACTTAGTATATTACGTACGTTATGCTATCAATATAGTGTACATTATCTTCCTTCAGTCTAGCTTTTTGCGACTTTGATTTCTTCGTTGTTTTGCTTCGCCTCTTTGTTGTTTTATTTTGTTTATCAACTTAATCATCAAAACTCTATTAATGAATGTATGGAATAAAATATTCCAATAGGTTGGCCCTGGCTGACTGATAAGTCCTGCTGTCCGTCAGAACTCAAGGGTAAAGTATTCGGCATTGAATGTGAAGCTGAATCTGTGGATGACTGGGAAAGCGGAACTCCCTTATCATCAGCACCACGACCACGGCCTCGACTACATCCCCGAGCTAGTCTACCACGACCTCTGAACATACTGGAGAATAAGAAATGAAACAAGACAAGATTAGCACAATTCACAATTTACATCGTTGGTACCCCAACTCACAATTCCAATTCATATAAGAAAGTAATACAGAAGCGTAATAATTTGAGATGACTTACAGCCACGGGTCGCACAGAGAGATAGTAGCACGATGATGTTAGGCTCAATAACTGACCCATACGACACAACTGACAGACCCAAATTGACCGACAGCCTAGGTATTCACAACCTAAGGCTCTGATACAATAAATATAACAACCCCAATTCTCATAAGAGACATTACACGTCATAGAACCTTCATCAAGGTCCACCAGGATAGGACATTCACACAATTTAAGATAATCCCATAATGACAACATTAATAATGTAAATAAGGTTGTGGCCCCGGCTAAAACATTTTGGTTTAAATGCAGGAAAACAGAAACTAAATGAATCCATTGCCCACGCAGGGGACTTCCACAATATCTTTAAAACAGAAAAACGTTTACTCAACTGACTCTGATAGACAACATAAACATAATAAAATGAACCACCAGACTTTATCCTCATAACATCATGTCTGACCATCCTCCGCATGCATTACACGTGATGGCTCCTCAGCTCGCCTGATACCTGAAATGCATAAAACGCATTCCCCCATTTAAGGGCTTAGCATTCGAATATCTAGTGCAAGTACAAAAATACACGACATTATTTACAAATATGATTCAACAATATCATCACATTTAGAAAATATTTTAGTAAATAATATTCCGGAATATCACATTTGCATCAAAACATCATTATCATGAAAACCATGTCATCACATCTCAACACCACGATAATCCACACTTGGTAACCCGCGAATATACCCATTAGTATCGACCCCCAGAGGTCCTGTCGGACCGTCCCCAGGTGGGAAACCACTTACGTAGCCGTACCCATTAGTACCGGCCCCCAGAGGTCCCGTCGAACCGTCCCCGGGTGGAAGAACATCAACACACGTTATCGCAATTCATCATTCATGTCAAACTCATAACACACATAACATAATGTAATACATATACTTACCTTGATGAAATACGATGTAAGAAAACGCTGTACGGGAGGGACTTCGGTCCGAATATTCTTAAAAATTCACTCCTATCACATAACGGTATACAATCAACCATGACATCCCAAAAACGTAAGAATTCATCCTAAATTCTACCCTTTTGGACAAATCCATAAACACTACGAGGTCATAATCTATCTTAATCTATTAACGGTGAAAATATCAAGACCTATTCCACAAAACATCAAGGAAATAATGGATTATGATTACACAATCATAATCTAACAACCATCTAAGCTAAATCGGACTAGAAATAAATAATCATCACAAAACCCCCCAAAACTAGGGTTCTAGCAAAAATACCTCGATTAGGATGGTGGAAGATGTTGTAATGATGTTAAATCCTTGTTGGAAACTTGAAAATATAGATAGGTGGTGACAATCGACCAAAATCTATACTCTCCTGCTCAAACCGTCGCAAATCGCCAAGAAAGAGAAGAATGAGATGAAAAATGGCGAAATCAGGACTGAAGTCCGCTTATATAGGTGAATATCGTTACATATGCAACGCCCTAAGCATTACGTATGTTAACCTTTTAACGTACGTTAGGTCACATGTATTGTGTATGCAACGAACCCCACAGAGCTCACTGCCTCAATGCACAGAATACATTATGTATGTTGCATGGCAGGTCTAGCGTACGTAAGAGCTACCAGCGTACGCTATGTTTTGATATTAACGTACGTAATAGAATCTCCAGTGCTTACTAACATGTTGCCCAGGTATCATTACGTACGTTGAGGAGTTAAAATAACGCACGTAATGATCATTTATGTACGTTATATCCTGCAGATAACATACGCAAGGATGACTGCAGAGACTACTAACCCAACTACACAGATGAGATAACGTACGCTACATATTAAGCATAACGTACGGTATGCTCAGTAACCAGCAGTACTGTTCTAACCAAAAGTGACATGATGAGACATACAAATATTCATCCAATATGATACATTCAAATACGAACATCAATAAATAGCTCAAGAATCACGATAATAGAATGAGTACAATATACAATATGAAATGCGCAAAATGTCGTATCGAGTACCGATGGATCACAATAGTTGGGATAAACGGAAATGAAAAGTGTGTATATTACACCATCTTCATAGATTGAGGAAGAGACATGTCTTCGACTTTCTTTAATAAGCTTCCATTTTCGCCAACATAAGTGAATAAGAATCCACTTCAAAAACACCATTTGGTTTCTTTTGGATATTTATGTCCGGCCATGTTGCACTTTGTTCACTTATAACCTCAAAAAGATTATAAGCCTCTCTCATAGTTTTGTTGCCAAGTGAGCCATTTAATGATGAATCGACATTGGCTCGGTATAAAGGTAACATTCCAAAATATAAGTAATTGACTTGTGCTCTAAAATTGAAGCCATGGTTAGGACATTTTCGTAGCATATCCTTGTATCTCTCCCATGCTTCGTGAAATGACTCCGAATCTGGTTGACGAAATGTAGAGATTTTTTATTTGAGTTTCGCCACTTTAATTGGTGGAAAATATATAGTGGTGAATTTCTGAACAAATTCGAGCTAATTTGTTATGCTTCGTGATGGCAAAGTATCCAACCACTCTCTTACTCGGTCCTTCAAAGTGTGTACAAAAAGTCTCATTTTGATCGCCTCGTCATTTACATATGGATACTGGAAATTTCCACGAATCTCCACAAAACGATTATTATGGAGATATGGATTCTCGTCGGTTCTCCCATAGAATGATTTGTTGTTGGAGAAAATATTTCTGACATCCAGTTGAATTTGAAAATTATCCACTCCAAATGGTGGATAAATCACACTTGCTTGCATGCTCAATGATGGGGGGTCATGCATTCCCCAAAGAGCATCTTATCTTCATCTATTTCCGGCACAATAGGATGTTGTTGATGTTGAATATTTTGACCATTAGGTATTCCCCTACCGGAGGAATTATTTCGTTATCATTTCCCTCGAAGAGACATGGGTTTGATTCATCCGCCATTGAGGGTGAGGAAATAATGCTCGTTTTTTGTTCTCTTCGCCTTCTTCTGAATGTGGCTTCAATCTCGGGATCTAGTGAAACTAAATTGCAATTATACTTCCTTTGTATATACAAGAGAATCTACAACAAAGAAAAAATTGTATCTATAACAATAGTCAGTAATATAACATTTCAAAATAACACTACTACATTCCCCGGCAACGGCACCAAAAACTTGACTCGTGTTTGGTGTAGCTTGTCACAAGTGTACGATATAACATCAAGTAGTAAGTGGACTTTTTTAGTCCGGGTAATCGATCCCATGAGGAAGTATGGTTATTTATTGATTTGTATACTATTATCCTATTGTTATAGTTATTAAGGATGAATGGAAACACACAATTCAAAAGTTGAGTTGAAAATTGCAAGGAATTGAAATTATAGTTCAAATAATTATAAAGAAGTAAATTATTGTACTAATAATAGTATTATAAGATGTAAAATAAAATAATTGGGATCACAGACTCAATTTATCATTAGTTGTAGAAGATGTCAATGAGATCATAAGATGTATTACTTATTATGTTGTGTAGATTCAATTTTCCTTAAAAAGACGGTTCCTATTTCGAATGTCAAAACGTCCCTTATATATTGAATCAATCTACTATATTTCTATGTTGATTGGATACAATACATAGCATTAGGTTTTATGAAAATAACTCAAAGAATCATCTACGGTTTAGAGGTATATTTCTATCCTCTAGAAGAACTTAGACTGAAAATATTTGATCTAATCAACATACTTTCTTTCAAAATATATGAAGACCATAAATATCGTCATTTATTGACCAAATAAATAAAGATTATAAAACAATGAAATCACACACAATAAAAAGTAATCCATAATAGATTTTTATACAAATTTAAATAACATGACAAACCTTGTTTATAATCCCACTAGGAGAACTTATCCCATGAAGGCTTTATTCAATATATTACATGAACTAGTAACCATGATTAGTTGAAAATGGGAAAGAATTGATACTAACTCCCTTTAAATAAAGGAGAAAGAAGCAATAAAGTCCCCGCACAACATATGGTTCAACACTCTTACATAAACTCTCAAGAACACAAGTGTGTGCTTCACACAAAATGAAAAAGTACAATTTATTACACTTATAAAATGAAAGATATAAGATATGGAATATGATTATGGAATGGATCAAGGGGTCTATTTATACACCTAAGATCATCTAATAGCTCCAAAACTTCAGCATTATCACATGGATCAAGACAAATCACCCACTCTATATAGGTCCATGACACGCTTTTTGTGTAACTATCGCAAGTGCACGATATCGTATCAAGTAGTAAAGTGGACTTTTTGAGTCCGGTTTATCGATCCCACAAGGAAGTTATGTTATAATTTGAATTATACACTATTAGTCTATTTTTATAGATACTTAAGATGAGTGAAACACACAATTAAAAAGTTTGGTTTAATAATTGCAAAGAAATTGCAATAATAGTTCTAATATTATAAGGAAATAAAAAGATTGCAATATTAATAGATTGATTAATGATAAAATGAAATAGTTGGGATTACAAACTTAGTTCGTCATTAGTTATAAAAGATGTATTGGAGATCATAAGATGAATTTACTTATTATGTTGTGTAGATTCGATTTTCCTTAAAAAGACGGTTTCTCTTTCGAACTATAAAACGCCCCTTACATATTGAATCAATCCACTATATTTCTATGTTGATTGGCTTCAATACATAGCATTAGGATTTGTGAAAATAACTCAATGAATCATCTAAGGACTAGGGGTATATTTCTATCCCCTAGAACAACTTAGAGTGAAGATCATTTGATCTAATCAAACATATTTTCTTTCAAACATATGAAGATCATAAATATCTTCATTAATTGGCCAAATAAATAAAGATTGTTAAAACAATGAAAATCACACACAATAATAAGTAATTCATAATATATCTTTATACAAACATAAATAACATGACTAACCTTGTTTATAATCCCAACTTAAGAAACTTAGCCCATAAAGGGTTTATTACACATATTACAAACTTTGGTGGTCATTCTTAGTTGAATCAAGAGAAAGAATTGATCCTAACTCCCTTAGTAGATAAAGGAGATAGAAGCAATAAACTCTCTGAACAACATATACTACACCACACTTACAAAGATCACTCAAGAACACAAGTGTGTTCTTCACACAAAAAGAAAAGTTTACAAGAAAATGGAAAATTATATGATGAATGGTGAATGATGAAGGATCTAAGGGTCTATTTATACACCTAAAGTCATCTAATAGCTCCAAAACTACAGCATTATTACATTATATCGGATCAATGCCACCATCCCCTCAATAATACACAAAAAGTATAAAAATTAGACAAATCATAGCAATCTGTCAAGAGTTACTAGTAACATTGGGAGTTACGGCCGTAACTAGAAGTGACTTACTACCGTAACCCCGAATGTTACGGCCGTAACGTGGCTTCGTAAATTTGCTCATTTGAAGCTTTGATAGTTACGTTTTTAGCCCGAATTCCTCGGACTTTGCGTTTTTGCCCCGGATCTTCTTCTGATGATAACTTTTGATATATAACTCGATTTTAAATCCGGAAGACCGCCGAATTCGTCTCGGAAAGCCCTACAACATGAATAGATCAAAATTCAATAAAGATAATATTTATTAAACATGTTGTTTCTTGAGTAATTCGATTATTTAATCCGATCATCATCCAATAAAAATAAAATTATTAAAACTAATAAATTAAAAGCAAAAACGAGTAGACTAGCTCAATTATGGGTGAATTTTATCGATACAAACCATGGATAAGTGTACAAAAATGACACTTATCACACCCCCAAACTTGAATTCTTGCTAGTCCCGAGCAAGACTCTTTATTATTCACACTCCAAAAATAAAAATAAAAATAAAAAAATAAGAAAATTAATACACACAGAAATTAAAATATAAAAAGAGAAAAGGAGATCAAAATGCCATTAATAAACAACAACTTGACTTTATACAGTAGATAGAAATGAATCAAGATTCAAAATAAATCTACTAATATTTTTGAAGTTAAAACACGGTTTTTATTTTGTAATTCCAAAATGTAAGGTTTTCCCCCCAAAAGGTTGATTATTTCTTTCCCACTCGTGATACACACGACTCCCTTTAATGGTTGCTCTCGATCACTCGCTTATTTTTCGACTCAATATGAAGAAGAATTTCATTGGCGTCATCAAATATTGTGATTTTTACAAAATTGAGTGTATTGAAATTCAAATGCTAAGTAATTCAAATCGCTCATAAATTACATCCCTTTTAGTGATAGCTTTCACACCGTTATTTGCTAACGTGTAGCTCTTTTCACTAACACAATTTCTATCTCATTTTTTTCTTAAAAGGTGATAGCTTTCACCGTTATTTGCTAACGTGTAGCTCTTTTCACCAATTTTCTGAGACGGCAATACGCACCAACAATGGTTAGTCCTTTATTTTTCGCAAAATTTAAGACTTCCAAAATTAGGCATTTATTCTTGCTCAACACTTCTCCTTTTCGTCATTTATTTTTTTAGGTGATAGCTTTCACACCGTTATTTGCTAACGTGTAGCTCTTTTCACCAATGACTCCTTTTTTAGGGAATAGAATTTTTGCGAGAAAATCATTTTTAGTTAAGCATGAAAAATCAAAACTCCACAAATTAAGTAAATTTCGCTTTATTTTTCATTAACCAATTGATTCTTCTTTTCTCAAGGTAACGAATGACTCGATTTTATATGATAATTACAAGGCTTGGAAAGAGAGATTAAGGCTCAAAAATTTTGGAATATACAATTTTTTTACCGTTAAAACAATTTTAGAAGTTTGTATAAAGCTAATTTATTGGTGTTATGGCTGATTTAAAAATCTCAAAAATCAAAATACTATAAATATATATATAAATATATATATAAAAAAATTAAGGCAAATAACCAAATCAATCAAAACACACCAAAATTATTAAACAAACACAAATACTAAAACAAACCACCCCCAAACTTGAAAATAAAAGCTGTCCTCGCTTTAAAAATAAAATAAAAAATAAAAATAAAAATCAATGCGAAAGCAGAATACTCCTGTTAAGAAAGTTGATGTCCGAGCCTAACGCCTTTTAGAATCTGCAAGAGAATAAATATACGAGGCACACACAAAAGAAAATAAAATATACTCGTAAGTATAACATAATTTTTAGATGCGCATCAAGAAAGTCCGAAGAGTCGCCTTACGCCGCCATCAAAGTTTTTATAAAAGCAAAACACGAAATAAACATTATAGTAATGAAATAAAAATACATAAATCGTGAATAGATGCGCGTCAAGAGATCAAGAAGAAACTCCTTAAGCTGCCATCATTTAGCACAATTATTACACACGACAAAAAGTAAAAATACAAGGGGTCCGACATGGGTTATCAAAGGGAGAGGAATGAATCTACTTTTCGTTTTCTCATGGTAAAATCTTCTACCTGCATAATTTTAGCTAGAGTGGATCTGGTTGAGGAACAAATTCATTGAGTTTTCGATTAGTTCTTACGGTGTTGTTGCAACGACTATGATTCGTTTTGCACGCTCGGAAATTAATCCCTTTTCAAAGAGAGTAGTCGATGAAAGACAAGAAACCATCAAAGAAACCATTGACATTAAGCATTCTATTGGTTTTGATGAACATTTAGCTGGCTGGTAACCACATGAAAAAGTTCCTCAAGTGTGCCAAAACCACCGGAAGGGCGATAAAGGCGCGAATTATTTATCATGTGAGTTATGCGATCTTGCATATTCACGAGATCTAAACTCATCTCCAATAGTTGACCGGTGATTTTACTTTCACTGCAGGTTTTGGGATTACTCCCAACACTCTTACTCCTTCCATATAGGCGAAGACGGCTCGCCCCATTAATCCTAGACTTCCTCCTCCATAAACTACATGAATGCATTTTTCTCCTAAGGTACGACCCAAGTTGTGGGCCGTCATGAAGCATGCCTCTTTTCCGTAACTAGATCCACCAAAAATGCAGATGTGTAAAATTTTTTTGAAGATGATGACTCCATTTTTGAAAAGAAAAAAAAATTTTAGAGAGAAACAGAGAAAAGTGCAAGTTTGAGGGATGAATGAAAGAAACCGTAGAAAGTTTATTTATAGAAGAAAAAGAAGGTAAAAATTGTTTAACAAGTTTGTGATTGCGTTTGATTGTGCTTCAACTACTCAATAGAATAATGAAAGCTTTTATCGCGTATCACATTTTTTATTCGAAAATCTCACCACACGACAAAAATAAAAGATACTTACGCGTATGTACGGTAGTTGTGATTGTGGCTCACATCTTCCTCTCGATTTTACGTTCGAAACGGCCTAAACGCCTTCTATGAGTCGGGAGAAGCTTCCCATCCAATTTTCTTACAAATTGGCAAACAGGTCTTTTAACGTCGATTCCCAAGACGTTGTTCATATTCTGGTTTGAATTTATTCCACAAACATTGAATTCCGTAATACACAAGTCCACTAGGATGCGTGTCAAGAGAAATTTCGATATTATCTAAATTCTCCTTATTCGTACCATCATTAATGAACCGAATTTTATCTTCTCTGTTTGTAGATGGAATTCCTAAAGATCGACATTTTGCATTACAGTTCCATCTAGCACATTTATAGCAAACGGCTAGAATCTTTGCTCGTCGTTTCTTTGCATATGAACTTTTTCCAAGCCCTGGTAAAAATCTAGTTGGTGTTTCGTGAATTCACCTTCTATTCTTACTTTGGCTTCGATAATGAATCTTATGTCAAAAGGTATGCTTTTATTCGTAAGCAACCTCATCCTTTCAAGCCTTGTCTTGTAAATTTTTAAAATTGCATTTTTGCTTAGAAAGGAAATCTTTTTCAATTTTAAAAATGTTTCATCCATGATAAAAAAACAAAAATAAAAAGACAATGAAAATAAAAAAAAAAATATATACAAATATCGGTTGTTGTGGGAAATCAAAATCCGACTTTAATAGTCACGGAGTACCGTTATCCGCCACTTGACCGGACAAACACAATTTAGTACTAAGTTACAACGTCGAGAAATTTGTACCTACACAAATAGTTTATAATGTAAGAGTTCAAATATAACTTATACTTCCCGAGAACGGCGCCAAAAACTTGACACGCTTTGTGTAACTATCGCAAGTGCACGATATCGTATCAAGTATTAAAGTGGACTTTTTGAGTCCGGTTTATCGATCCCACAAGGAAGTTATGTTATAATTTGAATTATACACTATTAGTCTATTTTTATAGATACTTAAGATGAGTGAAACACACAATTAAAAAGTTTGGTTTAATAATTGCAAAGAAATTGCAATAATAGTTCTAATATTATAAGGAAATAAAAAGATTGCAATATTAATAGATTGATTAATGATAAAATGAAATAGTTGGGATTACAAACTTAGTTCGTCATTAGTTATAAAAGATGTATTGGAGATCATAAGATGAATTTACTTATTATGTTGTGTAGATTCGATTTTCCTTAAAAAGACGGTTTCTCTTTCGAACTATAAAACGCCCCTTACATATTGAATCAATCCACTATATTTCTATGTTGATTGGCTTCAATACATAGCATTAGGATTTGTGAAAATAACTCAATGAATCATCTAAGGACTAGGGGTATATTTCTATCCCTAGAACAACTTAGAGTGAAGATCATTTGATCTAATCAAACATATTTTCTTTCAAACATATGAAGATCATAAATATCTTCATTAATTGGCCAAATAAATAAAGATTGTTAAAACAATGAAAATCACACACAATAATAAGTAATTCATAATATATCTTTATACAAACATAAATAACATGACTAACCTTGTTTATAATCCCAACTTAAGAAACTTAGCCCATAAAGGGTTTATTACACATATTACAAACTTTGGTGGTCATTCTTAGTTGAATCAAGAGAAAGAATTGATCCTAACTCCTTAGTAGATAAAGGAGATAGAAGCAATAAACTCTCTGAACAACATATACTACACCACACTTACAAAGATCACTCAAGAACACAAGTGTGTTCTTCACACAAAAAGAAAAGTTTACAAGAAAATGGAAAATTATATGATGAATGGTGAATGATGAAGGATCTAAGGGTCTATTTATACACCTAAAGTCATCTAATAGCTCCAAAACTACAGCATTATTACATTATATCGGATCAATGCCACCATCCCCTCAATAATACACAAAAAGTATAAAAATTAGACAAATCATAGCAATCTGTCAAGAGTTACGGTAGTAACATCTCAGAGTTACGGCCGTAACTAGTGACTTCTGGCCGTAACCCCGAATGTTACGGCCGTAACGTGGCTTCGTAAATTTGCTCATTTGAAGCTTTGATAGTTACGTTTTTAGCCTGCATTCCTCGGACTTTGCGTTTTTGCCCGGATCTTCTTCTGATGATAACTTTTGATATATAACTCGATTTTGAATCCGGAAGATCGCCGAATTCGTCTCGGAAAGCCCTACAACATGAATAGATCAAAATTCAATAAAGAGAATATTTATTAAACATGTTGTTTCTTGAGTAATTCAGTTATTTAATCCGATCATTATCCAATAAAAATAAAATTATTAAAACTAATAAATTAAAAGCAAAAAACGAGTAGACTAGCTCAATTATGGGTGAATTTTATCGATACAAACCATGGATAAGTGTACAAAAATGACACTTATCAGTCCAAAAGTGTGAAAGATATGATAAGATCACACAATCTGTCAAAAGTTACGGCCGTAACATTAGGGGGTTACGGTCGTAACATACAAATCATACGGCCGTAACTTTGTCATTTACGGCCGTAACCAAGCTTCGGCTTTTGATCCTTTTGCTTGTTGTGTTGTACGGCCATAAAAATAGTTGTACGGCCGTAAGAAATTTTCGGACTTCATTTTTAGCCCAAAATTTCTTTGACTCTTGCGTTTTAGCCCCAAACCTTTCTCGGATGATAACTTTTGATACGTAACTCTGATTTTGAATCCGGAAAGACTGCCGAACTCATCTCGTGAATCTCTACAACTTGAATACATAATAACTCATCAAAGAAAATATTTTATAAAATTCTTGAGTAAATCAATAATTCAATTCGATTAAGGATTAATTTACATGTTCATCCCATAAAAATAAAATTATTGAAAACTAATTAATTAGAAGCAAAAAAAAGTAGACTAGCTCATAATTAGGGGTGAAATATATCAATACTACTCATGGATAAGTGTATATAATTGACACTTATCGCTCCACTAAGTACTTGGAAGCTCAAATTTTTTGGAAGTTGCTTCTTTCAACCCCTTAACTTTATAATAATCGCAAGAAGCATTGTTGAAAGTGAAAATCACAACATTATTCCTTATTGCTCCATTTATTTATACTGTCCGTTTACCTGGGTAATTTATCCGAGTAAACCCAGTGTGACCCTCTATATAGTGGACAACATCATCATTTTTTCTATCATTTTTTTATAATTTTTTTCTTCCCTTCAAACTTATTTTGATATATCATTGTAAACCAACCCAATCTTGAACTTAAACAATCTTCCCCATCCGCCTCCATACATGTTATTTCATTCTTTTACCACTTAATTCTAACAAGCTCAAGTATAGGGAAATAGAATATAAAGGTAATCTCAAAGTACACAAACACGACGACCATATCACAGTATCATGCCTGGCCTTTATCCTCGTACTGCCCCAGCACTCTACCGATCGCATTCTATGGAATAGCTAGTACAAGTAACGCAAACAAATTCTTACATCTTACAATATCAAATCACATGCAAAATCTACAATGTGTCACAAAAATACTGTAACACCCCCAATCCGCTCAGGGATATTACACGTCGTAGAACCTTTCCTCAAGGATCTACCAGGCTGGTAACAATATTAAACATCTCGACAATGCCTTTAAGGCTAAAATGACTCAGTAGACCGATTTGGTCTTTCAATAAATACATACAACTCAATCACAACACATGCCCACGCAGGGGTCGAGTACAACACACTCCCGTACAACGTGGAAAGAATACTGCAGCGGAAAATAAAATACAACTAAACCAATACGACATCAACGGGTCCTCGTGTGATTAGTATCGTTCATCTTTCATCATCCTTCATGCCGACCCTGTGCTATGCTCCAAAATCTGAATGCAATACAGACATCCACCCCCCGATTTCTCGGGGGTTAGCAAAATTCCACTATTTTGCTAGTACAAGTACAAAGTGAAAAAATACGAGCCATACAATACAAGTTCCAAGGACAATAATAACCAGGAATCCTCAAAGATTTAAACATAACGAAAATACTTCTCGGGGCAAGAGTTTAGGTAAAGATTTCCAAAATCGAAAGATATCAATTCGAGGGAAAAAATTTATAAAGTGATTTTAAATGCCATCGGGAGTTTTGATAGAAACAACTCAGGATTTTCGAATCCTTCTCTTTCCAAAATCAACAGAGGTCACAGCCCAAAGGTTTCATTTTCACAAATAGAACCAACAACAATTCACAGGGCCACAATCATAAAACAAATCTATGGACATAAAATCAACACAATGTAATCACATACAAGCATCGCCTAGGACCAGGACAAAGCCACAAATCCCACTCGAGGCCTCTAAGGACCCTCCCGAGATGGCCACAATCATAAAACAAATCATGCACACGCATCGCCTAGGACCGGGACGAAGCCACAAATCCCACTAGAGGCCTCTAAGGACCCTCCCGAGCTGGCTAGCGAAACAAATCACACACCATATCTCACGGTTGGATCAATCACTTGTTGCATCCTGACCACATGATCACAAGCCATGTGTCACCATAGATTATCTTAGGCTCTCACGGTTGGATCAATCGTTTGTTGCATCCTGACCACATGATCACATGCCATGTGTCACCATAGACCTTCAACCATATCTACACATTCACGCAAATAACATATCACATCAATAATATCCAAGTAATTCACCCAATGGCAACAAACACAATGCACGACGCAATGGTCAAATCACAACGCACCGATATGAGATAACATATACATATATATTATCAAAGCACAACGACAACACCAAATGTATTCATAGTCATTCACGTAACCATCCACGAACACAATATCCACAAAGCACACACGTTTTTAAAGAGGGCCTTTAACAAGGCTACCCGAATCTTTGAAAGTGAAATTCAAACAATCAAATAAACACAAGGAAACGATCACTAATTATCATATCCATAAAACAAGAATTGCATGGACAAGGTACTTGCCTCGAATAACCACAACGCGGAGAATCGACCGAAGTAGGTTGGCACGAACCGACTACGAACCCACCGACTCCACCGAATGCCAACTCGCGATAATAAAATACGAAGGACAATAACAACAATGAAAATGAATTCCATAGCACGACCTAAAGCCGTTGAATTCAAGGAACAAACGACGAAAGTTCAAGGGTTTCCCCCAAAACGGCCAAGAACACGAATCGACCTGACAAAACATGAAAATGGACTTCCCAACCGAAATAGGGATATTCAATCCATAGGATATGTTTAAAAACATCATTTTACAACAATCGGCTCATCAAAAACGGATGGAAAACGAAATCAAGAACAAATCCCCCCAAAAAGTCAACTCGAAGGAAATCAACAAATATACCTTGATTCGACGAAGAACAATAGATTAAATGATGTTAAACACATGAATAATACTAAGATTAATCATACCCATCATGGATTAATCAACAATACGGAACGAATCGGATAAAAACCCGAAAACCCCAAAATTTCCCAAAGATAGGGTTCTAGGAAATCTAACCTTGATTCGCTGGATCAAAGGATGTTACGGAATGATCAATCAATGATATGAACTCAAGAACTTCGTGGATTCGTTGTTTAACAACATGGCTTCGCCTCCTCCGAAACTCCAGCCGCGGACAGAAAAGAAAGGAAATGAAAAACGAGTGAAAATGCGGCTGCTCTGTCACATTTATACTGGGCCGGACTGGCGTTCCCATACTAGCATGCGCTATCGGCCAGTATCGGCCCAGAACCCTCGGTCGAGGCCCGTACGACCCGGCACTGTTGGCAAAACCTGCCGACCGAGACCTGCCCGCCCGACCCCAATGGCGTGCGCTGCGCGGACGCTAGCGCACTAGCTAACCTGTCCAGAACCCTCTGGACTAAACAGCTCGGCCAGGTAACGTGCGCTAGTCGGCCGACAGTGTGCGCTACACCTGCCGGTTAGCGTGTGCCGCGACCGACAGTAGTGTGCGCTACCTGCCGATCCTTCCGGAGTCCAGAACCTCAGAAACCCCTCTGCCCACATCCGATAGCGTACGCTGGCCGGTCGGCAGCGTGCGCTACACCTGCCGAGCTAGCGTGCCTGACCTTCCGGCAAGATGGCGTGCGCTCGCCGATTCTGCGCACCTTCGGACGGTGCACCGCCAAACTGTCCGGCCCGATGCTTTCGGCCGTCATGACCCGACGACTCGATTTCCGAAAACGCACGGAACGAACACGACGAAATTCTCGCGGACAACATCATCGACCCGAAATGAAATACCATGCAAAAATTAATCACACGCGACCATGAAAAGGGTCAAGACAACAAATACGAATGCGGATACCCACAATTTTGGGTAAATTACAAAATGGCCCAAAACGCCCGAAAATCACAATACATGATCGAATAACCAAACCGAAGTTCACAACACCTCTAACAAAGTTAAACGGACTTACAGGAAACTCGAAACAGCAGTTTCGAACGAGATTCGCAAGAATCGAACTACAATGCGGAAAAGTCGCTAAGAAGCACGGAACTCAACAAAACAGCACCGAAAAGAACTCGGATGACAAAAAGTGCAGAATTAATCATTCTCATAATGACGAAACGGTCACAAGCGAGTCGTCAAAATGGATTCCCGCTAAAAAAAGAAAATTACCGGAAATCGAAATTGCGGATATTACATACTACCCTTCTTAAAAGAAGTTTCGTCCCGAAACTTAAAACAAGTAGGGAGAAGCAATATCCCTCCAGGAAAACTCAACGTGATACACAAAAAACATGTAACTTACGCCCAACGGCGAAACGTTACAAGCAACGCAGAGGAATATACGGCGTGCAAACACGCTCCACGACGACCAACACAACGCCATCCGTTGAAACATAATAAAACCAACAAGTAACAAGCGTCATCAAACAGATAATATGATCAAGTCAATCATCCAAAAAATCACAGAACACAAAGCACCTATGACAGGGAAAACACGCACAGTCAAGAAATAGAAAATAAACACAAAACGATTCACCAGGACAATCACAAACAATTCGGACCATGCCGAGATTCTCGAAAACCACACTAGGCATCTGTGTGCCCCTCGGAGCAGAGGCGCAATCTCGATGCTCAAATCTCTCAGCTATCGTCTCGCAATGTACGGCTCAATGACCCACCTGGCCACACTCGAAATGGCTGGCTAACGGTGAACGACAAATTCTCCGCAGTACGAGACCAGACAACAGAAATCGGACAACCACGATTAAACAATAGTGATCGAACCAAAAACTATCGAACAACAACGGTCAAACAGCATCGATCGGACAACAATGATCAGACACCAACGACCGGACAAAAATGGTCGAACAACAACTCCGAGGTTCAAATTTCAACCAAAGATATAAACAAAACTTGTGGAAACTAAAGGACGATAATTTCCGTCAATGTTCACAAGAATCGAACCGAACTCGAAAAAGTTACAACGATAATCAGATTGATCCGGACAAGACCACGACCCGTTCAAACGATGGCAACCGAGATACCAAACAAGTTCAAAAGGTATCAACGAACACGAACGTGTCGATAGAATTGAGAAAGAGAAAATGCAGAAGCCAAAAATAATACGGGTATTATATTCGACCTCTTCTAAAAGAAGTGTCGTCTCCGAAACTCACAACAACGAAATCAAGGTGACAACACAACAAGCAACCGACAGAAACATCCTTCAAATGCCTCTCAAAGCCGATCCTGATAAGTGTACTGAAGTTCGTACCCCGGAAGACTTGGTAACCAACTCGCAAAACTGGATTTTGTGTCCCTCGAGTCCGCACTTGTAATCTACTACTAGCGGAGAAAGACAACTTGCACGAACATGCCCCGGCACATTACAGATGGAACACCTCGGCATACTGGAAATATAACTGCTAGGTATAGCAGAATATGACATCGCAAAACAACATACCAGATATGTTAATTCCACACAACATATCAACGTAAGGTAGCCCACATATACAGAATCATAGCAACGACGGCATACATTTGGCAATTTCAACGGCCCGAACGATAACCAGCACACAATCGCAAAACATCATGAAACAATCGCAGATGTACACAATCATACAAACTCAAGTTCTAACAGCTCGCACAGGTGTGCTCGCACACAAATCACCACGAAACGACAACATTAACGATCAACATCACACCTCTCACAGAGGCTAACACAACAATTGCGTGGCGAACTACTCAACGCTCATACCACCAATTCAATCACAACTCGTGGGTTAACACCCTAACGAAAGTACTGTCATCATACACACCTTCTCTGACCATAAGTAGGAAGTGGTATGTTTTAAAAAAAACGAGAACCACCTTTTGAGAAAAAAAATGTTTTTTTTGGAAACACCATTTGATCTTGAGTATCATCTTTCAAAAAGTAGTGCAAACATTGTTATTGAGACTTTGAAAACCATCTTGCGTTTGATAAAAAAAATGAGGACACTTTTCTTAATGAAAAATTTTCAAAAATATTAGACCCTCGGGTCTAAGCAAAGCATTTCTAAATAATTGAAAATGTCTCAAAATATTTTGGTCCTCGACTGGAATAATTTTGAATCGTACCATGGCACCTTGAAAGTACCACGAGAAAATAATCCATTTGAAAGGTACGTCTTGAAATTTATTTTCTAAGATACTCAAGTTTTTCAGAAATTCAATAGGCCAGAATGCCCAAAACTCAAACAATCATTTATCAAACCATCATAAAATATTCAAGGCCAAAATGCCAAAACCCGATTTAGGGAGTCGATTTTACGAAGTAAAACTCAGTTTGCAAAATACTGAAAGTCATTTTGAAAGAACTCACACAGCGGATAAAATACAGTTCGAAAATACATTAGCAACGACACCGCTCCTCATATAGACGAAATATGAGAGTCACATAAATGCAATCATGAGACTAAAAATCTGCATAAAAATTCCGTCACTTAAACACATAATCATACCAGTAACTCGCATCAGACAAGGCACAAACACAAAGAAGAGAGACTTACATCCACAGGTCGCACGAAGATGATGATCGCCCCACGATACTAATCACGACAACCCAACTCAGGCGATGCGTTGCGACACGACTCAGTCAGACAAAATCCGACGAGACAAAAACTCAACAGACACCACTAAACCCGACAGCCTAGGTTTCCACAACCTAAGCTCCGATACCATTTATGTAATACCCCCAATCCGCTCAGGGATATTACACGCCGTAGAACCTTTCCTCAAGGATCTACCAGGCTGGTAACAACATTAAATATCACGACAATGCCTTTAAGGCTAAAATGACTCAGTAGACCGATTTGGTCTTTCAATAAATACATACAAATCAATCACAATACATACCCACGCAGGGGTCGAGTACAACACACTCCCGTACAATGGGGATAGAATACTGCAGTGGAAAATAAAATACAACTAAACCAATACGACATCAACGGGTCCTCGTGTGATTACTATCGTTCATCTTTCATCATCCTTCATGCCGACCCTGTGTTATGCTCCAAAACCTGAATGCAATACATACATCCACCCCCCGATTTCTTGAGGGTTAGCAAAATTCCACTATTTTGCTAGTGCAAGTACAAAGTGCAAAAATACGAGCCATACAATACAAGTTCCAAGGACAATAATAACCAGGAATCCTCAAAGATTTAAACATAACGAAAATACTTCCCGAGGCAAGAGTTTAGGTAAAGCTTCCAAAATCGAAAGATCCCAAGTCGAGGGAAACAATTTATAAAGTGATTTTAAATGCCATCGGGAGTTATGATAGAAACAACTCAGGATTTTTGAATTCTTCTCTTTCCAAAATCAACAGGGGTCACAACCCAAAGGTTTCATTTTCACAAATAGAACCAACAACAATTCACAGGTCCAGAGCCCACATCAACGGTCCTCAACGGACATAAAATCAACACAACATAATCACATATCTCATGGTTGGATCAATCACTTGTTGTATCCTGACCACAAGATCACAAGCCATGTGTCACCGTAGATTATCTTAGGCTCTCACGGTTGGATCAATCGCTTGTTGCATCCTGACCACATGATCACACGCCATGTGTCACCGTAGACCTTCAACCATATCCACACATTCACACAAATAACATATCACATCAGTAATATCCAAGTAATTCACTCAATGGCAACAAACACAATGCACGACGCAATGGTCAAATCACAACGCACCGATATTGTAATACCCGGTTGTAATTCAGTCATTATCATTCAGTAATTTCTTTCGGTAATTATCTCTATGTAATTTTTCACTTGTTAATAACTGTTCATCATCTACATTCATTCATCCGTGTTCACCGTTCGGTATAACTTCGAGTTGTGTATCGACATTGTTCATCGTTTCAACCTTACTTGGGAATCGAGACGAGAGTATTATCTTGAGTGTTGTAATTGATTCATTAGTCGATGTTGACGTTGGAATTCATGTCATTTCAAATCTCCTCATTGTTCAAATTGTCTTTTGTTGGGCGAACCCTTGTAATCATTGCTTGGAACCACCGTTTTGGGGTTTCCGCACTTCCATTTCGTGTTATTGTTTCCCAAATATTGATTCCTATTGCTTTTATTCCTTTCCCGGGTCATTTTTCATCATTTTAGGACCCAAGGGGGTGTGGGATGCGGCACAAGGGAGTGTGCGCCGCGGCACACACATTTTCCAGTTTTGGCCGAGCAGCCTGTACCGGGGGCCGCGGCACACTCGTCCGGGCCGCGGCACACTCATGTTGCAAATTTTGGCCGACCCGTCTGTACCGGGGGCCGCGGCACACTGCCGAGTCACTGCTGCGGCACACTCGTCCGGGCCGCGGCATGCTGCCGAGCACTGGGGGCAGATTTAGCCCTGTGCCGCGGCACACTTCGGCCGGGCCGCGGCACACAGTGCAGTCTGCACTATAATTGCGTTTTTTTGAGAGGAACAACTCATTTTCACCTTTTCCTTCACCTTGTTCCGAGAGAGAGAGAGAGAGCTTGAGGGAGGGATTTTCCATCATAAATCACTTGAGTGTTTGATTTTCTTCATCTCCTTGCGATAGTGAAGCCCGGATAGTCGATCTAACGCGTGTTCTTTGGATCAAAGTGCTTGGATCTTCAAAAGGTAATTTCTTCAACATCTTGGATTTCGATTTTTTATTGAGATATGATGTTTTGGACGTTAAAATCATGTTGTATGAAGTGATATATGCATGATTATGGATATGTAAGAATATTCATCGGATTTTTGAAAGGTTATTCAGGAACACTTTGAATATTGAGTTGGATTTGGGAGTTTTCGATTAATTGTTGTTGAAATCACGAATTTCGATATTCATATTGGATTATTGATCGTATTGAAGATGTTTTGTTGGTTTGAAACACTTCTTGGGGATTTCATATTGGTATTATTGAGGATTAATTGTAGACAATCGAAGTTTGGCCTCAACGTGTTCGATATAATGCCCCAATGAACTTGGTTTAGTCGTATCGACGTTTTGAGTTAGTTATATTCGTGTTTGATTTCGTATGTTGAACGGATTGTTGGTATTATGTTATTCAAGGTTGTTCGAGCGACCGGTAGTTTCCTTAGGACGTTGTTAGAGAGTAATCGTATCATCACCGGTGTTAAGGTAAGTTAATTCTTACTCGGTTAAAGGGATATTCATTCCTTTCATTGTTGTTCATTCATAATCATAACTCATTCATATTGTATTAACCGTATCGAGACTTGTCATTGTCAATTAATCACTTCAGTCACGAGGAACGACGGTTCCAATCATTTCATTGAGCTATCATTCATTTCACTATCATTTCATCTCGGTGAGTCATTATTGATTTTGATGTCACTTTGTTATCTCGTGGCATTCCGGGTCATACTGGCGTGCCGGTTGGTATGTGTAGGATTTTCATGTCGGGCACATTTAAGTCGTGTGTTGGTTGTTGGCCTCACATTGGACTGTGCACACGAGTCGATTGCTTTGTGAGACTGATTAGGTACAAGACCACACGTGTATTCAATCGATACTCATTGGTGGCTTGTGCACGGACACATTTCCATCCCGGGCGTAGTGTGGCGCCACCCTTTGAGCCGTACCGTTAGTTGATTCATACAGCATGTTTGATTGCATATGTTTTCAACAGGATTTGAGTTATAATCTGACCGATTCACTTTTGATCGCATGTGTTCGATGGTTTGAGATTTTTGAACAAACTTGTAGTTTATACAGCATATATGATTGTGTTTATTCAACTCTTGAGGATTGTTGTTCTGTTTAACTGAACCCGTTGGGGGATTTTTTTTCAGGTCATGGCAAGGCAAAAGCACGGGAATAGAACGTTGGCGGCGAGAAGTCCCAATGATACTAGTAGGGGGCCCCAAATCCTTTCAGTCATCCATATTGTTGTCATTTATTTTCCGCTGCAGATTTCCATTTGGATACTCCGTTTCATTCAGTGTTGTGTATTTTATCTTCATATAAAATATACATGTATTCGGTATTTTCTTGGGTATATTATAATGAAACTCCTCATCGGAGTAATTAATGATGTATTGTGGTTCGGTACTACATTTACCCTGGGTATTTCATTCATTTTCACTCGCCTGGTGGGTCCTAGGCAGGGGTCCACGACACTGTAATATCCACCTAGTTTGGGGTGTTACAGAGTTGGTATCGGAGCGTGGTTTTGAATACTACCTTCCGAGTCATGTCTCATTTGAAATCATCGTCATTGGACTAGTATCATTGGACTTTCGCTTCACGTGTGACCTGTGCAAATGCCGAGCCCATCAGACCGAAAGAACTGTAAGACTTCTAACGCCATGGTATAATTTCTGGCAATAATCATTCATTCATAATTCACTAGTTAGCAATCCTCAAACATCATTTTCATTTTAATCATGTTGATCATATTAACTCATTAATCACTCAATTCATTTTATTACTCAGTTGTTGATCTCGATGATCATATCATTAATTCTGCTAACTTGTTTTAGATAATCATTTCAAGAATATCATCAGATAATCATGTCACCTCAGTTAATCATTCATGTAATCACTGTATTAGAGCGCGTATGCTCATTTTCATCATTTCATGACGTAAATCATAATGCGGTACTCATACGAGATATATAATTATCGTGCGACCTTCCTACTTCAGTATGGAGAGAGCTGTCAGAGGACGCATGGGGAGAGGCCGCGGTGCGGACCGAAATCCGGGAAATAATCACTCACTGCCAGGAAGTCGTACCCAGGACTCAGCTCGATCGGAAGATGTTCGGGTTAATCCACTCACTATTATGCAGGTCATGATGACCCATATGCAATTGCTCAATCATCATTGCGCCACTCTGGCCGAATTAATCGAAAGAAGTCTTCCGTGTGAGCCTGTTGCTAAAGAAATTGTTGAGCAACAACCTTCATCTGTCAGCAGGAAATCAACGAAGCGTAATCAGTCCAAAGGCGGTCAGTCTACCTTCAAGAAACCTCGTGCGAACTCTACTTTTTCTGTGCGACCTCCTAAGGCGCCGAAACCCGTGGAGTCTCAGTCCCGAGCGGCCCGCTCAGCCATCACCTGTTTCAATTGTGGAGAACCGGGTCATGTCAGCACCAAGTGTCCGAGGCAGACTATCACGTGCCTTAAATGCGGAATTGCTGGGCATAAGGCCCATTTTTGCCGAAGAGACTCCAAGAATACTCCGGCGGCATTTCAGGCCCCGAAGCAGTCAGCCGTTCAGAATCAAGATACTCAGTCAGTGTCGTTTAAAATGACAGGAGCAAATAAAGGCGGAGCTCATATGTATCAGACTGGAGCGTCCGGTTCGGGGGCCGGCAAATCCATTCATTTCCGAATCATATTTGAATAGACTTCACTTAGATAGTCCTATTAATTGTGGATCTTATATCATTGGTCTGCCTGGCGGTAGAAGATTTTTCGGAAATCATGAGGTTAAGAACTGACCGAATTAAGCTTAATGACCGCGAGTGTTTGGTGGACCTAATCGTGGTGGATTTACCTAAGGACGATGTGATATTGGGTATTAGTGGGATGGATCGTCATGATACCATCCTCAAAGTTCGTAAGCGTACGGTCACTATCATTTCCGTCGTTGGAGTCGAGTATGTATTTCAGGGAGGTGATCCCCGTTGTCCCGGAAGAATCATGAATATGATGAAAGCAGTAAAATTACTCAACCAGGGTTGTTCAGTCATTCATTATATCATTGTCATCGATTGACCATTCTAAGGCAATTGAGATGTTCAATCATTCATTGTATTATTGTCATCGATTGGTCGTTCTAAGGCAATCGAGGTGTTCAACCATTCGTGGTATCATTGTTATCGTTTGACGATTTACTCCCAGACGAGCTACCTATTTTACCTCCACCGAGGGATATGGAATTCACGATAGAGTTGGAGCCTGGTACGTCTCCATTATCGAAGGCACCGTACCGGATGGCCCCGACCAAAATGCAGGAATTGAAGGATCAATTAGAGGATTTGACCGAGAAGGGTTATATCCGACCGGGTGCGTCCCCGTGGGGAGCACCAGTGTTGTTTGTCAAGAAGAAGGATGTTTCGTTTCGTGTGTGTATTAATTATTGGGAGTTGAATAGGGTGACGATCAAGAATAAGTATCCTCTACCCCATTTTGATGATCTCTTAGATCAACTTCAGGGAGCTTCAGTATTTTCCAAGATCGACTTAAGATCTGG
The DNA here is from genome assembly GCA_033398695.1 of Orobanche coerulescens. Classification (NCBI taxonomy): domain Eukaryota; kingdom Viridiplantae; phylum Streptophyta; class Magnoliopsida; order Lamiales; family Orobanchaceae; genus Orobanche; species Orobanche coerulescens. Next base: position 125,149,735 of record CM065812.1, on the reverse strand, counting down.
ATATCACCAGTTGCGCATTCGAGAGTCGGATATCGCGAGGGCAGCGTTTCGAACACGCTATGGCCATTATGAGTTCGTGGAGTTAATTAATGCACTAATGCACCTGCGGTATTCATGGAGTTAATGAATCGGGTCTTCATCGACTTTTTGGATCAGTTCGTGGTTGTCTTTATTGATGACATTTTAATTTATTCTCGTGACCGGAAGGAGCACGAGCTTCACCTTCATCAGGTTCTCGACGTGTTGAGACGAGAGCAACTCTATGGGAAGTTTTCCAAATGTGAGTTCTGGATGTCCGAAGTGACGTTTATCGGGCATGTAATTTCATCAGACGGAGTTCGTGTCGACCCTCAGAAGACGGAGGCTATCCGAGATTGGCAACCTCCGAAGAACGTTAAGGAAATCCGAAGCTTTCTCGGAGTAGCCGGTTATTATCGGCGATTTGTGGAAGGATTTTCTAAAATCGCTCAATCAATGCCCAATCTTTTGCGAAGGGATGAGAAATACACGTGGTCCGACGCGTGTCAACACAGTTTTGAGGAACTCAAGAGCCGGTTAATTTCAGCATCTGTCCTTTCTTTACCACAAAGGACGGAAGAATTTGTGGTTTATAGTGATGCGTCTGGACAGGGTCTCGGATGTGTACTCATGCAGAACGGGAAAATTATTGCTTATGCTTCACGGCAATTGAGACCTTACGAGGTTAATTATCCGACCCACGACCTGGATTTAGCAGCTGTGGTGTTCGCATTGAAGATTTAGCGTCATTATCTTTATGGCGTTACTTGTCAGATATTCACCGATCATAAGAGTTTAAAATATATATTTACTCAGAAGGAGTTAAATATGCGACAGAGGCGGTGATTGGAACTGATCAAAGATTATGATATCGAGATACTTTACCACCCGGGCAAGGCGAACGTTGTCGCCGACGCCTTGAGTCGTAAGTCCGTTCAGGAGCAGATGCTTGCTCGATTAACAATTCGGAAGGAACTTCAACAGGAATTTCTGAGACCCGAGATCGAGGTCTGGTTACAGCGATTACAAGGGCAACTTTGTACATTGGAGATTTCATCGCCACTTGAGGAGGCAATCAGGGAGAATCAAGGTTCGGACCCATTTTTGTTACGCATTCGAGAGGATGTGACTCAGGGGAAAGCCCCCGGGTTTGTGGTCCACGAAGATGGACTTTTGCGTTTTAAGAATCAGTTGTGCATACCGGCAAATGACGAGTTGAAAAACTCGATTTTGAGAGAAGCTCATGCTACCCCTTATTCCGTTCATCCGGGGTCTAGCAAGTTGTACAAAGACTTGAAACAAAATTACTGGTAGAGTAATATGAAGCGAGAAGTCGCGGAATTTGTTTCAAGATGGTTGACCTGTCAGCAAGTCAAGATAGAACATCAGCGACCGGCAGTTATGCTAAAACCTCTCCCATTCCAGAGTAGAAGTGGGAAGATATTTCAATGGACTTCATCACGAGTTTACCGACGAGTCGTCATGACATGATTACAATCTGGGTATTTGTGGATCGCCTAACTAAATCAGCTCATTTCCTTGAGATTAAGGATACATGAGGTCCCGAGAGACTTGCCCAGTTGTTTGTCAATGTGATAGTGAGATTGCACGGCACTCCTAAAAGTATCGTTTCCGATCGTGGCGGACGATTCGTGTCTCACTTTTGGAAATCAGTTCATCGTGCTATGGGAACTCAGCTTAATCTCAGTACAACTTTTCATCCTCAGTCCGAAGGAAAATCGGAGAGGACTATTCAGACTTTGGAGGACATGTTGAGGGCATGTGTTCTCGATTGGAAAGATGATTGGGAAGCCCAACTACCGTTGATCGAGTTCACGTACAATAATAGTTGGCATGCTTCGATTAGGATGGCACCTTACGAGGCCTTGTACGGTCGTTGTTTTCGATCTCCTTTGTGTTGGGATGACTTATCAGAATCAATCGGCACCGAGCCGATATGCTTATAGCCGCCCGTGAGGAGGCATCTTTGATCAGGAGTCATTTGTTGACCGCTCAGAGTCGACAGAAATCATATGCAGATAATCGTCATTGGCCATTAGATTTCGAGACACGTGACCATGTTTTAGTCAAGGTATTCCCGAGTCGAGTTATCTTCCATTTCGGGAAGAGGGAAAAGTGGAGTCCGAGATTCATTGGACCGTTTGAGATTTTATATCGAGTAGGCGAGTTAGCTTATCGATTGGCCTTACCTCCGGCGTTAAGCCGAATTCATGATGTTTTTCACGTCTCTCAGTTACGGAAGTATGTTGCCGACCCGAGTCACATATTTCAGTTCGACGAAATCATGATCGCAGATGTTCATTCGTATGAAGAGCGTCCCATACGAGTCTTAGAGCGGCGAATCAAACAGTTGAGGAATAAGGCGATTCCTTTGGTTAAAATTCAGTGGTCTAGACACGGAGTCGAAGAGGCTACTTAGGAAACCGAGGATAGTATGCGGGAGAGTTATCCCGAGTTGTTTGACCCTTAGTTTCGGGAACGAAACTCTTTTAAGGGGGGGTGTATGTAATACCCGGTTGTAATTCAGTCATTATCATTCAGTAATTTCTTTCGGTAATTGTCTATATGTAATTTTTCACTTGTTAATAACCGTTCATCATCTACATTCATTCATCCGTGTTCACCGTTCAGTATAACTTCGAGTTGTGTATCGACATTGTTCATCATTTCAACCTTACTTGGGAATCGAGACGAGAGTATTATCTTGAGTGTTGTAATTGATTCATTAGTCGATGTTGACGTTGGAATTCATGTCATTTCAAATCTCCTCATTGTTCAAATTGTGTTTTGTTGGGCGAACCCTTGTAATCATTGCTTGGAACCACCGTTTTGGGGTTTCCGCACTTCCATTTTGTGTTATTGTTTCCCAAATATTGATTCATATTGCTTTTATTCCCTTCCCGAGTCATTTTTCATCATTTTAGGACCCAAGGCGGTGTGGGCCGCGGCACAAGGGAGTGTGCGCCGCGGCACAAACATTTTCCAGTTTTGGCCTAGCAGCCTGTACCGGGGGCCACGGCTCATGCCGGCAGGGCCGCGGCACACTGCCGAGTCACTGCCGCGGCACACTCGTCCGGGCCGCGGCACACTCATGTTGCAAATTTTGGCCGACCCGTCTGTACCGGGGGCCGCGGCTCATGCCGACAGGGCCGCGGCACACTGCCGAGTCACTGCCGCGGCACGCTGCCGAGCACTGGGGGCAGATTTGGCCCTGTGCCGCGGTACACTTCGGTCGGGCCGCGGCACACAGTGCAGTGTACACTATAATTGCGTTATTTTTAGAGGAACAACTCATTTTCACCTTTTCCTTCACCTTGTTCCGAGAGAAAGAGCTTGAGAAAGGGATTTTCCATCATAAATCACTTGAGTGTTTGATTTTCTTCATCTCTTTTCGATCGTGAAGCCCGGATAGTCGATCTAACGCGTGTTCTTTAGATCAAAGTGCTTGGATCTTCAAAAGGTAATTTCTTCAACATCTTGGATTTCGATTTTGTATTGAGATATGATGTTTTGGACGTTAAAATCATGTTGTATGAAGTGATATACGCATGATTATGGATATGTAAGAATATTCATCGGATTTTTGAAAGGTTATTCAAGAACACTTTGAATATTGAGTTGGATTTGGGGGTTTTCAATTAATTGTTGTTGAAATCACGAATTTGGATATTCATATTGGATTATTGATCGTATTGAAGATGTTTTTTTGAGAGCTGAACAGTTATATGCAATGCTCTGTAGACTGGATTTATGTGGCCATGCTCTGCACCTCGAACCTCCATCCGCGACCGATCCACATCCGTGAGAGGGAGTGTGATGTAGATCGATGTGGTCGCATGTGATCTCTGTACAAAAGGAGAAATCATAAAGAGAGGAGCAGGTGAGAAGAAAGAAAGAAAAGATGGAGGAGGGATGGAGAGAGAGAGATGTTGACTGATGGATTTTGAGATAACGACAATATCAAGTGATAACGACAACGACACTCCTACTACCGGAGGAGATGCTACATCTTAGATTTTCTGTTTTTTAAGTACCGTATTTTATAGCTTTTGGTCGTTGTATTAAACCTTGTACTGTTTTTTAAGTAAACCTTAAGTACTGTTTTTTAGATATTTTGGATGGATGGGTTATATTTTGAATGGATGGATTCAGAATTGTAATGGATTGGTAAGTAATATAAACAAATATTTTCTGTCAATTTTTTTTGTGAAAGTGTTGCAATAGACAAAAAAATGGTTACTGTAGATAAGAAAAGCGTTGCTGTAGACAAAAAAAACATTGCAGTTACTTACTAAAAGGTGTTGCAGAAACTTGGTTTAGTCGTATCGACGTTCTGAAGCAACTGCGTAAGTAATCGAGCGATCCTAAAAAAGCCCTCGACGAATCTATGGTAATAACCTGCAAGTCCTAGATAACTTCTCACTTCTTCACATTCTTAGGTGGTTCCCACGCTAGTACCGTCTCTATCTTATGTGGGTTAACCCGAACTCCATCCACCGAAATCACATGCCCGAGGAATGTTACTTCTTGGAGCAAAAACTCACATTTGGAAAGCTTTGCATATAACTGTTCAGCTCTCAAAATCCAATATGAATATCCAAAAAAACGTTGCAGTTACTTACTAAAAGGTGTTGCAGAAACTTGGTTTAGTCCCTCAACGTGTTCGATATAATGCCCCAATGAACTTGGTTTAGTCGTATCAACGTTTTGAGTTAGTTATATTCGTGTTTGATTTCGTATGTTAAACGGATTGTTGGTATTGTGTTATTCAAGGTTGTTCGAGCGACCGGTAGTTTCCTTAGGACGTTGTTCGAGAGTAATCGTATCATCACCGGTGTTAAGGTAAGTTAATTCTTACTCGGTTAAAGGGATATTCATTCCTTTCGTTGTTGTTCATTCATAATCATAACTCATTCATATTGTATTAACCGTATCGAGACTTGTCATTGTCAATTAATCACTTCAGTCATGAGGAACGACGGTTCCAATCATTTCATTGAGCTATCATTCATTTCACTATTCATCTCTGTGAGTCATTATTGATTTCAATGTCACTTTGTTATCTCGTGGCATTCCGGGTCATACTGGCGTGCCGGTTGGTATGTGTAGGATTTTCATATCGGGCACATTTAAGTCGTGTGTTGGTTGTTGGCCTCACATTGGACTGTGCACACGAGTCGATTGCTTCGTGAGACTGATTAGGTACAAGACCACATGTGTATTCAATCGATACTCATTGGTGGCTTGTGCATGGACACATTTCCATCCCGGGCGTAGTGTGGCGCCACCCTTTGAGCCGTACCGTTAGTTGATTCATACAGCATGTTTGATTGCGTATGTTTTCAACAGGATTTGAGTTATAATCTGACCGATTCACTTTTGATCGCATGTGTTCGACGGTTTGAGATTTTAGATCAAACTTGTGGTTTATACAGCATATATGATTATGTTTATTCAACTCTTGAGGATTGTTGTTCTGTGTAACTGACCCCGTTGGGGGGATTTTGTTTTCAGGTCATGGCAAGGCAAAAGCACGGGAATAGAACGTTGGCGGCGAGAAGTCCTAGTGATACTAGTAGGGGGGCCCAAATCCTTTCAGTCATCCATATTGTTGTCATTTATTTTCCGCTGCAGATTTCCATTTGGATACTCCGTTTCGTTCACTGTTGTGTATTTTATCTTCATATAAAATATACATGTATTCGGTATTTTCTTGGGTGTGTTATAATGAAACTCCTCATCGGAGTAATTAATGATGTAAGGTGGTTCGGTACTACATTTACCCTGGGTATTTCATTCATTTTCACTCGCCTGGTGGGTCCCAGTCGGGGGTCCACGGCACTGTAATATCCACCTAGTTTGGGGTGTTACATATATGAGATAACATATGCATATATATTATCAAAGCACAACGACAACACCAAGTGTATTCATAGTAATTCACGTAACCATCCACGAACACAATGTCCACAAAACACACGCGTTTTGAAAGAGGGCCTTTAACAAGCCTAACCGAATCTTTGAAAGTGAAATTCAAACGATCAAATAAACACAAGGAAACAATCACTAATTATCATATCCATAAAACAAGAATTGCATGGACAAGGTACTTGCCTCGAATAAACACAACACGGAGAATCGACCGAAGTAGGTTTGCACGAACCAACTACGAACCCGCTGACTCCACCGAATGCCAACTCGCGATAATAAACTATGAAGGACAATAACAACAATGAAAATGAATTCTATAGCACGACCTAAAGCCGTTGAATTCAAGGAACAAACGACGAAAGTTCAAGGGTTTCCCCCAAAATGGCCAAGAACACGAATCGACCCGACAAAACATGAAAATAGAATTCCCAATCGAAATATGGATATTCAATCTATAGGATATGTTTAAAAAACATCATTTTACAACAATCGGTTCATCATAAACGGATGGAAAACGAAATCAAGAACAAATCCCCCAAAAAGTCAACTCGAAGGAAATCAAGAAATATACCTTGATTCGACGAAGAATAGTGGATTAAATGATGTTTAACACATGAATAATACTAAGATTAATCATACCCATCATGGATTAATCAACAATACGGAACGAATCGGACAAAAACCCGAAAACCCCAAAATTTCCCAAAGATAGGGTTCTAGGAAATCTAACCTTGATTCGCTGGATCAAAGGATGTTATGGAATGATCAATCAATCATATGAACTCAAGAACTTCGTGGATTCGTTGTTTAACAACATGGCTTCGCCTCCTCCGAAACTCCAGCCGCGGACAGAAAAGAAAGGAAATGAAAAACGAGTGAAAATGCGACTGCTCTGTCACATTTATACTGGGCCGGACTAGCGTGCGCTAGCCTTCCCGGACTAGCGTGGGCTATCGGCCAGTATCGGCCCAGAACCCTCAGTCGGGGCACGCACGACCCGGCACTGCTGACAAAACCTGCCGACCGAGACCTGCCCGCCCGACCCCGATAGCGTGCGCTACGCGTACGCTAGCGCGCGCTAGCCAACTTGTCCATAACCCTCAGGACTAAACTGATCGGCCAGGTAACGTGCGCTACACCTGCCGGTTAGCGTGTGCCGCGACCGACAGTAGCGTGCGCTACCTGCCGATCCTTCCCAAGTCCAGAACCTCAGAAACCCTCTGCCCACATCTGATAGCGTACGCTGGCCGGTCGGCAGCGTGCGCTACACCTGCCGAGCTAGCGTGCGCAGCCTTCCGGCAGTAGCGTGCGCTACGCCGGTTCCTGCCGCGCGCCGCCTGCCAAGGCCCAAGACTTCCGACAAGTTCGCCGCACTGTCTGGCCAGCTCACTGGGCCATGACCCGACGACTCGATTTCCGAAAATGCACGGAACGAATATGACGAAATGCTCGCGGACAACATCATCGACCTGAAATGAAATACCATGCAACAATTAATCACACACGACCATGAAAAGGGTCAAGACAACAAATACGAATGCGGATACCCACAACTTTGGGTAAATTACAAAATGGCCCAAAACGCCCGAAAATCACAATACGTGATAGAATAACCAAACTGAAGTTCACAACACCTCTAACAAAGTTAAACGGACTTACAGGAAACTCGAAACAGCAATTTCGAACGAGATTCGCAAGAATCGAACTCAAATGCGGAAAAGTCGCTAAGAAGCACGGAACTCAACAAAACAGCACCGAAACGAACTCGGATGACAAAAAGTGCAGAATTAATCATTCTCAGAATGACGAAACGGTCACAAGAGAGTCACCAAAACGGATTCCCGCTAAAAAAAAAAAAGAAAATTACCGGAAATCGAAATTGCGGATATTACAAATACAGTTCCTCCTGATTAACCGTGGACCCGACCATGCGCGAATCCCTACGAGGCCCCGATAGACCCTTACGGAGTGGTTAACCCAAAAGTTCCTGGACCCAACCATGCGTGGATCCCTCCGAGGCCCCGTCGGACCATCACGGAGTGAACATAAACACTCAATCACTCAAATACACCATTTTGCACATTTAAGATAGTAAGTTCGTAAGGGTTACTTGTCTTTTAGACATGGAGGACTGAAATGAGATGGTAAACGACCACCGTTGGAAGAATTTGGAAACTTCGAACCTAAACGATTCGTAAAACGACTATCAACAATAGTACGATTGGAATTCTAATGGAAAAACGCCTCAAAACCCCGCCTACAACATATGTAATCCATCAATATATTCAACGAGGCCGGATCGCAACCAAAACCCTCTCGATTCTCAACAAGTTCAAGTATTCACCAATAATATCGTACGAAAGCATGTATCGGGAGTAGATAAATCATACTTAACACAATTACACCATAATTACGACTAAATCGAAGAATTACGAAGAAACCCCCAAATCTCAAAAAATCTAGGGTTTCAGAAAATTCCCTCGAGTCACAGGCAAAGAAGAAGGATTGGTGTTGTTATTCCATACCAAAACTCCAAGGAATATGATCGCTAGAAGATTGAAGAGTCACAATCCCCCAAAATCGCCTAAGAATCGCCCAAGTCGCGGAGAAGAGAAAGAAGGGAGAAAAATGGACGAATTTTGGTCAGCCCTGGATATTAACCCTGCGCCCGATAACGTATGTAAGCTAAGAAATGCTACCGTACGTTAGATCATTAACGTACATAATGCGTCCTTTATTACGTACGTGAGGGAATGGCAGAGCTCTCTGCTCGGTTCCCTGAGTACCTTTACGTACGTTATGAAAGAGGACTAACGTACATTAGGAAGATCACTTAGCATACGTTAGGAGGACCAGTTAATGCACGTAAGAGTTCCCCAGGCCAGAATTATAGTTCTCCATCAGCTGTGCAGAAGTGACACGAAGACCAAACACATCGATCGACGAAAAGTGCAAACACCAATACAAAGAGTTCGATGTGACGAACTTAAGCGCTAAAAGAAAACACGATCCCGATTACCCGAAGGTTTGGAATACGACCACGAAAGTAAATTCCTCAAACTTTTAGGAAATTACCAAACGACCCGAAACGACCGAAAACCACGATATGGAAACGAACAATTGTGCCGAAGCTCACAACATGTCTAATAATGTTAAACGAACTTGCACAAAAACTCAAACGACAGTTTCACACATCCAACGCACCGAACAAGCTGACAAGCGGAAAAATCATAACTAAACACAAAATCGAGTACAACAATCTCGAAACATGCTCGGATGCCAAAATACGCAGAATTAAATATTCTCAAAATGTTACAACGGTTACAAGAGAGTCGTTAAAAACAGAAAATACATCAAAATGGAAACTACCAAAAATAGAAAAAATATGGATATTACATTCTCCCCCTCTAGAACTAAGTTCCGTCCCTAAACTTAAGAAGTAAATAATTCTGGATATTTAGAGCGCATGCTATCTTCGGTTTCCCAAGTCGCCTCCTCAACTCCATGCCTCGATCACTGAACCTTAACCAATGGAATGGTTTTATTTCGGAGTTGCTTTTCATGATGCTCAAGGATCTTCACCGGCCTTTCTTCAAACGTGACATCTTACGCTACTTCAATTTCCCCATAATCGATGATATGACTCGGGTCCGGAACGTACTTTCTCAACTGAGAAACGTGAAACACTGTGAACATGACTAAGGTCTGGAGGTAACGCCAACCGATAAGCCAGCTCACCGACTCTGTATAGAAACTCAAACGGCCCAATATATCTTGGGCTAAGCTTCCTATTATCCTGAAACCGTAAACCCCTCTCGTTGGCAATACCTTGAGTAAAACATGATCTCCTACTTCAAACTCCAAGGGTCGACGACGAATATCAACATAGTATTTTTGTCAACTCTGAGCAGTCAACAGTCTGTCTCGAATGATAGAATTCTTCTCTCTGGTTTCCATCAACATGTCTGGATCCGTTCGCACTAGCTCCGAGGCCTCATCCCAACAGAGTGGAGGCCCACGCCGTCTACCATATAATGCTTCGTAAGGTGCCATTTCGATCGACGCGTGCCAATTATTATTGTAAGTAAATTCGAGATGCAACTCCCAGTCACTACTCCAGTCTAGGGCACATGCCCGAAACATATCTTCCAACGTCTTAATAGTCCGCTCTGTCTGACCATCTGACTGCGAATGAGAAGATGTACTCAACCTCAATTCGGTACCCAAAGCTTGATGGATCGACTGCCAAAAATGTGATACGAAACGACCATCCTGATCAGATACGATAGTCTTAGGTGTACCATGTAGCTGTACTATCTCCGCTATGAATATCCGAACCAACCTATCTGGTCCCCAAGTATCCTTATTACCAAGAAAATGCGCCGATTTGGTAGTCGGTCGATAATTACCCAAATTATATTCATTTCGATTTTCGTTCTCGGCATCCTGGTGATAAAATCCATGGAAATATCTTCCCACTTTCACTCTATATAGGTTAAAAAGTGTGAAAGATATGATAAGATCACACAATCTGTCAAAAGTTATGGCCATAACATTAGGGGGTTACGACCGTAACTTTGTCATTTACAGTCGTAACCAAGCTTCGGCTTTTGATGCTTTTGCTTGTTGTGTTGTACGGCCATAACAACAGTTGTACGGCCGTAAGAATTTTTCAGACTTTATTTTTAGCCCAAAATTTCTTTGACTCTTGCGTTTTAGCCTCAAACCTTCTTCAGATGATAACTTTTGATACGTAACTCTGATTTTGAATCCGGAAAGACTGCCGAACTCGTCTCGTGAAGATCCACAACATGAATACATAGAAACTCATCAAATAGAATATTTTGTAAAAATATTATTTCTTGAGTAAATCAATATTTCAATCCGATTAAGGCTTAATTTACATCTAATCCCATAAAAATAAAATTATTGAAAACTAATTAATTAGAAGCAAAAACGAGTAGACTAGCTCATAATTATGGGTGAAATATATCAATACTACTCATGGATAAGTGTATAAAACTGACACTTATCGCTCCACTAAGTACTTGCAAGCTCAAAATTTTTGGAAGTTGCTTCTTTCAACCCCTGAACTTTATAATAATCGCAAGAAGCATTTTTTTATAGTGAAAATCACAACATTATTCCTTACTGCTCCATTTATTTATATTGTCCATTTACCTAGGTAATTTATCCGAGTAAACCCAGTGTGACCCTCGATATAGTGGACAATATCATCATTTTTCCTATCATTTTTTTTATAATTTTTTTTCTTGCCTTCAAACTTATTTTCATATATCATTGTAAACCAACCCAATCTTGAACTTAAACAATGTTCCCCATTCGCCTCCACACATGTTATTTCATCCTTTTACCACTTAATTCTAACAAGTTCAAGTATAGGGAAATAGAATATAAAGGAACGGAAAGCTCATTATGTGACTAACAAAAAATAGGATTTGAAGTCTGAAATGGGCTAAGTAGGGAATTAATAATTATCAGATAGGCCAAAAGGATTGAAGGGGTAAATCAAAAACCACCTAAAATCACTTTCACTTATTTGCGCACACTTGTGGTTTCGAACAAGCTACCAAGGCAAGTTTTAGTGTCCTAAGACATGAATGGTACACTCGACAATAAACTTGCATATTAAATGATGCTCATAGGCTCAAAAGCTCACAAGTCAAAATTTGTTCATACACCCAAGATATTAAACTACTTAATCAATTCCACACCCTTTGGATTATCTACGATTTTCCCTCATCAAATCACCCTCAACTTGCATATCAAAATAACAACATAAATCCCGAGGTATCCAAGATAAAAGTTCATTCTTCCGAGTTTTTATCAAAGTACAAGATACTCGAACAAAATAAAAGTAAAATACAATGCAACAAATAAAAACAAAAACAAATAATACAAGTATTTATTGACCAATCTTTTCCCAAAATTTAAATTAAAGAATATATGCACGAAGGTGAGTATAGAATTTAAAAAATAAAATATGTGGTCAAGAAACACTTACAACCGGTCCTACTGGGGAGGCGAAAGGAAGTGTCCCTGCTGGACATGCCACCCTGCATCTATCGCAATAAGATCAACATCACATTTTGTGTCTTTGGGGTATCCTCTCGAAAGGCCACAAACCCTCTCTGAGACTCGGATGAGATGGTGCATGTCTAGCTTTGGCCAGTCTGGATGACTCGGGTCGATCCTCAGGAATTTCTTCAACCTCATCTTCATCTGGCCCTTTTTTATGAGCCTCCTCTTCTTCAATCCTCACAGTCCTCTCCTCATCTCTCGTGCGCCGAGGTTGAACATTACCAGTAGGAGGACTTTGACTTTGGGATACCAAGGCTGTCATTTTGAGCTAATCCGTGTGCATCCATGGCTATTTTAAATTTCCCAAATCCCGAATATTGTCAATTGTCGTCAAAAGCGTATTCAGGAGAGGGAAATGATTGTTATCATTTTGTACAAATATCAAGTTATTCGTAGCTTAGGACTTTCATTATGGTCGACTAACATCATCCTGGTTTCCAGAGTCGTCCCGTCCAGCATATGTGTGAGGATATATAATTCCAGCTGACAAATAGGCCCTGTTTCTTTTCTACCATAAATTGTATATGCAATCACTTTGTGGAGATATCTAAGTACTGGATTGTCAATACACGAGCTTTTGGCCGATTTCGAGATATAAGGTCGTTCTCCGCTCCCTCGGTATTCCACCATGTCTCTCCAGTAAGCTTCATACTTAAATTTCTTGATGAAGAAGTCCCCTTGAGTTCATGTTTCATAGATATCCTCTAACTCTTTTATAGACAATCTCTCATTAGCATTGTTGAGTCGGAATGTAATTATGGTAGGTTCACAAGAAACGGGGCTTCTTGTAACAGTCAACATACCCGAAAACTCTAGTGTGGGGCATCGGTAAGTAGGCCATTATTGAGTCATCGTCCAATCCATTTGACTCTTTCAAGCAATTTAAGCACATCCTCCTTGATTTCCATGGTGGCCATATAGTCGTTGTCATTCCATCTAGGTGGTAGCATTTTTTCTGGCCTAACATTTCCCACCGAGAGTGTCGTATCTCAGGGAGATCAATTCCATAAGTTTCTGGTGTCTCAACGGCCCCGTGGACAAGTATTCTTGTTGGTTGCTCGGGTTCAACGACTTGTCTCCCTCTTCCATGTTGTGCATTACCCCGTCCTCTTTGAGCATTTCCCCGAGCCATTATTCCTACAAAATTTTATCAGTTACCATGTTTGCAAAGTTTCAACACTCAATCATGGCTCAATGGTTCAAAATTACATAAATTTCCCCAAACTTATACCAAATTATAGGCTTGCCCTAAATTTTCAATTGATCATCAACATTAACTATCCATGTAAAATTGATAGCAATAAACTCGTCCAAACAAGCATTTCATTCATATTCAACATCCATTTTAGCACAAGAATTCTCAATTCTTAATTAAAATTCAAAAATTTCAGAATTCATGAAAAATCCCAAAAAAAAATCAACAAAACCCCTAGATTAATCAAGAACTTTAAATCCAAACAACTTTAACATGCTCGTCTAGAAATGGAAAATTTTCCTTAAATCTGGAGCAAAATTGGAGAACTTGAAAAAAAATGAATTTCTTGAATTTTTCCTCAAAAATCCTCCTTAGATGCAATAAATAGATTGAATGGTGATATAGAAGTGTTGGATTTCTTGTTTCTATGCTTGATTGTGTACATTTTGTGTCTTTAAAAGTTAAAATCGGAGTGGGTGATTTTGGGTTTTAGGGATTGGAGCAAAAAAAAATTGGGGAAGAATATGAAGTGAGGGACATGGCCGAGTGTCCCTTTTATAGTCCCGATAGACACGGCCCGTGTCAAATGACACGATTGTGTCATACCTACCTCCTTTTGCCAAAACCTGTGGATGAGTGATGTGGGCCGTGTCACACCTGTTTCTCAAATTTGCTTTCCGGATCTGTTTTTCTGCACGTCGCACATGAAAGTTGAACTGGTCAGTTCATAAAAGAAAATAGAAATACAACTGACAAAATAAACTAACAAAATTAATAGGATAAATAAAAATAATAAAAACCATTGGGTTGCCTCCCAACTAGCGCTAAGTTTAACGTCTTCAGTTGGACGTCTGTGAACAAAAATTCTTATGGCTAGATTAAAGTCATTACAGACACATCCTCCTTCCGAGTAGTATGATAATAGTGTTTGATTCGTTGTCAGTTGACTTTGAACAGTATCCCATCTTACTCATTAGCTCGACCACCCAGGGTGGAAGTACTTTCTTGATTACATACGGTCCCGACCATCTTGATTTCAATTTTCCGAGAAACAATTTCAATCTCGAATTGTACAACAACACTTATTGTCCCGACATAAATTCACGTCGTATGATCATCTTGTCGTGCCATCATTTTGACCTTTCTTTATAAATTTGAGAATTATCGTAACACTCGTCCCGAAATTCCTCCAGTTCGTTTTCTTACCAGCGTCCTCAAAATCAAAATTATTTTCTTTACTGCCCACATCGCTCTGTGCTACAACGCTAACGGTAGACGGCATGACTTCCCAAATACGAGCTGGTAAGGAGACGTACCTAAAGGAGTTTTGTATGCCATGTGATAGGCCCAAAGATTATCATCAGCTTTGACGACCAATATTTTCTAGATGTACTCACCATCTTTTCCAAAACTAGTTTAATCTCCTTATTTGCTGCTTTGGCCTGCCCATTCGCTTGTGGATAACAAGCTAATGATTTCTTCGATCGGACCCCATACTTCTGAAGAAGCTTATCCATAATTTTGTTGACAAAGTGTGACCCTCGGTCACTAACTAAGGCTCTTGGAGTTTCAAATTGGCTAAAGATATTTTCTTAAAGAATTTCATTACCACATTAGCGTCATTTGTCGAAGAAGAAACCGCCTCGACCCAACGAGATACATACTCGATTGCTAGTAAATGTACTTATTATTGAATGATGAAGAAAAAAGACCCATGAAGTCTATGCCCCAAATGTCAAAAAGCTCAAACTCGATTACATTAGCCATGGGCATCTCATGACACCTAGATATAGTTCCCACTAGCTGGAATCGATCTACTGTTGGGTGAAAAAAAAACAACCACTGTATAAGCTTGGCCAATAAAATCCACTTTGCAACACTTTTGCAGTAGTCCGAGTTTCTCCAAAGTGTCCTCCGGTCGGTGAAGAATGACATTTTTGTAGAATTCCCTCCCTCTCTTCTTGTGGCACATACCTACGCACTATTATATCTGCACATCTTTTATAAAGTAGTGGGTCATCCCACATATAAAATTTGACATCATGAAGGAATTTTTTTCTTTGATAATGAGACAAGTCCGGAGGAAGTACACCTGCAATCAAAAATTAACGATGTCAGCATACCAAGGAAATTTAGCTTCAACTATGAAAAGTCGCTCATCATGAAACTCTTCTTTAAATCCCTCGATTTCGGGCATCTCCTCCTTCTTGTACTCAAGGCAACATAAGTGGTCTGCCACCACATTCCTGTAATATCCGGGTTCTTCATTTTCGGTTATCTGGAATTGTTTATTATTTATACTGAATATATTTTTCTATTGTCAAGCGGTTAACATAATCTCCTCGCTGACCAACATGTGTAAAATCGTGTGTTGTGTTCTGTCACATGTTTGTTGTCATTCGAATCATGGGTGTTGGCCGTTAGCGTTCATCACATGTTGCGTGATTGTTGTTATCGAGGAGATTCATTGTGGTGTCGAGTTCTTGGATCGGTCCAATATACTTCCTCTCACAACTCTCGATTTTCTTTTCTTCAAGTAATTCCGATTCGTAACAAGAATTAAAATGTTGTTTCAATTGTGTAATCAAAGAACAAGTCAAGATCCATAATTAAACACTTAGAGGAAAAATTGAAACCCTTGTGTAGGTGTGTGTAGTTCGTCCGAACCCTACCCCTTGTAGTCCTATTTATAAGCTTTTGGACTACTCTGGGGATCTTAAGGAGGAGTAGGGAAAGGACTTCAAATAGACCTCAAATTTTCATATTAGGCCTTTCCTAATATATTGAGTCTATTAAATACCAACTCAGTCCACTAAAGAGTTAATGTTGCACTTTCTACCCAAATCCTAAATTACCAAATTTGGCTCCTCTTTAAATTAATTGTTTCCCGTGTTTAATATATCACATGTCTATTAATTAACTTAAACTACTGACTGCTTTAATTAATTAATTTCTGTTATAAGAGTATAACCACTCAACTTTTACTATTATATCGGAAAATTAATTCCACCTGCGGGGTTTAATATAATAATCCTTTCGAGTGCCTCAAGGGACATGATCAGCCTAACGGATAGGGACACGATTTCTAGTTATAATATTAGTTGTCATATAAATAATATTATTGCCCAAGATACGAAGCTTATTGAGTCAATCATTGTGACTCTCACCCATGGTAAATCAAAGCAATAAATATTATAAATACACAATTAAATATTATATACTTAGAATTAAGAAATAATAATTATTCGAGATTTATGTTCTTCTTACAATCAGTACAGAAGACACTATCTCACTCTGATCCTATTCACTGTATGCAAATACGCTAATGCATGCTAATAGTCAAGACCAACTAATCTCAAGCATAAATTACAACATTTCACATAATTTTTCTAATAATTATATAGGTTGTGAACTATTGTATTATTTTATAAGGCACCGATAATGAGATCTTCCATGTGACACCAATACAGCACATTATATACAATATAAAATAATTAGATATTTCATTTGCATAACCATAACGTGAATAAATATGCAAAACATGTGATTATGTGTAATTAATATTTTCATAGGTAGTTACAGGGAATTAAGGTAATACAAGAACAAAGTATGCTTTGCAGTATACAACCCTAACAATACCATCACTTACACAAGCGATCAAATAGTTCAAAGAAACCAAGTCATAGTGTCTAGACAGTAGGGTGATAAATATTTCAAGGAAAGGGTTAAGGAGCATACTCTACCGATTCCTATACAATGTCTAACCGTAGTAACTATCACCAAGTCAAACTCCATATCTTACATGTGTCACTAGACCATCAATCTCATTCATGTGGGAGTGAGCTAATTTAGAGTTGTTTGACAGTCATTTTGGGGCGCAACTTTGAGTGGGCTCGAAAATGAATTAACGTCGAGACTTGGTTTAATACATAGCACTCTGCACGAGCTTTCTAACGTATGTAAGAATACTCAAAATGGTGGATTTATGAATGAGAAATGATGTTTCAAAGAGGCCTCATTTTAAATGGGTGTGGAACTTTGTCAAATGTTGGAAAAATATTGAAAGATGTGTGCGCATATATGTCCATATGCACAAACTCGTGTTCACAATAACAAACTTAGATATGAGAGGATGTGTAAGTGGGCGACCCTCGCATCCACACCAACCCACCCACCCACCCACACATACACACGCGCACTGCTGTCATCCATCCGTCTTGGCTCGATTTTGTTCAATTTGGGTCGAAGGATGATTTGAGTGAATATCTCAGCGTCTTGAATGGAGGGTTATCTTTCTAGTGAAATTAGGGGTGGGCATAAAAAATCAAAATCCCGATCCCATCTTGGTCCCGTCCCAAAATTATCCGGGATGAGACGGGATCTAAAATTAAAAACACTAGGCCCGTCCCGTGCCGTCCCATTAGAGTAAGTATGGGACGGGACACGGGACAAAAATTTGAGGCATGTAAGGCCCATCCCGTCCCGCTAAGTTTTTAACCCTTTTTAAAACTATATATTTTTATCATTTGTAACCCTTTTTAATTATTTTTTAACAATAAACTATTTTTATTTTGAGTTGCTATTTATTTTGGGTTTATGGACTCTCGTCATTTTTATGTTGGACTTATACAAAGTTAGTAACTGGTGTTTTTAGAAAAAATGGATATGTTGTATTCAATATTAATAATTGATGTTTAAAAGTTTAATTTAGGCTATTAAATTAATTTATTGGATATTTTTTCCGAATTTAGATGTATAAGATTATAGATTTTTTACTTTTTTTTAATTTATATTTTTAACTTTTTAATGCGGGACTAAATGTTGGAAATAAAATGCAGCGGAAGCAAGGTTGGGGAAAAATTTTGAAAAAGCATTTTACGCATCCACGAGCACAAAACATATTTAGGCAACTACTAAGATTAATAAGAAATTTATATTTATAATTTATTAAATAAATATGTTGGTAAATTCAATATCCTAATCTAGATCAAAGATCATAGGATATTACCTTTTGAAGCGTAGTGGTTGCTTGCTCCTTGATCTAGAGTATGGTCCGCCTTAATCCGGACGTCGTGTGGGCAACGAGCTGCCGAATCTTGCTTGGACAACAAAGTGGATCGGATGAACCAAGTTCCTCACAACTCTCGATTTTCTTGTTTTCAAGTAATTCCGATTTGCAACAAGAATTAAAGTGTTATCTCAATTATGGAATCAAAGACACAAGTCAAGATCCACAATTAAACACTAAGAAGAAAAATTGAAACCCTTGTGTAGGATATGTGATGCTGTGGCCAGACCCTCCCCATGTCCTTTTTATAGGCTTTGGACTACTCTAGGGATCTTAAGGAGGATTAGGATTAAGACTCATAGTGCAACCCAACTTTCCATATTAATCCATTTCCTAATATGGTTGAGTTCACTAATATCAATTCAGTCCACTAAAGAATTAATATTTCACTTCCTACCCAAATCCCAATTTACGAAAGCGGGCTCCTTATTTAAATATATTATTTCTCATGTTTAAGATATTGAATGTCCATTAATTAATTTAAGCTACTGACAGCTTTAATTAAATAATTAATATCTTACCGAGGAGTAGTACCACTAGAGCCTTATTATTATATCGGAATTAAATCCACCTGCATGGTTTAATATAATAATCATTATCAAGCTACTCAAGTGGACATCATCAACCCGCACGAGTCGGGACACGATTTCTAGTAATAATAATTGTCATACAAATAATATTATTGCCCAAGATACGAAGTTTATTGAGCCAATCACTTTGACTCTCACCCATAGTAAATCAAAGCAATAAATATTATAAATACACAATTAAATATTACATACATAGAATTAAGAAATAATAATTATCCGAGATTTACATTCTTCTTACAGTCAGTACAGAAGATACTATCTCACTTAGATCCAGTTCAACGTATGCAAATACGATAATCCATGCTAATAGTCAAGACCAACTAATCTCAAGCATACACTACAACCTTTAATATAATTTGTCTAACTATTATATTATTTTATACGGCACCGATAATGTGATCTTACGTGCGACTCCAACACACCACATTATCTACAATATAAAATAATTAGGCATTTCATTTACATAACCATAACGTGAATAAATATGCAAAACATGTGATTAAATGTAAGTAATATTCTCATAGGTAGTTAGAGGGAAATAAGGTAATACAAGCATAAAGTATGCTTTGCAGTAACAATCTCTCACTTATACTCAAAGCATGTTTTTAAGTATACTACTCTATTACATAGTCTCTCATATCTCCCACTTATACTCAAAGCAATGATGCCATACACCATAATCCCATTCTTTCCACATGCCTTTCAAAAACTTTTGAGGATAGGCCTTTCTTGAAAGGATCAGCAAGATTACCTTCCGATGTAACCCTGGCTACAACTACATCTCCTTCCTTTATGAAGTGTCATATGATGTGGTACTTGTGGTCGATATGTTTACTTGCCTTGTGGGCTCGTGGTTCCCTCGAATTTGTGACTGCACCGGTATTATCATAATAAAGTGTTATACCCTTTGGAAAATTGGGAATCACATCTAAGTCCTGCAAGAAGTACATGAGCCATACTACCTCCTTGGCTACCTCAGAGGCTGCCACGTACTCGACTTCCATCGTAGAGTCCGAGAAGCATTTCTGCTTCACACTTTTCCAACTAATGGCTCCACACCCACGCTAAACACATAACCTGAAGTAGACTTGGATTTTTCTTTGTCTGATGAAAAGTCTGAGTCAGTATAACCCACTAGACACGGGTCGTATGATTGATATACTATCATATACTCCCTAGTCCTTCTCAGGTACTTGAGTATGTGCTTGACAGCAATCCAGTGTCCTGGTCCTGGTCTCGACTGATATCTAGCAGCCATGCCTACGGCATGACAAATATCTGGTCTAGTGCAAAGCATAACATACATGAGGCTTCCCACAGCTGAGGCCTAAGGGGTCAGCTTCATGTCATATATCTCCTTTTGTGTCTTGGGACACATATCCTTACATAGTTGAATTCTATGTTTGTAAGGTATAAAACCTTTCTTGGAATTCTCCATGCTAAATCGCTTTAGCACTGTATCGATATAGGATGTCTGATATAAGCATAACATCCTTTTCTTCCAATCACAAAAGATCCTGATCCCAAGGATGTGTCCTGCTTCTCCCAAATCCGTCATATCGAACTGCTCGAATAGCCATACACGTACATCCGATAATTCCTTCACGTTGTTTCCAATCATAAGGATATCATCTACATACAGTACAATAAACACCAACACATTCCCGTCGCATTTCTTATACATACAACTCTCAATCGGACATTGGACAAATCCATATGACTGGACTACCTCGTCAAATCGAGGGTTCCAAGATCTAGATGCTTGCTTAAGTCCATAAATAGATCTCTTAGGCTTGTAACACCCCCAATTCACTCAGGGATATTACATGCCGTAGACCCCTTTCCACAAGGAGCTACCAGACGGGAGAGTACAAAACAAAACCCACATGCGGTCAACTTGACCAAAACATAATACCATAGACCGATTAGGTCTCTCAAAACACAGCATAACTGAAAAATCTGATAAACCAAAATACAACTCGATCACATAGTACAAAAAATGTCCATCCCCTCAAGGATGACAAGAACTCAAACCGACAGATCACTGACGGACAACAGACTACAAGTGTGACTAGTATCGCTGCTTTGCATTATCCTCCGAGCCAATCCTGTGGTTGCTCACTCTCCAGTCAGAACACCTGGAATAAATAACAAAATCCCCAATGAGGGGTTAGCGATGGAATCGCTAGCAAGTAACCAAGCTATAAAGTTATACATCAAGAATATAACCATTATGAAAATAACCTTTCGACAAGGTAGTAACACGATCCCCAAGTCTAGAGTCTTTTCGAAAAACATTTCCCTCAAGGGATAATAATAGAAACAACTTCAAAACACGTTTAAAAGAATAAAGGAGGACGTCGTGGGTCTCAGTGTAAAATCATGAAAAGATTTGTAATTCTCCTATTCAAATGGATTTTCTTTCAAAAACATGAAGACGATTCAATTCTCAAACAAGCCTCAAAGGAAGAAACACAAACACCAAAATAACCGGAATCCAGGATTCACACAATCACAATTCAGAAATATCCAGTCAAAAAAATACTCAAATCACCTCTGTGGCCTCAATGGGACCCATCCCGGATTAGTTACCGAAAAACAAGCTCAAACCCACCCATAAGTTATCTTGACATCGTACTTGCAAGTAACGATTCTCGGAGCCCTCTCCAGACCTACCCGATTAGATAACCTTATGGTCAAATCATATCAACTGGCCGTACTCGCAAGTAACGCGCCGCCGGAGGCCTCATGGGTCCCTACCCGGTTAACATCATTCAAACATGCCCGTAAGTTATCTTGACATCGTACTCGCCAGTAACGATTCTCGGAGCCCTCTCCAGACCTACCCGATTAGATAAACTTATGGTCAAATCATATCAACTGGCCGTACTCGCAAGTAACGCGCCACCGGAGGCCTCATGGGTCACTACCCGGTAATATCTCAATCACCGATTACACGACAACAAGGTATAATAATTGCCACACACATGAAATTAAGAGTTAATGCAACAAACACTTTCACAGAGCGTAACATTCACGTCACACCGTCATCTAGTACACCTTCTAACAAGTGAACAATACAAATATTCCACAATTCCTCGGATAACTACTCACTTCAAAATATCCATCTCGAACATAATACAACATGAGATGATGGTTGTCATTCTCCAAGAATTTCAAGTTTACGCTCGTATTTACTTCCATAGAATCACATATTCATTTAGAAGTGAGTTATGGTTAAACGTTCAATCACTAACAAGTCCACGTTAAATTCACGACACATCGCATTCTCAAAGTATAAAGATTATAGACGAGATACTCGCCTCAAGTCCAAAGCACGTGAAGCAACGGGAAGGCTCGACCGGAAATCCTTGATGAGGATGACGACGAACGGAAGGGTTCAGTATGATCTCTTCGCAAGAAACTCGACCCTAGCATCATATCATTAATAAATCAACGACCGAACGATGGAATAATAATCATAGAACGCTCGAATCCCTCTATTACATTCTACCGGACACCTTCAAGGTGCCGATTAGGAACCCAACAAAACGACGAATCCTCGGCAATAAAACCATGGAACAACAAGGAAGTTGATATAATACGGCTCAATAATCATTAATCCATCACTAATCTAAGTTACTGTGGATTAAATGGATGAAATCAAACAAAATCCCCAATTTTCCCAAAACTAGATTTTTAGGAAATCTAACCTTGATTCGGTCGATCGGAGGATGTTATGTGATGATTAATCGACGTTAGAAACTCAAGAACTTCATGGATTGGTAGTTGAACAACATGTCTTCATGATCTCAGAGTATCGGCCGCGGAGGAGATGAATAGAGTGATAAAATGAATGAAGAAGTAGCCTGCCCGACCAATATATACTGCCCAGCACTGGCTTAGTGCCGCGGCCCGGCCACCAGGGGCCGCGGACCGCGGTACAGCCCGCTCCAACATCAAAAGGCACATGGTGCAGTCTTAGCTATTTCGACCATAACTCCTTCGTCCGGATACCGATTGACTTACTGTTTGAACCATTAGAAAGTTAACTTGATGCTCTATAATAGTGGAGAGATTCAGAATTTTTGGAGTCTCCAAGAATTTATGGTGATTTTACAAAGTCAAACTCATACTTGGAAAAGTCGCTTAAAAACAGAGAACTCAACAAAACGACACCGAAATGAACTCGGATGACAAAAAGTGTAGAATTAATCATTATCGGAATGACGAAACGGTCGCAATAGAGTCGCTAAGATGGACTTCCATGAAAAAAAAAATTACCGGAAATTGAAATTGCGGATATTACATATGGACCTAATGCACCTAATGCTACGACGACTCGGATACACTAATGCACCTGCTATGATTCAACACAATAACGAGCCAACCATGAAATGTAACATGCCACAGCCCAAGCACACATTTAATCAAATAAACGCCGGCGACAGAAGTCTCACACGATGAACTTTACAACAGAACACATCAATACATCATAAAAAAAACATCCCACATAATCATAACCAAACAAAGTAACCGGAACCAAACAACAATTAAATATGTGCAACTTGAAAGTAAAAATCTCGAGTATTACATTCTACCCCTCTAAAAAGAAGTTTCGTCCCGAAACTTAAAAAGAAGGGTGAAGTAAGCAAAAGGAACGAACAAATAAGTCTCAGCGATCCACACGAGTCGATCCCGATAAGGGTGCTGAAGCTCGATTCTGGGAAATCTCATGGAATAATTCACAATACTGAACCCTGTGGCCCTCGAGTCCACAGTTATAATAAGTAATCGATGGCGAAGGACAATTGGCCTGCACATGGCCCACAACGTTACAATTGAAACACCTCCCAGTCTGACTAGGAGTCAAAGAAGATAACTTGGAACTCTTGGTTCCACCAAACGAATAAAGGGAAGGTTTCACCGCATGACTACGCGAAACTCGATTAGAAGAATTTCCAATTCTCACACTATCCGAAAAATCTCCAGACGTCCTCTGTCTCTTCGGCTCATGCGAAGGCCCGGAAGACAACGATGCCATCTCGTATGCCATGGCTTGATCCTCGTACTCTCTCAATGTAGCACAAGTGAAACCCGACATATATTGTCGAATCTCTGGTCTCATTCGCATGTCGAAATGACGGATTTTTTCTTCCTCAGTCCTCACCTGCCTCTTCATGTAAGCGAGCTGTCGACTATAATCGATAATAGCCTGCGACACGGGTATATCATGCGGCTCGGCTAGGTAAAAATCTCGGATCCTCTGCTCTCGGATCGGCTTCGGGCAGAACTCCGCTTCCATCAACTTCTTGAACTCTTCCCAAGAAATAGCATGATCCTGAAGCTCAACGGCCTCCCACCAATTAGCAGCGTCACCAACGAGAAGGAACTGAGTGATAGGAATTCTTTGCTCCTCGGGACAAGCAAACTCCTTCCAGATCTTCTCCAATTGGAAAAGCCAAACATCCCCGCCCAAAGTATCACCCGTGCCCGCAAAGTGAGGAGGATGCATACGAACCACTTCTCTAAGCCACTGAGTCGACCCGACATCCTCATTCGCGGCATTGTTACGCTGAACCGCCTGAGCCAAATGAGTCATCTGGTCTGCCACCTGCTGGAGTATAGTAGCAACACCGATACTAATGCCATTACTGGTAGCATGATCCTGATCACGCGACTGATTACCACGACCCCGACCTCTCGGCATACTGAACGAACAACCGTTCAGAAGGACAAAATAAACACCACATAATCAATATAGGGCAAACAATAGTAGCACAATAAAATACTCATTCTGAGTCATAACACGAATACACGAACTATCACCGCAACGATAGAATTCAATTTCATAAATCATTTACTTAGCTATGTCAACACAACGTACGACCTTTACCAAAGCAATCACGGTCAAAATCACAAACACACCATCGCGGTCAAATATGGGTAATATTTAAAAACAAAATATTCCGAGGCATTGATCAAATGATAACATTTTAAAATTCCTGAATTTGAAAATTTTTACTAAAATGGATTTTTGAAAAGAAATGTTTTTAAAACCTCGGTCATTTGATAAAAACTATGAACCCATTATCATATCTGTTTCGTTTGAAAATCATTTGCAAAACGTCTTGAAACACCAGTGTATTCGAAAAATGATATCATCAAAATAACCTTGTCAATGTATATGATCATTACTATCAATCAACTACCACATCCGGATAACGTCAAAGAATAATATAATTTAACCGAACTATGAAATCATAACATCCGGGCGTACACCCATAACTTGCTAACAAGAACGGTGACAACTTATAATATGTCAATAATATCCACACAGGATAAGCAACTAAGTGCAATACTGATACCGCAGTCAGAGTTCACAATCTTCACAGACGGACCATATGACTAGGTCGATAGGGATTAAACGACAGATAATGAGTATAGGGAGAATTGTAACAACAAAGGTACTGCCACGACAGTCAGAAGCTTACAGTCGTAACACTAACTGTAAGATGGAAAGAATCAACTCAACATTTTCAAAATGGCTCCGAAGGTTAATGATTGAGTCCTAACAATGTATCTCGACACTTAGAAAGTATGGTGAAAGTTTTCCGACGGGCATAACAGCATAACGAACACATAAGGTTTTAAATTTTGAAACCCAAAGTCGTTGACAAAATAGAATTTTTCAAAATTCTTTTGATCACAATCGAAGATAAGGTAATATTTTGCAGTGCCCGAAATAAATTAAAATACATTTTTCCAAATACTGTCTGATGGTGTAGTTTGAAAATACCGGATCAATTTGACAAAACCCAACCGATTTCAAAATTCATAAAGGTCATTGTTTAATCGCACCATCAAAATATAAAATAAAAATTCGATTTTCAAAAAATGCTTAGAACCTTAAAGAACCTCAGAAACACGTTCTCAAACCTACCCGCAGTGGCACAATTACGACAGTCCAAACAAAAATAATCGAACTTAAAACCACATGCCCATACGGCAAACAGAATCATAAATTCAACCAAATACATCTCGTGCGCATCAAGTTTAAACATACAACAAAACCATTCATCTGAGTTTCTCACCGACTCTACCGTCGGTGCCCTTTTCGAAACCCATCAAGGTTCATCGATTTCACATCATACCATCCCTCACGGCGGTTCAAAGTCAAGACATTAATACGTCCATCTGTATACACATACAGTGCGTCACAAGTATCGAATACAACTCCATTACACAACACCGTGCAAATAAAATCGTGCACCATAATTAATTCGCACAAATGGAATCATGAAATACAGATACCTCGCATAAAAGAGGAGACTTACGTCCATAGGCTGCACAAAGATGATGGCTGCACCACAATACTAATCACAACTTAACACAATTGATCACAACGGATCACCACGATCACACTTGTTCACAATTGCTCACCCGGGTGACATGACAAGACACGACTCGACAAGACCCAACTAAACCCAACTGCCAAGGTTTTCGCAAACCTAAGCTCTGATACCATTTATGTAACACCTCCAATCCACTCAAGGATATTACACGCCGTAGACCCCCTTCCACAATGAGCTACCAGGCGGGAGACTACAAAACAAAACCCACATGGAGTCAACTTGACCAAAACATAATACCGTAGACCGATTAGGTCTCTCAAAACACAACATAACCAAAAAATCTGATAAACCAAAATACAACTCGATCACATAATACATAAAATGTCCATCCCATCAAGGATGACAAGAACTCAAACCGACAGATAACTGACGGACAACAGACTACAACTGTGGCTAGTATCGCTGCTTTGCATCATCCTCCGAGCCAATCCTGTGGTTGCTCACTCTCCAGTCAGAACAACTGGAATAAATAACAAAATCCCCAACGAGGGGTTAGCGATGGAATCGCTACCAAGTGACTAAGCTATAAAGTTATACATCAAGAATATAACCGTTATGAAAATAACCTTTCGACAAGGTAGTAACACGATCCCCGAGTCTAAAGTCTTTTCGAAAAACATTTCCCTCAAGAGAGGATCATAGAAACAACTTCAAAACACGTTTGAAAGAATAAAGGAGGAGGTCGGGGGTCTCAGTGTAAAATCATGAAAAGATTTGTAATTCTCCTATTCAAAAGGATTTTCTTTCAAAAACATGAAGACGATTCAATTCTCAAACAAGCCTCAAAGGAAGAAACACAAACACCAAAATAACTGGAATCCAGGATTCACACAATCACAATTCAGAAATATCCAGTCAAAAAAATACTCAAATCAGCTCCGTGGCCTCGATGAGACCCATCCTGGATTAGTTACCAAAAAACAAGCTCAAACTCACCCATAAGTTATCTTGACATCGTACTCACAAGTAACGATTCTCGGAGCCCTCTCCAGACCTACCCGATTAGATAACCTTATGGTCAAATCATATCAACTGGCCGTACTCGCAAGTAATGCGCCACCGGAGGCCTCATAGGTCCCTACCCGGTTAACATCATTCAAACACGCCCATAAGTTATCTTGACATCGTACTCGCAGGTAACGATTCTCGGAGCCCTCTCCAAACCTACCCGATTAGATAAACTTATGGTCAAATCATATCAACTGGCCGTACTCGCAAGTAACGCGCCACCGGAGGCCTCACGGGTCACTACCCGGTAATATCTCAATCACCAATTACACAACAACAAGGTATAATATTTGCCACACACATGAAATTAAGAGTTAATGCAACAAACACTTTCACAAAGCGTAACATTCATGTCACACCGTCATCTAGTACACCTTCTAACAAGTGAACAATACAAATATTCTACAATTCCTCTGATAACTACTCACTTCAAAATATCCATCTCGAATATAATACAACATGAGATGATGGTTGTCATTCTCCAAGAATTTCAAGTTTACGCTCGTATTTATTTTCATAGAATCACATATTCATTTAGAAGTGAGTTATGGCTAAACGTTCAATCACTAACAAGTCCGCGTTAAATTCACGACACGTCACATTCTCAAAGTATAAAGATTATAGACGAGATACTCGCATCAAGTCCAAAGCACGCAAAGCAACGGGGAGGCTCGACCGGAAATCCTTGATGAGGACGACGACGAACGAAAGGGTTCCGTATGAGCTCTTCGCAAGGAACTCGACCCTAGCATCATATCATTAATAAATCAATGACCGAACGATGGAATAATAATCATAGAACGCCTGAATCCCTCTATGACATTCTACCAGACACCTTCAAGGTGTCGATTAGGAACCCAACAAAACGACGAATCCTCAGCAATCAAACCACGGAACAACAAGGAAATTGATATAATACGGCTCAATAATCATTAATCCATCACTAATCTAAGTTACTGTGGATTAAATGGATGAAATCAAACAAAATCCCCAATTTTCCCAAAACTAGATTTTTAGAAAATCTAACCTTGATTCGGTCGATCGGAGGATGTTATGTGATGATTATGGACGTTAGAAACTCAAGAACATCATGGATTGGTAGTTGAACAACATGTCTTCGTGATCTCAGAGTATCGGCCGCGGAGGAGATGAATTGAGTGAGAAAATGAGTGAAGAAGTAGCCTGCCCGACCAATATATACTGCCCAGCACTGGCTTAATGCCGCGGCCCGGCCAGCAGGGGCCGCGGCCCGTGGTACAGCCCGCTCCAACATCAAAAGGCATATGGTGCAGTCTTAGCTATTTCGACCATAACACCTTCGTCCGGACTCCGATTGACTCACCGTTTGAACCATTGGAAAGCTAACTTGATGCTCTATAATAATGGAAAAATTCAGAATTTTGGAGTCTCCAAGAATTTATGGTGATTTTACAAAGTCAAACTCATACTTGGAAAAGTCGCTTAAGAACACGGAACTCAACAAAATGACACCGAAATGAACTCGGATGACAAAAAGTGTAGAATTAATCATTATCGGAATGACGAAACGGTAACAATAGAGTCACTAAGATGCACTTCGGTCAAAAAAAAATTACCGGAAATCAAAATTGCGGATATTACATATGGACCTAATGCACCTAATGCTACGACGACTCGGATACACTAATGCACCTGCTATGATTCAACACAATAACGAGCCAACCACGAAATGTAACATGCCACAACCCAAGCACACATTTAATCAAAGAAACATCGGCGACACAAGTCTCACACGACGAACTTTACAACAGAACATATCAATACATCATAAAAAAAATATCCCACATAATCATAACCAAACAAAGTAACCGGAACCAAACAACAATTAATTCTGCGCAACTTGAAAGTAAAAATCTCGGGTATTACAAGTCTTGCACACTAAGTGTTCTTCTCCTTCAGCAATGAGTCCTTGTGGTTGGCGCATGTAGATTTACTTGTCTAGACTTCCATTCAAGAATGAAGTCTTGAAATCCATTTGCCAAATCTCCAGATCCAAATGCACCGCTATATCTAAAAGAATCCAAATTGACTTAAGCATGGCTACCGGCAAAAAGGTTTCATCATAATCGATACCCTCTTTCTGAGTGTAACCTTTCGCTACAAGCCTCGCTTTGAAGGTTTCAACCTTCCCGTCACCTCCTTTCTTTCGCTTGTAGACCCACTTACTCCCAATGGCTTGTACCCCATCAGTTAGTTCTACTAGCTCCCATACTTGATTGGAATCCATAGATCCCATTTCTGATTCCTTTGCTACTTTCCAGGAGTCGGCATCTATATCTTGGATTTCCTCCTTGTAAGTCCAGGGATCTGATTCATCTTCGCCTGAGATTGAGTCCAAAGACTGTCCCACACCTATGAATCATTCTGGTTGACGAACAACCCTCACATTTCGATGAGGCAAATCCTGAGTTGGTGTAAAAGTTTCAAAATCGATACGTGGTGCAGTGTTTGTTGGCGCTTGTATGATTGGTATAGACGGAGTCTCGCCCCTAAACTCTTCTAGAATTATTTCGCTCATGGGATTGTGAGTAATCATATAATCCTCTTCCAAGAATCGAGCATTAGTGCTAACAATGACCTTCTGATCATGTGGACTATAGAACAAGTCATCCTTCGTTCCTTTAGGGTATCCTACAAACACTCGCACTTCTGTATGAGATGCCAACTTATCAGCTTCCTTATTCAGCATATGTGCTGGAGTACCACAAATCCGAACATGTCCTAGACTAGGCTTTCGCCCACTACATAGTTCTGTGGGTGTTTTTGGAACTGATTTTGAAGGCACTAGGTTTAGAATGTACGCTGATGTTTCCAAGGCATACCCATAGAATGAATTAGGTAAATCCGAATAAATCATCATTGACCTAACCATTTCTAAAAGAGTTATGTTCCTTCTCTCAGCAATACCATTTTATTGTGGAGTTCCCCGTGCAGTGAGCTGGGACAAAATCCTCTCATTCGCCAAGAATCCAAAACCTCTCCACTAAGGTATTCGCCACCACAATCAGATCGTAGTGACTTGATACTCTTCCATGATGCTTTTCCATTTCAGCCTTGAAGTCTCTCAATTTGTCAGACTTCTGACTTACGTCGCACCAAATAGATGTATCCATACTTGATTTTTGCATAATCGTTGCAATATGCCCTATTGCAATGAATTTAGGGCATATTGCAATGTATTTTACACGTTGCTGTATGCAATCTATGGTGTAGTGTGCTCCTCTTTGATGTCATCAACCAAAGATGAAGTAATCTCGAGGGCACACAACTGACCCTACACATGATGAATCCATACTTCGATTCCCTGTTCAATAAGTTCTTGTCGAATCCTCTCTTGTGGTGTGAGAACCTCAAGCATCTGGAGTGATACAGGTTTCCAACTGAACGCGTCTGCCACAACATTAGCTTTTCCCAGATGATAAAGGATCTCCAAGTCGTAGTCCTTTATTAGTTCTTACCAACGACGCTGTCTCATGTTCAGTTTCTTCTGGCTGAAAATGTATTTCAAGTTCTTATGACCGGTATAAATTCAGCATGGAGAACCGTATAGATAGTGGCACCAGATCTTCAGTGCAAACACCACTGCAGCCATCCAACTCTAGGTCGTGAGTAGGGTAATTCATTTCGTACGGTTTCAACTGCCGGGATGCAAAAGATATAGTCCTATCGTGCTGCATGAGAACACATCCGAGTCCCTAGCCTGAAGCATCACTATAAACAGAAAACAAACTGTTCCCTTGAGGCAAGGCTAACACCGGCGCCATAGTCAAATGCCTTTTCAGTTCCTCGAAACTCTGTTGCCTCTCGCCATTCCATTCAAACTTCTCGTACTTTTGGAGTAACTAAGTTAGCGGTCGAGCAAGTTTAGAGAACCCCTCGACGAACTATCTATAATACCCAGTAAATCCCAAAAAGCAACAAACCTCCTTCACGTTCTTAGGCGGTGCCCAATCTAACACTACCTCGATTTTTTGGGGATCTACACGGACCCCTTCGGCTGAAACCACAGGCCTGAGAAGCATAACTTCTTTCAGCCAAAACTCACACTTCGAGAACTTCGCATAGAGATGTTGAGCTCTCAAAATCTCCAACACTAGTCCCAAAGGCTGAGCGTGTTCCTCGTCATCACGAAAATAAACTAGGATATCGTCTATAAAAATGACTACACACTTATCGAGATGCTCGATAAATATCTTATTCATCAGCTGCATAAATACTGTCGGCGTGTTGGTTAGCCTGAACGGCATAACCACAAACTCGTAATGCTCGTACCTCGTACGAAAAGCGGTCTTAGGGATATCAGACTCCCTCACTCGAAGTTGGTAGTACCCAGATCTCAAGTTGATCTTCGAAAACACCGTAGCTCCCTGTAACTGATCAAACAAATCATCGATACGAGTTGAAGGATATTTATTTTTAATGGTCACTTTGTTCAGTTCTCGTTAATGAACCATCCTTCTTTATCACAAACAAGACCGGCGCACCCCAAGGCGAGGCGCTAGTTCTGATATATCCATTCTATAACAATTCCCCTAATTGGCTCTTCAGTTCCTACATTTCTGAAGGTGCCATACGGTATGGCGCCTTAGAAATCGGGGCTGCACTCGGTTCTAAATCAACTGTGAACTCGATCTCTCGCTCCGGTGGTAGTCCTGGAAAATCATCTGGAAAAACATCTGGAAACTCGTTTACCACTGGAATTGAAGAAAATTCAACCTTCTCGTTCTCTACTCTCGTAGCATAACACCAGTATCCCTTACAACCATCCCTAATGAGTTTCGCCACCTTCATAGCACATATTAATAGTTTCTGACCCTTCCTCCGGTGCCCCACAAAGGAATGCTCGGTACCATCCTCGGCCAACATCGATATACTCCTCGGGCGATAATTTATTACCGCGCCATGTTTATCAAGCCAGTCATCCCCAAGGATCGATACATAAACGTAGTGAACCATCTTTCTTTATCACAAACAAGACCGGCGCACCCCAAGGCGAGATGCTAGGTCTGATATATCCATTCTCTAACAATTCCCCTAACTGATTCTTCAGTTCTTGCATTTCTGAAGGTGCCATACGGTACGACGCCATAGAAATCGGGGCTGCACTCGGTTCTAAATCAACTGTGAACTTGATCTCTCGCTCCAATGGTAGTCCTGGCAAATCATCTGGAAAAACATCTGGAAACTCGTTTACCCCTGTAATCGAAGAAAATTCAACCTTCTCGTTCTCTACTCTCGTAGCATAACACTAGTATCCCATGCAACCATCCCTAATGAGTTTCGCCGCCTTCATAGCACATATTAATAGTTTCTGACCCTTTCTCTGGTGCCCCACAAAGGAATGCTCGATACCATCCTCGTCCAACATCAATATACTCCTCGAGTGATAATTTATTACCACGCTGTGTTTATCAAGCCAGTCCTCCCCCAGGATCAAATCCTCATTGACGATGTCAACAACGATTAAATTACAAGGCCACACTCTATCTGTGATCATCATTTGACAATCTCTAACCTCTCTATCCTCCATAATTTTATCCCCACTAGGCAACTTAACCACAAACCGTTCACAAGCAGACAAACATACAATATTCAGTCGACGCAGACAATCTAAAGAGACGAATGAATGAGAAGCACTAGAATCGAAAAACACTCTAACTGGATGAGAGAGAACATGAACGGTACCTATAGCCACAGTAGCTTCTGGATCGTCCACTCTCCTCATCTCATAAACACGTGGCTGAATTAAACCAGCACTGGAGGCTCCCCCTCTAACGGAATGACCCCGTCCTCGTCCCCAACCGAATACCTGAGATGGCTAACCAGCTGATGACTTCTGATTAACACTTGGTTCTCCAGGCGTAGGAACAGATGCCTGAACCCCAAGCGTCTTGTCTCCTTGGTACAATACGTAGCTTTATAGCCCACCTGGCCGCAACTATAGCACTTCAGAGGAGGCAGGTTACAATCACGACTGATATGGCCCTCCTGGACACAGTTAAAGCATGTCACACCCCAGATGGACACACTAGGACCAGTTCTGAAATTTCGATTGCCTCCAGATGCATTGTGAGACTTTCGGGATGGGTAGTTCTCCGATTGAGATTTCTGCTGGTTGTTGTTCTTACTACCCAAAAAAATTCCTGAGGTCTTCTGCTTCTTACCCTCACTAGTCAGCTCCGTAGCTGCGAAGGACATATCATAGGCCAATGTTTTGCCCTAATATTCCTTCAGTGTAGTACAAGCGAACCCAGCCATGTAATGTCGAATTCTGGGCTTCATCCGCATATCAGAATGTCAGATCTTATCTCTCTCTTCTCTCACTCGCCCCTTGACATGGTTAAGTTGCTGGTTATATTTTATGAACACCTGAGATACTGGGATATCTTGGGGTTTAGCATCATAAAAGGCTCGGATTCTCACCTCCTGAACAAGACATGGGCAATACTCGACCTCCATTAGTTCTTTAAACTCGTCCCATGAAACCTCACGGTCCTAAGGCGCAACCGCCTGCCACCAGCTAGCAGCGTCCCTCATCAGAAAGTATTTTGCAATCGCCACCTTCCGTACCTCCGGATAATTTACCACCACAAAAACTTTGTTCATGTCGTTGATCCAGTCTTCCCAGCTGATCGAGTCCATAACACCAATGAACTGGGGAGGGCGCATACGGATCACATCCTATTGCCATCTCTCTGCACCAGCATTCACCACATGAGGTGGATTATTGAGCTGAACTGCTTGGGTCAGGAGTGGCATTTCGTTAACCACTTGCTGTAATATAGTGGCCATAACAACACCCGCATTATTCCCTGTGGAATATCCCAAACTGGCCGACTGGTCCTGGTGACCATCGATACTAGCATGTGTTGGTCCAATATTGGTCGGTATCGCCGTTTGGAGATAGAGTTATAAAAATCTATCGCGTTGCGGAAGCGATTTAAATAACGGTGCAGAAAATAAATCGACACATGATTTATAGAAGTTCGGCCAAACGTGCCTACGTCCTCTCTCGGTAATTTTTTCTATAGGCTAAAGATAAACCTCTGCACCTCTCTTCTATCGGTCGAGGGATAACCGTTCCAAACTCGTCTTCTATCGGTCCGAGTAAACCGTTCAATCACTTGTCTATATGTCGGTTCAAGTTAAACCATTTTCCTTTTCTATTGGACAAGGAATCAACCAATCTAGCTTTCTATGAGTACTAGATAAACCTCACGTAGATATCGATTGCGATTCTAACAATGCTGGATCTTTGATCCTAATAACACTGAATCCAATCGTATCCTTTATTTTTCCTTTCTTGTATGATTTTGTGTATAACACTCAATCACTAAACAATATAAGCTCAAATACAACAACTAGAATGATTACAATGATATCTCAAGTATGAATGATTTACTCAAGGTTGTTGTGTGGTTTGATACCAAGTGGTTTGGTATTTATATCCATTTCCATTCAACTAGCCGTTAGTCACTTTTTGACTTGCTAGCGTGCGCTAGCCTTTCTTCATAGCGTGCGTTACGCTCGTTACGTACGTTATGGCTATCCTATAACGTACATTATCGGCTTCCAGTTTTAGTCCAATGGCTTTCGTTTTTGATGTTACGTACGTTGTCACTTCATGTTTACGTACGTTATCTTGTTTCATTAGCGTACGTTAATCCTTAGACATAGCGTTCATTAATCATATATCTGTTCCATCCAATTTGTCAAACTGTCTGTTGAGTCTTTGACTTTGACCAGAATCTTTCCAATGTTCATCTGTTTGAATTCGTATTCAAACTTCATTACGTACGTTAACACCTTTGTGTTACGTACATTAGCCACCTTCGATAGCGTACGTTATCCTTCCTTCGTAGCGTGTGCTATCTTCATCAGGTAGGTCCTTGAGGTAGCTTCGTAACTCATCTGATCTTCAGGTAACTTTAACATTACGTACGTTATCTGCTCATCGTTAAGTCCGTTACACGCTTTCGATAGAGTGCGCTATACAGTGTATATAGCGTGTGTTAAGCTTGATAATTCCATCTTTTTGCGTGTTGGACATCTTTGTTGTTTTGTTTCGCTTCTTCGTTGTTTTACTTTGTTTAACAACTTAATCATCAAATCTCTATAAATGAATATTTAGAATAAAATATTCCAACAATCTCCACTTTTTTTGATGATTACAAAACAACACCTTGAATTGGATAAAACCTGCAAAATAATTATACATATATATATATATATATATATATATATATATATACGAATCAAAGTTTTCGGCTTTGATCGTTTCGTTAGTTTCTCCCATCTTTCCTTTTTCTCCTTTTCGACTTCTTCATTTCATTTTTCAACTTCTTCATTTTCTTTGTCGACTTTTCTCCTTATTATTTTCTCTCCCCCTTTTTACTTTTTATTTTTCTCGTCATTCTTCCATGACACTTTTTTATCTCATTCAACTCTTTTCTCCCCCTTTTTGTTATCAGCAAAAAGTGTAAATAAAGTATACCAAATTATGATAAAATGTGCAAAAAAGGGTAAACCTCCCCTTGACAAAAATCTCCCCTTTTAAAAATATAAACTCTACCTGAGTAAAATATTTATTAATAAAGATTAATTTTTGGTGATCCATCCTATAGATGGTTTTTCTTTCGAAACATAGAAGATATTCGGAATAAAAGTTCCTTTTGGAATCCAAATTTTTTTGGTTTTTATCGTCCGTCGTGGGCTTTTGCAACTCGTAAAATGATGCCCAATTTTTAAACATTTATCGCATCGGGATATTTTGAAATTTAAGGATTCATTTTTAGTATGCGGTTTGAATCCTAACCCCTATTTATTAAAAGTATATTTTTGAACACAATGCATTTGTTCAAATTTTTCGTTTCCACACGAAAATTTATTTGTTAAAAGCTTTAGTTTGTCTTGAACTTTCAAAAGATCATTCTTTAAAATATTTTCATTTTCAAGGCAGTGAGAATGATCGGTCTCGATAAATTTCCCTTTTTCAAGAATTTTGGAAATTTTCCAATAGTTTATTTTTAGATTGAAGGGATTTATTTCGGATAAAGCATCTTGAATAGGTATGCAATAATTCAAATGCTTCAAATAATTCATCGTGAGAGGATGTACTTACTTGACTTTCGACGTCGCTATCGTCGAATGAACTTCGTGCCATGAGTGCGAGGTTATTTTGATTGATAAAATCTACGTCCTCGTCTTCGTAACTCCACGTGGCAATTAAAACTTCATTTTTAGGATTTGCTCGACAATTATTTGCGAAGTGGCCTGGTTTACAACAGACTCGATAGTTGTCAAATTTCTTCATTCCGCCCGAGATGTCTTTCTTTCTTCGGTTTAATAGGTTTTGGAACTTATTAATATTCTTGGCATAATATTCCGATTCTTCGTCACTTTCGTCCTCCGGGATTTCTTCTTTATTTCTTGACATCTTAGCCTTCATAGCTATCGTTCTTTCCTTCGGCTTCGGCTTGGCATTCCGAGATTTTAGGACAATCTCGTAGTTTATAAGTGAACCAACGAGAGCATTAAAATCAAGATTGTTTAAATCTTTTGATTCCATTATTGCCGTCACCGTTCCGTCCCATTCTCGAGGTAGTGATTGTAGGATCTTCTTAACTTTTTCACTACTCGAAAGGGGTTTTCCATAGCATGCCCATCCATTCATAATGGCCGAAAATCGGTCGAGCATAATTGTGATGGATTCTTCGTCTTTCATTTGGAATAGCTCGTAATCGTGAAGAAGCATGTTGATCTTCGTCTCCTTGACTTATGACATTCCTTCATGTGTGACTTCAAGCATTTTCCATATTTATTTTGCACTATCACACGAGGATATCCAGTTGTGTTCTTCCGGATTTAATGCACAATATAATAATTGTGTGGCTTTGCAATTATAGTGGTCGTTTTTCCAATCCGCGTCATCATACTCTTCAAAGGTTTTGAGAGTTCCGTTCAAGTTCGTTGGAATTTTGGGACCAAGACATTTGACTTTCCATAATTCGATATCGTAAGCTCGGATGAAAATAGACATTTTCTTCTTCCAAGTCATGAAGTTAGATCCATCGAAGAATGGAGGTCAATTTAGAGCAAACCTTCGATCGGGGCAAGTTGAAACGCCATTTGGATCGACTCCTCGGATGTTAAGCCATTTATAGGAGGTACTACGCTCCGATACCAATTGTTGGTGCAATATTGGTCGGTATCGCTGTTTGGAGATAGAGTTATAAAACTCTTTCGCGTTGCGGAAGCGATTTAAATAACGGTGCATAAAATAAATCGACACAGGATTTATAGAGGTTCGGCCAAACGTGACTACGTCCTCTCTCGGTATCTTTTTCTATAGGCTAAAGATAAACCTCTGCACCTCTCTTCTATCGGTCGAGGGATAACCGTTACAAACTCATCTTCTATCGGTCCGAGTAAACGCTTCAATCACTTGTCTTTATGTCGGTCCAAGTTAAACCATTTTCCTTTTCTATTGGACAAGAAATCA
The DNA here is from genome assembly GCA_033398695.1 of Orobanche coerulescens. Lineage (NCBI taxonomy): Eukaryota > Viridiplantae > Streptophyta > Magnoliopsida > Lamiales > Orobanchaceae > Orobanche > Orobanche coerulescens. The sequence goes on along the minus strand of CM065812.1, from coordinate 125,111,847 downwards.
ACCAATCTAGCTTTATATGAGTACTAGATAAACCTCACGTAGATATCGATTGCAATTCTAACAATGCCGGATCATTGATCCTAATAACACTGAATCTAATCGTATCATTTATTTTTCCCCTCTTATATGATTTTGTGTATAACACTCAGTCACTAAACAATATAAGCTCAAATACAACAACTAGAATGATTACAATGATATCTCAAGTATGAATGATTTGCTCGAGGTTGTTGTGTGGTTTGATACCAAGTGGTTTGGTATTTATAGCCATTTCCATCCAACTAGCCGTTAGTCACTTTTTGACTTGCTAGCGTGCGCTAGTCTTTCTTCATAGCGTGCGTTACGCTCATTACGTACGTTATGGCTGTCCTGTAACGTACGTTATCGGCTTCCAGTTTTAGTCTAGTGGCTTTCGTTTCTGATGTTATGTACGTTGTCACTTCATGTTTACGTACGTTATCTTGTCTCATTAGCGTACGTTAATCCTTAGACATAGCGTGTGTTAATCATATATCCGTTGCATCTAATTTGTCAAACTGTCTATTGAGTCTTTGACTTTGACCAGAATCTTTCCAACGTTCATCTATTTGAATTCGTATTCAAACTTCATTATGTACGTTAACACATTTGTGTTACGTATGTTAGCCTCCTTCGATAGCGTACGTTATCCTTCCTTCGTAGCGTCCGCTATCTTAATCAGGTAGGTCCTTCAGGTAGCTTCGTAACTCGTCTGATCTTCAGGTAACTTTAACATTACGTACGTTATCCGCTCATCATTACGTACGTTACAAGCTTTTGATAGCATGCGCTATACAGTGTATATAGCGTGCGTTAAGCTTGATAATTCCAGATTTTTGCATCTTGGATATCTTTGTTGTTTTGTTTTGATTCTTCGTTGTTTTACTTTGTTTAACAACTTAATTATCAAAACTCTATAAATGAATATTTGGAATAAAATATTCCAACAAGATGGACTGAATTCGACAAAGTAAGAGTAGTCAATCCAGCATCCGAACCGAGAGACATGGCCGCCCCACCGGCTGCACCATGTCCTCGACCGCGTCCATGATCGCGTCCGCGTCCTCTGCCGGCTGACATTTTAAAGGATATAAAAAGAGGAAAACATAAGTACACTTCAGAAAAAATAACCGTCATGGTGACCGGTTTCCCACACTGCGAAATCGGAAGACAAAACAGTAAAGACAATAAAAAGGTAAGAGATCTTATGAGTACCGGTCGTACTAAGATGATGGCAGCGCGATGATACTGTGTTTACGACAACGTGACTAGTCCCAAAAAACCAACAACCTAGGTATCCATAAACCTAGGCTCTGATACCATATTTTGTAACACCCCCAAAATATTCAGGGCATGTCACAGCATCGTGAATCCCATCTAGAACCCACAAGGCTAAATTTATACGACATCCACAACAAAACACATCAAAATCATCCATCATTTATCGGATTAACCGATGGAATTCCCACGACAACATTTAAACCACAATAAAACAACAGTTTAATGTAATTGACAACAGAAAAACAACTCTCCTATAGTACTCGAGTACCATCTAACAATTTGTGACAAATAAAAACAAAATTCCAATAACCAATCTCAAAGCAAATAAACACGACGACCATATCACACTATCACGCCTGGCCTTCATCCTCGTACTGTCCCGGCACTCTTCCGATCGCATTCTTCGCACCTGAAATATATGAAACGTATTTACCCTAAAATGGGGTTAGCCGTGGAATAGCTAGTACAAGTAACGCAAATGAATTCTTACATCTTACAATATCAAAGCACATGCATCAATGGTTTCCAAGAACAAGTAAGATAATGATTTCCGGAAATCCAAAATCTACAATGTGTCACAAAAATACAGTTCCTCCCGATTAATCGTGGACCTGACCATGCGCGAATCCCTCCGAGGCCCCGATAGACCCTCCGAGAGTGGTTAACCCAAAAGTTCATGGACCAAACCATGCGTGGATCCCTCCGAGGCCCCGTCGGACCATCCCGGAGTGAACATAAACACTAAATTACTCAAATACATCACTTTGCACATTTAAGATAGTAAGTTCGTAAGAATTACTTGCCTTTGAGACATGGCGGACTGAAATGAGACGGTAAACGACCATCGTTGGAAGAATTTGGAAACTTCGAACCTAAACGATTCGTAAAACGACTATCAACAATAGTATGATTGGAATTCTAATGGAAAATGCCTGAAAACCCCACCTACGATACATGGAATTCATCAATATATTCAATGAGGGCGGATCGCAACCAAAACCCTCTCGATTCCCAACAAGTCCAAGTATACACTAATAATCTCGCAGGAAAGCATGTATCGAGAGTAGATAAATCATACTTAACACAATTACACCATAATTACGACTAAATCGAAGAATTTACGAAGAAACCCCCAAATCCCGAAAAATCTAGGGTTTCAGAAAATTACCTCGATTCACAGACAAAGAAGATGGATTGGTGTTGTTATTCCACACCTAAACTCCAAGGAATATGATCGCTAGAAGACTGAAGAGTCACATAGCCCAAAATCGCCTAAGAATCGCCCAAGTCACGGAGAAGAGAAAGAAGGGAGAAAAATGGACGAATTTCAGTCAGTCCTAGGTATTTAAACTCGCACCCGATAATGTACGTAACCCAAGAAATGCTAGCGTACGTTAGATCATTAACGTACGTAATGCGTCATTTTTTACGTACGTAAGGGAATGGCAGAGCTCTGTGCCCGGTTCCCTGAATACCTTTACGTATGTTATGAAAGAGGACTACGTAAGTTAGGAAGATCACATAGCGTACGTTAGGAGGACCAGTTAACGTACGTAAAAGTTCCCCAGGCAAGAATTACAGTTCTCCATCAGCTATGCAGAAGTGATACGAAGATCAAACGCAACGATTGACGAAAAGTTCAAACACCAATACAAAGAGTTCGAAGTGACGAACTTAAGCGCTAAAAGAAAACATGATCCCGATTACCCAAAGGTTCGAAGTACGACCACGAAAGTAAATTTCCTAAACTTTTAGAAAATTACGAAACAACCCAAAACGACTGAAAACCATGATACGGAAATGAACAACCGTGCCAAAGCTCAAAACATGTCTAATAATGTTAAACGAACTTGCACAAAAACTTGAAACGACAGTTTCGCACAACAAACGCAATGAACGAGCCGATAAGCGGAAAAATCATAACTAAACACAAAATTGGGTACAACAATCTCGAAACATGCTCGGGTGCCAAAATACGCAGATTAAATATTCTCAAAATGTTAAAACGGTTACAAGCGAGTCGCTAAAAATGGAAAATACATCAAAATGGAAACTACCAAAATAGAAAAAGTATGGATATTACAACGCAGACATTCATACATGCCATACATCAAAACAGTAAAAACCAAAATAAACGCATGGATAATTAAATTATCTAATTATCATGGTCTTCTTCCTTGAATTGAATCCGAGAAAATCTTGGACTCGATTTCTCCCATTGGATCAAGCATCTCGTCACTCTTCCCCGGTCGCGCCGTGGATTTCCAAAATTAAAGTTTCACTTTTATACAAAATTACATAAAAAAATCAGTTTTAAATCCCGACTTTCCAGTGGACGCAACGAACGGCGGTGGACCGGACCAAAAATTGGACGAGCCAACCCGAATTGGCGAACCGGCCCGGAACAGGCTACCTGCGGCCCTCGGCAGTGAGGCCGTGTGCCCAGCGGGCGGTGTGTCTTTGCTCGGTAGTGCCGCGTCTTCTTTGTTCGGCCGCATCAGCCGATCCGGTGTCCCAACTGCTCTACTACTTCGTGATTTCTTCTTCTTCAAATTCGATTATAATTTTACACAAAATAAAGTACATCTAATTTACAGCAAGATAACACGAAAATACAAGATCCTAGATCTACCCGCGGATTTTCTCACGGGAAAAACCATTACGTGCCTCAAAATCGGGTCAAACCAACAATTGCATAAATAATAAAATTTGACCATTCACATAACCATGATAATTGGATCATATTCCCTGCAAGAGCACATCTAGCAAAATATTCCAACATCAAATTACATGAATATTTAAATTGCTATCAATTAATTATCAAAATTAATTAAAATAGCAAAAACCTAAAACTGTCTATGATACCTATTGTTGGAAATAAAATGCATCGGAATCGAATGTGGGGAAAAGTTTGATAAAAGTGTTTTACGCATCCACGAGCACAAAACCTATCTAGGCATGCTAATTAATTAACTACTAAGATTAATAAGCAATTTAAATATTCTTTATTAAATAAATATGTTGGTAAATTTAATATCCTAATCTAGATTAAAGATCATATGATATTACCTTTTGAAGCGTAGTGGTTGCTTGCTCATTGATCTTCTTGTATTTCTACCTTTAGATCTTCAAGAGTATGATCCGCCTTAATCCGGATGTTGTGTGGGCAACGAGCTACCGAATCTTGCTTGGACAACAAAAGTGGATCGGCCGAACCAAGTTCCACACAACTCTCGGTTTTCTTTTCTTCAAGTAATTCCAATTTGCAACTGGTAACACTCATTTTTACACATATTTTTATAAGGTTTTCTGGATTTTAAGATCCTAAAATGTGTAGAATTGTGTCGTTTGTGCTCATATTGTTTTTATTGGACTCCATCATGCTTGGGTACGTTTTATTTATTTTATAGGTTTTTAAGGACATTATCAAGCAAGAACGAAGTCTCAATCCCCAATACATATCAAGCAATGTGGAAATGAAAGATCGAGCCGAAAAAGACAGAAAACGGAGTCAAAACGGACCAACACAGACTCGGCCGTGTCATTTGACACGGGCCGTGTCACTAGCTCGGCCGTGTCAGCTGACACGGTCGGGTTGCCTGTCCAGAATATTTTTCACTATCTAGAACATTATGACACGGGCAGTGTCATTTGACACGGGCCGTGCCACTTTTCGGTGGAAAATCAGTTTTTGACATTTTTGCAAGATTTGAATAAGAAAATATGGCTTTTTGGGGTTGATAAAAGACCTTGGAACATGGAAGGAGAGGATATTATGATTTGGAGAGATTTAGGAAGTTGGTAAGAGAAGAAAAACACAAGATTTGTGGGAAAACTTACCAAAAGAAGGAGATTTTGAAGGAAGCTCAAGGAAGAACAAACCAAGAACACTTGAAGGCTTGATCCGAGTTCACTCAAGACACCATCCGAGTTTTATCTTCTTCCTATCTTTTACTCATTTTGTTGTTTTATTTAGCATGAACAGGATGAACATGATAATTATTGATCTTTCTTTCATTACCATGTCCGGCTAAACTTGTTAGATTCCGAGCATGGGAGTACGTTGATTCATGTTGTTTTTGAGGGATTGGTGATTATATATATATATATATATATATAGTGTGATTTGTTTATCAAATGCTTGGTTTTAATTCATGTTAGAACACTTGATCAATGTTTTTACATGTTTAACTTAATTGCTCATAATTCGAGAGAAGAGGGCATTAATAGGTTCCGAGTATTTGACATAGTTAATTACGAGATTGAGAAATCGGTGATGTGCTATGATGATATTTAATCTTATGAACGTTTTGGAGTTAGATAATTTATAGTAAACGGAGACGTTGTTATAGGCTGTTTACATTCTAATGCATCTCGAGAGGGAGTTTAGAATATTGTTGTGATTATCATTTTGGAAACGCACTTAGAACCCTCCGACATCAATCCCGACTAAACTTAGTGATCAACGGAAACCTAGCCTTGGAATCTATCTTTCAAAACTCTTTCAATTCTCTTTAATTCGGATATTTTCATTTGTTTAAATTAATTGTCATCACTTTATTCTATTTCGTTAACCATCCATTCACCTTTCGACCGTCTAGATAAAATCAAAATCACTATAATCTAGTACTCAACACAATATGAATAATTAGTCTTTGTGGAATACGACCTTGCTCGCCACTTTCTACATTTACTCCGTACACTTGCGGATTGTTTAAAAATAAAGCGAACAAGTTTTTGGCGCCGTTGTCGGGGACTAATTTATTTTTATTAGTTTTGATATTACGATAAGTGTTTCTAGTCTTAATCTAGATATTTTATTATTTTTGTTACATAACTCATGTTGTGCACATTTAAATCCTACTCAGGGAGTGCATGAACACCCGTTCATCTCGAGTGCCTTTAGAAACTTTCATCCCGGAAGTAGAAGCATTTGCCCGAAGAACAAGTGCTACCTCAAGGAAACTAAGAAGGGATCTTTTTGAAGACATGGAGAGAGTAGGTGACAACACGGGAATGAATAACACGAACGAGAACGCAATAATCCAGGAAAACGAGGGCGGAAGGATTGAAAATCCAACAACTAGGGTGCAATCAATTCGGGATGGATTCCGACCAAAGCTGGACCGAAACTTTGGAGGAATCACTCATGTTCCAATCAACGCCTTGATTTACGAGTTGAAGCCCGCCTTAATTTCAATGGTTCAATAAAATCAATTTGGAGGATTTGCTGTCGAGGATCCACATGCCCATCTCACACATTTCATGCAAATATGTGATACTATCAAAATGAATGGGGTCTCGAATGATGTAATACTCTTAAGATTGTTTCCATTCTCTTTGAGAGAGAAAGCAAGAAACTGGCTTGGGACTTTAGCTCCGGGAAGTATAAGTACATGGGAGGATTTGAGCGAAAAAAATTTGTTCAAATTTTCCCACCTAACAGGACGATGAAGCTAAAATGAGAGATTACTCAATTTCACCAACTGGACTCCGAACCGTTATATGAAGCTTGGGAACATTACAAAGATCTACTAAGGCAATTCCCTCAACATGGTTTCCCAAAAGACCAGCAAATGTGTTTCTTCTAAAATGGTCTTATGGGAGAAACAAGAAATTTTATTGATGCTCCCGCGGGAGGGGCATTGCTAGCCAGAAACGCTGAAGAAGCTTATGGATTAATAGAATAAATGGCTATGAATAGTTATCAATAGCCGATGGAAAGAGCAAATGTTAGAAGGGTGGCTGAGCTATCCGATTCGGATCCTATCAAGGCACTAACCGTGCAAATGACAATGTTAACTACTCAGTTCGGGGCCCTAACAAAAGGAGGTGATTCGAAGATAGCTCCTCAATGAAGTTCACTACCGTCTGACCCATTGGAGGAGGCGCATTACATTAATATTCGGAATTACATCAATTTCTGGAATAATCCACCGCCGGGATTCTACCATCCCTCCAACCGAAATTATGAAAATTTTAGCTATGCTAATCAAAAGAATGCCTTGAAACCACCGGCCAGATTCAAAGTGTTGAATGGTGAAATAATTGAAGAATCAAAGCCAATGTCAAATCTCGAGAATATTTTAGCTACCTTTATGATGGAAACGAAATGCCGATTTAGTCGAGATGAGGAAAAATTAGACAAAATCGAAGACCATGTTACTCAATTAGCTACCATCATGGGGGCTCAAATGAAAAATCTCAAAACTCAAATTGGACATTTGGCTAAATTTTTCGAGAGTCAACATCACCGGGGACAATTTCCGATCAATACCGAAGTAAATCCAAAAGAGTCTTGTCAAGCTATCACACTAAGAAGCGGGACGAATTATGAAGGGCCAAAGATGTCAACGGTCCAACAAAGTGAGGGAGCCAAGGAGGATCAAATCAAAATTGTAGAAGAAGAAGTGAAGCATGATACATCTAAGAGGGCTGAGAAGCCTAAAATATCTTCTAACTCTACTTCTAAAGTTCCTCTCCCTTTTCCGCAACGTTTTAAAAAGAAAAGGTTAGATGCACAATTTGCAACATTTTTAGACATCTTCAAGAAAATTAACATCAATATTCCTTTTGCAGACGCTTTGGAACAAATGGCTAATTATGCAAAATTCCTGAAGGATGTGATGTCAAGAAAAAGAAGGATGGAAGAGCATTAGACGGTTAAACTAACCGAAGAATGTATCGCTATTATCCAACGCAAATTACCTCAAAAGCTTAAGGACCCCGGAAGCTTTACCGTTCCATGCACCATTGGAAAAGTTTCATTCGATAAAGCTTTGTGTGATTTAGATGCTTTGATTAACCATATGCCTTTATCTATTTTTAGGAAATTAGGTGTCGGGGAAATGAAATCCACAACGATAATGTTACAATTGGCGGATTGATCCATAACACACCCCAAGGGGATTGTTGAAGACGTGCTCGTAAAGGTCGGCAAATGTATATTTCCAGCGGATTTTTTCGTTCTCGACATGGAAGAAGATGAAGACCTACCACTTATCCTTGGACGTCCGTTTTTAGCAATGGGAAAGGCTCTTATTGATGTCAAAAGGAATAAGTTAACACTATGTGTTAACGATGAGAAAATTTTATATTCCATATTTAAAGCTATGAAATTTCATGATGTATTGATAGTATAAGTTCGTATGGAAAGAAAAAAGTCTTACACTCATTATCTTCCGACCGCTCTTGCGAACTCATGATTTTCTAGTGACTCAACCTTGGAGTTTGATGATTCTGGCTTGTTTGATTATGTTTGTGAATTGAATTCCCTACAGGACGAACCGCAAACCAAGAAATTCGATGATTTTGACGAAGAAATGGAACAAGAGGAGCATGTAGTAGTTGCTGAAATCAAGCTAACGGGAGACTCGACCATGTCAACTGACACGGTCCAAAATTTAAGTCCCGTTTCATCTCAGTCGGGTGTATCACAACCAAGCTTGGACCTTAAAACCCTTCCAGAATACCTCAAGTATGCATTTCTAGATGGTAATAATACAAATCCGGTAATTTTATCCTCTTCACTTTCATCTACTCAATTAGATAAATTGTTTCATGTGTTAAGAGCTCATAAGTCGGCTATAGGATGGTCTATCTCAGACTTGAAGGGAATTATCCCTTCAGCATGCATAGGATTTTGCTTGAAGAAAATCATAAACCTAAGGTGCAAAATCAACGAAGACTTAATCCTATAATGAAAGAAGTGGTAAAAAAGGAAGTGCTCAAACTGTTAGATGCTGGAATGATTTACCCAATTTTCGATAGTGAGTGGGTGAGTCCTACGCAAGTTGTGTCTAAAAAAGGGGGGATGACCATGACTAAATATGAGAAAGATGAATTAATTGCTATAAGGGTAGTTACGGGATGGCGAGTGTGTATAGATTACAGGGCTTTGAATGCGGCTACTCGCAAAGACCGTTTCCCTCTCCCCTTCATTGATCAAATACTTGATAGATTGACGGAGCATGAATTTCTCTATTTTTTTTATGGCTATTCAGGATATAATCAAATTTACATAATGCCGAAAGATCAAGAAAAAACGGCTTTTACATGTCCTTATGGAATTTATGCTTATTGTAGGATGCTGTTTGGATTATGTAATGCCCCAGCCACTTTTCAGCGTTGCATGATGGCTATCTTTTATGGTTTGATCGAAAATATAATGGAAGTATTCATGGATGATTTTTCGGTGTTTGGAAATGCATTTGATCATTGCTTGCATAATCTCACTTTAGTTTTGCAGCGGTGTGAAGATACTAATCTTGTGCTAAATTGGGAGAAATGCCACTTTATGGTGCAAGAAGGGATTGTCCTAGGCCATAGAGTGTCTGCCGCTGGATTAGAGGTTGATAGTGCGAAAATTGTCGCTATTTAGAAACTTCCCCCACCGAAGAATGAAAAGGCTATTAGGAGTTTTCTTGGTCACGCTGGTTTTTATAGGAGGTTCATAAAAGATTTTTCAAAAACCACTAAACCTTTGAGTAAATTGTTAGAAAAAGATACTGCTTTTATTCTTTCTAATGAGGGTTTGCAGGCATTTGAAACTCTAAAGAAGGCATTAGTGAGTGCTCCTATCCTCGTAGTACCGGATTGGTCTCAACTTTTTGAGATCATGTGTGATGCAAGTGATTATGCGGTCGGAGCTGTGTTGGGACAACGTCGTGAGAAACTCTTTCCGGCTATTTACTATGCAAGCAAAACATTAGACGAAGCCCATCAAAATTACACAACAATGGAGAAAGAAATGCTTGACATGGTATTTTCTTTTGATAAGTTCTAATCATACTTGATTGGGACAAAGACGATAGTACATACGGACCACGCAGCTATCAAGTACTTATTCGAAAAGAAAGATTCCAAACCTCGCTTGATTCGATGGATTCTTTTTTGCAAGAGTTTGACGTGGAAGTTCGAGATAGGAAGGGTTGTGAGAATGTGGTGGCTGACCACTTATCTCGCCTTGAGTACAAGAAGGAGGAGTATCCCGAAATTGAAGGGATTAAAGAAGAGTTTCCGGACGAGTGGCTTTTTATGGTAGAAGTTAAATTTTTGTGGTTTGCTGACATTGTTAATTTTTTGGTTGCAGGTGTGCTACCCCAGGACTTATCTCATTATCAAAAGAAGAAATTACTCCATGATATTAAGTTCTATATGTGGGATAATCCACTACTTTTTAAAAGATGTGCCGACATGATAGTAAGGAGGTGTGTGCCGCAAGAGGAATGGGAGGAAATTCTTCAACAATGCCATTCTTCACCAACTGGAGGACATTTTGGAGCAACATGGACTGCTGCAAAGGCGTTACAGAGCGGATTTTATTGGCCTACGTTATACAAAGATTGCTATCTCTTCATTCAACAATGCGATAGATGCCAACGAGTGGGGAATATTTCAAGGCGTCATAAGATGCCCATGACCAACGTAATTGAGGTTGAACTTCTTGACGTCTGGGGCATCGACTTCATGGGTCAATTTTCCTCATCATTTGGGAATAAGTATATTCTGTTAGCGGTCGAGTATGTATCTCGATGGGTCGAGGCAATTTCTTCCCCAACAAATGATGCACAAGTGGTGATGAAGTTTTTAAAGAAGAACATTTTTTGCCGGTTTGGAACCCCAAGAGCATTAATCAGTGATCGGGGCTCACACTTTGTAAACAAAATCATGGATAAACTCCTTCAAAAATATGGGGTCCGGTCAAAGAAATAATTGGCCTATCATCCACAAGAAAATGGACAAGCCGAAGCGGTTAACAAAGAAATTAAATTAATCCTGGAAAAGACGGTGAGTAAATCTCGGAAAGATTGGTCGTCCAAGTTTGACGATTCACTTTGGGCTTATCGCACGACATATAAAACACCTTTGGGTACATCTCCCTACCAACTCATATTCGGGAAATCATGTCATCTACCTCTAGAGTTGGAGCATCAGGCAATGTGGGCGGTAAAAAGAATAAATCTGGATTTTGAGGCCGCTGGAAAGAAAAGATTTTTAGAGCTGAACGAGTTGGAGGAATTTCGGAATGAATGCTACGAAAACTCTCGAATATACAAAGAGAGATCTAAAAGATGGCAGGACAAGATGATCATAAAACGTGAATTTGTGCCGGGACAACAAGTACTTCTCTATAATTCAAGATTAAAATTGTTTCCCAAAAAATTAAAATCAAGATGGTCAGGGCCATTCGTGATCAAGAAAGTACTTCCACACGGAGTGGTCGAGCTCATGAGCAGAGATGGTGAGCTATTTAAAGTTAACGGACAATGAGTCAAACACTACCATCATCCAAATTAAAAGGAAGCCGTGTCCGTAATAATCGAGCTATAGAACTTCCTATTGTAGGCATCCGGCTGATGACGTTAAACTTAGCGCTAATTGAGAGTCAATCCAATGGTTCTTGTTAGTTTATTTTGTTCTTATTCGCACTTTATTTTTATTTTTAATTAATGAGGAACTGACCGATTCAACTGTAGGTGTCCAATTCGCAGGAAAAAGATCTGGAGACCTGAAGCGCAATTTCCAGGCCAGTATGACACGGGCCATGTCAATTGACACGGTCGGGTCACGCATCCAGACGTCTTTTTCATTTTCTGGGCCAGTATAACACGGGTCGTGTCAATTAACATGGTCGAGTCAGGCAGGCAGATTGTTTTTCACTTTCCGCACAGGTGTGACACGGGTCGTGTCATTTGACACGGTCGGGTCAGGCATCCAGTTGTTTTCTCCTTTTCTGGGTAGGTGTGACATAGGCCGTGTCCAATGACACAGTTGGGTCAGGTTGGCAGACGATTTTTAAAAAAACTGAGTAGGTATGACACGGGCGTATAAAAGCAGAACACCCGTTCGATTTCCACTATTCATCATCTTCCCCACAAATTTTTTCCTTCTTCCCCAATCCGAAACCCTAACCCCCATACCCTTACCAATCATCAAAATCAAAGATAAATTGTGCTAAATCAAGCATGAGAACAAGACCCTGATCATTATTCCATAACCTAAGAGCTTCAAAACCTGAAGAATTGGACGAAATCATCCCTCTCTTGCTCGCGATTTTTTTCAATTTTTTCATCATTTTACTCCGAATTTGAGGTATGTTTTTCAATTCTGAACGATTAATTCTTTTATATGATTATCCTAAGATTGGTTGGATTATAAATTATTGAATAATCTAGGATTCTTGAGTCGCATTTTTTGGGATTTTTCGTAAATATTGATGTGTTGAAATTTTGGCCGCGATTTTCTTGAATTACATGTTGGAATTGTATGATTGGGAGATGGAATTACATGTTGGAATTTCTTGAATGTTATATACGATGAAGAAAATAATAGGTATTTTTGAACTATACTTGAGGGTATTTTGGATGAAAAAATGGAAATTTTGGGGTAAATGCGTATTTGGTTATAAGTTTGGGGGAAGACAATATCGTTGAAATTTATTGGCCCATGATGTTTTGTTTGAAACAAATGATAATTGATAAATTTTTGCAGAGAATGGCCAGAGGTCGAGGATGAGGAAATGCCCAACAAGGACGTGGTGCTACTCAACGAGGACGAGGGAGACCGATGACTGAAATAGAGCAATCGGCAAGAATACCGGCCCAAGGTGATGTCGAGACGCCGGAAACATACGGAATTGACCTCCCGGAGAGCCGACAAGCGCGGTGGGAAATGTTGGGGCAGAAAAAAATGCGTCCAACTAGATGGCCCGACGATGAATGTATGACATCCATGGGTATAAAAGACGATGTGATGAAGCTGCTAGAAAGGATACATTGGAAGTGGATGATGACACAACATTGGCCAACCTACAGATGCCTCACTCTGGAATTCCTAAGCACGCTAACGGTTAAAAGAGATCCAATCACTCATGAGCCAATCGCTTTAGAATTCCTCCTGAACAATAAGAATGAAAAGCTATCTCCAAGGGATTTATAAGTTATATATGACACACAAAAGTACAGAGAATACCAAATAAATAGGTTCTAGTGTGAAACCTACTAGAGAGCTATGGTGGATTATCCGGGATGCGAGGCACGTCCTCACATTCCAAAGTCAGCCAAAGGATCCTCTATTCGCAATCCAATACTCCGATATCTGCACAAAGTGATTACGAGCACTATCTTTGGGCGAAAAGAAATAGGGCCGATCACCCATCGAGAGTTGTACGTTCTATCTCACATACTCGACGGGACGGATCCAGCAACCGGGGCTATATTATTAATGGATCATTTTGAGGATGTTGCTACGAAACCGAGAGAGGAGATTTGGATAGGGGGTTTAATTACCCTATCGCACATAGGGGGTTTAATTACCCATATTTTAATTATAAAATATCACTGGACCACCGAACTCCCCTTCCACGAAATATGCTCCTATCTTTGTCAGTGGTGAAATTGATGAACATCCTAGACTAGGACTCACGTACTATATTCCTCCAAAATGATGGTGATCATTTCCACCTCCCGAATACACCTCTGATGACGATTGATAGTATTCGAGATTTTGGAAATTTACAAATGGCCATAGACACGCACAAATTAGCCCGGGTAGCAGCTGGATTGGTCTCCCCTGGTGGTAGCCATTTTGCTCATAATGTTCGACCTCGGCGTATAGAGAATGAGGACAGAGCCGAGAGAATGCAAGAAGAATTCAGAGTGGAGAGAATGGAGGAAGAAAATGCCTATAAGAGAGGCCCGGATAGCGAGAAAGAAGAAGATTAAGAAGAAGGAGAGAGAGATCGGCCCGAGTCATCGAGACAGGCCGAATCAAGACATGCCACATCTTGTTCAGCACTTAGAGCGGAATTTGAGGCTTTCTGAGAGGAGACCCAACAGAAACAAGACGAGATCCGCCAGAAACAAGACGAGATGCTGACCTTATTACGACAAATGCACGAATGGCATGTCCAACAAGGCCACTCCCCTCCGCCCAATCAGTAGGACCAGTTGTAAGTATTTCTTGACCCAAAGTTTTTTATTGTTTAAATACTACCCCCCCTGTCGTGTGTATACTCTTTAATTCAAGTTTGGGGGGTGATATTGGGTCAAGAAATACTTATATTGTTCATTTGTTTATTTTTTTTTCTTGAACACCTTGTTTTGTTTGTTTGTTTTCTTATTTGTTTGTTTCTATTTTTTTTCGAGTTTTGGTGTGAAAAATTGCTTGGATTTGTAACACTCCCGATATATTCAGGAATATTACAGCGCCATAAATCCTTTACATAAGAATTTACAAGGCTGAAGAATTGAAAAGACATTAACAGATACCAACGTATGAAAATAACAGAAGTAAAGTACAACAGTTCTGACCAATACTGAAAATACGAATGTTCAATGGAAAAGTATTAATACATCACCAAATCCAAATCATCATAAATTACTACGTACTCGAGTACTTATTAAAATGATACAAACAACAGACAATTAAACTCGACCGGAACATCACTTTGCACCCTCGTCGTCATGCAACTCCAGTGGTTGTTTTCCCGCTCTCCTGGATCCTGAACATAAACAAATGTTCACCCCCGAAGGGGTTAGCACAACGATGCTACTACAAGTACAATAATCATACAATAGTCATATAATCAACAATTATATCATAACAAGTTTCTCCAACGAGAAATAACAACAACACATATCACATCATAACAGTCTCAACATACTGATGGCATTCCAACGATCCAGCGCACACAGCTATAGATTCCCATGATGATCCCGTCGGACCAACGCATGGTGGAACTACCTGTCCAACGATCCAGCGCACATAGCTATAGATTCCCATGATGATTCCCGTCGGATCAACGCATGGTGGACATTTAATCACAATACATAATACACAATACAATCACAATATAGCTGTCATAATATAAACAATTCTAATTAGAGTACTTGCCTCGGTTCATTGAAAAGAATAAAACTTCCACGAATATCAAAATACTTGAAGGTCGTCCCCTTCGATCAATCACGTTGCTAAGCTCGAACCTTAACAAAA
Source organism: Orobanche coerulescens (assembly GCA_033398695.1). Lineage (NCBI taxonomy): Eukaryota > Viridiplantae > Streptophyta > Magnoliopsida > Lamiales > Orobanchaceae > Orobanche > Orobanche coerulescens. Next base: position 125,096,553 of record CM065812.1, on the reverse strand, counting down.
GAAATAATATAGGATTCATCTCAAGTCAAACGAACATCTAACAATCCAAAAATTATGGTAGGAAGTTCTTAAAATGAAATCTGTCTGACTTGCTTAACGCACGCTACGCATCCTATGTAGCATACGTTAAGGCTACTCGTTAGCATACGCAATTACATGCAGCCTAGCGTATGCTAACCATGCGCGGTCAGTACCTCTCTGATCAGCAGACTGACTCGCCTGATGACTTAACGCACGCTAAGTTTCAATCGTAGCGTACGCTAAGTATGCCCGATAGCGTACGTTAATTCACATATCTTAGCGCACGCTGAGCGTGCATGGCAGTTCACTGTTGGGCAGCAGACTTGTTCTAGCAGTGATGAAACTCACGAATTCCTCAGTGATTAACGTGTGATATCCGACTACATGTCATGTTCATAAATTTATGAATGATCTTACGGATCCAATCGTCTTTGAGTTTCAAGGAAAAGAATATCATCACAACTCTTATATTCGAACTTGATTATCATTCTCATGCGAATTTCGGTGATCTCCGGTTGGTGCACTAGATTTTATTATCATTATTCACATTCGAACTTCATCTTGAAGGTGAACTAACAATTCCAACTTATACGAAAGGATACTTCCTAAGATGATTTCTTTCCTTAAGTCCTTATAACCAAAAGTGATATCACCTCAAATTTTATGATCAATTTGACAACATAAATCATACAGATAATCAACTTCAGAATGTTCCTCTCATCATTGACGTACTAGGATTCCAACCATGAGGTTCCAACGACAATATCATAAGTATAATTATTCCAATCTTCTAAACATGATATTTGTTGAATAATTCACCAATGGAACTCAATATCTTGCTAGCATGATCATCTTATTCTTCATAACACGAATCTAAAGTTGGAGATAGAATTAACATACCTTTAATGAAGAAATCACTAATCCAAAAAGGTAGAATCCAGCTCCGGTTGCTTGAGTGTCACTTCAAAGTGAGTTCTTCTTCAATGATCAAGTGTAAGCACTCTTTAATATTTAATGATCAAGTAAGGCGGATTTGTATGTGTTTAAGGAGTAGGAAAAGCTCTCTGTACTTCCAAGGAACGAAGAACAATGAAGGAAAATAAGTAGAAATGGAGTGCTGTCCTTTAAATAAAGTTTCTGCACAATAGCTGATTAGCGCACGCTACCATACAATTCTTAGCGCACGCTAATAAGCGTTGACTCCAAATCTGTCCAGGTTCATCCGTGGGAATCTTATCCGGACCCATGTCCCGGCTGGCACATGTGCTAGCCGCCTAGCTCAATAATTGACTACCTAGCGCACGCAAATCCTACATCCGTAGCGTGCGCTAGTTGTAGTCGATAGCGCGCGTTAAGCTACATTCTTAGTGTGCGCTATCACGAGTTCGCATGAGAAATTTTGCATGACGATATACTTATGTACAAAGATACCAATGTGAGAAATATCATACTCCAATTATCGAGATCACAATTCTGAATAATACAGGGTTCAACTACAAATGAAATACACAATAATAAATCCGGATATTACAGGATTTTGATGTGAATTTTTGGGTTTAAACTCGGTGTGTTTTGAGCATCATGTACTTGGATGAAACTCAAAAGAATGAACTCCTGTCTTGGATGCCTCGAGATATACGTTGTTATTTGGATATGCAAATCGAGGATAATTTGACGAGGAAAAATTGTAGAATAATCGAAAGGGTGTGAAATTGAATGAATAGTTTAATATCTCGGAAATATGAACAAATCTAACTTGTGAGCTTTTGAGCCTTCGAGCATCATTAAATATGCAAGTTTCATTGTCGAGTGTATCATTCATATTTTAAGACTCTAGAACTTGCCTTGGTATCTTATTCGAAACTACAAGCGTGCGTGCAAATTAGTGAAAGTGATTATAGGCGATTTTTTTTAGCCCTTCAAACCTTTTGGCCAACCCGACAATTATTAATTCCCTAATTATCCCAATTGAGCTTAAAGCCTATTTCTTGTTAGCCACATTATGAGCTTTCCGTTCCATTATAAACTTTTGTCCCTATACTTGAGCTTATTAGAACAAATTGGCAAAAGAATGAAAAGGTGTGTGGAGGCGATTGGGAAGATTGTTGGTTCAATTGAGATGACTTATCAAAATAAATTTGAATGAACAATGGTGTGATTATAATGACGATGTTGTCCACCACATGAAAAGGTAAAAATACAAAGAGTGTACAAAAAAGGAATTAAATTGAGCGATAAAGAGGAAATAAAATAAATGGAGCAATAAGAAGGAAATAAAATAAATGGAGCGACAAGGAGGAATAAGGTTGTGATTTTCACTTTCAAATGCGCTTATTGCGATTATATTAAAATCAATGGGTTGAAAGAAGCAAATTCCAGCAGAAAAAAGTTATTTGAGCTTCTAACTGAGCGAAGTGATTATTGAGATGTAGTTCTAATTTGCTCAAGTCAAGTCACTTTAGCCATACTTATCCTACCCCGACCAAAAATCCTACATTACAACTAGTAAATTCCTTTATGATTTACAAAATTTGCATGCACAAATAGTGGTAGAGATGACGATTGGCAAGCTTATAGGGATTCTTATTTCAATGAATGAGTTTTGGGCGTACACATATCCCTTTATACACTTTGAGAGTGAGTGAATACACTTGACCGGTGAGGTTCATATTCTTCAAGTATTAGCTATGATGTTAAGGAAGCACTCCAGAGATTTGAATACTTTATAGAACTCGACTTATTTATTACTTGAGGCGTATTGATGAATTTGCAAAATGATCCTTTGAGGTGTGTTGAGGGATGAGTTCCCTTCAGAGTGGTTATTTTGAAGTGCATTGCTCGGGACGATCAACGTTTAAGTTTGGGGGATTTTGATAATACTCATTTTTACACATATTTTTATAAGGTTTTTCCGGATTTTAAGATCCTAAAATGTGTAGAATTGTATCGTTTGTGCTCATATTGTTTTTATTGGACTCGATCATGCTTGGGTACTTTTTATTGATTTTATAGGTGTTTTAAGGACATTATCACGCAAAAATGAAGTCTCAATCCCCAATACATATCAAGCAATGCGAAAACGAAAGATCGAGGCAAAAAAGAAGAAAAAACACAGTCAAAACGGACCAATACAGACTCGGCCGTGTCATTTGACACGGGCCGTGTCACTAGATCGGCCGTGTCAGCTGACACGGTCGGGTTGCCTGTCCAGAAGATTTTGCACTATCTAGAACACTATGACACGGGCCGTGCCACTTTTCGGTGGAAAATCACTTTTTGACATTTTTGCAAGATTTAAACAAGAAAATATGGCTTTTGGGGGTTGATAAAAGGCCTTGGAACATGGAAGGATAGGATATTCTGATTTGGAGAGATTTAGGGAGTTGGTAAGAGAAGAAAAACACAAGATTTGAGGGAAAACTTACCAAAAGAAGGAGATTTTGAAGGAAGCTCAAGGAAGAACAAACCAAGAACACTTGAAGGCTTGATCTGAGTTAACTCAAGACACCATCCGAGTTTTATCTTCTTCCTATCTTTTACTCATTTTGTTGTTTTATTTAGCATGAACATGATGAACATGATAATTATTGATCTTTCTTTCATTACCATGTTCGGCTAAACTTATTAGATTCCGAACATGGGAGTACGTTGATTCGTGTTGTTTTTGAGGGATCGATGATTGTATATATATATAGTGTGATTTCTTTATCAAATGCTTGGTTTTAATTCATGTTAGAACACTTGATCAATGTTCTTACATGTTTACCTTAATTGCTCATAATTCGAGAGAAGAGGGCATTAATAGGTTCCGAGTATTTGACATAGTTAATTACGAGATTGAGAAATCGGTGATGAGCTATGATGATATTAATCTTATGAACGTTTTGGAGTTAGATAATTTACAGTAAACGGAGACGTTATTATAGGTTGTTTAATCTACGTTTTAATGCATCTCGAGAAGGACTTTAGAATATTGTTGTGATTATCATTTTGGAAACGCACTTAGAACCCTTCGCCATCAATCCCGACTAAACTTAATGATCAACGAAAACCTAGTCTTGGAATCTACCTTTCAAAACTCTTTCAATTCCTTTTAACTCGGATATTTTCATTTGTTTAAATTAATTGTCATCATTTTATTCTATTTCGTTAACCATCCATTCACCTTTCGATCGTCTAGATAAAATCGAAATCATTATAATCTAGTACTCAACACAATACGAATAATTAGTCTCTGTGGAATACGATCTTGCTCGCCGCTTTCTATATTTACTCCGTACACTTGTGGATTGTTTAATAATAAAGCGAACATTAACAAGAATTAAAGTGTTATCTCAATTCTGGAATCAAACACAAGTCAAGATCCACAATTAAACACTAAGAAAAAATCGAAACCCTTGTGTAGGATATGTGATGCCGTGGCCAAACCGTCCCCATGTCCTATTTATAGGCTTTGGACTACTCTATGGATCTTAAGGAGGATTAGGGTTAAGACTCCTGATACAACCCAACTTTCCATATTAATTCCTTTCCTAATATGGTTGAGTTTACTAATATCAATTCAGTCCACTAAAGAATTAATATTGCACTTCCAAGCCAAATCTCAATTTACGAAATTGGGCTCTTTATTTAAATATATTATTTCTCGTGTTTAAGATATTAATTAATTTAAGCTACTGACAGCATTAATTAATTAATATCTTATCCAAGAGTAGTACCACTTGAATCTTATTATTATATCAGAATTAGATCTACCTACAGAGTTTAATATAATAATCATTATCGAGCTCCCCAAGGGGAGATCATCAACCCGCACGAGTCGGGACATGATTTCTAGTAATAATAATAATTGTCATATAAATAATATTATTGCCCAAGATACGAAGCTTATTGAGTCAATTACTTTGACTCTCACCCGTGGTAAATCAAAGGAATAAATATTATAAATACATAATTAAATATTATATATACTTAGAATTAAGAAATAATAATTATCCGAGATTACGTTCTTCTTATAGCCAGTACAGAAGACACTAACTCACTTCGATCCAGTTCAACGTATTCAAATACGCTAATGAATGCTAATAGTCAAGACCAACTAATCTCAAAGCATACACTACAATATTTCATATAATTTATCTAATAATTATATAGGTTGTGAACTATTATATTATTATATAAGGCACCGATAATGTGATCTTCCGTGTGACACCAACACACCATAATATCTATAATATAAAATAATTAGACATTTCATTTGCATAACAATAACGTGAATAAATATGCAAAACATGTGATTAAATGTAATTAATATTCTCATAGGTAGTTACAGGGAAATAAGGTAATACAAGCATAAAATATACTTTGCAGTATACAATCCTAACACTAAACTCGTCCCGTCCCAACCGGGATAAGACCCGCGTGGGATGAAATTCCGAAATTATCAATCATGTCCTGTTCCGTCCCGTTTGTTATTATACGGGACGGGACGTGGGATGACCCAAGCCCGTCCCATGCCCACCCCTAACTGAAATTATATTTAGCAAAATTTAATCTTGCCAAACTGCCTCACTAGTAAAATATCGGATTAATATAGGTACCGAAATTTATGGCAATTATTTATTAGGATAAGTATATGATATCAATCTTAATCGTTTAAGGGCTCTTTCTGCATACGTTTCTCTCTCATCCTCTCCTATATATCGACATGAGGGTCCGTTTTTTCACAACTTCACTTCTACAACTTTAGTTTTTTCCTGTGCAAATTTCTCTTCATGTTTTCATTCGAGTGTGTGATAATACGAACTTAATTTTAGCTTATTGAGAGTGCGATGATCGACTTATCATCGAATTGAGTGTTGTTTAATATTGGAAGACAGACTCTATATACATATGTGAAGAGACAATGTTCTGAACTCAACATCGATCAACTCAGTTTCATCTTCTCTATTTTGTTAATTGTAATATATATAATAATACTGCTATATATATCAGTTGTTGTTTTCTCTACCAACGGTTCTGTTTCTTAGCTTGATTTTCCAATTTGGTTGTCCGTTTATTCAAGTGATAAATTCCAAATAATATTTATAGTTTAATATATATATATATATATATATATATATATTAATTAAATTTTATATGAATAAATTCTTAATAGATGTGAAGATAAATGCAAGAGTATCATTTTCGGTCGGTGGAGCATGCAAATCTTATCTTAGATTTCCCCCTCATGTCCAAAAATATATGTAGCCCCCAATATAGTTGCCATGATATCGACCACTCGATTAATGATAGTAATTATATACTCCCACCAATAACTTTAATAATTAAATGTATTTCAAAAGACCCGAAATGGAACTACCAGAAAAGATTCTGAACTTTTGTTTCGGATACATGGAAAACCACCATTTCCCCTTTCTTACGTCGTCGTCTTGTCTCTCTACTCCCACGTGAACTGTCCCCACACAGATCTCCCGAATCCCCTTGTGGGGCCCACTTACCACCACGACGGCCCCTCTTCCCCCACACGTGCCGCCCCAATACTTTGCACGCGAATACCATCCATCTCCATGTCCTATAGATTCACCACCTGTATCTCATATCCTCGACAGTTTTTCTCTTTACGAAAATTTACCATATACTACAACTATATTAAAAAAAATAGTAATAATAAAAAGAAGTAACACTAGTAGTAAAAAGTGAAAATCACCTTTCAGCGCTTATAAATACGTAAAAAAAAAAAACCACAAACAAAAATCACTGACACACACACACACAAAAAAAAAAAAGAAAAAAAAGCGCACACAATTTATGTAACACACCCTAACGTGAGCAGCCTAAAGAAATAGAACGAAATCTGTGCATGTTGTGTGCAAAATCTTTAAAGTGCAATCCCTGCCTGTATTAGCTGCCACGCCACAGGATTTTGTTCCCTTTTTTCTCCATACATAGACGCGCATTTTTTTATCTTTTCCTGCACCCTTCTCTATTTTGCGCCTTTCCTATTCTCTCTCTCTCTCTCTCTCTCTCTCTCTCTCTATATATATATATATATATATATATATATATATATATACACACACACACACAAGCTAGTAAGTTTATTTAGTTCGACGAATACACAGCATAATATGGCTACCAAGTTACTGTTAACGTTTGCAATCTGTCGGCTGATCGTGACCGTTGGATTGACTCTGGACCCCACGGAGCTGCTGCGTCTTGAGGTGGAAGGCCAGCTCAGCTTTGAGACAGCCGACCTAGCATCGGCTTCCCGCGATTTTGGTGGTATGCAGAGCGCGGAGCCGCTGGCTGTTCTACACCCGGCTTCGGCCGAGGATGTTGCTCGGCTGGTGAAATCGGCGTACGAGTCGGCTCATGGGTTGGGCATCTCGGCTAGGGGCCATGGCCACTCCATAAATGGACAAGCCATGACCGAAAGCGGTCTGGTGGTTCAAATGAGCGGTTCTCGGGGTAGTCGGCTGCAAGACTCGGGAAAGCCGGCGCCACCCCGGGTTTCGGAGAAACTCATGTACGTTGACGTGTGGGGAGGGGAGTTATGGATAGATGTTCTAAGGTCCACAATAGAGTATGGACTCGCGCCCAAATCGTGGACTGACTACTTGTACCTTTCAGTCGGTGGTACCCTCTCCAATGCCGGTATTAGCGGACAAGCTTTCGATCATGGCCCTCAAATCCGCAATGTGTATGAGCTCGACGTCGTTACAGGTTAATTACCCACCCTTTCTTTTTTGTTATTAATATATTATTTTTAAAACAATAGTAACTTTATTAACAATATTTATTTTTATATATAACTTTAAATTTCATATTATTTCTTTATTAAACTTTGAATGAGTTGATACTTTAATAGTTGGTTTGTTGAAGAGTATGGTGTTGTTAAAATGATCGATAAATACGGTGACGAGATCTTGCATCGTTAGAAACCACGTAAAATTAATTTTAATACACAAAAGTCTCTCAAAATATAAAAGATATGTTGGATAATTGTACGGCGTGAATTACATATTTTCATAAATAGTTTCTCTTATAAATTTCATTCAATTAACTAATTTTTTTATTTGACTTTATTAAATATAAATGTGTATTTTCTGTTATTATAAAATTAAAAAAATTAAATAAAATGTGGACATATCACGTGGACAAAAGACACTATTTTAAATATTATAAATTGTTATATATAATATTCTAATTATTTTATAATTATAAATACTGTTATTTCCTAGTCATTTTTTATTCACTACTAATAATAGCAGTATTAGTTTAATCAAAAATAAAATAGTTGTATCAGGATTCAGTTGATTATAATAAATGCAATAACAAAATTATCTTTACGTTTATATAATTGCATATTTGCATGTGGTTTGGAATTAACATTTCCTTAAAAGAGATGAAAAGAAAAAGAAAACAAAAAGCTGTTTTGATTAGTTAATTTAATATGGAGGGGAGGGCCCATGAAATGAACTAATTTAATTAAAAATCTAGTAATTAATTAAATTATTAAATTAAGTACTTGTAGAAAAATATCATGGCCTGTTAAAATTATTTTGTTCCTTTGCTCTCTGATTAAGGCATGATTATATATTATATTTTCTCTAATTTGTCTCTACCTTGTCTCAAAAGTATATATGATATTCACATGTATTTTTTCTTGTCTTATGCACGATGATGAGCTAATAATAATAATAATAATAATAATAATAATAATAATTAGACGAATAACAAACCATGTTTTTCACTATATAATGCGTCCAAACCAATCAAACCAATCACATGCATACCATGTTTTCCAGTTTTCATTAGTCCCTACAATTACTATTTGTGTAGATAATTTGAGAAATAAATGATAACAAAATATTAAAAGTTAATTACAATTAAATATATGATTTTTTTTCTTGAAAAAAGTAGTTTAATCCTTTATTTTTTGACATTTTTTCTAAAACATAAACCTCTACAATTAAATCTCGATAAATGAACGTTCGATAAACGAATAACTTCGTCAAATTAATAATTTTTCCCGGTTCTAATTCTTTATAACATGTTCAAATTTTCTTTCGATAAACGAATAATTTCGCTAAATTAATATTTTTCTCTGACCCCAATTATATTCATTTATCGTGGTTTTACTGTGTATCGTAACATAACGATACCTGATATGAAAATAAAAAGAAAAGGAAAAATGCATTAAATCCAAAGTGGCACGCCATGTGTGTGTTCCGGCGTGCAATGTCACACAGCTGGTCGTCCGGAGGAAAAAGTTGGGTATCATTTTGTTACGATTTGCAAGTCCACGCTTAAAAAAAGTCAAAAATAATACGATTAAACTGATTTTTTAATATACCTTTTTTAGAATAACCAGAACATATACAAGGAATTTTAATATAATTTTATTACAATATGTATGAATAACTATTCCTTAATTTAATTTTATACAATATATATGATAATTATTATATATTAAACAGGGAAGGGTGAGCTGTATACATGTTCCGATGAACAAAACTCGGAGTTGTACCATGCTGTTCTTGGTGGGCTGGGACAATTCGGGATTATTACGAGGGCAAGAATTGCACTTGAAAAAGCTCCAACAATGGTAGGTAATTTAGCCATTAGTTTATACTATCTTTTTTCTACTATAATTGCAACATCTGGTCTTTTACGCTTGCCAATGCATAACTTTAATTATTAATATCTTTAATTCTTTATTTTCAAAAATTATAAAAATTTGATATTTTGAAAATATATTTCGCGGTGAATTTAACAAGATTTCACATGACTATCTTTTTCATACATATGAATCACAAAAGATGGTCAAAAGACAGTGTGTGAACAGTGTAATAGTCAACACGTTGCAATAATAAGAGAACGTAGGATATATATATATATTACTAGTATTATTATAATTTTAATTTGTCTCTTTCTTAATTAACACTTATTTCTAAAAATTACCTGATGATCCAGATCGAAAACGGTATATTAGGAATGTAAAACCATAAAATTAACGAATTTATTTCAAGTCTCTTCACCTAATTACACAATTTTTTTTATCGATACCGAGCTGGATCGAATCGAGACAGACATTGTTTTCTATTACCCTCGTTGTTGGTGTGGGGCCTAGTGTGTCCTTGCAGGTACCTGCTAATGACATGACCTAAAAAAGTGAGGAAACAAAATCTTGATGACAAGATGAAGATGAGAGAATATATTGGGTCCATTTGAACTGGCTTTTTACCACCAATATAAATATTAATATAATTAGTTTTTATCAAAATTATCGTAAATAATTAAATTATCACTAGTGATGATGATGATGATGATGATGCAGGTGAAGTGGATTAGAGTGTTGTATTCTAATTTTTCGGCGTTCACGGAAGACCAGGAACACCTCATCTCATTGCATGGACAGAAACAGAAATTTGACTATGTCGAAGGTTTTGTTATTGTCGACGAAGGTCTCATCAACAACTGGCGATCTTCCTTCTTTTCCGCGCGTAATCCTGTCAAGATTTCATCTCTTAACGCCGATGGAGGCGTCCTCTATTGTCTGGAAGTAACCAAAAATTACCATCATACTTCCGATTCTCATACACTAGATCAGGTATATATATGCTCTGACTTCCTCAATATCGATTTTTGATCGTGTGTTTCTTTCTAGATATTGTTTAGGTAAACATAAACGTAAAAAAAATCTCATGATATTTGTTAAAATCTTTTCATAATATTATAACTTTTGGACAAAAATTTCATAATATAATTAAAAAGTTATTTATGATCAAAATCTATCTCGAAAAGGAAAAATGACATCTATTCGAAAATAGAGGTAGTAGTATTTTTCTCCTTTTGTACATGTTATGCTCTTACTTATAAAATAATTCACTAACTAGTAATGAAGGATATAATTGGAAAAATTGTAATATAAAAGATAATCAAATTTTCTTTTTTTCTGGCAGTCTCAAATTATAGTCATTGTCCTGTTAAATGGTATACTTTGTCGAAAGTATTCTTATTTATTGATTGTTGGGATGAGTCGTTGATTGAATATTTCTCTAAATTCAAAGATTAATTTCTCTTTTTTAATTAATAATAAGATTATCTTCACGAAATCATAAGCATCATTACTTTTGTTGCTAAATGGGCGTATAGCACACAAGATTCTTGTAATCTTTTTTCTTGTTTTTTTTCTCTTCCTTTAAGAAAAAATAGGATTGATATGTACACTCCATCAAAAGTCGTAATGAACATGAAAGAACAAAATGTTAAACATGTTTTCTGTTGGGAATCTTTGAGTTGATACATGATACATGATACATGTAAGAGTTGACATCTACTTTATCGTACTTTTAGTCAATACCATATATACTAGACCTTGCTTTTTTAGGCACCAATTACATTAAATTAAATTAAATTAAATTAAATTATGGTAACACAAATTGTTAACACAATTGACTATAATTAGTGGTAATACCTCATAATGATTCAAAAAAATTCTTCTTATTTCTTCAGGAGGTGGAGGCTCTACTGAAGAAATTGAATTTTATACCAGCTTCGGTCTTTATGACCGAACTCCCATATGTGGATTTCCTGGATCGGGTTCACAAGGCCGAGCTGAAACTTCGAGCCAAGAATCTGTGGGATGTTCCACACCCATGGCTAAACCTATTCGTTCCTAGATCAAGAATCGCAGACTTCGATAGAGGGGTGTTCAAGGGCATTTTGGGCAACAATACCAGTGGTCCTATTCTCATCTACCCCATGAATAAAAACAAGTAATTATGCCTCCTCTTCTCTCTATCCAAATAGTTTTGAAGGTCCATTATAAAAAATATGTATCTTGAGGCCATGTTTGTCTTAAGGTCTAATATACATAACTCGGATTCAAATTTTTAAATACTCAATTTTTTTATTTTATATCTACTTTATATCATATGATCGATTTCTCCTCTTTTTATCTTTAAATAATATAACTAAATGTTATATAATAATAACATCATTTTCTTTTTCTTTATCTTTAAAAATAATACAAATAGATAATTATATATAATGATACAACACCATCCATTTTTAGACATGATTTAAAATTTACGATAAAAAATATAACTTCTGTATCCTAGATAAACTAACATTCTTACTACTCACATTCTTACTAAAACTGCTTGTGCGTCGGTCTGTGATGCCAAAAACAAAGTCGAAAGGGACCCGGAAAACACACATTAACATGAGTACTTACGTATGATTAATGCAGATGGGACGAGAAGAGTTCAGTGGTAACCCCAGATGAAGACGTGTTTTACTTAGTAGCACTGCTTAGGACTGCATTGGGCAAGGGCGATGAAACACAAGCTCTCGACTACTTGAGCAATCAGAATCGTCAAATCTTACGATTTTGTCAAGAGTCCGGAATCCATGTTAAGCAGTATCTTCCTCATTACACGACACAACAAGAATGGGAACATCATTTTGGGGACAAATGGACCCTATTTTCGCGAAGAAAAATGGAGTTCGACCCCAGGAATATTTTAGCCACCGGGCAGCGCATATTTGCTGCACCCTCTCTTCATCTTAACCCTAGCCTCAGTGGAGCTTCATAGTGATGGGAAGAAGGCGCATGGGGCTCATTAATTTACATGTGTATGGTTACATCACATGCATGCATGTTCGTGTAAATATAGGCCAGAAAATTCAGAAATTTAACTAGAGGTATTGCAATGTCATTATTACTATTTTTTATTTTAGTTTTCTTTATTATGTATGTAGTAATTTATTAACTTGAAAAGAGATAATACTCCCTCCGTCCCTTAATACTAATTGTAAATTACACAAATATTAAGAAAACTTAATGATAATTAATTAATTTTATATTTGCCTTTATTAATTACATTAATTTGATAAACCATCTATATTAATGAACGTGTTTGTATATGTTGAAGTTGAATAACTCATAATAAATTAAAGGTATTTTTGAATTTTTTTTTACAAATTTGTATAAAAAATAAAAAATAATACTACCTCCGTCCCGCTCAAAGGTTTACATTTCTATCAAAAAATTGTCCCTTTAGTAAGTTTACATATATCACTTTTTACAATTAAATCAAACAATCATTTTATTTTTTAATTTCCACTACTCATTCATCATCAATACTTTTTACTTTTTAATCTACACCACACATTTAATCATCATTACTTATACCAATCATTACCTAAAATACATCAAATATACACACTCTGTCAACCTTTGGCTGGGACGGAGGGAGTATATATTATGGGAAAAAACCGGGATGCCTCAACAAAGCACATCAACGAAGAGTCCTGTTACTTATACAGATTTGCTTACTTAATTCTAAACAGAACTAGTATTAAGGAAGGGGAATGAACGGGAAGCAACATGTAAGCTTCGCTTGTCTCTTGAAATACCATTCTTCCCTCGATTTGACTTTACCGAAATTTGTGTAAAAATATCGGAGTAAAAAGAAGATACAGTAGAAACTCGATAATTTAATACTCGATTATTTAATAAACTCTCTAAGATAATAGTTTTGGCCGGTCCCGACTCAGGGATAGGGTGTTAAATTAATAATTCGCTAAAATTATAAGATAATATATTTTTGATAATTTCTATAGGTCCCATATAAAATATAAATTAATAATTCTTTATATATTATACATATTATAGGAATAATTTATGAAGGTTTCTTAAAAAATTACTCAATTGTATTTCTTTTTTGTTGGAATCAATTTCATCTTAAATCGCATCTCTAATTTTCCTTATCACCGTAAGAACTTTTAGTGTTGTATTCTCGTATAAGCTCAGCAATAAATTATTTAATATGATGGCCGCTTTAATGTTCGCATATTTTGATTTTGTATTTATAGAAAAAATATACACTGATATATTCAACACATGACGCATAATAAGATGAGAGATTGAAGAGTTATTTTAAATTGGACCCTTCATTTGATATGTACATGCATTGTACAATAATTAAGTAAAAGTTTGAAAGTTGTTTGTAAATTAAGTATTTCATTATAAATTAATAAAATATTAATTAATATATAAATTAATAATTATTAATTTGTCGATTAATTAATAACTCTTTTAATTAATAAATTTTGGTTGTTCCAACAGTATTAATTTATAGAGTTTCTACTGTAACAACTTTCTACTTATTTATTTAAGTAAATACGCTTAATTGTATCTTTATTCTTGTTGGGATTCCGACAAAATACAATATTAGTTGTAATAATTAAAATCATTTCAAATCCCAATTGAAGATTGATCAAATATTGTATACACGATTAAATGAGCAATGATAAATAAACCTACAAAATCAACATATAAATAGGCCTACACTATAAGAATGTGATAAGTCACTTGTTAACCAATCAACAATAAGTAATTGACACTTGTCATGTTTTGTATGATGTAGGTCTATTTGTAGGTAGATTTTGTAGGTCTATGAATCATTTTTACGATTAAATACAATTGCATATCCCGAGTTATTTTACCGACACGCGACTCAAAATAAGAGGTGGTGAGTAGTATTTCTACTACATCACACACAATCAGTAAATAAGTTTTCCAAGAATGTGACAAGTCACTTGTTAACCAATCAACAATAAGTAATTGACACTTGTCATGTTTTGTATGATGTAGGTCTATTTGTAGGTAGATTTTGTAGGTCTATGAATCATTTTTACGATTAAATACAATTGCATATCCCGAGTTATTTTACCTACACGCGACTCAAAATAAGAGGTGGTGAGTAGTATTTCTACTACATCACACGCAATCAGTAAATAAGTTTTCCAAGAAAATATTTAATTGATTAAATAATAATGTTTGTGTATTAAATTAATTATCACGTAATATTTTTAAATTAGTGGACCATGATAATCCATCTAATAAATTAAATTAGAGATTTAATGTTTAATATCGATTAAGAGGAATAAGCTCCTTTTAAAACCTTTGTCTATCCTGTTTGCGTAATTATAGATATTCATCTGAGTTTAAATCACAAATCGTCCCATAACTTTATGACAAAATAGATTCAGTCTTAAAATTAATTTTTTATCAGATTTAGTCCCAATTTCTCTGACATGGTCCAATTTTTGTCCCATTCTCGCTGGAAAATACAAAACAACGACGTTTCGGCTCATGTGCGGTTAAAAATATGTGGCTTCCACCTTTTATTAAGTCATTTTTTTAAACAAATAAAATTCCATGTCATATATTACATTAAACAAATAAAAAACTAAAAACTTAAATTAAATTTTAAAACATAAATTAAACTTAAACACGAATAAAAAAACCGAAAACATAGAGAAAATAAATTAGCTGAAAACAAAAAATATAAATTAAAGCATGACGAAAATGCAATTCTAAAAACTAGAATTTTGTTTTGTTGTTCCAAGTTGAGAATCACATTTTCTGTTTTCACCGATGAAATAAAAATCATGAGTTTAATTTATTTATTCTGTTTTAATTTGTAATTTGTTTCACCGATGGATTTTATTTCTTTGTTTTGTTTTTAAGTTTAATTTATGTTTTAAAATTTAATTTAAGTTATTAATTTTTTTATTTGTTTAATGTAATATATGACATGGAATTTATTTGTTTAACAAAAGAAAAAATGACTTAAATACAATGTGGAAGCCACATATTTTTAATCGCCGGAAACCGCCCACACGTGCCTCGCACATGAACCGAAATGTCGTCGTTTTGCATTTTCCGGCGAAAATGGGACGAAAATTGGACCATGTCAGAGAAATTGGGACTGAATCTGATAAAAAGTTAATTTTGGGACTGAATCTATTTTGTCAGAAAGTTATGGGACGATTTGTGATTTAAACTCTATTCGTCTTAATCAACAACGGGAGGATCCAAAGAGTGAGTAACACCTAGTCAGTCCAATAGTTCACACTATAACCTTTTTGAGAACAAATGATGTGATCATTCCAAACAACTTGATATTTTATGCACGAGTTAGTGCAAATTAACATCACTCAACTCTTGTGTATCACGTACATTTGCTCATATACTTTTTGTAATATCCGGATTTATTACTGTGTATTTTACCTGTATTCGAACCCTGTATTATTCGGATTTGTGGTTTTGATTATTGGAGTATGATATTTCTTGCATTGGCATCCTTGTACTTAAGTATAACATCATGCAAATTTTCTCATGCAAACTCGTGATAGCGCACGCTAAGAATGTAGCTTAACGCGCGTTATCGGCTATTACTAGCGCACGCTACGTATGTAGGAGTTGCGTGCGCTAGACACTGAATTATTGAGGTAGGTGTCTAGCACATGCGCCAGCCGGGACATGGGTCCGGGTAAGATTTCCGCGGACGAACCTGGACAGTTTTGGAGTCAACTTTTATTAGCGCGCGCTAAGGAATTAACTAAAGTGCAGAATATTATAAATGAGACAACCACCCGTTTTGGCTTGCATTTTCTTCGTCCATTCTTCATTCTTGAGAGGCCAGAGAGCTTTAATCATCCCTCTAACACACTTAGAACTTATATTAGTGATCCTTGAATATTGGTTATCACTTGTGAGTGATCATTGAAGAGAAGTAACACCTTGGAGTGGCACATAACCAACCGGAGTCGGATTCTACCTTGTGGTTTAGTGATTTCGGCATATTAAGGTATGTTCAACCTATCACCAGCCTTAGATTTGGATTCCAAGGGATTAGATGATCATGCTAACGTGATATTGAATTTCATTGGTGAATTATTCAACAAACATCATGTTTTAAGATTAGAATGTCTATGCTTATGATATTATCATTGGAACCTCGTAGTTGGAATCCTAGTACTTCAAGTGATAAGAGAACATTCTGAAGTTATTATCCGTATGATTTATGTTATCTTAGTGATCATAAATTGGAGGTGGTATTATTTTCGGTTATAAGGACTTAAGGGAAGAATCGTCTTAGGATATATTCTTTTGTATAAGTTGGAATTGTTAGTTCACCTCCAGATGAAGTCTGAATATGTATAATGATAGTAGAATCTAATTCATCAACCGGAGATCACCAACTTCGCATGAGAATTGTAATCAAGACGGATTATAGTGTTATGATGATTATACTTATACTTGCACCTCGAAGTTGTTAGTATCTATGAAATCATTCATAAAGGTTATGATCATATCATGTAGCCGAATAACAAACATTAATGACTGAGGGATTCGCTTACTTCATCACCATTTGTATAATTTGCTGCCCTCCAGTGAACTGCCATGCACTTTTAGCGTGCGCTAAGCTACGAGAATTAACGCGCGCTATCGAGTACGTTTAGCGTACGCAACGATTGGGACTTAGCGTGCGTTAAGTCATCAGCTGAGTTAGTCGGATGATCAGTGAGGCACTGACCACGCCTGGTTAGCGTACGCTAGGCGGTGTGTACTGCGTGCGCTAACGAGTAGCATTAACGTACGCTACATAGGATTTGTAGCGTGCGTTAAGCTATCCAGACAGATTGCATATTAAGGACTTTCTACCGAAATTGTTGAATTGTTAGACGTTCATTCAACATGAAATGAATTCTATGCTATTTCTTTTGTTAAGGTTCGAGCTTAACACGTGATTGAGCGAAGGGGACGACCTTCGAGTATTTTGATATTCGTGGAAGTTTATTCTTGTCAACGAACCGAGGCAAGTACTCTAATTAGAATTGTTTATATTATGACAATTATGATGTGATTGTATCGTGTAAATATGTTGTGATTATATGTCCACCATGCGTTGATCCGACGGGAATCATCATGGGAATCTATAGCTGTGTGCGCTGGATCGTCGGACAGGTAGTTCCACCATGCGTTGATCCGACGGGATCATCATGAGAATCTATAGCTGTGTGCGCTGGATCGTTGGAATACCATTAGTATGTTGAAACTGTTATGATATGATATGTGTTGTGAATATTTCTCGTTGGAGAAACTTGTTAAGATATAATTGTTGATTATATCGCTGTTGTATGATTATTGTACTTGTACTAGCAACGTTGTGCTAACCCTTCGGGGGTGAACATTTGTGTATGTTCAGGATCCAGGAGAGCGGGGAAACAACCACTGGAGATGCATGACGACGAGGGTGCAGAGTGATGTTCCGGCCGGGTTTACTGTGTGTTGTTTTTTGGTTAATTCAATAAGTACTCGAGTACGTCGTCGATTTATAATGTTTGGATTTTAGTGATGTAATAATAACTCTTCATGGGATATTTGTAATTTCGGTTTTGAACCAGTCGGTTGAATTTTATTTCAGAAATTTCGTAAATTGGTATCTGTTATTGTCATTTCCTTTATTCAGCCTTGTAAATTCTTATGTAAAAGATTTACGGCGCTGTAATATTCCTGAATATATCGGGGGTGTTACACTTTTGTCAAAGACTTCAAATTTTATTTGTCCCTAACCGGCAAATTCACATGTTCACTTGGAGGAGAAAGAACCATATCTTGTACCCAAGGGTCGATGGCTAGCTCATTCAAAAGGGGGAGGGGAGCTTTCTATTTTCTCTCTCTTGGCAGCTAATATTTGATGTTTAAAAACCTTGTTCATGAGGAGGAGGTGAAGATACTTACCTTTGGTATCCCCGTGAAAGGCTTCTGAAAACCCGCCCCACAAGATCCAATTCAGCTGACCCCATGGGACTAGTCTCGGGCCATCTTAAGCTTATACACTAAGCTCAATTGGTATGGCGAGAATTATTTCATTCGAATCGAGTAATATAATTAATCAATTAAATTAATACTTTACAATTAATAAATAATTTCTCTAAGAAATTATTGAACTATTTAAATGATTGAGTTGGCAAATTAAATTAATAGTGCTGCTAAATTTACATCCTTTATACACTTCAATTCAAAAGTCAAACAATAAATGAAATTGAAATATGTGTCTTCAATGTCTTGATTTTTGGGCACATGGGAAACCTAATTATTGCATCGGCTGCACCATCAAGTCTGCTAGGTGTAAAGGAGAGTTTTCGATGAAGATAGAATTGATCAGCAATTATAGCTAATGTAGTCAATAGTGGTGGGTCTACGGTATAAAAGAATTACACCCTATTAGTTGAGGTTTAATTTTAGTATACTTGAGTCTGATTTAATCTAGTTTAATTTAACTTATTTCAATTTTGTATATTTTATTTTAATTCAATTCATTTCAGTTTAATTCAGTTCACTCCGCTTTTAAAATTAATATTATTAATTACTATTATCAATAATATTATATATAATAATTACTATAATAATTTATTTTAGTATTATCATTTTATTATCTTGTTGTAATAGAAAATAATTACTATTATTGTATATAATATTTTTTAATAAGATTATTTTTAAGAGTATTATTGATATTTATTAATATTAGCAATAATATTATATATAATTATTATTATTAATATTAATCTTATTACTATTAGTTTTCTTGTTGTTGTAATTGTTGTTGTAATATAAATAATATTTAATATCATTGTA
The DNA here is from genome assembly GCA_033398695.1 of Orobanche coerulescens. NCBI lineage: Eukaryota > Viridiplantae > Streptophyta > Magnoliopsida > Lamiales > Orobanchaceae > Orobanche > Orobanche coerulescens. The sequence goes on along the minus strand of CM065812.1, from coordinate 125,077,028 downwards.
TATACTATTATCTAATTTATATAAACTATTATCAATAATATATAATTTTTAGTATTATTAATAATTTTATTATTGTTATTATTACTACTATTGATACCAATATTATCTGTAGTATTACATATAATTCATAGTATTGTGAATAAATTTATTATTTTTATTATTATAATAAATAATTTGTTACATTTATTTTTGGGTGTTATATTTATTTCCCATGTGTCATACACGATAAAAAAATATGGTCGGGTTCTTTTCCTATTTCAAATTCTAACCGCATACATGTATCATATATATTGTTTGGGTGTCTTTTTATCAAGAACAAGAAATAAAATCATATTTTAAAGGTTCATAAAGAAGATTTTACATTTAACAAATTATAACATGCAACCAATATACACGTCTAATGAGCAAATTAGATAAACACATTCTTATAGAAAAGATTCATGTTCAATATTTTCATTAAAGTATTTTTTATATCATTTATGTTTTACATTAAGTCAGTATATGTAAAAGGGCTATGACATTAATATCAATTAAAAAACATATGCATGTTATTTAATTGTTTGGAGTGTTTTTAATAATTAAATTAAAAAGATGTATGGGTTATTTAACATTTATAAACTAAAAGTAAAATAATTAATAATTACTTATTTATTTGGAGTGTTTTTTTAAGTAAAGAGTGATGATTACTTAATTATTAAAAGTGTAAAAGTAAATCAATATGTCTAATTATTATGGGTTTTTATTTCGTAAAAATGATGTTGAATTGTCAAATAAATAGATTTATCAAAAGGTCAAAAGTAAGGGTGTATATCTAGTAAAATGGGTGTATATTTAGCAAACCCCTTAAATTAATTACCCACTAATCGAATTAAATTCACTCCACGTTCATAATTTATCCAATAAGCTTAATTAGACATTCAATGTCTAATATATATATATATATATATATATATATATATATTAGACATATATATATATATAAAGATTGAGTCCTTAAATTTAATGTGGAGTCTTAATAACTTCATGAATCTTCATTTCAAAGGTTTATTATCCTTCATCTCAATGGCATGCAATAAATTAGCCATTTTCATCTATCCTCGTCCAACATCTCGACATACCAAATATGAACATACGGCACACTGAATACATTACTCAACACATTATATCCTCAAATACAATTGTCGACCAAATACGACAATTATACCAATACTGACATCTCAGTCCTTCATTTATTTTATCCATACTGTACAGATTCCACGCTGTACAACATAACTCGGATAAAATAATATTAAACAATAGCAGTAGAAATTTCGGATATTACATACTACACCACTTAAAATAAGTTTCGTCCTCGAAACTTGCAATCCGTCATAGAAAACAAACAAACCGTTCAACCAAAATATTCCGAAACCATCACGACAACGATCAATCATCATTATTACCGAATAACCAAAATAGCATACTTACATATGCGCCAAGTCGACGATCTCCTGAGATACAAGCAAGTGACTTCACTGTAAACCTCAACCCGCTTACAATAACAATTCCATAAGTCCCAACCAAATATATCATCTTTGGATGAAACAATCTGCCCGAATCAAATCCTGTCTGCCTGATTACATAATCAAGTCCCAATTCCGATAAGACGAATAATACACAATACAACTGTGAAACAACTGTCCAAAACAATGACAACAGACCCCGAAATATCGACACAACATCTGAACGCTCATACGATCGTTAACAATGATCAATCAACAAATTAGTCTAGAAAATCATCGACATGATAAACTCTAATACGACCATCCAAAGGTCAACACAATTCGAGAATACCTTCACACGGTAAGCTCCAACACGATCAACACAGAACCACAGAAACAGATATACGAAAGAATAACATTCTCAAAATGACACACCAATCACATACAGTGTATCTCAATAAATATACCCGACTGGTGAGCATAACCCTCGGCGTACGAACAACCAATCACAACCCGTCGAACATATCCAAATTATACATGGAGTGGGAATGACCAATCAGTACTCAAGACAACCAGCATGAGGTCAACAACCCCAAATCTATACTTACAAAGAAATCATTCGAAAATCATTATGGTAAAATCACGCTACTATCATACAAATGAAATCACATAGCACATATGTCCCGATTTCAGAAAATTCAAAGTTTCTAAAATCGCATCCTGTGCATGAATCTACAATACGCAGCATATTTCTCTCATCTGATAGATCAACCGATCATCCCTGGATAACCAAACTACCATGCTGAAATTCGAATCTATTTTCCTCGTACCATACCGATGAAATATCCAGTCGAGAGTCTCGCTCAGAACTTCACCACGATATGCATTATGCACTAAATGCGTATGTACCTCAATCACATTTTCAAAACCTGTTTGAAATCATATACTCTTGTCACGAAGACAATTTTCGAAAGTTCTTTTCAAAAATTCCAAAACTTAAAACCTAAATTTTGGTAAGACCACAAAATAAATTTTCAAAAAATTAAATTGGCTCGCTGGTGCCAAGTATTCGATAATAGTTTCCTTCGAATCCACACGATTTCGAAGTTTTAAAATGAAAACCATGCAAATATCCGTACTCCTGTATGCCAACTCGGTTTGTCACCAATATCCACTGATATTCCATCTAAAACCACACAATAGAGTTCCAAAATCTCAATATATAAACTCCGACTAAAAACTCCTTTTTCCACATATGACTCGCAACGTCAATCATTAATCCATCCCGGATCACCTCAAATATGCTATGACAAAACATTGAAGCAAATCAACACAGCGAAAAACTTCCCGAGAAGTTTCGTTTGAACAAGTAAACTAAAACCGCGAAGGGCAGAAACGAAATAGATAAGGATTGATAAAGTGTTTTACAATTCTAGGGAGTTTTAGAAAACAGAAAAGCTTTCTTTTGAAACATTAGGGTCTCAACCCGTATCTTGTTCCGAATTACAAGAAGTTTAAAAAGTAGAAAATCCTTTTCGGATCCCAAGTCCTGAGTTGTAAAACTATTTTAAAATCACTTGGGCCTCGGCCCAAAACCATTTTCCGTAAAACATTCGTAAAACGTTCATTTTGAAAAGTATCGTTTTCAAATGCTCAAAAGCAGTTTCATGTATTTCAAAATGACTTAACATGACTACATGCTCTTCTCAACAATTCCCAGTCCTTCTCCCGAATACACAATTCTGTTCCAAAACTTAACCGACATATTGATTTTCCAAAATCATAGCTTCTCAAGATCATCAATCCTGTCCCAACTACTGTGTTCTGTTATCTCATAACATAACACATAATATTCTTCCGAATCTCAAAGCATATCAATTTAGAACGGCAGTAAATCTCAATGAAATTCGAAAATCCAAATACTTACATATCGTGAAGCCGACGATTCCTTATGATCTTGGCTCATGTCTCGACTCAAGAAAATACTCGACACAGATATTTTCAAAACACACGTTTTGCAAAATCAGTTCAACTCGAGAACACGACACATTTCTATCCGAAGAAACACGTTAATACCATTTGGAAAAGTTTATAACAAGCCCAGTACTACGCTGGCAAATCGCATAACGCATAAGCCCGAGTGAACAACAAAAACTCACGGCTCCAATATTTGTCAATCGACAACACGAATGACGCGACAAAAACACGACCCCAACTCGACCTGAATGCCTAGGTTTTCTCAACCTAAGCTGCGATACGATATTCTGTAACACCCCCAGATTTAACCGAAAATATTACAGCACTGTGGGCCCCGAGATGGAACCCACAAGGCTAAAGAAAAATTTCGCAAACATTTACAAATGCCCAAGAGGCCGACGACGGTACTATCTTTAAAATATTCGAAGACTTTAAAAAAATCTATTTATCAAAACCGTCGTGAAATCTCATTTTGAAAAGGGCAAAGGCCAAATGACCGAGACTCAATAGTATAGAAAATGATTCGTCTTAATAACTTCATGAATCTTCATTTCAAAGGTTTCTTATCCTTCATTTCAATGGCATGCAATAAATTAGCCATTTTCATCTATCCTCGTCCAACATCTCGACATACCAAATATGAACATACGGCACACTGAATACATTACTCAACACATTATATCCTCAAATACAATTGTCGACCAAATACGACAATTATACCAATACTGACATCTCAGTCCTTCATTTATTTTATCCATACTGTACAGATTCCACGCTGTACAACATAACTCGGATAAAATAATATTAAACAATAGCAGTAGAAATTTCGGATATTACATACTACACCACTTAAAATAAGTTTCGTCCTCGAAACTTGCAATCCGTCATAGAAAACAAACAAACCGTTCAACCAAAATATTCCGAAACCATCACGACAACGATCAATCATCATTATTACCGAATAACCAAAATAGCATACTTACATATGCGCCAAGTCGACGATCTCCTGAGATACAAGCAAGTGACTTCACTGTAAAGCCTCAACCCGCTTACAATAACAATTCCATAAGTCCCAACCAAATATATCATCTTTGGATGAAACAATCTGCCCGAATCAAATCCTGTCTGCCTGATTACATAATCAAGTCCCAATTCCGATAAGACGAATAATACACAATACAACTGTGAAACAACTGTCCAAAACAATGACAACAGACCCCGAAATATCGACACAACATCTGAACGCTCATACGATCGTTAACAATGATCAATCAACAAATTAGTCTAGAAAATCATCGACATGATAAACTCTAATACGACCATCCAAAGGTCAACACAATTCGAGAATACCTTCACACGGTAAGCTCCAACACGATCAACACAGAACCACAGAAACAGATATACGAAAGAATAACATTCTCAAAATGACACACCAATCACATACAGTGTATCTCAATAAATATACCCGACTGGTGAGCATAACCCTCGGCGTACGAACAACCAATCACAACCCGTCGAACATATCCAAATTATACATGGAGTGGGAATGACCAATCAAGACTAAGACAACCAAAGATGAGGTCAACAACCCCAAATCTATACTTACAAAGAAATCATTCGAAAATCATTATGGTAAAATCACGCTACTATCATACAAATGAAATCACATAGCACATATGTCCCGATTTCAGAAAATTCAAAGTTTCTAAAATCGCATCCTGTGCATGAATCTACAATACGCAGCATATTTCTCTCATCTGATAGATCAACCGATCATCCCTGGATAACCAAACTACCATGCTGAAATTCGAATCTATTTTCCTCGTACCATACCGATGAAATATCCAGTCGAGAGTCTCGCTCAGAACTTCACCACGATATGCATTATGCACTAAATGCGTATGTACCTCAATCACATTTTCAAAACCTGTTTGAAATCATATACTCTTGTCACGAAGACAATTTTCGAAAGTTCTTTTCAAAAATTCCAAAACTCAAAACCTAAATTTTGGTAAGACCACAAAATAAATTTTCAAAAAATTAAATTGGCTCGCTGGTGCCAAGTATTCGATAATAGTTTCCTTCGAATCCACACGATTTCGAAGTTTTAAAATGAAAACCATGCAAATATCCGTACTCCTGTATGCCAACTCGGTTTGTCACCAATATCCACTGATATTCCATCGGAAAACCACACAATAGAGTTCCAAAATCTCAATATATAAACTCCGACTAAAAACTCCTTTTTCCACATATGACTCGCAACGTCAATCATTAATCCATCCCGGATCACCTCAAATATGCTATGACAAAACATTGAAGCAAATCAACACAGCGAAAAACTTCCCGAGAAGTTTCGTTTGAACAAGTAAACTAAAACCGCGAAGGGCAGAAACGAAATAGATAAGGATTGATAAAGTGTTTTACAATTCTCGGGAGTTTTAGAAAACAGAAAAGCTTTCTTTTGAAACATTAGGGTCTCAACCCGTATCTTGTTCCGAATTACAAGAAGTTTAAAAAGTAGAAAATCCTTTTCGGATCCCAAGTCCTGAGTTGTAAAACTATTTTAAAATCACTTGGGCCTCGGCCCAAAACCATTTTCCGTAAAACATTCGTAAAACGTTCATTTTGAAAAGTATCGTTTTCAAATGCTCAAAAGCAGTTTCATGTATTTCAAAATGACTTAACATGACTACATGCTCTTCTCAACAATTCCCAGTCCTTCTCCCGAATACACAATTCTGTTCCAAAACTTAACCGACATATTGATTTTCCAAAATCATAGCTTCTCAAGATCATCAATCCTGTCCCAACTACTGTGTTCTGTTATCTCATAACATAACACATAATATTCTTCCGAATCTCAAAGCATATCAATTTAGAACGGCAGTAAATCTCAATGAAATTCGAAAATCCAAATACTTACATATCGTGAAGCCGACGATTCCTTATGATACTGGCTCATGTCTCGACTCAAGAAAATACTCGACACAGATATTTTCAAAACACACGTTTTGCAAAATCAGTTCAACTCGAGAACACGACACATTTCTATCCGAAGAAACACGTTAATACCATTTGGAAAAGTTTATAACAAGCCCAGTACTACGCTGGCAAATCGCATAACGCATAAGCCCGAGTGAACAACAAAAACTCACGGCTCCAATATTTGTCAATCGACAACACGAATGACGCGACAAAAACACGACCCCAACTCGACCTGAATGCCTAGGTTTTCTCAACCTAAGCTGCGATACGATATTCTGTAACACCCCCAGATTTAACCGAAAATATTACAGCACTGTGGGCCCCGAGATGGAACCCACAAGGCTAAAGGAAAATTTCGCAAACATTTACAAATGCCCAAGAGGCCGACGACGGTACTATCTTTAAAATATTCGAAGACTTTAAAAAAATCTATTTATCAAAACCGTCGTGAAATCTCATTTTGAAAAGGGCAAAGGCCAAAGGACCGAAACTCAATAGTATAGAAAATGATTCCCAAAGTAACTCAAATTACCAAAATGAAGGTCATTTAAAAATACTCACGCAGCGGAAAAGACAAACAATTTAAAATACTCTAGCAGCGGAATAAAGCGACTGATCAGGAAACTCAATACACAAATATATGCCCTAGCCAGTATCCTCCGGGAAGCTCATCTCTCCACGACCGCTACAAGCTCGAAAATCCAAGAACCTAAAAAGAAAGCCCATGACGGGGTCAGTCATAATATCCAACAATGATAACCGTCACATCACATCAATAATTACATACCAATGAGATACAAAATAAGAATACGACCAATGTAATCTTATCGTTATAACTTTACCAATATTCACATTTCGTATCCTCAACAACACGACAAGCTCATTGTTGTTGCCCAAAATATTTATCCGAAGATTAATACTGCTGGAAGACGGACAACAAACAACAATTGCGGGAGCACTTCCGAGAGTAGATAAATAATACAAGATTTGCCGGGTTTGTTAGGCCCGGGCTTGAATGCTCTCGCGAGATGTTATTAATACGAATATTCGTGGATACAAGTATTAATGAGAGAAATCTAAATACAGTGAGTGTAAAAAGACTCTGTTAATCCGGCTCTTGAGCGAAGCTCGGTGTTCTTCGTCCCCGCCGATAATCTGCTGGATGAGATAGGCCGGGATAAGTAAGACCGAAAGATAACTGTTGCCAAGAGTTGGATGTTTGCCAAGTGCAAGTATTTTGCTTCTGTATGGTGTGAAATGCGAGAATGCAGAGTGTCCTCTTTCTAAGTGCAGGCTGCCCTCTTTATATAGGGGTTGAGGTGCCTTGTTTCCTAGTGGGCGATCGTCTTTCGGCCATTAATGTAATGGGGCGATCGTCCTAAAGGTCACATGGGCTGCCTGCTAAAAGTCCAGAGATCCAGCCGGCAGCCAGCTGAGTGGCCCAATGAGGAGCCGGCATGCGTCCGGAAGTACTGTCACAGGAGGTCCCACTTTGTTACTTTCGGCGGACTTTGTCAGTAGGTGACAGGCTGTGGTCACCAGTCTTGTCCGCCAACTCCTTTCGCAGGTCTGCGGCCCTGTTGGTAGGTGAGGTAAGTGACAGGTTTGTCAGCGCCTTTTGTGGATCTGCACGTGGGTGCTGTCCTGTTTGCTCGGCCTTGGCCGACTGGATGGCCATCGGCCCAGATCGTCGTGATGCGGTCGTCTCTAGCTGGACACCGAGGATCGTTCTCGGCCAGTCACCGAAGGTCGGCAATGGTCGGTCACCAAGGGTCGGTCGGCAAAGCACTGAGAGATGATCGTCCATAAGTCGGTCGCCAGAAGTCGGTCGCCGAGTACCGAGAGGCGATCGTATCTGAGGTCGATCGCTCGGCACCGGGACTTGTCCAGGACCTTGGTGGCGGTTCATGCTTGTCTGTAGGGCTAAGGCTAGGTCGCCTGTCGCTGGTCGGCGGTTCTTCCTCGGGCCTTCAGCGGTGACTCGGTTGCCGACCTCTAGCGATCGCCGGTCGGAAGGTGTTAAATCTTGACACAACAATTGCCCCCCAGCTTGCTCCTATGTTGAAGACATGGGGCGAGGTGGTTTTTGCTGGCGATCGTGTAAGGATGAGGACGGGCGACCTTGCTGAGCTGACTTACGATTTCGGACTTGGGCTACCATGGTCGATTGGCTAGCTATCTTTCGGTCTTGTACCTGCAAAAACAACATTGGCCGATCCCCCACGGAAACTTGGTGGTTTCGCTTTGTTTGAGGAATCGTGCACAGTCGCGGAGATCGATGGACCGACCCCATGACCGTGTCTTGATGCGCGAAGACAATGAGTGTCTCGTGACTCACTTTATTATGAGGGTCCTCTGTTAGGCTGCGCCTCGCCTCGTATCTAAACGAAGGGCGTGTGGTCTCGGTCTAGAGGAGTCCTTGCGCGGGGCAGCGTCGGATGAATCAACTCCACACCCGCGGCTTGTTAGCTCTGCTTCCACCTCGGCCAGCCATGGAGATGGCCGACCTCGACGGTGTACGTTGAGACGGGGATTGTGGTATGTGTCCACTGATTAATGTTGGAGAGCCCTCAGACTACGCCGGCCTCGTATTTAAACGAAGGGCGGGCGATCTTGGCCGAAAGGGACCTTGCATGGCAGCGGCGGTTCCATCGACCCAGGACCATGGCTTTATGATGTGCGGTGGAGGCGATCTTATGCCTTAGTCCGTCATGTTATATCTTTGGGTGTAGATGGCGATCGTGTCCTCCGGGTGGCGGATGATGTAGCGCGATGATCGGCGATCGGGGAAGATCGCGATCGTCGCTCAGTGCCGCCGATCGCTTATTCGTAGGTCGATATTGGCGATCGGGCGGGAGATCGTCGTCCGGTGCCGATCGCGCGCTCACGAGGCTAAGAAGAAACCTTTGCACGGCCGAAAATCTGCGGCTCTAGCCGGAAGGCTGCGTGGGTCGTAGGTTGGGTCTTCGTGAGATGCCCGAACATAGGCGAAAAACCACGAAATCCTCCTAGACCGTGTAGAGGGCGGTCTCATCGCTTATGGGCTCGCCATTGAGGATGATTACGTCTACCCGGTCGATGTAGTCCGAGTCGGACTCTTCTTCTCCGCTTGATTTGCATCATGCGGAGGGGACCTTGGGCCGACGACCACAGTGGCGAAGTACTCGTGAAGACGTGCGCCCGGCTCGTTAAAGGAGCCAATGGACCGAGGTGGCAATGAAGTGTACCACCGGTGGGCGAGGTCGTCCAGCGTCGGAGGGAACATTCGGCATCTGGTCGCGTCGGATGCCCCACACCCGGTCATGTAGATGTTGAACTTCCTCGGGTGCACTTGGGGTCCGATCGCCCCTCGTACACGGGTGTTTGCGGGGAGCGATCTTGTGCCGCACGGGGCGAGCTCGAAGTCGATCCCGAGCGGCTCGCGTGGCCCCGCCAACGTCTTCTTGGCGCCCGCCTGATTCCGAGAGCGCCTTCATGTCGTCGAGTTGACGTTGCATCGCAGCCCATCGCCGTGGCTTGGTCGCTTGCAGATCGGCCTTGGGAGCAGGAGCCAAGGCGATCGTGTACCGATCTCCGGGCTCCGCTGCCGCCGGCCTCGGCAATCCGGCGAGGGGGAGCCAGACGGCTAGGCTGCCTTCTGGGAATCGGGTAGGCCGAGCTCCTAGTGACGGACTCAAACTCCATCGTCTCGTAGGCCGGGCCGGACCGCCGTGCCAGTCGGGTCACCGCCCAGCGATCGAAGACGAGGTGCCCGAGGCGAGCGCCTCTTCTGCGGGACGGGAGCCTCCTGGCGATCGCTCGGCCAGTGACGCCTTGAGCTTCCGTTTGGACTTCCGGCGGACGGCCGAGGGGGCGATAGCAGGAGGCGCGTTGAGAGCACTCCGTCGCTCCTGTAGGACGGCCAGGGCCTCTTCGATCTGTTCCTTGGTTTGGAACCGATCGAGCGAGAGGCTTGGGCCGCCGTCCAGGGACGGGATCGAGCGTCTCTGACCGCGGCGGCTACCTTCCACCATCGGCTGTGGCTCGGACTGGGACGGAACAGGGGGTTTGGCCGGCTGGTCAGCGGCTTTCTTCGACGCGGAGGCGGAAGACATGATTTCTGAAGGATTTCTTTGAAGTGCAGTAAGTGTCACTTCAAGTATCTGCCCCGAGAACAGTGAGTGTTCTTCGGGACGGTAGGTATAAAAAATCGAGGGTTGGATCCCCTTCCTCTAGCGCCAATTGTTGTTGCCCAAAATATTTATCCGAAGATTAATACTGCTGGAAGACGGACAACAAACAACAATTGCGGGAGCACTTCCGAGAGTAGATAAATAATACAAGATTTGCCGGGTTTGTTAGGCCCGGGCTTGAATGCTCTCGCGAGATGTTATTAATACGAATATTCGTGGATACAAGTATTAATTGTTAGGAATACTTGTTAGATTTTGATGATGTCATTAATTTAGAATCAAATGTTTATTAATTGGCGAAATGTAAGGAAGAACCAAATGAGTATCTTCCATAGGCCAAAATGTGTTAAGTATAAAATTGGCAAAATGTAAAGAAGAACCAAATGAGTATCTTCTGTAGGCCAAAGTTAGTTAGGCTGAAAATCGGCTAAGTACTAAAGTACAGTCTAGTCTATCAGAGAAGTACAGCCGACTCCAATCAGAGTAGCCCTGGTCAACTAAAATTTATCAGAGAAGTTTGACCAGACTGCAGCCGAGGAACCTCAGGGAAGTCACCTGATCAGACAAGTCTCAAACAGTATACAGCCGAGACGACTTACCTGCAGAGAAGTAAGCTGCACATCAGTCTACTCAACTACAGCCTAGTACTCCAAGTCCACGTCAGCATGCTTTGAAAAGTCAAATATTACGGAAAGCTCACATGCAACGTGAAGAGACAAATTGGAGTGATTCCCGCAAGAGATATGATTTATTTAAATCATCGACCCACCGTGAAAGACTTTAATCCTTTTATATTCAAAAGATTCGGCGCTCACATGCGTAAGTCATCACAACGGTCGGAAGATGAAATTAAATAATGGGAATCCACCTTGCAAACGTTCGTAAAAGATTAAACAATGAAGTCTCTCTCCAACGGACGGATTTGTTCAGATTTGCAACGGCTACAAGGAAGAAGCTCGAGAGATCGTGATCTATATATATCCAGAGATTTGAAACCGAGCAACTACCGTGCGAACTTATACTCTAAGCGATCAAAGCAAACAAAGCAATCCTAAGCAAACAAATAGCATCGAGAAAAGAGCAGATCAAAAGTTCATATTCAAGGAAGCTCTTTAGTTGGAGAAGACAAACACTCTTGTCTTTAAATCTTGAGTAAGGGGTACTTCACTGGTTGAAGTAGCGGTATCAGTAAAGGCATCCGAGGATCGAGGATCAAGAGGTGCAAGGCGATCAAGTTTGTGTACAACGGCACGGAATTCCACCGGTTGGAAGCTGTTGTAGTGTGTAGTGAATCACCGTAATATTTATCACTGGTTGAGAATTATAGTGAATTCATCTCAGTAGTTTGGAGAAAAGTGGATTAGTAGAGGATTACCCCACCTCTGAGACCACTATAAACCGCCTGTGTCATTTACTATTTTACCGCATCATACTCTAACTTCCGCATCCATTGTTAAGTGTTTCATTAAGTTAATTTATATTTGTCATCACCGACTTCCGCACATATCCAAGAACAAACGACTCCTAGTCATTTGTTTGATCATCATTGAAGAAACTCACTCCTCGAGAAAAAGAGTTCAAGAGTTTCTACAAGTCTATTCACCCCCTCTAGACTTGTTTACGGACGACTTGTGACCTACAAGTGGTATCGGAGAGGTTGGTTCATTTTTTCACGAACCAGATCCATATTAAGATCTATATCTTATCTCTCACGTTATAATGGAACACATGCACTCTAGACTACTGTCTTTTCGGTTGTGAGTATGATCTCGGAAGATAAGAATGCGAGCACATTTATCTTCAATCCATGACGACATGTGGTGCATCATTGAAGATGGTCCATTCATTTTCGAGAAGGACAACACGCCCGAGGAAATCGCACTGGGAGGCCCGAAAAGATTCCTAAGAAGAGAACCGAGCCACCCCGAAGAGAGAAAGGCGGCGATCTTGACAACAGGGCCAGAGATGTTCTGTACCAAACTCTTGACAAATCCACAATGGTCAAGATCAAAAATTGTAAGAATGCCAAAGAGATATGGGACACATTAGCTCTAATGTGTGAAGGAACGGAGCTGATCAAGGAGAACAAGTTGTCAATAGCTATCCAAAAGTTTGACAACTTTAAAATGAAGAATGGAGAATCAATAGACCAAGTGGACACAAGGTTCACTGAAATTATCAACGAGATCAACTCCCTGGGCAAAACATATGGCAACAGGGAAATGGCACTCAAGGTCCTCAGATCGCTCAATCCCGAATGGAGCATGAAGGCTGTAGCTATGAGAGAGTCCAAAGACCTGAATAAGATAAAAATTCAGGAGCTGTTCTCTGATCTGAAGGCTTACGAGTTCGAACTTCCGAGTTCATCCTCGACTGAGCCTGCAGAGAAGGGAATCGCATTTGCAGCCGAGTCCCCTGCTAAGAGCCTGTCTGATGTGAAACCTCCAAATCCGCTAGACTTTGAGGAGGAAATGGCTTTCATTATGCAAAGATTCAGTAACTTCAGGAAGAACTACTCCAAGTATAAGAAAAACTACAAGGAGAATCCCAGAAGAAACCAGAAGGCTGGAAGCTGGAAAGTTGAATGTTACAACTGCCACAAGATAGGACACATCCAAATGGATTGTCCCGAGCTCAAGAAGGATGAAACCAAAAAGGAGGTGGCCAGAAAGGAAGACAGAAGAAAAGCTCTCATCGGAGAAGACCAGGAGCATGTCGAATCAAGCGGCGGCTTCTTTTATGATGACGAGGAATATGATTGCACGATGGCAAACTTGGCCGATGAAGAGGTAACCTCTAAACCTACCGGTTCTAATAATAGCTAAGCCATGTCGCAAGATATGGATTTACATGAATCGGTAATTCTATTATTCAAAGATTTTGAAACACTTAAATCTGCACATCAAGCTGTATCAGCAGAGAAGACTAAGCTGCAAGATGAGAATAGGCAGCTGAAAAATGATTTTGAAAAACTCAGTCTAGATTTAAATAAGACCGAGACAAATACAGCTGAGATAGACCGGCTAAATATTTTACTTAAAGAAAAGTCAGCTGCACTTGCTCATGCCAAAGCTGAGTTTACTAAGCTGGCACAGATAAATAAAACTCAGGCGCAGGAAATAACCTCCCTGAAAGCGTCGTTAACCCTGGACGAATTGTGTACTAACAAGAGGCCACTATATTCCAGATCAGGCCTTGGATATGATCCCCACACTCCCTCTAGTTCTAAAACCACTTTCATCAAGGGAGAAACAATGGTCTCGACTGCTGAGCCTGTGTATAAACCGATTTTCTAAAACAGTGGCCAAGTCAAAGCGTCTAAGCTGCGATCGGGTTACACAGACTGACCACCTAGACAGCGACTAGCGATGGCCGTGCAAAAGCGGCGGCCAGACAACATGCCCACTATTACCAACAACTCCCTAAAAATAGATTTCATAATGGGAGGGGCGGATGGAAACCTCAAGGTTATCCAAATTACCAAACGAACAAGTGTGGAGACCACAAAGGTTTAACAAATGGTCTCGGCTAGATTTAGAAATGGCCCACACTATTTTGAGGAATATCCGGTATACAATCCAACCAGAGATTTAGACCTCGACCACGTGCACCGTATAAGGGTTATAATAATAATAATAATTCCTATAATCCAAGGAGAAATCAATTCTCCAGGAAACCCACTAACCCCAAAGGACCCACACAAATTTGGGTACCTAAATCTCTGCTTGTTTAATTGCAGAAGAGGTGGAAGGACTACAACCACATCTCCTCAAACTCAAATTTTGGAGGTGAAGAGTGGTTTGTAGACTCTGGATGCTCAAGGCACATGACCGGGAACAAGAAGATGCTGACCAAATATATCAAGGAAAGAGGTCCCGATGTAACCTTTGGAGATAGCTCTAGAGGACAGACAAAAGGCTTTGGAGAGCCGCACCAGAAACATTGTAATATCCAAAGTTCATTATGTCAAAGGTCTCAAATACAACCTCCTGAGCATAATCCAGTTCTGCGACGAGAAGAATCTAGTAGTCTTCACCATCTTGAAGTGTATGGTGATAGACATCTTATCTGGAGAGATAAAGCTACAAGGTTTCCGAAGAAGAGATGTATACATGATTGATTGGAACACAGAACACCTAACTCCTGTTTTCTATCCAAGTATGGCGAGAATGGATAGGTGTGGCACAAAAGACTATGTCACACGAACTTCAAAGCCATCAACAAGATTAGCTCTCGGAAGGGTCGAGAGGACTTCCAAATGAAGTGTTCAAGAAGGAAGCACTCTGTGATGCATGTCGAAGGAAGCGAGACCAAGGCGTCGTTCAAGCCGGTCGGCTACAACGCTCACAACAAGGATCTTAGATCTACTCCACATGGATCTATTTGGTCCTATCAAGCCAAGGACTTTGAGCGGCGAAAGCATGCTCTTGTGATTGTAGATGATTATTCAAGGTACACTTGGATCATTTTTCTATTCAAGAAAAGTGAAACCTTGACCAAGTTACGAGTGCGAGAAGGATCGAATGAGAAATCCCTCTCCATAATCAAGATCGGATCGGATAGAGGAGGAGAGTTTCTCAACAAGGCGATAAGCGATTTCAGCGATCGAGAATGGGATCCGAGATGAGCTCTCTGCGGCCGGGGCCTTGTGAGAATGGTGTTCTTGAAAGAAGGAACAGAACCACGAAGGAAGCGGCAAGGTCCATGATTGCGAAGCGGACCTACCCGAGGTTACGGGCTGAAGCTGTCAACACACTGTCACACCGAGCAGGAGTATGATAGTAGGGAGACATGGCAAAACTCCTATGAGGTTTGGAATAATAGAACTCCTCTTGTTGCTTACTTTCATGTTTTTGGTTGTAAGTGTTTCATCCACAACAACGGTAAAACACACTAAATGCCTTTGATGCTAAAGCGATGATGGTCTATTTATGGGATATTCCCAAAGAAGCAAGGCATATAGAGTTTTCAACAAAAGAACCTTAGTTGTGGAAGAAACACCCCATGTTGTTTTTGATGAATCTCTTGTTGAGTACAGAAACAACTTGAGCAAATTGAGAACAAGCTCAAGTCGGCAACCCTTGAAGAAGTCATTGTACATGACACGGAATGGTGGACTCACTGCAGATTAGCTTTGATGACCCAAGCGGTGATGAAGACCCAATGCGGTCAGACGAGATCATCAAACCTATCGATCCAGATTGATCTTGAAGAAGACCAATGAGCGATAAAGACTCATCTGCGATTCGAGAACCAAGCTGCAGATGACAAGGCGGTAGCCGATCCGATTCTGGCACGAGAATCCAGCGATCTGAGATAACCACGAGCAATCAACAGGGGAACAAACCCGAAGAAGGCGAGATCCCCAAATGGCTCAAGGATCATCCAATTCAGCAAATTATCGGAAAGTTGGTGATGGAGTCAAGACAAGACAGTCAACTCTACCAGCGGGAATGGCGATGTTCTCATGTTTCATGTCACAAATTGAACCCAAGACAACAGAACAAGCCTTGGAAGATTATTCATGGATTAATGCCATGCAAGAGGAATTGGAGCGAGATGGAGAGAAACAAAGTTTGGGAACTAATGAGATGCACCTAATCACAAGAAAGTTATTGGCACCAAATGGGTGTATAAAAACAAAAGTGATGAAGACGGAGTCATTGTTAGGAATAAAGCCGGACTCGTAGCAAAGGATATGCACAATGTGAGGGAATAGATTTTGATGAAACTTATGCACTGTTGCAAGATTAGAAGCCATCGACTATTCCTCGCATATGCCGCATTCAAGGATTTTGAAGTCTACCAAATGGATGTGAAAAGTGCGTTTGAATGGAATTCTAGAAGAAGAAGTCTATGTAGAGCAACCCCGTGTTTTGTCAAAGGAGACAAAGTCTATAAGGCGTTGAAAGCTCTGTATGGACTCAAGCAAGCACCGAGAGCATGGTATGAAACAACATCTGTGTTTCTTGAGAAAAATGGATTTTGCAAAGGAAAAGTGGACAAGACCCTATTTAGAGTGGAGCACGAAGGCCACATTCTAATAGTTGATTTATGTGGATGACATCATATTCGGGTCAACCAATCCGAACTTTGTGAGAAATTCTCAACCTCATGCAAGGAGAATTCGAGATGAGTATGATGGGAAAGCTTAACTTCTTTCTCGGATTACAAGTTAAGCGAGATGGAAAAGGAATTTTCATCAACCAGCAAAGTATACCGAGATCTCATCAAGAGATATGGAATGGAATCACCAAACGCAAGAATTCCAATGAGCACAAGTACTCACGATGCGAGGCAGGGGAATATCGAGACTCAACTCACTACAGAGGACTCATCGGATCTCTTACGTACCTCACGGCAAGCGTGCCGGACATCTCATATGCGGTTGGAGTTTGTGCAAGATTCCATCAAGCCGAAGCAATCACACCTAGATGCCTAAGAGAATAATTAAGTACCTAAAGTCTACCATTAATGTTGGACTATGGTACCCCAAGGATGACAACTTCGAGCTATCGGGATACTCGATGCGGATTTCACGGATGCAAAATCAATAGGAAGAGCACTAGTGGAACGTGTCAATTCCTAGGAACCAGATGATATCCTGGTTTAGCAAGAAGCGGGTTTCTAACTCTATCTCCACTACTGAGTCGAATACCTAGTCTGCAGTAGTCATTGCAGATCCTATGGATCGGACAACAATTAAGGGACTACAATATTATTGCCAACGAAGTTCCTATATGGTGTGACAACAATAGTGCTATTGCAATAACCAACAATCCGGTTTTGCACTCAAGGACGAAGCACATTGACGTTAAGCACCATTTCATTCGAGACCACGTGCTTAACAAAAGGGTTAGAGTTGAAAGAGTCGGCCAGACTACCAAATAGCCGACATCTTCACCAAACCCCTGCGGTAAGAGAGATTCCTAGAGCCGAGCAGAGATCTTGGATTACTAGATTGGGAATCTAGTTCTCAAGCAAGTTGAAGGAAGGACGAACCCCCTGAATCGGCTAGCCGATGCGGGCGAAGACGAAGACCGGTCGGAGCAACTTAGTCAGACAGAGTACCGGGCGAGAAGTCAAACTCACCTGTAGCAGAGCAGAGCGGTCAACAAATAACGAATCGACCACTAAGTTCTCTAAACTGATCTCTAATTTTCAATTTTATCTGCCATATTTATAATATTATTTTGGCTTAAGAAATAGCATTTAAAAATACATTTTATAAGCCAAGTGGCAATTTTAAATACACGCGTCACACGCCCATTTAATTAACCTCTACGGTGGCCAATCGAATCAACCGTCAAATTTTAAATGGGGCCACCGATTCAAATTTGAAATTCAAAAGAATATGAAAAGGCGTACCACCGTTTAAACTTATAATAAACTAATCCAAACGTCACTTCATCTTCTTTATAAGGAAGAAAACCCTTTCACTTTCCTCTTTACGCTTCGAAACCCTAAAAATTCACGAGCAAAATACACACTAAATCCTAAAATCTTTTGCGAAATGGCATCTTTGACGGAGCAAACTTGAAGGCGATGAAGGACCAAGTTATCTTCTCCATGGTCGTCGATTTCGAAGGATTACTGGAAGCGAACCTAGAGGACTTTGATATGCTCGACTTAATCCGGGCGATGAAGCTGAACGGAATCTACCCGTTTCTTGAAATCAACCCTCAACACTTGTTCAAGGAAGATGTGGTTGAATTTTACCGCAACGCTTACCCGATTCGACTGCATTCGAGCACGGTCGGTGGAGTACCAGTCACCATAGATACAGAGAAGATTCGCTCTGTATTCGGGATGAAAAATCGCGGTTTGGCGGTCGAAGCACTCAAACAATCACCCGCCGAAACATGGAAGACAATTAAGCTTGAAAATGTCCCTGAGAAGTTGAAGTTTACGGCGAAAAGAAATGAGTTGAAAAGAGTTTACCGAGTCGCTCTGGACATCACAAATAAAATAGTCATGGGAATGGCAGGAAGCTATGACCAACTATCATCCTCAAAGTTCATGGTGTTGGGTGCGCTAATTCAGCGAGAGGAAGTTGACTGGGCCGATTACATTTTTAGGCAACTTGTTCGCGAGGTGAACAAGGTCGAATGGCTCGAGGAAGAGAAGAAGTTCAAGACTAAGTTGGCGTTCGGAACGCATCTTAGTTGGTTCTTGGAGCAGACTGGCGTGGCCAAGGGAAACATCGACACTTTCCACCCGAACAAGAGGCTTGGTCACATGGACCATGATAAGAAAAAGGTTGGAGTCACTGGGAGGGCAGCCCAGATATTGAAGGACTTACCAGACTCAAGCTATTGCCCAAGGTACGATCTATCAGACTCGGACCAACCTGCAGCTGAGATCGGCACTGCAGTCGAGTCCGAGAATGAATCTGATGATACTCCAATCGCCATCCGTTTTAAGAGAAGGGGACCAGCCCCAGAAGGACCTTCCAACCTGCAGTCATCACCTGAACCCTCTCCAAAGAGGCCAAGGAAGCTGCAGTTCAGTGAAGGAGAGCAACCTGAGCAGCATACCAGTCCACCAGTTCAGTCTCCAGCTCACCCAGACTTGCCTGCACCAGACACCGAAACAAGAATTGTACCTGTCATTACTCCTCCTGTATACATGACCGAAGAAGAGGAAGCAGGTCTTGTTATATCAATCCCTGAAGCAGATTACTCATTCAATCTCTTGGAAAATAACACTTTTAATCTTTCCATAGAACAACTTCAGCTTGTCAAGCCACAAGCAGAAAAACATTCCTTTGTCAATATTTTTAAGGAGTGGAAAGCTCTTAAAACCATGTCCTTTACAAATTTTCAAATTTTTATTGAAACTAGTGGTTGGGAATACCCCCAAGCCACGGAGGTTGTTCTGACTGATTTTTGCAAGGAGTCAGACTTAACCTTACTCCTCCAGGATAACTGGTTCATGTCACACTTTGAGACTAACATGGACCATTTTATCCACTCTATAATGTTGAGTATTTTTGATGGTACTTTTGGAGAAGAGGAGGAAGAGGAGAAGGTAGAAAAGGAGATTAGGATAGAAGAAGTTGATGAAGAAAATGAAATTATCAATTTGGTTGAGGAGGATGAAGAAGCAAAAGCCGAACAAGAAGAAAACATACCAGTTGAAAAGGAGACAGAGGAAATTGAAAAAACAGAAGAAGTGGAAGATGAGGAAGATGAAGAAGAAGGAGAAGAAGTGGAGCAAGAAAAAGAAGAAGAAAGTAAGGAGGATGATGATGCGATGAAGGAGAGAAGGAAAGAGATGATGCTAAGGATGATGATGCTGATGAAGGAGAGAAGGAAAAAGATGATGCTAAGGATGATGATGATGATGATCATGATGATGGAGGTGAAGGAGGAGCTGGTGTGGCGTCTGGAGAAGAAAAAGAAGAAGATGAGGAAAAAGAAAAAGAGAAATCTGGAGAAGAGAGAGAAAAAGATCAGGAGAAAGAAAAAGGGAAATCTGATGAAGAAGAAGGGAAAGAAGAAGAAAGAGAAAAGGAGCCAGAGAAGGAGCCAGAGCCTACCAACGAAGCTGCAGATAGGATTGTTGTGCCTCCCCGGTACACCAGCCTAGATGCAGAGCTGGCCGAGGACTCAAGGTCAGGCACCCCAGAGAAGACTCAATCTGGCTTGCCTGCTGCAGACAGGAGCCTGCAGTCGAGTGGCTCCATTGCTGAAGGATCAGGAGAACACTCCCCATCAGCTCAGTTATCACCCACCATGACTGAGCTGATCAAGCAGATTGTCAGAGACACCATTGGGGAGCTGCTGTCAACACAGGTCATTCCTGATCTTCAGACCATTAATGCCAAGATAGACACCTGCTGCAGAGACAGATCCCTCACCTCCTCCTCCTACAAACAATGTAATGCCTTTTGGCATGTCCGATCGGATGAGCCGCATGGAGCAACAATTAACAACCCTCATTGATGCTGCAAAAAGGGGGAAGAGAGGATTCGGGGAAGGGAGAGAATTCAAGTAAGAAAAGCAGGATGTCCCCAGCTTGAAGGACCCTCTAGCCTGAAGAGGAAGGAACCTGTAGATTCAGAAGACAAGGCTGACCAGCCTGAAGGGAAGCGCAGAAGGACCAGAGGCGGCTTCGAACCTACTCTTGAGTGGGAAGGTCTGGAGCTATGGTATGTGGAAGATTTCTGCCCACTTGAAGCTATTGAAATGTGGGGAGCTGCTAGGAAGAAGTTCATCAGAGACTTTTATGTCTGGGAACTACTTCAAGATGACAAACTCTCCCCACAGGAGATTTTCATCAACTGGATGGAAGCAGTTCATCCCAAGCTTTGGGCTATCCTAAAGAAGCACGCAAAAGAGCAAAAAGCTTTTCCCATGATCCCTAAATTCAGAGCTGAAGAAGCACCAATCCGCATGGATGGTGAACTTGATGAACTACAACTACAGGAGGAAATCAAGCGAGTCTGCCTTGAAAACAAATTCAGATCGCGGCGGAGAGCGGGACTTCGCGGCTCTAGTGGTGAAAAGGAAGTATGGCCTTGCTCCGGTCAAGGTAAGACCCATTGGAGCCAAACCATTCGGACACACTTAGCGGCTGTTCGAAGAGGCAGAGGAAGAGGCAGATGATTTTAATTATTTTCTTACTTGTAATTTATTTTCTGTACTTAAACATTCTTGTATAATTTCTATGATAAGTCAGAAAACTTTTATGAACGGTCTGTTGAATGACAATTTTCCAGTTGTCTCAATATTAGACTGATTTCAGTTTTGTCTTGCACTTAAGAGCAGACTTGGCCATTTGATTTCTTACTTAGTTTTGCCATCATCAAAATAGGGGGAATTTGTTAGGAATACTTGTTAGATTTTGATGATGTCATTAATTTAGAATCAAATGTTTATTAATTGGTGAAATGTAAGGAAGAACCAAATGAGTATCTTCCATAGGCCAAAATGTGTTAAGTATAAAATTGGCAAAATGTAAAGAAGAACCAAATGAGTATCTTCTGTAGGCCAAAGTTAGTTAGGCTGAAAATCGGCTAAGTACTAAAGTACAGTCTAGTCTATCAGAGAAGTACACCGACTCAATCGAGTAGCCACAGTCAACTAAAATTTATCGAGAAGTTTGACGGTGCGGTAGGAACCTCGGGAAGTCACACGATCGGACAAGTCTCAAACAGTATACGGTAGAGACGACTTACCTGCAGAGAAGTAAGCTGCACATCAGTCTACTCAACTACAGCCTAGTACTCCAAGTCCACGTCAGCATGCTTTGAAAAGTCAAATATTACGGAAAGCTCACATGCAACGTGAAGAGACAAATTGGAGTGATTCCCGCAAGAGATATGATTTATTTAAATCATCCTGACCCACCGTGAAAGACTTTAATCCTTTTATATTCAAAAGATTCGGCGCTCACATGCAGAAGTCATCACAACGGTCGGAAGATGAAATTAAATAATGGGAATCCAGCCTTGCAAACGTTCAGAAAAGATTAAACAATGAAGTCTCTCTCCAACGGACGGATTTGTTCAGATTTGCAACGGCTACAAGGAAGAAGCTCAGAGATCGTGATCTATATATATCCAGAGATTTGAAACTGAGCAAGTACCGGTGCGAACTTATACTCTAAGCGATCAAAGCAAACAAAGCAATCCTAAGCAAACAAATAGCATCGAGAAAAAGAGCAGATCCAAAAGTTCATATTCAAGGAAGCTCTTTAGTTGGAGAAGACAAACACTCTTGTCTTTAAATCTTGAGTAAGGGGTACTTCAACTGGTTGAAGTAGCGGTATAAAGGCATCCGAGGATCGAGGATCAAGAGGTGCAAGGCGATCGAGTTTGTGTACAACGGCACTAATTCCACCGGTTGGAAGTCTGTTGTAGTGTGTAGTGAATCACTGTAATATTTATCATGGTTGAGAATTATAGTGAATTCATCTCCAACGGTTTGGAGAAAAGTGGATTAGTAGAGGATTACCCCACCTCTGAGACCACTATAAAGCTGCTGTGTCATTTACTATTTCTTGCATCATACTCTAAGCTACGCATCCATTGTTAAGTGTTTCATTAAGTTAATTTATATTTGTCATCAGCTGACTTCCGCACATATCCAAGAACAAACGACTCCTAGTCATTTGTTTGATCATCAGCTGAAGAAACTCACTCCTCGAGAAAAAGAGTTCAAGAGTTTCTACAAGTCTATTCACCCCCCCCTCTAGACTTGTTTCTGGACGACTTGTGACCTATATTAATGAGAGAAATCTAAATACAATGAGTGTAAAAAGACTCTGTTAATCCGGCTCTTGAGCGAAGCTCGGTGTTCTTCGTCCGCCGATGTCTAACTGGATGAGATAGGCCGGGAGAAGTAAGACCGAAAGATAACTGTTGCCAAGAGTTGGATGTTTGCCAAGTGCAAGTATTTTGCTTCTGTATGGTGTGAAATGCGAGAATGCAGAGTGTCCTCTTTCCAAGTGCAGGCTGCCCTCTTTATATAGGGGTTGAGGTGCCTTGTTTCCTAGTGGGCGATCGTCTTTCGGCCATTAATGTAATGGGGCGATCGTCCTAAAGGTCACATGGGCTGCCTGCTAAAAGTCCAGAGATCCAGCCGGCAGCCAGCTGAGTGGCCCAATGAGGAGCCGGCACGCGTCCGGAAGTACTGTCACAGGAGGTCCCACTTTGTTACTTTCGGCGGACTTTGTCAGTAGGTGACAGGCTGTGGTCACCAGTCTTGTCCGCCAACTCCTTTCGCAGGTCTGCGGCCCTGTTGGTAGGTGAGGTAAGTGACAGGTTTGTCAGCGCCTTTTGTGGATCTGCACGTGGGTGCTGTCCTGTTTGCTCGGCCTTGGCCGACTGGATGGCCATCGGCCCAGATCGTCGTGATGCGGTCGTCTCTAGCTGGACACCGAGGATCGTTCTCGGCCAGTCACCGAAGGTCGGCAATGGTCGGTCACCAAGGGTCGGTCGGCAAAGCGCTGAGAGATGATCGTCCATAAGTCGGTCGCCAGAAGTCGGTCGCCGAGTACCGAGAGGCGATCGTATCTGAGGTCGATCGCTCGGCACCGGGACTTGTCCTGGGACCTTCGGCTGGGCGGTTCATGCTTGTCTGCCGGGCTAAGGCTAGGTCGCCTGGTCGCTGGTCGGCGGTTCTTCCTCGGACGCTCGACAGTGACTCGGTTGCCCGACCTCCTAGGCGATCGCCGGTCGGAAGGTGTTAAATCTTGACACAACACTCATATCTAATCAACTGAACTGTATCTCAAACGGAGCCCAAGGTTCTCAAAACGTCTTCATAACTCACTGTTACGAAAACTACTAACTCGGTCCAACCCCAATCCATCGGGTGACATCATCACATCTCAACACAATAATCGATTGTCCATCAAAAGATAATAACCAAAGGAAATACGAAACATACCTCGAGATGCACAATACCACGACAATCATATCAGTCTAATCCAAGATCAGATCAAAGCAACATACGAACACGGTCCTAACACAAGACCTACAAATGCATACTCATGTGACAACGTCAATATGCTCAAAAAGAACAACAATGTATACTCAATAGCAATCCCATGATCTAGCGCCCTCAGCATAGATCCCAAGATGATCTTACAAGATCAACACGAGGTGGATAACCAATAAGATACATACAACAACACATATAAAACCAACGATGCGAATCCACATGATTCCATCAATACGACACTGGGTAATCCAATGATCCAGCGCCCTCAGCATAGATCCCAAGATGATCCCGTCGGACCAACATGAGGTGGAAAAACCCGTCCAATGATCTAGCGCCCTCAGCATAGATCCCAAGATGATCCCGTCGGACCAACACGAGGTGGACATCTGATCCAGCGCCCTCAGCATAGATCACACGATCCCATCGGATCAACACAACGCAAACAACACAATTATGCATACACATATGCAAATCAAAATGTTCATCAACATGAACGACATATGAATCAAAACATGAACGACACTATGATGAAACAACTAGGACGACTTCATGTTCAGCAACATGAATGACAACCTGCATGATCAACATCATTAACACTAAACCGAATCAAACTAAGATACTTGTCCCGAGTCCTTCGGGAGCAATCTCGATGTCAAATCATCACCGGCAATTATCCTCAATGCTCGGCGATCCAAACGTACAATGAACTATAGATACTCATATCCTCATCTTTATCGCAACATAACCTCGATACCCGAACATACCAATAACTGAGATAAAGCATATACATTATGATTTACCTCCCAGAATCGAAAGAATGATATACGATCCAAATACCCAGAGTTCACAATAATAATCATCGCTATATGCATTATAAACGAAATGAAACTGAAACCATTCATTAAATATTATAACTGAGCAAGTAATAACTTGCCTCGATACCGATACCACGAAGCTGCTACCGAACACATTGCCTTTGTCTACGAGCTCCTCAGCCCCGATCAAAAGCAACACAATGGACATACTCGAACACGACCGCAACATCCGGTTATAATCACCGATCAATAATCTCAACCTATCGAAGTAATCAAATAACACATATCCGATAACAATCAACAACCGACAAAACTAACCAATCGAACTCAACGGTTCAACAAAACCTCCAATAAACGCAGTCAGAACAAACCAAATCAAACCATCACGAATTCATAATCACAACACAAAAATACTGCACTGTCTGCCTACTTAGCGCACGTTAAACACATAACGTAGCGTGTGCTAAGTTGCTCCCATTAGCGTGCGCTAGCTAGTAAGCTTAGCGTGCACTAATGCTGTACAGTGGCATGCATTACAAGCATAGACTAACATCTTGCGACTACATATCCGAATGAAGGGAGTCATAAATCTCCATATCTCTTGAAGATAAACGACACCATAAATATCACAAGGATCATATCAATGTCCATATATCAATAACAACATCAACAATCAAACCGACTCGATAACAAGGATTATATCATACTCAATCTGGAATTCAACCTAGTCATGATTCATCTCATCTAAATCGACCAATATAATTACCAAGATTCAGAAATCCATCGTAGATCGGGTTAAATGAATCAACATCCTTATAGTATGAAAAATCTTAACTAACATCCGAAACTCTTATCAAAATTCCATTCAATCTCATATAACATCATCTGATTATCCAACATGCTCCTCACATGTAATCATCCAAGAAAAATGAACCACCATCAAAGGGATATGAAAATTACCTGGATTGGATGAACCAAGAATAAGAACACTTGACTCCATTCCAAGAATCATGAATAACTTGAAGAACAAGGCTTGAATCCATGCTCTCCATCTTAATCTTGTTAAAGATCATCATCTCACCGTGTTTGGGAACCTCAAGAACCTCCCAAAGCTCTCTCTATCGACTGAAGGAGAAAGAATGGACTAAATGCATCTCAAAACCCGTCTGTACCCTTATATAGGATACATTACTAGCATGCGCTAACATCTCATGTTTAGCGTGCACAACAGCCTTAGCGTGCGCTAACTGACTTTGTTAGCGTGCGCTATCGGGGTCCAGAGGCCACTGTCTGGCTTCGTACATGTGCTTGCGTACGTAGTCCCCATGCATTGGCGTACGTAACTTACACTATCTAGCGTACACAAGTCTTTTGCCCTTAGCGTGCGCTAACCGAAGTTGACTTACTACAGTATTCACCTACCACTCGTGCCCCCACATGCCGAAAGCATCCGCGATTCCCGGGATTCCTCTGACCGATCTGGAATTAGCATGCGCTAACCATACGGTTTAGCGTGCGCTAGCCCTATATGACAAACACCCGCTGACCTTATCTGGACACGCGTCACAAGTGACCGGGTCCACTCGCCGAAAGCCAAGATTCCCTGTCGGACGATCTAATATTAGCGTACGCTGACCTTCCTTGGTAGCGTGCGTTAAATGCCGATAAACATCAACCCGGGCCTACCTGTTGGCCGCCTTCCGAACCTTTCCCAGAATGCCTTACGTACGTTAAGGATCCTCCTTTGCGTATGTAATTCGAACCTATTAGCATACGCTAACCGCACCACGTAGCGTGCGCTACTCATACCTCGTAGCGTGCGCTATCTCATAGCGTGCACTAACGTGGCTATACTTAGCCATTTTCAGCTATCCTCGTCCAACACCTCGACATACCAAATATGAACATACGGCATACTGAATACATTACTCAACACATTATATCCTCAAATACAATTGTCGACCAAATACGACAATTATACCAATACTGACATCTCAGTCCTTCATTTATTTTATCCATACTGTACAGATTCCACGCTGTACAACATAATTCAGATAAAATAACATTAAACAATAGTAGTAGAAATTTCGGATATTACATTATAGTAGTTCTTTTGCTATACAAACATATTATTAATGCTAAATATTTTTTTATTTAGACTCGGGTTCGTTAACGTTGGTGTTTATAGTAATTTTGCTGATGTTGCTACATGACATGTTGGTATGGTGTGATTTTTATAATGTTGGTGTTTAAATTATGCTTTTCGTACATTGATGTATGTTGATTGTGATGTATGGTGGTGTATTGTACATTTGGAATAACAGGTTATCTGAACAGGTTTGGGGATTCCAAAATCTGAATATTTTTTTTTGGGTTTAGCCGACGGCATTTACACAAACAGTCAGCTAAAGTTATATTTAATAAAAAAAACACTTTACCCGACAATATTTTTGCCGTCGGGTAAAAGTTAGACATTTAGCCGACAACAACTGTGTCATCGGCTAAAATGTGTACTACTTTATCCGACAACTTGGAAACCATCGGCTAAAACCTAAATACTTTGCCGGCAACTTGGAAGCCGCCAGCTAAAACCAAAATATTTTAGCCGACAACTTTTACGTCGTCGGCTAAAGGTGAACTTTAGCCGACGACCTTCTGTATTTGCCATCGGCTAAGGTTTAGCCGACCGACAGACTTTTAGCCGACAACTGAACACTTTAGCCGACGGTTTTTGACTTTAGCCGATGACTTTTTGCTGTCGGCTAAAGTATAAACATGGATAGTGATTTATACCTTCATTGAAGAAGAACTTCGGTCGTGTAAGATGATGATGAACTCGTCTGAAAGCTTGAATGGCTCCAACAACAGATATGCATTGTCTCTACTTCACATTTGTCGTATGAATCACCGGAAAAAGTCACCTTCTTCCTTGTACCCCAAGGGTCGATGGCTAGCTCATTCAAAAGGGGGGGAGCTTTCTATTTTCTCTCTCTTGGCAGCTAACATTTGATGTTTAAGAACCTTGTTCATGAGGAGGAGGTGAAGATACTCACCTTTGGTATTTAAACCCTGTGAAAGGCTTCTAAAAACCCGCCCCACAAGATCCAATTCAGCTGCCCCCCATGGGACTAGTCTCGGGCCATCTTAAGTTTATACACTAAGCTCAATTGGTCTGGCGAGAATTATTTCATTTAAATCGAGTAATATAATTAATCAATTATATTAATACTTTATAATTAATAAATAATTTCATTAAAAATTATTTAATTAATTAAATGCTTGAGTTGGCAAATTAAAGTAATTACCCATTAATCTAATTAAATTCACTCCACCGTCATAATTTATCCAATAAATTTAATTTGACATTCAATTTCTAATATTTACATAGAGAGAATTATCTCATATTAATTCGTCGTATATCATGTGAATGAGGATTGGAGATTTAATGAGGAAATTTTTTACGCGACTCCGTAGGTTCGTCTTAATTAGCAATGAGAGGATCCATAGCTCACGAATAAACATGATTTTTGCAAATAATTCAAGGTTTATTTATTTCATATCTCATAGTAAATTATGCTTAAACCTAGCATTTTGTGTTTAAATTTCAATATAATGATATGTCACGTGTTGCTTGTTTTGAAGAAAAGTTTGTGATGTTTATGCATAATTAAGATTAATGAGTATGATATAAATTCAAGATCATTAGATCTTGATAACAAGCACACCACTACCTTCAGTAAGATAATCAACCTACTCCAAGTGGCTGAGAGGTATAACGACGTGTTACTGAGCAACAATGTTAGGCCCACCGAGGCAAAAGAAATCCTTAGGCTAACTATGGCAAAGTGAAGGATGGAAAGAACCCCAATGAACAGGGGACTAGATGTGGCAGGCGTCGTGGTTGAGGACATGGGAGTTCTTCTAATATAATGTGAAAACTTGGTGCTTCTGGCTCAGCTATCTAAGGGAATCGAAAAGCAGATACCCTACCCTTCGCCCCTAAGTTCAAGTTGGCATTGAGTCGTGCTATCATTGTGGAGATATTGGACATTAGTACAAGAACTGCTATATAATCAAGCAAGTCGCAGCTCACTACAACAAATATAGAGGGTCTAAAGAAATGGAAGCTCACCGTAAGGAGCAGGATGATCTAGCCAATTAGCCTAGTGTCAATTTCACAGTACTGATTGTTGTATTGAGTCATACGATCCACAGTCTATAGAGACACCCCTTTATGATTAAATTCTAGAATTATGTTTACTTCCTCGTTTAAATTTGGTATAGTTGCCTCAAGACAATTGTGTTGGTGTTTTCTTCTCAATAATGGTGTGATGTAACTTTGATTTTCGAACAAAATACTAATATTACTTAAATTGCATTCTTAGCTTTATTCAAGGTACTGAATATTACTTGAATGCTTATTTTTTGATTTTTTCTCTCATTGAAGGAATGAACAGAGGAGAACTTGAATGTTCTTAAAAATACACTTATATTCGTCGAATTAGTCATCTGCCAAACCTCGGTAACTACGATGACTTGTTCCTACCAACTCATCAAAGAGCAAGGTAATGCCCAATTCGCCATGCCTAAACGACACTCTCTTCTAAATGATCGATGCTCCATATGCACCTAAAGCCCCTCGAACCTTACTTAGCTTTAATGATATACCGATGTTCTATATGCACATAGAGTCCCTCGAACCTTAGCTTCAATGATATACCAAAGATTAGTTTTCATGTTAAAATACATTATGGGAATGGAATATAGTTTCTTTATCACTTCTAGTTAATGTGGGTGTAAACACATTTTAGAAAAATACATGAGTTAATCTAGTGGACTGTGTAACGCCCCCAAGATATTCACGATATGTCACAGTACCGTGAATCCCTAACTGGGACCCACAAGGCTAATTTCGTAGACAATAAATTCCAAACCTTCAATATTATAATAACAATATCCAAACCATAGTCAACCAATCGAATCAACCGACGAAAACTCCAATGACAATACACAATAACTCAAGAAACAACAATTTCAACACAATTAAATAGAAAGAACAATTCCTATGGTACTCGAGTACCAACTAACAATTTATGACAAAATAATCCAAAAAGACAAGACTCGAAGAAGATAACATGATTCATCACTGTATCATGCCTGGTCGTAATCGTCGTACTGCCTCGGTGCTTGCTCGCTCGAATTCTTCATACCTAAAATATATGAAATGAATTTCTCCCGAATGAAGTTAGCCGTGGAATAGCTAGTGCAAGTAATACAAATGAAACCTCACATCTTATACATTAAAGTACATGCATCAATATTTTCAAAAGCCAAGATAATGATTTCCGAAAATGCAATATCCATAATATGCCATAGTAGTATAAATTCTCATGATTAACCATGGACCCAACCTTGAATGGATCCCTCTGAGGCCCCATCGGACCCTCCCCGGAGTGGTTAACCCCAATGTTCATGGACCCAACCTTGCGTGGATCCCTCCGACGTCCCCTCGGACCCTCCCGGAGTAAACGTACATACTTTCACACTCATATACAGTACTTTTCACATTTAAGAATGTAAGTTCCGTAAGAATTATTTTGAGACATGTTGGGATGTTCCGATACAGTATACGATCACAACTGAAGGAACTCGATGACTTTGAACCTAAGCAATCCGTAAAACAACTATCAACAAAAATACGATTGGAATAGGAACTAATATACACCCGAAAATCCTGCCTACAGATCATGTAATCTATCCGTATAACATATAGAGGGTGGATCACAACCAAACCCTCTCGATTTCACAATCATAAACTAAACCATAATTTCGTAGGGGAAACATCTATCGGGGATAGATAAATCATGCAAATCATGATTATATGAATAAATCGAAAAGAAACGGAGGAAAATAGCAAAAACCCCCCAATTCCCAAAATTTAGGGTTCTGAGAAAGATTACCTCGATTTGAAGGAGAAAGAAGGTTGAACGATGATTAAATCACGTTAGTAACTCAGAGATGAGGTTGGATGATGATATCCCGACCAACTCCCATCTATGGAATCGCCCAAATCTTCGCCCAGAGGAAAGAAGTGAGAAAATGGGAAGAAAAAATGCGACTGCCAAGTTTTATACCCGCAGAGGTACACGACCAGACACGTACGACCTAATGCTCGTGCGTGACTCGTGCGTAGATTTAGTATCACAACAAGTCAGGGACGCACAATCAATTTTCTCATGCATCTGCCCGTGCATCAGGTTGTGCGAACCCACTGTCCAGCTTCTGTTGTGGCACGTGAGCAAAGTACGAGCACCAGATCGTGTGTCAGCTCGTGCGTGCCTGCCAGATACAGGAGCTAGCTGCTAAGCTATGCCGTCTCGCTGCCTCGATCGTCTGCACTCGCACCGAAGCTAACATGCGATGGAGTGCTAACATAGAGTTTCCAAATATGAAATCAAGCATAAAATAACCACAAGATTCCCACCATCAGAAGGTACGGAAAAATAAATACAAAATCACACGCCCAAAACTTTGAGAAATTACAAAACGGCCCAACATCCGAAATTCACGATTCGATATCGAACAATAATACTAAGGCTCACAACACGCCTAAGTATGTTATTAGAACTTAGAGGAACAATGAAATGACCGTTCCGGAAAAGATTTACAAGAATCGAACCAAAGCACGATAAAGTTACCACATTACTCGGGTTCGTTAAAAACAACTTCGAAATCCGTTCAAATGACAAAGAGTGTAGAACAAAATAGTTCCAAAATATCGAAATGGTTACAAGAGAGTCGTCGGAAATAGGAAAAATTCTAAAAATAGAAATTACTAAAAATAGAAAAATCTCGGGTATTACATTCTCCCCCTCTAAAAATAAGCTTCATCCCAAAAATTAAGAGATGAATAATTCAGGATATTTAGCATGCATGCTATCTTTGGTTTCCCAACTCGCTTCTTCAACTCCATGTCTCGACCACTGCACTTTAACCAATGGAATGGTTTTGTGCCGAAGTTATTTTTCGCGATGTTCAAAGATCTTCACCGGTTTTTCTTCGAATGTGACATCATCCGCTATCTCAATATCCCCATAATCAATGATGTGGCTCGGGTCCAAGACATACTTTCTCATCTGAGAAACGTGAAACACGTTATGAACGTGACTCTGAGCTGGAAGTAGCGCCAATCGGATAACACCGACTCTGTCTAGAATCTCAAACGGCCCAATGTCCTCGGACTAAGCTTCATTTTCTTCCCGAAATGGAAAACTCCCTTCGTCGGTGATACCTTGAGCAGAACATGATTACCCACTTCAAACTCATGGTTCGACGACGAATATCAGCATAAGATTTTTGTCGACCTTGAGCAGTCAACAACCTGTCTCTAATGATAGAAATTTTCTCCTTAGTTTCCATAAACATATTCGGTTCCATCCCAACTAACTCTGAGGCCTCATCCCAACAAAGTGTGGATCTACAGCGCCTACCATACAGTGATTGGAAAGGTGCCATTTTGATTCATGCATGCCAACTATTATTATCGTTAAACTCGACCAACGGTAAATGAATCCCAATCACAGCTCCAATCTAGAGCATACGCCCGCAACATATCCTATAATGTCTAAATCATCCGTTCGGTTTGACTATATCATTGTGGATGGAAAGATGTACTTAACCTCAACTCGGTACCCAAAGCCTGATGGACCGACTGCCAAACATGCGACATAAAATGGCCATCCTGGTCTGAAATAATCGTCTTAGTCATACCATGCAATCTCACAATCTCTGCTATAAAATACCCGAGCCAGCCTCTTCGATCCCCACATATCCTTAATACCAATAAAGTGTGCCGACTTGGTTAATCGATCGACGATCACCCAAATCATACATTCCAGCTTTAGTCCTCGACACCCTAATGATAAAGTCCATTGAGATATCTTTCCACTTTTACTGGGGAATAGGAAGCGATTTCAATGGCCTAGCTGGTCGTTTATGCTCGATTTTAACTTTTGGTAAGTTAAACACTGTAATATAAACTCCGTGACATCCTTCTTTATATTATTCCACAAAAAATACTTCTTAAGATCTTTGTACATCTTACTCGTCCCGGGACGTATTGAGTAAGGCGCAGCATGGGCTTCTTGAAGTATTCTCTGCCTCAACTCTAAATCATTCGGAACATAAAGTCTTCCGTGGAATCTCAAAATACTGTCCTCATAGACCATAAAACCAGGGGCTTTCCCCTTTTGCACATCCGCCTTCAGTTGAATGATCATCGGGTCATTCATCTGCTTCCCCTTGATCTCATCAACGAAGGACGAAGTAATCCCGAGAGTACACAACTGACCCTGCACTTGTTGAATCCATACCTCGATCACTCCCGTCGAATCTTCACTTGAGGTGTGAAGCATATGAAGTGATACCGGCTTCCAGCTCAACGCGTATGTAACAACATTGGCTTTTCCTAGATGGTAAAGGATCTCCAAGTTGTAGTCCTTTATCAACCCCAGCCAACGAACCTGTCTCATATTCAGGTCCTTCTGGCTGAAAATATATTTAAACTCTTATGGTCGGTATAAATCCGGCATGAAGAACCATATAAATAGTGGCACCAAATCTTTGGTGCGAACACGACTGCATCCAACTCCAGGTCGTGAGTAGGATAATTCATTTCGTACGGATTCAACTGTAGCGATGTGTTCGCTATATTTTTAACTATCCACAAGTGTACGAAGTAAATGTAGAAAGTGGCGAGCAAGGTCGTATTCCACAGAGACTAATTATTCTTATTTTATTAATTACTAGATTATAATGGGTCCCAATTTTATCTAGACGATTGGTAATTAGATGAACGATTATATAAACGGTAAAAAGAATAAAACTAAATTCAACGAGTGTCACTAATCGAATCAAAGATGATTTTAAGAGTTTTAAAAGATATATTCCAAGTCTAGGTTTCCATTGATTACCAAGTGTAGTCGGGATTGATTTCAAAGAGTTCTATGCGCGTTCCCAAAATAATAATCACAACAATATCTTAAAGTCCCTCTCAAGATGGATGAAACGTAGATTACCTATAACAACGTCTTCGTATATTATAAATTATCTAACTCCAAATGCTTACAAGATTAAAGATCATCATAGATTATCACCGGTTTCTCAATCTCGTAATTAACTATGTCAAATACTCAAAACTTATTAATGCCCTCTTCTCTTGAATTATGAGCAATTAAGTTAAACATGTAAAAACATTGATCAAGTGTTCTAACATGAATCAAAACTAAGTATTTGAAAAAGAAATCACAATATATATATATATAATCAATCATTCAAAACCATAGTGAATCAACGTACTCACATGCCCAGAATCTAACAAGTTTAGCCGGACATGGTAATAAGATAAAGATCAATAATCATCAATTTTCATCATGTTCAAGCTAAATAAAACAACAAAATGAGTAAAAGACACGAAGAAGATAAAACTCGGATGATATCTTGAGTGGTCTCGATTCAAGCCTTGAAGTGTTCTTGAGGCGTTCTTCCTTGTGCCTTGCCAAAATCTCCTTCCTTTGGTGTATTTTTCTCTCAATGTCTTGTTTTTCAACTCTCTCCAACTCTCTCTTCTGAATTTCTAAGTCCAGTCAAGGACCCTTTTATGAAGCCAAAAACACCATTTTTCTTGTTCAAACGTCAATCAAGGTGATTATGTCAGAAAAGTGACTCAACTGTATCAAATGACATGGCCCGTGTCGAAGTGCCCTAGAAATGGCAGAAACGTCTGGCAGTGTAACTTGGTCGGATTCTTGGCTGTGTTAGTAGACACGGTCGAGTTGTTTTGACACAGCCGAGGCCGTGTTGTTCTGTTCTGACCCCGTTTTTCAGTCTTTTTCTGCTCGATCTTTCATTCATGCATCGCTTGATATGTATCGGGGGTTGCGACTTCATTCATACTTGATAATGGCCTTAACAACATCTATAAAATCAACCAAACATACCCAAGTGTGATCGAGTCCAACAAACACAATTTAAGCACAAACAACACAATTCTACATATTTTAGGATCTTAAAATCCGAAAAAACCCTATAGAAACATGTGTAAAAATGTATGTTAACAAAATCCCCCAAAGTTAAATGTTGATCATCCCGAACAATACACTTTAAAATAACCACTTTTAAGGGAACTCATCCCTCAACACGTCTCAAAGGATCATTTTGAAAATTCGTCAATACGCCTCGAGTAATAAATAAGTCGAGTTCTTTATAGTATTCAAATCTCCGGAGTGCTTCCTTAACATCTTAACCAATACTTGAAAAATATAAACCTCACTAGTCAAGTGTTTTCACTCACTCTCAAAGTGTATAAAGGGACTTGTATACGCTCAAAACTCATTCAATGAAATAAGAATCTCCATAATCTTGCCAATCGTCTACATCTCTACCACTATTTTGTGCATGCAAGTTTGTGAATAAAAAAGGACTTCAATGGTTCTAATGTAGGCTTTTTTTTTGGCGTATGATAGATATGGATTAGGTGACTTGACTTGAGATAATTAGAACTAAATCACCAATAATCACTTCGCTCCACTAAGTACTTAGAAGCTCAAAATTTTATTTAGAATTTGCTTCTTTCAACCCCTTAATATATAATAATCATAATAAGTGCTTATGATAGTGAAAATCACAACCTTATTCCTCTTTATTGACCCATTTATTTTTATTGTCCATTAATATGGGTAATTTATCCTAGTAAACCCAGTGTGACCCTCCATATAATGGACAACATCATCATGATAATCACAATATTTTTTTTATCTTCAAACTTATTTTGATATATCATTGTGAACCAAACCTAATCTTGAATTTAAACAATCTTCCCTATTCGCCTCCAGACATGTTATTTCATCCTTTTACCAATTAATTCTAACAAGCTCAATTATAGGAAAAAAGAATTTAAAGGAACGGAAAGCTCATTATATGGCTAACAAAAAATAGGCTTTAGGCTCAATTGGGCTAACTAGGGAATTAACAATTGTCGGGTTGGCCAAAAAGATTGAAGGACTAAATCAAAAACCGTCTAAAATTATTTTCACTCATTTTCACACACTTGTAGTTTCAAATAAGATACCAAGGTAAGTTCTAGATTCTTACAACACGAATGGCACACTCAACAACAAAACTTGCATTTTCGATGATGCACAAAGGCTCAAAAGCTCACAAGTCTAACATTCGTTCATATTTTCAAGATATTAAACCACTTATTTAATTTCTACACCCTTTTGATTATCTACAATTTTTCCTTGTCAAATTATCCTCAACTAGCATATCAAATAACAACAAAAATCCTGAGGTATTCAAGACAAAAGTTCATTCTTCCGAGTTTCATCAAAGTACATGATACTCAAAAATAAATAAAAAGCACACCAAAAATAAAAACTAAAAGGCAAACCAACTCAAAAAAACACACCAAAAGTCGAAAATAAAAAACAAACAAAGAAAAAACAACAAAAAAGTATTTCTTGACCCAATCTCTCCCCCAAACTTGAATTAAAGAATATACGCATGAAGGGGGTATAGTAGGAAATACTTACAACTGGTTCTACTGATGGGGTGGAGGGAAGTGGCCCTACTGGACATGCCACTCATGCATCTGTTTCAATATAGTCAACATCTCGTCCTGTCTCCGTCGGGTCTCCTCTTGGAAGGCCACAAACTCCTCTCTAAGTGTCGGACAAGATGGAGCATGTCTTGCTTCGGCCTGTCTGGATGTCTCGAGCCGATCCCTAAGAATTTATTCTTCATCGCCATACGGACCTCTCTCATAGGCCTCCTATTCTTCTATCCGCTCGGATCTATCCACCATGCGTCGAGGTCGAACACTACGGGCAAGAGGTCTTTGACTTGGGGAGACCAAGCCTACTGCGATCCAGGCTGATTTGTGTGCGTCCGTGGCTATCTGTAAATTTTCCAAGTCCCGAATACTATCAATTATCGTCAGAGGCGTATTCGGTAGAAGGAAATGATCATTATCATTTTGAAAGAATATTGGACGCGAGTCGTAATCTAAGATATTCATTATTTTCATTACAGATATGGATAAAAGCTTGTTTCCTGGCAGGGGGGGTTCTTTGGTCCAATTGTATATTATAATGAAGTGCAACAGGGGTAATCAAACCCCCTATCTAAATCTCCCCCCTCGACTTCATAGCCACATCCTCAAAATGCTCAGCTAGCATTGCCCCGGTTGCCGGACTTGTCCCATCGAGCATGTGTGTCAGAATATATAATTATCGCTGGGTAATCGGCCCTGTTTCTTTTCGACCATAAATTGTATTTGCAATCACTTTATGAAGATATCGGAGTACTGATTGCGAATACATGATCCTTTGGCTGAATTCGAGATATAAGGCCGTGCTTCGCTCTCTGGGTATTCAACCATCGCTCTCCAGTAGTTTCGCACTTGAATTTATTTATGAGGAATTCTCCTTCCTTTCATGTACCATAAATATTCTCCAACTCTATGGTAGATAATCTCTCATTTTCATTGTTCAGTCGGAATGTGATCGTGATAGGTTCACGAGTAACCGGATCTCTTGTAATTGTTAGAGAACTTAGAAACTCCAATGTGAGGCATTTGTAAGTGGGACATTGTTGCGTCATCATCCAATCCCACATGACCCTTTCTAGGAATTTTAGCACGTCGTCCTTGATCCCCATTGTTGTCATGCGATCATTGACGGGCCATCGAGTGAGAAGTACTTTTTTCTGGCCCAACATCGCCCACCGAGCTTGTCGTATCTCCAGGAGATCAATTCCATTGGTTTTTGTGTTTCAACAGCCCCTTGGGCCAGTACTCTCGCCGGTTGGTCAGTTTCAACCGTTTGTCTCCCTTGTCCCTTTTTGGCATTACCTCGTCCTCGTTGTCCTTTAGCCATTATTCCTGCAAAAAATTTCAATTACCATTGTTTTCAATTGTTTTAAATATTCTATCATGGCTCAATGATTCTCAATAAGATTTTCTCCCGCAAACTTATAGCAAATTACATATTCACCCCAAAATTTCAATTGATAATCCAAAATAAGCACCATGTAAAATTGATAACACCAATATTCTTAAAACAAGTAACGTATACAACATCTTTTTATGGACAAGAATTCCCAATTTGTAATTAAATTTCAAGAAAATCGAATTTCATGAAAATTTCCCAAAAAAAATCAACATGAACCCTAGATTAATCAAGAATTCACAATTCAGACAATATTAGCATGCTCATCGACAAGAATCAATCCTCTAAAATCGGAAAACATACCTTAAATTCGGAGCAAATGATGGAGAATTTGAAAAAAATAAAATTCTTGAGTTTTTCCTCCAAAACCCTTCTAGAAGCACTTAAATGATTGAATGGTGATACAATTGTGAATTCTTGTTTCTTTGCTTGATTTTTCAAAATTTTCCTTTTGAAAATAAATATTGGAAGAAGGAGTTATGGGGAATTAGGGATTGGGAGAAAGAAAAAATTCGGGAAGGAGATGAAGTGAGGGACACGGCCGAGTGTCCCTTTTATAAGGCCCGTCTCATACCTGCCCCGGAAATGTAAAACTGACTGCCCCTATGACATGGCCCGTGTCATTTAACACGGTCGTGTCATACCCGTTTAGTCAGATCTTGTGTCATACCTGCACAGAAAGTGTAAAACTCTCTGCCACCTCGACACGGTCGAGTCACGCCTGTTACTCCATTTTTGATTTCCGGGGTCATTTTTCTGCATCTTAGACACCCACAGTTGAACCGATCAGTTCCACACTAAGTAAAAATAAGTAATAAAAATAAAATAACTAAATAAATAAAATACTAATAACAAAAATAAACTAACGAAAAACTAAAACCGTTGGGTTGCCTCCCAATCTGCACTAAGTTTAACGTCTTCAGCCAGACGCTTGTTTCCTTCATC
This sequence comes from Orobanche coerulescens, assembly GCA_033398695.1. Lineage (NCBI taxonomy): Eukaryota > Viridiplantae > Streptophyta > Magnoliopsida > Lamiales > Orobanchaceae > Orobanche > Orobanche coerulescens. The sequence continues at coordinate 125,038,192 of CM065812.1, read as the reverse complement.
CAGGATCATTCGACGAGCTCTTACAATTCAGCGTACGTGCAATTTTATCGGGAGGTTCTCCATTTGTCAATCCATCAAATCGACGGGTCATGAAAAATACGCCATCTTCACCATGCATCCTAATCGTCAATTCTCCTCGTTCCACATCAATTAATGCTCGTGCAGTGGCTAAGAACGGACGTCCCAGTATTACAAGACCATTTTGCTTCCAATCATAATCAAGCACTATGAAATCAATGGGGAAGCTGAACTTATCAATCTTTAAAAGTACATCCTCCGCAATTCCCCTTGGATAAGCCAAAGATTGATCTATAAATTGTAAGTTCACCGTAGATGGCGTCAATTCTACCAATCCAAGTATCCTGAAAATAAATAAAGGCAATATATTTACACTTGAACCATGATCACACAATACATCATTTAATAAACAACCCGAAATAGAGCAAGGAATTGAAAACCCCCTGGATCCTTAAGCTTTTGGGGTAGGCGCTCCTATTCTTTTTTCTTTGACGCCATGGCTTGCAAGAAAACCTCAAAAAATTTCTTCTCCTAGATATGCTCAATATTGTACCGATCCTTCACCTCATTAATGAAAACTATCAAATCAGCTTTATTAGATAACACGTTCGCATCTTCATCTTCATTCTCTGATTCTGGTAGCTCTTCATTCACACTATACGGAAAAATAGCATTGCACTGTGCTTTTAGGTTCTCCTCGGTGTTGCTTGGAAATTGGCCCTTTTGATGTTGGCTCTCTACGATCTTATCCAATTGACCGATTTGCATTTCTAGGTTTTTCATTTGAGCTCTAACAGTAGTTGCTACAATTTTTAATCCGATCAAGCTTCTCTTCATCTCGTGTGAACCGGATCCTTGTCTCCATCATAAAACTGGCCAAAATATTCTCCAGATTAGAAGTAGGCTTCGATTCCTCAATTATTTCACCATTTGATACTTTGAAACCTATTAGCGGTTGCAACACATTTCTCGGATTCCCGTAGCTAATATTTTCGTTATTCCTATTGGAAAGATGATAAAATCCTGGATGAGGATTATTCCAATAATTATTGGAATTATGATTATTGATGTAATGAGCCTCCTCCAAAGGGTCGGGTGGTGGTGCACTTCTTTTGGGGGTTACTTTTTCATTTGCGCTCTTTGTCAAAACTCCCAATGGTTGGTCAAAATCGACATTTATGCAGTCAAAGCCTTCATAGGATCTGAGTCTGGAACTTCAGCCACTCTACGCATATTAGTCCTCTATGTAGGCCATTAGTAGCTATTCATGGCCATCTCCTCGATCAATTCATATGCTTCCTCATCACTTTTGGCTAGTAGTGATCCTCCGGCCGATGCGTCAACAAGTTTCTCGTCTCTTCGGCCAACCTATTGTAAAAGAAACACATTTATTGGTCTTCTGGAAAACCATGACGAGGACATCGTCTTAACAAATCCTTGAAGCATTCCTACGCCTCATATAACATTTTTGAGTCCATTTCTTGGAACTGCATGATTTCGCTCTTCAATCTCATGGTCTTGTTGGGCGGGAAGAATTTTAATAGCAAGGGTTCCAAGCCAATTACGAGCCTTCTGTCTCAAGGAGAACGGAAATACCTTCAATCTTATTGCATCATTTGGCATCCCATTCATTTTGATGGTATCACAAATCTGAATAAAGTGGAATAAATGGGCGTGCAGGTCCTATGTGGCAAATCCCCCAAACTGATTCTGTTGAACCATCGATATTAATGAAGGCTTCAATTCAAAATTGAGGGCGTTGATAGGAATATGAGAAATTACCATATAATTTTGGCCAATCTTCGGCTGAAATCCGTCCCGAATGGATTGAACCCGCACTACGGGATGCTCAGCCTATACGCCTCCATTATTTAGATTGTGGGCTGTTGTATTATCATTTTCCGTGTTAGCAATCATGTCTCCCGCTCTCTCCATTTCGTCAAATAGATCCCTTCGTAATTTTCGTGCAGCAACACTTATTCTTCGAGAAAATGTCTCTACTTCGGGAATAAAGTTTTCCAAAGATTCTCGAGATGAGCGGGTGTTCATGTACGTCCTGCAACACGACCAAAAATAATACGAAAGTAACAAAAGAAAACATAACAAAAAAATTTTCTAAAGTAAGACCGAAAACACTTATCCTAACATCAACACTAATAAAAATAAATTAGTACCCGAGAACAGCACCAAAAACTTTTCTGCTATGTTTTTAACTATCCACAAGTGTATGAGTAAATGTAGAAAGTGGCGAGCAAGGTCGTATTCCACAGAGGCTAATTATTCATATTGTATTAATTACTAGATTATAGTGGTCCCAATTTTATCTAAACGATCGATAGTTAGATGAATGATTATCTAAAAGGTAAAAAGAATAAAACAAAATTCAACAAGTGTCACTAATCGAATTAAAGAGAATCTTAAGAGTTTTAAAAGATAGATTCCAAGGCTAGGTTTCTGTTGATTACTAAGTTTAGTCAGGATTGATTTCAAAGAGTTCTATGCGCGTTCCTAAAATGATAATCATAACAATATCTTAATGTCCCTCTCGAGATGCATTAAAATGTAGATTAAACAACCTATACAATATGTTCGTCTATTATAAATTATCTAACTCTAAATGCTTATAATATTAATGATCATCATACTTTATCACCGATTTCTCAATCTCGTAATTAACTATGTCAAATACTCGAAACTTATTAATGCCCTCTTCTCTCGAATTACGAGTAATTAAGTTAAATATGTAAAAACATTGATCAAGTGTTCTAACATGAATCAAAACCAAGTATTTGAAAACGAAATCACAATATATATATATAATCATCAATCCTTCAAAACCAACATACTCCCATGCCCGGAATCTAACAAGTTTAGTCGGACATGGTAATAAGAGAAAGATCAATAATCATCATGTTCATCATATTCAAGCTAAATAAAACAACAAAATGAGTAAAATATAGGAAGAAGATAAAACTCGAATGATGTCTTGAGTGGTCTCGATTCAAGCCTTGAAGTGTTCTTGAGGTGTTCTTCCTTGTGCTTTGCCAAAATCTCCTTCCTTTGGTCTATTTTCCCTTCAATCTCTTGTTTTTCAACTCTCTCCAACTCTCTCGTCTGAATTGTTCCTTCTAAGTCCAGTCAAGGACCCTTTTATCAAGCCAAAAACACAATTTTTCTTGTTCAAATCGTGTTCAAATGTCAATCAAGGTGATTACGCCAGAAAAGTGACTCGACCGTGTCAAATGACACGACCCATGTCGAAGTGCTCTAGAAATGGCAGAAACATCTGGCAGTGTAACTTGATCGGGTTCTTGGCCGTGTTATTTGACATGGCCGAGTCAATTTGACATGGTCGAGTTAGTAGACACGACCGAGTTGTTTTGACACAACCGAGGTCGTGTTGTTATGTTCTGATCCTTTTTTTCAGTCTATTCGGCTCGATCTTTCGTTCATGCATTGCTTGATATGTATCGGGGGTTGGGACTTCATTCATGCTTGATAATAGCCTTAAAAACACCTATAAAAGCAGCCAAACATACTCAAGCGTGATCGAGTCCAACAAACACAAATTAAGCACAAACAACACAATTCTACACATTTTAGGATCTTAAATCCGAAAAATCCTATAGAAACATGTGTAAAAATAAGTGCTAACACGACGCAAAAGCTATCGGCTTCTCGTGTTGCATGAGTACGCACCCGAGTCCCTGGCTCAAAGCATCATCATAAACCGAAGACCCACCGTTCCTTTGAGGCACGGCCAAAATCGGCGCCTTAGTCAAACGCCTTTTCAGATCCTCAAAACTCTGTTGCCCCTCATCATTCCATTCGAACTTTTCGGACTTCTGGAGTAATTTTGTAAGCGGTCGAGCAGGTTTGGAGAACTCCTCGATGAACCGACAACAGTACCCAGCAAGACCAAAAAAGCTACGAACTTTCTTCACGTTCTTAGGCGGTGCATAATCTAACATTACCTCGATCTTCTTGGAATCTACACGAACCCCTTTAGCCAAAATCACATGTCCGAGAAACATAACTTCCTTCAACCAAAATTTACATTTCGAGAACTTGACTTTAAGACGATGGGCTCTCAGAATCTCCAACATCAATCGCAAATGTTGCGCATGCCCTTCGTCATTATGAGAATATAGTAAGATATAGTCGATAAAGATGACTACACATTTATCAAGATGCTCGATAAATATCTTATTCATCAGCTGCATAAATACTGCCAGCGCATTGGTTAGCTCCAATGGCATAACTACAAACTCATAATGTCTATACCTCATCCAATAAGTGAACTTAGGAATGTCGGACTCCTTCACCCGGAGCTGATAGTATCCATATCTCAAGACGATCTTCGAGAATATTGTAGCTCCTTGTAACTGGTCAAACAAATCATCGATGAGAGGCAAGGGATATTTATTCTTAATGGTCACTTTGTTCAGTTTATGATAATCGATACATAAATGCAGTGAACCATCTTTCTTCCTCACGAACAAGACCGGCGCACCCCAAGGTGAGGCTCTAGGCCTAATATACCCCTTCTCCCACAACTCCCCAACTGACTCTTCAACTCCTGCATTTTCGAAGGTGCCATGCGATACGGAATCTTAGAAATCAGGGCCGCACTTTGTTCTAAGTCAATCGCGAACTCAATCTCACGTTCTGGTGGTAGTCCAGGCAAATCATCTAAAAAGAACCCGAAAAATCATTCACCACTGTAATCGAGGCAAGTTCAACTCTCCCGTACTCTGCTCTCACGACGTAACACCAGTAACCCATACAACCTTCTTTAAGGAGTTTTGCCACCTTCATGGCGCAGATTATAAGTTTCTGACTCCTCATATGTACCGCAAATGAATGCTCGGTGCCGTCCTCAGCCAACATCAAAATAACTCTTGTGCGATAATTCATTATCACTCCATGTCAATTAAGCCAGTCATCACCAAGGATCAAATCCTCATCGATGATGTCCACGACGATCAAATTCGAAAGCCATACTCTCTCTGCGATTCTCACTGGACAATTGCTAACCTCCCTATCGCCCACAATTATAGGTGTTTAGTGGTTCAGTTCGAACCGATGAACCGACAGTTTTGAACCGTTAACCGCGGTTCGATTCAAAACAAGAACCGTCAATCATTTTGAGACGGTTCGGTTCTAGTTCGGCATTTTGATGAACCACGAACCGGTGGTTACCGACGGTTTTTTAGAACAAAAAAATTGAATTTTTGAATTTCAAAACCATTGCTCCGAACCGCCGGTTCAAACCGGAACCGGCTGTTCCCAACGATCATAAGGGATTTTTTTTAAATACATTTAAACACCTACAAATACCCCCTTATTACCCTCCATTTTTCTCACACCAATTCTAAGTATCTATCTACTTTCTTTCTACATTCTAATTTCTATTCTCTCAAGTATTACACTATTAATTGCAAAAAATATGTCAAGTGGCCAATTCAATTGGGGAAAGGGAAAGTCTATCACCGGTATTCCTCGATGAGGAAGAGGTGGTGCTAGTGGTAGTGGTATTCCTACTCATACTCCAAGTTCTACTTCTATTCCAAGTCCGAATTTTGGAGATTATGTTCCCGAAGAATTAACCGAGGAACAAATCAACCAAATGTTTGAAGCCTTAAAATCGATTCATAATATTGAGGATGATGAAGGTGATGAGAAACCAACAAAACCAAAACAAAGGAAACCGTCCGAGCTCAAATCTCCAATATTTGCGGTGCATTATTCAAAAATGGACGATGTTACCTCCGATCCCGATTATTTCTTGGCCAAGTGCAACTATTGCGAGAAATCTTACAAGTTTAAAAAATTAGGAGGTTACGAGAAACTAAATGGCCATATACAAAGACAACATATCGACAAAATTGGCATAGAGTCTAATCAAACCCAACTTCGAGGTACGACGACGTCATCTAATGCCCTCAATCAAGCTACTAGTTCTTTATTTAAATTTAATCCAATTACCGCTAGAAAAGAATTAGCTAGATTTGTTTGTGGTAAATCTCTTCCTTTTAACTTTGTCGACGACCAAATGTATGAAAATTTTACTCAACTAAGTTTTAATCCTGCTAGTAAAAAAGTTTCACGCTCTACTGTAACTCGTGATATTAGAAAAACTACTAGCGAGGCAAAAATAATTTTAGCTAACATGTTTTTAAAACTAGCTCATAAAGTTTGTATATGCTCCGATTCTTGGAGTGATCATTGGCAAGCAAATTCATATATGGGAATTACTTGTAACTGGATTGATGATTCTTGGACTATGCAAAAACGTCTAATTAGTTTTAGAGAGTTTAATACGACACATACCGTCCAAAATATTTTGCATAAAATTCATACAATTTTATCTGAATATAATTAGTACAAAAAGAATTTCAATTTTTTTTATAATGCTAGCTCCAATTAGAATCACTTATTTCAGTATGTGAGCCATATCTTGGTGGTAAATTTTTTCATGTTAGGTGTATTTGTCATGTTCTTAATTTATGTGTTCAAGATGGTTTAACTGTTTTACAAGAAGCATATTCTCCTATCCGTGAAGCAATGATGTATTTAATTAGATATTCTTCTCTTGGTAAAATATGGAGGAGATATTGCATAAAAATAATAGGCATCCAATTTTTTTTCAAAAGATGTGCCAAATCATTGGAATTCTACTTATAATTTGTTAAAGGATAGTTAGGAATATCGTATTGCATTGTGTAATTTTTACAATGAAGAACAAGTACCCATTTGCTTATTGCCAAGTCAATGGGATAAGCTCTCTAGTTTAATGGCACTTTTAAAAAAAATTAAAGAGGCAACTGAGTCTTTGTCCCAGTGTTTATTATTCCACTTCTACACTTGTTGAACATTGTGTTAAAATTGTACTTGTAGTCAAGTCTTTAATTAAAGTTCTCGATTTATTTGATTATATAAAATAAATGAGAGACAAATGGATAAAATATTTCACCTACATTCCTCCGATTTTTTAGTTGCTAAACTTTTAGATCCTCAAGTTAGAGAGGAAGGTTTGCTAAAATTACTTATACTTTACTACAATTATTTATTTCCTAATCCTAATCATATTCTTAATTTTATTCCTCCAAATCCTAGCGATTGTGTTCAAAGTGCAAAAAATTCTTTATGTGCCCCTTATCGCGAATATGCTTGTAGTTATAGTGGTAGTCTTGATCTTGGTACGGATTCTACTTCTCCTGTTCACATTCCTTCTAGTAGTAGTAGTAGTAGTAGTAGTAGTAGTAGTAGTAGTAGTATATCCTTTTGGTTTCGCTATTCCGGATCTTGGTGAGTGGAATGCCTATCAAGAAGATTTATCCCGAGAATGAACAAGGTACCAAAGTAATGCATATCAAGAACTTGAAAATTATTTAACTATTTTTTATTTGCGAGCTTTAGAACGTGGACCGGATGGTAATAACAATCTTCTTAAGTGGTAGCGAAAAGGTCTACAATTTTTCCTGTAGTTGCCACGATCGCAAAGGAAATACTAGTTGTCCCTGTCTCAACAGTTTCTGTTGAACAAGCCTTTAGTGTAGGAGGATACATTCTGGATGAACGACGATATCGATTGACGCCTCAAAATCTTGAAGCCCAAGCATTATTGAATATTTGGGTGAAAGCCGAGTTACACCAACAAGAACCAAATTATAATGAACAAAAAGACAGCGATACATATGATACTGGATCTAGCAATAATTCGGTTGACTTGGATGATTGAACCATCTCCTCCCCCCTCCACTTCCTAAGATAAGTATAAGGTAAGTAAACTCCGAGGATTTTGATTTCTAAGGAAAGGGGATACGTAGGCAACTTAATACAAATATTCAAAGTTGAAATTCTTAATTTTAACTTTAAATATTTGAATTAAGCTCAAGTACATTTTTTCCTCTTCCCCCCAAAATTTAAAAATGAACTACGAGGACTTTGATTCTTTGATTTTCATTTCTAAAAATTTCAATGTTAAATACTTGAATTAAGCTCAAGTCAAATTTCAACCGGAACCAGTGGTTCAAAAAACCAGTAGTTTTGAACTGCCGAACACCTCTACCCACAGTTCTATCCCCGCTAGGCAATTTAATCATAAAAGGTTCACAAGCAGACAAGCCATCAATATTCAATTGACGCACACAATACAAAGAGATGAACGAATGAGAAGCACTGAAATCGAAAAGCACTCTAACGGGATGAGAGAGAACATAAAAGGTTCATGTAGCCACTGTAGCCTCTGGATCAACAGCTCTCCTCATCTCATAAATGTGCAGATGCGTTGAACCAGCACTGAAGACTCCCCCCTCTAACGGGTGACCCCGTCCTCTGCTCCGACCGAAACTCTGAGACGGCTGACCCACTGATGGCTTCTGAGTAACACTTGGTTCTCCGGGCTTAGGAGCGGATGTCTGAGACCCAAGTGTCTTTTCTCCATCAGCATAAAATACAGCTTTGTGGCCCGTCTGCCGCAACTATAACATTTAAAAAGGATGTAAGCTGCAATCACGGCTGATATAGCCCTATTGGCCGCATTTAAAACATGCCACGACCTGATTGGCAACACTAGGGCTGGCTCTGAAATTCCTATTACCTCCGAACGTACGGAATGAATTTCCGGATGGCTAGTTAGCCGACTGAGACCTCTGTTGGTTGTTGCCCTTACCACCAGAAAAGTTATCCAAGGTCTTCTGCTTCTTACCTTCACTTACCGTCTTTGTAGTAACGAAAGACATATCATAGGCCAATGGTTTACCCTAATACTCCTTCAGTGTAGTGCAAGCAAATCCTGCCATGTAGTGTCGAATTTTCTGCTTCATCCGCAGGTCAAAGTGACAGAGTTTATCTCTCTTCTCTCACTTGACCCTTCACATGGTTGAGATACTGATTGTACTCGATTATTGCCTGAGATACGGGAATATCCTGGGATTAGCCTCGAAAAAGGCTCGGATTCTGGCCTCTTGAACAGGCGGCGGGCAATATTCGGCCTCCACCAATTCTTTAAACTTCTCCCAAGTAGCCGCATGGTCTTGGAGTCGACTGCTTGCCACCAGCTAGTAGCTTCTCTCTTCAGAATGTATTGAGCAATTGACACTTTACGTGCCTATCGGCTTCATTGCCATAAAAACCTTGTTCATCTCATTAATCCAGCTTTCCCAACCAGTTGGGTCCGTAGGACCAATGGACTGGGGAGGGAGCATTCGGATTACATCTTGTAACCATTTTTTCGCCCTGGTATCCGCTACAGGAGGTGGGTTGTTGAGTTAAACCACCTGGGTTAAGAGAGCCATTTGGTTCGCCACTTGCTGCAATATGGTTACAACACCTACATCTGCATTATTCCCTGCGGGATTCCTATAACTGGCCGACTGGTCCTGATGACCATTGGTACTGGGATGAACTAAATTCGACAAAGTAGGAGTAGTCAAACCAGCATCAGAATTGCAGGACATGGCCACCCCACCGGCTACGCCACGCCCTCGACCGCATCCGCCTCCTCTACCAGCTGACATTCTAAAGAATGGAAATGAGAAAAAATGCACAAGTACAGTTCAGAATATAACCATCATGGTGAGTGGTTCTCCATGTTACAAAGTCTAAATACCGGGCAGTAAACACGATAAGAAGGATAAGAGAACTTACGAGTACCGGTCATACTAAGATGATGGCAGCACAATGATACTATGCTCACAAAACGATGCGACTAGACCCAAAAGACCAACAACCTAGGTATCCATAGACCTAAGATCTGATACAATAATCTGTAACACCCCAAAGATATTTAGGGTATGTCACAGCGCCGTGAATCCCTACCTGGGATCCACAAGGCTAATTTCGTATACCCCATATTCCAAACCATCAATATGACTGGGGTTAGCCGAAGAAGATGACATGATTCATCACAGTACCTTCAACCCAACATAATCCCAAAAGACAAGACTCGAAGAAGATAACATTATTCATCACAGTATCACACTCATATAGAGTACTTTTCACATTTAAGAATGTAAGTTCCATAATAATTACTTGCCTTTGAGGCATGTTGGGATGTTCCAAGACAGTATACGACCACAATTGAAGGAACTCGACGACTCCGAACCTAAACGATACGTAAAACAACTATCAACAATAATATGACTAGAATGGAAACTGGTATACGCCCAAAACCCCGCCTACGAATCATGCAATCCATCAATATAACACAGAGAGGGCGGATCACAACCAAACCCTCTCGATTTCACAAAAATTCATAAACTAAACAATAATTCCATAGAGGGAAACATCTATCGAGGATAGATAAACATACACATCTCTATGAGTAATTCGGAAAGAAACGGAGGAAAATAGCGAAAACCCCCAAAATCCCAAAATTTAGGGTTCTGTGAAAGATTACCTCGATTCGAAGGAGAAACGGGATTGAACAATGATTAAATCATGTTAGGAACTCGGAGATGAAGTTGGATGATGATATCCCGACCAACTCCCATTTGTGGAATTGCCCAAATCGCCGCTCGAAGGAAAAAAGTGAGGAAATGGGAAGAAAAAATGCGACTTCCAGGTTTTATAGCCGCAGAGGCGCACGACCAGACACGCACGACCAAATGCTCGTGCGTAGATTTAGTATCACAACAAGTCAGGGACGCACGACCAATTTGCTCGTGCGTCTGCCCATGCAAGTTGGGTCGTGCGAACCCACTATCCAGCTTCTGTTGTGGTGCACGAGCACTACCTTGTGTCTCAGCTCGTGTGTGCCTGCCAGATGCAACAGCTAGCTGCTAAACTATGTCGTATCTCACTGCCTCGATCGTCTGCACTCGCACCGAAGCTAACATGCGATGGAGCGCTAACATAGAGTCTCCTAATATGAAATCGAGCATAAAATAACCACATGATTCCCACCATTCGAAGGTACGAAAAAAATGAATATGAAATCACACACCCAAAACTCTTGGAAATTACAAAATGGTCCAATGTCCGAAATTCACGATTCAATATCGAACAACAATTTAATGCTCACAACATGCCTAATTATGTTATTAGAACTTAGAGTAACAATGAAACGACAGTTCTGAACGAGATTTATAAGAATCGAACCAAAGCACGATAAAGTTACCACATTACTCAGATTCGTTAAAAACGAGTTCAAAATCCATTCAATTGACAAAAAATGTAGAACAAAATAGTTCCACAATATCGAAACGGTTACAAGCGAGTCGGAAACATGAAAACACCAAAAATAAGAATTAATAAAAATAAAAAAATCTCGGGTATTACAGACTATACCTAGCTACTATTAGGGTTTTCAAATCCTATATTGTCACCAACAATGTACTTTAGGATACAAACTCGTGTAGGCTTTGTCATGATAGATTAGGTCACCCTGATCGAGATATGATGTTCTGTATCCTAAAGAACTCGTACAAACATCCTTTATTTTGAGTGAAAATATGCCAACTTAACACAAAGAACACCGTTGACGTTAATCATGTCATGAAATTCAAAGAACCGGATACCTATCAATGTGCACCACTCATTTTTGCAAAGCCTAAGGAACAAGACCTTCCTACGCTAAAGAGACAAAGGCAAACATTTTATCCTTACACCGATATAAGGAGATATTCATAGACCCATCCATCCATAATGCAGATGATTTATATATTTTATTGTTTTGGTAGATGCTCTGACAAGTTGGTCACTTGTCGCTCTATTGTCTGTTAGCAATACTTGTTAGATTTTGATGATGTCATCCCTATATTGTTAATTATTCAAATGTATGTTCTAAATACTTGGCATTATAAAGAAGAACCAATTGAGTATCTTCTATAGGCCAGGCTAATTCTTGATCAAGTGTTGATCAGTAATGAAAATCGACAAAGTATAGAACTGCCATTTATCAAAGAAAATCACAGGCAAGTTCATTATCAGACGAGTTTTGGTCATCGCAAATATCAGAGAGGTTTGACCAAAACTCATATGAAGCTATGTTCTGAAGAAGGCGATACATCAGACAAGTATTGGTCAAACAGGAATATCAAAGAGGTTTGACCAAAACCCAACTGCAGACGAGTTATCAGACGAAGTCTGGTCAAAGCAAGTATCAGATGAAGTTTGACCATCAGATCAGAGAACATCCATCAGGTCAGAGAACTTCAGTTAGAACAGAGGACTTTATCTCAGAGAACTACCAAGTTATATCAGAGAAGTTTTACATCAGAGAAGGTTGACCGCACATAAGGCAGGTTTGACCAAGAGATATCAGATAAGTTCTTAGACAAGATACTACCCAAGTTTAAGAGACTCATTCCACATCAGCAAGCTTTGAAAGTCAACAATAACAGAAATCCACATGCAGACATAACGAGACAAAACGCAAAGATTCCCGGAAAGATAGAAATAAAATATTCCTTGAGATCAGCGTTCTGAAAACTTATGATTATTCTAATCAAGAATAACGAGACTATCAAAGGAAGTATTTCAAACGGTCGAAATTGAAAAGGAAATCAAGCCGTGCAACGGAATGATAAGATAAACAAAGAAGTCCACCCTCCAACGTACGGATTTGTTACAAGAGATGCAACGGCTATGAAGGAAGCTCAAAGAATCGTACTATAAATATCTGAAGATATGAATTGAGCAAAGTACGATGCAACAATACTTACAAGCAATCTAAAGCAATCAAAGCAATCAGATCTAGCAAGAGAACAATAGCATCATGAAGAACAAAGCTTAAACGATCATATTCTGAGAAGCTCTTAAGTTGGAGAAGACAAACACTCTTTGTCTTTAAAGCTGAGTACGGGGTACTTCTGTGAACGAGGTTTCAGAAGTTTCGCGACTAATAAGGCATCCACGAGTCTTGATTGGAAGGTGATAGACAGCTCAAGAGTTGTTGAGGCAACCACGGGTTTTCGATCAAGAGGTGCTAGGCAGTCAAGGAAGTTGCAACGGCCACGGGTTTCCACTGGTTGGAAGCTGTTGTAATAAGAGAATTCATTATAACATTCATCACTGGTCGACAGTTATAGTGAATTTATCACCAACTAGTTTGGAGAGCAGTGGACTAGTAGAGGATTACCCCACCTCTGAAACTACTATAAGTGCTTGTGTGTTTTACTGCATTCATCATACTTAACTGATGCATTCATATTTACTGTTCCATTTATCAGTCAACTGTCTTCTGCATAGACTAGTCTTTACAGTTGACATAAGTCACCTGCAGACAATATAAATCATCTGCAGTATTACCAGCTGTGCTTCCGCACTACTCATCTGCAGCTAAGTTTTGTTAGCTGCATATTATACAGCTGAAGAAACTCACCTGAGATTCAGAAAAGAGTGTAATAAGTCTATTCACCCCCCCTCTAGACTTAGTCATGACGACTTGTGACCTACAAGTGGTATCAGAGAGGTTGGTTTAATTTTTATAGAACCAGATCCATATATTGAATATATATTTTAATCTCTCAGTATAATGGAACACATGCAACACATGCACTCTATATTACCTGTAATCTCTGTTGATGAATATGACTTATGGAAAATAAGAATGCAGGCTCATCTGTCATCCATTCATGATGACGTGGTGTATCATTGAGGAAGGACCCTTCATATTTGAGAAGGATAATACACCAGAATAAATTGATGCTGGGAAGCCACAGAAGATCCCCAAGAAGAGAACCGAGATGACCCTGAAGAAAGGAAACTGGCCAATCTTGACAACCGGGCCAGATATATGGTGTACCAGACTCTTGACAAAGCAACCATGGTCAAGATCAAGAATTGCAAAAATGCCAAAGAAATTTGGGACACATTAGCTGTAATGTGTGAGGGAACTGAGCTGATTAAGAAAAATAAGTTGTCAATTGCCACTCAAAAGTTTGAAAACTTCAAGATGAAGAATGGTGAATCAATTGACCAAGTGGACACAAGATTCACTGAGATCATAAATGAAATAAACTCCCTTGGAAAAACATATGGCAATAGGGAGATGGCCTTAAAAGTTTTAAGATCTATCAATCCTGAATGGAGCATGAAGGTTGTGGCCATGAGAGAATCAAAGGATCTCAATAAAATAAAGATCCAGGAGCTGTTCTCTGATCTGAAGGCATATGAGTTCGAGATGCCCTGTTCATCATCTAATGAACCAGATGAAAAAGGAATAGCATTTGCAGCAGAATCACATGCAAAGAGCCTAGCTGAAGTCAGTCCTCCCAGTCCTATGAACTTTGAAGAAGAAATGGCTTTCATCATGCATAGGTTCAGCAACTTCAGGAAAAACAATTCCAAATACAAGAAGAACTTCAAAGAAAACCCAAGAAGAAATCAGAAAGCTGGCAACTGGAAGGTGGAATGCTACAACTGCCACAAAACAGGACACATCCAGATTGACTTCCAAAAGGGTGAAGGCAAGAAAGATGTGAGCAGAAAAGAGGACAAAATGAGAGATTTCATTGGAGAAGATCAAGAAAGAGCAGAATCTAGCAGTGGATTCTTCTCTGATGATGAAGAATATATCTGTCTGATGGCCAACCTAGCTGATGAAGAGGTGTAACACCCCCAAAACCAACCGGGAATATTACAGCGCCGTGGGCCTCACATCGGAACCCACAAGGCTAAAAATTATTTTCACAAATGTTTCAAACACGCTGTAGAGGAAAAGACGGTAATATTACGAATTATTAAATATTTTCCCAACGTATAGTTCTCAAATACCGTCATAAAATTTCATTTGAAAGTACAAGGCGAAGATGCCAAAAGGGCATTTAGATAGTATACACGAGTTGGTAAAATACCGAAAGCCATTTTAAAATACACACGCAGCGGATATAAACACAGTAGGAAATACATTTGCAGCGGAAAAATAACAACCAGAAAAGAATACTCGAGTCCCAAATACCCATGCCATAGCCAGTATCACTAGGGAAGCTCATCCCCTCACGACTGCTACTAGCTCAATCTCCGAGTACCTAAAAGATAAAGCCCACGACGGGGTAAGCCACAATACTCAACAATGATAACGATCACATCAACATAAACAATTACATATCAATGTAATTACAAAGTAAGAATACTTACAGTGTAATCTTACCGTAGTAACCTTACCAATTCGTGGTAACTCATATTAAATCAACCCTTACCTCAATCTACACCTCGCACTCTCAAGTGACGAATGAATTAAAAAATAACGATATGTACTGTATTCAAAACGATACTAAGATTCTCAAAAACAAACATATCTCCAATATGGAATAACCTGTCCATGTCTAATTCTGTCCGCTGGATCGCACAATCGAATCCCAATTCTGGTAAAACCGATAATACACGATACATCTGTAGGTTAACTGCCCCGAAACAATGACAAGTCCCGGATATCGACACAAAGTATGAATGCTCACACATTAAACAATAATAAACAACCAATGCATCAAGACGAGAATATCATCGACATGATAACTCCACACAAGATCGACAAAGGACCAACCACAAACAAGAATACCATCGATGTGGTAAAATCCAACAAGATAAAAAAATCAACAATGACCGAGAATACCAACGATATGGTAAACTCCAACAAGATCAATAAAGGGTCAACCAAGACTGAGGCTACCAACGGTAAGGTAAACTCCAAACAGAATCAATAAAGGATCAACGACGACCGATAATACCAACGGTAAGGCGAACTCCAAACAGAATCAATAAAGAAAGACGACGACCGAGGATACCGACAGTAAAGTTGACTCCAAACAACATCAATAAAGGATCAACAGTGACCGAGAATACCAACGATAGGGTAGACTCCAAGCAAGATCAATAAAGGATCAAAGGGACAGGTATGCCAAAGAATAAAATCATCAACATATACAAATCACATACATTGGATCTCGAAGACAACCCACTGTCGAATATACCTGATCATACATGGGCTATGAACGACCAATCAATAC
The DNA here is from genome assembly GCA_033398695.1 of Orobanche coerulescens. NCBI lineage: Eukaryota > Viridiplantae > Streptophyta > Magnoliopsida > Lamiales > Orobanchaceae > Orobanche > Orobanche coerulescens. The sequence continues at coordinate 125,022,218 of CM065812.1, read as the reverse complement.
GACTCAAAATGGACATCACGATACGCCCGATCCGGAAACGTGTCCATGCATAAGTCACCAATGGGTATCGATCGAATACACGTGTGGTCTTGTACCTAATCAGTCTCCGAAGTACGTCTCGTGTGCACATCTCAATGTGAGGTTGGAACCAACACATGACTACACGTGCCCGTCCTGAAAATCCTACACATAACCGATCAGTACGTAGATATTACTCCAGATATGTCACGATGCAACATGACAACGAAACTCGAAGAAACGCATATCCAATAAGGATCAGAAGACTCCCAAGTGAACAACAATAGCTCGATAATGAAAGATCGACACGACCACAATATCGTGTTTCCATCAAACAACAGTTTACATAATGCTCAACAATTCATATAATATTAACACATAAACTCCCAAGGTCGTAACCAAGGGTCACGGAAGTAGCTACTCGGGAATACTCTGGACGTGGGTACCATTAAGGTTTTATCCCTCAACACATCGGACCATTAATACATAAACTCCCAAGGTCGCAACCAAGGGTCACGGAGTATCTACTCGGGAATACTCCAGACGTGGGTACCATTCAGGTTTTATCCCTCAACACATCGGCCCATTAACATTATAGTTCTAAGAAAGACAACAACACAAAATACACCAAACAACGATGTACACTCATTACATGCAATATCAACATACAACATACACAACAATGCACAGGATAATTATTCTCATAATTAAGCAATACCAAATTACCTCAAAGCCGGAGACACTAACCTTTCCATGACCAACATCCCTGAACGAGTACACAGTTATACGAATAGTCCAAAATGAAGTACAGTCTATCACTAATACAAAACCACCATCTCGAGTTCAATGTCGTCACGATAAAATATCCCCGATACCCAACATCCCATATTATAGACCAAGGAAAATTCACATCTACGTTTTCACCAAACACCTTTAGATCATATATATTACGATTTAGCCCAATACAAAGCATAATACATGTACCATCATCCCGACAATTCATATTCATGATATCATTGCTATATGAATCATAAACGAAATGAAATCAAAACCATTTATTAAACATTATGAACTGAGCAAGCATAACTTGCCTTGATACCGATACGGCGAAGCCGTTACCAATCCCACCGTCTTCATCTACAAGCTCCTCAGCCCTGACCAAGGCGATCCATGCATTCTCTAATCCCAATCGCAGCACAATGGTTAATAATCAACGATCACTTCTCACAACCTAATGCAATAATCAATTAACAATACGTTGGATAACAATAAACAACTGATATAATCAACCAATCAACTCAACGGTTCGACGATATCTCGATCATATACGAAACCAAACCATTTCAACTCAAATAATATAAATACAAGCCTAAATTCGATAATCAATCAATTCTAACAAGTGTTTCTACATTCCCGATTCCGACTTCAATCTTAATTACGGATTAACAAGGTTCATTCTTGTTCATATTCGTAAATTCATAGAAAAACAATTACCAGTTATTATCATCTATCCAAATAGCCCAATATAATCGTAGTCCAAGATTAATCGTAACCCCTCCGGATTCAATCTCATATTATGTTCGTAGCGTACATAAAGCTTAATTTGACTCGCCTGTCCACATCTGCACCGAAAGTAGCCGAAACCAAGCCCATTCTCCGATCACAGCTCGGACCTGTCTGATTCCCTTCATAACGTATATTATGTACCCAACTTAACATACGTTAAGCTCGCATCGTTACGTACGTAAGCCCCTATGCTTAACATACGTAATGGCTTTTATACTTAGCCATCTCCAACAGCTCCCACCCGTCGTATCAATATACCGAATACATACACTGTTGTGCGGCGATTAATGCGCCTCGATGGCGATCGGCATAATGAGCTGAGAGCCAACCATAGAAGACATACTCTGGGCAGACACCCAGCAGTCGGCGCCCATGGCGATCGTCTTTTGGTATCTGGCGATCGTCTATGAAGTCCAACCAGAGACGATCGTCTCGTGCCACGTATGAATCCAACATCTGTCAAAGTCATCGAAGACCGAATCTTGGACGGTGACCCACGTGCAGATCCACAAAAGGCGCCGACAGATAAGAACTTTGACCCTAGCCTGTCACCTACCTCACCTACCGATAGGGCTGCCGAAAGGTACAAAGCGGGTTCTCCCTGACAAGGCTTCGGGGACGCGTGCGAGCTTCCCATTGGCTCGCCACAATGGCCGCTAGCACCGCCTCGGACTTTAAGGAACGGCCCACGTGACGGGACGATCGGCCACCTTATTATAATATAGAAAACAGCGGTCGCCCGCGATCGCCGGAGAGGACCCAGCAACCTTGTCTCCTATAAATAGGAGGCTCACATCAGTGTCCAGAGAGAGAATTATCACCACTGTGAATACAGAGAGAAATATACATTCTCATACACTTACAGAACATCAAAAGCAAGAACTCACAGACCATCATATATGGTTCTTCCGGCAATCTACACGCTCTACAGCTTAGATAACTAGAAGTTTTTACACTCATTGTAATAGATTCTAACATTAATACTTGTACTCAACAGTATACTTATTAATAACATCTCGCGAGAGCATTCAAGCCCGGGACTAACAACCCCGGCAAATCTTGTGTTATTTATTTTCTCACGGAAGTGTTCTCGCATTTGTTTGTTACTCGATCATTCCAGCAATACTATCTCCGAATAATATTTTGGGTAACAACAATTGGCGCTAGAAGGTGGGCCTCTAAACCTTCGATTTTTTCCTACCGTCTCGAAGAACACTCACTGTTCTCCGGGGCATATACTTGAAGAAACACTCACTGTTCTTCAAAAGAAAAGCCTTCAGAAAAATGACGTCTGCAACGACCTCCAAGAGAGCCACCCTGTGATCTGCCAGAAATCTCATTCCGGCCCGGACCGAATCCCAGCCCACGGCGGAAGGTGACCACGGCGACGCAAGGCTCTCACTCCCGCCCCCGAGGGACGGCCCTAGCCTCTCACTCGATCAGTTCCAGACCGCGGAACAGATTGAGGAGGCTATAGCCATCCTCAGGGAGCGACGGAGGGCATGCGACTCGCCCACCATCACTCCGTCAGCCATCCACCGGGCAGGCAAGCGGAAGCTCAAGGGGATATATGTTAAGAAATCGACGGAAAGCCCCGAGCCGCAGGAGAAAGCTCTCATAAGGTGGGATGATTCCGTCTTCAGCCGCCTAAGGAGCGATCCCTCATGGCGACCCGGGCACTCAGGCCCCAGCCGGGAGACATCGGAGTCTGAATCCTTTACCAGGAGTTCGGCATATCCGACTCCCAGAAGACAAGCCGGTCAGCGGGCCCCCGCTCGCCCAAGAAATGTGCCCGCTGGCAGGGAACTCATCGTCCACCATAGGGCCAGGGGATCTGTGCACGATCGCCTTTGCTCGCGCTCCGGAAGTCAATCAGCGAGCAGTCAGGCGACGGCGATGGCCGCCATGCAGCGCCAGCTCGACGAGATGAAGGCGCTCCTGGAGACTGGGGCAGGCGCCAGGAGATCGATCGCTGGACCAAGTGAACCACTCGCGGTCCAGATCGAGCTCGCCCCAGTTCAACCAAAGATCGCTCCCCCACAAACACCTCTATATGAGGGGAGATTGGATCCGGAGACCCACTTAAGCAAATTCCGGATTTACATGACCGGATGCGGAGCATCAGATGCGACGAAGTGTCGAATGTTCCCGTTAACTCTGGGCGACCTCGCCCACAAGTGGTACATCTCACTACCACCCCGCTCAATCAATTGCTTTGAAAAGCTGGTGAACGACTTCACGTCGTACTTCGCCGCCAAAGTCGCTCGCCCAGATGGCCCCCACCGCATGATGAAAATCAGGCAGGGGAAGGACGAGCCCGATGAAGACTACATTGACCGGGTGGACGAAATAGTCCTCACCGGCGAGCCTATTAGCGATGAGATCGCTCTCCACTCGGTCCTGGGGGTATTCCATGGCCACTCGCCCATGTTCAGGCACCTCACAAAGGATATCTCCCCGACCTACTCGGTCTTCCGTGTCAGGGCCGCTAATTTCTTGGACAGGCAGAGGATGCTCAGCCTCCGCTTAGGCGAGGGGTCTGCCGGAGAAGGGAAGTCACCGTCCAACATCCATAAGAAGGCGGCCGCCAAGCCCAGAAAGGCGGTTGCAAAACCACCTGGTGAGTTTAAAGCCTTCGAGGATGTGGAGGTTCACCTCCTCCACAACCTCAACTTATCTCCGGCCCACATCTTTAACGCCATCAAGGGGCGCGAATGGCTCAACAAGCCAAAGCCGATAAGGGACCACGGTCATCTAGACCGCAGTAAATTCTGTGCCTACCACAAGAGTCCCGGCCACAACACCAGCCAGTGCCGCGACCTCCTCAAACAACTCTGGCGACTGTTTGAGGAAGGCAAATTGGACAACTTGGTCACCAAGCCAGAACCACGAATGGAGAGGACCGGGGGGCGCGAGCGCCGACAAAACGATGAGATCCCTCCTAATCTGGTCGCCAGGATCGAGCATAACGAGCCGGAGTATTCCGACGAATCAATTCCCCTGATCAACCCTGGCGGTCGGATCAATATGCTTCAATCTGGAGGTGGAAACCTCGGGGACCTTTCCCCGGTTTCCACCATGTCGAACAGAAAGCGAAAGGCCGAACTGAGGACGCTCGCCGGGGTCCATGTCGTGGTCCCCCCAGAACCGACCATCTCTAAAGACGCGCTCATCACTTTCTCCAACAAAGATAGGGAGGGAGTGCGATGCTTCAAAGAGGATGCATTGGTGATCTCCACGTGTATCCTTGGGATAATGGTCGATCGCGTGCTGGTTGACAATGGGAGCTTCTGTAATATAATATTCAAATCCGCTCTTGACCAGCTCGGTAACCTGACCAAGTTCATCAAGACGTTCGACACCGTGATTCAAGGTTTCGGCGACAGCACAGTCCAAGCCTACGGAAGGATCAAGCTCTCTGTCGAGCTAATATGCTTTTACGATCCCAAGGTTAGGATTACTAGGAACCTAAATTTTGTAATCATAGATAGGCCCAGCATCTATAATGGATTCCTAGGCCGTCCATTTCTAGAGACCTTTGAGGCGGTCACCTCATCTTTCTTTTACTGTATCAAATTCCCCACTGTCGATGGGACGGTCGGTACTGTAAAAGGAGATCAACTAATGGCAAAGAAATGCTTGAATTACTTCTATGTTGTAACTTCTCTCAATACTTCCCATGCTATGTGTAACATTGAAACGATCGACAATCAACCGATGGAGATCGATGGGCCAAGCACATCGTACCAACCCGACTCGGAGGACGACATCTCACATCGATTAACGGACGACATCGAGCCGAGGATCGGCTTCGAGCCAAGTCTCGACATCGACCTAAGGGTCGAGTCCGGAAATCGTTCCAAACGAGAGGCGACAGTCCCCGTTGAAGAGTTGGAGAGTATAACGATAGATCCGGCTCGCCCAGAGCGGGAAGTACAGATCAGCGCAAGCATAGATCGCGAATTAAAAGAGGATCTGATCAATTTACTACGTAAGAACATCGGAGTCTTTGCCTGGTCGCATCAAGATATGGTTGGCATAAGTCCTGAACATGCTTGCCACTATCTAAAGATCGACCCAGCAAGGAAACCTGTTCACCAGAAATGTAGGAAATTTGGTCCTCAGAAGTATGCAGCGCTCGACATAGAGGTCAAAAAGCTACTCAACAACAAACTAATCGGAGTAGCTGCAGACGAACCACAGTGGGTCGCCAACGCGGTGCTCGTCAAAAAGCCAAACGGCTTCTGGAGGTTATGCATCGACTTCACCGACCTCAATGCGGCATGTCCAAAAGATCACTTTCCGATGCCTCATATTGATCACTTGGTCGATAGTACAGCAGGTTGCGAAATGATGTCGTTCATGGATGCCTTCGCCGGATACCATCAAATCCCAATGGCGGAGAAAGAGATAAAGCACACATCTTTCCACACGGAAAAGGACATATACTTTTGGGTCCGAATGCCGTTCGGCTTGAAGAATGCGGGGGCAACCTACCAGCGACTAGTCAATGGGATGTTTGCCAATCAGATCGGCAAGACCATGGAGGTCTACATTGACGACATCGTGGTCAAAAGCCTCAAGAAGGAAGACCACCTCAATGACCTTGCCGAGACGTTCGCCATCCTCGAGAAGTTCAACATGAAATTGAACCCCAAGAAATGCAACTTCGGGGTGGGCTCCGGAAAATTTCTGGGGCACATCGTGAGCCAAAGGGGGATCGAGGCGAACCCCACCAAGATTCAGGCGATCCTCGACATGCAGGAGCCACGGAATGTCAAGCAGGTGCAACGACTCACAGGTTGTCTGGCCGCCCCCAACCATTTCATATCTTGGCTCGGCGATAAAAATAAGCCTTTCTTCGCAACCATAAAGAACAAGAAGTTCGCATGGACGAAGGAGAGTCAAGTAGCGTTCGCCAAAATCAAGGAATATCTATCTAACCCCCAGATCCTGGCAAAGCCGATCCCCGGTGAGAAATTATTCCTCTACCTAGCAGCCTCGGAGGTCGCATTAAGTTCCGTTTTGGTACGAGCGGAGGGACAAGTACACTTGCCGATCTACTACATTGGTCAAGCACTTTACGACACAGAAACACGTTATACACCCCTGGAGAAGATCGCCTACGCTCTAGTCATGAGTGTCCGCAAGCTAAGAGCCTACTTCTTCGAACATCAAGTGGAGGTCCTGACAACTCTCCCTCTAAGGCAAGTTCTACACCGACCGTACACCAACGGGCGACTTCTCAAGTGGTCACTCGAGATCGCCCAATACGGTATCACCTACGCTCCTCGCACGGCGATCAAAGGCCAGGCTCTGGCAGACTTTGTGGTGGAACTAACGTTCCCTCACAGTCCGACCCAGATCGATCGCCCTGCCTGGAAGTTGTACGTGGATGGCTCGGTGACCAACTCGCGAGTAGGCGCAGGGATTGTCCTCATTAGCCCCGACGGACAAAGTTTCACAAATTCCGTGCGTTTCGGATTTCGTGCGACCAACAATGAAGCCGAATACGAAGCCTTGGTAGGCGGGCTCGATCTAGCCCTCGCCCTAGATGTTCGTCGCCTCCATATCTTCATGGACTCCCTCTTGGTCGTGAACCAAGTTAAGGGAGAATATGAGGCGCGCGGCGAACAGATGGTCAAATACCAAGAATTGGTCGCCGAAATGTGCACGAAATTTGAGGAAGTGCTAATCGAACAAGTCCCGAGAGAGCACAACTTCCAGGCCGATGCCCTATCCAAGCTAGCGTCATCAGATGGGGCAGCCGATTTCTCTAATATCTAAATTACAAAATTAGCAAGGCCGGCGATCGACAGAAACCTGGTTGCCACAGTTGCCGTTGTCTAGGAGAACTGGATGACTCCGTTCATCAAATACTTAAAGGACGGAACGATGCCTGACAACCGTATCAAAGCTCGCCAACTCCAGCTCCGCGCGACCAGATACACCCTATTGGACGACCGGCTTTACAAGAGGGCTTTCAGCCTTCCCCTCCTCAAGTGTATTACACCGGAGGAAGGTCGGCTCATTTTAGCCGAAATCCATGACGGGATCTGTGGAAACCATGCTGACGGGCGAGCTCTCATCCATAAAAGAACCAGGTAAGGTTTTTTCTGGCCATCACTTCAGAAGGATGCGATCTCCTATGCCAGATCGTGTCATAGGTGTCAAGTAATGGGACCAAACATCAAGCTCTCCCCCGAGCAGCTCACTTCAATGTAGAGCCCATGGCCTTTCGCCCAATGGGGCATCGACCTTATAGGTCCCTTGCCGACGGCGCCAGGGGGCTATAAGTTTGTCATCGTAGGGGTCGACTACTTCACCAAATGGGCTGAGGCCGAACCGCTCAACAAGATCGGCCAAGAGCAGGTAATCAAGTTCATCTGGAAAAACATCATATGTCGATTTGGATTGCCCCGGGCCATCATCTCCGACAACGAAAATCAGTTCGACGGTCTAGAAGTCATGTAATTCTGTGAGAAGTGGGGAATCAAGAAGTTGTTCTCAGCTCCCTACCACCCTCAGATGAACGGGCAAGTAGAAGCCGTAAACAAAATCCTCAAACACATGATTAAATCACGACTCGAATCCAGGTAAAGACGATGGGCGAGCGAGCTCCCAGACGTTTTGTGGTCTTATCAAACGACGACCCGAAATTCAACCGACAAAACCCCATTCGCCCTCGCCTTCGGAACAGAAGCGGTGATCCCCTCAGAGATCGCCGTCCTCAGCTATCGAACCGAACAAGAGTTGACGACAGACAATGATGTGGCCAGGCAGATCGACATTGACATGCTCGAAGAACGATGACTGACCTCAGAAATGAAGAACACAATCCACAAAAGGAGATCCGAGAAGTTTTTCAATTCGAAGGTCAAGGAAAGACGGTTTCAAGTGGGCGATCTCGTCCTCAAAAAGATCCAGACCCACACAGGTGTCTTTGGTTCGAACTGGGAAGGCCCCTTCAGGATATCTAAATGGTTAACTAAGGGAGCCTACGAACTTGAACACCCTGACGGTACTCCGGACCAATATCCCTGGAACGCCACACATCTGAAGAAATACTACCAGTGAAAACTTTGTTTTCAGTTTCAACTACCCAATGTGCAAAGAATATTATGAGATTTTTTCTATCCCATCTATTCAAGCGATCGCCCCACCAGGCACATCGTATACCATCGAGGATCGTCATTCATCATGGCGATCCAAGGTAGAAATAGTGCAGCCATGGTCCTGGAGGTCGATGGAAGCGACATCTTCGCCCATGCAAGGTTCTTTGGGCTGAGATCACCCGCCCTTCGTTTAAATACGAGGTCGGCGTAGCCGGAGGACCCTCCAAACAAATCTGCGGACACGTTCGCACGCCCTCAAGGTACATCATCTAACATGATGTACCCGGACAAGGCAGCGCATCCCTACCCCTTCACAACGTATACCGTCGAGGGTCGCCATCTCACATGCCGACCCGAGGTAGAAAAGTGCTAACAAAGCCGCGGACGTGGAGTCGACTAAACCGACGATGCCCCGTGCAAGGACTCCTCCAGACCAAGACCGCCCACCTTTCGTTTAAATACAAGGCGGGCGCAGCCTAACGGAGGACCATCACAATAAAGTGAGTCGCGGGAATATCCCTCGCACACAAAGACACGGTTGTGGAGGTCGGTCCATCGAACTCCGTGACCGTGCACGGTTCCTCAAAATCGGCAAAACTGAAGATAACTCACCAGATATACTATTCTTGTTCCCTTACTCACAATAAGTAAACAAAAACAAGGGGGCAAAGGAGGGGAGCTAATCCTAAATGCGATCGGAAAGAAGGAACCGTACCAGATCGGCTTCGTTCGAACACACGCAGGACGATCGAAATTGTTCAACAATAATCACAAGTAAGAATTTCCAAACATGTCAATACATTCAACATTTAAACAATCGGTCGGGCGAATAAGACATCGAAAGCAATCATACACACACTTATAAAAAATTCGCATGCAAACATTCAAAGGCGATCGCACATAAAAAGAAACAGGTGCGAAAAAAGGAGTATTTTATTCATTATCAAGGAGTTCGTACAATACAAAGCCCGGAGGATATACAAAGAAAAAGCAAAAAGTTACAAGCAAAGGAAGACAAAGAAATCAGTCAGGGTCCCTCCGGCTGGTCTTCGCCCTCAGGTGGCAGATCGGCACGTGCTCCCCCATCGGCCTCAGGATAAATGAGTTTATCCGGAAAAGGATACCAACTCAAGTCGATCCCCAAGTCGACGAGGTCAAGGATCGGCAGGGAAAACTCCGGATGCAAAGGGTGCTCGAGTGCATAGACCTTGAAGATCTCCATCAAAGGACCGATCTCGATCCCTACCTTTTTGGCGGCTCGGACAGTGTCGGCGTAGGCCACATAATAGGCGAACTCGCTGACGAGTGCCACATTCAGGTAGGGATCGGTATCGATCGCCTTTAGCTGCCCTTTCAACTCCGTGGTCGTTTTCTCAGCTTCCGCTAGCTCGACCACCTTGGCGGCCATTTCGCCCTTAGCCTTCTCAAGTTCTCCATTTGCCTTCTCCAGCTCGCTGTTGAGCCGATCCACCGTCGCCTTCAGCCCGGTCGCCTCCTCCTACGAGGCCACATGCATCCGGCGAGCTTCCTTCTCCTGGTCACAGAACCGGTCGACCACTTCCTTGGAGCGGCTCAGCTCCTGCTTCATCCGGTCGATATCCTACTTAGCTCGTTTGGCCGTCTCTAAGTGCTCCTTCTCCATAGCCTGGATCCGGTTAGCAAAATCGATGTTTTGGTTCCGAGCGGCCTCAAGGTCTCGATGGAGGCGAGCATTAGAGGGTCGCCCCTCATAATCCTTGGCAGCTTGGACGGCCATCGTCGCCGTCTAGAGGGCCAGGGCAACGGTCGCCTGCATGGCATCTCCAGACCGCCGACGAGCGATCGCATCGAGATCGGTCGTCCAAGCCTTAGGCAGAGAAGCGATGGCCTGGGAGACATAGGTAGGGACATCAAGGGACTTCTGAGGAGACTTGCTCGCTAGGAAGTCCAGCACCATCGGCGAGACGTCCGGATCAGCAAGACGGACCCTACAGCACAAACAAAAAGAAAACAAAGGAGTTAGCATACTCCTTACTCAAATTTCCTAACTCGGAAAAATCAAACCGATCTTACCTGTTGACCAACTCGGGGTCACGGACAAAATAGGGCTTGCTCCGAGATGTTTCTGTTTCTGCGATCGCCGCAGCCTTCAAAAAGCCGGCCGAGGGCCTAGAGCCAGACCCCTCCACCATCGGAACAGCGGAGAGAGGTGGAGCGGCAAGCGGCGGCTCCAAGATGGATACGTCTGCCTCGACAGTCGGCAGGGACGCCTCCGGCCTCCGCCTCTTGCGGGTATGCTGGAGTTGTTCCTCCTCCTGAATTTCCGGGTCGACGACCGGCACCACAGAGGGCCTCACCGCAGGAGCGGGGCGAGACGTCGTCGTAGCAACGCGACCCGTCTTCTTTCCTAGGTGAAGACGATCGATGAGACCAGGGTTAGACATGGCGATCTCTTAAGGTGGGTCAGCGAAGCGGGGAAAATGAATCTCTGCCAAAGAACAAACTCTAGCAAGTTAGACACCTACTTAGACATTGCAACCTCTTGGAGACGATCGTCACGCATGAAAGAGTGAATAAAAAGTCATACCAGGGACCTTCAAGTGGCGAGGGTAGCGAAACAGTCGAGCTCCCAACTGGTGAAGTTCGAGGCTGACTCAGTGAACGTCTATGTAGGAATCCGGCAATGCGCGAATCCGCTCCCAGACGATCAAGAAATCGAAGGGGAGATCGCCGATCGCTGGAACAGGGAATCCCGCAAAAAGAGAAACCAATTAGATCAGTTCAAGGAGTATCCAAATAAATGGAGAGTTAAAACCCTTACTCGGATTCCTCTCCCGAAAATTGGTGGGGATATCCAATTCTTCCTCCAGATTATCGCCCGATGCCGACCTCCATGCATCGCCGACCCAGCACCACTTTGCCAGGTCGCCCTGAGCCTTGTTCGGCACCCCAAGGACCACCCTACCCAGGCGACCTTGGATATGGTAGCCGCCGATCGATCCCTTCTGCACAGTCAGCTTAAAAAGATAATTCATCTCCAGCGCGGAAGGCATACGAAACAGCCTGTGACAGCCGAAAAACGTCAATGTACTGATAATCTGCAGCCAGGCGTTCGATGTCAACTGGAGAGGTGCCAGATTCCAGGCGACCAGCAGATACGAGATGGCGAACGGCAAGGGAAACCGCAGCCCGACCGCCAAGGTCATTTCATTAATGGCGACCATACCCTCGGGAGGCTGGTCGGCATGTTCATTCTCGGAGGGCACATGCAGTGAAACGTCAGAAGGAATATGATATTTGGCCCTCCAGCGGCTCAAGTCTTTCCGGGTCGCCGAACTCTGAATCTTACCGATAGTCCACTGAGATGGGTCGGTGGCCCGAAACACCGTTCGCTTCACGTGTTCGTAGGGATGAGCGGCGGAGTAAGCTTCGAAATCAAATTCTGGACAGGGCCCGACAATCCCCTCCATAAGCTTAGCGAAAGCCATATAGGCGGGGCCGAACACGCTATCCTTTTCCCAAGACAACTGCACCAGTTCATCTTCATCAACCGGCGAACCCTCTTGCTCCGCCGTCGCCGCAGATCACGCCACTTCGGCCTCGTTGAAGAGCTCCTCAAGTTTTGCGGGTGCAATCCCCGCACGAATAGCCTCAACGGCCGTTTCCATATGGAGTCCCACGGGAATTTCCTCCCGGTCCGGCGAAGCCGCGGCGGCGGAGGTGCTTCCGGTCTCGAAGGTCTCAGATCCTCCAGACATGTTTTAAAAAGTAAAAGGGGAGAGAGGATCTATGTTCTTACCTAAGAGGAAGGACGGTCGGCACAAAGATCGTCGGAAAAATTCTACAGAGTCTCGGCTGGAAAGCAAGGATGCGTGAAGAGGAGAAATGAAGTAACCCTAGCCCCTTTTATAGGCGGGAGCGGGGGTCTCTGTGAAAATAGGCGAAACCCCGAGGGCTGGAGTGCAACCGTCGGAGGGGGACACATTAAATGCAGCCCTCGAATCCCGCGTATACGTATTCTTGAGGGCACGCCAGGCGACAAGTCTGACAAACCGTCGGACTCCCCCAATAGAAGCGCGACGCGTGTCCTTACAAACGTTTCGAGAGCCCGCCTTCAATTCCCGTTGCTCCCAGCGCAGGAGGAGATCGTCCAAATTTGAAATTAGGTCGTCTGATCTTCTAAACATTGGCGATCGCCAACAATGCCACCTCACCCCGTGTTTTCAACATCGGAGCGAGCTGGGGGGCAATTGTTGTGTGGCGATTAATGCGCCTCGATGGCGATCGGCATAATGAGCTGAGAGCCAACCATAGAAGACATACTCTGGGCAGACACCCAGCAGTCGGCGCCCACGGCGATCGTCTTTTGGTATCTGGCGATCGTCTATGATGTCCAACCATAGACGATCGTCTCGTGCCACGTATGAATCCAACATCCGTCAAAGTCATCGATGACCGAATCTTGGATGGTGACCCACGTGCAGATCCACAAAAGGCGCCGACAGATAAGAACTTTGACCCCAGCCTGTCACCTACCTCACCTAACGACAGGGCCGCCAAAAGGTACAAAGTGGGTCCTCCCCGGACAACGACTCAGGACGCGTGCAGGCTTCCCATTGGCTCGCACAGCCGGCTGCCAGCAGCTGCCTCAGACTTTAAGGGAACAGCCCCACGTGACGGGACGATCGGCCACCTTATTATAATATAGAAAACGGCGGTCGCCCGCGATCGCCGGAGAGGACCCAACAACCTTGTCTCCTATAAATAGGAGGCTCACATCAGTGTCCAGAGAGAGAATTATCACCACCATGAATACAGAGAGAAATATACATTCTCATACACTTACAGAACATCAAAAGCAAGAACTCACAAACCATCATATCTGGTTCTTCCGGCAATCTACACGCTCTACAGCTTAGATAACTAGAAGTCTTTACACTCATTGTAATAGATTCTAACATTAATATTTGTACTCAACAGTATACTTATTAATAACATCTCGCGAGAGCATTCAAGCCCGGGACTAAGAACCCCGAGAAATCTTGTGTTATTTATTTTCTCACAGAAGTGTTCTCGCATTTGTTTGTTACTCGATCATTCCAGCAATACTATCTCCGGATAATATTTTGGGTAACAACATACACATGACATACTGAATACATATATTCCGATAACATTCTCATACAATACACCTGGTACACGACATCCTCAAATGCGATTATCAACCAAGTACGATAATTATTCCAATACGATTGTCTCAGTCCTTAAATCATATTATCCATACTATAATATCCTGCAATGTGCAATATAACTCGGGTAAAATAATGCGAAATATTTATACTGAAATTCTAGGATATTACAAGAAGTAACATCTAAACCCTCAATTTCAAATAATGACAGCTCAGACATGTCTCGAGATATTGACTTACATGAATATGTCAATCACCTCCTCAAAGGCTTTGAAAAATTAAAGACTGCACACTTGACTGTGACAGCTGACAAAACATAGCTGCAAGATGAGAATTGACAGCTGAAAAATAACTTTGAAAAGCTTAGCCTAGAGTTAACAAAAATCAAATCTGAATTTGAAAACCGGGCTAAAAACAAATTGAAAAACTCAGCTGATAATACCACAGCTGAGATTAAAAGGCTAACTGTTTTAAACAATGAGAAATCAGCTGCACTCGCTCATGTCAAATCTGAATTTGCAAAACTAACACAACTAAGTAAAACACAAGCTAAGGAAATAACATCCTTAAAGGCATCTATAACCTTGGATGAATTGTGTATGAACAAGAGGCCAGATTATTTAAGATCGGGCCTTAGATATGACCCCAACACTCTCTCTAGTTCAAAAACCACTTTTGTCAAGGGAGAAACTTATGTCCAGACTGCTGAGCCTATAAAACCCGTATTTTAAAATAGGAAGCAGCCCAGTCAAAAGTTTAGGCACCTAGACAGGAGACTAGGAAATGGCCAATGTAGAAGCAGCAGCCAAAATATTATTCCAACTATTACCAAAGACTCCCCAAAAACAGATTCCAAAATGGGATAGGTAAATGGAAACCTCAAAGATTTGATAAATGGTCTCAGCCAAGATTTAGGAATGGCCCACACCAGCTATTTTATGAGGCATGTCCAGTATACAATCCTAACCAAGGATATAGACCTAGATAGCACACACCTTATAGGGACAATCAACATAATTTCTATAACCCAAGGAGAAACCAATTCCCCAGGAAGCCTACTAACCCCAAAGGACCCATACAAATTTGGTTACCTAAATCTCTGCTTGTCTGATTGAAGAAAAGGTGGAAGGACTACTACCATGTCACCTCAAGTTCAATAGGAAGAGGTGAAGAATGATTTGTAGATTCTGGATGCTCAAGGAACATGATAGAGAATAAGAAGGTGCTCTCAAACTACATCAAAGAAAGAGGTCCAGATGTAACCTTTGGAGATAGCTCTAGAGGTCAGACAAATGGATTTGGAGAGTTGCACAGAGGAAGCATAACCATATCCAAAGTACATTATGTCAAAGAGCTCAAATACAATCTATTGAGCATAAGTCAATTATGTGATAAAAAGAATCTAGTAGCCTTCACTATTTGGAAATGCATGGTGATTGATATCCTATCTGGAGAAGTGAAGCTACAAGGATTCAGAAGAAGAGACATGTACATGATAGATTGGAAGACAGGCACTCCAAACACTTGCTTTCTATCTAACACAATTGCTGAGAATGGATGGCTTTGGCACAAAAGATTATGTCACCTGAACTTCAAAGCCATCAATAAGATAAGCTCTCAAAAGTTGGTCAGAGGACTTCCAGAAGAAGCATTCAAAAAATAAGCCCTCTCTGATGCATGCCAGAAGGAAAGCAGTTAGATGTACTTCATATGGATATCTTTGGCCCCAACAAGCCAAGGACATTGAGTGGAAGGAAGCATACCATAGTAGTGGATGACTACTCCAGATTTACACGGGTTGTTTTCCTCTAACAAAAGAGTGAAACACTATCAAAGCTACCTGAACTGGTGAGAAAGATTCAGAATGAGAAATCCCTCTCCATCATCAAGATCAGATCAGACAGAGGTGGAGAATTTCACAACAAGGCAATCACTGAATATAGTGATCAAAATGGAATCCAGCATGAAGTATCTGCCATAAGAACTCCACAGCAAAATGGTGCTGCTGAAAGAAGAAACAGAACCTTGAAAGAAGTCGCAGTCAATGATTACGTGGTGACACGCCAAAGAGGTTCTTTGAAGTCATCAACACAAAGATGCCACACTCAAAACAGGAGTATGATAGTAGGGAGACATGGAAAAACTCCCTATGAGGTTTGGAATGGCAGAACACCAATTGTTGCATATTTTCATTTATTTGGTTGTAAGTGTTTCATTCACAACAATGGTAAAACCCAACTGAATGCCTTTGATTCTAAAACTGTTGATGGTCTCTTTTTGTGATACTCACAAATAAGTAAGGCATACAGAGTATTTAACAAAAGAACATTAGTTGTGGAAGAAACACCCCATGTTGTCTTTGATGAATCTACTTTTGAGTAAAGAAAACATGTGGAATTAATTGAGAATAAGCTCAAAACCACCACCCTGGAAGAAGTTATCATCAATGACACAGGAATGATGGACTCATCTGAAGACCCAACTGCAGATCAGATAGGATCAATGTAACACCCCAAACTAGGCGGATATTACAGTGTCGTGGACCCCAATTGGGACCCACCAGGCGAATGAAAATTAATGAATTAAATAATATAATTGTAGTACTGAACCACATTATATTATTCATTACTCCGATGAGGAGTTTGTTAGGCGTATTTTTATATGCTTATTTATCATTATTCTGTATTCTTTTTATGAGTAAATCTACATAAATGAGCTTTTAATGCCCTATTCTTGTATGTTTTGCAGAAAATTGGAGTCCGGAAGTTAAAACGATGCAAAACGGGCGAAAACGGCGAATTTTGGCCTGGGGCCGCAGCATAAGGCAAGCGCGCCGCGGCACATGCAGAGGACCAGCAAGCCTCGAGTAAACTGTACTCTGAGCCGCGACACAAGTATAGTGAACTGTGGCCCAGAAGAAAAAAATAGCGCCCAGGTTGTAATCTGAGCGCCGTGAGCCACGGCACAGATTAAGTGAGCCGCGGCCCACGGGACGGTTTTGACAGAAAGTGCCGCAGTTCTGGGCCGTTTTGGATCCTGTTCTCGACCTAATTACACGGGCGCGTTTTTGAGGCAAAAGAGGATTATAAATAAGGGTTTAAGGTCATAAGGAGAGGATCGAGAATTTTGGGAATCAGAGGGAATCGCAAAAGGCAAGAAGCAGAAGACACCAAGAGCAGAGGGCGGAAGCCAGAAGAACGGAGGAATCCGAGCTCTTCATCTGCGTTTGATTTTCATGCTTTCATTCATTAACTCTGTATTTTTATCTTTTAGCATGTCAGGCTAAAACCCTGTTCTAGGATTTTGATGAAACCAAAGTTTTGACGGATTTTCTTTTGATTATCTATATAATTCCCTTTTCTGTTGAGTTTTCCCAATCGATTTTAATGCTTTCAATTGTCTGGCCAATAATTGGATTGTTTTAATTACGCAACTCGAATCGGGAGAGGAGAGTTGGTGAGGAACTATTGGTGAGAACCGTTTTATCCTGTTAGATAGGAATATACTCATAGGAACTACGTGGCCTTTTGAGGATTTTGTGCTTTTTGCCTATTGTCGAATTAATTCACCTAGGGATAGAGTGCGTTATTCGCCTTTAGAAAAATCTATTGACCTCGGGAGAGGCGGTAGAGTATTTTAGCAATCTTCGCCTTCAATAAATTGGGGAAATTATTAACTTCAGATAATCGAGAGTAAATTCGGATAAACCAAGGTGGATTCACAATCCTAGACTTTTTCATCATTTTATTTTCTTTCTTCGAGCGATCGTTTTTCTGTTTATTATTGATTTTCTTTAGTTATTAATTGCAACCCAAAATTCGACTGTTCAAATAAAATTAGAATACATAAAAATCGGTACTTAGTAATCCAGTTCTCGTGGGAACGATAACTCACTCATCACTTTATTACTTGTCTACGATAACGTGCACTTGCGTTTAACGAAATATCGCAACAAGTTTTTGGCGCCGTTGCCGGGGACTGAAATTTTTACTAATATCCATTTCAGTATTTCTAGTCTTAGTTTGAAATTTTTTTATTGTTTTTGTGTTCTTTTATTTATTTGTTTGTTTTTCCTTTCAGGATTGTTCGGTTAGTGCATGAGAAAATTCGGTAACCTACTACCTTTGGATACCGAACTCGAGCGCACTCTTCGGAGAAACAAAAAGGAGAAACGAGAGTTACCAACCACAGTCACCATGGCCGAAAATACCGAAAATCACGGAGGTGATAATCTTGTTCAGCAAGTTCAACCGGCATTAGCACTCCGCGATTATGCTATGCCGCAAATCAACGCGAACTTTTCGGGGATTCGGCATCCCACCATACAGGCGAACAATTTCGAAATCAAGCCTGCAATTATTTAGATGGTGCAAGCAAGCCAGTTCTGTGGATTGCCGAACGATGACCCCAACGCACACATTGCGTCGTTTCTCGAAATTTGTGACACCTTCAAGAACAATGGTGTCACCGATGATGCTATCCGTCTACGGCTTTTCCCTTTTTCTTTGAGGGATAAAGCCAAATTTTGGTTAAATTCTTTACCGCCGGGCTCGATCACGACATGGGCAGAATTAGCGCAAGCCTTCCTTGCTAAATTCTTCCCACCTTCGAAGACGGCGAGACTGAGGAACGAAATTACCACTTTTGGTCAATTTGATATGGAGTCGCTTCACGAGGCGTGGGAGCGATACAAAGATTTGCTAAGGATATGCCCACATCACGGCCTACCGGACTGGCTACAAATTCAGACGTTCTATAATGGATTGAGTGCCTCTACACGCACTCTCGTGGATGCAGCCGCTGGAGGAGCCTTAATGGGAAAAACGATGGCTGAAGCACACTCTTTGTTGGAAGCTACGGCCGTAAATGCTTATCAATGGCCGTCCGAACGAGTAAATCCGAAGCGAGTCATGGAAATCTCGAATAATGATCCGATCTCTACATTGTCGGCCCAAGTCGCAGCGCTAACTCAGCAACTTCAGGCATTTTCGCATGCTCCTTCCCCCGTTACCATTGAATCTTGTAATTGGTGTAACGGATCTCACCTTAGTGCAGAGTGCCACGTCGGAAACCCTTTCGATCAGCCCCCAATTGAACAAGCTCAGTTAGTAGGAAACGGAAACCGGCAAAATAATCCGTACTCCAACACGTATAATCCGGGATGGCATAATCATCCTAACTTCTCATGGAGAAACGGACAAAACTCGAACCAGCCGCCGTTTGCTCAACACCAACAATAGCCTTTTCCCGTTCCAAAAATCTCTCTAGAAGAAGTAATGGCGAAATTTTCAGCGAGCACGAGTCAGTTCATGGCCCGTACGGAGGCGACCTTGCAGAACCATTCCGCTTCTATCCGCAACTTGGAAGTCCAACTGGGCCAGATTGCTAATGTATTAACAGCCCGCCCGGAAGGTACCTTGCCAAGTACGACTGAAATGAATCCCAGAGAGAGTGTCAATGCCATCGGTTTGAGAAGTGGGAACGAATTGTGTGAGCTGCCGGGCAGAACAAAAAGAGAAGTAAGGATGACGGGAAGAAAAATTCAGCGACTGAGGAACCACAAGATTTAAAACCCTCGATACTGTTTCCGGACAATCCAAAGGCATATGTACCACCCGTTCCGTTTCCGCAGCGATTACAACAGAAAAAGGTGGACAAGCAATTCTCGAAGTTTCTCGACGTTTTCAAGAAGCTTCATATAAATATTCCATTTGCTGATGCGTTGGAACAAATGCCAAGCTATGTCAAGTTCATGAAGGAGACCTTATCAAATAAAAGAAAGCTCGAGGAGTATGAAACAGTCGCATTGACGGAGGAGTGCAGCGCAATTATTCAAAAAAAGCTTCCGCCAAAATTGAAGGATCCGGGAAGTTTCAACATACCATGCACCATAGGGAACCTCTCCTTTGATAGGGCGTTGTGCGATCTCGGCGCTAGTATTAATCTCATGCCTCTGTCTATTTTTAAGAAGCTAGGAATTGGGGAGGCAAAACCGACGACAATCTCCTTATAATTAGCAGATCGATCTATCAAGTATCCGAGGGGAGTGATAGAGGACATTTTAGTAAAGGTTGATAAATTCATATTTCCGGCCGACTTCATTGTGCTCGACATGGAGGAGGATCAAGACATCCCAATTATTTTGGGAAGACCATTCTTAGCGACCGGCCGAACTCTCATAGACGTGGAAAAAGGCGAACTAACTCTAAGGGTTCAAGACGAGCATGTCACGTTCCAAGTGTTTAAATCCTTTCCATGTCCAGGTGGTGTTGAGAAGAGCTCGCAAATTGAAAGTATGGATACCGTTGCGAAAGACACACACCGGAAGAATCGTCGGTCAAAAAACTCAGAATCCGTTTCAGAGGGTCCGATTTCTAAGAAAAATGTAGAACGAGTTTCATATCTCAAGCATGTGGACATGCCATCATCATCAACCGTTCATCCATTTATGAGAAATTCCGATGCTGTCATAAGTTCGTTCGAGAAAAAGGAAAATAAGCCGGACGTAAAACGGAGGCCAAATCATGAGAAAAATGGGTGCTTCGGAAAGTTGTTTGTGTCAAAACCTTTTTGCAAACAACATTGGGCGTCCAAACCAAAAATCGGATCGTTAAGGACCAATGGTCAAAATTTTAAAACACACATTAACGGTTCGATGGACGGGGCGGAGTTCAAATGGAGTTTGCAAAAAGCGAACTGATTTCTCAAATAGGTCCGGCTGAAGACTATAAACTTAGCGCTTCTCGGGAGGCAACCTGAGTTTTAGTAGTAGATTTCTGTATTTCAGTATTTTCGTGCATTTTTTAATCTTTATTTTTCGTCATTTTTGCTTTGTTTTGCTTATCCCTCTCGTTCTTGATGTTTTCCTTTAAAAATTCTGTGCAGGAATCACCCCAGGGGAAGAAATCAGTGATGGGCCGCGTCACAAGAATGGTGAGCCACGGCACACACCAGTTGAAGCAAAAAGGCCAAATAAACTGTACTCTGTGCCGCGGCACGACCTTACTGATCCGCGGCACGACCTTACTGAGCCGCGGCACACCAGGTCCCTGATCCGCGGCACATATTCCCTGAGCCG
This sequence comes from Orobanche coerulescens, assembly GCA_033398695.1. Lineage (NCBI taxonomy): Eukaryota > Viridiplantae > Streptophyta > Magnoliopsida > Lamiales > Orobanchaceae > Orobanche > Orobanche coerulescens. The sequence goes on along the minus strand of CM065812.1, from coordinate 125,001,273 downwards.
CGGCACACAAAATGTCCAAGAAATGCCCAGGAGACTGTACTCTATGCCGCGGCACGGACCAAATGAGCCGCGGCACACTAACACGATGAGCCGCGGCACGCGTAGATTGAGCCGCAGCACCCGACGGCATCACAAAAAGTCCCAGGCCGACTGTACCATGGGCCGCAGCTCACTTAGGCTGTTCCGCGGCCCCCGACGCAAAAATGAAAGCCCAGGTATCCTTCAAATAAACGATCGGCCGGCACACATCAGGTAAACCCCTTCCTTCATACAAGCACACGTCCGATATCTTTTTCTGCTCCTTCTTGCATTCTTCATTCCAAGTCAGGTAATTCCCGAACTCTTAATCATAATTGATGCATGATTCGAAAAGTGAATTGAAGTTATATGCTGCTAGTTGTTCTTCAAAGTTTACTCAAAAATGGAGTTGGAATATGGTGAATATGGAGTTGATTGTGATGGTATTTGTGATTATGAACTAATTGGTGATGTTAGTTGTCTTTTATCATGGCTATATATCTGTATTATTATTTTTGGGATTTGGAGTTAGCCATGAAAATTCTTGTTCTTCATTTTAACTTGTGCATACCAAGTGTTTGATAAATTGCAGCAATGAAACATTGTTAAGCCAAGTATTTTCAAACTATGTGCAACGAATCGTTTTATCGGATTACATTATCTCCCGACCCTTACTTCATATGTAAACTTGAGAGCTCATTCTTAATTTCCTCTTTGATGAAGCAAGCTCATTGATTCACATTCCGCATGGTGTATTCGAGAAGCGTGCAGGCTCGCCAGACGATGCCGGCACCAGTTCGTGAGCAGACTGTAGGGGAGTACTTGACCCTTTTCCTTTTATTGCATATTATATTTTGTCCATTGAGGTCAATATACGTCCTAAGTTTGGGGGGGATTTACTTTCCGTTGCTACATTTATTGCTGTACTTATTCGTTTGCACTTTCGTTATTTTTTTCGTTATCGTTATCTTTTTGTTGCTAGCCTTGCTTGTCGTGTTTTTAATTGCATTCGTGAATTTTTCGTGCTTCTTTTTGTGTAAAACTGATGTTACGATACTGATTTCTCTCTGAAGAAATGGTTGAGTTTTAGTTGAGTTGTAGTCAGTGATATCTGTTTCTATTGAGTATTCATCTAGGTCCGAAATTTTTTCATTTTTGTAGAAATCTTAGCAGATAAGAAAGGAGACATACGTGTTTTCAAATCGCCGTCTATACGTTTGGTTACACTTTTAGCGTAGCTAGTCGTCCAGTAACATAAGCCGTGTGGGCACCTAACTTGAGTTTAGAGTCGGACAGTTTTTCCCAAAAGTTGAGATATTATTTGTTCTATGATGGGAAGTCTAGTAACCGGGGTATTCACGTGACCCATTGTTTACTCTCGCGTAAAACGACGACCCTAATTAGACTAGTGGTTTAGAGATTTCGCTTGTGCCGATGATGGAGAGCCTAGTAACCGGGGGTATTCAGGTGACCCATTGTTTACTCTCGCGTATAACAGCGACCTTGAATCGGACATGCGAGAATAGCTATTCGAGTTGTTTCTCCGCTGTGGAGGGGAACTTAGTAACTAGAAGCATCCATGTGCCCCATGAGTGTCTTTTACGTCAAACGGTTCCCCAACACATGAGAATGGAATTCCACCCTAGGACTATCCCGATGAAACATCCCGAGATCCGAACCTAGTGGTCAACTCGAATCAATTTATTGATCATATATAAGGGAACACTGTCCGAGGGTTGTTTTTGATGAAACTCTTGGAATTTTTTGCCATTAGACTGTAGGACTGGGCGAATTGGCTTGTTTATTTTAATCCTTCATATTGGCGGTCGATTAAATTCACACTTGTTAATCTTTGAGCTGGATTTTCTTCATGAACGATTGATTAGGACTGAAATTGGTTACTATTGTGGAATCAGTGTCCTGGATGTGACTCACTATTACGATACTTGTACTATTCTTTGAGATTTTCAGGGTAGTATTGATTAGGTTGAGCACTATGAGTTGCACGATTATTCACGATATTCTTTTGTTGAAATTGACTATTTTTGCTTGAGGACAAGCAAAGGCTCAAGTTTGGGGGTATTTGTTAGGCGTATTTTTATACGCTTATTTATCATTATTCTGTATTCTTTTTATGAGTAAATCTGCATAAATGAGCTTTTAATGCCCTATTCTTATATGTTTTGCAGAAAATTGGAGTCCGGAAGCTAAAACGATGCAAAATGGGCGAAAACGGCGAATTTTGGCCTGGGGCCGCGGCACAAGGCAAGCGGGCGGCAGCACACGCAGAGGACCAGCGAGCCCCGAGTAAACTGTACTCTAAGCCGCGGCACAAGTATAGTGAACCGCGGCCCAGAAGAAAAAAATAGCGCCCAGGTTTTAATCTGAGCGCCGTGAGCCGCGGCACAGATTAAGTGAGCCGCGGCCCACAGGGCGGTTTTGACAGAAAGTGCGGCGTTTCTGGGCCGTTTTGGAGCCTGTTCTCGACCTAATTATACGGGCGCGTTTTTGAGGCAAAAGAGGATTATAAATAAGGGTTTAAGGTCATAAGGAGAGGATCGAGAATTTTGGGAATCAGAGGGAATCGCAGAAGGCAAGAAGCAGAAGACACCAAGAGCAGAGGGCGGAAGCCAGAAGAACAGAGGAATCCGAGCTCTTCATATGCGTTTGATTTTCATGCTTTCATTTATTAACTCTGTATTTTTATCTTTTAGCATGTCAGGCTAAAACCCTGTTCTAGGATTTTGATGAAACCAAAGTTTTGACGGATTTGCTTTTGATTATCTATATAATTCCCTTTTCTGTTGAGTTTTCCCAATCGATTTTAATGCTTTCAATTGTCTGGCCAATAATTGGATTGTTTTAATTACGCAACTCAAATCGGGAGAGGAGAGTTGGTGAGGAACTATTGGTGAGAACCGTTTTATCCTGTGAGATAGGAATATACTCATAAAAACTACGTGGCCTTTTGAGGATTTTGTGCTTTTTGCCTATTGTCGAATTAATTCACCTAGGGATAGAGTGCGTTATTCGCCTTTAGAAAAATCTATTGACCTCGGGAGAGGCGGTAGAGTATTTTAGCAATCTTCGCCTTCAATAAATTAGGGAAATCATTAACTTCAGATAATCGAGAGTGAATTCGGATAAACCGAGGTGGATTCACAATCCTAGACTTTTTCATCATTTGATTTTCTTTCTTCGAGCGATCGTTTTTCTGTTTATTATTGATTTTCTTTAGTTATTAATTGCAACCCAAAATTCGACTGTTCAAATAAAATTAGAATACATAAAAATCGGTACTTAGTAATCCAGTCCTCGTGGGAATGATAACTCACTCATCACTTTATTACTTGTCTACGATAACGTGCACTTGCGTTTAACGAAATATTGCAATAGAGTTTCAAGTACAACACACCCAGGAAATACAGAATACATGTATATTTTATATGAAGATAAAATATACAACACTGAATAAAAATGAATATCCAAACGGAAATCTGCAGCGAAAATAAAAATGAAGAAAAACATGAATGACTGAAAAGGACTGGAGGCCCCTACTAGTATCACTAGGACTCTTCGCCGTCAATGTTCTCTTCCCGTCTCTTTGCCTTGCCATGACCTGAAAACAATATCCCCCAACGGGGTCAGTTACACAGAACAACAATCCTCAAGAGTTGAACAAGAACAATCATGATATATCTCTTAGTTATGAAATTGAGCTGAAGAGGGGCATCATAGTACGCCCGTAATGGGACGTGCAACTGCACAAGACGAGTGTCCGTACACACCCGAACTTGTACCGAATTAGTCTCACGGAGGCACGTTACCATGTGCACAGTCCATTGTGTCGGTGAACCCTTCACATGACTATCGTGTGCCCGACTAAAAATTCCACTCATAACCACCCGGCCACGCAATATGAACCCAGAAGTTCACATGAACAAAAATGACCATGATGAGTATTAATGAATAACAATCCAACAAGGGTCAAGAGTGACTCACCGAGATGAAATAATAATGAAATGAATGATAGCTCATTGAAATGATTGGAACCGTCGTTCCTCGTGAATTGAATGATTAGTTGACAATTACAAGTCTCAATATGATTAATACATTATAAATGAATTATGAGTATGAATGAACAACAACGAAAGGAATGAGTATCCTTTTAACCGAGTAAGAATTAACTTACACAATACCGGTGGCGAAACGTCCTCTCACGAACAAACGTCCTTAATGGAATATCGGTCGCTCGAACAACCTTGAATAACATGATTACCAACAAACGCTCAATATACGTATCAAGCACGATTATAGCCAACTCAAAAGTCGATACAATAATAATCAAACTCATTGGGGCATTCTAACGAATACGTTGTAAACATTCTTCCCCTTGGTTACAACCAACCCCAATAATATCGATACCAAACCTCCAAGGGATGATTCAACCCAACAAAACTTCATTAATGATGTCAATAATCCAATACGAAACCACAACTCAAGGTTACGACAACATCAATCGGAAACCCCCAAAATAACCAAAGTCAAACATCAAGGGTTCTAGAATAATTCCCCAATATTCATCAAATATGTAATATACACCAATAAATCTGTAGGAATACATGTATCCAAGGTAGATAATCCATATCTAACATATTCCAACATAATAGCAAGCTTACACGAAGAGATCGGGAGGAAAACATTCAAAATCCGAAATTCTAGATTCAAGAATTACTTACCTTGATTTGATGTATCGGAGAGGATGAAATGATGATTAATCCGAATAATAAGCTTGAATATGTTGATAGCTGGATGCAGCTCGAAGAGATCTCTCCAAAACGTCCGAAACTGCCCAAATCCGACCAAAAACGAAGTGAGATGTGAAAATGACGAAACCCGGACTGAACTGTCCTATATATAGTAAACCCAGTTTAGCGCGCGCTAGCTCCTGTGCTTAGCGTGCGCTAATGGGTGAACCGGGTAGTCCAGTACCCACTGTCTGTATCGTTAGCATGCGTTACATCCACTGGTAGCGTGCGCTAACGTCTCTTATTAGCGTGCGTTAACCTTGTGTTAGCGCGCGCTACCTGATGGCTGATGTCCAGAAAACCGGAGTCCAGAACCTACTGTCCTCCTGCCTTGCTCGCGATAGCGTGCGCTACACCAGTTACTTAGCGTGCGCTACTACACCATTAGTGTACGTTATGAACCACTCATAGCATACGTTATGAACCACTCATAGCGTATGTTGTGTCGAGATTTATACACCTCGACAGGCGATCAACACATATGCCGGGCGACCGAGTCCACGACCAAAGGAGTTACGGCGAACTTGCCTAAACGAAGATAACATACCACCTTCGAGTATATAGCGATCGACTCTCAAGGCGATCGCCTTTTGGCATCTAGAGATCGCCTCTGGTGCCCGACCTAAGATGACCGTCCTGTGCCGCGAACAAGATCTTCGTCCGTCAAAGTCTATGAAGACTGGGTCTCAAAGCAGCGCCCATGTGCAGATCCGCAAAAGGCACTGCAGAACATGGATCGTTGACCACAGCCTGTCACCACCTTATCACCTACCGACAGACCCGCCGAAAGGTACAAGGTGGGACCGCCCGTGACAGCAACTCAGATGCGTGCAGACTTCCCATTGGACCGCACAGCTGGCTGCCAGCGACTTCTGCGGACTTTAAGGAGACCAGTCCATGTGCTAAAGACAATTGCCCGCTTATTATAATACAGCGGAGGCGATCGCCCAACATCTCCCAGTCCTATAAATAGAGAACTTCCAGCAACTGGAAGAAGGTTGGCAATTCATTCCAATCGGTTCGGAAACACATTCATAAAAAACGTACACATACGTTCATCTCCGAAGAATACATACATTCCTTCAGGCTCTCGGCTTCCTCTCTTGGATCTACCTCAGGATTTCTCTCTCAACACCTCTCATCCAGAAGACGGTCGGCAGAGGCAAGAAACTCCTTGCAGTACAGATTTAGAGAGACCCGCAAGCTCAGGAGCTCAAACATACAGCTAATACACACCGTGAGAGACTGTCGATTTCTCACGGTCGTCACAGCTCATCAACATTGTTACAAGAACTCACAGAGCATCATATCTAGTTCTTCCGGCAATCTTCACGCTCAATAGCTAAGATAACTAAGGTCTTTACTTTCATTGTAATTGTACTCTAATATTAATACTTGTACCCCACAATATTTGTATTAATAACATCTCGCGAGAGCATTCAAGCCCGGGACTAACAACCCCGACAAATCTTGTGTTATTTACTTTCCCACGGAAGTGTTCTCGCACTTTGTTTGCTACTCAACCATTCCAGCAATATCTGTCTCCGGATAATATTTTGGGTAGCAACAATTGGCGCTAGAAGGAGGGCATCTTAACCTTCATTTTTATTCCTACCGTCCCGAAGAACACTCACTGTTCTCGGGGCATATACTTGAAGTGACACTCACTGCGCTTCAAAGAAAGCCTTCAGAATCATGACGTCCGCCACTACATCGAAGAGAGCCGCTCTCCGAACCGTCGGACACCATATCCCGACCCGATCCGAGCCCCAGCCGACGGCAGAGGGAAGCCGAGACAACGCGAGACTCTCGATCCCGCACCTGAGGGGTGGCCCCAGCCTCTCACTCGACCAGTTCCAAACCGCGGAACAGATCGAGGAGGCTATGGCCATCGTAAAGGAGCGACAGAGAGCATGCACGGCGCCCGCAATAACTCCCTCGGCCATCCGCCGCGTGGGCAAACGGAAGTTCAAGGGGCTACTGGGCGAGCGATCGTCAGAGAGCCCCGATTCGCGAGAAAAGGCTCTCGCAAGGCCGGACAGTTCCGTATTCAGTCGCTTGGGAAACGATCCATCATGGCGATCGTGGCATTCTGGCCCCAACCAAGAGACAACAGAATCCGAGTCCATCACCAGGAGTTCGGCCTACCCAACTCCCAGCCAAATACAAGTTAACTATTTGGCTCCCACTCCGAACGCCAGGGTGTCAGTACTTGATCGCCTCGGCTCCCGCTCTGAGTGCCTAGCCACGAGCAGCTAGGCCGCGGCGATGGTCGCTATGCAACGCCAGATCGACAAGATGAAAGCACTTTTGGATACTGGGCAAGCACCAGTAGAAAGATCACCGGACCGACCGAACCACTCGCGGTCCATGTCGAGCTTGCCCCGGTGCAACCAAGGATCGCTCCTCCCAAAACACCTCTATATGAAGGGAGATCGGACCTCGAAACCCACCTAAGAAAGTTCCGGATCTACATGACCGGGTGTGGGGCATCAGATGCGACCAAGTGCCGAATCTTCCCTTTAACATTAGGCGAGCTGGCCCATAGGTGGTACGTCTCACTACTGCCGTGATCGATCACCTCCTTTGAGAAACTGGCGAATGATTTCACATCATACTTCGCCGCCAAGGTCGCCAGACCAGAAGGCCCCCACCGCATGATGAAAATCAGGCAGGGGAAAGACGAATCCGACGCAGATTACATCGACCGAGTAGACGAGATACTCCTCACCGGCGAGCCCATCAACGATGAGCTCGCCCTCTACTCGGTCCTGAGGGGATTCTACGGTCATTCACCCATGTTTAGACATCTCACAGAGGACATTCCCCCAACCTACGCGATCTTCCCCGCTACGGCTGCCGACTTTCTGGCCAGGCAAAGGCTACTCACCCTCCGCCTAGGCGAGGAAACGCCACCTCCTGTCCGAAAGACGGCGATCGCCAAAACCAAAAAGACGGCCGTCAAGCCACCCGGCGGCCACAAGGCCTTCGAGGATGTGGAAACCCATCTCCTCCACAAGTTCAACCGAACTCCGGCCCACATTTTTTACGCCATCAAGGGGCGCGAACCGCTGAACAAGCTAAAGGCAATAAGGGACCATGGTCATCTGGACCACAATCAATATTGTGCCTACCACAAGAGTCCCGGCCACAACACCAACCAATGTCGTGACCTCCTTAGACAACTCTGGAGATTGTTCGAGGAAGGCAAGTTGGACAGCTTATTGGCTTAGCCGGAGCCCCACCAATCTCCCAACACGGTCGCCCGAGTCGAACGCGAACAGGCCGAAAAGCTCATACGGGCCGACCCCTCGATCAACCTCGGCGACCGTATCTACATGCTTCAATCAAGAGAAGGGAACTTCGGAAGCCTATCCCTGATTTCCTACCTCGTTGAACAAAAGGCTACTGCCTGAGCAAACGCTTCAAAAAAGAGGATGACTCGCTCGCCCTCTAAAGTTCGTCATCAGCATGATGGACCTAGGCAGCGATCGCCTCCCCTAGCACAACGTATACCGTCGAGGATCGTCATCTGACATGACGGTCCGAGGTAGAAGAGTGCCGCCATGGTCGCGAAAATCGATTTAACCGACGATCCGTCCATGCAAGGTTCCTTTGGGCTCCGATCGCTCACCCTTCGTTTAAATACGAGGCGGGCGTAGCCGAAGGACTCTCCAAAACAAATCAGAGGATTACTCGCCCGCCCTCTAAAGTTCGTCATCTACATGAAGAACCTAGGCAGGCGATCTCCTCCCCTTACACAACGTATACCGTCGAGGATCGTCATCTGACTTGATGGTCCGAGGTCGAAGAGTGTCGCCATGGTTGTGGAGGACGATGGAACCGTTCTCTATGCCCATGCAAGGTCCCTTTTGGCCACGATCGCCCGGCCCTTCATTTAAATACGAGGCCGGCGTAGTCTGAGGGCCCTCCAAAACTAATCTGTGGACACATTCGCCCGCCCTCAAAGGTCCATCACTTAACGTGGTGGGTCCTTCCCGGATAATGCGACGCGTCCCTCCCCCCGTCTCAACATATACCGTCGAGGGTCGTCATCTTAATGGTGGCCCGAGGTAGAAAATAGCTAACAAGCCGCGGACGTGGAGTTTATTAATCCGATGATACCCCGCGCAAGGATTCCTCCAGACCAAGACCGCACGCCCTTTGTTTAAATACGAGGCTAGGCGCAGCCTTCGGAGGACCCTACCAATTAAGTGAGTCGCGAGAACTTAGCCATCAGACGGAATGTCGCTCGCGCATAAGACACGGTCGTGGAGGTCGGTCCATCGTGTTGTGCGGCGATTTATTCGCCACGATAGGCGATCGGCGACCTGCCAGAAAAGTCAACCATGGAAGACAAATCCCAGACAAACGCCTAGAGCTCGGCATAATGCGGCGATCGTCTTTTGGTAAACAGCGATCGCCTTTTGGTAACCAGCGATCGCCTTTTGGTAACCAGCGATCGTCTTTGAATACCTGGCGATCGTCTTTGAAGAACGGACCAGAGGCGATCGTCTCATGCCACGTGGGGATCCAGCATCCGTCAAAGTCGTCGAAGATTGAATCTTGGACGATGGCCCACCCGCGGATCTTCATAGGATACCGACAGATAGGATCATTGACCCCAGCCTGTCACCTACCACACCTACCGACAAGGCCGCCGAAAGGTACGAAGTGGGTCCTCCTCAGACAGCGACTCGCAACACGTGCTGGCTTTCCATTGGTTCACCCAGCTGGCCTCCAACTGCGACCTCGGACCTCAAGGGAATAGGCCCACGTGACGGGACGATCGGCCGTTTATTTTAATATAGAAAACGGCGATCGCCCGCGATCGCCTGAGGTATCCCAACTACCTAGTCCCCTATAAATAGAGGACTCACTGTTGCGGCCAGAAGAGAGATGAATTCTACCACGAATTAAGTGAAAAATACATACAAAAGAGAGAATCAAAGGCTCTTTTGGCAAACACTAACACATTCCTAGTGATATTCATACACATTCATCATATATCCCAAGCAAGAACTCACAGATTCATCTATCTGGTTCTTCCGGCAATCTACGCGCTCTAAAGCCTAGATAACTAGAAGTCTTTACACTCCTTGTATTAGATTCTAACATTAATATTTGTACTCGACAGTATATTTATTAATAACATCTCGCGAGAGCATTCAAGCCCGGGATTAACAACCCCGGCAAATCTTGTGTTATCTATTTTCTCGCGGAAGTGTTCTCGCATTTTGTTTGTTACTCATCATTCCAGCAATACTATCTCCGGATAATATTTTGGGTAACAACAATTGGCGCTAGAAGGAGGGCATCTAAACCTTCATTTTTATTCCTACCGTCTCGAAGAACACTCACTGTTCTCCGGACATATACTTGAAGAAACACTCACTGTTCTTCAATAGAAAAACCTTCAGAAAATGACATCAGCAACAACCTCCAAGAGGGCCACCCTGAGATCTGCCGGAAATCTTATTCCGGCGAGGACCGAATCCCAGCCCACGGCGGAAGGCGACCGTGGCGACGCTAGGCTCTCACTTCCGCCCCCAAGGGACGGTTCTAGCCTCTCACTCGATCAGTTCCAGACATCGGAACAGATTGAGGAGGCTATAGCCATCCTCAGGGAACGGCAGAGGGCCCACGATACGCCCACCATCACCCCGTCAGCTAACCGCCGGGCAAGCAAACGGAAGCTCAAGGGGATCTATGTTGAGAAATCGATAGAAAGCCCCGAGCCGCAGGGGAAGGCTCTCGTAAGGCGGGACGATTCCGTCTTCAGCCGCCTAGGGAGCGATCCCTCATGGCGACCTGGGCACTCAGGCCCTAGCCGGGAGACATCGGTATCTGAATCCTTTACCAGGAGTTCGGCGTATCAGACCCCCAAGAGACAGACCGGTCAACGAGCCCCTGCTCGCCCAAGAAGGGAACCCACTGGCAGGGAGCTCGTCATTCACCACGGAGCTAGGGGATCAGTACACGATTGCCTTGGTTCGCATTCTGAGAGCCAGTCGGCGAGCAGTCAGGCAACGGCGATGGCGGCCATGCAACGCCAGCTCAACGAGATGAAGGCACTCCTGGAAAATAGGGCAGGCGCCGGAAGATCGATCATTGGATCAAGCGAACCTCTCACGACTCAGATCGAGCTCGCCCCAGTCCAACCAACAATCAATCCCCCGCAAACACCTCTATACGAGGGGAGATCAGATCCGGAAACCCACTTAAGCAAATTCCGGATCTACATGACCGGATGCGGAGCTTCAGATGCGATGAAATGTCGTATGTTCCCGTTAACTCTGGGCGATCTCGCCCACAGATGGTACACCTCACTACCGTCTCGCTCAGTCAATTGCTTTGAGAAGCTAGCGAACGACTTCACATCGTACTTCGCCGCCAAAGTCGCTCGCCCGGAAGGTCCCCACCGCATGATGAAAATCAGGCAGGGGAAGGATGAATCAGATGAGGATTACGTCGACCGGGTAGACGAGATAGTCCTCACCGGAGAGCCCGTCAGTGACGAGATCGCTCTCAACTCAGTTATGAGCGGATTCCACGGACGTTCGCCCATGTTCAGACACCTCACAAAAGATATCCCCCCGACCTACTCGATCGTCCGCAACAAAGCCGCTGGTTTCCTGGCCAGACAGAGGATGCTCTCACTCCGCTTAGAAGAGGGACCATCCGAGGAAGGAAAAGCACCTTCCCATGTCCAGAAGAAGGCGGTCGCCAAGCCCAGAAAGGCGATCGCCAAGCCGCCTGGAGAGTTCAAAGCCTTCGAGGATGTAGAGGTCCACCTTCTTCACAACCTCAACTTATCTCCGGCACACATCTTCAACGCGATCAAAGGTCGCGAGTGGCTTTCCAAGCCAAAGCCAATAAGGGACCACGGTCACCTAGACCGTAGCAAATTCTATGCCTATCATAAGAGTCCCGGCCACAACTAGCCAATGCCGCGACCTCCTCAGACAGCTCTGGCGACTGTTTGAGGAAGGCAAACTGGACAACTTGGTCACCAGGCCGGAGCCAAGGACGGAAAGGACCGGAGGGCGCGAACGCCGACAACGCGAGAGAACTCCTCCCAATCCGGTCGCCAGGATCGAGCATGAGCCGGAATACTCTGATGAATCGGTCCCACCGATCAACCCTGGCGGTCGGATCAACATGCTTCAAGCCGGAGGTTGAAACCTCGGAGGTCTTTCCCCGGTTTCCACCATGTCGAACAGGAAGAGAAAGGCCGAGCTGAGGGCATTCGCCGGAGTCCATGTTGTAGTTCCTCCGGAGCCGACCATCTCTAGAGACGCGCTCATCACCTTTTCCAACAAGGACAGGGAAGGAGTGCAATGTCCCAAAGAGGATGCACTAGTGATCTCCGCTTGCATCCTTGGGAAGACGGTCGATCGCGTGCTGGTCGACAATGGGAGTTTCTGCAACATCATATTCAAATCCGCCCTAGACCAACTCGGCAACCTAATCAAATTCATCAAGCCTTTCGACACCGTGCTCCAAGGGTTCGGCGACAACACAGTCCAAGCCTACGGGAGGATCAAGCTCTCCGTTGAGCTAGTATGCTTTTATGATCCCAAGGTTAGGATTACTAGGAACCTAAGCTTTGTAATCATAGATAGGCCCAGCATCTATAATGGGTTCCTAGGTCGCCCCTTTTTAGAAACCTTTGAGGCGGTCGCCTCATCTTTCTTTTACTGTATCAAATTCCCCACTGCCGATGGGACGGTCGGTACTGTAAAAGGAGATCAGCTAATGGCAAAGAGATGTTTGAATTACTCCTATGTTGTTACTCCTTTCAATACTTCCCATACTATATGTAACATTGAAGCGACCGACGATCAACCCATGGAGATCGACGAGCCTAACACTTCGTACCAACCCGACTCAGGGGACGCCATCTCTCATCAATCGACGGACGACATCGAGCCAAGGATCGGTTTCGAGCCAAGTCTCGACATCGATCCAAGGACCGAGTCCGGAGATCGTACCAAACGAGAGGCGACCGTTCCTGTCGAAGAGTTGGAAAGAATTACGATGGATCCGGATCATCCAGAACGGGAAGTACAGATCGGCGCACGCATCGACCGCGAATTAAAGGGAGATCTGATCAACTTGCTACGTAAGAACATCGGTGTCTTTGCCTGGTCGCATCAAGATATGGTTGGCATAAGTCCCGAACACGCCTGCCATTATCTGAAGATCGACCGGGCGATGAAGCCTGTTCACCAGAAGCGTAGGAAGTTCGGTCTTGAGAAATACGCGGCGCTCGACATAGAAGTCCAGAAGTTACTCAACAACAAATTGATCGGAGTAGCAACAGACGAACCACAGTGGGTCGCCAACGCGGTGCTCGTCAAAAATCCAACTGGCTCCTGGAGATTATGCATTGACTTCACCGACCTCAACGCGGCATGTCCAAAAGATCACTTTCCGATGCCTCATATCGATCACCTGGTCGATAGCACGGCAGGTTGCGAAATGATGTCGTTTATGGATGCCTTCGCCGGATATCATCAAATCCCAATGGCGGAGGAAGACATAAAACACACATCTTTCCACACAGAAAAAGACATATACTTTTGGGTCAGAATGCCGTTCGGCTTGAAAAACGCAGGGGCGACCTACCAGCGATTAGTCAACAGGATGTTCGCCGATCAGATCGGCAAGACCATGGAGGTCTACATTGACGATATCGTAGTCAAAAGCCTCAAGAAGGAAGATCACCTCAGCGATCTCGCCGAGACTTTCGCCATCCTTTAGAAGTTTAACATAAAGCTGAACCCCAAGAAATGCAACTTCGGGGTGGGCTCCGGGAAGTTCCTGGGGCACATAGTGAGCCAAAGGGGGATCGAGGCGAACCCCACCAAGATACAGGCGATCCTCGACATGCAGGAACCGCGAAACATCAAACAGGTGCAATGCCTCACAGGTTGTCTAGCCGCCCTCAACCGTTTCATATCACGGCTCGGCGATAAAAGCAAGCCTTTCTTCGCGACCATCAAGAACAAGAAGTTCGCATGGACGAAAGAAAGCCAGATAGCATTCGCCAAAATAAAGGAATATCTATCTAACCCCCAGATCCTGGCAAAGCCGATCCCCGGTGAAAAATTATTCCTTTACTTGGCGGCCTCGGAGGTCGCGGCCGAGTGCCGTTACAGTGCGAGCAGAGGCGAGCCCACTTGCCGATCTACTATGTTAGCCAGGCGCTCCACGACGCTGAGACACGTTATACACCATTGGAGAAGATCGCCTATGCCCTTGTCATGAGTGTACGTAAGCTGAGGGCTTACTTCTTCGATCACCAAGTGGAGGACCTAACAACTCTACCTCTAAGACAAGTCCTGCACCGACCGGACACCAACGGGCGACTCCTCAAGTGGTCGCTGGAGATCGCCCAATACGGTATCACTTACGCTCCTCGCACGGCGATCAAAGGCCAAGCTCTTGAGGACATCTTGTTGGAATTAAAGTTCCCTCACAGTCAGGCCAGTCGGCCGACTGCTGAAATTATACGTGGATGGCTCGGCGACCAATGCGAGAGCGAGGCGAGATCGTCCTCATTAGCCCCGACGGTCAGAGTTTCACAAATGCTGTGCGTTTCGGTTTTCATGCGACCAACAATGAAGCTGAATACGAAGCTTTGGTAGGCGGGCTTGATCTAGCCCTCGCCCTGGATGTTCGTCGCCTCCATATCTTCATGGACTCCCTTTTGGTCGTAAACCAAGTCAAGGGAGAATATGAGGCACGCGGCGAACAGATGGTCAAATACCAAGAGCTGGTCGCCGAAATGTGCACAAAATTTGAAGAAGTGCTAATCGAACAGATCCCGAGAGAGCACAACTCCCAGGCCGATGCTCTCTCCAAACTAGCATCATCGGATGGGGCAGCCGACTTCTCCAATATCCAAATCACAAAGTCAGCAAAGCCGGCGATCGACAGAAATCTGGTTAACACGGTCGCCATCGCCGAGGAGAATTGGATGACTCCGTTCATCAAATACTTAAAGGACGGAACGGTCCCTGACGACCGTGTTAAAGCTCGCCAACTCCAGCTTCGTGCGACCAGGTATACCCTATTGGACGATCGGCTTTACAAGCGAGCCTTCAGCCTTCCCCTCCTCAAGTGTATTACACCGGAGGAAGGTCGGCTCGTTTTAGCTGAGATCCATGACGGGATTTGTGGAAACTACGCGGGCGGGCGAGCCCTCATCCATAAGACAACCCGACAAGGATTTTTCTGGCCATCACTTCGGAAAGACGCGATCGCTTATGCCAGATCGTGTCATAGATGTCAGATAATGGGCCCCAACATTAAATTATCACCCGAACAGCTCACCTCCATGTATAGCCCTTGGCCATTTGCGCAATGGGGCATCGACCTTATAGGCCCCTTGCCGACGGCTCCAGGGGGCTGTAAGTTCGCCATCGTCGGGGTCGATTATTTCTCCAAATGGGCTGAGGCCGAACCGCTTAACAAGATCGGCCAAGAGCAAGTGATCAAGTTTATATAGAAAAACATCGTATGCCGATTCGGTCTGCCCCAGGCCATCATCTCTGACAACGGGAAACAGTTCGACGGTTTAGAAGTCATGCAATTCTGTGAGAAGTGGGGGATCAAAAGGTTATTCTCGGCGCCCTATCACCCTCAGACGAACGGGCAGGTAGAGGCAGTGAATAAGATCCTCAAACACACGATCAAAGCACGACTCGAATCCAGACAAGGACGATGGGCGAGCGAGCTCCCAGACGTTTTGTGGTCCTACCGAACGACGACCCGCAATTCAACCGGCGAAACCCCGTTCGCCCTTACCTTGAGCGAAGCGGTGATTCCTTGAGATCGCCGTCCTCGGCCATCGAACCGAGCAGAGATGACGACCGACAACGACATAGCCGACGAATCGACCTAGACATGCTCGAAGAAAGACGGATGACCTCGAAATGAAGAACACAATCCACAAAAGGAGAGAGAAGTTCTTCAATTCAAAGGTCGAGAAAGAAGATTTCAAGTGGGCGATCTCGTCCTTAAGAAGATCCAAACCCACACGGGCGTTTTGGTCAGGCCGGGATGGACCTTTCAGAGTGTCCAGATGGCTAACCAAAGGAGCCTACGAATGGAACATCTGACGGTACTCGGACCAATATCCACAGGCAGCCGTGCATCTGAAAAAATACTATCAGTGATAAATTTGTACTCGATTTCAATGATGTACAAGGAATATAATGAGATTTTTTGTTATCCCATCTATTATGGCGATCGCCCCACCAGGCATCACATATCACCGACGATCGCTGATCACGACGATCCTAGGTAAAATTAATGCAGCCATGGTCCTGGAGGTCGATGGAACCGACAGCTTCGCCCATGCAAGGTTCCTTTGGGCTGAGATCGTCCGCCCTTCGTTTAAATACGAGGCCAACGTAGCCGAAAGACCCTCCAAAATAATCAGTAGGCGCGATCACACGTTCTCAAGGTACATCATCTAACCTGGTGAACCCGAACAATGCGACGTGCCGTTACCCCCGTCTCAACGTACACCGTCGAGGATCGCCATCTTCATGGCGGGCCGAGGTGGAAGCAGAGCTAACAAGCCGCGGACGTGGTGTCGAATAAGCCGACAAACACTCCGCGAAGGACTCCTCCAGACCGAGATCGCCCGCCTTTCGTTTTAACACAAGGCAGGCGTAGCCTAACGGAGGACCCTCACGAAAAGTGAGTCGCAGGATACACAATATCCCTCGCACACGAAGACACGATTGGGGAGATCGGTCCATCGAACACCCCAACCTCACATGACTCTTCAGAATCGGCGAAATGAAGATAGCTCGCCAGACAGACTAGTCTTTGTTTCCTTACTTACAATAAGTGAACAAAAACAAGGGGGCAGGGATAGGTCGAGCTACTCTCAAATACGATCGAACAAAGAGGAACCATACTCGATCGGCTTCGCTCAAAAACATGCAGGGCGATCGAGTTCGTCCGACGAAAATTACAAGTAAGAATTCTAATTCAAAACATGCCAACACTTTCAACACTCAGACGATCGGCTAAACGAACAAAAAGTCGAAAGCAAATATACACGTACTCGTTAAAATTGCACGCAAACAGTCAAAGGCGATCGCATGTAATACATTACGCAGAATGAAAAAAGGAGTATTTTATTCATAAACACAAGCTTCATACATTTCGAGGCCCGAAGGCATTACAACAAAAAGTACAAGTTACGGAGGAAAAACAAAAATGC
This sequence comes from Orobanche coerulescens, assembly GCA_033398695.1. NCBI lineage: Eukaryota > Viridiplantae > Streptophyta > Magnoliopsida > Lamiales > Orobanchaceae > Orobanche > Orobanche coerulescens. The sequence continues at coordinate 124,984,200 of CM065812.1, read as the reverse complement.
CTCTCAAGGCCCCGCCTGCTGGTCTTCGCCCTCGGGTTGCGGATCGGCTTGGGCACCCCCATCGGCCTCGGGATGAATGAGCTTGCCGGTATACCAACTCAAGTCGATCCCGAAGTCGACAAGGTCAAGGATCGGCAGAGAGAATTCTGGATGCAGAGGATGCTTGAAGACATAGGATTTGAAGCTTTCCATCAGGGGACCGATCTCGACCCCTGCCCTTTTAGCGGCTCGAACAGCGTCAGCATAGGCCAAGTAGTAAGCGAACTCGCCGACGTGCTCGACGTTAAGGTAGGGATCGACCTCGATCGCCTTCAGCTGCCCCTTCAGATCCGCCGCCGTCTTCTCGACCTCCGCCAGTTCGGCCGCTTTGGCAACATTCTCGCGCCTGGCCTTCTCCAGCTCTCTGTTCGCCGCCTCCAGCTCACCGCTGAGCCGATCCACCGCAGCTTTCAGCCCGGTCGCCTCCTCCTGCGAAGCCTCGAGCTTCTGGCGAGTTTCCTTCTCCTTATTACAGGACCGATCGGCAGCCTCCTTGGAGCGGCTCAGCTCCTGCTTCAATCGATCCACGTCACCTTAGCCCGTTTGGCCGTCTCCTCATACTCTTTCTCCATGGGCCGGATCGATTGGCATCCTCGATATTTCTGTTCCGGCGGTCTCGAGTTCGCGATGGAGATGAGCGGTGGAGGTCGCCCCTCAAAATCCCGGCACTTGGATGGCCATCGTCGCCGTCCCGAAGAGCCGGGCAACGGTCGCTTTGCATGGCGTCTCGGATCGCCGACGGCGATCGCATCAAGGTCGGTCGTCCAAGCCTTGGGCGAAGTGATAGCTGGCGAACGTAGCGGGGACTTCGAGAGAACCTTGCGGAGCCTTGCTCGACAAAAAGTCGGCACCATGGGGCGGCGTGCAGGTCGGCGAGGCAGACCTGCGGCGCAAACCAAGGAAATCAAGGAGTTAGCCCATACCATGCTCGAATGCCTAACTCGTAACCTAACTCAGAAAATTCTTGACCCACTCTTACCTATTGACCGGCTCGGGATCGCGTCCGAAAAAGGCTTGCCCCGGGATGTTTCCGCATCGGCGATCGCCACCTTCTTCGCCAGTGCCCGGATGACCGGGGCCGGAGACCGCGGGCTTGGGGTCGAATCGCTCCATCATCGGGATGGCGAGAGATAGGAGCCGCGGCGGCCGGAGGCTCAAGAATCGATACGTCCGCCTCGGAGATCGGGGGACTCCTCCGACCTCCGCCTCTTGCGGCGCTTGAGCTGTTCCTCTCCCTCGACCACCGGCTTGGCGACTGGCGCCTCAGCGGGTCTCGTCACCGGGGCAGGGTGAGACGTCGTCGCAGGAATGCGACCAGTCTGCTTGCCCAACTTAAGGCGACCAAGAACTCCCTGGTTCGACATATCTATCTCTGGCGGAGGTTCGGCAATTCGGGGAAAATAAGCCTCTGTCAAAGAAAAGATACAAACAAAGTTAGACAAAACAAAACGACCTCTTGGAGACGATCGTCAAAGAAAGGAAGCACCATTTAAACTCATACCGTGAACTTTCAAGTGACGGGGGTAGCAGAACAATCGAGCCCCCAATCGATGAGCTTCGGTACCAAGCGATCGAACGTCAATAAAGGAGTTCGGCAAGGCACGGATCCGCTCCCAAACGATCAAGAAATCAAATGGGAGGTCGCCGATCGCTGGAACGAGAGGTCCTGCAAAAAGAAAATAAAATTAGATCAGTCCAAGACAAGCTCAATCAAGGGGAGAGCTGAAATCCTTACTCGGATTCCTCTCCCGGAAAATGGTGGGAATCTCCAACTCCTCATGCGGCATGTCACTCGACGCCGATCGCCATGCCCCGCCGACCCAACACCATTTAGCCAGGTCGCCCTTGGTCTTATTCGGCACGCCGAGGACCACTCTCCCGAGTCGGCCCTGGATATGATGGCCGCCGATTGACCCTTTCTGCGCAACCAATTTAAACAAATAATTCATCTCAGTAGCGATAAGGTGACGGAATAACCGATGACCGCCAAACAAGGTCAACATGCGGATGATCTGCTGACAGCGTTCGGCGTCAGTTGAAGAGGCGCCAAATTCCAGGCGATCAGCAAATAGGAGACGGCGAATGGCAACGGGAATCGCAGACCCGCCTCCATAATCATCTCGTTGACGGCAACCATATCCTTGGGCGGTTGGTCGGCGCGCTCGTTCTCCAAAGGCACGTGAAGGGAAACGTCAGAGGGGATGTGATATTTGGCCCTCCAACAACTCAGGTCTTTCTTGGTCGCCGTGATCCGGATCTGTCCGAGAGTCCACGGAGACGGGACGGCGGCCTGAAAGACCGTCCGATTCACATGTTCGTAAGGGTGAGCGGCGGTGTAGGCCTCGAAATCGAATTCCGGACAGGGTCCAGCTATCGTTTCCATCATCTGAGCAAAAGCCACATAGGCGGGCCCGAATCTACTCTCTCGTTCCCAGGCCTCCCGCACCAAATCGTCCTCATCCACCGGCAAGCCCCCCTGCTCCGCCGTCGCCGCCGTCCTCGCCACCTCGGCCTCGTTGAAAAGTTTTTCGAGTTCTTCGGGTGTAATCCCCGCTCGAATAGCTTCAGCAGCCGTCTCCATATCCACTCTAACGGGAGCCTCCTCCCGTTCAGGCAACGCGGCGGCAGCGGAAGAGCTTCCGGTCTCGAAGGTTTTCGATCCTCCCGACATATTAGAAAGTAATGAGAGGGAGAAGGTTAATTTTTTCTTACCTAGAAAAAAGGAAGGAGATCGGCACGAAAGCTCCAGAAAATTCTGCAGAAATTCGGCTATGGATACTAAGGGCGCGTAAAAAGTGAAGGAGAAGAAGCCCTCCCCTTTTTATGGATGGAGACGAGGGCCTAAGTGCAAATAGGAGAAACCTCGGGGGCTGAATCGCAACCGTCACGTGGGGACGCATTAAATGCGGCCCTCGAATCCCGCATACGCGTCTTTTCGAGGGCATGCCAGCCGACAGGTCTGACAAACCGTCGGATTCCCCCAACAGCGGCATGACGCGTGTCCCAGCCACTTTTGGAAGGCCCGCCTTCTTTTCCCGCTGCTCCCGACGCGAAAGAAGGTCGTCCATATTTGAATTCAGATCGGCTGGTCATTTAAACATCGGCGATCGCCAACAGTGCCACCTCACCCCGTGTTTTCAACATCGAGGCGAGCTGGGGGGCAATTATTGTGCGGCGATTTATTCGCCACGATAAGCGATCGGCGACCTGCCAGAAAAGTCAACCATGGAAGACAAATCCCAGACAAACGCCTAGAGCTTGGCATAATGCGGCGATCGTCTTTTGGTAAACAGCGATCGCCTTTTGGTAACCAACGATCGCCTTTTGGTAACCAGCGATCGTCTTTGAATACCTGGCGATCGTCTTTGAAGAACGGACCAGAGGCGATCGTCTCATGCCACGTGGGGATCCAGCATCCGTCAAAGTCGTCGAAGACCGAATCTTGGACGATGGCCCACCTGCGGATCTTCATAGGATACCGACAGATAGGATCATTGACCCCAGCCTGTCACCTACCACACCTACCGACAAGGCCGCCGAAAGGTACGAAGTGGGCCCTCCTCAGACAGCAACTCGCAACACGTGCTGGCTTTCCATTGGTTCACCAGTGGCCTCAGCTGCGACCTCGGACCTCAAGGGAATAGGCCACGTGGCGGGACGATCGGCCGTTTATTTTAATATAAGCAGCGATCGCCCGCGATCGCCTGAGGTATCCCAACTACCTAGTCCCCTATAAATAGAGGACTCACTGTTGCGGCCAGAAGAGAGACGAATTCTACCACGAATTAAGTGAAAAATACATACAAAAGAGAGAATCAAAGGCTCTTTTGGCAAACACTAACACATTCCTAGTGATATTCATACACATTCATCATATATCCCAAGCAAGAACTCACAGATTCATCTATCTGGTTCTTCCGGCAATCTACGCGCTCTAAAGCCTAGATAACTATAAGTCTTTACACTCCTTGTATTAGATTCTAACATTAATATTTGTACTCGGCGGTATATTTATTAATAACATCTCGCGAGAGCATTCAAGCCGGGATTAACAACCCGGCAAATCTTGTGTTATCTATTTTCTCGGAAGTGTTCTCGCATTTTGTTTGTTACTCATCATTCCGGCAATACTATCTCCGGATAATATTTTGGGTAACAACAATTGGCGCTAGAAGGAGGGCATCTAAACCTTCATTTTTATTCCTACCTGTCTCGAAGAACACTCAACATTCTCAGGACATATACTTGAAGAAACACTCACTGTTCTTCAATAGAAAAACCTTTAGAAAATGACATCGACAACAACCTCCAAGAGGGCCACCACGAGATCTGCCGGAAATCTTATTCGGCGAGGACCGAATCCCGGCCCACGGCGGAAGGCGGCCGTGGCGGCGCTGAGCTCTCACTCCCGCCCCAAGGGACGGTTCTAGCCTCTCACTCGATCGATTCGGACAGCCGGAGCAGTTGAGAGGCTATAGCCATCCTCGAGGAACGGCAGAGGGCCCGCGATACGCCCACCATCACCCCGTCAGCTAACCGCCGGGCAAGCAAACGGAAGCTCAAGGGGATCTATGTTGAGAAATCGACAGAAAGCCCCGAGCCGCAGGGGAAGGCTCTCGTAAGGCGGGACGATTCCGTCTTCATCCGCCTAGGGAGCGATCCCTCATGGCGACCTGGGCACTCAGGCCCTAGCCGGGAGACATCGGTATCTGAATCCTTTACCAGGAGTTCGGCGTATCCGACCCCCAAGAGACAGACCGGTCAACGAGCCCCTGCTCGCCCAAGAATGGAACCCACTGGCAGGGAGCTCGTCATTCACCACGGAGCTAGGGGATCAGTACACGATCGCCTTGGTTCGCATTCTGAGAACGCCTTGGATCAGTACTCGAGGAATCGACAAAATTGAGAACGCTCACTCAATGATTTATTTTCGTCCCCTTACTTTCACTAAGTGAACAAAAACAAGGGGGAAGAGTGCGGAGCTATTTATACGACGATCGTCCCTATTCAATTACATACGGAGATCGGCATTTTTCAGATGTTTGTGCAGCAATCGAACTTGTTGTAAAAGTTATCTATATGAGTTTATCAATTCACTTGGAGCTATACACGCAACAATCTCTCCTCACACATTTGTACAAAGTCATGCAAAGACTGAGAAAAGCAATCATTCGAGTAATAAATCGAAGAAACAAACATTCATTTCATTACTTGGGATTTCAAAGTACATACACGGTCGCCCGAAGGCCTAAGTACTACAAAGGAAATCTACAAAATTACAAGGCAAAAGCTAAAACAAAATAAGGACGTAGAGCCTCAGGCCCCAGTCTGGCCTTCGCCTTCAATCACTGGATCGGCCCGCGACCCTTCACCAGCCTCCGGAGCCACTCCCCATCCTCCGGAGTGTTTAAATGAACAAGGTTTGTCGGAGTCGGGTACCAGCTAAGGTCTACACCGATTTCCGCGAGATCCAAGATCGGCACGGAGAAAGCAGGATGGAGAGGATGCTCCAACGCATATGCCTTGAAGCTTTCGGCTAGAGGGCCGACCTCCAGCCCTCCCTTCTTAGCAGCACGGAGCGAGTCAGCGAACGCCAGGTAATAGGCAAACTCGCTTACGAACTCCAAGTTGAGAAAGGGATCGGCCTCGGTCGCCTCCAGCTTCCCTTTCAGCTCCGCGACCGCCTGTTGCGCACCTTGAAGCTCGGTCTCCTTAGCAGCCGTTTCTCCCCTCGACGACGCCAGCTCGCTAGTCAGCCTAGCAACAGTCACCTTCATCTGATCGGCCTCCTTCTGAGCGGCCTCATGCGACCGACGGGCATCTGTCATCCGGTCCCGATATCGGTCAACCGCCGCCTGGGCTCGCTCATAATTCTCTCTCATCAGCTCAAGATCATGACTCGCCTATTTAGCTGCATCCAAGGAGTCCCTCTCCATAGCCACAATCCTGTCAGCGAACTCAGCATTCTCTTTCCGAGCGGCCTCGAGGTCCGCCTGCAGACGAGTAGTAGAAGGACGCCCCTCGAATTCTTTCAAAGCCTCGGCAGCCATCGTCACCGCCTGGAGAGAGAGCGAAAGCAGCCTGCATTGTATTCCCGGATCGCTGGCGAGCGGTCGCATCTAAGTCGGTCATCCAGGCCTTCGGCAAAGCAGAAACGGCCCGGTTTACGTATAACGGGATATCACAGGCCTGGCGAGGAGATCGGCTCACGAGGAAATCCAGCACCATCGGCGGACAAGCAGGGTTAGTGATGCGGATCCTGCACCAAACAACAAAAAGTTAGCGCATCTCCCACGCAAGTGACGAAACTCGACAAACAGACAAAGTTTACCTCTCGGATTTATCGGGATCGCGACCAAAGTATGGTTTTCCGCGAGGGGTCTCAGCCTCGGTGATCGCCATCTCTCGCAAGAAAGCCGCAGAGGGCGTAGGCTCATTCACCGGGGGGACCGCGGTGATCGGAGGCGCGACGATCGGCACCTCACCGGCAGGGGTAGAAACTGGAGATTCCTCCGACCTTTGCCGCTTGCGTTTCAATCGGAGCCCCTCCTCCCGAGCTTCCTCCCTCGTTATGATTGGCTCCACGTCGGGCCTCACCTCCGGAATGAGAGGTAACGCCACCGGAGGAACCCGAGATGACTTCTTCTGGAGAAGACGGCTCAGAACTCTGGGGTTCGACATGGCTATCTCCGCTGGAGGCTCCAAGAAACGAGGAAAGCGGACTTCTGCAATAAAGAACAATCAAACGACGATTAGGCACATTCTCCAAGTAGGACGATCGTTAAGCAAATGGAGATCGTAGAAATTCATACCTGGGACCGAAAGATGTCTCGGGAAACGAAATAGCCGAGCAGACAGCCAACGACTCTCCTTGTTAATCCGGTGAGCATCTAAGTCATCGTCCGACAGACTTCGTATCCGCTCCCAGACGACCAGAAAATCAAAAGGAAGCTTGTCGACCGCCGGGATATGGAAACCTGCAAAAGCAAAACCAAATTATATCAGTTCAGAACATATCCGAACAAAGGGAGAGTCAGAACCCTTACCCGGATTCCTCTCCCGAAAGCCAGTAGGAATATTCAGCTCGACCGTAGGATTGTCACTCGCTGAGGCCTTCTAGGCACCGGCAACCCAGAACCACTTCGCCGGATCGCCCCACACCTTGTTCGGGACTCCGAGGATCACCCGACCGGATCGTCCTTGAATTTGATAGCCACCGACAGACCCTTTCTGAACCGTCAGCTTGAACAAGTGGTTCATCTCCGATGGCGAGGGATAGTGGTACAGTCGGTGATCGCCGAACAAGGTAAGGGCACAGACGATCTGGAGCCAGGCATTCGGCGTTAGATGAAGCGGCGCCACGCTCCAGACGACCAGAAAATGGGATACGGCAAAAGACAAAGGGAACCGCAGTCCGGCCTCCATAACCGCCTCATTCACGGCGACCATACCCGCCGGGGGTTGGTCGGCTCGCTCATTCTCCGCCGGTGCGAAAAGATCCACATCTGAAGGGACATGATACCTCGCCCTCCAGACGGCCAGGTCCTTCCTGGTCGCCGAGCTCCTTATCTGGCCGAGGGACCATGGAGAATGCGCGGCAGAAGCAATGACCGTTTAGAAAATTGGTAGGGATGAGCGATCGAGTACTCCCGGTAATCGAATTTAATAGACGGACTGGCCAACCTCTCCATGATTTCAGCAAAGGCCAAGTAGGCCTGGCCAAAAGCACTATGCTGCTCCCAATAGGCCCTCACCGCCAAATCTCTCTCCATCTGCGAGCGTCTTTGCTCAACCGCCGCCTCCCTGGCAACGTCGGCTTCATTGAATAGCGCCTCGACTTCCGCGGGGTCAATACCGGCGCGGATAGCCTCGTCGGGCATCTCCAAATGGAAATCTTCGGAGGATCCTCCCCGGGCAGTCGAAGTCCCGGCGGTAGAGGAGGTGCCCATTTCGTATGAGGAAGTTACTCCAGACATTCTCGAAACAAGAAGAGGAGTGTTTTCTTATCAAGGATTGAATCGATCGACGATCGGCAGTCAAAGCTTTAGAGAATTCCTCGGCGATATTATTCTTCTCCGATAAAAGCACATAAGAGTATTAACACTGCAACCCGGCGCCTTTTTATAGGAGATGGCAGGGACTTCCGTGCAAATAAGGAGAATCTCAGGGGCCGAAAGTGCAACCGTCGCAATTAATGCTCCCTTGAAACCCGTGTACGCGTCGTTTCAAGGACACGCCAGACAAGGAGTCATAAATAACCGTCGGTCTCCCCCAACAGGAACCCGACACGTGCCCCGGAGACTTTTCCACGACCACTGTCGCATCCCGCTCATTTCAGCGACCGACCAGGTCATCCAAATTCAGAACCAATCCGCTCAAAGACGATCGCCAGTTCCGTAAAATGCTGAGTCACTCGTCAAAGTTAAGCGATCGACAGTATAACCACCTCACCCCACGTTTCCAACATCGGAGCGAGCTAGGGGGCAATTGTTGTGTTGAGATTTATATACCTCGACAGGCGACCAGCACATATGCCGGGCGACCGAGTCCACGACCAAAGGAGTTACGGCGAACTTGCCTAAACGAAGATAATAGACCACCTTCGAGTATCTAGCGATCGACTCTCAAGGCCATCGCCTTTTGGCATCTAGCGATCGCCTCTGGTGCCCGACCTAAGACGACCGTCCTATGCCACGAACAAGACCTTCGTCCGTCAAAGTCTACGAAGACTGGGTCTCAAAGCAGCGCCCATGTGAAGATCCGCGAAAGGCACCGCAGAACATGGATCGTTGACCACAGCCTATCACCACCTTATCACCTACCGACAGACCCGCCGAAAGGTACAAGGTGGGACCGCCCGTGACAGCGACTCAGACGTGTGCAGACTTCCCATTGGACCGCACAGCTGGCTGCCAGCAACTCCTGCGGACATTAAGGAGACCAGCCCATGTGCTAAAGACGATCGCCCGCTTATTATAATACAGCGGAGGCGATCGCCCAGCATCTCCCAGCCCTATAAATAGAGAACTTCCAGCAACTGGAAAAAGGTTGGCAATACATTCTAATCAGTTCGGAAACACATTCATAAAAAACGTACACATACGTTCATCTCCGAAGAATACATACGTTCCTTAAAGCTCTCGGCTTCCTCTCTTGGATCTACCTCAGGATTTCTCTCTCAGCACCTCTCATCCAGAAGAAGGTCGGCAGAGGCAAGAAACTCCTTGCAGTATAGATTCAGCGAGACCCGCAAGCTCAGGAGCTCAAACATACAGCTAATACACACCGTGAGAGACTGTCAATTTCTCACGGTCGTCACAGCTCATCAACGTTGTTACAAGAACTCACAGAGCATTATATCTGGTTCTTCCGGCAATCTTCACGCTCAATAGCTAAGATAATTAGGGTCTTTACACTAATTGTAATTGTACTCTAACATTAATACTGTACCCCAGAATATTTATATTAATAACATCTCACGAGAGCATTCAAGCCCGGGACTAACAACCCCGGAAAATCTTGTGTTATTTACTTTCCCACGGAAGTGTTCTCGCACTTCGTTTGCTACTCGACTATTCCAGAAATATCTATCTCCGGATAATATTTTGGGTAGCAACAGCGTACGCTATGAATTATTCCATTCTATCCCAGTAACCACTGGACTCTGCCTGCTCGACCTTAGCATGCGCTACACCGATGTTCAGCGTGGGGTATCAATACCCCTAGCGTACGCTATATCCACTCTTAGTGTGCGTTATGAATAACACCAAAATCAGTCCAGTACCTACTGGACTGTCTGTATCCAACACGTTAGCGTGCTCTAATGCTGAGAGGTAGCGTGCGCTACCAGTACTCAATTAGCACGCGATAAAGCGAGTACATAGCGTGCACTACTCCTCACACACAGTCCACTACAACGATGACAATGATGATATGCACGGCCCGATTCTCCCACCGGGTTGAATGATGAATAATAACTGATACACGATACAAAATTACTCCGAACGGTGAATATAATGAAAGAATATGAATGATGCTGATTATTAATGAGTGAAAAATTACTGAGTAACAATATACTGAATGATAATGAATGAATTTACAACCAGGTATTACACCCAAAACTTAGCTGATCCATCTGCAGCTAATGAAGATCCAACTGCAGCTGATGAAGAGCCTCAAGACTTACCTGCAGCTGTCAAATCCGTAGCTGACCCAGTTGCAGATCAACAAGGCCAAAACCTAACTGATGCAGAGAGAGAAGAAGTCCATCAAAGTAACTCAACAGGAGGAACAAACCCTGAATATGATATTCTCAAATGGCTAAAAGATCCCCCCATCCAACAGATCATTGGAAACCTAACAAATGGAGTCAAAACCAGGCGATCTACAGAACCAACAGGAATGGCTATGTTCGCATGTTTCATGTCTCAGATGGAACCCAAATCAACTGAACAGGCCCTGGAAGATTAGACATGGGTAATTGCAGTGAAAGAGGAACCGAACCAAATGGAGATAAACAATGTCTGGGAACTATTATACAGACCAGATCACAAGAGAGTCACGGGCACCAAATGGGTGTACAAAAACAAATGTGATGAAGATTGAGCTATTGTTAGGAATAAAGCCAGACTTGCTGCAAAAGGATATGCTAAGTGTAAAGGAATAAATTTTGATGAAACATATGCACCTGTAGCAAGACTAGAAGCTATCAGACTATTTCTTGCATATGCAGCATTCAAATATTTTGAAGTCTACCAAATGGGCGTGAAAAGTGCTTTTCTCAATGGTGTGCTAGAAGAAGAAGTCTATGTGGAGCAACCCCCTGGATTTGTCAAAGGAGACCAGGTATATAAGCTTCTGAAAGCTCTATATGGACTCAAAATAGGCACCAAGAGCATGGTATGAAACTTTATCAGTATTTATGGAGAAGAACAGATTCAGCAAAGGAAAGGTTGACAAGACCCTATTCAGAGTTGAACATGAAGATCATATATTACTAGTTCAAATATATGTGGATGATATCATATTTGGCTCAACCAACCGCGAGCTATTTGACAAATTCTCTAAACTCATGCAAGGAGAATTTGAGATGAGTATGATGGGAAAACTAAACTTCTTTCTTGGTTTTCAAAGCAAATGGACCAAGGAATCTTCATCAATCAAGCTAAGTACACAAGGGAACTAATTAAAAGATTTGTCATGGATTCAGCCAAACCAGTAAGAGTACCAATGAGCACTTCCCTACGCATTGATGCAGATGAAAGAGGCATTTCAGTGGATCCAACCCACTATAGAGGACTTATTAGATCAAATCCTATACCTAACTACAAGCAGACCTGATATTTTTTATGTTGTAGGAGTGTGTGCAAGATTCCAGTCCAAATCAAAGTAGTCTAACCAGGAAGCAGCTAATAGGATAATCATATACCTTAAGTTTTCAATCAATGTTGGACTATGGTATCCCAAGGATGATAATTTTGATTTATCAGGATACTCAGATGCAGACTTTGCAATGCAAAATTGACAGGAAAAGCACCAGTGGAACGTGCCAATTCCTAGGAACCAGACTTATATCATGGTTCAGCAAGAAGCAGGTATCAAACTCAATTTCCACAACCAAGTCAGAGGTAGCTGTTGTGCACAAATTCTATGGATCAGACAACAGCTAAGGGACTACAACATCACTACAAATGAAGTTCTTATTCCGTGTGACAACAATAGTGTAATAGCAATAATAAACAATCCTGTATTGCACTCAAGAACAAAGCACATATACATCAAACATCATTTCATCAGAGACCATATGCTAAACAAGAGAGTAAGAGTAGAAAGAGTCAGCACAGAGTACCAAATTGCTGACATATTCACAAAACCTTTACCAGAAGAAAGGTTTCTGGAGCTAAGCAGGGAACTTGGACTACTAGATTGGGAATCTAGTACAGACGAGAAAAGTCATCTGATCTGAAGATGAATAAAAGTTGTCTGATCTGAACCAGTAAAGAAAAAGCTACACGATCTTTGAAAAGCTACGATGTGTAGACAGTAGAAAGCAACTGATCGGACTGCAAGGAAAAGTTAGCTGACATCAACCACAGGCGATACAACTTACCTGATGCAGAGCATACAAGAAGTCAAACGGTCAACCAGCTAAGTTTTTTATTTCTTTAAATACTTAACTTTATTACACATGGCTAATAATACACGACCACACTACTTCCACGACTACCTCCACGACGTCCAATCAATTTCAACCGTCATTCCTTATTTATCAAAATTCGGACTGCCATTACTTATTTTAATTATTAAAATCAAACATCTCTTCGAATGGCTATTTAAGACGGCATAAATCATTTCACAAATCTTTACCTTCTTCAAGCGCTAAGAAACTTAGTTTTCAAAAGCAGAAAAACTTCTGAATATTCACTGCACTCAAATTAACACCTTATTTTTTTGCAGAAATGTATTCCACCTAATACTTCGAAGGTGTTAACCTCAAAATGGTGAAGGAACAGATTATATTCAGCATTGTAGTTGATTTCAAAGGATTACTGGAGGCGAACATGGCGGACACTGACGAAATGAGACATGTTATCCGAATGATGAAGAACAATGGTATCTACCATTTTCGTGACATCAACCCGAAGCAACCGTTCAAGGAATCCGTCATTTGCTTCTTTAAGGAAGCACGAGTCACTGAACGTTGTATCATAAGTTCAGTCTTTGGAGAAGAAGTCATTATCACTCCACAAACCTTTGCTGACGCTTTCAAAATGGAGAACAGGGGCATTGCAGGCGAAGCCCTAAAGCAAAAAGCCACTAAAATATGGTATGAAATCAAATTACCAGAACAGCCAAACAAAGTCAAGCTTACGGCCAAAATAGGCAGCGTCAAAATGGATTACAGATATGTCCTTGACATCACAGATAAAATTGTCATGGGCATGGCCGATAGATATGATCAGGTATCATCTGCCAAATTCACAGTGATGGGAGCCCTTATTCAGCAGCAAAGGATTGACTGGCCTGACTACATCTACAGGCAGTTAGTACGAGAAGTGAACAAAGTGAGCTGGAATGTAGAGGAAAAGAAGTTCAAACAGAAACTTGCCTATGGAACCCAGATCAGTTGGATGTTGGAGTTCCTAGGAAAGACGAAGGGAGCTGCACATATTCCATGGCAGCAAAAGACTTGGTCACCTGGACCAAGAAACTTTGAAGAAATTGGGCGATCAGAGGAAAGCAGTCAAGATTTTGAGGGAGATGACAAGTGGAACTTCTCCCTACAGATCCCTTCGGACTCACATGAAGTTCGCTCTGATGCATCCGACCAAAACCGATCTAAGATACCTGCAGAGGAAATAACCTCAACCCCTTCTGCAGCTGAAATTCTAAAGTTACCTGCAGTTGAGCAGTTACCTGCAGATGACTCCGACAACGACAACCTTCCTCTGTCTGAGCTATTAAAGAGGAAGTTACCTGCAGCAGATGAGGTTGTCCACATCACCTCATCTACAGATAAGTCCCCCAAGAAGCAGAGTAGCTTGGTGGACCACCCATTAGAAGGCAAAGAAGAAGAAGTGCAGACTGTGAGATCACCTGCACTAGTTGAACAATCCTCAGCTCAAATACAGATCATCATATCTCCTGCACCTGCTCCTGCTAAAGATCAGCCAGCTCATCCATATCAGACAGAGCTGATGGCTGAAGTAATTCCACTCCTGACTCTTCCAATTATGACAGAGGAAGAAGAGGCAGAGGAGACAATTCAAATATCTGCTAGAGACTACACTTTCAACCTGAGTTGGGACTTACCACAGCTCAACTTCAGTTGCTAAGAAAGGAAGTTTTAAACTATTTTTTCATTAACTTGTATGAGGAATGGAGAGAATTCAAAATTTATTCCTTCTCTTAACTAAAAGAATTTGAAGAGAGAAGTACCTGGGAACATCCTATTGCTATTGAATAGCTTGTTATGTACTTTTGTCAACAGACTGATGTGAAAATCTTACTTGAGGAGAATTGGTTCATGTCCCACTTCAAACAAAATATGGACCAATTCATCCTGCAAGTAATGAAGGACGTACTACAGTGGAAAATTTTTGAAGGTCAGGATGAAGAAAGGAAGGAGGAAAGATACAGGAGAGAAAATAAAATCACTACCATTGTTGAAATTGAACAAGAAGTAGCAGAAAAGGAGAAAGCTGAAGAAAATGATGGAGTTGAAAATATTGTAGAAGTGGCAGAAGTTGAAGAAGGGGCAGAAGTTGGAGAAGAGGCCGGAGTTGAAAATATACCTGAAGTAGTTGAAAATAAAAAGTTGATGGAGTTGAAAAAGAGGAAGATGATAAGGATAAAGAAGAGAAAAAGAAGAAAAAGAGGAAGAAAAATATGAAGAACATAACGATGAGGAAAGGAGGGATGATAAGGGTGATGCACCTGATCGAGCATCTAGATCCCATTAAACCACGAAGGAGGATAAGTCAGGCACCCTCGCTAAGACCCCCTCTGATCAGAAGGCAGTTGATAGGAGATTACCTTCAGAAAAGTCAACTTCCAGGAGATCAGCTGCACAAAAATACTCAGGTGAAAATGCCCCTCAGATAGCACCTGAAGTTCACATCTCACCTGCAATGATTGATCTGACCAGACAAATTGTTGAAGAAATAGTGGCCAGGCTTCTAGCAACTGAAGTCAAGCCTGACTTGTAGTCCCTCAATGCCAAGATGGACACCTTTCTCAACAGGAAGGAACCTTCCCCAACACCCTCAAACTCCAGAATGCCTCTTGGCATGTCTGATTTCATGTCTAGGGTGAAGGAGAAGCTAGCCACTATTATTGATGCTGGAAAAAATGGGGAAGATAAAGGCAAAGGGGAAGACAACAGGCAGGGGGAAGGCAGAGAAGAGTTGATGAAGAGCAAGACATGCCTCTCATACAGGCAGGAACCTCTCACCTAAAAAGAAAAGAACCTGCTGCACCATCAGACCCACCTGCAGCCAAAGGGAAGAGAACTGGATATGAACCAGAGGTGAGGTACCAATGGGAAGGTAAGGAACTACAATATGTTGAAGAGAACTTGCCTGTGGAGGCAGCGCCAATGTGGGGAAGTGCTAGGAAGCAGTTTATAGAAAAGTACTATCTCTGGGAGATGCTTCAAGACAAAGACTGCTCCCCACAACAAACATTCATTAACTTCATGGACATGAATTTTCCAAAACTCTGGGAAGTTTTGAAGAAATATGCTGCAAAGAATTTCAATGCCTATCCAAGGATCCCTGATTTCAGACCTGAAGAAGAACCTACGCTGATGAATAATGAACTTGATGAGATAGCTCTTCAGGAAGAAATCAGAGAATTATGCATTGAAAATAACTTTACATCTCCAGAGCAGCAACAGTTTGCTTCATTTGTGATTAAAAGGAAATATGGGTTAGTGCCAGTAATCAAGAGACCAATTAGAGCCAAGCCATTGAAGTCACTCCCTCCATCCAGGGTCAGAGGAAGTGGAAGAGGGAGAGGAAGATAAAATTTTATTTATAATTTACTTGTAATGTTTATGTTGTAATTTACTTGTAATTTTGTAATACTTGTAATTTTTACTTGTATTTTATTTCATTCAAACTGCACTGTAATGTAACATCAATAAAATTTATAATAGTCACTTGAATGACAACCACTAGTTGTCTCAAAAAGACTGAGTTTTACCTGTGTCTTGCACTTTATTTTGTGCAGACTTGTTTATATTTGAAATGCTTTAGTTTTGCCATCATCAAAATAGGGAGAATTTGTTAGGAATACTTGTTAGTTTTTAATAATGTCGTCCCTGTATTGTTAATTATTCAAATGTATGTTCTGGATACTTGGCATTATCAAGAGGAACCAATTGAGTATCTTCTATAGACCTTAAAAATTAGTCTAAGTCTTGATCAAGTGTTGATTAGCAACGAAAAGCGACTAAGTATAGAACTGCCATTTTTCAGAGAAAATTATAGGCAAGTTCATTATCAGACGAGTTTTGGTCAATGCAAACATCAGAGAGGTTTGACCAAAACTCAGCTGCAGTTAAGTTCTGAAGAAGGCGATACATCAGACACGTATTGGTCAAACAGAAATATCAGAGAGGTTTGACCAAAACCCAACTGCAGACGAGTTATCAGATGAAGTCTGGTCAAAGCAAGTATTAGCTGAAGTTTGACCATCAAATCAGAGAACATCCATCAGGTCAGAGAACTTCAGTCAGATCAGAGAACTTTAGTCTGAACAGAGGACTTTATCTCAGAGAACTACCAAGTTATATCAGAGAAGTTTTACATCAGAGAAGGTTGACCGCACATCAGGCAGGTTTGACCAAGAGATATCAGATAAGTTCTCAGACAAGATACCAGCCAATTTTAAGAGACTCAGTCCACGTCAGCAAGCGTTGAAAGTCAACAATAACGGAAATCCACATGCAGACGTAAGGAGACAAAGCGAAAAGATTCCCGGAAAGATAGGAATAAAATATTCCTTGAGATCTGCGTTCTGAAGACTTATGATTATTCTAATCAAGAATAACGGCGCTATCAAAGGAAGTCTTTCAAACGGTCAGAATTGAAAAGGGAATCAAGTCGTGCAACAGAATGATAAGATAAACACAAAAGTCCACTCTCCAACGGACGGATTTGTTACAGGAGATGTAACGGCTATGAAGGAAGCTCAAAGAATCATAAAATAAATATCTGAAGATATGAATTGAGCAAAGTACAATGCGAACAATACTTACAAGCAATTTAAAGCAATCAAAGCTATCAAGAGAATAATAGCATCGTAAAGAGCAAAGCTTAAACAGTCATATTTTGAGAAGCTCTTAAGTTGGAGAAGAGAAACACTCTTGTCTTTAAAGCTGAGTACGGGGTACTTTTGTGAACGAGGATTCAGAAGTTTCAAGACTAATAAGGCATCCACTGATTCTTGATTGGAATGTGATAGATGTTGGAGTATAAAACGCAGCGGAAGCGAGATGGAATCAAAGGTTTTATAAACTAACCAACATAAATAGCGAATCTATTTAGGCTTGTCAATTAATTAATTAAACAGATTAATTAACAATTTAAATGTATGTATTTACGCAGTAGAAATTGGTAATTCGTACCTTTGAAGCGAAGTGGTGGAAAATTCCTTCTGGGTCGATCGAACTCCCCTTCGTACTCCTCCTTGATCTTCTTGTATTTCTACCTCAAGATCTTCTAGAGTATATCTCGCCTATGATCCAGATATCGTGTGGGCAATAATCTACCGGATCAAACTTGGACTTGCAGTATAGGATAGGCCGAAAATTCTTCAAGAAATACCTCACAAATTTTTCTCTCTATTTTTCTTGAATATTTATATATTTAGAAAAATATTGTGTTAGCTAAATTGTGGAATCCAAGACACAAATCAAGATCCACAATTAAACACAAAATAAGAGGAAAAAATCAAAAATTTCTTGTTCCAAGAAGTGAGTAAAAATCGGCCACCCCATATGTCCTATTTATAGGTGTTTTGAACTACTCTAGGGACCTTAATGAGGATAATGTAAGGACTCCCAATAGATACATCTTTCTAATATTAGGACTCTTCCTAATATAATGACTCTATTAATATCAACTTAGTCCACTAAAAGGTTGATATTGCACTTCCTAACAAAATACCAAATTACGAAATTGGGCTCTCTTTTGAATTAATTATTTCTCTTGTTTAAGATATTACATGTCCATTAATTAATTTAATCTACTGACAGTTTTTAATTAATAAATGTGTTATACATGAGTATACCACTCGATTTTTATTATTATATGGGAAAATTAATTCCACCTGCATGGTTTAATATAATAATCTTGAGTGTCTCAAGGGACATGATCAACCCGACTGGTCGGGACATGATTTCTAGCTATAATATTAATTATTATATAAATAAAAATATTTCCCAAAATATCGAGCATATTGAGTCAATCATTGTGGCTCTCACCCATGATAAATCACAGCAATAAATATTAAATATATATAATTAAATATTAATCACTAGAATTAAGAAATAATAATTGCCCGAGATGTGCGTTCTTCTTATAGTCAGTACAGAAGAATCTATCTCACCTCGATCCTGTTCAACGTATACCGAATATGCTAATATATGCTAATGGTCAAGACCAATCAATCTCAAGCATGTATTACAACCTCTCACATAACGGTTTAATGTTACATAGGTTGTGAACTAATTATTACTATATAAGGAATCGATAATGTGATCTTCTGTGTGACTCGACACAACACATTATCTGCAATATAAAGTAATTTAAACATTTCATAACCGTGGCGCGAATAAATATGCAAAATATGTGATAAATGAATTAAATATTCTCATAGATAAAGATTGGGAAATTAGGTAATACAAGCATAAAGTATGCTTTGATGTATACAACCCTAACAATCTCCCACTTATACTCAAATCATGCTTTTGAAGTATACTATCTAGACTATGTCTATCTATCTCCCACTTATACTCAAAGCAATGCTGCCATACATCTCAACCCCATTCCTTCCACATGCCCTTCAAATGACTTTGAGGGCAACCCTTTCGTGAAAGGATAAGCTAGGTTGTCTTCAGATGCTATCTTGGAGACAATAATCTTCATTCTATTCACAAAATCTCGAATGATATGATATTTGCGCTTGATATGTTTGCTTGCTTTGTGGGCCCGTGGTTCCTTCGAATTTGCAGCAGCACCGGTATTATCACAATAAAGTGTAATACTCCTAGGAAAATTAGGAATCAGACCCAAATCCTTTAGGAAGTACTTGAGTCATACTGCCTCTTTAGCTGCCTCTGAGGATGCTACATACTCGGCTTCCACGGTAGAGTCCGCTATGCATTTTTACTTCACACTCCTCCAACTGATGGCTCCAACTCCCAAAGTGAAAATATATCCGGAAGTTGATTTTGACTTTTCTTTGTCCGCACTGAAATCTGAGTCAGTGTAACCCAAAGGACAAAGTGTATCCGATTGATATACAAGCATATGCTCCCTAGTCCTTCTCAGGTACCTGAGTCTATTCTTGATAGCAATCCAATGAACCAGCCCTGGGTTCAACTGATATCTCGCCACCATGCCTACAGCATGACAGATCAGGCCTAGTGCAAAGCATAACATACATGAGGATTCCCACTGCCGAAGCATAATGGACCAGCTTCATGTCATCTATCTCCTTCTGTGTCCTAGGACACATACCATTAGATAGCTGAATTCCATGTCTGTAAGGTAAGAAACCTTTCTTGGAATTCTCCATACTAAACCGCTTTAGCACCATATCGATATAGGGTTCCTGAGATAAGCACGACATCCTTTTCTTGCGATCTCAAAAGATCTTAATACCAAGGATATGCCCAGCTTCTCCCAAATCCTTCATATCGAATTGCTCAGACAGTCATACCCTTACGTCTGATAATACCTTCACATTGTTTCCAATTAGAAGTATATCATCTACGTACAGTACAAGAAACACTAGTACATTTCCATCGCACTTTTTGTATACACAAACCTCACTAGGACACTGTTCAAACCTATACGATTGAATGACCTCATCAAATCGCATGTTACAAGACCTTGATGCTTGCTTGAGACCACAAATGGCTCTTTTAAGCTTGCATATTAAGTACTCCTCTCCTTCAGCAATGACTCCCTCAGGTTGGCGCATATAGATTTTCTTATTAAGACTTCCGTTCAAGAACGCAGTCTTGACATCCATCTGCCAAATATCTATATCCAAATACGCAGCTGTAGCTAAGAGAATCTGGATTAATTTAAGCATGGCTACTGGTGAAAAGGTCTCATCGTAGTCGATGCCCTGCTTCTGAGTGTAACCTTTCGTAACAAGACTTGCTTTGAAGGTTTCAACCTTCCCTTTCGATCCTATCTTACGCTTGTAGACCCACTTACTTCCAATGGGTTTTACCCCATTGGGTAGCTCTACTAGCTCCCACACTTGATTAGAATCCATAGATCCCATTTCGGATTCCATTGCTGTTTGCCAGGATTCAGTATCCTTGTCTTGAACTTCCTGCTTATACGTACATGGATCCGTTTCATCCTGGTCTGGGGAGTGGTCCGAAGATGCTCCCACGCTGATAAAATGTTCAGGTTGACGAACAACCCTCCCACTACGACGAGGCATGTCCTTGGCTTGCGTATCCACAATAGTGTCGATACGTGGTACACTAGGTGTTTGTACAATTGGTATTGTCGAAATCTCGCACCTAAGTTCCTCTAGAATGACCTCACTCCTAAGCTTGTGGCTTATTACATAGTCCTCCTCTAAGAACCGGGCATTGGTGCTAACAATGAACTTCTGATCTTTAGAACTATAGAATAAGCCACCCTTCGTTCCCTTCGGATATCCTACAAACACTCGTACTTCTGTATGAGATGCCAACTAATCAGCTTCCTTATTCAGCACGTGTGCTAGTGAACCCCAAATCCAAACATTTCCCAGACCGGGCTTGCATCCATTCCATAGTTCTGTGGGTGTTTTTGGAACTGATTTCGAAGGCACCAAGTTTATAATGTACGCCGCTGTTTCCAAGGCGTATCCCCAAAACAAAATAGGCAAATCAGAATAACTCATCATTGACCTAACCATCTCTAATAAAGTACGATTCCTTCGTTCAGTAACACCATTTTGTTGTGGTGTACCAGGAGCAGTGAGCTGGGAAGTAATCCCCTCATGTGACAAGAAATCCAAAACCTCTTCACTAAGATACTCGCCACCACGATCAGATCGTAGTGACCTGATACGCTGTCCATGACACTTCTCCATTTCAGCCTTAAATTCTTTGAACTTATCAAAAGATTCAGACTTACGTCGCATCAAATAGATGTATCCATATCTCGAATAATCATCTATAAACGTGATGAAGTATTCGGAACCACCCTTAGCCTGGATATTCAGTGGATTACATATATCGGTGTGTACTAATTCCAATTCATTTTGTGCACGATTTCCTTTGCTTTGGAAAGCCCTTTTAGTAATTTTCCTTCTAGACAGGATTCGCAGATTGGAAATGACTCAACTTGGAGCGAATCCAGTTGGCCATCGCTCACCAATCTTTGAATCCTTCTAAGGTTAATATGAACTAATCGTAAATGCCACAAATATGTTTGATTTATGCTCGAAGGTTCTTTTCTTTTATTAGGATTAGTGAAAGAATTATGTGATTTATAATTATGTAAGGGAGCTGGTGCATCATTAATGATATAAAGTCCTTCATTATAAGTACTCGTGCAAACATATTCGCCATTTCTTTTAATAACTGCATTATCTTCAAAAGAAACTGAATATCCATCACAACGCAATTTAGAACTGAAATTAAATTCATTCTAAAATAAGGTACTAATAACACATTATTTAGGACTAGAATCCTATCATTAACTTTTAACTGCATGACTCCCACTGCAACAGCCTTCAGCCTGGAATAGTCGCCCCAGCTAATAGTAATCTCATCCGCACTAAGTACCTTGGTTACTTGGAACCCCTGCGAGTCATAACAAACATGATCAGTGGAGCCCGAATCTACTATCCACGAAGTGATAGAACAGGCAGCCAAACATGTTTTGACTACTAGTGCAAGAGACGTACCTTTTTTAGGGTAGTCACTCTTGAAATGCCCCTCCAGACCGCACTTATTGCATTTGCCCTTCGGCTTTTTGTTTGCCTGGGACTGAGGAGCCTTGGACTGAGGAGACTTGCCCTTAGCTTTGAAGGTTGCCACTTGCTTCTGGCCAACCTGTTTTTTCTTCTTTCCCCATTTGGGTTTTGAAGAACTAGCACCGGTTGCCGCAAGAATTTGATGATAACCTTGTTTGAAGAGACCTTCGGCAGATTGAAGCTCTGTCAGAAGTTCCGCCAAAGTGTAAGTCCTACGGTTCATAATGTAGTTGAGGCGGAACTGCACAAAGCTTCTTGGCAAGCTACCCAAGATAATATCGACATGCGACTCGGCATCGATAGTGGCCCCCAGTATGCTCAGTTCATTCAAATGAGACATCATTTTCAGAACATGATCCTTTACTGGAGTCCCTTCAGACATTTGGGTTGTCATCAACCTCCTCATTGCATTTTGCCTAGCCGCCCGGTTCTGATGACCAAACATCTCGGTGAGATTTTTTATCATCTCCGCGGCTGAGGCCATCGTCTGATGCTGATGCTGCAATACATTTGTCAGTGAAGCGAAAATGTAACAGCGAGCCATCTCATCAGTCTTTTTTCACTTTCAGAATTCAGACAACTCTTTAGGGGTGGCATCCGGTTCTGGTTCCAGAGGGCTTTCCTCAGTTAAAACAAATTTATGCCCCTCGGCAGTCAGGACAATGTCAAGATCTTTTCCAGTCGGCAAAGTTAGTGCCATCAAGTTTATTTTCTTTGAGAATAACAGCTAGTGGATTGAAAGACATCTGAGAATAAAATTAAAACACCATTCATCACATAATTCGACGCAAAATATATTGAAAAATCTTAAAACACAATATATATGCAGTCAACCAACACCTCAAAAAACCGCACATGCAAGACACGTTAGTGTGGACGTTTACATTTACATTTTTCTAGTAGATTTTAATGTCTTTAATTTTACTATCTAGTCAAGATGCGTTTTGACAAGTAAAATTAATAGTTGGTTCCTCTTGGCCATGTATTAAATTAACATAGACTCCGATGGGAGCTTATTAATTAATACACCTAAGTGAGCACCATAATTTAACAATCCTTAGAATATTATTTAATGATAATAGTCCTATAGATGGAGAGGTCCTATCATAAAAAATGATATTCGCCTTTTTGCCATCTAATTGAAGTTTAAAACTAGTGAGCCAATAATTAGCACATTCGATGTGGAGGAAGACTCTAATGTCAATGCGCATGCTAATTTTTTCACAATTTAAACTAATTATGGAGGCCAATTTGATTTTGAAAAATCAATTATTAAAATCACTTAGTTATTTTGAAAATTTAAGGTTTTTAATTTTCTCGTCCTAACATGCAAGAAACATATCACGCATACATCCATACATGCCCTTCATCAAAATAATAAAACCAACATAAAAAAAATGGATAATCAAATCCAATTATCATGGCTTTTAAGGACTCCTTTTCGCGCTGGACTTCTTTTCCTTCAGTACTTTGTGTATTCCAATTCGATTACAAATTTTACACCAAATAAAATACATCGAATTTACAACAAAAATTACAAGGAAAAATAAATCATATTATACCCGTGGATTTTCTCACGGGAAAAATTTTATACATGCCTCAAAACTGGGCCAAATTACCAAAACGCGTAGATAAAAAAATCAAATAGCCATGATAATTGGACCATATTCACCTGCAAGACAATTTCTAGCAAAATATTCCAAACATCATACCATATGAATATTTAAATTGCTAGCAAATTAATCACGAATTAATTAAATTGAACAGAACCTATAGACCGGCTCCGATACCAATTGTTGGAGTATAAAATGCAGCGAAAGCGAGATGGAATAAAAGGTTTTATAAACTAACCAAAATAAATAGCGGATCTATTTAGGCTTGTCAATTAATTAATTAAACATATTAATTAACAATTTAAATGTATGTATTTACGCAGTAGAAATTGGTAATTCGTACCTTTGAAGCGAAGTGGTAGAAAATTCCTTCTGGGTAGATCGAACTCCCCTTCGTACTCCTCCTTGATCTTCTTATATTTCTACCTCAAGATCTTCTAGAGTATATCACGTCTATGATCCAGATATCGTGTGGGCAATAATCTACCGGATCAAACTTGGAGTTGCAGTATGGGATAGGCCGAAAATTCTTCAAGAAATACCTCACAAATTTTTCTCTCTATTTTTCTTGAATATTTATGTATTTAGAAAAATATTGTGTTATCTAAATTGTGGAATCCAAGACACAAGTCAAGATCCACAATTAAACACAAAATAAGAGGAAAAAATCGAAAATTTCTTGTTCCAAGAAGTGAGTAAAAATCGGCCACCCCATATGTTTTATTTATAGGTGTTTTGGGCTACTCTAGGGACCTTAAAGAGGATAAGGTAAGGACTCCCAATCGATATCATCTTTCCAATATTAGGACTCTTCCTAATATAATGACTCTATTAATATCAACTTAGTCCACTAAAAGGTTGATATTGCACTTCCTACCAAAATCCCAAATTACGAAAGCAGGCTCCCTTTTGAATTAATTATTTCCTGTGTTTAAGATATTCCATGTCCATTAATTAATTTATGCTACTGTCAGCTTTTAATTAATTAATACATGAGTATACCACTCGACTTTTATTATTATATCGAAAAATTAATTCCACCTGCAGGATTTAATATAATAATCCTTTCGAGTGCCTCAAGGGACATGATCAACCCAACTGGTCGGGACACGATTTCTAGCTATAATATTAATTATTAGATAAATAATAATTTTGCCCAAAATATCGAGCATATTGAGTCAATCATTGTGGCTCTCACCCATGATAAATCAAAGCAATAAATATTAAATATATATAATTAAATATTAATCACTAGAATTAAGAAATAATAATTGTCCGAGATGTGCGTTCTTCTTATAGTCAGTACAGAAGAATCTATCTCACCTCGATCCTGTTCAACGTATACCGAATATGCTAATATATGCTAATGGTCAAGACCAACCAATCTCAAGCATGTATTACAACCTCTAACATAAAGGTCTAATGTTATATAGGTTGTGAACTAATTATTACTATATAAGGAACCGATAATGTGATCTTCTGTGTGACTCGACACACCACATTATCTACAATATAAAGTAATTTAGACAACATTTGCATAACCATAGAGTGACTAAATATGCAGAACATGTGATAAATGAATTAAATATTCTCATAGATAAAGACCGGGTAATTAGGTAATGCAAGCATAAAGTATTCTTTGATGTATACAACCCTAACAATAGACAGCTCGAGAGTTGTTGAGGCATCCACGTGTTTTTAATCAAGAGGTGTTAGGCAGTCAAGGGAGTCGCAACGGCCACGGATTTCCACTGGTTGGAAGCTGTTCTAACAAGAGAATTAATTGTAACATTTATCACTGGTTGACAGTTATAGTGAATTTATCTCCAACTGGTTTGGAGAGCAGTGGACTAGTATGTAATATTCCGTAATAAATAAAGGAGACCTTTCTGGAAGGCGCTGTGCGTCAGGACCAACTTTGATCAATCACCGTAAATCTTGGAAAAATTCAAAGATCCTAAAATTATAGAACATCGTAGATTATTTCTTTCCAATGGAAAAAACGGTGAGTCATTCCGAACTCGAACGAACAAGTTATGGCCAAAGCAAGACAGGGATGTCGAACGTCGTGTTGCGCGGCCGCCTTTCGGAACATGGCGCATAACACGGCGCAGGAACTTCCAGGTACAGCGCCGTGTTGTCCAAACCACCTGGATAGCTTCCAGAGCTTTCCAGGAACTCTCGGCCGCCTTATGGAAACGGCGCAGGCACCGACGGGTCCAGCACCGTGTTGATCGAACAGCCATATAAATAGGGCAGTTTCCAGTGTTTTCCAGCATTCTTTCCCTAACCCTTCAGCCCTCCTTATAGAAGAGGTATTCTTGAGTGATTTTTGAGTTGTTAAACAATTCATAATCTTCGGAGGGATCAGATAACGAGTATATTGTAACACCCCAATTCACAAATGGGACATTACACGCCGTAGAACCCCCGTGAGGTCTACCAGGCTACCTCAAGTCACGTAAACCACAATGATAAACCAAAAGATGCAGTCAAAAGTAAATAGGGTTGTGGCCTCGGCCAAAACATTTCAACAGAGTACGTGAAACATAAAGTAAATATCAATTCATTGCCCACGCAGGGGACTTAAACCAAATTTAGAAGTAAACAGTCTAATTCCAATACTCGACAAATGCAATATCAAAACATAAAAACACAGACTCGAGCCACATCATCATGCCAGCCCATCCTTTACGTGCATGTCTCGTGCCTGCTCCTCAGCTCTCCCAGTACCTGAAATGCATAAGACGCATTTCCCCCATTTAAGGGGTTAGCATTCGAATAGCTAGTGCAAGTACACCATTACACAACGTTATATACATACCCGATTCAACGCAAACAAATCGTTAGAAAAATCATTTTGAAAATCAATATTCCGGAATATCACATTTACACCAAAACAGTATATCAAAAAGTTTTCCACATCACAATTATCCACACTTGGTAACTCGTGACCGTACCCATTAGTATCGGCCCCCAGAGGTCCCGTCGGACCATCCCCAGGTGAGAAACCACTTCCGCGGCCGTACCCATTAGTATCGGCCCCCAGAGGTCCCGTCGAACCGTCCCCAGGTGGAAGAACATCAACGCACGCACCCAAGTCCACTTCCATGGCCGTACCCATTAGTATCGGCCCCCAGAGGCCCCATGCCATCCCCAGGTAGAAGAGTGACCATCAAAATCATTCAATAATGTGATTCACATCATTCGCATCAAAATCATACGCACATAACGGAATGTAATACATGTACTTGCCTTGGATGACACGACGCGAAGAAAACGGCGAAAGGAAAGGTTTCGGTCCAAACAATCTTCCCAAACTCGTCCCTAACACAATAATGATATACAACCAATCTCAACAATACGAATACGAAGAAATTCATCCTAGTTCTACCCGTTGGGACAATTCATCGAACATCAAGAGGGCATAGGGAGTTGAAATCGGTCAACGGTGTAATAACGGGATTTCATCCCATCCGATAACAAGGGAACCAAGAATCACGAGTATACTATCGAAATCTAACAACAACATCGGTTAAATCGGATTAAAAGACAAGATCACCACCAAACCCTCCCCAAATTCATATTAGGGTTCTAGGAGATTTTACCTTGATTCGAAGCCGAACAATAGATGATTTGGTGTTGTGGTGATGATATGATGCTAGGTTATACTTCCAACCGGTGTTTGGATGAAAATCTGACGAACCCTTGCCTTGGAAGTCGCCCTGACGTGAAGAAGAGAAGAGGAATGAGAAAATGACGAAAAAAAATGACTCCTGCCAGTTTATAAACTGACTGGTGTTACGGCCGTAACACCTTATCCATACGGCCGTAACTTGTGGATATTACGGCCGTAATTACATGCATTTACGGCCGTAACAAGTTCTATGGATAGGTCTGGGCAAAACCGAAGAAGCTCACTTACGGCCGTATGATCTAAGAGATACGGCCGCAACATTTCTTACGGCCGTAATTGGTACATTATACGCCCGTAAGTTGCTACTGGAGTCTCATGCAGGAAGAAAAACGAAGCTGGCTTACAGCCGTACGATGAATGACTTACGGCCGTATCTCTCGAACATTACGGCCGTAACATGAGGGCTTACGGCCGTAACACCTCTGTACATCGATTGTGAGTAAATAAAGCTCTATGACAAACGGATAGAATAGATACTAAACGAGTATACGAAGATATCCTCGATGGGATGATTACCATAATCGACACGTGGCTCATCGTCCGAGGTCGGGATAAAAGAATAACAACCACAAGGCCCAATATAAATCAGAATTTATAAAAATGACCCCAAACATCCGGAATTCACGGTACGACGTCGGATTGACAGTCCGAAACTCACAACATGCTCAGCCCAACCATACGAACTTATGGAAATGGGAAAATGACGAAATCGAACGAGTTTAACGAGAATCGAATACACATGAGATACAATATAACTCAAGATGGAATTACGTAAAAACATTATCGAGACTCGTCCAAACGGAGAAACCCAAAGAACAAAATAGATTCAGAATTCCAAAACAGTGCCAAGCGAGTTGTCCGAAACGAAAATACACCAAAAATAGAAATTACAAAAAAATAGAAAATGCGGATATTACATTACCTCCCCCTAAAAATAAGTTTCGTCCCGAAACTTACAACACGAATAACTCAGGGTATCTCGAACTCATACTCTCCTCCGTTTCCCATGTGGCTTCCTCGGATCCATGCCTCGACCACTGCACTTTAACCAAAGGAATGGTTTTATGCCTGAGTTGCTTCACCCGACGCTCTAAGATCTGAATCGGCCTCTCCTCGAAGGTAATGTAGGGCCCCAACTCGATCTCTCCAAAATCAATAATATGGCTAGGGTCCAGTACGTACCTCCTAAGCTGGGAAACATAAAATACGTTATGCACGTGGCTCAGGGACGGCGGCAAACCTAACCGATATGCAAGCTCCCCAACTCTCTCTAGAATCTCGAACGGTCCAATAAATCTCGGACTAAGTTTACCCTTCCGACCGAAGCGGTAAACTCCCCGTGTCGGCGACACCTTAAGCAACACATGGTCTCCTACCTCAAACTCTAACGGCCGGCGACGTGTATCGGCATAAGACTTCTGTCGGCTCTGGGCCGTCACCAACCTATCGCGAATCAGAGCAATCTTCTCTATCGTCTCAACTACCATATCAGGCTCGGTACCAATCAGCTCGGACGCATCATCCCAACACAACGGCGATCTGCACCTCCTCCCATACAATGCCTCGAATGGTGCCATTTTGATCGAGGCGTGCCAACTATTGTTGTACGTGAACTCGATCAATGGCAAGTGCGACTCCCAATCATCCTTCCAATCTATAGCATAGGCTCGCAACATATCCTCTAGCGTCTGTATCGTCCGCTCAGACTGTCCGTCTGTCTGAGGGTGGTAGGATGTACTAAGTCTCAGCTCGGTTCCCAAGGCTCTATGAATGGCCTGCCAAAAATGTGATATGAATCGGCCATCACGATCCGAAACAATACTCTTAGGGGTCCCATGTAACCTCACGATCTCTGCAATAAACACTCGTGCAAGTCTCTCTGGCCCCCAAGTGTCCTTAATACTCAGAAAATGAGCTGATTTGGTTAGTCAGTCGATAACGACCCAAATCATGTTCATTCCAGTCCGAGTCTTAGGCATACCGGTAATGAAATCCATAGAAATATCCTCCCATTTCCACTCCGGGATAGGAAGTGGTCGTAAAAGCCCCGCGGGTCGCTGATGCTCGATCTTAACCTACTGACAGGTCAAACACCTCGACACAAACTCGCTAACGTCTGTCTTCAAATTACTCCACCAGTAGTTACTCCTCACATCCTTGTACATTTTACTCGTACCAGGATGTATGGAGTAAGGTGTGGTATGAGCTTCACTCAAGATCTTCTGTCTCAGTTCAACAACACTCGGTACACATAGTCTGCCGCAAAATCTCAAAACTCCATCATCGTGAACCACAAATCCAGGGGCTTTCCCCTTCCTCACATCCTCCCTCAACTGGACCAAAAACGGGTCATCATACTGCTTCGCCTTGATATCATCAGTCAAGGACGAAGTGATCTCTAACGCACATAACTGACCCTGAACTCTCTGAACCCAAACCTCGATATTCTGACAGATAAAATCTCGCTGCATCCTACTCTTTGGTGTAAGTACCTCCAACATCTGTAACACCATCGGCTTCCGGCTCAACGCATCAGCCACTACGTTAGCCTTACCCGGATGGTAAAGTATCTCGAGGTCGTAATCTTTAATTAGCTCCAACCACCTACGTTGTCTCATATTCAACTCTTTCTGACTGAAGATATACTTCAAACTCTTATGATCTGTAAAAATCTTACACGACGACCCATAGAGATAATGCCTCCAGATCTTTAAGGCGAAAACGACCGCAGCTAACTCCAAATCGTGCGTGGGTTAATTCACCTCATAAGGTTTCAACTGGCGGGACGCATAAGCAATGACCCTATCTCTCTGCATCAAAACATATCCGAGCCCGAGGCCCGAAGCGTCACTATATACCACGAAATCTTCATTCCCCTGAGGCAACGCTAACACGGGTGTGGTAGTTAGTCGTCTCTTCAACTCGTCAAAACTACTCTGTCGGTCTGCGGTCCACTCGAATTTCTGAGTCTTCTGGAACAACTGAGTGAGTGGTCTAGCGATCTTAGAAAACCCCTCAACAAATCTACGGTAATAACCGGCGAGACCCAGAAAAATCCTCACCTCCTTCACATTCTTAGGCGGCTCCCAAGCCATCACCGCCTCTATCTTCTGCGGATCTACCCGAACTCCCTCTCCTGAAATCACATGCCCGAGGAACATCACTTCCTCGAGCCAAAACTCGCACTTAGAGAACTTCGCATACAACTGCTCAGCTCTCAAAATGTCTAATACAATCCGGAGATGTAAGGCGTGCTCCTCCCGACTC
This sequence comes from Orobanche coerulescens, assembly GCA_033398695.1. Lineage (NCBI taxonomy): Eukaryota > Viridiplantae > Streptophyta > Magnoliopsida > Lamiales > Orobanchaceae > Orobanche > Orobanche coerulescens. The sequence goes on along the minus strand of CM065812.1, from coordinate 124,953,864 downwards.
CGTGAATAGATAAGAATGTCATCGATAAATACGACTACGAATTTATCTAGATACTCAATAAAAACTTTGTTCATCAACTGCATGAACACTGCTGGGGAATTGGTTAGCCCGAAAGGCATAACCACAAACTCGTAATGGCCATATCTCGTCCGAAAGGCAGCTTTCGGTATATCGCTGTCCCGAATCCTCAACTGGTAGTAGCCCGAACGCAAGTCAATATTCGAAAAGACTGTCGCCCCCTGAAGCTGATCAAACAAGTCGTCAATCCGGGGCAAAGGGTATTTATTTTTGATGGTCAATTTGTTTAATTCTCGATAATCGATGCATAAACGAAGCGATCCATCCTTCTTCTTAACAAAAAGTACAGGCGCACCCCAAGGGGATGCGCTCGGTCGAATATACCCTTTTTCTAACAACTCTCCCAACTGATTCTTCAATTCCAGCATCTCCGATGGTTCCATACGGTACGGTGCTCGAGAAATAGGGGCCGCATTCGGCTCAAGATCAATAGGAAACTCCACCTCTCGATGTGGTGGTAATCCTGGCAAGTCATCCGGAAATACATCGGGATACTCGCTAACAACTGGAATCGAAGATATATCAACCCCACCATCTTCCGCCTGCAGAGCGAAACACCAGTAGCCGACACAACCCTGGTTCAGAAGTTTCATCGCCTTCAAGGCGCTAATCACACTCCCCAATCTACCCGGATTACAGCCGACGAGAGTATTCTCGGTGCCGTCCTCGGCAACTATCGAGATGGTACGAGTCCGATAGTTCATGATAACACCGTGACGATCCAACCAATCGTCCCCGAGGATCAAATCCTCACCCTTAAGGTCTATAACAATGAGATTCGAGGGCCAATCCCGGCTCCCGATCCTCACTGGGCAATCCCTAATTTCCCGGTCCCCAACCATACGATCCCCGCTGGGTGTACCCACTACAAACGGCTCACACTCAAACAAGCAGTCAAAACCAATACGACTCACATAATCCGAAGCAATAAAGGAATGGGTAGCACCCGAATCAAAAAGCACTGAAACTGGATGAGTAAGGATTTGAGTGGTACCTGACGCCACTGGAACGTCTGTCTCCTCTATACGCCTCATTTGATACAATCGGGGGTGAACTGAACCCGAACTCGACGCTGTACGGCGATCCGGCTGACCCCGACCCCTACCACGGCCCGAACTCTGCGGAACATGAGTAGCTGGAGTGCTGTGATCCCTCTGATCGGCGGTGGTGGTCGGAACTCTAGCGACCCTGGTGGTCCTCTCACAATGAGCTGCCCGATGCCCGGTCTGTCCACAAGTAAAACAAGTAACTAACGTAAATGGGCAATCCTTCATAACGTGCTCGGGCTGACTGCAATTAAAACAAACTCTCCCGCTAGGTGCCACAGACTGGACCGAACGGTTACCCTGAGATCCACCGGCCTGATGAAACAGCCTCCTCCCAGGTGTAGGAGCAGAACGAGACCTCGAAAACTGACCACCTTTACTGGCTGAGAACTCGCCAGTAGTCTTCTGCTTCTTAGCTTCCGAAACCGACTCTGATTCCGGGACAGCCATCTCGATCGCCAGAGCGCGATCCTGGTATTCCTTCAAAGTGGCACACATGAGCGGTGCCATACTCTGCCTGATATGCGGCTTCATGCGCATATTGAAGTAATGGATTTTATCAGCCTCCGTCCTCACCTGATCTTTCACAAAACCCAACTGCTGATTGTAAGAAATAATGGCCTGAGAAATCGGCACATCCTGGGGTGTGGCAGTGAAGAATTCCACAATTCTGCATTCTTTGGTAGCGGCGGACAATATTCTGCTTCCATAGCAGCCCTGAACTCCTCCCAAGTGGCCCGACGGTCTCTGGGCGCAACGGCCTCCCACCATTCCACAGCTTCCTTATCCAGGAGGTACTGGGCAATATGTACCCTCCTGTCTTCAGGACAAGCTACAGCATCTAAGGTCCTGGACATCTGAAAGAGCCAATTCTCCCAACCGAGGGAGTCAGAAGATCCGGAGAAACGAGGAGGGTGCATCTTAGTCACCGTCTGAAGCCACTTACTAGCTTCCTCTTCAGGTGTCGGGGGCGGATTCTGGCTTCCACCCTAAGCTATCTGAGCAAGCTGGGCTACTAACTGCTGAAGTACGGTAGTAGCCCCGGCGTCGGCATTATTACCCGACGGCACTGAGTGAGAGGCTGAGTCTGTAGAGGACTGAGAATGTGAGCCCTCTTCATTATCAGCACCCCGACCACGGCCTCGGCCGCGTCCCCTAGCTGGTCTACCACGACCTCTCAACATACTGAAGAAAAATACGAAAGGAATAAGATCAGAAAGATTCACAATCTACAAGGTTGGTATCATAATCCTCAATTCCAAACAACGCAAGAAAACGAATACCGAAATATAAGAGTTCGAGGAGACTTACAGCCACGGGTCGCATGAAAAGACAGTTATGGTTCAAGAAAAAGTAACAATATCCACTCGAACACTAGACTAGAAGTTTGTTGAATCAAGAACAGATAGTAAACGTCTTTATTACAGGACATTCTGTCTCCACTTATGAAAGGCCAAGCCAATACAATAGGCATTACAATGCGAAAAGCTTTACTTGTAGAAATAAAAGGAACGTGTATTACACATGTAAAATCTGAAAACGTACCCCATGAATATTTGACTATAACGGGTATTCAAGAATCAGTTCATGAAATCCTTAATTAATTTGAAAGAAATTATATTGAGAAGTAATCTATATGGAATTTGTGACGCGTCTATTTGTGTCAGAGATATTTAACTGCCCAAGATGTTATTTTACCACCTTATGTAGAAATTGTTGACAATATACAACATATTTCTAGCTTAACATAACCAATTAATTTGGTTATTAAATTAAAAATCGAAAGAAATCATGGATATCTTATAAAAATACCACATAAGTTTCAAGATAGAAGTTATCCTACAGATGCTGTATTCATGTCTGTCCGAAATTTGAATCATAGTATTTATTTCGATGGGAATGAAAATAAAAACAAAAGGTATTGTTTCTTGAAATCTGGACGTTGTTTAACTCTAAAAGAAGCACCTCACGAAGCCTCCCAAAATTTGATATTCCCTAAAAACTAGTTTTTAAGGAATTTTAGACCAGGCTTATGATAATTTTTACTAATATATTTTAGTTTAGTTTTAAACCAGGCTTATCATATTGTTACATTTCAATATCAAAGCCAAATAATTATAGTTAATTTTTTATTTTAAATTATGCCAATTGGTACACCAAAAATCCCGTTTCCAATTCTTGAAGAAAAGGAACCGGGTTGGGGTGAAATATCCCACAAATTTTTCTAAGAAGATTTTTTTTTATTCGGCAATATGAATGCTGAACCCGCGAATAAAGTTGCAAGTAGTATAATATATTTCAATCAGGAATATCCTACCCTAGATCAACTGGTGTTTATAAATTCTCGCGGCGGGAATATTGCGATTGGACTAGGTGTTTATCAGGCTATACAAGGATCGAAGCCAAATGTCACTACCATAGGCCTGGGAATAGCTGCGGGAATGGGATGTTTGGCCCTGGTTGGAGGAAACATACGTATAGGACTCCCTGGCCTTTTTGTAAAGATGCGTGAACCCTCCCATTCTCCTATGTTTCATAAACAAGCGATAGACTTAATGAATGAATTAGACCTAATGATGACAATGTATAACATCATCCTAACAGTTTTTTCAGAAAAAATGGGCCAACCGATAGAGATTACAAAGGAAGACATGAAAAATAACACTCTTATGACAGCCACAGAAGCTTATGTTTATGGAATTATTGATCAGATAGGATGTGATGTGAGGGAAATAATGAGATCTCATTATTTTGATGAAGAAATAGAAAAAAGAGAATTTGATAATTTTGATGAATAAAATGGAAGTGAGTAAAATCCATGATTTGAGAGTTTATCTCCGAGTTTACTATATCTATTAAATAGTAAACTCGGAATCTATTAAATAATAAAAAAATTAACAATCATTCGGTTAGGATCAATCTAAACCAGTCCTTTAGGTATATTATTTAACATGCCAACTATTAAACAACTTATTAGAAATACAAGATAGCCAGTTCGAAATGTCAAAAAAAAACCCACCCTGGGGGAATGTTATTCGCGGCCGGTTAACTAAAAAAGACACATCTGAACCCTAATTTAACCCAACGGCCAAGATATCCATAATCTTAGCTCTAATACCATATTCTGTAACACCCTGAGATATTCAGGATTATTATAGCACCGTAAATCCTTGATATAAAAATTTACTAGGCTAAGAAATTTAAAACAACATTACTAAATACCAACGACAAAGATTATTATTAGAATACAAGTCTGGAAAATGCAAATCAGACAACTCCCGATAATAAACATCAAATAAAACCAACAACGACAGCATACTCGAGTACTTTATTAAAATAAAACACAACTGACAAACCCTTCTGCTCGTAACATCACTCTGCACCCTTGTCATCATGCAGCTCTAGTGGTTGTTTCCCCATCCTTCAGTATCCTGAACATAAACAAATGTCCACCCCCGAAGGGGTTAGCACAACGATGCTAGTACAAGTACATTAATTATACAACAACAGATTATCCAACATCTCATAAAGAATAAAGACAACATCATCAACGACAACAATGGCAACGAGTCTCTACTGCGAGAAGACTCACAATACCCTACACAAAATGACATCATTGTTAGGAGTATGCCCTAGAATGCCACCAGAGGATGTTGAGTGAGGGCATTGTACTTGTTATTATGTAAATTATTATCAGAAGGCAATTGTATGTTTCTTTATTTACTGGTAGTCACTAGTATTCCTGAATCATAAATATATATATATATATATATATAGAAACTAGTCCCTCCACTCCTTATTGGATAAGGGAAATGGCACTGTAAAGGTTTATGGCTCAAGTACTTAACCGTTCGCAAGTCGATGAAACTTGATTGGGCGTTAAGTATATGTGAAGACTTGTATGACGTGTTCTTTGACTTAGAGAGTGCGTGTCGAACACTAATGGTTAGTGGGAGCACACGTTATAGGTATGATAATGAGATTAGTATACTCGAACCGACTCACCCTCGATTCGTCACACGCATTCACTCCGGGACAGTCAATGACGGAATCGAAAGGTTGTGATAGGTATTCGTGAACCTTTGACTTGAGGATTTAGTAGGGATGTGCTTGTGACGTTAAGATTTTCATTAGAGTAGTTCGACCCAGAAAACCGGAAGGTGGGGGTCAACCTCGACGTGCATCTTAACGGGCAAGTATCAGGTTCTAATAAATACCAAGATAGAATTCTTTCTCCTGTTAGTGAACGGGTTATATGTCCTATGAGGTTATTGGCGGATGAGATCATAAGTCTTTGGCCAAAGCATTAGAGTCAGTTGTATTGGATACACGAGAGCTCGATGATATCGATCTGCATTAACTCATGCATAGAGTCAAGTACATATAGGGTTTGACTGACCATGACCATATAACTTGATCGGGACATTTAAAAGAAGGGTTTATACGTATACTGGTACTCACGACAGAAAGGTTTTGTAATGATCTTTATCATTCGTTCTCAGTAAGGTTACATTGTAGGCTGCTAAGCTGGCTAGGTAGTGCTATAACTCTTTGGTTCCTCCCATTGCTTACTGAGATGGACCTACCGAGTCGCGCATTAGGGAGACGACGGATTAATTTGAGCTTATTCTCTCTTAATTAAATTTTAGACATTAGATCTCTAAATTAATTTATTGGATAAATTAAATTAGTTCGTTGAATTATATAAATTACTGGGTAATTGATTTAATTCATAAATAATTATTTTTGGGAGAAATAATATATTAATATAATTAATTAATTAATTAGATTAATTAATTGTATTAATTTATTCTGAAACATATCAAGTTGTATCTGTCGGACTAAATACACGATGGTCCATTTCATGAACCGAAACAAACCAAACTCCTCCATTATTGCCTTGGACGCCCCTTCTAAATTTTTATGAGTGATGATCTTTTTTGTCCCTTTATTGCATGTGTGTGGTGTTTTCCTCACACTTAAGGACAAAACAAGATAAGATGTAATCTTATCATTAGGTGGAATCTTGTATATATATTGTATAACTTTCATCATTCCACTACCTTGGAGAGATCATATGGCTAAAGCAAAAGAGGGAGAGGAGAGAAGTTTTCTTTTGGTTCTTCATTTCTTCGTCATTTTCTTAGAGAAAAGTGAAACAAAAATTGAGAGAAAATTATTTTACATTACTTAGAGTGTTCGTAAAATTATAAATAAACTCAATATATTTTCTTCTAGCCGTATTCTAAGAGAACAAAAAAGTATAAATTTTTCCGGTCATCTTCCGGCGCGTGAGTAGTGGAGGCACGGTGTTTTCGGTGCTCGGGAATTTTTTCAAGAAGGCTTGCAAAATTCGGTTTGTGGAAAAGATCTTCACCAACATTTAATCAAAGGACTACAAGGGTAAGTTTTTCGATTACTTTACTCTTGTCCGTTTTTATATTCGTATATATAATGCATGATCAATCCGATTTTGGGGTTCCGTTTATTATTTTTTTTCCGCCGCCCTTTCGTTTTTGGCATCGAATCCCAACAGTGGTATCGGAGCGAGGTCTTGCGATCGTATATACGATATTTAGCATTTGGAATGCTTGTTTTGTGATTTAGAATCAATTTGATAATCATAGATATTTTTTTGTTCGTCGTAGTATTGTTTTTTCCTAATTTTATGTTATGATATAAATCAGGCTTTTATTGGAAATATGATTTATATTAATAATATGTAGATCAGGAGTAACAGGATTTTAGAAATCTGCCCGAAAACGAGCTGTATGCCATCGTTGGACGATATATCATACAACTGCCGAGTCACTGCCGAGGCTTTCCTGTAGGCTGCCGAGCAGGTCCTGTAGGATGCCGAGCAGTTTCCTGTAGGCTACCGAGCAGGTCCTGTAGGATGCCGAGAGGGTCCTGTAGGATGCTGAGTGGCTTTCCTGTAGGCTATCGAGCAGGTCCTGTAGGATGCCGAGCAGGTCCTGTAGGATGCCGAGAGGGTCCTGTAGGATGCCGAGCGGTTTCCTGTAGGCTGCCGAGTGGCTCCTGTAAGATGCCGAACGGGTTCCTGTAGGATGCCGAGAGGGTCATGTAGGCTGCCGAGCAGGATGCCTGGTGCTGCTTGGCAGCTTCCAGGTTGTCGGGCACTGGGACTCGTTTTTCAGTATATTTTCGATAATAGATTTTTCCATTATTAAATCATTAATTTGGAATTTTTGATGAAGGAAAAATTAAAACAAAATATTTTAAGGGTTCACTACGGACGAAAATTAAATTGTCGATTATTGTTGAATTGATTGTATCAATTCTATTTATTGTTGATTATATATATTGGTTAGATCAATGTAATTCAAATGCAATCTATTTAGTTAGTATTTATTGGATGAATACTTTTGAATGGGGATGTGGTTCATGGACCTAGTTTTGAATCGTTCGATTTTATTTGATTGGATTGTAAAGGCCGTTTTGAGCCTAATTACTATACTAGAAATATTTGTATCTAGGATGCAATTTTTCATGTAAAATTTATATGTAATGACGAAGACTGGAGGAAGATCCGTTCGAGAAGACGAAGATTCAATACCGAAGACTTGTAATTTGATTACGATGTTTTTTATTCTAGGAACGGTCCATGAACTACATGTTGGTAGCAACTAGGTTGTGAATATTTATTCATATGGTATGAATGCTGAAAACGCGCTTAAATGATTTAATGTGCAAAGTGTAACATTAATCGCGAAAATTCTCCCTCGATAAATTATTAAGTTTAAAAGGTTTCAAAGTTTTTCCTTCCCTCCATCGAGCTTTCGGAAATTTGAAATCCAAACCGAATGTGCTATGCTTCTGAGTTATCGGGGTAGTCATTCGGAGAGGATGGATAAATTACCGAGAGCACATTGGATGCCTTCGGTTGGAGCAAATTTTATCCTTAGAAACCTGTTCGGTTGCCGGATAAGATTCAATTGTGAAACTGATTTGCGTCGATGGTGTAAACTGTAACACCCCCAATCCGCTCAGGGATATTACACGCCGTAGAACCTTTCCTCAAGGATCTACCACGCTGGTAACAACATATAACAACTCAACCATGCCTTTAAGGCTAAAATGACTCAGTAGACCGATTTGGTCTTTCCATAAATACTTACAACTCAATTTCAAACACTTACCCACGCAGGGGTCAAAATACAATAAACTCCCGTACAACGGGGAAAAGATACTGCAGTGGAAAAGAAAATACAACTAGACCAATACGACATCAACGGATCCTCGTGTGATTAGTATCGTTCATCTTTCATCATCCTTCGTGCCGACCCTGTGCTATGCTCCAAAAACCTGAATGCAAAAATAGACATCCACCCCCCGAATACTCGGGGGTTAGCAAAACTCCACTGTTTTTCTAGTGCAAATACAAAGTGCAAATACGAGCCATATAATTCAAGTTCCAAGAATAACAATAACCGGAAATCCTTAAAAATTCAAACGTGACGAAAAGTACTTCCCGAGGCAAGAGTTTGGTAAAACATTCTAAGACCGAAAGGTCACAAATCAAGGGAAAACAATTTATAAAACCGTTTAAATGCCATCGAGAGTTTTGATAGAAAACAACTTAGGATTATCAAATCCTTATCTTTCCAAAAATCAACAGGGTCACAGGTCACAGCCCAAAGGTTTTGTTTTCGCAAATAGAAAACCGACAATAATACACAGGGTTGAAACCCACGTCACGCGTTCTCGACGGACATAAAATACCCACGCACCCGTGAAGTTTCACTCGTGAATCCAGGTCGAAGCCAATGGAATTCCCTCTGTGGCCCCGTCGAACCCTCCCGAGGTGAGCAAACACATTCACAAAACATAAGCAACCGCACTCGTGAATCCAGGTCGAAGCCAATGGAATTCCCTCCGTGATCCCATCGGACCCTCCCGAGGTGAGCGAAAAACAATCACAAAATATACACACGTAGCGGTGAAGTTTCACTCGTGAACCCAGGTTGAAGCCATTGGAATTCCCTCCGTGGTCCCGTCGAACCCTCCCGAGGTGAGCAAACACATTCACAAAACATGTACACGCATCGCCTAGGACCGGGACGAAGCCACAAATCCCACTCCGTGATCCCGTCGGACCCCCAGAGCTGGCTAGCGAAATACTCAAGCACCACACGTCGCCTAGGACCGGGATGAAGCCACGAATCCCACTCCGTGATCCCGTCGGACCCCCGAGCTGGCTAGCGAAATAATCTCAAGCACGAGTAACATATCACACCAAGGATATCCAAACAATTCACCCAGAGGCATCAAACACTCAGTAAAACAACACGTCAAACCACAATGCACCGAAATGAAACAATATACATCCACACGCAAATACCAAGTGCATTATCAACACCAAACATATCCATAAGATTCACATACTCGTTCACGAATCACACCAATCACAAAACACACACGGTTTTGAAAGAGGGCCTTTAACAAAGCTAACCAATTCTTTTGAGAACTCATTTCAAACAAACAAACAAACCAAGACGATCACCAATCATCATATCCACAAAACAAGAAAAATATGGACAAGGTACTTGCCTCAAAATCGGCACGCAAGTATCCCGACGAACACGGCTCAACCGGAAAGCTTCGAAACGCCCGATGCAATCGAAAAGAAAGACGACAACGAACGGAAGGGTTCAACTCGGTTTCTTCGCAAGAAACTCGACCCTAACAATATATAATCAATAAATCATCGATCGTACGAGGAAGAATAAACGTAGAACGCCCGAAAACCCCACTAAGACATTTTACCGGACACCTTTAAGGCGTCGGTCAAGAACTCGACCCAAATAACAAATCGATACGATCCAACCATGGAATAACAAGGGAAAAGATATAATACATCTAAATATTCATCAATACATCATAATACTAAGTTAAATCGGATTAATCGGACGAAAACAACCAAAACACCCAAATTCCCCAAAACTAGATTTCTAGGAAATCTGACCTGATTCGGTAGATTGGAGGATGTTATAGGACAGATGCTTGATGATATGAACCTCAAAACTTCACGGATTGATTGCCCAACAACATCTCTCCATGATATATACACCCACAGCCGCGGAAGGGAAGAAAAGAAGTGAGAAATGGCTGAAGAAAAATGCTGCCAGGCCTTAAATAGGCCGACTGCTGGCCGGGTTACGTACGTAACCGGCCATGGCTTACGTACGTAACCGGCCATGGCCGAACTCATCACTGGAAATGCGGAGCGTTACGTGCGTTACGGCCGGGGCCTTACGTGCGTAACCGTACTTACGTGCGTAATCGCCGATCACTACCGTGCGTTACTCGGCCAAGGTGCTTTGGCCCGGCATGCCCGGCCATGACTCGGTCGGGACCAACTCCGACGGCCCGAACGACCCCGAAACCCGAACCTGAGTACGAATCGAAGATACGGTTACGAAGTACTCGCAAAGACGAATCCGAGTACTAAGAGGACACACGATTCTGACCACCCGAAGGCTCGAAATTCGACAACGGAAAGTAATTACCCCAAACTTTGGGAAATTACGAAAATGGCCCAAAACGCCCGAAAATCACGATACGTGATCGAAACACCAAGCCAAAGCTCGCAACATGAATATTAACATTAAATGAACTTACGAGAAAGTCGAAACAACAGTTTTGGACGAGATTCGCAAGAATCGAACTCAAGTGCGGAAAAACCGCTAAAAAGCACGGAACTCAACAAAACGACACCGAAACGAACTCGGATGACAAAAAGTGCAGAATTAATCATTCTCAGAATGACGAAACGGTCATGAGCAAGTCGTCAAAACGGACTTCCGCCGAAAAAAAAGAAATTACGGGAAATTGAAATCACGGGTATTACATTCTACCCTCCTTAAAAGAAGTTTCGTCCCGAAACTTAAAATAAGTAGGGAGAAGCAATATCCACTGTCAGGAAAACTCGAAGAGATACCCAAAAACCGAAAACTCGCGCCCGACGGCGAAACGCTGCAAGAAATGCAAAGGAACATACGGCGTGAAAACACGCTCCACGACGACCAACACAACGCCACCGATAGAGAAATAATAAAACCAACAAGTGACAGGCCTCATCAAACAGGTAATACAACCAAGTCGATTATCCGAACAATCACAAAACACAATGAACGAAAATCAATATGATTGACCACCCCAACGGTACATCAATCAAAACGCGAGCCAATCGCTGAAGAAATACGAAATTCCACCGCTCAAGGGTTGGAAGATCGAAAACGAGACAAATTTCCCGAATATAAGGAAATTAGGAAGGAGTCTGAATGCTCAACAATCACGAAACGAGATCAACAAAAACCAAACAATCAAACGATCGAACCACTACGGTCGAGACAACAAAAATCGAACAATCATGTTCGAATCACGAAGAACAATAAAATTCAAACAACAACTCCCAGGTTCACGTCGAGGCTCGAGACAATATATGATCCGGTAAAAGCAACAAGATGTGATTCACATAAGATCCATAGGAAAGGGAATAGCAATTGAAAAGTCACAACGACAAACGAGTAATTTCGAAACACCACACTCGTTCGATCAATAAAAGCAAGGGATAGGGCAAGCTCAGAAAATGTTAACGAACATAAACGAGTCGACAGAGTCGAAAATATAGAAGTTCAAAATCTAATCCACTTCGAATAAAAGAACTAGTAGAACCAAAAGATGTTACATCCGAACAAGGTTCACAAGTATCGAATCGGACTCGGAAAAGTCACAGCGATAACCAGATCGACCCAAAACAAGATCACAGCTCGTTCGAACGATGAAACCGAAATACAGAACAAGTTCAGAAAGTGTCAACGAACACGAGCGAGTCGATAGACCTGAGAAAGAGGAAATGTAGAAGTCCAAAAATAATACGGGTATTATATTCGACCCCTTCTAAAAGAAGTGTCGTTCCCGAAACTCACAACATGAAATCAAGGTGACAACACAACAAGCAACTAACAGAAACATCTTTCAAAGGCCTCTCAAAGCCGATTCCAATGACTGTGCTGAAGCGCGAACTCCGAAAGTCTCGGTAGCCAATTCACAAAACTGAATTCGGTGTCCCTCGAGTCCACACTTGAAATGTGTTACCGACGAGAAGGACAATTTACACGTGCATGCCCCGGCACATCACGGTTGAAACGTCTCGGCTCGGCATACCGAAAATACAGATGCTAGATGTAATGGAACTAACACCGCAAAACAAAATACCGGAGATGCCAACTCAGCATAACATATCAACGCATACAAAAATCACAACAACGGCATCGTTCGACGATTACAACGGCCCAAACGATAGCCAGCACACAACCATAAACATCATGAAACGATCACCAATGTGCATAAACGCATAAAAATCTAAGCTTTAACAGCTCACACAAGTGCGATAACACGCAAGCCACCACGAAATGACAACATTAAAGATCGTCATCACACCTCCCACAACGGGCTAACAAAACATATGCGTGGCGAACGACTCAACGTTCACACCACCAATTCAATCACAAACACCCTAACAACAATACCAACATCATACACACCTTCTCCGACCACAAGCACGAAATGATGGGTTTTAAAAACGAAAACCACCTTTTGAAAATAGTTTGGAAACACCAGTTGATCTTGAGTATCACTTTACAAAAAGTAGTGCAAACATTGTTATCGAGACTTTGAAAATCGCCTTGCGTTTGAACAAAAATGAGGACACCTTCTCTTAGTGAAAGACTTTCAGAATATTCGACCCTCGGGTCTAAGTAAAAGTGTTTATAAGACATTTGAAAATATCTCAAAACATTTTGGTCCTCGAGTTAGAAGAATTTTGAAATATATTATGGCACCTTGGACGTACCACGAGAAAATAATTTATTTTAAAAGTACGTCTCGAAATTTATTTTCTAAGATACTCAAGTTTTTCAAGGATAATTCAATGGGCTAGAATGCCCAAAAATTTCAGGTAATTACACGGAACATTATAACGCCGTGGGCCCCACGCCAGAACCCACCAGGCTAAAAACCATTTACAAAAACGTCAAAAAGGCCGATGACGGTAATATTTCAAAAACTTACAAAAGCCATTTACAAAATACTAAATACCGTCATAAGAATTTCGCCAAAATGATCAAGGCCATAATGCCAAAAACTCGATTAAGGGAATTGGTTTTCGAAATAAAACTCAGTCGGTAAAATACCGAAATCCATTACAAAAGAACTCACACAGCGGATAAAAGAAATACAGTTCGACATGCACAGTCCAGCAACAATACTCCTCATACGAACGAAATATGAGAGTCAAATAGTCACGTATCAAGAAATCAAAATCCATAAGAGGATTCCGTCACTTAACAAATAATCATAAAAATAGCTCGTGTCACACGAGGCTCAACACAAATAAGGGAGACTTACATCCACAGGTCGCACGAAGATGATGATCGCCCACGATACTAATCACGACCAACAAACTCAGACGACAAGTCGCGACACGACTTAGTCAGACAAAATCCGACGAGACAAAAACTCAATAGACACCACTGACCCGACAGCCTAGGTTTCCACAACCTAAGCTCTGATACCATTCTGTAACACCCCCAATCCGCTCAGGGATATTACACGCCGTAGAACCTTTCCTCAATGATCTACCAGGCTGGTAACAACATATAACAACTCAACCATGCCTTTAAGGCTAAAATGACTCAGTAGACCGATTTGGTCTTTCAATAAATACTTACAACTCAATTACAAACACTTACCCACGCAGGGGTCAAAATACAATAAACTCCCGTACAACGGGGAAAAGATCTTGCGTGGAAAAGAAAATACAACTAGACCAATACGACATCAACGGATCCTCGTGTGATTAGTATCGTTCATCTTTCATCATCCTTCGTGCCGACCACGTGCTATGCTCCAAAACACGAATGCAAAAATAGACATCCACCCCCCGAATACTCGGGGGTTAGCAAAACTCCACTGTTTTGCTAGTGCAAATACAAAGTGCAAATACGAGCCATATAATTCAAGTTCCAAGAATAACAATTACCGGAAATCCTTAAAAATCCAAACGTGACGAAAAGTACTTCCCGAGGCAAGAGTTTGGTAGAACATTCTAAGACCGAAAGGTCACAAATCAAGGGAAAACAATTTATAAAACCGTTTAAATGCCATCGAGAGTTTTGATAGAAAACAACTTAGGATTATCAAATCCTTATCTTTCCAAAAATCAACAGGGTCACAGGTCACAGCCCAAAGGTTTTGTTTTCGCAAATAGAAAACCGACAATAATACACAGGGTTGAAACCCACGTCACGCGTTCTCGACGGACATAAAATACCCACGCACCCGTGAAGTTTCACTCGTGAATCCAGGTCGAAGCCAATGGAATTCCCTCCGTGGCCCCATCGAACCCTCCCGAGGTGAGCAAACACATTCACAAAACATAAGCAACCGCACTCGTGAATCCAGGTCGAAGCCAATGGAATTCCCTCCATGATCCCATCGGACCCTCCCGAGGTGAGCGAAAAACAATCACAAAATATACACACGTAGCGGTGAAGTTTCACTCGTGAACCCAGGTCGAAGCCATTGGAATTCCCTCCGTGGTCCCGTCGAACCCTCCCGAGGTGAGCAAACACATTCACAAAACATGTACACGCATCGCCTAGGACCGGGACGAAGCCACAAATCCCACTCTGTGATCCCGTCGGACCTCCCGAGCTGGCTAGCGAAATACTTAAGCACCACACGTCGCCTAGGACCGGGACGAAGCCACGAATCCCACTCCGTGATCCCGTCGGACCCCCCGAGCTGGCTAGCGAAATAATCTCAAGCACGAGTAACATATCACACCAAGGATATCCAAACAATTCACCCAGAGGCATCAAACACTCAGTAAAACAACACGTCAAACCACAATGCACCGAAATGAAACAATATACATCCACACGCAAATACCAAGTGCATCATCAACACCAAACATATCCATAAGATTCACATACTCGTTCACGAATCACACCAATCACAAAACACACGGTTTTGAAAGAGGGCCTTTAACAAGGCTAACCAAATCTTTTGAAAACTCATTTCAAACAAACAAACAAAACAAGACGATCACCAATCATCATATCCACAAAACAAGAAAAATATGGACAAGGTACTTGCCTCAAAATCGTCACGCAAGTATCCCGACGAACACGGCTCAACCGGAAAGCTTGGCTTGCCGTCTGATCGAAAACGACAACGAACGGAAGGGTTCAACTCGGTTTCTTCGCAACAAACTCGACCCTAACAATATATAATCAATAAATCATCGGTCGTACGAGGAAGAATAAATGTAGAACGCCCGAAAACCCCTCTAAGACATTTTACCGGACACCTTTAAGGCGTCGATCAAGAACTCGACCCAAATAACAAATCGATACGATCCAACCATGGAATAACAAGGGAAAAGATATAATACATCTAAATATTCATCAATACATCATAATCCTAAGTTAAATCGGATTAATCGGACGAAAACAACCAAAACATCCAAATTCCCCAAAACTAGATTTCTAGGAAATCTGACCTGATTCGGTAGATTGGAGGATGTTATAGGACGGATGATTGATGATATGAACCTCAAAACTTCATGGATTGATTGCCCAACAACATCTCTCCATGATATATACACCCACAGCCGCGGAAGGGAAGAAAGAAGTGAGAAATGGCTGAAGAAAAACGCTGCCACGCCTTAAATAGGCCGACTGCCGGCCGGGTTACGTACGTAACCGGCCATGGCTTACGTACGTAACCGGCCATGGCGAACTCCTTTGCTGGAAATGCGGAGCGTTACGTGCGTTACCGGCGAGGGCCTTACGTGCGTAATCGGCCTTACGTGCGTAGCGCCGATCACTATAAATGCGTTACTCGGCGGGCGCTGGCCCGGATGCCCGGCCATGACTCGGTCGGGACCAACTCCGACGGCCCGAACGACCCCGAAACCCGAACCTGAGTATGAATCGAAGATACGGTTACGAAGTACTCGCAAATACGAATCCGAGCACTAAGAGGACACACGATTCCGACCACCCGAAGGCTCGAAATTCGACAACGGAAAGTAATTACCCCAAACTTTCGGAAATTACGAAAATGGCCCAAAACGCCCGAAAATCACGATACGTGATCGAAACACCAAGCCAAAGCTCGCAATATGAATATTGACATTAAATGAACTTACGAGAAAGTCGAAACAACAGTTTCGGATGAGATTCGCAAGAATCGAACTCAAGTGCGGAAAAACCGCTAAAAAGCACGGAACTCAACAAAACGACACTGAAACAAACTCGGATGACAAAAAGTGCAGAATTAATCATTCTCCGAATGACGAAACGGTCATGAGCGAGTCGTCAAAACGGACTTCCGCCGAAAAAAAAAGAAATTACCGGAAATCGAAATCACGGGTATTACATAAACTTAACTTGTTCACAAACCATAGAAACTGTATAGGTTGAGGGGAGTTAACAAGGGGAAAAATAAGACCGAATCGAATCATCTATTAGATGGGTTGGTGTTGGACACCACTTTACGAAAATTAATAGACTAGAAATCTGTTCGGTTGCCCTCTATTAAAGCTTATAAAGAACTCGATCACAACTATGAAGATATTGCGAACAATAATTCTGGATTTCATATGGGAGTGTGTTATTCCGATAAAAATAGTGGGAGCTAGGTAAAAGAATATAAAAGACCTTAATTCTATACTCAGATCATAATTGAACGAGTCACTATTAAATCTGTCGTACTTAATGCAGACAAACATCAACTCTCAATAAGACAATGAATCCACTCGCTATACTACTCGAAAAGAACACCTTAATCGGCCCTAACTTTGTGGATTGGCTCCGCAATCTGACGATAGTCCTCAGTATAGAGGCATTGGGATACGTCTTGGAGACCGACATTCCGGTGCCCCCGGTGCGGACAAAAGCCAATCAGGAAGAAATTGAAAACCACAAAAAGTAGGTTAAGGATGACATAAAATTCCGTGCCTATATGATGGCTTCTATGTCTAATGAGCTTCAGAGAGCTCATGAGAAAATGACTTCTGCTAGGCAGATTTTATCTCACTTAACCGAGCTTTATGGTGAGCACAGTCGAACTGCTAGATATGAGATATCCAAGAAACTGTTCGGTACAAGGATGAAGGAATGTGAGAAGGTTGGGGACCACGTCCTCAAAATGATATCTATAATCGAGAGATTGGAGGCTCTTGATTTTAAGATGGATACATCTCTTCAAACTGACCTTATCCTACAGTCTCTTCCTGATTCCTTCTCACAATTTGTTATGAATTTCAACTGCAATGAGATTGCTAATGTATTAACAGCCCGCCCGGAGGGTACCTTGCCAAGTACGACTGAAATGAATCCCAGAGAGAGTGTCAATGCCATTGGTTTGAGAAGTGGGAAGGAATTGTGCGAGCAGCCTGAGCAGAGCGAAAAGAGAAGTGAGGATGAGGAGAAGAAAATTTCAGCGACTAAGGAATCACTAATTTCTAGACCCTCCTATGTACCACCCGTCCCGTTTCCGCAGCGATTACAACAGAAAAAGGTGGACAAGCAATTCTCTAAGTTCCTCGACGTCTTCAAGAAACTGCATATTAACATTCCATTTGCCGACGCCTAGGAGCAAATGCCGAGTTACGTGAAATTCATGAAAGAAATCTTGTCAAATAAAAGAAAACTCGAGGAGTATGAGATAGTCGCATTGACGGAGGAGTGCAGCGCTATTCTTCAGAAAAAGCTTCCACCAAAATTGAAGGATCCGGGAAGTTTTAATATACCGTGCACTATAGGAAATCTGATTTTTGATAGAGCATTGTGTGATCTCGGGGCCAGCATTAATCTGATGCCTCTTCTATTTTCAAGAAGCTTGGAATTGGAGAAGCGAAACCGACTACTGTCTCTTTGCAATTAGCCGATAGATCGATCACATATCTGAGGGGAGTGATAGAGGATGTCTTAGTAAAGGTTGATAAATTCATCTTTCCAGCCGATTTCATTGTGCTTAACATGGAGGAGGATCAAGACATCCCAATTATTTTGGGAAGACCATTCTTAGCTACCGGTCGAACTCTCGTAGACGTGGAAAAAGGGCAACTAACTCTACGGGTTCAAGACGAGCATGTCACTTTCTGTAATACCCGATTGTAATTCAGTCATTATCATTCAGTATTTATCATTCAGTAATTGTCACTCAGTATTTTTCACTCATTTATGATCATTTGTCACTCATATTCAATCATTGTATTCATCGTTCAGAGTAATTGTATCGTCATTCATCATCAATCTAGTTGGAGAATCGTGCGGTGTTTTCCATCGTTGTCATTTTATAGTGTGCTGTGTGTGAGGAGTAGTGTACGCTACGTACTCTCTTTAGCGTGCGCTAATTGAGTACTGGTAGTGCACGCCACCTCTCAACACTAGCGCACGCTAGTGTAGTTGAGCAGGCAGTCCAGAAGGCACTGGACTGCAGTTGGGATTGTAGGTAGCGCACGCTACGAATGGTAAGTAGCGCGCGCTAGTGAGCCGGAGTAGCTCACGCTATACAGTCGGTGTAGCGCGCGCTATGGTCGGATCAGGTTGAGTCCAGTGGCTACTGGACTGAATTGAATTTATTCATAGCGCACGCTAAGAGTGGTTTTAGCGTACGCAAATGGTGGAGTAGCACACGTTAATCGTTGGTTGTAGCGCACGCTAACGAGATCAGATCAGAGGACATAAGGTTCTGGACTCCAGTACTGGGCATCAGATAATTCGTTAGCGCACGTTAATATTTTGGGGTTAGCGCACGCTGAGTGCATAGCCGTAGTGCATGCTACAAAAAGGTACATAGCGCGCGCCACCGTTTCCGGACAGTGGGTACTGGACTACCCAAAATACCCGTTAGTGCACGCTACGCACAAGAGCTAGCGCACGCTAAACTGGAATGACTATAAATAGGACAGTGCAGTCCATTTCGTCATTTCTTCATCTCACTTCACTCCTTCGGCGGTTTTGGGCGATTTCGGGCGATTTGGAGAGTATTCTTCGAGGTGTAATCATCAATCATCATCTTCAAGCTCATCATTCAGATTAATCATCATTTCATCATCTTCACCACATCAAATCAAAGGTATTAATCTCTTGGATCTAGGAACTCGGATTTTTGGGTTTTGCTTTTGATTTTCTTCGTGTAAGCTTGGATTATTATTGGAATATGTTAGATATGGATTATCTATCTTGGATAAATATATTCCTACGGATTTAATGGGTATATTGGGGATTTATATCAAGAACCCTTGGGGTTGACTTCGGTTAATTTGGGTATTTCCGATTGACGTTGTTGTAATCTTGAATTGTGGATTCCTATGGGATTATTTATATCATTGAAAGTGTTTTGATGGTTTGAAATACTCATCTTGGAGTTGGTTTCGATATATTCGAGTTTGGATATTTTTGTATCGACGTTTGAGTTGGTTATGATCGTATTTGATTCGTGTAATGATCGAATTATTTGGTAATTGTGTTATTCAAGGTTGTTCGAGCGACCGACATTTCATTTAGGACGTTGTTCGTGGACGGACATTCTTCATCGGTGTTGTGTAAGTTAATTCTTACTCGATTAAAAGGATATTCATTCCTTTTGTTGTTGTTCATTCATAATCATAACTCATTCATCATTGTATTAACCGTGTCAATACCTGTCATTGTCAATTAATCACTTCAGTCACAAGGAACGACGGTTCCAATCATTTCATTGAGCTATCATTCATTTCACTGTCATTTCATCTCGGTGAGTCATTATTTATTTTGATGTCACTTTTGTTATATCGTGGCATTCCGGGTCGCACTGGCGTGCCGGTTGGTATGTGTAGGATTTTCATGTCGGGCACATTTAAGTCGTGTGTTGGTTGGTGGCCTCACATTGGACTGTGCACACGAGTTGATGGCTTCGTGAGACTGATTAGGTACAAGACCACACGTGTATTCGATCGATACTCGTTGGTGGCTTGTACACAGACACATTTCCATCCCGGACGTAGTGTGGCGCCATTCTTTTGAGCCATACCGTTAGTTGATTCATATAGCATGTTTGATTGCGTATGTTTCGACAGGATATTTCATAACTTCAGATATATCATGATTGTGTATTTTCAATCCTTGAGGATTGTTGTTACGTATGCGGCCCGTTGGGGATATTGTTTTTAGTCATGGCAAAGCAAAAGCACGGAGAACACGTCGGCGAGAGTCCCAATGATACTAGTAGGGGCCCCATCTTTTCGATCATTTATGTTTTCTTCATTTATTCCATTTGAGACATTAGTTTGAATACTCATTTCACTCAGTGTTGTATATTTTATCTCCATATAAAATATACATGTATTCTGTATTATCCTGGGTGTGTTGTATGAAACTCCTCATCGGAGTAATTGATGTTGTAATGTGGTTCGGTACTACATTTACCCTGTGTAATTCATTCATTTTCATTCGCCTGGTGGGTCCCATTCGGGGGTCCACGGCACTGTAATATCCGCCTAGTTTGGGGTGTTACAGAGTTGGTATCGGAGCGTGGTTTTGAATACTACCTTCCGAGTCATGTCTCATTTGAAATCATCGTCATCGGACTAGTATCATTGGACTTTCGCGTCACGTGTGACCTGTGCACATGCCGAGCCAATCAGACCAAGAATTGTAATATTTCTAACGCCGTGGTATAATTTCTGGCAATAATCATTCATTCATAATTCATCAGTTAACAATCATCATTCATCATCTTCAATTGTGATCAAGTCGATCATGTTAATTCATTAATCACTCATTTCATTTCATTGTTCAGTTATTGACCTTGAGGATCATATCTTTAATCTTGTTAAATTGTTCAAGATAATCATATCAAGGATTTCATCAGACAATCACGTCATTTCAGTTGATCATTCATGTAATCGTTGTATTTGAGTGCGTATGCTCATTTTCATCATTTCATAATATAATCATAATGTGATACTCATGCGATATATATAATAATCATACGACTTTCCACTTCAGTATGGAAAGGGCTGGCAGAGGACGCGGGGGAAGAGGTCGTGGTGCAGGCCGGAACCCGAGAGCTCGTGTGAATACACGCGCGAATGCTAGAAATAATGCTAACTCATCAAGCAGTGATGGTGCCACTCATTCACCAGGATGTAATCATTCACTATCACGGAGCCGTACCCGGGATACAGCTCAGTCAGAGGGTGTTCGGGTTGACCCACTCACTTTTATGAAGGGCATGATGGCCCAAATGGCTCAGATGGCACAACTCATGGAGACGATGCATAACTCCACTACTCAAAATCAACAGGCTCCTCTGCTGCCACCTCAGAGGCAAGAGAGGGGTGTAAGCAGTATCATTGGCGATATCTCTCGCCAGCGACCACCTACCTTCGAGGGCTCATCTGAGCCGGCGGATATTGTTCATTGGCTTGAGCATTTCGAGAAGTTATTTGCTATGGTGGATTGCCCTGAAGGGCATAAAGTTTCAGTTGCGGCCTATTATCTTGGTAAGAGTGCTCATTCATGGTGGTTATCGTTGAAGCCCACCGACGGATCATGTACTTGGGATCAGTTCAAAACTCTCATGATGGAGAGGTATTATCCAGCCCCACTCAGGGAGGCTAAATTGTCGGAATTACTCACTCCCGACCTCTCAGCGGACGACGATGTTCTTGCCATCGCCGAAAAATTTCAGGAACTTCTTCCGTTCGCCTCTTCTATCATTCACTCTGAGGCAGACAAGATCAAGTATATTAGCAAGAGGCTGAAACCTCGTATGCGGCTACAGTTGCTTAATCATAATTGTACCACTCTGGCCGAGTTCATTGAGAAAGCTCTTATTTACGAGCTTACTGCTAAGGAAATTGCTAAGCAACAACCCGCATCAGCTGGCAAGAAGTCTAAGAACCATAATCAGTCTGACGGCAGTCAGGCCACTTTCAAGAAACCACGTGCGGGCTCTACTTTTACGGCGACCTCTATGGCGCCTAGACCAGTGGAATCTCGATCCACGAGCGGCGATTCGGCCATCACTGTTTCAAGCGTGAAGAAACGGTCATTTCGGCACCAAGTGTCCGGCGGTATCACGTGCCACAACTGTGGGATTGCTGGGCATAGGGCCCGTTTTTGCCGTAGGGACTCTAAACCCACTCCGGCGTCATCTCAGGCCCCAGGACATTCAGCGGTGCAGAATCAGGACACTCAGTCAGCATCGTTCAAGACAACAGGAGCTAATAAAGGCGGAGCCAAGAGCTATCATACGGGAGCGTCCGGTTCGGGGGCCGGCAAGCCCCGAATTTATGAGATGAAGAAGACCGACGATCCAGAGGCCCGGATGATATCAGGTACACTCGATATTCTATCTCAACCTGTGTGTACCCTTTTTGATACTGGTGCATCGCATTCATTCATTTTCGAGTCCTGTTTGAGTAGACTACGTTTGGGTAGTGCTACTAGTTGTGAGCCTTATGTCATTGGTCTACCTGACGGTAGAAGAATTATCGGAAATCGTGAGATTCAGAATTGTCCGATTCAGCTTCATGGCCGTGTATGGCTAGCAGACCTAATCGTGGTAGATTTACCGAGAGACGACGTCATTCTGGGTATTGACTGGATGGATCGTCATGATGCCATCATTAGTGTCCGTAAGCGTATGGTCACTATCATTTCAGACGAGGGGGTTGAATGTGTTTTTCAGGGAGGTAATCCCGGTTGTTTGGGTAAAGTCATTAACTTGATGAAAGCAGTGAGATTACTCAATCAGGGGTGTGTTGGTTATTGGTGCTATATGACCAAAACCGAGAAATCATCAGTAATGTTTACGGATATTCCGGTAGTGAGGGAATATGCCGATGTTTTTCCAAACGATTTACCTGGTTTGCCTCCACAGAGGGATGTGGAATTCACGATTGAGTTGGAGCCCGGTACGTCCCCGATATCGAAGGCACCGTACCGGATGGCCCCGACCGAAATGCAGGAATTAAAGAACCAACTTGAGGAGTTGTTCGAGAAGGGTTATATTCGACCGAGTGCGTCCCCGTGGGGAGCACCAGTGTTATTTGTCAAGAAGAAGGATGGTTCGTTCCGCTTGTGTATTGATTACCGGGAATTGAACCGGGTGACGATCAAGAATAAATATCCTCTACCCCGTATCGATGATCTTTTGGATCAACTTCAGGGAGCTTCAGTATTTTCCAAGATCGACTTAAGATCTGGATATCATCAGTTGCGGATTCGAGAGTCGGATATCGCGACGATGGCGTTTCCAACAGGCTATGGTCATTATGAGTTTGTGGTTATGCCGTTTGGGTTGACTAATGCACCTGCGGTATTCATGGAGTTAATGAATCGGGTTTTCATCGACTTTTTGGATCAGTTTGTTGTTGTCTTCATTGATGACATTTTGATTTATTCTCGTGACCGGGAGGAACACGAGTTTCACCTTCATCAAGTTCTCGACGTGTTGAGACGAGAACAACTTTATGGGAAGTTTTCCAAATGTGAGTTCTGGATGTCCGAAGTGACGTTTCTCGGACACGTAATCTCATCAGACGGAGTTCGTGTCGATTCTCAGAAGACAGAGGCTATTCGAGATTGGCTACCTCCGAAGAATGTTAAGGAAATCCGAAGTTTCCTCGAATTAGCGGGTTATTATCGGCGATTTGTGGAGGGATTTTCTAAAATCGCTCAACCCATGACGAACCTTTTACGGAAGGATAAGAAATACACATGGTCTGACGCGTGTCAACAGAGTTTTGAGGAACTCAAGAGCCGATTAACTTCAGCACCTGTCCTTTCTTTACCGCAAGGGACGGAGGGATTTGTGGTTTATAGTGATGCGTCCGGACAGGGTCTCGGATGTGTACTCATGCAGAACGGGAAAGTTATTGCTTATGCTTCACGGAAATTGAGACCTTACGAAGTTAATTATCCGACCCACGACCTGGAGCTAGCAGCCGTGGTGTTCGCATTGAAGATTTGGCGTCATTATCTTTATGGCGTTACCTGTCAGATATTCACCGATCATAAGAGTTTAAAGTATATATTTACGCAGAAGGAGTTAAATATGCGACAGAGACGGTGGTTGGAACTAATCAAAGATTATGATATCGAGATCCTTTACCACCCAGGCAAGGCAAACGTTGTCGCTGACGCCTTGAGTCGTAAGTTCGTTCAGGAGCAGATGCTTGCTCGATTAACAGTTCAGAAGGAACTTCAGCAGGAATTTCTGAGACCCGAGATCGAGTGCAGTTCTACAGTACAAGGGCAACTTTGTACGTTGGAGATTTCATCGCCACTTGAGGAGGCGATCACGGAAAATCAGGGTGTGGACCCATTTTTGTTACGCATTCGAGAGGATGTGACTCAGGGGAAAGCCCCCGGATTTGTGGTTCACGAGGATGGACTTCTGCGTTTTAAAAATCGGTTGTGCGTACCGGCGAATGACGAGTTGAAAACTAGATTTTGAAAGAAGCTCATGCTACCCCTTATTCCGTTCACCCGGGGTCTAGCAAGATGTATAAAGACTTGAAACAAAATTACTGGTGGAGTAATATGAAGCGAGAAGTCGCGGAATTTGTTTCGAGATGTTTAACCTGTCAACAAGTCAAGATAGAACATCAGCGACCGGCGGGTATGCTGAAACCTCTCCCTATTCCAGAGTGGAAGTGGGAGGATATTTCTATGGACTTCATCACGAGTTTGCCGACGAGTCGTCGTGGCATGAACACAATCTGGGTAATTGTGGATCGCCTAACTAAATCAGCTCATTTCCTTGAGATTAAGGATACGTGGGGTCCCGAGAGACTTGCCCAGTTATTTATCAAAGAGATAGTGAGATTGCACGGTACTCCTAAAAGTATCGTTTCCGATCGTGACGGACAGTTTGTGTCTCATTTTTGGAAATCAGTTCATCGTGCTATGGGAACTCAACTTAATCTCAGTACCGCCTTTCATCCTCAGTCCGACGGGCAATCAGAGAGGACTATTCAGACATTAGAGGACATGTTGAGGGCATGCGTCCTCGATTGGAAAGATGATTGGGAAGCCCAACTACCGTTGATCGAGTTCACGTACAATAATAGTTGGCATTCTTCGATTAAGATGGCACCTTACAAGGCCTTGTACGGTCGTCATTGTCGATCTTCTTTGTGTTGGGATGATTTATCAGAATCAGTCGGCACCGAGCCCGATATGCTTATAGCCGCCCGTGAGAAGGTAGCTTTGATCAGGAGTCATTTGTTGACCGCTCAGAGTCGACAGAAATCATATGCAGATAATCGACGTCGACCGTTAGAGTTCGAGACGGGTGACCATGTTTTGGTCAAGGTATCCCCGAGTCGTGGTATCTTCCGTTTTGGGAAGAGGGGAAAGTTGAGTCCGAGATTCATTGGACCGTTTGAGATCGAGTAGGCGAGTTAGCTTATCGAGTGGCTTAACCTCCGGCGTTGAGCCGAATTCATAATGTGTTTTACGTCTCTCAGTTGCGAAAGTATGTTGTCGACTCGAGTCACATACTTCAGTTCGATGAAATCGAGATCGCCGATGATGATTCATATGAGGAGCGTCCTATACGAGTTTTAGAGCGGCGAATCAAACAGTTGAGGAATAAGACGATTTCTTTGGTTAAAATTCAGTGGTCTAGACACGGAGTCGAAGAAGCTACTTGGGAAACTGAGGATAGTATGCGGGAGAGTTATCCCGAGTTGTTTGACCTTCAGTTTCTGGGACAAAACTCTTTTAAGGGGGGTATATGTAATACCCGGTTGTAATTCAGTCATTATCATTCAGTATTTATCATTCAGTAATTGTCACTCATTTATGATCATTTGTCACTCATATTCAATCATTGTATTCATCGTTCAGAGTAATTGTATCGTCATTCATCATCAATCTAGTTGGAGAATCGTGCGGTGTTTACCATCGTTGTCATTTCATAGTGTGCTGTGTGTGAGGAGTAGCGCACGCTACGTACTCTCTTTAGCGTGCGCTAATTGAGTACTGGTAGCGCACGCCACCTCTCAACACTAGCGCACACTAGTGTAGTTGAGCAGGCAGTCCAGAAGGCACTGGACTGCAGTTGGGATTGTAGGTAGCGCGCGCTAGTGAGCCGGAGTAGCGCACGCTATACAGTTGGTGTAGCGCGCGCTAAGGTCGGATCAGGTTGAGTCCAGTGGCTACTGGACTGAATTGAATTTATTCATAGCGCACGCTAAGAGTGGTTTTAGCGTACGCAAATGGTGGAGTAGCGCACGCTAATCGTTGGTTGTAGCGCACGCTACCGAGATCAGATCAGAGGACAGAAGGTTCTGGACTCCAGTACTGGGCATCAGATAATTCGTTAGCGCACGTTAATATTTTGGGGTTAGCGCACGCTAAGTGCATAGCCGTAGTGCACGCTACAAAAAGGTACATAGCGCGCGCTACCATTTCCGGACAGTGGGTACTGGACTACCCAAAATACCCGTTAGCGCACGCTACGCACAAGAGCTAGCGCACGCTAAACTGGAATGACTATAAATAGGACAGTGCAGTCCATTTCGTCATTTCTTCATCTCACTTCACTCCTTCAGTGATTTTCGGCGATTTCGGGCGATTTGGAGAGTATTCTTCGAGGTGTAATCATCAATCATCATCTTCAAGCTCATCATTCGGATTAATCATCATTTCATCATCTTCACCACATCAAATCAAAGGTATTAATCTCTTGGATCTAGGAACTCGGATTTTTGGGTTTTCCTTCCGATTTTCTTCGTGTAAGCTTGGATTGTTATTGGAATATGTTAGATATGGATTATCTATCTTGGATAATTATATTCCTACGGATTTAATGGCTATTTTGGGGATTTATATCAAGAACCCTTGGGGTTGACTTCGGTTAATTTGGGGATTTCCGATTGACGTTGTTGTAATCTTGAATTATGGATTCCTATGGGATTATTGATATCATTGAAAGTGTTTTGATGGTTTGAAATACTCATCTTGGAGTTGGTTTCGATATATTCGAGTTTGGATATTGTTGTATCGACGTTTGAGTTGGTTATGATCGTATTTGATTCGTGTAATGATCGAATTATTGGTAATTGTGTTATTCAAGGTTGTTCGAGCGACCGACATTTCATTTAGGACGTTGTTCGTGGACGGACATTCTTCATCGGTGTTGTGTAAGTTAATTCTTACTCGGTTAAAAGGATATCCATTCCTTTTGTTGTTGTTCATTCATAATCATAACTCATTCATAATTATATTAACCGTGTCAATACCTGTCATTGTCAATTAATCACTTCAGTCACAAGGAACGACGGTTCCAATCATTTCATTGAGCTATCGTTCATTTCAATGACATTTTATCTCGGTGAGTCATTATTGATTTTGATGTCACTTTTGTTATATCGTGGCATTCCGGGTCGCACTGGCGTGCCGGTTGGTATGTGTAGGATTTTTATGTCGGGCACATTTAAGTCGTGTGTTGGTTGGTGGCCTCACATTGGACTGTGCACACGAGTTGATGGCTTCGTGAGACTGATTAGGTACAAGACCACACGTGTATTCGATCGATACTCGTTGGTGGCTTGTACACGGACACATTTCCATCCCGGACGTAGTGTGGCGCCATTCTTTTGAGCCATACCGTTAGTTGATTCATATAGCATGTTTGATTGCGTATGTTTCGACAGGATATTTCATAACTTCAGATATATCATGATTGTGTATTTTCAACCCTTGAGGATTGTTGTTCTGTGTAACTGACCCCGTTGGGACATATTGTTTCTCAGGTCATGGCAAAGCAAAAGCACGGGGAGAGCACGTCAACGGCGAGGAGTCCCAATGATACTAGTAGGGGGGTCAGTCTTTTCAGTCATTTATGTTTTATTCATTTATTCCGCTGCAGACATTCCGTTTGAATACTCATTTCACTCAGTGTTGTATATTTTATCTCCATATAAAATATACATGTATTCTGTATTATCCTGGGTATGTTGTATGAAACTCCTCATCGGAGTAATTGATGTTGTAATGTGGTTCGGTACTACATTTACCCTGTGTAATTCATTCATTTTCATTCGCCTGGTGGGTCCCAGTCGGGGGTCCACGGCACTGTAATATCCGCCTAGTTTGGGGTGTTACACTTTCCAAGTGTTTAAATCCTTTCCGAGCCCAAGTAGTGTTGAGAAGAGCTCGCAAATTGAAAGTGTGGATACCGTTGCGAAAGACACACCCCGGAAGAATCGTCGGTTGAAAAATTTAGAATCCGTTTCAGCTGCCCCGATGCCTAATAAGAATGAAGAGCAAGTTGCATATCTTAGGCATTTGAACATGCCGTCTTCAACATCCGTTCATCCACAATCGGAAAATTCTCATTCTGTCCTAAATTCACCCGTGGACTTGAAAATTAAGACGGATGTCAAACGGGCGCCAAGTCGTGTGAAAAATGGGTGCTTCGGAAAAGTGTTTTCGTTAAAATCTTTTCGCAAAGAACATTTGGTGTCCAAACCGAAAATCGGATCGTTAAAGACCAATGGTCAAAATTTTAAAACACATATTAACGGTTCGATAAACGGGGCGGAGTTCAAATGGTGTTTGCGAAAAGCGAACTGATTTTCAATAGGTCCGGCTGAAGACTATAAACTTAGCGCTTCTCGGGAGGCAACCCGAGCATTAGTTATAGCTTTGTTATTTTTCAGTATTTTCTTGCATTTTGGATCTTTGTTTTTCGTCATTTTACCTTGGACATGCTTGTCTCTCACGCTCTTGTTGTTTTCTGCTGAAAATTCTGTGCAGAAATTATCCTTTGGAAAAAATCAACATTGGGCGGCGGCACAAGGATTGTGAGCCGCGGCACACACAAGTCGAAAAAGAAGGCTAAACTTGCTGTACTCTGTGTCGCGGCACAACCTTACTGAGCCGCGGCACACTTGATCGCTGAGCCGCGACACGTTGCTGCTGAGCCGCGGCACACTACCACTTTCGAGCCGCGGCACATGGCGATGGAACAAAGGAGTCTGAACAGACTGTACTCTGGGCCGCGGCTCACTTAAGATGTGCCGTGGCCCCCGTTCGGAATTTGAACACCCCAGGTATCCTTCTTATATTCGATCGGCCGGGACCAGGTAACCTCTTTTCCTTCCTCTGCACAAGCGATCGGCCAAGAATTTTTTTTCTCTTCTTCTTCTGGCATTCTTCTTGCATTCTTCAAGATCTAAGCAAGGACTCGCTATGGCTAGAACCAAAAAGATTAGCAAAAGGGCCAGGACGCAATCGTCCCCCACACGAAGGGAAACGTCTCAGAGCCGAGCCGAGTTGGAGGCGCACCATTTCTCCGACCCGGAGATTTATAAAATCTTCAATGAAAAGATCCGCCCTCGACCTCTGATCCCGGAGAGGGGATTCACCCCAGCCCCCCAGGACGGGGAGCTTCTGACCATGATCGATGAGATGGGGTGGGCCCGTTTCGCTGCACCTCCTGAGCCGGCGATGATCAACATCGTACAGGAGTTTTATGCGAGCGCTCTGTTAAAGCACCTTCGGGCGGGGCGGATGATACAACAGTTAGATACTCGGACTCAGGTCGTCGTCCGAGGCATTACGGTGGATTTTTCAGTAGCCGCCATCCAGAGATTATTCGAGCTGCCTGTGGTGGATGAGACGACTTATACGCGAGTTATGGGTAGCCTAACGAAGGAGGCTCTGCTCGAGACTCTTACACAGCCCGGCTCCGTCTGGGAAAGGCGCGCCCCGGCTTCTTCCACCTTCTATTTTAAGAGCTCGCGTCTCAGTCGGCTCGGGCGAGCCTGGTTGTACTTCATTTGCGCACGTATTGATCCTACCTCGCAGATCTGCACTGTTTTACTCTCTCGTGTCCGTACCTTATATGCTATCACTTCGGGCGTCAGATTCGATGTGGCCCCTCTTCTGGTCCGATCTATCTTCCAGTGTATTCAGGGAGGGGCCAAGACGGGGCTAAAGCACCCCTCACTTATTTGCGCTCTTTGCCGGCAGTCGGGGATGACATGGTCGGATGACGAGCCGATGTTAGCCCCCCAGGGTCCGATTGATCATCGCATCATTTTTCACTTTGACCAGTGGGTAAGAGCACCGGCACATGCTCGGGGGCGAGGATTTCTACTTGATGAGGCACATGAGTAGTCCCTCGAGCCTTTTCTTCTGACGCAGGGGCAGATGGAGTCCAGCCCGCCGCCCGACAGAGAGCACTTGCAGGCGATGTTCGACGGGTTGAGAGAGGAGATGAGGAGAGAGAGAGAGGAGATGAGGAGAGAGAGAGAGCCTTTTGGCTGCACTGAGAGAAGAGAGGGGGACGGAGAGGGAGAGCATCATTGCTGCCATCCGAGATGAGATGAGAGAGCAGGCCCGCCGGGCCAACCGGCGTGAGACGAGGCGCTTGGCAGCGAGGGATGCCTACCACCAGGAGCACCTTGCTGCATGGACGGCCCACATTATGCACCCGGACAGGCCATTCATTCCACCTATTCGGCCAGCCACACCACCCTCCTCGCCGGGCAGCGTCGCTTTTGATTAAATGGTAGGGAGTACTTGACCTTTTTCTTTTATTGCATATTATTCTTTCTGTCCATTGAGGTCAATGTAAGTCCTAAGTTTGGGGAGGGGGTTTACTTTTTGTTGCTGTACTTATTCGGTTACATTTTTCATTATTTTTCGTTATTTTTGTTGCTAGCCTTGCTTGCCGTGTTTTTAATTGCATTCGTGAATTTTTCGTGCTTCTTTTTGTGTAAAACTGGTGTTACGATACTGATTTCTCGGGGAAGAAACAGTTGAGTTTTAGTTCAGTTGCAGTCAGCGATATCTGTTTCTGTTAAGTCTTCATTTAGGTCCGAAATTTTTTCATTTTTTGTAGAAATCTTAGCAGATAAGAAAGGAGACATACGTGTTTTCAAATCGCCGTCTATGTAATATCCGCAATTTTCGATTTTCGGTAAATTTCTTTTTTTCGGCCGGAGTCCGTTTTGACGGCTCTCTCATGACCGTTTCGTCATTCTGAGAATGATTAATTCTACACTTTTTGTCATCCGAGTTCGTTTCGGTGTTGTTTTGTTGAGTTCCATGCTTTTTAGCGACTTTTCCGCACTTGAGTTCGATTCTTGCGAATCTCATCCGAAACTGCTGTTTCGAGTTTCCCGCAAGTCCGTTTAACTTTGTTAGACGTGTTGTGAACTTAGGTTTGGTTATTCGATCACGTATCGTGATTTCCGGGCGTTTTGGGCCATTTTGTAATTTCTTGAAAGTTACGGGTATCCGTATCTGTAATTGTTGTTTCGACCCGTTTCTTGGTCGCGTATGATTAATTATGGTATTACGTTTTCATTTTGAGTCGTTGATGTCGTCCGCGAACTTTTCGTCATGTTCGTTCCGTGCGTTTTCAGAAATCGAGGCGTCGGGTCGTGGCGGGTGGCGGTGGCCGGGCCGGTGCGGCCTTGTCGGAAGTGTTAGGCAGGCCGGCGAGCCTGGCGAGAACCGGCGTAAGCGCACGCTTCTGGCCGGGGCCTTCTGTAGCGCTAGCTTCGGTTGTGTAGCGCCTGCCGAGTCGAGTCGGCCATCTGTCTCGGGCACA
Organism: Orobanche coerulescens; assembly: GCA_033398695.1. Taxonomy (NCBI): domain Eukaryota; kingdom Viridiplantae; phylum Streptophyta; class Magnoliopsida; order Lamiales; family Orobanchaceae; genus Orobanche; species Orobanche coerulescens. Next base: position 124,922,074 of record CM065812.1, on the reverse strand, counting down.
GCGAGAGGATTACGAGGTTACGGACTCGGTCGGGATCGGCACGCTAACCGGGGTAGCGCATCTTTGTCGGCCAACTAGCGTCGTTACAGGTGAGTTTGTTAGTCCGGTGGCTCTTTGGGCCAGTCGGCTAGCGCGAGGCTTCCGGCCGTAGCGCACGCTAGCGAGTCGGGCGGACGAGTCATGGTCGGCGGGTGGTCGGTGGTGCCGGGTCATGCGGGCCATGGCGAGAGTGCTCGGCCGTCTTGGCCGATAGCGCACGCTAGTCGGAAAGGCTAGCGCCACGCTAGTTCCGCCCGATATATAAATAGCAGACAGCGACTTTTTCCGTCATTTTTCATTTCATTTCTCTTCGGTCCGCGGCTGGGGTTTTGGAGGAGACTAAACCATGTTGTTGGACAACAAATCCATGAAGTTTCTGAGTTTATATCGCCGATCAATCATCCTATAACATCCTTCGATCCAGCGAATTAAGGTTAGATCTTTAGAACCCTACTTTTGGGTAGATTTGGAGGTTTTCGCGTTTTTGTCCGATTCGTTCCGTTTTGTCGATGAATTCATGATGAATATGATTAATCTTGTTGGTATTCTTAGTTTCCCTACGGATTCATGGTATATTTCGTGATTTTTACGGAATCGAGAGGGTTTGGTTGTGGTCCGCCCTCGTTGTTGTTTATATACGAATATACATTGAATGATGGAATCCTTCTGTGGATTTTGATTTCACGATATGTGTTTATTAGACTCTCGTATTTGGTTTATATGAGGAGTGTCGTCACTGCTGATGTATTTTCGTACCGTATTTTATCCGCTGCGTGAGTTCTTTCAAACGGCTTTCGGTATTTTGCAAACTGAGTTTTATTTCGTAAAACCGATTCCTTGAATCAAGTTTTGGCATTTTGGCCTTGAATATTTCATGATGGTTTGACAAATGATTTTGTGAGCTTTGGAAAAATATTACCGTCATTGGTCTTTTTAGCATTTTTGAAATGACATGGGAAATTGTGCTTAGCCTGGTAAATCCTTGTGAGAAAGGTTTACGGCATGTAATTTTACGATGTGTTCATTGTTGTCTCTGTGGAGTCGTTAGCGCACGTTACGCTTTGCGGCTAAGCGCGCGCAAGAGTGCGTTAGTAGCACGCTAAGGAGGATAGCGCACGCTACACGGTAGTTCGAGGCGATCCGGGAGCTCTGGGTAGTGCAAGTTCTCGTTAGCGCACGCTAACACTTGTGGTTAGCACACGCTAACAGTGTATTTTTGGTCAGGAGTTTTGTTTGGTGCCGTGATAGCGCACGCTAACCTTAATGATTAGTGCACGCTAATTGTGTCCAGTATAAATACTGGACACCAGTCTAGAAGTTGCATTTTTCTTCATTTCTTCTTCTTCCTCGAGTTTGAGACGTAGCGACTCGGTTTCGCATCTGGGCTGATTTTTCTTCCATCCAAAGGTGTTTTGGAGTATCCTAAATGATTTTTAACATCATCTAATCCTTTGTTCTTCGCCGAATCTAGGTATTTTCTTGAATTCCTAGAGTGGACTTTTTGGAGTTTTGTTCTTGATATCGTTTTCCATCCAGTTTTGATAAACCGCTTGTTGTTTTAACGCTGTTGTTAAACATATCCTAAGGATTGTATATCACTGTCATGATTTTGAGCGATTTGATGCGTGTGATATGATGTGTTTAAGTGAATGTTGATACGTGCGAATTTTGGGCATTTTGGCCTATTGTACTTCTAAAAAACCTTGGGTATCTTAAAAAAAATAAAAAATAAACCTCGAGACGTAATTTTAAAATGAATTATTTTCTCACAGTGTTCTCAAGATGCCTACTAGCGCCACGCTATGTTTCAAGATTATTTTACTTTGAGGATCAAAATATTTTGAAATATTTCTAATGATTTAGAAATGCATTCGCTTAGACCCGAAGGTCGAATATAGCTGAAAAGTTTTAATTTAACGAAAGGTGTCTTCATTTTTTATCAAACGCAAGATGATTTTTTTTAAGTCTCGATGACGATGTTTGTACTACTTTTTGATATATGATACTCAAGATCAACTGGTGCTTGTAAGTTATTTTCAAAATATGGTTTTCATTTTCAAAACCTATCATTCCTATTTGTGGTCCGGGAATATATGTGTGATGTTCGTGCTCTCGTTAGGGTGTTAACCCCCGAGTTGTTTTTGAATTGGCGGTGTGAGCGTTGAGTAGTTCGCCACACAGTTGTCGTGGTAGCCTCTGTGAGGGGTGCGATATTGGTATTGGATGTTGTCGCCTCGTAGCGGTTTATGCGTTATCGCATATATGCGAGCTGTTAGAGCTCGGGTTGGTATGATTGTGTGCATCGGTGATTGTTCCGCGTTGTGTCGATTGCTTGTTATATTGTTACCTTGGTTCCGTTGTTGTGAGTTTCGGGGGCGAGGTCAAAGGTAATACCCGTACTATTTTGACTTCTATATCTTCTCTTTCTCCAGTCTATCGATTCGCTCGTGTTCATTGATACCTTCTGAACTTGTTCTATACCTTGGTTTCATCATTCGAACGAGCTATAATCTGATTTTGAGTCGATCTGGTTATCGCTGTGACTTTTCCGAATTCGGTTCGACTATTGTGAACCTTGTTCGGAAGTAACATCTTTTGGTTCTAATAGTTCTTTTATTCAAAGTGGATCGGATTTTGAACTTCTGTATTTTTGGCTCTATCAACTCGTTTATGCTCGTTAACATTTCTGAACTTTCCCTATCCCTTGCTTTTTTTGATCGAACGAGGGTGGTATTGTTTCGGAATAACTCGTTTGTCGTTGTGGCTTTTCAATCGCTATTCCCTTTCTTGTGGATATTGTGGGAATGCACGTCTTGCTGTTCTCACCAGGTCATCCTGGGAGTTGCTGTTTGAATTTTATTATCCTACGTGTTTCGGACATGATTGTTCGATTTTGTTGTCTCAATCGTTTGTTTGTTCAGTTTTTGTTCTCGTTTCGTGATTGTTGAGCATTCAGGCTCCTTCGTAATTCCCTTAAGTTCGGGAAATTAGTCTCGTTTTCGATCTTCCAATCTTTAGTCGGTGGAATTCCGTATTTGTTCAGCGTTAGGCTCGCATTTTGATTGATGAACCGTTGGGTTGGTCAATCATATTGATTTTCGTTCGTTGTGTTTTGTGATTGTTCGGATAATTGACTTGATTGTATTATCCGTTTAATGACGCTTGTCACTCGTTGATTTTATTATGTCTCTACCGGTGACGTTGTGTTAGTCGCCCTAGAGCGTATTTTCTCGCCGTATGTCTCTTTGCGTTCCTTGCAGCGTTTCGCCGTCGGGCGCGAGTCTTCGGTTTTTGTGTATCTCATCGAGTTTTCCTGGCAAGGGATATTGCTTCTCCCTACTTATTTTAAGTTTCGGGACGAAACTTCTTTTAAGGAGGGTAGAATGTAATATCCGCAATTTTCGATTTTCGGTAAATTTCTTTTTTTCGGTCGGAGTCCGTTTTGACGGCTCGCTCATGACCGTTTCGTCATTCTGAGAATGATTAATTCTACACTTTTTGTCATCCGATTTCGTTTCGGTGTTGTTTTGTTGAGTTTCGTGCTTTTTAGCGACTTTTCCGCACTTGAGTTCGATTCTTGCGAATCTCGTCAAAGCTATTGTTTGAGTTTCCATAAGTCTGTTTAACTTTGTTAGACGTGTTGTGAACTTCGGTTTGGTTATTCGATCACGTATCGTGATTTCCGGGCGTTTTGGGCCATTTTGTAATTTCTTGAAAGTTACGGGTATCCGTATCTGTAATTGTTGTTTCGACCCGTTTCTTGGTCGCGTATGATTAATTATGGTATTACGTTTTCATTTCGAGTCGTTGATGTCGTCCGCGAACTTTTAAATCGTGTTCGTTAAAGTGCGTTTTCGGAAATCGGCGTCGGGTCGTGGCGGGTGGCAGTGGCCGGACCGGTGCGGCAGCCGGAAGTCTTTGGACATCGCCGCAGCGAGCACGCGAGAACCGCGTAAGCGCACGCTTCTGGCCAGGGCCTTCTGTGCCTTCTTCAGCGATGTAAGCGCCTGTTGTCAAATCGGCAGCCACGCTCTCGGGCACAGGCGAGAGGATTACGAGGTTACGGACTCGGTCGGAGATCGGCGAGTAGCGCCGCGCTCTGTCGGTCGTAGCGCCACGCTAACCGGCGGGTAGCGCCGCCTGTCGGCCGACTAGCGTCGTTACACAGGTGAGTTTGTTAGTCACAGTGGCTCTGGGCCAGTCGGCTAGCGCGCGCGACTTGGCCGTAGCGCACGCTAGCGGGAGTCGGGCGGACGAGTCATGGTCGGCGGGGTGGTCGGTGGTGCCGGGTCATGCGGGCCATGGCGAGTGCTCGGCCGTCTTGGCGATAGCACACGCTAGTCAGGAAAGGCTAGCGCACGCTAGTTCCGGCACGATATATAAATGACAGACAGCGACTTTTTCCGTCATTTTCATTTCATTTTCTTCGGTCCATGGTGAGGTTTTGGAGGAGACGAAACCATGTTGTTGGACAACAAATCCATGAAGTTTACGGGTTTATATCACCGATCAATCATCCTATAACATCCTTCGATCAATGAATCAAGGTTAGATCTTTAGAACCCTACTTTTGGGTAGATTTGGTGGTTTTCGCGTTTTTGTCCGATTCGTTCCGTTTTGTCGATTAATTCATGATGAATATGATTAATCTTGTTGGTATTCTTAGTTTCCCTAAGGATTCATGGTATATTTCGTGATTTTTACGGAATCGAGAGGGTTTGGTTGTGGTCCGCCCTCGTTGTTGTTTATATACGAATATATATGAATCGTAGGCGGGTTTTCGGGTGTATTCCAATTCCGTATTCATTTAGAAATGGTTGTGATTGTATTCTTCGAATCATTAGGTTCGGTTTCATTGGTTCCTAGCGTTCGTCGGTGACTTTCCTTTCCGTTCGTTGCGTCGTCAATAATTCAAGGCAAGTAGTTTTGGAAACCTTTATGCTTAACGTGGAATGGTAATGTATTTTGTGTGTGATTTGCTCACCTCGTGTTGGTCCGACGGGATCAAGGAGGGAATCCAAAGGTTTGCGTCCCGGATTCATGAGTTTGATTAGCTAGCCAGTGCGGGAGGGTCCTTAGAGGCCTCGTGCGGGAATTTATGATATGACTATGTTCTCAAGGCGATGCATGTGCGTGTTTTGCTTTATAATATAGCTAGTGCGGGAGGGTCCATAGAGGCCTCGTGCGGGAATTTAAGATATGACTCTGTTCCCAAGGCAAATTGTTTGACTGTTTATTTCCGGAAAAGACATGTCTGGTTTTGGTTTTCGAAATGATATTGGTGCATGTACTATGAAATGTGTAAGCGATTGGTTTGCCTTGAATACTTGTACTAGCGTAATTGCTAACCCCTTTGGGGACCCGTTGTCGGGGAAATTCTTGTTATGGATTTCAGGTTATGTTCGGCCAGAGACGGCAGGATGGTACGAGGATGTCGGCCAAGGTTGTTGACATGTGCAATTGAGTCTTGTTATTTCCTACTGTCTCTTTTGATGTGGATGTTTTCCAAATTGTAAACTTATAGATTGTACTCGCGAGTACTTAGGCTTTTCCTTTCGGATTGTGATTGGTCTTCGTTGGAGTTACTGTATTTGTCGGTTGATGTTTATTATGCCGGTTGTACCGGATGTGTTGTTTTATGTTCTTGTTGTTAACAATTGTTTCCTTGCTAACCGAGACGGTTAGTCGAGAGGTGTTTTCTTGTGTTAGCCTGGTGGATCCCATGTAGGGGTCCACGGCGCTGTAATACACCTCGAATATCTTGGGGGTGTTACAGTCTATACATTTGGTTACACTTTTCGCATAGCTAGTCGTCCAGTAACATAAGTTGTGTGGGCACCTAATTTGAGTTTAGAGTCGGACAGTTTTTCCCAAAAGTCGAGATATTATTTGTTCTATGATGGGAAGTCTAGTAACCGGGGGTATTCGCATGACCCGTTGTTTACTCTCGCGTAAAGTGACGACCCGGATTAGACTAGTGGTTTAAAGATTTCGCATGTGCCGATGATGGGGAGCCTAGTAACTGGGGGTATTCGCGTGACCCGTTGTTTACTCTCGCGTAAAACAGCAACCTTGAATTGGACATGCGGGAATAGCCATTCGAGTTGTTTCTCCGCTGTGGAGGGGAACTTAGTAACTAGAAGCATCCATGTGCCCCATGAGTGTCTTTTACGTCAAATGGTTCCCCAATACATGAGAATGGAATGTCACCCTAGGATTGTCCCGATGAAACATCCCGAGATCCGAACCTAGTGGTCAACTCGAATCATCTTATCGAGCATATATAAGGGAATACTGTTCGAGGGTTCTTTTTGATGCTGAAACTCTTGAAATTTTGGCCACTAGACTGTGGGACTGGGCGAGTTAGCTTGCTTATTTTAACCCTTCATATTGACGGTCGGTTAAACTCACGCTTGTTAATCTTTGAGCTTGATTTTCTTCATGAACGATTGATTAGGACTGAAGTTGGTTACTTTGTGGAATCAGTATCCTGGATGTGACTCACTATTACGATACCTGTACTATTCTTTGAGATTTCCAGGGTAGTATTGATTAGGTTGAGCACTATGTGTTGCACGATCATTCACGATATTCTTTTGTTTGAAATTGATTATTTTTGCTTGAGGACAAGCAAAGGCTCAAGTTTGGGGGTATTTGTTAGGCGTATTTTTATACGCTTATTTATCATTATTTTGTATTCTTTTTATGATTAAATCTGCATAAATGATCTTGTAATGCCCTATTATTTTATGTTTTGCAGGAAATTGGAGTCCGGAAGCCAAAACGATGAAAAACGGGCGAAAACGGCAAATTTTGGTCCGGGGCCGCGGCACAAACCAACTAAGCCGCGGCACATGAAGGCAATCAGCAGGCACCGATCGCACTATACTGTGAGCCGCGGCACGTAGAAGCTGAGCTGCGGCCCATAAGAAAAGAATAACGCCCAGGCATCCCGCTGAGCACCGTGAGCCACGGCACAGATTAAGTGAGCCGCGGCCCACGGGGTGGTTTTGGTGTGTTCTGCGCGGGTTTGGGCCGTTTTGAAGCCGGTTCTCGACCTTATCACACGGACGCGTTTTGGAGGCTGCTGGGAGTTATAAATAAGGGTTTAAGGTCATAATTGAGGGATCTTGGAACCAGAGCGATTGCGGAAGAGAGGAATCGATCATAAGAAGCAGAAGACACCAAGAGCAGAGGGCAGAAGCCAGAAGAACGGAGGAATCCGAGTCTTCATCTGCGTTTGATTTCAATGCTTTCATTCATTAATTCTGTATTTTTATCTTTTAGCATGTCAGGCTAAAACCCTGTTCTATAATTTTGATGAAACCAAAGTTTTGACGAATTTGCTTTTGATTATCTATATAATTCCCTTTTCTGTTGAGTTTTTCCCAATCGATTTTAATGCTTTCAATTGTCTGGCCAATAATTGGATTGTTTTAATTACGCAACTTGAATCGGGAGAGGAGAGTTGGTGAGGAACTATTGGTGAGAACCGTTTTATCTTGTGAGATAGGAATATACTCATAGGAACTACGTGGCCTTTTGAGGATTTTGTGCTTTTTGCCTATTGTCGAATTAATTCACCTAGGGATAGAGTGCGTTATTTGCCTTTAGAAAAATCTATTGACCTCGGGAGAGGCGGTAGAGTATTTTAGCAATCTTCGCCTTCAATGAATTGGGGAAATCATTAACTTCAGATAATCGAGAGTAAATTCGGATAAACCGAGGTGGATTCACAATCCTAGACTTTTTCATCATTTGATTTTCTTTCTTGACGATCGTTTTTACATTTATTATTGATTTTCTTTAGTCATTAATTGCAACCCAAATTTTGACTGTTCAAATAAAATTAGAATACATATAAATCGGTACTTAGTGATTCAGTCCTCGTGGGAACGATAATCACTCATCACTTTATTACTTGTCTAGGATAACGTACACTTGCGTTTAACGAAATATCGCAACAATTTTCTAAACTCCAGAGGCTTCTGTTGCAGTCCCGAATGCCCAAAATTTAGCAAACCTTGTTCATTAGCAAAGTTGATGCCAACACCCTACTTTGTCGGAGACTCAACATAAAATATATGCTTCTTACAAACAATCTAAATGGACTTATTCAGCCAGAATATTCATCATTTAAGTATTATATATGGTTCTAATTGATTCATCGATTCATTGGTCATACATTACTTTGTTGTCCACAAGGAATGCTGTATTTTACAAACTTCGAACATAAATTATCATGTAAAAGACTAACCACCCTGATTATGAAATCAAGTTGATTAGATTGGACACTGCTAGAGAGTTTCATCAAACCTTTGATAATATTATATGTCAATTGAGATTGAAGTTGAACATTCCATTCCCTATGTTCATTTGTAGAATTATCTTGTAGAGCCAGCAATTAAGCTTACAGCATATTGCCAGGGCACAGGTGTTGCGCCAATCTCCGTATGTCAGCTATTATTATTCTTTTAACACCCGCTCCCAATCAACCATTTAGTGCGTACCAGCTCGTAATTAACTATGACACTAACATTTCATACTTATATATCTTCAAATGTGTAGTTTATGTTCTAGTTACGCCTCCATCGCGTATTAAAAATGAATTTGAAAAGATTATAAGGTATTTATGTTAGATATGAGTCACCTAGAATTAGACGCTACTTAGAAACTTTAACAGAAGATCTATTTATTGCAAAATCTGCACATCACTTTGATAAAATAAATTTTCAATCATCAGTGGAGATAAGAATTGCACGATTTCAGTAGAATGTTAGGAAAATGTCTTGTGTTCTCCTCTTCTGCCTCATAAAGATCTCCACACTTATAAAACTGGAAGTGCAATGTGTTTTTAGTCTTTAGAAAGTTGCGAGCCAATCCCTACAACTTTTTGGTGCTATGAAAATGAAAAGATCTACAATTCTCGCTGTAAATGTTCATGTAAGGGAAGTCGCTATCCGACTTACCATTGTCTCACATTAGAGTTTTTAAACAATTTTAGCCTAGGGAGGAACCCAGTTGACCACCACCCACCTCTTTATCCTTTCGATTGAACAACAAAAATCAAGGCTTCTCCATGAACAAATTGAAAGATGTCATCTGGGAAAGTTTGATCTTAATAAGTTTTGGTGTGAGACATATCTGATGTTAGGAATACTTATTATATTTTGATGATGTCATCCCTATATTTGTTTATTCAAATGTATGTTTTAAAATACTTGGCAAAATGTAAAGAAGAATCAAATGAGTATCTTCTATAGGCCAAATTGAGTATAGTTGAATACTTGGCAACTTGTAAAGAAGAACCAAATGAGTATCTTCTATAGGCCATATAAGTTAGGCTTAAAAATTGGCTACGTATAAATCTCAGACAAGTTCATATCAGAGAAGTCCTGGTCAACCCAACTGATCGGAGAAGATTGACCATAGACGACTTATCGTCAGATAAAGCTTACATTAGAGTTTTTAAACATTTTTAGCCTAGGGAGGAACCCAGTTGACCACCACACCATCTCTTTCTCCTTTCGATTGAACAACAAAAATCAAAGCTTCTCCATGAACAAATTGAAAGACATTCTAAACATGGGTCATCTGGGAGAGTTTGATCTTAATAAATTTTGGTGTGAGACATATCTGATGTTAGGAATACTTATTAGATTTTGATGATGTCATCCCTGTATTTGTTTATTCAAATGTATGTTTTAAAATACTTGGCAAAATATAAAGAAGAACCAAATGAGTATCTTCTATAGGCCAAATTGAGTATAGTTGAATACTTGGCAACTTGTAAAGAAGAACCAAATGAGTATCTTCTATAGGCCATATAAGTTAGGCTTAAAAATTGGCTAAGTATAAATCTCAGACAAGTTCATATCAGAGAAGTCCTGGTTAACCCAACTGATCGGAGAAGATTGACCACACACGACTTATCGTCAGATAAATCTCACATTAGAGTTTTTAAACATTTTTAGCCTAGGGAGGAACCCAGTTGACCACCACCCCACCTCTTTCTCCTTTCGATTGAACAACAAAAATCAAACTCCATGAACAAATTGAAAGACATTCTAAACATGGGTCATCTGGGAGAGTTTGATCTTAATAAGTTTTGGTGTGATACATATCTGATGTTAGGAATACTTTGATGATGTCATCCCTATATTTGTTTATTCAAATGTATGTTTTAAAATACTTGGCAAAATGTAAAGAAGAACCAAATGAGTATCTTCTATAGGCCAAATTGAGTATAGTTGAATACTTGGCAACTTGTAAAGAAGAACCAAATGAGTATCTTCTATAGGCCATATAAGTTAGGTTTAAAAATTGGCTAAGTATAAATCTCAGACAAGTTCATATCAGATAAGTCCTGGTCAATCCAACTGATCGGAGAAGATTGACCACAGACGACTTATCGTCAGATAACGGTCTGAAGAAAGAGATTGATCATAGAAGTCCTGGTCAAAATATTTATCAGAGAAGTTTGATCAAACTGAAGTCAAGTGACCAGTCAGAGTCCAAGTCATCTGTAGTTTGACCATCAGATCAGATAAGTTCATCAGGTCAGAAGACTTCAGATCAGAGAAGATCAGTCGGGACAGAGAACTTCATCACAGAGAAGTTACTACAGAGAAGTCCGACATCAGATAAGGATGACTGTATAAGATCAGATAAGTGATTAGCCAAATAATCCAGTCCACGTCAGCATGTGTTGAAAAAGTCAATAATCACGGAAAGTCACATGCGGGCGATAAGAGACAGACTGGAGAGATTCCTGAAAAGAAAATGAATTAAATATTCATTCAGAACCACCACTGAAGACTTTTATAATCTAAATTTTCGGCGCCATCACGTGAAAGTCTTCACAATGGTCGGAAATGGATTAAAATAAGGGAATCTAGTCTTGCAACGTTCGAAAAGAAAAAACAAAGAAGTCTATTTTTCCAACGGACGGATTTGTTACAGGAAATGAAACGGCTATGAAAAAAGCTCAAGGATCAACATCTATATATATATATATCCGAAGATTTGAATTGAGCAGTACGATGCGAACAACACTCTCGAGCAATTTTAAGCAATCAAAGCAATCAAGCGAACTATAGCATCATAAAGAGCCAGAGATCACAGTTCATATACTCAGAAGCTCTTAGTTGAAGAAGACAAACACTCTTGTCTTAAAATTTGAGTTCAGGGTACTTCACTGGTTGAAGTTGCGTGACTGATAGGCATATAAAGATTTGAAGATCAATAGGTGCTAGGCAATCAGGAAGGAGTTGCAACGACAGGATTTCCACTGGTTTGGAGTTGTTGTAGCTAAGTAGTAGAATCACTGTAATCTTTATCACTGGTTGAAAATTATAGTGGATTCATCTCCAATGGGTTTGGATAAAGGGGATTAGTAGAGGATTACCCCAACTCTGAGACTACTATAAATTGCCTGCGTATTTTATAGCTTTAGCATCATACTTACCTATTGCATTCATATCTATTGTTCCATTGATTAATTTTCTGTATCCGTCATCAGCTGACTTCCGCACTCATATTGTCTACAGACGACTCTAAGTCATCTGTACCATCAACTGAGAAACTCCTTAATTTCTTATTGGAAAAAGAGTTTCAATAAGTCTATTCACCCCCCTCTAGACTTATTTCTGAAGACTTGTGACCTACAAGTGGTATCAGAGAGGTTGGTTCAATTTTTCAGAACCAGATCCAAATATCGAAAATATATATTTTTTTTAATCTATTATTTTAGAAATGGAACACATGCAATACATGCACTCTAGGTTACCTGTCTCTTCAGTTGACGAGTATGATATTTGGAAGATAAGGATGTAGGCAGACCTATCATCCATCCACTATGACATGTGGTGCATCATAGAAGATGGTCCTTTCATCTTTGAGAAGGACAACACACCTGAGGAGATTTCAGCCGGGAAGCCGGAGAAGATCCCAAGAAAGAGGACGGAGCTGACCTCAGAAGAAATAAAGCTGGCCAACCTTGACAACTGGGCCAGAGATGTGCTATATCAAACTCTTGACAAATCAACAATGGTTAAGAAATCTGGGACACATTAGCCATAATGTGTGAGGGAACAGAGCTGATAAAAGAAAACAAGTTGTCAATTGCTACCCAAAAATTTGACAACTTCAAAATGAAGAACGGCGAATACATAGATCAAGTGGACACAAGATTCACTGAAATCATCAATGAGATCAACTCTCTGGGAAAATCATATGGCAACAGGAGATGGCCATGAAGGTTCTAAGATCTCTCAATCCAGAATGCAGTATGAAGGCAGTGGCCATGAAAGAATCCAAGGATCTTAACAAAATAAAGATCCAAGAGCTGTTCTCTGACCTAAAGGCTTATAAGTTTGAGATTCCAAGTCCATCATCAACCGAGCCTGCAGATAAGGGAATAGCATTTGCAGCTGAGACCCCCGCCAAGAGCTTATCTGAAGTCAAGCCTCCAAATCCCCTAGATTTTGAGAAAGAAATGGCCTTTATAATGCAAAGATTCAGCAACTTCCCGAAGAATTACTCCAAATATAATAAGAATTATAAAGAAAATCCAAGGAGGAATCAAAAAGCTGGAAGCTGGAAGGTGGAGTGCTACAGTTGCCACAAGACAGGACATATTCAAATTGACTATTCTGATCTCAAGAAAGATGAAAGCAAGAAGGAAGCAGGGAGGAAAGAAGACAAGAGAAAAGCTTTCATTGGACAAGACCAAGAGAGAGTAGATTCCAGCAGTGGGTTCTTCTCTGATGATGATGAGGAGTACAATTACCTGATGGCCAACTTAGCTGATAAAGAGAAAGGTGGAAGGACTACTACCACATCTCCACAAATTCAAATATAGGAGGTGAAGAATGATTTGTAGATTCCGGATGCTCAAGGCACATGACTGGGAACAAGAAGGTGCTGACAAATTACACCAAGGAAAGAGGCCCAGATGTAACCTTTGTAGATAGCTCTATAGGTCAAATAAAAGGTTTTGGAGAGCTGCATAGAGTAAACATAACAATATCCAAAGTCCATTATGTCAAAGGGCTCAAGTACAACCTTTAGAGCATAAGTCAGTTTTGTGATGAGAAGAATCTAGTAGTCTTCACCATTTGGAAATGCATGGTGATAGATATCCTATCTGGAGAAGTGAAGCTACAAGGATTCAGAAGGAGAGATGTCTATATGATAGATTGGAACACAGGAACTCCCAACACCTGTTTTCTATCCAAGACAATAGCTGAGAATGGATGGTTGTGGCACAAAAGACTATGTCACCTGAACTTCAAAGACATCAACAAGACCAGCTCTCAAAAACTAGTCAGAGGACTTCCGGAAGAAGTATTCAAGAATGAAGCTCTCTGTGATGCATGTCAGAAAGGAAAACAAACCAGAGCATCATTTAAACCAGTTCAGCTTACCACTCACACAACCAGAATTCTAGATCTACTTCATATAGATCTCTTTGGTGCCATCAAGCCAATGACATTGAGTGGAAGGAAGCATGCTCTAGTAGTAGTATATGACTACTCAAGATACATATGGGTTGTTTTTCTCTATAAAAAGAGTGAAACACTAACAAAACTACCTGAGCTACTAAGGAAGATCCAGAATGATAAATACCTTTCAATCATCAAGATCCGATCAGATAGAGGAGGATAATTTCTCAACAAGGCAATCACTAATTACAGTGATCAGAATGGGATCCAGCATGAAGTCTCTGCAGCCAGGACCCCTCAGCAGAATGGTGTTGCTGAAAGAAGAAACAAAACCTTGAAGGAAGCTGTCAGGTCCATGATTGCTGAAGCTGACCTGCCTAAGAGGGTCTGGGCTGAAGTTGTCAACACAGCATGCCACACTCAGAACATAAGTATGATTGTAAGGAGACATGGAAAAACTCCCTATGAGGTTTGGAATGGCAGAACACCAACTGTTGCATACTTTCATATCTTTGGTTGTAAGTGTTTCATCCACAACAATGGTAAAACACAACTGAATGCATTTGATGCTAAAACTGATGATGGTCTCTTTATGGGATACTCACAAATAAGCAAGGCATACAGAGTATTTAACAAAAGAACCTTAGTTATGGAAGAAACACCTCATGTTGTGTTTGATGAGTCTACTGTTGAGTACAATAAACAGATAGAATTAATTGAGAATAAGCTCAAATCTGCCACCCTAGAAGAAGTCATCATTCAAGACACAGGAATGATGGACTCACCTGCAGATCAGCCTGAAGACCCAGCTGTAGCTGATGAAGACACAACTTCAGATCAGATATGACCTCAAAACCTACCTGATCCAGTCGCTGCTGATGAAGATCCATCTGTAGCTGATAAAGACGCATCTGCAGATCAGACAGGATGTCCACCTGCAGATGACAAGACCGTAGCTAACCCAGTTGCAGACCAAGGAAGTCAGAACCAAGCTGAAGCAGAGAGAAAAGAAGTCCACCAAGGTAACTCTACAGGGAGAACAAACCCTGAAGAAGAAGAAATCCCCAAATGGCTTAGAGATCACCCCATTCAACAGATCATTGGAAAGCTAACTGATGGAGTCAAGACCAGACAGTCCAATCTTCCAGCAGAAATGGCAATGTTCTCATGTTTCATGTCCCAAATGAAACCCAAGACAACAGTGCAAGCACTGGAGGATTACTCATATATCAATGCCATACAAGAAGAGCTCAACCAGATGGAGAGAAATAATGTCTGGGAACTAACAGACAGAATAGATCAAAATAAGGGGAATTTGTTAGGAATACTTATTATATTTTCATGATGTCATTCCTGTATTTGTTTATTCAAATGTATGTTTTAAAATACTTGGCGCAATGCAAAAAAGAACCAAATGAGTTTCTTCTATAGGCCAAATTAAGTATAGTTGAATACTTGGCAACTTATAAAGAAGAACCAAATGAGTATCTTCTATAGGCCATATAAGTTAGGCTTAAAAATTGGCTAAGTATAAATCTCAGACAAGTTCATATCAGATAAGTCCTGGTCAACCCAACTGATCGGAGAAGATTGACCACAGACGACTTATCGTCAGATAACGGTCTGAAGAAAGAGATTGATCAGAGAAGTCCTGGTCAAAATATTTATCAGAGAAGTTTGATCAAACTGCAGTCAAGTGACCAGTCAGAGTCCAAGTCATCTGAAGTTTGACCATCAGATCAGATAAGTTCATCAGGTCAGAAGACTTCAGATCAGAGAATATCGGTCGGGACAAAGAACTTCATCACAGAGAAGTTACTTCAGAGTAGTCCGACATCAGATATGGATGACTGTATAAGATCAGATAAGTGATCAGCCAAGTAATCCAGTCCACGTCAGCATCCGTTGAAAAAGTCAATAATTACGGAAAGTCACAAGCGGGGGATAAGAGACAGACTAGAGAGATTCCCGGAAAGCAAATGAATTAAATATTCATTCAGACCCACCATTGAAAACTTCTATAATCTAAAGTTTCGGCTCCATCACGTGAAAGTCTTCACAATGGTCGGAAATGGATTAAAATAAGGGAATCCAGCCTTGCAATGTTCGGAAAGAAAAAACAAAGAAGTCTATTTTTCCAAAGGACGGATTTATTACAGGAAATGAAACGGCTATGAAGAAGGCTCAAGGATCAACATCTATATATATCCAAAGATTTGAAATGAGCAGTACGATGCGAATAACACTCTCGAGCAATTAAAAGCAATCAAAGCAATCAAGCGAACTATAGCATCGTAAAGAGCAAGAGATCACAGTTCATATACTAAGAAACTCTTAGTTGGAGAAACCAAACACTCTTGTCTTAAAACTTGAGTTCGGGGTACTTCATTGGTTGAAGTTGCGTGACTAATAGGCATCCAAAGATTTGAAGATCAATAGGTGCTAGGCAGCCAGGAAGGAGTTGCAACGACAGGATTTCCACTGGTTGGAAATTGTTGTAGCTAAGTAGTAGAATCAATTTAATCTTTATCACTGGTTGAAAATTATAGTGTATTCATCTCCGAATGGTTTAGAGAAAAGTGGATTAGTAGAGGATTACCCCACCTCTAAGACCACTATAAATTGTCTGCGTATTTTACAGCTTTAGCATCATACTTACCTATTGCATTCATATCTATTGTTCCATTGATTAATTTTATGTATCCGTCATCAGCTGACTTCCGCACTCATATTGTCTACAGATGACTCTAAGTCATCTGTACCATCAGCTGAGAAACTCCTTAATTCTTTCTTGGAAAAAGAGTTTCAATAAGTCTATTCACCCCCATCTAGACTTATTTCTGACGACTTGTGACCTACAAGTGGTATCAGAGAGGTTGGTTCAATTTTCAGAACCGGATCCATATATCAAAAATATATAGTTTTTTTAATCTCTCATTTTAGAAATGGAACACATACAACACATGCACTCTAGGTTACCTGTCTTTTCAGTTGACGAGTATGATATTTGGAAGATAAGGATGTAAGCAGGCCTATCATCCATCCACGACGACATGTGGTGCATCATAGAAGATGGTCCTTTCATCTTTGAGAAGTATAACACACCTAATGAGATTGGAGCCGGGAAGCCAGAGAAGATCCCAAGGAAGAGGATGGAGCTGACCTCAGAAGAAAGAAAGTTGGCCAACCTTGACAACTGGGCCAGAGATGTGCTATATCAAACTCTTGAAAAATCAACAATGGCCAAGAAATCTGGGACACATTAGCCATAATGTGTGAGGGAACAGAGCTGATAAAATAAAACAAGTTGTCAATTGCTACCCAAAAATTTGACAACTTCAAAATGAAGAATGGCGAATCCATAGACCAAGTGGACACAAGATTCACTTAAATCATCAATGAGATCAACTCTCTGGGAAAATCATATGGCAACAGGGATATGGCCACGAAGGTTCTAAGATCCCTCAATTCAGAATGGAGTATGACGGTAGTGGCCATGAGAGAATCCAAGGATCTTAACAAAATAAAGATCCAAGAGTTGTTCTCTGACCTAAAGGCTTATGAGTTTGAGCTTCCAAGTTCATCATCAACTGAGCCTGCAGAGAAGGGAATAGCATTTGCAGCTGAGTCCCCCACCAAGAGCTTATCTGAAGTCAAGCCTCCAAATCCCCTAGATTTTGAGAAATAAATGGCCTTTATAATGCAAAGATTCAGTACCTTCCGGAAGAATTACTCCAAATATAAGAAGAATTACAAAGAAAATCCAAGGAGGAATCAAAAAGTTGGAAGCTGGAAGGTGCAGTGCTACAATTGCCACAAGACAAGACATATTCAAATTGACTATTCTGATCTCAAGAAAGATGAAGGCAGGAAGGAAGCAGGCAGGAAAGAAGACAAGAGAAAAGCTTTCATTGGAGAGGACTAAGAGAGAGTATATTCCAGCAGTGGATTCTTCTCTAATGATGATGATGAGGAGTACAATTGCCTAATGGCCAACTTAGCTGATGAAGAGAAAGGTGGAAGGACTACTACCATATCTCCATAAATTCAAATATAGGAGGTGAAGAATGATTTGTAGATTCCGGATGCTCAAGGCACATGACTGGAAACAAGAAGGTGCTGACAAATTACACCAAGGAAAGAGGCCCAGATGTAACCTTTGGAGATAGCTCTATAGGTCAAATAAAAGGTTTTGGAGAGCTGCATAGAGTAAACATAACAATATCCAAAGTCCATTATGTCAAAGGGCTCAAGTACAACCTTTTGAGCATAAGTCAGTTTTGTGATGAGAAGAATCTAGTAGTCTTCACCATTTGGAAATGCATGGTGATAGATATCCTATCTGGAGAAGTGAAGCTACAAGGATTCAGAAGGAGAGATGTCTATATGATAGATTGGAACACAGGAACTCCCAACACCTGTTTTCTATCCAAGACAATAGCTGAGAATGGATGGTTGTGGCATAAAAGACTATGTCACCTGAACTTCAAAGCCATCAACAAGACCAGTTCTCAAAAACTGGTCAGAGGACTTCCAGAAGAAGTATTCAAGAATGAAGCTCTCTATGATGCATGTCAGAAAGGAAAACAAACCAGAGCATCATTTAAACCAGTTCAGCCTACCACTCACACAACCAGAATTCTAGATCTATTTTATATGGATCTCTTTGGCGCCATCAAGCCAAGGACATTGAGTGGAAGGAAGCATGCTCTAGTAGTAGTAGATGACTACTCAAGATACATATGGGTTGTTTTTCTCTATAAAAAGAGTGAAACACTAACAAAACTACCTGAGCTGCTAAGGAAGATCCAGAATGAGAAATCCCTCTCAATCATCAAGATCAGATTAGATAGAGGGGGAGAATTTCTCAACAAGGAAATCACTGATTACAGTGATCAGAATGGGATCCAGCATGAAGTCTCTGCAGTCAGGACCCCTCAGCAGAATGGTGTTGCTAAAAGAAGAAACAAAACCTTGAAGGAAGCTGTCAGGTCCATGATTGCTGAAGCTGACCTGCCTAAGAGGTTCTGGGCTGAAGCTGTCAACACAGCATGCCACACTCAGAACAGGAGTATGATTTTAGGGAGACATGGCAAAACTCCCTATGAGGTTTGGAATGGCAGAACACCAACTGTTGCATACTTTCATATCTTTGGTTGTAAGTGTTTCAACCACAACAATGGTAAAACACAACTGAATGCCTTCGATGCTAAAACTGATGATGGTCTCTTTATAGGATACTCACAAATAAGCAAGGCATACAGAGTATAACAAAAGAACCTTAGTTGTGGAAGAAACACCTCATGTTGTGTTTGATGAGTCTACTGTTGAGCACAGGAAACAGATGGAATTAATTGAGAATAAGCTCAAATCTGCCACCCTAGAAGAAATCATCATTCAAGACACCGGAATGATGGACTCACCTGCAGATCAGCCTGAAGACCCAGCTGTAGCTGATGAAGACCCAACTTCATATCAGATAGGACCTCAAAACCTACCTGAACCAGTCGCTGCTGATGAAGACCCATCTGTAGCTGATAAAGATGCATCTGCAGATCAGACAGGATGTCCACCTACAGATGACAAGACCGTAGCTGACCCAGTTGTAGACCAAGGAAGTCAGAACCAAGCTGAAGCAGAGAGAAAAGAAGTCAACCAAGGAAACTCTATAGGGGGAACAAACCCTGCAGAAGAAGAAATCCCCAAATGGCTTAGAGATCACCCCATTCAACAGATCATTGGAAAGCTAACTGATGGAGTCAAGACCAGATAGTCCACTCTACCAGCAGGAATGGCAATGTTCTCATGTTTCATGTCCCAAATGGAACCCAAGACAATAGTGCAAGCACTGGAGGATTACTCATGGATCAATGACATGCAAGAAGAGCTCAATCAGATGGAGAGAAATAATGTCTGGGAACTAACAGACAGACGAGATCAAAATAGGGGGAATTTGTTAGGAATACTTATTAGATTTTGATGATGTCATCCCTGTATTTGTTTATTCAAATGTATGTTTTAAAATACTTGGCAAAATGTAAAGAAAAACCAAATGAGTATCTTCTATAGGCCAAATTAAGTATAGTTGAATACTTGACAACTTGTAAAGAAGAACCAAATGAGTATCTTCTATAGGCCATATAAGTTAGGCTTAAAAATTGGCTAAGTATAAATCTCAAACAAGTTCATATCAGATAAGTCCTGGTCAACCCAACTGATCGGAGAAGATTGACCACAGACGACTTATCGTTAGATAACGGTCTGAAGAAAGAGATTGATCAGAGAAGTCCTGGTCAAAATATTTATCAGAGAAATTTGATCAAACTGCAGTCAAGTGACCAGTCAGAGTCCAAGTCATCTGAAGTTTGACCATCGGATCAGATAAGTTCATCAGGTTAGAAGACTTCAGATCAGAGAAGATCGGTCGGGACTTAGAACTTCATCACAGAGAAGTTACTTCAGAGAAGTCCGACATCAGATAAGGATTACTGTACAAGATCAGATAAGTGATCAGCCAAGTAATCCTGTCCACGTCAGCATGCGTTGAAAAAGTCAATAATCATGGAAAGTCACATGCGGGCGATAAGAGACAGACTGGACAGATTCCTGAAAATCAAATGAATTAAATATTCATTCAGACCCACCACTGAAGACTTTTATAATCTAAAGTTTCGGCGCTATCACGTGAAAGTCTTCACAATGGTCGGAAATGGATTAAAATAAGGGAATCCAGCCGTGCAACGTTCGGAAAGAAAAAACAAAGAAGTCTATTTTTCCAACGGATGGATTTGTTACAGGAAATGCAACGGCTATGAAGAAATCTCAAGGCTCAACATCTATATATGTCCGAAGATTTGAAATTAGCAGTACGATGCGAACAACACTCTCGAGCAATTAAAAGCAATCAAAGCAATCAAGTGAACTATAGCATCGTAAAGAGCAAGAGATCACAGTTCATATACTAAGAAACTCTTAATTACGCGATCTCACATAATTACTGCGAGCACTATCTATGGCCGAGAAGAGGCAAGGTCAATCTTTGAAAGAAAGTTCTACATCTTGGACCACATGCTTGGTCATGCTATAATGGGAGTTTGGAGCATGATTGGTTTGGGTCTGGTCGGCCCTCCGTGTCGTCCCTGCTCGGTCGGTCGAGCCGACTTCCGATTTGTCTTCCGGTTCGGGGGGACCGGTGTGGCTGAGCTTGCGGGGAGTGGGTGAGTGCATGCGAAAGTGTATCGGCTATCATCAGAGACAAAACAAAATACTATATAAAGATGAAAAGTACAATATTTTAATTAGGGCTGGCACTTTTGATCTGAATAACCGAATATTCTAGTCGAACTGTCAATTTTAGTCCGGTTCAATTCAGGTATTGAGAAAGAAATTATTAAAGGATTTGAATTCTGAAATAAATTTCGAGTTCAGGTTCGGGTTCAGTTGTTATAATTTCAAATGTTCAATAACTATAATATCGAAATAAATGTTAATGACCGAACAATATATTATAACTCATAATACCTGAAATATAAATCCTACTATATCGTTTAGAATAGTTTTTTTTCTAATTTCTTTACATATTATATAAACTAAAAAACCTTAATTTACTATATATCGCTTCTTTAGAGAAATTTGAAAATAATTAAACTGACCGAAGTAATAAAAAAATTGGTTCATTTCGGTTCTTTCTGAGAAACTTGAAATGTAAACTTTGGTTCGAGAATTTGGATTCCTTGAGAAAACTACCTCGATTCCTAAAAGTTCGATACCTGGAGAAAAAGATCAGGAATATAATCCAAATTACATAGAAAGTTTAAAATTTCGGTTCTAGAATTTTTTTTTCAAGAAATCGAACCATTCAAGTTAAAATTTTCAACTTTACGATTTTTAGATCTAATCAAAATGAAGGTACATGAAAAATCGTTCAACCTTATCACATAATAGAGAAAGAGAGGGACTACCACGTTGCAAACGAATCATATAATTTCGATTCAACCCGATACTTATATTCATGTAGCTCCATTCGTATTTGAAGAATTCAAATTTGAATCCAAATAAGAATAGTTTATTGTAGTCATAGGATTTCCAAATGCAAATACAAATGTACTAGTGTTCTGCCTGAAGTGTATTCAAATATTCTCACAATTTATTCTCACTCATGATATATTATATTATATTATAATTATATATGTGATTTTTTTTTTATATCTAGAAATGGATGCAAACCAAGCTGCTGCATTTATAAGTGCAAAAGTTTTATTTTCACGTTTATTATCATGAACAGAAAGAAAAATTGAAACGAGTTAACAACTTTGAAAGTACTTATATTCAAATATTAAAATGACATATAGATTTTAAAATCTCGAATATTGAAACGAATTCGAGTACTTGTATATCAAACTGGAATTATACACGAATAGCACTACGAGTTCCATTGTTAACGAAATACAAATACGAATTTTCATTAAATTTTCCGAATTCAAATAAAATACATGAACAATTACAACAATGACGCAATGTCATTCAACAGTGAGCTTTCCTTGAGCAAGTCAACACGACAGAGTGGCTTAGCGGATAGGAACATTTGTACAATGTTTCTAGAAAGTCTTGTCCATTAGGTAAACTTCTTCGAAATATCTCCACCTCTCTTAAGTAAAAGATTTTGTGTGTAGAGATTTACATATATATCTTTGTACATTGTCAACTGATTAAGGAAAAATGTGGGTTACTTAATTGGACCAAGTAGGAAATACTGATCTACGACCGTTGGCTTTATCAAGAAGTATTATTAATCTTTTGTTCACACCATCAACTACAACCTCATCCATAAGAGTTACACACGAGTACATCTCCCACACGTGGTATATATATATATATATATATATATATATATATATATATATATATATATATATATATACCACGTGTCACGGGACAGGAGTTTCGAAGCCCGTGCGGCGTCCCAGGGGCCCTCACACCCCGGGACCAACCTATCCCACATAGCATGCGATTTGGTTTCGCCCTGCCATGGGCTTATCGAGAGGCAGCGTGCTCCAGCCGATTGTGCCCTACCCGCAACGATCCCCTTCATAGTCAAGTCCTCGACCAGCGACAAGCTCTCCGAACTAAATCGGGTCGGCATGACTGACTCGGCCAGACCGATGCATCCGGGCAAACAACGCCTTAACGCTAATGTCACCCTCTTTACCCCTCTTGTGGCAAGCTAACCAGAAGGCATGCCTCATTTGGACGGTCAACACAGACACGACATATCGTGTGTATATATATATATATATATATATACTTTACTCGATATCTTAGTAAATTGTATGAATACTATACCTCATTATATACTTTTATATCGGAGTATTTGTAAGTAATAGTTTCATTATTATACATGATTTTTGTTGGGAAAAACCGACAATAATGACGTCACAACGAAAAATGCGGAATCTCGTTTGACAACTTTCGCAATCTTCAATTGTAACTTCGAGGTTACTGACGAGTAGAGTAATCAATTACAACTCGACAAACAATACAAATGATTCCAAAAAATGTAATATCCGACTGTAACTTTTCATTTTTACCTGTCATTGTATTATTCGGATAATCTGATTATCATGAATCGTTGCATTTAGTATTATGTCGTGGTATTATAGATTTAAATATCATATCGTTGTTATTTCATTCCACATGTGATGATTCGATGTTATTAGAGTGTTGCATTTTTGAATTTTTGTTAATGTAGCGTACGCTACATAGTACGATTAACGTACGCTAATCATGTGACTTAGCGTGCGTAAGGTTTCCTCTGTTGCGTACGCTAAGAGGGAATCTGGCAGCAGTTGACTTCAGCACGTGAACCCTTTAACCGTTAGCATGCATGAGATCTAAGTCCGAGTATGCGTGTCGGTGAGAATCTACTTTTATTAGCGTCGTAACCCATTTATCATTAGCGTGCGCTAACGGCTGCGATAATTCAAGGCGGTAGCCATGTAAGCGCTTACGTCGTAATATCGGCCGGATAGCGTCGTAAGTTCATTAGCGTCGCTAATCTGTCCCGATAAGCGTGCGCTAAGTCTGCCATGATCTATTTATAGGACCCACTGTTTTCATTTCTTCACAACCCAAACCGAATTTCTCTCTTCACTTATCATACCTCTGCACTACCAAAACGATATCAACCTTCACCAACTTGTTTCTAAGCCTTGAATCTCGGAGTGGAGCTTATTTTCTTGGAGATTTGGAGTTGTTTTTAAGCTTTGAATATATTCTCTCATAGCATTGAAGTTGTTCTTCATTTCTGTAGGTTGGTGTGTTTTCTTCTCTGCATTATTTTCTTATGTTGATGATTAATGACGAATTATACTTCACCTAGAGTTAGATTAAGCAAGTAAAACATGGTTATATTTAAACTCTTTAAGCACTTCTTGATGAATATGATAATGAGGGTTTAGATTAGATGAGTTCTTGATATTGTAGTAATGGTAACCATGTTTGTAGTTGTCATTACCCATCTTCTGGACGAATTTAGCTCAGTAGGACATTGTTGGATCGGTTAGCTTCATCATAGCTAGACTTAATCAAGAACTTGATATCATAAACTGTTTAAACACCATTTTAGGTATTTATTTACCTTGAGAAGAACTTGATAATGTTAAAGATAAGATTAGATGATCTAGTTCAGAAATCTTAGAAGCTTTAACAAATCATATTGGTTCAGTTTCACAAGTCTTTGAAGAATGATAAGGATCTTACAAACAATAACTTTCATTAATCTATTGTGTTGATAACTTAGAGTATGGTTCATCATCATGCTAAATAGATAGTGTTCTTAAGTAAATGATGATGTTTATGAATGATACTATCATGGTAGATTGGGTATCAAATTCATTATGACTATCCTTTTATAATAAGAGATGTTGTAGGAAATGAGAAGTTGATTTAAACCAATCTTATTGGCAAATTGAAGATGTTTTTGTTCATGGAATAACAAGAGAATTACAGGACACTTTTGGGTATGGTAATCCGATTTTGGAAGATGAATTAGTTGTAATGAAACCTTTCATTAATCGTTAAGGTATTCATCACGGGGGGATAAATTATTCGAGTAGGTTGCGGGCGTCGTTTCCTACGAATCGATATTAATATTATGTGAATATGTTATTGAATGAATTACGTTTCATTCAAGGTTGCTTGTTCGATTGAGTGTTTAACCGAGGATACCGTCCGTTTGATCATTTGGAGAAGGACTATCTTTCGCTTACGGATTTGAGGCAAGTTATCTTGCTTGGTTATAATGATGATTAGATTCTTCTGATGGTTATATTTTTCATATGTATGAATTGTTCATGAAATGTTTGTCGTGATTTGACATTGTCCTTGACGTTATTCCGTTTTCTTCATGGGGTTGCATTCCCAAGTACGTCGTTTTGAATCATTGATCTCGTTGGCCTTATTTTCACTTCGGTGAGTTTTTCTTGATCCTTGATCGGATATGTGTTTTGTTGAATTCGTTGTCATGTTGTATCGTGACATATCCGGAATCATATCTGCGTTCCGATTGGTTATTGTGTAGGATTTTTAGCCAGGCACATATAGTCATTGGCGGATATTATTCTGCATTGGACTGTGCACACGGACGTAGTTTCGTGAGGCTAATTAGGTACATTGTCCCACGTATATTTTCTGGATTCCGTATACGGGGCGGACATGTACACGGACACATTTCCGGATCGGGCGTACTGTGATGTCCATCTTTGAGCCATACTTTAAATCGTCCATAGTATTGGATGCTTGTGACTGTTCGTTTCATACGCCCGAGGGGTATGATTGATAGTCGGAATGATTTCTTTGAAATCTATATATGTGAATTGTATATGTCAGAAGAATTGATTATCATGTATATCTGACCCTGTGTTGGGCGAAATACTTGTATTGTATTTTAGGTCGAGGCAAGGGCAAGGCACGGGAAGAGCATGTCGACGGCGAAGGGTTCGAGGGATACTAGTTCGGGGGGCCCCACATCTCTTGTTGTCCGGTTATGTTAAACCGTGTTATGTTATTTCCTGTTTCATTTAAATTGCTATTTGGTTGTATTTGACATTTGAAGTATTTTCCATCTCCATATGGTTTATACTTGATTTGGATCCTGTGTATTGTAAGGCCGTTGGCCATGTTTTAATAAACTCCTAATCGGAGTAATGACTATTCATTGTGGTTCGGTATCACAAATAATATTTGTTTAATTTGTTTTGAATATCGCCTGGTGGGTCCTAGTGTGGGATTCACGGCACTGTAATAGCCGCTTTTTGGGGTGTTACAGAAGATGGTATCAGAGAGTCGTTTTTTTTTATGAGTCGTTGAGAAATGAACTAGTATCAAGAGACCTTCGTGTCACGTGTGACCTGTGCAAGCGCCTTACCCTACGAGCCAAATACGGTATGTACTTTATGAGCCATGATTTAATTACTGGCATGATATTGATATCAGTATGGGTCTCCTTGTTGATCATGTTATTTCGAGGAATTGTGAGATTTATCGATTGATAATCCGAGATAAATCTTTGAATTTATTATACAATTGAAATTGTTCGACTTGACACCGATATGATATTCGGTGCGACATTTGTGGTATCGATAACCGTTTTCCTTGAATATGTGATTCCTTGTTGCTGTTAACTTAGCATGAATTTTAGTATCCTGAACTGTACTTATGGTTATCATTATGATTGATTCTTTCAGTATGGAAAGAAACCTGAGGGGTCGTGGCAGAGGGGGACGAGGCCGCGGAAGGGGCCGAATCCCGATACCTCGAGCCAACAGACGCGCGAATGCGGACCAGAGTTCCACAGATAGTGGTTCACCTTCTAGGGAACAATCGCACCACAGTGGGCGCGGGGATGTGCGTGTCGATCCTTACGTCGTAATGCAGGGCATGATGACACAGATGACCCAGATGGGTCAACTAATGGAAGCTATGCAGAGGGCCGCTACTGGCCAGCAGCAGGGGGCTCATCCTCCTCCTGTGATTGGCGGACCCGTGAGTCGAATTATCAGCGACATCTCTCGCCAGCGACCACCGACTTTTGAAGGCTCCTATGAGGCCGCTGACATTGTGCATTGGATCGAGCATTTTGAGAAACTTTTCCAGATGGTGGACTGCCCGGAAGAGAATCGCGTTTCAGTAGCCGCGTATTACCTTGGCAAAGGAGCTCACACCTGGTGGCTTTCAGTAAGGTCAACTGATGGTGTCTACACTTGGGAGGAATTTAAAAACCTCATGCTAGACCGTTACTACCCAGGGCCACTCCGCGAGGCCAAACTGTCGGAACTATTGAACCCCGACCCGTCTGAAGACGATGATGTATTTTCTGTTGCTGAGAAATTCCAGGCACTCCTTCCTTTTGCCACGACAATTATCCGAACATAGGCCGACAAGATCAAATATTTTCTCAAGAGGCTTAAACCCCGAATGAGAATGCAGCTGTTGAATCACCATTGTACTACATTACCAGAGTTCATCGAGAAGGCTCTGGAGTACGAACTCACCGCGAAGGAGATTTCCAAGAAACAACCCCAGTCCAACAACAAAAGGTCCAAGAACCAGAACCAGACTGAGAGTAATCGGGGACATTCAGAAGCCCAGTCATTGCCAAACCCTTGATCGACCACCCATGGCGTCAAAGCCCGGATCGCACTCTCGGCGGTTCCCTCTTCCGTGGTGTGCCATAAGCGTGGGGGCCGAGGGCATATCAACTTCAATTGCCCAAAGCTTTGCCATCACATGCCATACTTGTGGGAAGAATGGTCACCGTGCTCGTTTTTGAAGAGTGGGCCGGACATGATCGATGGCGTCTCATGCTCGATTCAATCTTGTCCCGAGCCGGACGCCTCCGTCACTTCTACCAGACCAAGGCGAATAGGGGAATGGGTCGTGGGAATCAAAGTGGTACGCCAGTGCCGTGCTGCGAAACCCGGGATTTACGAGATGAAGAAAGGCGACGATCCGAGGCCGGCATGATTTCGGGTATACTCGAGATCCACTCCCGGCTGTATGTGTTCTTTTTGATACCGTGCTTCACACTCCTTTATATCTTCTTCTTGTTTAAGTCGTTTGCCTCTAGACCATGTTATCAATTGTGAGCCCTACGTGATTGGTCTACGATGGTAGAAGAATTATTGGAAATCGTGAAGTCGGGAATTTGTCAGATTCGTTTGAGCGACCGTGAGTGGTTGTCAAATATGATTGTAGTCGATCTACCTAAGGATGATATAATCTTGGGTATCGATTGGATGGATCGTCACGATGCAATACTCGATGTCATAAGCGGATGGTTACCGTCACTTCGATGATGGATTGAGTGTATTTTTGAGGCAATAATCCCGATCGTTACGGGAGAGTCATCAGCGCTATGAAAGCGGTGGCCGCTTAATCAAGGGTGTATTGGTTATTGGTGCTATATGACCAAAGCAGTGATCGACCCGATTGAATTGGCGACATTAGGTAGTCCGAGATTACCCCGATGTATTTCCAGACGAGTTACCAGGCTTACCTCCTCATCGTGACGTGGAGTTTATTATTGAGTTAGAACCAGGTACGTCCCCGCTCTCAAAAGCACCGTACCGTATGGCTCCGACTGAGATGCAAGAATTGAAGAACCATCTTGAGGAGTTGACTGACAAAGGCTATATTCAACCTAGTGCGTCCCCTTGGGGAGCACCAGTGTTATTAAATGCGGAAGAAAGATGGATCTCTACGCTTATGTATTGATTACCGTGAGCTGAACAGGGTAACCATCAAGAACAAGTATCCCTTGCCTCGTATTGATGATTTATTGGACCAACTTCAGGGAGCTGCCGTGTTTTCGAAGATCGATTTGAGATCTGGTTATCATCAGTTGAGGATTCGAGAGTCTGACATTTCGAAGACAGCATTCCGTACTCGCTATGGGCATTATGAGTTCGTGGTAATGTCATTTGGACTGACTAATGCACCGGCGGTATTCATGGAGCTGATGAATCGAGTTTTTATTAACTATCTGGATCGCTTTGTAGTCGTTTTCATTGACGACATTCTGATTTACTCTCGCGATCACGAAGAGCACGAGCGTCACCTTCACCAAGTTCTCGATACTTTGAGGCGGGAACAACTTTATGGGAAATTTTCTAAGTGTGAATTCTGGATGCCTGAGGTTGTCTTTCTCGGGCATGTGATATCAGCCGAAGGGGTGAGAGTGGACCCACAAAAGACGGAAGCCATTCGAGAATGGCTACCACCGAAGAACGTGAAGGAAGTTCGTAGTTTCCTCGGCCTAGCGGGTTACTACCGACGGTTCGTAGAAGGATTTTCTAAAATTGCGCAACCAATAACTAACTTACTGCGAAAGGACAAGAAGTATTTGTGGTCAGAAACATGTCAGAAGAGTTTTGATGAGCTCAAGAGTCGATTGATTTCGGCCCCTGTTTTGGTCTTACCAAAAGAAACGGAAGGATTTGTGGTGTATAGTGATGCGTCGAGACAGGCTCTGGGATGTGTACTAATGCAGGAAGGGAAAGTGATTGCCTATGCATCGAGACAATTGCGACCCTATGAAGTTAACTATCCGACCCATGACTTGGAGTTAGCAGCCGTGGTGTTTGCTTTAAAAATCTGGCGTCACTATCTTTATGGAACTTCCTGCCAGATCTTTACAGACCACAAGAGCCTAAAGTACATTTTTACTCAGAAGGAGTTGAACATGAGGCAGAGAAGGTGGCTAGAATTAATCAAGGACTATGATATCGAGATCCTTTATCATCCAGGTAAAGCTAATGTGGTTGCCGACGCATTGAGCCATAAAACCGTGCAGGAAGCGAATCTTGAGCCGTTTGGAGCCTGAGAGAGAGTTGCGGTTGGACCTTATGAGGTCAGAAATTGAAGTTTGGTTACAGCATGTTCAGGGACAATTTTGCACCCTTGAGATTTCTTGGTCTCTTGATGATATGATCAAATCGAAGCAAGTTACGGACCCATTCTTATCTCGAGTTTGGGATGAAGTAACCCAGGGGAAAGCCCCTGGATTCGTGATCCACGAGGATGGATTGATACGTTTTAGGAATCGAGTTTGTGTACCCGCTGACGAAGAGTTGAGGAACTCTATCATGAGAGAAGCCCATGCTACCCCGTACTCTATTCACCCGGGCTCTAGCAAGATGTATAAGGATTTGAAGTAGAATTATTGGTGGGGGAATATGAAACGTGAGGTTGCCGAATTCGTTTCGAGGTGTTTGACCTGTCAGCAGGCTAAGATTGAGCACCAGCGACCCGCAGGTATGCTGAAACCGCTCCCGATTCCTGAGTGGGAATGGGAGGACATATCTATAGATTTTATCACTAGCTTGCCGACGAGTCGTCGAGGAATGAATACGATTTGGGTGATTGTGGACCGTCTGACCAAATCAGCCCACTTCTTGGAGATTAAGGACACGTGGGGCCCCGAGAGATTGGCCCAGCTGTTTATTAAGGAAATTGTGAGACTACACGGTACCCCCAAGAGCATAGTATCAGACCGTGACGGGTGATTTGTGTCACACTTCTGGAAGGCAGTTCATCGTGCGATGGGCACGCAGTTGAATTTCAGTACGGGTTTTCATCCACAGACTGATGGTCAGTCGGAGAGAACCATCCAGACTCTAGAAGATATGTTGAGAGCATGTGCTCTTGATTGGAAGAACGATTGGGAAGCCCAGCTGCTTTTGGTGGAATTCACTTATAATAATAGTTGGCACGCTTCGATTCAGATGGCACCGTATGAGGCATTGTATGGCCGTCGCTGTAGGTCCCCTTTGTGTTGGGACGACGCCGAGAATCTCTGGGTACGGAACCCGATATGTTGTTAGCCGCCCGTGAGAAGATCACTTTGATTAAGAGTCGGTTGTTAACGGCTCAAAGTCGGCAAGTCTTATGCGACCACCGTCGACGACCGCTTGAGTTCGAGTTTGGTGACCATGTGTTAATGAAGGTGTCTCCTACTCGAGGTGTTTTTCGTTTCGGGAAGAGGGCAAGTGAGCCCAAGGTACATTGGGCCGTTTGAGGTTACGGAGCGTGTAGGTGATCGGCTATCGACTAGCCTTGCCACCGACCTTGAGTAAGATTCACAACGTGTTTCATGTCTCAGTGAGGAAATATGTTGCCGATCCGAGCCACGTACTTCAATTCGAAGATATTGATTTAGCAGAGGATCATTCGTACGAGGAGCGTCCTGTACGGATACTCGAGAGGAGGATCAAGCAGTTGCGGAACAAGACGATTCCCCTACTGAAAGTTCAGTGGTCACGACACGGAGTCGAGGACGCTACATGGGAGACCGAGGATAGTATGCGAGCGAGATACCCCGAGTTATTTACCCCTTAGTTTCGAGGACGAAACTCTTTTTAAGGGGGGGAGTATGTAATATCCGACTGTAACTTTTCATTTTTACCTGTCATTGTATTATTCGGATAATCTGATTATCATGAATCGTTGCATTTAGTATTATTTCGTGGTATTATAGATTTAAATATCATATCGTTGTTATTTCATTTCACATGTGATGATTCGATGTTATTAGAGTGTTGCATTTTCGAATTTTTGTTAATGTAGCGTACGCTACATAGTACGATTAACGTACGCTAATCATGTGACTTAGCGTGCGTAAGGTTTCCTCTGTTGCGTACGCTAAGAGGGAATCTGGCAGCAGTTGACTTCAGCACGTGAACCCTTTAACCGTTAGCATGCATGAGATCTAAGTCTGAGCTGTCGTGTCGGTGAGAATCTACTTTTATTAGCGTGCGTAACCCATTTATCATTAGCGTGCGCTAACGGCCTACGATAATTCAAGACAGTAGCCACTGTAAGCCGCTTACGTACGTAATATCGACCGGATAGCGTACGTAAGTTCATTAGCGTACGCTAATCTGTCCCGATAGCGTGCGCTAAGTCTGCACAGTCTATTTATAGGACCAGCCTGTTTTTCATTTCTTCACAACCCAAACCGAATTTCTCTCTTCACTTATCATACCTCTGCACTACCAAAACGATATCAACCTTCACCAACTTGTTTCTAAGCCTTGAATCTCGGAGTGGAGCTTATTTTCTTGGAGATTTGGAGTTGTTTTTAAGCTTTGAATATATTCTCTCATAGCATTGAAGTTGTTCTTCATTTCTGGAGGTTGGTGTGTTTTCTTCTCTGCATTATTTTCTTATGTTGATGATTAATGACGAATTATACTTCACCTAGAGTTAGATTAAGCAAGTAAAACATGGTTATAATTAAACTCTTTAAGCACTTCTTGATGAATATGATAATGAGGGTTTAGATTAGATGAGTTCTTGATATTGTAGTAATGGTAACCATGTTTGTAGTTGTCATTACCCATCTTCTGGACGAATTTAGCTCAGTAGGACATTGTTGGATCGGTTAGCTTCATCATAGCTAGACTTAATCAAGAACTTGATATCATAAACTGTTTAAACACCATTTTAGGTATTTATTTACCTTGAGAAGAACTTGATAATGTTAAAGATAAGATTAGATGATCTAGTTCAGAAATCTTAGAAGCTTTAACAAATCATATTGGTTCAGTTTCACAAGTCTTTGAAGAATGATAAGGATCTTACAAACAATAACTTTCATTAATCTATTGTGTTGATAACTTAGAGTATGGTTCATCATCATGCTAAATAGATAGTGTTCTTAAGTAAATGATGATGTTTATGAATGATACTATCATGGTATATTGGGTATCAAATTCATTATGACTATCCTTTTATAATAAGAGATGTTGTAGGAAATGAGAAGTTGATTTAAACCAATCTTATTGGCAAATTGAAGATGTTTTTGTTCATGGAATAACAAGAGAATTACAGGACACTTTTGGGTATGGTAATCCGATTTTGGAAGATGAATTAGTTGTAATGAAACCTTTCATTAATCGTTAAGGTATTCATCACGGGGGGATAAATTATTCGAGTAGGTTGCGGGCGTCGTTTCCTACGAATCGATATTAATATTATGTGAATATGTTATTGAATGAATTACGTTTCATTCAAGGTTGCTTGTTCGATTGAGTGTTTAACCGAGGATACCGTCCGTTTGATCATTTGGAGAAGGACTATCTTTCGCTTACGGATTTGAGGCAAGTTATCTTGCTTGGTTATAATGATGATTAGATTCTTCTGATGGTTATATTTTTCATATGTATGAATTGTTCATGAAATGTTTGTCGTGATTTGACATTGTCCTTGACGTTATTCCGTTTTCTTCATGGGGTTGCATTCCCAAGTACGTCATTTTGAATCATTGATCTCGTTGGCCTTATTTTCACTTCGGTGAGTCTTTCTTGATCCTTGATCGGATATGTGTTTTGTTGAATTCGTTGTCATGTTGTATCGTGACATATCCGGAATCATATCTGCGTTCCGATTGGTTATTGTGTAGGATTTTTAGCCAGGCACATATAATCATTGGCGGATATTATTCTGCATTGGACTGTGCACACGGGACGTAGTTTCGTGAGGCTAATTAGGTACATTGTCCCACGTATATTTTCTGGATTCCATATACGGGGCGGACATGTACACGGACACATTTCCGGATCGGGCGTACTGTGATGTCCATCTTTGAGCCATACTGTAAATCGTCCATAGTATTGGATGCTTGTGACTGTTCATTTCATACGCCTGAGGGGTATGATTGATAGTCGGAATGATTTCTTTGAAATCTATATATGTGAATTGTATATGTCAGAAGAATTGATTATCATGTATATCTGACCATGTGTTGGGCGAAATACTTGTATTGTATTTTAGGTCGAGGCAAGGGCAAGGCACGGGAAGAGCATTTCGACGGCGAAGGGTTCGAGGGATACTAGTTCGGGGGGCCCCACATCTCTTGTTGTCCGGTTATGTTAAACCGTGTTATGTTATTTCCTGTTTCATTTAAATTGCTATTTGGTTGTATTTGACATTTGAAGTATTTTCCATCTCCATATGGTTTATACTTGATTTGGATCCTGTGTATTGTAAGGCCGTTGGCCATGTTTTAATAAACTCCTAATCGGAGTAATGACTATTCATTGTGGTTCGGTATCACAAATAATATTTGTTTAATCTGTTTTGAATATCGCCTGGTGGGTCCTAGTGTGGGATTCACGGCACTGTAATAGCCGCTTTTTGGGGTGTTACAAAAAACAATAAATAACGAGGCACAATTTTTAGCGTGGAAAACCCCTCAAGACGAGAGTAAAAAAACCACGGGACCAAAGCCGCTTAAATCCACTATCACCAACACACAATGAACAATTCGTCCCTAGTACAAACTAGAGGTATACAACAACAATCTTCAAATACTTGATAATAAACAATCTTCAAGTATTTGGAATACAACAATAACAACAAGATCGAGAAAAAGAAACACCGTAAATAGCTTACACAAAAAGCTAACAAAATACCTGAACTCCCGGAATCAAACCCTCGATCTATTCCGGTAAAAAGATTTGCCCAAAAGCTACCAAGCTCTTGTCAAAAATCACGACGATCCGATTGATACACCTCTGGGAAATCGAACAAGTATTTATCTCTTTCTTTTCTCTCTTGTGTTTCTCTCTTGCTGCCCTCCCTCAAATGTGTGTGTGTATATTATGAAATCCCGCAGCAAATTGCTGCTAAAAAGACCCCCAAATCGCTTGTTGACTTCGGGTGCCGCGGCCCGAGCAGGATGTGCTGCGGCACACTCAACAAAGCGCCGAGGAAGTCTCGGGGGCGCGGCCCGTGGTCTGATGTCGGCGGGGGTTTGGTTGGGTGATTTCAGGGGGCCGCGGCCCGGATGGGCAGGGGCCGTGTCCCGGAGTGCAATAGGTGGGCGACGATTTTGCACATTGATGTGTCGCGGCCCGGAAGGTCAGTCGACTCCGAGAAGGCCTATATTTCGGAAATAACTCCTACAAATCTCCCCCTTTCCGGAATATAGGATGAGTTCGCCATCCCGGCGATCGAACAACACACTTTAACCTTCTCTCTACTCAACGCCTTAGTTAACATATCGAAACCAATATCATCGGTGTGAACTTTATCAAGTTAAAATAAACCATCCTCCAATGCATCTCGGATTCAATGATACCTCACATCGATATGTTTTGTTCTCTTGTGAAAAGTTGCATTCTTCGCCAAATGAATTGCACTCTGACTATCACAAAGAACCACGTAACGTCGTTGTCGGAAGCCTAGCTCTCGTAAAAATATTTTCAACCATAAGATCTCTTTATACGCTTCCACCGCCGCAATATACTCGGCCTCCGTTGTTGATAAGGCAACACACTTTTGCAATCTCGATTGCTATGACACGAATCCCCCTTCAAATGTTATCAAATAACCAGATGTGGATTTTCGGTTATCTTCGTTACCTGCCATATCCGAATCGGAATAACCAACAAGCATCGCTTTCCCATTTCCAAATATAATCCCCAATTTGGAAGTACCCCGTAAATATCTAAATATCCACTTTACGGCTTCTCAATGCTTCTTTCTCGGATTTTATAGAAAACGGCTCACCACTCCCATGGCATGAGCAATGTCGGGCCTCGTACATACCATGGCATACATCAAACTCCTGACCGCAGAGGCATAGGGAACTTTATCCACTTCCTCAATCTCTTCCTTCATCGTAGGGCAATCCTTGCTCGTCAATTTAAAATTGTTAGTAAGAGGCGAACTAACAACTTTAGCTTTATCCTTGTTAAACCGCTTAAGCACCTTCTCAATATATTGCTCTTGTGACATGTGTAATTTTCGGGCTGCTCTATCCCAAGTGATTCTTATCCCAATAATCTGTTTAGCGGCCCCCAAGTCTTTCATGGCAAATGACTTATTCAATTCTTTCTTCAAGTTGGCAATCCTTTCGGCATTCTTGCCAACGATCAACATGTCATCCACATAAAGCAATAGAATGATAAAATCATCATCTCCAAATTTCTTGAAAAACATGCAATGGTCCAGGGTTGTCTTTCGGTAGCCTTGCTCCCCCATAACCGACTCGAACTTTTTATACCATTGCCGTGGTGCTTGCTTCAAACCATATAGACTCTTTCGGAGTCTACAAACATAATCCTCTTTTCCTTTAACCTGAAATCCTTCAGGTTGCTTCATATATATTACTTTATCGAGGTCTCCATGAAGAAATGCCGTCTTGACATCTATTTGCTCAATCTCAAGGTCAAGACTAGTCGCTATACCAAGGACCAATCGAATCGATCCTATCTTCACAACTGGAGAAAAAATCTCGTCAAAATCAATGCCTTTCTTTTGACTAAAGCCTTTCACTACGAGTCTAGTTTTATGTCGGGGCAATGAAGTATGCTCCTCCAACTTCACCTTATACACCCATTTATTTCTCAAAGCTCTCTTGCCCTTCGGAAACTTTACCAACTCGTACATATTGTTTTCATGAAACGAGCTCATCTCGTCTTGCATGGCATCCATCCACTCCTTATTATTCTAATCCTCCATAGCCTCATCAAAATATTCGGGCTCTCCCTCGTCGGTGAGTAAAACATACTCATCAGCCGAATAAAGATTGAAGGGATGGCGGTCCCTCGTCGACCGTCTAAGTGGAACAAAAGATGGCATGTTCGTCACAGGTAGCTCGGGATGAACTCCATCAGTGTCATCTTGTACCAACTCATCATTGTCACCGGCATCATGATGTTCATTATTTTGGACGTCATCTCCACCGGGTGTCTCAACATGTTGTGGAGGCACGGGGTCCAAATTAATAAGATCATAATCATGTTGTGGAGCCGACTCTCTATTCTCAACATCCTTCATCGTTTGATCTTCAACAAAAACAACATCTCTCGAACGGACAAGTTTATTAGTCACCGGGTCATACAATCTATACCCGAACTCATCAAGACCATAGCCAATAAAGATACATGGCTTCGTCTTGGAATCAAGCTTCGACCTCTCATCATTCGGAATGTGTATAAATGTTTTACATCCGAAAACCCGTAAATGGTGATATGAAATTTCTTTATCGCTCCACACTTTGTCCGGGACATCAAATTGACACACGGCGTTAAATTAATCACATGAACCGCCGTGTTCAAAGCTTCTCCCCAAAATGACTTTGGTAATCCGGCATGTGAGAGCAAACATCGAGCTCTCTCAACCAAAGTCCGATTCATCCTCTCTGCCAATCCATTAAGTTGTGGAGTCTTCGGTGGCGTCTTTTGATGTCGGATCACTTGCTCTCGGCAA
The DNA here is from genome assembly GCA_033398695.1 of Orobanche coerulescens. Taxonomy (NCBI): domain Eukaryota; kingdom Viridiplantae; phylum Streptophyta; class Magnoliopsida; order Lamiales; family Orobanchaceae; genus Orobanche; species Orobanche coerulescens. The sequence goes on along the minus strand of CM065812.1, from coordinate 124,885,316 downwards.
TACTCATCAAAAGGCCCGGTGTATCTCCACCATTATCCGTCCGAATACACTTCAACTTCTTCTCGGTCTCTCTCTCCAGTGAGGCATGAAACTGTTTAAAAACATCCAAAACTTGATCTTTGGTCTTTAAGGTGTATGCCCACACCTTCCTCGAATGATCGTCGATGAATGTGACAAAGTATCGGCAACCACCAAGCGTCCTAGTCTTCATAGGACCACAAACATCAGAATGTACAAGATCAAGAACATTTTCCTTCCGTGAAGAAGTATGGCTCTTAAAAGTTACTCTCATTTGCTTCCCGGCTAGACAGTGAGAGCACTTTTTAAGATGTACCTTGTGAACCTCGGATAACACCTCCTTCTTTGACAATAGCGCCATCCCTTTCTCACTCATGTGACCGAGCCTCTTATGCCATAGCTCGGCCATGTCATTATTGTCAATTGTGTTCACGGAATTAATCGTGACCTTTAGAAGTGTCACGTACAGTTTCCCTGTCTTTTCTCCTCTTCCAACAATCAAGGAACCTCGAGTGAGTTTCCACACTCCCTTTCCAAAACCATTATGATAGCCATCATCATCGAGTAAGCCAACGGACATCATATTTATCCTCATATTCGGAACATGTTTCACATCCGTAAAACAAGTTCCACACCGGTGTCGAACTTCAAGTGTACGTCTCCTACTCCAACAATCTTGGATAACCTATCGTTACCCATCTTGACTATCCCATAGTCACCCGAAGTATAAGACGATTAGAAATCCCTACGTGATGTAACATGACACGTAGCTCCACTGTCGACCACCCAACTCAACTCATCTCTGGCAAGGTTCACCATGTCATAATTGCAACAAACAAAGAATTCTTCGGTAGTAGTATTTACTTCGGATTTTTCATTACTCCCGCTCTCCTTCTTTTGAGAGTTTTCTCTTCCTTGGTGATTTTTCTTCTTTAATTGTCGGAAAATTTCTCCGTATGCCCTTTCTTACCACAATGGTAACATTCAATATTAGCATACTTCCCTCTGAAATTACTTCTTTGTGGCCCTCTGTTACTCGGACCTCTGCTTTGGCCTCTTCCCCGTCTTTCGGTAACAAGAACATCCGACTGTGACGAAGATCCTTGTGACTTTCTTCGGACCTCCTCATTCAACATGTTCCCCTTAGCAAGTTCCATCGAAATGACACCATCAGGGGCAGAGTTAGACAACGGTGTACGAAACATCTCCCAAGTATCCGGCAATGTGCCCAACAACCACAAAGCTTGAACCTCCTCTTCAAATTTAATGCCCATTCCGGCAAGTTGATTAATGATGCCTTGGAATGCATTCAAATGATCCGACAGAGGAGTCCCATATTGATATTTTAAGTTCATAATTTGTTTAATGAGGAAAAACTTATTATTCCCCATCTTCCGAGCATACAATTGCTCGAGCTTGTGCCACAATTCTCGAGCGTCCTTTTATCCACTAATATGATTCAACACATTATTATCAACCCATTGTCGAATATAGCCGCAAACTTGGCGATGCAAAATAGTCCACTCTGTGTCGGACTTGCCTTTTGGTTTGTCTTTGCTAAAGACCGGTAGATAATAATCCTCCACATATAGAAGATCTTGCATCTTTCCCTTCCATACATGATAGTTCGAACCATTCAAATTCACCATTCTACTCGTGTTGGCTTCCATCTTACAATTGAGATAATACAACCATGAAACAAAAATTTTGTGGCTCTAATACCACTTTGTTGGAAAAAACCGACAATAATGACGTCACAACGAAAAATACGGAATCTCGTTTGACAACTTTCCCAATCTTCAATTGTAACTTCGAGGTTACCAAAGAGTAGAGTAATCAATTACAATTCGACAAACAATAAAAATGATATCTAAAAAATAATAAATAACGAGGCAAAATTTTTTAGCGTGGAAAACCTCTCAAGACGAGAGTAAAAAAACCACGGGACCGAAGCTGCTTAAATCCACTATCACCAACACACAATGAACAATTCGTCCCGAGTACAAACTAGAGGTATACAATAATAATCTTCAAATACTTAGCAATAAATAATCTTCAAGTATTTGAAATACAACAATAACAACAAGATCGAGAAAAAGAAACACCATAAATAGCTTACACAAAAAGCTAACAAAATACCCGAACTTTCGGACTCAAACCCTCGATCTATTTCGGTGAAAAGATTTGCCCAATAGCTACCAAGCTCTTGTCAGAAATCACGACGATCCGATCGATACACCTCCATAAAATCGAACAAGTATTTATCACTTTCTTTTCTCTCTTGTGTTTCTCTCTTGCTGCTCTCTCTCAAATGTGTGTGTATATTATGAAATCCCGCAGTAAATTGCTGCTAAAAACACCCCCAAATCGCCTGTTGACTTCGGGTGCCGCGGCCCGAGCAGGATGTGCTGCGGCACACTCAACAAAACTGCCCAGGGAAGTCTCAGGGGGCCGCGGCCCGTAGTACAGTGTCGGCAGGGTTTGGTTGGGTGATTTCGGGGGGCCGCGGCCCCCCGGAGTGCAATAGGTGGGCGATGATTTTGCACATTGATGTGCCGCGGCCCGGAAGGCTTGTGCTGCGGTCCGGAGTCTAGTCGACTCCGAGAAGGCCTATGTTTCGGAAATAACTCCTACAATTTTAGACCGAGCAATGGAGCAAGAACATATTCTTCGAATACTAATGAGAAACATATTTTTAGAAAATTACACTTCCATTCTTTTATATTAATATTGATTACACTAGGTATCATAAATGATACGGTTTCTAGATCTTTTTAGAAACTAATGGATTCTCCTATAAGCTATTGGATCCAAGGCTGGTGTTTTAAACCCAAAACATTTCCTCAATACCGCTCAAGCACTTCGTGATCCTTGTTACTTGGCTCAAGCACTCTCGGAGACTGTCTATATGTAACAACCTCAGACCCGGATCTGGGCATAGATCCAAGAGGCCTGTGCCTAGGGCCCAAAATTTTCAGGGGTCCATTTTTTTTAATTTCTTAGTATATATAATTATTAATAGAGATAAATAAAAGACTAAGTTTAGTGCAATGGTAAATTAGATGTTTTAAAAGTCATTGATCCTGAGATCGACCCACACCAGGCTCCTATATATATTTTTATAATAGACCCTCTTTTACTTTTTGTTTTCCTTACGTTTTGTTATCTACTTCTATTTGTTTTATAATATACAAACAAGAAATATATATTCTTTTCTAGTATATATTTATAATGGGCCCTTCAACTTTTAATTTTAATTTTCCTTCTATTTTGTCATCTGCTTTATTTGTTTTGTAACATACATTGTTTGCAAAAATATATATATTCTTTTCTAGTTGTTATTCATTCAATAGTAAAAAAATATTATTTTTATTATACTTTAAAATAATTGAACAAGTAAGGGAAATCACACCCTTCTTTTTAGTTATTTTAATTATAATGAGTTAAATGTATTTGTTATTAAATTAGATACTTTTCAATAAAAGATTCAAAAATAATATTTACAAAGCAAATAATATAAATTATAATTAATGAAACTCAAAGAGCTAGAATAAATTGTTTTTTCAAGTGTTAACTTAGTTTTAATTTTCATAGTCTACCATTTTTACATTGTTGTTGCATATTTTCTCAATTTTGAGGGCTTATTTTTAAATTTCTGTTTAGGACACCGTCGGGCACAAGACCGGCCCTGAACAACCTATAGGTTTTCTTGACTCGTCTCATCCTACTCATTCTCTCATCTGCAAAAGGCCCTTTACAGTCTCAAGATGGCTCCTCAGGCTTCACATTGTCGATTTACCACTTACATCACCTATCTCGGTTTTATTAGTAGTTACGTTGATGCTTCCCTTTTTCATTTTTCACCACAGTTAAAATACTTCCTTCTTACTCATCATCTTAATCATACTCGGTCCCAAAAGACACTCTTGTTGTTGTTGACCAAAATTGTCCCCTTACCCCATATCTCTTACGTTGTTGACCAAAATTCTCCCCTTATGCACGATCCTCACGAGCATCGTATGAATGCCCTTACATGGTTTCTTTGCTATTTACAGGGCATTCTCCAACACGGTCTAATGATCACCTTATTGTTACGTACTCTAATGTTGTCTAGGCCGGCTTCCCAAACACACGTCGACTGGCCTATGCTTACCGTATCCTTTTCAGTGACAACCTTATTTCTTATTCTTTCAAAGGTCATGTTGTCTCTTGATCTAGTGTCGTGGACGAGTATCACAGTGTACGTGGCTAGTGCATTCGCTGAGCTCTCTTGGCTACGAATTCTTCTTCTTCTTGAACTTGTATTGTACTCTTCCCAACTCCACTGTCATTTTCTATGACAGTATTAATTACTTCTGTTTATATGTCTACTATTCCAGTATTAATATTATCTCTACTCATCATCGTAGAGTAATTATCTAAAATGTCAGTAAATCCTCACAAGTAATAATTACATAATTATTAGACTTCTCGATCGTGCGATATCAAACGTGTTTAATTAGGCTACATATCTCTTATTCCACTTTATTGTGTTCCATAATATTGGATTAATAACACGCGTGCATAAAATATGCCTCGGTAAAGTCATCAAGCGACAGACTATTGACCGATATAGTCCGTGTGTCGGATTAATTATGTAGTCCTTCTATAATTTTCCGTCAGAAAAAATCCGTCGAAAGGACATGCAAAAACCGTCGGCGAAGTCATCGTTAAGAAGCCCAAAGGTAGACGACTTTCTTACGGTTGAAAAACGATGCAATTTAATTTATAGATATACATACTGAAATTAATTATCATGTAAATACAGAAGACAAATGATTTTTGATACTACCTGTCAAGATCCATCATAGTCCTATATATATATATATATTAACAAATGAACAAATCACATTTTATCTATAAATTTAATGAAAATGGCTTTTAATTAAATGAAATCAACAGTAGGAACAAGCTTGCCAAACACAAACTTGTTCTCCGAAGGTGTCAAATTCAAATCTAGGTACAAAATCCGCCTCTTGTTCGGTAAATTCCTCTTCGTGACAAGTCGTGATGGAGAAAGCGGTAAGAAGGTTGGATGTGTCTGATATTGATCAGGAACATTATTGGTAGCTCTGTGCCTCCTCATATGGCCTCCAAGAGCTTGCCCTATTGGAAATTCCAGGCCACATATGGAACACTCGTGGGTTTTCTGTTTTGGTGGAGATGATGGTGCGTGTGTCTGTACGATCACATGATCATCATCCCCGACTCCTCCTCCTCCGGCCATCATCACCATGATCCTCGGTTTCTTGTGGCTTGCACGGTGTCCGCCTAGTGCCTGGAACGATGGGAATTGCCTGTCACATGTTTTACACGTGAATACGCGGTGATTACTCGTCGAGTCTTGTCCGGATAATAACATCAAACAGTTGGCCATGATAGTTCTGTGGTTATTGTTGTTATCGTTGTTCTCTCCCTCTCTCTTGATCCTCTTCATCATGGAATAAAAACAATTGATTGTTATCTTCTATTCTGTTCTTTGAGTAAGGAGAAAAGGAGGTTATATATATACACACACATGTTTTCGTTGGTAGTTTGTTAGTTTAACTTATGTTAAATGTTGACTTTTTGCAAAGAGGAAACCACCTAAACTGGGGCATTCAAGTCAAATAACTGCAGCGTTACTAGTCTTCGTGTTTGTTCAAAACTGTTTGTTATAGTAAATATAAAAAAATCATTAATTTCTGTTGAATAACATATTTCTACCTATTTATTTATTTTTATACTGATATTCCAAGCTTACACCGAGATCTGGTCTTTCATACTGCCGCTTGAAACCCTCAATATTTAATTGTTCCACCAGCGTACCCCGGAGAGCTAGAGTCTCTTCTATAATCATAGATTAAAGAGTCATAAACTGTTGAAAATTCTTGTCCTCAGATGGACTTTAACTCGGTCTCCTACTTGAAGTGGAAGACCCTGGCCAGTGAACCAAGATCACTGGTTAAAACTGTGTTGGGTAAAAAAATTTAAGTGATTGATTCCACTGTACTGCGGCCCCATACTCCAGAAATTCCCACTCCGGCCTGGCTCTATGGGTTAATACCGATTGGCCCTACGCGTATGGAGAATTTTTTGGAGAAATTTAATACCACTATTTGTTAGTAAAAGAACTTGAACACGAAACCTCAGCCAACAATGTCCGAGTCCTTTACCACAGGGACAATGGCTCTGGACATTTCTAGCTATTTATTACTTCTTCACTACGCCGAAAATTTGGCATATCTAAAATGGCATGGATTTTAATATAAATTATATTTAAAATTGGTAAGAGAAAATTGTATGGTAGAGTCAGCCCAACAACTGAGTTGTGGCAACTATTTGTGGCGCGATCTATTACTAGAAAAAAGAATGTGGCAACTATTTTGTAGACGGTTCGTGGACCGAGATAATGTTATTCAATATTTTTGTAAAATAAAAATTATACTTATATATACTATTTAACCACTTTGGTAGAGAAATACATTGAATGTTGCATGCAAACGTGTGAATTCTACTATTTTGTAATGCGATAGGAGTTCCGATTTTGTGTATTTTTTGAGTTTGTGTTGATACTTTGAATTGTGCTAGCTGGAGTGACGGAGGTTTCTATCGATTGCTATAATCACCAATTCGATTAAAGTATTTTATTGTATTAATAAAAATAATACAATTGGTACCGAGGAGTACTCGGTCCCAACATATAAGTACTCGACCGAGTACTTACACTGCTGGACCGAGTTCTCCTCGGCACCCGAAAAAAAAAATGGGGTTTAGCCGACGACTTAGCCTTGAGGAAGAAGTCGATAAAGTCGACCACTCCCGGTTCGGTGAAAGATGCTTTGAACAATGCTATGTCGGTAAGTTATTAAATATTTAATAAGTGTTTTTCAATCAACACGTAGTTCTTCAAAATGCAATATGTGATGTTTTTACATTATTGCGTATTTATGTTGTTCATAGGTGTGGTTTCATTCCCGACTCTCTACTATGCACTTGGTGTGACGAGGTGCAGTCTATCAAGTAAGTCATTTTAATTTATTTTGTATCTACATTATTTGCGTAATTTTTTTTCTTAAGAATAATATATGTTGTACAACGTGTGTTGTAGGTACAAATCTTGGAAAAATGAGATGCACATGTTCTGGACAGCCTGGGGTGATACCCGAGAGGCTACCCCGGAAGAATTCAAGTTCCGGGAGTACGAGTGGAAGTGGCTACGCGCCCATTTTTGCGACCCAGGGTTCATGGTATGAAATTATCTTTAATATGTAATTTTTTAATTATCTGTAAAATATTGTAATTCTTGCAATATTTTTTTGAAGGCGACTAGCTCGATCAACACGAACAATCGTGCTGGTCTAACTGACCAGCACAGTTTGGGTTCGCGGTTGTTAGCAAGAGTTTCGCACGAGGCCACTTGTTCTGATTCGGTGGACAATGCATTTGTCTACGTGAATCAGAAAGCATATCTGAACCGTCCCGAAAAGCATGTAAGTCTTTTTTTATTTTATATTGGTAATAAACTAAATGCCTATGTATCATACTTTTATTGATATTGAAATATTTATTTTCATATAACTTAGGAGCGTGTGGGGGAGGAGTCTCAGAGAATGCTTGTTGAGATTGCTCGGAGCAGTATCCGGACTTAGCGGATACCGACCTCGATTCCGCCATTGGACAGATCGATCAGGGCCGATCCTTATGTTCGCTAGGGTGTGGGGTACCGTCTACCCTCCTAGAGGTAGTCGGTACCGCACTAAGATGATGGGAGCCGAGGGTCACAGCCTATTGAGAGATACCCCCGGCTTTCGGTGCCCTCGTGGACGGGATGCACGGAATGCCTATCTCGAGGAGCAGTTAAGGGCGGAGAGGGAGCTCCGAGCTGAGATTGAAAGGAGGACTCAGACGCGGTTACGTGAGAGCGAGCAGAGGACTGAGACGCGGTTTCCCATCTTCACAGCCTCATGACGAGGATATAGGGGATGGTGGTAATCCTTCTACTTCTATATTTGGACATTTAGATGATTTTGGTAGTGGATTGTAAAATATTTTTATTATGTTGATGTTGATCTTATTATGTATATGCAGTGGCAACTTTGTATTGTTTTGTGTTGTTATGTATTATGATTTTGGTGCAATTGGCATGAGTTGTGTATTGTGTTGTTGTGGATACTGAAATTACAGGTTACGAAATACAGGTTTGGGGACTTCCAAATTCTGTGTTTTATTTTTTTTTAAAATGGGTTTAGCCGACGACTTGAAGTCGACGGCTAAAGATTAAAGGTTTAGCCGAAGGACAGAGGTCGTCGGCTAAATCTTGGCCGACAAATATCGGCCGATGGTTTTTTAGCCGACGACTGAGAGGATTAGCCGATGACATCGATCTATAGATGACGACTTAAAGTCGTCGGCTAAACCCCCGATGTTGGTAGTGAAAAGGATTGCTACGAAAGATAGGATTATGCGCTACAACTCTGAAATTGATCCAGTTTGTATATTATGTGGTGAGGAAAATGAGAGCATGGATCATCTTTTTTCCAATGCTTGTTCACTAGGCAGATTCTGCGCGTAATTACTACCTGGGATGGTGTCAAATCCCAGCCAACGCATTGTAATACCCGGTTGTAATTCATTCATTTTCATTCAGTAATTATCAATCTGTAATTGTCACTCAGTAATTTTCACTCATTAATAATCACTCATCATTCATGATTCATTCATTTGCGTTCACTGTTGGCATGTTGTAACCGTATATCAGTTACCGATCGTTATTTCATCTCCGTTTATAGATCGAGACGGGAGTATTAGCATTTTCATCGTGATTGGTAGTCTTGTACTGGGAGTATCATCTTTGGCATGTGTTGGACTTGTTCACTTTCACATTCGTATGATATGTCGGACCATTCATCGGTCGTAGCGAGGAATCGGAATTATTGAATTTTTCACCTTGTCCAGCATTGAGTTACGGCCGTAAGGATTGTAGGTTACGGCCGTAACAAGGGTTCGTTGATGTCAGGCCATTTTGGACGAATGGGACTTACCGCCGTAAGGTTTCGGAATACGGCCGTAAGTTGAGCAGGTACGGCCGTAAGGCTTGGCCGGTTACGGCCGTACGTGTCCAGCAGGCAGCCTAGGCATTTTTGGCCGAAGGCGAGTTACGGTCGTAAGAAGGTAGGATACAGCCGTAAGTGGTTTTCGTAAATTTCAGGTTTTGTCGGACAAGGGGGACTTACGGCCATAAGGCTTGCAGCATACGGCCGTAAGACGAGGAAGGTACGGCCGTAAGGCTTGGCCGGATACGGCCGTACGTTACAGGCAGGGTGCCTGGTCATTTTTGACGAAGGGGGCTTACGCCCGTATGTGTGGCCGGATACGGCCATATCATCCGAGTTACGTCCGTAAGGTGTGCGGGTACGGCCATATGGGTGTCGGTAGATGTTTTAGACGAGGGCGAGTTACGCCCGTAAGTCAGGAGCGGATACGGCCGTAAGTCTGTCGGCAGGCATTTGGACGAAGCCGAGTTACGGCCGTACGAGTTGGCGGTTACGGCCGTAAGGCCGTTGACCTGGAATGTTACGGCCGTAAGAAGGCCGAGTTACGGCCGTAACTTCCGGCAGTATATAGGGACTTGGTCGGGACTTTTTCTTCATTTTTATCCTTTTCTTCACTTTGTTCCGAGAGAGAGACTTGAGGGAGGGATTTTTCCATCATTAATCACTTGAGTGTTAGATTTTCATCATCTTCATTCATTTGGGAAGCATGGATACTCGATTTAACTCGTGTTCATCGAATCGAAGTGGTTGGATCTTCTTGAGGTAATTTCTTCAACATCTTGGATTTCGATTTTGTGTTGAGATATGATGTTTTGGACGTTATAATCATGTTATATGAAGGGATATGTATATGATTATGAGTTTGTATAAAGATTCATTGGATTATTGAGGGATTATTCAAGAACACTTTGAACATTGAGTTGGAATTGGGGGTTTTCGATTAATTGTCGTTATAATCACGTTTTTGGATATTCATTTTGGATTATTGATCATTTGGAGGATGTTTTGTTGGTTTGAAACACTTCTTGGGGGATTTGATAATGGCATATTAAGATTTGATTGTAAACAATCGGAGTTTGTCCACAACGTATTCGATATAATGCCTCAATGAACTTGGTTTAGTCGTTTTGACGCCTTGAGTTCGTCATAATCGTGTTGATTCGTTTATTGAGTGGATTGTTGGTAATTGTGTTATTCAAGGTTGTTCGAGCGACCGACACTTCATTTAGGACGTTTGTTCGTGGAAGGACATTCTTCATCGGTATTGAGTAAGTTAATTCTTACTCGGTTAAAAGGATATTCATTCCTTTTGTTGTTGTTCATTCATGATCATAACTAGGGATGGCAATGGGGCGGGTCGGGGCCGGGTATTGCCTACCTGCACCGGATCCGCTGCTAAAATCGGCCCCTGACCCGCCCTGCACTCCGCCAATTTTTTTGAGTCCGCCCCACTCCGCCCGCTCGGTTACAGGTACCCGATGGTACCGCGGATTAATTTTTTTCTCGAATTAATATTATATATATAATATATATTACTAATTTAAATTTATTACTAATTTAATATATATAAAATATATTACTAATTTAATTACTAATATATATTTAATTTATTAAGTATTAATATTGTATATTATATATATATAATATTACTAATTTAAATTTATTACTAATTTAATATATATATATATAATATATTACTAATTTAATTGCTAATATATATATATTTAATTTATTAAGTATTAATATTATATATATATATATATTTATATATATCGGGGCGGGTTCGGGGTGGGTACCCCATGCCCCGGAACCGAACCGGACCCGAATTTATTTTTCTCTACCCGCCCCAGACCCGGACCCGGACCCGAATTTTGTTACCCGAATTGGACCCATTCGGATAAAAACCCGCGGGTACCCGAACCCGTGATTTTTTTTGCCATCCCTAATCATAACTCATTCATCATTGTATTAACCGTATCAATACTTGTCATTGTCAATTAATCACTTCAGTCACAAGGAACGATGGTTCCAACCATTTCATTGAGCTGTCATTCATTTCACTATCATTTTATCTCAGTGAGTCATTATTCATTTTCGATGTCACATTTGTTATATCGTGGCATTTCGGGTCATACTGGCGTGCCGGTTGGTATGTGTAGGATTTTCATGTCGGGCACATCTAAGTCGTGTGTTGGTTGTTGGCCTCACATTGGACTGTGCACACGAGTCGATTGCTTCATGAGACTGATTAGGTACAAGACCACACGTGTATTCGATCGATACTCGTTGGTGGCTTGTGCACGGACACATTTCTATCCCGGGCGTAGTGTGGCGCCACCCTTTGAGCCGTACTGTTAGTTGATTCATACAGCATGTTTGATTGCGTATGTTTTCAACAAGATTAGATTATAATCTAACCGATTCATTTTTGATCGAACTTGTGGTTTACACAACATATGCATGATTGTGTTTATTCAACTCTTGAGGATTGTTGTTCTGTGTAACTGACCCCGTTTGGGGATATTGTTTTTCAGGTCATGGCAAGGCAAAGGCACGGGGAGAGCACGTTGACGGCGAGGAGTCCCAATGATACTAGAAGGGGGCCCCAGTCTTTTCAGTCATTTATGTTTCCTTCATTTATTCCGCTGCAGACATTCCGTTTGAATACTCATTTCACTCAATGTTGTATATTTTATCTCCATATAAAATATAGATGTATTTTGTATTATCCTGGATGTGTTGTATGAAACTCCTCATCGGAGTAATTATTGTTGTAATGTGGTTCGGTACTACATTTACCCTGTGTAATTCATTCATTTTCATTCGCCTAGTGGTTCCCAGTCGGGGGTCCACGGCACTATAATGTCCGCCTAGTTTGGGGTGTTACAGAGTTGGTATCGGAGCGTGGTTTTGAATACTACCTTCCGAGTCATGTCTCATTTTAAATCATCGTCATCGGACTAGTATCATTGGACTTTCGCGTCACGTGTGACCTGTGAAAATGTCGAGCCAATCAGACCAAGAACTGTAAGATTTCTATAGCCATGGTATAATTTCTAGCAATAATCATTCATTCATAATTCATCAGTTAACAATCTTCAATCATCATTTTCATTTTGACCAGGACGGTCATGTTAACTCATTAATCACTCAATTCATTTCATTACTCGGTTGTTGATCTGGAAGATCATATCATTAATCTTGTTAACTTGTTCAAGATAATCATTTCAATAATTTCATCAGATAATCATGTCACCTCAGTTAATCATTCATGTAATCACTGTGTTATAGCGTGTATGCTCATTTTCATCATCTCATGTCATAATCATAACGTGATATTCATGCGGGGAATATAATCATCATGTGACTTTCCTACTTCAGTATGGAGAGAGCAAGAAGAGGACGCGGAGGACGAGGCCGTGGTGTGGGCCGAATCCCGAGAGCTCGTGTGAATACACGTGCGAACGCAAGGAATAATGCTAATTCATCGAGCAGCGATGCTGCCACTCATTCACCTGGACGTGATCATTCACTATCGGGGAGTCGTACCCGGGACACGGCTCAGTCAGAAGGTGTTCGGGTTGACCCACTCGCTTTTATGAAGGGCATGATGGCCCAAATGACGCAGATGGCACAACTAATGGAGACGATGCATAACTCCACTACTCAAAATCAACAGGCTCCTCCGCCGCCACCTCAGAGGCAAGAGAGGAACGTGAGCAGTATCATCGGCGACATCTCTCGCCAAAGGCCACCTACTTTTGAAGGCTCATCTGAGCCGGCGGATATTGTTCATTGGCTCGAACATTTCAAGAAATTATTCGCTATGGTAGAGTGTCCCGAAGGACACAAGGTCTCAGTTGCGGCTTACTATCTTGGTAAGAGCGCTCATTCATGGTGGTTGTCGTTGAATCCCACCGAAGGATCATGTACTTGGGATCAGTTCAAAACTCTCATGATGGAGAGGTATTATCCAGCCCCACTCAGGGAGGCTAAATTGTCGGAATTACTCACTCCCGACCACTCAGCGGACGACGATGTTCTTGTCATCGCCGAAAAATTTCAGGAACTTCTTCCGTTCGCCTCATCTATCATTCACTCTGAGGCGGGCAAGATCAAGTATTTCAGCAACAGGCTGAAACCTCATATGCGGCTATAGTTGCTTAATCATAATTGCACCACCCTGGCCGAATTCATCGAGAAAGCTCTTACTTACGAGCTTACTGCTAAGGAGATTGCTAAGCAACAACCTTCATCTGCTGGCAAGAAGTCTAAGAATCGTAATCAGTCTGACGGCAGTCAGGCCACTTTCAAGAAACCACGTGCGGGCTCTACCTTTTCTGAGCAACCTCCTATGGCGCCTAAACCCGTGGGATCTCAGTCACGAGCAGCCAGTTCGGCTATCACCTGTTTCAACTGTGAAGAACAGGGTCATTTCAGCACCAAATGTCCGAAACAGACTGTCACATGCCATAACTGTGGAATTGCTGGGCATAGGGCCCGTTTTTGCCGAAGGGACTCTAAACCCACTTCGGCGTCATCTCAGACCCCAGGACATTCAGAGGTGCAGAATCAGTCCACTCAGTCAGCGTCGTTTAAGACGACAGGAGCTAACAAAGGCGGAGCCAAGAGCTATCAGACGGGAGTGTCTGGTTCGGGGGCCGGCAAGCCCCGAATTTACGAGATGAAGAAGACCGACGATCCAGAGGCCCGAATGATCTCAGGTACACTCGATATTCTATCTCAACCTGTGTGTACCCTTTTCGATATTGGTGCATCGCATTCATTCATTTTCGAGTCATGTTTGAGTAGACTATGTCTGGGTAGTGCTACTAGTTGTGAGCCTTATGTCATTGGTCTACCTGATGGTAGACGAATTATCGGGAATCGTGAGATTCAGAATTGTCCGATTCAGCTTCAGGGTCGTGTATGGCCAGCGGACCTAATCGTAGTAGATTTGCCGAGAGATGACGTCATCTTGGGTATTGATTGGATGGATCGTCATGATGCCATCATTAGTGTCCGTAAGCGTATGGTCACTATCATTTCAGACGATGGGATCGAATGTGTGTTTCAGGGAGGTAATCCCAACTGTTCTAGAAGAGTTATTAATTTGATGAAAGCAGTAAGATTACTCAATCAGGGGTGTATTGGTTATTGGTGCTATATGACCAAGACCGAGAAACCATCAGTAATGTTGACAGATATTCCGGTCGTGAGAGATTATGCCGATGTATTTCCAGACGAATTACCTAGTTTGCCTCCATAGAGAGATGTGGAATTCACGATTGAGTTGGATCCCGGTACGTCCCCGATATCAAAGGCACCGTACCGGATGGCCCCGACCGAAATGCAGGAGTTGAAGAATCAACTTGAGGAATTGTTCGAGAAAGGTTATATCCGTCCCAGTGCGTCCCCGTGGGGAGCACCAGTGTTGTTTGTCAAGAAGAAGGATGGTTCGTTCCGCTTGTGTATTGATTACCGGAAATTGAATCGGGTGACGATCAAGAATAAGTATCCTTTACCTTGTATCGATGATCTTTTGGATCAACTTCAGGGAGCTTCAGTATTTTCCAAGATCAACTTAAGATCTGGATATCATCAGTTGCGGATTCGAGAGTTGGATATCGCGAGGACGGCGTTTCGAACACACTATGGTCATTATGAGTTCGTAGTTATGTCGTTCGGGCTAACTAATGCACCTGCAGTATTCATGGAGTTAATGAATCGGGTTTTCATCGACTTTTTGGATCAGTTTGTTGTTGTCTTCATCGATGACATTTTGATTTATTCTCGTAACCGAGAGGAACACGAGGTTCACCTTCATCAGGTTCTCGACGTGTTGAGACGAGAGCAACTTTATGGGAAGTTTTCCAAATGTGAGTTCTGGATGTCCGAAGTGACTTTTCTCGGGCATGTAATTTCATCAGATGGAGTGCGAGTTGATCCTCATAAGACGGAGGCTATCCAAGATTGGTTACCTCCAAAGAATGTTAAGGAAATCCGAAGCTTTCTCGGATTAGCCGGTTATTATCGGCGGTTTGTGGAAGGATTTTTCAAAATTGCTCAACCACTGACGAACCTTTTGCGAAAGGATAAGAAATATACGTGGTCCGACGCGTGTCAACGGAGTTTTGAGGAACTCAAGAGCCGGTTAATGTCAGCACCTGTACTTTCCTTGCCGCAAGGGACGGAAGGATTTGTGGTTTATAGTGATGCGTCCGGACAGGGTCTCGGATGTGTGCTCATGCAGAATGGGAAGGTCATTGCCTATGCTTCACGGCAATTGCGACCTTACGAAGTTAATTATCCGACTCACGACCTGGAGCTAGCAGCCATGGTGTTCGCTTTGAAAATCTGGCGTCATTATCTTTATGGCGTTACTTATCAGATATTCACCGATCATAAGAGTTTAAAGTATATATTTACTCAGAAGGAGTTAAAAATGCGACAGAGGCGGTGGTTGGAACTAATCAAAGATTATGATATCGAGATCCTTTACCACCCGGGCAAGGCGAACGTTGTCGCCGACGCCTTGAGTCGTAAGTCCGTTCAGGAGCAGATGCTTGCTCGTTTAACGGTTCAGAAGGAGCTTCAGCAGAAATTCCTTAGACCCGAGATTGAGGTCCGCCGGCGAGTTCGGGGGACTTTGTATGTTAGAGATTTCATCGTCACTTGAGGAGGAAATCAGGGAGAATCAGGGTTCAGACCCAGCATTGTTGCGCATCCGTGAGGATGTGGCTCAGGGGAAAGCCCCTGGATTCGTGGTCCACGAGAATGGACTTTTGAGATTTAAGAATCGGTTGTGCGTACCGGCCAATGACGAGTTGAAAAACTCAATTTTGAGAAAAGCTCATGCTACCCCTTATTCTGTTCATCCGGGGTCTAGCAAGATGTACAAGGACTTGAAACAAAATTACTGGTGGAGTAATATGAAGCGAGAAGTCGCAGAATTTGTTTCGAGATGCTTAACCTGTCAACAAATCAAGATTGAACATCAGCGACCGGCGGGTATGCTGAAACCTCTCCCTATTCCAGAATGGAAGTGGGAAGACATTTCTATGGATTTCATCACGAGTTTGCCGACGAGTCGTCGTGGCATGAATACGATCTGGGTGATTGTGGACCGCTTAACTAAATCAGCTCATTTCCTTGAGATTAAGGATACGTGGGGTCCCGAGAGACTTGCCCAGCTGTTCATCAAAGAGATAGTGAGACTGCACGGTACTCCTAAAAGTATCGTTTCCGATCGTGATGGACGGTTTGTGTCTCATTTTTGGAAATCAGTTCATCGTGCTATGGGAACTCAGCTTAATCTATGTACCGCTTTTCATCCTCAGTCCGACGGGCAATCAGAGAGGACTATTCAGACATTAGAGGACATGTTGAGGGCATGTGTCCTCGATTGGAAAGACGATTGGGAAGCCCAACTACCATTGATCGAGTTCACGTATAATAATAGTTGGCATGCTTCAATTAAGATGGCACCTTACGAGGCCTTGTACGGTCGTCGTTGCCGATCTCCTTTGTGTTGGGACGACTTATCAGAATCAATCGGCACGGAGCCCGATATGCTTCTAGCCGCCTGTGAGAAGGTAGCTTTGATCAGGAGTCGTTTGTTGACCGCTCAGAGTCGACAGAAATCTTATGCAGACAATCGTCGTCGACCACTAGAGTTCGAGACAGGTGACCACGTTTTGGTCAAGGTATCCACGAGTCGAGGTATTTTCCGTTTCGGAAAACGGGGAAATTTGAGTCCGAGATTCATTGGACCGTTTGAGATTTTGGATCGAGTAGGCGAGTTAGCTTATCGATTGGCTTTAGCTCCGGCATTGAGCCGAATTCATAATGTGTTTCACGTCTCGCAATTGCGGAAGTATGTTGCTGACCTGAGTCACATACTTCAGTTCGACTAAATCGAGATCGCGGATGATCATTCGTACGAGGAGCGTCCTGTACGAGTTTTAGAGCGGCGAATCAAACAGTTGAGGAACAAGACGATCCCTTTGGTCAAGATTCAATGGTCTAGACACGGAGTCGAAGAGGCCACTTGGGAAACCGAGAAGAGTATGCGGGAGAGTTATCCCGAGTTGTTTGACCCTTAGTTTCGGGGACGAAACTCTTTTTAAGGGGGGGAGTATGTAATACCCGGTTGTAATTCATTCATTTTCATTCAGTAATTATCAGTCTGTAATTGTCACTCAGTAATTTTCACTCATTAATAATCACTCATCATTCATGGTTCATTCATTTGTGTTCACTGTTGGTATGTTGTAACCGTATATCAGTTACCGATCGTCATTTCATCTCTGTTTATAGATCGAGACGGGAGTATTAGCATTTTCATCGTGATTGGTAGTCTTGTACTAGGAGTATCATCTTTGGCATGTGTTGGACTTGTTCACTTTCACATTCGTATGATATGTCGGACCATTCATCGGTCGTAGCGAGGAATCGGAATTATCGAATTTTTCACCTTGTCCAGCATTGAGTTACGGCCGTAAGGATTGTAGGTTACGGCCGTAACAAGGGTTGGTTGATGTCAGGCCATTTTGGACGAACGGGACTTACGGCCGTAAGGTTTCGGAATACGGCCGTAAGTTGAGCAGGTACGGCCGTAAGGCTTGGCCGGTTACGGCCGTACGTGTCCAGCAGGCTGCCCAGGCATTTTTGGCCGAAGGCGAGTTACGGTCGTAAGAAGATAGGATACGGCCGTAAGTGGTTTTCGTAAATTTCAGGTTTTGTCGGACAAGGGGGACTTACGGCCGTAAGGCTTGCAGCATACGGCCGTAAGACGAGGAAGGTACGGCCGTAAGGCTTGGCCGGATACGGTCGTACGTTACAAGCAGGGTGCCTGGTCATTTTTGACGAAGGGGGCTTACGCCCGTATGTGTGGCCGGATACGGCCGTATCATCCGAGTTACGCCCGTAAGGTGTGCGGGTATGGCCGTAAGGGTGTCGGCAGATGTTTTAGACGAGGGCGAGTTACGCCCGTAAGTCAGGAGCGGATACGGCCGTAAGTCTGTCGGCAGGCATTTGGACGAAGCCGAGTTACGGCCGTATGAGTTGGCGGTTACGGCCGTAAAGCCGTTGACCTGGAATGTTACGGCCGTAAGAAGGCCGAGTTACGGTCGTAACTTCCGGCAGTATATAGGGACTTGGCCGGGACTTTTTCTTCATTTTTATGCTTTTCTTCACTTTGTTCGAGAGAGAGACTTGAGAGAGGGATTTTTCCATCATTAATCACTTGAGTGTTAGATTTTCATCATCTTCATTCATTTCGGAAGCTTGGATACTCGATTTAACTCGTGTTCATCGGATCTAAGTGGTTGGATCTTCTTGAGGTAATTTCTTCAACATCTTGGATTTCGATTTTGTGTTGAGATATGATGTTTTGGACGTTATAATCATGTTATATGAAGGGATATGTATATGATTATGAGTTTGTATAAAGACTCATTGGATTATTGAGGGATTATTCAAGAACACTTTGAACATCGAGTTGGAATTGGGGGTTTTCGATTAATTATCGTTATAATCACGTTTTTGGATATTCATTTTGGATTATTGATCATTTGGAGGATGTTTTGTTGGTTTGAAACACTTCTTGGGGGATTTGATAATGGCATATTGAGATTTGATTGTAAACAATCGGAGTTTGTCCACAATGTATTCGATATAATGCCTCAATGAACTTGGTTTAGTCGTTTTGACGCCTTGAGTTCGTCATAATCGTGTTGATTCGTTTATTGAGCGGATTGTTGGTAATTGTGTTATTCAAGGTTGTTCGAGCGACCGACACTTCATTTAGGACGTTTGTTCGTGGAAGGACATTCTTCATCGGTATTGAGTAAGTTAATTCTTACTCGGTTAAAAGGATATTCATTCCTTTTGTTGTTGTTTATTCATGATCATAACTCATTCATCATTGTATTAACCGTATCAATACTTGTCATTGTCAATTAATCACTTCAGTCACAAGGAACGACGGTTCCAACCATTTCATTGAGCTATCATTCATTTCACTATCATTTTATCTCAGTGAGTCATTATTCATTTTCGATGTCACATTTGTTATATCGTGGCATTCCGGGTCATACTGGCGTGCCGGTTGGTATGTGTAGGATTTTCATGTCGGGCACATCTAAGTCGTGTGTTGGTTGTTGGCCTCACATTGGACTGTGCACACGAGTCGATTGCTTCGTGAGACTGATTAGGTACAAGACCACACATGTATTCGATCGATACTCGTTGGTGGCTTGTGCACGGACACATTTCCATCCCGGGCGTAGTGTGGCGCCACCCTTTGAGCCGTACTGTTAGTTGATTCATACATCATGTTTGATTGCATATGTTTTCAGCAAGATTAGGTTATAATCTAACCGATTCATTTTTGATCGAACTTGTGGTTTACACAACATATGCATGATTGTGTTTATTCAACTCTTGAGGATTGTTGTTCTGTGTAACTGACCCCGTTTGGGGATATTGTTTTTCAGGTCATGGCAAGGCAAAGGCACGGGGAGAGCACGTTGACGGCGAGGAGTCCCAATGATACTAGAAGGGGGCCCCAGTCTTTTCAGTCATTTATGTTTCCTTCATTTATTCCGCTGCAGACATTCCGTTTGAATACTCATTTCACTCAATGTTGTATATTTTATCTCCATATAAAATATACATGTATTCTGTATTATCCTAGATGTGTTGTATGAAACTCCTCATCGGAGTAATTATTGTTGTAATGTGGTTCGGTACTACATTTACCCTGTGTAATTCATTCATTTTCATTCGCCTAGTGAGTCCCAGTCGGGGGTCCACGGCACTGTAATGTCCGCCTAGTTTGGGGTGTTACACGCATGAGAGCAGAATGTGCCAATTCTGAGTCGACTTTTGAGAGGAAAGCCCCCAATGAGAAGATTGATGAAAGTGTTGATCACGGAAATGATATATACAGTCTGGATGGAGCGTAATTCCGGGATTTCCAGAATACTTGCACCACAGCTGCTGTGTTGCTACAGACGATTGTTCATGCGGCTTTTGTGGGGTGTATGTTTATCCCAAAAATGAGGCCTTTTGTAGTACCTTTGATGATCATCTCATAATTAGATAGAGCATTATGTTGATTTGTGTCATGTAAGTAGATGTGAGGCAAGGAGCCATATTGGTTACTCCTTTGTTTTTTGTAATGAGGCGATGTACATAACTGTTATCACTTGGAATAAAAAAAGCTACTTTTGTTCCAAAAAAAGTTATATTCCAATTAATATTTAATTCGAGCTAATTTGGTGAAATGAGCAAATGTATAATATATAAAAGAATAAAATATACAAACTTAAGATAGAGAAACTCATATTTATATTGTCCGCATGGGCAGCTCAACTGGTTCTTGGGTGGCAGATTGCTACAAGGACGCAGGTTCGAGTCCTGGCAGCCGCAGTGTGGGAGTTTTATCCCTCCAATGTGGGGGATAGCTCTTTGTGGGCACCAGGCACTGTTCCTCCCACCTAGTGGACCGTTGAGTCACTATGATTTAATTCCTCCACCAATCTCTGTCGGGCCGGGGTGGGGCCCTAGGGGCGAGGGATTTCGCCTTTGCTACGAGAAACTCATATTTATGAATCCCGTTCATCAACTTCTAGAAGGACCATTGTAAAATAAATATATTTTCTAGAATGTAGAATATAAATTTTCATGTTCTCATCAGTATCGAGAAAAAATACTTAGGTTTAATTTACTATTGATGTGACTTAGAAAAAAATATTATAGTTATAATATGAAAATAATCAATTAATTTAATTCATAAATTTTGAAAAATGAAATTGATTTTCTTCATCTATCAAATACTATCAAATTTAAAAAATCATTGCAAAAATAATTACTTTTTAAGTTGAGCTATACTAAAGAAGCCTTGATTCCGGAAGTCTGAATATAAATAGATAATGGTGGGTCTGCGTTTAGAACAAAACCAACTAGATATTAGTGGTCGGCGTATAGGGTAAAACCTTTCCTTACCTCACAGGAAAATTCTCGCGGATCAAAAATCGGGAGGTATGTTCCGCACCTCAAAAGCACCTATCAAGATGCTCATCTTGCTATATATGGAAAAATGATTCTCCCTCCTTCCTAATTTAAGTGGGATGTTTTCATTTTTCCAACTATTAAGGATTGTATATTTAGTACATGATTTTTCAATTTTACCCTTGACATATTACCCACTCATTCCCCCTTAAAAAGGATAGATTTCACTTTTTTCAGAAGAAATCATCAAAAAGTTTTGTAGTTTATTCTCATTGATTATTTTATAAACTACAAAATTCTTGGTTGAAGAATAAATTTGACCTCTTACCTTATGATTCTCACGGAATTAATATTTTTTAAAATAAAAAAATCCTCTAGTTTTTCTAAGTTAAATAATCAATGAAAATATGTAATCATAATAATCTAGTATAAATTTTCAAATAAATATGGGTAATGTTTGTAGTTCCATAAAATATTTCATGTGACTGAATTGTAAAATTATATTTTTGTAGTTCTATAAAATTAAATTGTAAAGTAAGGATAATTTAGGTATAAAGACGAATAATATCCAAATGAAAACTCATTTTAGAAAATGAAAAAAAGTGGAACCTCCTACGTACATTCGAAATGATAGAGTATAAATTTATACAGATTGAGAGTGTTTAAATATATATCATACTAAATGTAGCCAGATGAGCATATGTTAGGTATGTGCATATGAGGTGGGTGAAACCTCCCATCAAAGACCCCTTAAACCGATTTCGATTTAGCTCCTAGATCAAACATCAACGACCCGCCGGAATATTGAAGCCACTTCCAATTCCTGAATGGAAGTGGAAAGATATATCGATGGACTTTATCACTAATATGCCGAAGACCAGAACAGGGATGAACATGATTT
Source organism: Orobanche coerulescens (assembly GCA_033398695.1). NCBI lineage: Eukaryota > Viridiplantae > Streptophyta > Magnoliopsida > Lamiales > Orobanchaceae > Orobanche > Orobanche coerulescens. The sequence continues at coordinate 124,863,305 of CM065812.1, read as the reverse complement.
GGGTGATAGTTGATCGCCTAACCAAGTCAGCTCATTTTCTGGGTATTAAGGACACTTGGGGACCAGAGAGGTTGGCACGAGTGTTTATTGTGGAGATAGTCCGATTGCATGGTACACCGAAGACCATTATCTCTGATCGAGATGATTGCTTCGTGTCACATTTTTGGAAAGCGGTTCATAGAGCCTTGGGAACCGAGCTGAACTTTAGCATAGCTTATCATCCTCAAACTGATAGACAGTCCGAGAGGACTATTCAAATAGTAGAAGACATGCTGAGAGCTTGTGCCCTAGATTGGTCGACTGAGTGGGAAGTTCATCTACCGTTGATTGAATTCACTTACAACAATAGTTGGCATGCTTCTATTAAGATGACACCTTTTGAAGCATTATATGGGAGGAGATGTAGATCACCCCTGTGTTGGGATGATTCATCAGACTTGATCGGGATGGAACCGGAGTTGATAGTACAGACTCAAGAGAAGGTAGTTTTGATTCGTGAAAGGTTGTTGACTGCCCAGAGTCGGCAGAAATCTTATGCAGACATGCGCCGTCGCCCGTTGGAATTTGGAATTGGGGACCATGTGCTTTTAAAGGTTTCTCCTACTCGGGGAATTTTTTGTTTTGGGAGGAAAGGAAAGTTGAGTCCGAGATATATCGGACCATACAAGATTCTTGAGAGAGTTGGGGAGTTGGCGTACAGTTTGGCCTTACCACCATCGCTGAGTCATGTTCATAATGTGTTTCACGTGTCTCAGTTACGAAAGTACATCAGAGATCCCAGTCATGTAATTGATTTCAGCGAGATCGAAGTCGCGAAGGATTGCACGTTCGAAGAGAAACCAATCAAGATACTCGAGAGTCAAGTCAAACAATTGAGGAATAAACCAATCACTTTGGTTAAATCTGTAACACGCCCAAATCCTATTGGATTATTATAGTGTCGTGGACCCCACACCAGTAGATCCACCAGGCGGAAACGACTAAAATACATCAAACTAACCAACAAGGGAAATCATCGTCCCTACTATGATATCCGACACAATATTCCGATGAGGAATTTCAATGACAATGATGGGCCTACATGGCCAAAATAAAAATGCAACAACATCCAAGAGCATCTGCTCGGAGGATACATAATGACAATGACTGACAAACTGGAGAATACTCCAACTGACTGACCAACATGAACAACTCGGACTAGTATCGCTCGAATGCCTCACCGCCATCGTCATGCCCCTGTGTCTCAACTCTCTCCTCGCAAGCACCTAAAATATGAAAACATGTTCCGCCCCCACGGGGTCAGTCATCCAGATAATGAACATCAAATACATATATAACATGATATGCATCCAAAGGCAGAATGAAACGGTACAATGATAATAATATGATATGCTCACAAACCAAGGTAAGAACTGAGCATTCATGAAACACTATGCCCACGGCATACTATTAATACATGTTCAACAGGTTAGAACATAAGTGCCCAATGGCGAATCATAATTATAGAGCACCATAATGAATTACACAAACATGAACCAAATCAGAACTGAATTAAATATGAATCACAATGCCCGAAGGCTCCAACAAAAATACCAAGACATCACAAAGGCCCGAGAGCTACTCAGTCGAAGCTGTCAAATATCACAATCACCTGAAACCAAAACAGCCCGAAGCTGTATCAATGAGGGCCGAAGCCACGACATGAAGCCGTATCACAATGATGGACGAAGCCACGACACGAAGCCGTATCACAATAAGGGCCAAAGCCACGGCACGAAGCCGTATCACAATGAGGGCCGAAGCCACGGCACGAAGCTATATCACAATGAGGTCATCCAATGACCGTGACCTACTGAACTGTAGGTGTTGGGAACCCAACCGCGAAGGTTAAAGCCCCAAACTTACCCATAATAAGCACTACCCAAGACTAGCCTCCAAAACATAATTAATCACAAACGGCAACGATCCAAAGATTGCCGAATTCACAAGAATGATAGTGTGCTGCCTTGAGTCGGCCAACACGACGACAGTAACTCATGGATGGGCACCGTCCTTGACAGTCCCAATTCAATACCTCGATTGCCTTAGAATGGCCAACCGATAACAACAACGGATGATCCAATACCTCGATTACCTTAGAACGGCCAATCGATAACAATGATACAATGAATGACTCAATATCTCGATTGCCTTAGAACGGCCAATCGATAACAATGATACAATGAATGACTCAATATCTCGATTGCCTTTGAACGGCCAATCGAAAACAATGATACAACGAATGCCTCGGCACATTCAATCGGTTACAATGACGAAGATGAGAACGAATACGCCAATGCCTTCAATCGGCCAATACAACATGAATGACATAACGCCAACATTAATAACAATGATTACAACAATGTCTTAGATCGACATCAATATTAACAACAACAATCAATACATCGATACCGTGAACTGGCTATCGACAATAACATTAACAACGAGTATCCCAATGCCTTGAACTGGCCATTAATGAATAATAATAAACATTTGGCATAATTGTCGAAGAGTATCGTATCGAACGATCCCCTAATATCAATGAACTCATGAATAGACTAAGTCTCGGAATGATACAACACATTCATATAAATATATGATAACATTAATCTTATTGACTAGTATAAGTATAAAACTTGCCTCAAACCGAAGGCGAGAAAGTCCTTCCATGATCAACATCCTTAATGGAAATACCGACCGCTCGAACAACCTTGAATAACACAAGTACCAATAATTCGCTTAATATACGAATCAAGCATGATCACAACCAACTCAAAAGTCTATACAACACTACCCAAAACTCATTGGGGCATTTAAACAAACACGTTGTAAATAATCTCCCATTTTTTACAACTAATCCCAATTATACCGAAAACCAACCTCCAATGAGTGATTCAATCCAACAAAACATCATTAATACCATCAATAATCCAATAGGAATACTCCATTCGAGATTACGACAACATCTAGTCGAAACCCCCAAAATTCCAAAGTCAACACCCAAGGTGTTCTTGAACAAATCCCCAAATGTTCAAAAATACCGAAAATTACATCAATGAATCCGTAAGAACACAAGTATCTAAGGTAGATAATCGATATTCAACATATTCCAACATGATAGCAAGCTAACTCGAAGAGATCGGGAAGAAAACTCTCAAATCCCGAAATTCAAGATTCAATGAAAAGTTACCTTGATTAGGAGTGATGGAGCGGATTAAAAGTTGATTAATCTGAATTAGGAGATTGAAGATGATGCTAGATGATTGCAGCTCGGAATGATCTACGCGAATCGCCCAAAATCGCCCAGAATGGTTGAGAAATGAAGGAATGACGGAATGAAGAGTGAAGTGTCCTATTTATACAAATCCCAGCTTAGCACGCGCTATCTCCTGTGATTAGCGTGCGCTAGGGGATTCACCGGGTAGTCCAGTACCCACTGCCTGCATCGTTAGCGTGCGCTACATACTTGGTAGCGTGCGCTAATGCCTCCTTCTTAGCGTACGTTAACCTTATGTTAGCGTGCGCTACCTGATAGTTGATGTCCAGTATATTGGAATCCAGAACCCACTGTCATCCGCCTGCTCGCGTTAGCGTGCGCTACACCTGTAACTTAGCGTGCGCTACCAGAGCAATTAGTGTACGTTATTATCCATTTGTAGCATGCGCTATGAATTTCCAATTTCAGTCCAGTACCTACTGTACTGTCTGCCTCAATTGCGCTAGCGTGCGCTAATGCTGATGCATAGCGTGCGCTACTTATATTCCATTAGCGCGCGCTAACAGGAGTGCGTAGCGTGTGCTATCTCACATACAAACTACCAAGATATTATGATGATGATGATGATAAAATATTCTTGTCTCGATCTCAAACAGTGATGAATGACGAATAACAACTGATACACGATTCTAAGGTACGTCGAACGGTGAACACGATTGAATGAATATGAATGGTGAATGATTATTACTGAGTGAAAAAATTTTGAGTGACAATTACTGAATGATAATCAATGAATTCACAACTGGGTATTACATACTCCCCCCTTTAAAAGAGTTTCGTCCCCGAAACTTAGGGTACACAGTTCGGGATATGAACTATCCATCAAGATCTGAAAACAACATCTCCAAGAATACTCCTCAACGTGAAACACTCCGCCGGAGACCAGCCATAAAGTCATACCAACCGCATGATTCGAAATACCGGCGTCGAGTTTCTCATTGTACATGTCTACAATCCATCGGTGTACACTTCCCCGTCCTCATCGGCGTCGGACGCCCATTCAAGCACTGATTCGCGCCTCAAAAGAAAAGCAACAACGCACATATAGCCTCGGAACCATATCAATCGTACGCCAAAGTTCTCATGACTTGACGTCTCGAATCACAATGAACAATTACCCAGATTATCACAAAATCTCAAGTACAACACCAAAGGGAAGAAATCCCAACCAAAGACCCAAATCTCAAGATTTGCAATTACCAAAGTTACAAGATAAATCGACAACAGATAGTTCACAACCACAATACTACGATACAGAATAAGTTAAACAGTAATTAAGAACACAAGTCTACATCTCAAATGTACCCAACATCGATATCCTCCAGATCATCGATCCCCTCGATCTCATCAATTCAAGGAAGACCCAAATCTGAACTCACCGCTTAATATGATCCCAGAAGGTCACAAAAACGAGAGTGACTAAGATGAATGACAAATGACTAGAAATCCGACAAGGATCAAGAATGACTCACCGAGGTGAATTAATAATGCAATGCATGATAGCTCAAATGAAGTGATTGGAACTGTTGTTCCTCGTGAATTGAATGATTAGTTTGATAATTACAAGTCTTAACATGATTGATGTATGATGAATGAATTATATGAATGAATGAACGATAATAAAATAAATGATTATCATATTACCGAGCAAGAATTAACTTGTTCAAAACCGGTGATGAATGTCCTTACCTCTGGCTCTCGAAGCCTGATAGGACCCCTTGGATGATGCACGGGATGGAGTAACAAAATACCTCGAGGCTTGTGAGCCCTCTCGAGATCTACCAGCACTAGAACTCCTGCAGTATTTCCGAAGGTGTCCCTGCCTCCCACACAGAAAACAAACAATAGCTGGCACCGTACACCGAGTACTAACATGCCCTATTGAATCACAGTTAAAGCAAACAACAGTCGAACTTGTCGTCTGGGAGGAAGATGCTATCCCAGCACGAAGACGACTAGAAAACGACCTCTTGGACGCCGAAGCCCGATGTCCCTCTGAACAAACCGACATCCTAGTCCTCCCACCAGAAGAAGCTGAAGATGCTTCTGAGTAAGCTCCTTGATCAAAAGCTCTGCTCCAAGAGCCTTCTCGATGAACTCACTAAGTGAATTACAATTGTGATTGAACAACTGCGGATTTAGCCTCTTCCTAAAATATTTGATCTTATCCGCCTCAGTACGGAGAACAGACGAAGCAAACAAAAGAAGTCCCTGAAACTTCTCAGCAATGACAATAATACCCTCATCCTCGACAGGTTCGGGGTTTAAAATTGCTGATAACTTAGCTTCACGAAGTGGAACCGGATAATACCTCTCTAACATGAGAGTCTTGGACTCGCTCCAAACACAATCACGATCAGTGGGTTTCACAGAAAGCCACAAGAATAAGCACCCTTACTCAAATAGTAAGCCGTTACTGCCACTTTACTCTCTTCCGGACACTAAACCATGTCTAAGAGTTTATCAAAATGCTCAAGCTAATGAACAATATCAGCTGGTTCTGACGAACCCTCAAAAGTAGGCGGCCTCTTACGAGAAATATCGCCGATAATCTGACTCACTTCTCCAGTCTGTCCATGAAACGGCACCTAGAAGCCCTGCTGTGGTGGACCACGAACCATCGAGGTCTGCATGGTCTCCATCAGTCGCGTCATCTGAGTCATCTAGGCCATCATGCCCTGCATACATATGAATGGGTCCACCCGAACACCTTCCGATTGAGCTGCATCTCGGGTACGACTCCCTGACAGTGAATGATTATCTAACAGTGAATGAGTAGCATAGCTAACTGATGAACAAATGTTATCCCTCGCGTTCGCGCGGGTATTCACACGAGATCTCGGGTTTCGGCCCGCATTGCGGCCTCTTCCCATGCGTCCTCTGACAGCTCTTTCCATAATGAAGCAGGAAAGTCACATGATGATTATAGATCGCGCATGAAGATCGCATTATGATCACATTACAGAATGATAATAATGAGCATACACGCTCTAACAAAATGAGCACTAGCCGAAACTAGCCTCCAAAACAAAATTAATCACAAACAGCAATGATCTAAAGATTGCCGAATTCACAAGAATGATAGTGTGCTGCCTTGAGTCGGCCAACACGACAACAGTAACTCACGGATGGGCACCGTCCTTGACAATCCCAATTCAATACCTCGATTGTCTTAGAATGGCCAACCGATAACAATGATGCAGTGGATGATCCAATACCTCGATTGCCTTAGAACGGCCAATTGATAACAATGATACAATGAATGACTCAATATCTCGATTGCCTTTGAACGGCCAATCGATAACAATGATACAATGAATCACTCAATATTTCGATTGCCTTAGAACGGCCAATCGATAACAATGATACAATGAATGCCTCGGCACCTTTAATCGGTTTCCGACGACGAAGATGAGAACGAATACGCCAATGCCTTGAATCGGCCAATACAACATGAATGACAGAACGCCAACATTAATAACAATGATTACAACAATGTCTTAGATCGACATCAATATTAACAACAATAATCGATACATCAATACCGCGAACCGGCTATCGACAATAACATTAACAACGAGTATCCCAATGCCTTGAACCGGCTATTAATGAACAATAATAAACATTTGGCATAATTGTCGAAGAGTATCATATCGAACGATCCCCTAATATCAATGAACTCATGAAGAGACTAAGTCTCGGAATGATACAACACATTCATACTCATATATGATAACATTAATCTCATTTACTAGTACAAGTATAAAACTTGCCTCAAACTGAAGGCGAAAAAGTCCTTCCATGATCAACATCCTTAATGGAAATACCGGCCGCTCGAACAACCTTGAATAACATAAGTACCAACAATTCGCTTAATATGCGAATCAAGCATGATCACAACCAACTCAAAAGTCGATACAACACTACCCAAAACTCATTGGGGCATTTAAACAAACACGTTGTAAGCAACCTCCCATTGTTTACAACTAATCCCAATTATACCGAAAACCAACCTCCAATGAGTGATTCAATCCAACAAAACATCATTAATACCATCAATAATCCAATAGAAATACTCCATTCGAGATTACGACAACATCTAGTCGAAACCCCCAAAATTCCAAAGTCAACACCCAAGGTGTTCTTGAACAAATTCCCAAATGCTCAAAAATTCCAAAAATTACATCAATGAATCCGTAAGAACACAAGTATCTAAGGTAGATAATCCATATTCAACATATTCCAACATGATAGCAAACTAACTCGAAGAGATCGGGAAGAAACTCTCAAATCCCGAAATTCAAGATTCAATGAAAATTTACCATGATTAGGAGTGATTGAGTGGACTAAATGTTGATTAATCTGAACTAGGAGCTTGAAAATGATGCTAGATGATTGCAGCTCGGAAAGATCTATGCGAATCGCCCAAAATCGCCCGGAATGGTTGAGAAATAAAGGAATGACGGAATGAAGAGTGAAGTGTCCTATTTATACAAATCCCAGCTTAGCGCGCGCTATCTCCTGTGATTAGCATGCGCTAGCGGGTTCACCGAGTAGTCCAGTACCCACTGCCTGCATCGTTGGCGTGCGCTACATACTTGGTAGCGTCTTAATGCCTCCTCCTTAGCGTACGTTAACCTTATGTTAGCGTGCGCTACCTGATAGTTGATGTCTAGTATATTAGAGTCCAGAACCCACTGTCCTCCGCCTGCTCGCGTTAGCGTGCGCTACACCTGTAACTTAGCGTGCGCTACCAGAGCAATTAGCATACACTATTATCCACTTGTAGCGTGCGCTACGAATTTCCAATTTCAGTCCAGTACCTACTGGACTGTCTGCCTCAATTGCGCTAGCGTGCGCTAATGCTGATGCATAGCGTGCGCTACCTATACTCCATTAGCGCGCGCTAACAGGAGTGCGTAGCGTGCGCTATCTCACACACAGACTACCAAAATATGATGATGATGATGAAAATATTCTCGTCTCGATCTCAAACAGTAATGAATGACGAATAACAACTGATACATGATTCTAAAGTACGTCGAACGGTGAACACGATTGAATGAATATGAATGGTGAATGATTATTACTGAGTGAAAATTTCTGAATGACAATTACTGAATGATAATCAATGAATTCACAACTGTGTATTACAAAATCAATGGTCGCGACACGGAGTTGAAGAAACCACTTGGGAGACATAGAACAGTATGAAGTCTAGATACCCATAATTATTTTCGTCTTAAGTTTCAGGACGAAACTCTTTTTTAGAGGAAGGGTATGTAATATTTGGATAATTGTTGAGTATTTTCATCTGTATTTGAACCTTGTAATATTCGACTTTGTGGTATCTATAATCGAAGTGTGATTTTTCCCGTATTCGTATTCCAAACAGTCATGATTATATTAGGAAGAGTTTGCAAATTCATGCATGCAGCTACGTCATAACGTACGCTAACTGATGAGCTTAACGTACGTTATGAGCTGAGGATAGCGTACGCTATAGACGAAGCATACCGTACGTAACAGACAGTCAAAAATATCAGATTGGTCGGCATATGGGCCAGCGTGGGATGAGATAGGATAAGATTCCGCGTGATCTGGGCAGCTTTTCGATAAAGCAAGTCAACGAGGGTTAACGTACGCTAAAGGACTAAGATAGCATACGCTAAACAAAGCTTATTACGTACGTAAAAGGTAATGGTTAACGTACGTTAAGGAGGTCAGAAATGAGGCAGTAGCTACTGTCGGACGTTAACACACGCTAAAGATTTCAGACAGCGTACGTTAAGGCGATAACGTACGTAATGCTGCGAGGTTAACGTATGTAAAGGTCTGAGTTTTATAAATATGGCAGCACCCCATTTCATTTCAACTCGTTCCTTTCATCCTTTCGCTGATTTTTTGCAAAGTCCAGAGAGCTTTCTCCCCCACATATAATCCTTATATAGCCTCTTTGCCTAGTTTAGAAGATCATAGACATCTCGGATAGGTGTCCAAGCCTACGGTGTCGAGTTCTACCGACCGTTTTCATCGTGAAAGGTATGTTGACACTAAACCCAACCTTGAATTCGGTTTTTTTAGTATGTTACTGATATTATTACGTTTCAAGGATGTCGTAGTAATCGAATATCATGTTTTAGGAAGATTTGTTTGGTTATACTTGAATGGTTCTTCGTTGTTAAAAGAATTGTGATCGAACCTTGGTATGTTGAACCTTAAGACGTAGTTTCTGAGATTATGGTATTTTTTGTCGAGTTGTATACCAATGTCATATTGATATGATCACCTAGAATCGAAGTGTTCAATAAGATGAATTCTAGGAGTTTTCTCCAAGATTATTTCGTATTTCGTAAGAGGTGTTTGAATTGATAAACTTCGTTATATTCTTGATGAGAATGGATTGATTATGTAATGAAGAGAATCGGATAGGATCCGAAGTGTCGGCAACTTTCGGCCATAGTTTAGGATGTTAGATGTTCGTACGTTAGTTATATGACGTAAGATGAACACTATATTATTTATTTTGTTTAAGGTCCGAGCTTTTCAAAGTGATTGATCAAAGGGGCGACCTTCGAGTGTATTGACATCCGTCGAATTATTATCCTTGTCGTCAATTTAAGGCAAGTACCTTAATTATATTTATTCGTATTGATGTCGGTTATATTGTTGTTGTATTGTGCATATGTGTTGTGATTGTTTGTCCACCATGCGTTGGTCCGACGAGATCATCATGGGAATCTATAGCTGTGTGCGTTGGATCGTTGGACAGGTATTTCCACCATGCGTTGGTCCGAAGGGATCATCATGGGAATCTATAGCTCTATGCGCTGGATCGTTGGAATACCACGAGTATGTTGAGATTGACATGATATGTTGTACATTGTTACTGTTTCTCGTTGGAGAGACTTGTCTTGATTATTGTTGATATTGTTGACGTTATTATTCGGGGATTGTTGTATAATTATCGTAGTTGTACTAACATCATTGTGCTAACCCCTTCGGGGGTGAACATTTGTTTTATGTTCAGGATCCCAGAGAGCAGGAAAACAACCACTAGAGCTGCATGACGACGAGGGTGCAGAGTGATGTTACGGCCGGATTAATTTGTCATATGTTTGTGTTGTTTTAATAAAGTACTCGAGTACGTTGTCGTTTGTGATGTTGGATTTGGTCATGTATTAATGTTCACCGTTTGACGTTTGTCTTTCAGTATTGTTTTCAGACTCGTGTTGTATTTTATTTCTACTATCGTTGTTTGTTGGTATTTGTTATTGTCTTTTCATTTCCTCAACCTTGTAAATTCTTACGTAAAGGATTTACGGCGCTGTAATATTCCTGAATATATCAAGGGTGTTACACTGTTATAGCTTGGGTTTGTATGATTGTGTAAATATATGATTGTTTCATGATGTTTTGTAATTATGTGTTGGTTATCGTTCGAGCCGTTGAAATCGCCGAACGGATGTCGTCGTTGCTGTGATTTTGTGTATGTGAGTTGCCTTAGGATGGTAATTGTTGTATGTGATTGTGTTATGATTTTCTCTTATGTTGAGTGGTTACTTATTCAGTATGCCAAGGGATAGGGGTCGTGGTCGTGGAGACCAGATGCGTGATCAGGATTGTACTGTCGGTGATGGTTTTGGTATCGGTGTTTCCACTATTTTGCAGCAGGTAGCTACACAGATAACTCAGTTGACCAAGCAGTTCAACATAATACAGATGTGACCCAGAACACTAGCTCAAATCAATGGCTTCGAGAAGTGGTTCATATGAATCCCCCTTGTTCGCTAGTGCCGCAGATGCATTGAGCTGGGATGGTTGGCTTTTCCAGTTGGGAAAGATATTCGATGTAGTTGATTGTCTAGAAGAACGTAAGTTGCCTGTCGCTCAGTATCTTCTTGACAAGGATGCCGCTAATTGGTGGGAGGTTGTTAAGCTTCGACATCGTGTCGTCACGTGGGCAGAGTTCCAGAGAATCATGAGAGATGAGTTTTGTCCGGAAATGATCAAAAATCAGAGAATTAATGAATTCTTTTCGGCAAAACCGCAAGATGTACCGCTGTCTCAAGTTATTACTGATTATAGCAAACAACTCAGCTATGTGCAGGATCAGGTGAGGACAGAGGATGATAAGATCTATCACTATATCAGGAGAATGAAGCCGATTCGTCAGTACATGGCTGGTTTCACTTGTACTTCATTGAGAGAGTATCATAATAGGGCGTTAGCCTATGAGTTATCTGTATCATCGACTGAGCATATGTCCAAGTCGAAGAAATTAAAAATTATTGGGAACTTCTCAAGAAGTCAGGGGAGTGGGGCTCCTGGGACTGGGACTTCGCGTCGTCATTTTAAGAAGGTTCCTCGATCGCGTGAACATGGGAAGAGTATTACCCCTGCAATGAGTAATGTGAGCAGCATGAAGACGTGTTATAACTGTAGTCGAGCGGGCCATACCGCGAAGAATTGTCGTTCATCGTTAGTCAGCTATTTCGATTGTGGTTAATTGGGACACCGAGCCGTGCATTGCGATACGGTAGCTGAGAGGTTTGGGGATTGAGTTTGCGTCCCTACTTTGAAATGACACGGAGATTTCTAATGTGGTTTTCGAGAATTTCGGCGTGGTCGGAGTTCTTCGTGGTTACCCTCGCGGATCGTTGTGTGTTTAATTTCTATCTTTCGATTGTGCGTGTTTTCTTGTAATAGGTACCTTTTGTTTTGTGATTGTTTGGATAATTGACTTGATTGTGCTATCTGTTTGGTGATACTTGACACTTGTTGGTTTTATTATGTCTCTGCTTGTGACATTGTGATGGTTGTCGTCGAGCGTGATTTCACGTCGTATGTTTCTTTGCGTTGCTTGTAGCGTTTCGCGGATGGGTGTGAGTTATTCGGTTCTTGTGTATCTCGTTGAAATATTCCTGGTGGGATATTTCTCCTCCCTACTTATTTTAAGTTTCGGGACGAAACTTCTTTTAAGGAGGGTAGTATGTAATATCCGCAATTTCGATTTTTGGTAAATTTCTTTTTTTTTTGGCAAGAATCCATTTTAACGGCTCGCTTGTGACAGTTTTGTCATTCTGAGAATGATTAATTCTGCATTTTTTGTCATCCGAATTCGTTTTGGTGTCGTTCTGTTGAGTTATGTGCTTCTTAGTGACTTTTCCGCACTTGAGTTCGATTCTTGTGAATCTCGTTCGAAACTGTCGCTTCATGTATCTTGTAAGTTTGTTTAACTTTGTTAGACGTGTTGTGAGTTTCAGTTTGGTTATTCGTTGTCGTATCGTGATATTTCGGCCGTTCAGGCTATTTCGTAATTTTTCAAAGTTTTGGGGGTGTTTGCCTTCGTATCATCTTTTCCATACTTTAGGTTATCAGAATCATGTGTTTGCTTAGTGCTTAAACTCTTGTTTTGATTGTTGTACTGCTCGTCTTGCTCGACCGTAGTAATTCGTGTTCGTCGCGTTCTGCGGCCCTTTTCGAACCAAACTTCTGGCAGCTGTTCTGTACTGCCAGATGGATAACGTACGTTAGCATCATGTGTAGCGTATGTTAGTGATGCTTCTTTACGTACGTAATGCGTCCTCCATTATGTACGTTAGCATGTTCAGGATTTCGGGTAGAGGAGTCTGGATGGCTCTTGCGTACGTAAGGGCTTGCACCTTACGTACGTTAAACATCTAGCGTACGTTAGGTTTGCGCCTAATGTACGTAACCTTCGGACGCCTATTTATACCAGAGGGTCGACCCAAAATTGGGTCATTTCTTCTTCACTTTCTTTTTCTGCGTTTTTGGTTATTTGGGGTGGTTATAGATCGAGCTTTCTTCGGCCATTGATGGTAATAATCATCTCGGTGTGTCTTCTTCGTGTTCATCATCGTCTAATCATTCTTCTTCTCTGAATCAAGGTAAGGTTTTAGAACCCTATTTGAGATATTTTGGGGGTTGTCTTGATTTCGTGATTTTAATCCGAAATTGTTGGTGCTATTGTTGCTACCTAGTCTTGTTGGTCTTAATCTGTGGTTTGAAATTCCGTTTTCATGTTTTTATCGGGTCGATTCGTGTTCTTGGTCATTTGGGGGAACCCTTGAACTTTCGTCGTTTGTTCCTTGAATTCAGCAGCTTTAGGTCGTGCTATGCAATTCATTTTCATTGTTGTTATTGTCGTTCGTAGTTTATTTTCGCGGATTGGTGTCCAGCGGAGTCGGCAGATTCAGAGTCAGTTCGTGTCGCCTTACGTCTGCCGATTTTCCGCGTTTGTGATTATTCGAGGCAAGTACCTTGTTCATACATTTCTTGTTTTGTGGATATGATAATCGGTGATCGTCTAAGTGTGTTTGTTTGGTTGTTTGAAATGAACTTTCAAAAGATTCGGTTTAGCCTCGTTAAAGGCTCTCTTTCAAAACGCGTGCGTATTTTGTGAATGGTGTGTTTTGTGAATGATTAAGTGAATCCTATGGATATGTTTGATGTTGGTGTTGTGATTTGATATATATATATATATATATATATATATATATATATATATATATATATAGATTGACTATGGTAGAAACACCCTTAATGGTGAAATCTAGAAACCAATTGCATTATTAAGTAATTTCATTGCATATTTGTTATTATTTGTTGCATCAAGCTGGTCGCTAGTATATGCAACAAATAATACAATAAAAAAATACATAAATGCATATAATTCTACTCATCTACAGCCGTTAGATCACTAATATCAATGGCCCACAAAAGTATCTAGATTTCACAAGGTAATTAGTTTTCATATGATCTATATCCTATATATATACACACACATATATTATCTCATTTCGATGCATTGTGATTCGACAATTGTGTCGTGCTAAGTGTTTGTTGTCTCTCGGTGGATTATTGTGATATCCTTGATGTATTGTGTTGTGTGATGTGAATGTGTGGTCATAGTCCAACCGTGATGTTCGGACGAGGTCTACGATGACACATGGCTTGTGATCATGGTGGTGAGGACACAACGAGTGATTGGTCCAATCGTGAGAGCCTAAGAAGACTTATGGTGATACGTGGCAAGCGATCACGGTATCATGGATATGATTACGGATGTGTTTTGTTGCTTGATATTGTGATGTGTACCGTAGTGTATTGATTTGTGAATGTGAAGTATTTGTCATAGTCCAGCCGTGATGTCGGGCAAGGTCTACGGTGACATATGGCTTGTGATCATGATGGTCAGGATACAGCGAGCGATCGGTCCAACCGTGAGAGCCTAAGAAGACTTACGGTGATACGTGGCAAGCTATCACGGTATCATGGATATAATTGTGGATGTGTGTTGCTAGGGTCTAGCACCTTGGACGTGTTACCAAGATTTCATATCTTGGGTGGTTATGTTTTGTTGATTTTATGTCCGTCGAGGACACGTGGTGTGGGTTGTGGACCCCGTGAATTATTGTTGATTTTTATTTGAGAAAGCAAATCTTTGAGATGTGGCCCCTTTTGGTTTTTTAAAAGAGAATGATTCGATAATCCTAAATGGTTTTCCGTTAAAATTCCTGAGGGCATTTTAAAACATTTTATAAATTATTTTCTTGATTGTGATCTTTCGAATTTGGAAAGTTTTACTCAAACTCTGCCTCGGGAAGTATTTTTTTTTCTTTATGTTTGAATATTTGAGAATTCCTGATTATTATTATTATTATTGGAATATGATTTGTATGACTCGTATTTGCACTTTGTACTTGCACTAGCAAAATAGTGGAATTTTGCTAACCCCGAGTAATCGGGGGTGGATGTCTGTTTTGCGTCCAGGTACATTTAGGTTTTGGGGAGCATAACACAGAGTTGGCACGAAGGATGATGAATGATGATCGATACTACCCGTACGATGTTGTATTGGTTTAGTTGTAGTTATTTCCGCTGTAGTATTTTCCCTGTTGTACGGGAGCGTGCTGTATTTTAACCCCTGCGTGTGTATGTATTGAGATTGAGTTGTATGTATTAATTGAAAGACCGAATCGGTCTACTGGGTCGTCATTTAGCCTTGAAGGCGATATTTTGATGTTTGGTTTTAGTTACCAGTCTGGTAGATCCTTGAGGAAAGAGTATGACGTGTAATATCCCTGAGTAAATTGGGGTGTTACAGTCAAATAGAAGATCGTCATTTAAATTTCAGCGACGTTGTACTTAATGTGCGCATTGCCATGGTAAGACGCTCGCTTATGCATGGGTTAGGACTGAGCACAAATGGTCCGGACCCGGTTTTTACCCAGACCCGGACTCGGACCGGACCTGGACCGGACCTGGTAATTAGGTCCGGGTTTCGGGTCTGCATTTTGTCCAAAACCAGGTTCCGGGCCGGACCGGGTCAAAGCCCGGAAAATCCGGGTCTAGCCCGGAACGACCCCGTAAAAATAAAAATATAAAAAAAATATATATTTTTTTGTAATTTACCCTCGGTGGTGATGAAATAATGATAATTAATGGCTCGATTATGATTGCACATTATTCTAATTAAGTTTATTTATACTAAAATATTGTTGAACTTGGGAGTTTGATGACTAAATGAAGATATTAAGATTGATAATTGTATTTTATGGGAGTATCTAAAGAAGAAAGCATTTTATATGTAATAAAAAGACACTAAATATGCAAAAAAAAAAAAATTAAATTTTTTTTTTTTTACAAAATCGGGCTATAACCGGGCTAGCCCGGACCGACCCGGTTTTACCGGGTCCGGACCGGGTTGGCCCGATTCTGAACAGGTCCGGACTTCGGGTCGATAAAATCCGACCATTTATAATCTGGGTCATTCCGGACCGGGTCGGTCCGAGCCGGGTTAGACCCGGTGCTCAGCCCTGCATGGGTATATCTTTTAAGACCTGCATTCAGATAAGGTCGCTTCATGCGGTCTTATTAAGTTTGAAGAGCAGACAATATTTAAAAATTCTTTGCTACGAGAAGAAAAGTGCAATCATATTAGAAGATATAATATAGTCATGTAAAATATATATGAACCATTTAAATTATATATTTACATTTTATTCTTTTCATTTCCGTAATTACACAAGTGTTGCACTACATAGAATAAGGTCGAACTTTGGCCATTTAGTCCTACATAGATTCTTTACATATCTATATAATATTTATGAATTAATTACATATCTAAAACAAAAAACTAACGCAATGATTAATTATAGTTAATATTTTGGTTATCTAAAATTATACATTTGGATATCAGTTATTCAGTATCTAGCACCTTAGTCTTCAATAAAATATATTACATTTAGATATTTACAAGTAGCAATTTCATTACTTGATATATAATATTTGAATACCAACTCAAACCGTAATTCTTATAATTATTTTAATATTTTATATTAAATAGAATAATTTACCCTACATGAATTGTCATTACGAAATTCAAAAACACATTCTTTAACCATTTCTAAGTTTAGTTGTTCATTTTGTGCTTGTACCATTCCTAGGGCACCCTACATTTCTCGATATACAAGAGTGTCTCAATAGAAAAAAAATTCCAATGGAGCCAAAGGCTTCTTATTCTTTGGTTCTGAATTATAATGGAATAAAACAAAACGATACACTAAACTGGCTGCAGTTCTTTTTCTGATGAAATACTAGTCATTCCATACAATTATTGATGTAATTTTCATTTTGGATCATCCGGAAACAACCCCTCTGTGTTAAGACAGGGGTAAGACTGCGTACATTCGATCTCCCCTAACCCGCTTTTTGCGGGAACCGTTGAGGCATTGGGGTAATGTTGTTGTGCGTCACATGTATCTGCCAATTTGTCAACTGACTAAATATGCAACAAGTGTTTAACATCAAAGATAGCTCAAAAAATACTCCACTTTGACACTATTTTTGTCAAATAACTTTAATTTTGGTCATAAATTTATACAAAATTATATTTAATTATAATGTGACATTAGTAGAAATTAAAATTGCCATGAGATATTCTTTAAAAATATTACCATTTTGTGATTTTCATAATAATAAAACTATAAATAATCATATGATTAAATCTATGTCAGTTCACCAGAAAACTATTTAGCGGAACAGAATGAATATACTTATTTTTAAACATATAGTCAAAAACATTTCTTTTTTCAAACATGAACGGCCAATTCTCCATATTTTACACAAATATAACATAGGAATTCACATTTGTTTCATCTAATCAAGAAAGAAATCTCCATTTTATCTAATTGAGGAATGGTACGGACACCTGGAACGTTAGATACCATACTTCCATCTCCGGCTCTGGAGAAGCAGTGAATCCCACTCCCATCCCCGAACTTACCCGGAATTCCCTATTCCATTTTATTCAAGTAACAACGTGATTTTACCATTCCTAAGTAATCATAGTATCACAATGTCACATCATAAGTATAAACGAAATGATAAATATTCTGACTGAAGGTATATGATGGTGGCGCTTTTACAAACAGAGATGCAGAAACGGAACTATAGGATCATAATACAACTAACACTGACAAACTCGACTCGGCCCAACTATTTCGTGTTGTATATTTAAGCCAACGATTCCTACGTCAACTCCATATCCAAAACCAGAATCCTAACCTAACACATTTTTCGCAACCCTACATAGACGTTGGTGTTTGCGCAGTTCGGAAAAGGCAGTGATCATCCATTTCAGGATTACCAGAAACACTTTTAATGAGTTGTGGCAATTATTAATAGAATGGTTGTGGGTTGTAAAGACTTGATCTTACTTGTCCGAATATACTTGCAGTCTTGGCACAAATCAAAATCAACTTTTATCATTCGAACCGTGTTTACCAAATTTCTCCAGTGCCAGGGAGTATATTGCTTTCCTTTTCATGGATGTTCCTGGTGCCACCAACTTGACTGCCTGCATTAAATAAACGACAGGTATCAAGACATTGTTAGCAGCACCATCCACTTCAGAAAATTTGAGAACGAGTATAATTTAAGGCAAGCACATTCAAACAATTTAATGAAAACTTCTAGATTAGACGAAGTTTTGTTCTCCAACATGTCGAATCAGTTTGGTGAAACTAGGCTTCGAATAAGATAGTTATTTTACTATGTGCCACAGGAAATTGTTTTATGCATATTGGTACAAAAAGCAAAGCATTCCTCAACTTCTATTACTTGGTGGCCGAAAAATTAATGGAGGGAGGGGGGAGGGGGGAGGGAGGGAGGGGGGAGGGGGAGGCGGCGAGAGCGGAGGGAGGGAGGGAGGGAGGGAGAGAGTCCAACACAAATAGATGTGGTTGATTTGAGAGTGACCAAAATTGACAAGCAAAAGTCACTTCCATCATCACTACCAAAATAAATATTAATATGAGAATCAAAAACTATATAATATGAGAATATTAAATGGAAACCAAATTATAATATTAATGAGAATCATAATCTACAAACATCATGTAGGTGAATTAAAAATCTATTGCATCTGGAAAGAAGCGTTTGTGTATCAGGCACGAAGTTAATTGTCCAGAATGCATCGGTATCATTTTGGGCTTCCAGTCTTTTCCAAGCACTATTCCAAATGAAAATGAAGCCCAATGCTTTTGCGGAAAACCTAAAACATGTGTATTTACACGAAAAAACTAAAAAATCCATAAAGTAAACTTTGCAAGGAGAAAGTCCGTTTACCATGGAGAGACTATGCCCTTGAGAAATTAATTCACCCAACTCATTTTCAAGTTGAGACTCAGAGAGTGTTTCACCCTCAGTAATTGTTATTCCTCCAATCAAAAGTGTGATTTCACCTTTCGGTTGGTGTGCGGAGAATGCTTCTTTGGCTTCCCCAAGAGTACCTCTCCAGAACTTTGTCAACATAATGTATTTTATTGGTTATAATCTTGAAAAAAAATAATAAAATTCAGAAAAAAATGTTGCTTGCAACTGATCTTTCCTGCATTAGAAAATCTAGTTGCAGAAAAGCAGCTCAAGTTGAGTTCAATACGGAACCCAGCCTTTTCAAGTCCCATTTTTTGGAGCTTCAAGTTTTCAAGTTGGATATGAGAAACTGATATTCCGGTTAGCATTCAAGTATAGTCTAACTAGATTAACACTGCTACTCTGCGTTTCCAAATTTTAGCCCACACCTTCCTTTGGCCTAGGAAAAGGTACTTTTCATACTATTTTGACAATCGACACCATAATTAACAAAGGAAATGAAATAAAATAAAATCAAGATTTTGGTATCAGAACGTTGTCATACTTGGATAATGAAGGAAATATACAAAAAGAGAAACAATGTAATAAAGAATAAATCAAATTACACTAAGATTTTAATGCCTCTGTCCTCAGCTTCCCTAGGTTCTCTCGTTTTATTATTTGATTGACGTTATTACATATAACTGTTCCCAGTCATTTTATTAAGTTTATGGCCTTTGTTTGATGTCCATTCTTTTTAAGTCTCTACTTTCCATAGCATTTTTCATGACTCAAGAGGTGATAAAACCCTCTACCAATGAACAGCTTACAGTAAGTATATTTTCCATGCATCTTATTTCAGATATAACAATAAACTATCTCTAATCATCGCTCCTACACAAAAATTAATTGAATATACGACAAAAACAGCAGAAAGTGAAAGAATACATGAGCAAATCACCAAATTTAAACCTTACTTCTTCATGCAGTTTGGTCATCTCCCGAGCAATGACACAACGCCTGATTTAAATACACACCAATTAGAAAATAAAATTACTATTTGTTCGTTTCAAAACGTGTGTGTGTGTGTGTGTGCGCGTGTGGAAGTACAAGAAGATGGAGATGTAGGAGTTCCTTGTCCTGACAAATAGTAAATTAATTACAACATAATGATTATTGACTCTTACAGAGGGGTGTTTTTTTTATTGCAGTACACCAGACCTGATAAAATTCAGCCTATGTTCTTTAAGTTAAAAGCTTTGATACCAACTATGCATTTTGCAATTATTCCTCACAAGCAAACTGAAGGCATTATATTCCCCTAATATTAATTAAAACAAGAAGAGTAAACAAAAAAGAAGAAAGAATAAAAACAAACAAATCTCTTTCATCTAGAAATAAAGCTTCCCAGAGTAGGTCTTCCATATTTTGTTAGAACCAGAACTGGAAAAATCCGGTATCGTAGGAAATTATTTTTATGTTCATTCCCGTCAATAATATTAATGTTCAAAAGCAGCAAAGCCATGCAATGCATGATATCGAACAATACAAATTCACTGACATAGATTTACCTTTGCTGTCCAAAAATCAAAGAAGACTCTTCTAGAAACTGACAAAGCTTGTGTGGTGGGACAAAGAAAACCTGAGTTGTAGCACTATTCGCAGAGACCATCAGCCGCTCCCTTCTTTTTGTTGCATTTTTAGGAAGAAATCCAACTGCAGCATAATGTATACCTCATGTCAAGATAATTGAAGTCCTGAAAAACACCCATGTGTCATTGAAAGATTTACCAAATGTGAACTCATTGGTCGGCAAGCCAGATGCTGAAAGAGCTGCTACCACAGCAGATGGCCCAGGAATGGGAATAACAGGTATATCTTTATCTACACACAATTTGGCCTGCACACGCATACCAAAATAAACATAAGTAAGCATAATCTAACTAATTTCATCAAAAGAACGTATGTTTGCTCGTTGCATTAGATGTACCACATCAGAATATTAAGGAAGTGTTCGCAAACAAATCCCACATGAAGTAATTTATTGTAGTATAAGGGAAAAGTAGTTGAGAATCAGAAGTTGGTAGCGTCTGCAAATAGAAAATTAGAGGTGAACTAGTAAAGAGAAGGTGTGCTAAATAAGTTGTAAAAAGGTGCTTATTTATTTGAAAAGGTCAAATGAAAAGCAAAATGAAAAAAAAAAAAATCTAAAGCATCCTTCCCCATTTTATTAAGATTACGATCACATTATACGGAATCGGAATCAGAAGTTGGCATTTGAAAACAAAACACTAAAACTACCCATCTTTTTCCTAGCCAAAAGATGACAATCACTTTTTTCTTGTTAGTGACTGCAAACATGGAAGGGGAGCCTTGGCGCAGCGGTAAGAGTTGTTGCCGTGTGACCTGTGGTCACGGGTTCGAGTCCTAGGAGCGGCCTCTTGCCAAAAAATTGGTAAGAGAAGGCTTGCCCCCTATACACCCTTGCGGTGGGACCCTTCCCCGGACCCTAGCCTTGCGGGGACGCTCCATGCACCGAGATGCCCTTTTTAGTGACTGCAAACATTCCATCAAACAAGAAACTCACTCACCAGCTCCATACCAGGATCACTGATGCCTGGCATCCCAGCATCACTTATAAGTGCCACAATTTCCCCACCTATCAGTCTTTTCAGCACAACTTGCTCTCGTTGAGATTCGTTGAATTTGTGATAGCTTAACTGAAAATCTGAACCGTAGAATCAGATGGATCTCACCACATACACATGTATAAACACAAACTGACTGTCACAATGCGGTCATAGAATTTTAATAAAAGTGGCTTACAAGTGGAGTTTTAATGTTATAGTAGTGGAGCAACTTTCCTGAACGCCGAGTATCTTCCGAGAGTATGACATCAGCAGATTTCAACACTCTCACTGCCCTACAATAATTGAAAACCGAAAATTAGTTGATTCGTTAAAACCCAGAAGAAGAAGAAAAAAAAATGAAGGAAACAACTTCAAATGTCCAACTTTACAGCCACAAAAATAACATTATATTTCAAAGAAGTGGTGACCTTAGAGTTATATCCTCAAGATTCCCAATTGGAGTGCCAACAAGATATAATCCTGGTTTTAAAGGACCCTACAAAATTAAATTGGAAAAATACATTCATCAACAGAAACAGATACAGAGCTGCTTAAAGAAATGGATTAAATCCTTGTGGATAAAGAACAGTTGCAACATTCATTTAAGCCAAAAAAGAAAGTGAGTCAAATGCTACAACCTTAATCTTCTAACATACATAAAGCAACCAAAATTTAAGAAAATGACGCAAACGAACATGTTTGGATAAAAACTAGCTACATGGTTACGACAAAGAAAGTCTGGAGAAATACAGAATAAAAAGCTCTTTTTCCAAAGTCATGACCTAATAATTCAACACCACTGCTTGTGCAAAAACCAAATTGGGTGTATTAACCAAAAAAAATAAAAGGAGGAAGCGTATAAAAATCTTTTACTTGTTTTGAGGGGATATCCTCGGTAAGTTCGCAGTCAGAGGAGGCTAGAAAATTACCGGACGAGAAAGGACGGGTGGTGGTGTGAGGAGATGAAGAAAGAGAGTGCAAAGAAAGATAGGACGAAAATGAAGAGAAGGGGCAGTCGGGCCAACGCGGCGACCACCGCGGCAGCCGTGGTGAAGGTGTGGAGAATGGCAGTGCTACTGAGTGGCAGCGACGTAGCAACATTGCTTATGGCGACCAAATGTGATGTTCGTTTGTCACAAGCGAATTCCAGTATAATCCACAACTAGTGTTTGGACTAGGGCTGGGGGCGGGGCGGGTTGGGGCGGGGCGAAGGTAAAACTGCATCCGCCCCGCAATTTTTGTGCGGTGCGGGTTTTTGTGGGGCGGGGCATTTTTCATATTGAAAACCGCACAGAATCATAGTTTTGCGGGGTGGGGCGGGGCAAATACAATATTTATATAAATATCTAAGTGTTTTCCCTTGTTATATGCGGGGCGGGGCGATT
Organism: Orobanche coerulescens; assembly: GCA_033398695.1. NCBI lineage: Eukaryota > Viridiplantae > Streptophyta > Magnoliopsida > Lamiales > Orobanchaceae > Orobanche > Orobanche coerulescens. The sequence continues at coordinate 124,840,314 of CM065812.1, read as the reverse complement.
TTTTGCGGGGCGGTTGGGAAAAAAATAAAACAAAAATGAAATTTACTTAATTAGTGAAACTTAAACATATAGAAATTAATTTTTTATAATTCAGCACACTTTTGAATTTTTAATTATTTATAAAAATAAAAATACATATTTTCAAATTAATACTTATAAATACTTATTTCACTATTTATCGTTAACCGTATTTTTATCACCGAACACGACTCGAAATTTAAAGTGCATCATTAAAATAAAAATTTTCGATCAAGTTAACGAACTAAATATATTCATCAAAATATTATCCGTCCAAACAGAGATTGAATATATTTTCATAATTGTACCCGGCCACAAATTCTAAGTACATTATTGAACTGAATTTTCTTTTTTTGATAAACCATTACAAAATACATCCAAATTAATGTCAAAAAATTATATACTTATCCATTGCAAGCATATTGTGTATCCCAAAAATATATTTATCTAATATATATTTTAATAAATATTTTTTTGTATACTTAATTTTATACACTGTAATTCCACTTTAATATTTACAGTAAAATTTGTGATGACTGTTTGTATAATATTATAATATAATTTTCTTAAGAAATATGTTCGAGTAACTCGATTGGAAATAAAATCAACTCAATGATGCACTTGAAATTTTAGCACGAGTGGAGTGATGAATATATATTTATATTTAAGAGAATATGTTACATGTCTTTGTCTAGATAATTTTAATTTTGATTAAGTTGATGAAACCGAGCTGATCTATCCACATGTAGTAGTCACTGCCCTTCCGGTTAGGGCCTGAGCTTTGATCGTCGTTCTCGGTTCATACTCCATGTCATATTCCCCCATCTCTACCGCCCATTTTACCAGGCGACCTGACGCATTAGGTCGCCCTAGTGTCTCTCTTAAGGGCAAGTTGGTTCGCAGTTTTATTCGGTGGGCTAGGAAATATGGCCTCAATCGCCGAGCTGTAACTACTAATGCCAGTGCTCCCTTCTCTAGCTCGGAGTAGTTCTGTTCTGCCCCTTGCAAAATTCGGCTTGTATAATAGATAGGCTTTTGCTTGTTCTCTTCTTCTCTTAGCAAGACCGAGCTAACCGCCCCCTCTCCTACGGATAAGTAGAGTATGAGCTCCTCTCCTGGTATTGGTTTGGTGAGCAGAGGCAGCTCGGCCAAATACTCCTTTAATTTTTCGAAAGATGTTTCTGCTTCGGAGGTCCATTCGAATTTGTTCCCTTTTCTTAAGAGTTTGAAAAATGGGAATCCCTTCTCGGCTGAGCGTGATATGAATCGGCTCAGCCCCGCTATTCTTCCTGTTAGTACCTGGATATCTTTGATTTTTTTTGGAGGATTCATTTGTAATACTGCTTTGATCTTTTCCGGGTTGACTTCGATTCCTTGCTCTATGACCACGTATCCCAGAAATTTTCCCGATTTTACTCCAAAAGAACACTTCGATGGGTTGAGTTTCATTCCGTACGTGCGCAGATTTTCGAACGTTTCTTTTAGATCTTTGATATGCTCTCCCGCCTTTGCACTTTTTACTAGCATATCATCCACGTAGACTTCCATGTTTCTGCCGATTTGAGATTTAAAGATTCTATCAACCATCCTTTGATACGTGGCTCCCGCATTCTTTAACCCGAAAGGCATGCGCAACAAAAAGTTCCTTTTGATACCACAAAGCTGACCCTCTTTATATCCTCGGGTGCGAGGGGAATCTGATGGTATCCCTGAGAGGCATCCATTATGCTGAGCAATTCGCACCCCGAGGTAGAGTCCACTAGTTGATTTATGTGGGGTAATAGGTAGTGATTCTTTGGACATGCTTTATTCAGGTCTCGGAAATCCATGCACATTCTCCACTTCCCTTGGCTTTTCCCTACCATGACAGCGTTGGATAACCACTCCGGAAACTGGATCTCCGTTATGTGCCCAGCTTGGAGGAGCTTGTCAACTTCTTCCCCAATGATTCCATCCATCTCCGGCCCAAAATGCCTCCTCTTCTGCTTCACTGGCCTTACGGTTGGGTCGATGTTTAATCTGTGCTCAGCGACTGCTAGACTGATTCCCACCAGATCCTCGGTCGTGAACGCGAAAATGTCCATAAATCTCCTTAGCAAGCAGATAAGGACTTCCTTTATCCCACCGTCCAACCGATTTCCCACACGAGTTTTTATTTCTGGCTTTCCAGAAACCAATTCTATCTCCATCAACTCCTCGTTAGGCTTGACACCTTCTTCCTCAGCCTCCTCGGGCGTTTTTAATTTTTTATTCTTTTTAAACTCTGGATCCGGGCCTCTTAGCTCGGACGTCCTCTTACTGCGCTGTACTCCCTGTTTTACCGTTGTTTGGTAACAAGATCGAGATACAAACTGATCCCCGGCTACCTCCCCTACCCCACTTCCTACGGAGAATTTTACTTTCATGTGTGAGGTAGATGCCACCGCTTCGAACTTGTTGAGCCCCGGTCGCCCTAAAATGGCGTTATAGGCCGATTTAGTGTCCACCACTAAAAACCTGAGCGTCTTGACCTTCCGATGAGGTATCCTGCCCAGTGCTACCGGAAGTACCACTACTCCGATTGGCTGCACTTCGGTCATGCAGAGCCCATAAAGTGTCGTATCTACCTTTTTTAATTCTACCTCAAGGTTCATTTGTTTGAAACAGTCATAGAACAAGATGTCTACCGAGCTTCCTGTATCTATGAATACTCTTTGCACATCATAACTGGAAATCTTTGCGGTGATGACCAATGCATCATTATGGGGCGCATGTATCCCGTTATAATCCGCAGGGCCGAACTGGATGACAGGCCCGCTACTCACAAAGGCGACCTCTTCGAACTGATGACACTTAGCCCTTCGCGTGTGAGCTTTCCTGGCCTGATTTGAACTTCCGTCAGTTGGTCCTCCTGATATCACGTGAATCACTCATTTCTTAGCTTGGGGAGCAGCGGGTCCCCGAGGAGCTTCTCTTTTCATCCCCGTCCCCCCTTGGGGCATGGGTGGTTTCCTCCGGCTTCCATTCCTTTGCTGACATGTGAACTCCATTAGATGTCCCGCTCGGACCAGCCTTTCGATCTCATCTTTGAGGTGTTTACACTCATCTGTTTTATGCCCATAATAATTGTGGAATCGACAATACAGTTCGGACTTTGGCTGGGTAGGCCCATTAGAACGAGATGTAGGCCACTCGATAACCCTATTCATCTTACCCTCAACTGCTTCCAAAACTTGCGCTCTTCTTATTGTTAATGGGATATATTGATCAAACCTCGGTCGTCTTAGGCCGGTATCGCTCTTCCTTCGGTCCGTTTTCCGGTCTATCTTTCCACGTGGTATTTCCTCCCAAGGTAGATTTCCTCTAAAGGTATACACCTCGCGCCGTACCACCCTGCTAGCTCCTCCTTCCCCATCCTCGGATTTTTCTTGCAATTCCTCCATATCCTTCTCGGCTTCTTCAACATTGATGTATTTTGAACATCGGGCTAAGACCTCATCATATGTTCTGGCCGGTTTTTTAGCCAACGAGGTGCGTAGCAGCCCAGGCTTTAGTCCCTGCATCAAGGCACTCGTCTTTACCTCTTCAGATGACGAGGGTACCTCCAGACACGCCTTCGTAAACCGGGTCACATAAGCTCTCAGCGCTTCTCTGGAGTACTGCTTGATACTGAATAAGGACATGAAGGTCTTCTGGTGTGCCCTAGCACTTGCGAAGTGAGTCAAGAACGCCGAGCTGAAAGTTTTGAAGCTAGTGATCGTCCTCGGGGTATCCGTGGAACTAGCCTGAGCCGACTCACAACAGAGCTGTGAATGCTCTGCAACTTACGGCATCCGAATATCGATGCAATGCAGCCATGTTCTCGAATCGGTATAAATGTCGGGTAGGATCTGAGAGCCCATCATAGGTGAAGGTGACAGCCCTAAACCCGTATGGGAGTTCAGCCTGTAGTATGCTCTCCGAGAAGGTGTGGCCTGAATGACTCTCCGCGTCCCTCCCCGCAACCCTCTGTCGCAACTCCTCTAGCTCGTCTTGCATACTGGATATTAAGGGATCCAACATTTTTTCCTGTCTAGATCGCTCTCATACTCTTGGATAGCTCTTTCCATGCTCTTCCCGCTGATCGATTTCCTCCAGCCCATCCGAAAGGATAGGTATTACTTTTCGTGGTATTTTTTGCTTTTCGACCTCTCGGCTCTTCTGGATCGCACTAGCAATTATGTCGGCCAAGGCTTCCTTTGTCAGTGTGATTGTGCTGGGTGCAGCTTCTTCCACCGGGGTGATGGGTGTTTTTTCCAGAGTCGATTCTCCACCCGCAGCTGCTAGTTCTTCTTCTAAATTTCGGAGTATCAGCTCCCCCATTTTCTTCTGGTTCGTTTCTTCCGCCATTACTGATCTCACGTCTCAACTCAAAGTGGCTCAATGTCACACTTCCCACAAACGGCGCCACTTGATGAAATCGAGCTGATCTATCCACATGTAGTAGCCACTGTCCTTCCGGCGGCGATGGTGTGGCCCCCTCTTGGATGAAATCCGCTAGGGCCTGAGCTTTGATCGCCGTTTCATCATAAGTTATTCCTTTATAAGTTGAAATAGGTTTGTATGTAACCATGTACTTCACCTTATATAGGAGTGTCATTAATGAGAACAATACTATATGTTCCCCTATTTTTGTTTTACAACTCTATGACAAGGAGCACCAATGAAATAAAAAAAAATGTCAAAAGATCAGACGGCCGAAACACAATTTGCAGCCAGCCACCATCGTGCTCAAAACGTCACAGATTCCATCATAATTGAGCCACCTTGTGTTCCGACCAGTCCATCCCCACCCTATATGCTCCGAGATAGGCACAAAAACAATCACCACCCTATATGCTTAGGCACAAAAAAGTCGAAAATAATACGCCAGGGTGAAGGGTCGAAAATTATATCCTGGGCAGAATGAATTGAAAATTATTTTTTTGGGCGAAAGCAGTTAAAATAACGCCATGGGGAAAAACAGATCGATAGTAATGTCGTGATGCAAAAATAGTGAAAAATGACGTAGCGGGGCATAATGGATAAAAAATAATGTCCAGAACAAAATATTAGAAAATAGTGTCAGAGGACAAAAGGGTTGAAAATAATGTCTGAGGCGAAAACAGTTGAAAATAATGTTCGGGGCGAAGGTCAAATACCGACAAAGAAACTCGAGCCTAGGAGTCGAACGTGATGTCCTTGGTCAAAATAATGTCTTGGGGCAAACACCATAAAAATAACTCCCGAAGTTAAACGGATAAAAAATAACGTCTTGGGACGAAAAATAGAAAATAGGGTCCCGAAGCGAAATGGGTCAAAAATATTATTCCATGTCGAAAATAGTTGAAAATAATATCCCTGGACCAGATCAGTCTACAATAATGTCTTGACAAACAGTCGAAAATATCATCACGAGGCAAAACTAGGTGACTTGTGTCACAACTTACTCCAGTACAGTCTGAATTACGGGATCTGCCCCATTTCGATGATGCTATGAGTGGATACTGTCTGGAGCTTGCCCACAAGTAATAGAGTTCAATTGATAGGTCATGGAGCTTAATGTGAGTTAGTTATGGAAACGTTCGATGCGAAAGCCCCGATAGCTCCACCATATCCACAGTCATGACCTCACAGCATTCTAAAGAGAGAAAAACTCAGCATAAAGCAGTCAAGCACAATTTTCCCCAATTCCATATACATATAACTCATAATAAATAAAGAAAAGTTAAGATGAAAAGTACTTACAACCGCATGTCAAAATAAAATGTTGCTTCTCTACGAGTCACTATCAAGGCTCGATATACAACATGTGAACCAACTTGACCCGACATCCTAAGTATCCAGACTCTGATACCATATTCTCTAACACTTTCGAGATATTCTTTTCATATTAAGGCACCTTAAATCATTTTTCTAGAATTTGCTAGGCTAATATTTTCACAATAACTAAGTACTCGATATAAGTGCACGAATTTATCAAAACAAACAACTTGAATTAAACAAATTCATGATTTTACTATTCAAACCCACGATACAAGAATCCACAAACTAGAGAGGAAAACAAATCGTACTCGAATAAAATTTCAATAAAAGAAAAGACATAATGGAAACTTAAATACATGAATGTGAACAACAAGTATCTTGATGGCCCATCATCTTCTACTCGAACTTTTGAATGCTTGCCCGATCCTTTAGCACCTGAACATGTGAATGTCCACCCTAAAAGGGTCAGCCATGAATAGTTAGGGCAATTGCTCTAATAAAATCAAAAATAGTTATAACATTAAAACACATTCTAGGATACAATACACAAAAGTAATATTCAGTCGATTAACGTTTCAAAAATAATTCACACTTAAGGTGACTCCAAGATCGAGTGCAAAAAGTCTAGATCCCTAATGGCCCCGTCGGATCCTTCCCGGGCGGGAAACTGAGTTGTAAACATTCTTGATCCAGCATTAAAAGCATAGATCAAGAGAGACCCTACCGGGTCCTCCCTGGTTGAAAATTTCTTATTCACAACTCCAGTATAGATCATTTATTCACAAATAAAATATTAGAGTTCATATACAAAATTATTAGAGTAGTTGCCTTGACTTGTTTTGAAATGAAAACTCCAGTATTCTCCATGATTCCTCTGATTCACAACTCAATCATCTAAGACTGGGATATATATTCATACTAAACCATCAAACAAACGAAAATGAAGTGAAATTAAACCCCAAAATCCCGAGTATTAAGATAGATCCAAGCATACAAGGGCGAAATTCACAAATCTCCGCGTAGGAGTCGGATTTCATACACTGGACCTTATCGAACTCCAATTGTGAGACCATTATCTCACTGTCCACAAGAACGCACGAATTCATAGTCGAATAATGTACATTCACAAAAGGAATTCAGAGCCCCCCAAAGATGAACAAATCCCAAAGATGAACCAGGTTTAGATCAAGACCTCGATTTAGTTGGGTTAAAATTGGTTGAAATGCATTAAGAATGGTCTTGGCACTCTCCCAGATGACAGAATCGATAGGATACTAATTTCCAAGTGTTTTCCTTGTTTGAATCGCAAAATTAAGTGAAGAAACGCAGTGGTGTGTGACAAATGATGAAGAAAGAACTCTACGATTTATATAATGGGTAGTGTTATGGCTCTAATTGCAAGATCATACGGCCGTAACTTTGCAACATATGTCCATACTTGAAAAAATATACGGTCCTAAGTACTCTTTGTAAAAAATTCAAGTAACTTCCGCTCCATGCTTTACAACTTTTATATGATCGACCAGCGCAGCAATACCCTACGACCATACAACCGTATTCAACATATTACCGTATGTATACTGCTCTTTTGGAATTTTGCACGAACAATACTTCAAATGTGTATACACATACAACCATATAAAGATACATATTCGGTTGTGACCCTCAACAATACGGTCGTGCACTAACGATAGTACACCCATATCAATGTTATGTAAAAGTCATCTCATACAACTATCTCCAAATACGGCCATATCACTGCTTCGTATGATCATAAACATCCATACAACGGTAATATGCATTAGTCACATATGTATTTGCCGTCAGGGCTAAAATGAAACAACAACAAGATATTCTCGATGCAATGCCAACAATAATGCATGATCAAGACATGTCTTTGAAAGACAAACATAAATGGTAGAAATCTCGTCATCATATTACAACACTTCATAATTACCGACAATATCTAAACACGACAACACAACGGAACACATCCAAATTTACAATATTACTCAAACCCATGATTTAACTTAACGAGCAAGTGATCGCATAGCATAACATCCCAAGTGCAAAACAACATCATTCAATTAATATATGATCATAGGTGTTGAAGGGAAAATAACTTGAGACAGAAAGTAGGGCAAAAGTGTTGTATTATTCCATCAATGGGATCCCTTAAATAGGGTGAAGTACATACAAACAGGCCTCAGCCAAATTCTGTCTAGGAAAGCCCATAAACTAACAGACTTAGGCACACAATGGGTATTATTCCTTTAACACTCCCCCTTGTGCCTAGTCTACAAGCGCATGTCATGTTGCCTCGTTAAAACCTCGTCAAGCAAAAACCCAGTGGGAAAAATGTCTTGATCGTAGGGAAAAGAGTACAGCATCTAGACACATCAAGTTTAGACTTCGTCCTTTGAATCTATCCTCTCATATGATCATTACATTTGATCATAGCGCTACTAAGGTGACCATTCCATCGATCCCTAAAATCGTACATCTTGTTACCTCGTTAAAAACCTTTCCAAGTGATAAAAACCCTCTGGGAAAAATGATCCTTGGAAGGAAAAGAGTATAACGTACGGTGTGGATGTAAGACTCCCCCTCAAGTCTACATCTCCCCCTGATTTGTACATCAATCAAGTAGTCGTTGCCTCATTAAAAACTTCGCCAAGTAACAAAACCCAATGGGAGAAAATGAACCTTGGTCAAAGAAAAGAGTACAACACATGTGATTAAGTTTCTTTATAATCATCATTTCCTTGTGATCTTTACATCAATCTCGGAAGTTGGAAAAATCTTTAGCTCCCCCTAATGCTTACATTCACATACCGTTGCCTCGTTAAAAACCTTGCCAAGTAACAAAACCCATTGGGAAAAATAAACCTTGATCTAAGGAAAAGAGTGCAACCTATGTGAGTATGTTACGTTATATCTCACATATTTCCCGTTATGATCATTCCATCAATTAAGGGGATTTACAAGTTACATCATGTTCATAAATGTAAGTATGCTCATCGGGCAAGATTTAACCGCTAGTTCCTCACAAGTGCAGAATGATAGTTCTTAATCATGTACACTCACAGATTGATTCATGCAAAGCAATAATCTTGTCGTGATTCGAGGAGGTAGCCAAAAGGGGTTTGCATAGTCGATTTCCAAAACATAAGCAATTCATACCAACACATACTTTGTGGTAGTTGCTTCGGCACCAGCATTTACTTTAGCATTTGCCTTTTCATAAGCAGCTTCCTTTGCCTGCTTGTAGGGAAAGAATAGTCCCAAATCAATGGTTTCTTTTAAATATCAAAAGATAATCTTGATACCATTCCATTGATGTTGCGTCGATGATGAACTAAATCTAGTCAGCGGTTTAACTGAGGAGTGATAGCAGGTCGTGTACATTGAGCTAAGTACAATAATGCGCTATTGCACTATGTAGGGAATTTCAGCTCCCAAAGCTCTTCGTCACTTTCCTTTAGACAGAATGGATCTTTCCTTTGTATCCAAATGTTCGACCTATCATGGGGTTCTAGTCGGGTTTAACTTGTCCATGTTAAAGTGCCTGAGAATCTTCTGGACATAGGTAGACCGGTGGAAAGAATTCCACAAACTCGATGTCTATGTCAATGCCTCGACAGAACCGAGTTTTCCCAAGATCTTTCATCTCAAACTCGATTTTCGATCCGGTGGTTTCTCTTATTTCATCAAGACCGATTATGTTCATGTCATCGACATACATTGCGATGTGAATCCGGATCTTATTTGTGAAGACGCGGGGACACATTTCATCGTTCTTATATCCCTTCCTAATCAAGTAGTCACTTAGACGGTTATACCACATCCTTAGGGATTGCTTCAAAACCGTAAAGTTGAGCGTTTCAATCTAATTGCATACGCACTCTGTGGTCTAGAGTCACTTGATTTGGGTAATGAAATGCCATAGGGCACTTCCGTATATATCTCCGTATCTAGATCCCCATAGAGATACGCAGTAACCACATCTATTGGCTGCATTTCCAGTCCCTCGAAAATTACTACGCTAATCAAATAGCGGAACGTATACGTGGGAGTACATTTCCTCGTAATCAATTCCAGGGCGTTGTGAGAAGCATTACTTCGTGAACCTTGTACATTAGGACTCTACTATTCTCACTATGATTTACGACAAAGGTTCGGTTATGTCTTATAGCCTTTACACTTGGGTAGGTTAGCATTACCCACACCAAATACCTGACTCTTTGTCGAAGAATCTAGTTCTTCCTGGAATGTTTTTCTTATAGGCCAATCAGCTCTATGTTGATTTCATCCAACCGAGCGAGGTTCGACATCATCGTACTTTATGATTCATGACATGTCATCAAAGTGGGTGGTTGATCAGGCCACACCCTCATAATTTCATCGAGATTCTTGATTTTCTGAATCATATCTTCGGGGCGTCCCCCTCGTCATGATTCATGGACATAATAAAATCAAGCATGATCTCATGAAACGAGTTCATTGATGGTTAACATGTAATTTGTGCCATACTATACCTCTTACTTGGGTGAGTATTTAGTCGAACCGTGTGGCTTCCACCCTTTCCTTCGCAGGGAGCCACGGCCTCAACCACACCTCCACCAAGTGCAGTTGCATCACCCGGTTCATTGGTGATGTGCCCCTTGGAGGGGACTTCTAACCTTACAGGCACATTTGCAGCTGTAATGTGAGATCTTGTCACTTGAACGATATCAGTAAATGCATCAGGCATCGAATCTGCTACATCCTGAAGATCGAGTGTTCTTTATGCTTCACGGTAACATTGTGAAGTTCGGGGATCATAATGAGACAAAGTGGAGACATCATGACAATTCCTGTCGTTCCTCTCGAAATTACGTTTTCTCTCCTCCCCCTAACGACGGGAAGGTTGTCTCATTAAAGTGACAATCCGCAAATCGTGCGGTAAAGAGATCACTGTGAAGGTTTCAAATAGCGGATAAACGTCTGGAGATTCTTATCCAATGTGAATACTTAATCGTTTCTAAATACCGATGCGTTGTGGGGCGCAAAAGGCACATATAATGCGTAACCAATTATGCGCAATTGGCACTCAAGTCCGTCTGGGTCCAAATTATAAAAATCAGGCTATCCAGTTACCAACTGGTACGCATAAACTAATTGGTTAGCAAAATGTCTAAATGAACGACTTAAGTAAAGTTGCATGCAATATTGCATAATCCCAAGCAAATATATGCAAATTGGTGTGCATAACCAATGACATAATCACCATACATATTCTTTCGAAGGTGGTTTATGTGAGACCTTTTGCATATGCACATGGGACGAGATACTATTCATTAATCTCTATCATGCAATAAACATCAAATACATTTTGATGTGAACTCTCCAACATCATCGAGTCCTTTAGATGTGATAAGGGAGGTGAGTCCTTATAAATTATCTTGGAAGTTCTGCAGCAGTTTGAGTGGACAAGAGAGCGACATGTGACCAACATGTCGGAGAATCCATCAAAATCATAAATACATAAATGGTCCGCATATTAGGTGGATGGATCCACAAATATATCCTTATATTCAGCGTAAGAATGGAATGTTTGCTTTTGTTTCTTTAGCATAGGAAGGTCCCGCTCCTACTTTGGCTAAAGAGCAGGCTTTGCAACACTAACTGGTGGGCATTTGATATGCATCTGGTTCTTTGGATGACATAACACGATTAACATCAACATTGTTCTTTATGTCGAGTTGTTGCCACATTTTCACTCTAAAAGTAATGATGTTCGTACAGGTTCTTTAGTATACATATCATCATACTTCGACCAGGATGACTAGTCTATCGTGCCAAAGCCTATATGAGTCTATGTCCCAAAGTACATTGTTGGTGACAACATAGGATTTTAAAAACCTAATAATAGTGAGGTACATCCACTAGATCGACTCATCGGTTATTCTAAAATGTATTTACGTCCACATTCATTAGAATTAATAAAAAAAACTCTATTCCATTCTCACAGTGGGTTTCAATCTGGAAACCATTGCTACGTATATTGTTGAAGCTAAGTAAGGTTCGAAGGGCTCTAGATGCATACAGAGCATTGGTAACTTGTAATTGAGTGCCATTTAGGCATCAAAAATTGAGCATTACCTCGCCCTTTGATGAGTTGGGATGACCCAATCATCGTAGTTACCGAGGTTTGGCAGGCGACTTATTCAATGAATAGAAGCCTAAATCTAAGAACATTCAAGTTCTACTCGATTCATTCCTTTGAAGAGAGAGAAATTTCGAACCATAAGCATTCAAGCAATATTCAGTACTTCGAAATAAAGCTAAGAATATAACGTAAGCAATATTAATATCTTGTTCGTGAAACAACATTGCATCACGCCATTATTGAAAAGAAAACACCAACACAGTCGTCTTGAGGCAACTATACCAAATGTAAACGAGAAAGTAAACATAATACTAAGATTCAGTCTATAGACTGTGGCTCGTATGACTCAATTCGACGATCGGTGACTGTGAAAATTGACATAGGGGGACTTGTCTAGATCATATTCCTCCATATAGTGAGTTCTCATTTCTTTGGACTCTCTATATTTCTTGTAGTGAGATGCGACTTGCTTGCTTGCATGGCAGTTCTTGTACCATGTCCAGCATCTCCACAATGATAGCACGGTCATGGCCAACTCGAGCCTTAGAGGCGACAGGATGGGTAAGTGCTTTTTGGTTCCCTTGGCTAGTAGAGCCGGGAGCACCAAATCCTCGCATTACATTAGAAGAACCCCCACGTCCTCGACCACGAAGCCTATCATGTCCAGTCCCCTATTCATTGGGGTAGTTTCCATCCTTCACTTTGCCATAATTGGCCTTGGGAATTTTCTTTGTCCCAACCGGCATGACATTACTGCTCACTAACACTTCGTTATGCCTCTCAGCTACTTGCAGTAGGTTGATTAGCTTACTGAAGGTAGTGATGCATTTATTATCATACTCCAGCCTATACTGGTTCGTTAGTATATGAGCGGAAGTAGGGAAGGTAGAAAAAGCTTTATGGATCATGTCATCTTCTGTGATGTCCTTCCCACAGAAATTTAGGCATGCCTTGAGGCGGAGAATATCTTTGTTGAAGTCGTTGATCCGTTTATAATCAAGCAAGCGGATGTCATTTCACTGCACGGTCAACTTTGGGAGCAAAGTTTGTGAATGTTCCCAAATTGGCCCTTACGGGCATCCCACAGTTCTTTGCGGGATTTTCAACCGTAGATATTCCTATCTCAGGCTGGATTCGATGTGCCACCTAAGGAATATAAGTGCACTCGCTTTGATCTTATCAGACGGTACTTAGTCTGTGGTGTTAAGGAGTGTACCACTATATTCTTTAGTGATAAATGTGGTCTTGACGTAGGAGACCCATCTATGGTACTCAAGCTCTTTTGAGTCCAAGATATCAAATTCGGGACGAGTTGGATCAACTATCTTAATACAAGAAAAAGGGAAATGATTTTTCACAGTATATCATGAGTACTTTCCATGATAAAATTTTCAATAATGGGAGCGTTATTATTTTTCGGAACCAAGATATGGTCAAAATTACTTTCGATGCTTTTGAGGATTACCAATGAAATTACTTTATCACGGTTCGAGTTGATATATGCAGTAGATATAAGTCCTCTAAAATCTACCAATGATTAAGCCTAATTTGCATGCCATATCTATATATGTATGCAAATATATGTATATTTATAGATATAGACACGTAATCCTAAGAATATATCTATACACGTATAAATGCAGTCAATGAGGTGTCTTATGCCGCAATATATATATTAATTCTTGTGAATTTAATTTGATTCAAGTTGCTATAAGCAATTTCTTTTAATTTAATTAAAGTTATTAATGTATTAGGCTTTAATTGGTTTAATTAAGCATAAATAAATTTATGAAATATAAATATGCAATTAAAGTAATTAAAGCTTGTAAAATTGCACGTTGCAGGTAGTAGGGTTCGAATTTGTGTACCTTATAGGGAAGACCTTATTTTTTTTTTTTTAGACATACCGTCAATTTATTTGGTAAATTGCGATCTTCGTTCCAATCGCTTTTTGATCCGCCTGATACAGTATATTGACGAACCAAACGACTTCTTCGAGAGTAAGTCTTCGGGTATAATATTACCCATATACTTTCTTGTCCAATATTTATCAGAAGTCCAGCTAACACAACACCGACGAAATTTGCTGAGACAGCCGGCCAGAAATGCATATCCAATATAGATGCAATAATAGCTCCAGTCCAAGCACCCGTTCCTATAAATGGCACTGCCACAAATAGCATCAGACCAAGCCACTGAAATTCTTCTATGGGTCCTGCCTTCTCTTTAGCCCTCTTGAACAGCATATCAAGAAATTTCACTAGTTTTTCGTCAGGGCCTAGTAAAGATTTGTCTTGTTCGAGTTCTTCGAGAAAATCATCCGACGTGGATCTTGTTACAAAGGTTCTGTGCTCTCGGTCCATGGGTGGTTCCGATCTGGTGCAGGTGGGCGGCGGTTGCGGGCGGTGACGTCTGGTTCGGATCGCGACGATTTCTGGTCGAAGGGAGGTGTCGCGTCCGGGGGAGGGGGTAGCAGCATCGGTCAGTGAAGGAGATGACTGATCAGAGAAGGAGATGTGGGTGGGTCTTCGGTCAGAAGGTGGCGGCTAGGGTTTCTGGCAGCTTGCTCTTTTTTTTTTTTTTTTTGAATTTCCGGACTATTTTTTCTTGATCTCAGTCGTAGATTACGTGCTGATAACGTGTTGAAGGGAAAATAACTTGAGACAGAAAGTAGGGCAAAAGTGTTGTATTATTCCATGGATCCCTTAAATAGGGTGAAAAGACTCTACAAATGTTTCACCAAATCGCATCTAGAAAGTTCCATAAACTATGTGACTTAGACACAACGGTATTATTCCGCAAATTAATCACATTAATTAAGCATGATTTTTACACGGATAACCTAAGACTAATTTGACAACTCTCATATTCACAAATTAAGTCTAGAGAAAACACTAATTTATCTATTTAATTTGATTAAATTGAACAATACCTCACTAGTTCATGTCAAACCACAATTAAATTATTACCTAACAATATATACTCCCCTGATCTTAATTATTTTTTCAATATAATTTAAGTTGGCCAGAAGAAAAAATTAACCATAAAACAATTCAATTGGGCGAAGCACAATTTGTTAATTAAGCATAAAAAGTTGGTTGCTATTCAACTCATCGAAACCCTAGGAAGGTATGAAATTAGCTCATTGGATATCAATTCAATTAAATGTAGTAAACACATCATTTTGTTAAAAATAGTACTTGATAAATACTGGAAAAATCTTACAATGTGATCGAGGTGTAATAAAAATTCCAGTCTAACAAATCCCAAGTCTTGAATAATCATCATGAAAAATAGAATCTAAATAAAATGAGTCGTCTTCAATTATCTACTGCGTTAAAAAAAAAAAAGGCTACATGCTGGTAAAAAGTTTTTAAGCTCAGTCAAGCACCCTTTTACATGAAACAAACAAGCCAAGCAAAAATATATCACCACACCAAATGAGGGTTTATCTTTGCGGAATACAAACTATAAATTACCAATTCTGTCTTTCATTTGCAATATTGTACACAAAAATAATGAGATGGCAAAACAAAATTGTACCATAATAAATTGTACCTTCAGGCAACCTTTGGGGGGGGGGGGGGGGATGTAAAGACAACATTAGACAAGTAGCAACAAAATGGCTGTTCAATGCCCCATCTCAGAATGCAGAGCTGCCAAAATAAAAGTTTTTTTTTTTTGTTTTCTTTTCAAATTCTTGTGTTTTCTTTTATCTTCCAATATCTTTTAGAGGGAACGAAAGAGTAACATATATCTCTTTATATCAAGTTACTACACTTTGTCATCGTGGAACCACCATCTCGTCTGCTTTGGAGATTTACCATTCTTACAGTTCTTCACATAGCCGTCATTGTCGGCTGGACGTTGCTGCAAGAGAACACACGTACATTCAAGATATCAAAGGTGTAGAAGAAGGTGGGCAACTTAATAATTAAAAAAAAAACTTCAAAATCTATGGAACAAACCTTCTCTGTGGAGCTTGACAACATAGAGAGAATGCTGATGCAAATAGAAATTACGGTCATAGCTGGCGACCACGAGTCGTACAAAATATCTGGAGGGAATAAGATGATTTTTTCTCAAAGTTCAAACAAAATGTCGTATCGTAACAATCTTCTGATAAACAAAACACCAAAAAGGTATCACTTCTAAACCAAAATAAAAAATAAAAAAATAAGAATAAAAATAAATAAATAAATAAGCCATTTCTCTTTGGTGGGATAGTTAGTAGCAATGAATTAATGATGTGATGTCAATAAATGCATGAAAGATAAATCTTCGCATTCATGGAAATGGGTAGAAAATGATACAACCATGTAATAATTACAACAATTTCAAAGAAACGGGAAATGAATATAACCCAACGAGTTACTAAACCGACTGGTAGCATCGGTTTTGACCATTTTCTTATGTATCCCTCCCACAAAAGGATTCGAAAGCAACCTAATCTCACCGTGGCATTTGGCCTAAAAACTCAAAAATTTCCAAAAACCCAGATTGGATTCATCTCATTTCAAGTGAAAAAAGATGGACAGATGGGAGCCATTAAATGTGACAATCGATCGTACATATGATTCGGAAAAAAGAATGTATTTTTTATTGTTGTGGAAGCCTAAGGCATTTATTTAAATTCGGGGTCTGTTTGTGAAAGAATGACCGAAACCAAAAGTGTACCAACTTAAACCGTGCACATCAAATAAGTACCAACTGTAACAATGCACATCAAATAATAAAATGCAAAGCATCCATCACAGAATCCCCTTCTCATCACAAAAGCCCGATCACAAAAACTTATATCAGTATGATATGTATTAGACGGTCCGACATGTATACTTCCCAAAAATAACACTTGTTCTTGTACTGAAACAGTCAGATGGTCTAACATGAGTGTGCCGCGAAGCTAAATACTGTTTCTTATATAGAGGTATATGACAATACAAAGTGTTTCCTTCCATTTAGCGTCGTTTTGAAACTACATTCAAGCTCTTCTCCACATATTATGCACAAACAACATATGACCGAGACACCTCAAAATGAACGTTTGAAATCAAAGAAGCCTTTTTTTATTTATCATCATCTATGTCTCATCGCTTGATCTTCCTGGGGATCGAAGCAAAAAGTTAAAACATAAAAGCACTGTGAACGCTAACAAATTTCACAGAAAAAAGTTGTTGAAGTGAAAACTAGAGAGGCCCATATCCGTCTCTTACACAATTTTGAACATTGGAAACGCTTCTGCATAAAACCAATATAAACATAGAACCAATTAGAAACATTTTCGGACTCCTCCTCATCAACATCACCTTAATCCCAACTACGTTGGGGCAGGTAACATGAAGATTATAATGTCAATTAATTGTCTAAAATCAGTTAGTACTATAAATTTATGCAATAAGCAAAGTGTCAAATTTTATGCCGGATGCCCTTCCTGTCGCAACCATCATATAAAGAAGATGTTTAGGCTCCGAAATGGAGATATTTGAGGAGCGACGGTTTCACTGCTTTATTAAACAGAAATATACCTAATCCCAGCTATCTATTCCACATTCCCAAGTTTCAATTTTCATTTGAGATTGAATACTCACTCACATTGCAAAATTTGGATTCAATTTAAGGGAGTGGGGAGAGGGGGGATTACTTAACAAGGGCTATCCCTGGAGAACCTAATTGAGTAGTGTTACAACATCATTTAATGATAAAAGAATCGACAATTACTGAAAGCAAAGACAAAATAAAGAGCTTGCCAAAAAGGAGAGAACCAAAACAAAAAACAACAAAGTCAAGCAGTTCAATACCAAATAAACAATAATTAGAACATATATTCTCAAGATATAGATGAACTAAATACAGAAAGAAAAGCAGCAAAAATTTGTATGGTATAGATAACACACCTAAACATATATGGCCATTGCTATAAATGTGCGGATGGAATGGAGCCGGAGGCACAAATATAACCTGCCCCAAATGCGATCCAAAAATCAGTTAAAAGAGTGCATCTAATCAACTGGCAACAGTACTTGATATGAGTAACAACCAAACACTAAAAGTACAAAAGCTTCATATTTTCTGGATAAATTATTATTTTTCTAAAAAAAAAAAAATAGGAGATAGAAATAATGTATTTAAATAAGTGACCTGAGGGGCCTCCATAGGGTAATGCTCGGGAAAATCAACCTGGAGCTGGTATTTTTCGCCCTCGTACAGCGTCCCCGCCGCACCGTTGACATCAATGACCCATCTAATATTACCAACATTCGATCAATCACTATCGGAAAATCACTAATTTGTACAACAATTGAGCAAAATGAATAAATTAACAGCCGCAAGTAAAACCAAAAGGAAAAGTAACAGAAACCTTTGAAGATTTTCATTCAGTTTGAGCTTGAAACCGGTAGGCGGATTGACCTGCCACTCCACCAGCTCTTTCTGCAGCCGATTGCTGGCGATCTTGCTCAACGCCTTTACCCCCAAAATTTTAATTCCAGAAAAAAAAAAAAAAAAAAAACCCCAATTTTTTGCGGGGGTGGGGGTTGCAAAATCAGCAATTTCTACACACAAACAAACAGAATCCAATTAAAAATAAGATACCTTGCAAGAAGAAGCAGAAGCGGAGGTCATGACGTACGGACAAAGATATATAGAGAGAGAGAGAGCGGAACGATTTGAGCTCTTAGATGCTCCATAAATTTGAGAAAAATCCGATTTTGGTCCTTATACATGTATGCGTCCGATTTTGGTCTTTTATTGACGCTCTATTCGATTTTGGTCCTTTATAGATGTATGTGTCTAATTTTGATCCTTTAAGTTATAATATTGTCTGATTTTGGTCCTGCGATGAAAGAGGTCATTTGGAAAAAGGCGTATGAACTACTCTCCATTGAGGACCAAAATCGGACAGTATTATAACTTAAAGGACCAAAATCAAACAACTGTATACTTAGAGGACTAAAATCGGACAAGCATACTTAAATTGGATGTTCCTTTTTCTTATTTGCATTATGGGCTCTGTTTTTTGATGATAAAGTAGAATTCGTGGTCTCAATTGGGTTGATTATATGAATGGGAAAGAGAAAATAAGTAGGCCTGAGACTTTTCGATTTCAGGGAGAAAAATACAGAAATCGGAACCGAACCGCATAGTTTTTTCGTGGTTCGGTTTTGCCAGTTTTTTTATCCGAACCGCATAGGAACCGAACCGCATAGGAACCGAACCGAACCAGAACCGATTTTGTATGGTTCGGACGGAATATATTATATTATATTTTATTATATTTAGAATATATTATATTATATTAATTAAACATAGTTTTTTCACGGTTTT
Organism: Orobanche coerulescens; assembly: GCA_033398695.1. Lineage (NCBI taxonomy): Eukaryota > Viridiplantae > Streptophyta > Magnoliopsida > Lamiales > Orobanchaceae > Orobanche > Orobanche coerulescens. The sequence continues at coordinate 124,821,059 of CM065812.1, read as the reverse complement.
TTCGGAACCGAACCACATAGTTTTTTCGCGCTTCGTATATTGAATAATATATTCTTATTAAACATAATTAATATAATATAATATAATATAATATAATTTTAATAAAATAAAATATAATATAATATATTCCGTCTGAACCATACAAAATCAGTTCCGGTTCGGTTCGGTTCCGAGTCGGTTCGGATAAAAAAAACTGTCAAAATTGAACCACGAAAAAACTATGCGGTTCGGTTCTGGTTTCTGTATTTTTCTCCCTGAAATCGAAAAGTCTCAGGCCTAGTTATTTTCTCTTTCCCATTCATATAATCAACCCCAATTGAGACCAAGAATTCAACTTTATCATAAAAAAATAGAGCCCATAATGCAAATAAGAAAAAGGAACATCCAATTTAAGTATGCTTGTCTGATTTTAGTCCTCTAAGTATACAATTGTTTGATTTTGGTCATTAAAGTTATAATACTGTCCGATTTTGGTCCTCACCCGGAGAGTGTAGTTCACATGCCTTTTTCCAGCCGACCCTCTTCCACCGCAGGACCAAAATCGGACAATATTATAATTTAAAGGATCAAAATCGGACACATACATCTATAAAGGACCAAAATCGAACAGAACATCAATAAAGGACCAAAATCGAACACATACATCTATAAAGGACCAAAATCGGATTTTTCTCTCAGAAATTTCGGTGGAGTAATTGAAGCAAATTCTATTAACCATAGTTTAGTATTACTAGTGTCATAGAAATTTGTCCGAAATCACGATATGAATTTATGAGTAAGATAAATAAATTAAAATTTAGATAGAATTTAACCATTCGAAATTATTTACCATAATGACGGTAGCGAGTCGAAATAATAAGATGATGGCTCGATCACCAGAACCATCTCAAACTCAATTAAAAAGAATGACCTACTACTCATTTGTGTTCTAAGTCTAAACCATATAATAATATCCAAAAAGATAAGTGTAAGGTTTAGTCACTCAGATCGCTTTAAAATTTATTTACTCTTACATACCAAATCAGATTGAAAGATAATTTTACTACTCGTTCTCATCTCAAACTCATATAATATAACCAGCTAGTTAATCAAACTCATTTAAATTCATAAGATATCTAAACAATTAAATATAAATTGTTACAATAATTTGTTATACATATCGATAAAAATTTGAACTTTAAAAATGTAAACACTAAGAATAAACATTACAAATGATAATAGATTAAAAATTAAATTTGAAATACAAACTTTAAAATAATATAATCTATGAAAATACATTTAAAATATATATGCTACTCATGTCTGAAATCCTTATAGTAATACCTATTAATTATCGAGACTCGTTTAAAGTTATAAAACATCTAATTATCTGAAATGAAAAATACATGTTTACGTTAATTTTTTTGTACAAAATATTAATTTTAAAAAAGTTAGCGTTTTATCTAAAAAGAATACTAATTATCTTAACTTCTTTTTATTCCCTATGAAAGGGGAGGATTGTCACTACAAGAATAAACGTCAAAGACTTCGGATAATATTTGAAGTAAAAATGTTATAATTACCGAAGTCTATGTTCGTGTAGTAAAAGGTATACTTTTGACATTGCTTTTTATGCGAAGTCTAATATCCTAATAACCGAAGTCTATCTCGATTTTTTTTCTAATTATGATCCAAATGTGGGGAGTAAGTGAAGTAAAAGAATGCCTTTAACTTCGGTTATTTTATAATTGGCGTAGTAAATAAAGAACTTTTTACTTCAGTTATTGTATAATATATATTAGTATTTTCTGCATTAATATATATTAATATTCTACATTTTAAGTTAAAATTCATTGCCAAAATCTACAATCAACTATAAATAACCATCAACCACAAGAGCTCAATAATATAAGAACCAACAATTTCATATCATCCCATCTTAAAAAAAATAACATGCGTTCCAACCAATTCAGAACCAGATACATATCATAACAAAGACAAAGAATGTGTAATAAGATTCTATCTATTTCATCATGAACGCCACAAATAGGACAAAAAGAATTAAAAAAGATTATATACTTCGAAACGACAAAGTTTCTCTTCAGCACATCATTCCTTTTCATCAGACGATCATACTTCTTGTTTATGAAATCATCTTCTCATCAACTTTATTCTTCAAATCTTCAAAATCGGCACGTGAAGCAAACAAATCCACATAATCACTTTGTTTTTGGTTTAACAAATCTTCTTCCCCAATAAAGAAATTACAAGGTTTTGCCTGAAAGCCAAAATTATATTACCAACTAAAACATATTAGCATAATGTGTCGTAACACACATAATACAACATTATCAAACAGTCAAAAATAACTTCTACAAAGTGTGATGAACCATAGAAATATTATGATCGGCACAATCCAAAATTTCGGCAGCACGTTGATCGATTAAAATGTTACTTTAAACAAATGGGTTTACATCACAGTTCTTCTTGTTGATGTTTAGGTGGTCACTATAACTTCTTGATTATGTAAACTACTCCATTGTCACTGTATCCAATAAACAAAGGGTTGCTTCCTCAATGATAGTGAAAAACCGATGTACACTATTTCCATGGTGGACAAAAAAAAAGATTCACATAACCAAATACCAACCTTCCTCCAAGGACCAGCTTTCGTGGTTGAAGGATTTTGATTGTCAGACTGCAAAACACACACCCAAATGTGCACACACGAACATAAGAAAAATAACACCAAATGCAAAATTAGTAGATAAGATGTCTAAATGACAATGGAGAAAACCTCTTCAAACTTTTTAAAGTTTTGCGTATCTAGTTCATCATTAACTTCTGGAATGAATGCAACTTCATTTTGATACAACTTATCCCATTCAATGCCTTTGAACCACGGGTGACCCTGTGACATCGTTGAAACAGGTTAGAGTTCAAGGTTTATTATGAAATAAACTCCATTTTTAGATCAAATCAAACATATCACAAAACACCTTCAAAATGCTAATTCCAAAAAAGGCTCAAGCAAACGACCTTCAAAAGAAGGTCCATTCATATAGTTAATAGAATTTAGAGTATTGTACTCTCATCCATATTTCCAAAAAACAGTACAACATATATCATTTAGTTATAAAAACTAACATATATCAACATAACTTGATAAATTAAAGATAAAGTACCCCCTGCTAATTTGATATGCATCAACATAACTTCACATATATCAATATAACATCAACGATGTTCCTACAATTTGATACGATAAGTAAATTTGTTAGTTATAAAGATGAAAGTTGAAACATCACCAAAATCCATTACCTTGTTAATTATATTTCAAAAATTGTCCTTGACAATATCCTCAGCCAGGAGATGTTTACAGGCCTTAAATAACTCCACAAGCCTACTCATACTCTTTTCAATAAATGATAGCTGAGAAAGGCAGTAAGAAACATACTCCCACAGCAATATCTACATTTTAAGAAAATAATGACGACAATCTTCTATTGGTTTGGTACTTTTTAGAAACAATCCACTAATGGACCACATATTTAAAGACACAACTGGTCCGTAATATTCCAGCCATGTTTATTGCATGTTTCATATTGGACTAATTAGCAAACGGGCAATTCGATACCTGATAGAGCCAATTAAAAACTGCATAATGTTGCATAAAGACTCTCCGCTCAAGTTCAGGCAAGATAACTTTCCAATGATATCTGGAACTCGATTGTATATCCGGTTGCTCCCTAAATTGAAATTCAACATTTTAGATCATTTTCTATTACTCATATACAAAAAGTAAAAATAATAGATAATAAGAAGGGAAAATATTAATAAATTCACCTTTTTTGATAGCTCATGAATAACAGTCTGCATTTTGCACAATGGTGAAAGAAGTTAAAGATTTTACTCATTGAAAGTTGAAAGAGATCAGATGAGAGCAAGTAGATATGCTGTATTTTAAGCAAAAACATGAAATTGAGAATCCTGAGTCATTTTTACAATTCAGCATCAATAATCATTAAACGGCATAAAACAAGCATTTCAGATGCCCACAATTAAGGCTACTAAATGAATAGAAGTCACTTCAATAAATCATAAAAGTTTTGGCATTAAAATGGAAAATGAGAGACAAAGACAGAGTGTGTGTGTGAGAGAGAGAGAGATAAAATGGCAAGAAAGCAATTAAGAATACCATGAAAGGCTATACATGCTCATTTGGCAATGAATTGTTCAAAACCACGGTTTTCATTTGTTAAGAACAGTTTTTTCTGATCATATGTAGCCAACCTCTATAGTGTTAAACATGATGTCCTAGCAAACAACGGTTCCACTTTTGCAGCGACCAAATCCAATGTCAACAATGTCTTGTAGGTGAGAGCTAAGAATATTGGGTGAAGATTTTGCAGCCATGCACCAGACTGATAAAGCACCACAACGTTAGCACAAAGTATATTTAACAACCCTTTTCTATTATTCATTAGCTATATGCCACAAGATCAACACCCAAATGCCATAACCAAACATAAACCATTATAAGCTAGCCATTTGATACTGATGCATTTTCACAAATACGTGAGCAGTTATTTCGCACAAAGCCATCCAAAAGTAGTGAAAATAGGATGAAAAGTACAAAAAGAGCCAAGAATTTGCTTTAAGCGAAGAACTAAACTGAGTCACATGAGATGTTTTATTTGAAAATCGCACCTGAACTACACAATAAATATGACCTTTGCCTTTTTATCATATGGACATCTACATCCAGATAGACACAATATACAAACACAAATATGTATAACTGTGTATCTATATGAAAATACATATACTCAATCATTGTGCGTATGTGTAAATCCTGCTTGAACCTGCAAAAATCAACATGAAATCAACCCCATTCAAATCATCAAACTCAAATCCTCAATTGAGCTCAATAATTTTAGAAAAACCGACCTCAACTGGATTCAAATCGTCAAACCTTAAATTACATAAGCAGTGAAACGACCCTGAAACCTGGAACCATTGCCAGAAAGTACATCCTAGGTCCTGAGACCTGAACTCAGCCCAACCAAAATAAGAGTCAAGTAACCCCAAATTCGGCCCGAATTTGATTAGAGCCCTAGCACCCACTCAGGTTTGAGCCATTGTAAAACCTAGGTCCTGAATCGAAATTTGCCACCACCGACAATCGAACCCTTATCCTCCATTCGCACACATCCGCCATCTTTCTTTTTTCTTTTATGGTGGTTGCGGTGGTGTGTGTGTGTTTGTGGGTGTATGTGTGTGATGAATTTTGTTTGTGTGTGCGAGTTTGAGAGAGAATGAGAGACGGAATTATTGATAGTGAGAAACCGAAAGTGAGATAAGTGAGAAAGGATAATTTGATTATTTTCACGTACAAGATTTTTATATCTCAACTTTTGAAAAAGTTTATGACTGTTCAAGTCGGTCACAACTCTTGTGTGATCGTGAGCGATACAAACACTGGATTTATCATTATTTGGTGCTTTGTAATCGTTATTGGCGATACAAAGTTATGGTATCGTTAAGCGATCATAAATCAACGAATTTGATGTCGTGAAATCCTATTTTTGTTGTTATTTAGGTAATGTTTTTGATAAAATTGCTCATTTTAGTAATTTTATCATGGAAATTGGAGTAAAAATTTGAGGAGGCCAAAATGTAAAAATTGTGATTAATTATGGGACGAAGAGAGTATTTGCTAAGTATTTTTTGGAGTCCAAATGAAAAAAATAGAACCTCAAAAATATTAATTCCCGGTCTCAAGACACACACTTCGCTATTGTAAAAACTTTTTGGTGAAAAATAAAATTTCACACTTTTTACTTCAGTAATTATCAAAAGGGCGAAGTCTTTGTAATTTCAAATTTCTAACCAGCTCCTGCTTTTTTGTTTGGTACCATTTACTGAAGTCTATGTGGGTTTTTTACTTCAGTAAATTGAAAAACGAAGTTGTTGTTTGTTTTTACTTTGCTAATATACATTACTGAAGTGAGACGTACCGAAGTCTTTGGTGTTTATTCTACTAGTGTGTCCCTTATCCTGAGTACCTCAAGAGGCTCTACCTCACTCCTGATCCAGAGGTAAATTTTTTAGCATGACATGTTTGCCTCGTGATCCCCTGCTTGGGTCACAGGCCCGCACTTACTAGGCAAGGTCCTCGAGTTAATAGTTTCATCTCAAGACATTGCCTTAAGGATTCCAACTGTTCCCTCTCTGAACTTGTTTAAATTTATAAAAATATCTAACTAGCAGATCATGAAATCGAAGTTTAGATTAATTTTTTTTGCCCAGAAGGTTGATTTTGAAAAGATGGAAGATGAGGTTTTTATCTAGAAAGACTTATGTACTTGATTCAAAATGAAAATTTATCCTAAAATAACTAAAAATTATATATTTACCATAAGAGTTTCAAATATACTTATCATTTTGCATACAAAAGTTATTTAACATTAATTTAATATTTATTTATTGATATTTATTTATTTCTAAAAATTTGAATGATGACAATTTTAAGATAATTAACATTTACATAATATTATTTTATTATTCAATATGGTGAAATTAAAATTATTACCCAAACAAATATCTTAATATCTTTATTAATCATCTTACACAACAAGCAACTATCAACTATCATCTATTTACTAAACTCTTATACAAGAATAACTAATACAATCAGTTAGTTAAATCAGTTGACACGTATCAGCTAATATAATCCACTATCAATTATTCGCTAATCGGCAAATATGGACATATTCTTATTTTGTATAGATCAAAAAACAACTAGTATTGTATAAAACACAACAAAATAAAATAAATAATAATATTTAGTATATATGATATGTCTAAGGATGACAATGTGTGAGCACTCATCCATTTACGAGTAAATACATAATTCATTTATGAATATACATACTCAAACTTGGTTAAAAATACTAATATTTTTATTTATATTTATCATGAAATACCACGTTGACAACCACCATTAATACCTCAGAGCTATAGTGGATGGCAAAAAAGAAGAAAATATGAACAACATTTGTAGTTATAGTGTAGATGACGCTCACTCCAACTTTTTTGGATTATTATCTCTTTCAATAAAAGAAGTTTTTAGATATCTATATTTTACTTAATTTTTATAATTGTTGCATACTTGGTAAGTGTATAATTCTTGCAACTAAAAACTAAAAATAAAATTTTTAGTATATTTTTTTATATTTGATAAATTACTAATTAATTAGAGTTAAACTAAAATACAAATCTTACTACGAAACTTTAAAGGAGCCTTCAATTAGGATTGCTATTTTACATAAAAAAATATCTGATCATTGAATATACAAACTTGTATGTCTTAATTACTAAAAAATTGTGATTACCAAAGTTAAAATCTGAAATTAAAACATTTTAACTACAATGCGTACATCCACATCGTACGTCATACTTTTTTCCTTCCAAAAATTTACCATGTCCTATATCTTCCCCTTATTCATACATCAATCAAGAAGTCGTTGTCTCATTAAAAACTTTGCCAAGTAACAAAACCCAATGGGAGTAGGAATGTTAGTTTTACCTATCGGGTCGAGTTATCCATGGGTAAACGGTTAAACGAGTAGGGTACTGCTCGAAAATGATGTCGGGTAGGGCACTGCCCATGTCCGCTAAATTATGTTAGGGTAAGAGTAGGATGTCGATTTAGCATTTTACTCGCATACCCGACCCAAATGCCCTACCCAATCACCCGTTAAATATGTTTATTATATATTATAATTTTTTTAAAATATATATAATATATATTATATATTTATTATATATAATCAAAATTTTCAATTAACTAGTAATTATATATTATATTATGGATCTCATTTTAATTTATTGCAGTTTTTTTAGTTCCTATTAAATGATACTATTATTTATTTGTTAATTTTTTTTTGATGACGGGGAACCCGCAGCCGCTACTCTTCGAGTGTGCACTGGATAAATCCTCGGGCTGGACGTAATAGCCTGCAAACTACGCCAACCAGGTAAACCACACTAGGCAAGCCCTGTGTGACAGGCTCAACCAAGAAAGTGTTGGTAGGGGGAATCGAACTCGTGACCTTTCAGTCCCACGCTCACCTACTCCACCAACTTGGCTACCCTTGCGGGTTATTTTGTTAATATTTTAGTATTGATGAAGTGTATTTTTTTTTAAAAAAAAAAAGAATAAAAAATGCATTTTATGAGGATTTTTCAGGTAGGGCATGACAATGGGTCGAATAAAATCAGATAGGGTCGGGTAAGGTAGACTTACCCTGTTAAAACCAAACTTGAAGGGGTAATCTATTTCCCGGTGGGTACCCGTATACCCGCCGGATATACTTGTACCCTACCCGCGATAAAAAATAGGCTAATCTGGTAGGGTATGGGCAAAGTAATTTGTGTTAGGGTAGGGTATGGAAAAGACATAACCGTATCCGAACCTGACCTTTTACATCCCTAAGTGGGAGAAAATTAAGGGATAATGACCCAAAGATACAAAGTAAATAGGTGTTTTTACATAAAACACAAAAACTTTATTTTTTACACCCAAAACACATTTTTGATCCGAATCACCTAATATACCCTTACTATATATAAGTTCATTACACACAAATCCTAATATTATCTCACGTTTTCTTCTTCGTCTCTCCATTGCCGCCGTCCCCCCTCCCCCATTCTTTCTCTCCCTATTTTTGGTTATTCTTTCAAGCCGTCCCCCATTCTATCTCTCTCTCTCTCTCTCTCCCTCTCTTTTTTTTTTGTTACAGATTGAGTGCATCGATGGATGGAATAAATGGCTAATGAGATTTTCTTCTTCACTTTTTCTTTTTCTTTCTTTTCTCTTCTCTTTTGGGTGAAACCTCAAGTGTCGGCGCTTGGCACCATCATCTCTACCGTCATGGACCATCTCCGCCGCACAGTAAACTACATCATCGCCCTCAAGTGCCTCCTCGTCGTCCACCATGTCATCAAGCACGGTCCTTTCATCTTCCAGGATCAGATCTCATCTTTTCGGCTGATAATCCTGATGTTCTTTTTGTTGTTGTTTTCCATTTTCTTGATTTATTTAGAAATTTTGGTCCCAATTTTTAGGTTATTTTTCTTGTTCATATTTTGAAAATTTTCAATTTACCAATGAGGAAATATATTAATAATAACTCTTTTGGATTATTTTAAATTTTGTAGGAGCTCTGTTAGTTTATACCTTATGTTTTTTTTAGAGATACTCATATGTGCAAGTTTTCAATATTTTGGATTACCCATTGGTAAGTCAAAATAACTGTTGGTAATATGAAATACTATCGGTATCCGTTGATAATTCTATTAACAAATCGACCAGTGATAATTGACAGTGGCCAATGATAGTCAAAATACCCATGGATATGTTGTTACCATATGACAATTTAGAATACTTGTCGGTAATTGAATTATCAGTTGGTAATTCTTTTCAACATTCAGCGCTTTTCGCCTGGCAGTGGTCGGCGACTATTAGCAGTAAAAAAACTTAAAAAAGATGGTTGTCGGTGGTCGACCAGCAGTGGTCGATCGGTCGGCGGGCGGTGATCGCCCGGTGGTCGGTCGGTCGGAGGTCAACTTGTGTAAAATCAAATTTGAAGCAAGTGTATAAGTATAACATATAAAATAATAATATTTTAATGATGTGTCTTAACTACCATAAGACTTTGTGTTTTAGATAACAAGTTTAGAGCACTTGGTACCCTGGTGCTGTTGGCCTCGTGCTGTTGGCAAAAAGATGCTGCCACATCACCAAAAATTCCTATGGCACGAGATCTTCATACGGCACCAAAAAACCCCTCCCTCATACAAATGTGGTGCCATAAGCAAGAGTGATGTCGTTGGGTCCACACATACCCACTAAATATACAAATACAATACAAAAAGAAAAAAAATTCAACCGCATTGGCTGGTATTTACCAGCCGAGACCATTTGGCACCAACCACGGTACCTTGAGCCATTGGAAGACTTGAGCTGGTGGTTTGGCGCTAGCTTACAACGCAAGCGTACCCCTTGCTCTTAAAATAAATGTTATTTGAGTCAAAAAGCTTTTAGGAATGAACCTTTTCATTCCCCATAAAATTAACCCTGGTCAAAAAAAAGAGTACAATAGAAGTGGTTAAGTTTCTTTATAAATCACCCCTTCATTGTGATCTTTACATCAATCTCGGAAGTTGAAAAAATATATAGTTTCCCCTAATGCTTACATTCATATATCGTTATCTCGTTAAGAATCATGTGAAGTAATAAAACTCATTGAGAAAAATAAACTTTAGTCTAAGGAAAAGATTGCAACACACGTGAGTATGTTCCCGTATATCTTACATATTTTCCTTTATGATCCTTCCATCGATCAGGGAATTTGCAAATTATATTATAGTCATAAATGTAATTAGGCTCATTAGCAGTAGTACTTAACCACTAGTTCCTCACAAATGTCAAATAATAGTTCTTAATCATGCACACTCACGGACTAATCATGCAAAGCAATAATCTTGTCGTGTTTCGAGTATGTATCTGCAAAGGGTTTGCTTAGAATATTTTCAAGATATCAACAAATCCTACCAACACATTCTACGGGTAGTTGCTTCGGCATCAGCATTTTCCTTACTGAAAGCAGCTTCTTTTGCTTATGTATAGAGAAAGAATAGTCTTAAGACGATGGTTTCTTTTAGGTATCATAAGATATTGTTGATATAGTTCCACTAAAATGCACCGGTGTTGAACTAAATATAACCAGCAAATTAACTGAGGAGTAATATCATGTCGTGTACATTAAGCTAAGTACAATAATGCGCTATTGCACTTGAACGATTATGTTCGATGATCGTGGATCAGTAACTTTTTTTTGTGAAGACACATGGACAAATTCATCGTTCTTATATCTCTTCCGAATAAAGTAGTCACTTAGATGGTTATACCATGTCTTTACGGATTTCTTCAGAACTGTAAAGATGTGTGTTTTAATCTAACTGCAAATGCACTATGTGCTTTACAATCACTTGATTAGGGTCATGAAATGCCATCAAGCACTTATATATATATATATATATGTCCGTATCTATATCCCTACAGAGATACGCCGTAGCCATATTCATTGGCTGCATTTCCATTCTTTCGAAAATTGCTAGGCTAATCAAATAGCAGAATGTGACAACGCCCATTATGGAGAAGTTTATTTTCCCGCAATCAATCCCAAGGCATTATGAGAAGCATTACTTCGTGAGCCTTGTACATTAGGATTCCATTATTCTCACTACTTTACGACAAAGACTCGTTTATGTCCTACAGGCTTTACACTTGGTGAGGTACTACCATATCAAATATTTGTCTATTTGTCAGAGAATCTAGTTATACCTAGAATATTTTTCTTAGAGGCCAATCACATCTGTGTTGGTTTTGTCCAACTGATCAAGGTTCGATATCATCGTACTCTATGATTGATTGAGTAATATATCATCAGAGTGGGGGGTTGATCATGCCACACTCTCATAATTTCATCGAGATTCTAGATTTTGTTAATCATATCCTTGAGCCGTATGCCTCGTCATGACTCATGGACATAACAAAATCAAGCATGATCTCATGTAATAAATTCATTGATGATTAACATATAAATTTATGCCATACTCTACCTCTTCTTGGCTGAGTATTTAGTCGACCCATGAGGCTTCTGTCCCTTCCTTTGCAGGGAGCTACGACCTCAACCACACATCATCTAGGTGCGGTTTCATCACTCCGTTTGTTGGTGATGTGCCCCTTACTGGGGACTCCTAACCTTACAGTTATTTTTAAATTTATTATATAAGATCTTGTCATTTAGCTATATCAGTAAACATATTAAGCATCGAATCTACTACATTATGAATATCGAGTATTATTTATGCATCACAGTAATATTGTGAAGTTCGGGGATCATAATGAGATAAGTGGGGATTCACCATGACAATTCATGTTGTGCCTGATAAATCACATTTTCTCCTCTACCCTAACAACGGGAAGACTGTATCATCAAAGTGACAATTCACAAAATATGCGGTAAAGAGATCACATGTGAAGGTTTCAAATAGCGGGTGAATGTTGGGGATTCTTATCCAACATGAATACCTAATCACTTTAAAAGACCAATGTGTTGTGGGGCGCAAAAAGGCATATATAATGCGTAACCAAATATACTCAATTGACACCCAAGTACATATGAGTCCAAAATATATAATCAGGGTTATCCAGTTACCAACTGGTACGCATAAACTAATTGGTTAGGAGAGGGTTTAAAATGAATGTATTAAGTAAAGTCGCGTGCAATTTGGCATATTTCCATCACAAATATATACAAGTTGGTGTGTATGACCGATGACATAATCACCATACATATTCTTTTGACGATGGCTTATGTGAAACCGTTTGCATATGCACATGGGACAAGATGCTATACACTGATCTCTATCATGCAATAAACACCAAGTACATTTTAATGTGAACTTCATAGCATCATCAAGTCCTTTAGAGATGTGATAATAGGGGCGAGACTTATAATTTATCTTGGAAGTTTTGCAGCATTTTGAGTAGACAATGTAGGTCATAAGTCGTCAGGAATAAGTTTAGGGGGGTGAATAGACTTATTAAACTCTTTTCTGAATCTCAGGTGAGTTTCTTCAGCTGTATAATATGCAGCTAACAAAACTTAGCTGCAGATGAGTAGTGGGGAAACACAACTAGTAATACTGCATATGATTTATATCGTCTGCAGGTGACTTATATCGACTATAAAGACTAGTCTATGCGGAAGACAGTTAACTGATAAATGGAATAGTAAATATGAATGCAGCAGTTAAGTATGATGAATGCAGTAAAACACACAAGCACTTATAGTGGTTTTAGAGGTGGGGTAATCCTCTACTATGTAACACCCCCGTGATTTACAGAGATATTACAGCGCCGTAGATTCTTTTTGGAGAACCTACCAGGCTTAGATCAACATACAACACATTAATCATCAACAAAACCGAGACATTCCCACACTTTAAAACCAACATCAACTCCAATATGACATACATCACAAAGCATACCAATACATGGTCCTGTTGGATCACAACATATACAACAACTCACAGTTGATCCAACAACATCAACAACAACTAACACCAACACATTAAACCATATATGACAGTACCCGCACGAGTACAAAAACCAAAACACGACTCTGACCATGACAAAATGGCCACCGACTCAAAATGATACATGATATCAGTGCTGCTCGTCATCCTCATGCCTTTCCTGCGCCGGCTCGCCACTAAGACCTGTACCTAAATACACAACAAGTATATCCACCCTAGAAGTGTAATATCCGGAATTTCTACTACTGTTGTTTAATGTTATTTTATCCGAGTTATATTGTACAATGTAGAATCTGTACCATATGGATAAAATAAGTGAAAGACTGAGACTGCTATACTTGTATAATTGTTGTACTTGGTCAACAATTGCATTTGAAGATATCTTGTATAAGATGTATCGTATGAGAATATTATTGGAAGGAGCATGTGTATTCAATATGCCATATGTTCGTATATAGTATGTTGATACGTTGGACAAGAATAGCTGAAAATGGCTAAGTGTAGCATTATTAGCGCACGCTAATATACATGCCTAGCGTACGCTATCGTGCAGGTTTAGCGCACGCTAATGGTAAAGGATAGGGCATGCTAGTACAGACCAGATCAGAGGGAATCTACGTGTGGACCCGGTCACTTTCGGCGCATGTGCCGACAAAGTCAACGGATATTTGTTGAGAAGGGTTAGCACACGCTAATGCATATTGTTAGCGCACGCTAACATCAGATCGGTCCAAAAGGAATCTTATCCTAGTCAAAGCTGTCGGCGTGTGGACCCGTCTTCGGAGCATACAGACAAACGAATCAACTATGAGTAGCGCATGTTATGATCGGACACTAGCGTACGCTAAATGGAGGAGATTACGTATGTTATTTCATGGACATTACGTACGTAACTCATTGTATGCAGTAAGGCAGTAGCCTCTGGACTGCGATAGCGCGCGCTAACAAAGACAGTTAGCGCACGCTAATAATAGTCAGTATATATATATGTGCAGTTGGCCACTATTCTTCATTTCGTCTATTCTTTCCTTGCAACCGATAGAGAGAGTTCTTAGAGATATGTTTGAAGTTCCAAACACTGGATTATGGTGGAGTTAATCATCCATAACAATATTAAGCTTGGAATCGATTGGAAACGGATTCAAACTTGGGATTCAATCCATTCCTTCAAAAAGGTAATCACTCTTCATCTTTGGATTTCATTTTGGATTAAATGTTGATGTTCTTGAGTTGATGATTATTACATAAACAAGTTGACAAGCATGATTATGAGGTGGATTACTGGAGTATGATGATATTGTTGATATGCGGATATTGATATGATTCGTGTGGTTTTGAATGGTGTTGTTTTTCTTCAAGAGATATGTTGGTTAATATCTCCCTTCATTTCGGGTTTTTGATGTTGTTGTTATTATTTACTTCATATGATGATGAACATGCAAGTGATTATGATTCTTGGTGTATATGATATGATTAAGAAGATTATATGTTGAAATGTTAGTGGAAATAAGATTTGGACACTTGTTTGGAAAGTAATGTGTATAAGGTTCGACTTTGGAAAAATCACCACCGATTCTCGAAAACTCCAAAAATTCTGAAACATAATAGTATGGTAGAGCATCGAGTTATCTTTCTAATGGTTCAAACTGTGAATCAATCAGAGTCCGGATGAGTGAGTCATGCTCAAAATGGCAAAAACTATACTTTCTGTATTCTGAGAACAGGTAGCGCACGCTATTGATAAAGTTAGCATACGCTAACGTGTCTGGACGTATAAAAACATAAAGCAGTAGGGAATTTCATTTCCCAACCCTTCCTACACGATCCCCTTTCGTCCCAAATCACCCAAACTCGGTTTTTCACCCCTAAACCTCAGATTTTGAGTTGGTTTATCAAGTGATAACATCTAGGAAAGCTTGGAACAAGGATTATAACATCATTCTTGATTCTTTCGCCAGATTGAATGTAATTGGATTGAACTCTAATATTTTGGGATGTTTGAGATTCTTGATATATTTGGGTTGTTTAGTTCGTATCGATGGCTAGAATCATATAATGTTGAAGGATATATATGTTTGTGATTGTGTTCTTCGTGTTCTTGATGTAGTTGGTGTTTATTGATTGATGATACGAATATACCATTGAATTCCGCCTTCAAGGTGTTTGATTGAAGTTTTGAAAGAGAAATTGATTGGAATATTTTGGTTAAGTTTGTATACTCGCCTTATCGAATCGATATATGGACTTTGCGGAATCATGGGAATGCATTCATAATTGTTTGAGTTAGATTGTTCGGACTTGTGTTTAATCGAGATATTTTGGAATCGTTGGGTTTGTGGATTGGTTATATCGATGGTTGATTGTTATCGAACTTGTTGTTTATCGATTATTGAAATAGGTTGAGATTATTGATCGGTGATTATAATCATGTGTTGCGGTCGAGTTCGAGGATGTTCGTGAATTGCTTTAGTCGGAGTAGAGGAGCTCATGCACGAAGACAAGGAATTGGTGACGGTTCCACTATCATCGTATCGGTATCGAGGCAAGTTATTACTTGCACAGTTTACAATATTTAATGAATGGTTTCCGTTTCATTCGTTTATAATTCGTATAGCAATGTTTATAATTGTAATTACAGGAGATTTGGGATTATAAGTTGTATTCGAGTTTTGGTAATTAAATCATAATGTATATGATTTACATTTGTTGTTGGTATGCTTGGTATCGAAGATACATTGTGGTATAGATGAAGACATGAATTATCTACCGTCCGTGATATTTTGGATCGTCGAATATTCATAATAATGGTTGGCGATGGTTTAGATATCAAGATTGCTCTCGAAGGACTCGTAGCAAGTATTTTAATCATTTTCGTCATTTGTGTCGATCATGTTGTGGTACATTCATGTATCGTTTTTGTCATGCATTTGTGCATTGTTGTTATCGTACATTGTGTACTGTTGTTTTGTGCAGTTTGTGCATTGTTGTCATATGTACACCATGCGTTGGTCCGACGGGATCAACATGGGATATCTATAGCTGCGTGCGCTAGATCATTGGACAGGTAATGCCACCATGCGTTGGTTCGACGAGATCATCATGGGGATCTATAGCTGTGTGCGCTGGATCGTTGGATTACCATATGTGTTGATTGTTATTGTGCATATGTATATTATGGGTTGCCATAAGTACACAATGTCGTTATTGATGTGAGCATATTGATGTTGTCATATGAGTATGCATTTGTAGGTCTTGTGTTAGGACCGTGTCCGTATCATGTATTGATCTGATCTCGGATTAGACTGATATGATTTCGTCGTGGCATTTCATATCTTGAGGTATGTTCCGTACTTCCTTTGGTATTTGTCTTTTAATGGATAACCGATTATCGAGTTGAGATTTGATGATGTTTATTCCGATGGATCGAATTGGTCAGAGTTGGTATAATTCATAACGGTGAGTTATGATAATGTTTTGAGAAAACCTTGGGTATTGTTGAGATACCGTACAGATATTTCCGTATTAACTTATTGTGTTGTTAAGGATACGAATCGTGGATTTTCGTAAAGTTGTGGTAAGATTACATTGGTCGTATTCTTACTTAGTGATTTCATTGGTATGTAATTATCGACGTGATGTGATTGTTATCATTATTGGATATTATGGCTGACCCCATCGTGGTTTTTTTTAGGTTCTTTGGATATCGAGCTTGTAGCGGTCGTGAAGAGATGAGCTTCCCGGAGGATACTGGCTAGAGCATGTATTTGTTTATCGAGTTTCCTGATCTGTTGTTGTATTCCGCTGCTAGAGTATTTTTAATTGTTTGTCTTTTTCCGCCGCGTGAGTATTTTTAAATGGCCTTTTGGTTTCTGGTAACTTGAGTTACTTTGGCAAATCGTTTTCTAAACTATTGAGTTTCGTCTGTTGGCCTTGTGGTTTCAAATAAGATTTTACGATGGTTTTGTTAAACGGGTTTTGTAAAGTTTTTGAATGTTTTTAAAAGATAGTACCGTCGTTAGCCTCTTGGGTGTTTGTAAATGTTTGCGAAAATTTCCTTCAGCCTTGTGGGTTCCATCTCGTGGCCCACGGCGCTGTAATATTCCTGGATAGCTCTGGGGGTGTTACATAATATGGTATCAGAGCTTAGGTTGTGAAAACCTAGGCAGTCGGGTCGAGTTGGGTCGTACTTTTGTCGTGTCATTCGAGTTGTCGGTTGACAAGTGTTTGAGCTTTGGGTTTTTGTTGTTCACTCAGGCTTGTATGTTATGTGATTTACCAGTGTAGTACTGGGGTTGTTGTAAACTTTTCCAAATGGTGTTAACGTGTTTCTTCGGATAGTGCCGTGTTGTGTTCTCGAGTTGAGCTGAGTTTGCAAAATGTGTGTTTTGAAAATATCTGTGTCGAGTAATTTCTATAGTTGAGACATGTGCCAGTATCACGGGGAATCATCGGCTTCACGATCTGTAAGTATTTAGATTTTTGAATTGCATTAAGATTTATTACCATTCTAAGTTGATATGCTTTGAGATTCAGAAAGATGTTATGCGTTACAGTATGAGGTGATAAAGTTGGGACAGGATTGACGATCTTGAGAGTTTATGATTTTGGAAATCAATATGTCGGTTAAAATTTTTGGAACGGAGTTGTGCAATTGGGAGAAAGATTGTGGATTGATGAGGAGAACATGCAGTCATGTTACTACATTTTGAGATGTATGAACTGTTTTTGAGCATTTGAAAATGATGCTTTTCAAAATAAATGTTTTACGAATGTTTTACGGAAAATGATTTTAGGTCGAGACCCAATTGATTTTGAAATAGTTTTGTAACTCAGGACTTGGAGTCCGAAAGAGTTTTCTATTTTTTTCTAAACTTCTCGTAATGTGGAACGGGATATGGGCTGAGACCCTAATGTTTCAAAAGGCTTTTCTGTTTTCTAAAAACTCCCGAGATTTGTAAACCACTTTACCAATACGTTATCTATTTTATTTCTGCCTTTCGAGATTTTGGTTTACTTGTTCAAATGAGACTTCTCGGGAAGTCTTTCGCTGTGTTGATTTGTTTCAATGTTTTGTCATAGCATATTTGAGGTGATCCAGGATGGGTTAATGATTGACGTTGCGAGTCATATGTGGAAAAAGGAGTTTTTGTCGGATTCTATACATCAAGGTTTTGGAACTCTAACGTGTGGTTTTCCAATGGAATGTCAGTGGAATTGGTGACGAACCGAATTGGTATATAGGAGTATGGTTGTAGTCGAGCATTTGCATAATTTCATCTCATTTTTATGTGTATTTGAAAAGAATTGTCATCGAGAACTTGACACCAGCTAGCCGATTTAATTTTTCGAAAATTAATTTTGTGGTCTTACCAAAATTTATGTTCTAAGTTTTGAAATTTTTGAAGGAACTTTCGAAAATTTGTCTTCTTGACGAGATATATGATTTCAAACTGGTTTTGAAAATGTGATTGATATACATACGCATTTAGTGCATAGTGCATATCATGGTGAAGTTATGAATGCGTCTGTAATATCCGATGGAAATTCTTGCTTACTGTTGTATTATTCGGACAATTCAATACTGTTGTAGTCTTGTTGCATTTGTGTAATGTTCATTGATGTTGGAATATATCATAAATAGACTTAATAATAACTACCACTCGCACTATGATTTGAATTCTCAACGTTGTATAGATAAGTACATTTTTGAGCTATTAAACCTGAGCCTAACGTACGCTAATCCTTTAGCATAGCGTACGCTATATTTAGGCCTTTATGTACGTAAAGAGTTACCTGTTACGTGCGTAACCAGTGTAATCGTATCCGATCTCAACTTTCGGCGTGTGGGGTCGAGCGTGATACGAATATCTGATCTTTTGGAGGCAATCTAGTTGACCTACATTACGTACGTAATGCTCCAAGCAATAACGTACGTAATGATGTTCGTATTTTAGTCCAGCAGCCTCTGGAATTAGCTTACGTACGTAACATTTTTTGTGTAGCGTATGTAAAGCTATTAACGTACGTTATCCTCTTGTGATAACGTACGTAACGAACGGTGCTGTTATAAAAAGACAACTTGTGTTTTTCATTTTGCACATTCAACTTCGTGATTTTCTCCAGTATAAGCATCCCCTACCCCCCTAGATCACTTCTACCTCCTTTCTACTTGTGTTTGAGCTATGCATCTTGGTTTAGAGCTTGTTGATTGGAAGTTGGAGTCATTCTTGAAGCTTAGATTGTGTTCTTGTGGTGTTGGTGTATTGTTCTTCATTTCTGAAGGTATGTTATATGATTTAACCCTATAATCTCGTAATTATAATGTTAATGATTAAGTACGCTCCACCTAGTGATGAATTAATCAAGCTAAACATGTTTGTAGTTAAGCTTTCAACAAACTTAATGATGAATATGATGATTAAGAGATTTGTAGTGATGTGTTCTTGGTGTTTTAAATGATGATGATCATGTTTAGTTAAACAACACTCTTTTTGCTGGACTAATAACACCATTGGGATAATGATAGTCCTTGTTTCCTCATAATGAAAGTAACTTGTTGACAAGAAATTACCATAAAATGTTTTAAGAAACCCTAAATGAACATTAGAAGAATGGAATGATCTTCTTGAAACTAAGCTAGGTGAATTCAGAGGAATGATATTTAAATCTCCAGGTTAATTAGAAGATTATAAGGATAGTGTTAAACTTGAGATAGTCTTCATGATCATGATATGGATTTATAACTAGTTAACTTAACATAAGCATGGTTCTAAAAAACGCTAGGCGCTAGGCGTTCGGATTGCTAATGCCTAGCGCCCAGAGGATTACTCGGGGATTAATCGGGGATTAATCGGACTAGGCGGATTTATTTATTATTATTATTTTAATCATTTTTATATATAAAAAATTAAAATAATTAAAAATAATTAAAATTTAACCATTTTAACATATATATAATCAATTATATATTAAATTTGAAATACTGATATAGATATTAATGAGTCCATATTATCCATAATATCTCAATTTAGGAATTTGTAGTACTATTAGAACAAAATAAAAAACAAAAAAGTATAACCGCCTAGGCATCCGCCTAGTCGCCCACGTAGCTAGGAAATTTGAAACGTTGATATAGGTATAAAGTAGTCCAAAGTATCTTAGATTGCCTTCATAGGTCCCCGCAGCCAGCCTAGACGATCAATTCATTACCCAAACGCCTAGTACAAGCGCCTAGGCCATAATCGGAACGACAGAGAACCTTCTAGGGATTAATCGGAGGATTAATCGGCCTAGGCGGGGATTTTTAGAACACTGAACATAAGTGATTGAGGGAAGTGCAGATTTTTACTTTTAATCAATTGAGATGTTCTTGATAAGTTTAAGGGGCATAAGATTATTTTTTAACACATTATGGATCAATTCTTAATCCAGCAAATATTTGGTAACATCTTGTAATCAATTGTAATAATAGAATGGTATGAATAAGGTTCTTGGAGTAACACTTCAATATCTTAAATAGTTGAACAACTCAAATGGGAATTAGGATGTTGCCTCGTTAAAATTCGGTATAGATGATCATATGAACGTATTATTGAGTAAAATATACTTCATTCAAGGTTGATTGTTCAAGTAACCGATTTTGAATCGAGGGCCGTCCGTTTGATCATTCGACAAGAAAGGACTATTCTCGCCTCCATATTGAGGCAAGTTATCTTGCTTGGTTATAATGATGTTTGGATTCTTGTGATAATTATGCATTTCGTGTATATGAAACACTTATGAAATTATGATCTGTGAATTGATATTATTTTATGATATCCCGTTTTCATCGTGGGATTGCATTCCCAAGTTCGTCATTTTGAACCATTGATGTCATTGATCCTTATTGTCATTTCGGTGACTCCTTGATCCGTAATCGGATTTGTGAATTATTGAATTCATTGTCATGTTGCATCGTGACATATCCAGAGTCATATCTACGTTCCGATTGGATATTGTGTAGGATTTTTAGCCGGGCACATATATAGTCATGCGTGAATATTTTCCGTGCTGGGCTGTCCACACGAGATGTAGTTCGTTGAGGCTAATTAGGTACATTATCCCACGTATATCCTGGATTCCGTATACGGGGTGGACATGTGTACTGACACATATTCGGATCGGGCGTACTGTGATGTCCCTCTTGAGCCGTACTATCTTAGTCGTTCATAGTCCATTTATATATTTGGATGTGTTCGACGTTTTGTGACTAGCGTCCATACTGCCGAAGGGTATGTTTCATTAGTCGTGTTGTTTTCCTTGAAATATTACATATGTGAATTGTTTAATATCTTGAGAAACTATTTATCATGTATATCTGACCCTGTGTTGGGCGAAATACTTGTGTTGTATTTTAGGTCGAGGAAAAGGCAAAGCACGGGAAGATCATGGTGATGGCGAAGGGTTCGAAGGATACTAGTTCGGGGGCCCCAAGTCTTTTGTTATCCGGTCGTGTTCGTACCGTGTAATGTTATCTTTACGCTTTATTTAATTTGAGAACAAATGTATTGTTATTTAAAGTATATTCCATCTCCATATGGGTTATACTTAGGGGTGAAAACGGATCGGATACGGGCGGATAGTGCCCCTCCCGTATCCTAACCCATATTTTTCTCTCGGATTCGGAGTCGGATACGGGAAGGCCGGATACGGATACGAATTCGGATTATTCGGGATACGGACACGGGACGGATACAGGACGGATACGGGCCGGATTCGAATAAATATAATCGGATAATACGTGTCATACAAAAATCGTTTGGAAGTGATTACGGATATAAAAACTACCTACACAATATTTCATAAAAGTTCTAATGCAAACTATAGTAATTTTTTTAAAAATTGTTTCATAATAAGGTTCCCTCATTTTTACTTATTCAGTCTCTCCCATAAAAAACATAAGCTCCATACTTAGCAAAGACTAAAAAGTGGTAATTTAATTGTCTTTAACAATTATTATAATATATATAATTGCCCCTCTATTTACTTGAATAGAACATTTCTTTTAAAATACATTTCATATGAAACAAATAGCTTATAAGTTAGTATTAAAGTGTTTGGCTAATACATTTCTTTTAAAAAAAAATTCAGAAAATAAATTTTTTTCAAAATATAATTTTTTCCGTAAAATAATTTTTTTATTTTTCGCAAAAAGTATTTTTTATTTTTTCAAAAAATATAGAAAATCAAGAAACTAATTTTATTTTTTCCAGAAAATAATTTTTTTCGAAAAAATATTTTTTTGCCAAAAATTAATTTTTCTCCAGAAAATATTTTTTTAATTTTTTTCAAGAAATAAAAAATTTCCATAAATAATGTTTTTTTCGAAAAGATAATTTTTTTCCTAGAAAATATTTTTTTCGAAAAATAATATATTTTTCCAGAAAAGACTTTTTTTTGAAAAAAATATTTTTTTCTTGAAAGTTTGAAAATTTATTACACTTAAGTCCATATATATATATATATATAATAAAGTATATTTAAGATTTAAGAATATGGATATCCAGATTTATTATCCAGATTAGTATCCGAATTTATTATCCGAATTGGTATCCGGATAATATCCGATAAAATATGAGAAAACTTGGATACGGGCGGATATTGCATTATCCGAATTCGAACCCGTATCCGAATTCAACTATCCGAATCCGTATCCGAATCCGACCGGATACCTATTTTTCATCCCGAATTCGATCCCGATCGGATACGGCTCCGGATCGGGCGGGAAATATCCGCCCAGTTTTCACCCCTAGTTATACTTATATTTTGGATCCTGTGTATAATAAGGCCGTTGGCCATACTGCTGTAAACTCCTAATCGGAGTAAGTACTACGTATTGTGGTTCGGTATCACATGTATTGTGTATTTAATCTGTATTTTGGGTATCGCCTGGTGGGTCCCAGTGTGGGGTCCACGACATTGTAATGGCCGCCTTATTGGGGTGTTACAGAAGATGGTATCAGAGATCGCTAGTCACTTTTTCTTTTTCTTTTGAGTCTTTATGTATTGAACTAGTATCAAGAGACCTTCGTGTCACGTGTGACCCGTGCGAGCGCCTGATCCTACGATCCAAATGCGGTACGTACTTTATGAGCCATGATTTAATTACTGGCATGATATCGATATCAGAATGAATCTCTTTGTTGATCTTGGCAATTTCAGGATTTGTGACAGGAATTATCTGATTGAAAATTCGAAGAAAAATCTGGATTGATTATATGATTGAAATTGATTCGACTCAAACGTCGATATGATATTCTGGGTGACCCTCGTAGTGTCGATAATTCATTACGAACTGTTTTCTTGAATATGTAATTTCTTGTTGCTATTAACTTAGCATGAATTCTGACTGGAATCATGAATTGTACTTATGGTTACCTTTACAAATTGATTCTTTCAGTATGGAAAGAAATTTGAGAGGCCGTGGCAGAGGGGGACGAGGCCGCGGAAGGGGCCAAATCCCGATACCACGATCCAACAGGCGTGCGAATGCAGAGCATAGTTCCGCAGGCAGTGATTCGCCTTCTAGGGACCAATCGCACCACACTGGACGCGAGGATGCTCGTGTCGATCCTTACACTGTGATTCAGGGCATGATGGCTCAGATGACCCAAATGGGTCAGTTAATGGAAACTATGCAGAGAGCTGCTACCGACCAGCATCAGGGCCACCTCCTGTACATGGCGGACCGGTGAATCGAATCATCAGCGGCATCTCTCGTCAGCGACCCCCGATTTTTGAAGGTTCCTCTGAGCCTGCTGATATCGTGCATTGGATTGAACACTTCGAGAAATTGTTCGATATGGTAGACTGTCCAGCAGAGAATCGCGTATCCGTAGCAGCTTACTACCTGGGCAAGGGCGCCCACACTTGGTGGCTTTCGGTGAGGCCAGCTGATGGCGAATGTACTTGGGAGGAATTTAAAAATCTCATGCTAGACCGTTACTATCCGGGTCCTCTCCGCGAGGCCAAACTATCAGAATTTCTAAATCCGGACCCGTCCGAAGATGATGACGTACTATCTATTGCCAAGAAATTCCAGACACTTCTTCCTTTTTCCACGACGATTGTCCGAACGGAGGCTGATAAGATCAAATACTTTCTCAAACGGCTTAAACCCCGAATGAGAATGCAGCTATTGAACCATCATTGTGCGACCCTACCGGAGTTCATTGAGAAAGCTCTGGAGTACGAATTGACCGTGAAAGAAATTTCCAAGAAGCAACCGCAGTCTAACAACAAGAAATTCAGGAACCGTAACTGCATGCATAAAGAATGGGAACATTCAAGAGACCCCAACCAGTGCCAAATCCTTCTGAACGACAACCCATGGCATCGAAGCCAACCGGATCGCAACCTTGAGCGGTCAGCCTATCTGTTGTGTGCTATAACTGTGGAGACCAGGGGCACATTAATTCGAAATGCCCAAGGCCAGCCGTGACATGCCATACTTGTGGGAAGAATGGACATCGTGCTCATTATTGTAGGATTGGACCAGGACGTACTCCCGCAGCACCTCATGCTCCAGTACAGTCTCCAGTTCAGGACCGTGTACCCCCGTCCGCTTGTTATCAGACTACCGGGGCAAACAAAGGGATGGGGCGTGGAAATCAAACTGGTACATCTGGTGCCGGGGCTGCAAAACCCAGAGTCTACGAGATGAAGAAGGCTGAAGATCCTAAAGCCAGCATGATTGCAGGTACTCTCGAGATCCAATCTCAGCCTGTCTGTGTTCTTTTTGATACTGGTGCTTCACACTCATTTTTATCTGCTTCTTGTTTGAGTCATTTACAATTAGATCATGTTATCAATTGTGAACCTTATATAATTGGTTTACCCGATGGTAGAAGAATTATTGGGAATCGTGAAGTTCAGGACTGCTCGATTCGTATGAACGACCGTGAGTGGTTGTCGAATTTAATTGTGGTCAATTTACCTAAAGATGATGTGATCTTGGGTATCGATTGGATGGACCGTCATGATGCCATAATTAGTGTCCGCAAGCGCACAGTGACCATCACATCTGACGATGGTGTTGAGTGTACCTTCCAGGGTGACAATCCCAGTCGTTCCGGGAGAGTCATCAGCGCTATGAAAGCAGTGAAACTGCTTAATCAGGGGTGTATTGTATATTGGTGTTTCATGACCAAAGCAGCGGATCGACCAGTCAAATTGGCCGATATTCCGGTAGTCCGAGACTACCCAGACGTATTTCCAGATGAGTTGCTAGGCTTACCTCCACATCGTGATGTGGAGTTCAATATTGAGTTAGAGCCTGGTACGTCCCCACTTTCAAAAGCACCATATCGTATGGCTCTGACTGAGATGCAGGAGCTGAAGAGCCAACTTGAGGATTTGACCGAAAAATGATATATTAGACCTAGTGCGTCCCCTTGGGGAGCACCAGTACTATTTGTACGGAAGAAGGATGGATCCCTACGTCTGTGTATTGATTATCATGAGCTGAACAGGGTAACCATTAAGAACAAATATCCATTGCCGCGTATTGATGATTTATTGGATCAACTTCAAGGGGCTGCTATGTTTTCTAAGATCGACTTGAGGTCTGGTTACCATCAGTTGAGGATTCGTGAGTCTGATATTTCGAAGACCGCTTTCCGTACTCGCTATGGGCATTATGAGTTCGTAGTGATGCCTTTTGGACTGACTAATGCACCGGAAGTATTCATGGAGTTGATGAATCGAGTCTTTATTAATTATCTAGATCGCTCTGTAGTCGTTTTTATTGACGACATTCTGATCTACTCTCGTGACCATGAAGAGCATGAGCGTCACCTCCATCTGGTTCTCGAGGCGTTAAGGCGGGAGCAACTTTATGGAAAGTTTTCTAAATGTGAGTTTTGGATGCGTGAAGTTATCTTTCTCGGACATGTGATATCATCTGATGGAGTGCGAGTAGACCCACAGAAGGCAGAAGCTATCCGAGACTGGCTACCACCAAAGAACGTTAAGGAAGTACGCAGTTTCCTGGGATTAGCAGGTTATTACCGACGGTTCGTGGAAGGTTTTTCCAAAATTGCCCAACCAATGACTAATTTGTTGAGGAAGGACAAGAAGTACTTATGGTCAGAGGCATGTCAGCGGAGTTTTGATGAACTCAAGAGTCGGGTGATTTCGGCACCTATTTTGGTCCTACCGAAAGGAACGAAGGATTTGTGGTGTATAGTGATGCATCTAAACAGGGCCTTGGGTGTGTACTAATGCAGAACGGGAAGGTGATCTCCTATGCATCGAGACAGCTACGACCTTACGAGGTCAACTACCCCACCCATGATTTAGAACTTGCATCCGTGATGTTTGCTTTAAAAATCTGGCGTCATTATCTGTATGGAGTTACCTGTCAGATTTTTACTGATCACAAGAGCCTGAAGTACATTTTTACTCAGAAGGAGTTAAACATGAGGCAGAGAAGGTGGCTATAACTCATCAAAGATTATGATATCGAGATCCTTTATCATCCGGGCAAAGCAAATGTAGTTGCCGATGCTTTGAGTCGTAAAACAGTACAGGAGCAGATGCTTGCCCGCTTAACAGCTCAGAGAGAATTGCAGTTAGAATTGGTAAGGCCGGAAATTGAAGTCTGGTTACAACGTATTCAAGGACAAATATGTACACTTGAGATTTCATCGTCCCTTGAGGATATAATTAGATCGAAGCAAGTTACGGACCCATTCCTATCTCGAGTTCGCGATGAAATAACTCAAGGGAAAGCTCCTGGATTTGTGATCCATGAGGATGGATTGATATGCTTCAGGAACCGACTTTGTGTACCCGCAGGAGACGAATTGAGGAACTCTATCCTGAGAGAAGCTCATGCTACCCCGTACTCCATTCATCCGGGGTCTAGCAAAATGTATAAGGATTTGAAACAATATTATTGGTGGGGAAGTATGAAACGTGAAGTTGCAGAATTCGTTTCGAGGTGTTTAACCTGTCAACAAGTTAAGATTGAGCATCAGCGACCCACAGGAATGCTAAAACCACTCCCGATTCCCGAGTGGAAATGGGAAAACATATTGATGGATTTTATCACCAGCTTGCCGATGAGTCGACGAGGGATGAATACGATTTGGGTGATTGTGGATTATCTGACCAAATCAGCCCACTTTCTGGAGATTAAAGACACTTGGGGACCCGAGAGATTGGCTCAGCTATTTATCAAAGAGATTGTAAGGTTACATGGTACCCCTAAGAGTATTGTATCAGATCGTGACGGACGATTCGTTTCACATTTTTGGAAAGCAGTTCATCGTGCGATGGGTTCGCAATTGAACTTCAGCACAGCATTTCACCCGCAGACGGATGGTCAGACTGAGAGGACTATCCAAACTTTGGAGGATATGCTGAGGGCGTGCGTTCTCGATTGGAAGGATGATTGGGAGTCCCAACTACCTTTGGTGGAATTCACTTATAATAATAGTTGGCACACTTCGATCCAGATGGCACATTATGAAGCATTGTATGGCCGTCGTTGTAGATCCCCTCTGTGTTGGGATGATCCATTTGAAACCTTGGGTACGGAACCCGATATGTTGTTAGCAGCCCGTGAGAAGATCGCTCTGATTAGGAGTCGTTTGTTGACGGCTCAAAGCCGACAGAAGTCTTACGCAGACAACTGCCAATGACCGCTTGAGTTCGAGGTCGGAGACCATGTACTAATGAAGGTGTCCCCTACTCGAGGAGTTTTTCGTTTTGGGAAGAGAGGCAAGCTGACTCCGAGGTATATCGGTCCGTTTGAGGTTTTGGAACGAGTAGGCGATTTAGCCTATCGCCTGGCTTTACCACCAGCCCTGAGCCGGATTCATAACGTGTTCCATGTCTCCCAGTTAAGGAAATACGTCGCTGATCTGAGTCATGTCCTACAGTTCGATGAGATCGATTTAGCGGAGGATCATTCATATGAGGAGCGCCCCGTACAGATACTTGAGAGGAGGATCAAACAATTGCGGAACAAGACAATTCCCCTACTGAAGGTTCAGTGGTCACGACACGGAGTCGAGAAGTCCACGTGGGAGATGGAGAGCAGCATGCATGAGAGGTATCCCGTATTGTTTACCCCTTAGTTTCGAGGACGAAACTCCTTTTAAGTGGGGGAGTATGTAATATCCGACGGAAATTCTTGCTTACTGTTGTATTATTCGGACAATTCAATACTGTTGTAGTCTTGTTGCATTTGTGTAATGTTCATTGATGTTGGAATATATCATAAATAGACTTAATAATAACTACCACTCGCACTATGATTTGAATTCTCAACGTTTTATAGATAAGTACATTTTTGAGCTATTAAACCTGAGCCTAACGTACGCTAATCCTTTAGCATAGCGTATGCTATATTTAGGCCTTTAAGTACATAAAGAGTTACCTGTTACGTACGTAACCAGTGTAATCGTATCCGATCTCAACTTTCGGCGTGTGGGGTCGGGCGTGATACGAATATCTGATCTTTTGGAGGCAATCTAGTTGACCTACATTACGTACGTAATGCTCCAAGCAATAACGTACGTAATGATGTTCGTATTTTAGTCCAGCAGCCTCTGGAATTAGCTTACGTACGTAACACTTTTTGTGTAGCGTACGTAAAGCTGTTAACATATGTTATCCTCTTGTGATAACGTACGTAACGAACGGTGCTGTTATAAAAAGACAACTTGTGTCTTTCATTTTGCACGTTCAACTTCGTGATTTTCTCCAGTATAAGCATCCCCTGCCCCCCCTAGATCACTTCTACCTCCTTTCTACTTGTGTTTGAGCTATTCATCTTGGTTTAGAGCTTGTTGATTGGAAGTTGGAGTCATTCTTGAAGCTTAGATTGTGTTCTTGTGGTGTTGGTGTATTGTTCTTCATTTGTGAAGGTATGTTATACGATTTAACCCTATAATCTCGTAATTATAATGTTAGTGATTAAGTACGCTCCACCTAGTGATGAATTAATCAAGCTAAACATGTTTGTAGTTAAGCTTTCAACAAACTTAATGATGAATATGATGATTAAGAGATTTGTAGTGATGTGTTCTTGGTGTTTTAAATGATGATGATCATGTTTAGTTAAACCACACTCTTCTTGCTGGACTAATAACACCATTGGGATAATGATAGTCCTTGTTTCCTCATAATGAAAGTAACTTGTTGACAAGAAATTACCATAAAATATTTTAAGAAACCCTTGATGAACATTAGAAGAATGGAATGATCTTCTTGAAACTAAGCTAGGTGAATTCAGAGGAATGATATTTAAATCTCCAGGTTAATTAGAAGATTATAAGGATGGTGTTAAACTTGAGATAGTCTTGATGATCAGGATATGGATTTATAACTAGTAACTTAACATAAGTGATTGAGGGAAGTGCAGATTTTTACTTTTAATCAATTGAGATGTTCTTGATAAGTTTAAGGCGCATAAGATTATTGTTTAACACATTATGGATCAATTCTTAATCCATCAAATATTTGGTAACATCTTGTAATCAATTGTAATAATAGAATGGTATGAATAAGGTTCTTGGAGTAACACTTCAATATCTTAAATAGTTGAACAACTCCAATGGGAGCATGGATGTTGTCTCGTTAAAATTCGGTATAGATGATCATATGAACGTATTATTGAGTAAAATATACTTCGTTCAAGGTTGATTGTTCGAGTAACCGATTTTGAATCGAGGGCCGTCCGTTCGATCATTCGACAAGGAAGGACTATTCTCGCCTCCGTATTGAGGCAAGTTATCTTGCTTGGTTATAATGATGTTTGGATTCTTGTGATAATTATGCATTTTGAGTATATGAAACACTTATGAAATTATGATCCGTGAATTGATATTATTTGATGATATCCCGTTTTCATCATGGGATTGCATTCCCAAGTTCGTCATTTTGAACCGCTATGGGAAAGCAATACAACAATTTGAAGCGTCCTTTAAACGCCCAATTTGATGCGGACCGGTTCGTCTCCGCCACTGCCTCGAGAGTGTTCTTCGACATACTCCCTCAAGAACACATCACGGATTGCTACTTTTTCAATCTTCTAAGTCTCGAACGGGTAAACGTTAACATCTCCAATTTCTTCTCATCACTCGGTATTTCTCGCTTCATTGAGTGCAAAAACCCTGTTTTTCCTGAGCTCGTCCGGGAATTCTATGCCAACCTTCACGTGGCCGAGAGTGAAGGTTCTTCAGCCCTTGTGCTAGGTAGTCTTGTCGGAGGAACCAAGGTGAAAGTTTCTTCCGATATTTTGTATCAAATTTTTGGTTTGCCCAGAGATGGTTTTATTTGCACTGGAAAATCATTGGTCGACGATAATGAAATTGGTGAAATTGACGTGAAAGAATTTCTCGAAGTCAAGGCCGTTATTGACATAACGGATGATTTTTTTGAAAACAACGACTTCGAATCAATATTCGTTTGCTTTTGGTAGCCCTCACAAAATGCCTTATGCCAAAGGTCAATTCGCAGCACAAACTAGTCGGCGTGGACAAGCAAGTGGTGTACCGCGTTCTAAATGACGATAAGGTCGATTTCTCCGACATCATCATTAGTTGGATGAAGGTGAAAGGAGATTTGTTTCGGTCGAAAAATTACGCCACTCGTTCTCGCAAGGCTGGAATGCCTTATGGCTCTATCCTGTCGGCTATCTTTAGCTTTCATCAAGTGGACTTGTCGAAGGACAAGGCAGTCCCCGTCTCCCTCGGGCATGAGATCTCGGACGCGTCACTTAAAGCTATGCACTACGTCCGTACGATCAACAGAGGCTGGATTCTCTTTCCGTACCTTCGCGATGATGACCAAGTTGAGAAAGGGTCACGGAAGCCCACCGCGAAGATATGATCACTCGTCGGGGACCTCACACCCTTCGAGAAATGCAGCCTGGGGACTTCATAAGGACACCAACATCGAAAGGATAACGCCCGATGCGAACTGTGGTGACGGAGGAAGAAGAGAGTGATCTCTTTGCGCGGATGCGGGGCATCGAGACTTCACCCGCCGAGTTACGAGAGGACTTTCGGCTCTGCTCGAAGTCGAGAAGTGCGTCGTAAGTCGTGGAAGTTCGTGGGCCATTATCCGAGTTTATTCGCCTACACACCCCTCGTTCCTTTCCCTTCGACCTCCTCCGATCCGTAGATTTGATGATCTTTGATGCTTGATGTAGAATCTTCTTTTTCGAATAATATATATGTCGCTTGCCATGGAAAACTCGTTGTATTCACTGCATTTTATTATTAATGAAACTCGCATTTCTTAATTTGGCATTTGTTATGTACAAGTATTTGCTATCTACAAATATTATTACTATCGTTGTTACTATCGTTGTTGATTGCACCTTGAGTAATGGCAAAATTTCGTTAATGTTTATTAATAATGCAACAATTAAGGGGGAGTTCCTTTTTGTTTCTGTCAAAAAGGGGGAGAATACTCCAAAAACGAAAACCGACTAACATATCGAACAAGTTTATCTTGATTCGAATCATTTCAAAACATTTTTGCAGGTATTAATTAAATGTTTTGACATCATCAAAAAGGGGGAGATTGTTGACACAAAATGTATTTTGATGATGGTTACATACAAAACATTTAATTGAATCTATCTCGGCTCGATAATATTTTGAAGGAACACAATATGGCTAACGCACACTACGTATCATATCGTAGCGCACGCTATCGAGAATGTCATACACAGACCAGTCAAGTCAGCTGCAGCCTACACAAGTCGCCTGATCGATAGCGCACGCAAGCTATTGAATGATAGCGCACCCTAATAAACTATAGTTAGCGCACGCTATACAACATACATAACGCACGCTATCGCAAGTCTCCAGAAGTCAGTGAAGTCTGGAAGGAAATCAGAATTGGACGTTGCGCACGCTACACATATATTCTTACGTACGCTAAAGTGAAGACTTAGCGCACGTTAATTTTCATATCTAGCGCACGCTACCGAAATTATGGTTAGTAGTCCAGTAGCCACTGGACTCACTTCGTCTAGGTTTTTACGTACGCTACACAAGGTAACGTACGTTATTGAAATAATTCAGTAGCGCACGCTAAAGGAAAGGTGTTAGCGCACGCTAAATGGAATCTGCCACTGCTCGAAATTCAACCGTTGGAAGCAAGAGTCAATGCATCCGGAAAATCTGAAATATGGATTTAATTAATGCTAGCGCACGCTATGCATACTTGCTAGCGCACGCTAATCATAATTTTAGCCGTTGGAAAAAGAGTCGTTGGAGAGGAAATCGGATTTTGTCAAAGTCAAGATCGAAGACTAGTTGACCAAGACGATAGCGCACGCTACCATATCATTACTAGCGCACGCTAGACACAGAATTTTACCGTTGCAACAGTCTTTGTGACCGTTCAGAGAATTCAAGTCAAAATCCGCTAACGCACGCTACAAGGATCTATTAGCGCACGCTAATAGCATATTTTTCAGAATTTGAAGGCTGTCTCACTCTTATAAATACCCGAAGGACTTGGGTATCAAACACACAACTTCAAGCATACAAGCATACAAGCAATCAAAGCATTCTTGAGCTCAGATTTATATATTTTATTGCATTACAAGTTGTGAGAAAAGAAAGATACAAGAGCGATTTCAATTGTAATATCCATTATTCTTTGTATTCTTTCATTTGGTTGTAAGTGTTGCATCACTTACACTTGAGCGAAAAAGAAACGAATCAAGAGTCACTAATCCGGTGTTATTAGGATCTTTGATCCGGCATTGTTAGGATTATACTCCCATATTCGTATAGTGAGGATTATCTAGTTCCTATAGAACACTAGATAAACAATTATTCATATTGAGGGAAAGGTTGAGCTTGGACCGATAGAAGACAAGCGGATTGTAACGGTTGTGAACTCGGACCGATAGAAGACGAGTTAAGGTTGTGGTTTTTCTTAAGCCAATAGAAAAAGAAAGTCGGAGAGAGGACGTAGGCAAGTTGCCGAACCTCTATAAATTCTTGAGTCTTTATTCTCCGCATTATTTTCTTTTTACTCGCAAGAAATTTCGGTATTCCGCATCACCACTATTCAACCCCCTTCTAGTGGTGAATTTATCTCTTCAGTTGGTATCAGAGCGGGTCTCTTTTTAAAGGTTTAACCACCTAGGAGAAAAAGATCCGCAAATGGCACTTCTAGGCCAAATTGAAGGAAATGCTCTCAACCGTCCTCCTTTCTTCGACGGTTCCAATTTCATGACGTGGAAAAAGAAGATGGCGATCTTCGTTCAAGCCTACGATATTGAAATCTGGAAAGTTATTGCTCTCGGTCCTAAACTTGCTAAGAAAGAAGATGGATCGTTGAAAAAGATCGAAGAATTCAACGATGAGGATTGGAGAAACACGCATGTCAACTCCCGAGCTACTCAACTTCTCTATTGCGCTCTCAATCTCAAGAACTTAATAGGATATCATCCTATGAAAGTGCAAAAGAAATTTGGGAAATTCTCGAAGTCACTCACGAGGGAACCACTCAAGTCAAGGAGACCAAAATTAATATGTTACTCCATGACTACGAATTATTTTCCATGAAAGACGAGGAAACGATCACAAATATGTTGGATCGATTTTCGGCTATAACAAACGGTCTTGCATCTTTGGAAAGCCTATATCGAGCAGCGACAAAGCTAAGAAAATTTCGCGATCGTTGCCACGAGAATGGGATGCCACGGTCACCGCGATCATGGAATCCAAGGATCTCAACAAGCTCGAATTTAGTGCCCTCATCGGGTCACTCATCAACTATGAGATCGTTCTCAAGTCTAGAGGCACAAAACCAAAGCCTCGGGAAAGAGTAGTCGCATTCAATGTTGATAGCGACGTTGAGGAAGATGTTGCCGAAGATGAAGACGACGAGGAACTCGCTCTTTATGCCAAAAACTTTAGAAGGTACAAAAAACTAATTAAAAAGAGGCGAAGTTTTCTTTGTCGGGATGGCAAAACCGAGCAAAAGAAGAGTGGCTACACTTATCAAGAAGTTCGACAATAATTGTCGGAAATGTGGTCAAGCCGGTCATTATGCCAAAGAATGCCGAGGATCCTCTTCAAAACCGCAAATGGAAAGATTCAAAAAGAAGGAGGTTCTAATCGCTTCTTGGAGTGATGACGAGGAGGAGATTGAAAGATCTCTAGACGCAAACCTTGCATTCATGGCCCTCGACTCCAAAGCAATATCGAGGTAAGCTCTAAACTCAATGACGATGAATATGATTCTTTTGATTTTTGTGATTCACAAGAAGTTCATCAAGATGATGAGTTGTTGAGTGCGTTTGAATCGTTAAATACGGAGTATGACGAGATGGTCAAGTTAAATATATCTTTAAAGAGAAAAATAAAATCTCTAGAACTCGAAAACTCCTCGCTTCAAAACAAGGGCAAAACTATTGAGATCGACCATACATCATGTATTGAAAAAGAAAATGTTTTGAAAATCGAGTTAACAAAAACTCAAAAGGAGCTAAAATATATTTTGAACAAATTTACTCTCGGAAACGAGAAATTCGAAAGGCTCCTATCTATTCAAAAATCGCCCTTGCTCAAACACGGTCTTGGTTTCGACCCTTTTAAACGGGAACAATCCCTTATTAACCTTGACAAAATAAAGAAAACCGAAACCGAGAATTCAAAAGATCCGCTCAAACGAGTTCACAATGTTAATACTCATTCAAAGTTAAGAACTATCAAAGTTAAGCAAATATGGGTTCCGAAAGGGACGATTGTTCCGAATGCTATAAGCATAATTAACTTTGGAGGACCCAAACGGGCTTGGGTACCGAAACAACCGAGAAATTCTATTTTTGTAGGTACCGGCACCAAGGAAAAACAAGTGGTACATTGATAGCGGATGCTCAAGGCACATGTGCGGCTCCGAGGACTTATTTGAAGACCTCGAATATCAAGATCAAGGACATGTGACCTTTGGAGATAACCAAAAGGGAAAAATCAAAGGAATCGGCAAAGTCGGTAAGGAACCTTCTCCTTCTATCAACAAAGTACTATTTGTTGAAGGTTTGCATCATAATCTCCTTAGCGTTTCGCAACTTTGTGATGAAGGTTTTAAAATTCTATTTGAGCAAACGCATTGCACGGCATTTAGAAATGATAAAATTGCATTCATTGGTTTGAGATGTGGAAACATTTATATTGTTGATCTTAATGATAAGAATTCATTCAATGAAAAATGCCTTATTACCTTGGATGACAATGCATATTTATGGCATCGAAAATTGGGGCATACTTCTCTACCTATTATTTCTATTTTATCTAGACACGACCTTGTTCGTGGATTGCCCAAACTCAAATTCGATAGAAAACATTTGTGTGAATCATGCATTAAAGGGAAACATACTCGAGAATCGTTTAAACCAAAATTCGAGGTTTCCACTAGTCGAGTTCTTGAACTCGTGCATATGGATTTGATTGGACCATCTAGACATGTTAGTTTAAATGGTAAACTTTATACTTTGGTTATTGTTGATGATTTCTCTCGATTTACTTGGGTTAGATTTTTAGCTCATAAAGATGATGCATTTTCCGAGTTTTCTAAATGGTGTCGTTTGGTATCAAACGAGAAAAACCTCTCCATAATTTCTATTCGCACCGACCACGGAGGTGAATTTGATTGCACCCCGTTTGAACTGTTATGTGATAAATACGGTATTAATCACAATTTTTCGGCTCCTAGAACGCCTCAACAAAATGGTGTCGTTGAAAGGAAAAATCGATCTTTGGAAGAAATGTCGAGAATAATGCTTAATGAATACTCTCTTCCACGATACTTTTGGGCCGAAGCAATTTTTACGGCATTCTATGTGATTAACCGAGTTCACGTTCGTAGAACTCATCTTAAAACTCCTTATGAATTATGGAAGGGCAAAAAGCCTAATATTGCTTACTTTCATCCCTTTGGTTGCAATGTATTTATTTTGAACAATGGCAAGGATAACTTGGGCAAGTTTGATGCCAAATCCGACTCCGGAATTTTTCTTGGTTATTGTACTAATAGCAAAGCATATCGTGTGTATAATATTAGAACGAATAAAGTTGAAGAATCCATACACGTTAAATTCAATGATATGATCTCACCCCCGAGAAAGGTAGAATATTTTGATGATGCAGGTACCTTTCCGGATCCCTCACCCGAAGTGAAGAAAATTTCGGAAATCGAAACAAACACAATCGTTGATTTACCGAAAGATTGGAGGCACATCAAAGACCATCCGAAGGATCTCGTGATCGGAAACATTGAAGACGGTGTTCAAACCCGAAGGAGGACCACCGAGTTTATGGCTCATTGTGCTTTTGTATCCGAAATAGTTCCCAAAAATATATCGGAAGCTCTCAATGATGAAAGTTGGGTAATGGCAATGCAAGAGGAGCTTGTGCAATTCAAGCACAATAATGTATGGAATTTAGTTCCCGCGCCTAAAGATAAAACAATTATCGGAACTAAATGGGTGCATAAAATCAAGAGTGACGAAGACGGCTATCCTATTCGAAATAAATCTCGTTTAGTCGCTCAAGGATATAATCAAGAAGAAGGTCTTGATTACGAAGAAAGTTTTGCTCCCGTGGCTCGACTCGAAGCCATTCGCTTGCTTTGTGCATTTGCCGCTCATAAGAAGATTAAACTATTTCAAATGGATGTCAAAAGTGCATTCTTGAATGGTTTCATTCAAGAAGAAGTCTACGTCAAGCAACCTCCCGGTTTTGAAGACCATCATTTTCCGGATCATGTCTACAAGCTCAACAAGGCACTCTACGGGTTGAAGCAAGCACCCCGAGCATGGTATGATCGTTTAAGTCAATTTTTAATTGCAAATGACTATAAAAGAGGCAAAGTCGATAATACCTTGTTCGTTAAAGTACTAAATGATGATATACTTGTTTGCCAAATTTACGTTGATGACATTGTTTTTGGAGCTACTAATGAATCCTTGTGCCAAGATTTTTCTAATCTTATGAAAGGAGAATTCGAAATGAGTATGATGGGAGAATTAACGTTTTTCCTCGGGCTTCAAATCAAACAATGCGAAGATGGAATTTTTATCCATCAAACGAAGTACTCAAACGACCTCCTCAAGAAATTCAATATGGAAAATAGCAAGGTGATATCTACGCCAATGTCATCATCATTAAAGCTCGAGAAAGATGAAAATGGCAAATCCGTAGATCAAAAACTATATCGAGGTATGATCGGATCTTTGCTATATTTGACTGCATCTAGGCCACATATAATATTTGCTACATGTCTATGTGCTCGATTCCAAGCTAATCCCAAGGAATCACATTTAATTGCTTGTAAACGCATCTTTCGCTATTTGAAAGGAACTATTGGACTAGGTCTATGGTATCCTTCTTGCTTGGATTTTAATTTAATTGCCTATAGTGACGCCGATTTCAAGGATGCAAAATTGATAAAAAGAGTACTAGTGGTACATGTCACTTTATCGATCTTGTTTAATATCTTGGGAAGTAAAAGCAAACCAGTAGCATTGTCTACAAATGAGGCCGAATATGTCGCTGCAGGGAGCGCCTGTGCTCAAGTGCTATGGATTAAAAATCAACTACGCGACTACGGCATTCATTTTGAAAATACCCCTATCTTATGTGATAACACTAGTGCTATTAATTTGAGCAAAAATCCTGTTTTGCACAGTCGAACCAAACATATAGATATTAGACATCACTTTTTACGTGATCATGTTCAAAAGAAAGACATCTGTTTAATTTTTGTCGGGACGAAGGATCAACTTGCTGACATATTTACAAAACCTCTTCCCGAAGAATCTTTTAACTCCATTCGTTTGCAACTTGGCATGGGACATATAGACAACTTTTGAAATAAGCTTCTACTCAAAACATCAAAATCGGTGAATCAGATCAATCGCTAGCGCGCGCTAGCTTCATATTCTTAACGCGCGCTAAAAATTTATTTCGATAGCGTACGCTAAACCTTTCCTTCTTGCGTACGCTAATTAAAGTTTTTTGTTATTCAGTGGACAGTCCAGTAAGTCCTATTTTTTCGCCTAACGTACGCTAATCCTTTAAATCCTAGCGTACGCTAACTTAAAACTCGCTGACTATATATATGCCGTACAACCCTAAATCACAACACATTCCTTAACGCACGCAATCGACTTCTCTCTTGCAAAAACCCTAGACAGACATCCGATCCAATCTGCGATCTCCTCCCTCAAAATCTTCGATTCCCT
Organism: Orobanche coerulescens; assembly: GCA_033398695.1. Classification (NCBI taxonomy): domain Eukaryota; kingdom Viridiplantae; phylum Streptophyta; class Magnoliopsida; order Lamiales; family Orobanchaceae; genus Orobanche; species Orobanche coerulescens. The sequence goes on along the minus strand of CM065812.1, from coordinate 124,782,640 downwards.
TCGTTTTTCTCCTTCTCCGATCATGTCTAGCAAGAATCGAACCGCTATGGGAAAGCAATACAACAATTTGAAGCGTCCTTTAAACGCCCAATTTGATGCGGACCGGTTCGTCTCCGCCACTGCCTCGAGAGTGTTCTTCGACATACTCCCTCAAGAACACATCACGGATTGCTACTTTTTCAATCTTCTAAGTCTCGAACGGGTAAACGTTAACATCTCCAATTTCTTCTCATCACTCGGTATTTCTCGCTTCATTGAGTGCAAAAACCCTGTTTTTCCTGAGCTCGTCCGGGAATTCTATGCCAACCTTCACGTGGCCGAGAGTGAAGGTTCTTCAGCCCTTGTGCTAGGTAGTCTTGTCGGAGGAACCAAGGTGAAAGTTTCTTCCGATATTTTGTATCAAATTTTTGGTTTGCCCAGAGATGGTTTTATTTGCACTGGAAAATCATTGGTCGACGATAATGAAATTGGTGAAATTGACGTGAAAGAATTTCTGAGCTCGAAGGCCGTTATTGACATAACGGATGATTTTTTTGAAAACAACGACTTCGGAATCAATATTCGTTTGCTTTTGGTAGCCCTCACAAAATGCCTTATGCCAAAGGTCAATTCGCAGCACAAACTAGTCGGCGTGGACAAGCAAGTGGTGTACCGCGTTCTAAATGACGATAAGGTCGATTTCTCCGACATCATCATTAGTTGGATGAAGGTGAAAGGAGATTTGTTTCGGTCGAAAAATTACGCCACTCGTTCTCGCAAGGCTGGAATGCCTTATGGCTCTATCCTGTCGGCTATCTTTAGCTTTCATCAAGTGGACTTGTCGAAGGACAAGGCGCCCCGTCTCCTCGGGCATGAGATCTCGGACGCGTCACTTAAAGCTATGCACTACGTCCGTACGATCAACAGAGGTGGATTCTCTTCCGTACCTTCGCGATGATGACCAAGTTGAGAAAGGGTCACTAAGCCCACCGCAAGAAATGATCACTCGTCGGGGACCTCACACCCTTCGAGAAATGCAGACTGGGGAATTCATAAGGAAACCAACATCGAAAGGAAAACGCCCGATGCGAAATGTGGTGACGGAGGAAGAAGAGAGTGATCTCTTTGCTCGGATGCGGGGCATCGAGACTTCACACGCTGAGTTACGAGAGGACTTTCGGGCTCTGCGTTCGGAAGTCAGAGAAGTGCGTTCAGAAGTCAGGGAAGTTCGTGGGCTGTTATCCGAGTTTATTCGCTTCACACACCCCTCGTTCCCTTTCCCTTCGACCTCCTCCGATTCGTAGATTTGATGATCTTTGATGCTTGATGTAGAATCTTCTTTTTCGAATAATATATATGTCGCTTGCCATGGAAAACTCGTTGTATTCACTGCATTTTATTATTAATGAAACTCGCATTTCTTAATTTGGCATTTGTTATGTACAAGTATTTGCTATCTACAAATATTATTACTATCGTTGTTACTATCGTTGTTGATTGCACCTTGAGTAATGGCAAAATTTCGTTAATGTTTATTAATAATGCAACAATTAAGGGGGAGTTCCTTTTTGTTTCACAAAAGGGGGAGAATACTCCAAAAACGAAAACCGACTAACATATCGAACAAGTTTATCTTGATTCGAATCATTTCAAAACGTTTTTGCAGGTATTAATTAAATGTTTTGACATCATCAAAAAGGGGGAGATTGTTGACACAAAATGTATTTTGATGATGGTTACATACAAAACATTTAATTGAATCTATCTCGGCTCGATAATATTTTGAAGGAACACAATATGGCTAACGCACACTACGTATCATATCGTAGCGCACGCTATCGAGAATGTCATACCATGCATCAAAAGTCACCGCACTACACAAGTCGCACGATCGATAGCGCACGCAAGCTATTGAATGATAGCGCACTTAATAAACTATAGTTAGCGCACGCTATACAACATACATAACGCACGCTATCGCAAGTCTCCGTAAGTGAAGTCCGGAAGGAAATCGACCGACGTTGCGCACGCTACACATATATTCTTACGTACGCTAAAGTGAAGACTTAGCGCACGTTAATTTTCATATCTAGCGCACGCTACCGAAATTATGGTTAGTAGTCCAAAGAGCCACCGGACTCACTTCGCCTAGGTTTTTACGCACGCTACACAAGGTAACGACGTTATTGAAATAATTCAAGAGCGCACGCTAAAGGAAAGGTGTTAGCGCACGCTAAATGGAATCTGCAGCTTACTGCTCGAAATTCAACGTTGGAAGCAAGAGTCAATGCGATCCGAAAACTGGAAATATCGATTTAATTAATGCTAGCGCACGCTATGCATACTTGCTAGCGCACGCTAATCATAATTTTAGCCGTTGGAAAAAGAGTCGTTGGAGAGGAAATCGGATTTTGTCAAAGTCAAGATCGAAGACTAGTTGACCAAGACGATAGCGCACGCTACCATATCATTACTAGCGCACGCTAGACACAGAATTTTACCGTTGCAACAGTCTTTGTGACCGTTCAGAGAATTCAAGTCAAAATACGCTAACGCACGCTACAAGGATCTATTAGCGCACGCTAATAGCATATTTTTCAGAATTTGAAGGCTGTCTCACTCTTATAAATACCCGAAGGACTTGGGTATCAAACACACAACTTCAAGCATACAAGCATACAAGCAATCAAAGCATTCTTGAGCTCAGATTTATATATTTTATTGCATTACAAGTTGTGAGAAAAGAAAGATACAAGAGCGATTTCAATTGTAATATCCATTATTCTTTGTATTCTTTCATTTGGTTGTAAGTGTTGCATCACTTACACTTGAGCGAAAAGAAACGAATCAAGAGTCACTAATCCGGTGTTATTAGGATCTTTGATCCGGCATTGTTAGGATTATACTCCCATATTCGTATAGTGAGGATTATCTAGTTCCTATAGAACACTAGATAAACAATTATTCATATTGAGGGAAAGGTTGAGCTTGGACCGATAGAAGACAAGCGGATTGTAACGGTTGTGAACTCGGACCGATAGAAGACGAGTTAAGGTTGTGGTTTTTCTTAAGCCAATAGAAAAAGAAAGTCGGAGAGAGGACGTAGGCAAGTTGCCGAACCTCTATAAATTCTTGAGTCTTTATTTTCCGCATTATTTTCTTTTTACTCGCAAGAAATTTCGGTATTATGCATCACCACTATTCAACCCCCCTTCTAGTGGTGAATTTATCTCTTCAAGTCCATTTATATATTTGGATGTGTTCGACGTTTTGTGACTAGCGTCCATACGCCCGAAGGGTATGTTTCGTTAGTGGTGTTGTTTTTCTTGAAATCTTACATATGTGAATTATTTAATATCTTGAGAAACTATTTATCATGTATATCTGACCCTGTGTTGGGCGAAATACTTGTGTTGTATTTTATGTCGAGGAAAAGGCAAAGCACGAGAAGATCATATCGATGGCGAAGGGTTCGAAGAATACTAGTTCGGGGGCTCCAAGTCTTTTGTTATCCGGTCGTGTTCGTACCGTGTAATGTTATCTTTCCGCTTTATTTAATTTAAGAACAAATGTATTGTTATTTAAAGTATATTCCATCTCCATATGGGTTATACTTATATTTTGGATCCTGTGTATAATAAGGCCATTGGCCATACTGCTGTAAACTCCTAATCGGAGTAAGTACTACGAATTGTGGTTCGGTATCACATGTATTGTGTATTTAATCTGTATTTTGGGTATCGCCTGGTGGGTCCCAGTGTGGGGTCCACGACACTGTAATGGCCGCCTTATTGGGGTGTTACAACATCTCACAAACTGGATAACACATCAGTGTGGAACGATGAATAAAGATTTGAACTTCAGTATGGTAGTTCGGTTATCCAGGGATGCCCGGTTGATTTATTGGATAAGAGAAATAGGCTGCGTGTTATAGATCCATGCACAGGATGTAATTTTGGAACTTTGGATTTCATGAATCGGGACATATGTGATATGTGATTCCATTGGTATGGTAGTAGCATGATTTTTTACCATAGTGATTTTTGAATGATTTCTTTGTAAATGTAGATTGGGGATGGTGACCCCATGTTGGTTGTTTTGAATATTGAGTGGTCGTTCCCACTCCATGTATGATTGAATATGTTCGTCGGTTTGTGATTGGTTGTTCGTATGCCGAGGAGTATGTTCACCAGTCGGGTATGTTTATTGAGATCCAGTGTATGTGATTGGTTTGTCGTTTTGAGAATGTTATTCTTTCGTATATCTGATTCTGTGGTTCTGTGTTGACCGTGTTGGAGCTTACCGTGTGAATATATTCTCGATTATCGTTGATCGTTCGTTGGTCATATTGGAGTTTATCATGATGATGATATTCTCGATTGTGTTTTGACCTTTTGATTGGTCATATGAGAGTTTATCATGTCGATGATATTTCCGGTTAATTTATTGGTTGATCATTGTTGGTGATCATCTGAGCGTTCGGATTTTGTGCCGATGTTTCGGGATTGTGTCGTTGTTTTGGGCAGTTGTTTCATAGATGTATCGTGCATTATTGGTTTTTAGCAGATTGGGACTTGATTGTGTGATTAGGCAGACAGGATTTGACACGGATAGATTATTTCAGCCGAAGATGATATATTTTCTTGAGACTCATGGAATGTGATTGTAAGCGTATTAAGGCTTTACAGTGAAGTCACTTGCTAGTATCCCAGGAGATCGTCGACTTTGCACCTTTGTAAGTATGCTATTTTGGTTATTCGGTAATAATGATGATCGATCGTTGTCGTGATGGTTTCAGAATATTTTGGTCGAACGATTTGTTTGTTTTTCTGTGACGGATTGCAAGTTTCGAGGACGAAACTTATTTTAAGTGGTACAGTATGTAATATCCTGAATTTCTACTACTGTTGTTTAATTTATTTTATCCGAGTTATATTGTACAGTGTGGAATTTGTACCATATGGATAAAATAAGTGAAAGACTGAGACTGCTATACTTGTATAATTGTTGTACTTGGTCAACAATTGCATTTGATGATATCTTGTATTAGATGTATCGTATGAGAATATTATTGGAAGGAGCATGTGTATTCACTATGCCGTATGTTCGTATATAGTATGTTGAGACGTTGGACAAGAATAGCTGAAAATGGCTAAGTGTAGCATTATTAGCGCACACTAATATACATGCCTAGCGCACGCTATCGTGCAGGTTTAGCGCACGCTAATGGTAAAGGATAGGGCACGCTAATACAGACCAGATCACAGGAAATCTACGTGTGGACCCGGTCACTTTCGGCGCATGTACCGACAAAGTCAATGGATATTTGTTGAGAAGGGTTAGCGCACGCTAATGCATATGGTTAGCGCACGCTAACATCAGATCGGTCCAAAAGGAATCTTATCCTAGTCAGAGCTGTCGGCGTGTGGACCCGTCTTCGGAGCATACAGACAAGCGAGTCAACTATGAGTAGCGCACGCTATGATCGGACACCAGCATACGCTAAATAGAGGAGATTACGTACGTTATTTCATGGACATTACGTACGTAACTCATTGTATGCAGTAAGGCAGTAGCCTCTGGACTGCGATAGCGCGCGCTAACAAAGACAGTTAGCGCACGCTAATAATAGTCAGTATATATATATATATATGTGCAGTTGGCCACTATTCTTCATTTAGTCTATTCTTTCCTTGCAACCGATAGAGAGAGTTCTTAAAGAGATGTTTGAAGTTCCAAACACTGGATTATGGTGAAGTTAATCATCCATAACAATATTAAGCTTGGAATCGATTGGAAACGGATTCAAACTTGGGATTCAATCCATTCCTTCAAAAAGGTAATCACTCTTCATCTTTGGATTTCATTTTGGATTGAATGTTGATGTTCTTGAGTTGATGATTATTACATAAACAAGTTGACAAGCATGATTATGAGGTGGATTACCGGAGTATGATGATATTGTTGATATGCCGATATTGATATGATTCGTGTGGTTTTGAATGGTGTTGTTTTTCTTCAAGAGATATGTTGGTTAATATCTCCCTTCATTTCGGGTTTTTGATGTTGTTGTTATTGTTTACTTCATATGATGATGATCATGCAAGTGATTATGATTTTTGGTGTATATGATATGATTAAGAAGATTATATGTTGAAATGTTAGTGGAAATAAGATTTGGACACTTGTTTGGAAAGTAATGTGTATAAGGTTCGACTTTGGAAAAATCACCACCGATTCTTGAAAACTCCAAAAATTATGAAACATAACAGTATGATAGAGCATCGAGTTATCTTTCTAATGGTTCAAACGGTGAATCAATCGGAGTCCGGTTGAGTGAGTTATGCTCAAAATGGCAAAAACTATACTGTCTGTATTCTGAGAATAGGTAGCGCGCGCTATTGATAAAGTTAGCATATGCTAACGTGTCTGGACGTATAAAAACGTAAAGCAGTCGGGAATTTCATTTCCAAACCCTTCATACACGATCCCCTTTCGTCCCAAATCACCCAAACTCGGTTTTTAACCCCTAAACCTCAGATTTTGAGTTGGTTTATCAAGTGATAACATCTAGGAAAGCTTGGAACAAGGATTATAACATCATTCTTGATTCTTTCGCCGGATTGAAGGTAATTGGCTTGAACTCTAATATTTTGGGATGTTTGAGATTCTTGATATATTTGGGTTGTTTAGTTCGTATCGATGGCTAGAATCATATAATGTTGAAGGATATATATATGTTTGTGATTGTGTTCTTCGTGTTCTTGATGTGGTTGGTGTTTATTGATTGATGATTCGAATATACCATTGAATTCCGCCTTCAAGGTGTTTGATTGAAGTTTTGAAAGAGAAATGATTGGAATATTTTGGTTAAGTTTGTATACTCGCCTTATCAAATCGATATATGGACTTTGCGGAATCATGGGAATGCATTCGTAATTGTTTGAGTTAGATTGTTCGGACTTGTGTTTAATCGAGATATTTTGGAATCGTTGGGTTTGTGGATTGGTTATATCGATGGTTGATTGTTATCGAACTTGTTGTTTATCGATTATTGAAATAGGTTGAGATTATTGATCGATGATTATAATCGTGTGTTGCGGTCGAGTTCGAGGATGTTCGTGAATTGCTTTAGTCGGAGTAGAGGAGCTCATGTACAAAGACAAGGAATTGGTGACGGTTCCACTATCGTCGTATCGGTATCGAGGCAAGTTATTACTTGCACAGTTTACAATATTTAATGAATAGTTTCCGTTCCATTCGTTTATAATTCGTATAGATATGTTTATAATTGTAATTACATGAGATTTGGGATTATAAGTTGTATTCGAGTTTTGGTAATTAAATCATAATATATATGATTTACATTTGTTGTTGGTATGCTTGGTATCGAAGATACATTGTGGTATAGATGAAGACATGAATTATCTACCGTCCTTGATATTTTGGATCGTCGAATATTCAGAATAATGGTTGGTGATGGTTTAGATATCAAGATTGCTCTCGAAGGACTCGGAGCAAGTATTTTAATCATTTTCGTCATTTTTGTCGATCATGTTATGGTACATTCATGTATCGTTGTTGTCATGCATTTGTGCATTGTTGTTGTCGTACATTGTGTACTGTTGTTTTGTGCAGTTTGTGCATTGTTGTCATATGTCCACCATGCGTTGTCCCGACGGGATCAACATGGGATATCTATAGTTGTGTGCGCTAGATCGTTGGACAGGTAATGCCACCATGCGTTGGTTCGACGGGATCATCATGGGGATCTATAGCTGTGTGCGCTGGATTATTGGATTACCATATGTGTTGATTGTTATTGTGCATATGTATATTATGGGTTGCCATAAGTATACAATGTCGTTATTGATGTGAGCATATTGACATTGTCATATGAGTATGCATTTGTAGGTCTTGTGTTAGGACCGTGTCCGTAGGATGTATTGATATGATCTCGGATTAGACTGATATGATTTCGTCGTGGCATTTCATATCTTGAGGTATGTTCCGTACTTCATTTGGTATTTGTCTTTTGATGGATAACCGATTATCGAGTTGAGATTTGATGATGTTTATTCCGATGGATCGAATTGGTCAAAGTTGATATAATTCATAACGGTGAGTTATGATAATGTTTTGAGAACCTTGGGTATTGTTGAGATACCGTACAGATATTTCCATATTAACTTATTGTGTTGTTAAGGATACGAATTGTGGATTTTCGTAAAGTTGTGGTAAGATTACATTGGTCGTATTCTTACTTAGTGATTACATTGGTATGTAATTATCGACATGATGTGATTGTTATCATTGTTGGATATTATGGCTGACCCCGTCGTGGTTTTTTTTTGGGTTAATGACTCCAAAATCCACAACCTTTCATCCGACTTTCATTTTTTCCACAACCTTTTCAAAAATCCTGTAAATTCACAACCTTTGACACTTGTTCGATTTTTCCATAATTTTGATTTAGCCCCAAATTCGGTCCTACGTGGATCCTACGTGGACGCCGGGAGTGTGTCGTCGCCGAAAATTCAAACTGCATCGGATTTAAGCTTAGGGTTAATAACGCAAAAATACACAACCTTTGATGCCCCTTTCATTTTTTCCACAAGCTTTGGCACTTGTTCGATTTTTCCATTAGCAGCATCTAAAAAATTGAAAAATATTTTCAATTTGTAGTTTTTTTGCACAATTTTAAGGACGGCTTTATAATGTAGTTCTATTTTTTTTTTTTTTGGTTTTTCCGAAAAAAAATCAGTTTGTAGAGTTCCTCTTTTTAGATTTATGACTAGTTAGTTTTCCAATTAGTATATCATGATCTTAAAACAATATACTTCCTAAAAACTGAAAGCTAAGAAAAACAAAAAAAAAATACAGTTGAAATATGGGGAAAAAACAGATTATATTACATAAGTGCAAATAATTAAGGAAAACATTCCTGCCTATTTATTGCCATAAAACCAAATCACCTTATAAACAAACAATTGACATCTGAAACACACACACACAAGAAAAAACACTGAATTTTTTTTTTGGGTTTTTCTTAGCTTTCAGTTTTTAGGAAGTATATTGTTTTAAGATCATGATATACTAATTGGAAAACTAACTAGTCATAAATCTAAAAAGAGGAACTCTACAAACTGATTTTTTTTTCGGAAAAACCAAAAAAAAAAAAAATAGAACTACATTATAAAGCCGTCCTTAAAATTGTGCAAAAAAACTAAAAATTGAAAATAATTTTCAACTTTTTAGATGCTGCTAATGGAAAAATCGAACAAGTGCCAAAGGTTGTGGAAAAAATGAAAGGGACATCAAAGGTTGTGTATTTTGGCGTTATTAATCCTAAGCTTAAAATCGATGCAGTTTGAATTTTCGGCGGCGACACACTCCCGGCGTCCACGTAGGATCCACGTAGGACCGAATTTGGGGCTAAATCAAAATTATGGAAAAATCGAACAAGTGCCAAAGGTTGTGGATTTACAGGATTTTTGAAAAGGTTGTGGAAAAAATGAAAGTTGGATGAAAGGTTGTGGATTTTGGCGTCATTAACCCTTTTTTTTAGGTTTTTGGATATCGAGCTTGTAGCGGTCGTGAAAAGATGAGCTTCCCGGAGGATACTGGCTAGAGCATGTATTTGTGTATCGAGTTTCCTGATCTGTTTTTGTATTCCGCTGCTAGAGTATTTTTAATTGTTTGTCTTTTTCCACCGCATGAGTATTTTTAAATGGCCTTTTGGTTTCTGGTAACTTGAGTTACTTTGGCAAATCGTTTTCTACACGATTGAGTTTCGGCTGTTGGCCTTATGGTTTCAAATGAGATTTTACGATGGTTTTGTTAAACGGGTTTTGTAAAGTTTTCGAATGTTTTTAAAAGATAGTACCGTCGTTAGCCTCTTGGGTGTTTGTAAATGTTTGCGAAAATTACCTTCAGCCTTGTGGGTTCCATCTCGTGGCCCACGACGCTGTAATATTCCTGGATGGCTCTGGGGGTGTTACAAGAAGGGGTCAGCAAGAAGCCGGCGCAAGTACAACGATTCCAGAGTATATAAAACAAGTGAATAACAGAAATCACGGTGCCATCACGGATATTCTGGAATACCATACCACAATCATCATCACAAAATAACGGGGGCTATACTGGCACTATACCCACGCGAGATAAATACCACTCCCCAAAGAGACCTCGTCAGGACCCTCTGGATGTACAACCCTACCAAGTGAACAACAGAAGCCTCGGTCTACGGAACCCAGGGGACCCTCACTGGTTTTACTTGACACACGACCACATGTCGCATTTTCAGAAATCATCACTTTTTCACAAAATGGCACAAATCACATTTTCTGAAATTACCACTTTTCATAAAATCACATTTTCCACATATTCACACGAAGTACATCAAACATAATCAAAGTACTTGCCTGGTGACTTCAGGGATAAAAACATTTCGAGCGGATTGTAATTAGGATTCAAAACTCTGAAATCTCCGGCCTACAACGAGGAATTCGTGTTAACCGGCATTAGGACTATCCATTCTAATCGAAATAACGTCGAAAACCTTAATTGAATCCCTTAGGGAACTTTTATCGGACGCTTCGCGGATGGTGTCTGATTACGAGGGTTTAAACGAAGGTTTTGATTTTCCGTTCCACTAGAATCGATAAGAACAGTCCCAGGATATTCGATATATAACCATTTTCAAGTTCTAAACAAGTATAAATCTGAAATCTCGAAAAACGAGTTTTAGGGTTTATGGTTGAATTACCTCCAATTTGGCGAAGTTGGCATGACTCGCTCGTTATATACTCGTTATCTGATCCCTCCAAAGATTATGGAACGTTTAACAACTCAAAAATCACTCAAGAATACCTATTCTATAAGGAGGGCCGAAGGTTTGGGGAAAGAATGCTGTAAAACACTGGAAACTGTCCTATTTATAGGACTGTTCGATCAACACGGCGCTGGACCCGGCGGTGCCTGCACGGTGTCTTGCGCTGTTTCCATAAGGCGGTCGAGAGTTCCTGGAAAGCGCTGGAAGCTGCCCGGGCAGTTTGGACAACACGGCGTTGTACCCGGCAGTGCCTGCGCCATGTTATGCGCTAGTTCCAAAAGGCGGCCGATACATGGCGCAGCGTGCCACGTAACACGGCGCTCACAGCGTTGGGTGCTTCGCCGGGTGCCGCTGACTGACATCCCTATCTTGCTTTGGCCATAACTTGTTCGTTTGGGTTCGGAATGACTCACTGTTTGTTCAATTGGAAAGCTAACTCAATAATCTACGATTCTGTAATTTTAGGATCTTTGAATTTTTTCAAGATTTATGGTGATTGATTAAAGTCGGTCCTGACGCACAGCGCCTTCCAGAAAGGTCTCCTTTATTTATTGCGGAATATTACACCCTATCGCCCTAAAAAGAAGTTTCGTCCTCAAAACTTGAAATCGAAAGGGGATTGATGAAATACATTCGGGTTATAGATCATCTCCATGAATAATTTCATTTTTCAATTGCAAATATTAAACTAGTACATATTTGAGAGAAAACATCAATACATAGTATGCCCCGTTAAGCATATATCACGGGTTGACGACGATGGGGTCTTCTTCGATCGCCTCTTCAAGGTCCTCTTCAGGATCTTCCTCGGGATCCTCTTCAGCCTCTGCAAGGATCTCCTCAGCGTTGGCCCGTATCATAGCCCTCTCTTGCTGGATCTGGTCCTAGAGGGCCTCTCTCGCCTGAGTGTACTGTGACTCCCTCTCCTGAAGAGAGCATCATACTGCAGCCAACTGAGCTTCTAGATGCACAGTATGGTCACGTTCCCGTGCAGCTACCTACTGTGTAGTCTGACTCGCGTCCCGAAGAAATTGTGCTACGGCCTCTAGATAACTGATATGCTCTAAGAAACGAGTATGCTTAGTAGGATCCATACTTATAAGGTTAGTCAACTGTTTCCTTTTGGTTAACGTCTTAAGTTTACTATGAGAATACCTCTCAGGGTCTTATATACACATCAAATTGACGTTAAGTCGGCGGTTCTAGAGGTGCTATAGTTGTTTCTTAGCAGCCGCTATTATGGCGGTGGCGTCATTCAGTGTCACTTATCTCTCGCTGCCACAACAATGATAATATTAATAATAAAATCTTAGCGATAGGCTCGCAAGGATACCTGATAAGGACCGGGTTAATCATGTAATACCCAGTCTTAATTCAGTCATTATCATTCAGTAATTTCATTCGGTAATTGTCACTATGTAATCTTTCACTTGTTAATAATCATTCATCCATGTTCACCGTTCGGAATAACTTCGAGTTGTGTATCGATATTATTCATTGTTTCAACCTTATTCGGGAATCGAGACAAGAGTATTATCTTGATTGTTGTAATTGATTCATTAGTCGATGTTGACGTTGGAATTCATGTCATTTCAAATCTCTTCATTGTTCAAATCGTGTTCTTGTTGGACGAACCCTTGTAATCATTACTTGGAACCACCGTTTTGGGGTTTTCGTACTTCCATTTCGTGTTATTGGTTCCCATATATCAATTCCTATTGCCTTTATTCCCTTCCCGGGTCATTTTTCATCATTTTAGGACCCAAAGGGGTGTGTGCCGCGGCACACACATTTTCCAGTTTTTGGCCGAGCACTCTGTACCTTGTGCCACGGCACATGCCGGCAGGGCCGCGGTACACTGCCGAGTCACTGCCGCGGCACACCCGTCCGGGCCGCGGCACACTCGTATCACATTTTCGGCCAAACCCGTCTGTACCTTGTGCCGCGGCACATACCGGCAGGGCCACAGCACACTGCCGAGACACTGCCGCGGCACACTCGTCCATGCCGCGGCACGCTGCCGATCACTGGGGGCAGATTTGGTCCTGTGCCGTGGCACACTTCGGCTGGGCTGTGGCACACAGTGCAGTCAACTCTATAATTGCGTTTTTGAGCGAGATCAGCTCATTTTTCATCATTTTTCACCTTCATACGAGAGAGAGAGCTTGAGGGGAGAAACTCTTCATCATCCATCACTTGAGGGTTTGATTTTCTTCATTTCCTTTCGATCGTGAAGCCCGGATAGTCGATCTAACGCGTGTTCTTCGGATCAAAGTGCTTGAATCTTCAAGAGGTAATTTCTTCAACATCTTGGATTTCGATTTTGTATTGAAATATGATGTTTTGGGTGTTAAGATCATGTTGTATGAAGTGATATACGCATGATTATGGATATGTTTGATTATTCATTGGATTATTGACGGATTGTTCAAGAACACTTTGAATTTTGAGTTGGATTTGGGGGTTTTCGATTAATCATTGTTGTAATCACGAATTTGAATATTCATAATAGATTATTGATCGTATTGAAGATGTTTTGTTAGTTTGAAACACTTCTTGGGGATTTGATGTTGGTATTATTGAGGTTTGGTTATAATCAATCGAAGTTTGGCGACAAAGTGTTCGATATAATGCTCCAATGAACTTGGTTTAATCGTATCGATGTTTTGAGTTCGTTATATTCGTGTTTGATTCGTATATTGAAGGGATTGTTGGTAATTGTATTTATTCAAGATTGTTCGAGCGACCGATATCTCAATTAGGACGTTGTTCGTGGAAGGATAATTGTCACCGGTGTGGAGTAAGTTAATTCTTACTCGGTTAAAAGGATATTCATTCCTTTTGTTGTTGTTCATTCATAATCATAACTCATTCATCATTGTATTAACCGCATTGAGACTTGTAATTGTCGAATAATCATTTCATTCACAAGGAACGACGGTTCCAATCATTTCATTGGATTATCAATCACTTCACTATTATTTCCATCTCGGTGAGTCATTCTTGACCTTGTCGAATTATTATCCATTGATATTCATTGTGGTCATTCTCGTTCATATGACCTTCTGGGTTCATATTGCGTGGCCGGGTGCGGATGTGTGGAATTTTTAGTCGGGAACGTGATGGCCATGTATTGGGAGTGATACATTGGACTGTGCACACGGTAAAGATTAACTCCATGAGACTAATTAGGTACAAGGACGGGTGTGTCCGGTCATCCGTCTTGTACACTTGCACAGAACACTACGGGCGTACTATGATACTCCTCTTCAGAGTAATTCATAACTAAGGATATTTCATAACTTCAGATATATCATGATTGTGTATTTTCAACCCTTGAGGATTGTTGTTCTGTGTAACTGACCCCGTTGGGAGATTTTGTTTTCAGGTCACGGCAAGGCAAAGGCACGGGAAGAGCATGTTGACGGCGAGGAGTCCCAGTGATACTAGTAGGGGCCCCCAATCATTCCGGTTATTTCAGTCATTTCAGTCATTTCAGTCATTTCCGTCATTTGTAATTTTCCACTGCAAATTCCGTTTGAGATGTTTATTTATTCAGGGTGGTGTATTTTATCTTCATATAAAATATACTAGTATTCTGTATTGTCTTGGTGTATTATACTTAAGCTCCTCATCGGAGTATTTGGTAATATAATGTGGTTCGGTACTACAATTATATTATTTAATTCATCAGTTTTCATTCGCCTGGTGGGTCCCAGTCGGGGGTCCACGGCACTGTAATATCCGCCTAGTTTGGGGTGTTACAAATCAATTGTATGAATACGACCGAAACATTGGTCAAGCCAGAAAAATGCAACTACGGACTCTCGGTACTCTCACTTGATGTCAAGACATGATGACTATCTCTGAGATGTTGATCGTCAATACTAGCGAACCGAAAGAAATGAAAATAGATCAAAAGAAAAGGAACTAACGGGAAAATAAAATTATTACATCTCACTCCTTTTGAGATAAATTTCGTCCCAAAACTTAGGACATGAAAAAATCAAGGCAAGGCAAACTTTAGATGATACGTGTTATCTGCTGCCAACAACGGGCACAAAACTTCATGTCATACAAAGCCGCTGTTCCGATTCAATACACAAGAACGTTTATGAAGTGCAATGATCATGAATCACTACGGTTGATAATCCAAATAGTACAATAATCAAAAATCGAGCTTAACGCTGAACAAGTATATAATTCCGTCAACCCCAAAGGTTTGGAAGATGACTTACTGGGACGAGTACCCGAATCTTAAGGAAATAAGATGCTCGATAATCACGATGCGAGATCGAGCAATCAACAATCGAACCAAAGTGATCGAACAATATTGATCGAACAACAATGACTGGACAACAATAATCAAACAACTTTCCGAGTTATACTGGCCCTGTACCTCACCCGAGATACACACCCCAGGAGTCCCCATCAGGCCCTCGCTAGTTGTATAACCCAACCAAGTGACACATTTTCTGAAATATTCACTTTGCATAGGACTCACGAGGGTTGAACTGAACCTGGGAAAAGTCACAACTGTGAACGGACTAATCCGAAACAATGCCACAACTCGTTCGAACGGCAAAGACTGAAGAACAAAACACGTTCAACAGGTGTCATCGAACATAAGCGAGTCGATAGGATGGAAAAATATAGAAGTCAAAAACTCGGGTGTCATGATCCACCTTGAATGAAGAATCATGAGTTACCAAGGGAACTACGGTCCAATATTCAACGATAATGGGGTTATGCAACGAGATCTTGAAACCAGTACATGACGGAAACCATAATTACGATAAGCTCAGACATCAAGCCAATCATCGCAGTACCACCGAACTCGCAAGTTTTGCAGTGCGACAACAAAATCAAACATAAGTGTTCAAGGCCCTAAATTGTACAAGCGCAAGAATCCCGATTATTATACTCTTCTCCCCCTCAAAGGGAGCTTTGTCCTTGAAACATAGATTTACCAAGTTAGAGTTGGAAAGCAAAAAAAATAAAGAGAATCAAAGCCACAATTGTCGGTATCATCACTGATTAGGATATATTACCAAATCATCATTTGCCAATATCTGGGATACGGGACGCCCCTTGATCACTTGCCTCATTCACCAAGAGTTTACGGACATTTGATCGAACGTTAATTGTTCACGGTTCCTCAAAATCCTTAGAATTGTCAACTAAGTTGAGCAAGTCGGAATTATGGATATACAACTCATAGGACATTACCAACAACAACATTTAACATCAATTGATTCATCAGAATCGGGTTGGAAATGAGATCAAGAACAAAATCTACAAAATGGTTAACTCAAGAAAAATCAAGGAATTGCCTCGATTCAATGAAGAACAATAGCTTAGATGATGTTATACTCCAAAACACCTTTGAACGGAACAAAATCGGCCAAGATCATGAACCCTATTCGCCTTCTATTCACACCTTGGTGTCACCCGTGGAGAAAAAGAAAAAGAGTGGAAATGATGAATCACGATTGCTGTTCGATTTATATGCCGGACAAATTAGCATGCGCTAACTACAAGAGTTAGCGTGCGCTAACGAGACCTCCAGCCTCAGTCCAGTAACTTCTGGACTGCCTCCCGAACTACCAGTTAGCGCGTGTTACCCTCTCCGTAGCGTGCGCTAACTGCTGCACCTTAGCATGCGTTACATAATTGCATAGCGTGCGCTGCCGAACTCTCAGTTAAATACAGTAGTTTCTGCATCTCGCGTTAGCGTGCGCTATCCACAAGGTAGCATGCACTAACTGTTCCGTTTCAGTAAAATAGTCGTGAACACATCTCAAACAGCACTAGAACCGAAGGTTACCAATAAACGGCAACATGCAAATCCGAACACCATCGGTTCGTACGTATACAACACCACACAAACAATCATCGAAAGACCATTAACAACTAAACTAAAATCCTACCTCTCGTCGAAGAGGGTTATTATCATGAGTGTATACAAAACAACCTGATGTTTACACCATCAACTTGATCACAATTCTGAGCACTATTTCCCAAAATCTTCCACATGTTTTCTGTCTCCTTGCCCCGCTTGTCAACTCAATTACTGAAGGGGCTTCATAGGGTATTGTCTGATCTCAAGTACTCAAAGTAGGCAACACTAGAACATCGAATTTGGGAAGCACATATACTATATAAAAGGGTGAGAATATATATATATATATATATATATATGCGTATTATGCTTAAAATCAACTTTTGGTCTTCTGACAGGAATGATAATACCATGCCCGAAACACAATTTTTTGCAAATAAGGGGCGGGTCATCTTTCGCCCAAAACTCGTGAATACTTTAGAAGAGGAAGTTTTATTTCTCATGTCAACTTTCAAGTTTTTTTTTTTTTTTTTTTTTTTGCAAACAAAGTTTTAAAATGTCGTAACTAGTTTAAAGGATTTATGTTTCAAATACCGCAAATTTAAAAATCTTTCCTCTTCTACCAAAACGTTTACTTGAGAAAAAGTTTTTGCCGAAATACGTGACCAGATAATAAGACATTCATAGGTCTTCACTGCTTGAAAAATCTCACAACACTACCTTAAAAATATTCGTGCAGCGGATAAAATCGATACTTAAAATTTCATTCTTAATAGAATGTAGGAATCGATAATATTGCCGCATTTCCAATATATATTATGTAACTATTTTCACCTGGACCGTAAAGTATACTCATGCACATCCCAACAATCCTAATACCATCAACAAATTCCAGCCCCTCAACCTAGGGTTAATCGAGTTAACACAACACAACCACCACACACATAGGAGGGAGCTTACAATCGAAAGACTTACCTTCTCCTTACGCCAATACGCACCAGTTCCTTAGACGTATAAGGGAAGGAAAACAATAGACACAACTCCTATGGAACACAATTCATAAGAGGAACTCAAAATCCAAGCATGTTCGGAAAGAGATTAAAAAACAATTTGGGCAGAAGGAATTAGAATTCAGAGAGACTTATAGCGCAGGTCGCACGAGATGGCAGCAACTCCCTGATATCATAGACAAATGACCAACTCAACTTTGACAGACCCAAAACACCAACAACCTAGGTATCCATAAACCTAAGCTCCGATACCACATTCTGTAACACCCCCGTGATTTACAAAGATATTACAGTTCTTTTTGGAGAACTTACCAGGCTTAGATGAACATAAAACACATTAATCTTCAACAAAACCGAGACATTCCCACACTTTAAAACCAACATCAACTCCAATATGACATACCTCACAAAGCATACCAATACATGGTCCTGTTGGATCACAACAGATACAACAACTCACAACTGATCCAACAACATCAACAACAACTAAAACCAACACATTAAACCATATATGACAGTACCTGTGCGAGTACAAAAACCAAAGCACGACTCTGACCATGACAAAACGACCACTGACTCAAAATGATACATGATATCAGTGTTGCTCGTCATCCTCGTGCCCTTCCTGCACAGGCTCGCCACTAAGACCTGTACCTGAATACACAACAAGTATATCCACCCCAGAAGGGGTCAGCAAGAAGCCGGTGCAACTACAACGATTCCAGAGTATGTACAACAAGTGAATAACAGAAATCACGGTGCCATCACGGATATTCCGGAATACCATACTACAATCATCATCACAAAACAACGGGGTCTATACTGGCACTATACCTCACGCGAGATACATACCACTCCCCAAAGAGACCTCGTTAGGCCCCTCTGGCTGTACAACCCTGCCAAGTGAACCGCAGAAGCCTCGGTCTACGGAACCCAGGGGACCCTCACTGGTTTTACTTGGCACACGACCACATGTCGCATTTTCAGAATTCATCACTTTTCACGAAATGGGATAAATTACATTTTCTGAAATTACCACTTTTCATAAAATCACATTTTCCACATATTCACATGAAGTACATCAAACACAATCAAAGTACTTGCCTGGTGACTTCAGGGATAAAAATGTTTAGAGCGGATTGTAATTAGGATTCAAAACTCTGAAATCTCCGGCCTACAATGAGGAATTCGTGTTAACCGGCATTAAGACTGTCCATTCTAATCGAAACAACGTCGAAAACCTTAATTGAATCCCTTAGGGAACTTTTATCGGACGCTTCGCGAATGGTATCTGATTACGAGGGTTTAAATGAAGGTTTTTATTTTCTGTTCCGCTAGAATCGATAAGAACAGTCCCAAGATATTCGATATATAACCAATTTCAAGTTCTAAACAAGTATAAATCCGAAATATCGAAAAACAAGTTTTAGGGTTTATGGTTGAATTACCTCCAATCTGGAGAAGTTGGCCTATCTCGCTCGTTATATATGTAATATCCGCATTTTCTATTTTTTTTTTGTAATTTCTATTTTGGGTGTATTTTCGTTTCGGACAACTCGCTTGGCACTGTTTTGGAATTCTGAATCTATTTTGTTCTTTGGGTTTCTCCGTTTGGACGAGTCTCGATAATGTTTTTACGTAATTCCATCTTGAGTTATATTGTATCGCATGTGTATTCGATTCTCGTTAAACTCGTTCGATTTCGTCATTTTCCCATTTCCATAAGTTCGTATGGTTGGGCTGAGCATGTTGTGAGTTTCGGACTGTCAATCCGACGTCGTACCGTGAATTCCGGATGTTTGGGGTCATTTTTATAAATTCTGATTTATATTGGGCATTGTGGTTGTTATTCGTTTATCCTGACCTCCGGACAGTCGGAGCCACGTGTCGATTATGGTAATCATCCCATCAGTAGGATATCTTCGTATACTCGTTAAGTATCTATTCTATCCGGTTGTCGTTGAGCTTTATTTTCTCACAACTGATGTTTGTAGCAGGTTACGGCCGTAAGCCCTCATGTTACGGCCGTAATGTTCGAGAGATACGGCCGTAAGTCATTCATCGTACGGCCATAAGCCAGCTTCGTTTTTCTTCCTGCATGAGACTCCAGTAGCAACTTACGGGCGTATAATGTACCAATTACGGCCGTAAGAAATGTTACGGCCGTATCTCTTAGATCATACGGCCGTAAGTGAGCTTCGTCGGTTTTGCCCAGACCTATCCATAGAACTTGTTACGGCCGTAAATGCATGTAATTACGGCCGTAATATCCACAAGTTACGGCCGTATGGATAAGGTGTTACGGCCGTAACACCAGTCAGTTTATAAACTGGCAGGAGTCATTTTTTTGTCATTTTCTCATTCCACTTCTCTTCTTCACGTCGGGGCGACTTCCAAGGCAAGGGTTCGTCAGATTTTCATCCAAACACCGGTTGGAAAGTATAACTTAGCATCATATCATCACCACAACACCAAATCATCTATTGTTCGGCTTCGAATCAAGGTAAAATCTCCTAGAACCCTAGTATGAATTTGGGGAGGGTTTGGTGGTGATCTTGTCTTTTAATCCGATTTAACCAATGTTGTTGTTAGATTTCGATAGTATACTCGTGATTCTTGGTTCCCTTGTTATCGGATGGGATGAAATCCCGTTATTACACCGTTGACCGATTTCAACTCCCTATGCCCTCTTGATGTTCGATGAATTTTCCCAACGGGTAGAACTAGGATGAATTTCTTCGTATTCGTATTGTTGAGATTGGTTGTATATCATTATTGTGTTAGGGACGAGTTTGGGAAGATTGTTTGGACCGAAACCTTTCCTTTCGCCGTTTTCTTCGCGTCGTGTCATCCAAGGCAAGTACATGTATTACATTCCGTTATGTGCGTATGATTTTGATGCGCATGATGTGAATCGCGTTATTGAATGATTGTGATGGTCACTCTTCCACCTGGGGATGGCATGGGGCATCTGGGGCCCGATACTAATGGGTACGGCCACGGAAGTGGACTTGGGTGCGTGCGTTGATGTTCTTCCACCTGGGGACGGTTCGACGGGACCTCTGGGGGCCGATACTAATGGGTACGGTCGCGAGTTACCAAGTGTGGATAATTGTGATGTGGAAAACTTGTTGATATACTGTTTTGGTGTAAATGTGATATTCCGGAATATTGATTTTCAAAATGATTTTTCTAACGATTTGTTTGCGTTGAATCGGGTATGTATATAATGTTGTGTAATGGTGTACTTGCACTAGCTATTCGAATGCTAACCCCTTAAATGGGGGAAATGCGTCTTATGCATTTCAGGTACCGGGAATATATTATTAGTATTATATATTATATACTATATATTATTTGTATTTTATATTATATACTATATATTATTTGTATTTTATTAAATTATTTATTTCTCTTCTTTCCTTTGAAATTTATTTACTGTTTATTTCTAGACACGTCTTTTTTTTGGAGGTCTACAACTATTATGTGGAATAGGGGTTACATCCCGTACAAAAGTTAATAGTATACCACTTCTACGAATAGATCGTAATGCTGCGTCTCTTCCTAGACCGGGACCTTTTATCATTACTTCTGCTCGTTGTATATCTACTGTACGAATAGTATCTACTGCTGTAGTTTGAGCGGCAAAAGGTGTCCCTCCTCTCCTATTCTTAAATTTACAAGTACCAGCCGAAGACCAGGAAATTATCCGACCCTTTAGATCTGTAACCGTGACAATGGTATAATTGAAACTTGATTGAATATGAATAACCCCTTTTGGTATTCTACGTAAATTCCTACGTGAACCAATACGTAAATTCCTACGTGAACCGATAGGTAAATTCCTACGTGAACGAGCTCTAGGTATATCTTTTGACATATTGTATCATCTTATAAATTATGAGTCAGAAATATATGGTGTCCAGGAACTATACAAGTTACCAAAAAAACTGCCAAATAAAATGCATCCCATGTCGAAATATCACAAGTACCTCCTCGTCCCGGGCCATCGCACGGAAAACTATAATAGAAATCCTTTTTATCTGGCATTAATTTTGAACCACGGGCATCTAAAGCACCTTTTACTAAGATTAATATAGTTGTATGTAAACCCAGAGCAATAGCATGATGAACCAAAAAGTCTCTAGGACCCATTGTTAAGAATAATGAATTAGTATTTTCATTAATAGCATTTAAATAACCGGGCAACAAAATGCTTCAACCCGCATTGAATGTTGGGCCATTCGTTGAAGATAAAAGTACATTGAATCCACATGAAGTTTTACCATGAGACGATTGTATTCACTATATTGCCTACGTCTTCATGTGAGCGGTGGTTGTAAGTTTTCTAAACTCTATCTTGTCCTTTACATGTTATATCTTTTTTGATAATTGAACGTTAGAACGATATTATTTCCTGTATATTGAGTATGTATGCTTACAATATGTTGAGAGGAGGACGTGGACGCGGTCGTGATCGTGGACACGGACATAGAAATGCTGAGAGGGAAGTTTCACCCTCTGTCCCTGATTCGCTGTCAAATCAGGCTAGCCACATCTTGGGCGGAACAACAAGAGTCCGTCAACAATGAACGAGAGCAAACAATGGAAGCAAATGTCGAACCTGCTGTTCCCGACATCCTTCGTCAAGTGGTCAACCAGATGACCCAATTTTCTCAAGTTGTGGACAGAATGCAAGTGGCGGTAGGATTGCAGCGGGGAGAGAGACAGCAAGGCATCCCAGACTTGGAAAATCGAGGAGATAGATGGCTATACGAGGTGGCAAAGATGAACCCACCAAAGTTCGATGGTTTTTCTGAGACACCGACGTGGGATCACTGGCTGAGAGAGCTGGATAAAGTATTTGCAGGGATTAACTGCCCGAACAACCGGAGAGCCCCCATTGCCCAATATTTCCTGACGGGAGAAGTTTCGGAATGGTGGGAAGCTATCCGACCTATCGATTATGATGCCGATTGGGGAGAGTTCAAACTTATGATGGAAGCTCAGTACTACCCTCTTCCGATGAGTGAAGCTAAAGTTCGAGAATGTTTCTCCGCACAGCCTTCGGATGTGCCGGTGGCTCAGGCGATTAAGACATTTAATCAGCAGCTGGCGTTTGTTCGACACCTGGCCAGAACCGACGCAGGAATGATGATTCACTTTGATATGAGAATGAAGCCGGTGATACAGAGGTATATGTCAGGTTTTGAATGCACCACTCTGTTAGGAGTATGCCCTCGAATGCCACTCAGAGAATGTTGAACGAGGATATTGTACTTGTTATTATGTAAATCATTAATATAAGGCAATGGATGTTTCTTTATTTACTGGTAGTTACTGACGTTCCTAACTCGTAAATATATATATATAGAAACTACTCCATGCATTTGAGAGCAAAACATTTCACTTCTTATTGTATAAGGGGATCGGCACTGGAAGGGTTTATAGCTCAAATACTTAATCGTTCGCAAGTCGATGAAACTTGAATGGACGTTAAGTTTATGTGAAGACTTGTATGACGTGTTCTTTGACGTGGAGAGTGCCTGTCGAACACTAATGGTTAGTGGGAGCGCACATTATAGGCATGCTAATTGGATCAGTATACTCGAACCGACTCACCCTCGATTCGTCACACGGATTTCACTTCGGGACAGTCAATGACGGAATCGAAAGGTTGTGATAGGTATTCGTGAACCTTCGACTTGAGGATTTAGTAGGGATGTCCTTGTGACGTCAATATTTTCATTAGAGTAGTTCGACCCTGTAAACTGGAAGGCAGGGGTCAACCTCGACGTGCGTCTTGACGGGCAAGTAGCAGGTCCTACTGAATACCAAGATAGAATTCTTTCTCCTGTTAGTGAACGGGTTATATGTCATATGCGGTTATTGGCAGATGAGATCATAAGTCTTTGGACAAAGCATTTGAAGCTAGTTGTATTGGATACACGAGAGCTCGATGGTCTGGATTTGCATTAACGCATGCATAGCATCAAGTCCAGATAGGGTTTGACTGACCGTGACCCTATAACTTGATCACGACATTTGAAAGAAGGGTTTATACGTATACTGGTATTCACGACAGAATGGTTCTTGAATGATCCCAATCATTCGTTCTCAGTTGGGGTATAGTGTAGGCCGCCAGGTTGGCTAGGTGGTGCTACTACTCTTTGGTTTCTCCCATTGCTGATTGATACGGACTATCGAGTCGCGCAATAGGATTGACGACGGAATGAATCGAGCTTATTATCTCATTATAAATATTAGATATTGGATATATAATTTATTGAGACATTGAATTGATTTATTGGATAAATTAATTTACGGCCTAATGAATTAAATAAATTATAATTTAATTGATGAATATAATTATTTCTTGGAGAAATTAATTATGTTATTATGTATTTGATATGATTAATCAATTGGATTAATTAATTAATATAAATACATCGGAACGGAATCGGAGTTTATCTGTTTGGACTCACGGGAGTCCGAAACGAACCGAACTCATCCGATTCATTCTAGTGCCTCCCCCCTCCCCTTCCACCTACCTTCCACTTAGTCTTTGTTTCAATTTTATAATGGATGACAATGACTTGTGGGGTGATCTCTCATGTGAGATGAGTTGTATCTTGATGGTAGTGTGTGTATAAAGAATTAAATGAGGACTAACTCTCCAAGACTTCCCTTTGTGCATTTCATACGGCTCGTTGATAGGAAAGAGAGTGAGAGAAAAACTTCTGCAAGTCTTCTCCTTCTTCTTCTTATTTAGTTCTTGATTATTCTTGGAGAAAAATCGAGAGATCAACTGAGAGTTTGTGAGTTATACACTTGGAGTGTAATATTCACATTTGATAGCTTCATCATCCGATTCTATCCGTAACCTTGGAGGTTAATTGGGTGATCGTCATTCCATTCATTTCTCCGGCGCGTGGCAAGTAGAGACGTAGTATTTTCGGCGTTGGATCATCCAAGAGCTTGGAACGGATTGGATCGTAGGGAAATCAACTAAAGCTTGGGGAATCGCTCAAGAGAAGGACACCATTTAATCAACGGACTACAAGGGTATGTTTCTCGTATCATCTTGTGCTTCGTTTTAATATTCATACATACGTAGCTCGATCGATCCTCATAGGGATTCGGATCGAATTAATTTTCGTTTTACCGCTTCCGCTGGGCCTTCGTTTTAGGCACCGAATCCCAACACACTCTCCGCCAGTATCAAGACAAAGCTCTAGCATATGAAATTTAAGAAGCAGCTATGGAAAAGTTCTCTGAGTCCAAGAAGCAGAAAGTCTCTGGTAGTTTCATAGAGCACAAGAGTAGTTGGTCCCGCAAAACCCAGTCATCGTTTTATTCATTCAAGAGGCCTCCACATCCATCCAAAGGTGAAAAGAACTCCAGATCAGTATCAGCAATGGCGGATGCAACCAAGAAATGTTTTAATTGTGGACGGACAGGACATTATCGACGTGATTGCTCACTTCCCTCAGTGACATGTTATGATTGTGGACGAGAAGGACATCATGCGGTGTTCTATGAAAGAGGCTGCAAAATCTTTTGGAGCTCGTACTTCGCAGCCAGTTCAAAGAGATAAGTGTCCCTCAGACACAACAGAGTGTTCAGCCATCCCAGAATTTCGGCCGAGTTATAGGCAGAGGACAGTACGACCGAAAAGAAGCATCGAGTGCTAGGTATGCTCCTCCACGCCTTTATTAGATGAGGAGGGCAGATGATCAGAATGTAGCTATCGCATCAAGTACCGTTCAGATCCTTTCGCAACCAGTTAGCATTTTGTTCGATACAGGAGCTACACATTCGTTTATATCATTGTCTTGTGCTAATCGTTTTAACATTTCTATTTTCATGAATGTGAGCCTTATATTGTGGGTTTACCGAGTGGAGAAAGAATTATGGGGAATTTAGAAACTAGAGATTTTCTTGTATCAATTGGAGGCAAGGATTGCCCCTCAAATCTGATTGTTAGAGATACAAGGAGACAATCTGATTCTCGGAGACGATTGGCTTAGCCGTTATGGAGCTATTATGAACTACTGGAAGAGGACTATCTCGATGATAGACTGAGATCGTTCCGAAGTATTATTCGAAGGATGGAGACCAGGAAGCTCAGGGAAAGTGGTCAAGGCTATGAAAGCCGTCAAACTACTAAAATAGAGCTGTACCGGATACTGGTGTTACGCGATGAAGAAATAAGAAGGAAAGGTAGAGCTTTCATCCATTCCATTTGTGAACGAATTTCCGA
This sequence comes from Orobanche coerulescens, assembly GCA_033398695.1. Classification (NCBI taxonomy): domain Eukaryota; kingdom Viridiplantae; phylum Streptophyta; class Magnoliopsida; order Lamiales; family Orobanchaceae; genus Orobanche; species Orobanche coerulescens. The sequence goes on along the minus strand of CM065812.1, from coordinate 124,756,712 downwards.
ACGTGTTCCCTGACGAATTACCGAGACTACCTCCACAACAAGATGTAGAGTTTACCATCAATCTAGAACCAGGAGCTACACTGATTTTTAAGGCGCCGTATCGTATGACACCTACCGAGATGTATGAATTGAAGAAGCAACTGGAAGAATTGTTGGAGAAAGGTTATTTTCATCCAAGTGTTTCGCTCTGGGGTGCCCCAGTTCTTTTTGTTCGAAAAAAAGATGGATCGCTTCGATTGTGCATCGATTACCGAGAGCTAAACAGGATGATGATCAAGAATAAGTACCCGTTGCCACGGACTGATAATTTGTTTGACCAGTTGTAAGGAGCGACAGTGTTTTCAAAGATCGATTTAAGATCGGGATACCATCAGCTGAGGATTAAAGAATATGATGTCCCGAAGTCGGCCTTCAGAACTCGTTACGGGCACTATGAGTTTGTGGTGATGCCGTTTGGTGTCACTAATGCGCCTGCTGTGTTTATGCAGTTAATGAATCGAGTATTCATAGAGTATTTGGACAAATTCGTAGTTGTGTTTATCGATGATATTTTGGTCTATTCCAATAGCCCGGAAGAGCATGAGCGGCATTTGTGGATCGTTTTGAACCACTTGAGAAGCGAGCAGTTATATACCAAACTTTCTAAATGTGAATTCTGGATAAAGGAAGTGATGTTCCTTGGTCACGTGGTATCAGCAGAAGGGGTCCTAGTAGATCCCCAGAAAGTCGAGGCAATTTTGGAATGGAAGTCTCCTAATAACGTTAAGCAAGTCAGAAGTTTCTTAGGACTTGTTGGGTATTATCATCGGTTCGTGGAAGGGTTTTCCAAAACTATCCGTCCACTTTCTCGATTGCTACAAAAGACCCAAAAGTTTGAATGGAACGAGGTGTGTCAGACCAGTTTTGACAAACTTAAAAAGAGACTGACGACGGCTCCAATCTTAACATTACCACAAGTAGGGCTGTAAACGAACCGAGCCGAGCCGAGCTTTGATCGAACCGAGCCGAGTTTTAAATTTTTTTTCTGACGAGCCGAGCCGAGCTTCCTTACCGACCAAAAATCGTGTTCGAGCTCGAGCTTGTTAATAAATCGAGCCGCACACGAGCTGTTCGCGAACAACTCGAGCCGAGCCGAGCTTCTCGCGAATAATTATATATTTTAAAATTATTTAAATAATATATTTGAATTTTGTAAAATTAATATTTTAAAATAATCATTAAAAATTATATATTTTCAAATATATATAAAAATTTAATATTTTAATATATGAAAATTTTTTAAAAAATTATTAATCTATAATACAATATATAAATATTATAAAAATTAATTTAAAAATATATTTATTAATCGAGCTTAACGAGCCGAACCGATCTCGAGCCGATCTCGAGCCGAGCTTGAGCCGCACATGCCCAAGCTCGGCTCGAGCTCTTTTTCTTAACGCACAAATTTTTGTGTTCGAGCTCGAGCTCGAGTTCTTAACGAACCAAGCCGAACCGAGCCCTTAACGAGCCGAGCCGAGCTTTGTTGGCGAACAGCTCAGTTCGTTTACAGCCCTAACCACAAGGAACTGAAGGTTTCGTAGTTTACAGTGATGCTTCAAATCAAGATCTCGGTTGTGTACTGATGTAGAATGAGAAGGTGATCGCCTACGCTTCACGGCAGTTGAAGCCATATGAAGTAAATTATCCAACTCATGATTTGGAACTGGCAGCTGTTGTTTTCGCCCTGAAGATATGGAGACACTATTTTTACTTGACTCACTATCAGATCTTGACAGATCATAAGAGTCTTAAATACATCTTCAGTCAGAAGGAGTTGAACATGCGACAGAGGATATGGCTGTAATTGATTAAAACTATGACTTGGAAATTCATTATCATCCAGGAAAATCGAACATAGTGGATGATGCACTGAGCCGCAAACCCATTTCTATTCGAATGATGGAGACGCACATGTCCCAGTCCAGCATACAACAAGAATTGATCCCTGAAGGAATTCAAGTATGGCTACAAGGAGGGCAAGGACAATTGTATGTGATGGAATTAAATTTATTGTTAATCGAAGAAATCAAATCTAAGCAATTAGATGATCCTCTGATGATTCAGTTACGTGATGAAGTAGGGAAGTGAAAGGCCCCAGGATTTGTAATTCATGAAGATGGAGTTCTGAGATTCCAAAGTCGACTTTGTGTTCCCGATAATGATATTTTGAAGCAGACAATCATGAAGGAAGCTCATAGTACGCCCTATTCCATTCACCCGGGCAACAGTAAGATGTATAAAGATCTGAAGCAGAATTTTTGGTGGGGTAACATGAAGAACGATGTGGCAGATTATGTTTCGAAGTATTTAGCTTGTCAGCAAGTTAAGATTGAACTTCAATGACCTACCGAAATGTTGAAGCTACTTCCGATCCCTGAATGAAAGTGGGAAGATATATCGATAGACTTTATCACCAATATGCCGAATACCAGAACAGGGATGAATATGATTGATAGTTTACCGTATAACGAAGTCGGCTCATTTTCTGGGCATTAAGGATACTTGGGGACTAGATAAGTTGGCACGAGTGTTTATTGCGGATATAGTCCAATTATATGGAACACTGAAGACCATTATTTCAGATCGGGATGGTCGCTTCATGTCACATTTTTGGAAAGCGGTACATAGAGCCTTGGGAACCGAGCTGAACTTTAGCACAACTTATCATCCTCAAATTGATGGACAGTACGAGAGGACTATTCAAACAGTAGAAGACATGTTGAGAGCTTGTGCCTTAGATTGGTTAACTGATTGGGAAATTCATCTGTCGTTGATTGAATTCACCTACAATAGTAGTTGTCATGCTTCTATTAAGATGGCACATTTCGAATCATTGTACGGAAGAAGATGTAGATCCCCCTTATGTTGGGACGATTCGTCTGACTTAATCGGAACAGAATCAGAATTGATAGTGAAGACTCAAGAGAAGGTAGCTCTGATTCATGAAAGGCTCTTGACTGCCCAGAGTCGGCAGAAATGCAGACGTGCGCCATCGCCCGTTAGAGTTTGGAATTGGGGATCACATACTTCTGAAAGTTTGGCCTACCCGAGGAACTTTTCGTTTTGGGAGGAAAGGAAAGTTGAGTCCGAGATATGTTGGACCATTCGAGATTCTTGAGAGAGTTGGGGAGTTGGCGTACAGTTTAGCCTTGCCGCCATCGCTGAGTCATGTTCATAATGTGTTTCATGTATCTCAGTTACAGAAGTATGTACCAGATCCCAGTCATGTCATCAATTTTAGCGAGATCGAAGTAGCTAATGATGGCACGTTCGAGGAGAATCCAATCAAGATACTCGAGAGTCGAGTCAAGCAATTGAGGAATAAACCATTCTTATTGGTTAAAGTTCAATGGTCACGACATGGAGTCGAAGAATCCACTTGGGGGATGGAGGATAGTATGAACTCGAGATACCCGAAATTATTTTCATCTTAAGTTTCGGGACGAAACTTCTTTGTAGAGGGAGAGTATGTAATACCTAGATATTTGATATGTATTTTATCTGTATTTGAACCTTGTGACATTGTGAATGTCGTATTATTAATCAGAGTATGATCCTATGTATTTCATAGTAAGGTAATGGCGAGTGTAAATTTCATTGATGTTAATGCATGCATGTACCTATACGTAGTGAATGTAGCATACGCTAATATGTATGAGCTAGCGCACGCTAAAGAAAGAGACTTAGCGTACGCTATGTGCAGTAAACATGAATAAGACAAGGGTCAGCAGGTGAGATAGGATCGTGGATTTGGATAAGATTATGTCAGAATGAACTTGGATGGTTTTTTGGAAAAGTTGAGTCAAGAGTGCTTAGCGCATGCTATTGGCGATATGCTAGCGCACGCTAAGTCGAGTACAGTGAGGTCAGTAAGCTTCGTAAAGTCATTAGCGCATGCTATTATATGGAGCTAGGGTACGCTAACTATTGCATTAACGTACGTAGAGGCTATTTAACGTACGTAAGGCCGAGGATAGAAAGAGACAGAGGGCTGTGAGCCCGATAGCGCACGCTAAAGGTCATTTCCTATATATAGGACATCACCCTCATTTTATTTCTCAATTTACTCTTCGTCCATTATCCGACCTTTTCAACTTGGAGAGCTACCCTCATGGCATTAACCCCTCATATCAGCCTCTGAATGTGATTGTTGAAGACGAGGAGCATTGGGGATTAGTGTTATAGCATCCGACGTTGAGTTTCATCAAGTGTTTCGTCATTTCCTTCCGAAGTAAGGTATGTGATGCTTCAACCACCTGAAACTCTTATCATTGGTATCGATTATGAGCATGCTACTGAGTTTATGGAGTTTGTTGTGAACATTATAAACCATACAACAAGTTTAGGAAGATTAGATTGGACGAATGTAGGGTTTTCATCGGTAATAGTTGAACCTTGATTATACCTATCATAAGGATGTGATTTTCGAAGATTATAACCTGCTTTGATGATGATTTCGTGATGATTACATGATAGAGATGATAATTTCGTGATGCTTATGTGATGAATCAACCGATTATGTTATCACCTAGACTAGGTGAATTCGAGATGATGAACGTAGGAATTGTTTTTCAAGTATAATCCAGGGTTTGTAAAGATTGTTTGGATTGATAATCTTCATATGAATGGTTAGAACGATACGATCTTGTTGGAACAATCATGGTGAATTTAGAACTTGTACAAGATGAATTTACTTGTGGAAGAACGAGAATCATAAGTGAAATTAACTTAGAACTCGGTTGAACGTACTTACCTTGTTATGAATTCATTTAGATAACCGATACGTGTATTACAATTGATGGGCATAATTAGAATGTGGTCTGTGACGTTTTGAATATGCTAAAATCCGTAGATATAAACGTGTTATCCACGTTATGATCCTTCGTTTCGCATGTAGTATGGTATCCGTTCGACGTAGGGTGCTTTAAGTAATTAACCGGGAATCGGCCGTATGATGATAACTAGTTCGGTCACTTGTTGGAACGTTTAGCATGTTCATGCGATAGCTTTGTTACGTAAGTTGAGTTTGTCGTTATTTCATTTTGTGCAAAACACACGCGTTTTGAAAGAGAGCCTTTAACGAGGCTAAACCGAATCTTTTGAAAGTTCATTTCAACCAACCAAACAAACATACTTAGACGATCACCGATAATCATATCCACAAAACAAGAAATGTATAAACAAGGTACTTGCCTCGAATAATCGGTACCGAACACTCCAACGAACACGGTTCAACCGGGAAACCTCAAACACCTACAATCCTCCGGCGAAAACAACGAAAACATGATTATGACGAGTATAACGACTGGAGACAACGCGAAAGACGCCCAAGAATCAAAGGAAAATCTGTTGAGTCATTTAATTATGATTGGGCTCAAACAAATTCGAGATACAGATATACAATCCGTAGAATACGATTAATAATACTCAATAATATCAACTGATTCATCAAAATCGGACGAACAAAGAAATCAAGAAGGGAATCCCAAAAGTCAACCCTAAGAGATTTGAGAAGTTACCTTCGATCTGGACAAACTCGAGTGGAGGATGATGATAGATACAAATCAAGCTTCCCAAAATGATGCACGACGATACCTCCGATCACCACCCTTGAGTCCTAGCCGAAAATCACGGAAGAAGAAGGGGAAAGGGGAAAAATGGCAACGAAACTCGTCGCCCCGCCTATATATAGCCGAGCATGTTACGTCCGTAACATGCAGTAGCTTACGGCCGTAACTCGGCACTTACGGCCGTACTCGGCAGCTCCTTATAGCCGTAACCAGGCCTCCCAGACCACTGCCCAAAACGTACGAATGCCTTATGGCCATACCCGACAATGCATTACGGCCGTACCAGGCCATATCTTACGGCCGTAACCGACCATGCCTTATGTAACCGACCATGCCTTACGGCTGTAACTCGGCCAGGCCTTATGGTCGAAACTCGACCATTCTGACAGTCCGGTTAGACGTTCGACAGCGTCTCGGTCCAACTAATGCACCGGCTATGATTCAAAACAATAACGAGCAAATTACGAAACATAATGTAGCACACCACGAGCACACATTAAAACAAAGAGTCAGACGCGACAACAAGTAATACTCGAATAACACGAATTACTACGGTCGAACAAGATGAGCAGTACAACAATCAAAACACTAGTTGAAGCACTAAACAAACACATGGTTCCGATAATCTGAAGATTGGAAAGAACATGAATATGAAAACAAATGCCCAACACTCTAGGAAAATTACGAAATGACCCAAACGCCTGAAACATCACGATACGACAACGGATAACCAAACCGAAGCTCACAACACGTATAACAACGTTAAATGAACTTACGGGAGACACGAAACAACAGTTTCGAATGGGATTCGCAAGAATTGAACTTAAGTGTGGAAAAGTCGCTAAGAAGCACGGAACGCAACAAACAACACTGAAACAAACTCGGATGTAAAAAAATGCAGAATTAATCATTCTCAGAATGACGAAACGGTCACAAGCGAGCCGTTAAAATAGACTCCTGCCAAAAAAAGAAATTTACCGAAAATAGAAATTGCGGATATTACAGCAAGAAGGTCATAAGAAACGAAGATATCGTCAGAAGAATATCACTATTCATTTGGTCAGAGTTACGGCAGCTATAGGCAAGGGATTATGTACATAAAGAGTATTACATATGTTATGCAACTTCCGGATACGTACGCTATGCATCACAGGTTTTTGGGCAGAAGTTTTTGATATTCCATTACGGCCGCTATAATCTCTTATAACATACATTAAAGTCATTTATTTACGGACGTAATACACCGTAACGTACGTTACGCGCTATATCCTGCTACTTTTAATTCTCGATCTGTCAAACCCCCTTTCATTTCTCTCCCATCTCAAAACCCTACACCCGATCGTTCCTATGCATCTTCTCTCAAAAATCGATCGACCCTCTCTAATATTTCCATTAGTCATACTCTAATCTCAAAATTCATCTTGAATACTAGAACCGGCAAGAAAATAAGAGGAGAAACATCCCAGCCTTCATCCAATCCATCCAATTCGGCCGAAGGTCCTCAATTCCGAAATCTGCAGGCTATGAAAATATACAACGACATCTTGATTGACGAAGAGGTAACTCCAAGTCATCACTTTGATTTTGAATCCATGAAAGCAGTTGGTATTAATACTGATGAATTTTTTGATATCCCCCGGATAACCAAGTTTATTAGTTTAGCAAGGCCTGTTTATGTTGATTGTGTTCGTGAATTCTATGCAAATTTTTGTATTTCCTACAATGTTGAAGGGTCACATGTGGTTCATTTTGTTGTTCGTGGAAAAGAGATTAAACTTGATGCGGATAAACTATATGAGATTTTTGGGTTACCATATGACGGTTTCATTTGTAGCGGAAACTTTATTCCCAATGATTCCAATAATCGATATCTATGATGCTGAGTACGAACCTATGACTGAGGTGGGTGTGAGAAATTTCTTGTTATCCAAAGCCGTGCTAGAAGTAAATACCGACAAATTCGAGAATAATGATTTTGGTTTGAATATCCGACTCTATCATGACGATATTACTAGGAGCCTAATGCCGAAGGTGAACGCTCAAAAACGGCTTGTGAATTTAGACATGGAAATTATTTACCATGTTCTAAAGGATGAAGAAGTAAATTTCTCGAAAATTGTGATGAAATGGCTTGTGGAAAAGGACATGTTTTTCACAAGAAAGGGTATGCTAAGGTTGATCGTCAAGGAAAATCTGGGATGCCTTTTGGTTCAATTCTGAATGAAGTGTTTGAGAAAGTAGGAGTCGACTTATCAGGGTTACATGGAGTGTCTATTCTGAAGGGTAGCTTGGTTCATGAAGGTACCATCCATACCATGAAGTATCTACAGACCCGTAAGCGAGGATGGATTTACTTTGCTTACCTGAAGTATGATGATGTTTTGGTTGACGGTGGGGCGTTGCCTCGTCCGGAGAACAGAGTCTCATCTAGAGGAACTCAGTCAGAGAGGCCTTGTCTACGCACTCAGTCTTCCCAGCCAGGTCCTTCACGAGCCAGTTGGGCGAGGTCCTCATCTCAGATGGATGTGCGAACGGACAAACTCGAAAAGGAGATGAATGAAATCAAACTCATGGTTAAGGGCATCTGCACTCATTTTGGCATGCCACCTTCGCCTCCCGAAGCTGGCCTTGATTAGTTGATTGTTCTTCACGTTGATGCTTTTCCAATTTTCTTAAGACCGACATTTTCATGCATCTCTCTTTTTATCTTTTTGGATACTTGTTTTCATGTTTTGGTTTGTATGGTTTGAATTCGTGATTTGGTCATTATGTCTGTGTGGTTGGACATTTTTCGTGATTTGCATACCTTATCTCATGCTTTATTAACCATGATCTTTTGTCTTGAGTATTTTCCGTATTGCAGGTTCTCTTATCTTTTTGTTAATGACAAAAAGGGGGAGAAAATATGTTGAGTTTTTGAAATCTTTGAAATTTTATCCCTTGTTCAAATCAGGGGGAGAATTATTGTCAGCGGGAGCTTTTCGTATTGTTTTTCAAAATTCTATCGACCCTCAAAATCTTATCTTCAAAAACACTTATGTAATTTTGTCATCATCAAAAAGGGGGAGATTGTTGGAACAATATTTTTCATAACACATTTTTGATTGAATATTTTGATGATGTTTTACAAGGCAAAATTAACATCCCATATTTTCATTATATAACGTACGTAACAAACCGTTCCTAACATACGTAACAAAACCATTCATAACGTACGTAACATTAACATTTGCACTAAGTGTTTTGAATGCAGGTAATGTACGTAATACCTATTGTATAACGTACGTAATATTCGAAAATCAGCCCGTTGCACAGAGTCAACAATAGTCATCGACCGTTGAAATAAAGTTATCTGATCCAATGGATATGAAGACCAAGCATAATGTACGTAATGCGGTGGTGCATAACGTACGTAACAGGTTTCAACCAGGAGTCTGCCCATTTCCTTATTCAACATTACGGCCATTACGTGTAAGGTGTAACATATGTTACATGGCTTACGTACGTAACGTAGGTTACTTAACATATGTAACATAGGCATACTATTCTAACGGGAAAACGGCTCCAAGAGGCTATAAATACATGACATCCAATGTGTTGGAGATACACAAGAATTCACCAGAGTATACAAGCATACACAAGCAATTTCTGAGCATATCAAGCTATCATTATACTCTGAAAAGATTATTCTGATACGAGAAGAATTTTTCTATCAATACGATATCTACAATCTTGTATCAACGTGAGCTTTCTTTTGTAAAGACGAGTTTCCTTACTCACAACTTTTATTGAGTTATTGTGAGGTTGTCTTTTATCCTTAAAAACAATAGAGATTATAGTGAGGTTGTTCTTGAGCCCGGAAATCAAGAAATTGTAAAGTTCAGCACTAATCTTGAAAGTGTTATTGTAAGAGTTGGCACTAAACTAGAAAATACATTCAAGGTTTTAGAAAAGTCCTAGTCGATAACACTAGGTAGGGGTTTAAAGCCGAACCTCTCGAACAATTTCGTGTGTTCTTTCTTTTCCGCACTCCTATTACTTCGATTAATAGCTTCCATACAAAAAGAGTTCAAAACTCTACTCCGCAGTATTCAACCCCCCCTTCTAGTGGCGGTACCAATCCAACAACAATTCGTGAATTGATAAGTTGTTTTAGAAATTAGTGAGTATGCATGTTCTTGTGGACACGATGGATGCACATGATGGTTGCACACGATGGATGTAACACCCTCAGAATCAAACCGGGAATATTATACACCACAGACCTCCTCCATGAAGATCTACCAGGCTATACACTGAATCAACATAATATATTACATGCCGACGTGGTAACATCACGAATCATTAAACCGACTTGGTCTTTCATCACTGACTTACAAATCAAAATTGCATAACCCTGTCCAGACTCGTACCCACGCAAGGGAAAAATACTTCAGAACAACTGACAATACGAAAGCGGAAAAGAAAATACAATGGACACCGACTAACTAAAACCAAAACTGGCCTTCGTGTGATTAGTATCATTCGTCTTTCATCATCCCTCATACTGATCCTATGATTTCCTCCCGAAAACCTGCATGTACCTGGACACAATACAGATATCCACCCCCGATTACTCGGGGGTTAGCAAAACTCCACTATTTTGCTAGTGCAAGTATAAAGTGCAAATATGAGCCATATACAACATATTCCGAGAATACTATAATTTGAATAATCTGCAACTCATCCAAGACAAAAGACTTCCCGAGATGTCTCATTTAAATAAAATAGTTCAAACCGTAAAAGTATAAATGAAACGAGTGGTCATTGTGATAATAAATTCAAGATCTCGGGAGTTTTAAAAAATTAGTAATTGAATAATTCTCAACTTATCGAAAACCACTTAGAGTCACAGCCCAGAGTTTATTTTCCAAAATACAAATCCGATAACAAAACACAGGGTCCACGACCCAACCAACTCATTTCAGATCATTACCACAGACAATTACACACCACACATTACACTTATGCCATTCTAGCCAAACACCAAGACTTAATATAATGTCTCAAGACTCCAAGCACAAGGCATTGTGATACTCCGAACATATCACAATTAATCAGCAGTACAAACACTCTGGCAATTCTCGCACAAGACCACTCGGACAAGTCCCTGTGCGCCCCATCGAGCGACCCCAGGTGAGAATGCCCACTCGAAAGTAACTCTCATGCAAGACCACACGACCAAGTCCCTGTGGGCCCCATCGATCCAATACCCAGGTGAGAGTACCCGAGAACAACCTTACAACTCTCATCAGATCACATTTCCAAAAACACAAACCACGAGAGTCAATCACAGTATATATAGTCGAGGTACTGCTAGAATGGCCGAATTATCCAACACATATTCAAGACCCAGAACTATAACAATCCTCAAGGAAGCACAATATCTCAACAGCACCAAACGACACAACCAATATCACACAAACTCACATATTCACCGATAACAACGTGACTCAACGCACACATTTTAACAAAAGAATTGAAATTTACATTTACCGACGACATAATCATACCTAATGACATCATACGAAAGAAGGGCGATCCTATACTCAACACTAACACATATTCAATTAAGCACATTAATTCACGGAACACACGAGTCATCTTTTAAGAAAACCATGATTGTAAATATACCGATCCCTTTGAAAGATGGTTGTAAATATTCATTTAGCATATATCGCCGATTACCAAATACTATATCACAAAACACGTAATGTATGGGCAAGATACTTGCCTCGATAATTGATACCGGACACTCCGATGAACACGGCTCAATCGGGAAACCTCGAACACCTACAATTCTCCGGGCGGAACAATAATAACACGATCGATCGGGAAGCTTGAAGAGAACGACGAACGAAAGAGTTCCGACTCGAGTTCTTCGCAAGGAACCTGACCCTAACATCATACCATAAATAAATTAAAGATCGAACGAGGAAGAATAATTGTAGAACGCCCGAATCCCCTTTGTGACATTTTATCGAACACCTTCAGGGCGTCGATAAGAAACTCAGTAAAACGACGAATCCTCGACAATACAACCATGGAACAACAAGGAATTCGATATAATATAGCTTAACAATCATCAACCCATCACTATTCTGAGTTAATACGTATTAAACGGACAAATCGAACGAAATCCCCAAAACTAGATTTTAAGAAAACTTACCCTGATTCGATCGATCAGATCAAGTTATGGAAGGATTAATCGATGATATGGACTTAGGAATTTCGTGGATTTATAGTGGAACAACATATCCTCATGTCCTCCAAGCCCCAGCCGCGGAAATGAAAGAAAGGAAATGAAAAAATGGGTGTAAACTCGTCCGCTCTGCCATATTTATACCCGCGGGCGAAACGGCTCAGAACACGGCCCAACTAGCGCCGTGTTTACCGCCGGGTTGTGGGTCAGTGCGCGACCTGACCGATACGGTGCAACACCCGGCACAAGACGCCTGCGCGTATGTCTCGGCCGTCTCCGACACGGCGCATCACCCGGCGCAAAACTTGCGCGGGTGTCTGGGTCGTGTCTCGGCAGACCTGCTAGTCCTGGCCGACCCGTCGCAGGACACGGCGCTCGGCAGCGCCGTTTTCACCACCGTTTCATACAAGTCCGGCTAGCAAACCTCCGGTTGCAAAAACAATTCGGACACAATCCTAAAATTACGATAGGACCATAACAACGATCCGGAAGAAGACGAATAATAATAAAACAGGACATACAATTAGCTCGACTCACGCAACGATAAGTCGTACCCGACGAATATCACAGCACGGTACCAAGAAATCATCCACAGAACAAAATGACCGGCACAACGGGAAAAAATTCAAAAATAAACAGAATCGAGAATCTCGGGTATTACACTCTACCCTACTAAAAATAAGTTTCCTCCCGAAACTTAAAACAAGAGCAAGGCGACTCTATATAACACACGTTATCTGATATTGACACACAAGAGCTCCATGCAGTACAGAGCTACTGCGATCCGATTCAATACGCAAGAGTGTTAACAAAAAGCAACGAATATGAATCACAACGGTGGATAAATCCGAGCAATATAGCAGTTAAAACACAAGTCTAACACTGAACAAATGTGGAATTCCATTAACTTCGAGATCTGGAAGATCAAATACGAGGTCAACTTCCCCAAACTTAAGGAAATTAAGAAGTATTCCAAACGTTCAATAATCTTGAAACGAGATCAAACAATAACAATCGAACAATGAGGATTGAACAACAACGATTGGCCCACAATGCCGAAGTTTACTTCAAGATGTTCATTCGCATAGGGTTCACGGGAACCTAATTAATTCGGAAAAACATCAAAACTCGCTCGAATGACAAAGCCGACAACAACACAGGGTCAAAAGTATAAGCGAACACAAATGAGTCGATAGAGTCGAACAATACGGAAGCGAAAAAATATGGGTATTACATCATATCACCTTTAAAAGAGGTTTCGTCCCCGAAACCTAAACAACGAGAACGAAGCGCTGGAATAACAACCTTCCCGGCCATATCTTCTTGGCCCCGCATCTGACATCCATGACCGACTATACCACGGTCATGTCCCCGTCCTCTGTCCCTCGGCATACTAAGCGGATTCTCACTCGATACCATGGCACAACCTCACAAAAATAATATGCTAAAGTACCAACTCAGCACGACATATCACATAAGGTAACTAATAACAACTCGATAAGAAAATCCACGAGGTATCCTTTTAAATGGTATCATTTGAAAATCCTTGGATTTGTGTGCTATTCAAATTAAAACTTTGAAAGTATTTTTGGTACCTCGGGTTGTTTCATCAAAACTTGTAAACAACAGACTTTAACCATCTCATTTGACATCATTTGCAAAACAATAATTTCTGTGCAACCGGCATTGTCAAAATCACCACACCACTATACACCAGCATCACCGTTAATAACAAACAAGGTAACCACGCAAGGTCATCAAACCATTCGTACATACTTTAATCAATACAGGAAACTTTCCCAAATCCGAGTTTGAAGTTTAAATCGAGTAAGATTTTTTTTTTCACTATATATTTTTGAAAATAAAAATCATATTGGTTTTGAAATCAAAATTTTTATGGTGCGAAAGACTTTTGAAAATCATGTACTCGGATTATTTGAAAATACAACAATACGTTAAAATCATTTTCGAAAATCCTCCCAACACTACATGAATATCAACGACGGTAACATTTTACAAAATGTCTATATGTACTTTAAAAGAACTCTTTCAAATACCATCGAGGTTTTATTTGAGAATCCGAGGCCGGCTCGCCAATTCAAAATAATTTTCAAAGTACACACGGAGCCGCCGATTAATCGAACCGTCAAAACTTTGTGAAGTTTTCAGGAAAGTGTTTTTGAGCACACACACACAACATACATAATTTAAACATAATCAATTGTCACCTAGCACTACAAAAAGTCCTAACACATATTCCCACACAACAGTTGTCATTACTAGACAACACACATAGAATACAGTCGCAGATGATTGACTGCAAAAGATGACCTGACGGTTAAAAATGCGGTTCCATAGCCTCTGCCCAGGCTGATTAGCGCGCGCTACAACAAAGATAAGCGTGCGCTACTCATACCACATTAGCGTGCACTAGCCTCATACTTAGCGTGCGCTAACTGTTCTAATCAACAACACGATTGCAAACATATACAAGGCAATACTAGAATCGAAGGTTACAAATAAGCAACAACATACGAGTCTGAATGCCATCGATTCACATAATTACAACACCTCACAAGCAACCATCAAAAGACAAATGTCATTCAAAACCGAAATTTCACCTCTCAATAAAAAGGGCTATCCAACATATACATACCGATCGACTCAACATTCACATCACTTTTTTAATCATAAAACTGGCACCACTGCCCAACCACGAGAACATCATCATGTTTTGAAAACTTATAATATGATATGAAAATGAAATATCGGTAGTTTGAAGTCTCAAAAATTTCGACCTTGAGGTCATCATACGAAAATCAAAACTTTTCCTCCCTTGGAGGACATTTTAAATATTTACGTGACTCCCCGAAATCCTTTCGAAAACTTAAAATTCCAAGGATGTTACTCTTGCAAGAAAAATAGTTTATACGAAGATACATTCAGCAATATCATTCTTCAATCTTGCACAAGACGGGAATCAACAAATATATGTCACTTACTCACATGCACCTTTAAATACCACTACATACCACAGAATCACACAGGCTCGTATAGCTCTGTAATATCCGGAATTTCTACTACTGTTGTTTGATATTATTTTATCCGAGTTATATTGTACAGCGTGGAATCTGTACAGTAGGGATAAAATAAATATAGGACTGAGATGTCAGTATCGGTATAATTGTCGTATCTGGTCGACAGTTACATTTGAGGATATCGTGTATCAGGTTATCGTACTTTTGATATAGAGTATATCGTATAAGAATATTATTGGATTCAGTGTTTGTGTTCAATGTGTCTCATGTTCGTTTTTGGTACGTCAAGATGTTGGACAGAAATTGCGGAAAATGGCTGTGTTCATTAGCGCACGTTACTGGGTACAGGTAGCGCACGCTACGAAGTATTGATAGCGTACGCTAAAGAGGTTCGGTTACGTATGCTAAGGAGGACCCCTAACGTACGTAACGACTTGCTGGGTTAGTTCCGGAAGGTGACCGACAAGTGGGCCCAGGTTGATTTTTATATTCAGCTAGCGCACGCTAACGTATGTTGGTTAGCGCACGCTAACATCAGATCGCCAAGAATGGAATCTTAGCTTTCGGCGGGTGGACCCGGCCACTTGCGACGCATGTCCAGATAAGGTCAGCAGGTGTTTGTCATGTAGGGCTAGCGCACACTAAACCGTATGGCTAGCGCACGCTAATTCCAGATCGGTCAAAGGAATCCCGATAATCGCGGATGCTTTCGGCATGTGGGGGCACGAGTGGTAGGTGTGTACTGTAGCAAGTCAACTTCGGATAGCGCACGCTAAGGTAAATGACTTGCGTACGCTAAGCATGATGTTTTACGTACGTTAATGCATGGGCATTACGTACGTAAGCTAGTTTACGAAGCGAGGCAGTAGCCTCTGGGCTTCGATAGCGCACGCTAACAAAGTCAGTTAGCGCACGCTAAGGCGGTAGCGCACGCTAAACATGAGATGTTAGCGCACGCTAATAATGAATATTATAAAAGGGGACAGAAGGGTGCTGAGAAGCATTTCGTCATTTTTTCTTCTTTCAGTCGAGAGAGAGAGAGAGAGAGAGTTGGGATATATTTGAGGTTCCCAAACACTGTATAATGATAATCTTTAACAACATTAGATTGAGAGATTGGATTCAAGCCTTGTTCTTCAAGTTGTTCATGATTCTTTGGATGGAGTTCTAGTGTTCTTCTTTTTGGTTCATCTAAACCAGTATGATGATGTTATATGAGATTCAATGGAATTTTGATAAGAGTTTCGGATGTTAGTTAAGATTCTTCATACAATAAGGATGTTGATTCATTTAACCCGAACTAAGAGGGATTTCTGAATCTTGGTAATTATATTGGTCGATTTAGATGAGATGAATCATGATACTAGGTTGAATTCCAGATTTAGCATGATACGATCCTTGTTATCAAGTAGGTTTGATTGTTTATGTTGTTATTGATATATGGACATTGACATGATCATTGTGATAATTATGGGGTCGTTTATCTTCAAGAGATATGGAGATTTATGTCTCCCTTCATTCGGATTCGTAGTCGCAAGATGTGAGTCGATGTTTGGAATGCATGCCACTGTACAGCATTAGCGCACGCTAAGCTTACTGGCTAGCGCACGCTAACGGGACAACTTAGCGCACGCTACGTTATGCGTTTAACGTGCGCTAAGTAGGCAGACAGTGCAGTATTTTTGTGTTTTGATTATGAATTCGTGATGGTTTGAGACTGTGTTTATTCGAGATTGTGTTGAACCGTTGAGTTCGATTGGTTAGTTTTGTCGGTTGTTGATTGTTATCGGATATGTGTTATTTGATTTCTTCGATAGGTTGAGATTATTGATCGGTGATTATAACCGGATATTGCGGTCGTGTTCGAGTATGTCCATTGTATTGCTTTTGATCGGGGCTGAGGAGCTCGTAGACAAAGGCAATGTGTTCGGTAGTAGCTTCATGGTATCGGTATCGAGGCAAGTTATTACTTGCTCAGTTATAATATTTAATGAATGGTTTCAGTTTCATTTCGTTTATAATGCATATAGCGATGATTATTATTGTGAACTCTGGGTATTCGGATCGCATATCGTTCTTTCGATTCTGGGAGATAAATCATAATGTATATGCTTTATCTCAGTTATTGGTATGTTCGAGTATCAAGGTTACATTATGGTAAAGACGAGGATATAAGTATCTATAGTTCATTGTACGTTTGGATCGCCGAGCATTGAGGATAATCGTCGGTGATGATTGGACATCGAGGTTGCTCCCGAAGGACTCGGGGCAAGTATTCCATATTGATTATGGTTTAATGTTATTTATTTTGGTCTCTTACATTTTCTTTCATGTTGTTGAACATGGAGTCGTCCTAGAAAATTGTCATGTTGTCGTGCATGTTATGTTGTTCATGTTGATGAACGTGTTGATTTACATATGTGTATGCATATTGTGTTGTTCATGTTGTGTAAATAATCCGATGGGATTATGACGATCTATGCTGAGGGCGCTGGATCGAATGTCCACCATGCGTTGGTTCGACGGGATCATCATGGGATCTATGCTGAGGGCGCTGGATCGCCGGGATGTGTTTTCCACCATGCGTTGGTCCGACGGGATCATCATGGGGATCTATGCTGAGGGCGCTGGATCGGTAGATTACCCAGTATTGTGTTATTGTTGTGCATATGTATATTGTTGGTTATCCACCTCTTGTTGATCTTGTAGGATCATCTTGGGATCTATGCTGAGGGCGCTGGATCATGGGATTTCCATTGAGTATACATAGTTGTTGTTGTTTTTGAGCATATTGACGTTGTCATATGAGTATACATTTGTAGGTCTTGTGTTAGGACCTTGTCCCTATTGCATTGTTCTGATCTCGGATTAGACTGATATGATTATCGTGGCACATCATATCTCGAGGTATGTTCCATATTTTCTTTGGTCTTGTCTTTATTGTCTTGGATTTGATGATATTATTCGATGGATCGTATTGGTCAGAAATGGTAGATTTCCGTATCGTGAGTTGGTTATGATAGTTTGAGGATCTTGAGTATTGTTTGAGGTACAATACAGATATTATGTTCGAGTTTATTGGTTAATCGAGTACAGGATGTGAAATGTGATAATGGTTATTCTGATGAGAATTACTTGAGTAAGTAAAGTTATGGCGGCAAGATTACGTTGGTCATATTCTTATGTTGTATTCTCATCGGTATGTAATTATTAATGTAATGTGACGGTTATCATTGTTGGATATTATGGCTGACCCCGTCGTGGGATTTCTTTTTAGGTTCTTGGAGTATCAAGCTTGTAGCGGTCGTGAAGAGATGAGCTTCCCGGAGGATACTGGCTAGGACATGTTTTATGCATTGTGTTTCTTGATTGGTTCTTGTATTCCGCCGCTAGAGTATCTTTATGGTTGGTCTTTTTCCGCTGCGTGAGTGTTTTGAAATGCTCTTTTGGTATCTGGTAACTGAGGTTACTTTGGAAATCATTTTCTAAACTTTTGAGTGTCGGCCGTCTAGCCTTGCGATTTCAAATGAGTTTTTATGATGGTTTCTGATAAATGGATTTTATAAGTCTTTGTGAATTTTTAAAGTTAGTACTGTCGTTGGCCTCTTGGGCATTTGTAAATATTTGCGAAAATTTCATTTAGCCTTGTGGGTTCCATATCGGGGCCCACGGCGCTGTAATATTTCCGGTTAAATCTGGGGGTGCTACAGAATATGGTATCAGAGCTTAGGTTGAGAAAACCTAGGCATTTGGGTCGAGTTGGGTCGTGTTTTTGTTGCGTCATTCGAGTTGTCGATTGACAAATATTAGAGCCGTGAGTCTTTGTTGTTCACTCAGGCTTGTGCGTTATCGGATTTGCCAAGATCGCATCGGGCTTGTTATAACTTTTCCAAATGGTGTTAACGAGAGTCTCCTGAATGAGATGTATTGTGTTCTTGAGTCGAACCGATTTGGCAACGTGTGTTTTGAAAATATCCATGTCGAGTATTTTCTAGAGTCGAGACATGTGCCAAGATTACGGGAATCGTCGGCTTCACGACTGTAAGTATTTGGATTTTTGAATTTCATTGAGATTTATTGCCGTCTAAGTTGATATGTTTTGAGATTCAGCAGATATCATGTGTTACAAGATGAGATGTCGAGTGGGACAGATTGATGATCTTGAGAAACTATGATTTTGGAAATCAAGATGTTGGTTAGATTTTGGAACGGAATTGTGCATTTGGGGAGAAATATTGTGCATGGTTGAGAAGAACATGTAGCATGTTAATTCATTTTGAGATATATGAACTGCTTTTGATCATTTGAAAATGATACCTTTCAAAATGAATGTTTTACGGATGTTTTACGGAAAATGATTTTTGGGCCGAGACCCAATCGATTTTGAAATAGTTTTGTAACTCAGGACTTGGAGTCCGAAAAGAGTTTTCTACTTTTTAAACTTCTTGTAATGCGGAACAAGATACGGGCTGAGACCCTAATGTTTCAAAAGAAAGCTTTCCTGTTTTCTAAAACTCCCGAGATTTGTAAAACTCTTTATCAATCGTTTATCTATTTTGTTCCTACCTTTTGAGGTTTTGGTTCACTTGTTCAAATGGAACTTCTCGGGAAGTCTTTCGTTGTGTTTGATTTGTTGATTTGTTTCAATATTTTGTCATATCATATTTGAGGTGATCCAGGATGGATTAAGGATTTACGTTGCGAGTAGTATGTGGAGAGGAGTTTTTATCAGAGTCTATATATTTGAGATTTTGGAACTCTATCGTGTGGTTTTCTGATGGAATATCAGTGGATATTGGTGACGAGCCGAAGTGGTATGTAGGAGTATGGATATGGAAAAGCATTTGCATAAATTCCATTTTATTTAATCGTGTGTATTCGAAAAGAATTTTTATCGAGAACTTGGCACCAGCGAGCCGATTTAATTTTTAAAATTGATTTCGTGGTCTTACGAAAATTTATGTTTTGAGTTTTCAAACTCTTGAAAGAACTTTCGAAAATTGTCTTCGTGACAAGAATATATGATTTCAAACTGGTTTTGAAAATGTGATTGATATACATACGCATTTAGTGCATCAGGCATATCATATCGATGGTACAAGGAAAAGAGATTCGAAGTTTAGTATGGTAGATTGGTTATGCAAGGATGATCGGTTGATTGATCAGATAAGAGAAATATACTGCATGTTGTAGATTCATATGCAGGATGTAATTTTGGAACTTTGGACTTTGTAAAACCGGGACGTATGTGCTATGTGAGTCCATTGGTGCGGTAGTAGCGCAATCTTACCATAGTGATCTTTGAATGATTTCTTTGTAAGTGTAAATTTGGGGATGGTGACCCCATGCTGGTTGTCTTGGATATTGAGTGGTCGTTCCCACTCCTTGTACGAATTGGTATGTTCGTCGATTTGCGATTCGTTGTTCGTATGCCGAGGGAAATGTTCGCCAGTTGGGTATGTTTATTGAGATCTACTGTACGTGATTGATTTGTCGTTTTGAGAATGTTATTCCTTCGTATATCTATTTCTGTGGTTCTGTGATTGATCGTGTTGGAGTTTACCGTGTGAAGGTATTCTCGATTTTCGTTGATCGTTCGTTGGTAATATTGGAGTTTATCACGTTGATGATATTCTCGATTGTGTTTTGACCTCAGGTTGGTCATATTGGAATTTATCATGTCGGTGATAAATTCGGTTGATTGTTGATCATTGTTGGTGATCATCTGAGCGTTTGGATTTTGTGTTGATGTTTCGGGATTCGTGTCGTTGTTTTGGGCAGTTGTTTTGCAGATGTATTGTGTATTATTCGTCTTATCGGAATTGTGACTTGATTATGGAATCAGGCAGACAGGATTTGATTCGGGCAGATTGTTTCATCCGAAGATGATATATTTTGTTGGGACTCAGGGAATTGTGATCGTAAGCGTATTGAGACCGCATGCTGAGATCGCTTGCTAGTATCTCAGGAGATCGTCGACCTGCGTATTTGTAAGTATGCTCGTTTGGTTATTCGGTGATGACGATAATTGATCGTTGTCGTGATGGTTTTGGGATATTTTGGGTTGAAAGGTATGTTTGTTTGTTTTATGAAGGATTGCAAGTTTCGAGGACGAAACTTATTTTAAGTGGTGTAGAATGTAATATCCGGAATTTCTACTACTGTTGTTTGATATTATTTTATCCGAGTTATATTGTACAAATGTGGAATCAGATAGGGATAAAATAAATATAGACCGAGATGTCGAGATCGATAATTGTCGTATCTGGTCGACAGTTACATTTGAGGATATCGTGTATAAGGTTATCGTACTTTTGATATAGAGTATATCGTATAAGAATATTATTGGATTCAGTGTTTGTGTTCAGTGTCTCATGTTCGTTTTTGGTACGTCAAGATGTTGGACAGAAATTGCGGAAAATGGTTGTTTTCATTAGCGCACGTTACTGGGTACAGGTAGCGCACGCTACGAAGTATTGATAGCGTACGCTAAAGAGGTCGGTTACGTACGCTAAGGAGGACCCCTAACGTACGTAACGACTTGCTGGGTTAGTTCCGGAAGATGACCGACAGGTGGGCCCAGGTTGATTTTTATATTCAGCTAGCGCACGCTAACGTATGTTGGTTAGCGCACGCTAACATCAGATCGCCAAGAATGGAATCTTAGCTTTCGGCGGGTGGACCCGGACACTTGCGACGCGTGTCCAGATAAGGTCAGCGGGTGTTTGTCATGTAGGGCTAGCGTACGCTAAACTGTATGGCTAGCGCACGC
The DNA here is from genome assembly GCA_033398695.1 of Orobanche coerulescens. Lineage (NCBI taxonomy): Eukaryota > Viridiplantae > Streptophyta > Magnoliopsida > Lamiales > Orobanchaceae > Orobanche > Orobanche coerulescens. The sequence continues at coordinate 124,735,049 of CM065812.1, read as the reverse complement.
TAATTCCAGATCGGTCAAAGGAATCCCGATAATCGCGGATGCTTTCGGCATGTGGGGACACGAGTGGTAGGTGTGTACTGTAGCAAGTCAACTTCGGATAGCGCACGCTAAGGTAAATGACTTGCGTACGCTAAGCAGGATGTTTTACGTACGTTAATACATGGGCATTACGTACGTAAGCTAGTTTACGAAGCGAGGCAGTAGCCTCTGGGCTTCGATAGCGCACGCTAACAAAGTCAGTTAGTGCACGCTAAGGCGGTAGCGCATGCTAAACATGAGATGTTAGCGCACGCTAATAATGAATATTATAAAAGGGGACAGAAGGGTGCTGAGAAGCATTTCGTTATTTTTTCTTCTTTCAGTCGAGAGAGAGAGAGAGAGTTGGGATATATTTGAGGTTCCCAAACACTGTATAATGATAATCTTTAACAACATTAGATTGAGAGCTTGGATTCAAGCCTTGTTCTTCAAGTTGTTCATGATTCTTTGGATGGAGTTCTAGTGTTCTTCTTTTTGGTTCGTCTAACCCAGGTAATCTTCGTATTCCTTTGTTAATGGTTCGTTTTTATTGGATGATTTCATGTAAGGAGCATGTTGGATAATCATATAATGATGTTATATGAGATTCAATGGAATTTTGATAAGAGTTTCGGATGTTAGTTAAGATTCTTCATACTGTAAGGATGTTGATTCATTTAACCCAAACTAAGAGGGATTTCTGAATCTTGGTAATTATATTGGTCGATTTAGATGAGATGAATCATGATACTAGGTTGAATTCCAGATTTAGCATGATACGATCCTTATTATCGAGTCGGTTTGATTGTTGATGTTGTTATTGATATATAGACAATGACATGATCATTGTGATAATTATGGGGTCGTTTATCTTCAAGAGATATGGAGATTTATGTCTCCCTTCATTCAGATTCGTAGTCGCAAGATGTGAGTCGATGTTTGGAATGCATGCCACTGTACAGCATTAGCGCACGCTAAGCTTACTGGCTAGCGCACGCTAACGGGACAACTTAGCGCACGCTACGTTATGCGTTTAACGTGCGCTAAGTAGGCAGACAGTGCAGTATTTTTGTGTTTTGATTATGAATTCGTGATGGTTTGAGACTGTGTTTATTCGAGGTTGTGTTGAACCGTTGAGTTCGATTGGTTAGTTTTGTCGGTTGTTGATTGTTATCGGATATGTGGTATTTGATTTCTTCGATAGGTTGAGATTATTGATCGGTGATTATAACCGGATATTGCGGTCGTGTTCGAGTATGTACATTGTATTGCTTTTGATCGGGGATGAGGAGCTCGTAGACAAAGGCAATGTGTTCGGTAGCAGCTTCGTGGTATCGGTATCGAGCCAAGTTATTACTTGCTCAGTTATAATATTTAATGAATGGTTTCAGTTTCATTTCGTTTATAATACATATAGCGATGATTATTATTGTGAACTCTGGGTATTCGGATCGCATAACGTTCTTTCGATTCTGGGAGATAAATCATAATGTATATGCTTTATCTCAGTTATTGGTATGTTCGAGTATCAAGGTTACATTATGGTAAAGACGAGGATATGAGTATCTATAGTTCATTGTACGTTTGGATCACCGAGCATTAAGGATAATCATCGGTGATGATTGGACATCGAGGTTGCTCCCGAAGGACTCGGGGCAAGTATTCCATATTGATTATGGTTTAATGTTATTTATTTTGGTCTCTTACATTTTCTTTCATGTTGTTGAACATGGAGTCGTTCTAGAAAATTGTCATGTTGTCGTGCATGTTATGTTGTTCATGTTGATGAACGTGTTGATTTGCATATGTGTATGCATATTGTGTTGTTCATGTTGTGTAGATAATCCGATGGGATTATGACGATCTATGCTGAGGGCGCTGGATCGAATGTCCGCCATGCGTTGGTTCGACGGGATCATCATGGGATCTATGCTGAGGGCGCTGGATCGCTGGACAGGTTTTCCACCATGCGTTGGTCCGACGGGATCATCATGGGGATCTATGCTGAGGGCGCTGGATCGTTGGATTACCCAGTATTGTGTTATTGTTGTGCATATGTATATTGTTGGTTATCCACCTCGTGTTGATCTTGTAGGATCATCTTGGGATCTATGCTGAGGGCGCTGGATCATGGGATTTCCATTGAGTATACATAGTTGTTGTTGTTTTTGAGCATATTGACGTTGTCATATGAGTATACATTTGTAGGTCTTGTGTTAGGACCTTGTCCCTATTGCACTGTTCTGATCTCGGATTAGACTGATATGATTATCGTGGCACATCATATCTCGAGGTATGTTCCATATTTTCTTTGGTCTTGTCTTTGGTGGACAATCGGTTATCGTCTTGGATTTGATGATATTATTCGATGGATCGTATTGGTCAGAAATGGTAGATTTCCGTATCGTGAGTTGGTTATGATAGTTTGAGGATCTTGAGTATTGTTTGAGGTACAATACAGATATTATGTTCGAGTTTATTGGTTAATCGAGTACAGGATGTGAAATGTGATAATGGTTATTCTGATGAGAATTACTTGAGTAAGTAAAGTTATGGCGGCAAGATTACGTTAGTCGTATTCTTATGTTGTATTCTCATCAGTATGTAATTATTAATGTGATGTGACGGTTATCATTGTTGGATATTATGGCTGACCCCGTCATGGGATTTCTTTTTAGGTTCTTGGAGTATCAAGCTTGTAGCGGTCGTGAAGAGATGAGCTTCCCGGAGGATACTGGCTAGGACATGTTTTGTGCATTGAGTTTCTTGATTGGTTCTTGTATTCCGCCGCTAGAGTATCTTTATGGTTGGTCTTTTTCCACTGCGTGAGTGTTTTGAAATACTCTTTTGGTATCTGGTAACTGAGGTTACTTTGGAAATCGTTTTCTAAACTTTTGAGTGTCGGCCGTTTAGCCTTGCGATTTTAAATGAGTTTTTACGACGGTTTCTGATAAATGGATTTTATAAGTCTTTGTGAATTTTTAAAGATAGTACCGTCGTTGGCCTCTTGGGCATTTGTAAATGTTTGCGAAAATTTCATTTAGCCTTGTGGGTTCCATATCGGGGCCCATGGCGCTGTAATATTTCCGGTTAAATCTGGGGGTGTTACAAGCTCGTGGTACAACATGTTGTAGGGAGACTTATGTCCATAGATCGCACGAATATGATGGCTGCACCTTGATACTAATCACGACTGACATCCCAGACGATGTGTCGCGACACGACTCAGTCAGACACAGTCCGTCAAGACAAGACTCAACAATACACGACTGTACCCGACAGCCTAGGTTTCCGCAACCTAAGCTCCGATACCATAAATGTAACACCCCCAGAATCAAACCGGGAATATTACACGTTGCAGACCTCCTGCATGAAGATCTACCAGGATATACACTGAATCAACATAATACATTACATGCCTACATGGTAACATCACGAATCATTAGACCGATTTGGTCTTTCATCACCGACTTACAAATCAAAATTGCATAACCCTGTCCAGACTTGTACCCATGCAAGGGTAAAATACTTCAGAACAACAAACAATACGACAGTGGAAAAGAAAATACAATGGACACCGACTAACTGAAACCAAAATTGGCCTTCGTATGATTAGTATCATTAGTCTTTCATCATCCCTCGTACCGATCCTGTGATTTGCTCCCGAAAACCTGCATGTACCTGGACACAATACACATATCCACCCCCCGATTACTCGGGGGTTAGCAAAACTCCACTATTTCGCTAGTGCAAGTATAAAGTGCAAATATGAGCTATATACAACATATTCCGAGAATACTATAATTTTAATAATCTGCAACTCAGCCAAGACAAAAGACTTCCCGAGATGTCTCATTTAAATAAAATAGTTCAAACGGTAAAAGTATAAATGAAACGAGTGGTCATTCTGATAATAAATTCAAGATCTCAGGAGTTTTGAAAACATTAGTAATTGAATAATTCTCAACTTATCGAAAACCACTTAGGGTGATAGCCTAGAGTTTATTTTCCAAAATACAAATCCGATAACAAAATACAGGGTCCACGACCCAACCAGCTCATTTCAAATCATTACCACAGACAATTACACACCACACATTACACTTATGCCATTCTAGCCAAACACCAAGACTTAATATAATGTCTCACGACTCCAAGCACAAGGCATTGTGATACTCCGGACATATCACAATTAATCAGCAGTACAAACACTCTGGCAATTCTCACGCAAGACCACTCGGCCAAGTCCCTGTGCGCCTCGTCGAGCGACCCCAGGTGAGAATGCCCTCTCGAAAGTAACTCTCGTGCAAGACCACATGGCCAAGTCCCTATGGGGCCCGTCGATCCAATCCCCAGGTGAGAGTACCCGAGAACAACCTTACAACTCTCATCAGATTACATTTCCAAAAACACAAACCACGAGAGTCAATCACAGTATATATAGTCGAGGTACTGCTAGAATGGCCAAATTATCCAACACATATTCAAGACCCAGAACTATAACAATCCTCAAGGAAGCACAATATCTCAACAGCAACGAACGACACAACCAATATCACACAAACTCACATATTCACTGATAACAACGTGACTCCACGCACACATTTTAAAAAAAATTGAACTTTACATTTACCGATGACATAATCATACCTAATGACATCATACGAAAGTAAGGCGATCCTATACGCAACACTAACACATATTCAATTAGCACATTAATTCACGGAACACACGAGTCATCTTTTAAAAAAACCATGATTGTAAATATACCGATCCCTTTGAAAGATGGTTGTAAATATTCATTTAGCATATATCGTGGATTACCAAATACTATATCACAAAACACGTAATCACTACGCCATATGTGTTCATATTCAATGCTTCCTATTATTGCATTATGCCCCATTTTCTGTTGCCTTAGGCCAGAAATTGATATATCTGTAATATCCGCATTTTTCTTTCCCTTGTATTTTCATTTCCGGTGTATTTTTTCGATTGTAGTAACCCTCGTGTATCTTTCAGTGTATCTTTCCTGTCATCTATTGATCTGATTCTCGTTGTTGTCGTGCGGAACCGCCGTTTCGGGGTTGCCGTGGATCCATTTCGTGTTATTGTTTCCCAAATATTGATTCCTATCGCTTTTATTCTCTTCCCGGATCATTTTTCATCATTTTAGGACCCAAAGGGGGTGTGGGCCGCGGAACAAGGAGTGTGCGCCGCGGCACACACATTTTTCCAGTTTTTGGCCGAGCGGACTATACTGTGTGCCGCAGCACACCCGTCCGGGCCGCGGCACACTCATGTGGCATTTTCGGCCAAAACCCGACTGTACCGGGTGCCGCGGCACACGTCGGCTGGGACGCGGCACACTGCCGAACCCTGGGAGCAATTTTTTGGCCTGTGCCGCGGCACACTTCAGCTGGGCCGCGGAACACAATGCGGTCAACCCTATAATTGCGTTGTTTTGAGCGAGAGCAGCTCATTTCTTCCTTCTTCTTCCATTTACGCGCGAGAGAGAGAGAGAGGGGGAGAACTTCTCATCATTCATCAATTGGGGGTTGATTTTCATCATTCTCCTTCGGTTGTGAATCCCGGATAATCAATCTAACGTGTGTTCTACGGATCATAGTACTTGGATCTTCATAGGTAATATCTCTTAGAACCCTACTTTCGGATAATTTGGGGGTTTTGGGATTTTCTTCCGATTCGTTCTGTTTTGTTGGTGGATTCATGATGAATACGATTAATATTGTTAGTATCATTAACTTTCCTACGGATTCATGGTATATTTTGTGGTTTTTACGGAATCGAGAGGGTTTGGTTGTGGTCCGCCCTCGTTGTTACTTTTGTACGAATATACATGAATCGTAGGCGGGTTTTCGGGTGTATTCCATTTCCGTATTCATCTAGAGTTGGTTGTGATTATGTTCTTCAAATCGTTAGGTTCGGTTCCGTTGGTTCTTAGCGTTCGTCGGTGATTATCCTTTCCGTTCGTTGCGTCATCAATTACTCAAGGCAAGTATTTTTGGAAACCTTTATGCTTAACATGGAATGGTAATGTATTTTGTGTGTGAATTGCTCACCTCGGGTTGGTCCGACGGGATCATGGAGGGAATCCAAAGGGTTGAGTCCTGGATTCATGAGTTTGTTTAGCTAGCCAGCTCGGGAGGGTCCTTAGAGGCCTCGGGCGGGATCTATGATATTACTCTGTTCCCAAGGCGATACACGTGCGTGTTTTGTTTTATAATATGGCCAGCTCGGGAGGGTCCTTAGAGGCATCGGGCGGGATCTATGATATTACTCTGTTCCTAAGGCAAATTGTTTGACTGTTTGTTTCCGGAAAAGACATGTCTGGTTTTGGATTTTTAAATTGATATTGGTACATGTACTATGAAATGTGTAAGCGATTGGTTTGCCTTGATTACTTGTACTAGCGTAATTGCTAACCCCTTTGGGGACCCATTTTGGGGAAATTCTTGTTATGGATTTCAGGTTATGATTATCCGGACGAGCGAGCACCGGACAAGACGAGGATGTTGGCTGTGGTCGTTGACATGTGCATTTGGGTCTTCTTATTTTCTTTCGTTTACTTCGATTTGGTTGTTTCCCATTTTTATAAACTTATAGATTGTGCTCGCGAGTACTTAGGCTTTTCATTTTAAACTCCGTTTTGTATCATTTTAAATTGTTACATTATTGGATGATGCTTATTTCACCGGTTGCTCCGGGCGTATCTTTATATGTCATATTATTAAAATATGTGTCCTCGCTAACCGAAACGGTTAGTCGAGTGGGGTTTTTCTTGTTGTAGCCTGGTGGGTCCCATTTAGGGTTCCACGGCGCTGTAACATACTCCGAATATCTCGGGGTGTTACAGAAAATGGTATCAGAGCCCTAGGTTTATGGATACCTAGGCTTGTTGGTTATTTGGGTCTAGTCGTGTTTTGTTTTGCACATTGTCACACCGCTGCCAGCATCTCAGTACTTCCAGTGCTCGTAAGTTTTCTTATTCGGCCTTTCTGTTTCTTGCATTGTATTTCCACTTTCGAATTGTAGTTGCTTTTACTACCTTACTCATCATCAATATACTTCTGTTATCCCTTAACACCAGTATGGATGCCGGAGGAAACCGTGCTCATGGTCGTGGTCGTGGATGCGGCCGAGGACGTGGGGCAGCCGGCGGGGCGGCCACGTCGCATTCTTCGGGAGCCGGCAGTACCGGTGACCGTCACAGTCATGCTTCTTCTCAGGAGCGCGCCGATCTTGGTATTGCGGCTGTTATGCAGCAAATGGTTAGCCAGATGGTGGCGATAGCTCAGGTGGTTCAGAACCCCGATCAGGCCCACGCTAATCGGGGCGGAACGGACCGTTGGCTCCAAGATGTCATCAAGATGCATCCTCCTCAGTTTTCGGGAGCATCAGACCCGATCGGCTGGGAGGGGTGGATCAAGGAGATATCTAAGGTCTTCGTTGCCACTAACTGTCCCGAGGACCGTAAAGTCCCTATTGCTCAATACTTTCTCACAGGGGACGCTACGGATTGGTGGGAGACCGTTGGGCCCAAAGACCGTGGCTTCGTGGGCCGAATTTCAGTAAATTGATGGAGACCGAATATTGCCCGTGGCCGGTCAGACAGGCTCGAGTGCATGCTTTCTATGATGCTCAACCACGGGATATTCCCGTGTCTCAAGCTATTGCTGATTTTAACAAGGAGTTGGGCTATGTGAAGACCCAACTTGTCGAAGAGAGCGACAAAATTTTCCATTTTTCCAGGAGGATGAAACTGTCCATTCGGGACTATATGTTTGGGCTCGTCTGCACTACTTTGAAGGATTATCAGAGTAGGGCCCTCGCTTATGATATGTCGGTGACAGCTAGTGATATGGCTTCTGAGAGTAAGAAGCAGAAGTCGGTCGGAAATTTTTCTGGTCCCAAGAGTGGAGGCCAGCAGAAATCTCAGGCTGCAAATACTTCTACGGGCAGTTCGGCTCGTTTCTCTGGGAGTTTTCGGGGTGCCGCCGGAACCTCCGCTCGTGAACCCACATGCTTTAACTGTGGTGTGCAGGGCCATAGGAACCGGCAGTGTCCTCGTCCGCAATTTACTTGTCATACTTGTGGACAGTTGGGCCACAAGGCCCTCTTTTGTGAACAGATCAGACAGCTTCGCGGCACCCGTTCTTCTCACCCAGCACCTATGGAACCGAGTGTGAACCAGGGCTCATTTTCTCCGCCGCCTCCACCGAGTGTCGGCCGAGGTAGGGGTCGGGGTCAGCCCGCTAGGGGAGTAGCTTCCAGTGTCGGCTCTGCCCAGCCGCGTATCTATGAGATGAGGAAGGCCGATGATCCAAAGAACTCGTGGCGGCAGTGCACCGTCCATATCCATTCCCATCCTGTCAGTGTGCTTTTTGATTCGGGTGCTACGCATTCATTCATTTCTCTAGAGTGTGTACGCTGCTTGAGTCTCGACTGCTTGTCACCTTGCGAGCCTTTCATCGTTAAACTTCCTAGCGGTGATAGAATTGTCGGTGATCGAGAAGTCCGGGACTGTTCTGTGTTTATTTGTGAGAGGGCTTGGCTCTCTAATCTTATTGTCGTGAGTATCGAGGGTGAGGATTTAATTCTCGGGGATGATTGGCTCGAGCGACATGGTGCAATCATGAACTACCGCACGAGGATCATTACCATGCTAGTCGAGGATGGCACCGAACATTTTTTTGCGGGGCGAAAGAGAAACCAGAAGTTCGTTATTAACGCCTTGAAGGCGATGAGACTCCTGCGAAAGGGGTGTACTGGTTATTGGTGTTACGCCTTGAAGGCGGAGGATGGTGGAGTCGAGCTTTCATCGATTCCAGTCGTTAGTGAGTTTCCTGATGTATTTCCTGACGAGTTACCGGGATTGCCACCGGATCGTGAGGTCGAGTTTGCTATAGAGTTAGAGCCGGGCGCGGCTCCTATTTCTAACGCTTCGTATCGCATGGCACCTTCAGAGATGTCAGAGTTGAAGAAGCAGTTGAGTGAGCTTCTTGAGTCTGTTCATGTTCGACTGAGCGCCTCACCTTAGGGCGCACCGGTCCTGTTTGTGCGGAAGAAGGATGGTTCAATGCGTTTGTATATCGACTATCGCGAACTAAACAAGGTGACCATCAAGAACGAGTATCCTTTGCCGAGAATTGATGACTTGTTCGATCAATTACAGGGAGCGGCGGTATTCTCGAAGATTGATTTGAGATCGGGGTACTATCAGCTCCGGGTGAGGGAGTCTGATGTGCCGAAAATAGCTTTTCGGACGAGATACGGACATTATGAGTTTGTAGTTATGCCTTTCGGGTTAACTAATGCGCCGGCGGTGTTCATGCAATTGATGAACAAAGTCTTTATCGAGTATTTGGATAAATGTGTCGTCGTCTTCATTGACGATATTCTTATCTATTCGAGGAATGAGGAAGAGCATGCCCATCATTTGCGAATAGTGTTAGACATTTTGAGGACCGAGCAACTCTATGCGAAGTTCTCGAAATGTGAGTTCTGGCTGAAGGAAGTGATGTTTTTGGGTCACGTGATTTCAGCCGAGGGAGTTCGTGTGGATCCGCAGAAAATTGAGGCAGTGTTGGATTGGGCACCACCCACGAATGTGAAGGAGGTCCGTAGTTTCTTGGGATTGGCTGGCTACTACCGTAGGTTCGTCGAGGGTTTCTCGAAACTAGCTCGGCCACTTACACAGTTGCTCCAAAAATCCGAGAAATTCGTCTGGAATGACGAGAGGCAGTCCAGTTTTGAGGAGCTGAAGAGGCGTTTGATTTCAGCCCCGATTTTAGCGTTGCCATGTGGCAACGAAGGTTTTGCTGTTTATAGTGATGCTTCGGGTCAGGGTCTTGGGTGCGTATTGATGCAGCACGGCAAGACCATCGCTTATGCGTCGAGACAGTTGAGGCCATATGAGCTTAACTACCCTACTCACGATTTGGAGTTAGCGGCGGTTGTCTTTGCGCTCAAGATTTGGCGTCACTATCTTTTCGGCTCTGCATGTCAGATTTTTACCGATCATAAAAGTCTGAAATACATATTTACTCAGCGGGAGTTGAATATGAGGCAGAGGAGGTGGTTAGAGCTGATTAAGGATTATGACCTCGAAATCCTTTATCATCCGGGCAAGGCGAACGTCGTGGCCGACGCCTTGAGTCGGAAACCAGTCGCGTTGCGAACGCTTGAGGTCCTTACATCTCGGTATGAGCTTCGGCGGTCTTTGATCGAGTTAAATGTTGAAGTTTTGTTGCCTGGAGCTGTCGGGCAACTTTGTGCCTTAGAGATTTCGTCGTCTTTGATCGATGAAATTAAGCTGAAGCAGTTAGAGGATCCGATGATTACTCAAATCCGAGAGAACGTTCTTAAAGGAAAGTCTCCTGGGTTTGTGATTCATGAGGATGGTGTTTTGAGATTCCAGAGTCGACTTTGTGTGCCGAACGACTTAGAGTTGAGACAGAGTATTCTGCGCGAGGCCCATGCTACGCCTTACTCCGTTCATCCTGGTTCGAGTAAGATGTACAAGGACCTGAGGAGGAATTTCTGGTGGAACGATATGAAGGAAGAGGTCGCGCAGTTTGTGGCGAGATGTTTAACTTGTCAGCAGGTCAAAATCGAGCATCAGCGACCGGCCGGATTATTGCAGTCACTTCCCGTTCCAGAATGAAAATGGGAATACATATCTATGGACTTCATTACGAGTTTGCCTAGATCGAGATCGGGCATGAATATGGTTTGGGTGATTGTGGATCGCCTGACCAAGTCTGCACATTTTCTGGGCATCAAGGATACTTGGGGCCCGGAGAAGTTAGCTCGTGTGTTTATCGCGCATATTGTGAGGCTTCACGGTATTCCGAAGTCTATTCTTTCGGATCGTGATGGCCATTTTGTATCGCACTTCTGGAAGGCGGTGCATAAGGCGTTGGGTACTCATTTGCGTTTGAGTACCTCTTTTCATCCTCAGTCGGATGGACAGTCGGAACGCACTATCCAGACGTTCGAGGATATGTTGCGTGCGTGCGCTCTCAATTGGAGCAGCGACTGGGAGGAGCATTTGCCATTAATCGAATTCACGTACAACAATAGTTGGCACGCATCGATTCGGATGGCACCGTATGAGGCACTTTATGGGCGGCGATGCCGATCACCGATTTTTTGGAATGAGGTGTCCGATTTGGTCGGGACCGAGCCGGATGTCGTTTTAGAGACGAGACGGAAGATAGAATTGATTCGGGAACGGATGTTAACTGCCCAGAGTCGATAGAAGTCATATGCCGATGTCCGTCGTCGACCTTTAGAATTCGAGGTGGGAGACCACGTTTTGCTGAAGGTGTCGCCGATGAGAGGAGTTTTCCATTTTGGGAAAAAGGGGAAGTTGAGTCCGAGATTTATTGGACCCTTTGAGATTCTCGAGCGAGTCGGTGGGTTAGCATACCGTTTGGCGTTACCCCCGGACCTGAGTCATGTTCATAGCGTTTTTCATGTTTCCCAGCTGAGGAAATATATCCTAGATCCTAGTCACGTCATCGATTATGGTGAGATTGACGTTGCCGAGGATATTACCTTTGAAGAACGTCCCTTGAAGATTTTGGAGCATCGTGAGAAACGACTGAGGCATAAGACCATCTCTTTGGTCAAAGTGCAGTGGTTGAGACACGGTGTCGATGAGGCAACTTGGGAAACCGAGGATAGCATGCGTGCTAGGTACCCTGAGTTGTTTGTTTCTTAAGTTTCGGGACGAAACTTATTTTTAGAGGGGTAGAATGTAATATCCGCATTTTTCTTTCCCTTGTATTTTCATTTCCGGTGTATTTTTTCGATTGTAGTAACCCTCGTGTATCTTTCAGTGTATCTTTCCTGTCATCTATTGATCTGATTCTCATTGTTGTCGTATGAATCGCCGTTTGGGTTGCCGTGGATCCATTTCGTGTTATTGTTTCCCAAATATTGATTCCTATCGCTTTTATTCTCTTTCCGGATCATTTTTCATCATTTTAGGACCCAAAGGGGGTGTGGTCCGTGGCACAAGGAGTGTGCGCCGCGGCACACACATTTTTCCAGTTTTTGGCCGAGCGGACTGTACTGTGTGCCACGGCACACCCGTCCGGGCCGCGGCACACTCATGTGGCATTTTCGGCCAAAACCCGACTGTACCGGGTGCCGCGGCACACGTCGGCTGGGCCGCGGCACACTGCCGAACCCAGGAGCAATTTGGCTCAGGCCGCGGCACACTTCAGCTGGGCCGCGGCACACAATGCGGTCAACCCTATAATTGCGTTGTTTTGAGCGAGAGCAGCTCATTTCTTCCTTCTTCTTCCATTTACGCGAGAGAGAGAGAGAGGGGGGGAGAACTTCTCATCATTCATCAATTGGGGGTTGATTTTCATCATTCTCCTTCAGTTGTGAAGCCCGGATAATCAATCTAACGCGTGTTCTACGGATCATAGTACTTGGATCTTCAGAGGTAATATCTCTTAGAACCCTACTTTCGGATAATTTGGGGGTTTTGGGATTTTCTTCCGATTCGTTCCGTTTTGTTGGTGTATTCATGATGAATACGATTAATATTGTTAGTATCATTAACTTTCCTACGGATTCATGGTATATTTTGTGGTTTTTAGCGTTCGTCGGTGATTATCCTTTCCGTTCGTTGCGTCATCAATTACTCAAGGCAAGAAGTATTTTTGGAAACCTTTATGCTTAACGTGGAATGGTAATGTATTTTGTGTGTGAATTGCTCACCTCGGGTTGGTCCGACGGGATCACGGAGGGATTCCAAAGGGTTGAGTCCTGGATTCATGAGTTTGTTTAGCTAGCCATCTCGGGAGGGTCCTTAGAGGCCTCGGGCGGGATCTATGATATTACTCTGTTCCCAAGGCGATGCACGTGCGTGTTTTGTCTTATAATATGGCCAGCTCGGGAGGGTCCTTAGAGGCCTGAGGCGGGATCTATTATATTACTCTGTTCCCAAGGCAAATTGTTTGACTGTTTGTTTCCGGAAAAGACATATCTGGTTTTGGCTTTTGAAATTGATATTGGTACATGTACTATGAAATGTGTAAGCGATTGGTTTGCCTTGATTACTTGTACTAGCGTAATTGCGAACCCCTTTGGGGACCCATTTTGGGGAAATTCTTGTTATGGATTTCAGGTTATGATTATCCGGACGAGCGAGCACGGGACAGTACGAGGATGTTGGCCAGGGTCGTTGACATGTGCATTTGGGTCTTCTTATTTTCTTTCGTTTACTTCGATTTGGTTGTTTTCCATTTTTATAAACTTATAGATTGTGCTCGCGAGTACTTAGGCTTTTCATTTTAAACTCCGTTTTGTATCATTTTAAATTGTTACATTATTGGATGATGCTTATTTCACCGGTTGCTCCGGGCGTATCTTTATATGTCATATTATTAAAATGTGTCCTCGCTAACCGAAACGGTTAGTCGAGTGGGGTTTTTCTTGTTGTAGCCTGGTGGGCCCCAGTTAGGGTTCCACGGCGCTGTAACATACTCCGAATATCTCGGGGTGTTACAATATCCCACACTTTGTGGGTGTTGTATCTGATCGCATGGCATTTGACCTCTAATCCAACATTTTTCTGTTCTAATGCAACAGAAGAAAAGTCTTGCATTATGTACGTAGTGCAACACTTTTAGGTTCACGTATAATCCATCACTTTATGTTGGTGTTGCATTAATGTCTTTTGCAACAGTGCTTCAGGTCTAATGCAACAGTAATTGAGTAGTATTGCAGAAGACCAAAGATCAGAGGGCTATTGCAATACTTTTCCTTGCAACGCATAATTCCATGCCAGATTTTCTATTTGAAGAATTTGTTCAAACACCTTCGAAACTTTATTTTGCACAGTATCTACAATAGTAGTCTCTAATGGTTTCACGACAAATATATTACTAATAGACCCGGCAATTTACCACCCGACACGAAAACACGATATGAAACACGAAAATTTAGGCCCTGTTCTCTTTGCTGTTTTAAGGTCATTTTCTGTTTTTATTTTCGAAAACACTAAAAACGTATTCTTTTTATCATTTTCGAAAATGCATTTTGGAAAATAAAAAAAATATTTGTACACAAAATGCAAAATGCCCAAAACCTCATTTTGAGCGTTTTGTGTGTATTTCAACAAAAAATCTTCAAAATGCTCAAAATGCATTTTGAATTTTTTTTTGGATTATCCTAATTTGAAACTAAGTCTAAAATAAAGATTTATGAATTAAATTTAAATATTACAAAAAAAATATTTTGCAAAATAAATTTAACAGAACGCGTTTTCAACAACTTTGAAAATAAAAATAAAAACAGAAAACATAAAATATTTTGAAAAATAAAGTACAAAATAAAATACAAACAGAACGCCCCTTAGTGTTTGTATTTGCATTTTGAGTACACGGCATGAAAAAACACGAACACGAAAATACACGATCGAGATTTAGTGTCGGTTTTGTGTTTACCCTTTGGGTACACGACACGATAGGAGGTACATGAAATAAATAAATAAATAAATATAGATATACATATATATATATATATAATATTTTATAACATAAATTAAAATTTTATATTTAATTTTATAAAAACATACATTTTATGAATTCTATTTGTATCAAACTTTAAAATTCGAAAATATAATGTGAACTTTCAGAAATTTCATGTAAACATTCGTATTTTCGTTACCATTCATCTCGTTTCGTCTACTAAAACCTATAAAAATAATATTAAGATATTAAAATTGTTATTTTTATAATATTTTAATATTTATTTTATATTATGTGTCTGACACGAAAACACGATACGAAAAACACGAATTTGCGCGATACACGACACGACACGAATTCTTTTCGTGCCCTGTATAAGTTTAGATTTTTGGTACACGAAATACGAACGTACACTACACGAAAATATACAACACGAACGATTAGCGAGGTCTAATTACCAACATCCCTCCTATATACTAATGCAGAATATGATGAGCCTACATGGCAGCTTCCCATGCTTCGGCTGCCACGTGTCATCTTCTAATGCTTCGGTTGCTCATGTGTTATATTCTCATGATTTGGTTAACACATCACCATTTCCTAACCTATTTATTAAATACCTAAATTAATTACATCAATTAATAAGTAGTAAATAATATTACTTAAATTATCCTTTCCTGCCGCTTAAAAATAGGTCTGCAGAGGAAAGCTAGAAATTATGAAATTATGAAAATTGAAAAGCTAGAAAAACACAATAAAAGTGATATTTGTTGAAGGGAAAATAACTAAAACGGAAAGTAGGACAAAGTTGTTGTTGTATTATTCCATTGATGAGCTCCCTTTAAATAGGGAGAAATATATACAAGCAGACCTTAGCCAAACCCCAACTAGGAAAGCCCATAAACTAAAAGACTTAGGCACACAATGGGTATTATTCCTTTAACACTCCCCCTTGTGCCTAGTCTACAAGCGCATGTCATGTTGCCTCGTTAAAACCTCGTCAAGCAAAAACCCAGTGGAAAAAATGTCTTGATCGTAGGGAAAAGAGTACAGCATCTAGACACATCAAGTTTAGACTTCGTCCTTTGAATCTATCCTCTCATATGATCGTTACATTTGATCATAGCGCTACTAAGGTGACCATTCCATCGATCCCTAAAATCGTACATCTTGTTACCTCGTTAAAAACCTTTCCAAGTGATAAAAACCCTGTGGGAAAAAGAATCCTTGGAAGGAAAAGAGTATAATGTACGGTGTGAATGTAAGACTCCCCCTCAAGTCTACATCTCCCCCTGATTTGTACATCAATCAAGTAGTCGTTGTCTCATTAAAAATTTCGCCAAGTAACAAAACCCAATGGGAGAAAATGAATCTTGGTCAAAGAAAAGAGTACAACACATGTGATTAAGTTTCTTTATAAATCACCATTTCCTTGTGATCTTTACATCAATCTCGGAAGTTGGAAAACTCTACAGCTCCCCCTAATGCTTACATTCATATATCGTTGCCTCGTTAAAAACCTTGACAAGTAACAAAATCCAGTGGAAAAAATAAACATTTGTCTAAGGAAAAGAGTGCAACCTATGTGAGTATGTTACGTTATATCTCACATATTTCCCGTTATGATCATTCCATCAATCAAGGGGATTTACAAGTTACATCATATTCATAAATGTAAGTATGCTCATCAGTGGCAGTACTTAACTGCTAGTTCCTCACAAGTGTAGAATGATAGTTCTTAATCATGTACACTCACGGACTGATTCATGCAAAGTAATAATCTTGTCGTGAAGGAGGTAGCCAAGAGGGGTTTGCTTAGTTGATTTCCAAGACATAAGCAAATCATACCAACACATACTTTGTGGTAGTTGCTTCGGCACCAGCATTTACTTTAGCATTTGCCTTTTCGTAAGCAGCTTCCTTTGCCTGCTTGTAGGGAAAGAATAGTCCCAAGTCAATGGTTTCTTTTAAGTATCAGAAGATATTCTTGATACCTTTCCATTGATGTTGCGTGGATGCTGAACTAAATCTAGTCAGCGAATTAACTGAGGAGTGATAGCAGGTCGTGTATATTGAGCTAAGTACAATAATGTGCTATTGCACTCATGTAGGGAATTTCAGCTCCCAAAGCTCTTCGTCACTTTTCTTTAGACGAAATGGATCTTTCCTTTGTATCCAAATGTCCGACCTATCATGGGGTGCTAGTTGGGTTTACCTTGTTCATGTTAAAGTGCCTGAGAAACTTCTGGACATAGGAAGACTGGTGGAATGAATTCCACAAACTCGATGTCTATGTCACTGCCTCGACAGAACCGAGTTTTCCCAAGATCTTTCATCTCAAACTCAATTTTCAAGTATCCGTGGTTTCTCTTATTTCATCAAGACCGATTATGTTCACGTCATCGGCGTACATTGCGATGATCGTGAATCCGGAACTTATTTGTGAAGACGCAGGGACACAGTTCATCATTCTTTTATCCCTTCCCAATCAAGTAGTCACTTAGACGGTTATACCACATCCTTAAGGATTGCTTCAAAACCGTGAAGTTGAGCGTTTCAATCAAATTGCATACGCACTCTGTGGTCTAGAGTCACTTGATTTGGGTAATGCAATGCCATCGGGCACTTCCATATATATCTCCGTATCTAGATCCCCATAGAGATACATAGTAACCACATCTATTGGCTGCATTTCCAGTCCCTCGGAAACTACTACGCTAATCAAATAGCGGAACGTATACGTGGGGGTACATTTCCTCGTAACCAATTCCAGGGCATTGTGAGAAGCATTACTTTGTGAACCTTGTACATTAGGACTCTACTATTCTCACTATGATTTACGACAAAGGTTCATTTATGTCTTATAGGCTTTACACTTGGGTAGGTTAGCACTACCCACATCAAATACCTGACTCTTTGTCGGAGAATCTAGTTCTACCTGGAATGTTTTTCTTATAGGCCAATGTTGATTTCATCCAACTGAGCGAGGTTCGACATCATTGTACTTTATGATTCATGACATGTCATCAAAGTGGGTGGTTGATCAGGTCACACCCTCATAATTTCATCGAGATTCTTGATTTTCTGAATCATATCTTCGGGGCGTCCCCCTCGTCATGATTCATGGACATAATAAAATCAAGCATGATCTCATGAAACTAGTTCATTGATGGTTAACATGTAATTTGTGTCATAATCTACCTCTTACTTGGGTGAGTATTTAGTCG
This sequence comes from Orobanche coerulescens, assembly GCA_033398695.1. NCBI lineage: Eukaryota > Viridiplantae > Streptophyta > Magnoliopsida > Lamiales > Orobanchaceae > Orobanche > Orobanche coerulescens. The sequence goes on along the minus strand of CM065812.1, from coordinate 124,717,288 downwards.
AACCATGTGGCTTCCACCCATTCCTTCGCAGGGAGCCACGGCCTCAACCACACCTCCACCAGGTGCAGTTGCATCACCCGGTTCATTGGTGATGTGCCCCTTGGAGGGGACTTCTAACCTTACAGGCACATTTGCAGCTGTAATGTGAGATATTGTCACTTGAACGATATCAGTAAATGCATCAGGCATCGAATCTACTACATCCTGAAGATCGAGTGTTCTTTATGCTTCACGGTAAAATTGTGAAGTTTGGGGATCATAGTGAGACAAAGTGGAGACACCATGACAATTCCTGTCGTTCCCCAAGAAATTACGTTTTCTCTCCTCCCCCTAACGACGGGAAGGTTGTCTCATTAAAGTGACAATCTGCAAATCGTGCGGTAAATAGATCACTGTGAAGGTTCTAAATAGCGGATAAACGTCTGGAGATTCTTATCCAACGTGAATACTTAATCGTATCTAAAGACCGATGCGTTGTGGGGCGCAGAAGGCATATATAATGCGTAACCAAATATGCGCAATTGACACTCAAGTCCGTCTGAGTCCAAATTATAAAAATCAGGCTATCCAGTTACCAACTGGTACGCATAACTAATTGGTTAGCAGAGGGTCTAAGAATGAACGATTTAAGTAAAGTTGCGTGCAATATTGCATAATCCCAGGCAAAAATATGTTAATTGGTGCGCATAACCAATGACATAATCACCATACATATTCTTTCGATGGTGGTTTATGTGAGACCTTTGCATATGCACATGGGATGAGATACTATTCATTGATCTCTATCATGCAATAAACATCAAGTACTTTTTGATGTGAACTCTCCAACATCATCGAGTCCTTTAGCTGTGATAAGGGAGGTGAGTCCTTATAAGTTATCTTGGAAGTTCTGCAGCAGTTTGAGTGGACAGGAGAGCGACATGTGACCAACATGTCGGAGAATCCATCAAAATCATAAATACATAAATGGTCCGCATATTAGGTGGATGGATCCACAAATATCTCCTTATATTCAGCGTAAGAATGGAATGTTTGCTTTTTTTTAGCGTAGGAAGGTCTCGCTCCTACTTTGGCTAAAGAGCAGGCTTTGCAACACTAACTGGTGGGAATTTGATATGCATCTGGTTCTTTAGATGACATAACACGATTAACATCAACATTGTTCTTTATGTCAAGTTGTTGCCACATTTTCACTCGAAAAGTAATGATGTTCGTACAGGTTCTTTAGTATATGGATCATTATACTTCGACCAGGATGACCTAGTCTATCGTGCCAAAGCCTATATGAGTCTATGTCCAAAAGTACATTGTTGGTGATAACATAGGATTTTAAAAACCTAATAATAGTGAGGTACATCCACTAGATCGACTCATCAGTTATTCTAAAATGCGTATACGTCCACATTCATTAGAATAAAAGAAACTCTATTCCATTCTCACAGTGGGTTTCAATTCGGAAACCATTGCTACATATATTATTGAAGCTAAGTAGGTTCGAAGGGCTCTAGGTGCATATAGAGCATCGGTAACTTGGAAGACTGTCGTTTAGGCATCAAAATTGGGCATTGCCTCACCCTTTGATGAGTTGGGTAGACCCAATCATCGTAGTTACCGAGGTTTGGCAGGCGACTTATTCAATGAATAGAAGCCTAATTCTAAGAACATTCAAGCTCTCCTCGATTCATTCCTTAGAAAAGAGTGAAATTTCGAACCATAAGCATTCAAGCAATATTCAGTACTTCGAAATAAAGCTGGGAATCTAACGTAAGCAATATTAATATCTTGTTCATGAAACAACATTGCATCACGCCATTATTGAAAAGAAAACACCAACACAGTCGTCTTGAGGCAACTATACCAAATGTAAACGAGAAAGTAAACATAATACTAAGATTCAGTCTATAGACTGTGGCTCGTATGACTCAATTCGACGATTGGTGACTGTGAAATTGATATAGGGGGGCTTGTCTAGATCATATTCTTCCATATAGTGAGTTCTACTTTCTTTGAACTCTCTATATTTATTGTAGTGAGATGCGACTTGCTTGCTTGCATGGCAGTTCTTGTACCATGTCCAACATCTCCACAATGATAGCACGGTTCATTGCCAACTCGAGCCTTAGAGGCGACAGGTTGGGTAAGTGCTTTTTGGTTCCCTTGTCTAGTAGAGCCGGGAGCACAAATCTTCGCATTACATTAGAAGAACCCCCACGTCCTTGACCACGAAGCCTATCATGTCCAGTCCCCTATTCATTGGGGTAGTTTCCATCCTTCACTTTGCCATAATTGGTCTCGGGAATTTTCTTTGTCCCAACCTACCTGACATTACTGCTCACTAACATTTCGTTATGCCTCTCAACTACTTGCAGTAGGTTGATTAGCTTACTGAAGGTAGTGATGCGTTTATTATCATACTCCAGCCTATACTGGTTCATTAGTATATGAGCGGAAGTAGGGAAGGTGGAAAAAGCTTTATGGATCATGTCATCTTCTGTGATGTCCTTCCAACAGAAATTTAGGCGTGCCTTGAGGCGGAGAATATCTTTGTTGAAATCGTTGATCCGTTTATATTCAAGCAAGCGGATTTCATTCCACTGCACGGTCAACTCTGGGAGCAAAGTTTGTCAATATTCCCAAATTGGCCCTTAAGGGCATTCCACAGTTCTTTAGGGAATTTCAACCGTAGATATTCCTATCTCAGGCTGGGTTCGATGTGCCACCTAAGGAATATAAGTGCACTCGCTTTGATCTTGTCAGACGATACTTGGTCTGTGGTGTTAAGGAGCGTACCACTATATTCTTTAGTGATAAATGTGGTCTTGACGTAGGAGACCCATCTATGGTACTCAAGCTCTTTTGAGTCCAAGATATCAAATTTGAGACGAGTTGGATCAACTATCTTGATACAAGAAAAAGAGAAATAATTTTTCACAGTTTACCATGAGTACTTTCCATAATAAAATTTTCAATAATAGGAGCACTATTATTTTTCAGAACCAAGATATGGTCAAAACTACTTTCGATGCTATTGAAGGTGACCAATGAAATTACTTTATCACGGTTCGATATGATATAGGCAGTAGTATTTAAGTCCTCTAAAAACTACTAATGATGAAACCTAATTTGCATGCAATATCTATATATGTATGCAAATATATTTATAATTTATAGATATAATCACATAGCCCTATGAATATATCTATACACGTATAAATGCAATCAAAGAGGTATTTTATGCCGCAATAATTATTAATTCAAATTTATTTTAATTCAAGTTGCTTAAGCAATTTATTTTAATTTAGTTAAAATTATGAATACATCATGCTTTTGGTTTAATTAAGCATAAATAAATTGCAGAGTATAAATATACAATCAATAGTAATTAAAAACATATAAATTCGCACATTGCAGATAGTAGGGTTCGTATTGTGTACTTTACTTCGTGAATAGGGTCAGAAAAATGGACTGGAGAAAAAAAAACGAGACTGCCGAGCGGGTCGGGCTGGGTCTGCAACCGGGTCAGGTCTGGGTCAGCAACCGGGTCGGGTCTGGGTCAATAACCGGGTCGAGTCTGGGTCACGGGCCGAGTTCTGGACTGCATCGGTGGGCTGGGCGAACGGGCCAGAAAAATTGCAGCAGACGGGCGATTGAAAGTTGGCGACTGAAAAAGGAGGTCGACTAAGAAACGAGCGGTTGCGCTTCGGTGCTACGTCAGACGGCGGGGGAAGAAGGGGGGCGCGACGATCGGTTGAGGAAGGTGACCGGTCGCGGTTGCGGGCGGCTGGGGAAGAAGGTGACCGGTCGTCGGTCAGGGAGGGTGCAGGCCGCTAGGATTCCGGGGGTAGATGGCGCGAATCAGTCCAGTGGGGCGCGGTGGTTCCGGTCGAAGGGGGGTAGTTGCGTCCGGGGGTGGCGGCTAGGGTTTTGGAACCCGACTTTTCATTTTTTTTTTTTTGGAATTTTGCAGAAAATTTGGAGAGATTTTTTCTTTGCTGAGTTGGGAACTACGTGCTGATAACGTGTTGAAGGAAAAATAACTGAAACAGAAAGTAGGGCAAAGTTATTGTTGTATTATTCCATTGATGAGCTCCCTTTAAATAGGGAGAAATACATACAAGCAGGCCTTAGCCAAACCCTAACTAGAAAAGCCCATAAACTAACAAACTTAGGCACGCAATGGGTATTATTCCTTTAATAATATTCAATTAGTTTTACATATGTAAAATAAAAGCAAGAAAAACAGAGGAAAAAAATACTTGGACAATTTAATTTCTCATATATTTGAAATATTTCTTTGAAAATTCATAAAAACAGTAATTATATAATTTCGTAAATATAAATTTTTTCATTTATTTTGTTATTTTATATTAATTAAATAAGATTAAAACTAAAACAGACTAATTGATTTATTCCATAAGTTCTTTGATTTATTTATAAATAATGATTAAAACCATTGTTTCTACATTTTCAATAATAGTTTTAATAAGAGTATTTTGATTTATTTAATTGATTAAAACTTCAAGTACCTTCTTAGTTATATATATTCAATACTCCTTCTTTTGCAATACTCTCAAGCATCTTTCATTTTAGTTGATATTTATTTTATTGATATATCTAATTATAGTGACTAACTAATATAAACTAACTAATTAGTGGAATATATAATATTTCTGCGAGATTTTAGGTTTAAGTTCTTAATATATAGTGCAAATTGATATATTAAATTTGTCTTTAATTGGAATTTATGTTGTTAATTAATGAAAATATGAAATATTTCTATAAAATATAATCAATTCCTCCGGTGAAATAAAAGCAAGAAAAACAGAGAAAAAAACGACACTCAGATAAATTTTGTTCTTTGTTAAGTCTTTTTCTTTGAAAACACATAATCGATTTTGTCTTTTTCGCCTTCAGATTTCTTAATATTTACTTTTTAGATAATTCTTATTTTTTTTTTGTTAATTTTACTTAATTCCTTCAAGTTAATTTCATTTCCGAGTAAGCTCAAATAACAGTATGTTACAAAATTTACATATTTCTTGAGATTTCTCAACATGTATAGTTTATAAATCTCCCCTATATACTGATGCAAAATACGCTGAGCCTAAGTGACATCTTCTCATACTTCGGCTGCCACATGTCTTTTGGTGGTGCTTCGTGTGCACAGCCTCTCATGCTTCAACTCACACATAATCAATTACTGGTCTAATCACCATTGCGTTCATTACATTATAATTATATCTCAAATAACTCATATCTACCTTATTAGTTTTTACCAATTAAGGAATATGAATTATGAATAAATAGGAATTGATTATATTTACAGAAATATTTCATATTTTTATTAATTAAAAATATAAATCTCAAATAAAGAGAAATTTAATATAGTATTGTGCGCCATATATTAAAAACTTAAACCTAAAATCTCGCAGAAGTATTATATACTCCAATTAATTGGTTTATATTAATTAGTCACTATAATTAGGTATATCAATAAAAGAAATATCAACTGAAAGAAAGATGTTTGGGGATATTGCAAAAGCAGTGTTGAATATATATAATTAAAAAGGTACGTGAAGTCCTAATCAATTAAATAAATCAAAATAATCTTATAAAAATATTATTGAAATTGTAGAAACAATGAATTTAATTATTATTTATAAATAAATCAAAGAAACTATGGAATAAATAAATTAGTGTATTTTAGTTTTACATCTGATTTAATTAATATAAAATAACAAAATAAATAAAAAAACTTATTTATAATTACTGATTTTATGAATTCTCAAATAGATATTTCTAAATATATAAGAAATTAAACTTAATAATAATATAATAATCCTAGATTCATCCTTGTACAAAGAGAATTTCAGAAAATAAAATTTGACCATTCTAAGTGATTTTTAAGTGATTTTTTTTTGTTTTAAAAAATTTGTTAATTTATCTACTTTTGAAATCAACTATATATTTTTGAAAGTTTTGGATTTGATTTTATATTTTAAATTATATCTAAACAATACATGTAGTTTTTTTTTCAAATATAAGGATTAAATTATCAACTTTTTTGCCATTTAACACAAACTGTTAAATACTTAATGATTTTGACAATTTTAGCAAAAAAAAGATAAAAAAAGAATGTGAAACTAAAATTTCATCAAATACAGTTTAACACAATCAGATATGAATTGAGATTTTTTCTAATACAAATTTATGAAATTACTAAAAATGCCCAGCTATATATGTGTTCTCTTGAATGTTAAATGTGCCAACTTTAATATTTCTATATATTAAGTTAAATATTTGAAAATACTATCATATAAAAATGATATAAAGTTTCAACTGAACCAAATGTCACTTAGGTTTTCTGTAATACAAGTTTCACAAATTACTAAAATACTCTCATTATTTTCTTATATTTTGAATGTAAAATTTCTTGATTTTAGTACTCTTAAATATGAAGTTCTTCACTTTGGCATCATTGCAAACTTATAAAACTGGCCAAGATTACGAGATTAATTGTTGGACAAACAATGTCATCTCACCATCTACAAGAAATTAAGGACGTCTCCGAATGAATCCTCAAAATTGTAGATGGTGAGCTGGGTGAAGAAGTCCATAGAGAAACCTTGATTAATATTCTTGATATTTACTAATCTGGAATGTCGAATATCATATTGCAGCCATTTTTTGAAAGCACTATCATTCACTTATAAGTAACTTTCCATAAAGTAATTTTTTGAAGAAAGAGCAATCCTGGCGCCGACAAATGATCTTGTGGAGATAGTAAACGATTAGGTGATGTCAATAATTTTAAAAAACAAGCGTAGATATCTCAGTTTTGATAGTATATGCGAAACTTTTGCGACATCTAGAAGTCAATATCAAGTATATCCAATGGATTTTTTGAATAGCATCAAGTGTTCTAAAATTCTAAATCACATCATGAAATCGTAAGTTAGAGTTTCAAATATGCTAATTCAAAATATGGATCAATCATCAGTATTATGTAATGCCACATCATTAATAATTATCCAGATCTGTAACCATATTATTGAACAAAAAAGTTCGGGAAATAATTTTGAGGGTAAATTATTTATTCCACAATTGATATTAAGCCCGTTAGATATCAGATTATCATTTAGATTTCAAATACGCCAATTCCCACTTATTATGAGCTTTGTCATGACTATATTTAAGAGTCAAGGACAAACGCTCTCTCATGTCGGTATGTATCTTCCAAGACCCATATTCGGTCATGGTTAGTGACACGTTTTTGGTGTAACTATCGCAAGTGCACGATATCGTATCAAGTAGTAAAGTGGACTTTTTGAGTCCGGTTTATCGATCCCACAAGGAAGTTTTGTTATAATTTGAATTATACACTATTAGTCTATTTTTATAGATACTAAGATAAGTGAAACACAGAATTAAAAAGTTTGGTTTAATAATTGCAAAGAAAATGCAATATTAGTTTTAATATTATAAGGAAATAACAAGATAGCAATAATAATAGATTGATTAACGATAAAATGAAATAGTTGGGATTACAAACTTAGTTCGTCATTAGTTATAAAAGATGTATAGGAGATCATAAGATGAATTTACTTATTATGTTGTGTAGATTCGATTTTCCTTAAAAAGATGGTTTCTCTTTCGAACTATAAAACGCCCCTTACATATTGAATCAATCCACTATATTTCTATGTTGATTGGCTTCAATACATAGCATTAGGGTTTATGAAAATAACTCAAAGAATCATCTAAGGACTAGAGGTATATTTCTATCCCCTAGAACAACTTAGAGTGAAGATCATTTGATCTAATCAAACATATTTTCTTTCGAAACATATGAAGACCATAAATATCGTCATTTATTGGCCAAATAAATAAAGATTGTTAAAACAATGAAAATCACACACAATAATAAGTAATTCACAATAGATCTTTATACAACATAAATAACATGACTAACCTTGTTTATAATCCCAACTAAAGATTACTTAGCCCATGAAGGGTTTATTATACATATTACAAGCTTTTATGGTCATTACTAGTTGAATCAAGAGAAAGAATTGATCCTAACTCCCTTAGTAGATAAAGGAGATAGAAGCAATAAACTCTCTGAACAACATATGTGTAACACCCCCAATATATTCGGGAATATTACAGCGCCGTAAATCCTTTACATAAGGATTTACAAGGCTGAAGAATTGAACAAGTATAAAAAGGGTACTGACGAATGGAAATAACGGAATTACAGTACATCAGTTTTGACCAAATACAGAAATAGTACAATTATCCAACAGAACTCAATAATACCTCACCAAATTCAAACCCATCACAAATGACTTCGTACTCGAGTACTTATTGAAATAACGAATAAACAACAGATAAATAAACCCGGTCGGGACATCACTCTGCACCCTCGTCGTCATACAGTTCCAGTGGTTGTTTCCCCGCTCTCCTGGATCCTGAACACAAACAAAATGTTCACCCCCGAAGGGGTTAGCACAACGATGCTAGTACAAGTACCACAACATATTATTCATATCTCACGAAGAATAATAATAACGTAAACGACAAAATACCAACGAGTCTTCTCCTACGAGAAACTCAAACATAACATACACAACTGATAATCACAACATGATATCAATACATACACATGGTAATTCCATCGATCCAGCGTTCACTGCCTAGAACCCACGATGATCCCGCTGACCAACCCGTGGTGGAAAACCCGTCCGATGATCCAGTAGACGCTAGCATAGATCCCCCGATGATCCCGTCGGACCAACACGAGGTGGACATACAATAACGACATACATGCACGACAATATGTATAACAACAATACATAAAACAATTAAGGTACTTGCCTCGATTTGAAGACAATAACAATACTTCCACGGAAATGAACACTCGACGGTCGTTCTCCTCAATCAATCACGTAACGAGATCAAACCTTAACAAAAGAAATGATATAGGATTTATCTCACGTCGTATGAATGTTTAACAATTCGATTTACGGCCAAAAGTTCATAAAATGCAATCTGCCCGAACTGCTTAGCGCACGCTAAGTACTCTGTGTAGCGTGCGTTAAGTCTGCCGGATAGCGCACGCAAACAACAAAGCCTAGCGCACGCTAACGATGCATGGTCAGTACTTCACTGACCAGCCAACTGACTCGTCTGATGGTCTAGCGTACGTTACTTACCAAACGTAGTGCACGCTAACTCGTGCTCGATAGCGCACGTTAAACTGCATAGCATAGCGTGCGCTATCTCTGCATGGCAGTTTACTGCTGAGCAGTAAACTGTTCTCGCCATGATCGAGACAATGAAATCTTGCGTGATAATTCATGTTACTTCCATGAATACCATGTTCATACCCTTATGAATGATTTTACGAATAAAGACAACTTCGGATTCAAGGATATGCATACCAATATAAAACCATATTCTATTCCGACTTCAAATCTTCATACGACAATTCGAAAAGCTTATCGGTTGATATCAACACCTCTATATCAATCTATATTATCATACTGAAGTTGTTGGCCACTTAAGTATACTGGATACAGTTTGGAAAAGTAGTTTAAACAACAAACTGTATGGAATCTAAATCTGAGTGCGTAGCGGAAGTCTTGGATACAGTTAGTTGCCGTGATACAAAGAACAAAGTATTTAGTGTATACTTAATATATCACAGTAATTTCAAACAAGAAAAGGTAAGGTAAATAACACATTAATTTAAGTGGTTCGAGGTAAACCCCTCTACGTCCACCGGTCCTCCACACAGAGTAAAAGTTTATTAAATAATTACTGCGTACACAACTACGTAATTATAAACAAACCTATCCTTGTATCGTTCACACAGATTGATACAAAGAATATCACTTTCAACCGTTCACACAGATTGGTTAAAGCTTCCTTCTTGACTAGCTTCTTCACACACAGTTCCAAAGCTTCGTCCTTATTCGTCCCACACAGGTCAGAATAACTTGTTGAGTTCACACAGAGCTCGGTTTTTACACAGAGGTAAAAGGTTAGGTAACCAGGTAAGAACAACAGCTTTGAATATCAAGATCTGATGATAGCTGTTCTTGATGTTTGAGCACTGTATATCTCTTTCGTTCTAACTTGCAGTTTGCTCTGGAGATATGTTTGCTCAGATGATAACTTTTATAGCTTTGAGAGTTGGGTTACTTCAGTAGATTTCGTAAGTAACTGATCTTCAATGTCTTCAAGGATATATATAGCCTCTGAAGAAAGTATCCGTTGAGATGTCCGTTTGAATAAGATTTCCTTCAACGGGAATATGACATGATCCGGATTTCGCGGGATTCTGAAGATCTGAAGACTGACAGTATTTAAATACTTTATCCTTGAGTATTTAAATACTTCTTTGTTCAACGGAACTTGACTTGTGTTCTTTCTTGTCCTTTTGTGAACTGTATGGAGAATGACTGTATTAGGGCATCGAGACAGTTTCCATACTTGGTCTTCTTACAAGTCTTCTTGTTTGTCTTGTGAGCTTCACTTATGCTGATTCGAGGCAGGTCTTCGATACATGATAAATCCTTGAATCCTCGATACAGTTTTCCTTTACTGTATTTGGCATATATGTCAAAACCTTTTCAATAACAAATAACAATCGATACAGGGATCGGGTATCCCGGCTGAATCGATACAGGGTGATTTGTTTTTCCTAACAATTTCCCCCTTTTTGACAATTTGCCAAGTCTTAACTTAAACTCTTCGAGTCTTCTTGATGATGCCAAAACCTTCTTCATGAAGCGTTCTTCTTCGATGACTTCTGGCAGATTTCTTGGTCTCTTGTCAATAGTTCTGACTTAGTGACTTAGTCTACAATAATGAACTGCTCGCAGGCACGTTCGATACAGTTTGAGATTTATTACAACTTAAGCCTATGATTGGCGCGCAGGCACAATCTTACAATGTATTCTAAGTTTACAACTGAAACTATGAACTGTTCGTAGACTAGTTAAATGCGACTTAATTTTTCAATCAAGTTTATCTAACTTGAGATTCCTATCAAACAATTTAAGTAATCATACATAACCACAGTAGATTACGAGTTGTAATCTTTCAAGACAAACAAACTGTTTTATTGATATTCAAAAAGATTGGGTACAAAGTTTGTGTCGAATAGAAATTACAAAAACAAAAATAATATACATAAATTTCAGCTCTTTATCTTTGATCCGCATGCCTCCAAGGTCTCCTTCCTGGCTCATTCTCGGTGCCGCGCCACCAGTTTTGAAGTGAATCATTGCCTCGTTCTTGGTAAATTGCTCTTCCTTCATAAGAACGATCAAAGGCAAGTATCCAATCCTCTGGATGGGTGACCCGATCTCCTCTTCTATGTTTTGATTTCATTTCGATTTGGAGAGGGAGCTTACCTTCTTCTAGCATCTTTGAAAATTTGTCTGCCGCTTCCGCCAATGTTTTATAATTTTTGAAGATGGCGGATTCCCTGATGAGTCTGACAAAATATCTCATAAGTTCATTCTTCCTCCAGTGCTTCACTTCTTCGGCGGTTGGGTTGCGGTTGGTTGGCAGACGTATTTCCGAAGGTCTTTGAACAAGATTTTGCCAAGGGACATTTGGGTCATGGAATTCTGGTCCGAGCCCGAAATTCTAAAGCTTTGGGGTTGAGGTGCTAGCTTGTTCAATTCGGCGGCTATCTTGCTCTGAGCGACCTCAAATTCCCTTTCTGTTGCTCTTATTCTCCTTGCGGCTTCTCGAGCTTCTTCCCCTTTTTGGCCTCATCAAGACTTTGCAGGATTTCAAGAGCGGCGTCTGTTTGGTCTCGATCTTGTTTATTCTTTCAACGAGGGAGGAAAGAGTCTGCGACATCTCTTGAATGGATTTGTCATGCGCACGCAATGAGAGCCGTTTCTCTATCATTGCACAGTGTCTTGGCTTCAGCAATTCTTGTCTTGAAGCTTCCTCCTTCAGCGATTGCGCTTGTTTATCTTCCATGATTTTCAAGGCTTGCTTGAACACTTCGCAAGATGATGAATGCTTCGACAACTCGAGATACTTCGTGTTGAAGAGTTGTCATTTCTTCAATCGCAGAGGTGTGCATACGGTCAAAGGCCTTTTCTACTAAGAGAGAGCGTTAATCGCATCTTGGATAAATACACCAAGGCCAAGAGCTTGCGGCGCACTTTGCGTGCAGCAGAGATAGGAGAGTCAGTGGCGAAGTCTTGAGACCATTTAACCTTCTTACGTTCACGGATGGGCGTGAAGTAAGTTGGACATCCTCGGGTTCGTTCCGTCCTCGGATTCCAAGGTTGCGGGCGGGAGTAGCTTCTTGTGGAATGGCGGCAGTTGGTTCGGCGCCCTGTGGCGAAGGTTCTTCGGCGAGATAAGGATGCAAAGGCGGATCGAATCCTCCTGTTGGGATGTAGGATCAAGCTTCTTTGGTCGCAATGTGCTCGGGTGCCTGCTCCAAAATTTCTTGATCTTCCACGATGGAGGGACCGATTTCTTACAGTCGGGAATGTTCTCCACTGTGGCGAAGGTGGATTAGCTTGGGTTGATGGCCCTTCGTCGTTCGGGTGGAGAGGTGGCTTGGGCTTCAGCCTCTTCACGGCTCAATCTCGACACCTTGAAGAGCATCGTCGTGCCGTCGAGTCGTGGTCGCTGTCTTTTGGATTGATGGGAGAGTCCTCGACTTCTTCTTTCCTTTTCTTCTCGCGTCGGATTTGTGCGCAGTGGCTTTCAATGAGATCTTTGCAAGAAGCGTTGTCCCATCGGGCAAAGTGCCTCAATTTCGGTTGAGTCGATTACTTCGGAGACAAATCGCTCTTCGTGGCTCCATTCGCTCCGCCAGGCAGCAGTGTCGTGCGGAGCTAGCCTAAAGCTTTTCCATTGCGAAATCTTTCGTACGCTGTTCAATTTGTACTTGAAAGAAGTGTTTGATTTATAATTGAGTCGGGAGGGACTTGAATCACGTCTGAGACGCTGTTTCGAGGATTCCAGACAGTATGGGATCCCGCACGGAAGATGGACTCCTTGCAGGGATGGTGCCGAAGGAAATTGGATCTGTGCGGTGTGGAATCCCGTAGAGGAGAAGTAGCTTTTGGCTCCGAATGGGCGGCCGACGTGCTAACGTCTTGAATGTTGGCAGATGTCTCTAAATCCGTCGTAGCCGCCAAGGGCTCGGGATCTACTGTCGATGCAGTAGGAGACACCTCTTCCGCAGGGGTTGGGCCCTGGGGTGCTATATCAGTGGGTTGCGCCACGGGCGAGACATCCTCGGAGTGTTTAGCTTTGATTTTTGAGAGCCTTCGGAGTCTCTTCTTCGATTTCTCATCAGCAGAGTGCTTCTTGCTGTGAGAACGCTTGCGCTTCTTCTTTGAAGATTCCAATTCAGGGACCTTCACGGTTTCGTCTCTGGGATTGTCAGAAATAGGCATGTGACTTGTTCTCGGGTGATTGGCATGCATTGTGCTCTGGTTATAGGCAGAGGGTTTGACGCCTCCTAAATATATTCGTGAGCTGTTTTTCTTGGCATCGGCGGATTGCTTGACTCCGCACCTTGTCAGAATGTAGTTTAGCATTAAACCGAACGATTTCTTTTGGGTGGCCGGTTTGCACACCTCTTCCTGAAGACGTTTCAAAATGATTTGACACCAGTTGACCTTTTCACAGGTCAAGATAGCTACCATCATTCTGAACCTTAGATTCGTGCACATCTCGAACGCGCCGGTTCGATTTTCAATGATCCTGGAACAGAAATCGTGGAGATAAACGAAATGAAGAAGAAAATTTTTCTTGTGGCACGTGGTTGTCACCATATCAACCACTTTGGACCCGGTAAATAGTCCATAAAACTTGGTAATCAGCCCTTGAGACCCAAACGTCTCAAGCTGGTCCATGGTCAGGCCGTCGGCGGGCTGCCTGTTGATTTTCTTATGTAGGTCGCTATATTTGCTGATTTGCACTCCTTGGATTTTTGCTGTGTTGTCAGCAACATGTCCTCCCTGGGCTAGTGAGAGAAAACGAACGGCAGCATTGAGGTAGAATTCCTCAACCAGATGAGCGTCGTATTTGTCGGCAGTTTTGCTTCCAAAGCGATAGAGTCCTTGTTGTTCAAGACGAGTAATGATATACTCCATCGGTTCAGTGTCGTTGATTTCAGAGATGATACGCTCGATGATGACGGGTTTCGAGAAGATCCGGCCATCAATGATGTTGGAGGTCTTCTTCAGAACGGGGGATGAAGATTGACTAGCCATGGATGTTTTCTTAAAACGAAGGTGGAAGAAAACAGTAGAAATTCGCAGTGAATATGCAGAAAATATGTAGGCTGTTTGCTTGAGATCTCTTGTAATTGCAGTATGCGTAAAGAGTCTCTAATGGCAGATACAGTCCTTTTATACTTGGGCGGCGAAATAGGGTTTGCAGAGTACGAATGGTCAGATTTTAAGGGATGGGAACCGTTTTTGAAATCGACGGTCAGGATGGATTTAGTATAACTGGTACGCTAATCCATTAAAAGGTTTTAAAATACAGCGGGTCCCACTTCTGACATAGGTTGATTACCCTAAATGCCTAAAACGGCGGTTTAAAAATAATAATCAATTTGAAAACATCGCGGCTTTTGAGATTCATTGTCCGGATGTCGTGTAAGGCATTTAATAAACATGACGTTTGACATAAAACAGGCACGTGGACAAAAATTATTTTAAAAAGGAAATAATATTATATTATATACCGAATCGAAATCCTATAGTATGTCTTTGTTCTCCGCGTCGATACAGCGTTCCCCCTTAAAAAGGTACTAATAGGTTTTAAATTCCATACGGAATAGTTGGATTAATCTTTGTATTCATGGGTCCTACGAGATTCCCCCTTAATTATTGCACACATCAGCTGTAGGATTCATATGCCTTCGTTCGCTACAGTACTGTATTGATGTTTTTGAGTGTACAGATAATTAATGTTGGATACTGTATTCACGGGTCTTATAGCATTCCCCCTCAATTGTTGAGTAAAAGCAGTAAATTTACTTACAGGGAGTCTGGCTGTAGTATTCCCAATTCTGTTCTTAGCATGTTGAATCTTGCTGTGTCGAGAGGCTTGGTGAAAATGTCGGCCAGCTGGATGTCTGTATGGACTTTTTCCAGGCGAACATCCTTGTTCTCGACATGATTCCTGATGAAATGATGCTTCATGTTGATATGCTTAGTGCGCGAGTGCAAAACAGGATTGTGCGTGATTGCAATTGCACTCGTGCTATCACACATGATTGGAGTCTCTCTAGCATCGATTCCATAATCGACATTGTTCTTTGCATCCAAAGGATTCGCATACAGGCCTACCAAGACATAGTACTGATTCACCGTGGAAAGAGAATTTGCCAATTGCTTCTTCTTGAACCAAGAAACGAGCCTAGGTCCAAGAAAGTGACAAGTTCCACTTGTACTCTTCCTATCTAGCTTGCGACCTCAGAGATCCGAATCAGTATCAACTAAATCGAATCCGCCTTCCTTAGGATACCACGGTCCTGCATCGACTGTTCCTTTAACGTATTTCAGGATTCGTTTAGCCGTATTGAAGTGTGATTCCTTAGGTGCAACTTGGTATCTCGCACACACTCCAACAGCAAACTGGATATCGGGCCTGCTAGCCGTTAGGTATAGGAGCGAACCAATGAGCTTCCTGTAGAGTGATTGGTCAAACGGCTTTCCGGCTTCATCAGCACTAATTTGCACGGAAGTGCTCATGGGGGTTGGCGAGGATTTGGAAGTGTTCATTCCAAATTTGTTGAGAAGCTCCTTGCTGTATTTCTCCTGGTTGATGAATATACCTGTAGGCATCTGCTTTATCTGCAAACCTAGGAAATAACTAAGTTCCCCCATCATACTCATTTCAAATTTGCTTTGTATGATATGTGAGAACCTCTGACATAGAGCAAGGTTAGTTGAACCAAAAATAATATCATCGACATAGATTTGTACCATTAGAAGGTCATCTCCTTCCTGTATTTTGAACAATGTTTTGTCGACAGCACCTTTCTCAAATCCGTTGTTGGTTAGATATCTTGGGACGGGGTTTCGTACTGTGCTCTAGGGGCTTGTTTAAGTCCGTCTGGCGCTTTCCTTAGCTTTGTAAACTAGATCGATACCGTCTGTGTTGGCAAACCACGGTGGTTGTTCAACATAAACTTCTCAAAGCTCTCCATTCAGAAAGCACTCTTGACGTCCATTTGGTATACGATAAAATTCTTATGGGCGGCAAAGGCTAAAAATATCCCGATGGCTTCTAGTCTCGCTACAGGCGAAGGTTTCATCATAGTCGATTCCTTCTTCCGACAATAGCCTTGTGCTACTAGTCTGGATTTGTTTCTTATGATAAGTCCATTTCCATCCTTTTTGTTTGAAATACCCATTTGGTTCCTATAACCGATTGGTGTGTCTGCAGGTACAAGATACCATACATTGTTTCTTTCAAACCGTTAAGCTCTTCTTCCATAGATGTAATCCAATGAGAGTTTTTAAGAGCGTCTATGGTCGAAACAGTTCGGATTGGGCTAAGAATACGGCGATAGTGCACATATTGAGTCTCCTAAGTTCGGATTGAGATTTCCATTCAGAAACCGTGAGACTTCGACATTAGATTCTTCTTGTGCACAAAGTACATTTCCTTGTGTACTGTATTCTCCTACGAGTAGAAACACCTGCATTAATGTTTCCAATGATCAGCTCTTGCGGGTGATCTCTCAACCATCTTCGGTCGGGTTCTAGTTCGGGGTCCCGTCTTGTATCGAAAGTTTTGTGGGTACGGCTTGACATGCAAATCGACTTCATCCATATCGATTCTTACAGCTGCGGGGTTGATTTCTAAATCAACTACAGGTTCTATGGGTGTAGGTGGATCCAAGATAGATAGATGGTGAATGTCCTGAGTGATATGATCTACTCCTGTAGGGTCATGGTGTGGTTCGTCGAACACTACATGAACTGATTCCTCGATCGTCAGCCTCCTTTTATTAAAGATTCTGAAAGCTTTGCTGACGGAGGAGTATCCTACGAATATTCCTTCATCTGATTTTTCATCAAATGTTCTAAGTTGGTCCTTCCCATTGTTTAATACGTAACACCTGCATCCAAAAATGTGAAAATACGAAACTAGTGGAGTTTTGTTGTTCCATACCTCGTAAGCTGTTTTGTTGTGGTGCTTGTTGACGATACAATGTTTTGAGTGTAGCACGCTGTATTGGTTGCTTCACCCTTAAACGCTTCGGCAATTTGCTTTCGGCAATCATTGTCCTTGTTGCTTCTTTCAACGCCCTATTCTTTCGCTCGGCAACACCATTTTGTTGAGGTGTTCGGCACCGAGTACTCGTCTTTGTATTCCATTCTCCGAATGTATTGCTCTATAAAGCGGTTAGTAAATTCAAGATCTGCCGAACGAATGCACACGATACTCGATGCTTTTTCATTCGCAACTTTCTCAGAGCTCGGGGCACCTTGATGTTGTTTCCTTCTTCTTGCTAAGAAAGATCGTCCAAGCATACCTGGAATAATCATCAACAACAACCATACAATATTTCTTACCTCCCAAACTTACTGGGTCTACAGGACCGTAGAGATCCATGTGTAGCATTTCCAATACTCTTTGGGTTGAAAGGTAGGATTTGCTCTTCAGAGTTGACTTGATTTGCTTGCCTTTCTGGCATGGTCCGCAGACACTGTCCTTTTTGAATGACACATCTGGCAAACCTCTTACCATACCCTGTCTTGAAAGCTTGTTGATCGTCTTGAAGTTGACGTGAGACATCCTCTTGTGCCATAGCCAGCTAAGATCTGCAGTGCCTTTGGCAACAAAACATGGAATTGAGGAGCTCATAGGCTTCCAGTCGGAATGTACATATTACGATCTGCTTCCTGTAAGTACAACTTCCTTGGTTTGGGTGTTCTTGACTCTACAACGATCTATATAGAACTTCACCGAGAATCGTTTATCACGTAATCGGCTAATACTAAGTAGATTATACTGTAAGCCTTCAACATATGCAACATCGGTGACTTTGAATATCCCGACAAGTAGGTTTCATTTCACTCATGTTCTTCCTTTAGATTTATCAACGAAGAGAAATTTTGGACAGCGACCTTCTACAAAATCAGATAGCTTGCTCCTGTCTCCACCATGTGACGAGAGCATCCACTATCGAAGTACTGTATCCTCCTCTAGACTGTCCTGTAACTACGAAATGAGGTAGATTTAGGTCCCCTTTGATTTTTGGTTCCATATATGTTAGTTTCTTTATGTACCCTGATTTTCCTGACAGAATTGGTTTCTTGTAGGATGTACTCGGCACGATGCGGTATCTACGGGGCATATCCGTAGTTGTTATAATCATGATAATTATTATGCATGTAAAATTCGGGATTATTATTATTATTCCGATGAGTGCCGTCTAGGAGGTGGAGCCATTTTTCTAGGCCTAACGACTTGTCTTCGGGTCTCCAGTTGGATTCCCAATCTTGTTGATACCGAATCGGCATCTGCTGTCTTGAGGGATAACGGGGCTCCTGTATCCAATACCTAGGTGCACTGTACTGAGGGTACTGCTGTGCGGGCCTTTGGTGGTTGGATACCGTCTTCTTTCTGAATGACTTTCGGCTTTGATGATATGCTTGGGGAGCATGCTGTAGATTACGCCTTCTGAGTGGTTGTTGGTTCCACTGTCTCGAATTGTAGAGTTGTGGAGGCGGAATGGCAGCTTTTGGTTTTCTCGGTACTGTAACACCCCCAATCCACTCAGGGATATTACACGCCGTAGACCCTCTCCTCGAGGATCTACCAGGCTGGTAACAACATTTAACATCTCGACAATGCCTTCAAGGCAAAAATGACTCAGTAGACCGATTTGGTCTTTCAATAAATACATACAACTCGAATACAACTCATGCCCACGCAGGGGTCAAAAATACAACCACACCCGCATAACGGAAAGATATAGCAATGAAATAAAAGTACAACTATACCAATACGACAACAACGGGTCCTCGTGTGATTAGTATCGTTCATCTTTCATCATCCTTCATGCCGACCACGTGCTCTGCTCCAAAACCCGAATGCACACTGGACATCCACCCCCGAATACTCGGGGTTAGCAAACTCCTTTGTTTTGCTAGTGCAAGTATAAAATACGAAAACGAGCCATACATATCATACTCCACGGAACATGTTAATCATAAACATACTTCCCGAGGTAAATCACTTAATCAAAACGGTTAAATCGAAAGATAGGGGTAAACCCGATATACATCTTGTGAAAACATTTTACGATCTCGGGAGTTTTGAAAACACTTGGGATTTTAAGAATTCTCAAACCTTTCAAAAACATTTAGGGACACAACCCAAAAGTCATTCTCCAAAATTCAAGTTCCTAGAACAATACGCAGGTCCATAACCCATTTCACAAAACACGGGTCCGTGACCCAAATCACAAATCACATGTTCCTAAGGATTATTCGTGTCCCGTGCTAACAAGCCACGAACCTCGGATGCTCCCGAAGAACAAACCCGAGTGAATAACCCAATAGGAAAAACATATCAAATCACATGTCACCGTAACCGCATCACGTGACTACAAGCACATATACGTACATAATCAAACCACAACCATAAGTTATCCGGCATCGCGCTAACAAGCCACGAACCTCGAGTCCCCGCAAGACATACCCGATGATAACCCTACAAGTTATCCCGGCATCGGGCTAGCAAGCCCCGAACCTCGGAGTCCCCGCAAGACATACCCGTATTGGATAACCTTACGGTTTCGCCCCGACCCATACTAGCAAGTATGGATCCCGAGATTCAACAAATCCTACCCGGAGGCACATCACAATACATCAAGCACACAACAATAATCACTTATCAATCCAAACAACATTAAGCATCACAAACTCCTTTCAAGGAGTAACAACTAATATCACACACATTACGTTCTTACCGAACAAGTACATAATAACAATACGTAATCCCCGACAAAGGATTACGGTCTATCAAACTCACTCGAATTGATCATATTATCTTTCAACATACAAAACCAACACACATATTCCGAGAATACATATTCACGAAGTATACGAATTATCGTTGAAAGACATCATTTATCGAGAACATACCAATCCCTTTTTTACGTTCATTAAATATTGGATTTCGCATAAAACCATTTATCAAGAATTATATCAACGAAACATGAAATGTATGGGCAAGATACTTGCCTCAAAATCGGTACGCAAGTATTCCGACGAACACGGCTCAAGCAGAAAGCTTCGAAACGCCCAATGCTATCGAAACGGAAGACGGCGGCGAGCGAAAGGGTTCAACACGGTTTCTTCGCAAGAAACACGACCCTAACATCATACAATCAATAAATCATCAACCATACGAGGAAGAATAATCGTAGAACGCCCGAAAACCCTCTAAGACATTTCTAGGACACCTTCAAGGCGTCGGTCAAGAACTCGACTCAAACAACGAATCGATACGATCCAACCATGGAATAACAAGGGAAATGATATAATACATCTAAATAATCATCAATCCATCAAAATCCTAAGTTAAATCGGATTAATCGGACGAAAACAACCAAAATACCCAAAATCCCCAAAATTAGATTTCTAGGAAATCGGCTGGTCGATAGATCGGAGTTTGTTATAGGACTGTTGATTGATGATATGAGCCTCAAAACTTAATGGATTGAAAGAACAACATCATTTCTCCATGATGTATACAACCAAATCCTCGAACGGGAAGAAAAGTAATTAGAAAATGGGCGAAAAATACGATGCCAAGCCTTAAATAGGCAGACAGACTAGACCGTGTCCGACATGACACGGTCGTGGCGCGCAGCGGCCGGCAGGGGCTCGACCGTGTCCTGCATGACACGGTCGTGTCGCGAAGGGGCGCTCGGCATTGACTCGACCGTGTCTGGAACACGGTCGGGCCTCTGGGCGACGCTACCGGCTTATCCGGACGAGTACGGCTCGGCCGTGCCAGCGACACGCCGAGTCCGGCCGATGATCGGCCAAATGAGCGGGTGAGCTAAAAGCGACCATAACTCTCTCGTCAGGACTCCGATTGACTCACCGTTTGAACCATTGGAAAGCTAATTCGATGCTCTATAATATTGTAAGGATTTAGAATTTTTGGGGTTACCAAAATTAATGGTGACTTTACAAAGTCGAACTCATACTTAGAAAAGTCGATTAAGGACACGGAACTCAATAAAGCGACACCGAAGCGAACTCGGATGACAAAAGTGCAGAATTAATCATTCTCGGAAATGACAAAAGCGGTCAGAGCGAGTCGTCAAAAGCGAACTTCCTCCGAAAAAGAAAATTACCGAAATTGAAATTGCGGATATTACATTCTACCCTCCTTAAAAGAAGTTTCGTCCGAAACTTAAAACAAGTAGGAGAAGCAATATCCCGCCAGAAAACTCAATGAGATACGCAAGAAACGCGTAACTAATGCCAAACGGCGAAACGTTACATACAACGCGGATTATACGGTGTGAAAACACGCTCCACGACGACCAACACAACGTCGCCGTTAGGGACATGATAAAATCAACAAGTGACAAAGCGTCATCAAATAGATAATACAATCAAGTCAATTATCCGAACAATCACAAAACACTAAGCACCGTGCATAGTTGAGAAAAGCGAAAAATAAACACAAAAGCGATCCACTTCGAATAAAAGAACTTTATCTCCGAGATTCAAACAACCGGGTAAGGAAATAACATAACATACAAGATAGACCACGCCCTCGGGGACTCCTCGGAGTTGGTCCTGATTTCAGTGCTCAAATCCGTGCCTCGGAAGGCTCGGTGACCAACTCGCAAAACTGAACTCGGTGTCCCTCAAGCCCGCACTTGTAACACGTTACTAGCGGAGAAGGGCAATGTGCACGGACATGCCCCGCCACATTGCGGTTAAAACACCTCCCGGCTTTACCAGAGTCAAAGCGAAGACTTAGAACTCTCGGTCCCACGCAACGAGCGTGAGCTTCACAGCCGAAAGACTACGACGTTGCGAACTAGAAACACCAACTCCTGCACTATCCACAAGGTCATTGGACTTCCTCCGCTTCTTCGACTCGGGCACACGCTCCGACGATAACGAAGCTAGTTCACGGGCCAAGGCTCGATCTTGGTAGTCCCTCAACGAAGTGCAAGTGAGTCCCGACATATACACACGAATCGCTGGCTTCATTCGTCTGTCAAAATGAAAGATCCTCTCTTCCTCGGTTCTCACCCGATCTCGCACATAACTGAGTTGTTTGCTATAGTCGATGATAGCCTGTGTCTATTAAACATCTTGCGGTTCTGACGAATAAAATTCGTGAATCCTCTGCTCTCTAATCGGTTTCGGACGAACTCGGCTTCCATAAATGCCTGGAACTCCGCCCACGTGACATCACGATCATGAGGCTTAACGACCTCCCACCAATTAGCGGCATCTTTGTCAAGAAGGTACTGCGCAATAGGTACCTTTCGCTCTTCGTGACAATCGACACCTCGAATATCTTTCCCAACGGAAAAGCCAACCATCCCAACGCATCCGCAACACCGGCGAATCGAGGGGATTCATACGAATTACCTCCGAAGCCACTTTGGTTTGCACCGGTGTTCGAGTCACATCTCAATGCGCTGAAGCTGCTGAGTCAATCGAGTCATGCAGTAGCTACTCTGTAAAATAGTAGCGACCGATACCGGCATCATCACCGGACATGATCTCGACCACGCGTCGATTGCCACGACTACGACCTCGTCCCCTCGGCATCTTGAATAAGTAATTACTCAAGACAAATGAAAAAATCATAACATATACCACATACAACAATTTCCATCGTAAAGCAACATGCATACTAAAATCATAGCAGCAGCGGTATCGTTCGGCAATCTCAATGGCCCGAACGATAACCAAGACATAATCACAAAACATCATGGAACAATCACACATATACACGAACATACCAATCCAAGCTTCAAACTCACACTCGTGTGTCAACACGCAAATCACCACGAGGCGATAAACAAGTAAACACCGGTTCACACCTCTCACGGAGGGCTAACAAAACATATGCGTGGCGAACGACTCAACGTTCACACCACCAATTCAATCACAATTCGGGGTTAATACGTAACGAAAGTTCGAAAACCATACAGGCATTTACGGTCCGCAAACAGAATGATAGGTTTTAAAACGAGAACCACCTTTTGAAAACAGTTTGGAAACAACCGTTGATCTTGAGTATCATTTTACAAAAAGTAGTACAAACACCATTATCGAGACTTTGAAAATCATCTAGCGTTTGAACAAAAATGAGGACACCTTTCCTTTAGTGAAAAACTTTCAAAAATATTCGACCCTTGGGTCTAAGCAATCGCATTTGAAAATATCTCAAAAATATTTTTGGTCCTCAATAGGAAAATTTTTGAAATGTATTGCGGCATTAGAAAACACCTTGAAAACACCGCAAGAAAATAATTCGTTTTAAAAGTACGTCTCGAATTTTAATTTTCTAAGATACTCAAGGTTTTCAAAATAATTCAATGGGCTAGAATGCCCAAAAATTTCACGTAATTACAAGGAACAATATAGCGCCGTGGGTCCCGCCGAACCCACCAGCTAAAACCATTTACAAAAACGCCAAAAGGCCGATGACGGTAATATTTCAAAACTCACGAAGCCATTTAGAAAATAATAAATACCGTCATAAGAATTTCGCCAAAACGATCAAGGCCGTAATGCCAAAAACTCGGTTAAGGAATTGGTTTTCAAAATAAAACTCGATCGGTAAAATACCGAAAGCCATTACGAGAAGAACTCACGCGGCGGATAAAAGAAATAAAGTCAAACATGCACAAGACAAAGAACATTACTCCTCATATGAGCGAAAAATGGGAGTTAAATAATCACATATCACGAAATCAAAATCCATAAGAGGATTCCGTCACTTAACAAATAATCATAAAAATAGCTCGTGTCACACGAGGCACAACACAAAGAAGGGAGACTTACATTCACGAATTAAATGCGAAGATGATGATCGCCCACGATACTAATCACGACCAACAAACTCAGACGACGCGTCGCGACACGACTTAGTCAGACAAAATCCGACGAGACAAAAACTCAATAGACACCACTAACCCGACAGCCTAGGTTTCCTCAACCTAAAGCTCCGATACCATTCTGTAACACCCCCAATCCACTCAGGGATATTACACGCCGTAGACCCTCTCCTCGAGGATCTACCAGGCTGGTAACAACATTTAACATCTCGACAATGCCTTCAAGGCAAAAATGACTCAGTAGACCGATTTGGTCTTTCAATAAATACATACAACTCGAATACAACTCATGCCCACGCAGGGGTCAAAAATACAACCACACCCGTACAACGGGAAAGATATAGCAGCGGAAATAAAAGTACAACTATACCAATACGACAACAACGGGTCCTCGTGTGATTAGTATCGTTCATCTTTCATCATCCTTCATGCCGACCCTGTGCTCTGCTCCAAAACCTGAATGCAATACAGACATCCACCCCACGAATACTCGGTTGTTAGCAAAACTCCACTGTTTTGCTAGTGCAAGTATAAAATACGAAAACGAGCCATACATATCATACTCCACGGAACATGTTAATCATAAACATACTTCCCGAGGTAAATCACTTAATCAAAACGGTTAAATCGAAAGATAGGGGTAAACCCGATATACATCTTGTGAAAACATTTTACGATCTCGGGAGTTTTGAAAACACTTGGGATTTTAAGAATTCTCAAACCTTTCAAAAACATTTAGGGACACAGCCAAAAGTCATTCTCCAAAATTCAAGTTCCGGTAACAATACGCAGGTCCATAACCCATTTCACAAAACACGGGGTCCGTGACCCAAATCACAAATCACATGTTCCTAAGGATTATTCGTGTCCCGTGCTAACAAGCCACGAACCTCAGATGCTCCCGAAGAACAAACCCGAGTGAATAACCCAATAGGAAAAACATATCAAATCACATGTCACCGTAACCGCGATCACGTGACTACAAGCACATATACGTACATAATCAAACCACAACCATAAGTTATCCGGCATCGCGCTAACAAGCCACGAACCTCGGAGTCCCCGCAAGACATACCCGATGATAACCTACAAGTTATCCGGCATCGGGCTAGCAAGCCCCGAACCTCGGAGTCCCCGCAAGACATACCGTATTGGATAACCTTACGGTTTACCCGACCCATACTAGCAAGTATGGATCCGAGATTCAACAAATCCTACCGGAGGCACATCACAATACATCAAGCACACAACAATAATCACTTATCAATCAAACAACATTAAGCATCACAAACTCCTTTCAAGGAGTAACAACTAATATCACACACATTACGTTCTTACCGAACAAGTACATAATAACAATACGTAATCCCGACAAAGGATTACGGTCTATCAAACTCACTCGAATTGATCATATTATCTTTCAACATACAAAACCAACACACATATTCCGAGAATACATATTCACGAAGTATACGAATTATCGTTGAAAGACATCATTTATCGAGAACATACCAATCCCTTTTTACGTTCATTAAATATTGGATTTCGCATAAAACCATTTATCAAGAATTATATCAACGAAACATGAAATGTATGGGCAAGATACTTGCCTCAAAATCGATACGCAAGTATTCCAGCGAACACGGCTCAACCGGAAAGCTTCAAACGCCCAATGCTATCGAAGCGGAAGACGGCGGCGAGCGAAAGGGTTCAACACGGTTTCTTCGCAGAAACACGACCCTAACATCATACAATCAATAAATCATCAACCATACGAGGAAGAATAATCGTAGAACGCCCGAAAACCCCTCTAAGACATTTCTAGGACACCTTCAAGGCGTCGGTCAAGAACTCGACTCAAACAACGAATCGATACGATCCAACCATGGAATAACAAGGAAATGATATAATACATCTAAATAATCATCAATCCATCAAAATCCTAAGTTAAATCGGATTAATCGGACGAAAACAACCAAAATACCCAAAATCCCCAAAATTAGATTTCTAGGAAATCGGCTGGTCGATAGATCGGAGGATGTTATAGGACGGATGATTGATGATATGAGCCTCAAAACTTCATGGATTGAAAGAACAACATCATGTCTCCATGATGTATACACCTGACCATGACAGGAAGAAAAGGAATGAAATCAAGGCGAAAAATACGGCGCCGAGGCCTTAAATAGGGTGACAGACTCGGCCGTGTCCGACATGACACGGTCGTGGCGCGCGATTGGCGCGGCGAGGCTCGGCCGTGTCTGCATGACACGGTCGTGTCGCGAAGGCGCTCGGCATTGACTCGGCCGTGTCTGGAACACGGTCGGGCCTCTAAGCGACGCTACCGGCTTATCCGGACGAGTACGGCTCGGCCGTGCAGGCGACACGGCCGAGTCCGGTCGCGATGATCGCCAAATGAGCGGGTGAGCTAAAACGACCATAACTCTCTCGTCCAGACTCCGATTGACTCACCGTTTGAACCATTGGAAAGATAATTCGATGCTCTATAATATTGTAAGGATTTAGAATTTTTGGGGTTACCAAAAATTAATGGTGACTTTACAAAGTCGAACTCATACTTAGAAAAGTCGATTAAGGACACGGAACTCAATAAAACGACACCGAAACGAACTCGGATGACAAAAAGTGCAGAATTAATCATTCTCGGAAATGACAAAACGGTCAGGAGCGAGTCGTCAAAACGAACTTCCTCCGAAAAAAGAAAATTACCGAAATTCGAAATTGCGGATATTACAGGTACAACAGGTTCCTTTATGGGACTAGGAACATCTTCCGATTCTGGAATGTGTTCCACACTCTTGACGAACACAGTACTAGTTTTACCTTTATTCGAACATGAGCTGTATCCTAAGCCACTTTTATCATGAGCATGTTGCCCAGTGCTCAGAATTTCTTTCATTCTTTTGGACGATTTTTCAAAAGACTTCAGAATGGTCTCAAGTTCATTTTCTCGCTTCTCGAGAGTTGTAATTTTGGTTTGTAGTAGAACCAAATCATTTGTCTTGCTCTCATTATGGGTTTTAACCTCACTTAGTTCATGAGCAAGTTGATGATTGCTCTCCATGAGTTTTTCAAAATCGACTTTGCTGGTTTCACAATCAAGAGACATATTTTCATAGTTTATCTTCAACAAGTCATTTTCATCTTTCAGCTCTAGATTTGTTAATTGAAGCTGTATATTCTCAGTTTTTAGAGTCTCATGGGCTTTTTGAATGTTTTTGAATTCATTCATCATATTTTCGAAAGTATGAGATGCATTAGATGGAATAACTGAGGTTGAACTTACCTCATCGTCGCTGTCTTCACCTTCTGGAACATCTTTGGCCATAAAGCACATGTATGCTTTATCATCGAACTCATCGTCAGATGAATCACTCTCAGTGACCACCTGAAGACATTCTGCTGATTTGGATGGTGTGGGGAGGCTTCTGATTCTCCAATCAGGGCCTTGAGCTTGTCTTTCCAAGCACGTCTTCTTTCATCTCGCTCTTGTTGCTCGGCCTCCGGCAACCTTTGGACTTTGGGATGAGGACATTTGTTTGCATAATGGCCTGGTTTCCTGCAGTTATAACACGAGTTAGCATCAGGATGATGTTTCGGTACTTACCTTGTTGTGAGTTTGGGCACAGTAGGGAGTCTTTCAGCATGTTTAATGAACTTTTGAACTTATGCATTAGAAGCGCCATTTCATCTTGTGACGGGATGTCGTAAATCATTGTCGGCGTTCTTGTGGCCAAGCCGGCGAGCTAGGCAAGTTGTGTCGACGGTTCGTCTGCGGCCAGTGTGACCTTTGAAGGAGATTCTTGACTTTCTCTCTTCACAATGTCATACTCAAATGCTTTAAGGTCGAGAAGAGATCAAAAGTGGATATTTCATTAAGATTACATGATACACGCATAGTTTGTGGTCTTAATGTCCCATCGAGTGGGAGAGATCTGAAAATTTTTAAGTTCTTCTCCTTTTGGGTGTAAATCTTGCCCAACGCTTCAAGTTCACCAACAATACCGGTAAATCGAGGTCAAGTTCCTCAAGTGTTTCGTTGGTTTCATTTCAAAAGATTCGAATTCTTGAGTGAGTTTTGAAATTTTGTTTTCTAATGAGATCTCAGTTCCCTCACAAATTAACTTTAGTTAATACCATATTTCTTTGGCTGTTTTGCAGCTCTTTACCTTTGAGAACGTGCCTTTGTCAAGAGTGACAAATAACGCGTTCTTAGCCACGTTGTCTAGATTGGCTCGCTTCCTTTCATCGGTTGTCCATTGCTCGCGTTCCTTCTCGAGCATTTCAGCATGAGCTTGGCCCTCAATCCTTGCGGCTGGATTGACCTTCATAATCTTGATTGGACCATCCTGTATAATAAAGATCATCTCTTCGTGCATTGCTGCAAGATGAGCTTCCATTCTAATTCTCCAGTCGTCAAATTCGTTAATAGAGAACATAGGGACTTTGTTAATCATAGAAGTATCCATACTGATAATATAGGAATGAAAGAAACTGTTTTGAAAATAAGTGATTTGAATCTGATTCGGTTAAAAGAAATACGACTGATTCTTTTTAGAATCAACCGCTCCGATACCACTTGTTGGCCACTTAAGTATACTGGATACAGTTTGGAAAAGTAGTTTAAACAACAAACTGTATGGAATCTAAATCTGAGTGCGTAGCGGAAGTCTTGGATACAGTTAGTTGCCGTGGATACAGCAACAAAGTATTTGGTGTATACTTAATATATCACAGTAATTTCAAACAGTAAAAGCAGAAGGTAAATAACACAGTAATTTAAGTGGTTCGAGGTAAACCCCTCTACGTCCACTGGTCCTCCACACAGGAGTAAAAAGTTTATTAAATAATTACTGCGTACACAACTACGTAATTATAAACAAACCTATCCTTGTATCGTTCACACAGATTGATACAAAGAATATCACTTTCAACCGTTCACACAGATTGGTTAAAGCTTCCTTCTTGACTAGCTTCTTCACACACAGTTCCATAGCTTCGTCCTTATTCGTCCCACACAGTCGAATAACTTGTTGAGTTCACACAGAGCTCGGTTTTACACGGAGGTAAAAGGTTAGGTAACCGTGTAAGAACAAGACTTTGAATATCAAGATCGATGATAGTTGTTCTTGATGTTTGAGCACCGTATATCTCTTTCGTTCTAACTTGCGTTTGCTCTGGAGATATGTTTGCTCGGATGATAACTTTTATAGCTTTGAGAGTTGGGTTACTTGATAGATTTAAGTAAATCGATCTTCAATGTCTTCAAGGATATATATATAGCCTCGAAGAAAGTATCCGTTGAGATGTCCGTTTGAATAAGATTTCCTTCAACGGAATATGACATGATCCGGATTTCGCGGGATTCTCAAGATCGAAGGCGACGGTATTTAAATACTTTATCCTTGAGTATTTAAATACTTCTTTGTTCAACGGAACTTGACTTGTGTTCTTTCTTGTCCTTTTGTGAACTGTATGGAGAATGACTGTATTAGGGCATCGAGACAGTTTCCATACTTGGTCTTCTTACAAGTCTTCTTTGTCTTGTGAGCTTCACTTATCTTTGATTCGAGCGGAGTCTTCGATACATGATAAATCCTTGAATCCTCGATACAGTTTTCCTTTACTGTATTTGGCATATATGTCAAAACCTTTTCAATAACAAATAACAATCGATACAGGGATCGGGTATCCCGGCTGAATCGATACAGGGTGATTTGTTTTTCCTAACAGAAGTTGATAAACGTCTTATATATACTAGATAAATCCTTCCATGATCGAACCTTTAGATTTATCTAACAATAAGGATGTTAACGTCTAGTCCAAGATTACTATGAAATCATCTATTAGATTTGGTTTACCAATGATAGAAGCTTCTCTTCACATATTCAGTGTACTAAGATTCGAATCCTGATGATTATAATCAAGGTATTTAAGGCTTATTCATCTCACTATTCCAAACATGATATATTTGGATAATTCATCTATGAAAATCCATATCTTGTTAACATGATCATCCAAATCGTTAGAATCCAACTCTAAGTCTGGAGATAGATTGAACATACCTTAAAATGACGAAAAACACTGAACCGTAAGGTAGAATCCCACTCCGATTGGTTGTATGCCACTCCAAGGTGCTATTCCACTTCCATGAACATTCCCAAGTGATAACCAATGTATAACACCAACAATATGTGTTTTAAGTGTATAGAAGTATCACTACAACTCTCTGAACTCTCAAGGATGAAGAAAGGGCGAAAGAAATGAAAGCCAAAACGGTTGATGTCCCATTTATAATATTCTGCATTATTGACAAGTTAGCGCACGCTACTAAGCATCCCTTAGCGTGCGCTAATAATGGTTGACTTCAGAATTTGTCCGGGTGCGTCAGCGGGAATCTTATCCGGACCCATGTCATTTGGCGCATGTGTTAGCCGTCCCGCTCAATAATTGAGTTCTTAGCGCACACAACTCCTATCTTCATAGCGTGCGCTAATAATGGCCCGATAGCGCGCGTTAAGATACATTCTCAGCGTGCGCTATCACGAGGTTGCTTGAGCAATTTTGCAAGTTTCTATACTTATGCATAATGATATCAATGCACGAAATATCATACTCCAATAATCAAAATCACCAATCCGAAATAATACATGGTTTGAATACAGATGAAATACACTGTAATAAATCCGGATATTACAATATGTTATACGACACTTACAAAGATCACTCAAGAACACAAGTGTGTTCTTCACACAAAAAGAAAAGTTTACAAAAAATTAAAAATTATAAGATGAATGATGAATGATGAAGGATCTAAGGGGTCTATTTATACACCTAAAGTCATCTAATAGCTCCAAAACTCCAGCATTATTACATTAGATCGGATCAATGCCAGCCATCCCCTCAATAATACACAAAAAGTATAAAAACTTAGACAAATCATAACAATCTGTCAAGAGTTACGGCCGTAACTAGGGTGACTTACGTCCGTAACTCCTGAATGTTACGGCCGTAACTTGGCTTCGTAAATTTGCTCACTGGATGCTTTGATAGTTACGTTTTCAGCCCAGAATTTCTCAGACTTTGCGTTTTTGCCCCAGATCTTCTTCGGATGATAACTTTTGATATATAACTTTGATTTTGAATCCGAAAAGACTGTCGAATTCATCTCGGAAAGCCCTACAACATGAATATATCAAAATTCAACAAAGATAATATTTAATAAACATGTTATTTCTTGAGTAAATCAGTTATTTAATCCGATCATCATCCGATAAAAATAAAATAAAAAAACTAATTAATTAAAAGCAAAAAACGAGTAGACTAGCTCAATTATGGGTGAATTTTATCGATACAAACCAAGGATAAGTGTACAAAACTGACACTTATCACACCCCCAAACTTGAATTCTTGCTAGTCCCGAGCAAGACTCTTTATTAATCACACTCCAAAAATAAAAATAAAAATAAAAAAAATAAGAAAATTAATACACACATAAATTAAAATATAAAAAGAGAAAAAGAGATCAAAATGCCATTAATACACAACAACCAGCTTATACAGTAGATATAAATGAATCAAGATTCAAAATAAATCTACAAATGATTTTGAAGTTAAAACACGGTTTTTATTATGTAATTCCAAATTCAAGGTTTCCCCCCAAAAGGTTGATTATTTCTTCCCACTCGTGATACACACGACTCCCTTTAATGGTTGCTCTCGATCACTCGTTTATTTTTCGACTCAATATGAAGAAGAATTTCATTTGCGTCATCAAATATTGTGAATTTTTTACGAAATTGAGTGTATTGAAATTTAGCCGCTAATTAATTCAAATCTGCTTATAAACTACATCCCTTAGTGATAGCTTTCACACCGTTATTTGCTAACGTGTAGCTCTTTTCACTGACACAATTTCTATCTCATTATTTTTTTTCGTAAAAAGGTGATAGCTTTCACACCGTTATTTGCTAACGTGTAGCTCTTTTCACCAATTTTTCCGAGATGGCAGCTACGCACCAACAATGGTTAGTCCTTTATTTTTCGCAAAATTTAAGACTTCCAAAATTAGGCAGTTGTTGCTGCTCAACACTTCTCCTTTTCGTCATTTATTTTTTTTAGGTGATAGCTTTCACACCGTTATTTGCTAACGTGTAGCTCTTTTCACCAATGACTCCTTTTTTTAGGGAATAGAATTTTTGCAGAAAATCATTTTTTAGTTTAAGCATGAAAAATCAAAAACTCCACAAATTAAGTAAATTTCAGTTCTATTTTTCATCAACCGATTGATTCTTCTTTTCTCAAGGTAACGAATGACTCGATTTTATATGATAATTACAAGGTTTGGAAAGAGAGATCAAGGCTCAAAAAAAAAATTTGGAATATACAAATTTTTTACCGGTTAAAACGATTTTAGAAACTTGTATATAGCTAATTTATTGGTGTTATGGCCAGATCTAGAAATCTCAAAAATCAAAATAATATAAATATATATATACATAAAAAAAATTAAGGCAAATAAACAAATCAATCAAAACACACCAAAATTACAACACACCAAAATAATAAAACAAACCACCCCCAAACTTGAAAATAAAACTGTCCTCAGTTTTTTTAAAAATAAAAAGCAATGCAGAAAAAGCAGAATACTCCCTGTTAAGAAAGTTGATGTTTGAGCTAACGCCTTTTAGAATCTGCAAGAGAATAAATATACGAGGCACACAACAAAAGAAAATAAAATATACTCGTAACTATAACACAATTTTTAAGATGCGCATCAAGAAAGTCCGAAGAGTCGCCTTACGCTGCCATCAATGCTTTTATAAAAAACACACAATAAAAATTACAGTAAAAAAAATAACAATACATAAATCGCGAACAGATGCGCGTCAAGAGATCAAGAAGAAACTCCTTAAGCTGCCACCATTTAACACGATTATTACACACGACAGAAATTAAAAATACAAGAGGTCCGATATGGGTTTATCAAAGGGAGAGGAATGAATCCACTTTTCGTTTTCTCACAGTAAAATCTTCCATCCAGAAAATTTTAGCTAGAGCTGGATCTGGTTGAGGAACAAATTCATTGAGTTTTTTGATTAGTTCATCTGGTGTTGTTGCAACGACTATGATTCGTTTAGCACGCTCGAAAATAAAACCCTTTTCAGCAGAGTAGTCGATGAAAGACGGTAAACCATCAAAGAAACCATTGACATTAAGCACACCTATTGGTTTTTGATGAAAATTTAGCTGGGCTCTGGTAACCACATGAAAAAGTTCCTCAAGGGTGCCAAAACCATCGGGAAGGGTGATAAAGGCGCCAGAATAATTTATCATGTGAGTTATGCGATCTTGCATATTTACAGATCTAAACTCATCTCCAATAGTTGACCCGGTGATTTTACTTTCAGCCAGAGGTTTTGGGATTATTCCCAACACTTTTACTCCTTCCATATAGGCAGAAGCAGCAGCTCGTCCCATTAATCCTAGACTTCCTCCTCCGTAAACTACATGAATGCATTTTTCTCCTAAGGTGCGACCCAAGTTGTGGGCTGCTTCAGCAAAGCATGCCTCTTTTCCATAACTAGCTCCACCAAAAATGTAGATTGTGCAAAATTTTTTTGTTGAAGATGATGACTCCATTTTTCAAAAGAAAAAATTTTTTTAGAGAGAAACAGAGAAAAGTGCAAGTTTGAGGGATGAATGAAAGAAACAAGTAGAAGTTTATTTATAGAAGAAAAAGAAGGTAAAAATTGTTTAACAAGTTTGTGATTGCGTTTGATTGTGCTTCAACTACTCAATAGAATAATGAAAGCATTTATCGCGTATCACATTTTTTATTCAGAAAATCTCACCACACGACAAAAATAAAAGATACTTACGCGTATGTACTGTAACACCCCCAAAACCATCCGGGATATTACCGCGCCGGAACCCACCAGGCTAAAAACCGTTTACAAAATCAATTTAAAAGCGCCAAAAGGCCGATGACGGTAATATTTTAAATACTCAAATATTTTCAAAAGCATAATTTTGAAATACCGTCATAAAATACCATTTGAAAATACAAGGCGAAGTGCCAAAACTCAACAGTTTAAAATATACGTTAAGCCACAACTTAACGTACTGATAAAATAATTTGGGAAAAAGAGTTTGACGAAAATAACCCAAGTTCGTAAAATGCCCAAAAGGCCATTTTAAAATACACACACGAGTTGGTAAAAATACCAAAGAGCTGTTTTGAAATATACACACGCAGCGGATAAAGATACCGAAAAGACATTTTGAAATATACACACGCAGTGGATAAAGATACCGAAAGGACATTTTGAAATATACACACGCAGCGGATAAAGATACCGAAAAGACATTTTGAAATATACACACGCAGCGGAAATGAATAACCAGAAAAGAAATACTCGATACTCCAAAACATGCCACCACCAGTATCACATCGGGAAGCTCATCCCTTCACGACCGCTACTAGCTCGATCTCCAAGTACCTAAAAATAAAGCTCATGACGGGATCAGCCACAATACTCAATAATGATATCGATCACATCATCATAAATAATTACATACCAATGTAATAATATTGTAAGAATACTACCAAAGTAATCTTACTGTCATACCTTACCAATCCATAACAATCCATACTAAATCAATCTTTGACATATTCCACATTTCGTATTCTCAAATGACGAAATGAATTCAACAACAATCATCTCTACTGTATTCCAAAAATACCAACAATCCTCAAAACATCATCATAACTCATAAGTGTGGAAATAATCCAATCTGTGCCAAATCCTGTCCGTCGGATTACATAATCAAATCTCAACATGTATAAACCAATAATACACAACATATCTGTAGATCAACTACCACATGATAATGATAACAAATCCTGAAACATCGACATATAGTCCGAATGCTTATACGATCAATAACCAGATCAACCGATAAATCAACTGAGAATATCATCGACATGATAACTCCAATACGACCAATAAAGGATCACGATAACTAAGAATACCATCAACATGATAACTCCGACACGATCAACAAAGGATCAACAATAATCGAGAATACCATCAACAAGGTAAACTCCAAATGATCAACAAAAGACCAATAATAACTGAGAATACCATCAACAAGGTAAACTCCAAATGATCAAAAATAATGGATCTCAAAGAAATAACTCTGACTGTCGAACATACCCCTCGGGCGTATGAGCAACCAGTCGCAAACCGTCGAACATACCCAACCATAAATGGAGGATGAACGACCAAACAATATGGCTCAAAGATGGAAATCATAGTACGCCCGATCCGAATATGTGTCAGTGCACGTGTCCACCCCATATACGGAATCCAGGATATACGTGGGACAATGTACCTAATTAGCCTCAACGAACTACGTCTCATGTGCACAGCCTTTCACGGAAAATATTCACGCATGACTATATATGTGCCCGGCTAAAAATCCTACACAATATCCAATCGGAACGCAGATATGACTCCAGATATGTCACGATGCAACATGACAACGAAACTCAAAGAAACACATATCCAATAAGTGTAACACCCCCAGAATACGTCCGGGAATATCACACGCCGTAGACCCTTCTCACAAGGATCTACCAGGCTACACTCCAATAGACTACTTAAATGATTAACCGACCGGGGTCAATCTAATTACAAGGCGGACCGACAAGGTCATTAAACAATTCAGAACTAAAGAAACTCACCTCACAATGACAAGAATAAACTCCAATACAGAAAGAAATGACAACTCAATTTAATAAATGAAAACTACACCCATGCAAGGGTGAATACTCGACCATAAAGGGGGATGCCGACCAAAGTGAAAACAAAGGAAAGACTCTGACTCTTGTGTGATTAGCATCGTCGTCTTCCATCTTCTTCCAAGCGATCCGTGGCTGCTCCCATTTGCCAAAACCTGAGCGCATAACAGCACCCACCGAAAACTCGGGGTTAGCAAACTGGAATTTTGCTAGTGCAAGTACATAATATACAAGATATACGAACAATAACAACACAAAATTCAACCATCGTGAAGTCTTAACACAAACCATACATTCCCAAAGTCTACACAGTATAGCACTCGTATACACAAGGTGAAAAATAATCACATAGTCATATTCTCTATATAGAACATAACACCAATTAAACTTTAAACGAGCCCAAGGAGTCAAAAGATTTACTTTGTAAATCTATTCTTATAAAGGGAAATGTATTTTGATAAGATAGTTTGAAAACATTATTAATGACTTGGGTCGTCTTGGGGTTTTAAACAAAAATCGAATGGGAATGCTTTTAGAAAATAATTTTAAGAGCTCTCGGGTTCTCGACCCAAGATATGGAAAATGATTGCACGAAAACATGTCAACATTATTCAGGATCCTCAACCCAATTTATAGAACACTGTCACAAATGAAATCATTACAACATCTCACGGGGTTCTCAACCCAATCCAATTAACATCATCACGAGATCAATCATCTCAACGTTTCACAGGGCCCTCGACCCAATACACAGAATAGCACCACAATACAATCAAAGGCACAATCTCTCATTCGACATATCCTGCTCAAGACCCCCGATTAATTAACCCTCAGAGATTTCGTCAAACCTCCTTGGTTAATTAACCCTGATACCAACCCCTTAAAAACAAGTTGAAACAAACTTTTCAAAAACAAGAATCGTGGTCTATATCAAGACAAACGTTTAAGAGAGAGTTTGAAATATTTTAGATACGAACATCGTTCGATAACGGGGTCTTAGCTATCACTCAAATACCCGAAACCAATAAGCCTGCCAGGCGCCTCCCTTGCGCACCTGTGTACCGGCGTTCACTCCACTATGTTGGCCGCTCCTTGAACATGTCACTGCGCTGGCGATCACTCCCGCAAGAGCCGCCCCTTGACACACGCATTATGTAACACCGGCGTTCACCACCCATATGGAGCCGCACATTGCAGCGTACACCAGGCCGGAGTGCACGCCCCGCCCTCAGAGGTTCCCGGATATGACGTTTCTCACAACAAGTATCCACATTGTTTCAAACATCAAGCACACAGACAAACGTCACCACAATTATCAACTCGGTACATCAAGTTACACAATTTTCTCTGCCAGTCCATAACCACACAAATAAACAATAACACGCATGTTATCAATCAAAATCAATCACAATAAGCCTTCAAACATAACCAACCAACACCGCACATATATCCCTATATTGCGACTCAACCGAATATATATATATATATAACCTTACTATATTATAAGAATAAATATAGTTTACCCATCAATCCAAGTCGAGTACGTCATCTAGTGTTAATATTCATCACTCGTCATTCACCAATATAGGCGCTTATATCAATATATGTATATACATACATATATTTAACATATAAATATATATACATATATAAAACTAGATATATATATATATATATACATACACACATATATGTACACACATTTATACATCTGTATAAATTCATACACTTCGACAACAATGATTTCACGCAGTTACAATTCGTATATCAAGGTACTTGCCTTGGTAATCTCTCACGAATACTTCGGAAAAATGCGGTTGATTGGAGAAATCCGGAACTCCAATGAAAACGGCGATCGGAAAGGCTCAACACTAGATTTTTGTAGGGAATTCGTCCCTAGTATCCTATCCTCAAATAAACAACAAATCACACGAGGAAAAACATCGCAAAACGACCAATTTTCTCTCTGCGGCATTTTCCCGGACACCTTGAAGGCGTCAAACGAAAGTTCATATAAATGATGAATCGGAAATGGTAAAACCGTGGAAAGATGATCAAAATGATAGAATACTACTTAATCTACAATTATCCATCAGAAATATGAGTAAAAACGATCAAATCGGACAAAGTCAACTAAAACCCCCAAACCTAGATTTTAGGAAATCATACCTTGATTCGATCGATCGGAGCAAGTTATGGAAGGATTAATTGATGATATGGACTCACTAATCTCGTGGATTTATAGTGGAACAACATGCCCTCATGTTCTCCAAGCTCCAGCCGCGGAAAGAGGGGAAAAAGGAGTAGAACAATGGGTGTAAACCCGTCTGTCCCGTCATATTTATACTGGTGCAGGACACGGCGCAACAAACGGCTCAGTCCAGCGCCGTGTTTACCGCCGTGTTGCGGGTCAGCGCGCGACCTGACCGACACGGCGCAACAAACGGCCTAGTCCAGCGCCGTGTCTACCGCCGTGTTGCGGGTCAGTGCGCGACCTGACCGACACGGCGCAACACCCGGCGCAAGACACTTGCGCGTGTGTCTCGGCCGTGTCCGACACGGCGCAACACCCGGCGCAAATCTTGCGCGGGTTCTCGGCCGTGTCTCGGCAGGCCTGCTAGTCCTGGCCGACCCGGCGCAGGACACGGCGCTCGGCAGCGCCGTTTTCACCGCCGTTTCGTACAGGTCCGGCCAGCGAAGCTCCGGTTGAAAAATGATTCCGGCACAATCCGAAAATTACAATAGGACCACAACGACAATCCGGAAGGAGACGGAAAATAATAAAACAGGACATACGATTAGCTCGACTCCCACAGTGATAAGTCGTACCCGACGAATATCACAACACGGTACATCACGCCGTACCAAGAAGTCGTCCGCAGAACAAAATGACCGGTGCAACCGGCAAAATTCGAAAATAACCGGAACAGAAATCTCGAGTATTGCAACTATAACGTACCGGTTATGATCCAAAACGATAACAAGCAAATTACAAAGCATGAAATGTCCCAAGCACGGAACGAACACGACGAAAAGCTCGTGGACCGCATCAATGCTCCAAAATGAAAATAATGATATACAACAATTCACCACATATGGCCCTAATTACAAAATCGATCGTCGAGGGGGAGAAATAATTAAATGCTGACACTCGACAGTTGAGAAATTTCCGTTCTACAAAGGGAATTTCAAATTAAACCGGAAATGAAAAATCTCGGGTATTACATTCTGCCCCCCTTAAAATAAGTTTCGTCCCGAAACTTAAAGTAAGGAGCGATGGAAAAATCAAGGAAAAGTAATTACGTGCTCAGCCCCAAAACATCACGAGCAAAGCGTGAACGTAAGGTTCCAGAAGTATGATGAACTGAACTAGCAAGTACAAGGCAATTTAAAATGATCGAAAGGTTCACAGATGAATTACCAACAATGAAAGTCATCCCGTACCGAAAATACTAAGAAGAGTACGGGTAATACATTCCCCCGTCTAAGAGGACATCCAATCCCGAAACTTAGAACAACAAAAGATGGAAATGCAAAGCAACGAAACGAAAAACGATCGAAGTCACGATTGTTGGAATCAGCAACAATTAGGACATATTACAAAATATTCATTCTCCCATGTTAGGGTCCTCAAAAGGAGACATAGGGTTTCGGGACAATCTCCGGTCACTTACTCTGTTCGCCAACAGGGTAGCATTCATTGCCAGTTCGGAAATTATCTCACAATATTTCTCCCGATGACCTTCACACCCGCACCGGTAACAAGTCAAGAGTGGAGAGGGACAATTTGCACGTACGTGTCCCTGACCGTTACAGTTGAAGCATCTTCTCTTCTTACCGCGAGTCACCGATGCTGGTTTGGGATTTCCAGCGTTCACTCCCGACCGTGAAGATGACGCTATCGAACAACGTGAGGGTTTGGAAGCCTTAGACTCATCACCGACCAAAAATTTCTCAGTTGTCCTCGGTCTCTTGGCTTCGCTCGTGGGCTTGACTACTGAGGAGATTTCATAGGATATCGTTTGATTTTGGTACTCCTTCACTGTAGCATGAATCGTTGTCGTACGAACCAGCTCGCCGCTTCCATTCCCATCATCACGTCTACGTCTGCCGAGGCTCGACATACTTGTAACACCCCCAATCCACTCAGGGATATTACACGCCGTAGACCCTCTCCTCGAGGATCTACCAGGCTGATAACTAAAATCAAACATTGCCTTTTAAGGCTAAAATGACTCAGTAGACCGATTTGGTCTTTCAATAATTACATACAACTCAAATACAACTCATGCCCACGCAGGGGTCAAAATACACCCACACCCATACAACGGGAAATATATACTGCAGCGGAAAAGAAAATACAACTAGACCAATACGACATCAACGGATCCTCGTGTGATTAGTATCGTTCATCTTTCATCATCCTTCATGCCGACCCTGTGCTAAGCTCCAAAACCTGAATGCAAAAATAGACATCCACCCCCCGAATACTCGGGGGTTAGCAAAAATCCACTGTTTTGCTAGTGCAAGAACAAAGTGCAAATACGAGCCATACAATTCACATTCCACGAATAACAATAACCAGGAAATCCTCAAAGAATCAAACGTAATGAAAAGTACTTCCCGAGGCATGAGTTTGGGTAAAACACTTCAAAACCGAAAGATCACAAATCAAGGGAAAACAATTTATAAAACGGTTTAAAATGCCATCGAGAGTTTTAATGGAAAACAATTTAGGATTATCAAATCCCGCTTTTCAAAATCCAAAAGACGAAAGGGGTCACCGCCCCAAAGGTTTTGTTTTCGCAAACAAAAACCCAACAACATTTCACAGGGACAGAGCCCAACATCATGTGTCCTCGACGGACATAAAAATCAACACAACGTAATCACGCACGCGCATCGGCTAGGACCGGGACGAAGCCACAAATCCCACTCGAGGCCTCGAAGGACCCTCCCGAGCTGGCTAGCGAAACAAATCACACACATCTCACGGTTGGATCAATCGCTTGTTGCATCCTGGCCACATGATCGCATGTCATGTGCCACCGTAGATTATCTGAGGCTCTCACGGTTGGATCAATCACTTGTTGCATCCTGACCACATGATCACGTGCCATGTGTCACCGTAGACCCTTAACCATATCCACACATTCACACAAATAACATATCACATCAAGGATATTCAAACAATTCGCCCAGAGGCATCAAACACTTGGCAAAACACCACGTTAAGCCACAATGCACCGAAATGAAACAATATACATCCACACGCAACACTAAGTGCATCATCAACACCAAACATATCCACAAGAGTCACATACTCGTTCACGAAACACACCGGTCACAAAACACACGCGGTTTTGAAAGAGGGCCTTTAACAAGACTAACCAAATCTTTTGAAAACTCATTTCAAACAAACAAACAAACACACCAAGACGATCACCAATCATCATATCCACAAAACAAGAAAAGTATGGACAAGGTACTTGCCTCGAATAACCACAACGCGGAGAATCGGCCGAAGTAGGTTGGCACGAACCGACTACGAACTCGCCGTCTCCACCGAACGACAATCCACAACAATGAACTACGAATGAAAACAATAACAATGAAAATGAATTCCATAGCACGACTTAAAGCCATTGAATTCAAAGAACGAATGACGAAAGTTCAAGTGTTTTCCCCAAAACGGCCAAGAACACGATTCGTCCCGACAAAACACGAAAACGGATTTCCAAGTTGAAATATGGATATACAATCCATAGAATATGTTTAAAAACATCATTTAACCATAATCGATCCATCGAAAATGGATGAAAAACGAGATCGAGGACAAATCCCCCAAAAAGTCGATTCGAAGGAAATCAAGAAATACACTTCGATTCGACGAAGAACAATGGATTAAATGATGTTAAACACAAGAATACTACCAAGATTAATCATACCCATCATGAATTAATCAACAACATGGAACGAATCGGACGAAAATGCAAAAACCCCCAAATTCACGAAATTAGGGTTCTAAGGAAGATTACCTTGATTCGCTGGATCAAAGGATGATAACGGATGATTGATTGATGTTATGAACTCAAGAACTCCATGGATTTGTTGTTAAACAACATGGCTTCGTCACCCATGAATCGCCAGCTGCGGACGGAGAAGGAAGGAAATGAAAAACGAGATGAAATGTGACTGCTCTGTCACATTTATACTGGGCCGGACTAGTGCGCGCTAGGCTGCCGAGCTAGCGTGCGCTATCGGCCCAGGCCGCAATCCAGTGACCTACTGGACTAGACTGCTCGGCCAGGTAGCGTGCGCAGCCTTTCGGCCGTAGCGCGCGCTACCTGCCGGTCGTAGCGTGCGCAATGCCCGGCGATAGCGTCGCTACTGCCGAGCCCGACCGATTCGAACCCAGACTCCACTGCCTGCACCGATAGCATGCGCTGGGCCAGCCGATAGCGTGCGCTACACCTGCCGGTTAGCGCGCGCAGCCTTCCGGCCGTAGCGTGCGCTATGCCGGTTCCGGCCGCACCCGTCCGTCCGGTGCCCGCAATCGTCCGGCCAGTCCCGCAACCGTCCGGCCAGTGCTCGAACACCAGGGCTCGACGACTCGATTTCCGAAAACGCACGGAACGAACACGACGAAAAGTTCACGGACAACATCAACGACCCGAAATGAAAACATAATGCAATAATTAATCATACGCGACCAAGAAACGGGTCGAGACAACAATTACAGATACGGATACCCGTAACTCTTAAGAAATTACAAAAATG
Organism: Orobanche coerulescens; assembly: GCA_033398695.1. NCBI lineage: Eukaryota > Viridiplantae > Streptophyta > Magnoliopsida > Lamiales > Orobanchaceae > Orobanche > Orobanche coerulescens. The sequence goes on along the minus strand of CM065812.1, from coordinate 124,674,545 downwards.
GCCCAAAACGCCCGAAAATCACGATACGTGATCGAATAACCAAACCGAAGTTCACAACACGTCTAACAAAGTTAAACGGACTTACAGGAAACTCGAAACAGCAGTTTCGAATGAGATTCGCAGGAATCGAACTCAAGTGCGGAAAAGTCGCTAAAAAGCACGGAACTCAACAAAACGACACCGAAACGATCTCGGATGTCAAAAAGTGTAGAATTAATTATTCTCATCACGATGAAACGGTCATAAGCGAGTCGTCAAAACGGACTCTCGCCGAAAAAAGAAAATTACCGAAAATCGAAAATTGCGGATATTACAATACTAATACAGATAATACCGTTCAACAATATTAATTTATCATTCGTACAATATACCACAATTATCACCCGACTATTAGTTAGCATCCTTAGAATAATGGTAATATCGTAAAGCACAAAGTTTTATGAAGTCAATTTCGAGTCCTTCGACGAGGACGATCATTATATGCATGCACTTAACGAAAACAAATTTTTGAAAAAGAGGGCTAGTCACGTTGCGCCCAAAACTTGTAAATACTGTCTTTTGTTTCGGAAGAGGAAGTTTATATAACGATTCTAAAAGTGATGTATAAAAGGAAATTGAAAATTGAATTGTAACTAATTTGAAGTATTTCAAAAGTGTTGAGTCCCAAATACCATAATTTTGAAAATATTTCCTCTTCTACCAAAACGTTTATTCGAAAGAATTTTCCGCCGAGATACGTGACCATTTGACATGACGAGATTAAATCATGGCTTTTCACAATATAAAAAAAATTCAAAGTACCACTTTAAAATATTCGTGATACTATAGCGCCGTGGGCCCCGTGCCAGAAGCCACCTGGCTAAAAATCATTTTCAACAAAAATGTTCAAAAAGCCAAAAAGGTCGATGTCGGTAATATTCTCAAATACTCCCAAAAGTCATCTATAAGATAACAAATACCGTCATAAGAATACTATCAAAACGTATAAGACCAAAATATCAAAACTCGGTTTGCAAGATACCAAAAGCCATCTCAAAATATTCACGCAGCGGATAAAATTAACATTCATAAATTTATTTTAATAAGGTGCTGGAACAGACAAATATGCTCGACTTCTGAAGCATACTACATAACCATTTTTACTCGGACAGCATACGCATGCTATATCTTAAAACAATAATATCACTAACAAGTTTCAAATCCTTAGTCCACATTAAGTATATTAGCACAATATAATCAACTACGTATATAAAGGGACTTACGATCGGGAGACTTCCCATCACGGATCGCTTGAAGATGATGTCGGAACCACGATACTAATCACAACTCGGATGCGTGCGACTTACACCGGACATGGACTTGACCCAATGGCCTAGGTTTTTCGCAAACCTAAGCTCCGATACCATAAATGTAACACCCCCAGAATATGTCCGGGAATATCACATGCCGTAGACCCTTCTCACAAGGATCTACCAGGCTACACTCCAATAGACTACTTAAATGATTAACCGACCGGGGTCAATCTAATTACAAGGCGGACCGACAAGGTCATTAAACAATTCAGAACTAAAGAAACTCACCTCACAATGACAAGAATAAACTCCAATACAGAAAGAAATGACAACTCAATTTAGTAAATGAAAACTACACCCATGCAAGGGTGAATACTCGACCATAAAGGGGGATGCCGACCAAAGTGAAAACAAAAGGAAAGACTCTGACTCTTGTGTGATTAGCATCGTCGTCTTCCATCTTCTTCCAAGCCAATCCCGTGACTGCTCCCGAGCTGCCAAAACCTGAGCGCATAACAGGCACCCACCCCCCGAAAACTCGGGGGTTAGCAAACTGGAATTTTGCTAGTGCAAGTACATAATATACAAGATATACGAACAATAACAACACAAAATTCAACCATCGTGAAGTCTTAACACAAACCATACATTCCCAAAGTCTACACAGTATAGCACTCGTATACACAAGGTGAAAAATAATCACATAGTCATATTCTCTATATGGAACATAACACCAATTAAACTTTAAACGAGCCCAAGGAGTCAAAAGATTTACTTTGTAAATCTATTCTTATAAAGGGAAAAGTATTTTGATAAGATAGTTTGAAAACATTATTAATGACTCGGGTCGTCTTGGGGTTTTAAACAAAAATCGAATGGGAATGCTTTTAGAAAATAATTTCAAGAGCTCTCGGGTTCTCGACCCAAGATATGGAAAATGATTGCACGAAAATATGTCAACATTATTCAGGATCCTCAACCCAATTTATAGAACACTGTCACAAATGAAATCATTACAACATCTCACGGGGTTCTCAACCCAATCCAATTAACATCATCACGAGATCAATCATCTCAACGTTTCACAGGGCCCTCGACCCAATACACAGAATAGCACCACAATACAATCAAAGGCACAATCTCTCATTCGACATATCCTGCTCAAGACCCCCAATTAATTAACCCTCAGAGATTTCGTCAAACCTCCTTGGTTAATTAACCCTGATACCAACGCCTTAAAAACAAGTTGAAACAAACTTTTCAAAAACACGAATCGTGGTCTATATCAAGACAAACGTTTAAGAGAGAGTTTGAAATATTTTAGATACGAACATCGTTCGATAACGGGGTCTTAGCTATCACTCAAATACCCGAAACCCATAAGCCTGCCAGGCGCCTCCCTTGCGCATCTGTGTACTGGCGTTCACTCCACTATGTTGGCCGCTCCTTGAACATGTCACTGCGCCGGCGATCACTCCCGCAAGAGCCGCCCCTTAACACACGCATTATGTAACACCGGTGTTCACCACCCATATGGAGCCGCACATTGCACAGACACCGTGCCGAGTGCACGCCCCGCCCTCAGAGGTTCCCGGATATGACGTTTCTCACAACAAGTATCCACATTGTTTCAAACATCAAGCACACAGACAAACTGTCACCACAATTATCAACTCGGTACATCAAGTTACACAATTTTCTCTGCCAGTCCATAACCACACAAATAAACAATAACACACACGTTATCAATCAAACTCAATCACAATAAGCCTTCAAACATAACCAACCAACACCGCACATATATCCCTATATTGCGACTCAGCCGAATATATATATATATAACCTTACTATATTATAAGAATAAATATAGTTTACCCATCAATCCAAGTCGAGTACGTCATCTAGTGTTAATATTCATCACTCGTCATTCACCAATATAGGCGCTTATATCAATATATGTATATACATACATATATTTAACATATAAATATATATACATATATAAAACTAGATATATATATATATATACATACACACATATATATATACACACATTTATACATCCGTATAAATTCATACACTTCGACAACAATGATTTCACGCAGTTACAATTCGTATATCAAGGTACTTCGGAAAAATGCGGTTGATTGGAGAAATCCGGAACTCCAATGAAAACCGCGATCGGAAAGGCTCAACACTATATTTTTGTAGGGAATTCGTCCCTAGTATCCTATCGTCAAATAAACAACAAATCACACGAGGAAAAACATCGCAAAACGACCAATTTTCTCTCTGCGGCATTTTCCCGGACACCTTGAAGGCGTCAAACGAAAGTTAATATAAACGATGAATCGGAAATGGTAAAACCGTGGAAAGATGATGAAAATGATAGAATACTACTTAATCTACAATTATCCATCAGAAATATGAGTAAAAACGATCAAATCGGACAAAGTCAACTAAAACCCCCAAAACTAGATTTTAGAAAATCATACCTTGATTCGATCGATCGGAGCAAGTTATGGAAGAATTAATTGATGATATGGACTCACTAATATCGTGGATTTATAGTGGAACAACATGCCCTCATGTTCTCCAAGCTCCAGCCACGGGAAAGAGGGGAAAAAGGAGTAGAACAATGGGTGTAAACCCGTCTGTCCCGTCATATTTATACTGGTGCAGGACACGGCGCAACAAACGGCTCAGTCCAGCGCCGTGTTTACCGCCGTGTTGCGGGTCAGCGCGCGACCTGACCGACACGGCGCAACTAACGGCCTAGTCCAGCGCCGTGTCTACCGCCGTGTTGCGAGTCAGTGTGCGACCTGACCGACACGGCGCAACACCCGGCGCAAGACACTTGCGCGTGTGTCTCGGCCGTGTCCGACACGGCGCAACACCCGGCGCAAATCTTGCACGGGTTCTCGGCCGTGTCTCGGCAGGCCTGCTAGTCCTGGCCGACCCGGCGCAGGACACGGCGCTCGGCAGCGCCGTTTTCACCGCCGTTTGCATGTGTCCGGCCAAGCTCCTTGAAAAATGATTCCAGACAATCCGAAAATTACAATAGGACCACAACGACGATCCGGAAGGAGACGGAAAATAATAAAACAGGACATACGATTAGCTCGACTCCCACAGTGATAAGTCGTACCCGACGAATATCACAACACGGTACATCACGCCGTACCAAGAAGTCGTCCGCAGAACAAAATGACCGGTGCAACCGGCAAAATTCGAAAATAACCTAATGTAAATCTCGAGTATTGCAACTATAACGTACCGGTTATGATCCAAAACGATAACAAGCAAATTACAAAGCATGAAATGTCCCAAGCACGGAACGAACACGACGAAAAGCTCGTGGACCGCATCAATGTAACACCCCAAACTAGGCGGATATTACAGTGCCGTAGATCCCCAACTGGGACCCACCAGGCAAATGAAAATGAATGAATTACACAAGATAAATGTAGTACCGAACTACATTACAATAATAATTACTCCGATGAGGAGTTTAGTTACAACACACCAGGACAACACTGAATACTAGTGTATTTTATATGAAGATAAAATACACAACACTGAATGAAACGGAGTATTCAAATGAAAGTCTGCAGCGGAAAATAAAGGACAATAACATGAATAATCAAAGATCGGGGCCCCTACTAGTATCACTAGGACTCCTCGACATCAACATGCCGTTCTCGTGCGTTTGCCTTGCCATGACCTGAAAAACAAAATCCCCAAACGGGTCGGGCATAAAGAACAACAATCCTCAAGGGTTGAAAATACACAATCATGATATATCCGAAATTATGAATTATTCTGTTGAAACATACGCAATCAAACATGCTATATGAATCAACTATCAAGACGGCTCAAAGGAATGGCGCCACACTACGTCCGGATGGAAATGTGTCCGTGCACAAGCCACCAACGATCAAACACGCGTGGTCTTGTACCTAATCGCCTCACGAGCAATCGACTCGTGTGCACACCCAATGTGAGGCCACCAACCAACACACGACTATAATGTGCCCGACATGAAAATCCTACACATACCAACCGCACGCCAAGATGACCCTAATGCCACAATATGACAAAAGTGACAATGAAAATGAATAATGACTCACCAAGATTGAATGATAGTGACATGAATGATAGCTCAATGAAATGATCGGAACCGTCGTTCCTTATGACTGAGGTGATTAATTGACAATGACGAGTTTTGATACGATTAATACAATGATGAATGAGTTATGATTATGAATGAACAACGACAAAAGGAATGAATATCCTTTTAACCGAGTAAGAATTAACTTACACAATACCGATGAAGAATGTCCGTCCACGAACAACGTCCTAACCAAGATACCGATCGCTCGAACAACCTTGAATAACAATAATTACCAACAATCGTTCAATACACGCATCAAGTAACAAAACACGACTAACCCAACGGTCGAAACAACGATAAACAAACTCATAAGGCATTCCAACGAATACATAACCAACCACACAACTTCGGAATTATCCGATCCCGAATATGTCGAAACTAAACCAAAATGAGTGTTTCAACTAACAAAACACTTCAATGACATCAATAATCCATTAGGAATCCATAATTCATGGTTACAACAACATCAATCGGAAAATCCCCAATTAACCAAAGTCAACCCCAAGGGTTCTTGAAATAGTTCCGAAAATAACCATTAAATCCGTAGGAATATATTTATCCAAGGTAGATAATCCATATCTAACATATTCCGATGATAATCCAAGCTTACACGAAGAAATCGGAAGGAAAAACTCAAAAATACGAAATCCAAGATCCAAGAAATTAATACCTTTGATTTGATGTATTGGAGATGATGAAGTGATGGTAATCCAACTCAAAGACTTGAAGATGATGATTGATGATTACACCTTGAAGAATACCCTCAAAATCGCCCAAATCGCCAAGAACCGACGAGAGAAAGAGATTAGGATGATAAATGACGAACTCGACTAAAGCTGTCAATTTATAGTCACCCGGTTAGCGTGCGCTAGCCACAATGCGTAGCGTGCGCTAACGGGAAATTTGGGTATTCCAGTACCCATTGTCCGAACACGGTAGCGCGCTACGTACCTTTGTAGCGTGCGCTACGACCATACTACTAGCGTGCGCTAAGATCCATTATTAGCGTGCGCTAACGAAATATTGATGCCCGATGCATCGAGTCGAGCTATGCGCGCCTCGATCGGCCTCGATAGCGTGCGCTACAACCATAGTTTAGCGTGCGCTAATATATCGATTACAGACGCTAACAACAACACATAGCGTGCGCTATGAAATAATCGATGCGATCCGGTAGCCACCGGACTCAACCCGATCCGTCCCTAGCGCGCTACTCCACACATATAGCGTGCGCTACTACAACCCGTTAGCGCGCGCTACTTACCACTCGTAGCGTGCGCTACAAATAATCTCACTGCGATCCGGTACCTTCCGGATCGCATATGACAACCTTAGCGTGCGCTAAAGGCCGAGTGGTAGCGTGAGCTTCCTATACCCATTTTTCGTACGCTAAAAGGATTATGTAGCGTGCGCTACTCCTCACGCACAGCTCGCAACGAAATGACAATGATGATAAACGCGGCACGAAACTCCAATCCGATTAGTGATGAATGACGATTGATATACGATACAATTACTCTGAATGATGAATACCATGACTGAATCTGAGTGACAGTTGATTAATAATGAGTGAAAATTACTGAGTATCAATTACTGAATGATAAATACTGAATGATAATTACTGAATTACAACCGGGTATTACATACACCCCCCCTTAAAAGAGTTTCGTCCTCGAAACTAAGGGTAAACAACTCGGGACATGAACTATCCATTACGATCTGCAAACAATAATGTCCAAATAGTTCTCGGGACCAAATCAATCGCACGCCCAAGTCCCCAAGTCTTGACGTCTCGGATCACAATGAACGATTTCCCAAAAAAAATATCACGAAGTCTCGGTATGACACCAAAAGGAATGCATCAAACGATCTCAAAATCTCAAGATTCTCAAATACGATCATTATAAGATAGATCAACAATAAATGATCCACAACCATGACACATTAATACGGATTGAGTTATATAATCATCTAAAAGACAAGGCTATATATCAAATGTACCCAACATCGATATTCTCCAAACCATCGATCTCCTCGATCCCAACGATTCGACGAAGACCCAAACCTGAACTCACCGCTTAATATGACCCCGAAAGGTTACCAAAACGAGAGTGACTAAGATGAATGATAAATGATTAGATATCCGACAAGGATCAAGAATAACTCGCCGAGGTGAACTAATAACGAAATGAGTGATAACTCAAATGAAATTATTGGAACCATTGTTCCCCGTGAAGTGAATGATTGGTTGATAAATATAAGTCTTAACGTGATTGATATATGATGAATGACCTATGCGAACAATTGAACGACGATGAAATGAATGATTATCCTATTACTGAGCAAGGATTAACTTGCTCAACACCGGTGATGAATGTCCCGTTGTATCACTGTTTAAGCAAACAACAGTCGAACTCGTTGTCTGAGATGAAGATGCTCTCCCAGCATGAATACGACTAGAAACGATCTCTTGGACGTCGGAGTCCGATGTCCCTCGGAACTCCTTCCATACCGAGGCAGGAAAGTCACGTGATAATTACAGATCTCGTATGAAGATTGCACTATGATTACGAGATGAAATGATAACAATGAGCATACATGCTCTAACAAAATGGATGCATTAATAATGCAAAAAAAAACGATCGTCGACATGACGCCGTAATATGAGAAGATCGCATGAAAAATCAAGTGAGGTGACAAGCCTATCTGATGAAATTCCTGAAATGATTACCTTGAACAAGTTCACAAGATTGAAAAATTTGATTCACAAGATCAACAACTGAACCGTGAGATGGACTGGATGGTTAATAAATTAATCGAACAATGAGATTGACTCCGTGATGAATGAATGAATTGAACAATGAGATTAACTGAGTGATGAATGAATTGACTGAACAATGAGATTGACTGAGTGATGAATGAATTGACTGAACAATGAGATTGACTGAGTGATGAATGAATTGACTGAACAATGAGATTGACTGAGTGATGAATGAATTTACTGAACAATGAGATTGACTGAGTGATGAATGAATTTACTGAACAATGATATTGACTGAGTGATGAATGAATTGACTGAACAATGAGATTGACCGAGTGATGAATGAATTAACTGAACAATTTTTAGAAAATCCTTCCACAAACCGCCGATAATAGCCGGCTAATCCGAGAAAGCTTCGGATTTGCTTAACGTTCTTCGGAGGTGACCAATCTTGGATAGCCTTCGTCTTCTGAGGATCAACACGCACTCCATCTGATGAAATTACAGGTCCGAGAAAAGTCACTTCGGACATCCAACACTCACCTTTGGAAAACTTCCCATAAAGTTGCTCTCGTCTTAACACGTCGGAAACCTGATGAAAATGAACCTCGTGTTCCTCCCGGTCACGAGAATAATCAAAATGTCATCGATGAAGACAACAACAAAACTGATCCAAAAGTCGATGAAAACCTGATTCATTAACTCCATGAATACCGCAGGTGCAATAATCAACCCAACCGGCATAACCGCAAACTCATAACGACCATAGCGTGTTCGAAAAGCCGTCCTCGTGATATCCGACTCTCGAATCCGCAACTGATGATATCCAGATCTTAAGTCGATCTTGGAAAATACTGAAGCTCCCTGAAGTTGATCCAAAATATCGTCGATACGGGATAGAGGATACTAATCTTGATCCTCATCCTGTTCAACTCCTGATAATAATACACACACGAACGAACCATACCTCTCCTTGACAGATAACACTGGTGCTCCCCACGGAACACACTCGGTCGGAGATAACCTTTCTCAAACTAATCCTCAAGTTGAATCTTCAACTCCTGCATTTGGTCGGGGCCATCCGATACGGTGTCTTCGATAATGGGGACGTACCGGCTCCAACTCACTCCTGAATTCCACTACTCTATGAGAAAGCAACCAGATAACTCGTCTGGAATACATCGTCAAACGATGACAATGATACCACGAATGATTGAACATTTCGATTGCCCGAGAATGGTCAATCGATAAAAGTGATACAATGAATGATTGAACATCTCGATTGCCTTAGAAATGCCAATCGATGAAAATGATGCAATGTATGATTGAATAACTCGATTGCCTTAGAAAGGCCAATCGATGAAAATGATACAATGAATGATTGAATAGCTCGATTGCCTTAGAAAGGCCAATCGATGAAAATGATACAATGAATGATTAAATAGCTCGATTGCCTTAGAAAGGCCAATCGATGAAAATGATACAATGAATGATTAAATAACTCGATTGCCATAGAAAGGCCAATCGATGAAAATGATACAATGAATGACTGAATAACTCGATTGCCTTAGAAAGGCCAATCGATGAAAATGATACAATGAATGACTGAATAACTCGATTGCCTTAGAAAGGCCAATCGATGGAAATGATACAATGAATGACTGAATAACTCGATTGCCTTAGAAAGGCCAATCGATGAAAATGATACAATGAATGACTGAACACCTTGCTTGCGGAATTTCTCTGCTTCCATCATAATAGTAATCCTTCTGGGACAACGGGGATTACCTCCCTGAAGTACACATTCGACGACCAACGACGAAAATGATAGTGACCATGCGCTTACGAACATTGAGAACGGCATCATGACAATCCATCTAATTAACACTCAATATTACATCGTCCTTAGATAAATTCACCACGATTAGGTCCACTGACCAATTGCGGTCATTAAGCTTACCTTGGTATGATTTCCGAAAATCTTCTAACGTCAGGTACACCGATGGTATGAGGTCCACAAGCAATAGGACTATCCAAATTAAGTTTATTCAATCATGACTTGAAAATGAATGAATGCGGTGCACCAGTATCAAAAGGTACACACGGGTTGAAATAAAATTACGAGTATACCTGAGATCGTTCGGGCCACCGGATCGTCGATCCTCTTCATCACATAAATCCGGGACCTGCCGGCCCCCGAACCGGACGCTCCCGTCTGATAAATACGAGCTCCCACTCTATTTACTTCCATTGTCTTAAACGACGTTGACAAAGCAGTCTGATTCTGAAACGCGGGTTTCTTCGGGGCCTGAGATGCCACCGGAGCCGACTTGGAGTTCTTTCGGCAAAAACGGGCCTTATGCCCAAAATTCCCACAATTATGACATGTGATAGACGGCGTCGTACACCTAGTACTGAAATGGCCCGGCGCCCCACAGTTGAAACAGATGATGGCCGAAGGCCGCTGCTCGGGCGAGATCCGCAGATTAGGTGCCGTAGGAGGACGCTCGAAACGGTAGGACCCGCACGAGGTTTCTTGGAGGTTGACCAACCGCCTTCGGACCGATTACGCCGTTGATTTCTTGCCGAAAGATGAAGGTTGTTGTTCAAAGACTTTCCTTAGTAGCCATCTCATACGGGAGAGTTCTCTCGATTAATCCGTCAGTGGCGCAATGATGATTGAGCAACCGCACATGGGTCATCATGGCCTGCATAAAAGTGAGTGGATCAACCCGAACATCTTCTCGTCGAGCCGAGTCCTGGGCACAATTTCCCGGCAATGAGTGATTATTTCTCGGGTTTCGGTCCGCACCGCGCCTCTCCCGTGCATCTCGATAGCTCTCTCCATCTTGAAGTAGGAAGGTCGCATAATGATTATATTTCCCGCATGATTAGCACGTTATGATTATGTCATGAGATGATGAAAATGAGTATACATGCTCTAACTTAGTGATTATATGAATGATTTCGAAGTTACATGATTATCTCGATGAAATTCTTGAAATGATTATCTTGAATAACTTAACAAGATTGATAATATGATCATCAGTTGACAACCGAGTAATGAAATGAATTGAGTAATTAACGAGTTAACATGATCGTCCCGATTATTAAGCGAGTAATGAAATGAATTGAGTGATTGATGAGTTAATATGATCGTGCGATCATAATGAATGATGATATTTGAGGATTGTTAAATGATGAATGATGAATGAATGACTATTGCCGTAAATTATACCATGGCGTTAGAAGTCTTACAGTTCTTTCGGTCGATTGGCTCGGCATGCACGCAGTCACACGTGACGCGAAAGTCCAATGATACTAGTCCGATGACGATGATTTCAAATGAGACATGACTTGGAGGGTAGTATTCAAAACCACGCTCCGATACCAACTGTAACACCCCAAACTAGGCGGATATTACGGTCCGTAGATCCCCAACCAGGACCCACCGTGCAAATGAAAATGAATGAATTACACAAGATAAATGTAGTACCGAACTACATTACAACAATAATTACTCCGATGAGGAGTTTAGTTACAACACACCAGACAACATCAATACTAGTGTATTTTATATGAAGATAAAATACACAACACCGAATGAAACGGAGTATTCAAATGAAAGTCTGCAGCGGAAAATAAAGGACAATAACATGAATAATCAAAGATCGGGGCCCCTACTAGTATCACTAGGACTCCTCGACATCAACATGCCGTTCCCGTCGTTTGCCTTGCCATGACACGAAAAACAAAATCCCCAAACGGGTCGATTACAAAGAACAACAATCCTCAAGGGTTGAAAATACACAATCATGATATATCCGAAATTATGAATTATTACGTTGAAACATACGCAATCAAACATGCTATATGAATCAACTATCGATGCGGCTCAAAGGAATGGCGCCACACTACGTCCGGATGGAAATGTGTCCGTGCACAAGCCACCAACGATCAAACACGCGTGGTCTTGTACCTAATCGGCCTCACGAGCAATCGACTCGTGTGCATCCAATGTGAGGCCACCAACCAACACACGACTATAATGTGCCCGACATGAAAATCCTACACATACCAACCGCACGCCAAGATGACCCTAATGCCACAATATGACAAAAGTGACAATGAAAATGAATAATGACTCACCAAGATTGAATGATAGTGACATGAATGATAGCTCAATGAAATGATCGGAACCGTCGTTCCTTATGACCGAGGTGATTAATTGACAATGACGAAGTTTTGATACGATTAATACAATGATGAATGAGTTATGATTATGAATGAACAACGACAAAAGGAATGAATATCCTTTTAACCGAGTAAGAATTAACTTACACAATACCGATGAAGAATGTCCGTCCACGAACAACGTCTAACCAAGATACCGATCGCTCGAACAACCTTGAATAACAATAATTACCAACAATCGTTCAATACACGCATCAAGTAACAAAACACGACTAACCCAACGGTCGAAACAACGATAAACAAACTCATAAGGCATTCCAACGAATACATAACCAACCACACAACTTCGGAATTATCCAATCCCGAATATGTCGAAACCAAACCAAAATGAGTATTTCGAACTAACAAAACACTTCAATGACATCAATAATCCATTAGGAATCCATAATTCATGGTTACAACAACATCAATCGGAAAATCCCCAATTAACCAAAGTCAACCCCAAGGGTTCTTGAAATAGTTCCGAAAATAACCATTAAATCCGTAGGAATATATTTATCCAAGGTAGATAATCCATATCTAACATATTCCGATGATAATCCAAGCATACACGAAGAAATCGGAAGGAAAAACTCAAAAATCCGAAATCCAAGATCCAAGAAATTAATACCTTTGATTTGATGTATTGGAGATGATGAAGTGATGGTAATCCAACTCAAAGACTTGAAGATGATGATTGATGATTACACCTTGAAGAATACCCTCAAAATCGCCCAAATCGCCAAGAACCGACGAGAGAAAGAGATTAGGATGATAAATGACGAACTCTGACTAAACTGTCCAATTTATAGTCAGTCCAGGTTAGCGTGCGCTAGCCCTAATGCGTAGCGTGCGCTAACGGGAAATTTGGGTATTCCAGTACCCACTGTCCGAACACGGTAGCGCGCGCTACGTACCTTTTGTAGCGTGCGCTACGACCATACTACTAGCGTGCGCTAAGATCCATTATTAGCGTGCGCTAACGAAATATTGATGCCCGATCTCGAGTCCGTAAACTGTCGCCCTCGATCGACCTCGATAGCGTGCGCTACAACCATAGTTTAGCGTGCGCTAATATATCGATTGCGACGCTAACAACAACACATAGCGTGCGCTATGAAATAATCGATGCGATCCAAAGAGCCACCGGACTCAACCTGATCCGTCCCTAGCGCGCGCTACTCCACACATATAGCGTGCGCTACTACAACCCGTTAGCGCGCGCTACTTACCACTCGTAGCGTGCGCTACAAATAATCTCACCTGCAGTCCAGTACCTTCTGGACTGCAGCCATGACAACCTTAGCGTGCGCTAAAGCTGAGTGGTAGCGTGCGCTACCTATACCCAATTAGCGTACGCTAAAAGGATTATGTAGCGTGCGCTACTCCTCACGCACAGCTCGCAACGAAATGACAATGATGATAAACGCGGCACGAAACTCCAATCCGATTAGTGATGAATGACGATTGATATACGATACAATTACTCTGAATGATGAATACCATGACTGAATCTGAGTGACAGTTGATTAATAATGAGTGAAAATTACTGAGTATCAATTACTGAATGATAAATACTGAATGATAATTACTGAATTACAACCGGGTATTACAATCAATGCTCCGAAATGAAAATAATGATATACAACAATTCACCACATATGGCCCTAATTACAAAATCAATTGTCGAGAGGGAGAAATAATTAAATGCCGACACTCGACAGTTGAGAAATTTCCGTTCTACAAAGGGAATTTCAAATTAAACCGGAAATGAAAAATCTCGGGTACTACAATAAGGATCAAAAGACTCACCGAAGTGAACAACAATAGTCTGACAATGAAAAGTCGACACGACCAATCAATATTCAAAACAACAACCCTGGGATCACAAACCCCAAAGGATAATCCATACCATCAACAATCTCAGACAACAGTTCTGGGATCGACATCCATCAACGAACAACTAATATGAATCTTAATACACGAAGCCTCAACGTACAACATATACAACAACTCAACATAATAATTATCTCATAACTGAACAATACATAAATTACCTCAAAGCCGGAGACAACATACTTTCCACGAACAACATCCCTGAACGAATACACAGTTATACGAAAAATCCCGAAATAGGTATAGTCCATTTATACCAACAAACCACCATCCCGACATCAATATCGACACGATAACTATCCTCGATATCCGATATTCTATATCCTTGACCAAAGATAACTCACGTCTTCCTTGAACACAATTAAATCATATACCTTATGATTTAATACAAACCAGAGCACGATATACAACTCATTAACCAACAATTTACCTTTCTAACAACATTGCTATATGAATTATAAATGAAATGAAAACGAAACCATTTATCAAATATTATAAACTGAACAAGTATAAACTTGCCTCGATACCGATACCATGAAGCCGTTGCCAAAATCCATTGCCTTTGTCTACGAGCTCCTCAGCCCCGACCAAGAGAAATTTATGAACTCTTCGACCTCAACCGCAACACAACGGTCATAATCCACGATCAAAACATCACAACCTATTGCAATAATCAATTAACAACAATCCGATAACAATCAATAACCGACATAGCCAACCAAGCGACTCAACGGCTCAACAATACCCCGATCATAAACAAAACCAAACAATACAACTCAAACAAATACGAACTCATATCCACGATACAAGTCGTAACTCGATGATCACAAATAACAATCAATAACCGATCAACAAGCACAATGGTTCTACAATATCCCGATTAAACACAAATCCGAACAACCAAATCAATCGATCACGAATTCAAAACCACAATACGATTCCACAATCCGAATATCATATCCATAATCTATTTAAACCAACAAGGGTCTAACATTACCGATTCCAAATTCAATCTTAAAAACAATTACAAGTTTCCTCCTTGTATAATCATAATAAAATCCAATTACCGGTTACCATCATCAATACGGACAATACAATTAATTCAACAATATAGATAACCATATTCCAAAGGTTTCAAATAATTCCATTATCCGAATTGAACACTTACTCAATAAGTATGAATTTCCAAATTCAAACATGAATAATAATTCTCATCAAACTTGAAATCATATTCGTATTCCTATACGAATATTGTACCAAGATACATAACTTAGTTCTAAATGTGAATATTCCATATTCATATCCAAAACACCAACACTTTAAAATGTATTCATCATATCAATGATCAATTCATCTCGACATTAAGGATTTTATAACATATTCGATTCCAACTTCAACTCCAAATACAAAGACAAAACTCCTTCTTGTTCATACTTGTAAATTCGTAGAAAACAATTTATCGATTATTATCGTGAATAATCACATTCCAAATTATCCGAAATCCTTCCAAAATCATAACATGTAACTCAAGAGTTCTTCAAGAACACGGATTATCCAAATTCACGTTCATAATCCATAAAACAACATAACTTGATGTTTTCTAACATCTAAACAACCCTTAATCATAATTCAAGGTGTATATAATCATGTTCTTCAACATATACTTCTCATAATATCATGAATCGCAACAAACCACCAAGAACATCGAGAATACCACGATTCCATAATCATAACGACATAATCAAGGCATTTGATCACCAATTCATTATCTTCCTTTAACAAAATTCCCATAATTACCAAGAATCATCACAACAATATCATTTCAACCATCATTCATACGAAAACGTGTAGAATTTTCCAAGTTCTACTCATTGAGACATTTCATCGAACACTTTGAAGGCATAGTCCAATTCAATCGATTATTCAAAGAAATACTCGATTTCTTTCCACAAAACTTCAAGAACAACGAATAATCTCAAGAATACAACAAGATTCCATCAATAACCTGAGTTAAAACGAATCAAATCGGCCAAAACATCAAGAAACTCCAAAAATATCCAAAACCAAGTGTTTAGGTGTTCTTACCTTCGATCCGGGTGGAAGATGATGTTAATCCATGACTCCAACTTCCAAAACATGTTGCTAGATGATGATATTACTCAAATCCATCCACTTTGATGAAGAAATCGCGAAGAAACGAAGAGAAAACATGAAAATGGCCGCATGACTCGGTCCAGGCCTTTAAATAGGCGGAACCTGCTGGACCATTACGTACGTAACCGGCCACTGCCTTACGTACGTAACCGGCCATGGCCTGCTCACTGCCCAGTTCTGTCGGAACCCTTACGTACGTAACCGGCAGCTGGCTTACGTACGTAACTGGCCCTTACGGCCGTAACCGGCCACTGCCTTACGTACGTAATCGGCCAGTCCTAGCCATCCCTGCGAGTCACTGCCGACCGTGATCGGCCACCCCCACGAGTCACTATCGACCATGCTCGGCCATTCGATCGGCCATGCTCGGCCATCCAGGTCATCTCCGCCACGACTCGGCCAGCCGCCCCGTAACGTACGTAACACTTATTCCGTTGCGTACGTAATACGTACGTTGACTTGGTACAGTATAATAATCGTATTACGTACGTAATACACCCTATATAACGTACGTAACTCCATCCGTTGACTCACCTGTCCACATCTGCGCCGAAAGCTGCCGACCACGGGCCCCACTGTCCGATTCCTCTTGTTACGTACGTTATGTACACTATATATAAATCGTAAGCTAACATTTTACGACGTAAGCTCCAAGGCTTAACGTAATGGCTTTTATACTTAGCCAAAAAATCCAATCGTTCTGTCGGCGTCTCGACGTACAAAATACAAACATACGGCATACCGAATACACATACCGAATCCAAAAATATTCTCATACGGTATACCTGATATCCAAATCTGTTTAACCTGATACAACATATCCTGAATATATCTGTCAATCAAAAACGATAATCACACCAGTATAACTGTCTCGGTTCTCAATTTATTTTATCCATGCTGTATAGATACCAAACTATACAGTATATCTCAGATAAAATAACGCGAAAAATTTATACTGAAAATCCGGGTATTACATGTACAGTAGTTGTGATTGTGGCTCACATCTTCCTCTGATTTTACGTTCAGAAACGGCCTAAACGCCTTCTATGAGTCGGGGAGAAGCTTCCCATCCAATTTTCTTACAAATTGGCAAACAGGGTCTTTTAACGTCAGATTCCCAAGACGTTGTTCATATTCTGGTTGGAATTTATTCCACAAACATCGAATTCCGTAATGTACGAGTCCACGTGTCAAGAGAAATTTCGATATTATCTAAATTCTCTTTATTCAGACCATCCTTAATGAACTGAATTTTATCTTCTCTGTTTGTAGATAGAATTCCTAAAGATCGACATTTTAAATTACAGTTCCATCTAGCACATTTATAACAAACGGCTATTATCTTTGCTCGTCGTTTCTTCGCATATGAACTTTTTCCAAGCCCTGGTAAAAATCTAGTCCGTGTTTCTGTGAATTCACACTCTATTCTTACTTTGGCTTCAATTATGAATCTTATGTCAAAAGGTATGCTTTTATTTATAAGCAACCTCATCCTTTCAAGTCTTGCCTTGTAAATTTTTAAAATTGCATTTTTGCTTAGAAAGGGAAATCTTTTTTCAATTTTAAACATTGTTTCGTCCATGATAAAAAATAAAAATAAAAAGACAATGAAAATAATTGAATAAAATATCTACAAATATCAGTTATTGTGGGAAACTGAAAAATCCGACTTTAATAGTCACGGAGTACCGTTATCCGCCACTTGACCGGACAAACACAATTTAGTACTAAGTTACAATGTCGAGAAATTTATACCTATAAAAATAGTTTGCAATGTAAGATTTCAAATATAACTTATACTTCCCCGGCAACGGCGCCAAAAACTTGACACGTTTTTGGTGTAACTATCGCAAGTGCACGATATCGTATCAAGTAGTAAAGTGGACTTTTTTAGTCCGGTTTATCGATCCCACAAGGAAGTTTTGTTATAATTTGAATTATACACTATTAGTCTATTTTTGGTTTAATAATTGCAAAGAAAATGCAATATTAGTTTTAATATTATAAGGAAATAATAAGATAGCAATAATAATAGATTGATTAACGATAAAATGAAATAGTTGGGATTACAAACTTAGTTCGTCATTAGTTATAAAAGATGTATAGGAGATCATAAGATGAATTTACTTATTATGTTGTGTAGATTCGATTTTCCTTAAAAAGACGGTTTCTCTTTCGAACTATAAAACACCCCTTACATATTGAATCAATCCACTATATTTCTATGTTGATTGGCTTCAATACATAGCATTAGGATTTATGAAAATAACTCAAAGAATCATCTAAGGACTAGAGGTATATTTCTATCCCCTAGAACAACTTAGAGTGAAGATCATTTGATCTAATCAAACATATTTTCTTTCGAAACATATGAAGACCATAAATATCGTCATTTATTGGCCAAATAAATAAAGATTGTTAAAACAATGAAAATCACACATAATAATAAGTAATTCACAATAGATCTTTATACAAACATAAATAACATGACTAACCTTGTTTATAATCCCAACTAAAGATTACTTAGCCCATGAAGGGTTTATTATACATATTACAAGCTTTTATGGTCATTACTAGTTGAATCAAGAGAAAGAATTGATCCTAACTCCCTTAGTAGATAAAGGAGATAGAAGCAATAAACTCTCTGAACAACATATGCTATACCACACTTACAAAGATCACTCAAGAACACAAGTGTGTTCTTCACACAAAAAGAAAAGTTTACAAAAATGGAAAATTATAAGATGAATGATGAATGATGAAGGATCTAAGGGTCTATTTATACACCTAAAGTCATCTAATAGCTCCAAAACTCCAAAGATTATTACATTAGATCGGATCAATGCCAGTCATCCCTCAATAATACACAAAAGTATAAAAATTAGACAAATCATAACAATCTCAAGAGTTACTAGTAACATTCGGGAGTTACGGCCGTAACTAGGTGACTTACGGCCGTAACTCCCGAATGTTACGGCCGTAACTAACCGTAAATTTGCTCACTGGATGCTTTGATAGTTACGTTTTCAGCCCAGAATTTCTCAGACTTTGCGTTTTTGCCCCAGATCTTCTTCGGGTGATAACTTTTGATATATAACTCTGATTTTGAATCCGTAAAGACTGCCGAATTCGTCTCGTAAAGCCCTACAACATGAATATATCAAAATTCAACAAAGAGAATATTTAATAAACATGTTATTTCTTGAGTAAATCAGTTATTTAATCCGATCATCATCCGATAAAAATAAAATAAAAAAAAACTAATTAATTAAAAGCAAAAAACGAGTAGACTAGCTCAATTATGGGTGAATTTTATCGATACAAACCAAGGATAAGTGTACAAAACTGACACTTATCAGTTAGCTTTTATGTAGCCATATCAAGAGTGAAGATCAGAAAAGACTAGAAATCTTTTGTTGTGATGAGGATGGAGTGTAATTATAAACAGAACAAATAATGTAGTTTATAAAAAAGTATTATGAAATTTATAATAAATATTTACATATTATATATTTATATAAAGGTTCTTTTCCGAGTTCTCATGTAATTACACGGGTGTTATACTAGTGAGATATATCGCCCAATCCCCCGTGTTTGGAGAATTCATCCACGTTGGAGTTGAGATTCACAACTCTCCTCAGAATTCTCCACACAAAAAACTCTTATATATCTGTATTCATCAAAAGCAACGATGAACACTTATGTTGAACACTTATTTTTAAATTTATGTTATGACATGTAGATATAAATTTGTATCAAATATATTTAATTATATTTAAAGTTATATATATTAAAGATACATTGTAATAAAGTCATATTATTTTTCTATCAAAAATTAGTTCTATATTAGAATCACTTTTATATATAGTACTATAACTTAATATATTTTTATAAGTTATATTATAATATATATATATGCAAAATTTATATATTATATGTATAACTATATTTAAAGTCATATATATTTATACATATATAGTTCTATGTTGCACACGTGCGGGGGGCGGGTGCGGGTGCGGGCAGATACGGGTGCGGGAATACCGGTTTTTGAAAATGTTAGGGTGCGATACGGCAAGGATATGTTTGTTTATTTTATATTTTATTATATATAACACTTGTTAAATATAAAAAACAACAATTCAAATATCACCATAAAATCAATTCAAATACATAAAACAAGTCATACAAAAAAACAAATCAAAATGGCTTTGAGCAGCTGAGCTTTCTGATGCTGTACGTGAATGCTGCTAAAGGTAAAAGTAATTACTTATTAAATGATTTACTTTTTGTATTTTAGTTTATTTGATTTACTTTTTAAAAATTACAAAAAAAAACTAAAAAATAATAATTTCACCATGCCCCCTACCCCACGCACCGGATACGCGTATCCGGTGCAAGGATACGCGAGCCCAATTTTTTTTTTTGCACGGATTCGACACGTGGCGAATCCCACGCGAATCGCACCCGCACCCATGTAGTATCCGATACTGCATACTGATAAATTTTGAAGAATCCGTGCATTATAGATATAGTGTAATACCCAAATTTTCAGTATGAATTTTTCGCGTTATTTTATCTAAGATATACTGGATGGCTTGGTGTCTATACAGTATGGATAAAATAAATTGAGAACTGAGACAGCTGTATTTGTACTCGTATAACTGTCGTAGTGGTTCGACAATTTTTTTTAGGATACCGTGTATCATGTTATCGTACTTTTGATATTGGATATATCGTATGATGATGTTATTGGATTCAGTACATGTATTCAGTATGCAGTATGTTCGTATTTTGGTATGTCGAGACGGACGAGGAGAATTGGAAAATGGCTAAGTATAGCCTGATTAGCGCGCGCTAATGTTCAAGTATAGCGCACGCTATCGTTCATGGTTAGCGCACGCTAGAGGCAGAATGTAGCGCACGCTAAATGCAGTCAGATCGGAAGGAATCTGCGTGTGGACCCGGCTGCTTTCGGCACACGTTCTGATAAGTCAACGGTTGTTGTCCTGAAGTATTAGCGCACGCTAAAGCATGAGGCTTAACGCACGCTAATTGTAGATCGATCAAATGGAATCTGATCCTTGTCAGATCGGCATGTGGGGGCACATGCGGTACGTAGACTGTAGCAAGTCAACTGATATTAGCGCACGCTAAATGCAAGGACTGGCGTACGCTAAACAGTGTGAGTTACGTACGCTAATGCATGGGCATTACGTACGTAAGCTCATGTTCGAGGCAAGACAATGGCCTCTGGGCTGCGATAGCGCACGCTAGGACAATAACGCACGCTATTTTATGAGAGTAGCGCGCGCTAGTAATGTTTATTATATAAGGGGACAGACGGGTTTTGAGATGCATTTAGTCCATTCTTTCTCCTTCAGTCGATAGGGAGAGTTTTGGGAGGATCTTGAGGTTCCCAAACACGGTGAGGTGGTGATTTTTAACCAGATTAAGATAGAGAGAATGGATTCAAGCCTTGTTCTTCAAGTTACTCATGATTCTTGGAATGGAGTTCAAGTGTTCTTCTTCTTGGTTCATCTAGTCCAGGTAATATTCGTATCCCTTGTTAGTTGTTCGTTTTTAAGGATGATTACATGTGAGGAACATGTTGGATAATCATGTGACGATATTATATGAGATTTTATGGGATTATGATAAGAGTTTTCGGATGTTATTTAAAATTCTTCATGTTAATGGTGATTCGTTTAACTTGATGAGGTTGAATCATGGATTTCTGAATCATGATATGAGGTTGTATTCCAGATTATGTATGAGATGATCCTTGTTATCAGGTTGGTTTGATTATGTAATTTGCATGATGAAGAAAATGATAAACATTATAATATATACCTCAGATTATGTTGTTTTGAACGTGATGTCGGATATTTCATGTTCTTGAAGAGCTCTGAAATTATAGGATATGATGATTATGTATAGAAGGTGTTGGTGTTTTGGATATGAATATGGGATATTCGTATCTAGAGCCAAGTTATGTGTTTTGATATAATATTCGTATAAAAATACGAATATGATTTCGAGTATGATGATGAGTTTGGATCTGGAAAGTTATTGTTAATCTTGGAGCATGATTTCCTTTTCAGTCGGATTCGTAGTCGCAAGGTGTTAGTCGATGCTTGGAATGCATGCCACTGTACAGCATTAGCGCACGCTAAGCTTACTGGCTAGCGCATGCTAACGGGAACAACTTAGCGCACGCTACGTTACTCGTTTAACGCGCGCTAAGTAGGCAGACAGTGTAGTATTTTTGTGTTGTGATTATGAATTCGTGATGGTTTGAACTGGATTGTTTAAGACTGTGTTTTATCGAGATATTGTGGAACTGTTGGGTTATTGATCGGTTATTGATTGATAATTATGATTTATCGGATTTCGGCTTGTATTGTTGATATGAGTTCGTAATTGTTTGAGTTGTATTGTTCGGTTTTGTAAATGATCGAGGTATTATTGAACCGTTGAGTTTGATTGGTTGGTTATGCCGGTTATTGATTATTATCGGATGTGTTGTCATTTGATTATTGCATTAGGTCGCGATAATTGAGCGTTGATTATGGCCGTTGTGTTGCGGTCAAGGTTGGAGAGTTCGTAGGTTGCTTTTGGTCGGGGCTGAGGAGCTCGGAGACGAAGGCAATGGATTCTGGTAACAGCTTCGTGGTATCGGTATCGAGGCAAGTTTATACTTATTCAGTTTATAATATTTGATGAATGGTATCGTTTTCATTTCATTTATAATTCGTATAGCGATGTTTTTAGAAAGGTAAGTTGTCGGTTAACGAGTTGTATATCGTGCTCTGGCTTATATTAAATCATAAGGTATATGATTTAATTGTGTTCAAGGAAGACGTAAGTTATCTTTGGTCAAGGGTATAGTATATCGGATATCGAGGATAGTTAACGTGATGACATAAGTATTGGGATAAAGGTTTATTGGTATTGAATGGATGGTACCTTATTTGAGATTATTTGAATAACTGTGTATTCGTTCAGGGATGTTGCTCGTGGAAAGAATATTGTCTTCGGCTTTGAGGTAATTCTAGTATTATTCAGTTATGAGGATAATTGTTCTGAGGAATTATTGTATATATGTTGTACGTTGATGTTTCGTATGCTGGGATTCGTATTGATTACTTCGCTGAGGGATGATGATCCCAGGGCTGATTGTATTGAGATCATTGATCGTGTTGATTATTTGTCGGGGATGATGATCCCAGGATTATTGTCTTGAATATTGATTAGTCATGTCGACTTTTCACTGTCAGTCTGTTGTTTCACTTCGGTGAGTCTTTTGATCCTTATTGGATATGTGATTCTTTGAGTTTCGTTGTCATGTTGCATCGTGACATATCTGGAATCATATCTGCGTTCCGATTGGTTATTGTGTAGGATTTTCAGCCAGGCGCATGATGGTTATGCGTGGATATTATTTCCCCATTGAACCGTGCACACGAGATGTAGTTCGTGAGGCTAATTAGGTACAAGACCGCACGTGTATTTGATCGATACCCGGGGTGGCTTGTGCACGGACACATTTCCGGATCGGGCGTACTGTTGTAATATCCGGTATTTTTCTTTCCCTTGTATTTTCATTTTTGGTATATTTCTCAGTCATAGTGACCCTCGTGTACCTTTCAGTGTGTCCTTCCTGTCAACTGTTGAACTGTATTCTCGTTATTGTGGTGCGGAACCGCCGTTTCGGGGTTGCCGTGGATCCATTTCGTGTTATTGGTTCCCAAATATTGATTCCTATCGTTTTTATTCTCTTTCCGGATCATTTTTATCATTTTGGGACCCAAAGGGGGTGTGGGCCGCGGCACAAGGTGTGTGCGCGGCACACAAATTTCTTCGATTCTTTGGTCGAGCAACCGGTGTGCCGCGTCACACCCATCCGTGCCGCACGGCACAAGCTGGCCTTGCGGCACACCTGTCCGGTGCCGCGGCACACTCGCGTGACATCTGCGACCAAAACCCGCCTGTACCGGGTGCCGCGGCACACGCAGGCTGTGCCGCGGCACACTGCCGAACCCTGGGAGTAATTTTTTGGCCTGTGCCGCGGCACACAATGCGGTCAACCCCCTATAATTGCGTTGTTTTGAGCGTAATCTGCTCATTTCTTCCTTCTTCTTCCTGCGACGCGAGAGAGTGAGAGAGAGGGGGGAGAGCTCCTCATTATTATCAATTGGGGAGTTGATTTTCATCATTCTTCTTCGGTTGTGAAGCCCGGACAATCAATCCAACGCGTGTTCTACGAATCTAAATACTTGAATCTCCAAAGGTAATATCTCTAGAACCCTATTTTTGATTAATTTGGGGGTTTTGGGATTTTCTTCCGATTCGTTTCGTTTTGTTGGTGGATTCATGATGAATATGATTAATCTTGTTGATATCATTAGTTTTCCTACGGATTCATGGTATATTTTCATAGTTTTGCGGAATCGAGAGGGTTTGGTTGTGGTCCGCCCTCGTTGTTATTTTTGTGCGATTATACATGAATCGTAGGCGGGTTTTCGGATGTATTCCATTTCCGTATTCGGATAGAGTTGGTTGTAATTATGTTCTTCGAATCGTTAGGTTTGGTTCCGTTGATTCCTAGTGTTCGTCGGTGATTATCATTTCCGTTCGTTGCGTCATCAAAATATTCAAGGCAAGTAATTCTTGGAAACCTTTATGCTTAACGTGAAATGGTAATGTATATTGTGTGTGCTTTACTCACCTCGGGAGGGTTCGACGGGGCCTCGAGGGAATCTATGGCTTCGTCCTGGATTCATGAGTTTGATTCGCTAGCCAGCTCGGGAGGGTCCTTAGAGGCCTCGAGTGGGATTCGTGGCTTCGTCCCGGTCCTAGGTGACGTGTGGTGCTTGATTTGTTTTGTGAATGTGGCCAGCTCGGGAGGGTCCTTAGAGGCCTCGAGTGGGATTCGTGGCTTCGTCCCGGTCCTAAGCAAATTAATTGTGACTGTTTGTTTCCGAAAAAGACATGTCTAGTTTTGGCTTTTGAAATTGATATTGGTGCATGTACTATGAAATGTGTAAGCGATTGGTTTGCCTTGATTACTTGTACTAGCGTAATTGATAACCCCTCTGGGGACCCGTTTTGGGGAAATTCTTGTTATGGATTTCAGGTTATGTTCAGCCAGACGAGCGGGCGCTGGGATGGTACGAGGATGTCGGCCAAGGTTTTTGACATGTGCAATCGAGTCTTGTTAAATTCTACCGTCTCTTTTGATGAGGATGTTTTCCAAATTGTAAACTTATAGATTGTACTCGCGAGTACTTAGGCTTTTCCTTTCGGGTTGTGATTTGTCTTCGTTGGAGTTACTGTATTTGTCGGTCGATGTTTATTATGCCGGTTGTACCGGGCGTGTTGTTTTATGTTCTTGTGGTTAACAATTGTTTCCTTGCTAACCGAGACGGTTAGTCGAGTGGTGTTTTTATTGTGTTAGCCTGGTGGGTCCCATGTAGGGGTCCACGGCGCTGTAATACACCTCGAATATCTTGGGGGTGTTACAGAAAATGGTATCAGAGCTCTAGGTTTATGGATACCTAGGCTTGTTGGTTATTTGGGTCTAGTTGTGTTTTGTTTTGCACATTGTCACACCGCCGCATCTCAAGACATCCAAGGTGCTCGTAAGTTTTTCTTACCCGATTCTCTTGTTTTCTCGTATTGAAATTCCACTTCTTGAACTGTGATTGCCTCTCTCGTACTTATCGTCGAGTTGTTTTTTTCGATCCATCCGGTTCGTGCACTTTTGATTCTAGTATTGCGCAGTCCCTTATCTCTCTGGAGTATGTGCGCCGTTCTGGGCTTGACCGTTTGTCGTTTTGCGAGCCTCCCATCGCTAAACTTCCTAGCGTTGGTGGGATCGTTGGTGATCGAAAGATTCGAGAATTGCTCCGTGGTATATTGTGAGAGGGCTTGACTCTCTAGTCTTTTGTTGTATGATGGAATCTGTGTTTGATAATTGCGATATACTAAATGTATGTTGAGCCGAACGTACTGATGGTTTGGACACCGAGGGGTGCAGTATGATGTGAATGTTTTGAACATTGACATGTTCCGGGAAAGGTGTCGATGGCAGAGTTTGTTGAGAAACTCACCTAGATGGTTTCGACATGTGTCCGAATCGATGTTCATTAGTTATGCTGTTAAACTTGAAGAGATAAGTTTGACATATGCTTAGAATTAGTGTTTTCGAATTGCGCTTGTTGAACTGGTGATTTTTGAATGCCGTATATGCGTGTGTTCGGAAATTGATGGTACTTGGCTAAATATTAATATTTACAACCAATGTGTTTCTATTAATAATGATACATATGGCGTGCATGCTTGAAAATTTCTTAGGCTTGATCGTATTGTGGGTTTTTGAAAAGTGACATGAATTTGGGCGAGCCAGCCTTGTATTTTCAAATAAAACCTTGTGTCGTATTTAAAGGTCGTGTATAAAAGTGTTTAGGACATTTTATAAAATGTTACCACTGTTAAGCCCTAGTCGTGTTTAAAAGGGTCTTGAGAACGATTTTATTTAACTTATCGGTTTTATTTTCGAATAACTAGAGTATACGATTTTAAAAAAAATTAGATTAGCTTGGGGAAACCTAGGTTGTCGAGTCAAGTTGTGTTTGTTGAGTTTTGTCTCGTCGGATTTTGTCTGACTTAGTCGCATCGCGATGCGTCATTTGAGATCATTGGTCGCGATTAGTATCGAGGGGCGGTCGTCACTTACGTGCGACCTATGGATGTAAAACTCCCTTCCTTGTGTTGTGCCTCGTGTGACGCGAGTTATTTGTATGATTAGTCGATTGAATGATGGAATCCTTCTGTGGATTTTGATTTCACGATATGTGTTTATTAGATTCTCGTATTTGGTTTATACGAGGAGTGTCGTCACTGCTGATGTGTTTTCGTACCGTATTTTATCCGCCGCGTGAGTTCTTTCAAGCGGCTTTCGGTATTTTGCGAACTGAGTTTTATTTCGTAAAACCGATTCCTTGAATCAAGTTTTGGCATTTTGGCCTTGAGTATTTCATGATGGTTTGACAAATGATTTTGTGAGCTTTGGAAAATATTACCGTCATGGGTCTTTTTAGCATTTTCAAAATGAGATGGGAAATTGTGCTTAGCCTGGTAAATCCTTGTGAGAAAGGTTTACGACATGTAATTTTTCTGATGTGTTCTGTTGTTATCTCTGTGGGTCGTTAGCACACGCTACGCTTTGCAGCTAGCGCGCGCAAGAGTGCGTTGGTAGCACGCTAAGGGGGAGGATAGCGCACGCTACCTGGTAGTTCAGGGCAGTCCAGGAGCTACTGGACTGGGTCTGAAGTTCTCGTTAGCGCATGCTAACACTTGGGGTTAGCGCACGCTAACAGCGTATTTTTGGTCAGGAGTTTTGTTTGGCGCCGTGATAGCGCACGCTAACCTTAATGATTAGCGCACGCTAATTGTGTCCAGTATAAATACCGGACACCAGTCTAGAAGTTGCATTCTTCTTCATTTTTCTTTATCCTCCATGAGAATGAGACGTAGCGACTAGGTTTCGCATTGGGGCTGATTTTTTTTTTTTTCATCCAAAAGTGTTTTGGAGTATCCTAAATGATTTTTAACATCATCTAATCCATTGTTCTTCGCCGAATCTAGGTATTTTTCTTGAATCCCTAGAGTTGACTTTTTGGAGTTTTGTTCTTGATGTCGTTTTCCATCCGGTTTTGATAAACTGATCGTTGTTTTAACGATGTTGTTAAACATATCCTAGGGATTGTATATCACTGTTTTGATTGTGAACGATTTAATGAGTGTGCTATGATGTGTTTAAGTGAATGTTGACACGTGTGAATTTTGGGCATTTTGGCCTATTGTACTTCTAAAAAAAAAAAAAAAAAAAAAAAAAAACTTGAGTATCTTAGAAAATAAACCTCGAGACGTACTTTTAAAATGAATTATTTTCTCACAGTGCTCTCAAGATGCCTACTAGTGCCACGCTATGTTTCAAAATTATTCTACTTTGAGGATCAAAATATTTTGATATATTTCTAATGATTTAGAAACGCATCCGCTTAGACCCGAAGGTCGAATATAGCTGAGAAGTTTTAATTTAACGAAAGGTGTCTTCATTTTTTTTTTATCAAACGTAATATGATTTTTTTTTAAAAGTCTCGATGACGATGTTTGTACTACTTTTTGATATATGATACTCAAGATCAACTGGTGCTTGCAAGTTATTTTCAAAAGATGGTTTTCGTTTTCAAAACCTATCATTCCTATTTGTGGTCCGGGAATATATGTGTGATGTTCGTGCTCTCGTTAGGGTGTTAACCCCGACTTGTTGTTGAATTGGCGGTGTGAGCGTTGAGTAGTTCGCCACACAGTTGTCGTGGTAGCCTCTGTGAGGGGTGTGATATTGGTATTGGATGTTGTCACCTCGTAGCGGTTTATGCGTTATCGCATATATGCGAGTTGTTAGAGCTCGGGTTGGTATGATTGTGTGCATCGGTGATTGTTCCGCGTTGTGTCGATTGCTTGTTATATTGTTATCTTGGTTCCGTTGTTGTGAGTTTCGGGGGCGAGGTCAAAGGTAATACCCGTACTATTTTGACTTCTATATCTTCTCTTTCTCCAGTCTATCGATTCGCTCGTGTTCATTGATACCTTCTGAACTTGTTCTATACCTTGGTTTCATCATTCGAACGAGCTATAATCTGATTTTGAGTCGATTTGGTTATCGCTGTGACTTTTCCGAATTCGGTTCGACTATTGTGAACCTTGTTCGGAAGTAACATCTTTTGGTTCTAATAGTTCTTTTATTCAAGTGGATCGGATTTTGAACTTATGTATTTTTGGCTCTATCAACTCGTTTATGCTCGTTAACAATTTTGAACTTTCCCTATCCCTTGCTTTTGTTGATCAAACGAGGGTGGTATTGTTTCGGAATAACTCGCTTGTCGTTGGGGCTTTTCAATCGCTATTCCCTTTCCTGTGGATATTGTGGGAATGCACGTCTTGCTGTTCTCACTAGGTCATCCTGGGAGTTGTTGTTTGAATTTTATTATCCTGCGTGTTTCGGACATGATTGTTCGATTTTTGTTGTCTCAATCGTTTGTTTGTTCGGTTTTTGTTCTCGTTTCGTGATTGTTGAGCGTTCAGGCTCCTTCGTAATTCCCTTAAGTTCGGGAAATTAGTCTCGTTTTCGATCTTCCAACCCTTGGGCGGTGGAATTCCGTATTTGTTCAGCGTTGACTCGCATTTTGGTTGATGAACCGTTGGGTTGGTCAATCGTATTGATTTTCGTTCGTTGAGTTTTGTGATTGTTCGGATAATCGACTCGATTGTATTGTCTATTTGATGACGCTTGTCACTCGTTGATTTTATTATGTCTCTACCGGTGAAGTTGTGTTAGCCGCCCTAGAGCGTATTTTCACGCCATATGTCTCTTTGCGTTTCTTGCAGCGTTTCGCCATCGGGCGCGAGTCTTCGATTTTTGTGTATCTCGTCGAGTTTTCCTGGCAGGGGATATTGCTTCTCCCTACTTATTTTAAGTTTCGGGACGAAACTTATTTTTAGAGGGGTAGAATGTAATATCCGATATTTTTCTTTCCCTTGTATTTTCATTTTTGGTATATTTCTCGGTCATAGTGACCCTCGTGTACCTTTCAGTGTGTCCTTCCTGTCAACTGTTGAACTGTATTCTCGTTATTGTGGTGCGGAACCGCCGTTTCGGGGTTGCCGTGGATCCATTTCGTGTTATTGGTTCCCAAATATTGATTCCTATCGTTTTATTCTCTTTCCGGATCATTTTTATCATTTTGGGACCCAAAGGGGGTGTGGGCCGCGGCAAGGTGTGTGCGCCGCGCACACAAATTTCTTCGATTCTTTGGTCGAGCGAATCAGACGTGTGCCGCGGCACACCCATCCGGCAAGCCGCGGCACAAGCTGCCAGCCGCCACGGCACACTGTCCGGTGCCGCGGCACACTCGCGTGACATCTGCGACCAAAACCCGCTCAGACGGGTGCCGCGCAAGACACGCAGCCGTGGCCGCGGCACACCGCCGAACCCCAGGAGTAATTTTTTGGCTCGTGCCGCGGCACACCTCAGCTGTGCCGCGGCACACAATGCGGTCAACCCCCTATAATTGCGTTGTTTTGAGCGTAATCTGCTCATTTCTTCCTTCTTCTTCCTGCGACGCGAGAGAGTGAGAGAGAGGGGGGAGAGCTCCTCATTATTATCAATTGGGGAGTTGATTTTCATCATTCTTCTTCGGTTGTGAAGCCCGGACAATCAATCCAACGCGTGTTCTACGAATCTAAATACTTGAATCTCCAAAGGTAATATCTCTAGAACCCTATTTTCGATTAATTTGGGGGTTTTGGGATTTTCTTCCGATTCATTTCGTTTTGTTGGTGGATTCATGATGAATATGATTAATCTTGTTGATATCATTAGTTTTCCTACGGATTCATGGTATATTTTCATAGTTTTGCGGAATCGAGAGGGTTTGGTTGTGGTCCGCCCTCGTTGTTATTTTTGTGCGATTATACATGAATCGTAGGCGGGTTTTCGGGTGTATTCCATTTCCGTATTCGGCTAGAGTTGGTTGTAATTATGTTCTTCGAATCGTTAGGTTTGGTTCCGTTGATTCCTAGTGTTCGTCGGTGATTATCCTTTCCGTTCGTTGCGTCATCAAAATATTCAAGGCAAGTAATTCTTGGAAACCTTTATGCTTAACGTGAAATAGTAATGTATATTGTGTGTGCTTTACTCACCTCGGGAGGGTCCGACGGGGCCTCGAGGGAATCTATGGCTTCGTCCTGGATTCATGAGTTTGATTCGCTAGCCAGCTCGGGAGGGTCCTTAGAGGCCTCGAGTGGGATTCGTGGCTTCGTCCCGGTACTAGGTGACGTGTGGTGCTTGATTTGTTTTGTGAATGTGGCCAGCTCGGGAGGGTCCTTAGAGGCCTCGAGTGGGATTCGTGGCTTCGTCCCGGTCCTAGGCAAATTAATTGTGACTGTTTGTTTCCGAAAAAGACATGTCTGGTTTTGGCTTTTGAAATTGATATTGGTGCATGTACTATGAAATGTGTAAGCGATTAGTTTGCCTTGATTACTTGTACTAGCGTAATTGCTAACCCCTCTGGGGACCCGTTTTGGGGAAATTCTTGTTATGGATTTCAGGTTATGTACAACCAGCATTGACGGCTGCGGGATGGTACGAGGATGTCGGCCAAGGTTTTTGACATGTGCAATCGAGTCTTGTTAAATTCTACCGTCTCTTTTGATGAGGATGTTTTCCAAATTGTAAACTTATAGATTGTACTCGCGAGTACTTAGGCTTTTCCTTTCGGGTTGTGATTTGTCTTCGTTGGAGTTACTGTATTTGTCGGTCGATGTTTATTATGCCGGTTGTACCGGGCGTGTTGTTTTATGTTCTTGTGGTTAACAATTGTTTCCTTGCTAACCGAGACGGTTAGTCGAGTGGTGTTTTTATTGTGTTAGCCTGGTGGGTCCCATGTAGGGGTCCACGGCGCTGTAATACACCTCGAATATCTTGGGGGTGTTACAACTGTGATGTCCATCTTTGAGCCATACCGTTTGGTCGTTCATACTTCCATGTATGATTGGATATGTTCGACGGTTTGCGACTGGTTGTTCATACGCCCGAGGGGTATGTTCGACAGCCAAAGTTATTTCTTTGAGATCCATTATTGTTGATCATTTGGAGTCTACCTTGTTGTGGGTATTCTCGGTTATTGTTGGTCCTTTGTTGATCATTTGGAGTCTACCTTGTTGAGGGTATTCTCGGTTATTGTTGGTCCTTGTTGATCATTTGGAGTCTACCTTGTTGAGGGTATTCTCGGTTATTGTTGGTCCTTTGTTGATCATTTGGAGTTTACCTCGTTGAGGGAATTCTCAGTTATTGTTGGTCCTTTGTTGATCATTTGGAGTTTACCTCGTTGAGGGAATTCTCGGTTATTATTGATCTTTGTTGATCGTGTTTGGAGTTTACCATGTTGAGGGTATTCTCGGTTATTGTTGATCCTTGTCGATCGTATTGGAATTCATCATGTTGATGATAATTTCAGTTGTACTTTGACCTTGGGTTGGTCATATTGGAACTCATCATATCGATGATATTCTCAGTGATGTATTGGTTGATCATTGTTATTAATTGTATGAGCATTCGGACTGTACGTCGATGTTCGGGATTTTGTTATCATTATCATGTGGTAGTTGATCTACAGATATGTTGTGTATTATTGGTTTATCTAGGTTGAGATTTGATTGTGTAATCCGTGGACGAGATTTGGCAGATCGATTATTTTCGCACTTATGAGTTATGAGGACGATTTGAGGACACTTGGTATTGTTTGAATACGATGCAGTATAATTGTTGTTGAGTTCTTTTCGTCATTTGAGAATGCGAAATGTGAATTATGGTAAGGATCGATTTGGTATGGATTGCCATGGATTGGTAAGGTTATGACGGTAAGTTTACATTGGTAGTATTCTTACAGTATTATTACATTGGTATGTAATTATTTATGATGATGTGATCGTTATCATTATCGAGTATTGTGGCTGACCCCGTCGTGGGCTTTATTTTTAGGTACTCGGAGATCGAGCTAGTAGCGGTCGTGAAGGGATGAGCTTCCCGATGTGATACTGGCGGTGGCATGTTTTGGAGTATCGAGTATTTCTTTTCTCGTTATTCATTTCCACTGCAAATGTGTATTTTGAACTGTGTTTTTATCCGCTGCGTGTGTATATTTTCAAAATGGCCTTTTTGGGCATTTTACGAACTTGGGTTATTTTCGTCAAACTCTTTTTCCTAAATTATTTTATCGGTACGTTTAAGTGGTAGCTTAACATACATTTTGAACTATCGAGAATTGGCACTTCGCCTTGTATTTTCAAATGGTATTTTATGACGGTATTTGAGAACTATGCTTTTGAAAATATTTGAGTATTTAAAATATTACCGTCATCAGCCTTTTGGCGTTTTTGAATTGGTTTTGTAAACGATTTTTAGCCTGGTGGGTTCCGGCGCGGGACCCACGGCGCTGTAATATCCCGGATGTGTTACAGAAGATGGTATCGGAGCTTGGGTTTTGTGAAACCCGGGCGTGTGTGTTATGTGGCTCTACCGGGACGGTAGTAGCGTGACTTTTGAAAATGATTTTTTTTTCTGACTTTTGAGTCAAACCGATTTTGGAGTTTCCAAAATTTTTGAGTTATTTTCCAATTGTTATTTGTGATATTGGCGTGTGTTGGTATTGTTTTGAGACTTCGTGTTGGAGTCGTGTGCTAGTATCACGGGAGATCATCGGGTTCACGCACCTGTAAGTATATTGGTTTGGTTATTCGCTTGTGGCGACACTTGATTGTTTTGTGATGAGTTGGAAAGTTTTGGATTTATCTGTTGTTGGTGGCAGGTTGCAAGTTTCTAGGACGAAACTTATTTTAAGGGGGGTAGTATGTAATACCCGAATTTTCAGTATGAATTTTTCGCGTTATTTTATCTAAGATATACTGGATGGCTTGGTGTCTATACAGTATGGATAAAATAAATTGAGAACTGAGACAGCTGTATTTGTACTCGTATAACTGTCGTAGTGGTTCGACAATTTTTTTTGAGGATACCGTGTATCAGGTTATCGTACTTTTGATATTGGATATATCGTATGATGATGTTATTGGATTCAGTACATGTATTCAGTATGCAGTATGTTCGTATTTTGGTATGTCGAGACGGACGAGGAGAATTGGAAAATGGCTAAGTATAGCCTGATTAGCGCGCGCTAATGTTCAAGTATAGCGCACGCTATCGTTCATGGTTAGCGCACGCTAGAAGCAGAATGTAGCGCACGCTAAATGCAGTCAGATCGGAAGGAATCTGCGTGTGGACCCGGCTGCTTTCGGCACACGTTCTGATAAGTCAACGGTTGTTGTCCTAAAGTATTAACGCACGCTAAAGCATGAGGCTTAACGCACGCTAATTGTAGATCGGTCAAATGGAATCTGATCCTTGTCAGATCGGCATGTGGGGGCACATGCGGTACGTAGACTGTAGCAAGTCAACTGATATTAGCGCACGCTAAATGCAAGGACTGGCGTACGCTAAACAGTGTGAGTTACGTACGCTAATGCATGGGCATTACGTACGTAAGCTCATGTTCGAGGCAAGACAGTGGCCTCTGGGCAGCGATAGTGCACGCTAACAAAGTCAGTTAGCGCACGCTAGGGCAATAACGCACGCTATTTTATGAGAGTAGCGCGCGCTAGTAATGTTTATTATATAAGGGGACAGACGGGTTTTGAGATGCATTTAGTCCATTCTTTCTCCTTCAGTCGATAGGGAGAGTTTTGGGAGGATCTTGAGGTTCCCAAACACGGTGAGGTGGTGATTTTTAACCAGATTAAGATAGAGAGCATGGATTCAAGCCTTGTTCTTCAAGTTACTCATGATTCTTGGAATGGAGTTCAAGTGTTCTTCTCCTTGGTTCATCTAATCCAGGTAATATTCGTATCCCTTGTTAGTTGTTCGTTTTTAAGGATGATTACATGTGAGGAACATGTTGGATAATCATGTGACGATATTATATGAGATTTTATGGGATTATGATAAGAGTTTTCGGATGTTATTTAAAATTCTTCATGTTAATGGTGATTCGTTTAACTTGATGAGGTTGAATCATGGATTTCTGAATCATGATATGAGGTTGTATTCAAGATTATGTATGAGATGATCCTTGTTATCGGGTTGGTTTGATTATGTAATTTGCATGATGAAGAAAATGATAAACATTATAATATATACCTCAGATTATATTGTTTTGAACGTGATGTCGGATATTTCATGTTCTTGAAGAGCTCTGAAATTATAGGATATGATGATTATGTATAGAAGGTGTTGGTGTTTTGGATATGAATATGGGATATTCGTATCTAGAGCCAAGTTATGTGTTTTGATATAATATTCGTATAAGAATACGAATATGATTTCGAGTATGATGATGAGTTTGGATCTGGAAAGTTATTGTTAATCTTGGAGCATAATTTCCTTTTCATTCGGATTCGTAGTCGCAAGGTGTTAGTCGATGCTTGGAATGCATGCCACTGTACAACATTAGCGCACGCTAAGCTTACTGGCTAGCGCACGCTAACGGGAACAACTTAGCGCATGCTACGTTATGCGTTTAACGCGCGCTAAGTAGGCAGACCGTGTAGTATTTTCGTGTTGTGATTATGAATTCGTGATGGTTTGAACTGGATTGTTTAAGACTGTGTTTAATCGAGATATTGTGGAACTGTTGGGTTATTGATCGGTTATTGATTGATAATTATGATTTATCGGATTTCGGCTTGTATTGTTGATATGAGTTCGTAATTGTTTGAGTTGTATTGTTCGGTTTTGTAAATGATCGAGGTATTATTGAACCGTTGAGTTTGATTGGTTGGTTATGCCGGTTATTGATTATTATCGGATGTGTTGTCATTTGATTATTGCATTAGGTCGCGATAATTGAGCGTTGATTATGGCCGTTATGTTGCGGTCAAGGTTGGAGAGTTCGTAGGTTGCTTTTGGTCGGGGCTGAGGAGCTCGGAGACGAAGGCAATGGATTCTGGTAACAGCTTCGTGGTATCGGTATCGAGGCAAGTTTATACTTGTTCAGTTTATAATATTTGATGAATGGTATCGTTTTCATTTCATTTATAATTCGTATAGCGATGTTGTTAGAAAGGTAAGTTGTCGGTTAACGAGTTGTATATCGTGCTCTGGCTTGTATTAAATCATAAGGTATATGATTTAATTGTGTTCAAGGAAGACGTGAGTTATCTTTGGTCAAGGGTATAGTATATCGGATATCGAGGATAGTTAATGTGATGACATAAGTATTGGGATAAATGTTTATTGGTATTGAATGGATGGTACCTTATTTGAGATTATTTGAATAACTGTTTATTCGTTCAGGGATGTTGCTCGTGGAAAGAATATTGTCTTCGGCTTTGAGGTAATTCTAGTATTATTCAGTTATGAGGATAATTTTTCTGAGGAATTATTGTATATATGTTGTACGTTGATGTTTCGTATGCTGGGATTCGTATTGATTACTTCGCTGAGGGGTGATGATCCCAGGGCTGATTGTATTGAGATCATTGATCGTGTTGATTATTTGTCGGGGATGATGATCCCAGGATTATTGTCTTGAATATTGATTAGTCGTGTCGACTTTTCACTGTCAGTCTGTTGTTTCATTTCGGTGAGTCTTTTGATCCTTATTGGATATGTGATTCTTTGAGTTTCGTTGTCATGTTGCATCGTGACATATCTGGAATCATATCTGCGTTCCGATTGGTTATTGTGTAGGATTTTTAGCCAGGCGCATGATGGTTATGCGTGGATATTATTTCCGCATTGAACCGTGCACACGAGACGTAGTTCGTGAGGCTAATTAGGTACAAGACCGCACGTGTATTTGATCGATACCCCGGGGTGGCTTGTGCACGGACACATTTCCGGATCGGGCGTACTGTGATATCCATCTTTGAACCATACCGTTTGGTCATTCATACTTCCATGTATGATTGGATATGTTCGACGGTTTGCGACTGGTTGTTTATACGCCCGAGGGGTATGTTCGACAGCCAGAGTTATTTCTTTGAGATCCATTATTATTGATCATTTCGAGTCTACCTTGTTGAGGGTATTCTCACTTATTGTTGGTCCTTTGTTGATCATTTGGAGTCTACCTTGTTGAGGGTATTCTCGGTTATTGTTGGTCCTTGTTGATCATTTGGAGTCTACCTTGTTGAGGGTATTCTCGGTTATTGTTGGTCCTTTGTTGATCATTTGGAGTTTACCTCGTTGAGGGAATTCTCGGTTATTGTTGGTCCTTTGTTGATCATTTGGAGTTTACCTCGTTGAGGGAATTCTCAGTTATTGTTGATCTTTGTTGATCGTGTTTGGAGTTTACCATGTTGAGGGTATTCTCGGTTATTGTTGATCCTTGTCGATCGTATTGGAATTCATCATGTTGATGATAATTTCGGTTGTACTTTGACCTTGGGTTGGTGATATTGGAACTCATCATATCGATGATATTCTCAGTGATATATTGGTTGATCATTGTTATTAATTGTATGAGCATTCGGACTGTACGTCGATGTTCGGGATTTTGTTATCATTATCATGTGGTAGTTGATCTGCAGATATGTTGTGTATTATTGGTTTATCTAGGTTGAGATTTGATTGTGTAATCCCGCGGACAGGATTTGGCACAGATTGGATTATTTTCGCACTTATGAGTTATGAGGACGATTTGAGGACACTTGGTATTGTTTGAATACAGTACAGTATAATTGTTGTTGAGTTCTTTTCGTCATTTGAGAATGCGAAATGTGAATTATGGTAAGGATCGATTTGTTATGGATTGCCATGGATTGGTAAGGTTATGACGGTAAGTTTACATTGGTAGTATTCTTACAGTATTATTACATTGGTATGTAATTATTTATGATGATGTGATCGTTATCATTATCGAGTATTGTGGCTGACCCCGTCGTGGGCTTTATTTTTAGGTACTCGGAGATCGAGCTAGTAGCGGTCGTGAAGTGATGAGCTTCCCGATGTGATACTGGCGGTGGCATGTTTTGGAGTATCGAGTATTTCTTTTCTGGTTATTCATTTCCGCTGCAAATGTGTATTTTGAACTGTGTTTTTATCCGCTGCGTGTGTATATTTTCAAAATGGACTTTTGGGCATTTTACGAACTTGGGTTATTTTCGTCAAACTCTTTTTCCCAAATTATTTTATCGGTACGTTTAAGTGGTAGCTTAACGTACATTTTAAACTATCGAGAATTGGCACTTCGCCTTGTATTTTCAAATGGTATTTTATGACGGTATTTGAGTGTAACACCCTAAGATATTCAGAGTATATTACAGCGCCGTGGACCCCTACATGGGACCCACCAGGCTACAAACAAGAAAAACTCTACTCGACTAACCATCTCGGTTAGCGAGAACACACATTTAAATGATATGACATAAAAAGATACGCCCGGAGCAACCGGCGAAATAAGCATAAACCAACAATGTAACAATTTTAAAGTAATACAATACGGAGTTTGAAAAGAAAAGCCTAAGTACTCGCGAGTACAATCTATAAGTTTATAATTGTGAAAACAACCAAATCGAAATGGACAAAAGAAGAAAAAGGACCCAAATGCACATGTCAACGACCCTGGCCAACGTCCTCGTACTGTCCCGGTGCCCGCTCGTCCGGATGATCATAACCTGAAATCCATAACAAGAATTTCCCCAAAAGGGTCCCCAAAGGGGTTAGCAATTACGCTAGTACAAGTAATCAAGGCAAACCAAACGCTTACACATTTCATAGTAAATGTACCAATATCGTTCAAAAACCAAAACTAGACATGTCTTTTCCGGAAACAAACAGTCACAATTAATTTGCCTAGGACCGGGACGAAGCCACGAATCCCACTCGAGGCCTCTAAGGACCCTCCCGAGCTGGCTAGCGAATCAAACTCATGAATCCAGGACGAAGCCATAGATTCCCTCGAGGCCCCGTCGGACCCTCCCGAGGTGAGTAAAGCACACACAATATACATTACCATTTCACGTTAAGCATAAAGGTTTCCAAGAATTACTTGCCTTGAATAAGAAACGGCGCAACGAACGGAAGGAAAACACCGACGACCGTTAGGAGCCGATAATCACGAACCTAACGATACGAAGAACACAATCACCACCAATTCTAACTAAATACGGAATTGGAAAACACCCGAAAACCCGCCTACGATTTATGCGTATTCGTATCAAATAACGACGAGGGCGGATCGCAACCAAACCCTCTTGATTATGTAAATATTACGAAATACATCATGAGTTCGTAGGAGAACAAGAACAATGACGAGATTAATCATAATCAACAAGGATTAATCAACAACACGAAGCAAAACGAACATTACACCCGAAAACCCTCAAATCCTCCAAGGTAGGTTATAAGAGATTTTACCTTGATTCGAAGATGAACGATGGATGATTAGTGATAGGTGGATGGTATGATACTTGAATATGCCCTTACAATGGAGTTTGGATCGAAATCGGACGAACCCTAGCCTCAGTCGTCGCTCCCATCGCGAAAAGGAAAGAGAGAAGTGAGAAATGAGGAAAAACTGGGCCGCTGCCAGTTTATATACTGGCAGGTGTTACGGCCGTAACACACCCCACATACGGCCGTAACACAGGAACATTACGGCCGTAACCCGACTCTCTTACGGCCGTAACTGGCCTCTGGAAAGAACTGGGAAAAATTGACGAACGACACACACGGTCGTATCAAGAATACCATTACGGCCGTATCGTTACTTACGGCCGTAACTCGGGCATGATACGCCCGTATCTCGGAACTGGACTAGAGGGGTAAGAAACGAAGCCTTGTTACGGCCGTATGAAGGAAGCTTACGGTCGTAACTCTCGATTATTACGGCCGTAACATATACGGCTTACGGCCGTAACATGGCCTATGACAGCAGGCCAGTCTGAAACACTGCTCGACGAGGAGACGATCGAAAAGAGGAAATAACAAGGTGTATCCATGACCACCGGATACACTCCCCACGGATTTAAGTGAGAAATCAAAACGTTACGATGAAACGTGATTCCGAATGTCCGAAGGTTCAGGAACGACAAAGATAACAAGAATACCCTAAACTTAGGAAAATTACGAAATGGCCCAAATGTTCACAAAACCGCGATATGAGGTCGGATTAACAAACCGAAACTCACGATACGAACAACTCAACTATACAAACTCGTGAAACCAAAGGAATTATAAAAGCGAACGAGTTCTACGAGAATCGAACGTCCGTGCCATAATACATAACATAAAACGGAATAATATTAAAACATCACCAAGATCATCCCCGATGGAGAAACTCCAAGAATAACATAGATTCAAAATGTCGACATGGTTACAAGCGAGCTATAACAAAAATGAAAATACACTAAAACAGGAATATCAGAAAAGAAGAAAAAAATGCGGATATTACATTCTACCCCTCTAGAAATAAGTTTCGTCCCGAAACTTAAGAAACAAACAACTCGGGATATCTAGCACGCATGCTATCCTCGGTTTCCCAGGTCGCCTCCTCGACACCATGCCTCGACCACTGCACCTTGACCAAGGGAATGGTTTTATGCCTTAGTCGTTTATCACGGTGCTCCAAAATCTTCAAGGGACGCTCCTCGAAGGTAAAGTCCTCGGCAATATCGATCTCACTATAGTCGATAATATGACTAGGGTCCGGGACATATTTCCTTAGCTGGGAAACATGGAAAACACCATGCACGCGACTCAAGGCCGGAGGTAACGCCAAACGGTATGCTAACTCACCGACTCTCTCGAGAATCTCGAAGGGTCCAATAAATCTCGGACTCAGCTTCCCCTTCTTCCCGAAACGGAAAACTCCTCTTGTCGGCGACACCTTCAGCAAAACGTGGTCTCCCACCTCGAATTCTAAAGGTCGACAACGGACATCGGCATATGACTTCTGTCGACTCTGGGCAGTCAACATCCATTCCCGAATTAAGTCTATCTTCCGCCTCGTCTCTAAAACGACATCCGGCTCGGTCCCGACCAAATCGGACGCCTCATTCCAACAAATCGGCGATCGACATCGCCGCCCATAAAGCGCCTCGTACGGTGCCATCCGAATCGACGCGTGCCAACTGTTGTTGTACGTGAATTCGATCAATGGCAAATGCTCCTCCCAGTCGTTGCTCCAATCGAGAGCACAAGCACGCAACATATCCTCAAATGTCTGGATGGTGCGCTCCGACTGCCCATCAGACTGGGGATGAAAAGAGGTACTCAGACGCAAACGGGTACCCAACGCCTTATGCACCGCCTGCCAAAAGTGTGATACAGAACGGCCATCACGATCTGAAACAATAGACTTCGGAATACCGTGAAGCCTCACAATATGCGCGATAAATATACGAGCCAACTTCTCCGGGCCCCAAGTGTCCTTGATGCCCATAAAATGTGCCGACTTGGTCAGACGATCAACAATCACCCAAATCATATTCATGCCCGATCTCGATCTCGGCAAACTCGTAATGAAATCCATCGATATATCTTCCCATTTCCATTCCTAACGAAGTGATCGCAGATAACCTGGTCGGCCGATGCTCGATTTTGACCTGCTGACAAGTCAAACATTTCGCTACAAACCGCGCGACCTCCTCCTTCATATCATTCCACCAGAAATTCCTCCTCAGGTCCTTGTACATCTTACTCGAACCAGGATGAACGGAGTAAGGTGTAG
This sequence comes from Orobanche coerulescens, assembly GCA_033398695.1. Lineage (NCBI taxonomy): Eukaryota > Viridiplantae > Streptophyta > Magnoliopsida > Lamiales > Orobanchaceae > Orobanche > Orobanche coerulescens. Next base: position 124,632,680 of record CM065812.1, on the reverse strand, counting down.
CATGGGCCTCGCGCAGAATACTCTGTCTCAACTCTAAGTCGTTCGGTACACAAAGACGACTCTGGAATCTCAGAACACCATCCTCATGAATCACAAAGCCAGGAGACTTTCCCTTAAGAATGTTCTCTCGGATTTGAGTAATCATCGGATCCTCCAACTGCTTCAGCTTAATTTCATCGATCAAAGACGACGAAATCTCTAAAGCACAAAGTCGCCCGACAGCTCCAGGCAACAAAACCTCAATATCTAGCTCGATCAAAGCCTGCCGAAGCTCAGACTGAGATGTAAGGATCTCAAGCGTTCGCAACGCAACTGGTTTCCGACTCAAGGCATCGGCCACGACGATCGCCTTTCCCGGATGATAAAGGATTTCGAGTTCATAATCCTTGATCAGCTCTAACCACCTCCTATGCCTCATATTCAACTCCCTCTGAGTAAATATGTATTTCAGACTTTTATGATCGGTAAAAATCTGACATGCAGAGCCGAAAAGGTAGTGACGCCAAATCTTGAGTGCAAAAACAACTGCCGCTAACTCCAAATCATGAGTAGGGTAGTTAAGCTCATACGGCCTCAACTGTCTCGACGCATAGGCAATGTTCTTGCCGTGCTGCATCAATACGCACCCAAGACCCTGACCCGAAGCATCACTATAAACAGCAAAACCCTCGTTGCCGCACGGCAACGCCAAAACCGGGGCTGAAGTCAAACGCCTCTTCAGCTCCTCAAAACTCGACTGCCTCTCGTCATTCCAGACGAACTTCTCGGACTTATGGAGCAACTGTGTAAGTGGCCGAGCCAGTTTCGAGAAACCCTCGACGAACCTACGGTAGTAGCCAGCCAAACCCAAGAAACTACGAATCTCCTTCACATTCTTGGGCGGTGCCCAATCCAATACTGCCTCTATCTTCTGTGGATCCACACGAACCCCCTCGGCTGAAATCACGTGACCTAGAAACATCACTTCCTTCAGCCAGAACTCACATTTCGAGAACTTCGCATAGAGTTGCTCGGTCCTCAAGATGTCTAATACTACTCGCAAATGATGGACATGCTCTTCCTCGTTCCTCGAATAAATAAGAATATCGTCAATGAAAACGACGACACACTTATCCAAATACTCGATAAAGACTTTGTTCATCAACTGCATGAACACCGCCGGCGCATTAGTTAATCCGAAAGGCATGACTACAAACTCATAATGTCCGTATCTCGTCCGAAAAGCTGTTTTCGGCACATCGGACTCCCTCACCCAGAGCTGATAGTATCCCGATTTCAAATCAATCTTCGAGAATACCGTAGCTCCCTGCAACTGGTCGAACAAGTCATCAATTCTCGGCAAAGGATACTTGTTCTTGATGGTCACCTTATTTAGCTCGCGATAGTCGATACACAAACGTAGTGAACCATCCTTCTTCCGCACAAACAGGACCGGTGCGCCCCAGGGCGAGGCGCTCGGTCGAACATACCCCGACTCAAGAAGCTCACTCAGCTGCTTCTTCAACTCTGACATCTCTGAAGGTGCCATGCGATACGGCGCCTTCGAAATAGGAGCCGCGCCTGGCTCTAACTCTATAGCAAACTCGACCTCACGATCCGGTGGCAATCCCGGTAACTCGTCAGGAAATACATCAGGAAACCCACTAACGACTGGAATCGACGAAAGCTCGACCCCACCATTATCAGCCTTCAAGGCGTAACACCAATAACCAGTACACCCCTTTCGCAGGAGTTTCATCGCCTTCAAGGCGTTAATAACGAACTTCTGGTTTCTCTTTCGCCCCGCAAAAGAATGATCGGTGCCGTCTTCGGCTAGCATGGTAATCATCCTCGTGCGGTAGTTCATGATCGCACCATGTCGCTCGAGCCAATCATCCCCGAGAATCAAATCCTCACCCTCGATACCCACAACAATAAGATTAGAGAGCCAAGCCCTCTCACAAATAGACACAGAACAGTCCCGGACTTCTCGATCACCGACAATTCTATCACCGCTAGGAAGTTTAACGATGAAAGGCTCGCAAGGTGACAAGCAGTCGAGACTCAAACGGCGTACACACTCTAGAGAAATGAATGAATGCGTAGCACCCGAATCAAAAAGCACACTGACAGGATGAGAATGGATATGAGCGGTACCTGTCGCCACAGTAGCTGCTGGATCATCGGCCCTCCTCATCTCATAGATACGCGGCTGGGCAGAGCCGACACTGGAAGCCCCTCCTCTAGCGGGCTGACCCCGACCCCTACCGCGGCCGGCACTCGGTGGAAGCGGTGGAGCAAATGAGCCCTGGTTCACACTCGGCTCCATAGGTGCTGGGTGAGAAGAACGGGCGCCGCGAAACTGTCTGAGTTTCTCGCAAAAAGAAGCTTTGTGGCCCGACTGTCCACAAGTATGACAAGTTAAAGGTGGACGAAGACAATCCCGGTTCACGTGGCCTGGCTTGCCACAGTTAAAGCATCTGGGGTCCCGGGCGATGGTTCCGGCGGCACTCCGAAAGCTCCCAGAGAAACGAGCCGAACCGCCCGTAGAAATATTTGCAGCCTGAGATTTCTGCTGGCCTCCACTCTTGGGACCAGAAAAATTCCCGACCGACTTCTGCTTCTTGCTCTCACGAGCCAAATCGCTAGCCGTCACCGACATATCATAAGCAAGAGCTCGACTCTGATAATCCTTCAAGGTAGTACAGACGAGCCCAGACATATAGTCCCGAATGGACAGTTTCATCCTCCTGGAAAAATGGAAAATCTTGTCGCTCTCTTCGACAACTTGGGTCTTCACATAACCCAACTCCTTGTTAAAGTCAGCAATGGCCTGAGATACGGGGATATCCCGTGGTTGAGCATCATAGAAAGCATGCACTCGAGCCTGTCTGACCGGCCAAGGACAATATTCGGTCTCCATCAATTCTTGAAATTCGGCCCATGAAGCCACATGATCATTGGGACCAACGGCCTCCCACCAATCCGTAGCATCTCCCGTGAGAAAATATTGAGCAATAGGGACCTTACGGTCCTCGGGGCAGTTGGTAGCAGTGAAGACTTTGGATATCTCCTTGATCCACCCCTCCCAGCCGATCGGGTCCGAAGCTCCCGAAAACTGAGGAGGATGCATCTTGATGACATGCTGAAGCCAGCGATCCGCTCCGCCCCGATTAGCATGGGCCTGATAGGGGTTCTGGACCACCTGAGCTATAGCCGACATCTGGTTAACCATTTGCTGCATAACAGCCGCAATACCAAGATCCGCGCGCTCCTGAGAAGAAGCATGACTGTGACGGTCACCGGTACTGCCGGCTCCCGAAGAATGCGACGTGGCCGCCCCACCGGCTGCCCCACGTCCTCGGACGCGTCCACGACCACGACCACGACCACGGTTCCCTCCGGCATCCATACTGGTGTTAAGAGATAACAGAAGTATATTGATGATGAGTAAGGGAGGAAAAAGCAACTACAATTCGAAAAGCGGAAATACAATGTAAGAAAGCAAAGGACCGAGTAAGAAAACTTACGAGCACTGGAAGTACCGAGATGCTGGCAGCGGTGTGACAATGTGCAAAACAAAACATGACTAGACCCAAATAACCAACAAGCCTAGGTATCCATAAACCTAGGGCTCCGATACCATTTTCTGTAACACCCCAAGATATTCAGAGTATATTACAGCGCCGTGGACCCCTACATGGGACCCACCAGGCTACAAACAAGAAAAACTCTACTCGACTAACCATCTCGGTTAGCGAGAACACACATTTAAATGATATGATATAAAAAGATACGCCCGGAGCAACCGGCGAAATAAGCATAAACCAACAATGTAACAATTTTAAAGTAATACAATACGGAGTTTGAAAAGAAAAGCCTAAGTACTCGCGAGTACAATCTATAAGTTTATAATTGTGAAAACAACCAAATCGAAATGGACAAAAGAAGAAAAAGGACCCAAATGCACATGTCAACGACCCTGGCCAACGTCCTCGTACTGTCCCGGTGCCCGCTCGTCCGGATGATCATAACCTGAAATCCATAACAAGAATTTCCCCAAAACGGGTCCCCAAAGGGGTTAGCAATTACGCTAGTACAAGTAATCAAGGCAAACCAAACGCTTACACATTTCATAGTAAATGTACCAATATCGTTCAAAAACCAAAACTAGACATGTCTTTTCCGGAAACAAACAGTCACAATTAATTTGCCTAGGACCGGGACGAAGCCACGAATCCCACTCGAGGCCTCTAAGGACCCTCCCGAGCTGGCCACATTCACAAAACAAATCAAGCACCACACGTCACCTAGGACTGGGACGAAGCCACGAATCCCACTCGAGGCCTCTAAGGACCCTCCCGAGTCAAGCGAATCAAACTCATGAATCCAGGACGAAGCCATAGATTCCCTCGAGGCCCCGTCGGACCCTCCCGAGGTGAGTAAAGCACACACAATATACATTACCATTTCACGTTAAGCATAAAGGTTTCCAAGAATTACTTGCCTTGAATAAGAAACGGCGCAACGAACGGAAGGAAAACACCGACGACCGTTAGGAGCCGATAATCACGAACCTAACGATACGAAGAACACAATCACCACCAATTCTAACTAAATACCGAATTGGAAAACACCCGAAAACCCGCCTACGATTTATGTGTATTCGTATCAAACAACGACGAGGGCGGATCGCAACCAAACCCTCTCGATTATGTAAATATCACGAAATACATCATGAGTTCGTAGGAGAACAAGAACAATGACGAGATTAATCATAATCAACAAGGATTAATCAACAACACGAAGCAAAACGAACATTACACCCGAAAACCCTCAAATCCTCCAAGGTAGGTTATAAGAGATTTTACCTTGATTCGAAGATGAACGATGGATGATTAGTGATAGGTGGATGGTATGATACTTGAATATGCCCTTACAATGGAGTTTGGATCGAAATCGTACGAACCCTAGCCTCGCCTGCCGCTCCGTCACGAAAAGGAAAGAGAGAAGTGAGAAATGAGGAAAATCGGGCCGCCGGTTATATATCGGCAGTGTTACGGCCGTAACACACCCCACATACGGCCGTAACACAGGAACATTACGGCCGTAACCCGACTCTCTTACGGCCGTAACTGGCCTCTGGAAAGAACTGGGAAAAATTGACGAACGACACATACGGCCGTATCAAGAATACCATTACGGCCGTATCGTTACTTACGGCCGTAACTCGGGCATGATACGCCCGTATCTCGGAACTGGACTAGAGGGGTAAGAAACGAAGCCTTGTTACGGCCGTATGAAGGAAGCTTACGGCCGTAACTCTCGATTATTACGGCTGTAACATATACGGCTTACGGCCGTAACATGGCCTATGACAGCAGGCCAGTCTGAAACACTGCTCGACGAGGAGACGATCGAAAAGAGGAAATAACAAGGTGTATCCATGACCACCGGATACACTCCCCACGGATTTAAGTGAGAAATCAAAACGTTACGATGAAACGTGATTCCGAATGTCCGAAGGTTCAGGAACGACAAAGATAACAAGAATACAATAAACTTAGGAAAATTACAAAATGGCCCAAATATTCACAAAACCGCGATATGAGGTCGGATTAACAAACCGAAACTCACGATACGAACAACTCAACTATACGAACTCGTGAAACCAAATGAATTAGAAAAGCGAACGAGTTCTACGAGAATCGAACGTCCGTGCCATAATACATGACATAAAACGGAATAATATTAAAACATCACCAAGTTCATCCCCGATGGAGAAACTCCAAGAATAACATAGATTCAAAATGTCGACATGGTTACAAGCGAGCTATAACAAAAATGAAAATACACTAAAACAGGAATATCAGAAAAGAAGAAAAAAAATGTGGATATTACATTGAGAACTATGCTTTTGAAAATATTTGAGTATTTAAAATATTACCGTCATCAGCCTTTTGGCGTTTTTGAATTGGTTTTGTAAATGATTTTTAGCCTGGTGGGTTCCGGCGCGGGACCCACGGCGCTGTAATATCCCGGATGGTTTTTGGGGTGTTACATATAGTTATATTTTACATATTCAATTATATTCAAGCTTATATAGATATATTAAGTTATGTTATATTTATATAAATTTATAAATATATATAGTATATAAATATAACACATAGCAACAAATGTGTGGCGAAGTGGTAAGATTACATTTCCATAAGCAAGAAGTTGTGGGTTCGAAATTCACCAATTGCAAAATTTAATGATGTTTATTGTGGTTTGACGATTGTGGCTGGACTGGTTGGGGTTGGGTTGAGTTAACTGGACTAGTCGTGGTCCGATAATAATTTAAGTCGCGATATTTAATATCTATTCTAGTAAAATCAGTGTTACATGTTGCAATGTTAAAATTAACATCGATTGTTATAACAATATATGTTGAAGTCGGAATATAACATCAATTATTAAAAATCGATGTTAATTGTAACATCGTGACATTTAACATCGATTCTAAAATCAATGTTACACGTCAAAAAATTCGATGTTAAATGTCATTTTTTTTTGCAGCAGTAAGCACAATATTTAATAAGATATCCTTATAGAAGATTAATTAAACTGACATTTCTAACATTAACAAATCTACTACACAATTAATCAAAGTTCCACGACAGCTATCAATAGTGCAATATAAACAAACACATGCAAGGCCAAACAAACAAAGACAACAGGGAAAGAGTAGGTGGTCCAGTGGTTGGACGCCTACTTCCAAGACACTTTTTTGGGAGAGGTCTTGAGTTTTAATCCCATCAAGGAGGTGAAAGAGGAAGTTTTTCTCTTTATGATCCTCTAGCTCCCCGGGGCTAGCTCGAGCGATCGCTAATCAATGTTTAATCTCGCGTCAAGCGGCAGTGTGGGAGTATTTCCTTGCTGGGAACCCGGAGGTGCTGACCAATCAGTGACTGTTCTCCCGAGAATTGTGCTGGGAACCTGAGGCGCTATTAATCAGTTAAGGGCTTCTCCTTGTGCGCGGAAGTGTACAGAAAAAGTCATTGGGAACCCTGAAATTGCTCGAGCGACTCGCGATTTACTACCCTCAATGGGTTAGGAGTGGGTTTATTGAGGGACTAGGATTAGTCCGGCTAAGCTGAGATCACCTAGTTATCAAAAAAAAAAAAAGACAACAAATGGACACCATAACTTAGGGAATTTTTTTTAAGGATCGTAACTTTAGGGGTGGCAAAAGTATGACTGTAACTTTTCGGGCGAACAAAAATAAGACTGTAACTTTTCGGGCTGGCAAAAATAGGACCGTAACTTTTAAAAGTAGCAAAAATAGAATTGTAACTTTTTAAAATAGCAATTTAAGGCCAAATCAAGCCCAGATTGTCCTCTTGCGGGCTCAAATTGTACATGTGGGAATTCTTATTAATATAAATATACTTTTAAGTTCTACGTCATTTTTTGCTAATTTTATTTTTTAAAAGTTAAATTCTTACTATAATTTTTTATGTTTTATGTTCTAAAAATAAAAAAAATCAGAAAAATAATACTTTCATGGAAATTTTTTTAATATATTTCAGAAAAAAACAAAAAAAATTAAATTAAAAGTGAATTTGTATAATATATCACATTTTAATTGGTAATTTATAAATATGTCTCGTTATAATAATATCATAATTATATGTCTTATTATCAGTTTTTAATTTAAATGGAGACCAATATAGCCTTGTTATATTAATTAAAAATATCTAATTTTAAATTTAATGGTTATAATTTTTAAATTTAACCATTAAAAATATTTTTTTTCCTTAGAACAGGTCCACGAGGGGCAAAATTTTAAATTTAACCATTGATTTTTTTTTAGAATATAAAACATAAAAAATTATAATTTTCGCGAGTGAATATCCCACATTCAAAAAAATTACTTTTGATTTTAAAAAATTATAATTAATACGGAGAAGTTTGTATAAAAATTGAAACGAAATTATGCAAGTTGGAAAATAACTTTTCTTCTATTAAATACATTTTAAAATATAATTAAATAATATAATATGTAATATAATATAATATAATATAATGATAATATATATTATTTTAAAACAATAAAATAAATATACTTAACGGAATGACTAAAACGAGTTTATTTAGCTTTTTATGTTGTAGTTTATATTTTAATTATTGTAAAAGATTACTTTTATGCACAGTAATTAAACAGGTGGAATGTCAAAAAAAGAACAAAATATGTGCAATTCTAAAAAAAACGACAAGATTAGTTGTCCAGAAACACATTTTTCATTATCATGTCCAAAAAATCTTTAAAAAAATGACATGGAATTTAACTTTAAAAAAATAAAATTGGTAAAAAATGACGTAGAATTTAAAAGTATGTTTATATTAATAAGAATTCCCACATGTGCAATTTGAGCCCGCAAGAGGGCAATATCAGCTTGATTTGGCCTTAAATTGCTATTTTAAAAAGTTACAGGCCTATTTTTGCTACTTTTAAAAGTTACGGTCCTACTTTTACCAGCCCAAAAGTTACAGTCCTACTTTTGCCAGCCCGAAAAGTTACAGTCTTACTTTCGCCACTCCCTAAAATTACGGTCCTAAAAAACAATTTCCCCCATCACTTATAAAGCACCTGTAAAACAAAATAAGATTATTATTGTTTAAAAAAAAAAGAGAGAGAGAGAGAGAGAAACTCGTGGAGAAAGTAGTTTCTTAATTCCAAAAATCTGTTTAGCCGTCAACCTGGTCAGGAACTTTATACTGAACAAACCTTAATTCCATAATTGTGACAGCAATGACAACAATGAGAGACAGAAGAAAAGGGGTTGGGTCCATGGTGCATCCCCTATGGATGCACTACACGTGGTGTGTATGGATGATACAGATTGATACTTCATCTAGTGCATCAATCTGCACCGTCCATGCACGCCACGTGTAGTGCATCCGGCAAGGAATGCACTACATGATGGTGTACCATGGATGGTACCAAGAAAAGGGCGGATGACGTGGTGGCATCGGTGGCCGGTGAGTGATGATGTAGGATTGGTGTTAGCGGCGACAATTTAGATTTGGTAAATGTATGATAGGATTAAGAATTTTGTTGGTAGTCCTAGGCATTTCAACCTGGTTCTGGGTAATGATTGCTACTGACGTAAGTTCAGCCCAAGCAGTGTGGGAGTTTTATCCCTCCAATGTGGGGGATAGCTCATTGTGGGCATCAGACACTGTTCCTCCCACCTAGTGGGCCGTTGAGTCACCATGATTTAATTCCTCCACCAATTCTTGTCGGGCCGGGGGGTGAGGGCCCTGGGGGCGAAAGAATTTTGTTGGTTTCTCTCGGTAATGTAGTCCATGTGGAGGAAGAATAAAATAAAAACGGAAAAGAGGGGTAGAAAAATCAGAAAAAAGTTGAAAATTAAATTTGTATTAATTGATAAAAAATAGAAAATATATATAAAAAATAAGATGTATTTATTTCCTTTAATTAACATCTAATTATTGGGCATTTTCCTTAATTTATATTCCTAAAATAGCTCTTTCTCCATCTGTAGCAAGATCGCATTTTTGGTTTCAAAAGAAACAAAGTGTAAGGTTCTCTTTAATGGTTTAATTAATATACTAGGGCGATTAATAAAAGTTAAAAACAATCAATTTAAATATTCAAATGTTCATAAATAAACCAATATTTATTCGTGATAATTCTAAGTGTAACTAGTAGAAGTGAATAACAATATTAGTCTGTAATGATGATGAAAATCTAGGGCTGAGAATCGGGACATCCCGAGGTTTCGGTCCCGAGTCCCGATTGTTTCGGTCCCGAGTCCCGATTGTCTCGGTCCCGAAAATTACCAATTTGGTGATTCCGGTCCCGATTCCGTTCGGGACTTCAGGAGTCTCGATTCACGAAATGAGATAAATGTAAGTCCCGATCCCAGTCCCAATCCGGAAGATAATTTTTCGAAATGTCCTGAATGTCCCGACTGAGACAAAATACCCAAAATCAAAAAAGGAAAAAAAAATAATTGAAATTAGAAATTTCAATCGGGACTTCGGAAAGTTCCAATCGGGACTCGGGACTCCCGAGTCCCGAAATTACCAATATCTCAGGTTCCGGTCCCGGTCCCAGTCCCGTAAAATTCGGGATTCGGTGTCGTTTCTTGCCGGGACTCAGGACGGGATCGGGACTCGAGATTTCCTGATCCTAAATTCTCAGCCCTAAAAATCTAGATAATCAAATTATTAATATAGTAATTTATAAGGAGGTTTTCAAAAAAAATATATACTATTGAACCTTCACATCTATATTTTTTATTAGAATTCATTGAGCTTTTATCACTTTCTACTATTATTTGTCATCATACATTACGCACAAGCAATTTGTGCCGCATTTTACAGGTGGAAGTACTATAAGAATTAAATTTTGTATGTGTATAAGATAATTTATTTTGGAGAAAAGTACAATGGAAGTACTATAAGAACTAAATTTCGTACGTGTATAAGATTATCTATTTTGAAGAGAAGTAGACTTTGTGTACCTGTATTTTGGTACATGCAATTGTAATATTATATTTTAAAATTCTGCACTTGCAATAAAGTGTCAAATTTCTCGTAGTTTGTGTATTTCCATCAATTTGAGTAACAAAAATAATTCATAGGCCTACAAAATCAACCTACAAATAGACCTACACCATACAAAATATGACAAGTATCATTTACTTATTATTGATTGGTTAACAAGTGACACTTGTCACATTCTTGTGGTGTAAGCCTATTTGTATGTTGGTTTTGTATGTCTATTTATCATTGCTCTTTCAGTAAACATCATGAGGGTAATGTCGTCCATTCAACATTCCAACGGCTATTAAGTGTGGAGAAAAGTACACTTTGTATACCTGCACTTTGAGGGACATGCACATGCAATATTATATTTCGAAATTCTGCAGTTGCAATATCGAAGTATCAAACTTTTTGTAGTTTATGTACTGGTGGAACTTATGATTGTATTTTGTAATGGTATTTTTGGCAAACTTGGGTTTATGCAGTATTTATTGACTACTCTGAAATTCTATTATTTATCTAATTTGTACTGGTATTTCTATTTATTCAGTAGATACACACTATGTTTTACAACCCAAAATCAAAGGCAATGCAACATCACCTATATAAAACAGGATAAACTCTCATTAGTACAGATAAATTCATTACAAAATCAAAATTTTCATTAGATGTTACATTACTTTATTCTTCATCCTCATCGTCGTCATCATCTTCATTCCAATTTCTGCATTTATCTGCAAATTCTGAAATTTCATTGCAAACTTCAGTTTCTTCATTTCATCCTTGTGCTTTTGCTTCAATCAATTCTTTTCGCACTCGTGAGATATTTGCATCTTGCTCATATGCTTCACCAAATCTTGTATGACAATAGTTGTACGGCCTTCAAGTGATGGTTCGATCCAACACGAGTACCACAACCATCCCACCCATTTGAACATTCCACGTACCGCCTACCTGCATTATTCTCGTACCAAAAGGTTCGCTCCACAACACACTTATTGCTAAACTACATATAGTTTGATACTTCAATATTGCAAGTGCCAAATTTCGAAATATAGTATTGCAATTGTATGTACCCCAAAGTACAGATACACAGTGTACTTTTCTATACACTTAATAGCCATTGGAATATTGAATGGACAACATTATCCTCACACTCTTGCTGAAATTGATGGAAATACACAAACTACAAAAAATTTGATACTTCAATATTATAATTGCAGAATTTTAAAATATAATATTGCCATATATCCCAAAAATACCGAATTGTTGAAGGGAAAATAACTTGAGACAGAAAGTAGGGCAACAGTGTTGTATTATTCCATCAATGATATCCCTTTAAATAGGGTGAAGTACATACAAACAGGCCTTAGCCAAACCCTAACTAGGAAAGCTCATAAACTAACAGACTTAAGCACACAATGGGTATTATTCCTTTAACACTCCCCCTTGTGCCTAGTCTACAAGCGCATGTCATGTTGCCTCGTTAAAACCTCGTCAAGCAAAAACCCAGTGGGAAAAATGTCTTGATCGTAGGGAAAAGAGTACAACGTCTAGACACATCGAGTTTAGACTTCGTCCTTTGAATCTATCCTCTCATATGATCGTTACATTTGATCATAGCGCTACTAAGGTGACCATTCCATCGATCCCCAAAATCATACATTTTGTTACCTCATTAAAAACCTTTCCAAGTGATAAAAACCCTGTGGGGAAAATGATCCTTGGAAGGAAAAGAGTGTAACGTACGGTGTGGATGTAAGACTCCCCCTCAAGTCTACATCTCCCCCTGATTTGTACATCAATCAAGTAGTTGTTGCCTCATTAAAAACTTCACCAAGTAACAAAACCCAATGGGAGAAAATGAACCTTGTCAAAGAAAAGAGTACAACACATGTGATTAAGTTTCTTTATAAATCACCATTTCCTTGTGATCTTTACATCAATCTCGGAAGTTGGAAAACTCTACAGCTCCCCCTAATGCTTACATTCATATATCGTTGCCTCATTAAAAACCTTGCCAAGTAACAAAACCCAGTGGAAAAAATAAACCTTGGTCTAAGGAAAAGAGTGCAACACATGTAAGTATGTTCCATTATATCTCACATATTTCCCGTTATGATCATTCCATCAATCAAGGGGATTTACAAGTTACATCATATTCATAAATATAAGTATGCTCATCAGTAGTAGTACTTAACCACTAGTTCCTCACAAGTGTAGAATGATAGTTCTTAATCATGTACACTCACGGACTGATTCATGCAAAGCAATAATCTTGTCATGATTCGATGAGGTAGCCAAAAGGGGTTTGCATAGTCGATTTCCAAGACATAAGCAATTCATACCAACACATACTTTGTGGTAGTTGCTTCGGTACCAGCATTTACTTTAGTATTTGCCTTTTCGTAAGCAACTTCCTTTGTCTGCTTGTAGGGAAAGAATAGTCCCAAATCAATGGTTTCTTTTAAGTATCAGAAGATATTCTTGATACCATTCCATTGATGTTGCGTCGATGCTGAACTAAATCTAGTCAGCGGATTAACTGAGGAGTGATAGCAGGTCGTGTACATTGAGCTAAGTACAATAATGCGCTATTGCACTCATGTAGGGAATTTCAGCTCCCAAAGCTCTTCGTCACTTTCCTTTAGACGAAATGGATCTTTCCTTTGCATCCAAATATTCGACCTATCATGGGTGCTAGTCGGGTTTTCCTTGTCCATGTTAAACTGCCTGAGAAACTTCTGGACATAGGCAGACCGGTGGAATAAATTCCACAAACTCGATATTCTATGTCAATGCTTCGATAGAGTTTTCCCAAGATTTTTGATCTCAAACTCAATTTTCAAGTATCCGGTGGTTTCTCTTATTTCATCAAGACCGATTATGTTCACGTCATTGGCATACATTACGATGATCATGAATCCGGAACTTATTTGTGAAGACGCAGGGACACAGTTCATCGTTCTTATATCCCTTACCAATCAAGTAGTCACTTAGACGGTTATACCACATCCTTAAGAATTGCTTCAAAACCGTAAAGTTGAGCGTTTCAATCAAATTGCATACGCACTCTGTGGTCTAGAGTCACTTGATTTGAGTAATGAAATGCCATAGGGCACTTCCGTATATATCTCCGTATCTAGATCCCCATAGAGATACGTAGTAACCACATCTATTGGCTGCATTTCCAGTCCCTCGGAAATTACTAAGCTAATCAAATAGCGGAACGTATACATGGGAGTACATTTCCTCGTAACCAATTCCAAGGCGTTCTGAGAAGCATTACTTCGTGAACCTTGTACATTAGGACTCTACTATTCTCACTATGATTTACGACAAAGGTTCGATTATGTCCTTCAGGCTTTACACTTGGTTAGGTTAGCACTACCTACACCAAATACCTATCTCTTTATCGGAGAATCTAGTTCTACCTGGAATGTTTTTCTTATAGGCCAATTAGCTCTATGTTGATTTCATCCAACCGAGCGAGGTTCGACATCATCGTACTTTATGATTCATGACATGTCATCAAAGTGGGTGGTTGATCAGGCCACACCCTCATAATTTTATCGAGATTATTGATTTTCTGAATCATATCTTTGGGGCGTCCCCCTCGTCATGATTCATGGACATAATAAAATTAAGCATGATCTCATGAAACGAGTTCATTGATGGTTAACATGTAATTTGTGCCATACTCTACCTTTTACTTGGGTGAGTATTTAGTCGAACCATGTGGCTTCCACCCATTCCTTCGCAGGGAGCCACGGCCTCAACCACACCTCCACCAAGTGCGGTTGCATCACCCGGTTCATTGGTGATGTGCCCCTTGGAGGGGACTTCTAACCTTACAGGCATATTTGCAGCTGTAATGTGAGATCTTGTCACTTGAACGATATCAGTAAATGCATCAGACATCGAATCTGCTACATCCTGAAGATTGAGTGTTCTTTGTGCTTCACGGTAACATTTTGAAGTTCGGGGATCATAATGAGACAAAGTGGAGACACCATGACAATTCCTGTCATTTCCCGAGAAATTACATTTTCTTTCCTCCCCCTAACGATGGGAAGGTTGTCTCATTAAAGTGACAATCCGCAAATCGTGCGGTAAAGAGATCACTGTGAAGGTTCTAAATAGCGGATAAACGTCTGGAGATTCTTATCCAACGTGAATACTTAATCGTTTCTAAAGACCGATGTGCTGTGGGGCGCAGAAGGCACATATAATGCGTAACCAAATATGTGCAATTGGCACTCAAGTCCGTTTGGGTCCAAGATACAAAAATCAGGCTATCGAGTTACCAACTGGTACGCATAAAATAATTGGTTAGCAGAGGGTCTAAGAATGAACGATTTAAGTAAAGTTGCGTGCAATATTGCATAATCCCAAGCAAATATATGCAAATTGGTGCGCATAACCAATTACATAATCACCATACATATTCTTTCGATGGTGGTTTATGTGAGACCGTTTGCATATGCACATGGAACGAGATACTATTCATTGATCTATATCATGCAATAAACATCAAGTACTTTTTGATGTGAACTCTCCAATATCATCGAGTCCTTTAGATGTGATAAGGGAGGTGAGCCCTTATAAGTTATTTTGGAAGTTCTGCAGCAGTTTGAGTGGACAGGAGAGCGACATGCGACCAACATGTCGGAGAATCCATCAAAATCATAAATACATAAATGGTCCGCATATTAGGTGGATGGATCCACAAATATCTCCTTATATTCAGCGTAAGAATGGAATGTTTGCTTTTGTTTCTTTAGCATAGGAAGGTCTCGCTCCTACTTTGGCTAAAGAGCAGGCTTTGCAACACTAACTGGTGGGCATTTGATATGCATCTGGTTCTTTGGATGACATAACACGATTAACATCAACATTGTTCTTTATGTCGAGTTGTTGCCCATTTTCGCTCGAGAAGTAATGATGTTCATACAAGTTCTTTAGTATATGGATCATTATACTTCGACTAGGATGACTAGTCTATCGTGCCAAAGCCTATATGAGTCTATGTCCCAAAGTACATTGTTGGTGACAACATAGGATTTTAAAAACCTAATAATAGTGAGGTACATCCACTAGATCGACTCATCGGTTATTTTAAAATGTGTTTACGTCCACATTCATTAGAATTAATAAAAGAAACTCTATTCCATTCTCACAGTGGGTTTCAATCTGGAAACCATTGCTACGTATATTGTTGAAACTAAGTAAGGTTCGAAGGGCTCTAGATGCATATAGAGCATCGGTAACATACAAGACTGACATTTAGGCATTAAGAATTGGGCATTACCTCGCCCTTTGATGAGTTGGGGGGACCCAATCATCGTAGTTACCGAGGTTTGTCAGGCAACGTATTCGATGAATAAAAGCCTAATTCTAAGAACATTCAAGCTCTACTCGATTCATTTCTTAGAAAAGAGTGAAATTTCCAACCATAAGCATTCAAGCATTATTCAGCACTTCGAAATAAAGCTAAGAATCTAACGTAAGCAATATTAATATCTTGTTCGTGAAACAACATTGCATCATGCCATTATTTAAAAGAAAACACCAACACAGTTGTCTTGAGGCAACTATACCAACTGTAAACGAGAAATTAAACATAATACTAAGATTCAGTCTATAGACTGTGGCTCGTATGACTCAATTCGACGATTGGTGACTGTGAAATTGACATAGGGGAATTGTCTAGATCATATTCTTCCATATAGTGAGTTCTACTTTCTTTGGACTCTCTATATTTCTTTTAGTGAGATGCGACTTGCTTGCTTGCATGGCAGTTCTTGTACCATGTCCAGCATCTCCATAATGATAGCACGGTTCATTGCCAACTCAAGCCTTAGAGGCGATAGGATGGGTAGGTGCTTGAGCACCAAGTCTTCGCATTACATTGGAAAAACTCCCACGTCCTTGACCAAGAATCCTATCATGTCCAGTCCCCTATTCATTGGGGTAGTTTCCATCCTTCACTTTGCCATAATTAGCCTTGGGAAATTTCTTTGTCCCAATCGGCCTGACATTACTGCTCACTAACACTTCGCTATGCCTCTCAGCTACTTGCAGTAGGTTGATTAGCTTACTGAAGGTAGTGATGCGTTTATTATCATACTCCAGCCTATACTGGTTCGCTAGTATAAGAGCGGAAGTAGGGAAGGTGGAAAGGGTTTTATGGATCATGTCTTCTTCTGTGATGTCCTTCCCACAGAAATTTAGGCGTGCCTTGAGGCAGAGAATATCTTTGTTGAAATTGTTAATCCGTTTATAATCAAGCAAGCGGATTTCATTCCACTGTACGGTTATTTCTGGGATTTCATCCCAAATCGGCCCTTAAGGGCATCCCACAGTTCTTTGGGGATTTCAACTGTAGATATTTCCATCTCAAGATGGGTTCGATATGTCGCCCAAGGAACATTAATGCACTAACATTGATTTTGTCAGACGGTGCATCGCGTGCGGTATCAAAGATTGTGGCACTATAGTCCTTAGGAACAAATGTGGTCTCGACATAGGAGACCCATCTATGGTACTTAAGCTCTTTTGAGTCCAATATGTCAAATTTGAGACGAGTTGGATAAGCTATCTTAATACAAGAAAAAGGAAAATGATTTTTCACAGTTTACCATGAGTACTTTCCATGATAAAATTTTCAATAATCGGAGCATTATTATTTTTCCGGAACCAAGATATGGTCAAAATTACTTTCGATGCTTTTGAGGGTTACCGATGAAATTACTTTATCACGGTTCGAGTTGATATAGACAGTAGAAATAAGTTCTCTAGGTTCTATTAATGATGAACCTAATACACATGCCATAACTAACGATGCATGCAAAGTATATATATAATTATAGATATAATCACATAGCCCTATGAATATATCTATACACGTATATATGCAGTCAAAGAGGTGTCTTATGCCGCAATAATTATTAAGTCAACGTGAATTTATTTTAATTCAAGTTGCCATAAGCAATTTTGCTTTAATTTAATTAAAGTTATTAATGTATCATGCTTTTGGTTTAATTAAGCATAAATATTACAAATTTATGAAATATAAATATGCATTTAAAGTAATTAAAGCATGTACAATTGTGCACGTTGTAAATAGTAGGATTATTCGAATTGTGTTCCTTACAGGAAAGACACGATTCTTTCCTAGGGCATACCGTCGATTTGTTTGGATGAAAATATATTCTTCGTTCCATTCGCCGCGTGGAAAGTACCTCCTGGATCGACCCCGAGTCATCCCTCAAAGTTAAAGCCACGAGCCTTCCAAAACCCCTGCGACTCGCAATTCTTCCAGCAATAGATACACCATCCCTCTCAATAGTCGACTCTTCACCATTTGCTAGATCTCTGTAAATCTCTTGAAGCTGATTTGCAGTATGAGTACGCTCCCACTTGTACGCATAGGGATCTAAACCTTTGCTTCTTAGTCTTGCACCTTTTTTTTTCGAATGTCGCGAATAGCTTCTCTGTCGGATGTGGAGTTTTGAGGGTTTGGGAAAAGTGACGAGGTGGAGAAGATGCTTCAGTCTAATTGGTGGAGATCGATTGGTGCGATGGAGGTTGGGGTTTCGGTCGCGGGTTCCTGTGCACCGGACGGTTGCGGGGATAAGTGAAGAAGATGACCGGGAAGAAGACTGGCCGGGGGTCTGTGGTGGTTGGTTCCTGTGCAGCAGGCGGCGGCGACGGGTGGGGGTTGTACGGCGTCGGACGTCGGGGGAAGAGGAAGGTGACCGCTCGCGGTGGTTCGCGATCGGGGGTTAGGGCTGGATCGGTTGGACGACGATGGTTGAGTTCAGATGACCGATCGGGGAAAGAAGGTGACCGGTCGGTTTGCAGGGTGGGGTGGCGGCGGACTGCTCCCGCTAGGTTTTTTTCGATTTTTCGTTTTTTTTTTCTTTTTTTTTTTTTTAGAAAATCGGGAGAAAAAATTTCGTGCTCAGCCGGGAACTACGTGCTGATAACGTGTTGAAGGGAAAATAACTCGGCAGAAAAGAGTGCAAAGTGTTGTATTATTCCATCAATGATATCCCTTTAAATAGCCAAGATATATAAATGCGCTTAACAAACCCTAACTAAAAACACATAAACTAATGTACTTACCACACGGTGATTATTCCTTTTAACACGAATGTACTTTTCTCTTTGTTTTAATAATTATCTGGAAAATTGTCAGAAAAACGCGTGGCGTAGGAATTTACACGGTCTCGAAGGACATGGAGGATGGATTTCCAGCCTTTACGATATGTATGTGCCACTCAGACTATAAGTCCAAACCTTTATCCTTCTCCCTTCCTCCCGGCGAGGCCGCCTGTCGCCAACGGTTTCCTTTTCCAGCAGCCTTCCTTTTCTCTGTTTATTTTCTTCATTTTCTTTCGGATTTCCGTCCATCAGTTAGAACCGGTCATCTGCCAAGGACTGTTGTGTTTACGGTTGTGGCCGGAAGTGGCAGGAGATTCACCTTATGCTCGGCCGAGGTGACATGGTTGGACTTGAAATTTATGTAATTTACTCTCTCTGTGTGTGTGTGTGTGTGTGTGTGTGTGCGTGCGGATATTTACATAAGTGTTCCCATTTTATGAGGAGTTATTTTAGTTCTGTTTCATACACTGTTGCTAAGTTAATGCCTAACCTGGTCTATGAACCGTGTTTGGCATTCGGTATAAGTTGCAACACCTTTGGCAGTTTGCAATTCCCGATAATGGGTACCTTATTTAAAACTGAAAACCCACAAATCAAGTGATGATAGCATACATGTGAATCTACGAGTTCTCTTACTATTGTACTGTCAACTGTACTTATTGCGTGTGCTCTGGTTTGCTGAAATTTATCCTTGTTATGGTGTTTGCCTGCTGATGGACTATTTTACATGTTGGCAGGAATCGACAATATCCTAAACTTTCCAATTGTCAACTTGAAACTGGGCTTCGCTTCTGTTTCCTTTCAGATTGGATTAGCTTCACCTTCATTGGTAGTATTAGACTGTGGTCTTAATTAAAAGTCTCATCATAGTTGTTAAAGGCGCACCTCAGCGCATGGTGCGCCTCAATGCACCTCTGTATAAGGTCTCTTTTTTGTTCTTTCGTTTTTTTTTCAGGACACTTATAAAGTTGTTTTATCGTTTTGGTTTGTTCGTGTAATTTCTTTTCTATTGACTTATTTTTTTTTGTTTTGTTTAGGACAAGTGTTTTTTTATAACATTACGAAAACCTGGTTAAATAAAATATATTATATTATATTGCTTTTGAAATGTATTTAACGAAAAAAATATATTGTTTTTAGCAAAAATATTTTGAAAATTTTCAAAAAATAAGTCTAGCATTTTAAAACCAAAATTAATTAAATTTACTTTTATTTTTTAAGAATATTGTGATTTTGAGTTCTTAACCGAATTTCTTTTGATGAATTAAAATAGTTTTTTAGAAATTTAGTTTTGTTTGTACTTATAGCATTTTTTAATTAATATTTACTTCTTTTTATCTTTAATTATTGTCAATATTTGTTGATGATTTTGGTCCCTCTAATTTTTTTTTGTAAAACTCTGTCAGTGAGGTACCCAAGAGAAAGAAAGGCAATTCAATTCAAACTGGCTAAGTTTTTAATCGCTAAGTTTTTAGTCAGCTGATAACGTTCGAGTAAACTGCTGTTTCGTTTCCTTTGTTTAGGTGTAGTGAGGACGAATCTTGTCCTAGTAACAACGAGTTGTTTACATGCTGCCTGAAACAATGGATACTGCAAAAACGAACTCTGCATTAGGGTACGGAAAACCTCCATGGGTGTTCAAAGGCAGGCAAGTGCTAACCCGTTTCTCTGATTAAAAAAGTTTCACTCAGACGAGATGATCAGACTCTTTATTAATGAGTGAGTGTTTGAAGTAGTATTTCAAGCACTCTCTCTTTATATTTCAGTGCCTTGTACCAGTTTCATCTTGTCAAATCAGAGACAGCTCGAGCTTTCATTCCCAAAGAATTCAAGTTAGTGGAGGCATTTGGGTACTACTAATCCGTTCATCGAAAGATTATACCTTTAAATATTGTGTAAAGGGTGTAGGTATATGGAAATATTTAGATCTTGTGTGCTTATGTTTCCATGAACAATTTCCAGTTTCCGAGGTTGAAAATGAATTTTAAGATTTTATTGGTTTTCATGTAAAAAAACTCAAAATTATGTTTGGATTGGATTAATGAATGAGAATTAGATGTTACATAGGTTTGGAACTGATAATATGTCATGGTCGAGTAGTTTTAAAATAGTTCTCTTATATGTATAGTTATTTGAAAAGTTGATGGTGACAGGTCCATGTAAAAAGTCTTACTTTTACATAATATTTTATTTGTGGTATCATAGGTGTTGGGTCCATTAATATAGATAGAATCTATCACTAGGAACATTTTAAGCACCTAGAGATCTTAATGGTGGCTGGCTCCTACAACTATAATAAAATGAAGTGATGAGAATAATGATTGGTAAGTGATATACAATTAAACCTCTTTAAACTGATAACGCCAGGACTGTAGAACATTATTAACTAATCGAGATGATTAAATAATCAAGGTATTAAGTCCTTCACGTTGGGACCGACAGGAGGTATTATTTTATCTAGGCAATTAATTTATCGAGGTTTTACTGATCGGTGCATATGGCTAGGAATTGAAATGGTGATTTCCAACGGAAAGATTTGTGAACATGATTCTGTTGGTATGAATAGTTGGAAAGTGGAGATGAACATGAACAAACGAGCCCTTCGGTTTTAATTTAAGTTTGTACTATGCACTCTACAGATATACTCTTGGTGGATTCTTTCTTGCTAATTACGAGGACAGCCCTGCTGGAAAATTTGATGAGGTTTCTTTTTCATGCTGCTTTCCATAGTTATTTTTTTCCTGAAAAATCCATGTGAGACTATGTTGGAGTTTCTTGGTTGTGCCACATTTCGATTTATATAGAAGGATGAAAACAAAAGCTACTTCGAGTGTAGTTTGATGTCAACTAGCCTAACTTTTATCCTTTACGACCGTTCATACCTTTCAGCTTGTGGTCATAGCAGGAACTGTTTGGAACCCACCTACGTCGTGCGCGTAAGTTTTTCTGCCATTTTTTTTTATTCATGTTAATAGATATGCAATCACATGGTCACCTACACATATGCATTTATATCTTGTTTATGAAACATTTGTAACATGTATCTCTGTTTCGATCGACTTAACACCTGGTAGTTCTGCTATACTGTTTATGTATTCAACTTCCTAATAACTCTAGTTGATCAAATTTTGTTCAATAAATATTAATTAATAATTATTTCCGTTCGACATCCAAGGAAGGACAAGATTTTGATCTCAGACACAATATTGATGTAATATATAATAATATGTGTTCAAGAAAGGTGCTAGGTTTAAAAATTCGCTTTTATTGCAACCCCTAGTCTACAATTGTAAACTATCCACAGTAATTGTACTTTTTCTAAGTATTGTAGATTGACAAGCTGCCCTTGTAAATTCATTTGTCAATAGATGGGCTGCAAGAGTTCTGGTGAGTAGTGATAAAGCATGTATCCATGGGCAAAAGGTATTTGTTGGACTCAGACATCTATTATTGTCGAACACTAGAAGATGCCCAGGTGTTTGTAAATAGCCCAACTGTTTGTAAATGCAAGTGCATGAAGTGTCTGGTTTGATTTTATGTCAAAAGTTGGTCAATAATAATGTTTAAATGAAAACATCAGTAGATTGTTGCAATGTGCCTTTGCAGGATATTGGACTTCCAAGTCAAGTTGCCACTTTCACGAAGGTGAGCTTCAATATTGATTACATCTGCCTGCGAATTGCAAATTTTTAAATGTCCATTTATTTACGGAGAATTACAAAACCACCCGTGAAGTTTGGGGAACTTAAAAACAGAAGAAAGTTTCAAAAAAAAAAAAAAAAAAACTTGAGGTTTGATTTGGTTTTATATATTTTGTCTTCATAAGCAAAACAAATACAAAACTTTACATCCATAAAATACTAAAATTACCCCCTTAAATTTAAGGTAGAATCATACCATGAGTTTTTTTTTTTGGTGATTTTGGAACTTTTGTTTTTCGTTGTAATTTTTGTAGTTATACCTTATTTACTAATCGCTTAATGACGATGCAACTATATATTTTACTTCTGCGTAAACCCGATAATAAAGATTAACATTCATTTTCTTGAAGATGGTGTTGTTTGTGTTGAACCAGAGTGTTACATCACTTCGTGGGAAAAAGAGAAGTTTATTTGGTGGCTTTTTGAACAAGATTGGCATGGCTGATTCTCGTGATAACATGAATAATTGTATTGATATACAAGTGAAAGAGATGAGAGATCATACATCAATGGGCATATGCAGCATCAACCTCCCCGCTGCTGGTCGGTAGGATAATATATATATATATATATATATATATATATATATATATATATATATATATATATATATATATGCACGTTCTATGCAGTACCAATATTAGATGCAGTATTTTACAGTACTAATTTATGCATGAGTTTTGTACTAATTATGCATGAAATATATGCATTTCGTGCATCAAAATTTTAATGCATTAAAATATGCAAAAAATTGATGCATATAATCTAATATTTTAATGCATCTATATTTTGATGTAATGCATTGAAATTTTGATGCACGAAATGTATATATTTCATGCATAATTAGTACAAAACTCATGCATAAATTAGTATTGTAAAGTAATGCATCGAATTTTTGATGCACGAAATGCATATATTTCATGCATAATTAGTACAAAACTCATGCATAAATTAGTACTGTAAAGTACAGCATCTAATATTGGTACTGCATAGAACGCGCCACTATATATATATATATATATATATATATATATATATATATATATATGTGATTGTCTAAGATTGTTTCTAAATTCTTTTGTTCATGTCTTTCCGTTTTGAATTATTAATTTGTTTCCCGGGTTGTAGTTGCATCTTTTATATCAATGTTGTGGTGATTTTGGTACTTTATTTTTTATCTACTCTTAGTTACTTTGTTTTTGTGGGCTTTTGTTTTATTTTTCTCAACAAAGCAATGGCAACGGCACCTCAAAATGACTCAAAAAAATGGATGGGACCTGTGGTCAGACTCTCCCTCCCAAGCTTTAGGTATTTTACTTCTCTGAAAATATTACCCCTTTCAACATAGGTGGAATTAATTCTTATCGGCGTTTTGGTATGTAGCGGCCGAACAGAGTATATTTCTGACCTCCTCAAGTACTCTTGCCAGATTGAATGCAGGTTGGTTTCTTTATCATTGTTATTTCTATATCATGGTAATGAAGGGTAGCCTTGGCGCACCGGTTGAGGTATTGCTGTGTGACCTCGAGTCTTGGAAGCAGCCTCTTGCAAAAATGTAGGCTAGAGTCTGCCTGCATTTTACCATTGTGGTGGAGACCTTTCCGGATGCTTTATGCACCGGACCACCCTAAATAAATTATGGTTTTGATGTTGTTCTGCTTCATAGTTGAAGTTTCGCAACTCACTTTTTCTGTTATTATTTTTTTTATTTTTGTCATAATTGTTTCCTTTCGTGGGTTTTTCTCCGACTCTCAAGTTTTAGTTAGGGATAATTACGAGAACCACCCTTGAGGTTTGAGGTATTTACAGAAAGGCTCAGAGAAGTTTCGAAACTAGGAATAAGAAAACTTCAGGTCTGATTTCGTCTCTATTTCCCTCTTCATTAGTAAAGACATTTTGTAACCTTCCCCCTTAGAATTCATAAAAAAATGTAGTTTCCTCTTTAAATTTAATATTAGACCTCACTCTTTTTTTTTTTTTTTTTCAAATTTTGATAGTTTCCTTTTGTTTTTGTAATTAATGCAAACATCATGTGTAATATTTATTATTATCCCTTGTATTATTGTGGGTGGTTGAACTACCCTTGTGGTTCAGCATTAATCTTTTCTTCAATTCCTTGAGGTTGAGAGCAGTGTCGCCGGCTAAAGTGTTAGGTCCATCATATATCGATGGCGGCAAAAATATATCTTTCAAGACGGAGTGTAGGGATACCGAAGAAATTAAAAGAGACCTCAGCATATCTGTGATGCTATCAAAGCCAATTTTAGCATTGGAGTTCAATTGTCTAAAAATGAAGGTTGATGCTCCCACTATCGTTCCTCAATAGAAGCGGGTCCTGGTTTGACACCCAATGTAGTTATATTTATACATGCATGTGTGTGTATATGTATATAAGTTAATTGTAGCTTCATTTCAAAATCTTCCACATTTGCAGAAGTCGTTAACGACTTCCGCCTGTAAGATGCTTCTTTCGAGTGAGAATTTCAGTTTCAATAAATCATGTATTATGTTGCATTTGGATGCAGAGCTGGATTTGAGAGATTTTAGTCAATTACATACTCCCTCTTCCCCAGGAGGTTTATATTTTTCTCAATTCCCTAAATAAGTTTTCCCTTTTGAATATATTATACCTAAATTATTTTCAATAAGGGGACAACACATTTCTGCCAATTAGACCTACTAATTTTTAATCATATCATGTCAGCACATTTCTGCTATTTCCCCCCATATTTTCCCCTACTAATTTGTTAGAGACCAGGTTCAGTGGGTGCAAGCATCGGCATCCATGTTGGATCTGATTATATTTTTTTGCAAGTTATTATACTTATGTTCTTGGTGGAGTTACGGGTGTAAATCAATCTAAACGAATCGAACGTATGTCTGTTTATGTCTGTTCAAACTTGTTTGAGATATTATCGAGCTTTAAACATCATGAACTTGATTTGATTACTAACCGACCGGAGCTTGAATGAGTTTTTATCGAGCCGAACTCAGGTCGAGCTCGAGTAGTTTGATCTTTTTATATGTATTCTATAATTTTTATTCAAATCGAGCTGAGCTCGAGCCGAGTTTTATATTTATCAAACCAAAAATTATGTTCAAGCTTGGTGCATTATATTAACGATCGAGTTCAAACGAGCTTTTTATTAATCGAACTCGAATCAAGTATTGAGTAGCTCAGTTTGACTTTCAGCCCTAGTTGGAGTGTAAATAATGTCAGGTAAATTAAAAGAATAAATTTTAAATTTGCAGACTTTAATAAATTGAAAAAAAAAAAAAAATGAAATATTCCACTTAAACTTGGAAGAGGGAGTATTAGATAAAATGTATTTGATTTACATCACGGAGTCCAAAATGGCTCAAAACACGAACTTAAGATCATGTTTGTCCTAAGGTATCCAAGTTTTCCTTTGTGTTAAGATTCAATTTCAAATATCCAATTGCTAACTTATTATATATCTGAGAGCATATCCAACGTAACAATACGAGGAAAATATATTTTGACAAATGATAAAAGAATATATATGTGCACATTAAATATTGACATTATCAAGAACAATGCCATCTCTTAACATTATCATTTACGTTGTCTACCGTGAAAAAGATTAATAATTATAATTCTCTTTATTTATTTCATATAAAAATTAATATTTTTCTGCTACATTTATAATGTCAACATTATTGTATTGGAGCTACTTCCATTGTAACGTCAATATTTTTTGCATATATACAACGTTACCAATAAGGCATTGGAGATACTCATATATCTACTTTATATCACATGACATTATTTTCCGTTCCTCTTTTTATTTTAAATAATACAATTAAATACTCTAAAATAATGGATCTCTTTATCCTCTTTCTATCTTTACATAGTACAACTAATGTTATAATATTACAACACCATCTCACTCTTATCTTCTTTCCTACAACTAGGGGTGTTCAAAAATATCCGATATTCGATATCCGATCTGAAATATCCGAAAATCCGAAGTTCCGGATATCCGAAAATTTGGATATCCGAAGTTCGGATATCCGGAATTTCGGATTCGGATATCGGATAGTACTTTTCAGAAAAATCGGATATTCGGATATCCGAAATATCCGAAAAATTCTAAATTTTTTATTTTTTTATATTTTAAATAATAGAAAATATTCGGATATCCGATATCCATATCCGAAGTTTTTTTCGGATATTCGGATATCCGATATCCAAATCCGAATATTTTTTTTCGAATATAAAGTTATCCGAATAAAATTCATATTTTTTCCGGATATTCGGATATCCGATATCCGTATCCGAAATTTCGGATATCCGATTTTCGGATATCCGAAATTTCGGATACGGATATCGGATATCAAAATCTACTATCCGACCTTTCGGATATCCGTAATTTCGGATATCCGAAATTTCGGATATCCGAAAGTCCGGATATCCGGTTTTGAACACCCCTACCTACAACTACATAATATATAATAATATTACATCGTCCACTAGACATGATTTGATATCTATAGATAAAAGTAGTGAATTCTGAATCCTACAAGAAACATGTTGAGATATCAAAGAATCATTATAGTGAATTACCGATGATTTGAGAGAAACATATTTATTCTATTATCACTCAAGAATAGAATTACAAACTCACAAAATAAAAACTCTCAAACTCACTCAATCTCAACTTGGATGTTATTCACTCTTTGAACTCACTCTTGGAGATGAGATGATTACAAATGCTACAACCATGCCTTATTTATAGGTAGTAAACATGGTGTGAAAGTGTGGTGTGAAAGGATCAACCATGGTGGGTATTGTGAAGTTTCCCATCATTTTATTGTCAAATTTGCCAACTAATTGTTCAAAGGTAGATGGCTTCTAGATGTTGATGTTGTTGATGACCTTCTAGATGATGTTGATTTTGTTTGGTGGCAATGACCTTCAACACTCCCCCTCATTGCTGACACTCCTGATACGTAATACCATTCCAAGTAGGTCTCGGAATTCGAAAATCTTTGTTGCAGATAAGCTCTTCGTAAATATGTCTGCAACCTGGTCTTTGGTCCTGACTGGCTTCATGTCAATGTCTCCTTTAAGTACTTTCTCACGTAAGAAATGATAGTGTACTTCCACATGTTTGGTCCGAGCATGAAATACTGGATTCTCAGCTAAACGAACTGCTGACAGATTGTCACAGTATAATGCAACTCCATCTTCTATTGTTTGGTTCAAATCCTTCATGAGTTGAGTCAACCAAGCATACTCTTGTGCTGCCATCGCCCCTGCTCTATATTCCGCTTCAGTAGTTGAAAGAGAAACGGTAGGTTGTCTCTTACTGCACCATGATATAGCTCCCGAACCAAGATTGAATATATATCCTGTAGTCGATCTCCGGGTGTCATGGTCTTCGGAATAGTCAACATCACAATAGCCGCTGACCTTGCTTTGTACTCCCTTCTTGTAGAAAAGTCCCCAATCAATTGTGCCTTTAACATATCTGATGATTCTTTTAACTGTTTCAAGATGTGACTTCTTCGGTTTCTACATGAACCTGCTAACAACACCTACAACGAATGCTATGTCAGGTCTGGAAAGAGTTAGATAGATAAGACTACCTACTATCTGTCGGTATATTCTTGTGTCCTCCAAGTCTTTCCCATCGTAGGCACACAACTTCAAGTTTGGCTCCATTGGGGTAGATATTGGCTTGCAGTCAGTTAGCCCAAACTTCTCGATTAAATCCCTTGCATCGACTTCCAATCATAGGAAGTGTTTCAGTTCACCAAGTTCCTTCATTTGAAATCAGACTGAAAAGTTTGCCCTTGTTCGTTGAATCTCGTCTTCGTCATCGCCAGTGATGATGAGATCATCCACATATACAAGGACTACTGCTATCTTGCCTCCTTGAGTTTTCACGAACAAGCTTGAATCTGCTAGGGCAACATGATAACCACTTTGGACTAGAAACTCAGCAATTTTCCCGTACCATGCTCGGGGTGCCTGCTTCAAGCCATACAACGCCTTCTTCAACTTGCACACGTACTCTGGCTTTTCATGATTCACAAATCCTTTGGGTTGATCAATATAGATATCACGATCAAGTTCCCCATGTAAAAATGCATTCTTCACATCCATTTGCCATAATTTCCAAGACTTACTTGCTGCTAAGGCTAGTAAGACACGAACTGTAGTAATATTCGCAACTAGACTAAACGTCTCGTCATAGTCTATGCCATACTCTTGAGAGAATCCACGAACAACTAATCGAGCCTTGTACCGCTCGATTGTACCATTTGGACAAATCTTCAATTTGTAAACCTATTTGCAGGATATGGGTCTAACACCTTGAGGTTTTGGCACTAAATTCCAAGTTTGATTTTGTTTTAATGCCAAAATCTCTTCTTCCATGGCTTTTCTCCACTATGGACTATTTGATGCTTCTTCAAATGTACTTGGCTTTTTGACTTCAGCATAATCAGCATCTACATACTTTGGATTTGGCCGTCTATCTCTGGTGGACCTTCGCACTTGAGGTTGTGAAGGTTCCTGCTCTTCCGGTTGACTAGTCTGTACTTCATCTGGTGTTTCATGTACACCTGTTCTCCAAGGGCTTCTTGATTTGGACCGTACCTCAACTTGATCCGACGGGGATCTTGGTTCTTCTATGTCATTGTTGTCTTGAGAGGAATGTAGCTGCAACTTGGTTTGCAGCTTTTCTTGCAGCTCATGTGTATCTGGTAATGCCACCTTGTTTGCCAACCATGAAGATGCCTCATCGAATACAACATTTCGTGAGATATAGACCTTGTTTGTATTTGGATCGCAGCATCTCCAGCCTTTCTTTTGTTCATCATATCCAACGAATATGCAACAGACAGCTTTCTTGTCGAACTTACTGCGATCTTCATCTACAATAAACACATAACATACACAACCAAACACTCGAAAATAATTCACTGTTGGTTTTACATTATATAATTTCTGAAATGGTGAAATAAATTCCAGCCTCAGTTGTGGTAGCCTGTTGGTGATATAAACTACTGTCTTCATGCATTCTGCCCAAAATCTTGTATCAACATTCTTTGCATGTAGAAGACTTCTACATGTCTCTGCTAGGTGGCGGTTCTTCCTCTCCGCTACTCCATTTTGCTGTGGAGTTTTTGCACAAGTCGGTTGCCTTCGGATGTTGCACTCCTTGAGGTAGTTGTTGAATTCATTTAAAGTGTATTCTCCTCCATTATCAGTACGGAGGCACTTGATCTTCCTCCCAAGCTCACATTCTACCGTATCCTTGAATTTCCTGAATTTTTCAAAAGCTTCATCTTTATGCTTCAAGAAATATACCCATACATACCTTGAGAAATCATCAATAAAGGTTATCAAAAATTGATAACCGCTTGTTGACTTTTGTTTGATCTTCCCAAGCACATCTGAGTGGACCAATTCCAACGGCTCTCTTGCTCTGAACTTTGACTCTTTGTAAGGCAGTTGATGTGCCTTACCATATTGACATCCATCACACACAGTGTCATGTTGGATCTCGAGTTGAGGAAGTCCCCTCAGCATGAATTTCTGCATCATAATCTTCAGTTTGCCGTAATTGACATGTCCAAGTCGTGTACGCCATAGGTCTCCAATGTCACTTCTCCTAGCCTTCTCAACGTAGGCTTCTTCAGCTGACATCACATAGATAGCCTTCATTTTTGGTCCTTCCACGAACGGTGTACCTATGACTTTCAATTCACGATACACTTTTACATCGTTCGGGCCAAACAACACATAATTACCTGAAGCAGTTAATTGTGGTACTGACAACAGGTTCTTCATCCCTGGGACATGATAGACATTATCGAGTTGTACTTCTTCATGTTCGTACCTTTGTGACAGTTATGTCTTGCCAACATGGGCTATTGGTAATTATGTGTTATCAGCTGTCACAATAACTCGATCTCCATTGTACTTGGCCATACTTACAAGTTTCAACTCATCTCCAGTCATATGATTGGAACAACCAGAGTCAACGATCCAATCATTATTGTAATCGACAAACTGCTCACATACCGCAGTAAGTGCGAATTCCTCTCTTGGGCTTTTCCCTCGTGTATCAGCAGTATCTACCTCCTCGGCATAGAAGGAAGTCTCGAAATCCCAATCCTCTTCTCCTGGAGCCTCGTCCTTAGATCTTGTTGATGCATTTCCTTCAACTCTCTTGGACCAGCAATTTTTTGCATAATGTCCTTTCTTGCCGCAATTGAAACATTCGTCACTTTGATGATCCTTTTGTTGCCACCGGTTCTGACCATTTCGATTATGTTGAGCTCCTCGAGCTCCCCCTGACTGGAAACCTCTATCCTGGTTTCCTCGAACATCTCTTTCTTGACTATTGAATCTCCTAAAACCACGTCCTCGACCACGACCCCGTCCTCGCCCGCGTCCTTGATTGTCTCTTCTATTAGTGAAAAGGGTTGTCTCTTCACCATTGGTTGATCGACTAGACATGGGTTTGTCTAGATCCTTTTCATTAATTAGCAAATTCTCCAGATCTGCTAAAGTTGGCTCGGTGGCCCAGCCCCGAGTTGCCGTGATAATACTCTTATACTCCGGCTTCAATCCATGGATGATAATTCTTTTCATCCTGGTTTGTGTAATGCCATTTTCAGGATCTAGTTTAGAAATCTCATCACAAAGAGATTTCACCTTTGAGAAATATTGACACACAAACATATTTCTCTGGGAGATCGTCAAAAGCTCATTTTCAAGCCTTTGTAATTTTGCATCATTTTTCTTTGCTAAAATAGCCGCCAATGTATCCCAAGCTTCCTTCGGTGTTCGGACATCTTTGATCCGATGGAGAAATTCATCTTCTACAGCTACAGTTAAGGCATACATAGCTTTGCCTGCCTTAACCTTCCATTTCTTTAAAGTATCAGGGTCGGCAGCTGGCCTTTGATGTGCAGCATTTGGTCGTACAGGTGTTGAGGTTGAGATGTCGGAGGTTGTGTCTGTGCTTTTGGCCTCCCTTGGTGGTGTTGTCTCAGCTCCGTTCACGATATCCCATAAGTCCTGCCCGAGCAGGTAAAACTTCATACAGGTACTCCATGACCCATAATTGTTGTTATTGAGCTTCTCAATAGAGGTAGTAAAACCAGCCATTATTTTAACAAAGCTTCTGGGGCCAAAAGTAATTTTTTTTTTTGAAATTTTTGGGGTCAAAATATAAAATTTCAGAAATTTAGGGACTAAATAAAAAACTTCCGAAAGTTTAGGGACCAGTATGTAATTTATGCAAAATTTATTTGCTGAAACAACTGTTCATCGTCTTCAACCTTGAGACGATTCTTTCGGCAGCCCGTACGGCTTCGTCTGACGTCGACAACCCAGGAAACAGGCGAGGAATACCTCCGAACTCGTCTAGACGCGAGGAATCTAACGGTATCCTCAAAATTGAGTTTCGACCACCTTTGTAAAACTCGAAATTTTCAGCTCCTCTATCACTTCCGGCTAGCACTCCCAAACCTCTCCGATACCAGTTGTTGAGATATCAAATGATCATTATAGTGAATTACCGATGATTTGAGAGAAAAATATTTATTCTATTATCACTCAAGAATAGAATTACACACTCACAAAATAAAAACTCTCAAACTCACTCAATCTCAACTTGGATTGTTATTCACTCTTTGAACTCACTCTTGGAGATGAGATGATTACAAATGCTACAACCATGTCTTATTTATAGGTACTCCATCCGTCCCGCCCAAAGATTTACATTTCTATAAAAAAGTAGTCCCTTTAGTAAGTTTACATATATCACTTTTTACAATCAAATCAAACAATCACTTTTTACTTTTAATCTCCACCACTCATTCATCATCAATACTTTTTACTTTTTAATCTCCACCACACATTTAACCATCATTACTTATATCAATCATTACCTAAAATACACCAAATATACACCCTCTGTCAACCTTTGGCTGGGACAAAGGGAGTAGTAAACATGGTGTGAAATCGTGGTGTGAAAGGTGTTGGGTTTTCAATGTATCGAATACAAAATAATCGGAGTAAAAACGCAGCGGAACAATAAAAGTGAAAACCCAATTTAGGATCACATGCAGTAATTTAATTGTTTAATTAAAGAGTTAATCGAATTACCTTAATCCGATTGAACAAATCTAGATCCGGACTAGAAGCAGATGAATATCTCCTTCCTCTTCTGGTGATCCACACACGAACAATTCCACAAGCCGGATTGCTAGATCCTTACGAATAATATTGATAAATAGTACAACACAAATTCCTTACTAGAAGGATTGTACTATTGATCAAGATCAACTAAGGGAAGAGGAACGACCGACTCCGTTCTCTCCACAAGATAATGTAGATGGCCGTTTTTTCTTCTTCTTGAAGGGCCGATTTTAGGTCTTATTTTCTGGTTACAACTCCTTGTCCAAGACCTTATATTTATACTAAGTAAACCCTAGATTCAATAATCTAGTATTTGCTTAGTTGCCCCTCAACTTATTAAATAATACAATATATATAATATCCAATATTATATATTACTTTATTATTTAATCTCCTTATAAATATAATATCCAATATTATATTTATTATTCCCAGTTGATATTTATTCCTACTTGTCTATAATTGTCGTATGTGCGACCCAAAAGGCTTATATTATGTTGGCAATTATTTAATATCTTATTAAATAATAAATCATAAGCGGCCTCTAGCAAGACATTATGATTACCCAAATAATATAAGTTAATAGTCCATTAAACCTTTTAACGTGTCAAATCCCTTTGTCACGCGATATCATATTTGAACTAAGTCATGGAGTCTGTCATACTTATTTATGTTCAAATGCTTTCTCGATCTTAAGTAGACTGATTGAATCAAATGACTCTTCATTTGAGCATGGCCATGCATTTCCTTCAGTCCTACTTATCGAGGGGCCCAGCAGATATCTCTCTCACTTAAGAGAGGGACAAATCCCCATCTTGATTATTCATTGCCCTCTACATGACTCCCACTAATCCCGATCGCTAACCTTTATGATCACCATGTTTCGTATGACGTTGGATTACGTCAAGGCATAGATTATCATGTTGGACTCTATGATAATCTCGTGTTCAAGGATTTATTGACATCGTATTGAGATTCACTTATGACATTTCCATGCAAAGTGATCTCAATGCGGGTCGGTCCCAAGATAGTTCTCCAACCAATACCCATAAGATTGATCCGTACCATACGCATAATCATCCGATGATTATCAATCAAACTTATACTAGTATATTAATCACTTGAGTCTCTACTCAACGCGATTTTACTGTGGACATTTGAATAATCTTATTATTCGTGAATAACTATTATTCGATTATTATAATATTAAAACATGCACACATTATAATAATCAACGAGAAATAAATGATATCAAATAACTTTATTTAAATGTGACAATTACAAATCTAGGCACATCGAATGTCCTAGGGCACTATTCCCAACAATCTCCCACTTGCACTAGGACCATTCATACATGACTTTTAGTCCTATCGCTCTAGCATGCTCAACATGCTTTCCTTGTGAGAGAGGCTTGGTAAGTGGATCTGCAACATTCTCTTCTGTTGCTACTTTGCATATTGTAATATCTCCTCGTCTGACGATCTCTCTGACTAGGTGATATTTTCTGAGTATATGTTTGGAATTATGATGGGACCTAGGCTCTTTAGATTGTGCAATAGCACCATTATTGTCACAATAAAGGCTTATGGGACCCTGGATGGTTGGCACCACTCCTAGTTCGGTAACGAACTTCTTGATCCATACGACTTCCTTAGCTGCATCCGATGCTGCCAGGTACTCAGCTTCTGTAACAGAATCAGCAACCGTGCTTTGCTTGGAACTCTTCCAACTCACAGCACCTCCATTCAATACAAACACATAACCAGTTTGCGATTTGAAATCGTCTCTGTCGGTTTCAAACTTGCATCGGCGTAACCTCTTACAATGCCTCTGCTTTCCCACCCTCCATAAACTAGGAAATCATCCTTAGTTCTTCTCAAGTACTTTAGGATGGTTTTCACCGTCGTCGATGACTTTCACCTGGATTCGATTGGTATCGACTTGTCATACTAAGAGCAAACGATACATCTGGTCGAGTACAAATCATGGCATACATGATCGATCCAATAGCCGGGCGTATGGTATCTTGCTCATACGGGCTCGCTCATCGAGAGTCTTAGGACTCGAGTCTCACTCAGATGAATGCCATGTGACATTGGCAAGAGTCCTCTCTTGGAGTCTTGCATATTGAACCTCTTCAATATTTTATTAATGTATGTACTTTGACTCAGACCAATCAATCTCTTTGATCTATCTCTATAGATTTTTATCCCAAGAATGTAAGCAGCTTCTCCTAAGTCTTTCATTGAGAAACAACTTCCCAACCAAGTCTTGACTGTCTGCAAGGTGGGAATGTCATTTCCAATGAGTAATATGTCATCTACATATAAGACTAAGAAAACAACTATTCTCCCACTAACCTTCTTGTACACACAAGGTTCATCTTCATTTGAATGAACCCAAACTCTTTGACAGCTTCATCAAAACGAAGATTCCAGCTCCGAGAAGCTCGCTTCAACCCATAAATGGATCTTTGAAGCTTGCAAACCTTTTTAGAATTTTACGGATGAACAAAACCTTCGTGTTGTGTCATATACACATCCTCGAGTAAGTTTCCATTAAGGAATGTTTGTTTTGACATCCATTTGCCATATTTCATAATCATAGTATGCGGCAATGGAAAATAAAATTCTAATTGATTTAAGCATGACTACCGCGAAAAGGTCTCATCATAGTCAACACCATGAATCTGCCTATAACCTTTTGCCACTAGTCTAGCTTTATAGGCTTGCATTATCATCCATGTCTTTCTTCTTTTTATAGACCCATTTGCACCTAATGGTTTTAACACCCTCAGTGGATCTATCAAGTTCCAAACTTGATTGTCATACATGGATTGCATCTCGTACTTCATGGCTTCTAGCCATTCCTCGGACTCGGTCCCAGCGGCTCTCAGATAGGTACTAGGCTCATCATCTATGAGCGATGCATCATCATCCTCCGTTACGAGATAACCATATCTCTCAGTTCATGTCGCATCCTATCGATCTGCGTGGGACTTGTGTACTTTGAATGGGCTCTTCAACTGTTTGTTGAGCTTGTTCGGTTTCCATCGGTGAAGCGATGTCTTCTTGTGGTTCTCGATTTTCCTCGAGAATTACTCTTCTCCCACTGTCTCTTTTGGAAATAAATTCCCTTTCTAAGAATACAGCATTTCGAGTAACAAACACTTTGTTCTCTGCGGGCTTGTAAAAGTAATATCCTTTAGTTTCCTTAGATATCCCACAAATAAACATCTTTCGTATCCGGCCGCCGCTTGTCAAACACTTGGCGCCTTACGAACGCTTCGCAACCCTGCATCTTTAGAAAAGACAAGTTTGGTCTTTTACCACCCATTTCTCAAATGGTGTCTTTTCAATCGCTTTAGATGGAACACGGTTAAGGGTGAATGCTGCTGTTTCTAAGGCGTGGCCCCAAAATGATAATGGAAGCTCTGTTCGACTCATCATGGATCGAACCATATCTAATAAAGTTCGATTCCTCCTCTCGGACACTCCGTTATGCCGAGGTGTGCCGGAGGAGTAAGTTGCGAAACAATTCCACAACTCCTAAGATGATCATCGAATTCTTGGCTCAAGTATTCCCCACCTCGATCCGATCGAAGGGCTTTAATTGTCTTGCCAAGTTGATTCTCAGACTTCATTACGGAATATTTTGAACATTTCAAAAGATTCATGTTTATACTTCATAAGATAAACATATCCATATCGGCTAAAATCATCGGTGAATGTAATGAAGTATTGGTATCCGCCTCGGCATGAGTGCTAAGAGGTCCGCACACATCGCATGTATTAGGCCTAATAGATCACTAGCCCTTTCTCCATGACCGGTGAAAGGATTCTTCGTCATCTTGCCCAATAAACAAGATTCGCATGTCCCATATGATTCATAGTCAAAAGAGTCTAAAAGTCCATCATTATGGAGTTTAGAAATGCGTTTCTCATTTATGTGACCAAGTCGACAATGCCATAAGTAAGTCGGATTAGAATCATTGAGCTTAGGTTTCTTGGATGCAATGTTATAGACTTCCAAAGTGTCGGACTCATCTAGATCAATATTGTAAAGGCCAAGATATAACTTTGCGACCATAAAGCAAGTCATCAAAAAAATACGAATGATCTTATTCTTAATAAGAAAAGCGTAACCTTCACAATCTAATGTAGAAACCGAAATAATATTCCTATTCATAGCAGAACATAATAGCAATTGTTCAAAACTAACAAAAGCCCATTGGGCAAAACTAGATCATAAGTTCCTACGGCTAGTGCGAACTCTTGCTCCATTGCCGACTCTTAGATCTACTTCCCTTTCTTCGCTTCTCTCTGCTTCTCAACCCCGCACATTTGTACAAATGTGAGATCCACATCCAGATCTAATACCCAGAGTTAGAGGTAGATAAGTTAACTTCTATAACAAATATACCTGTGGCCTCACCGCCCTTGGTACGCTTTAGCTCTTCCAAGTAAATCTTGCAATTTCTTTTCCAATGTCTGGTTTATTGCAATGATGGCAATTTCCATCTTTGGGAGCTTTAGCCTTGAAACCCGGCCTAGTAGGGTCTTTAGATTTGGCAACTTTTGACTTACACTTGCACTTGCTTTTGTTCTTAAAGTTTTTCCCTTTCGACCATCAACACATGGTTTGGTTTCTTCTTAATATTCTCGTCACCGCTTTAAGCATCCCATGCATTTCAAAGAATGGACTTCTCCATCTCATTCATATTATAGTTCATAATGAACTGACCGAAAATTTCGGGCAATGAGTTTAGGATCACATCCGTGGAGTGCTCCTTAGAAAGTGGAAAACCAAGCCTTTCAAGATGATCAATATATCCTTTCATCTTGAGCACGTGAGCGCCGATGATGTCCCTCAACCATCTTGCAAGCATACAAGGCTTGAAAGGTCTCATACCTCTCTTGCCTAGCATGCTTCGAGAAAGTTTCCTTGAGGTGAGCATTTAGCTCATAAGCTTCCATTTCCTCCATTCTTCAAGTTCTGGACAAATGGTGGCCAACATAAGACAACCGACATCAATGGAATCATCACAATGTTTCTTCCATTTGTCTTTTGTTGCTTTATTTGCATTGTCAATCGGCTCATCGGGAATTTCTTCCTCAAGAACATACAACTTTCTTTCTTGCTTGAGAACTATTCTCGTGCTCGGATCCAATCCAGATAGTTCTGCCATTTTCTTTCAACTTGTCCTTCTCAAGGACGGATCGCATGAAATGGTGGATGTGTTGTTTGATGCCATTCTACAAAATTCAATATGCAAAATATTTAGTCACATTATTTTATTTCTAAAAATACTCCCACTAAAACAAAGTACCCTCAATTTACAACATTTGTAATTTTAGTGGGCTAAGATCCCATTTCGCACAATCCTAAACTCGCCTTTGGCATGACGCCTAGAATTGAACTACTTTAGGTGGATAACTCTTTATCGATTACATCATATGTAACTCTTAGATTATGTCATGGGATTTGGCATCGTATGCCCAAGCATGTTATAATCCCATCTTATGCCTTAAGGTTCAAAACTATTTTGATTTCCAAATTCATTAAACGATAGGTATCACCATTACCTATCCTACCTTACTAAGATAATCCGAGTGCCCACTTTGGCATGACCCACTCATGATGATCAAGTCTTGATAGGTGTTTTTCAAATGAACGGCATTAAAATTTTAACGAGGATTTTTATCCTATGTTAATGTCTATGTTTGCTAACATACATCTAAACATACATAGCATCACATACATGCATAAATTTAAACATACATCGCATCACATGACAATAAAGCATAGGACCGTGTATAGCATGACCATAATCTAACGTGATTTTCATGAGCCAACATGAAAATCACAAAGGTCATCTAAAGGGTTAAATATGGTCTTCATTGATCTTCCAACTCCTTGGAACGTCATACGCGATCAATTTGCTCCTCGAGTCCATCTATCTCGCCCTTCTTGTCTTCATTACATTAATGAAATTTAATACTACACTAATAAATTAAATTACAAGAAGTACAAACGACACGCAGCCGTAAAATAATAAACAATTTAAATAGACGACTCGCAGCCGTAAAACCAATTATAATTAAACGACACGCAGCCGTA
The DNA here is from genome assembly GCA_033398695.1 of Orobanche coerulescens. Classification (NCBI taxonomy): domain Eukaryota; kingdom Viridiplantae; phylum Streptophyta; class Magnoliopsida; order Lamiales; family Orobanchaceae; genus Orobanche; species Orobanche coerulescens. The sequence continues at coordinate 124,593,965 of CM065812.1, read as the reverse complement.
AAACCAACCCATAAGAAATTAAATTATCCAATCACATTGGTCAATTTATGGTCATGCCATACACCACACACATACCATAAATAATTATCAAATAATTAATAAAGCATGTAATATACTAAATAATCAATTTATCGACAATCGACAATAATTAAAATTTGAGTCATCACATGAACAAAATCGACTCGCCGAGATGGTCGCCATGAGATCTGGGCACGGGTTTGCCCGGGTTCGAAACCCAGCGGTTGCAGTTGCAACATTTTGCAACTATTATTTCCAAATTTACTTTTATAACAAAAGGACTTATAAAAGGAACTACTGAAAAGTTACCAAAACAAGATTCAGCCGAGATGGAAAGTGGTGCTGAAGGATAGCCGAATGGCGCGGGATCGAATCCCAGTTTTTGCGGAAGTATTTTTGCAATATTTAAAACAGATTTATTTGCCTTTAATAAAACCTTCCGTGTATTATTTCCAAAACAAACTCGCAGCGCACATGGTAAGTCGCTAGGCCGCTGCCCTGGACCTCCAGGGTTCGAACCCCTGGTGATGCAAAATCATATTTTTGCTAATTAATACAACCCGCGGGTCCAGGCCCGACCCGACCCGGACCCGACCGAATCGCCCGACTGCTGCATCGTTTCCAGCTTCGACAGCAGCTTTTGCGAAAAAAATTGAAAATTATTTTTGACGATCCGATTTAATCAAATTAAACTTAAAAATATTTTATAAAATCTATATTTTATAAACATAATCAGAACATAATTTACACATAAATATGTTCTACATAAACAATTAAATTACATGCAAGTTGGCTCGATACCACCTGTTGGGTTTTCAATGTATCGAATACAAAATAATCGGAGTAAAAACGCAATGGAACAATAAAAGTGAAAACCCAATTTAGGATCACATGCGAATTTAATTGTTTAATTAAAGAGTTAATCGAATTACCTTAATCCGATTGAACAAATCTAGATCCGACTAGAAGCGGATGAATATCTCCTTCCTCTTCGGTGATCCACACACGAACAATTCCACAAGCCGGATTGCTAGATCCTTACGAATAATATTGATAAATAGTACAACACAAATTCCTTACTAGAAGGATTGTACTATTGATCAAGATCAACTAAGGGAAGAGGAACGACCGACTCCGTTCTCCTACAGTATAATGTAGATGGCCGTTTTTTCTTCTTCTTGAAGGGCCGATTTTAGGTCTTATTTTCTGGTTACAACTCCTTGTCCAAGACCTTATATTTATACTAAGTAAACCCTAGATTCAATAATCTAGTATTTGCTTAGTTGCCCCTCAACTTATTAAATAATACAATATATATAATATCCAATATTATATATATTACTTTATTATTTAATCTCCTTATAAATATAATATCCAATATTATATTTATTATTCCCAGTTGATATTTATTCCTACTTGTCTATAATTGTCGTATGTGCGACCCAAAAGGCTTATATTATGTTGGCAATTATTTAATATCTTATTAAATAATAAATCATAAGCGGCCTCTAGCAAGACATTATGATTACCCAAATAATATAAGTTAATAGTCCATTAAACCTTTTAACGTGTCAAATCCCTTTGTCACGCGATATCATATTTGAACTAAGTCATGGAGTCTGCATACTTATTTATGTTCAAATGCTTTCGATCTTAAGTAGATCGATTGAATCAAATGACTCTTCATTTGAGCACGCCACGCATTTCCTTCATCCTACTTATCGAGGGGCCAACAGATATCTCTCTCACTTAAGAGAGGACAAATCCCCATCTTGATTATTCATTGCCTCTACATGACTCCCACTAATCCCGATCGCTAACCTTTATGATCACCATGTTTCGATGACGTTGGATTACGCAAGGCATGCAGCTTATCATGTTGGACTCTATGATAATCTCGGGTTCAAGGATTTATTGACATACCGTATTGAGATTCACTTATGACATTTCCATGCAGGTGATCTCAATGCGGTCGGTCCAAGATAGTTCTCCAACCAATACCCATAAGATTGATCCGTACCATACGCATAATCATCCGATGATTATCAATCAAACTTATACTAGTATATTAATCACTTGAGTCTCTACTCAACGCGATTTTACCAGGGACATTTGAATAATCTTATTATTCGTGAATAACTATTATTCGATTATTATAATATTAAAACATGCACACATTATAATAATCAACGAGAAATAAATGATATCAAATAACTTTATTTAAATGTGACAATTACAAATCTAGGCACATCGAATGTCCTAGGGCACTATTCCCAACAAAAGGGTGGTATGAAATGATCAACCATGGTGGGTATTGTGAAGTTTTCCATCATTTTCTTGTCAAACTTGCCAACTAATTATTCAAAAGTAGATGGCTTCAAAATATTGATTTTGTTGATGACCTTCTATATGATGTTGATTTTGTTCGGTGACAATAACCTTCAACAAAACATATTCTTAGTAGTCACACCACTCCCAATACCCAAGATTATAAATAACCGGAATTCTACATTTCATCTAATCGTAGAACAAACCTACCAGAGGTGAGTTGATCTTTCTTAGGGGTGACTTTTTTCCTCATACTACTAGCAGCGGCGAAGGCACGATTCCACCCACAAAAGTGTATGCATGGTTCCACCCACAAAAAAATTGATTTATTAATAATTATTTATCAAATATTAACTTAAACCATTAAAAATTAAATACTTATATAAATTTAATAGATACAAATACTAAATATATCTTTACTTCTGAAATTTACATGGATCACGTCAAAATTTGAATTCTTCAGTTAGGGGCTGTTTGACAGTTGCTGAATTATTTAGTGCAGAATGGTTGAGAGGCTCTGTATGGTTGAGTGCAGAATGAAATTTGGTTGTTTGATAACTGTTCTGAATGGTAACTCTGAATGGTAACAAATTACCATTTTACCCTTCTGTATAAAAGTAGCGATTAAAAATCTCATTTTCCTCCCCTTGCGTACCAAAACCTCTCCTTTTTATAAATAAAACCCCTAATTTTTATAAATAATTATGTATAATATTTTTAAATTTAATTCATTTAAAATAATAATAATAATAATAATTATGTATAATATTTTTAAATTTAATTCATTTAAAATAATAATAATAATTATTATTATTATGTATAATCTTTTTAAATTTAATTCATTTGAAATAATAATAATTATTATGCATAATATTTTTTAATTTAATTCATTTAAAATAACAATAATAATTATTATGTATAATATTTTTTAATTTAATTCATTAGAAAATTATAATAATAATTATGTCTAATATTTTTTTTATTTAAATTCATTTAAAAAAATAATAATAATTATGAATAATAATTCTTAATTTAAGAGGAGGGGTAAATCTGAAAATTATTTGCCTCTTAATGGTTGAGAGAGAGGGTATGAATGCTTAATGGTTAAGAGGTTATTGTAACCATGAAGAGGTCATATTTTTTTTTGCCAAACAGTCCTGGCCTCTTAGCGATTCAGAGGTAGGCTCTTAATGTAACCATTAAGAGCCAAACAAACAGCCCCTTAGTTTCAATTTTTGCATAAAAATCTCCATACTATCGGAAGAATTCGGGACAGGCTCATGCAGTGGCGGATCCAGAATTTTCTAAGACTGGGGGCACAATATTATCATAATAAATAAATCAATAACGCAGTACAATATCATTATAAAGGTGAAACAAATTATGTTTTACAGTTGTTCTCTACGAAATTTCATCTTTTGAAAGCGAATCATTACATCTTCATTCGTAACATGGTTGGGAAATATTATCTGCACTTGAAGATACGAGTGTCGATATTTGTCTTTTTAAAAATCTTTCCATTCTTTCAACAAACCCTAAAAATTGAAATCAACAATAAATAAATTAATTTTATACATATTCTAACTAGTGATTAATATTAACAATTAACAAACAAAAAATTTATATGAATACCACAAACTCAAAGTAAAAAAAATATGGCGGCACACACAGAGAGAGAAATACCTCAATCAAAGTGGGTCTGGTGTGTGCTGGGCGGGCGGAGGGCGGCTCTTCGTCGCTGGGTGCTAGTCCTAGGCGGGGGTGGAGTGGAGACTGGAGTCTTAAAAAAAATAAAACGACGGAAGAAAGTAAAGAATTGGGAGGAATGCTTTTTGTAAGGAAATATATATATATATATATATGTATATATAAATATATATATGTATATATATATAGAAAATAGATCATATGAAAACTAATTATTTTGTGAAAATTAGAAACTTTTGTAGGCCATTGATATTAGTGATCTAACGACTGTAGATGAGTAGAATTATATGCATTTATGTATTTTTTTTATTGCATTATTTGTCATATATACTAAATACCAACTCGATGCAACAAATAATAACAAATATGCAATGAAATTACTTAATAATGCAATTGGTTTTCTAGATTTCACCATTGGGTGTTTCCACCATAATAATCCATATATATATATATATATATATATATATATATATATATATATATATATATATATATATATATATATATATATATATATATATATATATACTTCTTTTACAATGGGGGCATGTCCCCCTATTTTATATGTGGGTCCGCCCCTGCGGCTCATGTCTGTCCTAGTCGATTTTTTTTTTGATAATTAGGTGATCCCAGTTTAGTCAGACTAATCCTAGTCCCTCAAAGAACCCACTCCTAATCCATTGAGAGAAGTAAATCGCGATTCGCTCGAGCAATTCCAGGGTTCCCAATGTCTTTTCTGTACACTTTTACAAGCGAAGCCCTTAACCGATTAATGCATCGAGTTCCCAAAGACAGCTTCTGAGAATCACACGATTGGTCAAGACTCTCCGGTTCCCAGCAAGGAAATACTCCCACACTGCCGCCTGACGCAAGATTAAACATTGATTAGCGAGCGCCCCGGGGAGCTAGAGGATCATAAAGAGAAAAACCTCATCTTTCACCTCCTTGGTGGGGTTAGAACCCAAGACCTCTCCAAATGAGTGTCTTGAGTGTAGGCGTCATACCACCGGACCACCTACCCTTTCCCTGTCCTAGTCGAGTTTTGATTCGGGCCTTGACTGTTGGAATGAAATACCGATATGAGAAAATATATCGGTGTTATAACGAGTTTCTGATACAGTTCCAAATTTTGGTAATTCTATGAATTTTCGGTATTACTGAAATACATTATATTCACAATTTGCTTGTGCAAAAACTCCTTTAATAGGGAGTAAAACCTTTTACATCCAATAACTTTTTGTCTTTTTTAAAACATCCGACAGAAGTTATTTTCTTCAATTACATCCCAAATTCTGATTAACTGTAAAATTTACGTTCCAAATTTTATTGGAGCCACCGATAATTTTTCAAAATGATATCGCTTTTGTCTACGAGTACTCTAAAATTGGGGATTTTCGCACGTTGAGATGTATCCGCGTGACAGTTCTTGGGACGTCTTTGGAAAATGGGAAAAGTTATGGGATTAAATTTTCTTTTCCAAATTTTGAAATAAAAACAATAAAATAAAAATCTGATTTTTTTTTTTACATTTTTTAAAGAATCGTCAAAAATTAAAAACAATATGAACCGACTAGTTTCATTTTTTTGTTTTTTATTTTCATAATTAGACATATTCAAAGTCATATATAAAAAATATAAAAAAAACATAAAAATCTGAAAAAGCAAGACTTTTTCGGGAAAAATTCATCCGAAACCTAAAATATGAAAAACAAGTACGATTTTAGTTTCCGGGTGAGCTTTTGAGAAAATTTTCTTGCTGTTTCAGATTATTATATTTTTTATTCTTATTTTTCAGATTTTTATATATACTTTTAAAAATTTTCAAATAATTAAAATAAAAATATAATTTTTTTTTGTTTTTTTATAGAATTTTCATATTTCGTTTCGATGATTTCTTTAAGAAAACACTTGTTTATTAAAAAAATTTATTTCAGAGTGGGAATAATTTTTTAGTTTTAAATACAAAATAATGTGTTATTTATTTTCAATAATGTGGCATGAAAAAATTATTAAAAAAGCCACATATTATTCTGGCCACATACTAGACTTCTAACTCCACGTCAACTTCTAGGCCGGAAATCCCAATTTTGGAGTACATGTGGACGAAATTTGGGACGTAAACCGTATAGTTAGCCAAAATACTGGAATTTTGTGGGATGTTTTTAGAAAACGTACAAAGTTATGGGACGTAAAAATTTTTATTCCCATCTTTCTCTTGATTTATATCTACCGAATTTTGTGGGACGATTTAGAAAAAGTACAAAGTTATGTGACATAAAAAATTTTATTTCCTTCTTTCTCTTGATCTATATCGGTTCTATCAAAATATATTGCTATATACTGAAAATTTGAGGTATACTGTTTTCTTTCTCGCAAGTGATTCCAAAATTTTCACAAACTTTGAAATGTTTACAAGCTCATATACTGTTTGTGTACCGAAAATATCGGTGACAGTATAATATTGTATCTAAAAAAATTGGTAAACTGAAATATTTGACATCTTTTGTATTTTATGGTACGGTATGCTCAGCTATATAGGCCTTTTCGATATGTTTTCAACCATTTCCTCCCGTTTCTCTCTTTATTTGAGTATAATAATGCAAAATATTATTTGGTACACTGGGAATGAATATTTTGGGGAATGGAAACAAGTAGTTTCATTATCCTACACAACTAGCCATCCGTTAGATTCCGATCATGTTGATGATTGATGATAGCCGATTCAGTCTGGCATCCACTCACTCACCCTCTTTCAGCTCAGCCAACCCCGGTCTATCTGAATCGGGGGACGATCACATGAATCCAATTCGACTGGCCGAGCAAGGATGGCACGTGGAGGGCTCAAGTAAACAATGACCGAGCAGGACGACAGAAGGCGAAGGGCCGACCTCGGTGAAAGCCCCAAGCCGACCAGACAACGAATAACCATCGCCAAAGGCACGCGGAACCGGCACACATGACAATTACTGCAGTCTGTACTGCCCCTTCCTGAAGCTCCGTCAAATGCTGCCACGCGTCCCTGCAACATTATTCCCTCCTCGTGACATGTGATTTGGACGTATCTCAACATTCCTCAGCTTTCATCCTCCTGATTGGCCAGGATCCTCTATAAATAGAAGGAATGTACGAAGATAAGGACTTTTGAGAAGTTCCAACTAAAAAATTATACTTATCCTGTAATACGCCCAAGTACAAAAAGATCGACCTGAATGTCGAGCTCTGCTCCTCATACAAAAAGCAAGAAAGTCGATAAAATCTCATGTTTCCATATTCGTTTGGCTTTTTATTTCCGATTCTTATTTATTACGTGGCTTCGATATATCTATTCCTAGGTAGAAATCAGCACACATTTTATTGACCAAACGAGGCATCAACAATGATAATCTAAATGCTAATATGCGTACTACAAATTATACGAACAAAATTAATTTCACTTATGAAACAAACATGATGAACACATTACACACATCAATTATACATATAACAACACATGCATGCATGCGCAGCAAATTTGCATAGATTGAATTCCTGTAGTTAATTCAACCTACGACAGTTCTTGCTAATTTCTCCTTGCGAGCCAAGAAGAGGACTAATGCTCCCCATCTCAACCATAGAATTTGCAAAATAATGGAAAAAGAGAGACTCATTTTCCGCAAAGCTTCTGACTAGTTCCGCGGTTTTCCGCACGTTGCCCGTCAGCAAAACCTGGTCGGAATTGAGAAGCCCTTTGCCCCACGGCATCAGCTTGAAGTATTTGTTGTCGAATCTCACAGGGGATGAAAAATCGAGGGGCGAAAGGTTACTGTCGCCGCCAACTTTAGGGCAGCCGGCTTTGAGACCGTTGTACTAGTTTTTTTCTAAGGTTATATCTGGTCGGTTGTTACCATTTTGGTTGTAAAGCCTTTGTCTGAATGTCACACATCTTGCCATTCTTATATGGTATGTCCTGCCAAATAAATTTATAGCATTATTATTATTTTGTTAATGGATTAAACTGTAGAACGGAATGACACCAAGTGGTGTAGGAGTCATTTCCAAAATATAGGCATTTTCGGAGCCGACTGGACTTCGGACCACGGCACAAGACTCCGGGCCGCAGAACATCAGCTTGAAAAACAAGTCCTCAACTTTCTGTACTATGGGCCGCGGCTCACTCCTGCCCGGCCGCGGCCCCTGCCGAAAAAACTGGGCAGTTTTTTTATGTGTGCCGCGACACACTTTGGCCGGGCCGCGGCACACGGGTCAACTTTGCAAATGGGTACCTTTTTATCAGCATTTTTCCTGCGGGATTATTTATTACTTCATCGCATACACAGTTTGAGAGAGCAACAAAGAGAGATTCAAGAGAGAAAAGACGGAGAGAAAAATACTTGTGTGGTTTCCCGGAGATATATCGATCGGATCGTCGTGATTATTTGACAAGAGCTTGGTAGCTATTGGGCAAACCTTTTCACCAGAATAGATCGAGGGTTTGAGTCCGGAAATTCAGGTATTTTTGTTAGCTTTTCGTGTAAGCTATTTTGGTGTTTCCTTTTCTCGATCTTGTTATTGTTGTTGTATTCCAAATATTTGAAGAACATTTATTATCGAGTATTTGACGATTGATGTATACCCCTAGTTTGTATTAAGGACGAATCATTTATTGTGTATTGGTGATAGTGGATTTAAACGACTTCGGTCCCGTGGTTTTTACTTTCGTCTTGAGGGGTTTTACACGCTAAAATATTGTGTCTCATGTTTATTGTTTTTCGGATATCATTTGTATTATATTATCGAGTTGCAATCGATTTGCTCTACTCATCGGTAACCACAAAGCTACGATTGAAGAGTGGGAAGTTGTCAAACGAGGTTCCGTATTATTCGTTGTGACGTGATGTTAGTCGTGTTTTTCCCAACAAAGTGGTATCGGAGCCACGGGATTTGTTGTTTCGTGGTTGTTTAGTATCTCAATTGTAAGATGGAAGTCAACACGAGTAGAATGGTTAACTTGAATGGTTCGAACTACCACGTATGGAAGGGGAAGATGGAAGACCTTCTATATGTGAAGGATTATTATTTACCGGTCTTTAGCAAAGATAAACCGGAAGGCAAGTCCGACGCGGAGTGGACTATTTTGCATCGCCAAGTTTGCGGATATATTCGACAATGGGTTGATGACAATGTTTTGAACTATATTAGTGGAGAGAAGGATGCTCGAGAGTTATGGCACAATCTCGAGCAATTGTATGCTCAGAAAACGGGGAATAATAAGTTATTCCTCATTAAACAAATGATGAATTTGAAGTATCAAGACGGGACTCCTCTATCGGATCATTTAAATGCATTCCAAGACATAATTAATCAACTTGCTGGAATGGGAATTAAATTCGAAGAGGAGGTGGAAGCTTTGTGGTTGTTAGGCACATTACCGGACTCTTGGGAGACGTTTCGAACGTCGTTGTCTAATTACGCCCCCGCTGGAGTCATTTCGATGGAATTAGCTAAAGGGAACATGTTGAATGAGGAGGTCCGAAGAAAAGTACAAGGATCTTCGTCACAGTCGGATGTTCTCGTTACCGAAAGATGAGGGAGAGGTCAAAGTAGAGGTCCGAGTAATAGAGGGCCACAAAGGAGTAATTCCCGGGGGAAGTATGCCAATATTGAATGTTACCATTGTGGTAAGAAAGGGCATACCAAGAAATTTTGCCTACAATTGAAGAAGGAGAGCGGTAGTAATGATAAGCCGGAGTAAATACTACTACTGAAGAATTCTTTGTTTGTTATGATTATGATATGGTGAACCTTGCGAGAGATGATTCGAGTTGGGTGGTCGATAGTGGAGCTACGTGTCATGTTACATCACGTAGAGATTTTTATTCCTCTTATACTCCGGATGACTTTGGTATAGTCAAGATGGGTAACAATGGGTTATCCAAAATTGTTGGAGTGGGAGATGTTCGTTTGAAATTCGACACCGGTATGGAACTTGTTTTACGGAATGTAAAACATATTATGTATATGAGGCTTAATGTTATGTCTGTTGGTATACTCGATGAAGATGGTTATCATATTTTGGAAAGGGTTGTGGAAACTCACTAGAGGTTCCTTGATTATCGGGAGAGGAGAAAAGGAAGGAAAATTGTACGTGACACTTCCGAAGGTCACGGCTAATTCCGCGAACACAATCGACAATAATGACATGGCCGAGCTATGGCATAAGAAGCTCGGTCACATGAGGGAGAAAGGGATGGCGCTATTGTCGAAGAAGGAGGCGTTGTCTGGGGTTCACAAGGTACATCTTAAAAGGTGCTCTCATTGTCTAGTCGGGAAGCAAAAGAGAGTTACTTTTAAGAGTCATACTCCTTCACGGAAGGAATATGTTCTTGATCTTGTTCATTCCGATGTTTGTGGTCCTATGAAGACTAGGACACTCGGTGGTTGCCGATACTTTGTCACATTCATCGACGATCACTCGAGGAAGGTGTGGGCATACACCTTGGAGACCAAAGATCAAGTGTTAGATACTTTCAAACAATTTCATGCCTCGGTGGAAAGAGAGATCGGGAAGAAGCTAAAGTGTATTCGGACGGACAATGGTGGAGAGTACACCGGGCCATTTGATGAATATTACCGAGAACAAGGGATCCGACATCAAAAGACGCCCCCGAAGACTCCGCAACTTAATGGCTTGGCAGAGAGAATGAACCGGACTTTGGTCGAGAGAGCTCGTTGTTTGCTCTCACATGCCGGATTGCCAAAGTCGTTTTGGGGAGAAGCTTTGAACACGGCGGTTCATGTTATTAATTTGACGCCGTGTGTTCCTTCTGAGTCCGGATAAAGTGTGGAGCGGTAAAGACATCTCATATCGCCACTTAAGGGTTTTCAGATGTAAAGCTTTTGTACACATTCCGAATGATGAGAGATCAAAGCTTGATTCCAAGATGAAGCCATGTATTTTTATTGGTTACGGGATTGATGAGTTCGGGTATAGATTATATGACCCAGTGACAAAAAGGCTTGTTCGGTCGAGAGACATTGTTTTTCTTGAAGATCAAACGATGAAAGATGTTGAAAATGGAGAGTCGGATCCACAACACGACTATGATCTTATTGATTTGGACCCCGTTCCTCCACAACATGTTGAGACACCTGGTGGAGAGGATGTCCAAAATGATGAACAACATGATGCCGGTGACAACGATGAGTTGAGACAAGATAACACCGATGGAGCTCATCCCCAGCTACCCATGACGAACATGCCATCTTTTATTCCACATAGGCGGTCGACGAGGGACCGTCATCCCTCCACTCGTTATTCGGCCGATGAGTATATCTTACTCACCGACAAGGGAGATCCCGAATATTTTGCGGAGGCCATGGAGGATGAAAAGAAGAAAGAGTGGATGGATGCCATGCAAGACGAGATGAGTTCCTTGCATGAGAATAACACGTATGAGTTGGTAAAGTTGCCGAAAGGCAAGAGAGCTTAGAAGAACAAATGGGTGTATCGGGTGAAGTCGGAGGAGCATACCTTGTTGCCCCGATATAAAGCTAGACTCGTACTAAAAGGATTTAGTCAAAAGAAGGGCATTGATTTTGACGAGATTTTTTCTCCGGTTGTGAAGATAGGATCGATTCGATTGGCCCTTGGTATTGCGTCTAGTCTTGATCCTGAGGTCGAACAAATGGATGTCAAGATGACTTTTCTTCATGGAGACCTTGATAAAGAAATTTATATGAAGCAACCGGAAGGGTTTGAGGTCAAAGGAAAAGAGGATTATGTGTGTAAACTCCGGAAGAGTTTATACGGGTTGAAGCAAGCACTACGGCAATGGTATAAGAAGTTTGAGTCGGTTATGGGGGACCAAGGCTACTGGAAGACGACTCTCGACCATTGCGTATTTTTCAAGAAATTTGGAGATGGTGATTTTATCATCTTATTGCTTTATGTGGACGATATGTTGATCGTTGGCAAGAATGCTGAGAGGATTGCCAACTTGAAGAAAGAATTGAATAAGTCTTTTGCCATGAAAGACTTGGGGGCAGCTAAACAAATTCTTGGGATAAGAATTACTCGGGATAGAGCAGCCCGGAAATTACACATGTCGCAAGAGCAATATATCGAGAAGGTGCTTAAACGCTTCAACATGGACAAAGCTAAAGTTGTTAGTTCGCCTCTTACTAACAATTTTAAATTGACGAGCACGGATTGCCCTACTACGAAGGAGGAGATTGAGGATATGGATAAAATTCCTTATGCCTCGGCGGTCGGGAGTTTGATATACGCTATGGTATGTACTAGGCCCGACATTGCTCATGCTGTTAGGGGTGTCTAAATGGTTCCCGTTTCTCGGTTAGAACCGGAACCGAACCGGAACCGAGGCAGTTCTGGTTAACCGGAACCATATAATCGGTTAAAGGTTCGGTTTTCGGTTCCTCATTACATAATTTTTCAGTTTTTGGTTCGAATCGAATGACTTCGAACCGAAAACCGATTTTATAATATATTTATTAAATATTATCTTTATATTTTATACTTATATATTTTATTATTTTAATTTTTGTAAATTAAAATTTAAAAAAAAAAAAAAAATGATTCCGTCGGTTTAACCGAACCGGAACCGAAAATAACCGGTCCGGTTCTGGTTAACCGAAATTTTATATGGTCCGGTTCTCGGTTCTCATTTTTGGGCAATTGTGGTTCCGGTTAACCGAAAATTTCGGTCCGGTTAACCGGAACCGAACCGTTCGACATCCCTACATGCTGTGGGAGTGGTGAGCCGGTTTCTATCGAATCCGGGAAAGAAGCATTGGGAAGCTGTTAAATGGATATTTAGATATTTACGGGGTACTTCCAAATTGGGGATTACGTTTGGAAATGGGAAAGCAATGCTTGTTGGTTATTCCGATTCGGATATGGCCGGTAATGAAGATAACCGAAAATCCACTTCCGGTTATTTGATGACATTTGCAGGGGGATTCGTGTCACGGCAATCAAGATTGCAAAAGTGCGTTGCCTTATCTACAACGGAGGCCGAGTATATTGCGGCGGTGGAAGCGTGTAAAGAGCTCTTATGGTTGAAAATGTTTTTACGAGAGCTAGGCTTCTGACAACGACGTTACGTGGTTCTTTGTGATAGTCAAAGTGCGATTCATTTGGCTAAGAATGCGAATTTTCACAAGAGAATGAAACATATCGATGTGAGGTATCATTGGATCCGAAATGCTTTGGAGGATGGTTTGAATAAAGTTCATACCGATGATAATGGTTCCGATATGTTAACCAAGGCGTTGAGTAGGGAGAAGATGAAAGTGTGTTGTTCGATCTCCGGGATGGCAAACTCTTCCTATATTCTGGAAAGGGGGAGATTTGTAGGAGTTATTTTCGAAATATAGGCATTTTCGGATCCGACTAGACTTCGGGCCACGGCACAAGACTCCGGGCCGCAAAACATCAGCTAGAAAAACAAGTCCTCAACTTTCTGTACTATGGGCCGCGGCTCATCCCTTGCGTGCCGCGACCCCGCCTGCTTTTGCTGGAAGTAGCCGAGTGGCCTGTACTCTAGGCCGCGGCTCACTCCTGCCCGGCCGCGGCCCCTGCCGAAAAACCTGGGCAGTTTTTTTGTGTGTGCCGCGGCACACTTTGGCCGGGCCGCGGCACACGGGTTAACTTTGCAAATGGGTACCTTTTTATCAGCATTTTTCCTGCGGGATTAGTTATTACTTCATCACATACACACTTTGACAGAGCAACAAAGAGAGATTCAAGAGAGAAAAGAAGGAGAGAAAAATACTTGTGTGATTTCCCGGAGATATATCGATCGGATCGTCGTGATTATTTGACAAGAGCTTGGTAGCTATTGGGCAAACCTTTTCACCAGAATAGATTGAGGGTTTGAGTCCGGAAGTTTGGGTATTTTTGTTAGCTTTTCGTGTAAGCTATTTTGGTGTTTCCTTTTCTCGATCTTGTTATTGTTGTTGTATTCCAAATACTTGAAGAACATTTATTACCGAGTATTTGACGATTGGTGTATACCCCTAGTTTGTATTAGGGACGAATCATTTATTGTGTATTGGTGATAGTGGATTTAAGCGGCTTAGGTTCTGTGGTTTTTACTCTCGTCTTGATGGATTTTCCACACTAAAATATTGTATCTCGTGTTTATTGTTTTTCAGATATCATTTGTATTATATTATCGAGTTGTAATCGATTTGCTCTACTCTTCGGTAACCACAAAGTTACGATTGAAGAGTGGGAAGTTGTCCAACGAGGTTCCACATTATTCGTTGTGACGTGACGTTAGTCGTGTTTTTCCCAACAAGTGGAATAGAAAATCTGGTTCGTAAATAGGACTGAAAATCAAAATAAGCTACTCGATACTCGATTTAAACTAGATTAGTAAAAATTTCGTTTGAGCTCGATTCAGTAATAGAATTAACCAAACTTGAACTTAAATTTTGTTTGATAAAATATAAAGCTCGGCTCGGCTCGTGCTCGGCTCGATTTGAATAAAAATTATAAAATACACACTACCAATGTTATACTTTAGCCGACAGCAAAAAGTCGTCGGCTAAAGTCGAAAATCGTCGGCTAAAGTGGTCATTTGTCGGCTAAAAGTCGGACGGCCGAGGTCGGGCGGCTAAAGTTTAGCCGATGGCAAATAGAGAAGGTCGTCGGCTAAAGTTCCAGTTTAGCCGACGCAACATTTGCCGTCAGCTAAAATAGTTTCAGTTTTAGCCGACGGTTACATCGTCGTCTAAAATATCTACATTTTAGCCGACGACGGAAAGTTACCGTCAGCTAAAATGTATAGGTTTTAGCCGACGGTTACATCGTCGTCGGCTAAAGTGTTATTTATTTATTTTTTAAATAAAATCTTTAGCCGACGGTCTGTGCAAATGTCGTCGGCTAAAGTCCAATAAAAATAAAATTCAGATTTCGGAATCCCCAAACCAGTTCAGATAACCTGTTATTCCAAATGTACAATACACCAGCATACATCACAATCAACATAAATCAATGTACGAAAAGCATAATTTAAATATCAACCATATCAACATGTCATGTAGGAACATCAACAAAATCACTATAAACACCAACATAATGAACACGAGTCTAAATAAAAAATATTTAGCAAAAGAACTACTACAATGACAACTAAAATCCTCAAAGATCCGTCAGATTCTTAAAGATAGAAGAAGGATTACTACCGTCTTGCATGTCGTCGTCCCGAGGCTGTGAAGAAGAGGGGGTGTTTGTGAATTGAAGAATTGAGGTGGTGGTGGTACCGAAATTCCCGATTGACACACGGTTTGACTCAATGACATCATATACTGCATCATGGCCTGCTGCTGAGCTAACATCTCTTGTTGAACCTTCCTTTGTTTCTCTTGGAATTTCTGGAACTGGTCTTGAGACTTCCTTTGCTCCTCAGCTCGGAGCTCCCTCTCGATCCTCAATTGCTCCTCCAAATTGGACTTTTGAGTGTCGCCCCTTTGATTGCGCTGAAACCCTGTAGTATTCTTCAATAATCTGGTGCCTTCAGCTCCCATCATCAGCGTCCGGTGATGACTCCCTTTAGGAGGGTAAATGTTAGCCCACACCCTTGCCCTAATGTTGGGATCGGCCTGATCGATCTATCGGCGTGCTAACTCGAGACCAGTCTCGTCCAAATCCGGATGCTCTTCCCTCGCCATCTCTATCAACATCCTCTCAGACTCCTCAGTCACTCTCTCCTAATTAAGTGGGAACAAAAAAAGTAACCGAATATTAATAAAGTTCAGAGGTAAAAACTGATAGAAGTATTAAAATGGTTAGGATACATTTACAACTTACAAGTCTATTCGGATAGTTAGGATATGCTTTTTGAGTCACGTAGATAAAGGCATTTGCCACATTTTCATCAGAAGTAGCCTCGTGCGAAACTCTCGCTAACGAACGCGAACCTAAGCTGTGGTGCTCCGTCAAACCCTTACGGTTAACAGTGTTGGTTGAACTGCTCACATACACATAGAAACATGTAATTTTCATTTAACAAGGAGCAAAATTACCACAAGTAAGTTTCATATATGTTACATATTTTTAAACAACAATAGCATTACGACAATATTTAGAGCTCGATTACATACAATATAGTCCGGGTCGCTAAAATGTGCGCATAGCCACCTCCATTCGTACTCCCGATACTTGAACTCCTCAGGAGTAGCCTCGCGGGAATTACCCCAAGCTGACCAAAACATGTGTAGCTCATTTTTCCAAGATTTATACCTATAACAAACATTTATAAATAATAATCAAACATTAGTCAAATATATTTGTAAAGTATTTTGTAAATTTTATGTATTTATTTACTGTGATTTTGTGTTATTGTTTTATTCTTATTCATAATATTATTTGTTTATTATGTTATTCATAAATAATCCGTTGTGTGTACAGTTGTTATTATGCATTTGAATGTTAAGATTTAAGTTTAGTGATTATTTTACATGTCATTTTATATTTGTTGTTTGTGTATGATTATATAATGTTATGTGTTAGTTTTATTATTTTTATGTATAATTAATATTATAATGTTTTATGTAATTCTAAAAGTGTATGTTATAATACTCATAATTACAAGTAAATTCGAATGTTTACCATGTTTAAATTTATCAATCAAATTACATTCCATTTATACAAGTTGTGAATTTTAAATTACAAATTGTTTTGTATTAATAAATAAATTATTAAAACATTTGACAAATACATATTTGTAACAATAACTAAAATGATGCAAAAATTTCTGGAGTAATTACTCAACTACGTATTGTGAAAATTACTTGGTTGTTTGCACCTCATCATACCAAGTATATAGTAGGAAAGAAGGAACCTCAAACCAAACCTACAATTAGCATATAATATATATTACTAATTTTTTTCCGAATTTAAATACACAAAGTAGCTTTCGGAATTGAGATAAACTTACCGACATTGAATTGTTCAATGCATCCTTGACACTTTGTGGCACATCCTTCCACTCAGCCCACAGTACCAGAACTCTATCGCATATGACAAACCCAACATTACGACAATATGCCGTACAAGCATCCGAAGCCAAAATAGGTCGTCGATACTTTTCATCAACTGCTATCTTGTGACGGCCAGTTTTGGAACATATGTGTCAAGCTCTAGGCCCTTCGATGGGCCACGAGTCTTCTTCTTCTTTTTTGGTTCGTCTTCGGTACGACCCTCCTCATTCTCAAGCTCCGCAAGCGACGCGTACAACTTCGTCTTAGATATCCGACATGTCCGCCAAATCATTTTCTCAGGCCACGCCTGGAACAAATACGCCTCCATCGGGTTAACCAAGCTATATGGCCGGCGGTGTAACACCCCAAACTAGGCGGCTATTACAGTGTCGTGGACCCCCAACTGGGACCCACCAGACAAATGAAAATTAATGAATTATATAATATAATTGTAGTACCGAACCACATTATATTACCAATTACTCCGATGAGGAGTTTCAAGTGCAACACACCCAGGAAATACAGAATACATGTATATTTTATATGAAGATAAAATATACAACACTAAATAAAAATGAATATCCAAACGGAAATCTGCAGCGGAAATAAAAATGAAGAAAACATGAATGACTGAAAAGGATTGAGGCCCCCTGCTAGTATCACTGGGACTCCTCTTCGTCAACTTTCTCTTCCTGTGCTTTAGCCTTGCCATGACCTGAAAACAATATCCCCCAACCGGGTCAGTTACACAAAACAATAATCCTCGAGAGTTGAATAAACACAATCATGATACATCTTAATTATGAAATTAAGCTGAAGAGGGGCATCATAGTACGCCCATAATGGGACGTGCAAGTGCACAATACGAGTGCCCGGACACACCCGCACTTGTACCTAATTAGTCTCATGGAGGCACGTTACCATGTGCACAGCCCAATGTGTCGGTGAACCCGCCACATGACTATCATGTTTCCGACTAAAAATTCCACACATAACCAACCGACCACGTAATATGAACCCAGAAGGTCACATGAACATAAGTGACCATGATGAATATTAAGAAATAATAATCCGACAAGGTCAAGAATGACTCACCAAGATGAAATAATAATGAATAAATAATAGCTCAGTGAAATGATTGGGACCGTCATTCCTCGTGAATTGAATGATTAGTTTGATAATTGCAAGTCTCGACATGAATAATATATCATGAATGAATTACGAATATGAATGAACAACAACAAAAGGAATGAATATCCTTTTAACCGAGTAAGAATCAACTTGCTCAACACCGGTGAAAAATGTCCTTCCTCGAACAAACGTCCTAAATAGAAATTTCGGTCGCTCGAACAACCTTGAATAACACAATTACCAACAACCCACTTAAAATACGAATCAAGCATGATCACAACCAACTCAAAATGTCGATACGACAAATCCAAATTCATTGGGGCATTATAACAAACACGTTGTAACCAATCTTCGATTGTTTACAACTAACCTCAATTATATCCATACCAAACCTCCAAGGAGTGATTCAATACAACAAAAAATCTTCAACACAATCAATAATTCATTATGCATACATAATTCGATATTTCAACAACATCTGATCGAAACCCCCAAATCCAAATCAACATTCAAAGTGTTCTTCAAACAATCCTTCAATAATCCAATGAATATTCATACAAACTCATAATCATGTGTATATCGCTTCATATATCATGATTATAACATCCAAAACATCATATTCCATCTTACAATCGAAATATAAGGTTTGGAGAAAATTACCTTTGAAGATCTAACCTCTTCGATCTGTCGATACTCGTGTTAATCGACTTTCCAAGCTCCACAAACGAATGAAGATGATTAAACCTGAACACACTGTAGGTCACAAGTCATCCAGGAATAAGTCTAGAGGGGGGTGAATAGACTTATTGAAACTCTTTCCCACAAAGGATGAGTTTCTCAGCTGATAGGTATGCGGAAGTCAGGTGATGATGAAAGCAAATAGCTAATGGAACAGTTAAGTATGAATGCATTAGTTAAGTATGGTGCTAAAACAATAAAGTACGCAGGCAATTTATAGTGGTCTCAGAGGTGGGGTAATCCTATACTAATCCACTTTCTCCAAACCAGTTGGATATGAATCCACTATAATTTTCAACCAGTGATAAATATTACAGTGATTCTACAACTTAGCTACAACAACTTCCAGCCAGTGAAAATCCCATCGTTGCAACTCCTTTCTGACTACCTAGCACCACTTGATTCTTCAAATCCTTGGATGCCTATCAGTTGTGTAACTTCAACCAGTGAAGTACCCCGAACTCAGGTTTTAAGACAAGAGTGTTTTGTCTTCTCCAACTAGGAGCTTTCTTCGTATATGAATGAGAATACTGCTCTTCACGATGCTATAGATTTCTGATTGCTTAGATTGCTTTGATCGCTTGAAAGTATAGTTCGCACCGTTGTATTTGCTCTTTCAAATCTTCAGATATATATAAGTGTCAATCATTTGAGCTTTTCTTCATAACCATTGCAAATCTGTAACAAATCCGTCCGTTGGAGAATTAGACTTCTTTGTTTTACTTTCTGAACGTTGCAAGGCCGGATTCCCTTATTTTAATCCATTTTCGACCGTTGTGAAGACTTCCATGTGATGGCGCCGAATCTTTTGAATATAATAAGATTAAAGTCTCCAGTGGTGGGTTTGGATGAATTATTTAATTCATTTCCTTTACGGGAATCTCTCCAATCTGTCTCTTATCGCCCGCATGTGACTTTCCATAAATATTGACTATTCAACGCATGCTGACGTGGACTGGAGTACTTGGCTGATCATTTAACTGATATCTCTGTGGTCAAACTGTCTGATGTGCAGTCAAACTTCTCTGATGTCGACTTCTCTGATGTGCCGACTTGACTGAAGTCTTCTGACCTGATTGAACTTGACTGATCTTATGGTCAAGCTTCAGATGAATTGACTTTCCTTCTTGACTGCAGTCTGGTCCAACTTCACTGATTAGATTGTTGACCAGAACTTCTCTGATAAGGGTTGCCTGATATAGCTCGTCTGTGGTCAACCTTATCCGAACAGTTGGGTTGACCAAGACTCGACTGATAGATACTTATCTGTGATTTGTACTTAGCCAATTTTTTAAAGCTTAACTTATATGGCCTATAGAAGATACTCATTTGGTTCTTCTTTACATTTTGCGAAGTTTCTACTTAACACAATTTGGCCTATGGAAGATACTCATCTGGTTCTTCCTTACAGTTTGCCAAGTAATAAACATACATTTGAATAAACAATGATGACATCATCAAAATCTAACAAGTATTCCTAACAAATTCCCCCTATTTTGATGATGGCAAAACTTTTAAGCAACTATTAAACTGAATAACAAGTCTGCACATAAGTGCGAGACACAAACTAAGACCAGTCTTATTTTGAGACAACTAGAGGTTGTCATTCAAATGACTGTTTATATAATTTTCCTGAGTTTGTTTACAAGTACATCAGCTTCGAATGAACAAACAAATGCAGAAAAAATTACAAGTACTTTAAAAAACAAAAATTACAAAAAAAATCCTATCTGCCTCTGCCTCTTCGGACAATTTTCTTAAGAGGCCTAAATAACTTGGCTCCAATAGGCCTCTTACAGACAGGTGCCAAACCATATTTCCTTTTGATGATCTAGGAGGCGAACTCTTGCTCGTATGTGGTTGAGAATTTATTTTTCTCACAGAGAGCTCTGATTTCTTTCTGCAGGATTAGCTCATCCAATTCATTGTCCAAACGGGTAGGCGCTTCTTCTGCTCTAAATGGAGGGATCATAGGATAAGCACTCCATTTGGCTGCATATTTAAGCATGATCCTCCAAAGAGTAGGCCATCTGGTCTCCATGTAGTTGATGAATGACTTTTGGGGGGAGCTTTCTCTGTCCTGGAGCCCATAGATAATACTTCTCTGTGAACTCCTTCTTGGCATCTGCCCAACTGGTCATAAATTCTGTAGGCAGAAATTCTTCAACATACCACTGTTGTTTGCCTTCCCATTCGAACCTTGGCTCTTCTCCTTGCCTTGTTCCCCTCTTCTTCTCTGTAGGCTGATCTTCAGTCTGCTCAGGGTCAGCTACCTCCTTCCTCTTTTGACTTGATGTACCAGCTTCAATTCTGAGGATATCTTGCCTCTTCTTCTTTCCGAGCTCCTGATCCTGTACTTGTCCTGATACATCTCTTACTTCCCCCTGCTTACTTCCTTCCCCCTTTTTGCCAGCATCAACCAGTATAGTCAATTGCTGCTCAACCCTGTGCATCCAGTCAGACATGCCGATGGGCATTATAGAGTTTATAGTAGGAGGAGGTTGAGGAACATTCCTCCGCACTAGGGTATCAAGTTTGGCATTTATGGTCTGCAGGTCAGGTGAGATTTTTATGGCAAGCAACTCTTCAACAGATTCTTTGACAATGTTGCGGATCAGCTCAGTCATCACAGGGGATATGGGTGATGTCTGAGGAGAGTGCTCACCTGTGCTTTCTGCGCCTGCAGGTAGGTGTGCAGTTGACCTACCTGTCTGCAGAATCCTGTCTGCAGGCGGCTGATCAGATGGGGTATGTTCTGGGGTCCCCGATCTGTCTTCTTCTTCTTCATCTAGGCTGGTGTAGCGAGCAAGTGCCCCAGCCTCATCGGCTCTGTCTTCATCTTTGCCTTCTTTTTCTTCTTCTGCCTCCTTTTCCTTCTCTTCTTCCTCTTTCTTTTCTTCTTATTTCTCTTCTTCTTTCTCTTCTTCTTCTTTTTCTTCTTCCTTATGTTCTTTCTTTTCTTCTTCATCATCCTTGTTTTCATCACCTTTCTTATCCTCATCATCATCATCATCATCTTCTTTTTCTTCCTGCTCGACTTCTTCTCCTTCATCATCTTCTTCTTCCAATTCTTCTGTTTTTTCTTGTTATTCTTCTCCAAATTTTTTTTCAACTCCATCTTCTTTTTATTTTTCTTTTTCTTCTTCTTTTTCTTCAACTATAATGTTTTCTTCTTTTTCTTCTTTTTCAACTCCCACTTCTTCTTCTTCCACTATCTCTTCGATTCTAATTTCTCTTTCTTTTACTTCTCCATCCTCATTGAGAGAACCATTAAAAACACTTCCCATAATAATATGGATGACTTGGTCCATGTTGGTTTTAAAATTGGACATGAACCAGTCTTCCTGGAGCATCAAAATTATGTTTGACTCATTGCAAAAATGCATGAGTAGATCCACCGTAGCCTGGGGATACTCCCAGCTACTCATTTCAATAAAAGTTTGCAGTTGAGTAAATGGAACAGATTTCAATGTTTTCCATTCCTCAAAAATATCGACAAAAGAATGTTTGAGAGCGTGTTGTTTTACCAGTAAGAGCTGCTCTATAGACAGGTTTAGGAAGTTGTTCTCGAGTAGGTTGAATGTGTAGTCTGCTTCAGCAATATGGATAATCAATCCTGCTTCCTCTTCTTCAGACATGAAATGAGGGGTTAGAATAGGAACCATTTGAGTTTCTAGGCTGGAGGGAGCAGGTTGATCCTCTATGTGATCTGGTGCAGGAGTAGAGTAGTGATCTGGGTGCTCTTCCTCTTCAAACTCTAATCGCCTGGGCCTCTTGGGGGATGGTTCTGGTGAGGAATGAATCACCGATGGTTATCCAGGGGCTGGTCCCCTTCTCTTGAAACGGAGGGAAATTGGAGTGTTGTCTGAATCTGAATCAGACTGGTCTGCAGGTTGGTCGCGGGCTGCAGTTTGATCTCCATCAGACTCGTCTGAGATCGATGGATATCTGTAGGGAGTTGGATCTATAAATATTTCCCTTAACAATTGAGCTGTTTTCTTCTCTCCGCCTAATCTTCTTAGAGTCTCTTGGTCCAAGTGACCAAGTCTCTTGTTGATGTGGAATGGATCAGCATTTCCCTTCGCCACACCTAACTGCTCTAAAACCCAACTAATTTGCATCCCAAAGACCATCTTCGATTTGAATCTCTTCTCGTCATCTAGCCATTGGACTTTGTTGACTTCGTGCACTAGTTGTCGGAAAATGTAATCAGCCCAGTCAATTGGTTCATCCTGAATTAGTGCTCCCAGCACCATGAACTTGGCTGACGATAACTCATTGTGAAACTTAACGATGTGCTGAAACAGGAGGAGGATTTGTGGAAACAAAAGTCACGGATCCACTGGATAGCAGACGGGGATAGGAACACGAGGTTCTTTCATCAATATACTATCCAGAGGAGACGTAGGAATGCCATCTCTATGATGAAAATCGATGATGATTGGGTTATGGATGAAGCTTTTCTTAGAGATCGTGTGTGGAGTTATTTTAACGATGTATTCAGCGTAAATGCTTTTACTGGACATCGTCTGGGTACTCAGGTTTTCAGGCTTCTCTCTGTGCTCAAGACCATGATTGTCTCTTGGCACTTATGGATTATAAAGAGTTAAAAGGTGTTCTGTGGTCTTTTCACCCTAACAAAGCACCAGATCCTGATGGCTTCCATGCCAGATTCTATCAACACTATTAGGAGCTGGTTAAGGACTTCTTGCTTCATTTTGTTAATTATGCTCTTGTTGATGGGGAGTTTCAGGAGAACATTGGGGATTCCTTCCTTTGCCTTATCCCAAAGCTCGACAAGCCAGTGTCAGTGTCTCAATTCAGGCCAATTGCCCTGTGTAATATCACTTACAAGATCCTAACAAAGGTGATTACTGCAAGACTGCGTGATTTCATGCCGACATTGATTGCTCCTACCCAAAGCAACTTTATTAAGGGTAGGAGTACCCATTGTAACATCTGTTTGGTTCAGGAGATCATACATACTCTCAACAGACGAAAATATAATGTTGTAGGCAATATGGTGATCAAGCTTGATCTGGAGAAAGCCTATGACAAGGTCAATTGGGAGTTTGTAGAAGAGACATTGGAATTTTTTGGGTTACCTGTAAAGCTAATTCGGATCATTATGTTTTGCGTTAAAAGTTCTCATCCTCGTATCTTGTGGAATGGTGCCTCATTGGAAGAACTTACTCCTTCTTGTGGTCTACGGCAAGGAGACCCTCTGTCCCCCTACTTGTTTGTTCTTTGTGTAGAACGCTTATCCTATATGATCCGTGAGGCAGTGGATGAAGATAGTTGGTGCCCCATTAGTGTTGGGAGGAATGTGCCTTCCTTTTCACATTTGCTCTTCGCAGATGATATTATTCTTATGGCCCGGGCGGATTCTGATAATGCTCGGTGTATTAAATCAATTCTTGGTGATTTTTGTGCTGCATCTGGGTTGCGAATTAATGAAACTAAATCCAAAATTTGGTTCTCTAGTTCAAGAGGGATGAGCCGGAAAAGAACGATTAGCGAATTTTTGGGGTTTGGAATTTCGCATAATCTTGGACTCTATCTTGGCGTGCCTCTTATCCATGAAAGGGTGACTACTAGAACTTTTCTCCATATTGTTGATAAGGTAGCGAGCCGGCTTGCTAATTGGAAGGCTCGGCTACTTTCCACAGCAGGGAGGGCCATTCTCATTCAATCGGTTACTAGTGCGCTTCCTAGTCATACCATGCAGGTGCACTGGTTACCTGAAGACACTTGCAAACAGATTGATCGGTTAAATCGTAATTTCTTGTGGTCTTGTGATCGAAATAAAAGGAATATGCATAATGTTCGATGGCAAATTGTGACAAAGCCAAAGCATTTGGGTGGACTGGGACTACGAAGCTCCCAATTAAAAAATTTGGCATTGTTGTCCAAAGAGGGATGGCGCATAATTAATGGTGGGAATAGCCCCTGGATAACAACTTGCAAAACCAAATACCTTAAGGGTTTGGACCCTCTTCATTACCAAATTCGGGGTTGGGAGTCGAATGCCTTCAAAGGGGTTCTACGTGGTTGCAAGGCGATTGGGAATACCATTGGATGGAGAATTGGGGATGGAAAGTCGGTTTCTTTCTGGTTTGATAATTAGTTGGGTGGGGATAATGTTGCAACACGTTGTGAGAATATTATTATGGCGCAACATAGGGAACTTACTGTGGCTGATGTTTGGGAGCCGTCCCAAGGTTGGAATGGGGATTTTATTAATGAAATCTTGCCGGTAGATTTGCGCCGCATTATTGAACGTTTCCCATTGCCTTTAGCCATTAGAGGGGAGGACATGCGCCTATTTATGAATGCAGTGAATGGAGTTTTCAACTGTAAGCTTGCTTATGAGTTCATCCGGGAAACTGTTCATCTTGAGAGTATGGAGAATGTGCCTAATGTGTGGAGTTGGATTTGGGGGATGCACTGCCCTGCTAAGCTAAAGTTCTTTATGTGGTTAGTTTTGCATCACAGGTTGGCTACTAGAACTATGTTGGTGGCACGGAATGTAGTGGAGTCTGGGGTTTGCTCATTGTGTGGAGTGGATTTGGAGTCTACATTTCACGCCCTTGTTAACTGTTCTGCTGCTAAGGAGGTCTGGTCCTTGTGTGTCCCTTCCTCTTCGTTGCCCAGGCTATATTCCCTTCCCAATATAGGCTGGCAGCGATGGCTGTTGATGGGTATGAACCTGGAAAATTTAGTAGTTCCACATCCTCTGTGGAATATGGTTTGTCTGGCTATTTTATGGATTGTGTGGAGAGCTCGGAATACTTGTATATTTCAGCAACTACAAACTCCCATGGATGTGTCTTGATTTCGTATTAAAAAATTGGTAATTAATATGCTACAAGCGTTTCCTCCTAAGCGACGGCAGGTTGGGACTCCGCGGTTGGAGAGAATTATATGGCGTCGTCCTCCTAATCTTTGGTTTAAAATGAATACGGATGCAAGCAGATTGCAAGATAGGATCTCGGTTGCGGGTGGAGGTCTCATTCGGGATCATAATGGCGAATGGATCAGTGGCTTCTCTGTGAAGTTTGGTGAGGTTGAGATTAATACAGCAGAACTCTTGGCGTTAAGAGAAGGGCTTAGGATTGCTTGGGAGCGGTGTTTGTCGAAGATTATTGTTGAGATTGATTCAGAAGTTGTGTTCAATCTTTTTCACAGTAAGAGTACGGAATTTCATCCACTTCATTTGCTACTTGAAGATTGTCGCAGTTTTTCTAGGATGCCTTGGGACTTTTCTCTTCTCCACACCAAGAAGGAGGGTAATAGATGTGCAGATTGTATAGCAAAGATGGGTCACGATCTTACAGAGATTTGAATTTGGGATGAACTGCCTCCAGATCTGATGAAGCTGCTCGAGGAATACCTGGCGCTTTCTTTGCCAGGGGATGGAATTTCATAGTTTTTTTATATATCTTGGCCTTATGCCCAGCAATCCCACAGAGGTTACACGTGATAGTCTGTCTCGGACACTTAGTGTTGTAATGACCCTATTCTCCATAGTTGAAACAGGTGATGGCCGAACTGGCCGCTCGGGACTGAGATTCCGCAGGTTTAGGCGCTATAGTAGGTCGCTCAGAAAAAATAGAGCCCATGCGAGGCTTCTTGAAGGTTTCCCGACTACTCTCGGACTGATTATGATTCTTTGATTTCTTGCCAGCAGATGAAGTTTGTTGCTTAGCAATTTCCTTCGCGGTAAGCTCATAAGTAAGAGCTTTCTCGATGAATTCGTCCAGGGTGGCGCAATGATGATTAAGCAATTGCATCCACAAACGAGGTTTCAACCTCTAACTGAAGTACTTGATTTTATCCACCTCGGAGTGGATAACGGATGAGGCAAAGGGAAGTATCTCCTGAAACTTCTCGGCGATGGCGAGAACATCTTCTTCTACTGAGGGGTCGGGACTGAGTAATTCCGATAACTTGGCCTCCCTGAGTGGGGCCGGATAATATTTTTCCAACATGAGGGTCTTAAACTGGGCCCAAGTGCAAGATCCGTCGGTGGGCTTCAAAGATAGTCACCATGAGTGAGCGCTCTTACCCAGATAGTAAGCCGCAACTGAAACTTTGTGCCCTTCGGGACACTCCACTATAGTGAATAGCTTCTCAAAATGTTCAAGCCGGTGGACAATATCCGCCGGCTCAGATGAGACCTCAAATGCAGGTGGTCTCTGGCGAGAGATGTCGCCGATTATACTACTCACACTCCTCTATTGCCTCTGAGGTGGCAGAGGAGGAGCCTGTTGAGTCTGAGTGGTTGAATTCTGCATTGTCTCCATCAGACGTGCCATCTGAGTCATTTGGGCCATCATGCCCTGCATAAATGTAAATGGGTCAACCCGAACACCTTCCGATTGGGCTGCATCTCGGGTGCGAATTCTTGACATTGAGTGATTATCTCCCGGTGAATAAGTGGCATCGTCAGCTGAGTTGGAAGCATCACTACCTGTTGAACTAATGACATCCCTCGCATTCGCGCGGGTATTCACACGAGCTCCCGGGTTTCAGCCCGCACCGCGGCCTCTTCCCCTACATCCTCTGACAGCTCTATCCATACTAAAGTAGGAAAGTCACATGATAATTATAGATCTCACATGAATATCGCATTATGATTACGTTATGGAATGATAATAATGAACATACACACTCTAACACAATGAACACATTAATAATGCAGTAAAATGATTGCCGACATAACGCCGAAATATGATAAGATCGCATGAAAGATCAACCGAGGTGACATGATTATCTGATGAAATTCCTAATATGATTATCCTGAACAAGTTAACCAGATTGATAATACGATCCACTAGATCAACAACTGAGCAATGAGATTGACTGTGATATTAATGATTTAACATGATCGACAAGATCCAAAAGGAAATGATGATTGAGGATTTTTGACTGATGAATGATGAATGAATTGATTCTTATTGCAAAAAATTATACCATGGCGTCAGAAATCATACCGTTCTTTTGGTCTGAGGGGCTCGGCGCTTGCACAGGTCACACGTGACGCGAAAGTCCAATGATACTAGTCTGATGAACGCTGACTTCAATGAGACATGACTCGGATGAGGAGTATTCATAACCACTCTCCGATACCAACTCTGTAACACCCCAAACTAGGCGGCTATGACAGTGTCGTGGACCCCCAACTGAGACCCACCAGGCGAATGAAATACAATTATTTAAATAATATAACTGTAGTACCGAACCACATTATATTACCAATTACTCTGATGAGGAGTCTCAAGTACAATACACACAGGAATACAGAATACATATATATTTCATAAGAAGATGAAATATACAACACCAAATAAAAATGAAAGTACAAACGGAATTGCAGCGGAAAACACACATGAATGAAACATGAATAGCTGGGAAGACTGGGGCCCCTACTAGTATCACTGGAATTCCTCGCTATCACCGTGCTCTTCCCGCGCCTTTGCCTTGCCATGACCTAAAGACAATATCCCCAACGGGGTCAGTTACACAAAACAACAATCCTCAAGAGTTGAACAAATAAAATAATCACATGTCTTAGTTATGAAATTAAGTCTGAAAGAGGGGCATTATAGTACGCCCGAGGTGGGATGTGCAAGTACACAAGTCACCGAGTGTTTGTAAAACCCACATAAACACACGCACTTGTGCCTAATTAGTCTAACGAAGGCACGTTACCGTGTGCACGGTCCAATGTGTCGGATTACCCGCATAACATATGACCATCGTATGCCCGACTAAAAATTCCACACATATACCACCCGACAATGCAATATGATCCCGTAAGGTCACAAGAACAAAAGCGACCATGATGAATAATGAATAGAAATACGACAAGGACCAAGAATGACTCACCGAGATGAAATAATAACGCAATGAGTGGTAGCTCAAATGAAATTATTGGAATTGTCGTTCCTCGTGAATTGAATGATTAGTTTGATAATTACAAGTCTCAACATGATTGATATACTATGAATGAATTATATGTATGAATGAACAACAACGAAAGGAATGATTATCCTTTTAACTGAGCAAGAATTAACTTGCCTCAATACCGGTGATGAAATGTCCTTCCTCGAACAAATGTCCCTAATGGAGTTATCGGTCGCTCGAACAACCTTGAATAACATAATTACCAATAAATCGCTTAATATACGTATCCATTATGATTATAACCAACTCAAGAAGTCGATACAACGAACCCAAACTCATTGGGGCATTTTAACAAACACATTGTAAACAACCTTCAATTATTTACAACCAATCTCCATTATATCGATACCAAGTCTCCAATGAGTGATTCAATCCAATAAAACATCCTCAATACAATCAATAATCCAAAAGGAATACACAATTCGAGATTTAAACAACATCTAATCGCAACCCCCAATTCCAAAATCAACATTCAAAGTGTTCTTTAATAAACCCCCAACAATCCAATGATAATTCATAAAAACTCATAATCATATGCATATCCCTGCACATATCATGATTATAACATCCAAAACATCATACTCCATCTCAAAATTGAAATCAAAGGTTTTGAAGAAATTACCTTTGAAGATACAAACTCTTCGATCCGTCGGAACTCGTGTTAATCGACTTTCCAGGATCTACTATCGAAAATAGATGTCTAGAACATGAACACACAAGTGTTTTGATGAAGAAAATCCTCTCCCAAGAACCTCTCTATTGGACTTAAGTGAAGAAATAAAGAAATGAGGACAAAACACCCGTCCAACTCTTTAAATACTGCATAGAGTTACGGCTGTAACTCCTCTCACTTACGGCTGTAAGTTTCCAAAGTCAACGGCCTTACAGCCGTAACCTCCCTTACGTACGGGCGTAACTACACTTCGTCGAAAACTAATACCGTCCAAACTCCTCGACTTACAGCCGTAACAAAAACTCCCTTACGGGCGTAAGTATCCTTCATCGAGACTCCCCACAACCCAATGTTAAAATCGTACGGCCTTAACCCGAAAATCTTACGGCTGTAAGGTGTCTTTGGCAAAAGTGTCATTGAATCAATGTACGCCTTCTCTGCTGGAGCAACTACTCCGCCTTCTCGCTACAAATGATGAATGATCCGACATACAAAACTTGCATGAATATAATTAAGGCCAATAATACGCAATAAACGATACTTCCAACACACGGCTGACAAACACAAAGATTATGACAATATTCTCGTCTCGAATCTCAGACAGAGTTGAATGACGAATGATAACTGATACACGATTCAAAAATACGCCAAACGGTGAACACAAATGAATGAATATGAATGATGAATGATTATGTTGTGTCGAGATTTATCCACCTCGACAGGCGATCGACTGCAAAGCCGAGCGAACCGAATCCACAATCAATCATGCTACGGCGAACGCGCCTAAGCGGATATAACAGTCCACCTTCGAGCATCTAGCGATCGACTCTCTAGGCGATCGCCTTTGGCGTCCAGCGACCGTCTCTGATGTCCGACCTAAGACGATCGTCCTATGCCACGAATGAGACCTTCGTTCGTCAAAGTCCATAAGGACTGGATCTCAAAGCAGCTCCCATGTGCAGATCCGCAATAGGCGCCGCATTTCATGGATCGTTGACCACAGCCTGTCACCACCCTATCACCTACCGACAAACCCGCCGAAAGGTGCAAGGTGGGACCTCCCGTGACAGCGACTCAGATGCGTGCAGACTTCTCATTGGACCGCACAGCTAGCTGCCAGCAACTCCTGCGAACTTTAAGGGGACCAGCCCATGTGCCAAAAGACGATCGCCACTTATTATAATATAGCAGAGGCGATCGCTCGACGTGTCCCAGTCCTATAAATAGAGAACATCCAGCAACTGGAAAAAGGTTCACATTTTTGTTCCCCATCCTGCTCAGAAAGAACTCTCAGTTGGCAATCCGTTCCAGCTTCATGCACGGAAATTCATACAAACATACATATTCTCAGGCTCCCGGATTCCTCACCGGAATCTACTTCAGGATTTCTCTCTCAGCACCTCTCAACCAGAAGACGGTCGGCAGAGGCAAGAAGTCTCCACAGTTCAGATTCACAAGCCCCTGAGCTCAAATACATAGCAACTACACACCGTGAGAGACTGTCGATTTCTCACGTCCGTCACAGTTCATCAACGTTGTTACAAGAACTCACAGAGCATCACATCTGGTTCTTCCGGCAATCTACACGCTCACTAGCTAAGATAACTAGAATCGTTACACTCATTGTAATAGTATTCTAACATTAATACTTGTATCCCCGAATATTCGTATTAATAACATCTCGCGAGAGCATTCAATCCCGGGACTAACAACCCCGGCAAATCTTGTGTTATTTACTTTCTCTACGGAAGTGCTCTCGCGCTTTGTTTGCTATCCATCCATTCCTGCAATATCTATCTCCGGATAATATTTTGGGTAGCAACAATTGGCGCTAGAGGAAGGTGATCTAAACCTTCATTTTTATTCCTACCGTCCCGAAGAACACTCACTGTTCTCGGGGCATATACTTGAAGTGACACTCATTGCGCTTCAAAGAAAGCCTTCAGAACCATAACGTCCACCACTACATCGAAGAGAGCCACTCTCCAAACCGCCGAACACCAAATCCCGGCTCAATCCGAGCCCCATCCGACGGCAGAGGGAAGTCGCAGGAACGCGAGACTCTCGATCCCGCGCCTGAGGGGTGGCCCCAGCCTCTCACTCGATCAGATCCAAACTGCGGAACAGATCGAGGAGGCTATGGCCATCCTAAAGGAGCGACGGAGAGCATGCGCGACGCCCACTATAACCCCCTCGGCCATCCGCCGCGTGGGCAAACGGAAGTTCAAGGGGCTACTGGGCGAGCGATCGTCAGAAAGCCCCAAGTCGCGAGAAAAGGCTCCCGCAAGATCGGAAGGTTCCGTATTCAGTCGCCTGGGGAGCGATCCATCATGGCGACCGGGGCATTCTGGCCCCAACCACGAGACGACGGAATCCGAGTCCATCACCAGGAGTTCGGCCTACCCAACTCCCAGCCAAATACAGATCAGCCACCTGGCTCCCGTTCCGAACGCCAGGGGGTCCGTACTAGATCGCCTAGGCTCCCGCTCCGAGAGTCTAGCCGCAAGCAGCCAGGCCACGGCGATGGCCGCTATGCAACGTCAGCTCGACGAGATGAAAGCACTCTTGGACACTGGGGCAAGCACCAGCAGAAAGATCATTGGACCGACCGAGCCACTCGCGGCCCACATCGAGCTCGACCCCGTGAAACCAAGGATCGCTCCTCCCAAAACACCTTTATATGAAGGGAGATCGGACCCCGAAACCCACCTAAGTAAGTTCCGGATCTACATGACTGGGTGATGGGCATCAGATGCAACCAAGTGCTGAATCTTCCCATTAACATTGGGCGAGCTGGCCCATAGGTGGTACGTTTCTCTACCACCACGATCAATCATCTCCTTTGAGAAACTGGCGAATGACTTCACGTCATACTTCGCCGCCAAGGTCGCCAGACCAGAAGTCCCCCACCGCATGATGAAAATCAGGCAGGGGGAAGACGAATCCGATGCAGACTACATCGATCGAGTGGACGAAATCATCCTCACCGGCAAGCCCATCAGTGACGATCTCGCTCTCTATTCAGTCCTGGGGGGATTCTACGGTCACTCACCCATGTTTAGACATCTGAAGAAGGATATCCCCCCAACCTACACGATCTTCCGCGCTAAGGCTGCCGACTTTCTGGCCAGGCAGAAGCTGCTCACCCTCCGCCGAGGCGAGGAAACGCCACCTCCTGTCCGAAAGACGGCGATCTCCAAAACCAAGAAGGCGGTCCCCAAGCCGCCCGGAGATCGCAAGACCTTCGAGGACATGGAAGCCCATATCCTCCATACATTCAACCGAACTCCGGCCCACATTTTCTACGCCGTCAAAGGGCGTGAACCGCTGAACAAGCCAAAGGCGATAAGGGACCACGGTCATCTGGACCACAATCAATATTGTGCCTACCATAAGAGTCCCGGCCACAACACCAACCAATGCCGCGACCTCCTCAAACAACATTCGAAATTATTCGAGGAGGGCAAGTTGGACAGCTTATTGGCTTAGCCAGAGCCCCTCCTATCTCCCAACACGGTCGCCCGAGTCGAACGCGAACAGGCTGGAAAGCTCATACGGGCCGACCTCTCAATCAACCTCGGCGACCGTAGGTTTCAATCAAGAGAAGGGAACCTCGGACGTCTTTCCCCAATTTCCCACCTCATCAAACCAAAGGCTACTGCCTGAACAAACGCTTCGAAAAAGAGGAGGACTCGCTCGCCAACTACAGTTCATCGTCTAACATGATGGGCTAAGGCACGAGATCGCCTCCCCCGCACAACGTACACCATCAAGGATCGGCATCTAACATGACGATCCGAGGTAGAAGAGTGCAACCATGGTCCTGGTGGTCGATGGAACCGACTGCTTCGGCTGTGCAAGGTCCCTTTGGGCTACGATCACCCGCCCTTCGTTTAAATACGAGGCCGGCGTAGTTTGAGGGCCCTCCAAAACTAATCAGTGGACACGCTCGCCCGCCCTCAAAGGTTCATCATCTAACTTGGTGGCCCCGGACAATGCGATGCGTCCCTACCCCCGTCTCAACGTACACCGTCGAGGGTCGCCATCTTCATGGCGGGCCGAGGTGGAAGCAGAGCTAACAAGCCGCGGAAGTGGAGTTGATTAATACGACGACGCCCCGCGCAAGGAATCTTCCAGACCAAGACCGCACGCCCTTCGTTTAAATACGAGGCGAGGCGCAGCCTTCGGAAGAACCTACCAATTAAGTGAGTCACGAGAACTTAGCCATCAGACGGAATGTCGCTCGTGCATAAGACACGGTCGTGGAGGTCGGTCCATCGAACTCCGCGACCGTGCATGGTTCCTCAAGACCGAGATGGACGACTCCTTTCAAGGATTCGACAAACTTGAAGACCGCTCACTCAACTATTTATTTTCGTCCCTTTACTTTCACTAAGTGAACAAAAACAAGGGGGAAGAGTGCGGAGCTACATATACAGCGATCGTCCATATTCAAGTACATACGGAGATCGGCATTAGTCAGATGTTTGTGCAGCGATCGAATTTGTTGTAAAAGTTATCTATATGAGTTTATCAATTCACATAGACCTACACTTGCAACAATCTCTCCTCATATATTTGTACAAAGTCAAGCAAAAGACTCAAAAATAGCAATCATTCAAGTGATAAATCGAAGAACCAAACATTCATTTCATTACTTGAAATCTCAAAGGTACATATATGGTCGCCCGAAGGCCTAAGTACTACAAAAAGAAAGCTACAAATTACAAGGCAATGAGCTAAAACATTAAAAGAGAAGTGCCTCAGGCCCCTGCCTGGCCTTCGCCCTCAGCCCCCAAATCTGTCTGCGACCCTTCACCAGCCTGCAGAGCATCCTCCCCGTCCTCCGGAGCGTCAGGATGAATAAGGTTCGACGGGGCTGAGTACCAGCTCAGGTCCACGCCGATGTCCGCGAGATCCAAGATCGGCACGGAGAAGTCGGGATGAAGAGGGTGCTCCAACGCATACGCCTTGAATTTTCGGCCAAAGGGACGACCTCCAGTCCTCCTTTCTTAGCGGCTCGGAGCGAGTCAGCGTACGCCATATAATAGGCAAACTCACTGACGAACTCCACATTAAGAAAGGGATTGGCCTTGGTCGCCTCTAGCTCCCCCTTCAGCGCCGCCATCGCCTGTTGCGAACCCTGGAGCTCAGCCTCCCTCGCAGCCGTCTCTCCCCTCAACTCCGCCAGCTCGCTATTTAGCTGAGCGATAGTCACCTTCAGTCGATCGGCCTCATTCTCAGCAGCGTTCTGCGACCGTACGACATCTGTCATTCGGTCCCGAAATTGATCGACCGTCACCCGGGATTGCTCAGCATCCTTTCTCGCCAGCTCAAGTTCATGGCTCGCCCGCTTAGCTGCATCCAGGGAGTCCTTCTCCATCGCCACGATCCTGTCAGCGAACTCAGCGTTCTCTTTTCAAGCCACCTCGAGATCCGCCTGCAGACGAGTAGTGGAAGGACGCCCCTCAAACTCCTGCACAGCCTGAGCAGCCATTGTCGCAGCCTGAAGAGAGAGAGCGAAAGCAGCCTGCATCGAACTCCCGGATCGCTGACGAGCGATCGTATCTAAGTCCGTCGTCCAGGCTTTTGGCAGAGCGGAAACGGCCCGGTTGACGTATAAAGGGATATCACAGGCCTGGCGAGGAGATCGGCTCGCTAAGAAATCCACCACCATCGGCGGGCAAGTTGGGTCAGTTCTACGGACCCTGCATCAAAACAACAGGAGTTAGCACATCTCCTACGCGAATGACAAGTTTCAACTCAACAAGCAATGTCTACCTCTCAGCCCTCTCGGGGTTGCGACCGAAGTACGGTTTCCCTGGAGGGGTCTCAGCATCGGCGATCTCCATCTCCCGTAAGAAAGCCGCGGAGGGAGTAGGCTCATTGTCCGGAGGAACAATGGTGATCGGAGGCGCGGCGATCGGCACCTCGCTGGCAGGGGCAGAAACTGGAGTTTCTTCCGACCTCTGCCGTTTGTGGTTCGTTCGAAGCCCCTCCTCAGGAACTTCCTCCTCAGCCACGATCGGCTCCACGCGAGGCTCCACCTCCGGAATGATAGGCAACGCAACAGGAGGAGCCCGAGATGACTTCTTGTGGCGGAGACGGCCCAAAACTCCAGGATTCGACATGGCTATCTCCGGTGGGGGCTCCAAGAAGCAAGGAAAGCGGACCTCTACAATAAAGACAGTCGAACAACAGTTATACATTTTCCTCAAGCAAGACAATCGCCAAGAAATTGAAGGTCGCAGAAACTCATACCTGATACCGAGAGATGTCTCGGGAAACGGAATAGCCGAGCCGACAACTAATGACTCTCCTTGTTGATCCGACTAGCGTCCAAGTCGTCGTCCGAAAAGCTCTGTATCCGCTCCCAGACAACTAGGAAATTAAAAGGCAGCTCCTCGATCGCCGGAATATGGAAACCTGCAATAACGAAATCAAATTAGATCAGTTCAGAACATATCCGAACAAAGGGAGAGTCTGAACCCTTACCGGGATTCCTCTCCCGAAAGCTAGTGGGGATCTCCAGCTCGCCAATAGGATTGTCGCTCGCGGAAGCCTTCTACGCACCGACAACCCAGAACCACTTCGCCGGTCGCCCCGCGCCTTGTTCGGGATTCTGAGGATCACCCGACCGGATCGGCCTTGAATATGATAGCCTCCGACCGACCCTTTCTGAGTCGTCAGCTTAAACAGGTGGTTCATCTCCGACGGCGAAGAAAGGCGGTACAGTCGGTGACAGCCGAACAAGGTGAGAGTGCAAATTATCTGGAGCCAAGCATTCGGCGTCAACTGGAGTGGCGCCACGCTCCAGGCAGTCAGCAAATGGGAGACGGAGAACGACAAAGGAAATCGCAGCTCTGCCTCCATGATCGCTTCGTTCACGGCGACCATGCCCTCCGGAGGCTGATCGGCCCGTTCATTCTCAGCCAGCACAAACAGATCCACGTCTGAAGGGACATGAAACCTTGTCCTCCAAACGGCCAGGTCCTTCCTGGTCGCCGAACTCCTGATTTGGCCGAGAGACCATAGAGATCGCTGCGCAGCCCGGAATAGCGATCGCTTCGGAGGTTGATAAGGATTAACGATCGAGTACTCCCGATAATTGAACTTAAGAGACGTACCGGCCAACCTCTCCATAATTTCAGCAAAAGATAGATAGGCCCGACCGAAAGCACTGTGCTGCTCCCAGTGGGCTCTAACCGCCAGATCCCTCTCCATCTGCGAGCGCCTCCGCTCGATCGCCGCCTCCTTGGCGACGTCGGCTTCATTAAACAAAGCCTCGATTTCCGCAGGGTCAATTCCGGCCCGGATAGCCTCAACGACCGTCTCCAGATGGAAGTCAGCAGACGATCCTCCCCGAGCAGTTGATGCCCCGACGGCGGAGCTGGTGCCCACTCCGTGTGAAGAAGATGTTCCAGTCATTCTCGAAGAAAAGAAGAGAAAAGGAGTTTTTCTTACCCAAGGATGGAATCGATCGACGATCGACAGTCTGATCTCTCAGAAATATTCTTCAGTAAAATCCTTCTTTCTCTAGTAATAAACGCATAAGGGTGTTAACGCTGCAACCTTACGCCCTTTTATAGGAGGTAGAAGGGACTTCCGTGCAATTATGGGAAATCTCAAGGGTGGGAGTGCAAACGTCGTAATTAATGCTCCCTTGAAACCCGCGACGCGTCTTTTCAAGGACACGCCAGACGAAGAGTCACAACTAACCATTGGTATCCTCCAACAGGAACACGACACGTGCGCAGAGACTTTTCCGCATCCATTATCATTTCTCGCTCATTTCAGCGACTGGCCAGGTCGTCCAAATTCAGAATCAAACCGATCAATGACGATCGCCAGTTCAGTAAAATGCAGAGTCACTCGTCGTAATTCAGCGATCGCCAACAGAACATCCTCACCCCAGGTTTCCAACATCGGAGCGAGCTTGGGGGCAATTGTTGTGTCGAGATTTATCCACCTCGATAGGCGATCGACTGCAAAGCCGAGCAATCGAATCCACAACCAATCATGTTACGGAGAACGCAGCTAAGCGGAGATAACAGTCCACCTTCGATCATCAAGCGATCGACTCTCTAGGCGACCGCCTTTGGCGTCCAGCGACCGTCTCTGATGTCCGACCTAAGACGATCGTCCTACACCACGAACGAGACCTTCGTTCGTCAAAGTCCACGAGGACTGGATCTCAAAGCAGCTCCCATGTGCAGATTCGCAACAGGCGCCGCATTTCATGGATCGTTGACCGCAGTCTGTCACCACCCTATCACCTACTGACAAACCCTCCGAAAGGTGCAAGGTGGGACCTCCCGTGACCGCGACTCAGACGCGTACAGACTTCTCATTGGACCGCACAGCTGGCTGCCAGCAACTCCTGCGAACTTTAAGGGGACCAGCCCATGTGCCAAAAGACGATCGCCCGCTTATTATAATACAGCAGAGGCGATCGCTCGACGTGTCCCAGTCCTATAAATAGAGAACATCCAGCAACTGGAAAAAGGTTCACATTTTTGTTCCCCATCCTGCTCAGAAAGAACTCTCAGTTGGCAATCCGTTCGAGCTTCATGCACGGAAATTCATACAAACATACATATTCTCAGGCTCCCGGCTTCCTCACCGGAATCTACTTCAGGATTTCTCTCTCAGCACCTCTCAACCAGAAGACGGTCGGCAGAGGCAAGAAGTCTCCACAGTTCAGATTCACAAGACCCGGAGCTCAAATACATAGCAACTACACGCCGTGAGAGACTGTCGATTTCTCACGTCCATCACAGTTCCTCAACGTTGTTACAAGAACTCACAGAGCATCACATCTGGTTCTTCCGGCAATCTACACGCTCACTAGCTAAGATAACTAGAATCGTTACATTCATTGTAATAGTATTCTAACATTAATACTTGTATCCCCGAATATTCGTATTAATAACATCTCGTGAAAGCATTCAAGCCCGGGACTAACAACCCCGACAAATCTTGTGTTATTTACTTTCTCTACGGAAGTGCTCTCGCACTTTGTTTGCTATCCATCCATTCCAGCAATATCTATCTCCGGATAATATTTTGGGTAGCAACAGATAAAGAGTGAAAATTACGCAGTGATAATTACAGTATGATAATAAATGAGCTCACAACCGGGTATTACAGAGGCTACAGTGACTACAATGGTCACTGTAGATGTTCCTACTATTCCAATTGCTGAATCACTCCCACGGGGCGCAATCCTATGGAAGAAACAGTTGCTGCAAAAACTGTAGATCCCGAGCCTCTGGCGGCTATGACGGATGATCAACTGTTTGCCAAGGTGGAGGGTTCCGGCGAGTCGGCTGCCCCTATGGATCCAAAAGCCGCTAGTCCTAACAGGGTACCCACCCCTATATGGAGTCCCTCTCCCCACAGGGTACCATCCCTTGTTTGGGATCCCTCTCCGAAACAGGATCCCATACCTGTTGCGGATCCCATTCGGCCGGTAGACCCAACTACTGTACGGAGTCCCTCCCCCTCTAAAATAATAAATAATACTCTCATCTAGGTCCAAATATAGCAATCGTTTGAACGGTTTAAAATCTAGAAGCTGATTAGTGCATAATTGATATAAAAATCCATATACAAAATATCTCTTTTTGTAGCATAATCATACGGATTGATGATTAAAAATAATTATTTTAATGATATGTCAAAACATGAGCTAAAAATATTTATTTTACAGATTACTAACATGAAACGTCAAAAAGGACGAAAAGCCGAACCAAATCCAAGATCAAAAATTTTTCAAGGACAAAGTCTATAAAATGATCAAGACAAAACGGTGCAACCAGGACCGTTTCTTCGCGTTTCTCACACGGCGATACACACGGCGCAAAATGGGCCATTTTCCAGAGCCGTTTTCAGGCAGTTCCTTGGCCGAGTATTCCATTTTTTACCATCTTGTGAGCCCAACAACCATGTATTTTATTTGGGGGTCAATGATTTGAAAATCAAGACATGCATGGAAGATCAAGTGTGAATCAACTACCAAAGAAAAAATAAAGATACTACAACATATGTCTTGAATTAAATAATCTATAGTATTCTTAAAAATCACCTATAAAAGGACACCTTCATCCATGAAAAAATCACTCCTCTTCTTGCTAAGAAATATCCTTTCTTTAGCAAGACATCTCTTCCTAGAAAAGAACTTTTTATTATAATTTTGTATCCATTTTATTTTTGATAGTTTGAAGTTGTTCTTCTATTTTGTAATAAGTGCTTGATCAATAAGTACTTAGTATCTTACTTCATAGATTGTATCTTTTGTAATCAAGTTCGAAGTTGTATTTCGGAGATCATTTCTTGCAGTTTGATACATCATATTCAAGTAAGTTTTCATCTATTGTCATTAAATTCTAAGTTATTACAAGTTTTTATACATTATGTATATTAATCAATTCTATTTTAATTATAGCATGTATAAACAACTGAGTAGCTAATCTTTCTTCCTAGGGGAACGGGGATTTCTATTAGGTTTTATATAATGTATTTGATTGATTTACACTATCTCGATTAAAATAGATTAATTGGTTTAAATAGTGATTGATCTTATCCTATTTCTACTAATAAAACCTTCTTGATTGATTGTTAAGTAATTTGGAAACACATCTTTTCAATCATCAAGTGTTTATCTTGTTAACAAAATCTTAAGGTTACGAAAGTAATTAAGAGGCCTTTGAATACGAAAGTTATGAGGTGAAAAGTTGATTGCTCGATAAACACTCGTTTATCTTTTATCTCCATGTAAATCAATTCATCTACTTTATTAAAAAACTAATTTAATGAACCCATAATCCCCTAGTTTTTATCAAATCAAGTTCTAACTCGTTTTAGTTCGATTCATTCTCACTAGTATAAAAAATAATCTTAATAAAACTAGTCCAGTTAAAAATAGTCTAGTTATAAATAGTCTTAATAAAACTAGTCTAGATAAAAATAGTCTTATTAAAAATAGTCTCATTAAAAATAGTGCATTTAATTTAGTTAACTTAAAAACCCAAGAAAAATCTATTTTAGACTATTCTAGTATTTATTTCTCGCAATCTGTAACAAAATATTATATGAAGCCCTGTTAAACAATCCTCGAGAGAAAAGACCTTGGTAAAATTTATCACAACTACTTCTACCTTGTATATATTTGCGAGCGACTCAAAAACTCCTATTTTTAGGATAAGTTTATGTCGATCAAATTTTGCCGCCATTTTCGGGGATTGTTTTAGGCCAAATATAATTTTTATATACTTTTGTTTATATCTTGTAATTTTATCTTTCTTTATTTTTGCATTTTTTATTCTTCTTGTTCTTATTTTTTTTCAAATAAGGTGCGCTTAACTGTTTTCTAGTCTATACAGGGTCGTAGGTCCCTTGTAAGAACTTTGGTACCATACAACGAAAACGTTCATCCCGATTATCAAGTAGGAGATAGCCTGGAAGATATTAGCAGTGAAGGAGACCTTTTGACAGAAGAAAGTACTGAATCTTCCAATCAAGAAGAAAAGTCAACCTCTATGAATGAAGAACCTATGGCAGACCAACAAACTTTGAAAATTTTTGCTAAACCAGTGATCGGTACAATAACGTCATGCATACAACTTGACCAAACAGCACGAAATTATGAATTGAAATCCATTCATTTCAACCAACTCCATCTTTTTATGGGATGCCAGACGAGGATCCCTTAAGTTTTATTCGAGATTTTTACTCGGTTGTCAATACCTTTCCATTACAACAATTGACCGAGGATCAATTAAAAGTGAGGTGTTTTCCTTGCACTTTAAAGAATCGAGCAAAAACATGGGTTATGACTTTGCCACCAAATTCATTGGCTACTTGGGATGATGTGTGCAATAAATTCATGACTAAATTTTATTCACATCATAAAACAGCGGATCTAAGGACCAAAACTGCGGCTTTTACGCAATCGGAGGGTGAACATTTTTTTGAAGCATTGGTGATGAACAAATTAAAACTCGCAAGTGTACGAATCGCTTTTGTAGGTAGCGACAAGTAACTCCGAGGTCGATCTCACAAGGAGTTGGAAACGGTTTGAAATTCAATAATGTTCGGCAAATAGTCGAACTAACAAAAGTAAAGTAAAGTAAAATACACCAATGATTTGATAGGATTACAATCACAAAAACGGAAAATTAAAATAAACGAAATGTTAACAACACCAAATTAATGGTTTGATAATTAAGAGATTACAATTATGAGAATGATATGGGAGTTTAGAATCACCGACACACGTAATCAATTATTAGTTCCGATACTCAAAGAAATAAGGTTTGGAATTATCGATTGCTGATAAGTGGTAATTTTACCACATTTTTTCTAGGATTTTATACTAGGTTTTTATCTCGTTTCGTGATTAATGTGCTCGTACTTGGCTTATTTATGATTAGTCGAGCCGTATTACGCGTTTGGGTTGGTTTTAGTGTGTTTGCAGGTTTTTAGAGCCAAAAGGACCCAAAACGAGACAAAGGACCGAGAGTCGAGTCAAATGGACGGAAGAAACGGATTTTTGCAAGAGACAAACGAACCTATCGGGCCAGCCTATCGGCCGATAGGTGCGTCCGAAAGGTGTCCAGGCCCTATCAAGTGAAGTCGACCGACGAACCGCCTATCGGGCCAGCCTATCGGCCGATAGGTGCGGCCGATAGCTTGCTCAGCGGGTTCTCGAATTTTGACGGATTGTGACTCTTTTGGATAGATTTTGTTTCCTAGATTAGTTCCAATCGGGAGTTTAACCCCCTTAGGCTATATAAACCTCCTTTAAGACCTAGTTTAGGGAAAAATCACCACCTCTTATTATCTTTCACCATCTTTCATCATTCTTTTTTATCCTTTATCATCTTGAGCATAATTTTACATCTTTTTGGAAGATTAATTCCTTGGAGACGAGACTTTTTGAAGGAAGCAATTATTATTATTTTTCTACTTTTTCGGAGATTGAAGACTCAGAGTTCATCTGGACGGGTTGTAATCTCTCTTTTCATATTAATAATATGCATTCTCCATCAATTTCTTGTTTAATTTCAATTATGTCTGGCTAAATTCATTGATTGATTCTAGGGTTAGTAATTTTAATTGATGTTCACATGATGTTCCTTTGATTACCTTTTTACCTTTCATCCTAGGCTTGTGATCAAGATGTGTTAAATCTCATGCTAGATTAAAGGGCCCTTAATCGATGCATGTTATCTAATTAATTTTGTCCGGAAGGATAATTGATGAGTGGAAATACTTGATGCACAATATGATTTGATCTTAAGACCTGACAGAGTAAGATAAATCATAGATAAATAAGTTGGCGCTTTTTAAGTGATTTAAATTCTTTGAGCCCTGGCGGGGAAAAGGGTTTAAATTAACTATCTTTCTAGGTTGCCTTGATCAGAATTCTAGATTGGCTGAGTGATTATTTCTAGGATTGAATTAAAATTTGGGGAAAAGGAATCAAGTGAATGGATTGTGTGAACTCAATTAGATGATACTACCCTAGGATCAATTAACTTTCAACTTGTGATTTTATCTTGTTAATTTGCTTTACTTGCTTGATTTAGATAATTCATCTTTTATTTAATTTTTATTTTTCGATTTTTAAAGTTAGATAATTAGAAACGAACCAAATTTTCGGATTCCTAAATAGCAGTCAAATTTTGAGTAGAGTTACTTCCTTTATTTTCGACATATCAATTCCCTTGGGTTCGACACCTTGGAAATACTTCGAGGTTTTACAAATTTTAAAATTGATCGGATTTGAAAACCATACTACGCGAATTTTAGCGATCAATTTTTGGCGCCGTTGCCGGGGAGTTGATAGAAAACTTAAGGGGATAATTCGAAAAAGAAGAGATTGTTACTTTAGGTTGTTTACTATTATTATTAATTTTCGATCTCGTTTCCTCACATCTTGTTTTCTCTTCCTTGTAGGCGGTGCATGATCACAAGATCCCAAGGAAAGGACTTATTTCCTTTGGATCTGGAAATCGAGAAGTCTTTGAGGAGGAAGAAGCAAGAAGCGAGAACCGAGACTATTTCTATACCTTTCGTTGATACCATGGCCGGCATTGTTGACCCACCACGAGAACTCGCTCGTCCCGAGAAGATCCCTTTGAATGCCCGCTTTCGACCTAAGCTGGACGATTATCAAGAAGGAGGTTGGGGAAAGATTGATGCCAACAACTTCGAGCTTAAGCCGTCCCTCATCGCTACGGTGAAATCTCAAACATACGGAGGAGGAGTTAATGAAGATCCAAACGCTCATCTTGAGTCGTTTTTGGACATATGTGCCACCATCAAGCAAAACGGAGTGCCTCCGGATGTCATTAAGCTCCGCCTATTCCGGTTCTCCTTAGAAGACGATGCGCTAGATTGGTACAAGAGCCTAGATCGGAAG
The DNA here is from genome assembly GCA_033398695.1 of Orobanche coerulescens. NCBI lineage: Eukaryota > Viridiplantae > Streptophyta > Magnoliopsida > Lamiales > Orobanchaceae > Orobanche > Orobanche coerulescens. The sequence goes on along the minus strand of CM065812.1, from coordinate 124,549,986 downwards.
GAAATTAGTACTTGGAGAGAGATGACTCGGTTGTTCTTAGCACAGTTCTATCCTCCCTCGAAGGTGCAAAAACAAATCAACGATATCTTGCAATTCGAGCAATATGAGGATGAATACTTATACGAGGCATGGATCCGATTTAAGAAGCTACTTCGCAAATGCCCACAGGATGGAATTGACAAGGAGGAAATCTACATTCGGTTTTATCGGGGTTTGACGAGGAAGGCTAGAAGAGAGTTGGACTATTCCTCGAAAGGGGGATTTCCTGCTAACGATTATGAAGAGGCCAAGAATCTCATCGAGCTAGCGGTCAACAATGATTATGAGGAGGTGACCGATAGGAAGATGACGAGAAGAAAGGTTCCATCTGGTGACGAGGACGCCTACGGTGAGTTGAAGGCGAAGTTTGAAAGACAACAAAAAGAGCTTGAGATGCTAAAAAAGAAGACTTTGGGAGTCAATGCAGTTTTTGAAGAGCTAAACGAGCCTATTGCAACTGAGGAGGATGTAAATTACGTGCAAGGAGGAAATTTCCGGCAAGGGGGAAATTGGGGGAACTATTATCCGAACAATCGAAACCACCCTAATTTCTCCTATGCCAACCCGAACAATGCTCTTCAGCCACCACCGGGATTTAACATGAAAAACGGGGTTATTCAAGAGCCGATTGCTAAGACACCGATGGAGGAGATGTTGGAACGGTTAGAGGCGAGTCAAAAAGATTTTATTTATAAAGCAGACAAGAGGTTCGGGGCTCTCGAGCATAGTGTGACATCTATTGGAAACTCAGTGATAGCCTTGACAAAGCAGATGTCGATGGTGGAGACCCAAATGAGTCAAATGGCGAACGCCTGCCTAATTCATAAGCCGGGCCATTTTCCGAGCAGTACCGAGACCAACCCGAAGACGCAACAATGCAACACAATCGAGCTTCGGAGTGGGACAAGGTACAGTAATCATGGGGCTGATGTTGAGAAATCTGGAAACAAGAATGTACTAGAAACGGGAGCCGAGAACGAGAAGGAAGATGAAACGCAGCAGGCCTCTCTGCCAAGACTATCGGCCGATAGGCCCACCCGATACCCGCATGCACGTTAAGAATTGAGCCTATCGACCCCCCTATCGGTCGAAAGGCTCCTTTAGGTTCGAATGTGAATGATTTTGAGGTAAAAGCTCCATTTCCACAGCGATTGGCCAAGTCGAGACATGATGAAAAGCTTCAACGATTTATCGACATGTTTCAAAAGGTGAATATCAACATTCCACTTCTAGACGCTTTGAGAGACATGCCGGGGTACGTTAAATTCTTGAAAGACCCTGTGGAAAGCAAGAGGAAGTTGGCGAAGTTTGAAACAATAAATTTGACAGAGGAGTGTAGCGCTATCATTCAAAACAAGCTCCCGCTCAAGCAGAAGGATCCGGGACGTTTTACTTTGACATGCATGATTGGCGACCAAACGTTCAGTAATGTGTTGTGTGATCTCGGGGCAAGCATCAATCTTATGCCTCTATCCATCTTTAAGAGGTTGAAGATTGGGGAGATGAAGCCGACTACCATTTCTCTACTCATGGCGGACCGGTCGATCTCTTATCCGAGGGGAGTTGTGGAGGATGTGTTCGTTAGAGTCCAACACTTAGTCTTCCCGGCCGATTTCGTAGTTCTTGATATGCCCAAGGATGAGAATCAACCATTGATCTTTGGGAGACCGTTTCTAGCGACGGGGAGAGCACTTATCGACGTCCAAGAGGGAGATCTTACCTTCCGGGTTAATGATCAAAATCTGAAAATTTCCATCTATGACGCGATGAAGAAGCCCGATGATGCGCCCGAGGAATGTTATGAAATTGAGTCTATTATGCCGCCCCCGACCGACATGTTGGAGCATTGCATTTCACAATCCATTTACTCACATTCTGATGTTGAAGAAATTTACGAGGATTTGCCAAAGTATGTTCGAATGTTGGAGGCGAACGAGAGTCGATCTAATGAGAGGAACGTATGCTATCTTGATATCAACAAACCCGTTCAAGGGGGAGTTGTCGCTGAAGACCCGGAATGAATGAGGTATCGTCTAGCTAAAGACGTTAAACGTAGCACTTGTTGGGAGGTAACCCAACGTATGTATATTAGTTCGTTTTACTCATTTGTTTTCGATTTTTCGTTTTCGTGATTTTTGTAGTTTCTAGTTTCGTAGTAGCTTTGTTAGTTTTGTTAAGTTCTAATCCATGCACGCCGAGTTTTGGATACTTGCAGGTCTTTAATCGCCATATCCAAGCAAAAACGGGACCAAGTGTACGAAATAGAACGAGTTGAAAAATTTTTTGAGACAGACAATCCTATCGGGCGAACCTATCGGCCGATAGGCCCGGCCGATAGGCTGAGGAAAATTAAAAAAATTTTAATGTTACAAGCAGTGGTCGATAGGCAGACCACATCGACCGATATCCCGCCCGATAGTAAGGTGCGTAAGTTTCAGTAGTTCCTATCGGCCCAGCCTATCGGCCGATAGGCCTGCCCGATAGGACATACCCGGCCCAGTATCCGCTTCGACCCGGTTGATTAATAACTCCTTTTAAACACTTCTCCCACCCGTTTTTCTCACACACACACATATCGGCCGATAAGAAATAAGGGGCGATTTTCTCTATTGTTCTTCCTTACAAATTCGATCAAGGTACTTAATTTCGACACTTAATCCTCTTGTTTTTCAATGCTATACATGTTTTGAAGCACTTTGACGGATTCTTTTTGGAGTTTTGATGAAATTCGAATTGAACGAATTTTGAAAAAAAACCCAAATTGGAAGAACCCTAATTTCGAATTTGTTGAATTGAATTGTTAATTGGGATTGATATGAGTTGAATTGTTGATGATGATTCGAATGTTGATGAATTAGATTGGATTGGAGAGAATTTGCCCTAATATGATCGTAGTGTGTGGTTTTGTTATTGTGGGTTGTGATTTTGATCCTTTGAATATGAAATGGGGGAGTCGAAGTTTGGGGGAGGTTGTGTGATTTGTTGATCGTAGTATATGGCTGTCGGGTCTATGATTTTGATGTTTATTGGACATTATAGGGCTCTTAGTTGATATTGTGGGATTATTGGATTATGTCGACGCTTGTTGAATGTTTGCATTATGAGTTGCTTATTGGATATTGATTGGATGGTTGTTTTGTAGGAACTTTGAAATGGCTGGAAAGCAAAGCAAGAAGTCGAAGTCGTGTAAGGCCGGAAAGTCTAAGGCAACCACAGAGAAGGAAAGGGAGCTCTCGGCCGACAAACCCGCCATTTCCGCCACAGTGATCAGGTACTCCGTTAACAAAGCCACTCCTTTCTCTTTTCAAACTTATTCCTCCTTTGGGATGCGAAATAAGTTTGGGGGGGGGGGGGAGTGCGGCTTTGTTAATTTCGTTTCGTGTGAGTACCTTGTATGCCTTGTATCACTATTTGCTTGTGTTGGTGCCAGTTGTTTTTATTTGTGCTTCTCATATTGGTGTTGCGTGGATTTGGCTTTTGTTGCTTAGTTTTTAGATTTTTATGTTCATTTTCGTTTGGTGTGTTTGCTAGTTTCTATTTTTTTTAGGTCGTAGTAGTTTTTTTTTACTTTCTTGTTTGCTTTTATTTGCTTTTCGTAGTTTGCTTTGATGCCTTGCTTGGGTAATTAGTTTTTTTTTAGATTTTGGTCTACTTTGCGTAATTTTTTTTTAGATAGCCTTGCTTGTCTTAGTTCTTCTTTATTCGTGAATTTTTCGTGCTTCTATTTGTGTGATACCGATGTTACGACACTGTTTTTCTCTCTGAAGAAACGGTCGAGTTTTAGTCAAGTTGTAGTCAGTTATTTCTATTCTGCTTAGTATTCATTTAGGTCCAAAATTTTTCGTGATTGTAGAGGTCTTGGCAGATAAGAGACGATACATACTTGTTTTAAAATCACCGTCAATATGTTTGGTTACATCTTCCGGATAGTGAGTCGTACTGTTTCTTTAGTCGTGTTGGCACTTAGATTGAGTTTAGAGTCGGTCAGTTTTTCCCAAAAGTCGAGATAATGTTGTTCTATGAAGGGAAGTCTAGTAACCGGGGGCACTCGCGTGACCCGTTGTTTACCCTCGCGTAAAACGACGACCCTGATTAGACTAGTGATTTAGATATTTCACATGTGCCAATGATAGGGAGCCTAGTAACCGGGGGTATTCGCGTGACCCGCTGTTTACTCTCGCGTAAAACGGCAACCTTGATTCGGACATGCGGAAATTATATATTCGAGTTGTTTCTCCGCTGTAGACGGGAACTTAGTAACTAGAAGCATCCATGTGCCCCATGAGTGTCTTTTACGTCAAACGGTTTCCTAATACATGAGAATGGAAGTTCCACCCTAGGATTATCCCGATGAAACATCCCGAGATCCTAACCTAGTGGTCAACTCGAATCAAATTTTTGAGCATATATATAAGGGAATACTGTCCGAGGTTTAATTGTTATGAAACTCGTGAAAGTTGTGCCACTAGACTGTGTAACGGGACGAACTAGCTTGTTTATTTTAGCCTTTCATATTGACGGTCGATTTGACTCACATTTTGTTAATCTTTGAGCTAGATTTTCTTCATGAACGAATGATTAGGACTGAACTTGACTACTTTGCGGAATCATTATTCTGAGTGCAGCTCGCTTTTACGACACTCGGATTATTTAGAGAGAATTACAGGATAGTATTGATTAGGTTGATCACTATGAGTTGCACAATGATTCACGACATTCTTTTTCTTTTCTTTTTGTTGTTCGGGACGAACAAGGCTTAAGTTTGGGGGGGTTTGATAAGTGGTAATTTTACCACATTTTTTCTAGGATTTTATACTAGGTTTTTATCTCGTTTCGTGATTAATGTGCTCGTACTTGGCTTATTTATGATTAGTCGAGCCGTATTACGCGTTTGGGTTGGTTTTAGTGTGTTTGCAGGTTTTTAGAGCCAAAAGGACCCAAAACGAGACAAAGGACCGAGAGTCGAGTCAAACGGACGGAAGAAACGGATTTTTGCAAGAGACAGACGAACCTATCGGGCCAGCCTATCGGCCGATAGGTGCGTCCGAAAGGTGTCCAGGCCCTATCAAGTGAAGTCGACCGACGAACCGCCTATCGGGTCAGCCTATCGGCCGATAGGTGCGGCCGATAGCTTGCTCAGCGGGTTCTCGAATTTTGACGGATTGTGACTCTTTTGGATAGATTTTGTTTCCTAGATTAGTTCCAATCGGGAGTTTAACCCCCTTAGGCTATATAAACCTCCTTTAAGACCTAGTTTAGGGAAAAATCACCACCTCTTATTATCTTTCACCATCTTTCATCATTCTTTTTTATCCTTTATCATCTTGAGCATAATTTTACATCTTTTTGGAAGATTAATTCCTTGGAGACGAGACTTTTTGAAGGAAGCAATTATTATTATTTTTCTACTTTTTCGGAGATTGAAGACTCAGAGTTCATCTGGACGGGTTGTAATCTCTCTTTTCATATTAATAATATGCATTCTCCATCAATTTCTTGTTTAATTTCAATTATGTCTGGCTAAATTCATTGATTGATTCTAGGGTTAGTAATTTTAATTGATGTTCACATGATGTTCCTTTGATTACCTTTTTACCTTTCATCCTAGGCTTGTGATCAAGATGTGTTAAATCTCATGCTAGATTAAAGGGCCCTTAATCGATGCATGTTAGCTAATTAATTTTGTCCGGAAGGAGTAATTGATTAGTGGAAATACTTGATGCACAATATGATTTGATCTTAAGACCTGACGGAGTAAGATAAATCATAGATAAATAAGTTGGCGCTTTTTAAGTGATTTAAATTCTTTGAGCCCTGGCGGGGAAAAGGGTTTAAATTAACTATCTTTCTAGGTTGCCTTGATCGGAATTCTAGATTGGCTGAGTGATTATTTCTAGGATTGAATTAAAATTTGGGGAGAAGAAATCAAGTGAATGGATTGTGTGAACTCAATTAGATGATACTACCCTAGGATCAATTAACTTTCAACTTGTGATTTTATCTTGTTAATTTGCTTTACTTGCTTGATTTAGATAATTCATCTTTTATTTAATTTTTATTTTTCGATTTTTAAAGTTAGATAATTAGAAACGAACCAAATTTTCGGATTCCTAAATAGCAGTCAAATTTTGAGTAGAGTTACTTCCTTTATTTTCGACATATCAATTCCCTTGGGTTCGACACCTTGGAAATACTTCGAGGTTTTACAAATTTTAAAATTGATCGGATTTGAAAACCATACTACGCGAATTTAAGCGATCAATTGCTCATGATTAAAACAAATCCGTTTGATGGCGGTAATTCTAAAAATCACGATTGTTCTTTTCGAAAATAAGAGACACTCCTTTGATGGGGATGAATCCCTAACTAACAATCGATTAACCGACTACTTTTGATGAGGTAAATCGCTAAAAGATCACATAAAAAAGGTTTAGAACATTAACAATTATTTCTTATCGGGTTGTTTGATGGCGGAATCCGACAAAAACCCTCATTTTGACAAAATAACAACTATAAAATAGGTTTGATGATCTAAATCAAAAGTTGTTATGCGAAGAACAAACAAAGAGGAACAATCCCAAACTTTCCCCAAAAATCAATTGAAACTAACAATCGACAACATGTGTGTGGCTCAATCAAAAAACCCATATCAAAAGATTAACTACACATGATTATTTCAACAATAATAGTGATAATCATAAAACAAAACATGGTAGAAACTTCCCTTGTAAAAGCCGAAATCGAATTCCCGATGAAGGTTTGATGTTCTTCTTTCAAGAACTCATAACAAATGATATAAGGAATTATAATCACTCACAAATGTATTTTACTCTCTTTTTGGTGTTTTCTCCACAAATCTTGTATTTTTCCACACGAAATATCTCCAAGATCAGAATATATGCCCTATTTAGGTCCCCAAGACCTTTTTATAAAGCCAAAAAGCCAAGAAAATCCCTCCAAATCATGTAAAAATGTCAATGAAAAGGTCATGAACCAAGAAGTGACACGGCCCATGTCAGATGACATGGCCCATGTCGAACTGTCCTGGAAACGCCATATTTAACTATCCAATGGACCCAGCCGTGTCCTGTGACACGACCCGTGTTGTACTGCTCTGGAAATGAAAATCTCACTGGACGCGTGACCCGGCCGTGTCGTGTGACACGGCCCGTGTTTAACTGCTCCAGAAAGTGAATTCTTACTGCCTTGATGACCCGGACGTGTCCTGTGACATGGTCGAGTTGCCTGACGCGGCCCGGGTCGTTTCTTCTTGTTTTGACTCCAATTTTCTGGTCTTCTTCGGCTTGATGTTTCGTTACTGCATCAATACACCTCGGAATTTAGCGTATGATATACCGTTTCGAAGCTAATTTCATGAGGAATCTATATCAATAGAGAATACATCCAAGTTCAGAGTGATGATTCTGGAATTTAGAAAATACGACCGATGTTGCTTCGTTTTTCAGCGCCCGAGCTATGTTTTTGCTCCCAACTTGCTATTGATCGTCATAAACTCTAATATTGGCAATAAAAGCACATATTTCACCACAATCTTCGCTCGGCTACCTATAAAGTAAAAACACAGCATACCAAGCATAAAAGAGAACAAAAACACTAAAAAGCAAAAAAAAAAACACGACTCAATAGAATAGAATGAGTCGATTAAGAATCGACTCATCAATGGGATCGTTTCAAAACTGTTTTACTAGCATGCCCCCATCATCATTATCTTTTACACTGTTTGAGTCAAACTTTTTATGATGGGCTAACTCATAATTGTCAATTCTCTATTGATAATGCAGCTGGGGTAGATATAGGAACACTAACGGCACAAGCCGATTTTGATTTATTTGAAAAACTTGCTATATCCTCCTAGCAAAATAGTGCACGAGGCAGGAGAGTCAGAGCTAATGAAGTAAATTCCACCAGCGATCTAACTGCGCGAATTGCCAATCTAACCAAACAAGTCCAACGACTTACAACTCAAGGAATTTCTCCACCACCTACAGTCATGCCGACTCAAGAAGTATTTTTCCTCGGTGGGGAGTATAGTGCACCGAACATTAATCCCCCGAAGAACCCTGAAGAGGTAAATGCTTTAAATAATTTTTACCAACACCCCAGAAATGACCCTTTTTCTGAAACCTATAATCCCGATTGGCAAAATCACCCTAACTTCTGTTGGGGTGGAAATCATCACCAACAACCACCACCTCCTCAACATCAAAATTTGCAACAACTATATCAAAGACCAAACCAATTCCAAGGGTCATTCTCAAACCAACCCCAAAAACCCTCATTAAAAGAAACACTTCAATCATTCATCTAAAACTCGGATCGAAGATTTGAAGCATTGGAAGCATCAGTAAAACGAGTCGAAACTCAAGTCGGGCAACTAGCAAATCAACTGCAAAACAACCATAAAGGGAGGTTACCAAGTCAACCCGAACAAGCTAAAGCTATCACCACGCTGAGAACTAGTAAGATTTATAATAATTGAGTTGATTCCCCTTCTAATGATGATATTTCAGTTATTGCAGGAAATGAGTGTAATATCCGCAATTTCGAATTTCGGTAATTTTCTTTTTTTCGGCGGAAGTCCGTTTTGATGACTCGCTCATGACCGTTTCGTCATTTCGAGAATGATTAATTCTGCACTTTTTGTCATCCGAGTTCGTTTCGGTGTCGTTTTGTTGAGTTCCGTGCTTTTTAGCGACTTTTCCGCACTTGAGCTCGATTCTTGCGAATCTCGTCCGAAACTATTGTTTCGAGTTCCTCGCAAGTTCATTTAATGTTATTATTCATGTTGCGAGCTTTGGTTCGGTGTTTCGATCACGTATCGTGATTTTCGGACATTTTGGGCCATTTTTGTAATTTCCCAAAGTTTGGGGTAATTACTTCCGTTGTCGAATTCCGACACTTCAGGTGGTCGGAATCGTGTGTTCTCTTAGCGCTTGGATTCGTCTTTACGAGTACTTCGTAACCGTATCTTCGATTTTTACTCAGGTTCGGGTTTCGGTCGGCCGTCGGAGTGGCCACGGCCGAGTCACTACGGAGTGTGGCTGCCTCGCCGAGTTACGGCCGTAAGGTGCCGTTACGGCCAGAATCGCACACGCATTACCGTAAGGCGTGATCGGGTACGGCCGTATGGCGCCCGGGCAGATTCTCGACGAAGGCCGTTACGGCCGTAATGTGCGAAGTTACGTAAGTAAGTGTCAGGCCGATTTTTGACGAATGCCGTTACGGCCGTAAGGCTCGCGAGTACGGCCGTAAGGGACCGAGTTACGGCCGTAAGGCACCGCTGTTACGGCCGTAACCCGCGGCTATATAGCTCGGGCTCGGCCAGACTTCATTTCTTAGGCGTTTTTCTTCCTTTTTCGGCGTCTGGCGACGGGAGGCTCGGGAAATCGAGTTCTTGGCCGATTCTAATCATTTCCAAGGCATTTTGGAAGATTCTTGTTGATTATATCATCATCCAATCCGTGTTCTTCGTCAAATCAAGGTATATTCTTGATTTTCCTTCAAGTTGACTTTTTGGAAAAATTGTTCTTGATTTCGTTTCTAATCCGATTTTGATACATCGGTTGGTGTAGTATGATGTTATTAATCGTGTTCTATGGGTTGTATATCCATATATTGAGTTTGTTTAACTCGATTGACGATTCGAGTGTTCTTGGGAATTATTGAACATTTAGTGTTCGATTAAATGTCCCAATGAGTTTCCCTTCGATAGTTTGTTGGGATTTCCGTTGTTTTGGCCTTGATTCTCGTCGTAACCATGTGTTATTGTTCCTTCCGGAGGTTTATAGGTGTTCGAGGATTCCGATGTTGAATCCCGTTTGGTGATTGATGATTCGTGTGGTGTTATTCTCGTAATACTCGTGGTGCTATCACGTTCTTGATATTGTTCGGGGGTTCGGGGCTATTCGACCGCGTCCTATCCGTCGTCTTATTGCGATCGTGATTTCGAGGCAAGTACCTTGCCCATACTATTCTTGTTTTATGGATATGATAATTAGTGATCGTCTAAATGTGGTTGTTTGGTCGTTTGAATTGAACTTTCAAAAGATTCGGTTTAGCCTTGTTAAAGGCTTGCTTTCAAAACGCGTGTGTTTTGTGAATGGCGTGGTTTGTGAATAACTATGTGAATTCTATGTATATGCTTGGTGTTAATGTTGCACTTGGTATTGTGTGTGGACGTATATTATTTCATTTCGGTGCGTTGTGGATTGACGTGGTGTTTTGCTAAGTGTTTGATGCCTCTGGGCGAATTGTTTGAATATCCTTGATGTGATATGTTATTTGTGTGAATGTGTGGATATGGTTGAAGGTCTACGGTGACACATGGCATGTGATCATGTGGTCAGGATGCAACAAGTGATTGATCCAACCGTGAGAGCCTGAGATAATCTATGGTGGCACATGGCATGCGATCATGTGGCCAGGATGCAACAAGCGATTGATCCAACCGTGAGATGTGTGTGATTTGTTTCGCTAGCCAGCCCGGGAGGGTCCTTCGAGGCCTCGGGTGGGATGTCGGTGGTAGCGTCCCGGTCCTAGGCGATGCGCGTGCGTGATTATGTTTCATTGATTTTACGTCCGTTGAGGACACGTGATGTTGGGCTCTGACCCTGTAAATTGTTGGTGATTTCCTATTTGCGAAAACAAAACATTTGGGCTGTGACCCTACTGATTTTTGGAAAGAGAAGGATTTTATAATCCTAAATTGTTTTCTATTAAAACTCTCGATGGCATTTTAAACTGTTTTATAAATTGTTTTCCCTTATTTGCGATCTTTCGGTTTTGGAAATGTTTACCCAAACTCTTGCCTCAGGAAGTACTTTTCTTTACGTTTGGATCTTTGAGGACTCCTGATTATTATTGTTCTTGGAACTTGTATTGTATGGCTCGTATTTTTGCACTTGTACTTGCACTAGCAAAACAGTGGAGTTTTGCTAACCCCCGAGTATTCGGGGGGTAGATGTCTATTTTTGCATTCAGGTTTTGGAGCATAGCACAGGGTCGGCACGAAGGATGATGAAAGATGAACGATACTAATCACACGAGGATCTGTTGATGTCGTTTTGGTCTAGTTGTATTTTCTTTTCCACTGCAGTATCTTTTCCCCGTTGTACGGGAGTTTATTGTATTTTGACCCCTGCGTGGGTATGTGTTTGGAATTGAGTTGTATGTTATTATTGTAAGACCAAATCGGTCTACTGAGTCATTTTAGCCTTAAAGGCGAGGTTTAGATGTTTGATTTTAGTTATCAGCCTGGTAGATCCTCGAGGAGAGGGTCTACGGCGTGTAATATCCCTGAGCGGATTGGGGGTGTTACAATGAGGACGAAGACAAGGAATCAAATGAAAATTCTAAAGAATAAGTCCCAACCCCAACACTCCACAAATCTACAAATCCATAGAAACCCCCAATGCCTTTTCCAAGCTGACAAAAAAAATGAAAAACTTGAGAAGCAGTTTCTAAAAATTTTTGAATGTAGACCTTCCTTTATTGGAAGTAATAAAAAGTGTCCTAGCATACGGAAAATTTTTCAAAGAATTACTCACAGATAAAAAGAAGTTTGGATATTGTCTCGGAGGTTATGTCTGCATTGCTCCAACAACGATTACCTCCCAAGCAAAGTGATCCAGGTAGCTTCATAATAAATATTGCGATGGGAAACGGTAAGAAAATCACTGGTATGCTTGATCTCGGAACAGGTATAAATTTGATGCCATTATATATTTTTGAGCAACTTGATCTTGGTGAACTTAGCCCAACTAAAATATGTTAACAATTGGCCGATAGATCACTTCGTTATCCTCTAGGAATTATCGAAGATATTTTGGTAGACATAGAAGGGCTTATTATTCCAACAGATTTTGTTGTCTTAGAAGTGGGACCATGTCTAGAAAATGGAAAAGATCATTCTATTTTATTAGGAAGACCTTTCATGGATATCGCTGAAACAATAATTGATGTTAAAAGAGGAAAATTAACTATGAGTGTGTTAAATGAAACCGTGATATTTTCTATATTTGATTCGTCCCATGTTCCTAGTTATGATTTATATGAGGAATGCGTTTTTGTTGATATTATTGATAATTCTGTAGAAACTCTCATTATACAGGAACAAATAATGGAGTGTTCGGAGCTTAACCCAAAAGTTGAAGGAGAAATGTGCGAAAATCTCTTACAGGGGGGTAAGATAGATAGTCATTAATGGAGAGCAAAGGGAAAGAAATACAGGAACTTAAAGAATTGCCTAAGCATTTAAAATATGTTTTTCTTGAAGAGGAAAATAAAAAATTCGTAATTATTAATGCAGAATTGAGCGAAGATGAATAATTTCTTTTAGTAGAAGTTTTGCAAAAATGCAAGGAGGCAATAGGATGGGTTTGAGTGATATTAAGGAAATTAGCCCTTCGACATGTATACATAAAATAATCCTAGAAGAGGGAGAAAAACCAAGAAGAGAAACACAACGGAGATTAAATCCCAATATGCTAGAGGTAGTAAAAAAAAGAAATTTTAAAATTGCTAGATGAGGGAATTATTTATCCAATTGCGGACAGTGAATGGGTAAGCCCAATACATATGGTGCCAAAGAGAAGTGGCGTAATAGTGATTGAAAATGATAAAGGAGATCTAGTACAAATGAGGGTAACAACGGGTGGCGGATGTGCATTGATTATCGAAAATTAAATGGCGCCACCAAAAAAGATTATTTTCCTTTTCCTTTTATTGACCAAATGCTTGATAAACTTGTAGGACACAAATTCTATTGTTTTCTTGATGGGCTTTCAGGGTATTACCAAGTGGCAATTGCACCCGAGGACTAATTGAAGACCACATTCACAAGCCCTTTTGGAACTTTTGCTTGTCGAAAATGCCCTTTGGATTATGCAATGCACCAGGAACTTTTCAGAGGTGCATGTTGTCAATTTTCTCGGATATGATCGAAGATTTTATTGAGGTATTTATGGATGACTTTTCAATATTTGGATCATTTTTTGATGATTGCTTAATAAATTGACCAAAGTACTTGAACGTTGTATTCAATGTCATTTAACTCTCAGCTGGGAAAAAAGTCATTTTATGATAGAAAGTGGCATTGGGATTGGTCACGTGGTGTCAAATTGTGGAATTGAAGTCGACAAAGAAAATGATGTTATTCAAAATTACCGCCACCAAACAATGTAAAGAAAATTAGGAGTTTTTTAGGACATACTGGTTTTTATAGAAGGTTTATTAAAGATTTTTCAAAAATAAGTAAACGTCTCTGCACTTTGCTTACCAAAGATGTTTTCTTCATTTTCTATGATGCTTATCCCGACGCTTTTTAAACCTTGAAAGAGAAACTAACCATGACACGAATCGTAATTGCCCCTGATTGGTCTTTACCTTTTGAAATTATGTGCGATGCATCTGACCGAGCTGTTGGTGCAGTTTTAAGCCAACGAATTTATAAAATGCTCCGTGTGGTTTATTACGCTAGTTTAACATTGAATGATGCGCATGTTAATTATATAACAACGGAGAAAGAGTTATTACCTGTGGTTTTCTCACTGGATAAATTTAGATCTTATATTGTAGGGTCTAAAGTGATTGTACGTTCAGATCATGCAGCTTTACGACATCTGTTGACAAAGCAACAAGTGAAACCTAGGTTGATTTTATGGATTTAAACGCTTCAAGAATTTAATGTGGAAATAAAGGACCAAAAGGGAGGTGAAAATGTGGTCGCAGACCATTTGTCTCGTCTAAAAATAACGTAAGAAACAATTAACAAGCATGAACAAATTGTGGACTCTTTTCCACATGAAAATTTATTTAAAATTTCTTTGGTACCATAGTTTGCCGATATTGTGAATTATTTGGTTTGTGAAATGCTCTCACCTAACATTTCTTACCAAGAAAAGAAAACTTTATTATCATCATGCAAAAACTACTTCTGGGACGAACCATGCCTTTTTCGATTATGCAAAGACAAAATCATGAGGCGATGTGTCCCAGAAGATGAGCAACAAAGTGTACTAACCTTTTGCCATGAACTTCATTGCGGAGGACATTTTGGCGGACGAAAGACCGCTAACAAAATTCTCCAATCTGGTTTGTATTGGCCATCCTTATTTAAAGACGCATATCATTTTTGTGTTCAGTGCGATATGTGTCAACGAACTGGTAATATCATAAAAAGAAATGAGATGCCCCTCATGATCAATTTGGTCGTAGAAATTTTTGATGTATGGGGAATTGATTTTATGGGACCATTCACTAAATCTGGAAATTTCGGATACATTCTTTTAGCAGTCGATTATGTGTCCAAGTGGGTTGATGCAATCCCCACAAAGACTAATGATGCTAATATTGTTGTTAAGTTTGTACAGGAATACATAATCAGCCGTTTCGGATTCCCCAAGGCAATAATCAGTGATGGGGGATCTCACTTTTGCAACGAGATATTTGACAAGCTTATGGCCAAAAATGGCATAAATCATGAAGTTGCAACCCCCTACCATCCACAAACATCGGGTCAGGCTGAAACAAGCAACCGACAGATAAAAGGGATCCTGGAAAAAACTGTCGCCCAACTCGAAAAGATTGGGCTAAAAAATTGGTCGATGCACTTGGACATATCGAACAGCATAACAAGAGTCCATTGGGAATGATCCCCTACCGTCTAGTCTATGGAAAAACTTGTCATCTTCCAATTGAAATTGAAGATAAAGCTTATTGGGCAATTAAGGCGGTTTCAATGGAATTGAAAGAAGCTGGACAGGAAAGACTGCTCTAAATGTCTGAATTAGACAAGTTAAGAAACGAAGCATATGAGAACTCTCGGATCTACAAAGATAGAGTCAAGAAACTTCATGACCAGAAACTTAACCTCAAGCACCTTGAACTAGGTACGAAAGTACTTTTATTTAATTCTCGTTTGCGATTATTTCTAGGTAAGCTAAAATCACGCTGGACGGGACCCTTTGAGGTTGAGGAAGTATTTCCATATGGAGTAATTAGACTAATAAATCCACACACCAAAGAGTCATTTCAGGTGAACAGACACAGAGTGAAGCCTTATTTTGAAAATCAGAAAATTCCTCACGGAGAGAGCATAACTCTTGGAGAGCCGTCGCACGACTAAAACAGGAAGTTGTCAAGCTAATGACATTAAACGAGCCCTTCGTGGGAGGGAACCTAATTTCTTTATTGCTTTTCTACTTATTTAATTTAAAAAAATCATAAAAATCAAAAAAAAAAATGTACGACACGGCCTAAGACACGGCGCAAACTGGACCGTGTCTAGCGCTGTGTCATTTTTAGTAAAAAAATGTTGTACGACACGGCCCAAGACACGGCGCAAACTGGACCGTGTCCAACGCCATGTCATTTTTTAGTAAAAATTTTACTGTACAACACGGCGCAAACTGGACCGTGTTTCAGCGTCGTGTTCTAGCAGAGGAGTTTTAAAAACAGATCGGGCCTTCATTCTTCTCATTCCCTTTTCACCCCATTCCGACCCCCTCCCCTGCAGATCCAAATTTTTCATTTTTTTTCATTAGATTAGTTAATTTCAGTATAAAAACACCATAATCAACCTCATTTCATCATATCCATTAGGATTTTTGAAGAAAATCATCATCAAGGCAACAATGTAAGTATTTTTAAATTTCTTCAAATACTTGCTATGAATCCAATTTATGTTGCGTCTATGGGCATATATATGTTTGTTTCATCATTTCAACACATTTACTAGATTATATAAAGATTTCATACGTTTGTAATGTTGAAATTGAATTATGTCAAGAATTATTTGGTTTTTGAAGGATGATATTTTACATATTCAAAGTGTGTAAATTTGTGGTGTTGTGCTTAGATTAGTACTGCTCAATTACTATGTCTATGTTTTAGAATCAGTCATGGGCATGGGGATTATAATTTTTTAAAATATTGGTGAATTTAGAAACTTTTAAACCACGTATACAAGGTATCCGATAAAAAGCTTATATGAAACTCTCTTGTAATATTTGTGTAGGATGACCAGGAC
Source organism: Orobanche coerulescens (assembly GCA_033398695.1). Classification (NCBI taxonomy): domain Eukaryota; kingdom Viridiplantae; phylum Streptophyta; class Magnoliopsida; order Lamiales; family Orobanchaceae; genus Orobanche; species Orobanche coerulescens. Next base: position 124,533,899 of record CM065812.1, on the reverse strand, counting down.
ACGCAAGCGACGTGCCGCAAGCCCATTAGCATCTTCCTCCACCACCGAGAGCGACAATTCTCAACCAGGGCATACCACAGGGGCCTTCGATGCTATACGCTTTACGAGTGCTGAAAATGCGGAATGGTTTGAGCATCGAGCTCATTCCAAACTTCTAGTCGAGAAAGATATCGCACAGGAGGTTGAATATAATTCAACATATCTCAACTTTTCAGTCACCTACATTGGGAAAATGCCTTGACACTCCCCGATCATTACTACGGAGATTTTATCCGTGAATTCTACGCCAACATAGAAAGGTAAAGATGACTGCACCATTAGAAGCACGGTTAGGGGGACACCTGTCGTAATCAGTGAGAGAGCTCAATAAATCACTCGCTCCACACTCCGGACGAGGGGGAAAAAGTAAATTTCAGAAAGGCTTTCAATGCCCCAGAAGGACCTGTTTGGAACACTAGTAATGCTATGGCGCGGTTTGACATTCAGTACCCTCCCTACCGGAAAGATGGAAAGAAGATCGGGACCTTATCTTTATCCGCCCAGCACCGCCTTATTTTATACCTTCTCGGCACAGATGTTCTTCCTCGTTCGAGTAGTAAAAATGAGGTCCGAGTTGGTGATTTATACTTTTTGGATAAAATGGTGCATGTGCTAGGTACTATACAGGGATTGAACTACGGGAGTATTATATACAATCATATGTGTGATTTCCTCCAGAATAAATGTCCCAAGCACTCCATTCCATATCCCCGGTTGATCACATTGATACTCGAGCAGGCAGACGTTGACTTCTCATATGCCAACCACATTGTAATAAAAGACCAGGACAAATTAAGGCGTGTTACTTGTAACCGAATGGGTATTGAGTTCGAAGAGGATCCACAGCGCGAGAAGGAGAGACATTCTCCGACTGATGAAGCTGACGGCGAGAGCCCTTCACGAGAGCCCACCACATCCCGCCATCCAATCCATCATCACAATCCCCGTCCCTCCTCCGTCGCATATGGGAGGCATTCAGTTGCATCAGAGAGGTCCAAAAGGTTATTAAAGCAGAGCTAAAAAAGGTGAACGATCGTCTCGATCGATCAGACGAACAGATGGCACGCATTCAGCAGCACTTCGGTATAAGACCACCATCACCACCACCCGGGCCATCGGCTTAGTTTTTTTTATTTGTGTTATTTTTCTGACTTCTCTTTTTTTAGCTTGTTTAAACTATATTTTGCTGTTTGCGTTTTTTTTTCTTTTTCTTTAAAATTATGGATTTTGTTTTTATTTATTTATCTTGTTTCAACATGGTTTTCTACTTTTGTTTTTGTTCAAGTTCTTTTTAGGTATTGCTCTGAGGATTGAATCATCCGTACCATACGACAGGGGAGTTCTTTTTCTTTTTCTTCTATCTTTTCAGTACATTGAGGACAATGTTTATTTCTAAAGTGTGGGGTGATATTTCGGAAAAATATGAATTTTTAACAAAAAAAAATACCTCCAACAGTCAATTTGAATGTCTTGCTACTCACCTCGGGAGATTTATTTATATAAATTTGAAGGTAAAATGACCATGGGTTAAACTTGAATTTTCAATGAATTGTCAAACTCAGTTGTTTCAATTTTTTTTTGTGAATTCATAAAAAATATAATTAAGAACTTATGAGCTTTTGAGCCTTTATTAGCTTACTATCATGCAAAATTTTCATTGTCTGAGTGTGCTATTTATGTTGTGAAACTCTAGAACGTGCATTGGTATCTTACTCAAAACTACAAAGTGTGTGCAAAATAGTGAAAGTGATTTTAGGCGATTGATTTCGCTTTTCAATCCTTTCGGCCTACCCCCAAATTATTAATTTCCGCATTAAACCGATTGATCTTATTGCCTATTTTATTATTAACCACATGCTGTGCTTTCCATCGCTATAATCCTTTGACCCATACTTGAACGGTTAGAAATTATTTTTGACAATGATAAAGATATTGTGCGGTGAAGTTGTGTGATTATATATATTATTGGTGGTGTTGAAAAATCAGAAATCAATTACTCCTCTGTTTTTGGGAACTTAGTAACCGGATATATTCATGAGCCCCATATTTATATTAGCGTAAAACAGTTACCTTAGATATCAGTATGCATAGAAGCAGCTTGTTGATAAGTGTCAGTTTTATACACTTATCTGTGATTAGTATTGATATATTTCACCCATAATTATGAGCTAGTCTACTCATTTTTGCTTTGAATTAATTAGTTTTTGATAATTTAATTTTTATCGGATGAAGATGTAAATTTAAGTCTTAATCGGATTGAATTACTGATTTACTCAAGAAATAACATGTTTATAAAATATTCTCTTTGTTGTATTTTTATGAATTCATGTTTTAGGGCTTTCCGAGATGAGTTCGGAAGTCTTTCCGGATTCAAAATCAGAGTTATATATCAAAAGTTATCATCTGAAGAAGATTTGGGGCGAAAACGCAAAGTCTAAGAAATTCTGGGCTGAAAATGAAGTCTGAAACTCCATACGGGCATAACATCATAAGTTACGGGCGTAACTCACAACGCAAATAATGTACAAAAAGCCGAAGCAATGTTACAGCCGTAACATCTGAAAGTTACGGCCGTAAGACCTCAATGTTACGACCGTAACATCTGAAAGTTACGGCCGTAACTCATGACAGATTATTGATCACTGTCTAATTTTTTATACTTTTGGTCTATTATTGAGGGGATGGCTGGCATTGATCCGATCTAATGTAATAATGCTAGAGTTTTGGAGCTATTAGATGACTTTAGGTGTATAAATAGACCCCTTAGATCCATCATTAAAGAATCATTCATCTTATATTTTTCTCACTTTGTAATATTTTTCTTTGTGTGAAGAACACACTTGTGTTCTTGAGAGTGTATGTAATAGTGGTTTAGCTTATGTTGTTGAGGGGGTTTATTGCTTCTTTCTCCTTTATCTACTAAGGGAGTTAGGATCAATTCTTTCCCTTTTTCAACTAATAATGACCACTCAAGCTTGTAATATGTTGAATAAACCCTTCATGGGCTAAGTTAGCCTTAGTTGGGATTATAAACAAGGTTTGTCATGTTATTTAAGTTTGTATAAAGATCTATTATGGATTACTTATTATTGTGTGTGATTTTCATTGTTTTACCAATCTTTATTTATTTGGCCAATAAATGATAATATTTATGGTCTTCATATGTTTCGAAAGAAAATATGTTTGATTAGATCAAATGATATTCACTCTAAGTTGTTCTAGGGAATAGAAATATACCTCTAGACCTTAGATGATTCTTTGAGTTATTTTCATAAAACCTAATGCTATGTATTGAAGCCAATCAACATAGAAATATAGTGGATTGATTCAATATATAAGGGGCGTTTTGACATTCGAAAGAGGAACCGTCTTTTTAAGGAAAATGGAATCTACACAACATAATAAGTAAATTCATCTTATGATCTCCTATGCATCTTCTATAACTAATGATGAACTAAGTTTGTAATCCCAACTATTTTATTTTACCTTTTATTAATCTATTATTAGTACAATCTTTCATTTCCTTGAATTGTAGAACTATAATTACATTTTCCTTGCAATTGTCAAACCAAAATCTTAAATTATTTGTTTCACCCATCTAAATCTCTATAAAAAATAGATAAATAGTGTATAATTCAATATATAACCTAACTTCCTCGTGGGATCGATAAACCGGACTCAAAAAGTCCACTTACTACTTGATACGATATCGTGCACTTGCGATAGTTACACAAAAGACGTGTCACTTGTGTATGTTTTTATTTTAGTAACTGGGTGTCTTCACGTGACCCATCGTTTACATTCGCGTAAAACAGATAATAACAACTCAAGTATATAAAAAAATTGGTTGATTGAAAAGCAAGAAAAAGAGCTCGGAATAATTCAAAACATAAGTAAGGGGATTGATAGAAGCTTCATTAAAAAGCTTCTAAGTGCTTACCCATGGATAAACATCGATTCAGAATGTTTTAATTTTTATTTGTCCAATTTCATGTCACTTTATCCATATTTTCCTACCCCAACCAAAGAACCAACATTACAACCTAATAAAGGTCATTTTTTATTCACGACGTTGCACACACAAGTGGTAGAGATAAAAGATGATTTGCACGCCTATAGAAGTTTTCACCTCATTGAATAAGTTTGAGCGAAAAATATGTCCCATATACACTTGAGAGAGAGCGATACACTTACCCAACGAGTTTTATGAATTCATGCTTTTGATTAAAAGGAAACTTTCTCGAGATTTGACAAACTAAAAAAAAAAACATGGTCTAATTTATCCCTTGAGGTGTGGTAAAATTATTGGTATGTTCAATTGTATCATTTCTGATGTTTACTTGAGGACAAGAAAAAGTTCAAGTGTGGAGTATTTGATTAGTGCATAATTGATCTAAAAATTCATATACAAAATATCTCTTTTTGTAGCATAATCATACGGATTGGTGATAAAATAAATAATTATTTTAAAAATATGTCAAAACATGAGCTAAAAATATTTATTTTACAGATTACTGACATGAAACATCAAAAAAGACGAAAATCCGAACCAAATCCAAGATCAGAAATTTTTCAAGGACAAAGTCTACAAAACGCAAGATAAAAAGGCGCAACCAGGACCATTTCTTCGGCTGTTTCATACACGGCGCAACATGAGCCGTGTCTTGCGCCGTTTCATACACGGCTGGCATTTTCCGTCGGGTCCTTGCGCGTGTTCCGGACATGACCGAGTCACCCTACAACACGGCGATATAGCACAGCGCAAATCAAGGCCGTTTCTTCGGCCGTTTCTCACACGGCGCTTTCCAGAGTCGTTTTCAGGCAGTTCCTTGGCTGAATATTCTGTTTTTGACCATCTTGTGAGCCCAACAACCATGTGTTTTATTTGGGGGTCAATGATCTGAAAATAAAGACATGCATGGAAGATCAAGTGTGAATCAACTACCAAAGAAAAAATCAAGATACTACAACACATTTCTTGATATAAATAATCCATAGTATTCTTGAAAATCACCTATAAAAGGACACCTTCATCCATGAAAAAAATCACTCCACTTCTTGCCAAGAAATATCCTTTCTTTTGCAAGACATCTCTTCCTAGAAAAGAACTTTTTATTATAATTTTGTATGCATTGTATTTTTGATAGTTTGAAGTTGTTCTTCTATTTTTTAATTGAAAAGTGCTTGATCAATAAGTACTTAGTATCTTACTTTATAGTTTGTAACTTTTGTAATTAAGTTCGAAGTTGTATTTCGGAGATCATTTCTTGCACTTTGATACATCGTATTCAAGTAAGTTTTCATCTATTGTCATTTAGTTCTAATTTATTACAAGTTTTTATACATTATGTATATTAATGAATTCTATTTTAATTATAGTACATATAAACCGATGAGTAGCTAATCTTTCTTCCTAGGGTAAGGAGGATTTCTATTAGGTTGTATATAAAATATATGATTGATTTACACTATCTCGATTAAAAGGGATTAATTGGTTTAAATAGTGATTGATCATATCCTATTTCTACTAATAAAACCTTCTTGATTGATTGTTAAGTGAATTGGAAACATATCTTTTCAATCATCAAGTGTTTATCTTGTTAACAACATCTTAAGGTTACGAAAGTAATTAAGAGGCTTTTGAATATGAAAGTTATGAGATGAAAAGTTGATTACTCGATAAACACTCGTTTATCTTTTATATCTGTGTAAATCAATTCATCTACTTTATTTAAAACATAATTTAATGAACTCATAATCCCCTAGTTTTTATCAAATCAAGTTCTAACGCATTTTAGTTCGATTCATTCTCACTAGTTTAAAAATAGTCTAGTTAAAAATAATCTTAATAAAAATAGTCTAGTTATAAATAGCCTTAATAAAAATAGTCTAGCTAAAATAGTCTTATTAAAATAGTCTCGTTAAAAATTGTTTAGTTTAAAAATAGTTCATTTAGTTTAGTCTTAAAAACCCAATAAAAATCTGTTTTAGAATATTCTAGTATTTATTTCTCGCAATCTATAACAAAATATTATACGAAGCCCTATCCTCGAGAGAAAAGACATTAGTAGAATTTACCACAACTACTTCTACCTCGTATATATTTGTGAGCGACTCAAAAAATCCAATGTTTAGGATAAGTTTATGTCGATCAGAATCCCTACAGAGTCGCCCCATACGACACCCTGTACCATTGGGCCGACTGGAAGGACGAGGAATTATATGCTCTAGAGGTCACGGACACCCAGAACGTCAAAGTCTTGGTCCGCTGGGAGGATAACTTTTGCCAGGAGCTAATCTCTGACTACTTCAAGGCAAAAGAGAAGGCTACACTGAAAGGGAAGTCACAGTCCAGTGACAAATCTCCATCGAACAGCCACTACTCCGACCCTGACTCGGATGACGATGGTGCCCTATAGGCCGGTCTGAGTATCAGCCGTGAAGAGGCCAGGGAAGGTAAAATGGCCAAATTCATAAACCAACAGGGTCACAGGACATCTGAAAGACAACAGTCCCCTCCACCGCAACAAGAAGCTGCTCATGACCAACAACAGGAGGAATCACTCCCTCCTGTCACCACTGAAGAGCAAGCTGCTCCCCAACAGGATGCCCAGCCTGTCCCGCAAACTGAATAAGCCGCCCGCACCATCCGCCAAGAGGATTCAGTCCCTCTTCCGGATCAGGCGAAAGCCGAGAGTTACCAGGAGGAATCAGTCCCTCCTGTACTTCCGACTATAGATAATCCAATCAGGAGGAATCTGTCCCTCCTGTATACGAGACTGACTTTGCAGCACCTACTTCCGAAGCTCCCTCTTTCGAAGCCCTGCTTCTGAAGATCATGCTCCAAATGCTCCTGCATCTCCCACCTCTTTCAACTCAAAATCAGATTCCGATTATGGTTTCTTACCAGAAGACAGGCCACGGCGCCCTCGTCATCATATTGTAACACCCCCAAATCCCATTGGGTTATTACAATGTCGTGGACCCCACACCCGGAGATCCACCAAGCGAACATGACTAAAATACATTAAAATTAACCAACAAGGGAGATCAGGGTCCTACCATGACATCCGACACAATATTCCGATTAGGAATTTCAATGACAACGATAGGCCTACATGGCCAAAATAAAAAAAAAATACAACAACACCCACGAGTATACGTTTGGGTAAATACATAATGACAATGACTGACAAATTGGAGAACACTTCAACTGACTGACCAATACGAACAACTCAGACTAGTATCGCTCGACTGCCTCGTCGCCATCGTCATGCCCCTGTGTCTCAACTCTCTCCTCGCAAGCACCTAAAACATGAAAACATGTCCCACCCCCACGGGATCAGTCATCCAGATAATGAACATCAAATACATATATAACATGATATGCATCCAAAGGCAGAATGAAACGGTACAATAATGATAATGATACGAGATGCTCACAAACCAAGGTAAGAACCGAGCATTCGTGAAACACTATGCCCACGGCATACTATTAATACCTGTTCAACAGGTTAGAACATAAATGCCCAACGGCGAATCATAATCATAGAGTACCACAATGAATTACACGACATGAACCAAACCAGAACTGAATTAATTGTGAATCACAATGCCCGAAGGCTCCAATGAAATTATCAAGACATCACAAAGGACTGAAATCCACTCAGACGAAGCTGTCAAATATCACAATCACCTGAAACCAAAACAGCCCGAAGCTGTATCAATGAGGGCTGAAGCTACTGTAATATCCGTACCTTTCTATTCTTAGCAATTTCCATTTTCGGTGTATGTATATTTTTATCGACTCGCTTGTAACCGTTTCGACATTTTGAATCTACTTTATTCTTGGAGTTTTTCCATTTGGATGAGTTTTGGTGATGTTTCCACGTAATTTCATTTTATGACATGTTTTGCCGTATGAACGTTCGATTCTTGTAAAACTCGTTCGTTTCCGTTGTTTCTTGGTTTGTGCAAGTTTGTATGGTTGAGTTGGTCGTGTTGAGACTTTTGGTTTGTAAATCCGACGTCGTATCGTGATTTTCGGGCACTTCGGCCATTTTCATAATTTCCTATAAGTTTAGGGAATTTCATATTCGTTGTCGTATTTTGGATTCCCGAGTATCCGGATTGATGTTTTCTTGTGATGGTTAGACTCGTCATCGAATATTCTTCGTAGTCGTATTTTTGGTTCGATAGCAGGTCCGAGTTTCGGGGTCGTCCGGAATCGTTTGGATAGCAGCTGCCAGAACTGCTGTCCAGTAGGGTGTTACGGCCGTAACACCCATAAGTTATGGCCGTAAGTTGGCCATGTTAAGGCCGTAAGTAACCCCCTGTTACGGCCATAACAGCCCGCTGTTTTAAAATAGCGGGCAGAGGTCAACACCTCATTTTCTATCTATTTTCTTTCATTTTCTTCACGGGGCGACTCCAGAGGGCGATTACCTTCGGTTTTGATCGGAGAATTCTTCGTGTTCCATCACCGTAGAATCGTAACCATCAGCGTAATCATCCTCCATAGTTCGAATCCGAGGTATTTTCTTCAGGAACCCTAACTTGTCTAATTTGGGGTTTTTTCGGGTTTTTTCGTGATTGATTCCGAATTGTTCATGAATGTTACGAAATTCCTTACCGATTGTTGTTATTGGGTGATTCCCAATCCGTTTTCCTCGAATTAATCCGTGAATTGTTGATACGGGGAGATTTTGCGTAAACCCTCGCCTGTATCGATTGATCGTTCATTATCGTAGTTTGTAATCGGGGTTATGGGTGTATCCAATCGATTATTGTTGTCCGTTGGGACTGAACTATGTTGATCCTTCATTTAGGAACCGTCGTTTTCCACCCAGACCGTTCGTAGTCGTATTTCATTTCTGATTCTTCGAGGATGTTTCCAAGGCAAGTACTTTACATTTGTTTATGTGTTCTAGTATTTGAAGTATGGCTATTTGTGGTTGTGTGGATGGATTTGTGTATGTTCACCTAGGGACGGTCCAACGGGGCCTCTAGGGATACGTATTGCCGTGAGTGTGCGTCTCGCGAACTATGGTTAGCCACCCAGGGATGTCCGATGGGGCTCTGCGGGGTACGGTGGCCGTGAGTCTCATACCAACGGTTAACTTTGAATTGTTTTGTTGGAGAAAATGTGTTTTTGTGATGTGCACTGTAAATATTCCGGAATATAAATGATTTCTAAAATGATTTTGGCGCATATATTCATCTGATTAGAATGTAGTTCAAATGGATTGTACTTGCACTAGCAGTTGTCGCTAACCCCTTAAATGGGGGAAATATTTTTGTATTTCAGGTACAGGTCTTGGAGATAAGTGAGCACTCGAGCCGTATGAGGATGATGGGCAAGCATGATATTGTCCAGTAGTTATTTATTGGTGTTCTGTTCTGTCAATTATTATTGATGTTTGTTTTGGGGATTTCTGTATTATAAAATTGGTTTAAGTACTCGAGTACTTCCCTTTTAAAATTGTTAATGATGTGTTCCTGTTTTGGGAATTGGATTTGATGTCAGATTTTATTTGTCGGATTGTAGTCTTTTATTTGAATTGTCGTTTTATTGATGATAGTATGTCGTTGTCGAATGTCTTGTTGGTACGTTAGCCTGGTGGATTCCACAGTGTGGGGTCCACGGCGCTGTAATATGACCTGGTCGTCTTGGGGATGTTACAGAATATGGTATCGGAGCTTAGGTTTATGGATACCTAGGTTGTCGGTTATTTGGGTCTAGTCGATTTTCGTTTTTGAACATTATCACTGCCATACCATCATCTCAGTACGCTGGTGCTCGTAAGTTTTCCTAACTTGACTCGTTGCGTTGTTCTGTTCTATTCGTTTTTGATATCTTGTCGTGTTTTGCGTTTGAATTGTACTCACCCGCTACTTCTTCAGAATTCCTGCTGGTAGAGGGCGCGGACGCGGTCGCGGACGCGGTAGGGGACGTGGCACAGCCGGTGGGGCGGCCATGTCCGATAACTCGGGAATCGATTCGGCTATGCCTTCTTTGTCGAACAGTGTCCCGCCTAGTTCCGGGGGTCAGCAGGACTAGTCTGCTAGCTCCGGTAATGCACATGAGAATGTTGGAGTGACAAACATTTCGCAGCAAGTAGCGAACCAGATGATGCTACTAACTCTGTCCGTCCTGGCCGGCCAAGCTAATGCCAAACCGGTTCCGCCTACTGGATCCGGTAATGATAAGTTACTTCAGGACGTGATTCGTATGCGTCCTCTGCAGTTTGATGGTGCTTCTGACCCTTCCGGTTGGGAGAGTTGGCTATTTGAGATGGAGAAGGTATTTGAGGCTGCTAACTGCTCTAAGGAGAGGAAGGTACCCATCGCTCAGTACTTCCTCGCCAAATAGGCGGCAACATGGTGGCAAGCAGTGAAACCACGTGATCGGGCAGCCACGTGGGTAGAATTTCGGGAGTTGATGGAAGACGAGTTTTGTCCAAGGCCAGTGAAAGAGGGGAGGATCCGAGCCTTCTTTGAGGCTAAGCCCCAGGATGTTCCTATTTCTCAAACGATCAAGGACTACAACCAATAGCTTCATTATGTGAGAAACCAAGTCCGAGATGAGCTTGATAAGATCCGTCACTTCGATATGAGGATGAAACCGATGGTGCGTCACTACATGTTTGGTCTGGGATGCACAACTTTGAAAGAGTATCAGAATAAAGCGATGGCTTATGAGATGTCGTTTGCTGCGACAGAGACAACAAATGAGGGAAGAAATGTAAGACCTCCGCCGCTGGGAGGCAAGTCTGGTGGGCATCCGAAGGCTCAGTCTGGTTCGAGAGTCTTCGGGGGTCAGTCTTCGTCATTTGGGTGAGGAAACGGTTCTAAGTTTGCTCATACTGGTTCCGTTCGCGGTCCTACGTGCTTTAACTGTGGTCGTCCCGGTCATATGATGAGTGAGTGTGATAGGCCCATGATTCAGTGTCTTGCGTGCGTTCGGATGGGACATCGTGCTAAGTTTTGTACGGATGCAGTTCGGGCGTCAGTTACTCAGATATCAGCCTCAGCTGCGGGAGAGCCGAGTGTGAATCAGACGCCGACAGTTCCTCAGCCACAGCAGAGTTTTGGTAGAGGTCGAGGACGTGGACAGCCTTCTAGAGGGGGAGCTTCTAGTGCGGGGTCTGTTCCGCCCCGAGTATATGAGATGACACGAGCAGGGGATCCTGACGCGACGGTGGCTACAGGTACCGTCCACATCCTTGATCATCCTGTTTCCGTATTATTCGATTCTGGTGCTACGCATTCTTTTATATCTATGGATTATGTGCGTCGTCTTCATATTGATTGCCTAGTTGCGTGTGAACCATTTGTTGTTAAACTGCCTAGTGGGGATAGCATCGTGGGGGATCGTGAGATTAGAGATTTTCCAGTGAGTATCGCGGGTAGGGTTTGGCATTCTAATCTGATTGCGGTAGATATTAGAGATGAAGATTTGATTCTGGGCGAGGATTGGATGGACCGTCATGGGGCAATCATGAACTATAGAACGAGAACCGTTTTGATGTTAGCCTCTGACGGTACCGAGCATTCTTTTGTGGGGCGTAAGCGGAGTAGTCAGAGGTTCTTGATCAGCGCTCTGAAAGCGGTGAGACTTCTTCGAGGAGGTTGCACGGGGTACTAGTGTTACGCTTTGAGATCGGAAGAAGGGGGAGTCGAGCTCTCGTCTATTCCGGTAGTGTGTGAGTATCCTGACGTCTTTCCAGACAAGTTGCCGGGTTTGCCGCCGCACCGAGAAGTTGAGTTTACCGTCGATTTAGAGCCGGGTGCAGCACCGATTTCTAAGACGCCATATTGTATGGCGCCTGCCGAGATGCTTGAGTTGAAGAAACAGTTGGGAGAGTTGTTAGACATGGGGTATATTCAACCAATCGCTTCGCCTTGGGGCGCACCGGTCCTGTTTGTGAAGAAGAAAGATGGGTCACTTCGTTTGTGTATCGACTACCGAGAGTTGAACAAAGTGCTATCAAAAACAAGTATCCGCTTCCGAGGATTGATGACTTGTTCGACCAACTGCAAGGGGCAACCGTGTTTTCGAAGATTGATTTGAGATTGGGGTATTATCAGCTCCGAGTGAAGGATTCCGATATTCCGAAGATGGCCTTTCGGACCAGATACGGTCACTACGAGTTTGTGGTTATGCCTTTTGGGCTAACCAACGCCCCAGCCGTGTTCATGCATCTTATGAACAAAGTCTTTATCGAGTACCTCAATAAATGTGTAGTTGTTTTTATCGACGATATCCTAATTTACTCGAGGAGCGAGGAGGAGCATGCCCGTCATTTGCATATCGTGTTAGATATTTTGAGGACTCAGCATCTTTTTGCGAAGTTCTCAAAGTGTGAGTTTTGGTTACGGGAGGTTATGTTTCTCGGCCACGTGATCTCGGCTGAGGGTGTTTGTGTGGACCCACATAAGATAGAGGCCGTGTTGGATTGGGCGCCGCCCAAGAACGTGAAGGAGGTCCGCAGTTTTCTGGGTTTGGCCGGATATTACCGTAGATTCGTTGAGGGGTTCTCTAAGCTCGCTCGACCGCTGACTCAGTTGTTACAGAAGTCAGAGAAGTTTGTGTGGACCGAGGAGAGGCATAATAGTTTTGAGGAGTTGAAGAAGCGGTTGACGACCGCTCCTGTTTTGGCGTTACCGAGTGGTAATGAGGGTTTTTCAGTTTTTAGTGATGCTTCAGGCCAAGGGCTCGGATGTGTACTCATGCAGCAGGGGAGGACGATCGCCTATGTTTCCCATCAGTTGAAACCGTACGAGTTGAATTACCCTACGCACGATCTTGAGTTGGCCGCAGTTGTATTTGCGTTGAAGATCTGGCGTCATTACTTGTATGGCTCGTCGTGTCAGATTTTCACCGATCACAAGAGCCTAAAGTACCTTTTTACGCAGAAAGAGCTTAACATGAGACAGCGGAGATGGTTGGAGTTGATGAAGGATTACGACCTCGAGATTCTCTATCATTCGGGCAAGGCAAATGTGGTGGTAGATGCCTTGAGCCGGAAATCGGTATCGCTTCGGGCGCTTGAGTTGCTTACGGATCAGTCGGGAGTTCAGCGAGAGTTTATGAGGTTGAGCATTGAGATTGTGTTACCGGAGAGTTCCAGGCAGTTGCGTACACTTAAGATTTCGTCGTCTTTAGTCGACGACATTAAGTCGGGACAGTTCGAGGACCCGATGTTTGTTCAGCTTCGAGAGAATGTGGGGAAGAGGAAAGCCCCGGGATTCGTGATACATGAGGATGGTGTGTTGAGATTCCAAGGTCGGCTTTGTGTTCCAAACGACTTGGAATTGAGGCAGAATATTATGAGAGAGGCTCACGCGTCACCTTACTAAGTCCATCCGGGCTCGAGTAAAATGTATAAAGATTTGAGGAAAAATTTTTGGTGGAACGACATGAAGAATGAGGTAGTTCAGTTTGTGGCTAAGTGTTTGACTTGTCAGCAAGTCAAAATCGAGCATCAGCGGCCAGCTGGGTTGTTGAAACCACTTCCCATCCCGGAATGGAAGTGGGAGGATATCTCCATAGATTTCATCACGAACTTGCCGAGGACGAAGACCGGAATGAATATGGTGTTGGTGATCGTAGACCGACTGACTAAGTCGGCACATTTTTTGGGAATCAAGGATACTTGGGGTCCAGAAAAGTTGGCTCGTGTTTTTATCGCACAGATAGTGAGACTACATGGTACGCCGAAGACCATTATCTCGGATAGAGACGGACGGTTTGTATCGCACTTCTGGCAGGCGGTACATAAGGCATTAGGGACACATTTGCGTTTGAGTACATCTTTCTACCCTCAGACCGACGGACAATCCGAGCATACCATTCAGACGTTCGAGGATATGTTACACGCGTGCTCGTTAGACTGGAGTAGTGACTGGGAGGAGCATTTGGCCTTGGTCGAGTTTACGTATAATAATAGTTGGCACGCGTCGATTAAGATGGCACCGTATGAGGCACTTTATGGCCGACGTTGCCGATCACCGATATGTTGGGATGAACCATCCGATCTAGTTGGCACCGAGCCGGACCTTGTGTTGGAGACGAGGGAGAAAGTTGAATTGATTAGAAAGAGAATGTTGGAGGCTTAGAGTCGACAAAAGTCTTATGCGGATGTTAGGCGTCGACCTTTGGAGTTTGAGGTGGGAGATCATGTTCTGTTGAGAGTGTCCCCGACGAAGGGAGTTTTCCGTTTTGGGAAAAAGGGGAAGCTCAGCCCGAGGTATATTGGGCCTTTCGAGATATTGGAGAGAGTCGGTGAGTTGGCATACTGTTTGGCTTTGCCTCCGTCGTTGAGTCATGTTCATAGCGTATTTCACGTCTCCCAGCTGAGGAAGTATGTTCCGGACCCGTCCCATGTTATTGATTTCGGGGACGTGGAGATCGAGAAGGATGTTACGTTTGAGGAGAGGCCCGTCAGAATTTTAGAGCGTCGAGTCAAACAGTTAAGGCACAAAACCATTCCTTTGGTTAAAGTGCAATGGTCGAGGCATGGAGTAGAAGAAGCGACGTGGGAGTTAGAGGAGGATATGCGTTCGAGGCACCCCGAGCTTTTTGATTCTTAAGTTTCGGGACGAAACTTTATTTTAGAGGGGGAGAATGTAATATCCGTACCTTTCTATTCTTAGCAATTTCCATTTTCAGTGTATGTATATTTTTATCGACTCGCTTGTAACTGTTTCGACATTTTGAATCTACTTTATTCTTGGAGTTTTTCCATTTGGATGAGTTTTGGTGATGTTTCCACGTAATTTCATTTTATGACATGTTTTGCCATATGAACGTTCGATTCTTGTAAAACTCATTCGTTTCCGTTGTTTCTTGGTTTGTGCAAGTTTGTATGGTTGAGTTGGTCGTGTTGAGACTTTCGGTTTGTAAATCCGACGTCGTATCGTGATTTTCGGGCACTTGGGCCATTTTTGTAATTTCCGATAAGTTTAGGGAATTTCATATTCGTTGTCGTATTTCGGATTCCCGAGTAGACGGATTGATGTTTTCTTGTGACGGTTAGACTCGTCATCGAATATTCTTCGTAGTCGTATTTTTGGTTCGATAGCATGTCCGAGTTTCGGGGTCGTCCGGAATCGTTTGGACAGCAGCTGCCAGAACTGCTGTCCAGTAGGGTGTTACGGCCGTAACACTCAGCCATGTTATGGCCGTAAGTAACCCCCTGTTACGGTCGTAACAGCCCGTTGTTTTAAAATAGCGGGCAGAGGTCAACACCTCATTTCCTATCTCTTTTCTTTCGTTTTCTTCACGGGGCGACTCCATAGGGCGATTACCTTCGGTTTTGATCGGAGAATTCTTCGTGTTCCATCACCGTAGAATCGTATTAGCATATTACCATCAGCGTAATCATCCTCCATTGTCCGAATCCGAGGTATTTTCTTCAAGAACCCTAACTTGTCTAATTTGGGAGTTTTTCAGGTTTTTTCGTGATTGATTCCGAATTGTTCATGAATGTTACGAAATTCCTTACCGATTGTTGTTATTGGGTGATTTCCAATCCGTTTTCCTCTAATTAATCCTTGAATTGTTGATACGGGGATATTTTGCATAAACCCTCGCCCGTATCGATTGATCGTTCATTATCGTGTTTGTAATCGGGGTTATGGGTGTATTCCAATCGATTATTGTTGTCCGTTGGGACTGAACTATGTTGATCCTTCGTTTAGGAACCGTCGTTTTCCACCCGGACCATTCGTAGTCGTATTTCATTTCCGATTCTTCGAGGATCTCTCCAAGGCAAGTACTTTACATTTGTTTACGTGCTCTAGTATTTGAAGTATGGCTATTTGTGGTTGTGTGGATGGATTTGTGTATGTTCACCTAGGGACGGTCCTACGGGGCCTCTAGAGATACGTATTGTCGTGAGTGTGCGTATCGCGAACTATGGTTAGCCATTTAGGGATGTCCGATGGGGCTCTGCGGGGTACGGTGGCTGTGAGTCTCATACCGACGGTTAACTTTGAATTGTTTTGTTGGAGAAAATGTGTTTTTGTGCTGTGCACTGTAAATATTCCGGAATATAAATGATTTCTAAAATGATTTTGGCGCATATATTCATCTGATTAGAATGTAGTTCAAATGGATTGTACTTGCACTAGCAGTTGTCGCTAACCCCTTAAATGGGGGAAATACTTTTGTATTTCAGGTATAGGTCTTGGAGATAAGCGAGCACTCGAGCCGTATGAGGATGATGGGCAAGCATGATACTGTCCAGTAGTTGATTATTGGTGTTCTGTTCTGTCGATTATTATTGATGTTTGTTTTGGGGATTTCTGTATTATAAAATTGGTTTAAGTACTCGAGTACTTCCCTTTTAAAATTGTTAATGATGTGTTCCCGTTTTGGGAATTAGATTTGATGTCAGATTTTATTTGTCGGATTGTAGTCTTTTATTTGAATTGTCGTTTTATTGATGATAGTATGTCGTTTTCGAATGTCTTGTTGGTACGTTAGCCTGGTGGATTCCACAGTGTGGGGTCCACGGCGCTGTAATATGCCCTGATCGTCTTGGGGGTGTTATAGCCACGGCACGAAGCCGTATCACAATGAAACCATCCAATGGCCATGACCTACTGAACTGTAGGTGTTGGGAAACCAACGGCGAAGGTTCAAGACCTAAACTTACCCATAATGAAATCATGAACATGACCGTGACCTACTGAGATGTAGGTGTTGGGAAACCAACCGCGAAGGTTCAAGCCCCAAACTTACCCATAATGAGATTACCCCAGTGACCGTGACCTGCTGAATTGCAGGTGCTGGGAAACCAACCGCGAAGGTTCAAGCCCCAGACTTACCCATAATGAGATCATCAACATGATCGTGACCTACTGAGCTGTAGGTGTTGGGAAACCAACCGCAAAGGTTCAAGCCCCAAGCTTACCTATAATAAGTTCATAAGCACAATTAATCACAAACGGCAACGATTCAAAGATTATTGGATTCACAAGGATGATAGTGTGCTACCTTGAGTCGGCCAACATGATGACAGAAATTCACGGATGGGCACCATCCTCGACAGTCCCAATTCAATACCTCGATTGCCTTAGAATGGCCAACCGATCACAATGATGCAGCGGATGATTCAATACCTCGATTGCCTTAGGACGGCCAATCGATAAAAATGATACAACAAATGATTGAGCACCTCGATTGCCTTAGAACGGCCAATCGATGACAATGATACAATGAATGATTGAACACCTCGATTGCCTTAGAACAGCCAATCGATAACAATGATACAATGAATGGCTCGGCACCTTTAATCGGTTACCGACGACAAAAATGAGAACGAATATGATACTGCCTTCAATCGGCCAATACAACATGAATGACAGGACGCCAACATTAATAACAATGATTACAACAATATCTTAGATCGACATCAATATTAATAACAACAATCGATACATCGATACCGCGAACTGGCTATCGACAATAACATTAACAACGAGTACCCCCAATGCCTTGAACCGGCCATTAATGAACAATAATAAACATTTGGCATAATTGCCGAAGAGTATCGTATCGAACGGTCCCTTTAATATCAATGAATTCATGAAGAGACCAAGTCTCAGAATGATACAACACATTCATACACATATACGATAACATTAATCTCATTGACTAGTACAAGTATAAAACTTGCCTCAAACCGACGGCGAGAAAGTCCTTCCACGAACAACGTCCTTGAAGTGATTATCGGTCCTCGAAACAACCTTGAATAACATAATTACCAACGATTTGCTTAATATACGAATCAGGCATGATCACAACCAACTCAAAAGTCGATACAACAATACCCAAACTCATTGAAGCAATTCAACAAATACGTTGTAGACAACCTCCAATTGTTTAAAACCAATCTCGATTATCTTGATACCAAACCTCCGATGAATGGTTCAATCCAACAAAACATCTTATATGCAATCAATATTCTCATAGGAATACACAATTCGATATTACGACAACATCAAATCAAAACTCCCAATTCCAAAACCAACATTTGAAATGTTCTTGAATAATCCCAATTAATCCGATGATAATCCATAATAATTCATAATCACAAGTATATCACTTCATATATCATGATTATAACATCCAAAACATCATATCCCAACTAAAAATCGAAATCCAAGATGTTGAAGAATTTACCTTTGAAGATCCAAACACTTCGATCCAGTGAATTCGTGTTTAAATGACTATCCAAGCTTCCCAGTCCAAAATGTATGCTTAGAACACTACTACACAAGTGTTGTGATGAAGAAAATCTCTCCCAAGAACTTCTCTCTCAGAACTCAAGTGAAGGAATGGGAAAATGAGCACAAAAATCCTGTCTCGATCATTATATACTGCGCAAAGTTACGACCGTAACTCTGCCACATTACGGCCGTAACACTCTAAGGTCAACGGCCTTATGGCCATAACATCCTATGCTTACAGGCGTAACTTCGCTTCATCCAAAAAATCATACTGTTCAACCTGCTCGACTTACGGTCATAACAATACTCCCATACGGCCGTAAGTAGCCTTCGGCAAAAATGTCACTTTAACCAATGAATGCATGTTACGGCCGTAATGAACCTATGTTACAGCCATAACTCCATGCCTGAGCAACTGCTCCGCCATCTCGTTACAAAATGATGAATGATCCGACATACGTAACTTGCATGAGTATGATTAAGTCCAATCATACGCAATAATGATACTTCCAATACAAGGCTACCAATCACGATGATGATGAAGAAAAAATTCTCGTCTCGATCCCGAACAGTGATGAATGATGACTAACAACTAAGACACGACTTCAAGATACGTCGAACGATGAACACGAAATGAATGAATACGAATGATGAATGATTATTACTGAGTGAAAAAATTTCTGAGTGGCAATTACTGAATGATAATTAATGAATTCACAACCGGGTATTACACATATGGTTCTCCGTCAACTTGAAGAGCCCGAGGATTCCAAGACTGCGAACCCCAGCTCCCCACACATCGAAGCCCGCATCGTGCAACTCCAAGCCCTTGGTCGACAGACAGTGTTCCTGCAAGACGCAGTAAAGGCACTGTATGATGTCGGGAAAAAACTCGATTGGATGCGAGAGACTGCCCAGGATGAGCTCCCTAAACTGAAATCTGCGATCAACAGCGTTGAAGACGCGTTCTGCCTAATGCCTAACTCTTTGTGGCAAGCGCTAAATCAACTCAAGCAGCATCAGGAGAAAATCCTAAGTCAAGAACAAGAGAAGCCACGGATTGCCGAGGCTAAAACAGTTGTTGCCATTCACCATACCAACACCACGCTCACTGACCACGACCACAAAATAGATGATATGTCTCTGGTGCTCAGTACTCTGGTTGAGAAAGTCAATAATCTCACGATCAAACAGAACGAGTCCATGAAGCTCCTACAGGAGATTCATTCAAAGGTATCAGATATTGATGATGCCAAAAATGGGGAAGAAGCCAGAGAGGCTGGCCGGATATGGAGATTGGAGAAAGAGAGAGAGATAGAGATGGAAGCAGCGCTGGAAGAAAGTGTTGCCACTGCTATTGGTAGACTGGCCTCACCCGGGTCTAGTCAAGCTTCAAGAGTATACATGGTATCTGGCTCTCGACCTGAGTTCCAGGATCCCAACTTTCCTTGGAAGAACAATGTGCGAAATCCTACCGAGATTTTTCTACCCACCGACCGTTCGCCTTAAGCCGATGATCTGAAGAATTGGAAGAAAAATGAACTGATGAGATACTTTTGTACGCTCAGCAGGTAATCTTCCCTCTTCAACCGATTCAGGATGCTGCAGGATGCCGCAAATGAATTCTCGAGGCTGTTAGCAGAGGGAAGGCTCCCTTTGCAAATATTGATGAAGTCCAGGCAGTACAAGGGTGAATGGCTCACCCACCCGGAAGACTGGATACTTGCTTTCGATAAATCCCTTTATGTAAGAAGTATCTACAGGGATCGAGGCGACGACTCCCTAGTCAACTGGTGAAAAGGGACCGCGAATGATCCTGAACGGAGACCTTGGAGGCAATCTCAGCATAGGAGCTAGCCTGTTTGCCTTTTTGCTGTATTTGTTTCTTTTGTAGGCTTACCATCGCAGTATGTATTTGTTTTGTGTTTTTATCTTCTCAAGAACTTGTAATTGTCCAGCCATATCAATAAAATTTGTTTTTCTTGAGAGATTACAGCTCGTAGTCTGTGCTTACTGTTTTTACTGTTTGATTACAAAATTTAGCTATATTTGAACAACATAAGACTGGTTAAGTTACAAAACTGTAAGAACTTGTCTGCGAACAGTTCATAGATTAAATTGTATTCAAACTAGACTACACTCTGTAAGATTGTGCCTACGCGTCAATCATAAGTTTAGTTGTAATACACTTAAACATGTAGGATCTTTAGTTTTAGAACTTGTCTGCGAACAGTTCACATTTCTAGATTAAGTATTGAAGATCAGATCAATCGGACAGAAGACTCGAAGACAACCTCTGTATTCAGATGAAGACATCTAAAAGAAAGTTTTGGCATTATCAAAAGGGGGGTAATTGTTGGGATAAATATTTCTGTTTTGATAAATTGCCAAACACACAGCAAGAAGTCTTAAAAGGAGTCGGAATGTTATTAAGTATGGAAGCTGTTAGGACTCTCCATACAGCTCATCCATACAGCAAAGAGATCTTCTACAATCCATCCTACAGAGCCTACTTCATACTACAAAGAAACTCAATGTGTTGGATACAGCATATAGTCTGAAGGTGTTTTACTTAGGAAAAATAAAACACATCCAACAAGACTGAACATAAAAAGCTTTAAACCGTTGTGACATAAACATTGTTTATTCATAAAGTATTCACGGTGAAAACAGCATTTGCTGATAGGACAGCATTTAATGCAGCCGGAGAGAGACAAGTTTAAACGCTCTGAAGAGCATTTAATGTAAAAATAGAAAGGATGTCTAAAGCATTAAATGCGATCTGCTTTAATTCAAACATTCAGCATCCACCAATCAAGAGACAGATGTCAACATCTCACCAACCAACAATGGCTACATTTATAGTGTATACATCTCTAAGGTTATAAATAACCCCAAGCAAGAGTACTTACACATACGAAAAGCTATTCATTATCGCGCATATTATGACAAGATTACTCTGACAATCTAGCTATTCAAGATCAGTATATTTCGTGAGCATACAACAGTATCCAAGCGAAGAAATATACTAAGTCCTCAACATAAACAGCACAACATACAGCGTTTGTTCATCAAAGATAAAGTTGTTTGAGATTTGTTCAAACCTTACCGTTGAGGATATCATTAGACTTGTGTGGACTAAGGATTCTTGCGTATTCCGACTTGTGTGGGAAGAATAGCATTGAAGATGAAGCTTCGATCTGTGTGATAAGAAGCAAGTCAAAAGAGCTCAAGCCAATCTGTGTGAACGGCCCAAAGCTACAGTCCCTGTATCAATCTGTGTGAACGATAGATAGACAGGTTTAGTTAAAGTCACGTAGTTGTGTACGTAGTGATTTAATAAACTCTTTACTCCTATGTGGAGGACCAGTGGACGTAGAGGTGTTTACTTCGAACCACTTTAAACTGTGTGTTATTTATCTCCTGTCTTTACTATTTTAATTCTACTGTGATTTATAAGTATACATTATAAAATCCTGTATGCATCAAGTAAATAGGAGAACACCTAGTTGTTGTATTTATAGCAACTCACCCAAAAGACTTCCACTATGCAATTAACTTCGAAAATCGTACAGCTTATTGTACTCTTACTTTCTAAGTTGTTTATTATATACTTAGTGGCCAATATTGCCACTTGGCCGGAACTGAGATGCTGACACAGTGGAGGTTGTTAGATGCTGGAGGGCTATGTGATCAAATATAGTATGCTGGAACTAAGATATTGGCACAGCAGAAGTAAACGGAGCTAGAACATATGTTGATGTCAAGTGTTGGAGGACTGTGTGAATGAATTTAACTGCTAGAGGGCTGTGTGATGAAATCTAGTTTGCGGAGGTTTCCAGACTTTGGGGATGAGATGCTGGAAGGTATTGGGAGGGGGATTATTGGGCCTCGGTCCAGCATCGTGCCTACATGGGCTTAAAAATACGGCAGGCGCGGCTTGCGATTCGACCCATGAGATCTGCACTAGAAAGTGGTTAAATGATTTGGACTACTTATACTAGCAAGATGCATCTTCTTTTCTGGTAGCCACATCATAGAAACTCCAAAGTTCAGCGTGCTTGGCCTGTAGTTGTAATGCCCAGATAATTAATGTGTATTTATCCTATATTCGATCTTGTATGTTTCGACTCTGTGACTTATTAATCGATGATCAGTTTCCCGTATTTGTATCCCTATGTTTTTGTATTCTTTTCCATGCATGCATGTGAAATTCTACACGTCTTAACGCACGCTAAAGGATGATCTTAACGTACGCTACGACTGTAGCATAACATGCGTTATCTGATGAGCTTAACGTACGTAAGCTTGGTTAACTTGAGATCCGACAAGGGTCGGTGTGTGGGGGCCAGGGGAGATTCGTGGGAGGATCCGCATGAACCTGAACAGTTTTCCAGCTAAGCAAGTCAACGGACTTAACATACGCTAAGGATGATTTTTAACGTACTCTAAGGTCCTATATGTTACGTACGTAAGGCTTGTATTATAACGTACGTAAGCCAATACCAGAAACAGTCAAGTGAGATCTAGTCAGACGTTAACGTACGCTAATGTTCGAGTATAGCGTATGCTAATATGGTTACGTACGTAATGGACTTCTGGTAACGTACGTAATGGCTTATAATTCTATTTATAGAACTCGACCCCCACTTCATTTCTAACTTCTACCTTGGCCGATTTTCATGTTCTGAAGATTATCCCTCACCTTATATCCCTCATATCATCATCTAAACCCGATTTTGAGAAGCTTAGATCTTGTGGATTGGAGATCAAGCTTCCGGTGAAGAGTTTCTTCAAGGATTTCATTGTTCTTCCCTTCTTGGAGGTATGTTAACTCTACACCAAGATGGATATTTTGTTTTAATTATATTATGAACTTTTCCCAGAGATTCTTGAGCTTGTTGTGTCAAAATGAATCCAACACCATGTTTAAGAGGATTGTATTGGTTGAATTAAGTTTTCATTGTTAATAAGTTGAGCCATAATCCTTACCAACCTTAGAATGGAATTTCCTGAGATGAACTAGCTTGATGATGTTTTCGTAACACTCTTTTAAGGAACACATATTAAGGTTTACCCCTGTGTAAGATAAAGTAGTTGAATGTGAAGGGTGTTCTATTAGATTCTTGACTTAGAAGACTTGTTGTTAATCTTCTTGAGGATGATTGAACCATGTAAGGATATTTGGAACAGTCATTTTTGAATGAAGAATTTGATAAGAAGAATTACCCGCGGAAGAACAAGAATCGTAGAGAACTAGATTGTACGAGATTATCTCGTTATGTATCGTTGTAGCAACCAAACCAAACATTCGGGTTAATAATCGATATTAGAGTATGGAATGTTAGGCGTATTTTTATGCGCTTATTTATCATTATTTTATATCCATCTTGAGCCTAAATCAGCATAAATGAGCTTTTAATGCACTATTCTTTTATGTTTTGCAGGAAATTGGAGTCCGGAAGCTCGAACGATGAAAAACGGGCGAAAACGGCAATTTACGGCCTGGGGCCGCGGCACAAACCAAGTGAGCCGCGGCACACACAGGTGACCAGCAGGATGCCGAGCGGACTGCACCCTGAGCCGAGGCACAAGGATGCTGAGCCGCGGCCCAGGAGGAAAAATAAGCGCCCAGGTATAGGCGCTGAACAACATGAGCCGCGGCACAGATTAAGTGAGCCGCGGCCCACATGGCGGTTTTGGCTGAGCCTTCCGCGTTTCTTCGCTGTTTTGGAGCCTGTTCTCGACCTAATCACACGAACGCGTTTTGAAGGCTGATAACAGTTATAAATAAGCATGGAAGGGCTGAAAACAGGGGGAGATCGATCAGAGGAAGAGCGGAGACACCAAAGGAACTGGTGGAAGAGATTTGTGGGCGACGACAAGACCACGGATCCCTACGGTTTTTCTTAATTTTTCTGCATCTTAGTTTCTAGATTTGTTTGAGTAGGATTGTGATTGTATCCGATTACATGACGGTTTGATTTATTTATTATTATTTCAATTCATTCGTTATTCTATTGAGTTGGATTTTTCTCATTGTTCTTAATGCTTTTTTAATTGTCTGGCCAACAGTTGAATTGTTTTGAATGTCTTTATGGATTCGGGAGATGAAATTTAGGCATAGTTCTTATGAGACGAATCATAATTTTCGTGAGATAGGGATATACTCATGGGAATTGTGAAGCCTATTTATTGTGGGAATTCTTGAACTGTTTTAGCTATTAATTATCTAATTCGAATAGGGATATATAGAGTTAATAATTCGTAGTATTTTCTATCGACCTTGGGAAAGGCTTTAGAATAATTTAGGAATTCCTGGCTTACAATCAATTAAATAAAAGTGAATTGAATTGAATAAAAAATCATCCCTGATTGTTTGAGGTGAAAATCATAATCATACACCCTTATTATTAGTTAATAACAACAACATCTAAGCCTTAGTCCCAAAATGATTTGGGGTCGGCTAACATGAATCAAACTTTGAAACCGTCAATAGTCGTTACATAAATAACATAAAAGGAAAAAAAACGAGGGAAAAAGTAGAGAAAAAAGCAAATAAAAAAAGAGAATAAAAAAAAAAGATAACATGAAATAAAAGAAAATAGAAAAAAAAAAAGGAATCAGACTCCATCCACCATCTGTATTCTTTCCCGCCACATTTGCCTCTCCATCGCCATACTTTCTCCAATTCGAAGAAACCTCATATCATTTTCAATCATCTTTATCCAAGTTTTCTTGGGTCTTCCTCTACCTTTCACAATTCCTCACTGGGGCATCAATAGGTCTTCTTCTCACATGACCAAACCATCGTAATCAATTCTCCATCATCTTGTCTTCTATAGACGCAACTCTTACCTTCTCTCTGATCACCTCATTTCTGAGCCGATCCTTTTTTGTATGACCACACATCCATCGTAGCATACGCATCTCTGCCACATTCATCTTTTGAACGTGACACTTTTCTGACCCAACACTCGGTGCCATATAACAAATAAGCAGCCTAATTGCCGTGCGGTAAAATTTACCCTTTAATCTATGAGGCATGCCAGGATCACATAAAACCCATGTGGCACTCTTCCACTTCAACCACCCTGCCTTTATTCTCTGAGTCACATCGCCATCTAGCTCTCCATCCTTTTGGATAATAGATCCAAGATACCGAAAGAAAGTGGATCCATGAACAACTTTCCCATCAAATGTGATCATCCCCGCCTCTCTATCACTGTTTTCGCTAAACCTACACTCCTTATTATTAGTTAATATTTATTATTATTTTCTATTTATTTTTCTGCAATTAGTTTAGATATAAATTCTATTTAATTGATCTTCAAATAAAATTGTGAGTTGACTACATTTTGGTACTTAGTTAAATCAGTCCTCGAGGGAACGATATCTTACTTATCACTTTATTACTTGTTGACACCGTCCACTTGCGGCATAGTGTGAGGGATTTCCTCACAACAAGTTTTTGGCGCCGTTGCCGGGGACTGATTTTTCGCTAATATCAATACCAAGCGACTCTAATTTTAATTTGAAGTTTAGTTTCTATATTTTTTTTTCTTTCTTATTTTCTTCATTATGTTTTCATTTGATTATCATGACCCTTGGCATTTCATAAATTTCGATAATCTGAATAATTTGCCTAATAGGGTCAGTCAGCCCCCTCCCCCGAAACAAAAGACCATGCTTGAACAATGTGTAAACGCTCTCAAAAATCCTGAGAGTACCCCTCTTGAGCAAGAATGTGCACTTCGTGGTCTTGAGATTCACTATGGTTATTTTCCAGCTCATATATTTAGTAGTGAAGTTGAGGGGGAGGTTGAGAAGAAAGACATGTTGAGTTTTAGGGTCGATCCCCCAGCACCTGATAATTACATAAAGTGTGATGAGCTTGTAGAAGAAGTTACCATTGATGATGTTGCCAAAGAAATTCCATTGATTTGTCATCAAACTTCGACTAATAAGGTGAACACTTATGTGCCAAAAATTTTATTAACGATGCCGCGCATAATTTTTCCTAAATCCATAATGGGAGAGATTGATCCCATTACTTATGATTTTGTTGAGGCTGATTCTTTGAGTTATAATGAGGTTGTTCATGATAAGTCTTTATTATTTACCCATTCGAACTCTGCTTATTTTTTCGTGCCTTACAATTATTATATTCTTCCATTATTTTTTGGTTGTCCGCATAATTATTCTTACTCATTATTTTTGGCAACCGGGCATGAACCAAAGCGACCCTTGTGGAATAAGAGGCTTATAGATTGTAAGAAGGGGGTATTTGGCAATCTCCCTAGAAAGAAGCCACGTTAGATTTTTTGCCACGTCGTGCTCAAGACGTAAAATAGAGCGCTTGATGGGAGGCAACCCATCATTTTTACTTGCTTTCTAGTTAGTTGTTTTTATTTGGTTTTTAGTTAATAATTTTTTCCTTTGTTTTTCTTCGTTTGGATTCGTGTATTCTTGTGGTCCTTATTTCTCTAATATTTTTTCAACCCCAATGAGCATTATTCTTCATATTCTAGTCTTTCTTGACCTAATGTCTTCAGTTATTTCATGACTAGAGACTAAGTTTGGGGGTTCCTGGTGATGTTAGGCATTACTTGAAGTATGGATTGACAGACGTTTCCACTCAGACATGTGTTGGCTTTCAAGAAGACATTTGGAATAAGTTTCACTTTTCCTTATCTCTTTTATTGTCACATGAGTTTTATTATTGATGATTTTATGTGTAGTGGAATAAATCGAAGCATGCGATAATTTTCTTAATTTTTCTTGCTTATAAATTGCGATTGCTTTATTGTCCTCGCATGCTGTTGATGGTTTTGTTCAAAAACGTGAATTTTTCATGAATTTTTCGTGCTTCTTTTTGTGTAAAACTAATGTTATGATACTGATTTCTCTCTGAAGAAACGGTTGAGTTGTAGCCGAGTTACAGTCAGCGATATCTGTTTCCTTTGAATATTCAATTAGGTCCGAAATTTTATCATTTTTGTAGAAATTTTAGCAGATAAGAAAGGAGACATACGTGTTTTCAAATCACCGTTTATACGTTTGGTTAAACTTTTCGCGTAGCTAGTCGTCCAGTAATATGAGTCTTGTTGGCACTTGGATTGAGTTTAGAGTCGGACAGTTTTTCCAAAAAGTCGAGATATTAGTTGTTCTATGATGGGAAATCTAGTAACCGGGGGTATTCACGTGACCCGTAGTTTACTCTCGCGTTAAACGACGACCCTGAATAGATTAATAATTTAGAAATATCGCATTACCGATGATGGGAGGCCTAGTAACCGGGGGTATTCACGTGACCCGTTGTTTACTCTCGCGTAAAACAGCAACCTTGACATGCGGGAATTGCTATTCGAGTTTTTTCTCCGCTGTAGAGGGGGGCTTAGTAACTAGAAGCATCCATGTGCCCCATGAGTGTCTTTTACGTCAAACGGTTCCCCGATACATGAGAATGGAAATCCACCCTAGGATCATCCCGATGAAATATCCCGAGAGCCAAAACCTAGTGGTTAACTCGAATCATATTATTGATCATACATAAGGGAATGTTGTCCTAGGAGTAATTTTGATAATGAAACTCTTGAATTTTGCCACTAGACTGTGAGACTGGGCGAATTGGCTTGTTTAATCTAACCCTTCATATTGACGGTCGGTTAAATTCACGCTTGTTAATCTTTGAGCTTGATTTTCTTCATGAACGATTGATTAGGACTGAAATTGGTTACTTAGTGGAATCAGTGCCCTGGTTGTCACTCGCTATTACGATACTTGTACTATTCTTTGAGATTTTCAGAGTAGTATTGATTAAGTTGAGCACTATGAACTTGCATGATTATTCACGATACATTTTGTTTAAAATTGATAATTTTTGCTTGAGGACAAGCAAAGGCTCAAGTTTGGGGGTATTTGTTAGGCGTATTTTTATGCGCTTATTTATCATTATTTATATCCATCTTGAGCCTAAATCAGCATAAATGAGCTTTTAATGCACTATTCTTTTATGTTTTGCAGGAAATTGGAGTCCGGAAGCTCGAACGACGAAAAACGGGCAAAAACGGCAATTTACGGCCTGGGGCCGCGACACAAACCAAGTGAGCCGCGGCACACACAGGTGACCAGCAGGATGCCGAGCGGATTGTACCCTGAGCCGCGACACAAGGATGCTGAGCCGCGGCCTAGGAGGAAAAATAAGCGCCCAGGTATAGGCGCTGAACAACGTGAGTCGCGGCACAGATTAAGTGAGCCGCGGCCCACATGGCAGTTTTGGCTGAGCCTTCCGCGTTTCTTCGCCGTTTTGGAGCCTGTTCTCGACCTAATCACACGGACGCATTTTGAAGGCTGATAACAGTTATAAATAAGCATGGAAGGGCTGAAAACAGGGGGAGATCGATCAGAGGAAGAGCGGAGACACCAAAGGAACTGGTGGAAGAGATTTGTGGGCGACGACAAGACCACGGATCCCTACGGTTTTTCTTAATTTTTCCGCATCTTAGTTTCTAGATTTGTTTGAGTAGGATTGTGATTGTAGCCGATTACATGACGGTTTGATTTATTTATTATTATTTCAATTCATTCGTTATTCTATTGAATTGGATTTTTCTCATTGTTCTTAATGCTTTTTTAATTGTCTGGCCAACAGTTGAATTGTTTTGAATGTCTTTATGGATTCGGGAGATGAAATTTAGGCATAGTTCTTGGGAGACAAATCATAATTTTCGTGAGATAGGGATATACTCATGGGAATTGTGAAGCCTATTTATTGTGGGAATTTTTGAACTGTTTTAGCTATTAATTATCTAATTCGAATAGGGATATATCGAGTTAATAATTCGTAGTATTTTCTATCGACCTTGGGAAAGGCTTTAGAATAATTTAGGAATTCCTGGCTTATAATCAATTAAATAAAAGTGAATTGAATTGAATAAAAAATCATCCCTGATTATTTGAGGTGAAAATCATAATCATACACCCTTATTACTAGTTAATATTTATTATTATTTTCTATTTATTTTTCTGCAATTAGTTTAGATATAAATTCTATTTAATTGATCTTCAAATAAAATTGTGAGTTGACTACATTTTGGTACTTAGTGAAATCAGTCCTCGAGGGAACGATATCTTACTTATCACTTTATTACTTGTTGACACCGTGCACTTGCGGCATAGTGTGAGGGATTTCCTCACAACATGGAACATGGGATATAATGATATGATGAATGTCTTTGGAATTGTAGACACCGACTTTGTGTTCCGTTACGATCTCTTGAATTCGCATGCCTTTTTCCAAACTTAGTACTCGTCGGAAAATAGGACCGAGAACCGATTGTCCGTTATTGATAACTCGATTATAACTTAAGGCGTTCGGTACTCGTGCGTTAGTTTCGGGAGGTTTATTTAATTCCTTGTTATCCCCTTGTACAAGGTGATCGATCGAGGGGTGGCGACCTTCGGACGTGTGACATTCATGGGAGTATTTAATTCTTGCCATCTTTGAAGCAAGTATCGTATTTTGAAATTGGTTAATATTGGGATTTTGATCATGCATATGGTTTATTCATGTTGTTGAACATGAGATTAACTCCTTTGAATTATCGTGGTATTCGGTATTGATTTCTTGATTGTTCATGTCGATGAACATATTGATTTGCATATGTGTATGCATAATTGCATTGTTTATGTTGTAAATGATCTGATGGGGTCATGAGGATCTATGCTGAGGGCGCTGGATCAGATGTCCACCATGTGTTGGTCCGACGGGATCATCATGGGGATCTATGCTGAGGGCGCTGGATCGCTGGACGGGTTTTCCACCATGCGTTGGTCCGACGGGATCATCATAGGGATCTATACTGAGGGCGCTGGATCGTTGGATTACCTTGTATTGTGTTTATGGAATCGTGAGGATTCGCATCATTGGATTCCGATGACGGAAGTCCGTTTTGTATGTTTTGATGCATTGTTGATTTATGTATTATGATACTTGTACTAGCATCGTTTGCTCACCCCTTTGGGGGTGGAAATTTGTTTCGATGTTCAGGTAGCTGAGGAGCGGGGAAGCAACCACAGTACCGACATGACGATGAAGTGGCTCAGTGATGTGGATCATGTTGTCTTGTTTTCTGGTTATTTTTTTTAGTACTCGAGTACGCGTATGTTGTTGATGATTTTGGGAATGTTTTGGAATAATGGACTCATTTGAATTGTTGAACTGGTTTGAATTATAACCTTAACGGTACTTTGATATTATTATTCTTTTCCGTATTTCTCAAATTAGGCTTGTAAATTCTTACATAAAGGATTTACGGCGCTGTAATTATTCCGAATATATCGGGGTATTACAGAATATGGTATCGGAGCTAAGATTCATGGATATATTGGCAGTCGAGTTTAGTTGGGTCTGTTTACATTATTTGATTTGTGGGTTGTTTGTAACATCACTGCTCAGCCAGCGTCGTCATGTGGACCGTTGTTGTAAGTTTCCTAATCTCATATACTACCGTCTTAATTTAATTTCTGTTTTGTGAATATTAACGGACTTTCTTTTAGAAAATTTTGCCCTGGATATTGAGTATTTGTATTTACAGTATGTTGAGGGGAGGTCGCGGACGCGGTCGTGGAAATGCAAGACAGGAGGATTCAGCGTCTACCCCTGAATGAACAGCTAGTCGAACCGATTCCCATTCTGAAGGGCAACAGGGATCAGCGAATGATAACGCAAATCCTAACATGCCGGGGGTGCTCCAACATGTGGTCGCTCAGATGACCCAGTTCGCTCAAGTAGTTGACCGCATGCAGACAGCGATGGGCCAGCGCGCAACGAGGATAATCGGGGAGACAAGTGGCTTGCGGAGGTGGTCAAATTGCACCCACCAAAATTTGACAGTTCTACTGAGATGGCTACTTGGGATCACTGGCTCAAGGAATTGGAGAAGATATTTGCGGGGATCAACTATCCCGATGACCGAAAAGTTCCTATCGCCCAGTATTTTCTGACCGGGGAAGCTTTCGACTAGTGGGAGCTGTTCGACCTGAGGATCATAATGCTGACTGGACAGAATTCAGATTAATGATGGAAGCACAATATTGTCCTCGTCCAGTTAGAGAGGTTAGAGTCCGAGAGTTTTTCTCCCCGCAGAGTTCGGAAGCATCTATGACAGACATAATCAAGACTTTTAATCACCAGCTGACTTGTGTGCGACACTTGGTCAGGATGGAGGCAGAGAAGATTTTCCATTTCGATATGTGTATGAAGCCGGAGATTCAGCAGTATATGTCCGGATTCGAGTGTACTACCTTGCGATAGTATCAGGACAAAGCGCTGGCCTACGACATGAAAGAGGTGGCGGTGGAGAAAACGATGGAGGCAAAGAAGCAAAAAGTGTCCGGCAACTTCACGGAGAACAATAGTAGTGGGCCCCGCAAGGGTCAGTCTTCATTTTATTCATCTAGGAAACCTTCGCATCCTTCTTGAAGTGGAAAGAAGTTCCGGGCAGCATCAACAGTTTCAGACGCAGCGAAGAAGTGTTATAACTGTGGCAAAACAGGGCATGTTCGACGTGATTGTTACTTACCTGCTCTGACCGGCTTCGAGTGTGGACAGGAAGAGCATTGTGCGACGTTTTGTGGAAATGCGACTAGATCTATTAGTACTCGCACTCCTGCACCGGTTCCGAAAGATACGACTGTAAACCAGACACAACAAAGTGGTTTCTAGCAGCATAATGTTGGGAAAAGAGAGGCGTCCAGTGCTGGGTCCGTTCCTCCATGCCTTTACGAGATGAGGAGGTCAGTCGATCAGAACACTGATGTTGCATTAGGTACGATTCAGATCCTTTTGCAGCCAGTTAGTATCTTATTCGATTCAGGAGCTACGCATTCTTCCATATCTTTGAACTGTGTTAATCGTTTGAAAATCTCGTGTTTACTTGTGAGTCTTATGTTGTGGGATTACCGAGAGGAGAGAGAATTGTGGGAACCCTAGAAACTAGAGATTTTCCAGTATCTATAGGAGGGATAGATTGGCCATCAAATCTTATTATGGTCGACATCCATGGTGACGATTTAATTCTCGGAGACGATTGGCTCGACCGCTATGGGGCTATATTGAATTACCGAAGGAGAGTTATTTCTATCGTTGCTGATGACGGAACTAAACATTTATTCAAAGGATGGATACCGAAAAGCTCGGGAAAATTGATTAAAGCCATAGGTGGATACAAGATTCACAGAGATCACAAACGAAATAAACTCTCTTGGTAAACCTATGGCAACCAAGAGATGGCCTAAAGGTTCTAAGATATCTCACCCCATAATGGAGCATGAAGGTTGTTGCTATGAGGGAATCTAAGGATCTTAACAAGATAAACATCCAAGAAATTTTCTCAGACCTCAAAGCATTCGAGTTAGAGCTGCCCTTCTCATCATCTAATGAGCCAGCTGAGAAAGGAATAGCATTTGCAGCAGAATCACCTGCAACAAGTCAAATTGAAGTCAGTCCCCCCAGCCCTCTGAATTTTCAAGAAGATATGGCATTCATCATGCAAGAGGTTCAGCAATTTCATAAAGAACTATTCAAAGTACAAAAAAGAACTTCAAAGAGAACCCAAGGAAGAATCAAAGAGCTGGAAACTGGAAAGTGGAATGCTATAACTGACACAAACACATCCAGTTTGACTGCCCCGAACTCAAGAAGGATGAAAGCAAGAAGGACATGGGCAGAAGAGAAGACAAGAGGAAAGCTGTCATCGGTGAAGATCAGGAGAGAGTTGAGTTAAGCAGTGGATTTTTCTCGGATGGTGATGATTACAACTGCTTGATGGCTAATCTAGCTAATGAAGAGGTATCATCCAAACCTCAAACTACAGAAGGTTTCAGCTCTGACATGTCTGAAGATATGGATCTTCATGAATCTATAATTCAGTTGCTAAAAGATTTTGAAACCTTAAAATCAGCTCACCTGACTGTTACAACTGAGAATGCACAGCTGAAAAATGAGAAAGTCCAGCTGAAAAATGATTTTGATAAACTCAGTCAAGAGTCGACAAAATTTAAAAACATTATAGCTGAGTTTGACAAACAAGTTGAAAGCACTTTGAAAAACTCAACTGAAAATACCACAGTTGAGAGCGGACTGTTTTAAATAGTGAAAAGTCAGTTGCACTTGCTCATATCAAAACTGAGCTCTAAGTTGAAATAGTTAAACAGTGCCTAAGCTAAAGAGATAACATCTCTGAAAGCATCCATAACTCTTGATGGTTTGTGTATAAATCAGAGGCCACTTTATTTAAAATCAGGCCTTGGATATGACCCCAACACTCCCTCTAGTTCAAAAACCGCTTTTATCAAGGGAGAAACTTATGTTCAGACTGAGAGCCTATAAACAAACATGTATTTCAAAATAGGCAGCAGCCCAATCAAAAGTTTAGGCAGCAGCCTAGGTTTACAAGGCAGCCACCTAGACAGGAGACTAAGAAATGGCCAAGGCAGAAATTGCAGTCAAAACATTATTCTGCTTATTACCAAAGACTCTCCAAAAATATATTTCAAAATGGGAGAGGTAAATGGAAACCTAAAGGTTATCCAAATTTTCAAAATGAACATGTGTGGAGACCTCAAAATTTTAATAAATGGTCTCAGACAAGATTTAGAAATGGCTCACAACAAAACCATTTTCAGTCATATTCTATATACAAAGCAAATCAATGATATAGACCAATACACCATGCACCCCCTAGGAATAGCCAACATAATTTTCAAAACACCAGGAGAAATCAGTTCTCCAGGAAGCCCACTAACCCCAAAGGACCCACTCAAATTTGGGTACCTAAATCTCTGCTTGTCTGATTGCAGAAAAGGTAGAAGGACTACCAGTATGTCACCTCAAATTCAAGAGTAGGAGGTGAAGAATGGTTTGTGGACTAGGATGCTCAAGGCACATGACAGGAAATAAGAAGGTGCTGACAAACTACATCAAACAAAGAGGTGCAGATGTAACATTTGGAGATAGCTCTCGAGGTCAGACAAAAGGATATGGGGAACTGCACAGAGGAAACATAATCATATCAAAAGTGCAGTATGTCAAAGGTCTCAAATACAACATGTTGAGCATGAGTCAGTTTTGTGATGAAAAGAATCTAGTAGTTTTCACTATTTAGAAATGTATGGTGATTGATATCTTATCTGGAGAAGTGAAACTATAAGGATTCAGAAGAAGAGATGTTTACATGATATACTGGAATACATGCACTCCAAACACCTGCTTTCTATCAAAAACTATTGCTAAGAATGGATGGTTATGGCATAAAAGACTGTGTCACCTGAATTTCAAAGCCATCAATAAAATCAGCTCTCAAAAGTTGGTCAGGGGACTTCCAGCAGAAGCATTCAAGTAGAAGAGTATATGTGATGCATGCCATAAGGGAAACCAAACCAGAGCATCTTTCAAAGCAGTTCAGCCTACCACTCTCACCACCAGAATCTTGGATCTCTTTGGCCCCATTAAGCCAAGGACATTGAGTGGAAGGAAGCATGCCTTAGTAGTAGTAGTAGTAGTAGTAGTAGTAGTAGTAGTAGTAGTAGTAGTAGTAGTAGTAGTAGTAGTAGTAGTAGTAGTAGTAGTAGTAGTAGCAGTAGTAGCAGTAGCAGTAGTAGCAGTAGCAGCAGTAGCAGTAGTAGCAGTAGCAGCAGTAGCAGCAGTAGCAGTAGCAGTAGTAGTAGCAGTAGTAGTAGGAGTAGTAGTAGTAGTAGTAGTAGTAGTAGTAGTAGTAGTAGTAGTAGTAGTAGTAGTAGTAGTAGTAGTAGTAGTAGTAGTAGTAGTAGTAGTAGTAGTAGTAGATGACTACTCCAGATATACATGGGTTGTTTTTCTCTATAAAAAGAGTGAAACATTAACAAAGCTACCTGAACAGCTGAGGAAAATTCAGAATGAGAAATCTCTCTCAATCATAAAGATCAGATCAGATAGGGGAGGAGAATTTCTCAACAAGGCAATCAATGAATACAGTGATCAAAATGGAATTCAGCATGAAGTCTCTACAGCAAGAACACCATAGCAAAATGGTGTAGCTGAAAGAAGAAACAGAACCCTGAAGGAAGCAGCCAGGTCAATGATTGCAAAAGATGACTTGCCCAAGAGGTTCTGGGCTGAAGCTGTCAACACATCATGCCATAATCAGAATAGGAGTATGATAGTAGGGAGACATGGTAATAACTCCCTATGAGATTTGGAATGGCAGAATTCCAACTGTTGCTTACTTTCATATTTTTGGTTGTAAATGTTTCATCCACAACAATGGTAAAACCCAACTGAATGCCTTTGATGCTAAAACTGATGATGGTCTCTTTATGGGATACTCACAAATAATCAAGGCATACAGAGTATTTAACAAAAGAACATTAGTTGTGGAAGAAACACCTCATGTTGTTTTTGATGAATCTACTTTTGAGTACAGAAAACAGGTGGAATTAATTGAGAAAAAACTCAAATCCGTCTCCCTGGAAGAAATCATCATCAATAACACAGGAATGATGGACTCAGCTGAATACCCAACTGCAGATCAGACAGGAGACCCAACTGCAGATCAGACAGGAGACCCAACTGCAGATCATATAGGATCTCCAACTGTACCTGGTCCAGCTGTAGCTGATGAAGACACAACTGCAGAGCAGACAGTATCCCCATCTGCAGCTGACAAAACTGTAGCAGAACCAGATACAGTTCAAGAAGGCCAAAATCAAGCTGATGCAGAGAGAGACGAAGTCCATCAAAGCAACTCAACCGGGGGAACAAACCCTGAAGATGATACCCCCAAATGGCTCAGAGATCATCCCATTCAACAAATCATTGAAAACTTAACTGATAGAGTCAAAACCAGGCAATCTACAGAACCAGCAAGAATGGAAATATTCTCATGTTTCATGTCTCGGATGGAACCCAAAACAACTGAACAGGCCCTGGAAGACTACACTTGGGTAATTACAATGCAGGAAGAACTGAACCAAATGGAGAGAAACAATATATGGGAACTAACAGACAGACCAGATCACAAGAAAGTCATAGGAACCAAGTGGGTGTATAAAAATAAGTGTGATGAAGATGGAGCTGTTGTTAGGAATAAAGCCAGACTAGTTGCAAAAGGATATGCTCAGTGTGAAGGAATAGATTTTTGATGAAACATATGCACCTGTAGCAAGACTGGAGGCTATCAAACTATTCCTAGCATATGCAGCATTCAAGGATGTTGAAGTCTACCAAATGGACGTAAAAAGTGTATTTCTCAACGAAGTACTAGAAGAAGAAGTCTATGTGGATCAACCCTCTGGATTTGTCCAAGGAGACAAAGTATACAAACTTCTAAAAGCTCTATATGGACTCAAGCTGGCACCAAGAGCATGGCATGAAACCTTATCAGTATTTCTTGAGAAAAATGGATTTAGCAAAGGAAAGGTGGACAAGATCCTATTCAGAGTTGAATATGAAGACCATATATTACTTGTTCAAATATATGTGGATGACATTATATTTGGCTCAACCAACCCTGAACTATGTGAAAATTTCTTAAATCGCATGCAAGGAAAATTTGAGATTTCTTGGTTTGCAAGTCAAACAAGTTGACAATGGAATTTTTTTCAACCAAGCAAAGTATACAAGGGAATTAATCAAGATATTTGGCATGGACTCAGCCAAACCAATAAGAGTACCCATGAACACATCCTACACATTGATGCAGATGAAGAAGGCATTCCAGTGGATCCAACACACTACAGAGGACTAAGTAGATCACTTTTATACCTTACTGCAAGCAGAACTAACATTTCATATGCAGTAGGAGTGTGTGCAAGATTTCAGTCCAAACAAAAGCAGTTTCACCAGGAAGCAGCTAAGAGGATAATCAGATACCTTAAGTCTTCAGTCAATGTTGGATTATAGTATCCAAAAGATGACAACTTTGATCTCTCATGATATTCAGATGCTGACTTTACAGGATGCAAGATTGACAGAAAAAGCACCAATGGAACGTGTCAATTCCTTGGAACCAGACTTATATCATAGTTCAGCAAGAAGTAAGTATCTAACTCAATATCCACAACTGAGTCAGAATACTTAGCTGTAGGTAGCTGTTGTGCTCAAATTCTATGAATCAGACAACAGCTAAGGGACTGAAACATCATAGCAAATGAAGTCCCTATATGGTCTGACAACAATAGCGCAATTGCTATAACCAACAATCCAGTCTTACATTCAAGAACAAAGCACATAAATGTCAAACATCACTTTATCAGAGATCATGTGCTAAACAAAATAATAAGAGTGGAAAGAGTCAGCACAGAATATCAAATTGTTGATATCTTCACAAAGCCTTTACCAGAAGAAAGGTTTCTGGAACTAAGCAGGGATCTGGGACTACTAGACTGGGAATCTAGTGCTTAGCTGAAAAACAGATGAGAAAAGTCATCTGACCTGAAGCAGACAAGAGACGAAGAGAAGTCATATGAGCTTATCCGACAAGGAACATCACCTGATCAGGAGAGCAGACGCGGAAAAGTCATCTGATCAGACCAGGCAAGTAATCCACCTGATCAAACCAGACGAGGATCCAAAGCACAAATGAAGAAAAGCTAGCTAATCAGAAGCACATACAAGAAATATTCCCTAATCAGAGTAGATAAGGTATTGAAATCACAACTCATCAGAAGTCAAACGGTTAACCAGCTAAGTTTCTCATCCCTTGACCGACATGTGATTATTTAATTACACTCTCTATCAACACGTGGACTAAAACTCACGATCCCACTCACTCCACGTCTACATCAATCAGTAATATGAACCGCCGCTTGCTTATTTAATTAATACATTCAAAAATGTCTTTTCAACTGGCTATATGAGATGGTCGAAAACATTTCACAAAGCTTTACCGTCTTCAAGCTCTAAGAACCCTAATTTCTCTGAAAAAGCAAAGAATCGTAGAATATTCACTACACTAAATCAAAACACTATCTTTTGCAGAAATGGACTCAACTACTTATTTCAAGGGCGTAAACCTGAAGCTGGTGAAAGAATAAATCATCTTTAGCATCATTGTCGATTTTGAAGGATTGCTGGAATCAAACAACACGGCGGAGATGGCACACGTAATTCGAAGGATTAAGAATAATGGTATCTACCATTTCTTGGATATCAACCCTTCGCAGCTTTTAAAGGAAGATGTCATATGTTTTTTCAAAGAAGCTCGTGTCATGGAGCATGGCATCAAAAGCTCGATCTTTGGAGAAGAAATCACCATCACCCAGCAAACCATCGCCAACGCTTTCAAACTAGAAAAGAGGGGCATAGGAGTCGAGGCCCTGAAGCAAAGTCCGGTCGATATTTGGTATGACATTAAGTTACCAAAGCAGACGACAAAGGTCAAATTCATGACGAAGAAGGGAGACCTCAGGAAGGAGTACAAATATGTCCTAGACATTACCAATAAAATTGTCATGGGCATGGCAGAAAGTTTCGATCAACTATCATATGCCAAATATATTATGATGGGAGCCCTGATCCAGCGGGAGAGGATTAACTGGCCTAATTATATTTACAGGCAGTTAGTCCGGAAAGTCAACAAAGCCAGCTGGGATGATGATGAGAAGAAGTTCAGACAAAAATTGGCTTATGGAACTAAGATTAGTTGTATTTTGGAGTTCCTTGGGAAAGCTAAAGGAAAAGCTGAGACTTTTCATGCCAGCAAAAGACTTGGTCACCTGGACCAAGATACATTGAAGAAGCTTGGAGATAAGAAGCTGAAAGCAGCTGAGATACTTAGGGAAATGACTAGTGGCACGTCCTTTACAAAGGACCTACGGACTCAGACGAGGTCCAATCTGATGCGGCTGCTCAAAACCCACCTGAGATGATTGAAGAATAGATGATGTCAGTTCCCTCTGCAGCTGAGATTATACAAAAGTCACATGCACCTGAAGTGGCACCTGCAGATGACTCTGACAGTGACAATCTTCCTCTCTCCAAACTATTGAAGAGAAAGTCACCTGAACCAGAGGAAGTTGTCCATGTCACCTCCTCCCCTGACTCTACACCCAAGAAGATCAAAGAAATGGTGGTTCAGACACCAGAATAAGGAATGCAGATCGTGATATCACCTGCACCTACACCAATTGAAGAGCAATCTGAACAATCAGGGTTGATAGCAGAAATGGTCCCTCTTCTGACCCTTCCAAGTATTATAGAAGAAGAGGAGGCAGAAGAAACTATTGAAATACCAGAAGCCGAATACTCTATCAACCTCAAGGAGAACAACCCCCTAAACCTCATCAAACATCAACTGAAATTGGTAAAACAGCAACCCCTCAAAATTTCTTTTGTCAATATTTATGAAGAATGGAAGGAATTGAAAATGCTTACCTTCTCTCAATTAAGAGAATTTGTTTAAAGAAGTAGATGGGATCACCCCACGGTCATTGAACAACTCATTATGTT
The DNA here is from genome assembly GCA_033398695.1 of Orobanche coerulescens. Classification (NCBI taxonomy): domain Eukaryota; kingdom Viridiplantae; phylum Streptophyta; class Magnoliopsida; order Lamiales; family Orobanchaceae; genus Orobanche; species Orobanche coerulescens. The sequence continues at coordinate 124,494,130 of CM065812.1, read as the reverse complement.
CTTCTATTAAGAGAAAGATGTGAACTTGTTGCTAAAGGAGAACTGGTTCATCTCACATTTTAAACAAAACATGGACCAGATCGTCCTTCATGTTATGAAAGGTGTATCACAAGGTGAAACACTTGGTGAGAAGGAAAAAGTAGAAAAGAAGAAACTAGATAGAGAAGGAGAAGAAAATAAGAAAGAAAAAGGAATTATCATTGAAGAAGTTGAAAAAGAAGAAGAAAGTGCATAAGAAGGAGTTGAAAAAAAAAACAGGAAGAAAAGGTATAGGAGAAGGAGGAAGAAGAAAAAAAGAATGAAGATGAGGAAAAGGAGGATGTGGAGGACAAGGATGAGAAAGAATATGAAGAGAAGCGGGAAGAAAATGAAGAAGACGGAATAGAGGATGATAAGGACCATGATCAGAAGTCACCTGATCAAGACCCTAGTTCAGCACATCCTGATGAAGCTGAGAAAGCAGAGCATCAGGGGGAACAACCTAAGGATACCCCCTAGAAATCATCTACAGAGAATAAGTCATCTGTAGAGAAGAAGTCCTCTGCAGAGAAGAAGAAGAGCAAGTCACCTGCAGATGAGGACCTCTCAAACAAATTAGGGACCTCTGATCCAACACCATCTGATCAGTAACCAGTTGACAGGAAACTCTCGTCTGAGAAATCCGTTGCTAAAAGACCAACTGCAGAGGAAGAATCAGGAGAGAATGTTGATCAAGCTCCTGCATATCATATTCCTCCAAACTTCACTGCCCTGGTCAGGAATTGTTGAAGAGACGGTTGCTAAACTTTTGGCAACTGATGTCAAACTAGAGCTGAGGTCTATCAATGAAAATATAGATATTCTGATCAATCGGAAAGAATGCTCATCACCACCCACAAACTCAAGAATGCCTCTTGGCATGACTAACTTAATGCTAAGGGTGGAGGAACAGCTAGCAAAAGTCATTGATGCTGGCAAAAAGGGGGAAGATATGAATAAGGGGGAAGAGAAAGAAGAAGCAAGACCAAAAAGGAAACAAGACCTTCCACTGATTCAGGTAGGAACCTCAAGCCTGAAGAGAAAAGAGTCAGTTGCACCATCTGAAGAACCTACAGCCAAAAGGAAAAGAACAAAGCAAGATCCTATTGTACCATTATAATGGGAAGGAAAAGAGCTTCAATATGTTGAGGAATTCTTACCTGTTGAAGCAGAACCTATGTGGGGAAGAGCAAGAAAAAAGTTCATAGAGAAGTACTACCTTTGGGAAATACTTCGAGACAAGGACTGTTCCCCACAAGAAATTTTCATAAACTTCATGGAGATGAATTACCCCAACCTTTGGGAGGTTTTGAAGAAGTATGCAGAAAGGGAATTCAATGCATACCCCATGATTCCAAACTTCAGACTTGAAGAAGCACCTACTCTCATGAGTGGAGAACTGGATGAAATTGCTCTTCAGGAAGAAAGTAAAAAAGTATGCATTGAAAACAATTTTTCATCTCCAGAAGAACAGCGGTTTACCTCATATATTGTGAGGAAGAAGTATGGGTTAGCTCCAGTTACAAAAAGACCCAAAGGAGCAAAACCTCCAGCAAGGACCAGAGGAAGAGGCAGAGGAGGAGGGAGATGATTTTTCATTGTAATATTACTTGTAATTTTTCAGTTTACTTGTAATTTTTGTTATGGTACTTATAATTTTCATTGTTACTTGTATTTCTCATTAAAGGAATGAAATGTAATATGTAACTCTAAAAGTTTATAACAGTCAACTTGAATGACAACCACTAGTTGTCTCAAAAAGAGCGAGCTTGATTTTTGTCTTGCACTTTACTTTTGTGCAGACTTATTTACATTTGAATGCTTAAGTTTTGCCATCATCAAAATAGGGGAAAATTGTTAGGAATACTTGTTAGATTTTGATGATGTCATCCCTGTATTCATGATTTATTCAAATGTATGCACTAAGTACTTAGCATTGTAAAGAAGAACCAAATGAGTATCTTCTATAAGCCATTGAATAGGCTAAGTTTGATCAAGAGTTAATCAGTAGAAAATCGGCTAAGTATCAGATGAGTTAATTATCAGCCGAGTTTTGGTCAACTATAATAACAGAGAGGTTTGACCAAAACATTGTAGCAGCCGAGGTTCACACAAGTAATCATCAGTTGAGATAACTTCAGCCGATTTTTGGTCAACTCAATAGATCAGAAAAGGTTGACCACGGACGAGATATAATCATGTGATGTATCAGGCGAGTTCTGGTCAACAGAGTATATCAGAGAAGTTTGATCGTAGACGACTTATTATCAGAGAAGGTCTGGTCAACACAAAACACCAGCTGATCTTTGACCACAGATGAGATATCATCAGACAAGTTATCAGGCAAGATTTGGTCAAAAGGAACATCAGTTGTAGGTTGACTACAGACGAGTACTTTATCAATCGAGGTTTTCGGTCAAACAAAATATCAAATGAGGTTGACCAAACTAAATCTACAAGCCAAGTATGAGTATCACAAGAAGAAGCTCAGTCCACGTCAGCAAACGTTGAAAAGTCAACAATAACGGCAAGCAACATGCGGATGTAAAAGCAAGATACATTCTGAATGATTCCCGGAAAGTTAGGAATAAAATATTCCTTGAGATCCATGCTCTGAAGACTTATGAATATACAAATTAGGAAAAGCGGTGCGGACAAAAGAATTCTTTCAAATGGTCGGAATTGAAAAGGAAATCAAGCCGTGTAAAGAGATGAATGAATAAACAAAGAAGTCTACTCTCCAACAGACAGATTTGTTACAAGATATACAACAGCTATGAAGAAGCTCAAGATTCGTACTATAAATATCTGAAGAACAGATTGAGCAAAGTACGATGCGAAAAACATACAAGCGATCAAAGCAAATAAACCATACAAAGCAATCTATAGCATCGTGAAGAGCAAGCTTAAAAGTCATATTCAAGAGAAGCTCTTAAGTTGGAGAAGACAACACTCTTGTCTTTAAAGTTTGAGTAAGGGGTACTTCTGTAAACAAGGTTTTCAGAAGTTTTGAGGCTGATAAGGCATCCACGGTTTCTTGATTCGAATGTGATAAACAGCTTGCGAGTTGTTGAGGCATCCAAGGGTTTTCGATCGAGAGGTGCTAGGGAGCCAAAGGAGTTGCAACGGCCACGGGATTCCACTAGTTGGAAGCTGTTTCAACTGTGTGAATCATTGTAACATTTATCACTAGTTGAAATTTATAGTGAATTCATCTCCAACTGGTTTGGAGAAAAGTGGACTAGTAGAGGATTACCCCACCTCTGAAACCACTATAAGCGCTTGTGTGTTCTACTGCATTACATCATACTTATCTGCTGCATTCATATATATTGTTCCATTTAGCGGTCAACTGCCTTCCGCATAACTTAGTTTTACATTTGATATAAGTCACCTGCAGTCGACATAGTCATCTGCATTGTCATCAGATGTGCTTTCGCATTACTCATCTGCAGCTAAGGTTTGTTGGCTGCATATTATATCTGCTCAGTTACTCACCTGAGATCTAGGAAAAGAGTTTAATAAGTCTATTCATCCCCCCTCTAGACGTATTCATGACGACTTGTGACCTACATGGCCCACTTTACATAATGATTGATGCCTTTATATACAGCCATTTGATCGATGCTAATGAGTGGAGAATATTTCGAGACGACAAAAGATGCCTATGACAAATGTAATAAATGGAGCTCTTTGATGTGTGGGGCATAGACTTTATGGGCCCATTTTCTTCATCGTTCGGGAATAAATACATACTTCTTACCATTGAATATGTGTCCAGATAGGTCGAAGCAATATCTTATCCAACCAATGACGCCAAGGTGTCATTAAGTTCCTCCAGAAGAACATATTTAATCGATTTGGGACTCCGAGAGTTTTGATTAGTGATAGAGGTTCTCACTTTGTGAATAAATAAATGAACAAATTTTTTGCTAAATATGGAGTTCGATCAAATAAGTCGCGAGCATATAACCCTCAAGCAAAAGGGCAAGCAGAAGCAGCTACTAAAGAAATTAAGAAAATCTTGGAGAAGACCGTGAGCACATCTAGGAAGGGTTAGTCTTTGAAATTAGATGATGCACTTTGGGCTTATCGCACTGCTTATAAGACACCTTTAGGAACATCTCCATATCGACTCATACTTGGAAAAGCATGTCATTTGCCCGTGGAGTTGGAGTATTGAGCAATGTGGGCGGTGAAGAAAATTAATTTTTACTTTGAAGCGGTTGGAGAAAAAGAGAATTTTATAATTAAATGAACTGGAAGAATTTCGGGATGAGTGCTATGAAAACTCTCGTACTTAAAAGAGAAGAATAAAAGGTGGTACGACAAGATGAAAAGCGTGAGTTTTTTATGGGGATAATAAGTTTTGCTATACAATTCTCGATTAAGGTTGTTCCTCGGGAAACTAAAATCGAGATGGTCGTATCCGTTCTTAATTAAAAAGGTGCTTCCACTAAGAGTAGTGGAATTATTGGGAAAAGATGGGATATTGTTTGAAGTAAACGAATAAAGAATCAAATATTATTTCCATCCGACACAAAAAGACGAGTTGTCCGTGATGACTCTAGTCAAACCATAAAGCTTCTCGTTTCAGGCGTCCGGCTGAACACGTTAAACTTAGAGCTAGTTGAGAGGCAATCCAATGGTTTTTTTTTATTGGTTTCAATTATTCTTGTTAATCTGTTAGTCTATTTTTTGTTGTTAGTTTTTTATTTACTTGTTTTTATTTTTTGTAGCCTACTTTTGGTCTGGGACTGACCTATTCGAGTTTCGATGAGTATTTTGCAGAAAAACAGCTCGGAAAACAAATTTGAGCACAGCCGTGTCAAATGACACGGCCCGTGTCACTGTACAGCATGTTTTAATGATTAAGGAGCACATATGACACAGCCGTGTCATATGAGATGGGCCTTGTCGATCGAGAGTATTAAAGGGACACCCGACCATGTCCGTCATTCTTCATCTTCCTCATCATCTATTCTCAGTCCTCCCAAATCCTAAATCCCCAAATTCCCTTCTTTTAATTTTCAATTTTCAAAGCAAAACTTGTAGAATCAAGCATAGAAACAAGAGATCCAACACTCCTCTACCATCATTCAACCAATTTTACTTGCATCTAAGGAGGGTTTTTGAAGAAAAACTCAAGAAAATTTATTTATTCAAATTCTCGATTTTTGCTTCAGATTAAAGGTATGTTTTCCCGATTTTGGATGTTAATTTTTGTATATAAGCATGCTAAAGTTTTTTGGATTCGGAGTTCTTGATTAGTCTAGGGTTCTTGTTGAATTTTTTTAGGGATTTTTCATGAATTTCATATATTTGGATTTTTAATTAAGAACTCGGAATTATTGTGCCAAAATGAATGTTGGATATGGATCAAGTACTTGTTTAAAGGAGTTCGTTGTTGTCAATTTTACATGGGTAATCATTTTTGAAGATGAATTGAAACTTTGGGGTCAATGTCTAATTTGCTATAAGTTTTGGGGAGGTATAATTGAGAACTTTTGAGCTATGATTAACTGTTCAAAAACCTTGAAAGCATAGTAATTGACAAAATTTTGCATGAATATTGGCTCGAGGTAATGCGCAAAGAGTTCGGGGTAATGCACAATGAGGAAAAGGAAGACAAGCCATAGAAGCCCTGCAGCCGGCTAGAATACCTATCCAAGGGGCTGTTGCGACATTGGAGACGTATGGGATTGATCTCCCCGAGATACATGCTCGTTGGGAGATGTTGGGCTAGAAAAAGATGCTACCCACGATGGCCCGGCAACGATTGCATGACGACAATGGGAATCAAAGATGATGTGCTTAAATTTCTCGAAAGGTTAAAGTGGGATTGGATGATGACTCAACAATGACCCACTTACTGGTGTATGACATTAGAGTTTCTGAGTACTTTGAGTGTTGCAAGAAGCCCGATTCTCATGAACCTACCGCGATCTCGTTCCGTCTCAACAACAAGAATGAGATTTGAGAATATTCATCGAATGCGAGCTCAAGGAGACTTCTTTATTAATAAGTTCAAGTATGAAACCTATTGGAGAGCCATAGTTGGATACCCCGGGAGCGGAGAATGGCCTTATATATCAAAGTCGGCCAAAAGCTCGAGGTAATGCGCAAAAGCTCGTGTATTCGCAATCCAGTGCTTAGATATCTCCATAAAGTGATTGCTAGCACTATTTATGGTCGAAAGGAAACGAGGCCTATTTCCCAGCGAGAATTATATATTCTTACAAATATGCTAGATGGAACAACTCCGGCAACCGGAAATATGTTAGCCTGGCATTTTTGAGGAGGTGGCTACGAAGGCACGAAAGGATATTTGGATAAGGGGCTTGATTACCCTTATTGCACTTCATTATGAGATACGGTTGAACCAAAGAACCCCTGCGAGGAAACAAGCTCTTATCTCTATCAGTGATGGAAATTATGAACATCCTGGACTACGACTCGCGTCCGATATTTCTACAAAATGATGACGATGATTTCCTTCTCCCGAGTGCGCCTCTGATGATAATTGAGGAATAGGAATCCTAAGAGAGAGGCCTGAATGATGATGATGATGATGTTGAAGAAATTCCCATGGATCGGCCCGAGTCATCCAGACAGGCCAAAGATAGACATGTTCCCTATCGCCCGAGTCTTAGAGAGGAGTTTGTGGCCTTCCGAGAGGAGACCCAACAACGATGTGATGAGATGTTGACTTTATTATGACAGATGCATGAGTGGCATGTCCAACATGGCCACTTCCCTCTGCCTTCTCAGTAGGACCGATTGTAAGTATTTCTTAACCACTTGTTATTAAATTCTATACTTTCCTTCATGTCATATATTCTTTAATCTAAGTTTGGGGGAGAGATCTTGGATCAAGAAATACTTGTATTTTTTTCAATTTTAGTTTCTGTTTTGTTGGAGTATTTTGGATTTTGATAAAAATTCGAAAGAATGAACTCTTGTCTTAGATGCCTCAGGACTTATTTTGTTATTTTGATACGCAAGTTGAGGATGATTTGACGAAGAAAAATTATAGATAATCAAAAGAGTGTGGAGTTGAATAATTAGTTTCATATTTTTAACTTGAGAGTTTTTGAGCCTTTAAGCATCATTAAATATGCAAGTTTATTGTTGAGTGTACCATTCTTGTTTTAGGACTCTAGAACTTTCCCTGGTATCTTATTCGAAACCACATGTGTATGCAACTTAGTGGAAGTGATGTTAGGCGGTTTTTGATTTAGCTCTTCTATTCTTTTAGCTTACCCGATAATTATTAATCCCCAAGTTAGCCCACTTGAGCCTTAAGTCAATTTTATTGTTAACCACATAATAAGTTTTCTGTTTTCTTGTATCCTTTTTCCTATACTTGAGCTTTTTATAATTAATTAGTAGAAGGACAAGTGAAGAACGTATGGAAGTGGCAATTGGGGAAGTTTGTTTTACTTCCAAGTTTGGGTTGGTTCTTATCGATTATCAAAATAAATTGAGGGAAGAAAAAATATCAGAAAAAATAGTGTTGTCTATTACATGAAGGGTCATATTGGGTCAGCTCGGATTATTTGCCCAGATTCAGACAGTAGCAAAAAAAAAGGTTGTGCTTTTCACTTCTAAAAGCACTTTTGCGAGTCATGTGAGTTAAGGGGATGAAAGAAGCAATTTTAAGATGTCGACCTTCTAAGTGTTTCATGGTGCGAAGTGATTAGTGTGATTTAGTTCTAATTTGCTCAAGTTAAAGTCACTTTAACCATATTTATCATACCCCGCCAAAAGAGCCTACATTACAATCATTGAAGTCCTTTTTTATTCACAAATTTGCATGCACAAACTAGTGGTACAAATGTAGACAGTTGGCAAGCTTATGGGATTCTTATTTCATTGAATGAGTTTTGATCGTATAAACGTCCCTTTATACACTTTGAAAGTGAGTGAATACGCTTGACTAGTGAGGTTTATATTTTTCAAGTATTGACTATGATGTTAAGGAAGCACCTGGAGATTTGAAGACTTTAAATTACTCGACTTATTCATTACTTGAGGTGTATTGATTAATTTTTATAGATGGTCCTTTGAGGGTTGAGTTCCCTTAGAATTTTTTATTTTAAAGTGCATTGGTCGGGACGATCAACATTTAAGTTTGGGGATTTTATTTGCACACGATTTTACACATCTTTTTATAGTGATTTCTCGCACTTATCGATCCTGAATTTGTGTAATTATTGTGTTTATCTCTATTTTCTCGTTTGTTGGACTCGATTATGCTTTGGTAGTTTTTGTTGTGTTTTCATGCATTTATAAGGCCATTATCAAGTATGAACAAAGTCTCGGCCTCCGACACATAGGCAATGCATGAACATGAGTACGGACTGAAGAAGGACTGGAAAATGGGGCCAAACAGGACAACACGGGCTGTGTCAAATGACACGGCAGTGGACTATATGTAATACCCGTACTTTTATTGACTGTTTGACTCTGTCATCCTCCTTATTTTTGTCGCTCTGTAAATGCTTGGAGATGTGGTTGATATTGTTATTGAGTTTCGTATCTCGTTTGGTTCTTGATCATGTCGTTTAGACCTTGCGGGAATGTTCTGTGCTAGAGAATTAGCGTACGCTAGGCCTAGGCTAACGCACGCTAATTCTGCTTGATTAGCGCACGCTAGCTCTGAGCCGTAGTGCATGCTAAGAGTATCAGTCAGGTCAGAACCAGTATTCGGACTGCTCTCTGGACTGGCGGATTAACGCACGCTAGGAGTTTGTTAGCGCGCGCTATCCATGTATAGTAGCGCACGCTAACATCCGTCCGTAGCGCACGCCACGGCCGGCCGCAGAGGCAGTGAAGTTGCCAGGTTTTCTGGACTATCAGATAGCGTACGCTAGGCTTTGGCTAGCGCACGCTAAAGCTATAGCATAACGCACGCTAAACATTGGCGGTAGCGCACGTTAAGTATTGAGCAGGGCAGAGTCAGTAAGTTCTGGACTCCAGTACTGGATGCCATATTTTGGGCTAGCGCACGCTAGGGACAGATGATTAGCGCACGCTAACGAGACCGACAGAAGCCACTGGACTATCCGGTGACTTCGCTAGCGCACGCTAATGTTAGAGGCGTAGCGTGCGCTAGACTGGACATATATAAATATGGCAGTTGACTTTATTTTCGTCATTTCTCACCTTCTTCACTCCTTTTCGACGGGAATCACTCGGGAGAGGCGATCTTAGGCGATTGGAAGCGATCTTCCTTCTAACAACAATATATTTGCTTGGAGAACAAGGATTTCTCAACATCTAATTCCTCCTAACGTCCGAATCAAGGTAAAAATCCTTAGAACCCTACCTTTTGGGAATTTTGGGGTTTTTCGTAGATTTGTCCGATTTACCCGTTTTGAAGCTTGGGAACCTTGAGATTATGATGTATCTATACCGTATGTATACTTTTCCTACGATTTTATGGTTTAGATTGTGCCGTTTTCGGACTTGTGAGATTTAGGACGATTTTCCAACCTTTAGTTGATTATCCGTATATCTTTATGAATCGTAGACGGGTTTGGGGAGTTCCTTCGTGTAGTTTGAATATGGATGATTGATTATCATACTCCTTGCGAATCGTTTAGGTGCCGGAAGCGCGTTCTTGGACCTACCGAACTCATACCTTTCCTCCGTTCAATTTCTCGATGTCTCAAAGGCAAGTATACATTTATTATTGTGCGTTCTCGACTTTGAAAGTAAGAGGAATTGATGGTATGATATGAACGAACCGTTTTTACGGAATTCATAGATATATTGATGGCATATTATGAACGAACCGTTTTTACGGCATTCATATATGTATTATTGGCATGTAACGAACGAACCGTTTTGACGGCATTCCTACATGTAACGGCGTATGATATGAACGAACCGTTTCTACGGCATTCACATACGTCATAAGATTTTAGTCATTCCTAATACTAGTCTTGAATTGATGAATTGACGGATTACATTTACTTTATTGTCGAGGAGTATTGTGTTTCATACTTGATATACGGCACTAGCTATTCGACGGCTAACCCTTTATGGGGAAATACGTTTCATGTATTTCGTGTTCCAGGAGATCGGACAGCAGTGTACTGGTCGGCATGAAGATGGTGGGCAAGTGTGATACCGTGTTGGTCTTCCGATTATGTTTTGAGTTTTCCATTCGGTTGTTGTCTTGGATTGATTATTGAATACTCGAGTATTGTTTTCCTCTTTCCTTGAAGTTCCTACTGTGTTTGCCAAGTATTGATTTGTGATGTAATGTCTGTGAATACATTGGTTATGTTTTTGGATACCTTTGTATCGTCTTTCTCCCCATTATATGTAGACCTTCTCGGTCAAGTTTTATAGTTCCGCGTATGTTTAGCCTTGTGTGTCCCACGGCGGGGCTCACGGCGCTGTAATATACCCTGAATAACTTGGGGTGTTACGAATATGGTATCGAGCTTAGGTCTATGGATACCTAGGTCAGCCGGTCTTTTGGGTCGAATGAGTCGTCAATTTTCCACAGTATCACTACTCTGCCATCATCACAGTGCGACCGGTACTTGTAAGACCTCTTACTCTTCTGATGTTTCCTTATTCATTATGCTTCATCTATGGATGTTCTTGAGAATCGATCACCTTAATGACGTGTGTTTGAATTGTGCTTACGTACCTTGTGTGTTCTTCAAGATGTCACCGGTAGGGGCCGTGGCCGTGGTCGTGGCCGTGGACGAGGAAGAGGTCGTGGCGCGGCCGTTTCCATCGATTGGGCCATGGGGTCGACCAACCCCAGTTTGTCGAACTCGGTGCATCCCGACACCGAGAGTCAGCACGACCAATCAGACGGTCAGGGGAACAACGCGGACGTTGGAGTGGCGAATGCACTTCAACAATTGGCTACTCAGATGACTATTTTGGCCCAAACTGTTCAGCTGAATAACCCGAACCCAAACACGGATGCCTTGCTACAGAATGTAATCCGTATGCACCCTCCACAGTTTGGCGGTGCCACAGACCCGTTAGGCTGGGAAGACTGGCTAGCGGAACTAGAGAAGGTTTTCGAGGCGGTTGATTGCCCCGAGGTGAGGAAAGTACCAATTGCTCAGTATTTCCTCACTAAGGAGGCCGCTACTTGGTGGAAGGTCATCAAGCCACAGGATCGTATTGCCTCGTGGGATGAATTTAAGGAGCTCTTGGAGGCCGAGTTTTGCCTCGCCGGTGCGAGAGAGCCGAATCCGAGCCTTCTTCGAGGCTAAACCACGAGATATTCCCGTTTCGCAGCGATCGTGGAGTACAACCAACTCTGGATCCTTGTGAAGGATCAAGTGAGTTTCGAGATTGATAAGATCGGTTATTTTGATCTGCGGATGAATTTGGACTTACGAGTACATGGCCGGATTTGCTTGTACCACGCCGAAGAGTATCGTGACGAGCTTTAGCCCATGATATGTTGAGCCGACAACGATACTGAAGAACCGAAGAAACAAAAGTTACGGGAAATTTTTCTCGGATCTAAAGGTGGCAACTTTCGAAGTCTCGCATTTACTAACCGCTTCACGGACGATGCCGCGTTCTAATAAAGGGAAGAGGGGTTACCGTTCCACCTGTGTACCTCAAATCGCACGGTGACTTGCTATAATCAGGCCGCCTGTGCCACTTGAATTGAATGCTACTTTCCACCATTAAAGTGTCACACGTGTGGACAGATGGGGCATAGAGCGGTTTATTGCTCCGAGCCGAACCAGACTTTGGACACTCAAGCCGCCCAACACCACTTGATCAAGGTATTAATCGGCGGCAATCTTTTGGTCAACCTCAAGAAAATTTCGGCAGGGGCCGGACGGGCCGAATGCCGGAGGGGGAACTCTAGCGTCTCGGTACAACCACGGGTTTATGAGATGCGCCGAAAGGCATTTAACCCGACGCGGCGGTGGCTTCAGTACCATTCATATTCTATCTCATCCAAATTGTACTTTTTGATTCGGGTGCTACACATTCTTTTATTTCTTTGGAGTGTGTACGCCGTTTGAATATAACTTGTCTGACTACTTGCGATCCCTTTATCGTGAAACTGCCTAGCGGGGATAGAATTGTGGGGAACCGGGAGATTAGAGATTTTCCGGTGATTATATCCGGTATGGAATGGTTATCGAACCTGATTGTAGTTGATATGGAAGGCGAGGATGTAATCCTCGGTGAGGATTGGCTTGATAGTCATCAAGCGATTATGAATTACCGTACCAAGGTTATCACCATGATGACTGAAGACGGGTCTGAGTACTCATTTTTGGGGCGTAAGTCGGGACTACCCAAGTTACTTATCAGTGCCATGAAGGCCGTAAAACTTTTGAATAAAGGTTGTGCGGGCTATTGGTGTTATGCCTTGAAAATGGAAGGAAACGAAGTCGATCTCTCTTCGATTCCGGTTGTTAATGAGTATCCTGATGTTTTTCCGGATGACCTCCCGGGATTACCGCCAGATCGAGAAATAGAGTTTACCGTGGACTTAGAGCCAGATGCGGCTCCGATTTCTAAAGCACCTTACCGGATGGCACCTTCCGAAATGCAAGAATTGAAGAATCAGTTGGGAGAACTTCTGGAAAAAGGGTATATTAGACCGAGCGCTTCGCCTTGGGGAGCGCCTGTTCTTTTTGTGAGGAAGAAGGATGGTTCACTACGTTTGTGCATTGACTACCGTGAGCTGAACAAAGTAACCATCAAGAACAAGTATCCTTTGCCACGTATAGACGATTTATTTGATCAATTGCAAGGGGCTGCAGTTTTCTCGAAAATTGATTTAAGATCCGGGTATTACCAACTCAGGGTGAGGGAGTCAGACGTTCCGAAGATGGCATTTCGGACGAGATATGGGCATTATGAATTTGTAGTTATGCCTTTCGGGTTGACTAACGCACCGGCAGTATTCATGCAGTTAATGAATAAGATATTCATCGAGTACCTCGACAGGTGTGTAGTCGTCTTTATTGACGACATCTTAATTTATTCTCGAGATAAGGAGGAACATGCCCGACACTTGCGTTTGGTTTTAGACATTTTGAGAACCGAGCACCTCTATGCAAAATTCTCGAAATGTGAGTTTTGGTTGGAATAAGTTATGTTTCTCGGCCATGTGATTTCGGCCGAAGGGGTTCGTGTAGACCCGCAGAAGATCGAGGCAGTGCTAGATTGGGCACCGCCTAAAAATGTTAAGGAGGTTCGTAGCTTTTTGGGCCTTGCTGGGTATTACCGCTCGGTTTGTCGAGGGGTTCTCGAAACTCGCTCGACCGCTACGAAATTACTCCGTAAGACCGAAAAGTTTGTTCGACGGATGAGAGACAGCAGAGCTTCGATGAACTAAAGAGACGATTGACTTCAGCGCCGATTCTAACTTTACGACATGGTAGCGAAGGCTTTGCGGTTCTGATGACGCTTCGGTCAAGGCCACAGGTTGTGTCCTTATGCAGCATGATAAGACAATAGCTTTTGCGTCACGACAATTAAAGCCTTACGAAATGAATTATCCTACTCACGATTTGGAATTAGCCGCAATTGTCTTCGCACTCAAGATTTGGCGACATTATTTGTATGGTTCGCCGTGCCGGATTTATACCGATCACAAGAGTCTCAAATATATTTTCACTGAAGGAGCCGAATATGAGACAATGCGTTGGTTAGAGTTGATAAAGGATTATGATTTGGATATTCTTTACCACCCGGAAAAGCTAATGTCGCTATGATGCGTTGAGCCGCAAATCCGCATCTCTTCAAAAGCTCGAGGATCTTACACCACAGACAAAACTCCGTCGGGACTTAATTGAGCAAGGGATAGAAGTTTGGCTTCAACGAGTGCAGGGGCAACTGTGTACTCTCGAAATTACTTCGTCTTTAGTTGATGACATCAAAGGGAAGCAGTGGAGTGACCCGATGATTTCTCAACTGAAGGAAGATGTAATTAAAGGAAAAGCTCCTGGCTTTATGGTACACGAGGATAGTATTCTGAGATTTCAGGGCAGGCTTTGTGTTCCGAACGATTTAGAGTTGAGACAGAGAATTCTCCGAGAAGCGCATGCTACGCCTTACTCAATCCACCCCGGGACGAGTAAGATGTACAAAGATTTGAAGCGAAATTTTTGGTGGAATAACATGAAGAAGGATGTTACGGAGTTTGTACTACGGTGCTTGACGTGCCAACAAGTCAAGATCGAACATCAACGACCAGCGGGGTTGTTGAAACCGCTTCCCATTCCCGAGTGGAAGTGGGAAGACATTTCTATGGATTTCATCACTGGCATGCCGAGAACTCGGGCCGGGATGAATATGATTTGGGTAGTTGTCTTTGGGTTTACCAAGTCTGCACACTTTTGGGTATTAAGGATACTTGGGGCCGGATAGACCGCTCGAACCTTTATTGCCGAGATCGTGAGGTTACACGGTGCCCCCAAAACCATTGTTTCGATCGAGATGGCCGTTTCGTATCGCACTTTTGGCGAGCCGTTCATCGGGCTTTGGGTACTGAGTTGAGATTGAGCACTTCTTTTCATCCTCAGTCGGATGGTCAGACAGAGAGGACGATTCAAACGTTGGAAGATATGTTACGGGCTTGTGCCTTAGACTGGAGTAATGATTGGGAGCTTCACTTGCCGTTGATCGAGTTTGCTTACAATAATAGTTGGCATACGTCGATCCAAATGGCACCCTTCGAGGCACTTTATGGTAGGCGATGTAGGTCGCCATTATGTTGGGACGAGGCTTCTGAGCTAGTTGGGACGGAGCCGGATATGTTGATGGAGACTAAGGAAAAGATTACTATTATCCGGGACCGATTATCGTCGCCCAGTCGTCGAAATCTTATGCCGATACTCGCCGTCGACCCTTGGAGTTCGAAGTGGGGATCATGTCTTACTCAAGGTGTCGCGACCCGTGGAGTTTTCCACTTCGGGAAAAAGGGAAACTTAGTCCGAGGTATATCGGACCTTTCGAGATTTCGACAGAGTTGGAGATTTAGCTTATAGCTTGGCGTTGCCTCCACTTTGAGTCACGTCCATAGTGTTTTTCATGTGTCTCGATTGAGGAAGTACGTCTGGATCCGAGCCACATCATCGACTACAGTGAGATTGACGTAGCCGAGGATATTACCTTTCCGGAGAGACCCGTGAAGATTCTTGAGCGTCGCGAGAAACAACTTCGGCATAAGACCATTCCACTGGTTAAAGTGCAATGGTCGAGACATGGAGTCGAGGAGGCAACTTGGGAGACGGAAGAGAAGATGCGGGTGGAATACCCCGAACTATTTATTTCATAAGTTTCGGGACGAAACTTCTTTTTAGAGGGGGAGAATGTAATACCCGTACTTTTATTGACTGTTTGACTCTGTCATCCTCCTTATTTTTGTCGCTCTGTAAATGCTTGGAGATGTGGTTGATATTGTTATTGAGTTTCGTATCTCGTTTGGTTCTTGATCATGTCGTTTAGACCTTGCGGGAATGTTCTGTGCTAGAGAATTAGCGTACGCTAGGCCTAGGCTAACGCACGCTAATTCTGCTTGATTAGCGCACGCTAGCTCTGAGCCGTAGTGCATGCTAAGAGTATCACCAGTCGAACCGATTCGGATCGCTCGGATCGGCGGATTAACGCACGCTAGGAGTTTGTTAGCGCGCGCTATCCATGTATAGTAGCGCACGCTAACATCCGTCCGTAGCGCACGCTACCGGCCGGTCGCCAGAGGCGATGAAGTTGCCGTGTTTTCGACTATCGATAGCGACGCTAGGCTTTGGCTAGCGCACGCTAAAGCTATAGCATAACGCACGCTAAACATTGGCGGTAGCGCACGTTAAGTATTGAGCAGGCAGTGAAGTTCGACTCCGATCGATGCCATATTTTGGGCTAGCGCACGCTAGGGACAGATGATTAGCGCACGCTAACGAGACCGGCGAAGCCACCGGACTATCCGGTGACTTCGCTAGCGCACGCTAATGTTAGAGGCGTAGCGTGCGCTAGACTGGACATATATAAATATGGCAGTTGACTTTATTTTCGTCATTTCTCACCTTCTTCACTCCTTTTCGACGGGAATCACTCGGGAGAGGCGATCTTAGGCGATTGGAAGCGATCTTCCTTCTAACAACAATATATTTGCTTGGAGAACAAGGATTTCTCAACATCTAATTCCTCCTAACGTCCGAATCAAGGTAAAAATCCTTAGAACCCTACCTTTTGGGAATTTTGGGGTTTTTCGTAGATTTGTCCGATTTACCCGTTTTGAAGCTTGGGAACCTTGAGATTATGATGTATCTATACCGTATGTATACTTTTCCTACGATTTTATGGTTTAGATTGTGCCGTTTTCGGACTTGTGAGATTTAGGACGATTTTCCAACCTTTAGTTGATTATCCGTATATCTTTATGAATCGTAGACGGGTTTGGGGAGTTCCTTCGTGTAGTTTGAATATGGATGATTGATTATCATACTCCTTGCGAATCGCTTAGGTGCCTAAGCGCGTTCTTGGACCTACCGAACTCATACCTTTCCTCCGTTCAATTTCTCGATGTCTCAAAGGCAAGTATACATTTATTATTGTTGCTCGACTTTGAAAGTAAGAGGAATTGATGGTATGATATGAACGAACCGCTTTTACGGAATTCATAGATATATTGATGGCATATTATGAACGAACCGTTTTTACGGCATTCATATATGTATTATTGGCATGTAACGAACGAACCGTTTTGACGGCATTCCTACATGTAACGGCGTATGATATGAACGAACCGTTTCTACGGCATTCACATACGTCATAAGATTTTAGTCATTCCGGAATACTAGTCTTGAATTGATGAATTGACGGATTACATTTACTTTATTGTCGAGGAGTATTGTGTTTCATACTTGATATACTGGCACTAGCTATTCGACGGCTAACCCCTTTATGGGGGAAATACGTTTCATGTATTTCAGGTTCCAGGAGATCGGACAGCGGTGTAATCGGGTCGGCATGAAGATGGTGGGCAAGTGTGATACTGTGTTGGTCTTCCAGTTATGTTTTGAGTTTTCCATTCAGTGTTGTTGTACTGGATTGATTATTGAATACTCGAGTATTGTTTTCCTCTTTCCTTGAAGTTCCGGCCTGTGTTTGCCGAAGTATTGATTTGTGATGTAATGTCTGTGAATACATTGGTTATGTTTTTGGATACCTTTGTATCGTCTTTCTCCCCATTATATGTAGACCTTCTCGGTCAAGTTTTATAGTTCCGCGTATGTTTAGCCTTGTGTGTCCCACGGCGGGGCTCACGGCGCTGTAATATACCCTGAATAACTTGGGGGTGTTACACTATACTGTGTCATTAACCAGTCGTTTTATGGATTTCTGGGACAGTTCAATAAGGGTCGTGTCAAATGACGCAGCCGAGTCATAGGGCGGTCCTAATTCCCTTGTTTGACGAGTTTGACGTGTTTTAACAGCCCTAAACCCTATTTGGCAGCTATAAAAGGATTCCAAAGACCAATTTTTGGGAGTGTGAAATCTAAGAATGATTTAGGAGGCTGAAAACACCATCAAGAGGAAATCAACGACATCAATGGAGATCAAGTGCAAGGATTGTAACAAGATCGAGAGATCGTCATCCGAGTTTTATCTTCTTTCTTTCTTCTCTTGTTTAGTTGAAACATGTTGAACTCGAGTATGATTTCTACTTCTCTTTTCACCATGTCCGGCTAAACTTGATAGATTCTGAATGTGGGAGTACATTATTTGTAATGATTGTTAAGATTGACTACTAAATTATTGTATACTTGAATTCCTTTTTCATTTAATTAGTTTCTATTCATGTTTGAACACTTTATCAATGTTTTTACATGCTTAACATTATTGTTCATAATTCGAAAGATGAGTTCAATAATAGGCCGCGATTAATTGACATAATCGATTACGAGATCGAGAAATCCGTAATTGATTGTGATGACTTTTGATCTTTTGTACTTTCTGGAATTGGAGAATTTATAGTTGATTGAGGCGTCATCATAGATTATTTAATATATGTTGTAACTATATCTCGAGAGAGACTTTTAAAGGAATTTTGTGATTGTCATATTAGGAAGACAAGAAGAATATTAATCACAAGTTAAATCTTTCAATCCTAGCAAACAATAGAAACCTAGTCTTGGAATCCACTTACTCATCATTCAAAGTCTCCTCCTTTAAAACTTGTTTCTCTTATTAGCTTATTTGATTTTTTAGTAAATTATTCTCATCAATCTTCGATCGTCCAGATAAAATCGGGGACACTAGAATCTAGTATCTGATACAATAAGAATAATTAGTCTATGTGGATACGATCTTGCTCGCTACTTTCTATATATATACTCCGTAGACTTGCGGGTAGTAAAATAATTAGCGAACATTAAGCCATAAATAAATATTCATATATAGCTGCGCGAATAAGCCATCCCTTTCAGCCCATTAGGCCACAAACAAACAGCCCCTTATTTATGTTCGCTAACAGACGCAATAAAAAAACAGTGCAATATATAATTCTTATCACATATATCTTTATTAGTATATTAATAAAAGTTTATAAATAATATTTGTAAATATAAGACATGTCCAACATTGTTACATGTTAACCTCTATTCTTTATTAGTAAATAAAGTAAAATTGAATGTTGATGTATAAATGAATACTAAACAGTTGCAACTAAAAGAGAATGGATGAAAATACTATCTTACCCCACGGACTCTTTTCCTCATATTGTAGAAACTCGATAACCTAATACTCAATTATTTAATAAACTTTTTATGATAATATTTTTAATCGGTCCCAATTCTGAGTTAGGGTACTAAATTAATAATTCACTAAAATTATAAGATAATACATTTTTGATAATTTCTATAGATCACATATAAAATTTAAATTAATAATTCCTTATATACTACATATCACATGAATGATTTATGAAGGTTTCTTGAAAAATGACTCAATTATCTTTTGTTTTTTGTTGAAATCAATTTCACCTTAATCTTGTCTTTAATTTTCCTCATTATTGTAAGAATTTGGTGTTGTTTTTTCATAGCTCAACAAGAAATTATTCAATGTGATTGTCGCTTTAATAGCCTCGTTTCGCGGATGGGCTCCATTTTAGAACTTTCATTATCATCTTCATCATATTTATCATTTCCAATAACGCTCTCAATAATTTCTTCATCAATAAACGTTGGTTGGTCGTATGTATAATTGTGGGTCAACAATTGTGCAACTACATTTTCTTCTGGGTGGTTCCGAACATCTTCGACATCCATTGCATTGCTATAACCTAACTTTTTGATCAAATTTCGGAGTTCTTAAGTGCTTTCACCACCTACATGTTCATCGGAATTCTCCAAAGTCATGTTATCTGTTAATCGAAGTTTATAATGACAAAAGCAGTTCGCAATTGTCGCGGACATCCATAGTCTATGCTGGAATTGCAAGACTCATTGCATCTAACACTTTATTGTTGCTGAATTTGGAACCCCTTCATAACCTCCAAAAGACTTCCATACAATCGACGACGATAATGCATCTTAAAAGCTCGTATAATCCCCCCGTCACAAGATTGAATTTTTAAAGTTGTGTTTGGTGGCAAAAAATAACGTTTCGCAATCCTTCAATAATGTTTGGATGAGTATGGCAATCATCCACAATTAAGAGTTTTTCTTACAACCATTTTTTTATCAAGTTGGCGAATATATTCTTCAAATAACACCCAATCATCCAAGCTCGTTTGTTAGCACGGTACTCACAGTTCAAATTGTTCAAGTTTACATTCTTGAAGCATAGTGGTTTAACCTATTTCCCAACAATCCATAGAGTAATTTTCTCTGAACCGTCCTCGTTACAACAAATACAACAATTAGTCTTTCATCTTGTTTTTTCCATATCTTGCTTTGAACTTTCCAAGCCAACCACAACTATAAGTAAAGTCTGGAATATATATCCTTCATGAACTTTTTCGCCTTCTCGGTGATTAATTCACCTGTCATATTCACATATTTTCATAGAGAGATTTTTCTAGGTAAGAAAATTTTTCCGGTTTTGTGTCGCTTAGCATCACCTCTTCCGGGAGTAGGGCTGTCAAACGGATAATACGGACTAATAAATTATCTTTACTTATTAGTTATTTCCCTTTCTGTACCACATTCTAATAAGCGCAACAAGAAACCAAGATACCGAATAGGAGAAAGAATATAGTTAAATTCAAGTAAAATCCTGCTCGTTTTCAATTGAAGTCAAGTACCACCCAAATCAAAATCAGTCCCATCACATAAAGAATTGAGGGCAAATGCCAGTGTCGCATGTCAAATTGATATAACTTTTACAAGAAAATAAAATCCCCCAAAAAGTGAGAAAAATGGAGATTGTTCTTATGAATCCGCTATATCTTGATGCAAGAATTTCACAACTCAAACAACTAAGATCTGCATTTTCATGTTATAATACCTACTAAAAAGAACAGAAATATCTCACCTGCCTGATACTTTTTTCATCTTAGCCAAAATTTCATAATATTCAGACCACCTTCTTTCCTTCACTTGCTGCAACCACTCGTTGTTTCTTCCTCCAAGCTGGCATTTTACCGGGGAAAGCCCACCTCAACAATTTTTCCCACGTGTAGCAAACCGCAAAGGTAAGGAAAGCCCACATCATCAGCTTATTCCTCAATTCTTTCGGGAGAGGGACCAATTTCAACCAATCATTCAAATCCCTAAACAAGTCGGAGGTAATGACAGTGAAAAAACAGACGGCAGCCACAAGGGCATATGAAAAGGGTCTATTCTGAGTAATACTCTGGTTGAAAGGATGGCCCATATAGTTCACTGCAAAGGTAGCAACTTGCAACATCATGCCCACCATGTAAGAAACAGTGTTCACGAGGTTAGGATGAAAATCCGAATCAGGTTCGATGCATTCTTCCGGCATGTACTTCTCAGCCTCTTTCACCGACGATATCAAAAAGAAAATATGAACGGCAAACTGACCTAGTAGGGAGAGCAAAACATAAGCGCAGAAAATATTCGGATGAGGCCGTTCGGCTGAAAGGGTAGGGAGCGGAGAGGCATGAGAGATAAAGAGAAAAAAGGCGGCCGTGAAAACCCCGCTGATGGTGGCCTGAACATCGCCTAATTTCACACCATCCAAGTACATTACACTCAGGACATAGGCAGTGGCGAGGCAGTTTAGTCCGAGTATTTTGAACATTTGGAGTGTGGTGACTAAGGTACTACGACCCTGACGAATTATGTCGGTGGTGGGGGCCACGGAGGCATGCTTTGCGGTGAATGGTGATGCCATGGAGGCGTCTCCAAGCTTTACGATAGGTGCAGAACGGCCGCCATCACCCTCCTCGTTGAGCTCGTTCATTAGTTTCTTCAGCTTCTGACGTTGAATCTCTGCGGGTGTTAGATGACGGTTTGCAGCTTGATTGCTAGTGGATTCCGATTTGGAAACAGCCCGGCTTTTCGAGGGACTATCTGTGTTTGCACTTGCGGACCTGGCTTTCTTTGGTTTACCAGATTTGTCGGTTTCGTTTTGGGACTTCTCATTTTTTGATGGAGGAATTGCATTAAGTAGGGCTACCCCAATGTGTGCCTGTGAAGAAACAAGTCTTTAATTTACATTTAAATTCTGTATAAGCAGGGAAATGAAAAATTATATGTTATCAATTCATTTCATTCTCCCTCTTTTTTCCATAAATCGGTCACACAACAAAGACAGTTATTTGTTTCCTAAGCAGTAAGTGTAACAACTCTTACACAGTTAACCGATGCAGCAATAATATTAATAGCAATAAGAGACTTTGAAAAATCTAATCCACCAGTATATACTCAAAAGTCCAATTAAAACCTGTTTTGCCTGAAATAACATCTCCTTCATGTCATAAGAAAATTGAGGGGAGGGAGGGGGGAGAGGGAGGGAGGGAGGGGAGGGAAGGACGGAGGGAGAGGGAGGGAGGGAGAGAGCGAGAGAGAGAGAAGGGAGGGAGAGAGAAGGGGGAGAGAGAGAGGGGGGAGAGGGGGGGAGAGGGAGGGAGGGAGGGGAGGGAAGGACGGAGGGAGAGGGAGGGAGGGAGAGAGCGAGAGAGAGAGAGAATGTATTAGAACTGGAAACATACGAAAGAAACCGAAGACAAACTGACATTTGTTTCAAATGCTCAGGAAAAGATAACGAAACACCAACTTAACTAGAAACTCGAACTCTAGAATTTTCTTTATTTTAAGCAAGACATCACAAAATAAGCAACACAACCTACGGTATGAAAGATTTAAATCATAGGCGAAACGCCCTTACTCTAACATCACAATCTATTAAAACTTAGAACATATAAACAGAGTTCTTGTACCTATTAGCTATTTGGTTGAGAAATAGGTCATTACTCAGTGAATGTGAACCACAAAAGGCTGTTGTGTAGCCATATATCAGTATCTAAGCTATGAGCAAATTTATTCAACTGCATAACACAATACCTGCTTCAGTGCTCCAACATCATTGGTTCCATCACCGCACATCAGGGCCACTCTTCCCACAGATTTAAAAGTTGTGATGATGAGTTCCTTTTGCTCAGGGGCAACACGGGCAAATACCTGATTAAAGTTGTAAACATCCAAAGTTCGTTTAAAGTTTAAGATAAAGAGAGAGTAAGGGGACGGTGAGAAACACAAATGGGGACCTGACTTGCACCTTAACATATGGAATGACCTTAAGGGTAGAAGAGCTCTGCTGCAACATTTCCATGCAGTCTCCTCCAATGCATAGATCATGAGCCTCGGTTAGAGCTTCAACCTCATTCTCCCTTTTAAAAGTTAAAGCAACAAAAGGCTGTCACAGTTCAGTAAATGAGGAATAACTGAAAATAAATGGAAATCTTCGCATCGGAAAGTATTTGTACCGGTAGCTAATTGTATTCGTCTCATCCGGTGAAACCCACTCATAGCCATCATTATTATCACCTTTTGCATGGACAAGAATCAGTGCTGGTTTTGATATAATATTAACTTGGCTAGCAACATGACAAGCTGTCAAAGCTTGATCTCCAGTAATCATTACCTGAAAATATTCATAAGAAAAAATATCATCAAACGAACTTTTCACAACCCCATGTTCTTTTTTTCTTTCAATTTCTTCAAGTCAAATGGTTAAATACAGATATGTGCTAATGTACATCTAAGAATGCACCATAGTTTAAATCTATATTCTTTTATTTATGTAGCTAAATGGCTGCTCCCTCCAATTTCCAGAACATTGAAGATGTTGAGATAAAAAAGCTGTCAAGCTATCCATTGCTTCAGAAGATAACTCGAGATTCTACAAGAACTTAAGCTTCAATTTTCTAAGCCATGGACTGAATTGGTTACATTCCCTTAATGTAACAGTCAGTTTAAGGAAAATGAATCAATGTCTACCCTTTGAAACTCGAGCAAAATTTTCATGTTCTAGGTTCTTCAAGCTCTCTTCAGATTTTCAATTTTTCTGAAGAGTCGATACTCTTAATTCTAAAGCTTTCATCTTATCCTTCTTTACATTGTCATGCTTGTTTCGCAGTCTACCTCTTTTCACCTTCTTTGGCGATTGAATCAGCAAATACAAAAACCTCCCTCCCTCCCTCCCTCCCTCCCTCCCTGGATGGGTGAAATGGACTGAGTTATAAGATTATGGATGGTATATCAAAGTGTCGAGGATGAAACTTAGTTTAAGGAGCATAGAATGATATCCAAATATTACGTCACATGGTTTCGTGTATGTGAAGTTACTTCTTCGAACTATTATGGCATAACAAGGTATAATTAATTGTAGTATATATTTATAAATAATCTCATTGAGGATTTTTTAGTCGAGTATATCACTACTTCAAATATACCTCATTATGCCATAACAGTTCGAAGAGGTAACTTGATATTACATTATACGCACCTTAAAACAACTTTCATCCTCAAAACTTTGATATATCATCCATAATCTTGCATCTTAGTCCATTTCATCCAGAGAGACTAAAGCTATCAATGAAGAATGTTTTGTTATTTGCTGATTCAATCGCCAAGGAAGGTGAAGAGGTAGACTGCTAGACAACCATGACAACATAAAGAAGGATAAGGTGAAAGCTTTAGAATTAAGAGTATCAACTCTCCTGAATAATAGACTGAAGAGAACTTCAAGTACATAAATAATGATGGGTCACGGGACCCATGTGAATTATGATGGGTCCCACCTTCAATTTGCGAGGGACCTGGATGTCCATGTAGCAGGGTCCAAAATTATATGTGAACATAACAGGATTATGAATCAACTCTTGTGAAACAACATTTTTTACACGAAACATTTTGCGAGCAGAGAAGGTCTCCACTTTACATTCTTTCGCATGGAAACTGGTTAATTTACTCAAAAGGTTCCTAGCAAACTCAACTTTCAAAATAAAGTTTCTTCCTCGTTTGCCATTTTAACCAAAGTCGCATTGGTGTAACGTGGTTGACTTATTCAAGAACAACATTTGAGCCTTATCCCAATATGATTTTGGGGAAGGCTAATATGAATCATCCTTTGAGAACGTCGACATCAAGAAAATCAATTAACAACAAAAAAAGTTATGAAATAAATAAATGGAAATACAAAGTGTAAAGAAGAATCCAGTCAAATCCATAGAAAATTATTCAAATATTGGGAATGGTAGTAGAAGATTAGTGAAATAGTCTAAAAAGTCTAGAACGTAACCCAAAAATAGAAAATAGAATAAGAATAAAAATAATAAAACTAAATGGGAATCAAACTCCATTATCCACCCGTATACTTACCCTCCACACTGTCCTCTCCAGAACCATATTTTCAGCAATCTCAAGAAACCTCATATCATTTCAATAACCTTTATCCATATTTCTTGAGTCTTTATCTACCCTTCACAATCTTATCCATTTCCCAATCTTCAAACCTCCTCATTGGGGCACAATAGGTCTCCATGGCCAAACCATCTTAGTCGATTATCCATCATCTTATCTTTGTAGATGCAACTCTTAGCCCATAATCACCTCATTTTTAAGCCGACCCATTTTTATGACCACACATCCACGTAGCATCCGCATCCCACATTCATCTTTTGAACATGACACTATTTTACAACCCAACACTCGGTGTCATATATCAGTGCAGGCCTAAATGTCGTGCGGTAGAATTTACACTTTACTCTATGAGGCCGGGATCACATAGCAACCTTGTAACCTCTTAGAGTTCAACCAACCCGTCTTAATTCTATGAGCAACATCACCATCTAGCTCTCCATCTTTTTGGATGAAAAAAATAGGATCCTTGGAGCCTAGGGCTTCGAAAGCATCCTCTAAAGTCCAATTTCCATTGGACTTCAACCTTCGTCTCATCAATCAACAAAATATCACTTGCGTACATCATACACCAAAAGATATCGTCTTGAATCGACCTTGTCATTTCATCCAGGACTATGGCAAATAGAAAAGGAGTAATAATAGAAATGGGGAACTCTTATGTCCTCTCAACATTAGTCCGTACACTTGTACAAACTCCTTCATACACGTATTTTATGAGGTCAATACATTTTTTAGATACGCCCTTCTTTGCTAAGGCCCACCAAAGTACTTCCATTGGTACTTTATCATATGCCTTCTATAAATCAATAAAAGCCACATGTATATCTTTCTTTTTATCTCGATCGTGTTCCATCATCTATCTCAGAAGATAAATGGCTTCCATGGTCGATCTGCCAGGCATAAATCTTAATTGGCTTTCTCTTTTCTAAGATCTTCGAATATTTCATGAGCCTTTGTTCATCACTCGTTCCCTTAATTTCATTGTATGATTCATTAGTTTAATTCCGCGATGATCGAACAATCTTAAACATCACATTTGTTCTTGTGATATATTAGCATAATTCCGCCATGATTTTATGGTATGACTCACGGTATGGCTTATTCGAGACGACAACAACAACAACATCTAAGCCTTAGTCCCAAAATGATTTGGGGTCGGCTTATTCGAGAGAAGGAAAAAAAAAAAAAAAAAAAAGACTTTCTTTATTTGAATAAGTGTGCCCGGATAGAAAGGAAGGAGAGCAACTTTACCGGTTTACCAAATGCGTGCTTTTTGCTCAGGTTTTGTGATGGGGAGGAAAATGGCGTTCTACTCAAAATCACTACAAGAATCCTTCTTATCTTGAGAACTTTCCTTTGAAAATAATTTCTTCAAATGGAAAAAAAAAACATAGATATCCTTGCTAAACATAAAATTGAAACTGAAAACCAAAATATGATATCAACTGGACCTTTGCGATTTAGTGGGTTGGGTGGTTTGCAACAGATTTATCTGCAGTTAATATGCAGCTTTTTACTTCCAGATAATTCCTAAGAGATCCCCAAAGCATGGACAAAGTAATAAATTTACTGTTTTTTGGCAAACATAGTTCTAATTTTCTGTAGTACTTGAATGGAGATAAGCATGCCTAAGAAAATATTTCAGAAAAATACACGTTCAGCAGCCCAAAATTCATGGTAATCAAGCTGTCAAAAAAAAAAATAAAAAAAAAATCACATGCTGTCAATCATAACTGATAATGAAATAACTTCTACATAATTAGCAACATACTGCGACAGAACATAACACAAAAGACTATCAGAAAATACTCACCAAATCATGTGAGGATCCTTTTAATTCAGACAAGACAGTAGCTGAATCTCCTCGGATAGGGCAATTGAAAACCTGAAACACCCACGAAGGGCATCAGATACACAATGACATCACACCGACTTAAATGACCGACATCACATCCATGTTCCTTTTTTTCTTTTAGGATGGCAGGTGAGACATGGTGAAAACAAAAAATCATGCAAAGCTTTTTTTCCAATTAGATTATGTACCGCAAAACCAGCAAAAGTAAGACCACTTTCCACAGTGTCCCGCTCCAAGCTTCTCGCTTCACTAACCTTCAAACAGGTAACAAAAAATGTAATAATTAAAACAGTTGTTGCACGGACGGAAGACTTTTTCAGTATCCACCAGAACAAAGAAACTTACAAGTACCAGTACCAAATCATGAAACAGATAGAGAAAGTACATGCATATATACAACACAACCACATTATATGTTTAGACAAGTTTACATCCCAAATAGAAAACAGCTTAATAAGTAACTAAAGAAATCAATAGTGAAAGAACACAAATATCCTCTTACAGAAGGTCCTCCTAGCTTCTGTTAAAATAGTCTGCTAGTCCATATACAAAAATAATCTAATTCTCAACTTATAGAATAAGTTGAGCCATTTCCTTTCATATCTTTCAGAAAGATGTACGGTACAGGTAAGGATATGCAAATGGACAGTTGACACATTCACACTTTAATATGTAGTATTATGGGTTCCATGGTTCACATCGTCAAGTCGAGCCAAGTCGACCGAGTACCTTCGTAAAGACTAGTTGACAAGTCGCCCCGACTGGTCGTGACTAGACAAGTCTTTAGTATACATATATTTACTAGGTTTAATACATGACATAATTAAACATAAAAATAAAAAATGTAAGTTTAGATTAAATAAAAATAACATGATACGTTTAAATTCAACAAATATAGTGTTACTGGTAGTCTCCATTATCAATAAACTGCACATACAAAGTAAAAAAAAAAAATCAGACTTTCAGATAATAACTTAATATAAATATACAAATATACAGTAAATACATCATATAATTTCAGTTACAAGTATACAAATAAGTTGCAATTTCGGACTTTCAGTTAATAACTTAACATAAATTAAAATTAAAATTTCAGTCAAGTATTAATAATATAATATATAGGGTAATATATACACACACATACTATATATATATATATATATATATATATATATATATGGGAAAGTGAAGGTGTGTGACAGCCCCACCCAAGTTGGGTGAAAAACACCACATACTATTTTTTTAATATTAATGAATAAATGAGGGCCCACATGTATTTTACATATTAAAAAAATAGTATGTGAGGTGTTTTTCACCCAACTTGGGTGGGGCTGTCACACACCTTCACTTTCCCCATATATATATATATATATATATATATAGAGAGAGAGAATTCGGGAAGGAAGGTGACACCTTCTTTTTTTTGTGAGGTGCCCGCCACGTGTCATGTTCTGATTGGAGGTGAGTGTTTTAATTATAACACTCACCCACCAAGTGTTGTGGGCCAGCCGGGTGAGTGTTATAATTAAAACACTCACCTCCAATCAGAACATGACACGTGGCGGGCACCTCACAAAAAAAAGAAGGTGTCACCCTATATCCCGAACTCTCTCTCTCTCTCTCTCTCTCTCTCTCTCTCTATATATATATATATATATATATATATATATATATATATATATACAAACGCTATATAATATATATACCGCATATAATATATACATATATCAAATATATGTAAACAGTACAAAAGGAGAAGGAGAAGGAGAAGGAGAAACGGATGTTGGAGAGGGACAGACGGACAGAAGACGAGACACCGGAGGACCAAGATGGCATAGACGAGACACCAGAGGTCGGAATAAGAACAGAGACGAGCAGATCTGAACGGATTTGAACGACTCGCCCTTGAGCAGGATTTGAACTATGGTTTCTACTCAAAAAACGTGCAAGTATGGATATAACTCACTTTTTATCACTGGGCCGGAGCGGATTTTGGTTCGGGTCCCGGGTTAAACCTCCGACTTGCTGCAAATACCGACCAGGCGACTAGTCGTCGACGTGATAACAGTGATGGGTTCACATTTCCAACCAGTCACAATAAATTGAATGCCTTATCAAGGTTTTTTAGGTGGAAACGGAAGAAACAGCTCTGGCAACTGCACACTCTTATATACGGTGTAGTTAGAGATGAAGCAAGTAGGTTTAAACTTAATTGGAGCATGGAAAATACTGTACTCAATGTTACCATTCATCGACTACGGAATTGTTCATAGTGACAAAAAGTTTATCCTCGTAAGTCATCCATTACCATGCATCCGAATTCATAAAACCTTAAGATCAATATTCATCCACTAAGAAAGTAGAGGTAATATAACTGTTTATCCTTTTAAGATCAACTAAGTATGCATCTATGTTCATAATTTATATGTTAACATCATTGAAACAATCACCCGGAATCTTTAACCAACCAGATAATAATCCCAAGGGAAAGATAGAATTCAATAACTGCTACTACCGCTACTATCTGTGTAAATTGAGGTTAATTGAAACCATGTGATAACAAAAAAGAACTTCTATAACTGATAATGCAATGGGGTCTACACAATTTTCAAGATAATAAATACACACATGCGCTCACCGAAAAGGGGAGAAAGTGATTCTTTTCCGCATTTATTATAATAGCTAGCACCAAAAAAAAATGAAAAAGAAAAATCTAACACAAATAGCTGGTGCCTTAACGTGGCGTAATTTTAACAAAAACTAGATCATTTCAACAAAAATAATAAATCAAAAGAGTTCAAATATATGTACTGATCAGCACGAATAAGCAACATGACAAGAATGCTCGATATAAAGTAAATAAGACACAAATTCCAAACCTGCATGATTACATTTATATACAATCAAGTAAAAATTCCCTACAGATAAGTAACAACGGAAATAATGTACACTTTTCAAGTAAAAATAAAGAACACAAGAATTCAAAGACAGAATTCTTACTGTCATATCCGGAAGAGACTTGTATGCCAAAGCCAATACACGAGATCCTTGACGCGTGTATTTTTTATATGTCTTAACATACCAGGTAGGCACATCAACTAGCCTTTCCTGAATGGTTTCTGGTGCACCCTGAGGAGAAGGTTTTTTAAACTTTATATAACTTGAGAAAAATACGATCCATTTTTATAACCAATGAAAGTACAAGCTAAATAGCCTGACATCAATGTGCTAATGAGTTCCTAGCAGCAACATACAGGTACAATGTAGATGATATTCAGGAATACATGAAATATAAATTAGCTCGAAAATAAACTGAAATACTCTGTGCATTTAAGTCCTAGCTCATTGACATCTTCCCCTCCACCTCCAAATATATGTAGAAGAGGTGAATTCCGCTATGGAGAATATGCATGTTCTTAAAATTTTTGAAGACTTTCATATTTCTCAGTTGCATGCTATGTTTTCCCGATAAGCCCAAGAGTGCCTTCTATTCAAAGATTACATGGTATGCACGTAATGAGAGGTCCCCACATGGATAGATACGTTCATCTTCATACCTTAACAAAAGCCAAAAATTGCTCCTGAACACGAACAACAACTGCCATTCTTTTTAAGTGAGAAGCAAAGTGATGCCTTTGAATGATCTGGACAGTATTGGCACCTCCCCTGCATTTTGTTTGAATCAAGTAAAAGAAAGCAACAGATAATTTGTAGCACACTGTTAATTAATGAAATAAATAGATATGTTGATACTACATAAATTGGTATACTTGCATTTCGTACAAACAAATATTTCAGCAAAGGCATGTTTAATTTGAATTTTCTTTCAAGTATAATACATTTATCAAGCAAAATTCTAGATAAGCAATATTCAAGTCCAATAAGAATAAGACAAAACAAAGAAGATCCAGCAACCTACTCGCTCTTGCTCTGCAGGCAGGCAGCTTTTAGAGAACTACAAGAATAAACTTTAATGGAACAGCAACCGACAAATTGCAAATGAATTTAACTAATACCCACTGTGGGTCAGACCACTAAAATCATAATGATAATATGCAGCACCAATACTAATGCAAGTTTCAAAACACACTCTGTGGAGGTCATGGAGTCCAGACGTTTTTCCTTCCAGCTGACCAAATTGCACAAATTACATTGCAAAACAATCAACAACAACGAGATAGCATATTATGGGCACAAGTCACGACGCCATATATCCACACCAATTCAAACTCAAAAACCATGGCCCAACCCAGCTTCTAATAAAGACGCTAAAAAATTTATTAGATTGAATCTCCATACATCAAAACACCTCCACCTACCTGTCTATTTTAGAAGTTGGGGCCCACTAGTGTAGAAGCCAGTACATCTGAACCTATATATAGCTTCAATGGCTACACATCATCGTAGATCCACCATTTCTTTATGATAATGTCCAGCCATTTCCTCATAATTCTGTAGGGAAAGGCACTACCTCTCTTTACCCTCCTCCTCCAAAGCTGCAATGGGAGCTTTACCAGTGTCCCAATAGACCTATTTTTATAACTTCTCCTCCTAAACCAAACAGTCCAAAATTCACTCCACAAGGATGATAGGAAAGAAGATACTCCACATATCAATTATCATTCAATACTCTGCCCTAATTCAACTTCAGCTGATTCTTGTCACCACCTTTGTGAGATTTAGGTTAGAACCTAGGTGTGGTCAGCTCTAAACTTCGCAGCCAGTCTGCCTTGCAATTCAACCCAAGTCTGCTCTAGAACAAGACATCTCAACAAATACAAAAGAGGCAAATCTCCGTCCAAGAATATAGAATCTACTAAACGTTTAGTCTCTAAAAAAATTACTAAAAGGCCAGAAATTGTCGGTGAAAATATGTGGTCAGTGATAAGCTATGTAGCACGGATACTTCAATTTCTTTTTCAGGAGTATCGGATACGGATATGATACGGACACGGGTACGATACGCGGATACGAGTGTTAGATACGGCAAAGTCAGTATTGTTGACTTTTTACAGCTTTGACTATTTGGATACGTCATGGATACGGAATGGACACGTTCTTGGACACGGCTGGAGTAAAAAAATTGAAATGAATATGAAATAAAAATAATTGAACAGGAAAGTATCAAAAATTTAGTTCAGAAATTGAGAAAAATTATGCAAAATATTTTTGTGCATAAGATATTATATAGTTGTTAATATTGTAATAATTATGTAACTGTTTAACAATTCAAATTAAATATGTCAAAAATAGAAAAGAAATATGGAAAAATATCAAATTGCATTTATAATTTCATAAGCAAATTATGAAAAAATTACGTATAAGATGTTATAGTTCTATCTGCATAATAGTTATTTAATTATCTAAAAAGATCTGAAAAATGAAAAAAAATATAAAATGCATTTAAAATTGAGGAAAATTAGGAATATATATTTCTAAGTGTTAGCAAATTAGAAATATTAGTAAGTGTTTCACTATCTGTCATTTTACATGGTCTTATATCTTAATAGTTATTGTTTTTCATGCTGAATTTATATAACTAATCATAAAATATATTTTTGTATGTTTTAATAATTGTCCGGTCCTAGCCGTATCGTGTCCTATATTTTCAAAATTTGTCGTATCGCTGTATCCGTGTCCGTATCGGTATCGGTGCAACATAGGTGATAAGCTTCACAAATAAAATACAAAACCAGATATTAACCAGCAACCCAGACCAGATAATTCAAGTACAACTTCGAATTCTCCATATTCTAAATTTTTTCCGTCAATCATATATCATAACAATTTAAAATGGAGGTTAAATACTATAGGCTATGAAATTAGATTAAAATATTGAACATGATAAGATTCGTGATTCACAGCCATCCCAATTCGATTTTGCTGGTAGGTGTAATCAATGAAGCAAGTACTGCTCCCAATAAAAGCAATGTTACCAATGACACATTGATCTAAAGCAACTAACACACCTTAGTTTGTGTAATGTTGACTTCAAAGTTCCCCTTTTCAACACAAATGCAGGTTATATCGTCCATGCTTAATATGACAAAGGACCATTACGCAAGCCTACGAATTTTGTATTGACAAGAAAACTGATAGAAGTAACGCAAATATGAAATACTCCTTTCATCAAAGACAGTAAATTCTACCTTTAGCAAAGTTACCGAACTATACAGTAAGGAAATGAATTGATAATTTCTCATACTAGACACAAGTACCAAGATATCTATTCAATCATTTGGTCTCTTCATTCTTTCCGATCGGTCCAATATAGATATGATAGAGATTGACACTTGTCATACATAAGAGAGAGAGAGAGAGAGAAGCTGGAACAGGTATGGCTCATCACCTTAATATTGTTTTTGTGCCACAAAAGCAATCAAAGTCCTGTTCGATGTGAAACAGCTACCACCTAATAAGGTTTCAACCAACCCAATGTAATTAAAAAGGTTAAACTCTACATTTAATGCAGATCTGCAGTTCTGCACTTAGAAATGACCTTTCCAGCCTAGACCAAAAAGTCCAATTCTACTTCTAGGGGCTTAAATTTTATTTGACGAGTTCCAATCTTGAAAAATTCACGAAGTTCTTAAGAAAAACAAGATAATAGACACATGGACAGTGCATTAACATTAAAAGTAAGTACCATTAACCAGAAAAAATGATCACTCACATCTACAATTCACTAAAATAAAAACAAAGAATCATAGAGCATACCACCAATATAGATATGATGGAGATTCACACTTGTCATACATAAGAGAGAGAGAGAGAAGCTGGAACAGGTATGGCTCATCACCTTAATATTGTTTTTGTGCCACAAAAGCAATCAAAGTCCTGTTCGATGTGAAACAGCTACCACCTAATAAGGTTTCAACCAACCCAATGCAATTAAAAAGGTTAAACTCTACATTTAATGCAGATCTGCAGTTCTGCACTTAGAAATGACCTTTCCAGCCTAGACCAAAAAGTCCAACTCTACTTCTAGGGGCTTAAATTTTATTTGACGAGTTCCAATCTTGAAAATTTCACGAAGTTCTTAAGAAAAACAAGATAATACACACATGGACAGTGCTTTAACATTAAAAGTAAGTACCATTAACCAGAAAAAATGATCACTCACATCTACAATTCACTAAAATAAAAACAAAGAATCATAGAGCATACTTTTTCGGCATGGCTTTTTCATCTGATTTGTAGGTCCACTCAATTCCTTTAAGTGCAGCCTTCTCAAGAGGATCACCAACCTACATCCAAGAGCGGAGGAAAATGGTTACTGCCAGAAACAATACAAGGGACCAAAACAGATTTTCCAAATTGGGAAAGTGAAAAGTGCAGCATGTAGAATAACAGTATACGAACGATCAATTATCGATTGAGCAGAACAGATGAGATAAATCATTGCTTAAGCTTACGAGAAAGAACCTTGAAATACACTAGTGTAGATAATGAATCTTCACAAGTCTAGCCAAGGGACTTTTTTCTGTCTCCCAGTAGATACACACATAGAGAGCACAATATTGAACATGTACATTTTTTTACACTAGTTCTTGCATTACTATAAGAGGAGTTAATATTATCCTTCAAGTTTCTCATAATTCTGAAACAGGGAAGGATGAACTTCAAGGAAATGCATCATACTTCATTTTCTTGTATCTAATCATGGGAACGGAGAGTGCTTTGCAAGAACTAGTATTTAAGAACCTTGTCTACAATGGGCCATCTAATACATCACGCGAACCATTTTACAATATCAACCATAAGATCTCAGGTTGATAAAGTATATATGACAATCCAATCAGAATCAACGATCCCAAACATTTCATTGAATGACCTTTTAGGTATTAAAGCATTGGGTTTTACTAAATGCTTCATGAGAAGGACAATTTACTGACGCAGGGAAATATTATACCAGCTTATTATCCACAAATACCAATGCATGGCAAGAAGCAAGTATTTCTAACGTTCTATCAGGCACTTTAACCACTTCTGTTTCTAGGTCTTCACCGTCTGTCAAACCACCAACACCAGAAAATTCCTGAGGCACAAAGCACAAATTCAGCAACATCAAGTAAAGGCTCAAATGATATAAAAATCTGAACTTGAGCAGGCTTACCATGTCATCAGATGTTAGTGTCCCCGTCTTGTCAAAACAGCATATATCAACCTGGAGACAAGAGTATATCACAACCATGCCAAGTACATGATATAAATCATGTGGAACATGAAAGTCAAAAAAGAAAAAGGACAAATAGAGTGGGGGGTCCACTAAATCCTGAAGTTTTGTATTCCTTAAAGAAATTACTGTATATGGGACTAAGAAACAAAGAACCCCAATAATATGATGAAAAGGGAAATATTAGGATGTTATAAAAAAAAGCATATTGAGTTCCAATAATACACGAGAAATACGCATGAAAACTTAAGACCTCACATATAACTTTTACTATTCACCTTTCCAGCAAATGGAATTCTAAATGGCTCTGTACAGTATATCCCACGCCGTGCTAGTGCAATCAATGATGTATTAACGGCTATCGACAGTTCCATTGGAAGCTCGGGAGGGATCACGGAAGTAATAATCAGTGAACAACTCAGAAGAAGCTTGTATTTACTCCTTGTTGGATCCTCAAGCCCCTACGTCAGAGCTCCATTTATTCATACAACCAATATCATATTCTCAACAATTAACAAAGTACAAACACAAAAGGATGAAAAATTAATCAATATTATAGAAACTGACCTTCTTAAGGACATAACCGGCAGCAATTAAAGCAAATATTACTAAGAACAAAATAAAAAGTCCACTTTCCCAGCTATTAGCAGTAACCTACAGATCACATAAAATTATAAATGCAAATGATATACAAAAAAATAGTTTGATGTCATTAACATATTGCTAACATGATATCAAAAAAAAATTACCCTCTCGGTAGAGAATAATATAGTACGCATTAGCTTTCCTTGACTTGTTTCAAATCCAGTTCGCAGAACAACTGCCACACAGCCTCCATCAGGGGCTTTCAAGTGAAACGTCTGTATCATGAAGAAAATAAAGGCAGTTACGAGTATAAGAATACCCCTGACTTCTTACAAGTGAGCGTTTGTGAATAGAAAGGAGTGAGGGGCTTGGACAGACCTTATCCGGTGTATGCTGTAATATTTTTGTACCACCAAAAAGTACATGTGCTTTATCACGCTTAGCTGATAGTTTCTCATCAATTCCTCTACCTGTAACCGAAACCTGGGAAGCAGTTTATCTTTGAGATGAAAACTTAAAAAAAACATTTTCAGTTCAAAGGTGTGATGATCCTCAGCAAACTGGGATGAATATGTATATGTTGCTCTGGAACAAAAAAAAAAATGGTTCACAAGGTTGCTGAGACAATGAGAAATGAAAAATTTGATTACCCGGAAATGAAAACTTGCTCACAGAACAAAAATAATAGAATAATAATTCAGCCAAGTGAAGCAGTTAACTACTCATCGTTCATATAGGAAAAACAAGGTCAAAGAGATATCGGATGGTGTGCAATCAATAATGCCTGTAACAGCTCAAGAAATACCTCAGTTGATAAATTAATTGTACACCAAAAACTGATAAGAACTGTTAAAATGAAGGCTATGATTTTATGCAGATGTGATCATGCCTGCCAGTCTCTCGTTAAAAAACCAGATTCAGCTTAACCATGATGTATCAAACATCATAGAGAAAGACAATAATGAAGGCAGGTAGGAATTCTCGTCTAAAGATTTCAGAACAGACGTCTCCCAAGCTCTACAAAGAGACAAACAACACAATGCCGGATTCATTAGATAAATTGCTCGGAAAATCAGAGAGGCATCCACATATTTGTGGATAAATATATGAACTAGGTGCACTCCTGTAAATGAGAACCATTTGTCCAGATTATAAGTGTATCTGAAAAGCATATTGTTGTGAATATATAATTCCAAAGAGAGGTAGAGGATCTCGAATAAAGAGAAAGACACATCATCTGCAAGTCTTTCTTTTTACTTTGTTGAAGATATAACGCCTGTCTGACTACTTTTCAAGAAAAAGTGTACATGTTAACTTCTCATGAGGCTATTAGAAATGTAATCTGAAAGCTAATGAAAGAACTCTTTTTCCATTCTGCTCCTTCCCAATCTTAACCTTGGCTGTTGGCCGTCAAGGCCTTCTTTTCCTACGAAAAGCATCTTAAGATGGAGGAAAACAGTTGTTTGGGAGTTGTTAGATGCAAGTGTTATGCTACACATGATTCCTCAAGATTCATAGAACTGTAGGTCAACTCATTATACAACCATGGATCCTGTCCAATAGTAGAACTAATGGATATGGAACACGCTCCTGAAGTGTAAAGGTTGGCAAACAAGGAAATGATACACTATAATTCCGAAATTGACAAGAGACATTTAGATCAGCAACTATATTACTCAACTCAACTAAGTGTTAGTCCCATTTTATTTGGGGTTGGCTAAATGGGTTTTGTTGCTCCATTCTGCACGATCATGGGCAACATCATGTGTAAGATGTAAAGTGTATAGGTTCTCATGGACCATACAAATCCAAGTAACAACTCCAACCTTACAACTAATGTCATCATTTCTAATTACGTCCATCTTAATATGTCCACATCATAATTGTTAAAGGCGAATGGCGCACCAAGGCGATACAGGAGCCTGGGGCACGAGGCGTAAGGCGAGGTGCGCGCCTGAGAGAGGTGAGGCAACCAAAAATAAAAAATAAATTAAATAAGATCATAAAATTTATAAACACATAATGATAATAAAATATAACAAATCCATAAAATACTTAATAATTAACAAAATCAAAGTGTCAAAACAATAACACAACTATAAAAGTATTATGGAGAAAAGACATAATAAGGCGCGCCTAGGCGCACCGAGGCGTGCCCAGGACTGAGGTCGCCCCCAATGTGCCCTTTAATCTAAGCGCCTTTCGCCCGAGGCGCGCCTTTAACAACTATGCCGCAAATCCATCTTAACATTCTCGTTGTATAGCATTGCAATAAAACTTTCTTTTTTTAAATCGGCAATAATGCCGACTACAATCACAGAACAATCGGACACACTTATCATCTAGAACATAGTTATCAGTCGCGCATAGCGCCCCAAGCGACAAGGTCCCCTATGGCTATAGCGAATAGCGATGGCTATTTGAAAGTAGAGCTTCAAACGTAGATAAATACATAATATATAGCATATACCAAATTTAATTCAAAATTTCATGCATATAATAAATATAAATTCAAAGAACACAACTTCGGTTCTAATACTAGAAAAATATAATATAAAATTCATCGTACCTAAAAACACGTTTCGGATTTTGGGTTCTCAATTTTTTCAAAGATTTATCTTGCCCATAAACATGTTTCTTGTTGGAATAGAAAAGCACAACTTACAAAAACATCCCAGAAAAAAAAAACTGAAAAAAAAAATGGAATGCATGAGGTATGATATAGCGCCAGTATTCTTGCTATCGTGATCGGCGCTAGCAAGGATTGCGAGGACAGAGCTCGCTATCCAAAAAGCCATAGCCCATAGCGCTGCGTAGCTATGAAGCTTCGCTTCAAGTCTCCATTCGCTATAGCGAGTGGTATGGTCTCTATTAACAACTATGATCTAGAATATAACAAATTCACGCTCATCTCATCTTTGTGTCTTTATTTTGGTAGCCATTGAATTTCAAGCCACAATTTTAGAGCTTCAGTCACATATTGGAAAGAAAAGAAGCCAAATACTTCCATATAAGGTTTAATGACAAAAACACACTTATGGTTAGCACCTTTAGCTAAATACCCAAAAAATATATCTATCTTTCTAAATGACAAATATCCCCATAACATTTTTTTGTACTTTACAAATTACATCCTCTATAGGTCGTAACTTTTAATAAAATACAAACATGGGGGTAGGTATAATACCTCAAGGGGGTATCTGTAATTTTGGAAGAAAATCGAACTTTTTTGTAAATAGGCCAAAGCTCAAAGGTAGTTTCGTACTTATCCCGAATCTCAATCCACATCTGAGTTATTGTCATCAGGTAGAGAAACACAAGAAAGAATACACTTTGAATAGAAGAACAAGGTAAAGCAAAAGTCAGAGCATCAAAAGTATAGAACCTTCCATTGTGGTGTGGACTCGCCAGTCAGAATAGCTTCGTTCACAATAGCACTCCCAGCTAAAATAAGCATGTCAGCAGGTACAGACTTGTCTTCTCCATCCAGACCAATAGAGCGCCCAATAGACACAACATCCCCAGGCAAAAGTTCAGTCCCAGAGAGTTTAACCCACCTAGAAATTCAATTTCAAGATCATCATTATCATCTGCACCTGAATCCCAACTATGTTCGGGCTGGCGGCATGAAAATAATAGCAACAAATGGTCAAAATGAGTAACACTATAAGATCATGCAAAATGCAAAGCAGCAAAATTTTATGTTGGATACCCTTCCTATCGCAACCTTCATACGAAGGAGAAATGGGATGAAATTCCAATAACCGTCATCATAAGTTTCCCCACTTGCATGGGAAATATCTACGAGATGGCGATGAGACGAGATAATTGCTATAGTCACGTCCAATTACTGGATTGATATTGTAAAATCTACATGTTCATCGTGGAACATGACTTAGAAATCAAATTCAAGAACAAAGGATATTCAATCATCAAGAGCATAAAAACAGAGCAACATAAGATAAATGAAGAAAATAACATGATAATATGACATACTTCCCACAGCGATACACCATCAAAGTCTGGCTATCCACTTTTACACGTCTAAGCTCAGATAGAGTCTTCAAACGGCTTTTTGCCATTGTCGACTCAAACATAAACAGCATGAATAGAGTGAACAGACTGTAATACCAATATTCATCCAAACACCAGAGGCCCACACAGAAAACCTAAATGCAATAAGCAGAAGCATCGATTAAAAAGAAAGTACCAACTGAAGTTAAAATTAAAAACTAGTATTGCACAACCAATAAATTGAAAATAAAGAGGCAGAAGTAGATAGAAAATCAGAAGAACAAACCTGAAATACAAAAAATGGTTCCATGATTTGCTCTTTCATCAATCTCTGGAATGTGGGTTGAGGATATTCAAATCTGCACAAATTAGATTTTATTTTAGAAGCAAAGATAGCACAGGTCTGGATGGAGAAGAAATGTTCCTTTCAAATAAATAGGGCTATTCTCATTGAGAATGACCACAAATTAAATAGATGTCGAATATAATTTTAATAACGTGCAGAGAAAGATGTTTATTACATAATTACTTCAATTTCAGAATATCGTGTAGTGTGTTCATGCAAAGGCAAAACAAGCTGCACTGGGTCTTTCGGCCAAAGACAATCCACAATCATGTCATCAATGACAAAATTACTCCAGAACTCGCAACATCAGGTTTATGTTGTGCGCCAGGCATTAGGTCTTTTTAGCGTCTATGTTTGGGCAACTTGCACAGGAATTAGCAAACAAATTTTACGTAAATATGTTTTAAGGACGTCTCCTTCTTTTCCTTGTAGTCTCCCTTATATGCCAATTTAATTTTAATATCAAAAAATGTGTACCACGTGTTGTGAAATCCAACAGCCCTATGAATAGAGTGAAAAAGAGAACATGGAAGTTGATAAAACTCAAGCATACTGCTTCTGCAACCGGACTCCTCATTTTAGGCCAAAAATTGAATAGGAATTAGCCAAGTCCGACACTTAAATATTCACTTGTACCCAACATTTGTACCCAAGTCCGAGTACCATAGGTGAATACTAATATATAAATATATATATTAACAATGATTCAAGAAATGAGCGAATAGTACGAGTCAACTCGAGGCGCAAGAGTGGTGCCTCGAGCCGTACGAGTTAGGGGGAAATCTAGAAGTTATGAATTTAGTGGGTGAGACTGAGGAGTCAACTCGGTCACGAGTTGACTCGTAAGAGGCAGATGCGTCAGCCTGCTATCATGGTCTACTCAAATTCCTGGGGGAGAATTGTAAGCGGCTGTTGTCATGTTCGTTTCCCGATATTTGCAGACATCTAGGATTTAGGTGTGAGGAAGAAGACTATTTCTATTCTTAACTGGTCTTGGGCTCGGGCTAATACCATTAAATTTGAAATGTCGGGTCACATTTATTATTAATAATGGCCCTTTACAACTTACTTAAGTACACAAATGTAAACAAGAAGTCAAATTGACAATGTTAAAAAGCGCACAATTTCAGATGAATAGAATAATTTTCTAAAGGTGAAGCTAATTATTATAATTTTTTTATGCATGTCTCATTTTCCCGTGCCCATGTCACAAATTTGGATCCTTTTTAATAGTGGTTTTGAATCTTAAAATTTTAAAACAAATGGTGTGACTCAAGATACATACTCATACCCAAATATCTATTTAGACAGTTTGTAAC
The DNA here is from genome assembly GCA_033398695.1 of Orobanche coerulescens. Lineage (NCBI taxonomy): Eukaryota > Viridiplantae > Streptophyta > Magnoliopsida > Lamiales > Orobanchaceae > Orobanche > Orobanche coerulescens. Next base: position 124,452,963 of record CM065812.1, on the reverse strand, counting down.
ACTTGCGTTGTACGTGTTTCTTGAGTTTGTATTTGAGAATACTACCTTTTAAAAACTATTTTTGGAAGAATATTAAAAATAAAAAAAAAATCCTTTTAATATTGAACTTCGTCATGTATACTTCTTAGACGAAATAATAAATTTTGCAATGTATACATTGCATGAACTAATAATGTAGTAAAATTGCTTTTAGAGTCTGCGCAAGAAAATTCAAAATTAGAAAAACTAATGTCTCAAAAAACCAAGCAATAGAAAAAATGAATAAATTTTTCAAAATTTTGCTATTGGTTTTGTATGGCACAAATTTGCATGGGCCAACAATATAAATTAACATAACAATTACTCCCTCCGTCCCATAAAAACATACACACTTTACTTTTTAGTCCGTCCCATAAAAACATACACATTTCTTTCTTTCCTTTTGCGCACACTAACCCACCACCTATTTTCTCTCCACTCATAATACAAACAACTTTAAGTGGAACCCTTTCTCCACTCACAACACAAACAACACTACACTTCTTAAAACTCGTGCCCGGACAAAGTTCATGTTTTTATGGGACGGAGGGAGTATCATTGTTTGAGTTATTGTGCAATTGTTTAAAAAAGTAAAAAACAGATTAACATGTAATCAAGCACCACGTTTCACTTCAACAGCAATAACAATCCATTGTTCATAATTAAGGTACGACGTGCTATACATTTCTTAGAGCTCCTTGTAAACTACATTTGTAGTTTTGTTGGAAGGACTGCTGTCATTATTACATATCACAACCATGAGCCCTTGCCTATTTGTCATCTTGGACACTGGAGCATATAATTGTCCATGTGTAAATATTGGTTTCTTCAAGTAAACTGCAACATTTAGCAATGACTGCCCATGACTCTTGTTTATAGTCATTGCACAAGACATTGTCAAGGGGAATTATCTTCGGTGAATTGTGAATGACAACCTTATATTAAATAGTATACAGGGCCGGAGTTAGGATGTTGGGTTGGGGGCGATAAATAATTACTACCATATATAGTATATTTTTCGGAAAAAAAAAAGTGTCGTTAGGGGGGAGTGGGGGACGAAAGCAGGTTTTGGAGGACAAATCTTTAAAAATTTACATACAAATATAAAATTACCACTACAAAATTTTGGGTGGGCGATGGCCCTCCTCTACCCCCTAAATTCATCACTGGCGCCTGACGGTAAAAGAGTAATCCTTAATATTAAAAATGTCTCCCCGCATTTACACCAGACAAAATACTGGTCTCTATCACACTTTTGTAGCCTAGTGATAATTAGCCTTGTACCATTGCTCAAGCCCGAAGAACCGTTAAGACAATCTTGAAAGACAAAAACATATATTTCTTTGACAATATGATCTGTCAAACACAAATAAGAAGACATACAACTGCTTGTTCACTTTTATTTTTCTATTATCAAAACCAGGATTAGCTGAGTTTCTTTTTTTTCATTAATAACTTGCCATAGATGGAAAGTGATGAGTCCAGGGCTAAAGATAGTTAAAGGCAGAGTTTGATTTTCTTGGGGAGATTAGATTCATTGAATGATTGGATCTCCTTCAACACAGATTGTTGTGTGCTACAAAGCAAATTGACCACCTTAAACCATAAAATCTACAGTTTTTCAGTTTCTTTCCCAACAGTTACCATCCTTTTTTTCTAAAAAAAGCTCTCAACAAGGCTACTTGGACAGTACTAGAACAGCGGCATCTCATGGAGAGTACACTACTGACCATTTATATTATTAAGGTAATAAATATAATAAAAAACAGTCTCCGATGCAACTCATACAAACAAGAAAGTTGAAAGTAAATACAAAAACCTTTATAGAATATAACCTAAATACTTGGAACAATAGACAATTGAAAACCCGTATGACGAAAAATCTGGAAAAAAAAAAATCTTGGATATTAACTAATAACTATGAACTAGTATACTCCCTCGGTTTCATATATATGATGTTTTGCTTTTTTCAGGTTGAACTTTGACAGTATTATCTCATAAAAAAATCAGAAATTTTTTGATAATTATACTGCTGGGTTGGCATTAAAAAATATGTTAATAACATATTTTTTTAATATTTATTATCATTATATTTTTAGAGAACTTATGATCAAAGCTCAACCTAAAAAGGTAAAAATCAATTAATTTGAAACGGATGAAGTAAATTAAGATGGAGAAACTCACCTATAACGCAAATGGTTATTGTATGATAACGCTGGGATTGGGGTAAAAAACTCCAATACAAATAAAGGAGATGATAGTCATTAGTTACTACTACAGGATTCAACTTCTCAACTGATGGCACGGAAGGAAGTATCATCAAAAGATTAAATTAGGAACGGCGCAATCTTCTGTAAGTTAACGCAGTAGTAGATTAATTTGAGGAAAAATTTAGAATAATAAATTGTCAGGTATTTTTTATTGGATTTGTAATTATATATTTACTAAAATATGGGGCAGAATATAGTGAAAACCTGTTCAGCTCTCAACTGAAAAACGTAATTAAGGACTTCTTTTATAAGAAACATAAATTTTATTGCAAATTTTTTAGGGGCGAAAGACCCCTATCTAAATTACAAAATGCACATTACAAGAAAAACACCAATTCCTAGCTACATCTGATAGCCACATCCCTTTAAAATATTATGGCTCAGAGACATGAAGCAACTTTATACTTGATCATATCCAAATATCATCTATGAATTCACTACTATTCTCAATAACGTAATTAAGGACTACATATAGTGCTTATGTAATAATAGTGTAATTATAGCAATTTGGTAATGGTTTCTATCCTTTTGAGGAAGAGATTAAAGAAGATGAATATCTTAATAAAAAAATCGTGTATATTAATGGGTTTTATTGATATTCTTGACTAGAAAGTATTATTGATACTTTTGAGTAGTGGCAAAAATGAGTGAAGAATTTGACGAGTTTTTCAAACCATTGGACGCAGATGTTTCCATAGTTAAATTTGTTTAGAGAAACTAGATTGTGCGACTGATTTTGTACTTGTCACAACTTTTGGTTTGAAGACACTTGATTTGTGTTATTTGCATGTGTTTGGTGATGAATCATGGGGTGACTTTAATGTTTTTATTCTAATTTTTGTTGAACTATTAGTGTTATTAATTATTATAGAACTTCTTGGTTTATTATTTTATAATGTTTTTGGATTTTTTCTTTCCGAAAAGAGTTAAGGCTTCGTTCCACCTCAAAGCGTAAGCCTCGCCTCATTCGAGCAAAACACCTCGGATACGAGTCACGAATTTTGAAATATTGTCTATCAAAGCAAGATCAGAAATAGGTAGAGATAACAGCAGCAATCTCGGAAATAGAATCATATCAAACAAGCACAGTAGATGAAAGAGACTTACACATTCCTTCCCCATTTTTCTGTAGCAGCCAAAAATTTAGCTTCTGTACCATAACCAGTACTCTTGAGATAATAACCAATTGTTTCCTTAGACGGATAAGGGAGCTTACAAAAGGTATTTTTCTCATTCGAGAAAATAAATCGTTGCTTCCTGAAATCGAAGTAGATTTCTTCCATGTCCTGCAAAGTGGAAGAAGCTGCGAACTAAAGATAATAAACAAACTGGTTAGAATTACAAGAAGAGAATAATGAAATAAGGTTATACATTTTCTCAGAGGGAGTAAAGTTACTGAAGAACAATCTCCATGCAAAATGGAAACTTATAACATACGAATTACAAATGGGAAAACTCTGAACAGCAGGCTCGAAGTCTTGTTCTTATTGAGGCACAGAAAGACACTGTATGACAAGCGTAAACAGCTTGCAAGTATATGTGACTGCAGATGTTTTCTATAGAAATGATATATTGGCCAAGTCCTGTACTCAGGAGATTTTACACCTACCACATACATCTAAAATTCAGGAAATAATCTCATCTGACTGACCTTATTAGTATGACATGTTCCTCTCCTCAAGTGTACTTCTAAAGGTTGTAGTTAAGTTTCATATAATAGATATATTATCAATAAGCGCAAAACAAATTGCAGATTCCCACATAACACGTAAACAGGAGCACTTCTCGTTCAGATGCCAATTTCTTGCTTGAAGTATTTTGGCCAATGCTAGAAAATAAAAAGGGGCACTCATACTGTTACCGCCTTTTCTTATTTCAAAAAATGCTTTCAGAGCATTGGAACATCAGTCAGCATCAAATCTTTGCAAAAACTTCTAGTAAAAGCCATTGGGCAAAACGGACAAGTAAACTCATTTTCCACACACAAGGAAAACGACATGCTTGGATTGATTACATTTATTGCAAGGTCATTTAAAAAGGTTATGTCCAATCTTGGACCTATTTATAATATTATAGGATGAGTGAATTACCAGATTTTTCATACAGAAAATTAGTAATGGTTACTCATCTCACATCATAGTTGTTCAAGTTAACATTTTAGAAGGAAAAAACACACTTTATCCAACATACTAGACAAAAGGAATATGCTTAAGAAATCAAATAGCCAATAATGGATTGAAGCCCCATAAAAAATCTAAAACGGTAAAGAGAGACGGAGAACCAGGTGGTTGACCTTCCGAAAATGAAGGGGCACAACTTCTTTGGAGCCAGAAAATTTAGCTGGGGTGATTTTACATGCATCTGCATGGTGAATATCATTAACCTGCCAAAAAAAAAAAAGAGAGAGAGAGAGAGAGAGAGAGAAATCCAGGTTACAAAATGTAAAGCAGACTATTATTATTTCAGCCAAAAGTAACAAAAAAGTTCATATGAGAAAAAGCTTGGAGACTGATGTCAACTTCTGATAATAAGACACAGCTCAGATTATAGTTTCTAGAATACTCTACATGACATATGGTCATACAAGTTTAACTAGATATACTAAAGTGTACATAGTTAGAATGTTACAGATGTATAAACTAATGAATACACGACACAGAGACACAGTGTAATGAATGATAAACCATATATGATTCAATCATCTTATTTTCTTTATGACACGTCCAAGCAGGAAACAGTTAATGTTGATAAACCCTTCATATATGATTCATAGTCCTATTTCATTATAACACAATCAAGCCTAGTGGTCCCATTATGTAAACAGTCTGTTAAAAAAAAATAAAAATAGTTTTTCATAATAGTAAATAAGTAACAAATCCAAACACCTTCAATTACAGGAGATAACCAAGCATTTGAACTTTTAGGTCCCCAACCTTTACTGGTTTTCACAAATGTTTACCTAAAAATGTTTACCCACTTGTCCCTAAGATTTTTTCTTTCTCTGAGCCACTTGTCCCTAAGATGGCATTTGAGAAATTCGCAGAAGTATTGTTCTTCAATTAGTATACTAAACATAATAGAGATTATATTCCTACAACATTCATATAGTCAAGAATGACTTCAAAATTAATGTTTATCACTCATTTCTAGGTTTGTAAATGTAATAGCCCAACAAAGGTACCTAAATTTTCCAAAAGATATGGGGAAAAACTGAAAAAATATTCCATGTCTGCTTTTTATGTAAAAGACCTCTATTTTTGCAGTGTTCTGTATCAAATGAATTATAACAGATGAATCGATATGATGTGCATTAATCAAGTGAAACTATATAGTTAGAGAGAAATTAGATATCCTTAATTTTGGAAAAAAAAAATCCTTTAACTAGAGGTAGTGATGTATAAGTTTCCGAAAGAATGAGAACTTTGGGAGGGAGAGTTGATAGGAATGAAAATATAATGATGAAAGTTCATTTGATAATAGAAATAGAAAAATAATGACTGATAATGATTGTTGTTGCTGATTGGGAAATGTGTGTGTGGTTGAATAGCGGAATTTGTAGGAAACTGTGTAAAAACGATTGGTCCATTCTTAAAAACTTAAGTAGATGAGATTGTAAGTGGGTCCAAGACTGAGGCTGAGACTGAGTGAATAGTGTATTTCCTGGAAATTTCCTAAAAAATGCATCCTCGGTTAAAAGATTTTCTCTAATGGAACATAATGAAAATCGTTTCATATCCAATCACAGCCTTAGCCTTCAGAATTATTTTTTGGACAAAAAAATGAGAATCACACAAAAAACTATAAAACTCAATCGGATGCATCGCAAAAAAGGATCAAACTAATTTTACAAAAACGATGCACAAGTTTGTCGAAGAAATGTAAAGGAAAGCTTAAACAGACTGAACGTAAAATGCACAGGATGGATTTATACATTCTACAACTTCGAGTTCATAGACTGAATCGTTCAAATACAATACAGATCTTCTATACTGGATCAACAAGAAATGCAGACAACAGATCTCATTACTAATTTCTGCTCGTTCCACAAATTAAGCAAATTGTTTCTGTGTGGTTGGGTTCAATGAGCAACCAGTATAAACCAGAAAAACTTCTCTAATGTTGCAATGCCACTTCATATCCTTACCTGAATTAGATAGAAGGCATTAATTGCAAGATAATACACAGTACTAAGTAACAGAGGCAGGGAGCGGGTGTTCTAGTTTATTCTGCTTCTCCTATAGGGTTGTAAACGAACCGAATAATTTTGATCCGATTCGGGTACTCGATTCAAAATTTGGCAATTTGAATTTGAAAATTTGGCAATTTGAATTTGAAAATTTGTGATTCGAATTCGAATACAAATATTTTTTATTCGATTATTAGTATTCAAATACAAATCGAATATTATGATGATCGATTTGATATTCGTAAATATTCGATTAAATGTTAAATATATAATAATTATTTGATGTAAATATATGTCATAATTCTATTTATTTATATATAGTGTTTAATACCTAAGCCTATTTCCTCAAAACAAACCTAAGCCCATTACACAAATTAGTCAAATATAATATATATGATTGTAAAAAGGTAAAAAAGAAAGGGTCCAAACTCAAAAAACCCTCCCTCCCTCCCTCTCGGCTGTTATCAGATTGAGAAAAAAAAAAAAAAAAAACTAAATCCTCCCCCTCTCAGGGCTTCCGTTGCCCAGCCTCTCCCCTTCGTCCAGCATCCACCCATCGTCGTTGACCACTCGCCAGCTCCTCTTCACCCGCATTTGCAATCGGCCATTGCACCCGTTCCAGCCCACTTGCGGAAGCCATACAAATTCTTTCAGTTTTTTAGATTGGAAACCATAAAAAATTTTACTTTCACTTTCAAGCTCATGTTGCACTTTGGGAAAGTAGATTTGATTCTTTTTATGATAAAAATTGAATCTCCCATTCTATTCTAGAGAAGGAAAATGAAATTGAATACTCGAATCAAATATCAAATAATTCAAATGTCCATATCAAATCGAATTTGAATCCCATTTTAGTATTCGAAAATAGTTTCGAATCAAATCGACTACTTTCACGGATATGAATCTAATACAGTGGTATTCGCATTGATTTGATTCATTTACAACCCTACAACAAGGCAAGATTGGCCTTGACGTGAGGGAAATACCACTTAAAAAGGAAGGACTGGACTAATCAGTCTGACTTGCTTCCTGGGATGGGATGTCTTCGGAAAGTAGAAACAACATATAGAACTAAAGCATAACTACAGGCATGCTTGGTGCGCAGGATTCGGTTTCAATCAATTAATTCCATTCCAAATAGAACCGCTTGGTCAGTAACTTTGGGTTTCATTACAGTACCTTCAAACCCCACATACTTGGGTTTCCCTAAACCCAATTAATTTGGTGGGTTTGAGAAAATGGGGATGAACCTCTTCTATTTTCGTTTTATTCCATTTTCACCCGATTGCCCTCCTCACCTTTGTCATCTTCCTTCTCATTTATACAGCTCTATTACTCCATTCTACATTAACTCTTCACACTCCCAACAAACTATTTCTTTCTCCTTGTCATCAACTCTCCCAATTCCAGCCCCTACGCCTCAATTTCTGTTCTTTTTCTAAAATTTTCGTTATTTGTTAATCTGTATTTTAGGGTTCTAATAATTTTATAGCTCTGTATAATACTTTGCTTCTGCATATTTGAGAAAAAAAATCCTAGTAACTGATAGTTTTGTTGATTATAGATCTTAAGGTAATCGTGGGCAGGCCTTTTGGTTTTCAGGTTTATTTTTATCTTGTGAAACTTCAGATGCTGGAGTGGTAAACATACCCATTCAAGGAGCGAGCACCAAGCAAAAGAAATAAGTATTTGATACTCATTACCATTCCACCCTTCTATTATATCAATTACCATTCTGATACTTAATTAAGAACCAAGCAGGCCCTAAGTCATAAAGCAGGGCAGCAACACATTTGAAACATATATATTTACTTATATTTTACTAGTCTAAAAAATATTACAAAACTCTAATAAATCAAGTGGTTCAATGATCTTTTTGAATCATTTTGCCACAGTTTGTTTGGACATGCCCCCACTGCTAACTCAATTTTTTTGTATACCATCAAATGTTAAAAATGGACTTTTCAATACATAGTCAAAACAACCCCTAGTCTGCCACCCACTGCATTCATTCAATTCCTCCCATTATCCCTTTTCTTCTCAGGGTAGACTTCCCTCTTCTGGTTTTACCTTCAACTGCTCCTGCCTATTATATAAATCATGTCTTTCTTTCTCGTAATTGACCTTCAGCACCACCCTCAACTTAAACACCCAGTATAATCACTTAAGAGAGCCACCACTAGAAGCATATGCTGCAGACAACTAACATTTTATCATTTTTATCGTGAGTGAAATTCATTGATTCTTGTTGTGAAACTTCAGCACTCAGAGCCATGAAAACGATGGACTTATCACCTAGAGCCTGACTATTAGCAATGCTATAAATTTCCGTTTTAAACCTAACTGACTTGTTCCCTGCATCAAACCATGGAATTCACACCATCCCATCAAACCATACAAAAAGGGATTGCAATGCATTCATCACAAAACTACAATAGTCTGTCGACCTTTCTCAATTCATCTGCACAAGAGATCACAGTACTTTCCAGAAAGAAGCTAGTGCCGTACAAAGGCACCTCAACTATGTATAAACAGCTATATTAACCAATTTATACCAACAAACAAAAGCAGAACTGAAAGCTATATCTTGCTTAATTAGGGGTGTATTTCGAACAGAATGAACCAAACAGTGAACTTAACAAACGTTCGTTCGTTCGATATATGGTATGTTCGGTTCATGTTCATGTTCGTGTTCGATGAAATCAGTTTTTTTGGTTGGCTTTTGGCTTTTTAGTTTTAGTAACTATATTTTGTATAAAACAGCCAACAACTAAAAGTCATTTACCAAACACAATTTACAAAGTCAAACAGCTAATATAAACAGCCAATAAATCAGCTAGTCAAACCATCCAAATGAAACTGCTAACAACCAACAGCAAAAATTGTTTGCCAAATAATCACATAAAAAGAAAAACGCAAGGCAAAAAGCATAACAAAACAGTAGACAGAGAATGTTAGGGCTTGAAAAATGAACCTTCGAGTACTGTACAAAGCATTTAAAGTCCACAGCCCAAACAGTGAACAGAAAAACCAGCATATGAAATGCCACAATGCTGCCCAAAACTATCGAGGCATCCCCAAAATCCAGGCTAGGAACTACAGCTGACAGCCACACTCCATAGAGAATCGTGAAAGGCCACGTATCCAGACGCCATGCCCAGTGCCGCTTTTGTAATAAATCAACAGTATCTACCACTTTACCACCGACATGAAACCTTGACATCACACGCTTCTTCTGTTGGTTCAATGACAAGTCCTCTACGATTTTCCAAAAGAATACAAATCAAAGGACGTAACAGACAGCAACCTTTCTAGGAACTCTTATGAGTTAGGACAAAGATATCAAGCAGTCTTTTCATTTCAATTAGCTACGTGGAAAAGGAGAGTCTAATTGGGTCCGACTTCCCATTTTTTTTCTTCGTTTGTCAGGAGTTAGAAGACAGAGAATTTTCCTTCTGATCGTATCAAATATGTTATAATTGAAGCAACTAGAGCTTTTCTGAAACTGCATATTAAAAGGGGAAAATCCTTCTCTTCCATCTGGTAATAGAAGGAATTACTCAGCTACAAATAATGAGAAAGAGATAATTACAGCATACATTGCTTGTAGTAGTTCAATTTTTCTTCAACCAAACAACTAACTTAGGATTATCATAGACATTCGTAAAATTTAAAATATTGAGTTGCATCTCATAACTTGTCCACCGTCAAAAAAATCCAAACAAAAAAAATAAATATATCAAAAGTTAAAAAGAACATTATTTACTAGTTCATCTTTTCGCAGTTCTCGATCCATTAGTTAATAACCTTCCATCCACTTGTTCTCACAGACACAAGAATCAATATATGAATGTAACTCAGAATAAAATTACTTTGTAGAAGTAAAACTATAATTAAACTAGGAAGAAACAATAAGTAAACTGATGTTCTCAATATATGTACATAAGTTTCATTTCTGCAATAATCAAATATAACTGAAAACAGATAACTATAATCTAAAGATAAAAACTTGCCATGAAGAAAATCAAGCAAAAGACTAAACACATAATTTAAACATAGAGAAACAAGAAGACCAAAAAAAAATAGAAAGAGCAGTTAAAAATGTGTCAAGATAAGAGAGAGGCCAGAGATCGAAAGGGGAGGAGCAAGGCAAACCTTTTGCTGGGGGAGAATTAGGATGTCAGATGTGTGAGGGAGGGGACCGAAAACATTACTCTGTAACACTTTAACCCCCACCCAACCACACTAAATACCTTTAATTTGCTAAGTATTAATTTGAATATATGACCCCCAAAATAGATCTAAAAACCCAAATTACACATTTCTATTCAGAATTAGGTCAAATCAAATATAGATTGCAATGAACTACGTCCATCAAAAACCGAGAAAAACTTATAAAATGTTTCAAGGATGCGTACATCCATGTGTGTTCGAGTGAGGGATCAGCAGATGCAAGGAGAGAGAGAGAGAGAGAGAGAGAGAGAGAGAGGGAGGGAGAGCGCACCTGGCATGTAGTAGTCTAGCGAGCCTGAAAATTCAGTGCTCGAGTGAGGGATCAGCAGAAACACACTACAGAGGGGACCGACTGGGAGGACAAGGGTGATGGCTGATGGGTCAAAAAGTTTAGGGTTAGTTGGGACTTGGGCCCTGCTCACACAGCGGAATTGGGAGATTTACGGCAATACACAAGTCCAATAAAATTCATACTATAATTTCTTATACTCACATTTTTTCCAGACTATTTGCATGAAAACATGTAGGATTTTTTAATTTTTTTAACAAATTTGTAGGACTTTTACAAATGTTGAGGTCTGTTTTGGTCAACGTCACGTATGCTGATCAAGACAAATAGATCGAAACCACGTAGAAAATAATAAACAGGATGCATAAACAGGATGAAAAGTATTGGACCATTAAATTTTATTAATGATCTTGATATGGAGTAGAGCCGGGCCGAAAATATTTTGGGCCGGTCTATTATGTTGGTGCTTGCTAATTACAAGTCTTATCCTTTTCTTTTTTCTCTCTTTTTTTATCTCTCACGAGGCTTTCCAAAAGTCCTTTATTTGTACATTCTCCCTATATATATAGCTAATTTTAGCCATTCAAGAGATGACAGCTGGAAGATTCAGGGGAACATGCTTATGACATTTGTCAAAGCGTAGTGACTTCTTCGACGCGTGTCAACTTCTTAGGTTTGCTTTGGGAAGGGATATGACAGCCCTCCTTAATTGTCCTGTCTGCCTGTTCTTCGTGCTTTTGGCAATACTTATCTGTTGCGGCCGACAACGGGGTCGGCCCTCGAGCTTCCCGATGTCCTGGTCGGTCGACTATGGGGTCGTACCTCGAGCTTTCTGCTATTCTGGTCGGTCTTGTTATAATTATGATTCGGAGCGTACTCATCCAGGGTCTGCTCAGCCCTTCTGGGTCGGATCCCGGGTCGGTTCTAACGTCTATGTCCGGTCCGATTCTAACGGGCCCGGAAGAAAATCGGGTCCATGACCGGCTCGGCTCCAGGATCTGCTCGGCTGGGCGGCTGCCTGGAGTTCTTATGTAGGTGCCAAGGTGGATCGGTTACCAACAAGGGCCCCCGAGCCCAGGACCGTGCCAGGTTGGCCGGTGCTGGGGTCGTTTCAGATTGAGGATGATCCGGCTTGGGGAGGGACAAGATCTCTCGAAGGGACGCCTCTTCGAGAGTCGCGTCGATTAGACTTCGGGGTCTTCAAGTGTCATGATGAGGGGACGCGTGGTGGGACGTAATTTGTCGTCGCATTTCACGCGCCTTTGATTCTCGCGACGGTTCAGTAGGAATCGCCGTTCCACGCGCCTGGCATTTAATGCCCTTTTTCTCTTATAAATATAAAATGCCTTCTTCCTCATTATTCCTTTCGCCATTTCCGTGTCTTGTTGCAGAGAAGAGAGAGAATTTTCCGGCGTCTTTTTCCCGTTTTTAGAAAGAATTTCTTGGTAAGCTTTTTCTATTTTCTCTTTTTCCTATTTTGCGATGTCGGAGTGAAGGGAAGTGACGGTGGAGTTGACCGTGTCTCCGGACCGCACGGGGGTGGCGGATCTGTCAATGGGCGACGTCCCCGTCGATTGGAGCGACGAAGGCGGCGGCGAGGTCGCGAGATCGCCGGATTCTGGAGATGCAGATTCTGGAGACGCGGGGGTGGTGACGCCGTTGACGGCGGTTGGTGAGACGCGGGCCTGGATTCGGCCTCGGCCGTCTCCTTTTGTTGAGGCGGAGTGGGATTCGGCCTCGATATGCAGCACGGTCACCGATGAGCAGTTGGAGGCTTGGCGGGGGCGGTTTAAGATACCCGCGGTGGTGCGGATGTTTGTTCTGAATCTGGAGGAGAGGCCTCATATCCCTCCCGTTGGCTGCACGGCGGTGTATTACCGCTCCCTGTTGTCAGGGCTGAGGTTCCCGCTTCCGTTGGTGTTCTCCCGGTGGTTAAGGCAGTGGGGCCTTTGTATTGCCCAAGTTCATCCGAATTCCTGGGCTCGGATGGTGGGTCTTTTCATCCTTTTCAGTCAGCACGGCTGGTCTGAGCCCAATTTTGAGGAGTTCAACAGTCTCTTCCTATGGAGGTCGGTCGGCCGATCTGGTTCTGGCTGGTTTTACTTGACAGCCAGGCACGCGATGCATAAAGAATTGGTGGATGTGCCGGAGACCATCCATAGTTGGAAGGAACAGTGGTTCTATGTAGGGGGGCCGTGGAGGAGCTCGGCTGATGAGTGGGAGCCTGGTGTGATAGATGCCGAGCTTCGGGTCCCCGATCATTTTATTGCCAAAATGAGTAAGTGCCGTGTGATTTTATTCTTGTTCTTTTCTTGTCTAATGCTCATCATTTATTTTATGTGCAGGGCGTATCCCGGCCTCTGAGACATCTTCCGATTTTGACGAGCGGGTAGAGAAGCTCCTGGACCTTCCCGTCGGGCAAAGGAAGTCGTATATTTTGGCCAGTGAAGAAAACCTCTGGACGGCCGGACTTCGATCTACCGATCCGAACATTATGTCTGCTTCAGGTAGCCCCCTTTTCTTCTTTCTTCTTTTTTTTTTTAACACGTTTCCTCTATCCAGTCCCTAGGGGTAGGGTTCCTTCGGGAAGGAAAGAAACGCTTGCGCAGCGGGTGGCGAGGCTGGCTGCTGAGGCCGCCGAGCGTAGGGGGCGCACGGACAAGCGGAAGAGAGTAGAGGCCAAGCCTGAGGATAGCGTGACCAGGGCTGAGGGTTTCTCCGTTCCTGAAATTGTTGTGCCCGCCCCGAGCCCTGTACGGACGGGCCGTGCGACGGGTAAGGAGCCCGCAATTGATTTGGAGGGCCACTATCTCCCGGTGAATAAGGACCGGGAAGAACCTTATGCCCAAATGAAGGGGCGACGAGCGCGCTGGTTCCTTGACTACGTCCGGGCAGCCACCCCAACCGCCGAGATGCTCGACCGGGTCCCTCCAGCGGTGGTTGAGTCCGGCCATGTCCCCATTTTGGGTTGGACGCCAAAAATGGAGATGGTGACCAATGACATGGGTCCGGATGAGCAGATCCAGTTTGGAAATGCTCTGATGGGCCGTGCGTTGTGCACCTATGTAAAGGCCACCGGGAGGCGATGGCCACTGGTTGAAAAGCACAAGAAGGCGGAGGCCGATCTCAAGGCCTTACAAGAGGAGCACCACCTCGCCCCTTCGCTTATCAAGTCTCTAGAGGAGGAGATGACCTCTCGAAGGGTGAGATGGAGCTTACGGAGGCCCGGGCCTTGAGGCCGATATCTGGAAAGGAAAGGCCGACGAGATGGCCACGGCGGCGGCAGCGCATAAACGATGTCTGGACATAAGGGCCGAGCACGAGGCCTATTGCGAACACCAAGGCCCGGCAGGCATCGGCCAGAGCGGGTCCATACTTGTGAAGCTACGGGCTATGCCAGGGGCCTTGCCGATGGGGCGGCTGCTTTCCAGAAGACACCCGAGTTCGAGGAGTTGATTAACCTTAACTACGTCTCCACCTGTTATGAGATATTGGGTCTCATGAAGGAAGGGAAGACCGTTGAGGAGGTCCAGGCCTGTATAGAGTCTCAGGCGGCCGACCTGAAGGTTGAATCTCTCGGAGCTAACGAGCCGAAGGCCGCAGAATTTATCGAAGACCCGGTGTTGATTCCGTCCGGCGAAGGTGAAGGACAGTCTTCTGACGGCAGTCGAAGGGCGGGCCGAGTAGACTTTTGTTTTGTTCCATGCATGGCCTGCGTGCCGTTTTTCCTTGGTTTCCTTTGTATTTTGATGTAGAACGGCTTATTTTAAATGAATGAAACCTTTCTATAGCATCTGTTGCTTTTCTCTGTATGTTTGGGCCCGGTTGGTTTGGTCGTTGCCTTGCTTTTCTGTTCACCATTTGTTGATTGTGCCGGATGGGCTGACCTCACGCGATGCCGAGGCGAGCTCGGTCTTGTAGTGCCGGATGGGCCGGTCTTATGAAGTGCCGAGGCGAACTCGGTCTTATAGTGCCGGATGGGCCGGTCTTATGAGGTGCCGATACGAACTCGGTCTTATAGTGCCGGATGGGCCGGTCTTATGAGGTGCCGAGACGAGCTCGGTCTTATAGTGCCGGAGGAGCCGGTCATTCGAGGTGCCGAGGCGAACTCGGTCTTATAGTGTCGGATGGGCCGGTCTTATGAGGTGCCGAGGCGAACTCGGTCTTATAGTGCTGGATGAGCCGGTCTTATGAGGTGTCGAGGCGAACTCGGTCTTACAGTGCCGGATGGGCCGGTCTTATGAGGTGCCGAGGCAAACTCGGTCTTATAGTGCCGGATGTGCCGGTCTTATGAGGTGCCGAGGCGAACTCGGTCTTACAGTGCCGGATGGGCCGATCTTATGAGGTGCCGAGACGAGCTCGGTCTTATAGTGCCGGAGGAGCCGGTCTTATGAGGTGCCGAGGCGAACTCGGTCTTATGAGGTGCCGAGGCGAACTCGGTCTTATAGTGCCGGATGGGCCGGTCTTATGAGGTGCCGAGGCGAACTCGGTCTTATAGTGCCGGATGGGCCGGTCTTATGAGGTGCCGAGGCGAACTCGGTCTTATAGTGCCGGATGGGCCGGTCTTATGAGGTGCCGAGGCGAGCTCGGTCTTATAGTGCACTCGGATTAGAGACGAAATAAAGTTGAATTTTATTGATAATACCTTCCTAAGGACATGGCATTCGTCGGATGGATTAATCCTTGGCCATTCAGATACTCTAGCTAGCGAACTCCGTTCTGAAGGGCTTTGTTACTCTCGTACGGTCCTTGCCACTTAGATTCAGGAGGTCCCGGATCTAGCCCCAATACTCGTTTGAGAATGAGGTCTTCGACCTGGAAGCTTCGATGATGAACCTCGGGAGTTTTCTTTGCAGATGGCATTCCGCCTTTCTGCTTGGTTCTGTTTTTGGCGACGAGGTCCAGGTTTTTAGGGTCACATTGGTCTTGTTATTCGAAATAGGTTCTCCGGTAGGCGGGTGTTCCAATCTCGACCGGGGTCATCGCCTCAGTACCGAAGGCTACGAAGATATTTCTCAAGTGGCGGACCGATGCGCTGCTAAGTCTTCAGGGAGTTCTTCAGGTCGTGACCCTTTGAGTTTCTCGAGGCGGGTCTTGAAGTGCTGTTTTATAATTGTATTAACCGCCTCGACTTGTCTGTTGGATTATGGATTGTGCGACTTGGATAAGTCGTTTCGTATATGGAGGCCGTCGCAGAAGGCCTGAGATTTTTCCTCGTCATTGTGTGGTTCTGTCGGATATGACGGAATGAGGGGTCCTGAGCGACTTTCAAATGAGATTGATTACTTTTTGTTCGGTTGCCCGCGACAGTGGTTCGGCCTGGGCCCGCTTTGCAAATAATCTATTGTGACGCCGGTGTAGTGTACCTCAACTCGTCCTTTAGGTGGGGGGTCGAAGTAATCTTGTCTTTGTGGGTGTCTTGCGGTGCTGGGGGCATGGAGCTGGAAGTTGTATCCGTCCTTGCAGCTCGAATTGTTCGGCTGCCAAGGAGTCAGCTCGGTTGTTCTTAGTTCGAGGAAGGTGTTTAAGTAGTTCCTCGAAAATCTCACCACCGGGTCCGAGCCGGGTCGAGGAAATTGACCAGACTGGGCTCCCTGGCTTCGTATTCGCCCTTAATTTGATTCGCCCCAAAATTGGGAATCGCTCCAAGATAATGAGGTGAGCAGGACCGAGGGAGATCGCCACTTCCAGACCGGCCCAGAGGGCTTCATATTCCGTCTTGTAGTTGGGGGCTAGAAAACCTGAGCGAGTGGCCGAGCAGAGCAAACGTTGGTCGGGGCCGGCGAGGGCCATTCCTGCGCTTGTCTTCCGGGGGCTAGTATGAGTGCATTGACCAGCTCTACCGGGGCGTATCCTATCTTGGCATCAGATAGACCGGATGTCGGACCGTGTTTTCCGATCAAGCGAAGGCGGTGCAGGTTGCAGCGGGATTCTCCTCGGGCCGGCAGTTGCAGGATTGGTGCTGCTTTAAGACCTCCTTGGTAACTTGGTCGGCCGGGCCCCTCTTTCCTTAACTTCTGAATGATTGGCGAAAGGTGGAGAATTCTTTACCTTTCGCATCTCCTTATAAAGATTATGCCTTTGCTTATTTCAGTTTTACTAACATGTTCCACTTTCTGCTGTTTTTTCATCACTTCGAATTTTAAGTTTCGTCGTTGGCCTCCTAATGGCCGTTATTCGGGCGCTTATACGGAAAACTCATTAGGTTCCGGTGATTCCATCTGACCTCAGCCTAATCTTTGCCTAATAACGGTCTGAGTTTTCTTGCCTGCACCCTAATTGATTACTTTCTCCGGATTACCAGAATCTTTGTGGGGATCTGATAGGAATTCCGAAAGCGCTTGCAGATATTGTGGAGTCCTTGATAGTTGCAGTGTATGTTGATTGTAACTTTAATTTGAAGGATATAAGGGGATTCTTTGGGAAATCTTCTAGAGCTTTGAGTCGCGCTCGATATTCCCCGAGTTATGACCTTTAAAAGGTCAGCCGAGTCAAGCAGGAACTCACGGTTACGATGGTTCCTGTGCTTTCAACTCATAATTACGATGATTCCTATGCTTTGATATCACCACTTATTGGTGAGGGTGGTTATTCCCGGATGAACGCAGGGTATGCCAAAGCGCTCCGCCAACTTGAACGGGTTTCCCTTCTTTGTGGCGGGCTGATTATATTCAGAACTTGTAGTTATAGCTTGAGCGACTCGTTCAAGATCCCGGATGAACGCAGGGTATGCCAAAGCCCCCCTTCCTCTAGCGCCATTCTGTTGACGTCTGTTTTGGTCAACGTCACGTGTGCTGATCAAGACAAATGGATCGAAGCCACATAGAAAATAATAAACAGGATGCATAAACAGGATGAAAAGTATTGGACCATTAAATTTTATTAATGATCTTGATATGGAGTAGAGCCGGGCCGAAAATATTTTGGGCCGGTCTATGATGTTGGTGCTTGCTAATTACAAGTCTTATCCTTTTCTTTTTTCTCTCTTTTTTTATCTCTCTTTCTTATCTCTCTTTCTCTCTCTCTCTATTTTTCTCACGAGGCTTTCCAAAAGTCCTTTATTTGTACATTCTCCCTATATATAGCTAATTTTAGCCATTAAAGAGATGACAGCTAGAAGATTCAGGGGAACATGCTTATGACATTTGTCAAAGCGTAGTGACTTCTTCGACGCGTGTCAACTTCTTAGGTTTGCTTTGGGAAGGGATATGACAGCCCTCCTTAATTGTCATGTCTGCGCATTCGTCTTTTGGCTATACTTATCTGTTGCGGCTGACAACGGGGTCGGCTCTCGAGCTTCCCGATGTCCTGGTCGGTCGACTATGGGGTCGTACCTCGAGCTTCCTGCTATTCTGGTCGGTCTTGTTATAATTATGATTCGGAGCGTACTCATCCAGGGTCTGCTCGGCCCTTCTGGGTCGGATCCCGGGTCGGTTCTAACGTCTCTGTCTGGTCCGGTTCTAACGGGCCCGGAAGAAAATCGGGTCCATGACCGACTCGGCTCCAAGATCTGCTCGGCTGGGCGGCTGCCTGGAGTTCTTATGTATTACCAAGAACAAATATATCAAAAAATCATTAATTTGCATAATTTTTTCCCAGAAAAAATCCATAAACATATTAGATTATTGAACAAATATCTGGCATATCACAACCTTTACATAAAGTTATATAATCATTATTTGTATGCATGCATGATGCATTTCAGAGTGTGCATGGATTTTTTCTGGGAAATATTATGCAAATTATTGATTTTTTGATATATTTGTAAAAGTCCTACAAATAGATAAAAAAATAACCGAAATAAATATTCACCTCCAGCAAAACCCAAGAGCTTGACAGAAACACAGCTTTGGCCCACCCTTACCAGAGAATCGAAAGAAGATAATAACCAAGGAAACAAAAATAACAATAAAAGAAAATAGCAAGTATTAGAAATACCTAATAAATAATATACCTAAGAAGTCGTAATAAAAGAAGTTGTGTCCTTATTCAAGTTCTGTATGATTTTTCTAACTAAATATTTTAATAAAAGGTTAATTGTGCCTAAATTCAAAATATTTCATCACTTTTTCAAATTGCACACGAATTTAAAATTATATTTCAAAAATACATCACTTTTTAATTTTCGGTAATTTTACTCCGGTTATGTTTTTCCCCAAATTGAATCCCACGTGGCACCCGGACTTGCCACGCTGGACTTGCCGACCAGCCTAACAACACGACGTCGTTTTAAGTCGTTTTAACACCTATTTCTCTTAAGGGTTAATTGCACTTAAATTCACAACATTTCATCACTTCTCAAATTACACATGGATTTAAGATTATGTTTCAAAAATACATCACCTATCAATTTTCGGTAATTTTATTCTGGTTCCCACTTTCCCCCAACTTGCCACGCTGGACATGTCGGTCGGCCTAACATCACGACGTCGTTTTAACACTTATTTCTCTCAAATTAACACATATTAATTCTCATTCAATTAGGGCTCGCTCACCCATTTTAATTCTTCGAGCTCGCGATGGAAGGACGACACTAGAGGCATCAAATCCCTCTCTTTCTCGATTAAGACCCATTTCCTCCAAATTTCCCTCATTCAATTATAAGCTCTTAAAATCAATTAACGACGTCGGGTTTGGCGGAATTGGTGGGCACAACGTTGGGATTGGGACTTCTGATATAGCCCATCTAATAAAAAATGGTAGCCAAAATTGATAAAAAAAAAATGACAGCAAAAAATTGATCAAACTGGCAACAAAATACTTATCAAAATGACAGTAAAATCACTGGAAAAAAGGCTTCTGTCTGTATATATTCAAGTACTTCATAACAATTCATTTAGAAGTGAGAAGGTTGCTACTCATGTATTTTTGAAACATAATTACCGAAAATTAAAAGGTGATGTATTCTTGAAACATAATTTTAAATTCGTGTGCAATTTGAGAAAGTGATGAAACATTGTGAATTCAGGTGCAACTAACCCTTGAGAGAAATATATATTAAAACGACGTCGTATTGTTAGGCCGACCGGCAAGTCCAGCGTGGCAAGTCCGGGTGCCACGCGGGATACAATTTGGGGGAAAATGGGAACCGGAATAAAATTTCCAAAAAATGAAAAGTGATGTACTTTTGGATTATAATTTTAAATCCCGGTGCAATTTGAGAAAGTGATGGAACGTTGTAAATTTAGGCTCTGTTCTTTTGGACTGAATGAATCTGAACTGAACTAAAATGGTAAATAATAATAAAATAATAATAATAATAATAATGATAATAATAATAAATATTAAAAATAATAAATATAATAAAATAATAAGAAAATAATAAAATAATAAAATAATAATAAATATAATATAATAATATAATTAGTTACAATCATAATAACAAAACTAATAAATATGCCCCAATTGATTCATATGTCACAAAAGTATCAAATGTCATAAATAATAATAATAATAATAATAATAATAATAATAATAATAATAAAGAAAAAGTGGAAGGTGCTAAAACATATGCCCCAAATATAACAAAATTATCAAATGTCAATTATTATTTACACTTTCACACTACATAATTTCATGAGTGCACACGCTTGGGATACCAATTATACAACATGATTCAAATAGTCAAGGAAAAGCAGATTCACTTATATTTGAAGACGATCGTAAAACAGCCATGTCCAAGGTCTGAAATGCTTTAGCAAGACAAATTTGGCGAGCAAATCGAACGGAGAGTGATCATGAAGACGACGAAGATGACATGAAAAAAATGATGAGGGTTATTAATAGTGATCAGGACTGATGATTTTTGAACTTTTTAACATTTTATAATATAATCGTTGATGTAATGATATACTCCTGAGCATTCTCATGACTACTAATGACTTTTGGTTCTCACTAGCAACAGACAATGTCAACTGATTATTCTTAGGACCACCGATATTCTTGTAAATGTCTTTTTTTTTAAAAAAAATGCTATTACTACTAATACCACATTATTTTATTATAATAATAATATTGATATTAATAACAATAACGATAATAACTAATAATAATATTAATAACAATGATAATAATGATAAATAATAAATATTATTACTAATAATAGTAAATATTATTAGTAGTAATAATAGTAATCAACAACAGCAACAATAATAATAACCATAATAATAATGAAGATTATTATTATTAATAATAATAATATAATAATAATAATAATAATAATAATAATAATAATAATAATAATAACAATAATAATAACTGAACTATCGCGACCTGAACTGAACTGAATGGACCTGAACTGAATTGAATTGAATTGAACTGAATGGACATGAATTGAGCTGAACTGAATGGACCTGAATTAAGCTGAACTGAAATGAAATGAAAAATTGAAAAATAAGTCCAAAAGAAAAGGGCTTTAGATGCAATTAACTCTTTAATAACCGACCGTTAGGGGTGGACTCGGTTCCACTCGGTTCGGTTTTTGACTAAAATTGAGAACCGAAATATTCGGTTTCGGTTTGGTTCGGTTCTTTCCGAAGTTCGGTTCGGTTAAGTTAGGTTTTATAAATATTCGGTTCGATTTCAATTTGTTTTGATGTTTTTTCGGTTCTTCACAATATAAATTCAAATACTATATACAATAAAAATAAGTTATATATAACAACAAGCCAATAAGAGTTATATATGTGCTCAAGAGTTGCATAGCAATTTATAAATATCTCAAAATATATAACAATCACAAATCACAGTAGCTCATTTTCTCAACCTAAATTAGTTGAATCACAAATTACATGAGCATATTATTGGTCCTTCTTGGACCCATAAGGGTCTTAAAAAAGAAAAACAAATTACACTAAAATCACAAACACACAAAGATACAAAAACGACGTCGTTTTAGTATGTTGACTTTGACTTCCCCGAACCGATAACCGAATCAAACCAGTTCAGTTCGGTTCTGTTTTTCTATTTTTTGGTTCGGTCTTCTTTGGTTTCAGTTTTTCGGTTCTTTTTTTGTGTTTTTCCGGTTCAATTTTCGGTTTTCGGTTCTGAAATGCCACCCCTACTGGCCGTGATATAAATAACTTATATTTTCCCTTGATTCGTTTTGTTAAATTATATTTTCTGAAGTTCTTAATAAAAAAAATACATACAGTAAAACCTCTCTAAAGTCATATCCTTGGGAACATAAAAAATATTCCTAAATGGAGGTTATTCCTAAATAGAGTTTTAAGAAGAATTTTTTTTTTTTTAAATCTTAAAGTGCATGTATAATATAAAAATATTATAATTAGTAGATACATGTATGTAATATGTTGTAAACTTAGGAATTAGGCAAGAAAATTATTTATGCTTTAACCGATGAAGAAATCATTGAAAAAATTAGGCAAGAAAATAAAGAAAATAACCCGGAGGATGATAGCATAGAAGTACAAAAAAATTCATGTGAAGAAGCTTTAAGCTTACTCGACAAGTTAGAAATATTTTGGGTTCAACAAGAAGATGGTCATTTGGACGAGCTAATGGGCACACGCAAGTTGAAGGATATGGTTACAACACAAAAGATTAAATCTTTGTCACAATCAATCTTGAACAAGTATTTTAGATCAACTTAAATCTATTGTAAAAATTATATATATATATATTATGATTTATTCCTAAATGGAGGTGCATTTCCTTATGTTGGGATTTGAAAATATATGAATTATGACAATATGGAGAGTTTTTCAAATTATAACTAGTCCCAAGTTGGGACCATAAATTTTTATTCCTAAATAGAGTTTATTACTTAATAGAGTATTCTTTTTGAAAGGTTTTACTGTATCAAGTAGTAATATCTAAAAGGAAAAATTATAGAATATTAATTAAATTGTGGATATTTACCTTTAATGCATAATGATACTTAATAACAGGAGATGTAGAAGATTTAAAAAGATGTTACCTGTCCTTCAAGTTAATGCTTTGCTTTTTTTTTTTTTGGTTAAAAAGACACTGCCAATTTTAGTACTTTAGCCGACGACCAAAAGTTGTCGGCTAAGGCCGAAAGTCGTCGGCTATACTATTGGGTCATCGGCTAAAGTCTTGTCGGTCGATATCCGTTGGCTAAGATTTAGTCGACGACATTCTAGGGGTACCGTCGGCTAAAACTAGGACTTTACCGATGGCTAAAGTATTAAGAGTTTAGCCGACGACTGAAGTAGTCGTCGGCTAAAGTATCGGCACTTTAGCCGACGGCTATGAGTTGCCGTCGGCTAAACTCCAAATTAAAAAGCTACATACAGTTCAACCTGGACCCATTCCAACCCGAACCTGAACCGCCAAGACCCCGACTCGCCCCCGAGAAATAAATCTCATTAATTACGCATGGTGGGACTCGAACCCGCGACCTTCCCTTCAATGAAGTAGTACATTGCCGCTGAGCTATATGAATTACATGTGTAAAATGTTTCAAATATTTTATACATTATATTTTGAAAAAAATAATATATTTACTTATTTATTATTAAATCTTTATGCTAAATGTATTAAAATTTTATATTTATTAAAATTCCGTATTATATTTAAAAAATAAATTTATTTTACGGTAATAAAATTTTTTATAAAACACATTATTGATGAAAATTTATAAAATAAATAAAAAATCAGAATATTCATACTTTGGCCGACAACTAGATATGTATTCGTCGGCTAAAATATGAAATAGTCGTCGGCTAAAGTATTGGCACTTTAGCCGACGGTATATAGGTCGTCGGCTAAAGTATTGATGCTTTAGCCGACGGTATAAAGGTCGTCGGCTAAAGTGTGAATTTTGGTAGTGCGACCATTTTTTGCCTACCGGTAGGGGTGTTACCGGTCCGGTTCGGTCCGGGTATTGGCTTAGCGGGCGGACGTAAGGTTCTGGGTATACCGAGCCGGACGTAAGCAATCGGTTCTAATGTCGAACCGAAACCGGTAAGCCTAACGGGTACTTTAGACCCGAGAGGCCAGAAGACCCGAACCGGTTAAGAACCGACAAGACCGGTTCGTGTACTCATTAATTACCCGAAATAGAACCGAAAATTACTCGTGAAGGGTTCAAAAATCGCATAACTTAAGTTTCAAAATACATAGAGAAATTAAGTACATCTAAATTAGAGCTTCATAACATATTCATTATAGGCCGAAATAGATAGACAAATTTTAAATAATTTGATGCTACTTTGCGATTACTTTCAAAATACCACCTCCGACGGGTTCATCATAGGCTCAAAAGATCATAAGCGAGTTCACCAATCATCATAGGCTCTCAAACGATGAAGCGTTGTCTCTAATATCCAACTACATTAAAAATAATATCTAAAAGTTCGTATCACAAACAAATAAACAACAAAGTCGTTCAAAGGTACAATAAAACAGAATAATGAGACAAAATAAATTACTTGTCCAAAATCGTAGTTCAAACGCTCTTCATCTGTTTCAAGCTAAATAAATGAATACAATTGCCAGTACTCAATAGTAAGAACAAAACATATACATAAATCGTTTAGTTCTTATACCTGGACCTTAAGGATATGTTTGGTATGACTTACGAGTAAGGATATATTTGGTATACATAAAATAATTGAAAAATTACCGGGTTTTTTACCGGGTTACCGGTTTCGGTCCTTATCGGTTTCGGTTCTTATTACAGTACTAGTATCCGGACCGCTAACGTTTCGGGTGAGTATCGGTCCTGGGTATTATCGGGCGGTTCTCGGGCGGTTCTCGGGTATACTTGGACCGCTAACAGCCCTACCTACCGGCATGCTTTTTTGCGGTCCTTATTTTTTCTCTTTTTTTTTTTTTTGCGGGCAGGCCCGTCAGCCGTCGATAGAATTTTGGGAGCCAACATATTTTTTTTCTAGCAAGGTAATCTGGTAATTTAATATTTTAATTCTATTATATCACCGCCGCCGTACTATTATGGCACGAATTATCAGTAGTTTATAATATAAAGAACAATGGTGTTTTTTAACAGTGAATATATGAAAATACTATTTTACCCTCCCTGCCACTGTGTTAAATTTAATTATAATATCAAAAGTTCAAAAATACTCATAAAAAAACGTAGAATATTAAATTAAGTAAACGGACCAATAATATCCATTTTTTTCACAGGGTTCTCCGATAGGTCGCGACCGACGGACATTCAGTAGCCGACCATTTTTTTTAATGCGCCGCCGGGCTTGCTTGTGGGCCGGCGGAGCTGCGAACCTTGGGTGCCTTTTTGTTTGGATGATGCCGTCGGCCGACCTTCAGCGGTCGGCCAAAATATATTTTTTCTTTTGAGGCCACCGGCGGAAGATCTTATCTTCCAAGGGACCAGCAACTTTTTTTATTTGCAATATAATTTATAAATTTGATTATCTTAATTTAATTATAACAAAATCACCGGACCATCACGTCAAATGTTTTTTTTGGTTTCTAATAAAATTAGGCTTTGAAATGCTTGGTATCTGAACATATAATATTCAAGATGCTCATTAATTGTTTCGTCTCTACTCATGCTCATTCACTGTGATACCAAAAAAAAAAAAAAAAAAATTGAATCTTTTTTGTAAGTTCTTAGACGAAATTTCAAGATTGTACAGACACTTTAATCAGTGATGTGGGCCTCGGGGTTTTAATTGTCCGGCAAACCTACAAACAATCAGAGTGAGACAACTGGGATTTGGGGGGGGGGTCAAAAAAATGTACAGAAATGGGAAATCACTATTAACAGAAGCTAAACAAAAAAGAGCCCATATCTAGTTTGTTTTCTATGTAGTTTTCTAATCGATTTCAACCTTGAATGCGTTTGCAGTGTCCTTTCAACATCTGCATGAATGATAAAACAGAAACAGCTAATAAGATAATAATATAAATACAGATATTCATTCCCATATGTTTACAGATTCACAAATCAGATTGTGGACATTTTGAAAAAAACAAAACTGAGTGTGTGTGTGTGCGCGCGCGCAAAAGACAGTCTACTTTTTCCATGGTAAGAGAGAGAAGTTCGGGTCAGAAAGTGCTTTTTGAGTTCCCAAAAAACTCTGACAGCATGAGAGGGAGGTGTAGGGGACCACTTTCATTTTTTTTTTTTTTTGGGTATCATTTTTCAGCATTCTCACTTGGTTAACAACAATGCTTCTTTTACAGAAGGTTTTCAGAGGGACTTTATTTGTTAATAGCTTTCATCTTTGCTGAGAATAGGGTATACCCTAGACTTAAGAAGAAACAAAGGAAAACAAAGGCAGCATAATAGAGAATCTTTGCTTTCTTTTCTTGAATGAACTATTATCAAGTTGAAGAAGGTATGTTTGTCCCAACACTTGTAATATAGTGGTCTATTAATTGTTGCAACTTCTTTTAATTTGAGCTTTATCAGGATCTAAATTTACATGAACAAGGACTATTGTTATTAATTTTTTTTTATGAAAGTTTTAATTTTGCATACCTAATTTTATACATTTTGCATTTACTTAATTAGGAGTTGACTTGGGACAATGAGGAACTTGGTCAAATTTCGATGAATCCAAAGATAAAACACAATATAGTTCAATTTCGCTTGTACTATCTGAATCGGCATAATGGTACCGGCGCAATGGTACACATGGATGTAGATATTTGCAAATAAGACCAATTTTATTAAAGATTTCAAATCAATATATCAAAGAAAATATCGTTCTAATCTCTACAATACAAATCATATTAATAGTTCAAACCTGCACTCGAAGTGAGAAACTGATAGAGGCCCTTCTAGTGTCAGCATCTGGTACTAAATTAATACTCCAAACACCTACATGGTGGAGAAGTGGCAGATAAATAAATTGAATGTTATGGATTACTCGAATCACCTTTACTATATAAATTAAATTAAAGGACTAACTTGTAAAATTATATATAAAAAGTACAAAAAAAAAAGGAATTTGGTATAACCAAAATAGTTCCACTTTGTTCTTACACACACAACACTAATACATACAAATAGATACATTTAGAAAACGTCATGGGAAGGTTCATGATATTTTTAAACATTGTTATCAGACGCTATTGAAAAGAATGCTGTCTTTTCCTAACTAAGCCTTTCGATGACGTTTTTCAACATCATTGAAAGACATTCAACGACGTTGAAAAATTGTCATGAAATTTAATCCATGATGCTTTTAGAATGTCTTAAAATATTTTTCTTTTATGTTTTCAATGTTGTCGAAAGAAATTCTACGATATTTTCAAACATAGTTAAGTTCAGTACATGATATGTTTCAGACGTCGTTATATTTTATTTATGACGTTATAAAACGCCATCATTAGGATAGAAAGAATTACAAAATGATGGATTTTTCAATGGTATTTATCAAGCGCCTTTGAATATCATTATATGGCATTTGCAGACGCCGCTTGATACTGTTTTGCCGCAGCTGCAAACACCATATATAACAATTAATTTATAAATCACAAATAACTAGTTTTTACATTATTTGGCCAATAAAATCTCCGCAATACCAACATTTAACTAAATCTACAATCCGGACATTATTCTCAATATAGATGAAGATTGAATATACTTATCACACTGTTCCAACAAAAGATTCAATATTCTACTTCCAAAAGATCAATAATGTATTATATGAGACATACTTGAACACTCTTGCCAAAATAATCAACATATAAGAAAATAATCAAATCAATGAGTTTACATACTGTCACACTAAAAATTGAATACTTCAGCTTAACAATATAAGATTACAAATCCATTCAAACATACACGAAAAGTTACGACAAGAGAAGAACAAAGGAAACTTAAAATTTTTATCAAATCTCTCGATCAGTATTTCCGCATTCGCTTCTCATCTACGTTTGATCTTTCCTTTATCTCTTCCTCACTTCTAAATTAAAAATTGCTAAAAACGTGATGATTTGAGTATAAATATTACCCTGCATCCAGGATCACTTAGTACGATGTCCCCTCTTACCATATTCAGGATGATGTAAAATAAATGAGATTTTAGATGTAATATAAATATGTCAAGTGTCGTATAATTATGACAAGTGTCTATGTATATAGCAATATGTGCAACTTGCTAGGTGCTCTTGGAATGCGGGGTACAAGTAATTGTAACACCCCAAAACCATAAGAAAATATCACACGCCGTAGATCCTTTTCAAAAGGATCTATCAGACTAGGTACCACTAGACAACTCAATATTTGACCGAGCGGGACCAAACTACATAACGACTTAAGACCGATAAGGTCGAATACTCAAAGTATACAGACCGGAAAGATCACACGACAAAATAAAAAATGAATACATTATCATTACAATACATACTCGCGCAGCGATCAAAACGCACTACAGAGGAAATGGGATACAACCCGATAATACAAACAAAAATCCGACTCTCGATTGATTAGTATCGCAGCTTGCCATCTTCCATTCCGACCGTGTGACTGCTCCATCGAGCTATGCATACCTGAAATGCATAAAATACATCTTTCCCATTTAAGGGGTTAACAATTCAAATTTGCTAGTGCAAGTATTCTAATCATACAACATATACCACGCAAATATCAGTCATAGTCAAACAATGACAAACAATAAGAGAAGTTCCGGGGAGGTTTTTAATATTTAGAAAACAAACTCAAGTCTTTAAAAAACAAATCATCAACTCAGGAGTTTTAGAAAATAGAAAGCCTTTTAGGACCTAAAGTTCGAAGTTATAAAACCTTTTCACATCATTAGGGTCTCGACCGCAATTCTCATTTCACATTACAAGAGTTATTTAATGGAAAACCTTTTTGAAAAATCGATGGGGTCTCGGCCTGACTTTCATTTCATAACCATCCTTCAACATCCTTAAATATCAACTCAGTTTAATATGCCAAGATATTAATGATTAACACATCATAATCCTCAAGGGTCCTGAACCCAAATCAAAATACATCACACATGGTTATCAGTGATCTAGCGCCGTTAGCATAGATCCCCATACGCTTCACCGGGCCTCCCTGGGTGAATAACCCCCATCCATAATCCAGCGCACTTAGCACAAATCCCCATACGTCCCGTCCGACATCCCTGGGTGAACTAGACACAATGTTTTCCGCTCATATGCACCATCAACATCACAACAGCCATTACGAATAATACAAGTTCAATCGCAACATATAATACACAACCAACATCACGACAATCACCAAAACACATCTAATGATCAACACACATCCAAAATACACATCCAAGTATATGAGCATACCAACATAACATATATTCATCAATCCGGACCCGGCACAACAGACCCGGCACAACACACATCAAAGAGTATAATAAACCAACTAAATCTTCACAATCATCATGACCGACACAACCTCACAACAACACAATAATTCTCAACACATCAAAATACACATTCAAGTGTATTATCAAATCAATACAAGTTCATAATCAACACGTTTCCACGATAAGAAATAATCAAACACCAAATCATGCAAAGACACATCAACAATGAACAATTTACATAATGCACAATAACTAAAAATGAACAAACATGCACTTAATTCACAACTCCAGTTCACAAAATATAAGTCGTATAAACAAGAATACTTGTCTGGAAATCAACACGCGAATACCCCGACGAACGCGGCTCAACCAAAAAGCCCCAAAAAACCTACAACCTCCTCGATAAGGCAACAACAACACAAGTACTATGAATACAATAATCAATCACGATGAAAAATGACCCAAAACTCGAATAGAAAGCCCTTGAAACATTTAATCAACATTGACTGTTCAAGGGTTTCCTCAATAACACCCAAATGGAAATCCGGGTTGATTGAAATCAATATAGGGATATATAATCCACAGAACATGATTAATAACACAAAATAACACTAGTCGTTTCATCAAAATCAGATGAAAATCAAAATCAAGAAGAAAATCCCAAAAATTTCCAAAATAGGGTTCTATGAAGATTTACCTTGATTTGGAAGGAAATGATGGATTAGATGTTTAATCTTCATTAACAACTCAAAAAACAGTGATAGATGATGCTTGCACCAAATCGCCTCCAAATCGCTCTCTCGCCGGTTAGGGTTGTAAAGTGATAAAGAATGCCGAAAACGCCGCTGTTCGCACATATATATAGGCTCAGCTAGTGCACGCTAGCCTTCCCAATTAGCGTGCACTAACGGGCCTAAAAAATGGGACGTTCGGTCTCATCTCGTTAGCACGCGCTAACAGCTTCGATAGCGTGCACTAATGATACATATTAGCGCGCGCGTTATCATCCTGCATTAGCGTTCGCTAATGCCTTCTGCACAACAGCACCGCTGTGCATTCTGGTCAGCCCGAACACGCCCCGAGCTATGCAAAACTCGAAGATTAACAACATCCAACGCAACATCTACGAAGAGCGTCGAAAAACGAACTCAAGTGCTAAACAAAAACATGATTCCGACCACCCAAAGGTATAGAAAAATGAATATAGAATCATATGCCCAAAACTTTGGGGAAATTACAAAACGGCCCCAAATGTCCAAGAAACACGGTTCGAGATCGAACAATAAAATCAAAGATCACAACATGTCTGTAAACATTAGGCGAACATGTGAAAATACTGAAACGACAGTTTCAAATAAGATTTACAAGAATCCAACTCAAATCGGAAAAGTCACAACATCACACGGATTAAAATCAAACGGCCCCGAAACTCGTTCGAATGACAAAAGGTACAAAATAAAATAATTTCAAATTACCAAAACAATTACAAGCGGGTCGTCAGAAATGGAAAAACCCAAAATAAAAATTATCAATGGTAGAAAAATAAGAATATTACAGATTTGGGGGTTTCAAAGGTTTAATATTTATAGATAACTTGAGAATAATTTCATACTAAATTCACCGGTGTTTTTCCATCGCTTTACCAAGTCTCCACCATTATTATTTATTCTTCACAAATTTTCCTGTTCATCTTGTGCAGGTCACATCATTTATCAAATTCCCACCAAAACACCATTTAAATCATTTAGAAAATAGTCAAAATTACAAAAAAAAAAAAAATAAGATCCTATTAATCCAATTGCAACATGTTTTCGACTTTCAAACGTGAGAACTACTCTTTTGTGTCTTTCATATGATTTTTTTAGCTATATTGTTATGTTTGGATGACCACTTAATTTAGATTATAATCTTAATCTAAATTAAAGTTGGTCAAATAATCTAATTTGACCTTCAAAATCTTGTTTGGATGGTGCTAATTTAATCTAGATTATAATCTTAATCAAGATTAAATTCAAACGCTATCGAATATAGCTTTCAACCCAAAGCTACCAGATTTTATCATTCCGATTTTACCCTTAATTTATATTATATATATATATAATACAAATTTTATTTTTTCATTCCTATTTTACCCTTAATAAATATTTATATAATAATATAAGTGATAACATAAAAAAACCCTAAAATACCATTAGAAGTTGAAAACAAAATAAATAATAATATTACATAATGTCAAAGAATAATAAGCAACATACGAGTTAATATATAAATATTAAGGTTGTTTTTGTTATATTATAATATAACAATAAATATAAAAGATGTACCTTTATGTCATTTTATAAATTTCAGTCAGTATGATAGCTAGTTTTGCCAAACACTTTTAAATACAATAATCTAAATTATCATACTATAGCTAGATTTGTCTGATATAATCTTAATTATTGATTTTCAGCTAGATTATCAACAACCAGCTAGATTATCAGTTAATGCATCCAAACAAAGCCTATGTCTCTTAGCTTTCTTACGTCCGCTTGAATCACCTAATGAGATTACACACTAAAAAGTTAAAGATCGAAATGTTATTATTTTCAGTCATTATACAAATTTAAAATAATAGTTAATAAATCATTTTTAAATATTAATACAAATCTTTATTGGAAATAGAAGATAGTGGGAAACATGGGAAATAAGTTTATGAAGTTTATGGATATTGAAGATTTGTGGTTATAGGAGTATGATTTATATTTTGGTGAAGTGTGTCTTGAGAATCGAAAAAGGAAGTATGGGAATATAGTTTTCTTTTATCTATTTGTCTTTGACTCGGGCGATTCTATGATTTCTTGGTTGTTATGCACTGTCCATTTATTGAGCTTTGAATATGAAATTGCTAGATCATACTATAAATTTCTGTAAAACAAACACGCTTATTATCTTACAAAAAAAGAAAAATTATTCAAACATTAAAATGCAATAAAACATACGACTTTTTTGGCAAATTACCTTTTCTATTCTTCAAACAAAGTCGTTTAATCTCATATGTAACTTATATAAACTCATTGAAAATAGGCTCATCGAGTCCCTATGTAATTTAAATAGACGAACTATTCTCTTGTGTTTTTAAAAATGTGCATCCTATGCCCTATCCACGGGGTGATTTGCATTATCTGAATAAATACAAAGATTAATCTGCACCAACATTTAAAACACATGTGAGTAACCAGCCTATTTAAATTATACATGATTCTAGGTGTAAGAAGAAATATTGTGCAATTATATTAATTTTTACATAGTGTATTTCTTATATAGTCATGTTGGTTTTGTTGGGATATTCTATTTCCCATAATCATATATTAGTTTTGATGATGAAAGATGATGAGCTAATGATGAGTTGATGATGTTGTCAAAGAAAACAACATTAGAACGAAGCAAACAACAAAGAAATCGAAGACACACAAGTTGAAAAAACAAGCAGCTAACGCACACTAGTATGCAAGACTAGCGCACGCTAAGTTATGGACATAACGTACATAATATGCAGTATTAACGTACGTAAGACAAAGTCAGCTGAAAACACCTGAAGAGTCACCTGATGGTTAGCGCACACTACAAAGTAAGGTTAATGCACACTAACGAAGAATATGACCATTGTAAAGAATTTCAACGCGGAGTTCACGGGGTCAGTCAACGAATCTGAAAAGTGATGTTTGAACAAGATAGCGCACACTACGAAGAATACCTAGCGCACGCTAAGTTTGAATTATGTCCGTTGGACAGAAGACTTTAAAACATCAGACTATTGTAAGTAAAGACCAGATAGCGCACGCTAAGGGACAAATTTAGCGCACGCTAACGATAAAGGCAGAAGCTATTGGACTGAAGCAATAAGCAGTTAACGTACGTAACCATGCAGATTAACGTACGCAAGAAGCACTACTACAAAAACAGCATTTAACAGCGGTATTTTAGCAACGGTTTTCCTTGGAATCGCTGTTAAATCTGCATATTTAACAGCGGTTCTAGAAGAACCGCTGTTAAATTGTACTTTAATAGCAGTTCTATAAGAACCATTATTAAACTTGTACATTTAACAGCGGTTCTTCGACAACCGTTGTTAAATCTGTACATTTAACAGCGGTTCTACAAGAACCGCTGTTAAATCTGTACATTTTAACGGCGATTCTAGGTTAATGTGCAATATATTGAATATTAATAGATTTTGTTATATATTAATATTAAAAATTCTACTACATTATATATTAAAAATTATAATACATACATATTGTTTTATGAATTATATTATATTAAATTTGCAATATATTAAATATTAATATATTTTGTTATATATTAATATTAAAAATTCTACTACATTATATATTAAAAATTATAATACATACATATTGTTTTATGAACTATATTATATTAAATGTGCAATATATTGAATATTAATATATTTTGTGATATATTAATATTAAAAATTATATTACATTATATATTAAAAATTATAATACATACATGTTGTCTTATGAATTATATTATATTAAATATGCAATATATTGAATATTAATATATTTTGTGATATATTAATATTAAAAATTATATTACATTATTTATTAAATATTATAATACATACATGTTGTTTTATGAATTATATTATATTAAATTTGCAATATATTGAATATTAATATATTTTGTGATATATTAATATTAAAAATTATATTACATTTTATATTAAAAATTATAATACATACATATTGTTTTATGAATTATATTATATTAAATTTTCAATATATTGAATATTTATATATTTTGTGATATATTATTATTAAAAATTATATTACATTATATATTAAAAATTACAATACATACATGTTGTTTTATGAATTATATTTTATTAAATGTGCAATATATTAAAAGGACTCCAGAACTGCTGTTAAATGCTGTTTTTGTAGTAGTGAAGGTTTAGCGCGCGATAAAGAAGAGAAATAGCGCACGCTAATGAAGACATGCAGTAACGGCTAGTTGAGATAATTTGCCTATAAATACCAAGTCATTTGGTATCATTCCATACAACAACTCCAAGCAAATCATACATTGATCATATATTACTATATTCATTATCGTTCTATTTGTGCTAAATTGATAAGTGTTTGAGTGTTCATACATGAAAACATACACGAGAGAAAAGATAGGAATTGTAGATTGATTTGGTGTTATTAGGATTGTTGATCTGACATTATTAGAATCATATCTAAATCCAAGAGAGGTTTGTCTAATACCAATAGAAAGCTAGATAGGTTGCTTTCTTGTTCGATAGAAAAGGAAAACAGTTTATCTTGTACCGACATAAAGACAAGATTGTAACGGTTTATCTCGGACCGATAGAAGACGAGATTGTAATAGTTTACCTCGAATCGATAGAAGACAAGGCGGAAAAGGTTGATCTTGAGCCTATAGAAAAAGATACGGAGAGAGGACGTATGCACGTTTGGCCGAACCTTTATAAATCTTGTGTCGTTTATCTTCCATAATTTAATTACGCTTCCGCAATCGTAAAAGAGTTTGAGAACTCTATTACTCCGCACCATTCGAGAAGGTACCTATTTTACCAACAGTTTTTTCTTCGGTTTGGGAGTTTTCCAGATTAAAATTCTCGTGTTGTTATTATTTCTCTATTTTTCTTTCTATTTCCATAAGAGCAGTTTATGACGAGAGAATTTGTAGGCTAAATCCCCAGAAAATGGTATCAAGGAGAAGGTTTTGCTAAAATGGAGTGTTTGATGTGGTGGAGCTTTGGTGTGGTGTAGTGTGGATACGTACAGTATAAGGAGGTTCTGTCTAGAAATATTGGTTTTTAAGTGGGACCAGTGTGACTTCACTATTTTTTTGAGAAGCTTGAAGTTCTGTCTAGGAATTATCGGATATATCTGGAGCAATTTCGTACATTGCGAATAAATGAAGCTACTATTATTTCAGATTGTTTAAGCGTTCTCAATGGCATTATTTCTTAGCTTGAATCTATTGGAGTTATGAATGGTCATGAGGATCTGAAACTCATCTTATCTCTTCCACGCTCATATGAGCACATGAAGACCATCTTAATTCATGAGAAAGAGCAAATGATATTCTCAGAGGTTACTAGCAAGCTTCTTCCTGAAAAGAGGGGCTTGGTTGGGAGTAATGGTCACATGAAAATTTTGCAATGGTAGCTCGTGATTGGAAGAAGAAGAACTCCACAATAAAAGTCTGTTGGGGATGTGGACAACCTGGCCACGTCAAGAGAAATTGTAAAGTAGGAGCAGTTTCAGCAAAATGCTCTGCGTCAACATCTCGTGAAGATGTTGATAATATAGCTAATCTTGTCTTCGATTATGATGTCCTCCAAAAGAAAGGACATATATATCCATATGGCATGTCTTTGTCCCGAAGTTGCTATGATAAAGAATATATAATATTAGCGGGACCACATTTTATACATGGATATTGGTTGACATTGATGTAGGGTGTGTGTTGGAATTTATGTCGATGTCTGATTAACTTTCATCAGAGCCAAAGTTGGGAGTTGCACCATAATTTTCAACAAGATTATTTCGACATGTGATGGTTTATTCTGAGTGTGTATGCTTTTATGGTGGATATGACTGTGTTCCAATGACAGTGAAAGCTATGTGAATCTTCAAGGTAGAGTATTGTGGGACACAAAGTCACAAGGCAAAAGCTAGTTGAGAATTGGGACATTTATCCCCACATTGGAAAATCAAAGAAAGGGGTCAAGTTCTTTATTCATAAAAGAAAGACAAGGGTTTGGTTTTAGGTGCACATGTCAATAGTTTGCAAGGCAATTTTTAACTATAGGTAAATCCTTGTAAATTAATAATAATCTTAGTATATTCTACGTGATTGCAGTTTGAGCTTAGCCTCCACTTGAAAAGTTTTTATTAAGGATATTTTTTGTACGGAAAAAAAAGTGAACTAGAAAGTATAAACTAGTGGAAAATGCTAGAAATTATATGTATGGTTGTAATAGTTTACTACATAGTGTATCTTATTCTTTGGTCCCGGTGTCCGGTTTGTGATTTTCACATTAAAATTATTTTGTTATTATTTCTCTATTTTATCTTCTAATACTGCAAGAGCAGTTTATGACTACAGAATTTGGAGAATCATATTACCAAGACACATTTACCTTAACTAACGTCTCCTGGCCATTCTTTTCCACAAATTTTCTGCTTGCAAAATCTACCTCTTTACGGAAGAAGAGAGAGAAAAAAAAGATGAGAGAGAGGGTAGCTGTCATCATTTCGTACTTGCATTTAACATCGTCATCATTTTTTGCTGTTCAGTGTGAAAAACCAATCTTGATTGTTCACCTCTCATTTACATTGTTCCACAAAATCTTTTTCTCTGCACATCGAATCAATTCCTTGTGATGAAGGTGCAGAGATTCGTATTTACCAATATTCTCTTCTTCTTCTTCTTCTTCTTCTTCTTTTAAAAAACAAGCAAAAAAAATCATGGTTTCAGAAGACTCTCCATCAAATTCAAATTCCAGCACTATGTACCAATTCATAATATCCAACTCCATAGCCAATCAAACCCAACTCACAAACCAACATCATCATTTCGATTCTTACGACACAACAGATCACACCACTTATCCACACTCCGATATCCCCCTAACCAGATCATCAACCGACCTAGTTCATCATCATCATCATGCCCCTCCTCAACTTTCTGACGAATCCGATATTTGCCACGAAAGGCGTCTGATGGATCTTCTCGGAACATCAAACGACGCATCAAACCCCCCACAGAGGCTCTCTCTGTCTCTAGGCTCTTTCCCATGCAGACAACATGATCAGTACATCAAACCCACCTTAAACTCGACTATTTTCAGTCCCGGATACCTAAATCCCGGGCTCGATCGCGTGATGATGAACAACTATTCTTCTTCGTTCCCTGCAGGAACTGCTTTTTCTCCTCCTCCTCCTCCTCCTCCAACTTCTTTCAACCATCACCAACCTTGTTCGGCTCATTCGTATGAGGACGACGCGTTCGCGAGGTTCTTGAAACCAGCTCAGTCTCTTCTTCAAGAGATGGTTAGTGTTGGAGGCAAGGAGATCGACGCTAGTAACCAGAAGTACGTGGAGAAATTATCACGGGCCGGGAGGAAAGGGTCTTACTGGCTTTCATCCGATCTCGATCTCAGAGCAGAGTTTTCCGATAGTGAACTGTATATCTGCCTTCTCAAGCTTCTTGCAATGCTGGAGGAGGTTCTTTTTATTTTCAGTAGCATTTTAGAATATCTCCATTTTATTTTTTATTTTTTTTAGTGAAATTATTATTATTATTATTTTATAACAGTTGGAGAGAAGATATGAGGAGTATTACCATCATATGGAGGATTTGGTTTCGTCATTTGAAATGATGGCGGGTTTGGGATCTGGAAATTCTTACACTGGACTGGCACTACAGGCCATGTCCAGACACTTCTGTACCTTGAGGAATGCGATAGTGTATCAAATTCGGGCCACAAAACAGAAGATCGGAAAGGATATGACGAGGAAAACAAGCTCCACGTTATCTCAGCTGAGCCTGTTTGATGATCAAGACGCTAGGCGTAATCGATTTTCGCTTCAGCAGATCGGGCTTATGCATAGTTCGGGCCAGGCTTGGAGGCCCATTAGAGGCTTGCCGGAGACTTCTGTCACCGTTCTTCGTGCTTGGCTTTTCGAACATTTTTTGCATCCGTATGGATTTTTTATTTATGCCCTGGAAATTTAATATATATATATATATATATTATGTTATTCACTAAGTTTTTTTTTTTTTTTTTTTTTTTTTTTTTTTTTATTTTCAGTTATCCTACTGAATCTGAAAAGCTCATGCTAGCATCCCAAACAGGCTTATCGAAGAATCAGGTAACGTATATTTTTTTATTATATAAATCATTGGTTAAAAAATTAAAAAAGAATTAGAAATTAATAGTTTAAAATGAATTGTATTTTTATTTAAGATAACAAAATTAAAACATAATTTAACTAAAGTAGACTAGTCGAAAGGAAAGAGTATATTATGTTAAACCTAATTATATACAAGTAGAGTTATCCCTGAATTGGTTCTTTTTGGGGAGTGTGTCGATAAAACCTGAAAAATTAAC
Organism: Orobanche coerulescens; assembly: GCA_033398695.1. Taxonomy (NCBI): domain Eukaryota; kingdom Viridiplantae; phylum Streptophyta; class Magnoliopsida; order Lamiales; family Orobanchaceae; genus Orobanche; species Orobanche coerulescens. Next base: position 124,414,532 of record CM065812.1, on the reverse strand, counting down.
CCGGAAATGTATCAAACATCGAATGTCTGAATTTTTTATTTTCTATTTTTAAAATGTTTATTTTTTATGGTTGGATTCGATTTTGTAGAAAATCTGAACCAAAGATATTAATTAAGTTTATTGTATTACATATAAGTTTTTAAAGCAACATACTACTTTTTAAAGCATTGTAATTAATTCTATAATTTTTTAAAGCATTGTAACCCTAACCTACTTAAGTTTTTAAAGCAACATACTTTTTAAAGCATTGTAATCCTAACCTACTTATAAGCTTTTAATTACATAGTATAATTTTATAATTCTTAACATTGTAATTATTGTATTAAAGCAACATACTTTTTAAAGAGAGACATTAATTTCATTATAATGTTCATAATTTAAGTGTTTTGCTAAGTAAGACATCAATATTACTATAATAATTACCGTGATTTTATTTCTTTATAATACATATATAGAGAATTGTTTTTCTTTTCTTTCAAAAATACAAAAGAAATCCGAAATAGACCAGCTGTCCGAAATCGAGAATCGAAAACCAAAAAAAAAAAAAAAAAATGCAATCAGGCCTAATTTTTGTGGGAACCGTATCTTTCTGAGTTTGACTCGATTTTAAGCTAAAACCGAACCAACCAGAACCGTGCACACACTTAGTTCTCGAATACTCCGAACCTCATACCTTTATTTAACCTGGAGGTAGAGAGTTTGAGTCATGCGATAAACAAAAAAACCTCGGACCAGACAAGCTCATATCATGAATTGACCGGCGAAGGTTCCTGAAACGGTCCTAAACAACTCTGTTATAACAATATTTTCTCTTGCATTGCATTTCTGTGATTGATTTCCAAGTATGATGGAGTTGAAATGAAAATATTTTTCAGGTATCTAATTGGTTTATAAATGCACGGGTTCGACTGTGGAAGCCGATGATAGAGGAGATGTACAAAGAGGAATTTGCAGATCAGTCTTCGACCGAGTCGGATCAATTGTTGAGCAGCAGGGAAGGAGTAGGGGATTCTGCTGAGGACTTCATTTGACTACTGATCAAATTTATGCTGATCTATGAACATTCCTATCACCTATTTTTGAGCTAAAATTTTAGCATTTTATCTTGCTCATAATGCTTTTTTTTATAATATAAAGAAATTATATGATATGATCATATAAGATAGCTAATCAAAGTTATTGAAGCTGTTTAAGGTCCAGGTTCACTAGAAAAATGGAATTATTTTTTTTGCACTACAACAAAACTCATAATTAGCATCATTAAATTATGTAACTGTTTCTTGTGACAAAAATTAATTTTGTGCCATTTTAATGGTAATGGCACAAGTAGTGATGTAGCTAAATGTATAATGTCACAAGTTGTTGGTATATTAACACTTATTAAGTGGCATTCATTTTAATTAGGATAACAGTTGCAATTGATACTAAACTGTTTACTAGTAACAATTATAAATGAGACAACAAATTGGGTATGTTACAATTTGGAATGACATTATATGTACAAATATTTACAATTAAGATTGCCGTGTTACGTGCTTCTTGTTTCATTCACTTGTGTCACTGAAGACACAATGCTTTGACATTCAACAATGTCACACTTTCTATGAGTACCATTACAAAATGACACAAGAACTTACACTTGTGTCGATTCACAATGACACTTTTTGTATAAATTGTTACATTCAGAAGTATTACAACAAACATTGTTGTGAGGCAATTTCTAATGCCAAAACAAATTTCAATTGTTACATGATCAAATACCACGGTATGATGTATTTTGAGATTTTTAATTGTATATAATACCTCAATAATTACATAAATTAACAATATTTAGTAGCTCCACAATCTTATACACGTTCTTATTTAAAATTAATGATTTTATTTTATCTTATTAATTTATTAAGTGAAAATTAACAAATCAAGGGAATATAGAACTAGAATAGGAACAAGAAGTAAAATAAATACTTTAAAAATTAATATCAAAAGAACCAATGTCATTGACAAATTCATTACATAAAAATACTAACAAATCTAAAAGAGACTATCTTATTGAATTATGATAAACTAAAAGAAGAAATGCAAAATCTTCGAACACCGCACTGTCATCCTTGTCGATAAACATATCCAAGTCTTAGGCATCCACAAAGAGCATCGTCCATCTTCATCATAGATTAACGTGGTCCTGAAGCATTAAAACGAGCATCCATGTGCTCCAACAACTACAAATAACACATGAAACCACAAGTAATGTACACTTCAAAAGGGTGTAAAATCCCAACAGAGATGAAATAGAGAATCAAGACCTCTAATAAATATATGAAGAAAGTAGTTCCAAAGGAGACTATGCAAAAGAAGACAACACTCACAAAGCATAAAATATTAGAGGACGTTAATTGATCGACTTTACTAACCACGAAAGCTCTCGGCCAGGCAATATGCATTCCAATAGTTTCTCCAATTGTCTACATGGTCTTTCTAAACGTTCACTGGGCCTCGAAACATATTGTATATAAACTTCATAGTGATAAGCACCCAACTCTCAACCATTTACTTCTTGTCTAGGATCAGTACTGTATAATGTCCCAATAGCAATGGATATTGTTTGATCCAATATGCTCTTTAAACATACTCTGGCACCCACCTAACCAACAAAAAACAGAGCAGTGCATTCAAAGGTGTTCTTATGAAAAAATAATTAAATAAAGAGAGTACACTGCATCCTATGAAAAATAGAAATATCTTACCTGAATGTTGGGATCAACAGTATTACAAGTATCAGTAGAGAGAGCACCAAATCATTTCTACTTGCAAAATTCAAAAGAGGCGAGATGTCGTCGGGTGGCTAGCAAGAAATTACATATAATGCTTATAAGAATAGTCTACCTTAAGATTTTGAACGTTAACAAAAAGTATAAATGTGCAACGTTAACAGAAAGTATAAATATGCAACCTGTGTTTCATCAGTGTCCAATTCCTCGTGAGTAGGCATATTAGCAAGAGATTTCCAGTAGTCAAGTTCTTCGTTGAGCTTTTTATTATGCTCTTGTAAACACTTAATAGCCGCAATATGATTAGTTTCAGAACTCGCCATGTCCTTAAATACCAATGATGGAGAAACTCCAGACCCATACATTCGCACTCGACCGTTTTTGTCCGGACCCATAACTTGTGCAAATAAGTCAGTTCTGGAACAAAGTTTATTTAACAGCTCCGGATTTTCATTCCCCTTCTCAGAAAACTTTGCCTAGAGAAAATCATTTCAAACTTGAGTAGTTAAGCATCTTAGCTGTACAAAAAATAACATGTATGTGTTTATTTCATTTTGCGAAGGGTTACGAAGGGTTACTATTGCAGTTTTTGCCGCCTCACTTTGAGTGCCATCTTTTTTTGTCATGACATGCTTGAACATTTCTGCTCGGGTTGGAGGACGTCCCAAGACTTTCTCCTTAATTCAGTTTGGCAAAATATAATCTTATTTTAAAATACAAGTAATTAATTTGCAGAAATAAATAATACTAAAATTAAATGACATCAAACCTGTTCTTTTGCTACTCGTGCGAAACTCTTCGTACCCGTAGTATGGTTATGAATCCGACATGAACGAGCAATCTTGTTCCTCCTACTCATTTCTTTTGATTTTTCAGAGGACCAGTGTTGAACAAGATTTGCAAACTGTGTCAAACACCCTTGGGTCCTTGAGTTTTTGTAGTTCACGAAGTGGTAAATCCTCCTTGCCCTTGTAACAATTTTTTTTTTCACACGATTCCTCCAACTATTTAGTTGTTTGCCGAACTTCTGCATAGCCCACCTTTTTGAATAATCATGAAGACCATACTTTGTCTATTAAAACAAAAATAAACAAGAAAAACAAAATAAGATAACCAAGATTTGATGAAGGATAAAAGCTACAGAGGTCCAAAGAGTAAGAGAAAAGTGGACTGCATAGAATGCAGAGAATGAAACTGTGTGCAAGACTCACAGGAATTCACAGGAATAAGAAAAAAATTCACAGTATTCACAATAAGAGAAAAATTCACAGTATTCACAATATTTAGTTACTGGAGCAAAGAATGCAACTAAAACATGCAGAAAATTCACAAGAATAAGAGAAGAATGGACTGCATAGAGGTCTATTTTTAGTTGTGCTATGTGTGCAATTAGTCACCTGAGCAAGACTCCATAGCTTCTCCTTGACATCATTAGGTACCTTGTGCCAAGACTCATAGTCCAGTGGCGCAATTTTTCCATCTCTGATCATTGAGCCAATAAAGCTAGACATACTTTGTCCATTTTTATCAGTTGTCTGGCCAAACTCATTGCAATCTAGAGGAAGAGGACCTTCATTTTCACGACGACCCCAAACAGAACGCATTTGAGTAGGACCTCTAACTTTCTTGTGGGGAAGACTTACTTCATTGCTGGGACGATTGGAATCTGTATTGACATTGTAATAAATATGGTCATAAGTATTATAAGTGACTTGATTGCTATCATGTTTTGGTTTGTTCATAACAAAAGTGTCAAGTATGATTACCATTCATTGGTAGAGGTACAACATCCCTCCCCAACTGTGATTCAGGGCTATGTGATTCAATGGCCAAAGCTTCATTCCGGCGAAATAGCACCATATCCACGATATGCTACAAAAAAACATGTTAGTGTAAATGCCATATGCAATTTCTCTTCCATATTAGTACATCCCAACATTAAGAAATACATGAGATTCTAACATATTAGTTTAATTTCAAGTACAATACTATAAGAAAATTATTAACAGACCAGGACAAGAATACATAGTACTACCATCAACCAAAATCAACACGAAATAGCAAAAACACAGCTTTAGCAACCAAAATCAAACAACTCCCATGATTTAATCACCCTAAATTTAACGAATTGACTAATTTGATCTTTTCAGTGCTCAACCGAAAACAATTATTGCAACCTCTAATCAAAATCAAAAGCCCCCGAGTTCGTTGATTGGTATTGGGATCGGGCTCTGTACATAAAACTCGTTTATCAGCAAAAGAATCTAATTACAACAAACTTAAATCTTTCAATAGAAAATAAAAATAACATATCAAAACTAGAAATTACCTTGAGAACTCTAGGTGCAAACTCTTGATTTGTAATTACAAATTCCCAAATCCTTCCGAGGGTTATATATAACCATGGGATTTCGCACTGAATACCTAAATCCCGCCATTCATTGAAATTCATCCCTCCAAAAATCTCGTTTTGGAGGCAAATCAATTTTTTTGGCTATGTAGATGGAAGAGAATTCGAGAATGGAAATATGAAAGGATTATTGAGGTGAAGATACGCCGCTCCTATGTAGATGGAAGAGAGTCTGAAAATTGGGAAAGACTTCCTCTAATTAAGCAGGCAACGAGGGCTTGGCTTCTCCCGTGGGGAAACAGGCTTCCTTTTAGAATTGCTTCCTCTTATGGGAGTAAATATCGATTTTGGTCATGGTGGCATTCGTCCAATTTTAGTGATATATGTTTGTTTTCTTTGATGAGAGGATTAAAATCGGACAGCTTCGAAATATAAATATCGATTTTGGTTATTTATTGTGTCATTCGTTCAATTTTGGTCATTTAATGTGATATGTTTATTTTCTCCGCCGGAGGATCAAAATTGGCAGCCTCGTAAGATAAAGGACTAAAATCGGTCAGTGCCACATTAAAGGACCAAAATTGGACGAATGCCACAATAAAGAACTGAAAACGAACAAATATTACATTAAAGGACTGAAAACAAACATATATCACATTAAAGGATTAGAATTGAACAAATGTTGAATTTAAATTGAATAAGTATCCGAAATAAAGGCCTTAAACGTGTGTGTGTATATATATATATATATATATATATATATATACCTTAGGGAAGCTAGGGTTAAACCTACAAAATTTAATAACAAATACAAAAACTTTAGAAAATTACAATTAAGTCCCTAAAAACAGAAAAACGCAAAATTGAAGGCTTAAACGACATTTTTTGGCCAAAAAACGACGGACCTCACTGTAGCAGTGACTCTTGTTTAGTGAGTCGATTCCGATAAGAAAAGGCCGAGTTCATCCCAAAGTTCACCAATAAATATTTTCCAAATATTTCAAAAACATCCCTTTTCCAAATATTTTCCACATATTTCAAAAACGCCCCTTTTTCAAATAACGGCCCACTGAACAAGAGTCACTGAACAAGAGTCACTGCTACCCACCGGGATGAACTAAGCCTTTTCTTATTGAAAAAACGCCCTTTTTACCGGGATGAACAAATATTTTTCACATATTTCAAAAACGCCCCTTTTCCAAATAACGATGGTAAAGATGAACAAATATTTTTCACATATTTTTTTTCCTTTTTTTATACCCCAAATTTTATACTACATATTAATTAATTACAAAGGTACCAAATCTCTCAATGGTAAAGAGGAAGGACTCGTTGATTGGCCTTCTTTAATATTTTCTCAAACTATTACTAAACTCAAGTCCATAGAAAACGCCTCTCTGCCTCTCTTCCGTTGTTCATCACCAGAACCGACCTCAGGTCAGTTCTATCTCAAATTGCAATAACTAGTTTTGCTGCTAATTTATGAATTTTCATTTTCTTTGAAAGCAATTTTGTTACTGTGCAATTGTAGAGGTGATGGTTGTACGGGTTTCCGTGTTGTTTGTTCTGTTCGGCTAAGGAGATTCCGGCAAGATGTTGATGTAATTTTTATACAGGGATGAACATGTAGAGGCGATGCTTTGTTGTACGGGTCTCCCTAATTTTGATTTTATTGGCTCAAACTAGTACTCAACTTCTATAGAAAACTAACCTCTCTGTTAGTGTGATAAATTGATCCTGAAACTATAATGGTTGAATGAATTCATGCTTTTATGTATGGTGTTGATGTTTTACATCTGAGATATTTGATTTTGATTTGTTGAATATGATGTTAAGTATTATTTATGCATCCCACTAACAATTTTATTTTTTCTGGAACTAGTTGAATATAAATATGGATAGAAGTTGGATGAAACAATCAAGAGTGAGTGAGGCATACGAGATAGGAGTGGAAGAGTTCCTTGAATTGGCTTTCAAGAATGCAAGCCTCGAGGGAAAAATTTCGTGCCCATGTATAAAGTGTAACACCCCAAATTAGGCGGATGTTACAGTGCCGTGGACCCCCGACTGGGACCCACCAGGCGAGTGAAAATGAATGAAATACACAGGGTAAATGTAGTACCAAACCACATTACATTACCAAATACTCCGATGAGGAGCTTAAGTACAATACACCAGGACAATACCGAATACTAGTATATTTTATATGAAGATAAAATATACCACTCTGAATAAATAAATATCCCAAACGGAATTCTGCAGCGGAAATACAAATGAAGAAAAACAAGAATGACTGAAGAGACTGAGGCCCCCTACTAGTATCACTGGGACTCCTCGCCGTCAACGTTCTCTTCCCGTGCCTTTGCCTTGCCATGACCTGAAAACAATATTCCCCAACGGGGTCAGTTACACAAAACAACAATCCTCAAGAGTTAAACAATCACAATCCTGTTGAAAACATACGCAATCAAACATGCTATATGAATCAACTGACAGTACAGCTCAATGAATGGCGCCACACTATGCCCGGGATGAAAATGTGTCCGTGCACAAGCCACCAACAAGTATCGATCGAATACACGTGTGGTCTTGTACCTAATCAGTCTCACGAAGTGATCGTCTCGTGCGCACAGTCCAATGTGAGGCCAACAACCAACACACGACTTTATATGTGCCCGACATGAAAATCCTACACATACCAACCGGCACGCCAGTATGACCCGGAATGCCACGATATAACAAAAGTGACATCGAAATCAATAATGACTCACCAAGATGAAATGATAGTGAAATGAATGATAGTTCAATGAAATGATTGGAATCGTCGTTCCTCGTGACCGAAGTGATTAATTGACAATTACAAGTCTCAATACGGTTAATCCATTATGAATGAACTATAATTATGAATGAACAACGACGAAAGGAATGAATATCCTTTTAACCGAGTAAGAATTAACTTACACAACGCCGATGAAGAATGTCCTTCCATGAACAACGTCCTAAATGAGATGTCGGTCGCTCGAACAACCTTGAATAACACAATTACCAACAATCCGGTTCAACACACGAATCAAACACGAATATAACGAACTCAAAACGTCGATACGACTAAACCAAGTTCATTGGGGCATTATATCGAACACGTTGTGGCCAAACTTCGATTGTTTACAACCAAACCTCGATAATACCAATATCAAATCCCCAATAAGTGTTTCAAACCAACAATACTTCTTCAATACGATCAATAATACAATATGAATATCCAAATTCGTGATTTCAACAACAATTAATCGAAAACCCCCAAATCCAACTCAATATTCAAAGTGTTCTTGAATAACCTTTCAATAATCCGATGAATATTCATACATACACATAATCATATATATATATATATATATATATATATCTTCATACAACATGATTATAACGTCCAAAACATCATATCTCAACACAAATTGAAATCCAAGAGGTTTGAGAATATTACCTTTGAAGATCCAAACACTTTGATTCGATGAACACGCGTTAGATCGACGATCCGAGCTTCACAACCGAATGAAAATGATGAAAAATCGAGTATTCAAGTGATTGATGATGAAAATTTCTCCCACAAACCCTCTCTCTCGGAAGTAGGATGAAGAAATGAGTTGTTCCTCTCAAAAAACGCAATTATAGAGCAGCCTGCACTGTGTGCCGCGACCCGGCCGAGTGTGCCGTGGCATAGGGCCAAAATCTGCCCCCAGTGCTTGGCAGTGTGCCGCGGCCCGGCCGAGTGTGCCGCGGCAGTGACTCGGCAGTGTGCCGCGGCCCTGCTGGCAGGAGCTGCGGCCCCCGGTACAGGCGGGTCTGCCAGAAGCTGCAACATGTGTGTGCCGCGGCCCACACCCCTCGGGTCCCAAAATGATGAAAAATGATCCGGGAAGAGAATAAAAGCAATAGGAATCAATATTTGGGAAACAATAACACGAAATGGAAGTGCGGAAACCCCAAAACGGTGGTTCTAAGCAATGATTACAAGGGTTCGCCCAACGAAAGCACAATTTGAACAATGAGGAGATTTGAAATGACATGAACTCCAACGTCAACATCGACTAATGAATCAATTACAACAATCAAGATAATACTCTTGTCTCGATTCCCAAGCAAGGTTGAAACAATGAACAATATCGATACACGACTCGAAGTTATTCCGAACGGTGAACACGGATGAATGAATGTGGATGGTGAATGATTATTAACAGGTGAAAAATTACATAGTGACAATTACTGAATGAAATTACTGAATGATAATGACTGAATTACAACCGGGTATTACATACACCCCCCTTAAAAGAGTTTCGTCCCCGAAACTAAGGGTCAAACAACTCGAGATAACTCTCCCGCATACTATCCTCGGTTTCCCAAGTAGCCTCTTCGACTTCGTGTCTAGACCACTGAATTTTAACCAAAGGAATCGCCTTATTTCTCAACTGTTTGATTCGCCGCTCTAAGACTCGTATGGGACGCTCTTCATACGAATGATCATCTGCGATCTCGATTTCGTCGAAATGAAGTATGTGACTCGGGTCGGCAACATACTTCTGTAGCTGAGAGACGTGAAACACATTATGAATTCGGCTCAACGCCGGAGGTAAGGCCAATCGATAAGCTAGCTCGCCTACTCGATCCAAAATCTCAAACGGTCCAATGAATCTCAGACTCAACTTTTCCCGCTTCTCGAAATGGAAAATACCTCGAGTCTTGACCAACGCGTGGTCACCTGTCTCAAACTCTAATGGTCGGCGACAATTGTGTGCATAAGATTTCTGTCGACTCTGAGCGGTCAACAAACGACTCCTGATCAAAGCTACCTTCTCACGAGAGGCTATAAGTATATCGGGCTCGGTGCCGATTGATTCTGATAAGTCATTCCAACACAAAGGAGATCGACAACGACGACCATACAAGGCCTCGTAAGGTGTCATCTTAATCGAAGCATGCCAACTATTATTATACGTGAATTCGATCAATGGTAGTTGGGCTTCCCAATCGTCTTTCCAATCGAGGACGCATGCACTCAACATGTTCTCCAATGTCTGAATAGTCGTCTCTGATTGTCCGTCGGACTGAGGATGAAAAGCTTTGCTGAAATTAAGCTGAGTTCCCATGGCACGATGAACTGATTTCCAAAAATGAGATACGAATCGCCCGTCACGATCAGAAATAATACTCTTAGGAGTACCGTGCAATCTCACTATTTCTTTGATGAACAATTGGGCAAGTCTCTCGGGACCCCAAGTATCCTTAATCTCGAGAAAATGAGCTGACTTAGTTAGACGATCCACAATTACCCAGATTGTATTCGTGCCACGACGACTCGTCGGCAAACTCGTGATGAAGTCCATTGAAATATCTTCCCACTTCCACTCCGGAAGCTGTAGCCTTTGCAAGGCTTGGAATTTAATCAGGTACATGAATGGATTCCACACCCCTGACGAATACCGTACTAGTTTTTCCCTTATTGGAGAATGAGTTATAGCCTAAGCCACTTTTATCATGAGAATGTTGCCCAGTGCTTAGAATTTCTTCCATCTATTTAGATGATTTCTCGAATGATTTCAGGATGGTCTCTAATTCTCCTTCTCGCTTCTTGAGAGTTTTTACTTTGGCTTTGAGTAAAGCAAAATCGTTTGTCTAGCTATCATTATGAGACTTAGCCTCATTTAGATCGTGGGCAAGTTGATGATTACTTTCTAGGAGTTTTTCAAATGTGGCCTTGCTGTTTTCGCAATCATTAAACATGTTTTCGTAAATATTTTTCAGCAAGTCATCTTCATTTTTCAGCTCTAAGTTTGAAATTTGGAGTTGTACGTTTTCTCGTTTTATTGTCTCATGGGCCTTTTGAATGTTTTTGAATTCATTCATCATATTTTCAAAAGTATGCGATGCATTTGCGGGAGTAATAGAATTTGATCTTACTTCATCATCGCTATCCTCATCGTCCTGAATTTTTTTGGCCATAAAGCACATATATGCTTTATCTTCGATCTCATCATCGAACGAGGCACTGTCAGTGACAGCCTGAAGGCACTCCTCAGTTTTGTTGGACGCAGGCAAGGATTCTGATTCACCAATCAGGGCCTTGAGCTTGTTTTTCCAGACACGTCTTCTTTCATCCTTTTCTTATTGCTCAGTTTTTGGAAACTTTTGTACTTTCGGATGTGGACACTTATTTGCATAATGCCCGGGTTTCCTACAATTATAGAATAAGTTGGAATCACCGGATGAGGGGGTTTCTGAGCTTACCTTGTGAAAAGGCTTGGGCCTGTATTGAGTCTTTCCAGAATGTTTGATGAACTTTTTGAATTTGTGCATGAGCAGGGCCATTTCATCTTGTGACAGGATACCTTCATCACTTTCAGTAGTCTTGTGTGAGGATTTGGATGTGCTGGGTGCTGAGCTATGTCCCCTGTCAGATACAACAGCTAGTGTTGTAGTCTTGGCAGATGACTCTTCTGCCTTCTCTCTCGTGTCAATATCATACTCAAAAACTTTGAGGTCAGAGAAGAGGTCAAAAGTAGAAATTGATCTTTAGTTCCAGCATTTCGGTCGGGGCCATCCGATACGGTGCCTTCGATATTGGAGATGTACCAGGCTCCAACTCAATCGTGAATTCCACATCTCTCTGTGGAGGCAAACCAGGTAACTCGTCTGGAAATACGTCGGCATATTCTCTCACTACCGGAATATCCGCCAACATTATTGATGATTTCTCGGTCTTAGTCATATAGCACCAATAATCGACACACCCCTGATTGAGTAATTTCACTGCTTTCATCAAGTTGATGACTGTCCCGGAACAACTGGGATTACCTCCCTGAAAAACACATTCGACCCCATCGTCTAAAATGATAGTGACCAAACGCTTACGGACGCTAATGACGGCATCGTGATGATCCATCCAATCAATACCCAGAATGATGTCATCTCTTGGCAAATCAACCACGATTAGGTCTGCTAACCAGTCACGGCCATGAAGATGAATCGGACAATCCTTAATCTCACGATTCCCGATAATTCTTCAGGTAAACCGATGACATAAGTCTCACAACTAGTAGCACTACCCAGACATAGTCTACTCAAACATGATTCGGAAATAAAAGAATGCGATGCACCAGTATCAAAAAGGGTACACACAGGTTGAGATAGAATATCGAGTGTACCTGAGATCATCCGGGCCTCTGGATCGTCGATCTTCTTCATCTCATAAATTCGGGGCTTGCCAGCCCCCGAACCGGACGCTCCCGTCTGATAGCTCTTAGCTCCGCCTTTGTTAGATCATGTCGTCTTAAACGACGCGGACTGAATGGCCTGATTCGGAGTCGCTGACTGGTTTGGGACCTGAGATGACGCCGGAGTAGGTTTAGAGTCCCTTCGGCAAAAACGGGCCCTATGCCCAACAATCCCACAGTTATGGCACGTGACAGCCTGCCTCGGACACTTGGTACTAAAATGACCTTGTTCTTCACAGTTGAAACAGGTGATAGCCGAACTGTCCGCTCGTGACTGAGATTCCGCAGGTTTCGGTGCCATAGGAGGTCGCTCAGAAAAAGTAGAGCCCGCACGAGGTTTCTTGAAAGTGGCCTGACTGCCGTCAGACTGATTACAATTCTTTGACTTCTTGTCAGTAGATGAAGTTTGATTCTTAGCGATTTCCTTTGCGGTAAGCTCATACGTAAGAGCTTTCTCGATGAATTCGGCCAGAGTGGTGCAATGATGATTAAGCAACTGTAGTCGCATACGGGGTTTCAGCCTCTTGCTGAAATACTTAATCTTATCCGCCTCGGAGTGAATGATAGATGAGGCGAAAGGAAGAAGTTCCTGGAATTTCTCGGCGATGGCGAGAACATCATCGTCCGCTGAAAGGTCGGGAGTGAGTAATTATGAAAACTTGGCCTCCCTGAGTGGGGCCGGATAATACCTCTCCATCATGAGAGTCTTGAATTGATCCCAAGTACAAAATCCATCGGGGGGCTTCAACGATAACCACCAGGAATGTGCGCCCTTACCAAGATAGTAAGCCACAACTGAAACTTTGTGTCCCTCGGGATAGTCCACCATAGCAAACAGTTTCTCGAAATGCTCAAGCCAATGAATGATATCTGCCGGTTCAGATGAACCCTCAAAAGTAGGTGGCCTTTGGCGAGAGATATCGCCAATGATACTGCTCACACCCCTCTCTTACCTGTGAGGTGGCGGTGGAGGAGCCTGCTGATTCTGAGTAGCTGAGTTATGCATCGTTTCCATCAGTTGTGTCATCTGAGTCATTTGGGCCATCATGCCATGCATAAAAGCGAGTGGATCAACCAGAACACCTTATGACTGAGCTGTGTCCCGGGTACGACTCCCTGATAGTGATTGATTACGCCCAGGTGAATGAGTGGCAGCATCACTGCTCGATGAATTAGCATTATTCCTAGCATTCGCACGTGTATTCACACGAGCTCTCGGGTTTCGGCCTGCACCGCAGCCTCTTCCCCGGCATCCTCCGCCAGCTCTTTCCATACTGAAGTGGGAAAGTCACGAAATGATTATATATCTCGCATGAATATCACATTATGATTACGTTATGAAATGATGAAAATGAGCATACGCGCCCAAACACAATGATTACATGAATGATCAACTGAGGTGACGTGATTATCTGATGAAATTCTTGAAATGATTATCTTGAACAAGTTAACAAGATTAATGATATGATCCTCAAGATCAACAACTGAACAATGAAATGAACTGAGTGATTAATGAATTAACATGATCGACTTGATTACAAATGAAAATGATAAATGAGGAAATCTTACTGTTCTTTGGTCTGAAGGGCTCGGCTCTTGCACGGGTCACACATGACACGAAAGTCCAATGATACTAGTCTGATGAATGATGATTTCAAATGAAACATGACTCGAAAGGTAGTATTCAAAACCACGCTCCGATACCAACTCTATAACACCCCAAATTAGGCGGATATTACAGTGCCGTGGACCCCCGACTGGGACCCACCAGGCGAGTGAAAATGAATGAAATACACAGGGTAAATGTAGTACCGAACCACATTACATTACCAAATACTCCGATGAGGAGCTTAAGTACAATACACCAGGACAATACCGAATACTAGTATATTTTATATGAAGATAAAATATACCACTCTGAATAAATAAACATCCCAAATGGAATTCTGCAGCGGAAATACAAATGAAAGAAAATAAGAATGACTGAAGAGACTGGGGCCCCCTACTAGTATCACTGGGACTCCTCGCCGTCAACGTTCTCTTCCCGTGCCTTTCCATGACCTGAAAAAAATATTCCCCAACGGGGTCAGTTACACAGAACAACAATCGCCAAGAGTTGAACAATCACAATCCTGTTGAAAACATACGCAATCAAACATGCTATATGAATCAACTGACAGTACAGCTCAATGAATGGCGCCACACTACGCCCGGGATGGAATTGTGTCCGTGCACAAGCCACCAACGAGTATCGATCGAATACACGTGTGGTCTTGTACCTAATCAGTCTCACTAAGTGATCATCTCGTGTGCACAGTCCAATGTGAGGCCAACAACCAACACACGACTTTATATGTTCCCGAAATGAAAATCCTACACATACCAACCGGCACGCCAGTATGACCCGGAATGCCACGATATAACAAAAGTGACATCGAAATCAATAATGACTCACCGAGATGAAATGATAGTGAAATGAATGATAGTTCAATGAAATGATTGGAACCGTCGTTCCTCGTGACCGAAGTGATTAATTGACAATTACAAGTCTCAATACGGTTAATACATTATGAATGAACTATAATTATGAATGAACAACAACGAAAGGAATGAATATCCTTTTAACCGAGTAAGAATTAACTTACACAACGCCGATGAAGAATGTCCTTCCACGAACAACGTCCTAAATGAGATGTCGGTCGCTCGAACAACCTTGAATAACACAATTACCAACAATCCAGTTCAACACACGAATCAAACACGAATATAACGAACTCAAAACGTCGATACGACTAAACCAAGTTTATTGGGGCATTATATCGAACACGTTGTGGCCAAACTTCGATTGTTTACAACCAAACCTCGATAATACCAATATCAAATACCCAATAAGTGTTTCAAACCAACAAAACTGCTTCAATACGATCAATAATCCAATATGAATATCTAAATTCGTGATTTCAACAACAATTAATCGAAAACCCCAAAATCCAACTCAATATTCAAAGTGTTCTTGAATAACCTTTCAATAATCCGATGAATATTCATATACACTCATAATCATATGTATATCTCTTTATACAACATGATTATAATGTCCAAAACATCATATCTCAACACAAATCGAAATCCAAGAGGTTTGAGAATATTACCTTTGAAGATCCAAACACTTTGATTCGATGAACACACGTTAGATCGACGATCCGAGCTTCACAACCGAATGAAAATGATGAAAAATCGAGTATTCAAGTGATTGATGATGAAAATTTCTCCCACAAACCCTCTCTCTCGGAAGTAGGATGAAGAAATGAGTTGTTCCTCTCAAAAAACGCAATTATAGAGCGGCACCTGCCTTTGTGTGCCGCGGCTCGGCGAGTGTCTTGCACGAGGCCAAAATCTGCC
Organism: Orobanche coerulescens; assembly: GCA_033398695.1. Classification (NCBI taxonomy): domain Eukaryota; kingdom Viridiplantae; phylum Streptophyta; class Magnoliopsida; order Lamiales; family Orobanchaceae; genus Orobanche; species Orobanche coerulescens. The sequence goes on along the minus strand of CM065812.1, from coordinate 124,398,744 downwards.
CCCAGTGCTCGGCAGTGTGCCACGGCTCGGTCGAGTGTGCCGCGGCAGTGACTCGGCAGTGTGCCGCAGCCCTGTCGGCAGGAGCCGCGGCCCCCGGTACAGGCGGGTCGGCCAAAAGCTGCAACATGTGTGTGCCGCGGCGCACACTCCCTTGTGCCGCGGCCCACACCCTAGGGTCCTAGAATAATGAAAAATGACCCGGGAATAGAATAAAAACAATAGGAATCAATATTTGGGAAACAATAACACGAAATGGAAGTGCGGAAACCCCAAAATGGTGGTTCCAAGCAATGATTACAAGGGTTCGCCCAACGAAAGCACAATTTGAACAATGAGGAGATTTGAAATGATATGAACTCCAACGTCAACATCGACTAATGAATCAATTACAACAATCAAGATAATACTCTTGTCTCGATTCCCAAGCAAGGTTGAAATAATGAACAATATCGATACACGACTCGAAGTTATTCCGAACGGTGAACACGGATGAATGAATGTGGATGGTGAATGATTATTAACAGGTGAAAAATTACATAGTGACAATTACTGAATGAAATTACTGAATAATAATGACTGAATTACAACCGGGTATTACATAAAAAGTGTAGACTTCTTTGGTAGCATACGAGATAAGTTGTGTACGACCATCTGATAGCCATAGGTTTTGTTGACACATAAACAACTTGGGTCTTCCATGGAGAGCTAGATTCATCTACCAAAACAAACCACGAGGCTCCTGATCCTGGTAATGATGACATGAACATTGATATAGATGGTTTGCTGCATGAGGCCTTTGGTGTTCACAGTTGGCAAAATGAGAGTGATGAACCAGAAAACCAACCAGATATTGAAGTTGAAGCTTTTTACAATTTTGTGAGGGATGCCAAGAAGGAGCTGTATCCTGGGTGTAAGAAATACACAAAACTTACATTTGTTGTCCAGCTTTTTCATATTAAATTCCTTGGTGGATGGAGCAATAATTCCTTTAGCATGTTGCTAAAACTATTAAAGGATGTCCTTTCTGAAGTAGATACCTTGCCCAACTCCTTTTATGAGATGAAAAAGATAATCAAAAAAATGGGCCTTAGTTATGAAAAGATTCATGCTTGTCCAAATGATTGTATCTTATACCGAAACAAATACAAGGATAATGAAGAATGCCCTAAATGTCATACATAGTTCTGGTTCATCAAATTCTCCTGCACCTCCTGGCCCAAAGTTGCAGCAAAGGTATTGCGTTACTTTCTACTAATTCCCAAACTAGAAAAGTTGTTTATGTGCTCTAAAACAGCTTCTTACATGAGGTGGCATGACGAAGAGCGTATCAAGGATGGTTATATGAGACATCCTGCTGACTCTCCAGCATGGGTGACATTTGATTATAAGAACCCAACCTTTGCACAAGAAACTCGAAATGTGAGGCTCGGCTTAGATTGTGATGGAATGAACCCACACAGAACCATGATTTCTACGCATAGCGTATGGCCGGTGGTACTTATAGTGTATAACATGCCACATTGGATGTGTATGGATTCTGATAATTTTATTTTATCGATAGTTATACCAGGACCCGGTTCTCCAGGAAATGACATTGATGTTTACCTACAACCATTAATTGATGAACTTCTATTGTTTTGGGAATCTGGGGTCTAAACGTATGATATCTCGTCAAAGTCGAGCTTTATAATGCGTGCGGGTCTATTATGGACAATTAGTGATCTTCCTGCATTAGCTTATGTTTCGGGATGGAGCACTAAAGGGAAATATGCTTGCCTATGTTGTCACAAAGAGATGCGGTCTGAATGGCTTAAAAACGGCAAAAAGTTTTGCTACATGGGTCATCATCGATTTTTGGATATGAATCACCCTTTTCGGAAAGATGATAAATATTTTGATGGTGAAAAAGAAACAGCAGCAGCACCTGTTCCTCTAGATGGGGATGCAATTTTGAATATGTTTCAAGGCTTTGTAGTTGAATTCGGGAAAACAAGCCCAAAACAGAAGTTGTCGTTCAATTTGAAAAAGATAAGCGTATTACATAGTCTGCCTTATTGGAAGGGAAATATTATGCTTCACAATCTAGACATTATGCATCTAGAGAAAAACGTAACCGAGAGCCTAACGGGAACACTTTTGAATGACAAAAAACGAAGGATGGGTTAAAGGCGCGTCGTGATTTGCAGCTTATGGGTTTGAAGCCTGAATTGCATCCAAAAGAAGCACCAAATGGGAAAACTGTTTTGCCTCCTGCATGTTTCACACTGAAAAATGAAGACAAATTCACTTTCTGTAATATTTTGAAAAATGTCAAAGTTCCTGATGGTTATGCTTCAAATATTTCGAGGTGCATCAAAGGCATGACCATATTTGGACTGAAAAGTCATGACTGCCATATTTTAATACAACAACTACTTCCCTTGGCGGTGAGAGGAATGTAGAACCAAAGTGTTAATTCATGCACAATTGAATTGAGCAACTTTTTCAGGGAAATGTACTCCAAAGTTAAAAGACCAAAAGATTATGTGGAGCTTGAAAGAAAGATTTCGCTGACCTTGTGTAGAATGGAAAAAATATTTCCACCTTCATTTTTTGATATTTGTGTGCATTTGATGGTTCATTTATCGGCCCAAGCTCGGCTTGCTGGTCCTATACAATATCGAGAAATGTATCCGATTGAGAGGTAATCATGGGTATATGCGATTAGAGTTATTGTTATAGTTATGAAAGTACAAAATATATTTTGATGCTATTCTTGTACTTGGTCCTTTGGTCATAGGTACCTTCTTAAATTGAAGTCATATGTGAAGAACAGAAATCAACCAGAGCGCAGCATTGCTGAAGCTTATCTACTTGATGAATGTTTAACATTTTGCTCCCGCTATATGGACGGTGTAGTTACTAGGCTAAATAGGCCATCTCGCAACAATGATGATGGAGGTGTCATAGAAGATGTGTTACCAATATTCTCAATGCCTGGAAGACCATTGGGAAAAGGACATACAAAGTCATTTAAAGAATCTACTAGGATGTTGGCACATCAGTATGTTCTTTTCAACTGTGCAGAAGTAGGGGAATACAGAAGGTAAGTGAACCAAATTAAAATATATAGTATGTGTTTTACAATTTAAAATTAAGTTTTTTTTCCTACTAGGCAACACCAGGAATTACTTTCTGAACAACATCACCGTATGCGTCCGTGGAGCAGAGAAAAACTCCATGGCAAAGAATTCCAGTCCTGGTTTGGAACCCAAGTATGTGCCATCTCTATATCTCATAGTGATCTCTTGTAGTGCTTAGTGTTGAGAGTCATATAATGTGTTTTTTTCTATTATTTGTTTTCTCTGGCCTATCTCCAATACATGGTAATATTTTTTTATATTTTCATTGTGATGTAAATATATTCCAGGTGAACTTTTTGAGTGATGAGTCTGACGACATAAAGGCTTTAGCTCACGGTCCTCTGAGGATATACAGAAGTTACAAAAAATATCTCATAAATGGCTTTAGATTTCACACCAGAGATGTCGAAGCTAGACAAAAAACTCAAAATAGTGGGATCATCATGATAGCTGAAACCCAAAGCTTTTCCAGCAGTAGAGATAGCAATCCAGTGATGGGTGATATCACATATTACGGAATTTTGAAAGATATAATAGAGCTGGAGTATTTATTTGGGAGGAGGATTGTGTTGTTTGAATGTGATTGGATTGCGAACAGCGGGAAAAAGAAAGATAATGATTGTATGTTGGTGAATCTTGACCGCCTTAAGCGTGATGAAGATCATTTCATTTTAGCTTCATAGGCTGAGCAGGTCATTGCAAGATCTGAAGCATAAAGGATGGCATGGCATGTAGCCATAAAGATTGTTCCTAGAGACTTTTATGATTATGACGTGAGATCATCTGGCGAATATATAGAACCATATTTGCAGAGTGCGGTGTTTGATTCTACTAATCTTCAAGACAATGATCAGCAACCTGATTTAGTTTGGCCAGACACCGAACCTATATACGTGGATACCCCATTTGAAGAAGTTCAAGTTGGTGATGCTCAATATTATGAATATAATAGTGATGAAGAAGAGGAGCTGGATCTTCTTTTTTGAATAGTTCAAATCCTAATGTAATGTAGTTGTGGGCAGGCCATTTTTCTTTTTTATGTCAATTTTTTGCATTTCTTCCAATGGTCAGAACTGATATGAGTAGAACTACCACTTATGCAGCATGGAAAAGTAATTGAAGAATAGTTGATCATTTATGTTACTTGTGGAACTGCAATTTTAGTCTTTTTAAAATTATCTTTTATTCACAAGTTACTATAAATTACATTAAAAAAAACAACATAAAGAATATCTAAATTTCTAAAAAATAGTCCTAGTATTGTGATTCTTTATTTGTTTTAGTGTTATTAACATTTGTGCCATTTAATATTCTCTAGTGTAACAGACTCTATAAATATTGCTAATATATGTTTGTTCAACACTTTAATAAAAATGTCACTATATTGGTCTTTTATAAGGTAACATTAGTATTTATAATGTCACCATACTATGTACATATAGTCACACGTTTTTAAACATGTTAGTAGAAAATTATGGTACACTTTGAAAATGTCACTTCATATTTTTAATTTTAATTCTTCTTTATTTTTTTCCTCTACCACTAACACTTTTCATCAATTGTCACAACTTTGTATTACGGCCACATTTGAATGAAATTGTCATTATGGGTAATGACACTAAATATGTGTTTTGTTGTAGTGTTGATGTTTCTGTATTTATTCATACAATTGTTTGTGATGGATGATGTCACGGGTCCGAATCGGACTAGAATTTTTAGTCGAAAAATTCAACCCTGTGCCGGCACTGATTGTCCGCACAACAACCAGTCAGCCTTCGATCCTCACCAAACACTCGTGTATTCCTCACAGCACTCGTGTTTAGTGTGATCAGAGTTACAGCCCAAGACCACCTTTAGTGCTTGAAGGAGTATGCAGCGGAATACAATCAAAACACGTAAAGGCACACACAATTTACGGGGACAATTCCCCAACCTTGAATATTATTGCACACTCAATATACAAGGAAAAGGCTTCGCTGTACAACTCTCTAAGATTCTCACGATGATCTCTCGGATCTCCCCCTCGGATCTTCCCTACAAAATTGTACAAAGCACCTATTTATAGCCCAAGCAAAGGACCATATCGGTTGACAACCCCAACCGCTAGGTTAATCCCGACACTCCACGTGTCGATGCGTGGCAAAAGACCACCATGCATCCCTGCCACTTGTCCCGAGCAGTTTCCGCACAACTTGCTCGCCTCTGCCTTGTACTGCCACGTACAAGGTCTTCCGGAACCGTCCCGCAACCGTCCGCAAGCGCTTGCTAGTAACCGTCCCGCAACTATCCTGATGGATCCCAGCATTCCACCTGGCACATGCAGTCCACCAAGTAACTGCCCACATGCTGACGTGTGCCCCGCACATCTTATACACCGTCTGACTTAACTGTCTGGAACCATCTGTGCCACGTCAATGCAACGTCCTGCGAACGTGCACCAACCGTCCAACCTTTCCCGCGTAATTCAAATTCCCACGTGTTCCGAAGCCTAGGTCTCGCGCCAAGTAGACCCTCTCATCTTTGGCCGATAAGAACAGAAAGGACCCGCACTTTGTTCCAACATTCCGAGACATACGATAGATTTATGCACAAGTGCCCAGCCACCTGCACATTCCCGATCCTTGCCCATAATGATCTGACAACTTCCCGCAAGAGTCCGACATTGCCCGCAAGTGTGCACAAATGTCCAACATCTTGCGCACTTATCCGATTTCCGAACAAGGTCCGCCCAGCACTGTCGAACACTCTCGGTCGTAGGCACACAGCCCTGGCCTTGTCCGCGCCCGAAGTGTTCGCTGATTGGGCCGGTCCGATCCAGGTCGGGTTTCACTTCCGGATCGACCCGTGACCCAATCCCATGGCAAGTCCCAGCACCTTGCCAAGTCCTTGGCCGAGCACCTTGGGTCACCCCTTGGGCATGGCTCTTAGTAACTACCTCCCCCCCAATAATAGGCTTAGACAAATAAAGTCTGGTGAGGACAGTGACCATTGAAAAGCTGAAGAATCACTCGCCTGCCTCCAGCCTTGAACCTGCCCAAAACCTCAAAGTAACACGAGATTGTCTTGATTCCATGTCTTAGCTAAGCCTCACACTCACCAAGAAACCTCCGAATCACTTTTGATTCCCGTGCCTTAGTGTCGTGCCACGCCCAGTCGGCACAGTCTGCCCCGTGACTCAACCACCTGCCGAGCCCAGCAAGTCACCCATGTTAAGGGTGTAACAAACCTCCCCCACTTGAAGAAATCAACGCCCCCGTCGATGGGAGTCACATCACAGCCTGATACTTGTACTTTTCTCGAACTGCCTTAGTCCGCCTTCCGTTTTGGGATGTTGCATTGATTCACCCTTCCACTGGACCACAATGATCGATCCTCCATCCGATGAACCTCCAAAAACAAGGCAGCTACATCTTCAAACCATCCCAGCGAACCGTTTTGAAACACCACATGCCTCAAGAAAGAAGTCAGCTTCAACCACAGAGGTCTCCTACACTGTACTCTTATTTCCGTCTAGTTACATAACCCGCTAACTCACACACACTTAGCCAAGATTACATAACTTTGCATCGGACAACCCCCGAATGCTAGGTAATTCACAAGTAAAATGCTACACACAAAGCAAAATTACAAACATAGGGTCACAAACGTAAAAATCTGACGTCTACCTATTACAATAGAAACCAGCCAGATAGATTGTTCAGACGGACCAACAATCCTTCTGGAATGAGCAATGGCCTGCAACTCTTTTGCTCATTTTTACTGACTTCAGCAACGCGTATTTTGGCCAACCTTAACGGGACATAAACTGTAAGCACCTCCCATGCTTTGGATGTTCAGTCCGATTGAAGATCGTGGGAGTCCTTCAACCGACTGAAAATTTCATAGGCTAATCGGGACCTTAGCCACACCCAACACCGTTTATCCATCCAAATCTGACTATGACCAGGATATGCTTCACTCTGAACACATATCCATGCTATTTTTCCTCACAAATCCAAAAAATAACAACAACAACGTAGGATCACATAAATTTTAACAAGAACGTATGGAAAGCAATACCCTTACCCAACCACACACCAGCCTAAGTCGTCGAATAACATCTCCTACTCATGCAACATGTTCAAGTATGATCAGTACTTACCCTGATTTTCGACCTCGCACCTTTCGACTAGCCTTTGGGCCGCACCAATGTTCCTCAACCACTTGACACGAACATATCGCAATCTTCAAGGGTCTTCCCATCGCTCGTAACAGATCAGCCATTAACTCGACTGAATTGTCCATCTAGATGCACCAAGCACCATACCGAATATTGGTACTCATACGAAGTACCGCTCCACCCCGAACTAAGTCTGGAACTTTATTGACAAAGGGAACCAATCCCACCGTCTGGTCACTTGCTTCAAAATCAGCCTTCATGCCGCAATTTTGAACCATGGTCGACGATGCTCCTCCAAGCAAGCATCCGTTCCTATTTCGGCATCCGGTCCACACGAATAATGCCCTATAGAACTATCTTTCTCGAAACTGAGCGCACCTCGTTCCGCACACAAAGATGTCGATTTTAACCGCTTCCGACGTGCATTTTTCCACAACTCAGCCCATATTTCTTTCTTCGGTCCCCAGCACCAAAGAAGAACCAAACAGAGTCTCAACTCTAGTTTTTCTCACGGCATGGCAAATTGATACCTTCAAAATCCTTCCACCAACATAGCCCATAATAATGGCTTTCAGATCTCATCTGGTGCCCATCGCCACGTAAACATCACCACCAAGCATGATGCCGCTAGTCCTCCAATATCAACTGGCTATGAACATCTTCTTCGCCCGAACATGTGCAGACAATCATTTTGATTCATGTCCGCCAAGAAGCCTTGTCCACCCGATTGACGTTTTACCATCGTCATTTTCCGGAATTCAGGAACCCGCACACGAGACAAAAATGAAGAGGCTTTGTCTTCCATAATCCGATAAATTCCGGCCAGCAACCGTCCTCTTCCGAACCACCAAGTCGTCTTCAGGCAATCATCTTCAGATCCTCGGCTACCAAGAGGATATCCGCATCCTTGCCTTCTGAAATGATCCTTGCCCAATGAACTTCAGCATCTCCCACACCGAAAATCTGGCGTCCGTCCAGGTATCTCGCGTTCCCTTTCCAATCCTTGCATTCACGAACAAGGTTTCACCTTCCGCAAGCGAACTTTGGCCACCAAGAACCAAAATTTTCCGACCAGAACCCACTAACGGGGCTCCGATACCAAATTGTCACGTGTCCGAATCGGACTAGAATTTTTCGCCGAAAAATTCAACCCCGTGCCGGCACTGATTGTCCGCACAACAACCAGTCAGACTTCGATCCTCACCAAACACTCGTGTTTTCCTTACAGCACTCGTGTTAAGTGTGATCAGAGTTACAGCCCAAGACCACCTTTAGTGCTTGAAGGAGTATGCAACGGAATACAATCAAAACACGTAAAGGCACACACAATTTACGGGGACAATTCCCCAACCTTGAATATTATTACACACTCAATATACAAGGAAAAGGACTCACTGTACAACTCTCTAAGATCCTCATGATGATCTCTCGGATCTCCCTCTCGGATATCCCCTACAAAATTGTACAAAGCACCTATTTATAGCCTAAGCAAAGGACTATATCGGTTGACAACCCCAACTGCTAGGTTAATCCCGACACTCCACGTGTTGATGCGTGGCAAAAGACCACCATGCGTCCCTGCCACTTATCCCGAGCAGTTTCCGCACAACTTGCTCGCCTCTGCCTTGTACTGCTACGTACAAGGTCTTCCGGAACCGTCCCGCAACCGTCCGCAACTGCTTGCTAGTAACCGTCCCGCAACTGCCCTGATGGATCCCAGCACTCCACCTGGCACATGCAGTCCACCAAGTAACTGCCCACATGCTGACGTGTGCCCCGCACGTCTTATAACTGCTTGGAACCGTTCCCGCACAACCGCTCCAAGTAACCGTCTGACTTAACTGTCTGGAACCATCTGTGCCACGTCAATGCAATGTCCCGCGAACGTGCACCAACCGTCCAACCTTTCCCGCGTAATTCCAATTCCCGCGTGTTCCGAAGCCTAGGTCTCACGCCAGGTAGACCCTCGCATCTTTGTCCGATAAGAACAGAAAGGACCCACACTTTGTTCCAACATTCCGAGTCATCCGATAGATTTATGCACAAGTGCCCAGCCACCTGCACATTCCCGATCCTTGCCCACAATGATCCGACAACTTCCCGCAAGAGTCCGACATTGCCCGCACGTGTGCACAAATGTCCAACATCTTGCGCACTTATCCGATTTCCGAACAAGGTCCGCCCAGTACTGTCGAACCCTCTCGGTCGTAGGTACACAGCCCAGGCCTTGTCCGCGCCCGAAGTGTTTGCTGATCGGATCGGTCCGATCCGGATCGGGTTTCACCTCCGGATCGACCCGTGACCCAATCCCATGGCAAGTCCCACCACCTTGCCAAGTCCTTGGCCGAGCACCTTGGGTCACCCCTTGGGCATGGCTCTCAGTAACTACCTCCCCCCTATAATAGGCTTAGACAAATAAAGCCTGGTGAGGACAGTGACCATTGAAAAGCTGAAGAATCACTCGCCTGCCTCCAGCCTTGAACCTGCCCAAAACCTCAAAGTAACACGAGATTGTCTTGATTCCATGTCTTAGCTAAGCCTCACACTCGCCAAGAAACCTCTGAATCACTTTTCATTCCCGTGCCTTAGTATCGTGCCACGCCCAGTCGGCACAGTCCGCCCCGTGACTCGACCACCTGCCGAGCCCAGCGAGTCACCCATGTTAAGGGTGTAACAGATGACCACCAAAATTTGTGTTTTAGTTAGGGCAATGTTTTGGGCAGTCGATCACATACGTCTAAAAAGAGTTGGAAATGGAAAATTACAAATCGGTCCAATGGAGGGGCTAGTGTTCAACGTTCAAAAGCATTAAGTTTTTTTAACTAGTGGTTTCGGTTGTCGGGTTCTAGTACCAAAATCGGATCGCTCTGCGGAGGTTTTGGTTCTTTTGGTTCGGGTGATAACGGTTCCGTCCATGGAGAGACCCCATGTAATGCATCCCCTGTCGGATGTAATACGCGTGGCGTGCATGGACGATGTAGATTGATGCACTAGATAGTGCACCGATCTGCACCGTCCATGCACGACACGTGTAGTGCATCCAATAGGAGATGCACTACGTGGGGGTGTACTATGGACGGTACCGGTGATAACCTACAGTTTGATAGTTTGTTTTACTGAAAGTATAAATATCAAATTTTAATTTTAAAATTCAAAATAAAAAGTAGGGTGGGGGAATAGAAAGAAATAATAAGTTGAACTTATTTCAAATATTTAAAACTAAGATAATAATTCTAATTTAAAATATTATATATAAGTTGTCTATGTAACCGCAGCTTAATTAGAATTCAAAAATCAAAATCCCAACAATTTTATTTTAAAGTAAAAAAGTGTGTGTGTGTGTGGGGGAGGGGAGGGAAGGGGAAGAAATGGATTTTGAGTAAAATTGAACTTAGGGGTGAGCTCGGGTAGGTTTTGGTCGGTTTTCGCCTAAAACATAGATTAGATAGAAAATTTCAGTTTTTTTTATAATTCTTAAGAACTGCAATAGAACCATCGGTTAAGTTTTTCAATTCCCGGATTTAAAATGATTTCGTTTTATTTGTATCTTTTCATGTTTTTTGTTTCTAAAAAAGACAAAAGAGACTAAAATTTACTAAAGAAAATCTTTTTTGGACAGATTAGACTCATTTTAAAAAAACAAACACTTAAATTAATAATTAAAGAAATTATAATATACTTCTAATATTATAGATAATAGATCAATTTTTTTTAATATTAAACCTTAGTTTGGTTCTTTTTTTCCACACAACACCTAACCAAATCGAATATTCCAATTTCTGGAAAAAAAAAACACTCTTGAATTAAATCTCGGTTTCATTTTTCAGGTCGACATTTTCTTTCTTGACATGAAATAAAATAGACTTGAAAGGTAAAGGTTGAAACTTAAAATTTAAAACTTAGAATAAATAAGAGCCCAAATAACTAGTTAAAGGGTGTAGAATCTATAGGGAATTATATATTGGTGTAATGAAAATATATAGTAAGAAAAGTGTATTTATAGGTGTAAAAAAATAAAAAATCTTAACATTGTAACTATCGATCGATCATCCTGGTTGAACTGGCAGTTTTTCTCAACAGTCACGAGATTGATTGTTGATCATCCTGGTCAATAGTACTGGACCACTAATTTAAATTTGAATATATGAAAATGAGAAATGAAATCGGGAACCACCAGTTCGACCTGTTTCTATCCTATTTTTCAAATTATGAAATTCAATTTTTAATAAAAAAAAGTAAAATTAGGGTTGGCAATTGATAAAAAAACGACCAACCGACACCAAACCATTTTAAACTGGTTCGATAAATCCTATTGCCTACACATAAAGTACCACAATCATGCTCTTTTGCTCATAAGGCCCATATGGACATTTAGTCTTACTAAGAGATGTACCTCTCTTACAATATTTTATATTGAATTTGTCAAGCACCTTATCAATGTAAGTGATTTGTCTAAGCCCAATCATCCTCTTAGATCTATCTCTATAGACCTTGATGTCCAAAATACACTGCGCCTCTCGCAAGTCCTTCATTGAGAAACACTTTCTAAACTGCCAAGCTTTAACAAAATGTAACATATAAATGTTGTTTCCAATGAGTAAAATCTCATCGACAATGGGACTAGGAATGTGATTTGCTCTCACTGGCTTTCTTATATACATAATATTCTTCTTTATTTGTTTGAAGACCAAACTTCTTGATTGACTCATCAGAATGAAGAATCCAACTCCGAGATGCTATAAATCTATAAATGGATCTCTAAATCCAACTGAGGAAGACAGTCTTGAGATTCAATCGCCAGATCTCATAATCCTAATGAGTTGCGATAGCCAAGATTATCTTAATGGATTTAAACATAGCAACTCGAGAGAAGGTATCATCACAGCCGACCTCATGAACTTGCTTGTAATCTTTTTCTATCAGTATAGCTTTGAGACAGCGGGGTTTTCATCCATGTCGACTCTTATCTTGAAAATTCATTTGGATCCTATGGGTTTTGCCCCATCAGAAAAATCACTCTAAACTTGATTTCCATACATGGAATCCGTTTCATATTTCGTGTCTTCTCGATATTTCTTAGAATCGAGGCTTGTTCAGCTTCTTTATAGGTACTAGGCTCATTTATTGTCAAAAGTCTTGATAGCTTTCAGTTAGATTTATACCATGGCATCTTTCCGACTGAACTCTATACCTTTGCTACGCATGTGGAATATCCACATTTTTTATTTCCGTACTTTTATATTTTTTCACCCGCTTGCACTCAATATGACATACATAATGGACTTTCTTATGTTTATATTTTAGTTTTATCGATTCCGCATGCGTTTTGGATCACTTTGTAATTTTCAAAGATGAGTAAACTCATGTTGAAATTACTCAAAGGAAAGAAGAAGGTAGATTCCTCATCATCTCGGGGAAACGGTGAGGATGATGACTCCGACGACTTTGATGAGGATGAGTTGATGCGATCATTTTCTGACGAGTAGCATGTTAGGTTTATGTTTTGATGATCATATTTGTTATATTTTGCGTATATTTTGATTTTGATATGTATAAAATATTATTGTTGCATGGTGTTTAATATGTTGCTTTGTTGGTTTGGTTACAATGTTGTTTGTTGTTGTGTTGGTTTATTGGTTCGGTTGATTGTGTGTTGTGTTTATTATTCATATGCTTTTTTTTGTGATGTATTGATTATGATGGTGTATTGATAGTTACAATGTTGTTTGTTGTTTGTTGATGTATTGATGGTGTATTGTTTATGATGGTTTGGTTACAATGTTATTTGTTGTATATTATAATGTTGTTTATGATGGTGTATTGAAACATTCCAGTTGTTTTGCTGTTTTGTTATCATAGTGCGCATGGGGCGATTTCAATGGGCACATTGGTGAGGGGGTGGATGGTTATCATAGTGCGCATGGGGGTTTCGGCTTCGGAGTTAGGAATGCAGGAGGTTCCGCACTGTTGGAGTTTGCCACTGCGCATGAGTTGGTAATTGCTAACTCTGTTTTTCAGAAGAGAGCTGAGCACCTCATCACCTTCAGTAGTGGGGGGCACAACATGCAAATTGACTACCTTCTTTTGCACAGTCGTGATGCTAGGGCGTGCGTGGACTGCAAGGTGTTCTGGAGCGAGGCATGTGCTTCTCAACACCGACTGCTGGCTATGGATTTATCCATGGGAGGTCGTGTTGTTAGCAGGGTTAGAGAAGCTAGACCTAGGATTCTCTGGAAGGATCTGAAGGGTGAGAAGGCGACCGTATTCAAGGAGTCTCTGACCCGCGAAGGAGGTTTTTTGCATGCGGGCGATGCTAACCTTATGTGGACCAGCATGGCCAATACTATTAGGAGAGTGGGTGAGAAGGTGGTAGGGGTTTCTTCGGGCAGGTCTAGTGGACCTAGGGAGGCTTGGTGGTGGAATGAGGAGGTCCAAAACAAGGTTAAGGCAAAACAAGCGCTATTTAAGGAGCTTTTGTCGATTAGTGCTGGGGAGGAGAGAATCTTGAAGATTGTAGCGTACAAGGTGGCGAAAAGAGAGGCTAAGAAGGCAGTGGTTAAGGCTAAATGTGATGCTTACGAGGAGATGTACAAGTGCCTAGACACCAAAGAAGGAGCGAATGCTATTTTTAAACTAGTGAAAGCTAGGGAAAGAGGGCGGCGCGACCTGGGTCCCGTTAAGTTTATTAAGGATGATTTGGGTCAAGTGTTAGTGAATGATATGGCTATTAAGGAGTGGTGGAATAGGTATTTTTTCGAACTTTTCAATGAGGCTAGAGGTAGTGACTCGGTGGTGCAAGGAGTTAGTCTATCTTCTGCTCGTTCGCTTAGTTCCTGTAAGAGCATCAACAAGGAGGAAGTAAAGGGTGCCCTAATGAAAATGGGTAGAGCTAAGGCTGCAGGCCCGGATCAGATCCCTATTGAGGTGTGGCTTTGTCTGGGGGAAGTTGGAGTTCAGTGGCTAGCAGAGCTGTTCAGCATCCTCCTCATAGGCTCTAAGATGCCGATAGAGTGGAGGCATAGTATTGTCATGCCTTTTTTCAAGAACAAAGGCGATGATCAGAGTTGTAGTAACTATAGGGGTATTAAACTCCTCAGTCATATTATGAAACTTTGGGAAAGAGTGATGGAATGCAGGGTTAGAAGAGAAGTTGAGATCTCAGAGAACTAATTTGGCTTCATGCTGGGGAGGTCCACGACTGAGGCCATTCATCTCGTTAGACGCCTTATGGAGAAGTTTAGAGAGCGGCGTAAGGACCTCCATATGGTGTTCATAGATATAGAGAAGGCTTATGATAGCATTCCACGCGATGTTATTTGGAGGAGACTAGTAGAGAGGAGGGTGTCGTTGCCGTTCGTTAGGGCGATCTAAGACATGTACTCCCAAGCTAGGACGTGCGTTAGGACCCCAGTTGGTGACACCCAGTTTTTTCCGGTTGAGATAGGGCTACATCAGGTGTCGGCGCTAAGCCCACTTCTCTTCGCTCTAATCCTTGACGTCATTTCGCGAGGGATTCAAGATGGCATCCCGTGGTGCATGATTTTTGCTGACGACATTGTGTTAGTGGCGGAGTCGAGGAGGGAGGTGAACTCGAAGTTGGAGCTTTGGAGGGATACGTTAGAATCCCAGGGCTTGCGTGTGAGCCGGTCTAAGACCGAGTATCTCTGGTGTAACTTTAGTGGTGAGGCCAACGAGGAAGATGTTGAGGTAATGATTGCGGATCAGATCGTACCCCGTACGGATAAGTTCAAGTATTTGGGTTCGATCATTCAGAAGGAAGGTGAGTGTGAAGATGATGTCACGCATCGCATCAAGGCGGGGTGGCTAAGGTGGAGAGCAGCGACAGGAGTCCTGTGCGACAAGAAAGTCCCTCTAAAGTTGAAGGGTAAATTCTATAGAGCGGCAATCCGACCTGTAATGTTGTATGGCTCCGAATGTTGGGTGATGAAGAAATCACTTGAGAGCAAGTTGGAAGTGGCTGAAATGAGAATGTTACGTTGGTCGTGTGGTCGCACAATGTTAGATAGAATTGCGAACGGGGTTTTCAGGAACGTTCTGGAAGTGGCGCCCATTTCAGCGAAAGTTAGGGAAGGGAGATTGAGATAGTTTGGCCACGTCCGTAGGAGGCAGGCATCTGCTCCGGTGAGGAGGGTCGAGAGTTTAGTATTTGTCGGGGAGAGAAGGAGAGGAAGACCGAGGAGGACGTGGGAGGAGCAACTGAGATTAGATTTGAAGGACTTAAACCTTTCCGAGATCATGACTGTTGATAGGTGCGCTTGGAGGCGCCAGATCAGAGTTGTGGATTCTTTTGTAGGGAGTGGTGCTGTAGTTGAGAGCCTCAGGGTTGGGTTGTCTCGGTTAGCTTTGACCTAGAGCATTGCATTTTTATTTTTATTGTATATTTTATCCTATTGTCTTTGCGTGTGGTATATTTTTGACAGGGAGCTGTGCGCAGAGCCAACCTCTCTTTTGTTATAGCAGCGTTCATCGGGAATGAAGTAGCCAAATTCCGCTTAGGTAAGTCCCATGTGGATCAAGCCATGGGCTCAGGTATGGTCTCGAGCGTTTTCTAATCATATGTTTTCCTTTGTATTTATCACACAAGATTCTGCTGTGCACTAAGCTGGGGGTCTTCACGGAAACAGCCTCTCTACCGTAATAAGTAGGGTCATGGTCTGCGTACATCTTACCCTCCCCAGATCCTGCTCTGAGCGGGACATACTGGGTATGTTTGGTTTGGTTTGGTTTCACTGCCTGTCTATCTCTCTTGCTGTTGCTGTCAAAAAAAAAAAGGAACAGGGTATTAGCGTCACATATGTGACGCTGATAGACAGTTAAGGCGTCACATATGTGACGCCATTGTTAATAAATAAAAAAAGGCGTAAAGGTGTCACATTTGTGACGCCAATACATATTAAAATAAAAGTGAACAAAAAAACATAGCTCAGTGGCCGGCGCGGAATTCGAACCCGCGCCAATGTGATGCATGGTGTGGCATGTTGCCACTGAGCTATGTTTTCATTCATTGTTTATATAACATAAATATAATATGTCCTTACTAAGTAAAATATTTTCCTTTATTTGTTATTTGAATTAATTAAATATTCTAAATAAGAAAAAGTTTGCCATTAATTTATCCAATATATTTCATTTAATTATTTATTATATTACATTTGCTTAATAATGAATATTATTAAATATAAATTTAACAGTATTATTTATTATATTTCCGTAGATTAATAATGAATGTTATTTATCCTTATACTATATTTCATACTTATATTTAATTTATCTTTCAAATTAAATTAATTTCCAAAATATTTAAGCATAAATAAATATAATGTAATTTAAGTTTTTAATGTTAAGAAATTTCTTACACTATAATTATTAAATATAATTTAAAATTTATTATTTGTAGTATTTAATATTTAAACCAATACAAATTTGTACATTTAAAATGGATTTAAGGAGAAATATTTTTTTTAAAAAAAAGCGACTATCACAAATTGGCATCAGATATGTGACGCTAAAACGTTATTCTTTGGCGTCACATATGTGACACTGTTTAAAGAAAAATATTTTTTCAAAAAAAATTGATTTTCACATATTGGTGTCACATGTGTGACGCTAAAGAATAAAGCTTTCGCGTCACATATGTGACGCTAATATGTGGAATAAAATAAAAAAAACTTTGCAGAACGGCGTCACATATGTGACGCCTTTGTTTAAAAGTAGTTGACTGTTTTAACCTAATTTTAAGGCGTCACATATGTGACGCTTTTGTTTACTTTTTTTTTATCACTTTTATTTATTTAGTTTCACTTTTTCGGGTGAAGCTAATAAGGTGAAGCTAAAGTCACCTTTTTTTAGTAGTGTTTGTAATTTTCTTCATAAGTGTATTTGTATAGTTGGAGCATGCGTTCGTGTATCTAAGTTTGATGTTGTTGGAGTTTAATTAGCGCTTCGATTCATATTTGGTGCTTTGCATAAGAGCTGCACCGCATGTTGGATTTCGGCACATTTCTGCGTTATACATGATATTCCTGGGCAGTCCGACTGACTACTGTGCTGTGGCACTTTTGGTCGTAATAAGCTAGGCGGTACGGCCATAATCTAGTGGCCTATTTACGATCACAAAATATGGTGTTTCGGCCGTAACCCATCCCAGTTACAATTATAAAGGTTACGTGTTATAGCTATAACACTGACCAGGTATGAAACAACCTGGGTAGTCGCGTTTTTCTTCCCACTCCTCACTTTTCCTTATTCAAGCGTCTGATTGGTGCGATTCTGGTACATTTGCTTACCAAATTTATGCATGCGGGTAAATTGTATGCATGCAGGTAAATTTATGCATGCGGATAAATATGTGCATGCGGATAAATTGATCTTTGTTGTTTACTTTTTCATCTGAATAAACTGTCTGAATAACATAAATGACCGACTTACCCTTGAATATGAATTATAAGCTATTTTATAAATCGTTGTTTATTTTTTAAACAATATAAATGATATAATCCAAAAATCAAGACATAAATTCATAAAGTACTTAAAAATCCAATTTCAAATACAAAGAAGTCAATATCAAACACAAAGTAGCCAAATTCAAACACAAAATAGACAAATTTAAATATTATTGAAAAATCAAATTTGACTCAACTTCTATATATATATATATTATTTAAATTTAAACAAAATATTATACATAAATGATTCAATTTTGTTTGTATGTAATATATAAAATATTTAATATGTATATAAATAATACATATAATATACAAGATATATTTATATATAGAAATATATTTTAAATAGATAAGAATATATATAATAAATATTATACATATGAGTAAATGTTAATATATAAGTAATATATAATATTTATTTATATATTCATAATATATATGATATTTTGTAGATACAAAAGTTTATTTATACAATAATATATAGTAACAAATATTATATATAAATTAATAATGTATATTATTTTTATATGAATAATATATATTACATTCATTTATATTAAAACCTAAATTTTTTATATTGTATATATAAATGAGTATATATAATTAGGACATAAGAGTCAATTTTTTGTCCTAAATTATTTATATTGTACATATAAATGTGTGGTTTTCAATTAGGGGTAGGGAAGTCATTTTTTTGTCTTAATGGAGACAACACCCCTTTTCGTGCTTAATGAATAAGTCATTTTTGTTTGCGCGAATAAGCCATTAAGCCATAAGTAAACACATCCAAACGTCTGAGCGAATAAGATATTTTACCCATTAAGCTGATTAAGTCACAAGTAAACAGCCCCTAAGATAAAGGTTGGTCAAGATATCATCATACATCCACATAGTTGAGTTTCTAACGAGGATTAAACATCCTTTAATCCTTCTTTGCTCTCCAAATCAAGAAAAATCTTTCTTGAACACTAAATTGGGGATATTAGGGTTCTTTTAGATTTATCCGTTTAGTTCCATTTTGAGCATGAAAACTTTATGAGTAATCTATATTGTGTATGTATCTTACCCTATGAATTCATGTCTACTTTCATATATGAATCGGAATAGAGGGGATTTGGATGGTTCCCATCCTCTATGTGTACAGAATTGAAATAGTGTGATTCTTATGAGGGATTTGGGGTGTTTTTCTATTATCTGCATTGTTTTTAATCATGTCTCGTAGGTATAACTTACGGGTGAAATTCATCATCGGGGCGATCGTCTTTGCATATCCATTTTCTAACCCCAACGGCAATGTCTCAAATGCAAGTATTTAAGTATGATTGTATCTTCTTGTGCATCTGAAAGTGAAGCATTTGTGTGTGAGATTATATATTCATCCTGGAATGGTCTGACGGGGCCTCTGATAGGTCGTGGCATTTGGTGCAATTCATGGTTAATCACGCATATATTTTAAAACTATGACATGGTATAAGATATATGTAGTTATTCCGGAATACTTCTTGTAGTTTTGAAAATGTTGCATGATTACTTTAATATTCAAGATATGTTAATGCATATATAAAATATTAGCACTAGCTATTTCACGACTAACTCTATCAGGGAGAAATTCATTTTATGTATTTCAGGTACCAAGCGTCTGGATGAGCGAGTATCGGGTCGATACAAAGATGATGGGCAAGAGTGATGCTGTGTAAATTCCCTTCGTCCTTATTACTTATGTCTTTTGCTATTTGATGTAGATGGTACTTGAGTACTTTAAGTTTGGGGATGTTTCGTTGGTTTTCTATTTGGGTTATATTTCAATTGATTATCCTCTTCCGTTTCTTTCAAATATTTATGTTTAAATATAATTTATATTGATGTTTTATTGTCGTTATGGTGTTGATGGTACGACCTTGTTGATCGAGTTATGCAAATACTTGATGTATACCCTTGTGAATTTCATGTTGTGGGTGTTACAACAGGGAAGATGCAACTTGTCATCACTTTCTAAAGCTGGTTCTAGATTCTCTTAAACTAGTTTGTATGAAATAGGTTTTTTTGAAGAGATAGAATTAGGAATTTCCATTTCTGTTTTTTGCTCATTGCGAATTTCCTCGAGATAGATTTTACTCTCACTTTTCTTTTTGAAAAAAATATCCTTGAAAGACCTTCTCGAGCAATATGCACTTTGTTTGCATAATGGTTGTAGAAGTGGTATCTTTATCTATTTTGTGTGACCCACAAAAAAAAAAAGATATTTATCTGATTCGGGTACAATCTTATCCAAAATTAGTCTTTCGCGTAGGCTTCGCATCTCCAGATTTCCAGAAAAAACAACTTTAGAACTTTTAATATCCACATCTCATATGTAGCCTTTTTCGTAGTAATAGACTGTGTCCTGTAAAAGTATCAGTCGATGGAGCATGTCCCCATAAGGAGATTGAAAGATAGGCCTAACTCATCATTGATCGAACCAAATCTTATAGAGTTTGATCTCTCCTTTTAGACACATTGTTCCATCATATTCCCACAAGGAGTGAGTTGTGAGAGAACTCCACGATTATTCAAATGGTCATCAAAATTCTTTTCTCATATGCCACCCCATCTAATCAAAGTGCTTTCATTTTTTTTGCCTAATTACTTTCTACTTTGTTTTGAAAGTCTTTGTATTTTCCAGAAAATTCAAATTTATGTCTTATTAGGTGACATACTACATCTACTCAAGTCATCGGTGTATGTAATGAAGTATCTAAATCCACCTATTGATGTCAAATCCATTGGGCCGCATACATCAATATGGATTAGGCTTTATAGATCACTCACTTTTACTACGCCATAGATGACCTACGACAACTCCTACAAAATGTTGCAAGAAGCAAAAAAAATATTGCTGTAGACAAGAAAATCTAAACGGCAACACTTTTTTGGTGTTGCACTTTTCACCGCTGCCGTAGGTCCCTATAGCAACACTTATGTCACCTACTGCAACACCACTCCTTTTGTTACCATAAGACTGCAAAGCATCGTACCTATAGTCTACAGCAACATTAAACAAGTATTGCAGCAGAGGCCAATTTCCTGTAAAAGTAGGGGGCCACAGATGAGGCCCACATAGTGGGTCCCATATGTGGGGTCCGATGTGGGCCCCATACCTATTAGGGAACCCTGTTGCAACACTTTTTTTGCCACACTTTTTAAGTTTCTGCAACACCTTTTAGTAAGTAACTGCAACGTTTTTTTGTCTACATCAACGTTTTTTGTCTACAGCAACGTTTTTCTTGTCTACAGTATCATTTTTTTTGTCTATTGCAACACTTTCACAAAAAAAATTGACAGAAAATATTTATTTATATTAATTACCAATCCATTACAATTCCGAATCCATCCATTCAAAATACAACCCATCCATCCAAAATATCTAAAAAACAGTACTTAAGGTTTACTTAAAAAACAGTACAAGGTTTAATCCAATGACCAAAAGCCATAAAATACGGTACTTAAAAAATAGAAAATCTAAGATGTAGCATCTCCTCCGGTAATAAGAGTGCCGTTGTCGTTATCACTTGATATTGTGGGAGAAAGTTCCACCAAATTGATGTTCAAGCTTGGGTTTACTTCGCCTAATTTCTTAAGCACCCAAGTTATGTTCTCCTGCACCTTATTCACCTCTATATACCTATTATTAAAGAAAAAGGTTAGGTAACCAAAAAAAGCAAAGGGGAAAAAACGATGTTCACAAATATCAGCCAAGGAAACACAGAGAATAAAAAATAACTTCCTTTATACATGTTAATGCTACAATTTGATAAATATTATTTTCTGCAAGTGCAATGCTATAGACGCAACATAATATTATTTTTTGCAACCCAAACACCACTCCCTAAATAAAGAAGGCAAAATATAACCAGAATTCCCTAGAACACAACATATGATACGGGAGAAGCAAACCAGTAGAGGCCCAAACATCACCTCTTTCACAGAGAAGAAGCATTTTCCAAAATTCAGTCACCTGCGAAAGGAAAAAACTAATGTTCACAAACAGCAGCCACGAAAACACACAGAATTGCACACTATGGACCTCACAAAATACAACAACCTCAAAAGATAGCTCAAGATTACAACAACCTGACCAAAAAAAAAACACCCACTAATTTCCATAAACGTTTAGAAGTACGTGGCCTTGTTATACCTATCGAATAAATCCCACAAATATGCTAAGATGACAACAAACTAACGAAAAACCAGTAATCTTGTAGAATCAATAATACCAAAAAATAAACCAAACAAAACCAAAAAACATAAAAAAACAATTAAAAACGTAGAAAGGATACAGGAACAAGAGTAACAACCGCAAGAAAACAACAACAAATTACATCTGAAAGGGCATCTTTAATGGGAGGAGATGTGAACAAACCAGAACTACTCGAAAGGCTATTGTGCCATAATCATTCAAAACAAGTATGACAATGCACAGTACATAATAATATGGAACCTTCAACAATTGCATCGAAGTAAAGAGCCCCGTTGAAGAAGCACCCTCACTTGACAAATAGAAAGGTTTTATGTTTGAAACACGTGAGTATTCTAGAATTAGAATGAATACATTTGTTTATCCAAGACATCAGTTCTTTCTACCACCCCATTTTGTTCTTCATCCCTGGATTTTGCAAGAGGTGAAAAGAACTGAAACCATAACAATAGCAGATAAGCCTCGATATACATACATGAGAGAAAAAGATAGTTAGTTATGTACATGGTGTATTGAAATGAAAACTACTGAAATTCCTAACAAAAAGTTTATGGTCAAAGTATGGCCAAACAAAGCAGCTGATGCTATGCCTGTAAATACGGTTGCAACAGTAGACGAATACTTTTTCAAGATCGTATCTGGGAACATGAAAATATACATGTGCAAGCATTTAGCAAAAGAAGTTAGTGAGAAGCTATCCTATTAGCCTGCACAAAATAGGAACCACAATGGTAAAGCCAATGCGTTGCTAGCCCATATGAAGGAGATAATCTGTAAAACCCAGCTCCTAAAATATATCTCACCAGCATATTTGAAGAAAAAGGAGGACAGAATTCTTGTGCAGCGTTGTTACATATCAAAAACATGGTAGCTTTTGAAAGTCCTTCCAATATATTGAAATTGCTGGGACCTGAAACATTTATTGCTATATAACTTATATAAAAGACAATAAATCAAATTTCTCCCTCCGACCTATGAATGACACGCTGATAGTCAATTACAGGTAAAGCCTAAAAACCAAGTTATCCAAATTGTTGGTGCTAATCTGAAGACTGGAGAAGCAAATTTTTGCATTGATACCTGTAAACATGACAGTTTCGAGAATTCCAAGAAAGTTGAATATAGCTCTGTATCCATTTAAAAATAAGTTCTGCGAATTCCGGCAGAGACAAAAATTACTCAGTAAGAACCTCAATTTGAAGTATCACCTCTATCTCTATGTGAGAAGTAAAGTCAGAGAACGAACATATATATACCACCGACCAGGCTATCAACTAAGTCAAATATCATGTTTATCATGAAAGCAAAATTATTTTCAATTGCATTATTCAATTAAAAAAAATAAATCTCTGGGTATCTGTCTCAAACATGTCAAGTCAGAGGAGAACATTCTAACAATCATAATGTTCTATCACAACCATATAATCTCAATCACAATGAGTGGGCTACCATTTAAGGCATTAAATAATCAACCTTTGCCACTTCAATACCACAACTCTAATTGACTAATTCCACCTAGCATGTGAATAATTAAGTGACTGGATGTCGCCACATACATGACAGAACATCAAGGCAAGTATACTTGAACCAAAAACAGACACTTCAAATGATATGGAATACTCTTTCAACATTTGATTATGTTAAACCTCCTCAAGATAAATGCTAGTGTCAAATTGGCTTTTCAGGGCATATTCATTGAAGACTGAGGCCATAGAAGGAACTGTCACCTGCATTAAAATATCTGAAGTGGTTTATACATGGAAAGAACAAGTCAATGAAAAATGTGGAAAGGCAAAAAGAAAAAGAAGAATAAGCCTGTTATGTATATCAATACACAGATACTATCAAAATTGATGGCAAACCACCAAGAACAGAGACATATCACCAACAATAGAGATCGTCGGACATGTAAGTTACATATGAAAAACACAACCTTTTCATACAAGAGTAAACAACGATCAGGGGAAAAGCACATAAAGACATCATATACATATGAAATCAGGTGTGAATTGCACTACCTGAGGTAAGATCAGAACAGCTTTATCTAGATTCACTTATAATCAAACAATGTCCCTTGCAACTTCTAGCAAACAATCAAAGTTGATTGCGAAAAATATGATCTCATTTGGTCGATATTGTCATCAGAGTAACATTACAAGATAAATCACAAATGTGGGATTTCTGTAAATGATCAGACTCGTTCTAAAGGACTGTAAAATCTGAAAATTGATTTCTTACCAAACACACCTAAGTAATTGGATAAAGCCACACGATCATACGGAAGTTCTGGGAAAACTAAATGTAGTTCTAGCCTCTAGTTGACAAACAAAACCCAACCCATGTCACACAATGGCCATGAAATGAAGAATACATATCACAAAACCAAATATATACTTGTAGCACCTC